>OZ007497.1:18139400-20737399 GCA_963931805.1 Microdon myrmicae
GCGTAAGCTCCCAGCAGCGTTTTTTATACCTGAAAGGAAATCTCTCCGACGGAATACATAAATCTGGACTTTTCTGGTTCATACTCCATGAACCAGTTTACATCTCCTATCGGCTCAGCTTGTCAGCAATTAACGATAAACAAACGCTGGCCAGCGTATTGCGGACACAGCTGCAACCGATATTTCCTTCTACCGTACATAAGTAAACATTGCTCCAATCCCGAGGTTCGCAACACTTGCGACAATTCCCTTCATCGGTTATCACCCGATCATGGAATTTGGGCATGAAAACGATCATTGTTTAGACAATCTTACCCATGCCATGCGCTATGATGACCCACAGCAAGGCAAAGCAAACACACAGTACCTCACTGCGTTTGTTTTGTTTACTTTCCGCTGGCCCAGGGTTCCCATGGGTGAGACGTTAGTCTGCACATCCGCAGGTCAAATTCCTCACCACCATATCCATGTACCAGCATATCAACCTAAAAACAGATAACATCCAACGTGACCCTTGGCCACCGTCGGCAAGATTGCTGTTGACTTATCGCCAACCAAATCGATCCCCTATCTTACGATGGGAATACACCCAGCCGTACACCGATCATCATATTTGACAAGCTGCATGTTGGTTTTTTCTTTCCTGCGTCCAGTGAGTGTTTCGTGTGTTTTTCTGGCAGAGGAAAGATTGTTTTCCCCTGGGATGACATGCGTGAAAACTCATCGCAATCGCCAGAGGCTGGGTCAATGTCGCCCAGCTCGTGGAGTCAGATAGCACCCCCCGTTGAGAGCACACGTGTGAAGGACCAAGTACCGTCACCTTCCATTCGTTTGAAATTCGTGTGTCGAGTGTTTAAGTCGAAATCAGTGCATAGTATAAATTCGGGAAATCGTTATCACAACTCGGGGGCGTGATTAATCAATAAAATGTCATCACGGATCGTATCCAAACAAGTTACCGTTACCCTCCATTCGTTTGAAATTCGTGTGTCAAGAACTTAACATTAGTAAAGAACATGTGTTAAATTGGAAATAAAAACAAATAAAAATAGAACAAATCAACTCATTTCATTCCATCACCCTTCGCCAGGAGGATCAGTGTTTGGTCTTAACATCGATGGTGTATTTATTTCTCCTGCTTTCTCTTGTGTTTGGTGCTTTGTCAGCTTTTACGTCGGTGGAAGGTTAAGTGAATCCGTGTCATACTAAGCACCTACTTAAAAACTTACCCACAGGGTCTCCCATGAGTTAAATTTACTTTAAAATGTAAAAATAAAAAAGGCGATTCGTCGAGTCGTTTTTGAGATATCGTGGAAACCAATGTGAAGGGTTTCGAGAAAAACGCGTTTAATGTTTCAAAATGCTTTACGAGGGTGGGGTGAAAAGTCTCCTACAGATGGCACCGACAGTTCTAATTACTATGTCAGGTTCTATAGTACTATGTCTCATCAGATTGTATATACATTTTCAGATCGATTGCTCTGTTAGTGAACATTTGAGAGCCCACTGTACAAGAGGCCTCGAAGTGAAAAATAAACGACCTCACTTGACCTCGTTATGCTGTAACGTTTTAATAAAATTAATTTCGTAACAACGGGTTGGGGCCTTATTCTACACACTGTAAGCTATCAATAAATGTTAAAAAAATAGATTTTTTTAAAACGTCTTGATGAGAATCTCCCCTTAAATAACTATGAAAATTGCTTCATTCAAAATTGTTTCATTTTCTCTCAGTTGCAGAGGAAATTCAAAAAAAATCTCAAGTGCTTAAACTTGTTTACTCAAAACTCTGTCCCGGTATGCCGTAAACCCAATCATGTTGACACTATCTCCATTCATTCTGTCTCTTCTATTCCTACATCTTTTGATATCGTAAGGATACAAATAATCCCGTGTTATTTAAAAAAAAACATATTTGTACTTTCAAATCTGCGGTCGGCTTCAATTTTGTATAAAACTTAATACTTTAGTAGTTATTCACCAAAAGTAACCACATTAACCTTAAGTGTTACCTTTCCAATCAGGTTTGCGTCAATGCCTGCTAGTTATGCATCCTTCAAAATGTTTGTTTCTTCCCCTTTTTTACTACCGAAATGTGGTTTTATATCATATTCATGGCATAATTTCCGGAAATATTGCTTTTCCTGTTGAAAACCTCAGCGTTAGTTTGCCCTCTACTTTCTCTATACTTTTACCTGTATCGATTTCATGTTGGACTTCTACATTCTTAAATAGCGTACGTCTTGTGGGGAGACTGGCAATAAGTCTTTCCTCACCATAATCGTACTTAAAGGTCAGCCATAGGAGTATATCCTTTATTTGGACATGCCGGGTGGTAGATGTTGAATGGGGTCAGTCGTTTTCTTAGATATACACACACATGATTATACATTAATTTCCATGCCAGCGCGTAGATCTAATCATGAGATAAATTATCGTCTGATTTCTTTTTGTTTCCTCATTTTTTTCTTTTATTTTTGATTGTATCTCAATCGATAATCCTTGGAACAGAACAGATTATTCCGCTTAGGCGAGTTTCCATTCCCTTGCACAGAGTGCCAACATGTTGACTGCGTTGATGCCCTTAGTATGTCAACAAAGCACCCCTAGAATAGATGCTGTATCAGCTCTGATATATTTTTAGATAAAATGCGAACATGCATGAGGTGTAGGCGTCCTTGGTGGATACGGTCGAAGGGGTACATTTACATCATAATCTCGATGTTTTACACGTTTAGTAATACGGGCTCATGCTTTGATGAATAGCTGCAGGCCCATAATGTTTTACAGAATTGAACAGGATATCCAATATTAAAGGATTTTGTACAATCAATTTGTCAATATTTAGGAAACCTCGAAATTCGGATTTCTCCGAAGGGGCTTTTGAAAAGAGCAATTAAACTGAAGTGAGTTGAGCTCGAACACTGATTGGATAAGGTAAAATTTAGCAACGTTCATCATTAATGTTTTCATTCATAATAGTGTGGGGAATTGCTAGGGCGCCTTCTTGGAGATGAAGTCGTGGAAATGAGTTTCACTTTTATGTACGAAGCTTGGAAGGTTTAATATTTTTTTGCTTTTTCAGATTGCCGACGAAATATAATCTGTAAGCCAAGAATTTCAAAACTTTTATCTACCACGTTCGTGTTTGAATGCGCGATGATGATGATGATGATGAATAACGCATTTATTGTACAATCATTTAACAAATGTTTACTTAGGACTAAATGGCTACGAGTTCAATCGCGATTCAAACTCTTCAATATTTTATTTAGTATTTGAACGCGGTTCAATAGTGATTTTTTTAAGGTACGTCCGACGATGACGAGGGTTACAATGCGACGGTTTGACTGCGCGGTTTTATATTATGATTCACATGCAGTGCTGTTTTCAATTCGTGTGACCAGATATTGAAATTGAGTTTCGGTTTATGACGAATGCATTCCTTACAAACTGTGACTGCTTTCGATGGCGGAACTATTTTTGGTATGTCTTAAGAGATTCTAACATTTTATCGGACTAATCACAGGTTGTCGTTCCAGTTACAAGTCAAAATAATACGAGCGCCTTTCGTTCACTTGGACGATGCAATTGCCCCCCATTGACAGTGGGGCTATTTTGGTGTACGTTTCGCCACGACGCCAATACATTTAAAAGTATTTAATTTCTCTTTACTTATTAAATGAAAAAAATTGGGGTCAAAATCTTTCGACGTTTATTATACCCCTATTATTCAGTGGCCTTAAAGTTTTACTAAAGTCAACTGAATAATAGCAGCGTTGTGTCAGCGTAAATTAGAAGTTGATGCAATTTGTTTGAAATTTGTTTGCTTTTTATTTGTTGGTATCCTAGCCGCTAGTTCCGCTAGTCGCCGTAGGTGCGTATGAGCCTCGGGGCTCTTCCCACTACTGGATTTGTATCCCCTACCGATCCGACACAAACCTCACCTGGTGGTCACCGGCTGCCCACAAATTGTTATATAAATTCACAATTTAAATAAAGTATAGTACGGGAAGGGGTAAGTAAAGCGACTTACTTGTACCGACCGTGGAGCGGTCGTGTTGCTGGTCACTGGTATGCAGGTTGCACGGGGGCGTTGTGTTCTTGACTCCCCCTGTTCAGCTGGCTAGTCTGTTGATGATTATGTTGACAACAATCGATCCTGATTTTTATAATGAATTGCAGTGGAACTGATATGGTGCACTTCGGATACTTATGTGCCCAACTGTTCCAGTAGTTCTTCCAATGGGAGTATCTTTTGCTCCTTTTTTGTTTTGCTGACAGAGAATATTCCAATTTGTTTCTCTGGCCTTCTGTCTAGCCTTGTTTTCTGATATTGAATGAATATATTTCATGCCGTTGACGTTTTATTTTTTATTCGGCGCCAACGTCTTTTTTAAAATATTTTTATTATATTTTCTGACAAGTAGAATTTGCATAAAGTAGTTTATGCAAATTAGCTACTTGACGATATTTATTTCCTTTACAGGTAGAGAGGGGAAATTTGCGGAAATTAGTGGGTGTTGGGTGAGGACATGGGCAGAAGGTCCGTAACACACTTAGACACTTAGGTGTTATGATGGGAGAAAGATATGATGACAGTTCAGCATCGAAAACAATTATTATTACCTCTATTGCGTTGAAGATTTAATCTCATGGGGTGCACGTATTGAACGATAGCCTGGAGGTCCTTAGACACTTTTTGCGGTGGTAAGTTGAGATTGACATGAAATTTGAAGAAAAGTTTACGAAGCCTGGGGATATCAGTGAGTACAACTTCTTGTTGGATGGTGACCATAACGCTGGTTTTGGTTTTTCTTTCAAAGCAGAATGTGTCCGGTTTGTCATGGAGATGAGGGAGAGATGAATATTTTCGTACGTGTTGTCATTTCTCAATTTAGAGAGCGTGTAGCGACAATCCGAATTAATAGTTTGTTGAGTGATTTTTACTGCTGAGGGAAGAAGCGGGTCGAAATTGGGCGGGTGGAATTTGAAGTTGAGGTAGGGTGAGAATAAGTTGAAATAAGAGGAGATGGATGTACTCTTAGGAGGGCCGATGAGTGGGAGGATGTGGTAAGAGAAGAGATTTTACGGGTCGAGTTAGGAGAGTGTGTGGGGGTTTCAAGTAGGGTTGTCTGGCACGAGACAGGGTCACTTGATCCCCCAATATTGTTCACGGAGGAATCGTTCGCCAACAAAGGGTGAGTAAATGAAGAAAACACTAGGGTTGTTTTGTTGATTAACGTTCGTTTATTTTTCTCTACTTAACTATGGGTCCAGCACATGCACGTAGTTCACTTGTCATTGATGTTCCTTAACATACATTACTTTAGCGGGTCGAGTACGATCGGACGTGACTCGTTTACAGAGCTGGCGTTACACTTCGGGACTTAGGTAAAGACTTGTGTTATAAAGACTTGTTTTCGACTCCAAGGTTGACGGGAGGAGCTCCTTGCTCAGCGCTGATTTATAGAACTTACGGTTGTCAATGGGCTTGTGTCGGAATTAGAGTCGGAACCCGGTGTTAAAACGCATCGTGTTATCGAAAATTCGCATTGAAATTAATGCCCGAACTTGGCGTTGAAACGCGTCACTACGGCAAGCTCAACCGACTCGAGTTTTAATCATAAGTGTGGGACCCTTTGCTACCGGTGCATTTAGTGCGCATTGGCAATGATGTCGAACCGTTTGAGTGGGTG
The DNA here is from genome assembly GCA_963931805.1 of Microdon myrmicae. Taxonomy (NCBI): domain Eukaryota; kingdom Metazoa; phylum Arthropoda; class Insecta; order Diptera; family Syrphidae; genus Microdon; species Microdon myrmicae. Next base: position 18,145,100 of record OZ007497.1, read on the forward strand.
ATTAGCGACTTTTGTTCGATTCACCGCTCGACGGTGGTTGTATCTCGACTGACTAATTACTGGAAGGAAAAGGTGCCTCGCGTAGTGGCAGGGGAGTCATAGCGAAAATAAACTCACTGCCACTTACGAAGAATTTCGAGGAGAGTTGCTATACTTGCATAAGAATTCAGTTCCTGCGAATCCTGGCCGTATAAGCTGAGTTGCATTCGTTGGTCGTGTATACCGGGAAATTGGCATAGCCAAGTATGATCAAGGGTCTTGATCGTTGTGATTGATTCGTGGAAAATTAGCTGTCGCTTGGTTGCAGACGAGAAGTATGATTTAAGGAGGAAAAGAACCGATATGGTTTTCGGGGGAAATTTGAATTGCTTGGGCCCAAGCAAGGAATATCATTTAGATAAGATATTAACCGAAGTAATTTCGGGGAAATGTATGCGGCTCGGTATAGTTGGTGGTGATGCTTAATGTTCGTTGTAGGTTTGAATATGCGTTTTATTACAGCATATGAATTTCGGGGAAATTAAGATTGCTTGCTCGCAAGGAAGGAATATTGTTTAGATAAAGAATTGACCGAAGCAATTTTTGGGAAAATGTATGCGGGGATGATTTAGAACATATTCTGTTGAATTATATTCTGTTGTGGGTTTTGGAGTGTGTTTATTGCAAAGTTTGGGATGTATGCTATTGCGGATTTTGCATGGGGAGTTGGGTTAAAGTGACGCGCTGTTAGCGGTCAAGGTTGGTTAGGATTGTAGATTGGTTCTCCATGTGGTGTAGAGAACCCCCACAAATGGAAGCTGTTAAAGTTGAGATAAATTGCTTCTGTTTTGAGGTCGAAAAGAGGGGGAGAGTTGGGCGTGGGGGCATTGGCCATGGATCCAGGGGTTTTATTTGGGATTGCACAATGTGTGGGATTAGGCTTAAGGGAAACTGATTTGCTAGCGGGTTTAGGAATGAGTCCGTTTCTAAGCTTGGGTCGGTTAAGAGATGTTTACGGGTGTGTGTAGACGGGCAAGCTAGGTGTTTTTTTTTACACTAACGCATGCACAAAAGGGAATTTGGAAGTACCCTTAAATGTCAGAGCACAGAGCGAGCCGATGAAGAGGAAGTGGATAAGGAAAGGAGGTGTCGATGTATATTGGTCTTGAATGCCTGGACATCACAACGACAAGGAAACACATGATCAGGCAGAACATTCCGCATTCGTGTGGTTCGACTAAAGAATGACTCTCTATGTTTATTTGTGCGCCTGAAGTCCACTTTCAGCGTGAACTGATGCGCATTCACAGATTGACGGGTATCGGGAGAAAATGTCTGAAGGGGCGGAACACAACCAGAAAGTTCAGTTGAGCAACGACCGTGGTAATACCTATAGAAAAGAGATAGGCATGATACGTTGCGCCTATGTCCCCAATAAGTTTCACTGCTCGTTTTTGCATCCTGTCGAGCACGTGTAATGCAGTTTTGGATGCGCCTGACCAAATATGGGAGTTGAACTCCATTTTTGGACAAATATACGCCTTGTAAATAGTAGGCAGTTTGGATGGAGTGAAGTATCTTTTGCATCTCTTAAGGAACCCCATACATTTGGCTGCACTTTTCGCCGCTTCAAATATGTGGTCATTCCAGTTAAGAGTCGAATTAATTCGAGTGCCGAAGATTGATAGTTCCTTGGTTTCGTCGATGCAAGTGCCGTTCATAGACAGTATATTTACTTTGCGCCTCGCCTTTGACGACAAGAGGCAGCACTGAGTTTTTTGGGCATTGACTTTTACTCGGTTATTGAATTGAATGTATCAAGCATAAGCTGCTGGTTGGTAGTGACGTTCGAATAGTTTGGACGGGAGTGTTCGTATGAGTATGAGAAACTCAACGTGCTATCATCAGCAAACGAGTGAATTGGGTTGTGGGTAATTGACAAGAGATCATTTATAAAGATCAGGAAGAGAGTGGGTGAGAGTACCGAACTCCGGGGAACAGCTGCATTAATTTGATAGAAGACAGATCATCAAGAACCATTTGGATTGAACGGCCAGAAAGATAGTCCCTAATCCTTGCCAAACTCTGTCGAAGGCTTTTGAACCATCCAATGCGACTTGCTTTCACCGAGGTAGTGGATGGAATGGCTCCACTTTTCGGTAAGGTACGTCATCAAATCTCCTATGGAGATGTTGCTACGAAAGCCATATTGGCCATATTGAGGAGGTCATTTGATTCCAGATATTTCGAAAGTTGACGGTTGATAAGTTATTCCATTACCTTGGAGAAAATAGAAGTTAGTGCTATGGGTCGATAAGAAGAAAGGGATGATTTGTCACCCTTTTGGGGAATTGGTTGAATGTTTGCTGACTTCCATCTATTTGGGAAGCGGCCAGTAGAATAAGACAAATGGAACAGTTTCCGCAGTGGTTTAGCGAGGGAAGAGTAACACGTCTTCAAGAGAGTTGGGGGAATGCCGTCCGGACCAGCGGATTTGTGTGCGTTTAGCTCTTTGAGTGCGCGGGCAACAGTACGCGTTCGGAAGCGAATCTGGCTCATGGTGTGCTGCTTATACTCAAGTTGAGGCGGTACTAATGTGGTATCAGGCAGCGTTGAGTTGCTTTGCCTTCTCTTGTGCAGTGGTGACTGGTTTGTCATCGACTATAATCGACGGAATGGCAGAAGAGACCGTGTTTTGAATGTTTTTCACGAATGCACAGAAGTTTCTACTGCCTGTGGGAGAGTGTAGTATTTGTTGTCTCACTCTCTGGTCATGCAAGAACTTCGCACGTTGAATATACGCATTGAAGTCATTTCTAGCTCTTTTAAATCTTTTCCGGTTTTCCTCAGTATTGTTTGATTTATACAACAGGAAGCTCAACTCTTTCGGCTTAATGACTTATTTGCACTCGGAATCGAACCACATATTTCTCTTGGGTTTGATACTCTTTACCCTGTGTGGGATAAGGGTCCTAGTACAATCGTATCTGTCAATGTGTCCGCTATGGATGTCCCAAAAAAGTCGTTCAGACCTTCCTAGTTGGCTTTCTCATAGAACCATAGCGGTTTTCTGGGTGCTTTCTCGTTAACGTTACTGTTGGTGAGAGCAAACTTAGCTGACACGGCACAGTGGTCTGAAGTGCCTACTGGCGAAGAAACTTCAATTGTGCATTTGTTAGGGTGGGAGGTGAGAAACAGGTCCAGTGTGTTGACGAAATGACCGTATATATCTGGTACCCGTGTCGACAAGTTGACTTACGCTATTTGAATCAGCAAAAAGCTGGACATATCGACCTTCAGGTGTTGTGTGGCCGGAGCGACGAAGCCACCGAGAGTTATGCACGTTAAAATCACCGCAATAACGATTTCAGTGTGTGGATATAGGGTCAAGATCCTATCGATATAATCAGACAGAGCATCAAATTCGTTAAAGTATGCGTTTCTATCCAAGTTTGGGCTTCTGTTAAGAAAGCAGTAATGTGTGATATGTTTACGAACGTGAAGTTTTACCCAAGAGAAGTTAAATTCTGGGTTGGCACAGAGCCCATATTGTGGCAGAAGCTGATAAGCAATATCATTTCGTATGTATGTGGCTATACCACTATGTGGAAAGAACAGAGGCACTAAGTTATATCCAAGTAGATTAAAATCGGAAATATCTGTATTAGTAATTATCTGGGTTTCGCTAAGTGCAAGGATAGTTAGTTTCTGGTTAGAAACGCGGGCGGACACAGAAGAGAAATTGCATCTCAAGCCGCGAATGTTGCACAAATCAAAGCGAAATTCCCGCTCACTTGAAATGGCCATACAGAGAAAACCAATACCGCATCCGGAAAAGGTGCAAGTCGGGACCAGCAATAGATAAGCGAAAGAAACCACTACCTGTGTTATTCCCTTGTAGTAGGTGCCCCACTAGATCCGTGCTGAAATCCAGGTCACATCCCTTCCATGATGAACATTATGCCACTCAGACACAAAAAACTCTCCAAAGATTATAAATCAATCGAGAGTATCGACGCCAGAGGGACGCCAACAGAGGTGCGAAAAAAAGGAAAGCAAACACAAGGGATGGAAAGGGTAGAGGGTTTTCCCCCACTGCACATCACTCGCGTGTGTATTCTTGCAATTTTCACAGCACTCGGACGCGTGGGATTTCTCGCCCGAACCAATAGCGCAATTGGGTATCTTATGTGTATTTAAGATTCCCAAAATCAATTGCACAATTGATCCGATGGTACGGATCACGAGGCAGAAGCGCTCGTGCTGTCTTGTTGCCGGTTTTAAATCGGTGGGTTGGATGGGCGTCTGCAGTGGGAAGGATGGAATTGTCTTGATGAGGGATCGGTGGGGAATATGAGGGAATTGTGTTTAGGGTTGTGCTTGTGGTGGGGTGTCTTATCGTCACTGATACGTTTTTTGGTACCGGCATATTTACCCATTTTTAGTACGGCTCCACCTGGGCTGATGAAGAGCCATTCATAGGGAGATGGGGTGCGAAAACGGGATGAGTTGGCTTTCGGGATCTTTTTGACGTTGTTGATGCGAATGGCAAAATTGCCGAAGAAGAAGCTGGGTACCCAGGAAGCGTCAGCGGTTTTGGGATGCCGGTAATAAAAAGGGCTGACAGGTAATTATTTCTTAATTTCCGGAGCCGTTTCATCCACTCGTCAAGGGTCCCCGTTGACCCGAACCGATATACTAGAGGGGTGTGTGTGGTCAGAGCCTTATTTCCAGTGATCTCAGGTACCTTTTTCGCTAAGGTGGTTTGTTCCACATCCGGTAGGGGAACGTTGGCTGTCGGTATTAGAGCATCGCATTGCTTCGATTTCGGTCAGTAATGGGACGTTGTCAAGCGCAGAGCTGGCCTTATCTGGAACTTCGGCTGTATGGTTTGATATAGCCTTAATATCGTCAGTTTGGTCGCTGATGAGAACTCTCATCAGAGCAAGATCGTTCCCCATATTAATTATTCTGTCTGCAAGTTCGGAGAGTAAGGGTTCAACTTGGCGGGGCGGAGTGGAGACTTGGGAGAAGAACTTTGGAGAAAAAGGTCGATATTTGTTTTGACAGAATTCATACATTCGATTATGTCACTGGAATGTTCGCCGACGTTGAGTTGATTTTCGACGCGTTTGGCGTGGGTTTTAACCAAGTTGTTGCAGAGTTAGTGGCTTTTAGTGGAGTTGGCTGTGTTTACCTCCTCAGCAGATTTTACTACCTCGTCTAATCTTTCCAGCTCCTGTGAAGACCATTTTGTAATAGAGCTTAAAATCTGCAGACGTCTGGGTGAGACTTTCGTTAAGGCATTTTATAACGAGCAGGATGTGTGATAGGGAGATGTTATTGCATTCGTCACAATAAAAAGTAAAGCTACGGGAGTACTCATTGATACACGAAGTGGCTCCTTTCCAGTGCACTGAAGGTGAAAGGATTTACCACATAAACCGTCGCAAGGAATTCAATTTGTACCGATCTCTGTGGCACTGCACTCCGGTTTGCAGCAGTCTTCCATCATAGAGTAAACGTCAACTGTAAAGGAGTGTTAACGGGTAGAGAAAACTGAAGGAAGGAAAAGAGAAAAAATAGAAGACAGGAGGGTAAAGTGACAATACGAGGAATAAAGGAAAAGTGGTTAATTAAAATGACAAATTCAAGATAGAAAAAAAAGAAAGTAAAGTGAAGCAAAGATGAAAATTAATAAGCAAATAGAAGTTAGAAAAACAAAAAAGAGAAAAAAGAAATAGTATGAATTAAAAAAACAGAAAAACTAAGTACGAGGGTTGCCTTTTATATTTCGGGATTAGAAAACAAAAACAAATATTGAAAATCTTTATTGTTTTTCAAAATATTCCCCATGAAGATCTATACACTTTTGCATGCGTTTGAACCAATTGTCGAAGCACTTTTGCCACTCTGATTGAGGTATCTCCAACACATGCATTCTGAATGCAGCAACCGCTTCTTCAGGTGTCGAAAAACGTTGACCTCTCAGTTTGTTTTTTACGTACGGGAATAAAAAGAAGTCATTCGGTGCCAAGTCAGGACTATACGGCGGATGACCCATCAAATCGATGTTTTGGGTGCTCAAAAATGCAGTTGTCGCAGCCGATGTGTGAGAGCTCGCATTGTCGTGGTGAAGAGTGATCCGTCTTCGGCGGTTGGTTTTCCTGATTTCTTGGAAGACAACTGGCAAACAAATGGTTGTGTACCACTCAGAATTGACTGTTCTGCGTTGTTCTAGTGGTACGGTTGCAACATGTCCAGTTTTTCCGAAAAAACAGGCGACCATTCGCTTGGAAGTGCTTCGTGCGCGAACAACTTTTGTTGGATTTGGCTCATCTTGAAACACCCAGACAGTCGACTGCTGTTTACTTTCGGGCTCATACGCGTAAATCCACGATTCATCACCTGTCACGATGTCATAGACGTGTTTCGAAGCACCGCGACCGTATTTTTTGAGCATTTCTTTCCACCAATTGACACGAGCCTTTTTTTGGGCGATTGACAAATTGTGTGGGATCCAACGCGAACACATTTTTTTGACAGTCAAATGTTTATGCAATATTGAATGTATGCTGGTCCCTCTAACGCCTTAGGTTGTCTCAATCTCACGATAGGTCACATGGCGATATTCCAATATCAGTTCGCGCACAGCATCAATGGTTTTCGGAACAACAACTGATTTTGGACGACCTTCACGAAATTCATCTTGGAGTGAACTACGACCACGATTGAATTCACCATACCATCGATAAACACTGGTCCTTGATGGAGCTTCATCGCCAAAAATTGAATTAAGTTCATCCATGCACTGTTGCTGAGTTAATCCACGCCGAAAGTTGTAAAAAATAATCGCACGAAAATGTTGACGATTTAATTCCATTTTTGGGCCGAGATGAATCTTTTAAGTTACTGTAAACAACACAAATAGCGCTCGTATGTCAAAACGTTCTGAGTGCGTATAACCTCAAAAATGTCCAACTTTACGACAGAGCTGTCAATTGCCGGATTGCAACACTAGGGTTGCCAAATCCCGAAACATAAGAGGCAACCCTCGTATTTAAAAATAAAGATAAAGATAAAGATTGTAATAAAAAGTTGTAATTTCCCGAAAAAATTAAACATCAACTTCAGTGAGAGACAAAGATGAGAGAGGAATAAAAGGAATTAATGAAGAAATAAAATAAAAAAGAGAATTGATAAATATTCAAATTAAAATTGAAATAACAAAGAAATTAAGATTAATACCAAACAAATGAAGATTATAAGAAAAAGTAACAAAAATAAGATGAAAATAAAAAAGAAAGAAAGTTAATAAACAATTCTAATAAAAATTGAAACAACAAAGAAACAAGTATTAAATATATAAAGAATTCAAGAGAGAAGAAAAAAAAAAAGAATAACAAATTAAAAAATAAGAGCTCCGCCGTGAGTTGGACGCAATTCTAATTGTGCCTAAGACTAGTGCCTCCTTCCTTGCGGCGGCAGCTTGTCGAATCCCATATAATAAAGCATTTTGTGTTATTACCTGTATAAGTGTTGTGATTCGTAAATGTTTTCAACGTGAGTTGTAATTATAGTAAGGAATTCTTAACTTCAATATGCACAGAAAAAGTTATTTTGGGTTTGGAATTCCGCTGATTGCCGGATGATCCGCAATTCCAGCCTCAATTTACGGTTATGAAAATGTGAAATGCTGACATTTCCAGTACTTTCAAAGTGTCTACCAATTATTTATTGTGTGCTAGTAGTGTAGATATGTAGCTTTCTTTGAAAACTCCAGGTATTCACTTGATTCAAACCGAATATATTGCGAACCATTTTTTTAGTGCAGTAATTAAACGAACAATACAGGATATACGAGAGTGTCTAAAAAGTTTCCGACCTAACAAAGATACAAGACATTTGTTATTAAAATTTATTTTTATTTTTCTACATCGTCTCCTTGTAACTCTACACACTTCTCCCAGCGATGCTCCCATCTCTAACCCGTCCAAATAATACTCGGCTGTATGATCTCTGCCGACCGAGGAATGTCGTCGGAGACGATCTTGGAGGTTCCGCCGTCCGAGGAATGTCGTCGGGGAGCGTTGTCTTCTGAAACACTGAGAAAAGTGAAATGGTTGTAAGGAAAAGAATACCTTCTAAAATGAGCAGCAATCCAGTAAAGAAACGTCCTCCAGACTACTTCAATAAAACTGGGTGTGTTTTTTATCTCAACTATAGAATTTATTTGCGTGATTAATTCGATTACAATGGATTATAATCGATGCGAACCGTGTCGCTTGAAAGGATTTACGAAGAAATGAGTTTGTTTGTATCGTTTCCTTGACAACCAAACAACTAACATGTCAGCTAGTTGCTGACAATTGTTATTTGGTTGCGATGGCAGCGTTTAATTGCGAAGTCACTGGTTGCATCCAGCGAATCCACAACATCGGCGTTTTTCTCTGCAAAATAACTGTTCACGAAGGTGATTGGCTCCTCATTTGACGAAAATCTCTGTCCTAAGGTAGATGGTCAAGCAGTTCAAACCGTAATTCGTGGATTTTCGCCATGGCAACCGGTGGGAGACGGCGCGTTGTCTTGGTGAAATTGGATTTTCTTTTTCTGCAAATGTGGCCGTTTTTCCTCAAGTTCTGCCTTCAGTTGGTCAAGTAATGATGCGTGGTATGCTCCTGTAATAATTTTTCCTTTTTGAAGATAATCGATTAAGATAACTCCATGACCATTCCAAAAAACAGTCGCCATTACTTTCCCAACCGAAAAAACAGTTTTTGCTTTTATGGAGCCGATTCCCCCTTTGCAGTCCATTGTTTTGACTGTATTTTTGCTTCGGTCTTTAACGATGTTATCGTCAGTTGTTGTAGTTTTTGAAGGTTCCGAACGTTCATCTTCTCCCAAGCTCGCACGGCCACGTATAAATTCAGCTGCCCAAAATTTCACTGTGGTAAATGATAGTGCAGAGTCCCATACACAGAGACCAAATCATCTTTGATTTCCGTAGGTGTATTGCCTTTCAAAACAAAGATTTAATGACAGCTCAATACTCAATTTTGTCAATTTTCACAAAAACACTCACATCGACTCACTCAAACGACTGTCAAATAAAAACGACGGGACCAAAATGGCTGACATTTTTGTGAGTAATTGTCAAAGATGCACAACTACATTCACTAGCCTTTATTGACGAGTGCTGCTAGCTTCACGTTAAGGTCGGAGACTTTTCAGGCCACCCATGTACACCGTAATAAAATTATTCCATCGACCGGTTGTGTTTTCTAAGATGGTTATTGAGTTTTCACGTGAAGCATTATTATCAGTATTTTCTTTTTCAGCTTTTTTAAATTATCTTCAAACAGTACATTGTTTTTTCGTCGTTTGAAAGTTAGAATTATTCTTTAAAATGAAAGTCTGAATTATTGTTTAAATATATGGTCCAATGAGTCCTATATATGATGTTGTAGGGCACTATGAATTTCTTCCGCAAGGTTAAACATTGAAGAAAGGAATACGTTCGTCAAAAGAGACGTGATTTGTGACTATATAGCTAGATAAAACAAAAAATATTAAGTTAAAGCATAGCAAGGAAAATAAAAAGAAATTTCCGCCGTTAAATAAAATCAGTTTTCAATAAGTATATTAAAAAAAAAAAACAACTAATTTACATAAGAAACTATGCATATTATTACTTATAAAAGTTTTTACACGTGTCACATGCTACGACTAACACTGCTAAGTTATTGCATAACACTTTAAAATCAGCCAAGTAGACAACCGCCAACTTCCTGTTACTGAACCTAGTGTTTAAAGTCGATGTTAAACAAAGCGGTTGTCGATTTGTAATACTTACGTTCTGGACCTAAAAATTGCCAGTTCCATACAAACCTTTTATCTGTAAGCGAATACGAAGTCACATCAATATGAATGAAGTACGCAATATTTTTAATAAGGTTTTCTTTTTTTATTTTTCCTTTTTATTCAAAGAAAAAAGTCTTTGGTTTCCTTACACAATTATCTCACCCCGAACCTCTCACACTTCTTTGCTATATCTTCGACAATATTCCTTAATCGTATTCGTTTTTTTTATTTATTTTGCATTGCATTTTTTTTTCTGTTTTGAATTTATTATACACAAAGATGGTAATCCTAAAGGGTTTGTTCATTTCCGGTGATATACATTTAATAATATTTTTTTGCATTATTTTTTTAATATATATATATATATAAATATATATATATATATATAAATATATATATATATATAGATATATATATATATATATATTTATATATATATATATATATAATCAATTACACATTTTGCCTATATGTATACATGTATATTTTCATGCTGCTCTTTCAATATTGTAGAAAAATTATTAGTTTATATATTTATTTTACTTACGCTTAATTCTCGGTAATATTTATCAATACATATAATATATCTTAACTAAAAATTATTTTTTACGCTATAATCAAAAAATAAAAGTATAAAATAAAAAATTGTATATTACACAAGTTTCAATTAAAACCAAAGTACATATATTTATATATTTTTATACAAAAATAAATCTAGAACATGTTTGTGTGTCTGTATTCTGTTTTCATTGTTTCTTTGCTTAGAATTATAGGAATCAAAAATTCACAATTATTAATTTTAATACATTTAATATTTTGTGTTAGTTTTAAATTTAACCTATAGAACACCTTTAGACATGAAAACAAAAATAAATGATATTTTGTTTATGTTATTGTTTTCCACTTACAGGGGGAGATGTGATTTTTTTATTTTATTTATATTATGTTTTCTTAAACTACATTGAGTCTTTTTTGTTTAGTTTTTATTTTTCTCTATAATTTATAATACAGGGATTACAGCGAATTGGTTTATATAGATTTTCAACATAATATCGCATCAAGTGTGGAAACTTGGATACCATTTACAGTGTCTTATATTTTCTGTTTTTATGGCTTTTTTAGTTTCTGCCAGCGAAGCAACACAATTAGTTAATTTGAAACTCTTTATTTTTCTGGTTTTATTTTTTATTTTGTTTTTGTATAGTTTTTACTGGCTTTTGAATATATAGTAGATCAATATCGCTTGTAACTGATATACACATGATATGAGTGTTTATTTAAATATATTACAAGTTGATAAACACACTTATGATAACAACAAATTATACTGGTCTACATTTGTGTGATTTATTACATTCATTAATATATTTTAACAAAAATATAGTGAAGTGTAATGGTAATCATTGGAGAATCGGCAACACTGCATTCATTTAAACAATGACCAAGGCAGAATTTGATATCGTCACAAACGAAACGTGTGGTTTAAAATAGGGAAAAAAATTTAAGACTTTGGTAGAAGGTTCGACACCTTAGATACTATAAGCCTGATGGCATGTAATTCATACACATTTAAAGAGACTTTGAGAACATGCGTGGATAAACAAGCGTAACCAATGGAAAGATTAATGAGGGTGTGCAGTAGGGTTCTGCAGCTATTGTAATCCAAAAGAATGGGCAGTCGCTCTAATTAATGGTAAACCTCTAGCTATCTTAAGAATGCTTGCAACTCATTTATTGTGCGCAAAATAAAAAATTATTCTGACAGCAGTATCCGAATACCCCAAACAAAAACACACGTAAAGCTCATGGGATGTCTTTTTTCTTCCAATTTGTTCAATATTAACTAATGTAACTCAATGCATAATTCAGTTTATATTTATAAGAGTCGCAACCATAGAACTTTTTATGGCGTAAATTGTTTTCCTATTTTTGAACCATGGACACAAATCGGACAAACCTTCATCAGGTAGTAATTATACATACTAGAGTCTCTGATACATCATCATCATCGGCACTATAACCGAGATCCGGCCTTGGCCTTATTTAGCAAGTAAAATTTTATTAATTTTCCATAATAATTTGTTTTTCGGCAAGGTTATTAGCCTTGCGCCAAAAGAGTTTCTGATACAGCTCATAGTATAATAGTAACACCACATTTGCTTAGAAGTTTTCAAACTATATTTTATGCCATACTATCTATTTCTATTTATTGATTTGTAGGAATCAAAAATGAGCACACTAACTTGACTACGCTACCTTTCCATCTTCTGCACACTTTCTTTCGACGCTTCGACATCTGATCAGATTTCCTCAAGCTCAATTGTTCCAGCACCTCTGACGCATCGTTGCCTTGATCTGTAGGTCTCTTTCTCGTTTGCCTTCTGTCAAAAATTCTATTCTATTGATTATGTTATTCTCGCTACATGCTCGGCCCATCTTAATATTATTCTAGTATTTGCGCGTTGAAGTCGAAATTCATACATCCTCTGTATATACCATATATTGCTATCAGTTATGCTCTCAAACGAGAGCTTTTTGATGTGCGTTGGGCGAACGAAGAGGCATCGCTGCATGCAGGCTTTGAAGGGCAGACGGATTGCGTGTACTTCGACTGAAGAACACATCCGTTAACTAAATGTTTCCTTTTTCAACGCTACCGCCCTCATTGATTTAATTCTTGGGGTTTATTTTGCTTGGCCTTTCTCGTTTCTTGTTAATTTGTTGTTAATAATGCGTCCGCAAAAGAGTGTTCTTTTTGACGACCTGGTAATATCAATAGTCAGTCTTTTCCTACGTTTGTGGCGGGTAGCGGAACGTTAGTCACAAATACAAATGTGTTCGTGGATTTATTATACGCGAATTCAAACCTCGATGCCGGTCTTTTGGAGCCACCTGTGAACGCGCCGTTATGGCCTTTGCTGCGGGAAGTGGGGTTCCACCTCGACTGTAGGAACGCGACCGGCCCGGAGGGAAAACCAGCAATAGGCTTTAAGAACTGTGCTCCAGAACTATCGCCGGGTCTTGGCAGACTCTTTCGCTTATCTTATGAACGGAGGACATTTCCTGTCTGCTGGAAAATCGCTTGAGTTCAGCCAATCCCAAAGACGGGAAAAAAGTGTCCCCCGACCGATAGCATTACTGTCTATGTTATCTAAAGTAATGGAAAAGATCATCAATGTCGATTTAATTAAGTATTTGAAGTCCAACGGGCTTCTGAATGATCGTCAATGCGGATTCCATGGCAGGCGGTCCACGGGAGAACTTTTGACCCTTATAACCTATATCATCTGCGATTGAGGGGCATGGTGAGTCAAGAGCGGTCGCATTGGATAACTCCAAGGCTTTTGACCGCGTCTGGCATGGTGAATTACTGAGCAAAGGTCGTTCATATGGACTTTCCCAGCAGCTTTGCGTCTGGACGAAGAGCTTCCTTGAAAATCGATCGATCCCGGTTGTTGAGGACGACGAGTGTTCAGGTCTGTAACCTGTTAATTCTGGGTTGCCTTAAGTTTCTATTTTGGCTCCATCATTGTTTTTGCTTCACATAAATGATTTGTTGTAATCAACGGATAACAAAGTGTACAGTTTTTCGGATGATAGTACGCTCGTTTCCCCCTTTTCGATCGGCCGATTGGTTCATCAACGTCACACCAGCTGAAATGTGGAGAGATTGACTCTCTGAATCGGGATCTGGATAAAGTCCTGCAGTGACGAAAGGCCAATCTCCTCGACTTCAATGCAACGAAGCCACAATAAACAACATTCACAAAGGATCATCGGTTCCACAACTGATGATGAATGGCCGGGCCCTCTAATCTGGGGAAAGCTTGAAATTGCTCGGCGGCATGATCTGTGGGAGTGTATCGTGGCATAAATACGTGTCGTACATCGCCAGATCCGCCTCTGGAAAACTGAGTTATCTTTTTAAAGCCAAGAAATATTTTACTCCGGGTCAACTTACTCTCCTGTATAAATCTCAAATTAGCCCGCCGCTCTAATATTGTTCTCATGTTTGGAGCTCTGCTCCTAAACATACCTTCGACCTAGTTGAGAGCATGCAGAGATGAGTGATCTACCTAATCGGGGACTCGGGACCTCAGACGCTATCACATCGAAGGCGCGTAGCGGACCTCTGCCTGCTTTACAGATATTATCACGGGTACTGTTCTTTGGAGATTCGTGGGATTGTTCGGTGCAATTCGGTTTACATGCGTTCCACGAGATAATCCGACAGATCGCACTAGTTTGTGGTTCATCCCCCAACAGCGCGAACTTCCCTGCATCAGAACCCGTTCCGTTATAGAGCGGGAAAGATGTGGAACTCCCTTCCCACGCGAGTGTTCCCGGAGCGCTACAACCCGCAACTGTTCAAAAAGAACTGCAACAGTTCATCACGGGGCGCCCACTCGGCGCGATAGGTTCGGCTCTCCCCAGAAAAGTGTAATAAAACAATTAAAAAAAAAGAAAACATTATTATTTATAATATCTCGATTAAAATCTGATATCTAACATCCTTCTGGGTCTCCGACATACCTGTAAATAAAAAATATTCCTGCCTAAGATGTCGAACCATATGGATATCAGATTTTATAATACAGATTTCTATCAGTGTTTTATGTACCTTTGAATATATAACTTCATCACAAAAGATGTCTGCCTGTGAAATCGCTCTGAATCCCTAACAAGGCTGCGGAACAACTAATATCGCCTAATATTTGTTTGAATGTTCAACACCACTGGATGTCGACCATCCCTATTGATATTTGAGATTTGACATTCTTTTGGTTGTCTAACATGCCTGCAGATATCTAACTGTTTCTAATGTCTGTTGACGTCTAACATCCTTGGACAAGTTTGAGATCCCTATAAATATCTTAAATGGCTACATTGTTATAGTATCTAATATCCTTTTGAATGTATTCATATATCGAACATGTTCATGAAAACATATTATCCTTGTGGATGTCTAAAATTCATATGACGGCAACATATCCATAAAAGTTTAATATCTTGATTGTTTAATATCTTTATGGATGTCTAACATCCCTGTAGATAGCCAACAACTCCGTAGATTTCTAAAATCCATACGGATTCCTAAAATATCTATGGAAGTCCAAATTTGAATATCTATGCATCTATACGTCCAACATCCACTGTCTACCACTTTACATTAATCAAACATAAGCATGAATATTTAAGAAGTTAGGTTAACATAACGTTTAATGTCTGGCAACTCTGTGTATATATATTATCCGATGTCTAAAATCCCTATGAAAATTGAATACAACTTTTAAAATACAACATATCTGCCTATGTCTTACATCGGTTGTCTAATATTCATATGTAAATCTCACTTAACATGGAATATATGATATCCCTGTGCAAGTCTAGCTTCCCAATAACCTTCGATATCTGACATATCTCTGTATGTGTAACATAATCATGGGGATTGAACATAAATTAGGATATTTGACATACCCGCGTAAATCGAATATCCACTGTCTACCATTCCTGTGGAAATTGGTTTTATCCCTGGGTATATCTAACAGCAGATATATAACATTTCTTTGGATGTTTAACCCCCATCTCAGTGGAATTATATTATCTGTGTGGGTGTTTAACATTCCTGCGGATGACTAACAGGTCTTTCCTGTTCAGGTATCTCCGTAGATGTCTAACATTCCCATGGACATCGAACATAACTTTGAACGTCTGGCAACCCAGGGTATGCCTAATATCAGATGTCTAACTTTTCTTTGGAAATCTTATCTAAATTAGAATATCTGAACTACATGAACGAATCCCTATATCCTGGTATTTCTCATGCCTGTGTATGTCTAACATCCAATATATACCTTCTCTATGGAAATCGAATGTCTAACATCCCTATGATAATCGAATACCAGTTTGAACGTGTAACATATTTGCGTATGTCTAACATCCTATCTCTAATATTCCTATGAAAATCTCACAACATGTTTTCTCTGATATCCCAAACTAAATCTAGCATTCAATGTCTACCATCTCCATGGAAATCGATAGTTAGTTTGAATATATTGCATTCCCATACGTGTCTAACAATTCCATAGACTCTGAATATCTGAGATTCCACTGTAAGTCTCAAATCGAATGTCCACCAGCATATCCATGGATATCGAACATAAATTTGAATGTATGGCATCCCTGTGTGCGCCTGACATCAAATATTTGACACTCCATGGAAATCGAACATATTTTTCAATTTATGACATCTGTGTGTAAATCTAACATCGGATATCTTATACCCAAAGTGCGACTGTGTGCGCCTGACATCAAATGTCTAACATCAAGATGGAAATCTAACATATTTTTCAATATATGACATCTCTGTGTAAATCTAACATCGGATATCTCATACCCAAAGTGCGAGTCTAAAATCGAATGTCCACCATATCCATGGATATCGAACATGAATTTGAATGTATGGCATCCCTGTGTGCGCCTGACATCAAATGTCTGACATCTCGATGAAACATATCATATTTTTCAATAAAAAAAAAAAAAAAAAAAAAAATCCGCACCCGGACGCTATAATAATATCCAAAATTGGGGAAATACATAAGTGGATATATTGAAGTTCATGAAGGCCACCACTGAGACACTGAAAACGAAAGTACAACAAGCATTAAAGAAAGATGCCAGTGTGAAAACAGTGTCACAGAAAATAACGGTCGTCTGTGCGATTTAGGCGAGGATACCACTGTAGAGGAAATCCAGACAGCGATCGCTATAAACTTTCATGAACTGAACGCGATCCCAAAAGAAGTGGTAAAGAATTTCAGAAGAAAACCAGAAGAAGCGCAGACTGCCATGATCCGCTTACCAAGAGAAAAGACTAGCATGTGGCTGGCTACAGATTTCCTACGGGTCGAATAGGTGAGACGCAGACTACGAGAACACATAACACACACACGATGTTTCAGATGTTGGCAATACGGACATGTGTCGAATTCCTGCAAATCCGCAGAAGATCCTTCAGGAAACTGTTTGAAATGCGGTGGAAAAGGCCACAAAGCGATGAGATGTAACGCACAACACAAATGCACTCAACAGGGAGTTACAAATGCCGAGCATTTCAAAATGCGATATCTCCAATCTT
Organism: Microdon myrmicae; assembly: GCA_963931805.1. Classification (NCBI taxonomy): domain Eukaryota; kingdom Metazoa; phylum Arthropoda; class Insecta; order Diptera; family Syrphidae; genus Microdon; species Microdon myrmicae. Next base: position 18,162,078 of record OZ007497.1, read on the forward strand.
CTGTATAAAAATTGGCAGGTTTAAATGCATTCAAATTAACTTAAACCATTGTGAAGCCGCCTTTCCCAAATGGTTAGGGAATATGTTGCTGACGTGATAGTCATTAATGAGCCTGGCACTGGTACAATTACATGGGAAGAAGACAACAGCAGAACAGCGGCTCTCCGGATAACTGTAAATTCCCCCATAGAACACAGAAGTGTCCAGGGGCAGGAAGTATTCGCCTATGCTACGATTAGAGGAATCAATTTCTACTGTTGTTATTCTCCGCCAATGTTGGAAATAGAAGAATTCAAATGCTTTTTGGACATGATAACATACAAAGTTAGAGCTAAGAGTCCCCTTATAGCTGCTGGAGATTTCAATGCTAGAATGGGACAGCACAAGGACCAACCGTAGAGGTCAGGCACTACTCGAAGTCCTCGCAGTCGTAGATATGTAGTGCTACTTAATGATGGTGCTGATGACACCTTCATAAACGAGAGAGGCCGGTCCAAAATCGGCATCACATTTGCCAGCTCCATGTTGGCAAGAAGTATGGAGTGGCGAGTTTTTGACACGTACACCTATAGTGACAACCAAGCCGGGATGTATGAAATATTACCACACAGAAGATTCATCACTAGCAGATTGGCGAAGAAAGCCCAAAAAAATGGGTGGAAAGAGAAGAATCTGGATGTGGAACTGCTCAATTATATACTGGAATTCAAAATCGAACAGTTTGACGCAGAGGCCGATGTGAACAGGCAGGCTGGAAAAGTCATGAAGTAGGTAACTACTGCATGCGAGGCTTCTATGCCACGACAAAGACAACAAGCAGGGGCTATCAAACCAGTGTATTGGTGGAACCCAGAAATCGCTCATGTCCGATCGGAATGCAACAGGTTACGACGCTTGCAACAAAGAGCAAGAAACCGTAACACCTACCCACAGTTACATGCGGAATTCGTCAACAAAGAGGAGGAGTTGAGCAATGTGACTCACAAGAGTAAGTATGACGCGTTCTGCTCTCTAAGGGGTGATTTAAACAGCAGCACATGGGGTACCGCCTACAGGATGGTCATGAAAAGGCTACACAACAACATTAGTCAAATGGAAAAACAGTAAAAGTGACATAGCCAGAATCGTAGCTGTCCTCTTCTCACAGTGTGATGAGGTCTTGAGAGCGCAAGAAGAATAGAACATAACTGAAAGAGAAATACCACAGAGGTGATCTTGGCTGGAAGGGTTGTTAAAAATAACAAGACCCCGGGACTATGTGACATTCCTAACGCTGTGTTGGACACTGCTTTAACAAAAAAGCCGGGTCTTCAGCAGTCTCCTCATGACCTGTCCCCAAACAGGACGCTTTCCCGAACGATGGAAAAACTTGTGCTTATACCAAAAGGAGTTAAGAATCCACAAGCGCCGTCGTCCTACCACCTGTTGTGCATGCTGGACACAGCAGGGAAACTGCTTAAGCGAGTAATTGGCACTCGCCTGGAACAATTCACTTAGGGGACATCGGAGCTCTCTGAATCGCAGTATGGGTTCCCGAAAGGTAGATCTACCGGCAAGGCACTATCTGCGATGTGCGATATCACTCGCAGTGCGATAGCTGGATCTCGATGACTAGGAGTTACCAAAAAATGTTGCACCGTGGTGACACGACTTTAAAAACGCATTTTATTCTGTGAACTGGACTCGAATCCTAAAAGCGTTTGGCGATCTACAAGTCTCACCTTACTTGGTGTGTATATTAGCAGACTATCTCTCAACGATGGATAGGATACTGTTCTATTACGCAGATGAGGGACCACAATATAAAACAACAGTGGGGTTCTGTAATAGGTCCGCTGTCATGGAATATCATGTATGATGGTGTGCTAAGGGTCAGTGTACCAGAAGCAGTACGAATCATTGGGTACGCAGATGATTTGGCGATAGTGGGCGTAGCTAAACATCTACATAACCTGGAGAATAATTGCTCCCAAGCAATCCAGAGCATTAAATGCTGGCTAGGTATGACCGGACTGAAGCTAGCCGGACATAAAACGGAGGCAGTTTTGATAAGCAGCTGGAAGGAAGTTGAACACTTTGAATTGGAAATAGAATGACACACAATCAGATCCAGTCCCTTTATTAAATATCTTGGTGTTATACTCGACATCAGGTTGACCTTCAAGTAGCACCTGAGGAAGACAAGTGAAAAAAGTATGCAGATTGGCAAAAGTATGCAGATTGTTGGCGAGGGTGCTACCTAATGTTGGTTGACTCCGGCCCCACATAAGAAAACTGATAACCAGTGTCAACACCTCTGTTATCTATTATAATGTATGCAGCTCAATTATGGGCAGTTGCCGCACAGTATAAGTCGTACATGAAGGGGTTGAACTCCGCACATAAGCTTGCATCACTAAGGGTATGCTGTGCATTCCGAAAATGCCATAAATGTCTTGCCCGGGAGCAAACCACTTGACATAGCAGCTAAAGAAAATGTTCCGTTGCAAGGGGTCTCACAGGGGTCTCTCTAATGCCTCCATCAAATAAGCTATGTCCTAAATCATATGGGGAGACAACTGGACCTCGTGTTCACAACGGACCCACACAAGTCCTCATTGCCCCTAGTACACACGCCCTCTCTACCATTGATAATTACCACCCCCCGCTATTCTTATCCCTTTATCTTGATCATGAAACCCAGCCTTCTCTACCTCACGACAGCTTTTCCTACAACTTCCACAAAGCTAACTTCTTCCTTCTAAATGAGCATCTTAGCAAAACAGGGTTTCGCTTTGATCATCTGGGGGTAGAAGAAGCGACTGCCACTCTCTACAAGGAGATCTACTATGCCATCGCCCTATATGTCCCCTATTCTCGTCACAGGTCATCGGTTTCATCGCCGCGATGGTACAACCGCACACTCCGCACTCTTCGGAACAAGAGAAATAACTTGTGGAACATTTACCTCAAAACGCGCTCCTTGCAAAACTACTCCAACTGTCCTTTCCTTTTATAAATTTTCCGAGCTCTACAACTTCCTCTACTCCAACTACCCCACAAAAACACAATCCAATTTGATCAATGACCCCAAATCTATTTTCCACTTTATAAATTACAGACGTAAATCCGACGCCTATCGCAACTCCCTTTCTTATGGCGCGACTACTTCAATCGAGCCCCTAACTATTGCCAATCTATTCGCTTCGTTTTTCAATAAATCCTTCACAGACATATCCTTCGAGCCCAATCCATCTTACTTCAAAGACTTGCCCGAATTCTCCCTCGGCCCCTTCACCCCTCAAATTATTCAGTATCACGTAGTTGAGGAGAAATTAAACTTACTCAAGTTCAGCCCTGGAACTCCCAGCTGTGTTTTTAAAGAAATGTTCCTCTTCTCTTTCTCTCCCGATATCAAAGATATTCAATCTATCCCTTTCACAAGGTATCATCCCTAGTATCTGGAAATCCTCCTATGTTACCCCCATACATAAAAAGGGACCCAAAAACGATATAAGCAACTACCGTCCCATCGCCAAACTGTCTCAAATCCCTAAACTTTTCGAAGGGATTCTTTACAACGCGTTATCTTTCCGTTGTAAATCCATCATCTTACCCAACCAGCATGGTTTCCTTTCGGGTAGGTCGACCACAACCAATCTGATCGAGTTCTCATCCCATACTCTCCGTGCCTTACAGAATGGCAACGAAGTCGATGTAATCACCACGGATTTCCGCAAGGCCTTTGAGAAAATCTCCCACAATCTCATCCTTTTTAAGCTGTCATCCCTAGGTTTTGAACCCCTATTGATCAAGTGGTTATCGTCTTGTCTGAAAGATCGATCCTACCGTGTCAAATTCAGATCCTCCCTTTCTAATCCTTTTCTTCCCACGTCAGGGGTTCCGCAAGGCAGTCATCTAGGTCCCCTCCTATTTATCCTTACCATCAATGACGTTGACTCGATTATTAAATACTCATCCATCTCCCTCTATGCAGACGACGCCAAACTGTACGAAACGATCATCTCTCCTCTCGACTCTTCACATCTCCAAACGGATCTCGGCAGCTTCTCAACTTGGTGCCGTAATAACTGCCTTGAACTCAACATTGAGAAATGTCACTCCATCATCTTCTCCCGCAAACGTCTACAGCGTTTGCGACGATAATGAAGAGCGAGCGATTCGAACCTACGCTATCACGGTTACAATCACTAAAATATAGAACCAAAGCTCAACCCATCAGGCCACTGCCGCATATGTGAATTCGCTTTCTAAACTCAAATACATTCGACTAATGTGGAAATGATATATTATTGCTACGGTATACGGCTTTAATGGATGTGCTTTTTGGTGGTGTTGTTCTTCACTAGTCGTGTGTGCATCTGCTAGAAACGCCCCCCCCCCCCCCCCCCCAAGTTCCTACTTCCTGCTAAACCAACAGATATCAACTGTACCCTCTATACGTCACGTCGGGATCTTATTTGACAGTGAGCTTAGCTTCATCCCGCATATTGATGATATTATTCCTAAGGCCAACTCTGACCTTGGGTTTGTGAAACGCTGGTATAGAGAATTCTATAATCCTTCCGTTTCCCGTTCTCTACATAGCCTTCGTCCGCCCCCTTCTTGAATACGCCAGTCAGGTCTGGTCTCCACACTATTTGTGCCATATATGCAGAATCGGAAGCGTGCAACGTCATTTTCTGCGTTTTACCCTCCGCGGACTGAACTGGGTGAATCCTCGGATTCTCCCCTCATACACAAGCCGGCTCCATCTGATTAACCACAACACACTTGAGGAGCGCAGAACTCATGCCGATATCCTTTTCATCCACCGTCTCCTTTCAGGCACAATCAACTGCCCAAGCTTGCTCTCCATCATTGCACTTCACACTAACTGTTCCGTTAAAGAGCGGGGAAGCAGTGGAATTCCTTGCCCACGCGAGTGTTCCCGGAGCGTTACAACCTGCAACTGTTCAAAAAGAACTGCAACAGTTATTTGATGGCATCTCGGTGCGCCCACCCGGCGCTATAGGTTCGCCTATCCCGAGAGAAGTCTAATAATAATAATAATAAAAAAAAACCCCGTAACCTGCGAAACCCTCGTCTCTTCTATCTGCCTACCCACAACACTTCTTACGGCTCTAATGAACCAATTTTGCGAATGCTGAGGTGGGCAAACTCACCCTACCTCCTTCGATTTCCACCTTACATCTACTGCATTCAAACTCCGTCTCCTCTCGTTCCCCACCTGACCTTGCCTCGCCCACCGCCTATCCCCTCACAACCCGTACACACTTCAACACATATGCCGTTCACTGTTCACTATCTCACATATCCCACATTTGCCACCCCCACATACACTCGCTTTTCCCCAGCCTCCTACCTCCCCTACCCCGAAGTCCTCGTGTCCTTCCTTGTTTTTTTTTAATTGTATGTTTTTTTAAAATTATGTATATATATATATATATATATATATATATATATATATATATACATATATATATATATATTATATACATATATATATATATATATATATATATATATATATATATATAATTTTTTTTGTCTCTTTGTTTAATTATTACTTTAGTTTTAAGTTAGCTTGTAAGGGTTATAGTTATTGTAAATAAGCTTGATTTAAGCTGATTAAATCATAACTTATCAATGAAATCCTGGATGCCTAATCGGTGGCGATTCTCGTCGAACAGACAAAGATAAAAAAAAAACCAATGAAAGTTTTATTTCACAATTTTAATAGAGGATATTTATTGAAATCTTGAGTAAGTCTTCAGTAATTTTAAAGGATAAACTTTCAATGGCTTTAAGTCTGAATGTGCTTGGTTGTCGAGCATTCGTAATGCATTCAAACGTTTCGAAATTGTTGAGTGATAAACTCCTAACGGTCCTATTAGTCTGATATGAGTCTTCATGAAGTAATGCCACCAATTCTTTACCTTCAAACTTTGTCGGCGTGCCAGAGGACGTTATTTCTCCTAAACATAGAAATCACTATTTTTGAAGCACACACTAATCTCTGGGGGGTGGGAACGAACATACACGGCAAAGTCTCTGCTTTCAACCCGGCGAAGGCCAGGACGATCCTTGTCTCTGTTCAATTCAAGTTAACATGCAGTCTCCACGTAACACCCCTGGACAGCTACTGTGGCATGGTCCAAGTAGTGAACCAATGTATGAAGCGACATCCTGAGAAAGGTTGGTGCAAGGCTAATAACCTTGCCCGAAAAACGAATTATTATGGACCATTTAACAAGTCTCGGATATGGACCGGATACCGTTGGTGGGACTTGCTAAATAAGACCAAGACCGGATCCTGGTTGTAGTGCCGATGATGATAATGAAACTAACCTCTGCAGGTTGTTTCCAAAAGAAAACAACAAGAATTCTGAAGGCATCAACCGTAGACCTTTTTTTTTTTGGATTGTGTTGAATAAAATAGAGCAATAATATTTACCGCAAGTACTCCTTTTTGGACCCGAAACTCAAGATGTTTAATATTTGTTGATTGTTTACACTTCCCTGAAATAACATATACATTATCATTATGCTTATGGAACTTCCTTATATATGTGTTATCATCGTACATCACACATACGCTTTTTAAATAATGCCATCTGTTGAAAACGGCAAGAACTTTTTCAAAGCCCTTGTATTTTTCAACTACCTAACCTCAAATAATGCGGTGTATTTCCCACCACTCAAATAAAACGAAATTCGCTTTCTTTTCATTATAGTCTCATACTCGCCTCCTTTTAACAAACATTTGCCTAAAAATTATTTCCTGGGGATACCTTTTACAAAACATCATTACAACGACTTTCTAAACCTGCCCCTCGTCCCTTCCCAAATTACTCTCAGAAAAACTTGATTCTAATGAATCTGACTTAGGGTACTTCCAGCTTATGTACCATCTGCCTTTTGTGTAATTTTGGCAATTTATTTTACATAATTCTTGTGACTAGCACACAGACAAATAATCTTTTATACTCGTTACCCTAAGTGAGATTTTTACGTCCTCTTTAATGAAAGGAATACCAAAGCTTCCTTGATACACAAGGGATTCATGGTCAAACGCCGAAGATGTATCCCTGGAAACCCAAAAACTTACAAAGAAGAAGACCTACAACGTATTTTCGTTGAAATGATCGAATTTCAATGTGAAGTCTCCATTTCATAATCCCGTTTAATAAGTGAAACATCAGACAAGATGCCAATTGCTTTTCAAATCGTAAACTTCCTCTTCCTACCGAGTTGTACCGAGGATTCAATTTCAAAGCAAATCAAGTTCTTCCATTAGGAAGAATGATTCCGATGAAAAACATAACTTGAGTGAAGTGCTCTCTTTGTAATCAATGACCCACTTTACGGTTATCTGTTGTCCTCACAAGATGTCCTTGGAGGGAGCCGTTTGTTTGTTTGTTTCTTTTAAGGAAAAGATTTTTTTCTTAATTTGGATTTTTTCTCTCCCATAAATATGAAATAACTTTCTTTCTGGACAAGATGTATCGTAAGTAAACGCCAACAGAAACAGCAGCTAAACGATCCAAGGAGAATGCCAAAATGTCACAAGGCTCTTCCTTCTAGGACGAAGTATATAATACCAACGACAAAAACGATTATATGGCGAGTTAATGTGTGGAACTATGAATAGAAAATAAGGATGATTGAGAGGAACAGATTGAAAGAATGGTCGTGAAGATGAAATGTAATTTTCATTATTATTGTAACAGGACAACAAATTGCAGCTTTTCAATTGGATTCAACTAGACCAAATAATTAAAGTGGTACTGATGGGGAAGGGTTTTCTTCTAGGGTATCTCAACGGGCCTTATCTTGGTATTATGAGAACCGATTACTTTTCGAGTCCAGAGGTTTGGCTTTCAGTTCACTATAAGTCCGGCATCACATCGTCTCGTCCACAGCAACGTCAGGGAGATTTACAACAAGTCTGACTTCCTCCAGCGAGTAGTTTCAAAAATAGTATTTTAATACCATAGTCCTTAGTTCATAAAGTTCTTACCAGCACACGCATCTTACGGTTTGAAGGACAAATAAACATGATGCAAACTATATTTTTCATAACACAATAAGGAGGATATAACTTGTTGTATACACTTTAGGAGGATTTGAAATTATTTATGAGACAAAGGATTAGATGCACTGCGCCAGAAACATGATTACCTCTTTTCGTTACACGAAACACGTGTACAAATTGGATTTGTAGGTATGATTAAATGTCCAAACACAGTGCTTATGGAAGACGAGCGAGAAGATAAGGAAAGGAAGTAGCGTTGCACATGAGTCTTGAATGGGCAGAGTATTTTTAATTGTGTATTTCGGCTGAAGAAGATTCTCTGTGTTTACTCGTGCGTCTAAAGTTTATTTCCAATCTTAATTTTTCCTTCAATACGTGGGTGTTATTAAGTAGACAAGTGAGCCTTAGATGATTTTCAAGAGAGTTTGTCACTGATAGTTAATAGCACTGGATCATTTTGCAACCAAATTCATTATTGTTGCATTTTATGTGTTCGTTAATGTGTATAAAACAGTTTCTCTCTTACGAAGATTTCAAATTTTGTACGAACAAAACGTAATTTAAGAAAGTTTAGCGACCAAGAATAGGGAACAAAAGAAGCCCCTACATAATCGCACATCAGTGAATGGATCCCACTTTGTAACAGTTGATCTGTCATCTAGTTTTTTCTGTAGCTTCCTCTGGTCTTTTCCTTCGCAGTCGTCGACAGCAGCAGTGGGTGCCTTTAAATTAAATTCCAAAATTCTGGTAAATTATAATTCTAGGTTTTTCAATAGCTAAACATTGGCTTCGGGAAACTAAAATCGATGTTGTCATCGAACAAGCTTTAAATTTTTGCTTGCATTATATTTACTACTACTATTTATTGGCCGGTAGGAACCCGGAAGTTCATGACCTCACCGACTCGACTCCGCCATCGTTCCCTGTCTTGTGGGCTCTCCTTCCACGGTTGACCAGCCGATCCAATCTCCTCAAGGTCAAACCTAACATTGTCCTCCCATCTCCATCGCGGCCGTCCTGCCGGTCTCTGTCCCGTTGATTCACCGTCAAGAATTCTACGCACGGTTCTATCGTTGCCCATTCGCGCGACATGCCCGGTCCATCTTAATCTTCGCGACCTGATTACTCTCGCTATCGTTGGTTTGCGATATAGTCCTTCCAATTCGTGGTTATGGAGTTTCCTCCATCGTCCTGCCTCCTCGTCATATTTACTTCCAAATATACCCCTTAATATTGCATTATATTTATTTAAAAAAAAAATCAACTGCAGTGAGTGGAAATCAGTCTTATGAATATTGTTACAAACAAGGAAGGTGTAGAAAGGGCAGATATGTTTCAATATCTTTTCCCCGTTAGTGAGGGACAGCGGGACACTAGTCACAAATTCAAAAGATAAAGCTGATGTGTTCGCTAGTTTATTTTACGCGAATTCAAACCTCGATGCTGGTCTTTTGGAAACCACCTATGATCGCGCCGGTACGGTTTTGATGCGGAATGTGAGGTTCCGCCGCATACTATTCATCGCATTCCACTAAAGTGTAAGAAGGCAACAGACCGGGACGGAATACCAGCAATGGTTCTTAAGAACTGTGCTCCAGAGCTGTCGCCGGTTCTTGCCAGGTTCTTCCGTTTATCTTATGCACGGAGGACATTTCCTACCTGTTGTAAGGTGGCGCGATTTCAGCCAATCCCCAAAAAGCGGAAAACTTTTAGCTACAATAGTACCGGCCGATAACATTACTATCTACATATATTGTCTAAGGTGATGGAAAAGGTCACCAAAGCCGACTTAATTAAGTATTTGGAGTGCAATGGTCTTCTGAATGATCGTCAATACGGATGTTGTGGCACTCGGTCCACGGGGGACCTTTTGCCCCTTATAACCGATATATGGACATCTGCGATTGAGGGGCATGGTGCGTCAAGATCGGTCGCATTGCATATTTTCAACGCGTCTGGTACGAAGCATTGCTGATCAAGTTTCGTTCATACGGACTTTCCCAGCAGCTATGCGACTGGACGAAGGGCTTCCTCGAAAATCGATCGATCTGGGTTGTAGTAGACAGCGAGTGTTCGGATCCCGTTAATTCCGGGGTGACTCAAGGTTCTATTTTGGCTCCAACCTTGTTTTTGCTTCACATGAATGACTTGTTGGAGTCAACGGATAAATTGCAAAGTGTGCAATTTTGCGGATAATAGTACGCTTGTTTCCTATTTTTCGAGTGACCGGCCAATTAGTGCATCAACGTCGCACCGTGTGAGATGTGGCCAGATCGACTCTCTCAATCGCGACCTGGATAAGGACTTGCAGTGGGAAAAGGCCAATCTCGTCGACTTCAATGTAATGAAGACACAATATAGAACATCCACAAAGAAAAGTGGATCGTCGGATTCACAGCTGGCAATGAATGACCAGGCTCGAATTTGGCGAAAGAAGGAAATTGCTTGGCGTTACGGTTTATGGGAATGTATTGTGGCATAAGTACGTGTCGAACATAGCGGGCCTGCCTCGGGAAAACTGAGTTTTCTTTTTAGAGCCAAGAAAGATTTACTCGGGCCCAACTTTTTATCCTATTTACATCCCAAATTAAACCTGGGCTCGAATATTGCTCTCATGTTCGGAGCTGTGCTCCTAAACATACTTTCAATCTACTTGAGAATTCGCCTGATCGGCCTGACACGGCGCTGACGTTGGGGGGCTTACAGGCGTTATCATATCCAAGGCACGTCGCTTTTTTTTTACACAAGCGCGCGCACAAAAAAGGTGATTTTGAAGCGGACATGGAAAGGAGGTGTCGCTGTATATTGGTCTTGAGTGCCTGGACAGCACAACGAGGAAACACATGATCAGGTAGAACATTCCACATTCGTGGGGTTCGGCTAAAGAATGACTTTCTATGTCTATTTATGCGCCTGAAGTTGACTTTCAGCGTGAACTGATGCGCGTTCTCAGATTGATGGGTATCGCGGGAAAATGTCTGTGGAGGCGGAGCACACTCAGGAATTTCTGTTGAGCAACGACCGTGATAATACCTATGGAAGAGACATAGGCATGATACGTTGCGTCTATGTTCTAGCGACGGAATTGATCGACTAACAGCTGAGTCCCCAATAAGTTTCACTGCTCGTTTTTGCATCCTATCGAGCACGTGTAGTGCAGTTTTGGATGTGCCTGACCAAATATGGGAGTTGAACTCCATTTTTGGATAAATATATGCCTTGTAAATAGTGATCAGGTTGGAGGGAATGAAGTATCTTTTGCATCTCTTAAGGAACCCTAGGTATTTGGCCGCATAATTCGCAGCTTCAAAACTGTGGTCGCTCCATTTAAGAATTGAATTAATTCGAGTGCCGAGGATCGATAGTTCATTGGCTTCGTCGATGCAAGTGTCATTCATCGACAGTATATTTACTTTGGGGTTCAGCTTTGACCACAGGAGACAGCACTGAGTTTTTAAGGCATTGAACTGTACTCTGTTAGATAATCTCCATTGATATATCTTGTTGAGTTCGGAATTCAATGTATGAAGCATAACCTGCTGATTGGTATTGACGTTCGAAGAGTTTGGCCGAGACTGTTCGTATGAGTATGAGAAACTCAATGTGCTATCATCGGCAAACGAGTAGATTGGGTTGTGAGTAATTGGCAAGAGATCATTTATAAAGATGAGGAAGAGAGTGGGTGAGAGTACAGAACCTTGCGGAACACAATTTGATGGGAGACAGATTTGACACCATCAAGAATCACTTGGATTGAACGGCCAGAAAGATATTCTCTTATCCATTGGGTCAGGGAATTGTCCACTACATATGAATGTAATTTTGATAAAAGGGCTGGATGCAAAACTCTGTCGAAGGCCTTCGAGATATCCAGTGCAACAACAACAGATCCGCCTCGGGAAAACTGAGTTATTTTTTTAGAGCCAAGAAATACTTTACTCCGCGTCAACTTACTCTCCTGTATAAATCTGAAATTAGACCGCCGCCTTAATATTGCTCTCATGTTTGGAGCTCTGCTCTTAAACATACCCTCGATCTACTTGAGAGCGTACAGCGATGAGCGATCTGCCTAATAGGGGACTCGGGACCTCAGACGCTATCACATCGATGGCGCGTAGCTGACCTCTGTCTGCTTTACAGATATTATCACGGGTACTGTTGTTCGAAGATTCGTGATATTGTTCCGCGCAATTCAGTTTATTTGCGCTCTATGAGACAATCCGACCGATCGCACCACTTTGCGGTTATCGCCCAATAGTGCGAACGTCTTTGCAACAGAACTCGTTCCGTTACAGAACGGGAAAGCTGTGGAATTGTCTACCCGCGGGAGAGTTCTCGAAGCGTTACAACTCTCTACTGTTCAAGAAGGCTTACAACAGTTATTTGGTGGCATCACTCTATAGACTCGCCTCTCCCGAGAGAAATGAATAAAAAATAATTAATTGACGACATTATTGAACGACCCGTACTGGACATTTAAAGGTAATGACTCTAATTTGCGCCTCGTTTAAATTTCAATGTCCTATGCGGGAGTCGTTCAATAAGTCCTAATAATATCCAAGGGGTGGCACTCGTACTTTCATAAATGGTTTGCTTTAAGTAAGCAACATTCTTCACCAGACAAGTCTTTAGCTACACAATCGCACAAACAATTGGTATGAACAAAATCTCGACAATTTGGGTACCGCTTTATTTTCAGTTACGAACGAACGCAGCCATGTGGTCGAGACCGCGGCGCCTCAACATAATTTCTATTTAGCTCCATACATTTAGTCCAGCGTTTTTCCAATTTTGTTATCCCTTCCAAGTAATAGGTTTCCTCAGGTCCCTCAAAATTAGTTAGTTTCTGTGATGAAGCATTTAAAGTTACTGCACGAGACATCAAAAAGTCACTGACTTATCAAACTGCCCTCGTATTAAAATTGACTTGGGAGCTTAACACGGCCCCAGTAAACTCTCACAAGTTTTACTTAATTAGGGGGTATTCTGGTCTAGAAATTTGAAAAAAATTATATTTTTTTTCATATCTTCAAAGCTTAACCCAAAATTCAAATTATTTTCGGAGGTATGGCTGTTTTGCTGACGCGCCGTCTAAAGCGGCTCGGCCGGAACGAATCGAACAAAAGACATTAGGGACTTTCTGTCAACCTGCGACCCTGTTTCCTTGTAAAACCTTTATATATATATATATATATATATATATATATATATATATATATATATATATATATATATATATATATATATATATATTGAAATACAATAATCGAAGGTAACCTTTATGTATTTTTAAATTATCTTTTATATTTAGTGTGAGCTTACATCCAGTTGCGAAGTTGAAAATATCATTCCATGACTTAGACCGCGAGAAACTTTACGTGAAACTTTAAACGCGTTTTTCTCGAAACTGTCTTTTTTAAAACAATATTCACGATTTTTCAAGTTCTACGGAACCGATTTACTTCAAATTTAGTATATGTCTTCTTTATTTTGCATGCAAATTTCAATGATAACTATTTTTTTAAAATTCGAAACAGAAAAAAAGGCACAAAAATGAATTTTTTTCAAGCAGTCCCCATTTTGTTAAAAAAAAAAATTTTTTCATTTATTTTTTTAGTTCCAACGATAGAGGCATTTCTGTAAATTAATAATCTTTTTTTTTCAGATTGCTAGGGGGGTTGAATGGTGGGTATGGTCGCGTGCCAACTTTTTGAGATCCCCCACTTCATCAACTGCTAACTTTTGGAATTTTGAGTTTTTTACTTTCAATTTTTTTTTACTGTATTCTTGAAATATTAATAAACATCCTATAGAAAAATGAATAGTAAAAATATTGATTGCTTTTTTTTTACAGCACTTCAAAAATTGCGTTAAATTCGTGTGTTTAGACCAGAATACCCCCTTAAAGTAAATTAAGTACAATTCAAATATTGTATTAAATGAAATTGTTAACATTGTACTATTCATATCCAATAAAGGATGTTATTGAAAAAATTTAACAATTATTCCTCGAGTCTTAAAAAGAAGCGACTTCTCGTCGACATAGCATCATCTGAAATCAAAAAACCGATGAGAGAGGTTACTCTATCGCGGGAGTGGACGAAGAAGCATTTTTTTTGGGGAATTTTAAATTCAAAAATACAATTTCCGTTTGAAGAATCTACTTTTTTTTGCTCAACAAGTTCTAATTGTTAAAAGACAAAAAATCATACGTCCACGCTGAGAAAATCCAAGGGGAATTTGTAAATTTGTAATAAAAATAGGTTCATCCCTTTTTGTGGTATCTTGTCCACCGAGTTTGGAAATGCTGTTTTAAGATAAACGCGTCTAAAGTTGTCAATGAGGATAGGAACCAGTTGGAAGGACGGGATTTTAAAATGCTCCACCTCATTCGGTTTTCTTCGACTCGACTTAAAATTTCTGAAATCCTGTACTTTAATGAAAGATTAAAAAAAAATTTCTGAAAAAGATGACTGTATATACTCCCTTAAGCAAAACATATGGAAGAGATTGCCCAGTAAACATGATGCAATTAAGTCTGGTTGAGAGGCTTAGCCTAAGGGTTAACACCAAAGAAAACATTTTTATGACCGTAAATCTTGAAAATTACTCTTCGTTAACATTGCTTTTAATGGCTAGGGTGTGTGCGGGTTCTCTATATCACACGGAGAACATCCCAAAATTCCTACATAATTTCGACCGCCAACAGCGCGTCACCATAGTCCAACGCCCCATTCAACTCGCAAGAATTCATCTCCCAATCTGCAATCGCATACATTTCTCAATTTGTAATAGAATGCATTTTTAAAACTTACATCAGAATATACCCCAAATCCTGCAACAGATTACATTTTAAATCATCCCCCCCCACCTACATCAAACCGCATGCATTTTTCCACAAACCACTTCGATTAATTTCCCACTTAAACTATATTTCTCGCTTGCAACCAAGCAGCACTAATTTTCCCCGAAAACCATTCCGGCTCACTTCCTACTTAAACCATTTTCCTCGCTTGCAACCAAGCAACATTTAGTTTCCCCGAAAACCATTTCGCCTCCCATCCTACCCAAACCATCTGAAATAATACCAATTCTCCTTACTGGTAAGTCACTAGCACGATTCGTTGCATTTCCACGAAACAACCATCGCAACGACCAAGACCCATGTTCCTTTGTCTAACCGACAACTCATGCCCATACTTGGTCATGCCCCCGAAACCGATTTCTCCGTATACCCAGCAACAGAGGAATCTAATTCAGCCTGTACGGCAGAAAATTCGCCGAAACAATTCTCTATGTACGCCTAGCAACCCTTCTTCGCATTCCTAGTAAGTGGCAGCCAGTTTACTTAGCAATAACTCCACTGCCACGACACCATGAACGGATTCTTGCCACCACAGAAGAATCAAGACGAGGTCGTGTGTTGCGAGAGTCAGGCGAAGTTCGTACTTGGAAATTCACGTCCGTTCGGAAAATTGTGTCTTCCACTGATTTATACCGCCGCGTCATTTGCGCTGAATTCTTTTAGTGGGCTAACGCGATCAAAAAGCAAATCGGTTGTGACAATAATCGTAAACATTAAAAGAATAAGTAAGCAACTAGGCAATACCTGTGTTATTTTGATTTGGAAGTACGTAAACGTTAAAAGAACAAGTGAGCAACTACACAAAGCCGGTGTTAATTTGATTTGAAAAATACATGAAAATAAAAAAGAACAACTAACTCACTAGACAGTACCTACGTTATTTTGATTTGGGAAGTACGTAAACATTAAAAGAACAAGTAAGCAATTAGACGAGACCAGTGTGACTTAGATTTGTAAAATACGTAAAAATTAAAAAAGGACCATTAAGCAACCAGACAACACCTGTGTACTTTTGACGATTAAGTAACTAGACATCACCAGCGTTTTTATATTTAATTTTTCTGTGGTACACAGTTTTCGTGATTGTGAGTGTGGAGTATGTGTGAACCTGTGCCCATGCCGGCACCACGACATATAACCCCCACAGGTGTTTTCAATCTTCAAAAATAAAAAAACCCATTTCCTACAAGTGATTTCCCCTGGGAAAGACGAATACTTTCGATCCGTTTTGTTTTTTTAGAGTGAGCCAAAATCAGAAGTATAGGAATGAGATGTTCAGCTTAGTGTTGTTACTCGGCAATGTAGGTGGTACGCGTATGATTAGTGGATTCTAAAGCATATTTTCGAGGTAATTAATAATAAAAACATAGCAACAGCATATTAGCTTACTTCGCAAAGTATTTGAAACTAAAAACCTTTTTGAGGTTGTGTTCCACATTTGTTTTCCCTCTTCTCAAGTAGTGCAATTTTTGTATAGGGTTTTCCAATAGGGACTTGACAACTTTTTTTCGGTAGTAAATTTTTATAGTTTGCAGACGTTGTTCGTTCATGTACTTAATCATGATGAAAATGTTGAGTTTACTGAATAAATTGACAGAGACAGTTCGATGATTAGTGGAAGGGTGCGTTCACACATTAAATTCAAAGCTGTCAAGTCCGTATTGGAAAACCCGATATTAGGTGCGCAACTGAATATGAAGACATTAAAAAATGGCTTGATTCGGGGATAACCTCAAAAGATGAACACTTTTACCGTAACGCTATTCAAGCTCTGCCCAAAAAAATGGGAAAAAGTTGTAGCTGCGATGGGCAACATTTCGAGAACTTAGGTAATACTGGTAAATGCTTTCCATGTTTTGTCAGCAAACTGCGAAGATAACCAATTTTGTTCCATCTCTATCCCTTTCTTTTATATCCAAACCCTTGAAATTAACTTTCTTTTACTCCTAGATTCTATTTTAGTAATTAAATTATACTGTTTTTTACCAATATTATTAACAAGAAAACTAAAACATGAACATTAACAATTTTTCATTAAAAGGATTACCGTGTTTCCGCTACTGTATTGCAACCCTGAAAATTACCCAACTGCACACATGTAAAGCAAAAGAGAAAGCACCAGATCAAACCAAGTTCATTTAAAAATTGTCTCTGTCAACTCTGCTTGGCAATGTAAGAATAATATTAAAACCACACTCATGACAGTACTATGAAAAAAGTCAGAAATGGCCATGCCGGTTACTTCAAAACACGTTGTAACAGTCCCAATTTTTATTGTTATTATTACCACAAAAACACACAAGAGTTTTTGTGGAAAAACAAGACACCAACAAAGGTTTCTGAACAGACATCGCACACATTCTATTATTTGAACGTTCAATTTATGAATAAAGCGTTTAAAAGTTTGACTTACAATGTTTGCGATTCCTTCACTGCACCTACATTCCATGTATATATAAACATATATATATATATATATATATATATATATGTATGTTTACGAATATATCTATATATAAGTCACGTCTGTTGGACCTACGTGAAGCCTTTGACGTCTTTTTATCGTCTGAAAGGCTTCGTGAATTTAAACAGTCAAAACTTGCTACACCAGAACACGCAATACCATCGTAAACTAACATGCAAGACACTTGTTTATGTTGTTACTACCTCCGACGATGGGGCAACGTAAAAGCATCTATTATGTGGCATGAACGGAAACTAAGGAATGTATTGAACGTACACAAGGCACCTAATTTTTCAAACACGCCAAGGAGTCAGCCTTGATTCTTGCTCAACCCTCAAGTTAGAAGATTGGAGAAAAAATTTCCAAAGCAACGTATAAAACAAAAAGAGAACAAAAAGAAAATAATTGTAATTAATACTCAGGACATGTACAAAAGTACTCCACGCTAATAAGGATACAAACAAATATTTGTTAATCCAAGAAGTTTCAAGGGTGTGGCGCTAAACTATACTACAAAAAAGTAAAGGTTGTTGGCTGTATTATTTCTTTTTTATTATAAAGGTTTCCGTGATTATTGACCGACTGTCGCAAAAAATACGAGAATATACACATATATAGTTTAGAATAAACACTTGCGTACAAACATAAAGATTTTCCAAACTCCCAACCGGTGACTAAGAGTTCACAAATGGGGGTCCATAGCCCACCATAGGAGTGGTGGTTCAAGTCAACGGGTATAATTAAGTCAAAGAATTTTGTGAGTTGTTTTCTTCGAAAAACTCAAGGAAGTAATTATACCACAAATCGATATTTAAGGAGAGAACACTTTGTGAGTCCATATACCAGCCGCGTACTTAGATTTACATAGATAATAGGCGGATGAGCCAAAGTAGTCTCGGGCAGTTGCTTTAAATCTGAATATATATTACAGTTCGTTTTTTTTTAATATTTGTGATGTTTCATCGTACTTTTGGGAATGTTTCCATTTTATTTCTCGTTTTTGTTTCTAATTTAAAAACAATCAACTTGCTGAAGTTGAGATTTAATATTTCCAGTGACAGCGATAAGAGTCTCGTTACGTTTCACAAGGTTTATTTATATCACTGAATATGACAAGAGAACAGAGAAAGTGTCGGGATATCAACTTTCTTTCTTTTTTTAAAAGTGCCCTTATTATCCTAATATTCCACTGCTTTTCATATCAAGTAGGGCGAAGCAAGTGTGTCAACTTGCTTCAACTTTACTGGAGCAATTGTTGGAGTAACACAGAATTGTCATTTTATTATGAATAGCATCGATGAAAAAAGGCATGCAGAAAATTCTTTTAAAAGTTGGTAACTCAAACAATTAGTATTAGAAACATTTACTGTTGCGATTTGTTAAAAAAAAGGTATGTTAAAAAGTAGATGGGGGACAGCAGCAACAATAAAAGAAACAGACGCCAACACCTATTCAATAAATCGAAGGTCAGAAAAAAAAGCAGCAAGACAAGAAGAAAGACATCCACTGATTGTAACTAACTTCATGAAATTTACGAACATATTAAAACTACTAGTGTACTCACATTAATTTTTATGTAAATTTAAATATTTAATTGTATTAAACTTGGCTTAACTTGTAATGGCATCCAACATCATCAAAAATTACCACTGAGCAAAGCTTAAACCGTGTACGTCATATACAAGCCATGTCCATGTTTTTAAAAGGAGTATATCCTTCATTATGGTGCTAGGCTAATAACCTTGCCCGGAAAAACAAATTATTATGGACAATTTAACAAGTCTCGGATAAATGCCGGATACCGGTGGCGAGACTTGCTAAATAAGGCCAACACCGGACCCCGGTTGTGGTGCCGATGATGATGATGATGATATCCTTCATTTTTGCCCGAGGAACTGAAGACCATCGAAATTGGCAGCCTGAAATTTATAGGTGTATTCAATTTTTCTGATCTGAATATAAGAGAGATACTTCTATCTATATATGTATAAACCTCTAGATTTGAAAAAAAAAAAAAAAGGTTACATGAGCAAGCAACACGAATAGACTTTATGAACTCGTCGCTGTTTCCAGAGTCGTTTCCGTAATCATAATGGACCTTCTGACTAACTTGTATAAATTCTTAATATGAATGTTAATTCATTAGTAAAAATAGAGGATGAGGCAATTGATCTATTACCTCATAAAAATGCCAAATTTTCTTTATTTATGGAAGAACTTTATGGAATCAAATAAAAAGTTTTGACAAATTAATTCTCTAAAAAACTTCATCGCAGATTTTCAATTCGGCCACCTTTGGTTTTATAATTTTTCAGTCATATTCTTTTTCCTCTCCTGTTCCTCGTATCATTTTGAACGTTCTTGATTCTTATCATATCTGTTCTCTCATTTATCTCAGATTTTAATTTCCCTTTCTTCTCTCTACTCCCATTTTTCTCTCCTCTATTCTATCTGTTACATCCTCACTTACTCACTCATCCCCATTATGCCTTGTGGCAATTCAACCTGTGGGGTTAATGACGATAATGCTGACTTTGTCAACTGTAATGGCATCTGCGGCAAATCCTTTCACGCCTCCTGTGTGGGTCTTAATAAGCGAAACACACACCTTGTAAAGGAATTCCCCGATAATCTTCTTTTTTTTTTGTGACGAATGTCTTAATATTTCGCTATCCCACGTCCTCCTGGCTATTAAATGCCTCAGCGACGCGAATGAGAGTTCTCACAACTCCAACCTCAAAGAAATCACGAAAAGGATCTTACATCTTGAGAGTAGTCTCAAGTGCATTGATGACATTGGCTCCCTCCACCAAGCGTCTCTAACCGACATTAAGTCCCTCATTGGTGACAGCAATAAATTGGTCGTGAGCCAGTTGACCCATGCGATAAACGACTCCCTCAACTCACTCACACAAGATCTGAACGATTCCATCCGCTTGAACTACGACAGGTGCCTACAGTCGACTTCCAAACGGCTGCCCGTTCCGCATACTAACCCTTATGAGAACATTCTCTCTAGACTTAACTGCCTTAACTGCCTTTCTTGTGCCCATTTTAATGTCGAAATTTTCATCTGTTTTCTCTTGCAAGTAAAATCAATCATTTTGTTTGTTTATCATGTATACTCCTGAATTATTACTTAATGGCGACACATCGGAAAATACCAAAACCGAGTGTTTACCACTTTCGGCTAAAAGAAGCAAATTGTTGGCTCTTTGCAGTCTAACTTTTTCTTAAGTCGATCTCAGATTATGTTCCTGTTAGACCTTGTACGTCCTCAGTCTGAGATCATTTCTCAATATACGTCGTACGCTTTTCACTTATTTATGCAGTTCAGCAGCCATTTTCTTCATGCGGATATATTCAAATCGCTTCCGAATTTTTGAAACTATTTCGGGGGTTGTTTCTGTGTTTTCCCGACCACCTTCGTGGCGTTTTGAATGTTTTTGAATCGATTTTCTGAAGAAACATTTTGTTTATTCCATTCTTCAATCAATTTCAATTTTTGAAGTGAATATCATTCGTCGAAAACGCCCCTGTCCTTATTATAATCACACGTCCTTTTTCAACCACGATATCTAGCACTTTTTGAACATCTGACGGTTTTGGTACTTTCATTACATTTCCCAAATAAACAATTTCTAATGCCTCCGTAAAAGCAGTCCACTGCCCTAAATATTCTCGACTCATCATCATCATCATCATCGGCACTACAACCGGGATCCGATCTTGGCCTTATTTAGCAAGTCTCGAAGCTTATTAAATTTTCCGTAACAATTTATTTTTACGGCCAAGATTATTAACCTTGCGCCACTAGGTTGATAAAATTCTTCTTCTCGACTAGGTTGATAAAATTCGATGGTCTTAATTTTGACAAAGTACTCTCTTTCTCCAATTTTACCGCTAAACCGCAGACTGCATGTGAAGGAAACTCAAAGAGAATCTGATCATTCCATAGTCTGGAAAATGGGACGTTGCAAAGTCACAATTCGCAAATTCAACACTTGAACTGTAGAAAATAGGGATTTACCATTTTCATCGACAACAATATAGCTAATTCGCCGGTCTGCAATCAGAGAAATGAATAACTATCGAACATCTTTAATATTTCTTAAAAGCAAATAATCATGTGGAATGAATAATACTCCAGTAGGCCAACATTTGCAGTCTTACTTTTTCTTAAGTCGATGTCAGATTATGTTCTTTTTTAACCCTGTACGTCTTCAGTCTAAGATCATTTCTGAATATACGTTGTACGCTTTGTACTTATATGTACAGTTCAGCAGCCATCTTCCTTCTCCTGCGATGCGGATTTCATTCAATTCGGTTCCGAATTTTTGAAACTATTTCCGGGCTTATTGGTGTTATAGCGTTTGAAATAATAGTGAAGAAGAACGTGTAATTCGAACTGACGCTATGACAGTTTGAATCACCAACAATTTTTACCTAAGCGTTACCCATCAGGCTACTTCCGATTTTAGAATTTGATTTTTAAACTCGACTATACTCCACTGATGTGAATTATTTTTGTTATCGCTATGGTATCTGATGTATTTTCTTATTCGATTTTTCGTTCGGTGCTCTTCACTATTTTGCTTGTGAATTGTGTGTGTATCTGTTAGAGTCGCCACAATGTCTTTTCCCGACCACCTTCGTGGCGTTTCGCAATGCTGCCACTACCATAGTATCATTTAATTAAATTTTTTTTGTACTTCTCTCAGGAGAGGCGAACCTATGGCGCCGAGGCGGCATCCCGAGGTATGATACACTATCATTTTATTCAATTTGAGATTTTGGAACTCTTTGACGAGAGTTGACTGTGGTTTCCAAGTTAAATATCAAGAAATCACACTATTACGTTTCAATTCCGTCGTGAATAACTTTTTCACACAATTCAGACGCTAATGCTTAAACTGTGAAAGATAAAGTGAAATATATTTAAGAGGAATAAGAACACAATGTTGCCATCCCAGCTGTAGCCGTTACCTAAATATGGTAGCATTTCAATTGCTACCTAAATATGATAGCATTTAAATTGCATCACCCTATAAGGAGAGGAGACGATCTAGAGAATGTTAGCAGCTGAAAGCCTTGATATTCTTTTGGCTAGTGAAATCTAGGCTAACCAGAAGTAAAAACTATGAAATTTTGACATGATAAGAAGAGGTATACCAAACTGACTAATATTTTTTGACCTGAAAATGGGATGTCACATATTGTCGTAATTTTGGACACAAGGAGTAAAGGGGATATTAATAGTTGTAAGGCAAAGCAAAATTACACTTACTAAAAATACACGCTCTGGCCAGAAATTGTTTTCTACGTATGGACTCGTTGGCGCCATCATTGGGATTGATTGAATGATTGGTTGATTGACTGACTGATTGATTGAATGATTGGTTGGTTGACTGACTGATTGATTGACTGGCTGATTGATTAGCTGATTGATTGATTGGTTGGTTGATTGATTGATTGATTGATTTATATTGTGTAAACTTTCCTTAACAACCCGGAAAATTTTAGTGGCATTTCATTCAATGTAAACCAAAATACAATAATTTAGTAACAATCATTTTCAGTTATAGGTCAAAAATGTATACAAACTAATGTTAATGACACACCGGTCAATTCTCCGGTAGTCGTCACAAATCACAGTGCGTCGGTTCCTGAAAAATACTACAAACCACAATGTGCCAATTTCCTGAAAAATACTACAAACCTCAGCGTGTCGAATTATTATATAACACCACAATCCACATTGAATTGTTAGGAAGGTTCTAGAAGATGCCACAAGCCACATCGTGTTGGGTTGTTAGGTGACTCCACAACCTACAGTGTGTTAAATTTTAGGCAATGTTAAAAAATTAGGCAAGATGTCACAAGCCACAACATATTGAATTGTTAGACGACGCTACAATCCACAGTGTGCTAAACTTTGAGGAAGGGTCTAGAAGATGCCGCAAACCACAGCATGTTAAATCGTTAGATGATATCACACTCACAGTGTGTTTGGAAATTTGTGGAAGATGAGCCACGGACCTGTAAAAGGAGGACATGCTTGCATGGCGAAATCAGTACCTCCTTAATTATGGATAAATTATGTTGCTCCGTTATCATCGACAAGAGCAGTTTCTCATGGCAAAACGAACATATCAGTTAATCCTTGTGGTTCAATTCAGTTGGCATTGAAGTGAAGTCTTTGTTTAAGTAAATCGAGTCAGTTTGAATCTAAGGCAAGTTAGTCAAGTTAAAGTTATGTTTAGTTTAGTTCCGCCTGAGAACTGGTTTCAAAGAGAATTGTCAGATTGAGTTTGATCTGGAGAGAAAATCGTTTGACCAGTTAGCGCCTTTTTTTCATTTATTTATTTTTTTTACTTCTCCCAGGAAAGACGAACCTCGACCGGGTCCATCAGCCAAGCTCCAAATGATGCTCAAGATTTCTCACGACCATTCCACGAAGCTTATAGCTTAATGGGGTGGTATTTCAACAGGCGGTCGGAGTTTGGGACCCTACCTACCACCCAGTAATTGTGCCGAACTGCACAATAGCAAGAGTCGTCAGTTGAACCTGGGCTTGTTCAATCAAATGCAAGACACAACCTCCTTACCAACTCAGCCATTGGGGCGGCGCTGGAATCGCTATACTGTCTACAATACAGAACAAGAAAAGCACAAGTCACATCCCAATTATACAAAACGCAATCCTCCACGATTGGTTCAAATCGGAGCCCATTAACAATTTCAGTTTCGAGCTGCATCTCAACAACTAAATTAATATTAAGTTTTATTTTAAAATGGGTAAAAGTGCTACCGGCGAAGACTGCCATCTCAACAACATCCCAGTCAACGACATACAAAAGTCATTCGACTTCCTGAATAATGCCTCGTACACAACACGTTGGAAAATAGCGGTCGTGGTACCCCATTCCTAAGAAGGGCAGAAGCAATCCAGCTAATCTCCGTTCTATAACATTACTCATCACACATCAGCAAAGTGTTCGAAAATCTAATAAATAAACCACTGATGAACTGAGCTGAGGATAAAAGGATTCTTTCGGATACCCAGTTTTGTTTTTCACTCCGCCATGACACGAGTCATGCAGTCTCGAAACTGATTCCAGATATATGGTACAATACAACAAAGCGAAACGGCAGTGGACTGGCGTGTGTATGATTAACCTCGTAATGTCTTCAATATCATTTAGTTAAAAGGACTTGTCCATAAGTTTATCAACTTCAGAATATCAATATTCATGCTATACCATATATTAAAAATAATATCGGGGAATCAATTTAGGGTCAAATGTTTTTAGTGCCAAAACCATGTATGCTTTGAAAAGTAACTTATTTGGAAATATTGGATTTTTATTAGGGACATAACAATTTTATATTTCAGTAAAACTCAGATCAATTGAGATATCAGACTGAAATGTATTCCAGGTGCAGTACAAATGTTGCATTTAAGTACGGCATATCGTTACGCAAAATTCGTCACAATGTGGTTCGAATGGGTCGTAATTCCTGTGAATGGCATAAAATCGAGTGTTGTGTAAACATTTCAGTAGCTCAGGTAATCAGAGGATTCAGTTCAAACCTCAATCTGACCTTTAAGGCCATCTTTACGCAAAGTTCACCACATATTATGTTTGAGAGATTCCTGTGAACGGTATAGATTCGATTAATTTGGATCATTTTGAATTGAAGCACTCACGGCTACGATATTTTCGCTACTTCGGCTCAAACTGATCAACTATAACACGCATAGGTTACCTGGTGCGAAAACAATTACCGAAATAAGTAGTAAGTGCTCTTTAAATTGCGACGCTGACTCAAAATGTCGGTAGCAATTTTTAACGACTTACAAATGTTGCTCGTCCGTGAACTTCACCATGATAAAAACCCTGACGAATGTTGTGATATTGACAGATCCTGAAAAAGGCTTAAAAGTGCGTTTGTAGTAAAATACAATTTTGCAATAGTAGTCTGCATGAATGCATTCATTTGCTTTCTCTAAACGTGTACAGTAATTCGGTGTACACTATTCATTGCAATAATTCAAAGAAGTGTACAGCAAAAAAGAATACCACACCTCAAGAGATAGATACTGTACTTGGTCACCTGATAGCAAAATGAGTGCACTGTTTTTTCTTTTCTCCCACACTTGGGTGCTTGAATTGGCTTGATGTGAGCGAATCGGAAGCAATGTTAGCTGTAGAAAATACGCTTTAGTCGGTTTCTTGCTCTGGTTATGTAGGTATTAGGTACAATCATACTAAAGTGCGAAAAAAGAAAAGGAAAAAATAAATAGCGTATTTTCAAAAAAGCTAACACAAAATAATAAAATGGAAACGCCTGATGTATTATAAGTTAATTTTTGTCTTTTATAGACAGATTTTGTTTATACTAACGTTTGATATTTTATTTAACTAGGATTTACCATATGACACCGATGTCTCAATGGCCAGTGTTGGTGGTTTGTTGAAACATTTCGTTATCAGGGGAAAAATTATCAGCGGTGAATTTCAATTAAAAAAATAGAGGCCATAGTAAGTTGGAACTGTGGCGGTCCTACGAACCGCACAAACCACTGTGGGGTTAAATACCTTTCGCCGAGGCAAAGGGGACATACCTACCGTGTCCTCAACCCCACGTGCTCGCAGACACGTGGGCCCAAAATTTACCTCTCCGCCTAGCTAAAGGGGACATGCATACTGGCGTCCTCAACCCCACATATCCACGTGTCTGTTCAATTTCTTGACCGATTTCTCATGCCTGCAGGGCTATCGAAGGACATTACCCAGAAAAGAAATTGTTTGACGACCCATTAGCTGGGCAAACACCAGTGACCGGCGCGGCAGGGCCAAGTGCCGACAGCCACAAAAATCTCAGGCGATAAATATATGGTCAAGGAATAAACAAATGTATGACCTTCCCTTGAGCCAACCGCTATTTGGTTTTCCTTATCGAAAGGACTATTGTGGGAACAGGGGGTAAACACTAAACGAAACAACCTACACTGTTCCTACAAGGAAAGAAAAACCATGTAAATATCGCAGCCGAAGATAATGACTTCGGCCGAGGAAATCAGCGGGGTCATAAACTACACGCGGGTAATTTACACAAAGGGATACCGCAGATGTGTGGAAATCCTGACGATCCTCGGCATATCTCCGGCCACTCGGACAGCAACGTTCGCGTCTGTGTGTGGGGGGTACATCCACACAGTATTCCTACGAACAATACGAAATCGTAGGACAAGTGAGGGTGCGATCTCCAGGAAAGGAGAAATCCCTTGGTAAAAAAAGGACAGCAACGGATAAGAGAACGGAGGAGAAAGGAAGAACAACCAGGTGAGTTTCTCATCCCTGGAGAAAAAGTCGTTTAACCAGTCGAGTGGTAAGATCCAAAAGAAAAAGATCAAGAGCGAAGAATATCGGGCAAAAAGAATTTCAGCGCGCAACAGTGTCGTTTCAAAACAAGATTAACTTTTACCAATAGTGAAACCAGTGTTTGTGTAAACTAAGATTATATTTTATCAACAGCGAAACCCGTATGTGTTGTAAGCTAAGATTAACTTTTACCCACAGCGAAATCAGTGTTTGTGTGAACTAATATTATCTTTTATCAACAGCGAAACCCGTGTATGTTGTAAGCTAAGATTGACTTTTACCAACAACGAAAACCGTGTTTGTTGTAAAATAAGATTAACATTGTATAAAACAAGACCAATTTTGTATGAAACGGCGCGACCAGAGTGCACGTGATAATAAACGAAAATTAATAAAATTATATTTATCGACACAAAAGTCTCTCATTTGTGTAGACAGTGTTCGGCGGAACACTAAAGCAAAATTCAAATCCGCAAAAGAACTACTAAAAATTAAAACGGCGATGAAATTCAAAACTTAGTGGGGTGTAAAAAATGGATTTCGATACACGACTTTAACTTTAAAAGCAATTCGAATTTAGTAAAACTAAAATGTTACATATTGAAAAAAATAAGAACTCAAGAAAATTGAAAATTTTGAAATTGAAATACAAGGAGACGTTGAAGATAGGAAAAAAAGTGTATTGTTGATAACAAAATGTTGAATAGAAAACTTCCGATCCTTTAATATTATAAGAGATTGTGGTTTAAAAAAGTTAGAATAAAGGATATATTCATGTTGTACATTCATATATAGGGTGGGCCATACATTTTTGCAAATGGCAACACTTGATTTCTTAAAAACCGAGTGACCCGAAATTGTACGTCGCTTCGTGTGACATTTCAATAAACGTTTATTACGTTAAATAAATGATCAACAAAATAACATTTCTAGTTTTATTTCTATTCATGTTTCAAATGTGCAAAAATGTATAGCCCACCCTATATAATAGAGTGTTGGTGTGTACATATATGACACTATCAGTCCTCACTCGGTGTGTGACGCATGCGCGAGCGACCGTCAGGTATAACAGCGGGTTACGTTGCGACCGAGACTCAGCTCGTCACACACACACTAAGCAAAGCAGAGATTATCAGACCCCGCAGACATGATCTGCGTTTACTACCGCACCCAAAACCGATCGGTCTTGTATGATTTCTTTCCCACCATCCCTCCATCCAAGCAGTTAGAGAACATTTGAACCCACCATGTCCACACTATCCTTAGTCACCTTTTTATTGGTGACTTTATCGATACATTTTTTTTTTACTGTAACGCGCGCACAAAAGGGGATTTTAAAGTACCCTTATATGTCAGAGCACAGTGGAGAGGAAGCGGATAAGGAAAGGACGTGTCTTGAATGTCTGGACATCACACCGACGAGGAAACACATGATCAGGTAGATTCGGAATTCCGCTGATCTATCATGTAAGTAGATCATCCGTAGACGGGCGATTGTGCTACGACCGGGAAGTAACGCGCACCGAAGAAGAGCTCTGCGCTTCAGTAGGGCTATCTCCCACAGAGACCGGGACGATAGTATTAGACAGCGTCAACAGTTCTGGTGGTTGAATGGCATATAAAGACCTGAATACCAAAGTCGGTATAGAATCACACTATCATCAGCTAGCTTACATAGACTTAGCTTTTCTAAAATTAAGGTAGTATAAGATTTAAGTTAAGTTAAGCTAAGTGATTTTACATAAAATAAAAAAAAATAAAAAATAAAGTAGATAAGTTTAGGTAAGTTAAGTAAGTTAAATTTTAAGAAAAAAAAAAAAAAAAAATTGACAAAGTTTTTCAAATTTTTCTTTGTCTTTCAAATAATTATAAGTATTGCCACAAAGTTCTGTCGCCGAAAGGCAAATTATACAAATATTAAGTAATGTTTAGCTTAGAGCGTCTGCGAAGGACCAGTAAGTTATTATATAAGCTATTTAAGCTAGAATTTAAGCATTTTTTGTCTAGCCTTTAATTTAGAAACTAAGAATATAGAAAGAAAATAAAAAAATGTTTAAAAATGAAATGAAATGACACATGATCAGGTAGAACATTCTATATTCGTGTGGTTCGGCTAAAGAATGACTCTCTATGTTTATTTGTGCACGTAAAGTCCACTTTCAATGTGAACTGGTAATATCTATAGAAAAAGGATAGGCATGATATGTTGCGCCTATGTTCTAATGGTGGAATTAAACGACTTACCATGCAGCTGCGTTCCCAATAAGTTTCACTGCTCGTCTTTGCATCCTGTCGAGCACGTGTAGTGCAGTTTTGGATCCGCATAACCAAATATGGAAGTTGAACTTCATTTTGGGAAGAATATACTGTAAATAGTGGCCAGGTTGGATGGAGTGAAGAATCTTTTGCATCTCTTAAGGAACCGCATACATTTGATAGTTCCTTGGCTTCGTGGATGCAAGTGCCATTCATCGGCAGTATATTTACTTTGGGGTTTGTCTTTGACGACAAGAGGGAGTACTAAGTTTTTAAGGTGTTGAATTCTACTCGGTTAGATAATCCCCATTGATATATTGTGTTAAGCTCGGAAATCAATGTATCAAGCATAAAATGCTGGTTGGTAATGACATTCGAAGGGTTTGGTCGGCAATATTCGTATGGGTATGAGAAAGTCAAGGTGCTACCGAATAAGTTTGGACGGGAGTGTTCGTATGAGTATGTGAAACTCAACGTGCTACATCAGCAAACGAGTGAATTCGGTTGTGGGTAATGGACAAGAGATCATTTATAAAGATCAGAAAAAGAGTGGGTGAGAGTACAGAACACTGGGGAACACCTGCATTAATTTGATGGGAACCCGATTTAACACCATACATAACTACTTGATTTGACCGGCCAGAAAGATAGTCTCTTATCCATTGTATCAGGGAATTGTCCACTCCATACGAATGCAATTTTGACAAAAGGGCATTGAAGAGGTCATTTGATCCCAGATATTTCGAAAGTTGACAGGTGATAAGTGAATTCATTAACTTCGAGAGAAGAGAAGTTAATGACATGGATCGGTAAGAAGAGAGGGACGATTTGTTGCCCTTTTTGGGAATTGGCTGAATGTTCCCTGACTTCCATCTATTTGGGAAACGGCCAGTAGAATAAAAAAATGGAAGAGTTTCCATAGTGGTTTAGCTAGTGAAGAGAAATATTTCTACAAGAGAATTGGGAGAATGCCATCAGGACCAGGGAATTTGTTTGCGTTTAGCTACTTTAGTGCCCGGGCAACAGTACGCGTTCGAAAATAAATCTGGCTCATGGTGCGCTGGTTATGCTTAAGTTGAGCCAGAACTGATGTGGTATCAGGCAGCGTTGAGTTCACTGCAAAATGTGCTGCAAGTAGATTCGCCCTCTCTATTGCACTGGTGACTGGTTTGTCATCGACTATAAACGATGGAATGGATGAAGAGACCGAGTTTTGAATATTTTTCACGAATGCCCAGAAGTTTTTACTACCTGTGGAAGAGTGTAGACTTTTTTGTCTAACTCTCTGGTCATGCAAGAACTTTACGCGTTGGATGTGCGCATTGCAGTCATTTCCAGCTCTCTTAAATTTGTTCCGGTTTTCCCCAATATTGTTTGAGTTATACAACCGGATCTCAACTCCTTAGCCTTAATGCCTTCTCTGCACCCGAAATCGAAACCACATATTTCTCTTGTTCTCTTGGGTTTGATCCTCTTTACCCTGTGTGGAATAAAGATTCGCATGCCAGTTAGAATTGTGTCTGTCAATGTGTCCGCTATAGGGTCAACATCGTTATTGAGAAAAAATAACGACCAATTTAACTTCCAGAAAAAGTCGTTCAGACCTTCCCAGTTGGCTTTCTCATAGAACCATAGCGTTCTTTTGGGAGCTATCTTGTTAACGTTGCTGTTGGTTAGAGCAAACTTAGCTGACACGACACAGTGGTCTGAAGCGCCCAAGGCCGAAGAAACTTCAATAGTGTATTTGTTTGGGTGGGAGGTGAGAAACAGGTCCAGTGTATTGGCGAAATGACCATCTATGTCTGGTACCCGTGTTGGCTCATTGACGCGCTGAGTTAAACTATTTTAATCAGCGAAGATTTAAACATATTGACCTGATGTTGTGTGGCCGGTGTGGCGAAGCCACTGAGAGTTGCGCACATTAAAATCACCCACAATAACGATTTCATTGTACGGATACATAGGGTCAAGATCCTATTGATCAGACAGAGCATCAAATTCGTTAAAGGATGCGTTTCTAACCAAGTTTGGGCTTCTGTAAAGAAAGCAGTAATGTATGATATGCTTATGAGCGTGAAGTTTTAGCCACTAAATCGCCAAGAACAACATGCCGGTACAAGTAAGCAAAGGGAACAAGGACCGAATGCGTGGGCAGCAACAGCGTACACAGCACACAATGAGAACATTCCCATATGAGAAATTCAAAATGGGACAGAAAACCGGAAATGGGAATCCTATTACGTTACGATGAAGTGGGTTATAGAGTAATATTAAATAATAAAGTAATTGTTGCCAGACATGTCAAAGTAGTAGAGGAAAATACAAAGTGTATTGCTTCTTCCGAAAAATCTGATTAAGAAACTGAAGCGGAATTAAATTTCAACAATGATTTTGATGACATTTTTCAAAGTGCAAATGAATCAGATAAAAAATAAAGTAATTCAGAAGATAGAGCTAAGAATGAAATAAGAATCCCCAGAAGATCCAACAGAGAAAAGTAGTGTCCAATTAGATACCTTACGTAAATTATTGTAGAGTAGATACTCCTTGTACATTTGAGGAGGCGATAAATAGCGAAGAAAGTGACCATTGGAAAACAGAAATGGAATACGAAATAAATTGCATTGAAAAACGTAAAACATGGAAACTAGTTGATAACGTTTAAAATAAAGAAATTTTAGCTGTAAAATTGGGTTTTCACGAGAAAATCAAATAATAACTTTCCAATAGTAAAGATAAGGAGCAACCACATGAGACCTTCACATCCTTGGGAACCTACCTACGGTTGAAGACAAACCACAAAGTACTCTCGTATTGTCTCATACCGTATCTATGAGCAAACGAAGATCTAGTTTCCAGAACTGATTAGATTGCACTTAAAATTCAACATTTCCACGCTTATGGAGCCCCGGGTGGTTCTCTTTATCTTCGAAAGCAATGAAAAAAGTCGTAAATAAATTCTGAAGTGTAATCTTTACAGCGTGCCCCCTTTCTTCCGGAATTTAATCAATTCAATACCCTACTTTGTGTCATGTATTATTTGCCAGCACCCGTGTCCTTTCTTCAATAGTCATACGGCAAGAGTGTAAAATAAACCGCACACAATCAACACATAAAGTGTCTCTGCCAAAATTTGGTCTCCGACAGTAACTTCCGAATAGGACTGGCGACAACATAGGCACCAAGACGTTTCCCTTTTTTTCAATTAATTCAAACACATATTTGCACATTGTGTCGTGCATTGTTTATGCATCTCATTTTTTCTTTTTCCAAAATCTAAACGATAATAGCGCAAACAAATGTACACAAAACACTAAATACATGTAATATCTCTGTCAAAAATTTGTTTCCAATCGAAGTAATAGTAAACTCCTCGAACGAATCCACATCACCTTGACGGCGACATGGGCAGCGATCTGAGTATTTTTGTTTTCTTAAAAACCAAAGCAAAACAAACAAAAGACAACGATTTTCAAAGAACTTTGAAAAGCCGCAGTAATGTCGGTGGCGAAGTATACCCGCATTGTGTACTACCGTGTCGACGCCGGTGGAGTGAAATAATTCTAATTAAAAAATTAAAATAATAATAATATAAAATAATAATAATATAAAATAATAATAATATAAAATAATAATAATATAAATTAATAATAATATAAATTAATAACAATATAAATTAATAATAATATAAATTAATAATAATATAAAATAATAATAATAAATATAGAAAGTATGGTCTATAAGAACCCGGAACTTCATTATTTCACTGATTCGGACGCGCTATCGCTCCCTTTCCTGTGCACTCTTCCTTTACGCTTGATCATCTGATCTGATCTCCTCAAAGTCAAACCTAATATTGTCCTCCCATCTCCGTCGCGGCCGTCCTGCCGGTCTCTTCCCGTTGGTCTACCGTCAAGAGTTCTACGCACGGTCCTATCGTTGCCCATTCGCGCCACATGTCCGGCCCATCTTAATCTTCGCGACCTGATTACTCCCGCTAATATATTTGTGGTATAGCTCTTCCAATTCATGATTGTGAAGTTTCTTTCATTGTCCTGCATTTTCGTCATATTTACCTTTAAAGATACTCCTTAAAACTTTATTCTCGAATACGCAAAAAAATATAAAATAATAATAATATAAAAAATAATAATATAAAATAATAATAATATAATATAATTATAAAATAATAATAATATGATATAATTATAAAATAATAATAATATGATATAATTATAAAATATTAATTATTAATTATGAAATATTAAACCACTTACATATTGCGTAAATGCAAAAGCTGTGGCAATATTTGACATTCTCACTAAAAACATCCTTCCTATCTTACACAGTCGCTTCTGGTTCTCCTCCTTTAGGTAATTTATTATTGAGAAACCCATTTAAGGCTAGAAGTACTTTTGTACTAGGGTAAAGGTTATACCAAGCCGAATAAATAAATATATCATGAAATGAAAAAACCACAGAAATCCAAAATATCAGTACCTCTCCACAACTCGGTGCACAGCAATGAGAGTAGGCGAAAGTCACATAAATCTATTCTAACGGACTTCTTCCGCGGAAGAAAGCAAATTATTATTCATCGGCCGTCAAGAAGAAGCTGGTGGTGAAATACATACGTGACTTGAGAGACAATTTTCTGTTGTATCTGCCTACTTACAAACTAGCCCATTTTTTTTTTTTTTTTTTGTGTTCAATAAGTAAAAATACCATAATAGGTGATTGACATTTTGATTTATTGAAAAAAAAAAAAGAAATGGTGCAGATACAATAGAAAATTGACCTTCAAGCCATGTATGTTGCATTGCTAGAAGCAGAACTCCTTTGTCAATGCAACCACTTGGTACAAAGGATCAACATGGTAACGAAATGGAATATATGACGAATTGTACAATAGACGGGTTAAAACGACTGCTATTATTATAACAGGATTCTTCCCCGAATGCCTGTAGAGCTTCAAGCATCAACCTGTTTATAATGAATGGTATACCATTCTCACATGGCAAACCCATTTTCTGTTAAAAAAAATGTTAGAACTGAGGGTCGTCTTATTCCGTTGTGGGCAGTAACAGGCCTAGCTAACATTATGTCAAGCACCATAAAGAATTAATCCTGTAATTTATGGTTCCCAGTACTGCAAACAATAAATTTCTCCTTTTATATATTAAGTGGGTATCGAAGAAATTTAGTCTGTATACACTTTCTGAAGATTATGGTGTTGATTAACAATACTCTTACCAAAAATACTTGAAAACTCGGCATGGTTAGGGAGTTGTGATACATGGGCGACTGTACGTACCCAGATCAACTTGACAAAACTGAAGCATTGTAACGATTGCGTAATAAATTTTTACGTTTTCCTGTAAAATTGCGTCTTGTTACGGAATAGTAAACGAAATATGGGAACTTTAGGCCATACCACACTGTTGAGATAACTTTTATCCACACCACCCACTTTGCACACCATACACACACTTTATGTGAATTGAAACACCCTTTTAAAATAAAACACTGTTTTGTTGCTTTTTTTCTTTAGTTATTAAAGAATATATTTATATTCTTTTGGAGTCACACACTTTTGTTTTTGTTACAAAATAATCCTTATCATCGATGGCCACAAATACTAATTGTGCACGATACTATTTTATTTAAACATTTAGTAATAAATATCATTAATTGAAGCAAACACGAACTGTGCACTGTACTATTTTATTCATTAATTTTTTGACCATCTCGGTCACTAGTTCCCAACCAACTCACTTATCTCACCGTCTCGATCGGGGTTCCAAAACCAACTCTCGATGTCCGTTTTTTCATCGGACGAAAACTTTTCTTATCCTCCAGATAAAAGGATTTTCCTTTCTTTGTCTTTCCCAAATTTGGGATCGAAAGAGGAAACACAAAAAACAATCAACAAAGGATCTTGCCGATGAGTATATACGATCCTTTGTGTCGGTCGGCGATAAATGTACATGTAGTTCGATTTATTGGGCCTGTTGTTTTCTTTAACCGCATGGGCCAGAATCTCTTCCGTGGGGAATCGGTACAAAGGAAAAGATCAATAGCGCCGAGGTGAACGTGCAGTTCGTTTTATGGTACCTGTTTATTTCTTCTAGGCGAATGGGCAAGGATGTTCCTTGTGGAAAATGGTTTAAATTTATGATTCTCAACAACTTTACTTGAAAGTTGGTCATCTGGTCCACAGATTTGGATCCAGTGGATTCTGCGTGTTGAACATATGGTTCGTTCTTTCACGTCTTGGATTCGACTTAAATTCAGTATGGGCAAATTAAACGTGCAGTTCAATTTGTTTGATATTGGATTTATATCGCGATATTTACAGTATGCGCGATTAATGATGGAGCTTGGCTCCAAAGAGGTAGGTTTTATGGGGTGGATGGTTGTGGCCGTAATAACACCATTGGTAATAATGTAATACTTGTGAGGTGGGACGTCATGGTAATATACCAATAAATGGGTCCACTAGTTGTACAAGGAGATTGAGCTTCAATCTCTAAATGTCGGAAATTATAGATCCACAAGACGATTGTTTTACATGGGTGTTATCACCACCATTTAGTGTTTTATATTTTATCATGTTTGATGTTTGCAGTGGCTGGAAAATGACAGTCAAATGATTAAGTAAGCGTACCTTTTTAACTAGTGGACCAACACACTTCTTTTCACCATTTTTACAAAGTTATATATTATAGTTATATCACATACGGAGACTAGCCGCCCTCTAGATTTTCGACGTCCACTTAATATGCACAAATAGAAAACCACTGCTCGTACTACTGGAATACATAACTCACATGGTTTCCGAAAATTTGGAATTAAAGAATTTTTGAGATTTTTACTTGCGCCTTACTCTGTGTTGTCGGCTGGTGAAAATTTCCCAGTAAACATATGCAAAATTTAGAGTATATCGCATCATTGGGAACTGCTTTCACGGAGATTTAACTTATACGAATAGGCATACAGAATCAAATAATTTGGGTGCTTTCTCCTGTTCCCGTTGCATCCCTTATTATGTTTCCTGCCTGCGCTGTATCTTTCGATATCATAAGATTAATAGAGATGGTTTCCCAACATATAATATAAAATGGCTTGTCTAGCAAGTAAGTTAAATGTAAGAGAAAGAATAAAATAAAAAAATGCACATAAAATGGAGACAAAAAATGGTTTCACAAAGTGTGTATATGAATTTTAAATAGCGTTAAGTAGTAGTAGTAACAAAAGCAGACACACATCCCTTTTTATGTATGACAAAACTCCCCTAAAGCTCTTTTAACCCTTCAACGTTTTCCAATATTTTCAAAGCCAATTATTGGTAACCATTTCGAGAGCGTTTACGTAGCCCCATAATTACATTTAAATTCCCTTGAAATCTGACTGATTCAGAAGTTCCTGTTATCGTATTCAGTTTGTAGCATGGACGCAGACATATGCGTTGGTCAAAATGTCGACCCTCAAGCTTCGGTTCCATTCTTATTCCAATTACTTATCACGCAGACGTCTATTGAAAGCGAAGGGTTTGTATTAATATTTTTGTGTTCCGAACGTCGTGGTGCGCTTGAATGTTAGTATGGAAGTTTAATGAGAGTTCGAAAACCTTTAAATGTGATAAATGAGAATCGATTTGGAAATGACCAGTACTATTTTTCTTAGGCAACTGCTAGTAATACAACCCCAATTGATTATGATCGATTCAAATTGAATAATCGACGGTACCGAGCCATTATAACAGATTATTCGTGAGGTAATCACTAATTAAACCCTTACCAAAATTGTTTAGAAATGTATTGTAATAATTGCCATACTTATTTTCATTGGTATAGAATTAAATTTATTTGTGTTATGATAAGGGATGTTGCAATAAGGACGATATGTTATTAAAATTAAATAATGATTTTCCTAATAGGGAACATATTTTGAAAACGTTCTGGTAGTCAGATTTAAATTGGTAAAATGTCACCAGCTGCATTTGTCTTTAGTATAGTTTGACTATAAAATATTAGGTGCGCAACTAAGTTGTGTCCAGAACGTCATGAACCAAGCTTAGACATATGGTAAACAAACCGCTTTGACACAGTAATGATTTTGTTTGGCCATCATATACTTTTGGTTCTGTGAAAATGTCTGATTTTGTGCTAAATAATCGTCATTTGTGGGAAGTGTTGATTTTGTTCTTCCATCCGAAGAAAACAGCGGGTGAAGTGCATCTAGAGCTCCACAAAGTTTACGGAGATGCTGCTCTAAGTACAATAAAACAGCGTGGCGTGATTGGTTCCGTCCCTTCAAAGAAGGTGATGTCGGTGTTGACGACCGCCCGCGTGAAGGAATGCTAAAAATCTTCGAAGACGCGGAATTGGGTGCATTGCTCGATGAGGATCCATGCCAAACGCAACAAATGCTTTCATCAGCATTAGGAGTTACCCACCAAACCATTTTCAAGCGATTTCATGCGTGGGGAATGATTCAAAAGCAAGGAACTTGGGTTCCTTATGATTTGAAGTCAAAGGATGTTGAGCGTCGTTTTTCGCCTGTGAACAACTGCTCCAGCGGCAAACAAGGAAGGGTTTTCTTCATCGCATCGTGACATGTGATGAAAAGTGGATTCATTACAGTAACCCAAGAAAATAATGCCATGGGGACTGCCCGGTCATGCTTCTACGTCGCCGGCTCGACCGAATATTCACACTACGAAGGTTATGGTGTGTATTTGCGGAGACCAGATCGGTGTTATTTATTACCAGCTGTTGAAACCGAACGAAACCATCAATGGGGAATGGTATCGACGTCAATTGATGTGTTTGTCGTATACGAGCAGAGGCGCGATTCTAAAGTGATTCTACAGCATGACAACGCCCGGCCTCACGTTGCCAAACCCGTTAAAACCTACTTGGAGACGCTCAAATGGGAAATCCTACCCGGCCCACCATATTCCCCAGATATTGTGCTGTACGATTATTACTTGTTCCGTTCGATGTCACATTGTCTGGCTGATCAGCAGTTCCACTCATACGAAACATCAAAAAATGGCTTGATTCGTGGATAGCCTCAAAAAATGAGCACTTTCACCATAACAGTATTCGAGCCCTCCCAGAAAGATTGGAAAAAGTTGTAGCTAGCGCGAACAATACTTCAAATGATTTATTTGTAACCATTTTTTCACAAAAAAAGTTACTTTTTCAAAAAAAAAAAAAAGCGAAAACTTGGTTGCGCACCTAATATTTAGTGTTTTATTTAATTAAAAAAAAAAGAAGTTGTTCACACTGGGGTACTTAACATATCGTCCCTATTGGGATACCCACCACATTTACTCACAGGTGTGTAATCTACTCATCCTGAGAACGGTTGGCGCTAGGTTAATAACCTTGTCCGGGAAAACGCATTATTATGGACAATTTAACAAGTCTCGGATATGGACCGGATAAAAAATCGGCATTTTTTTTGCCTTCTACTACACCCAGGATACGCCCTTAATATGAGCGATGAAGCTCATTTTTCTCTGAATGGACCGTGATGAAATAAAATTGTCGGTTCGACATCAGTAAAAATGCTCAAATAATTCACTAGGGATCTCCTTATGACTAAAACGGGATTTTTTGGCTGGAATTTGTACGGAAAGAATCATTGGATCGTCTCTTGAATGGAAGACGCTGGAACAATCATAACCCTCAATGAAGAACATTATCGAACCAGCTTTCAACATGTTACGCTAATTCAGATTGATAATCACATTGATATCTTTATCTTCACACAACCTGAGCCACGATTGCTTTATTGTATTTTTTGTTCCTTGCTCGCCTCATTTCGAAAATCGATGATTTTGACTGACCATCGTGACAGGCTGATAAAACGTTTCCAGACTTCTTCATCTGAGTTAGTTCGCTTCCAAAGAATGGGTCGAGAAGCAACCGACCTTGGAGGCTTTAAAACACAAAATCCGACAAGAAATCGCCATCATTTTACCCGAAAGAATTTGACGAATAATGGAAACTGCCATAAAAACCAGTCCATTGCGCCACTCACTCTGGTGGGCAGCAACGCGATGTCATATTCAAATAGTGATTAGATTTGCAAGGTCCAAAATACACGAAGAATCATAGTAAATAATTTATTTTTTGTTTTATTATTGCCAGAAAACATCCTGGGGGTTTAGGTGGCGTACCCTATAAGTGCACAGATCCTTGCGATAACGTGACACTCGCATTTACGCGTGACTTGCGTACAATTTTCTCCAATGTGATGGTAAAATAAGTCTCATTTCTGAGTTTTTGTAAAGTAGTGAAGACTATGAAACGCGCCCATGCTATGAAAAGATTGGAATCAAATCATCAATAGGTCAGACCAGGGCCACATGTGCACGACTATGTTTCGACATACTACTTAAATTGTAGGATTGCTACGCTAGGTGCGCTGGTATACGGCAGCGGTGATTTGTTTTTCATTGTTATGTGTGTTATATTCTTCAGAATGGTTGGGTGTTCGTGTAAACGAATTAAATATAATAACAAACCATGGGGCAGCGCCTACATGATAGCCATGGAAAGACTACACATTAAGGGTAGTCAAATACAAGAATTGACAGATTGACTCTCTGTATCTCTCTGATTTGGATATAGTTCTGTTGTGGGGAAAGGCCAATCTCGTCGACTTCAATGCAAGGATACAACATTCACAAAGAAAAATGGATCATCGGTTCCACAGCTGATGATGAATGGCCGGGCCCTCGAATCTGGGCAAAGCTTGAAGTTACTTCGCATCACGGTCAGTAGCAATGTATCGTGGCATGGACACGTGTCGAACATCGCCAGGTCAGCTTCTAGAAAACTGAGTTATCTTTTTAGAGCCAAAAAATATTTTACTCCGGTCCAACTTCTTCTTCTGTATAAATCTCGAACTAGGCCCGCGCTAGAATATTGCTCCCATGTTTGAAGCTCTGTTCCGAAGCATTCCCTCGACCTAGTTGAGAGCATACAGAGAGGAGCGATCGGCCTGATCGGGGCATCGGTGTTGACGTCGGGACTTCAGTCGCTATCACATCAAAGGCGCGTAGTCGACCTCTGCCTGTTTTACAGATATTATCACGGGTACTATTCTTTGGAATTCGATTTATGTGCGCTCCACGAGACAACCCGACGGATCGCACCAGTTTACGGATCATCTCCCGACGGCGCGAATATCCCTGCATCGTTCCATTACAAAGCAGGAAAGATATGGAACTCCCTTTCCGTGCGAGTGTTCCCCAAGCGTTACGACCTGCAACTGTTCAAAAAGAACTGCAACAGTTATTTGGTGGCATCTCGGGGCGCCCACTCGGCAGTATAGGATCGCCTCTCCCGAGAGAAGTGTAATAAAAAAAAAAATATAAAAAAAAAAAAAAGGGAGAAGTGACATGTTCAGAATCGTCGCTGAGCTTTTCCCGTAGTGTGAAGACACGAGAGCAGATGGGAAATGGAGTACCACTAAAAGAGCAATACCTCCAGTGATGATCGAAGAGGTGCTCTTGGCTGCAAGCGTCATTCAAGGCAATAAGACCACGGGACTAAATTGAATTCCTAACGCTGTGGTGAAGAGTGCTTACACTAAGCTGGAAGTCTTCAGTAGCTTCTTAACCGCCTACCTCCAAACAAGTCATTTCCCTCAGCGATCGAAAAAACTGCGGCTTATGTTTACACCAAAAGGATTCAAGAAACCAGAACCGCCAAAGTCCTATCGCCCGATGTGCATGCTGGACCTGGAACATCTCATCAGAGCTCTTTGAATGGCAGTAAGGTGCCGAAAAGGTAGATTAGCCGCAAACTTCTATATGTTGTTTGCACCGGGGCTCGCAACGCGATAGCGAGAGCATGATGGCTAGAAGGAACTCAAAAATTTCGTGCCGTAGTGATACTAGATGTTAAAAATGAATTTATTAAGGCATAAATGCACAGTAGAAGCGTTGGGCGATCTATAAGTATCACCCAACTTGATGCGCATAATAGGAAACTATCTCTTCGATAGAACACCGCTCTATGACACCGATAAGGGACCACACGAATGTAAAATAACAACAGATGTACCCGAGGGATTGGTATTTGGTCTCGGTTAGTCGAAAGAATTCGACTAGACCAAATAGATGATATCATATATGCTGAGATTCTCGATCCCGAAACCAATCAAGAGCTACATAATGTTGTGATTACGAATGTGATTCATGGACGTGTGGCGCCATCAACCCACACCACCGTGCATGGTCGACAGCAAGCGTTCCAAACGTTATCCACGAAAATTGACTGCGGAGACCATCACTGCCAATGATGATTATCCACTGTATCGGCGTCGATTACCCGATGATGGTCGAACTATCACAATGAAAGAGAAAGGAAACGATTTCGTGTTCGACAACAATTGGATTGTTCCATATTCGCCACTTCTTTCCAAAGCATTCTAATATATTGCAACGTTGAGTATTTCAATTCGGTGAAGTCCATCAAATACATCTGCAAATATGTCACGAAAGGCAGCGATATGGCGGTTTTTGGCATCCAAACCTCCAATACCAACGATGACATTACGCACTATCAAGTTGGTCGATATGTGAACTGCAATGAGGCTATTTGACGTATATTCTCATTCCATATTCACGAACGCCATCCCATTGTTCTACATTTGGCAGTGCATCAGGGGAATGGTCAATGAGTACATATCACCGCGTCGAATGTTGCTCAACGTGCTGAAGCATCTCCAGCGACAACATTGACCAGTTTCTCTGCGATTTGCCAAAGCGATCCGTTTGCACGAACATTACTTTACTCTTACTAGATACCACTTTACTTGATGCCACGTTACTTGATGCCACGTTACTAAACGCCACGTAATTACACTTAGAACACTTCATCGAAGAAATTTCAACGTCGGAAGCAAGGCAATGCGGTTCCTGGCCGTCCGGATGTGCGTTCTACTGATGCTCTTGGTCGTAATTACTCAGTTCATCTACTAATGCTCTTGGTCGTATTTACACAGTTCATCCGAAGAATGATGAATGCTTCTATTTGCGGTTGTTGCCGGTGACTGTTCGTGGTCCAGCATCATTTGAAACACTACGAACTGTTAATGGTATAGTGTGCCCAACATTTCGTGCTACATATCAAGAGCACAATTTGCTTGAAAACGATACTCATTGGGACACGGCAATCGCTGAAGCAATTATTTCTCCAGCTCCAAGTCAGATACGCACATTATTTCGACATGCTTCCCATCGAATCCGCATGACCTGTGGAACAAATACAAGGATAACATATCAGAAGACATTTTACATCGAATTCGTGTTAGTTCAAGAAATCCCGATCTTGAAGCGCATGAGGAGATGCATAACCGGGCTTTGATCTTGATCGAAGACATGTGTTACCTCATGTGCGGTAGTTTGTTAGTCAGGTTAGGAATGCCAGCGCCAGATCGTGAAATGAATGACACTTTTAATCGAGAATTGGAAAGTGAACGTGAATATGATCAACATGAATTAGACCAATCAGTTCAAACGAATGTACCTCTGTTGAACCCCAACAGAAGGAAGTGATACATTAACGAAGGCAATTGATGATGTAAATGGTGGCTTTTTTTCTTGGATGCTCCCGGTAGAAATGGGAAGATATTCCTCATGTCATTGATTATGGCCACTGCTTGTGCGAGATCTGGCATTGTGGTAGCAGTTGCTTCTTCTGGAATAGCGGCCACATTGTTAGAAGGGTGCCGGCTCATTCAGCGTTAAAATTGCCGCTAAACTCTCAATTTACTGAACAACCAAGATGTAGCATTGCGAAACACTCTGCAATGGCCAAAGTTTTAGTAGCATCTAAAATCATCATCTGCGACGAATTTTTTGTTTTA
This sequence comes from Microdon myrmicae, assembly GCA_963931805.1. Taxonomy (NCBI): domain Eukaryota; kingdom Metazoa; phylum Arthropoda; class Insecta; order Diptera; family Syrphidae; genus Microdon; species Microdon myrmicae. Next base: position 18,204,983 of record OZ007497.1, read on the forward strand.
CACAAACGCGTGCACAAACGGGATTTTGGAGTACCCTTAAATGTCAGAGCACAGTGCGAACGGAATATACGATGGCGCACCAACGGACATTGGAAGCGCTTGACCGAACATTGAAAGATCTCTGCAGTGACTCGAGATGTTTTGGAGGCGCTATTGTTTTACTGTCTGTCGATTTCCGCTAAACACTGCCACTCATTCCAAGATCGACTGCTGCCGATGAAATAAACGCTTGCCTAAAATCATCACATCTGTAGCGCTATGTGAAGAAACTGCAGCTAGCAGCAAACATGAGAGTGACATTGTTGAACGAATCATCTGCTGAAGATTTCTCCAGGAAATTGCTGACTATCGGTAATGGCCGTGTTCCTGTCGACCAATCAAGCGGATTGATTGCATTTCCTCCGAATTTTTGCAATTTCATCTCATCGAAAGACGAGTTCATCAACAAAGTATTCCCGAACATCATTGCTAACCACAAATATAACAAATGGTTGAGTGAGCGAGCGATTCTGGCAGCTAAGAACAAGGATGTGGATGACTTAAACTTCGTAATTCTGACCAAATCCTGGGTACTCTGCATTTATTCAAATATAATGACTGTCATCCTGAGAGAGGTTGGCACAAGGCTAATAACCTTGCCCGGAAAAAAAAAAATTATTATGGACAATTTAACAAGTCAATGATGATGAATAACTGTGTAACAAACGAAGACGAAGCCCAGCAAGTACCCAACTGAATTTTTAAACTTCTTGGCTATGTCTGGCTAACCACCACACAATTTACTACTAAAGGGTGGGTCGGTAGTCATCATGCTTCGAAATCCAATCCAAGCAAAACTATGCAATGGAACTATGATAATATAATGTGCTTCAGGCGACGATACTCTAAGGAAAATTCTAAGGTGAGCAGGTTCTCATTCCGAGGATTCCGATGATCCCAACCAATATGCCCATTCAATTGCCGATTCGTCTTGCAGTCGCCATGACGATTAACAAATCACAAGGCCAATCCTTGGGTGTTTGTGGTCTGAATCTAGAAAATGCATGTATTTCTCATGGTCAATTGTACGTGGCATCTTCACGTGTCGGCAAACTATCCGCTTTATTTGTTCTTGTGTCTGATAAAAAAACGAAAAATGTCGTATATCTAAGCGTGCTTCACTGAAGAGAAACAGCCGGAGTACAACCCATGCAGCAAAATTCGTAACTTAAATAGGGCAAATGTCTTGCTGACACGCAATTGAAAGACTTGATTTTTGTACCTTTATTGAATTTTAATTTTCTTTATATATATATATATATATATATATATATATATATATATATATATATATATATATATATATATATATATATATATATATATATTATCCTATTCAACTAGAGAACTTAATAAGTTGTTTGTATATATTTTATTACGTTAATAAAATCCTAAGTTAAGTTTAGCTAAAAGTTAACACGACATTCATTGACTGTTATGTTACGAAGTTCGCCGAGTCAGCTAGTGCACAAATATAAGGATGTCAATCACCCATACAGCTTGTACTGTGAACGCAAAGTAGAAAATGAGGAACACGTATTCACGCACAAATGATATTGGAGAGCCATATGAGACGAACAGTTAACCCGATAGGAGTAACAGAATACACGCTTAGCTCAAAACAAGCATGGCCCCTAACAGATGATATTTTATCTAATATAATGCAATAATTGTGACACGACAAGCAGGCATATAAACTCCGTCCCGACCCGCAATCATCATCATCATCGGCACTACAACCGGGATGCGGTCTTGACCCTATTTAGCTACTCTCTCCACCAGTATCCAGTCCTTATCCGAGACTTGTTAAATTGTCCATAATAATTTGTTTTTCCGGGCAAGGTTATTAGCCTTGCGCCAACCCGCCTCACAATACCATGTCTAAAACGAAAGTTCCCCGGGGAACAACAGGACTATATGCTGGCGGGAGGTGGTTTTAGTCGGTAAAAATCCGGCATTCATTCGAATCGGTTCAGATGTATCTATTGTAGATTTCCACCTTCCTATCGAATAAAAAATCGAGCATTCCCTCGCGGATGCTATTCATTCATAACCAACGTGCAATGAGTTCAGATGACTCGTTTTTTTTCTCTACCTCTACTCCCGCTCAATCTGTGTTCTGTCTGTGAAGAGTATCTCACAATTATCTGTGTGCGTGAGATTCGTGTAAAAAACGTTGACCCTCTCGATTATTTATTATTATTATTATTTATTGGCCTGTAAGAACTCGGAAGTTCATGACCTCACCGACTCGGCTTCGCCATCGTTCCCTGTCCTGGGCACTCTCCTTCGACGCTTGACCATTCGATCCGATCTCCTCAAGGTCAAACCTAACATTGTCCTCCCATCTCCGTCGCGGCCGTCCTATCGGTATCTTTCCCGTTGGTCTACCGTCAAGAATTCTATGCACGGTCCTATCGTTCCCCATTCGCGTCACGTGTCCAGCCCATCTTAATCTTCGCGACTTGATTACTCTCACTATTGTAGGTTTCCGATATAGCTCTTCCAATTCGTGGTTATGGAGTCTCCTCCATTGTCCTGCCTCCTCGTCATATTTACCTCCAAAGATGCCCCTCAAAACTTTATTCTCGAATACGCGGAATTTGTTTTCTTCCCGTTTTGTGAGAGCCCATGTTTCGCATCCATATAGAACAATCGGCATGATTATGGTTCTATAGACACGGATCTTTATGTTACGTGATAGCAGTCTGGATTTCAGCAGTTTACTGACTGCATGCCAACTCGCGTTGCCGGAATGCAGTCTCTTGTTAATTTCCTTCGACATTTCATTACTGGCCGTCAGTATCGATCCCAGATATTTAAATTCTTTAACTTTTTGAAATATTTTACCTCTGATGTTTATATGTGTTCCCTGAGGTCCACCTGCTCTCGCCGTAATCATGTATTTTGTTTTGTCTTCATTTATATCTAGGCCCACTTCTTCTGCCGATTGCATGATGATTTCACAATTATAATCTAAGTAATCAGAAATTATTGTTTTTTTCCAATCTTCTCCTCCTTCTTCTTCGCATAGTATGCATTGACATTTAAGGGTATCAAGGGCATCTATATTGTTCGCGACGATAGTAAACAGTGTGTGATTTGAACCGGCGCTATCACGGTAACAATCACTAAAAATTGATCCAATGCTCAACACACCAGGCCACTGCCGCGTGTACGACTTCGATTTGTAAACTCAAGTACACTCGACTGATGTGCAATTGCTATGTTATTGCTTGGTGTACGGCTGATGCTTTTTTTGGATTTTCTTTCGGTGTTCTTCACTATTCGCTTGTATATTGTGTGTGTATCTGTTAGAAATGACACACACCTGTTTGAAAAAGAGAAACAAAAACACAATGATTTATTCTATGAAGAGACTACATTATATCCCCTTTCTCTTATTCTGCATACACGGGGCTTTTCGAGTGTGTATTTCATGTAAAAAAAAGTGTTCTCCCTGATTGCGATCTACGGGTATTCAGGACCAATTTCCATCCGCATATTTATTCTCAATTTTCTCCCTCTCAGTTGAGGACTTGATTCCAACAAACTGACCATTCCAACAGAGATACACGAACACGCATTTTCATTGAAGAACACTGCACTAACAAATAAATTATCGCAGCCTTATCATCATCATCATCGGCACTACAATCGGGATCCGGTCTTGGCCTTATTTAGCAAGTCTGTTCACTGGTATCTGGTCCATATCAGAGACTTGTTAAATTGTCCATAATAATTTGTTTTTCCGGGCAAAGTTATTAGCCTTGCGCCAATCGCAGCCTTATACAGTAGTTAATATAGCAAATCACACACTCAAATAGCAGTCAGAAATATACCATCGTTTACACGCGGCCGTGGTCTGATGTGTTATGACTTTGATTCAAACTTTTACTATGATTCTAACAGTTAAATGGATGGATTCCCATGCTTCACTTCGTCACAAAAAGTTATAGACTCCACCAGACATATTACTTCATAGGACTAGAACAAGCACTAAATATTTAGGACCCCGTGCGGGTACATACTGAAATTTCTTGCCGGCAGTTCCTTGTTCAAAATAACTTCTCAAAAAATTTAACAAGTAAGGAAGTGTGTCCATTCAAGTAAAAGCTCTGCTGATTGATAAGCAAATATCACAAACTAGTTAAATGCATCCATTACATCAAGTATCACAACGAAGCAGTAGTGCTACTGTAGCGATTCTAACAGATACACACAATTCACAAGCAAGCAAAAATAGTGAAGAACACCGAACGAAAAAAATCGAATAAGAAAAATACATCAGAACCGTATACCAAGCGATAAAATAAAAAAAAAAAATTATTCACACCAGTGGAATATACCCGAGTTTGGAAATAAAATTCTAAACTCGGTCAGTAGCCTGGTGTGTAACGCTTAAGGTAAAATTTTTTTCGTGATTCGAGCTGTCATAGCGTCAGTTCGAATCACACGATTTTCTTCACTATTATTATTAACGCTATAATTGGTGACCCCGACGTGATCTTGTACACGCAGCATTCACTTCCCATAGTAAAGCAGAACTTCACACACGGTCACGACTTCCGCATAGAGCCCAGCCTCCGACGTTTTCTCGTTTCTCTCTCGTTCGTCCGTCGTCCGCATACGAATCTGATCGTAACGAAGTTACTGCGGCGGGAGTGTGTAGCGATTCTAACAGATACACACAATTCACAAGCAAGCAAAAATAGTGAAGAACACCGAACGAAAAAAATCGAATAAGAAAAATACATCAGAACCGTATACCAAGCGATAAAATAAAAAAAAAAATTATTCACACCAGTGGAATATACCCGAGTTTGGAAATAAAATTCTAAACTCGGTCAGTAGCCTGGTGTGTAACGCTTAAGGTAAAATTTTTTTCGTGATTCGAGCTGTCATAGCGTCAGTTCGAATCACACGATTTTCTTCACTATTATTTCAAACGCTATACTACGTCCATGCGCCAATCTTATGCTGGTATCGCTGAAAGTTTTATATCCATAACCGCTTGTATGGGGTCGAGAGCAGAGAGAGTAATCTTAAAGGCAAATTTAAGGGTCAAAAGGGTTTCTATAATAACAAATCTGTCAAATATGGTAGACTAAGCGGGCGCTCTAGACGTCGAGAATAGGGAGAGTAATCTTAGAGGCAAATTTAAGGGTCAAAAGGTTTTCTATAGTAACAAATCTGTCAAACATGGTCGAGAATAGGGAGAGTAATCTTAAAGGCAAATTTGAGGATCAAGGGATTTTCTATAGTAACAAATCTGTCAACTATGGCAGAGTAAGCGGGCGCTCTATATGTCGAGAATAGGGAGAGTAATCTTCAAGGCAAATTTAAGGGTCAAAATGTTTTCTATAGTAACAAATCTGTCCAGTATGACAGAGTAAGCGGACGCTCTAGACGTCGAGAATAGGGAGAGTAATGTTTAAGGCAAATTTAACGGACAAGGGGTTTTCTGTAGTAAGAAATCTTTCAAGTATGGTAGATTAAGGGGGCTCTCTAGACTCAGCTGTCGTAATAGACGGTAGGATAATAGATCACCTCCCTGTTTTCACTGTGCTAGCTTTCATAAGTTAGGGGATATTTTTAAGTCTTGTAGCTACTTCTAGACTGCAACTTGAAATAAGTCTGGTCTGCATTTGACGATGACTTTGCTTCAGATCCTGACAGCGTCAACAGTTCTGGTGGTTGAATGGCATATAAAGACCTGGGTACCAAAGTCGGTATAGAATCATACTATCATCAGCTAGCTTACATAGACTTAGCTTTTCTAGAATTAGGGTAGTATAAGATTTAAGTTAAGTTAGGTTAAGTGCTTTTACATAAAAATAAAAAACAAAAAAAAAATAAAAAATAAAAAAAAAAAATTAGGTAAGTTAAGTTTTAAGAAAAAAAAACAAAAAAAAAATTGACAAAGTTTTTCAAATTTTTCTTTGTATTTCAACTAATTATCAGTACTGCCACAAAGTTCTGTCGCCGTAAGGCAAATTATACAAATGTTAAGTAATGTTTAGCTTAGAGCGTCTGCGAAGGACCAGTAAGTTATTATATATGATAATTAAGCTAGAATTTAAGCATTTTTTGTCTAGCCTTTAATTGAGAAATTAAGAATATAAAAAGAAAAATAAAAAATGTTGTAAAAATGAAAAAAAAAATGAAAAATTGCTTCAGATCCGAAAAGGTTTTGTGAGAATGTTCTTTTGTCCTATATTGGCCTACAAATGTTCTGCAAACTTCGGTGGCGTTAACCCTGGAATAGGTAATATTCGAGGTCTAAGTAAGCCATACTGGTTCCTTAGGCCTGTCGCATAGCATAGAATGAAGCATAATATGACAATTAATGGTCGGCGACCTTACGACTTTCATTGTGGTCATCAACACCCGACAGGTACCACTGCGATGATTATTATGCAGGTATTTACATATGCTTACGAGTTTGATCGAGGCGTCTTGCTTTACAATTTTTATTGCATTGTTCAGCAAGTTTATAGTCCGTTTGAGATTGTTAATGTTTTCATTGAAGACATGATTCCTACCTCCCACTTCCGTTTAGTTAGGAAAGATGCGATGAATGTATTCACTCATTCAACAATCAACCAGCGACCTACCTTAATAAATCTTTAGCTATAACCCTACATTCTTACTCACATTTATCACATCCCTTATTTAATCTAACCCAATATTATTAGACTCTACATTATGTATCTTCATAGAACTGCCGAACCTTTATGTAAATTTCCCTGGTTCCCTACAAATAATTCCCACTTCCAACTTTGCGTTGCTCTTAGTCACAATTGGTGAACTAGCCCAGTAGATGATTTATTTCCAAAATTCGGTTTCTAGCCTAAGTGATCCAACAGTCTTTAATAATGGTTTCCTTTTCCCTGTACATTGTCACAATAAGTTTGATAAAGGACGTTTTGTGATCCAAAATCCTTGTCTACATATATATCAAGGCATCGCTTGATTTGATTTTAACTTGTACAGAAAATGGACTTTGAATTCAGAAGTAATAAATCGACAGGAGAAGTGAATTCGTCAGATGAATGTATATTAGGATCCACAATCACCGTCTTCATTAAGGCAATACTCGATTATACGCTGTCAAATATATTCCCAATCCACATTTAAATGTATTCAGTCGACACTTTGTAATATACCCGACATCCTAAATTCTCTAATGCACTAAATTCATCTCTCTACATAAAGTAAATGTGTCTGACATAAATAGCTTTCCTCAAAAATGCGAAGTATTCTGCAATATACAGCTTTTACTTCCAATGTCAATTGATATGATAGATTCCACACTAATATCCATATACGAGGGTGGACTGAAAAGTTTCCGACCCCAACGTGAAGGTAGGAGCACTCGTTAATAAGAGCTAGTGAATGTAGTTGTATACCTTTTGACAATTACTCGCCAAAATTACAGCCATTTTGGATGCGTAGTTTTTATTTGACAGTCGTTTGAGTGAGTCGATGTGAAAATGGACAAAATTGAGTATCGAGCCGTCATTAAATTTTTGTTTTTGGAAGGTAATACGCCTACGCAAATCAAAGATGAGTTGTACTCTATGTATGGGGAGACTTTGCACCAGCATTTACCACAGTGAAATTTTGAGCAGCTGAATTAAAACGTGGTCGTGAGAGCTTGGGAGACGATGAACGTTCGGGACGGCCAAAAACTGCAACAACTGACGATAACATCGCTAAAGTTCACCAAATGGTGGTAGACGACCGCCGAATTTAAGCGTGAGAGATAGCAGATGCTGTGAAAATGTCCAAAGAACGTGTTTGTCACATATTAAATCAAGATTTAGGCATGAGAAAGCTGTTCGCGTGTTGAGTGCCGCGTTTGCTCACGTTAGACCAAAAACGTGTTCGCGTAAATAATTCCAACGTGCTGTTGGCGCAGTTTAGGCGCAATAAATCCGAGTTTTGGTGCAGATTAATTATTGTCGCTGAAACTTGGATACACCATTATACGCCCGAAACAAAAATACAGTCAAACAGTGGACTGCAAAGGGGGAATCGGCTCCAAAAAAAGCAAAAAACATCGACTCACTCAAACGACTGTCAAATAAAAACTACGCATCCAAAATGGCTGAAATTTTGGCGAGTACCTGTCAGAAGATGCACAACTACATCCACTAGCTTTTATTGACGAGCGCTGCTATCTTCACTTTGAGGTCGAAAACTTTTCATCCCACCCTCCTAATAGCTGAAGAACTTTTTTGGTATCAAATAAATTATCCTCTACTAAGTAAGCTCCTTCATATAACTCCTTTTATCTATTTAAATGATCTACAATACAAAAGGATCAACTCGTTATAAATCAATAATTATTTCTTTTCAAATAATGTCATTATTGTCATACCAATGCATTCCAAATGGGTCCATTTACAATACAAACGAGGAAAACAGTTAAAATAAGCAAATAAAAAGACTTAACAAGTAATTTACTAAATTCCAAGACTACACATACGTATTGCTCAATTCTCCAATCATTGCCACTGGCCTTCGCTGCTTTTTGTTAATGGAAATGTAAGGTTATGTTCTGCCCTCGTATCCGTTTTGATCACGCACTATCACATTTTGAATATATACTTTTCCATCCACTGAACCGGAACCACCTTGATGGTTATCCTTCTTCTCTCAACCGAAACTGAGTTTATTCTTTGCTTTGTTGTTGTTATTGGGGTTTTATCTTAATTATTATTATTATTATTTTTTTAATAAATTACTTGGTACAAAAAAAGATGTATCTACAATGTTGGTGTGGTTGTGTGTTGGTGAATGTGATTACATGGATATGATCAATGAGAATGAGTGAAAGAGTAACTTAAACATCAGTTCCGCATCCCTCTTGGTAGCCTTCGTCCGGCGAACTCCTACTGCTGCTGATTAATGCGCGCTTCAAGGCAGTGACAGGGGGTAAAACTGGCACGCCGCCCTTCTGCCAGACGCGTATCGTCTTCGGATTCATCGGCGCTCCATTGGACATCAGCTGGTGCTGCAGTTGGTTTTGTCCAGGTTGCAATCCAATTACATTCGTCGCGCCTAATGTTGATGTGGTTTGTGGAGTTGTGACATTTCTACTACTGTTGCTGTTATTATTATTATTGCTGATGTTGCTGGTGCTAATTGTGGGCGCAATACTTGTGCTACCCGCTGTTGTTAACATTGATACGTTGTTGTTACTGAACGGGGGCTGTATTTGATGATGGATTTGAGTCTCAACTCCTTGTGCAAGTGGTAGACCGTAGTCGGATGGGTAACCACCAGTTGACGTGTCACCAGAAGAGAGATTTGTTGTTGTCGTTGAAGTTGTTGAATGAGCCCCGCCACCTATTAAAGCCGACGAAGTTGACGGCGCGTTGTTATAGTGCGTTCGGGGAAAAGTCTTACTAAAGTATTCTGTGGTCCTTTCGTGTAGATCATACAATTGGTTTGAGTCCATGATAGGGGTTCTGTCAGTGTAGCCCGAATATCCAGATATTGTCGTGCTAGTTGCACGCTTCAAATAGATATCATCTGTCGCAGTTAATGATGTTGGTGTTGTGTCCCAGAGTCCAGAAGGATATAATGAATCACATCCTCCCGCTCGGCTATATTCTCCACTGGATTCGGCAGTTAGGATGGCGGGAATCTTTAGATCAGTAAACTCATCACTGCCAAATCGTTTTGTATCATTTATGAGATCAGGATTATTTCCCGCTGACGCTGTTGGAGATATGAAACAGGTGGCTGTTGAGAGAACGCTTCCATTATTGTCGTAGTTGCTTGTAGTGTATGATAAATCCGTGAGACGTGGAGGCTTTTGTACAGGATTGGAAAATTTCGAGTCGTCCGATTCGGCGTGGATTCGTTCCGATGTACTACCTTTCCGATCAAGAGTTGCACAATTTGGAATGGCTCCATTCGCGATCACCACGCCACCCACACTACCGTTTCCAGTGGGTGGTTGTGTCTTGTTGGATATCGAATTTTGATGATTCATTGTGGTTATAACCTCGAGATGATTTGGTGTCTTGCTTTCGGTAAGAGGTGCTCGTCGCAGTCGAAGAAGCAAGAACATAATTATCAGCAAAATGAATACGATAAGGATGACTAAAGCAGCGCTGAGTCCTACTATTTGACCACTTCCTAATGAAGCCATTCCTGCCGCGCGCATGCTTACGTGGAGTGTAAAGTTAGCTTCCGCTGTTCCGGCTTTATTTTCTGCTACACAATAAAATTCGCTGGAATCGCTCTCTTGTGCATTGGTGAGAATCAACCGGCTTCTCTTCTCAAACTGCCCATCCTCGAATATGATGACCCTTTGGTAGGCACTAAACGCACTTCCGTTCACGAGAAGTCGTCCCGCCCAATACCAGTTGATCGTGGTGGCGGGAATACCTGAAGCTCGGCAAACAATTGATGCATTCTCTCCCATGGTTGCTTCCACATAGTGATTGATCGGCAGCATTTCCGGTCGGCAAGCGAAATCATCGATTTGAAGATCGCCAAAAGATCGGTCCAGTATACGTTCGGGTCCTCCGGCGCATATTGGTGCCACCGGGCATGGGATGTTCTTTTCGAGCAACCATAATTTCGCCGCTCTCAAACGACAGTCACAAATCCATGGATTGTCGTGAAGCTCGATACCATGAAGCCGGCTTAATGTCTCGATCGTCTTGGGCCTCAGTTCGCTCAACTTGTTGCCATTTAATTTCAATAACGTCAGCCCTTCAAGGCCTTCAAATGCCTGTGGTGCTACTGTCTGTATGTCGCAATGAGACAAATCCAATTTGTGCAAACTCGGGGTACTAGCAAATGAGTATCCTTCAATTTTGTGAATATGATTCGAGGCAAGTGTTAGATCGCGCAAGGATGAGATGTAACTCAGGGCGTTGGATGGCACCACTACCAGCAAGTTGTGTGACAAGTCCAGTTCCACCAAATTAGTCAGACCCTTAAATGTTTCCGGTTCGATCTCACCGATCTTACAATTTCGCAAATACAACTTCTGCAAATTCAGTAGATTTGCTCGAATGAATTGTTCATTGGAGAGGGTCTGTAACTTATTGCCAGACATATCTAAGACCTGTGTCGACGGATCGATGTTATCTGGTATTTGGATCAAGGATCGATCGATACATTCTACCGTTTGTTTGCCACCCTTCCACTTGCACGCACACACCGTCTGGCAACTACTCAGCTGCTGTTGATTCACGATCATAGCGTTTTCTTCAATGGGTGGCAGGAGCATTGCATCGTTCACACTGTAGATCTCGTTATTATGATTGATGTTGTAGCTGTTACTGTTGCCATTGCGGTTGGGATTGTGACCATGTCGGCCTATGTTACGATCATCAGTGTTGCCATTGTTGTTACTACTCCCACTGTATGATACGTGATTCTGGCGATTATACCGTGATGCTCTTACCACCGATCGACTGCAGGTGGTCAGAAGGGATATCACAATCAATGCTGTTAAACAACTTCTACTGCTGTGACTATGAATAATCCTGTACTGAATTTTACAGTGATGCATTGTGAGTCAGTTTCGTAAAAAACGTATTTGTTTTTTTTAATAAACACAAAGTTGCTTCTTGTGTGAACAAATAAAAAACAAACAAAAACAAAATGAAAACTAACAAAAAGGTCCAAAAACAAATTAAAAATTTTGTATCCTTCGATTGAATTTATCTACAGATCTCGTATCCTTGTGTAGATATGAACTGGTAATCCATGGCGTTCGAGGATAGCTTATTTTGGATATCCCCAGAGAATATTTTAATAATTTCACTTTTTCTTTAATCACTTTCCACTCGCCTCTCACATAATCCTTTCATGTGTAATCCTTTCCCGTCGTCCGCTTAATGTAAATGAATCTAATTCCTCTTTCATTCACTAATCACTTTCACTTTTTTTCGTATATGAGACGATAGGCTTCAGACATTAGCTGTTTGCTGTTGATCAACATGACAAAGGACAAACGCACACGTTCAAGACACCATCGAATTATTCATACGTAAGAAATTTACACTGTGCCGAATTTAAGGACATTCTACCACGGTAACGGCCCATATCCACGCAATATACCGATTTGTTAGAGCAAAAACAAAGACGGACAACTAAACACGTTACACCATCACCACCACCGACAAAATATTCAAATCTTCTCGGATTGACAAATCGAGGACTCGTCAGTTTTAAAGATTTCCATTTATTTGAATTTACACAACATGGCCGACGTATCCTTTCGTAATTCAACGGTTATGAACAGTAACTTTATCCCAGTGCGGATTATGACCCGAGATTTGAAATTCAACTGGCGATTACAAACAGTACGCAACCGAACGGCATGGTTAATCGACATTGACTGAGAATGAATTTCAAAGTGGACCTACTCAAAAATGTGAGTGTGATTCGCGCGCAGTGTAGATACATTTCTGGAGTTCCATTATGCCTCTTTTCGAAGTGAGATGCACGCTGACGGACTTTGTTTCGATATCGAATGAATTCAAAGCCATTGAGTGGAAGATACTTTCATCACTGGTAGATACAAGCTGACGAAAGGTTTAGATACATTCGATCTTGTTAGTGGGGACTGGTATAGGATTAGATACAAATGGTTGCACGGCAAACATGTCTCGCAACAAGTGAACGAAAACCGTAACGAATTTACGTTAATCTGTAAGCCGTAGAAGGATTGTTTTCAGGTGAAAGAATTTAAACTTATTGACACTGTTTGGACCAAATATACTTAAAAAATGGCTCTAGATAGGAAGAGTCGCTTTTTTAAATAGGGACATAATAATTTGTATTTAAATGAAACCGAGATATTGGCCTTATTTATACATGAAATCGATTGTTTTGGCTTGTCTTGAATTGAAGCACTTATGCTATCATATTTTTAGTACTTTGGCCAAAATTGTTATGTTCCTTCTTCTGAAAAACCGTTTTGTTGTGCCCGCTTTGGAAAACCCCTTGCATCTAGTAGAAAACACCGTTTCATAGTGTTGCGGATTCGCAATTATATTTATAGAGAATTCTAATACTTTCTTGATTCGTGATTCGAACAGATAAACTTCTGGTGGCACAGAATCTCCAGTGGCGTTACAAGTGCACCAAGGTGTTCCTGTTCGATTCAGAGGCATAACAACAACCGCCTGGAGTACCACTTTCGGCGTAGATCCTAGAAAATACATGACGACTTTCGAAACTTTCGAAACATAGTGAAAGATTTCTCCCGATTATTCCACGGACTCTGTAGGTGGATCTGAACCAGGGGGCTGGGTATTTGGAACTTCACCTACCACGCCTTTTACAACAAGGATGCCTAGGCCTTACTTACACGGTCGCAAATGTAATTTCCCATGTCTTTTACAGTGATGGATTTGTGTTGCTATGTTGGGATATTCAGCTGTGGTAAGCACTTATCCATTGGATCGCTTTAAGGCATTGTGCCTGTTGCAACGCAAAATATTTAAAAATACCTTGCAAACAAATCTGTTCTTTTCTTTGCTATTCTATTACATTTGCACTTCAACCATCAACAACACAACCTGATCCAGCGCCACAAATTCTTGAAGGAATAAGAACACCAAATGCACAGACAAAGAGATCTGTGTTTGTCATCGTCATTTTTTTTTATTGGCTACGATTGGGTACGTTAACCTTACTTGCGCTCCGCTTGTTGCACTGACATCGTCGGTTCTGCGCTAAGTTTTTTTGGACCATTTCATTTCCACCTCTAATATTTTCTTATTAGTATAAATCAGTTTCATTCTTAATTCCTAATTGTATATATAAAACAAGCATATCCTACGACAACATAGCCAGGGTAGAACTATATAATGCCATGAGAGACTTCTGCATCCCAAACAAATTGATACGACTTTCTAGGTTGACCATGACGAACGTAACTAGTCAAGTCAAAATAGAGGGATTGCTGTCCAAAACAATAAACATATTTAATAAACTCCGACAAGGGGACGGTCTGACCTGGCTCCTTTTCAACCTGGTATTGGAGAAAGCAATTCGTGACTCTGGCGTTACAACTAGCGGGGCAAGTCCAGCCAGATACTTGCCGACGCATATGACATGAACATCATCGGTAGATCCGATTCGGTTGTACAGGGCTCCTTCACCCAGGCGGCACAAAAACTGGGACTGCACATTAATGAGGGAAAAACTAAGTACAACTTCTGCGAAGAGAAGACCTAACGTTGGTCAACCTGTGGCGGCTCTACGAACCACACAATCCCCTATTGGTCGAGATGTCGTCGTTCCACCAAGGAACACACTCACCTATAGATAAATTACACGTGCCCTCAAAAGTCCTCCACCACACCTGAAACAAAAGTAACATACATCTGGGAGGCAACAACCACACGTGCCCACAGACACGTGGGTCACAAGTCCGACCAATCGTCCTACGCCTGCACGGCGATCGAAGGACACAACAACCTGACAAACATTGCCTTACCAAGGACATTTAACGCATCGTCGTAAATTCCTGAAAATAATTCTATACATCATACAGGCATCGTAGATTCGAAAACCTTATCGGTGTCCCTAATAGCCAGCGTTCCCTGCAAACGTGCAAACATAATCCGAGCCTCGCCGCCAGCTAAGATACGGGACACAATTACTATTGTATACCGAAATCCTTTATAGCACCCTTGTCCTAATTGCGTTGCAGGCTATTAAGCAGCTACACAATGATCCTACGATGCCCCTTTGTTCCTTCTTCCTTTCTCAATTCCGTTTTCCGATGAACTTTGCTGCATGAGAAAACAATGGATCTATTAGCACACATGCTAAGATCAACCAGAGAGATCCTCGCCAATTCACCACGACAAAGAGAAACTTCACGTTTTACTCGGAAAAAGAAAACTCACCACGTGTCCAAGGTTAATCCTTGGGTACAACAGTCGATATAGAACACATTCGATAGACAGGAACCGCGCAACGCAACCGTCGCGATAGTTAGTCATTAAGTAACATTCACGGAGGTCAGATCCTCCATTCCCAACAAGAGTCGTTTTTGTGTGTCGCCGCAGTCAGACTTGTTAAACGAAAAGTAAATCAACCACCAAAGGTCGCGAGTGTGTCGAGTGTAACGTGTCAGCGAGTAATTAGGTGCTATATTAGTTAGAACCTTTTTATAAAATCGCCACGGGCGTTCCAGTGTAGTAAATCCTGGATTTAACAACAATCAAATAAAGAAAAATCTAAAACAAACCGTTCGCTGTGTTTTTATTAAGGTGCTGCATTCACTCCGTTGTGCTTTCGCGTGAACAGTGTTCGATCACTTTACCGTCATCATCAAACATTCGATTCGACCCGCCAAAAACCTATCAGGGTAGCGGGGCATGAATATGAACTTGTGCAATCCATTAACTACCTTGGGTCAATAGTATATGGACGAAGAAATACGCGAACGGCCGATCAAATCCAACAAAGTCTACTATGGTCTATCAAGGCTCTTTAAATCCCGAAATTTATAGAGAACATCCAAGCTACAACTGTACAAGACCATGGTCTTACCAATACTCATGTATGGATCCGAGACCTGGGTGCTCAATAAAAGGCACTCTGAACTCATAGCCGCGTTCGAGAGGAAGGTCTTAAGGAGAATTGTTGGCCCCGTATGTGAGGGAGGACGATTCCCGAGAAGCTACAACAATGAGTTGTACGCGATTGTTGAAGCTAATATTGTAAGAAAAATCAAGCTCGGTAGTCTCCGGTGAGCGGGACACCTAGTTCGAATGAGCGAAGAGGAGTCTGCTGGGAAAGTCCTTTGTGGCAGAATGTAAGGAAGGCGACAGCACGGCAGACCTTATCTGTGATAGAGGTATGGCGTAGACCAGGACGCCCAGAGCCTGAGGGTGCCAAACTGGATGACATCGGCTCGAAATCCGGACCGGTAGATAGACTTGCTAAATGAAGTCAAGACCGGTTCCCGGTTGTAGTGCCGAAGATGATGATATATTAAAAAAATCTAGTTTTTCTCTGTGATTACTCTCACTATTGTAGGTTTGCGGTATAGCTCTTCCAATTTGTGGTTGCGGAGTTTCCTCCATTGTCCTGCCTCTTTGTCATATTTACCACCAAAGATACTCCTTAAAACTTTATTCTCGAATACGCGTAATTTGTTTTCTTCCCGTTTTGTAAGAGCCCATGTTTCACATCCGTATAGAACAATCGTCATAATTATAGTTTTGTAAACATGGAACTTTGGGCTCCGCGATAGTATAGTGGTTAGTATACCCGCCTGTCACGTGGGAGACCGGGGTTCGATACCCGTCGGGGAGCCTCTGGCGCAAGACTAATGACTTTGTCCTGAGGCTTGTCAAATTTTCCATAATGATTTTTTTTTCCGGGCAAAGTCATTAGTCTTGTGCCAGAGGCTCCCCGATGGGGAATCGAACTCCGGTCTCCCGCGTGACAGGCGGGTATACTGACCACTATATTATCGAGGAGCTTTGTATATTACGTGATAGTAGTTTGGATTTCAGCAGTTTACTGACTGCGTGCCAACTAGTATTGCCGGAGTGTAGTCTTTTGTTAATTTCCTTCGACATTTCGTTACTGACCGTCAGTATTGTTTCCAGATATTTAAACTCTTTAACTTTTTCAAATATCTAGTCCCTGACGTTTATGTCACCTTTTCTGTCGCTTGATTTCACTATTTTTTCTTAGTTTCTAGATTATCGCCCAAATCGACGATGTCGTCCGCATAGATGATCCGGTCATGGTGTCGTCTTGTACATTTCTGATGACCGTCTTACTGTGAACATTTGGTCGCTTGTTGACCGGTTCTTACGGAATCCGCACTGGTAGTCTCCAAGTATTTCTTCTGCGTACGGTGTGATGCTCGCCAATATGACATTTGTTAGTATTTTGTATGTGGTTGGCAATAGTGATATTCCTCTGTAGTTTTTGCAGTCAGATCGGTCGCCTTTTGAAGATGGGAATGCCTATTGATGTTTTTTTTTTTGTTCTTCCGGAGTGACTTCCTTATCCCCTATTGTTCCGATCAGTTGGTGGATCTTTCGAGCGGTTGCCTCTGCTCTTTGCTTCACAAGGTCTGCCGGTAGGCAGTCGACTCCAGAGGCCTTGTTGTTTTTCAATCGATTTATTGCGTCTACAACTTCGTTGAAAGAGGGCTCTGACATCTGAGGCTCGGCTGTATGTACGTCTTGTGGGTTTATATGTGGTTAATGGGTGCGCACATTCAGCAGGTTTTCAAAGTACTGTTTTCATCTTGTCACGATATTGTTTCTGTGACCAGACAGCCGTTTTCGTCTCGAATTATTTTGGCTCTCCCTCGGTAGCCATTTCTAATTGAATTTATGCCGACATACATACTTCAGATTCTGCATTTTCCAGGATTTTTTCGATCCGATTAGGTTTTTGGCGTTTGAAAAGTCTCGTTATCTCTTTCGGAATCTTCGCGTATCTTTCTGCGCTGACGTCATCATATCCTTCTAAGTGGATCACTCTGGAGCGTTTACGTTGTTCGATCTTCGCCCTGCACTTATCGTCAAATCAGGGTTTGGACTTAATTGTTTTTTTAAATCCTTATATGTTTGGGCTGTTTGTTTGATTACGTTTCTGATCGATGCCCATTTAGTTTCCTCTTCCCCACTACTCCCATTCTCTAGGATGTTAAATCTGGTAAGCTTGTCCAGGGCATCGAGGGATACACAACGGAATTGGAAAAAAAAAATTTCCCATTGTAGGCAGTAATAATCTTCCTTCCCCTACAAGTCTGGTTTGCTCGGTATCTTTACTTTGATAAACACGTAACAACACCTCTTACCACAGTAAACAACACATATGGCATGACCAGACCCTCTTCCGTAGTCTTCTTCTACAATAGACAATAGAAATTATTTCATAGTCGCCATTCAACTGACCAGTATTGGTGTATGGCTGCATGCTATGGTATAACATATCCCCATTCTACATCCAGAGGTTTCAGATGTTCTAGAGGGCAATGTGCAGTGAAAATAATCTTACGTCAGGATCATTCTATCTCAATGATATGTACATGGAGAGTACTCTCCAGAATGGATTTATTCCCCCGGAAGCGTTCGTCTTTCTGGATAGAAAAGGTCTTATCCAAGGCAAACATGTAGTCCCTATTATTTACCATGCTTTCCGTCGTGCCAGGGATAAACGGGTTCTCCATGATAGCGATATCTCTAACTAACGATCCCATCCCAACTGATGTGTGGTGATTTCTCAGGAAAGACGAGGCAAGCACCAGCAAACAAGTTCCTGGGAAGCACAAGGATCAGATGCACGCCGATTGCGAAAAAAGGCACTCAAAAAACGAGCTCAAGAAAAGAACATCACTCAGGAGAAAACGAGTGAAAGAGAAGAATAGCATAAGAAACGAGCGAATGTGAGGACAGCTGTGGGGCTATATAAGGCGATCACATCGACCAAACACCGGGAGCTTCTTCTTCAGTACAAAACTGAAGAAAGCACCCTTCCCAACAACATTCCCCTCTATAATAGAGGATTCCTGGACCCATCCCATAGGGTCTACTATTAACAAACCACACACACGAACGCACAGTACAAGACGGCACAAACACAAACATACACACCGACCAAAGCGCAGATTATCAGACGTCAAAGACGTGATCTGCGTTGACTACCGCACCCAAGACCTACCGGTCTTGTACGATTTTTTTCCCACCATCCCTCTATAAAAGTAGTTAGAGAACACCTGGACCAACACTGTCCACACTATCCGTGGATACCCCCCCTTTTTTCTTTTCAGATATCGCGAGACCGAGCCCAACATCCTTACGGATGTGGGTGATTCTGGTTATCGCAAGATGACCAGAAGTTAGAGACAAGATGAAGGACAC
The DNA here is from genome assembly GCA_963931805.1 of Microdon myrmicae. Taxonomy (NCBI): domain Eukaryota; kingdom Metazoa; phylum Arthropoda; class Insecta; order Diptera; family Syrphidae; genus Microdon; species Microdon myrmicae. The sequence continues at coordinate 18,223,912 of OZ007497.1, forward strand.
ATATGTCCTTGTCTCGCTAAATTCGGCCTTCTCGCCACAATTTTTTTTTTTCAAACACCGGGAGCAGTACACATTCATGTATCGAAGTGAATGCACCAGCCAGTGAAAAAAAAAGAAAAAAAAGTGATTGTGAAGTGTTCTTATAACAACAAATAAGGCCATAACAACTTTAATATACAGCATCAGATCCGGAAGCGGGTGACATTTTTGACATTTCATAATTTATCATTTCCTTTATAATTTTAAAATTTAGCATTACTTGCACATTTCTAAACTTCTTACACTACATACTATCTTACACTTAATCACATTTCTAGGGTGTCTTTTAATTTCTTAATTGTTTCCAGGTTGTCGCAGTTATTGAATTTTAAAGGAATTCTTAATTTGATTTTCTTCCTTGGTTGCTCCTTTTACCTTTTTATCTTTCTCGTTTTCTTTGATGTAAATTTTGTGGATATTATATATAACTTTAAGAGAAACGAATGAAGGTTCGCTCTTATAATAACTTCGTTGTACCTAGTGTATCATTCGCTCAAATTGCCGGTAATCCATTAAACTCAAACTTCGCGGCACAGGGAAGTAATGTCACAAAATCTTCCGCACCTAGCATATAATTTTCTCAAATGGCTAGTAATCCAATTAATACAACCGCTGCGGAACTTTCACGCAACGTCATAAAAGCGCCCGCTCCAGAGGCAAATTCAGATATAAGAGCAATCCTGTTAGCCATACAAGGACAGATTGCTGGATTTGAAAAAAAAAGAAAAACTGACTGAACAAGCGGCCCGAATAGATATTATTTACTCGTCCTTGTTCTCAGACAACCCAACATACCACAAATGATGAACTATCCAACTAATTTAACACTAAAAATTATTACTGTGAATGTGAATTCACTAATCCACGTTGAAAGGAGGGATAATCTCGGTAACCTGCTTGAAGCCGAACGCCCCGATGTGCTTTTAGCTAGCGAAACCAAGCTAAACCAGAGGCACAAATTGGGCTACAAAAACTATAAAGTCATTAGACGAGATCGTCCACACGCCACACAAGGAGGTGGAGTTGCTGTCTTAATTAAGAAAGGCCTTCACCACAAGGTCGTTTACAGCACAGCTGTACACAAATTTCAGCTGCTGGAAGCTTGCATTATAGATATACCTTTGAAAAGTCAAAGGCATCTATACGTGGTATCCGTGTATGCACCTGAAGCTCCTCAGTGTTTGCAATTTATCAGCGAACTGGATACCCTCTTTCGTTATCTTATCCAAGAGGAAACTCCTTTCTGGACTTACTTATGGTGAACGAGAGACTACAAATATTAGTCACGTACCTAAATACTCGAAATTGCCTTCGCACAATCGGGTATGATAGTGACCATTATGGCCTCGGCGCCGTTTTACATATTCCAAACGAACATGCAATGCTTGAACAGTACTTGTCGCTTGGGCGGTCCTCGAATTGTTTTTGGGAATGGAAAAGTTCACTTTCTGAGACGCGCACTGAATTATAATGACATGTCCGATTAAGCCACTTTTCATTCAAGTGAAGTCCTCGTCAGGCGGTTTTCATACTTAAACAATCTCCTATTAACAAGTTCGTATATTCACTGCCTGTGCGCACACTGTCATTCACCTAGCACTACGATCTTTTGTCTGATATGAAAGATGCTATTTATATGAACACTAAATGATAAACCGATCATGAGTTTTGTAATTAACAATCACCACATTTATTATTCGTGAATTTGCCTTTTATATTCAATAAACATATTCATTAGTTGTAGTTATAATACGTATAGAACTTTCACATCGATAAGAGTCAATTGGCGGCCGACGCATGTTTGGGTTTTACTTATTTTGATTATTAATTTAAATCGGCCAGCGGTTCGGCCTCTGGTGATCTACTGATCACGAAATTGAAAACTACTCCCCTTTTATAGTTTTCTTAGTTGAGAATTGTCAACTATTTTATTGTCATAATTCCCAGAAGCACACATAAGACTTTGTGCGTTTCAATTGGAGTTGTGTTATGGGAATTTGTTAGGGGTTTGGTTGGATAGGTTCTGGGGATTTGTTAGAGGTTTGGTTGGATAGGTTCTGGGAAGGGGAATCATGAAATGCGTTTTGAATTAAGCATTTCATTATGTCACGGTTTTGGGAATTGAGTCAATGTACGACGAATTAACTTTTGGTTAAATTCGTTGTTCATGTGACTCAATATGGAATTTAAATGTAAGGTAATAGGAAATTTAAGATTTGGATTATGATTTGATAATATTGGGGATTTGGATGAGAGTAGCGATTTAGGATCGCTACAAAATCTATGTTTGCCCGAATATCTTTTATACATCATATACGATATGATAAGGGATAAGCAATTTGTGGTAACATGTTGGGACAAAATCTCCAATACAACTTCCCATATAAAAAATGGCTTACAGCAGGGAGCCGTGAATTCTCCCATTCTCTTCAATATTTATACTAGTGATCTAGTTGGGTCTCTTAACCATGCTATTGCATATGCCGACAATACTGTGGTGTACAGATCAGGAAAAAAATCGATGCCATTAACAGACTTCTTCAAGACGACTTCAATAAAATCAAACGCTTTTGTGACGATTGGAAATTGAAAATCAACTTCCAAAAAACATAAACTATCCTTTTCAGAACACCTCTTTCTACAGCTTCAAGAGATACAAGGAATAATTGGAAAAACGTTTCCATTGTAGGAAGCAATAATCTTCCGCTGCAAATGAAAACTGTTGTCAGGTACCTTGGTATTTCGATGGATCAATACCTATATTTTGATAAGCACATAGCAGCTCCCCTCTCCGCAGCTAAAAGTGCATATGCAATGACAGAAGTCTATTTCGAAGTCTAAGTTAAAATAATTTCGTACTCAGCATTTATCCGTCCAATATTAGTGTATGGTTGCCCGGCATGGTTTAACGTTTCCCCATCCTACATGGAAAAGTTTCGCATGTTCGAGAGGCAGTGCTTGCGTTCCTGCCTCGGATTACATAGAACACCTGAGTCTCAATACAGGAAATTCTATCCTAATAAGACACGGTATGACAAATCAGGACTGAATAGGATAGACAATTTGATTATCAAAATTATTCGTGGTCACACTGCAAGGGCAATGTGCAGCGAAAATAATACTACCCCAATGACATGTAGCTCGAGAATACAATCCAAAATAGGTTTATCCCATCTGAAGCGTTCCCTCTCTTGGATAGAAAAGGTCTTATCCAAAGCACGGAGTCCTTATTATTTACCACGCTTTTCGTGGTGCCAGGGACAAACGGAATCTTTATAACAGTGATATATCAAATGGCTCCTCGATAGTATAGTGGTTAGTATACCCGCCTGTCACGCGGGAGACCGGGGTTCGATTCCCCGTCGGGCAGCCTCTGGCGCAAGACTAATGACTTTGCCCGAAAAAAACAGAAAAAACAAATCGTTATGGAAAATTTAACAAGCCCCAGGACTTGCCAAATAAGGCCAAGACCGGCTCCCGGTTGTAGTACCGATGATGATGATATCAAATGTTGCAGTTCACTTGCGCTTTAGCATGGCAAGAGGCGATCGAGATAAATCTATGAATGACCGATCCCATCCCAACTGGTGGTGGATTGACAATAAAGAAGGGGGTTAAATCCCCAAATATAGTCAGATCTTCATACGCTACGCTTCCCCCCCCCCCATTCCTCATTTCCCTTTTCATATATATCTATTCTTCCTTTTCGGTTCCATTATGCATTTAGATTCCTTTTCGTTTTAAAATCTCTGTATGTTAACATTTTGTTAATATGTTTGTTAATATATTTTTTTTCGTTTGTTAACTTTTTATTTTATCTTGTTATTTAAAAAAAAAGAGAGAACTTCTTCCAGGAAATATATAAAAATATAAAAATATAAAAATATAAAAATATAACAATATAAAAACATAAAAATATAAAAATATAAAAATATAAAAATATAAAAATATAACAATATAAAAATAGAAAAATAGAAAAATATAACAATATAAAAATATAGAAATATTATTGTACGCCGAAAGGCATTACACAAAATGTATCGTGTAATTTAGAGTGCTCGTGTAGAGCCAGTAAATTATTTTAAGAATAAGAAAAGCTTGTAAAATGGGATTTAGCATTTAGTCCAAAGTCAAGATTTGTTAAATTATTGTACAATAAATGCGTTATTCATCATCATCTTGTAGCGATTCTAACAGATACACACAATTCACAAGCAAAAATAGTGAAGAACACCGAACGAAAAAAAAAAAAAAAAAAAAAAAACGAATAAGAAAAATACATCAGAACCGTATACCAAGCGATAAAATAAAAATAATTCATACCAGTGGAATATAGTCGAGTTTGGAAATCAAATTCTAAACTCGGTCAGTAGCCTGGTGTGTAACGCTTAGGTAAAATTTTTTCCACTTTGGCGGTATTTTGTTTTATAACAGCGGGTTGGTACAATGTTCCGCCGAACACTGTTCGCACCAGAGAAAAAACACAAGAAACCAGAACACGGAGCGAATCAGCACAATAAACACGAACAGATCCTTTACGGATTTAATCTTTTTTATTTCTTTAATCTTTTTTATTTCTTTAATGTCCCGTACAATATTTTATTAAAAAGTGCAGCGAAACACACGCACGACACACACGTTACACCCTTGGATCCAATTAACTATAAATCGGATACGGTACTCTACCTCCTCGACGTTTTTCTTTATCTATTCGCCTTGACGATCAAAATCTCTCTCGCGTGATTGAGGATATTCGACCCCGATATGAAAAACTAACAACCGAGGCTGAGAGGGATGCACCACCTTCTTCACTATCCTTGCTAAACGCTATAATCTTATCTACGATTTTTAACAATTCTTCAATATTCAAAATATTCAAATTAACTCTCCATTTTATCGTTGCGTTGTCCTCAGGAACATGTTGTGAATTACGTTGTCGAAATGTTTCGCAACATGAACCCTCAATACTCGGCGGAATTTCCATTGACTCTCTTAAATGCTCTCTTCGAGAAAAGAGCAATCGCAGAAGTGAGAACTGTGACTTCCATCTTTTGAGATATTATCAACATGTTGCGATTCATTCAAGCTTAATTATGCGAGGCAAATTGACACTTTGGGAGCAATCGATTTAGGAATACGGTTTTCCACAATTGCCCCTCTTTCTGCTATCGACTACTCAGGATAAATTGATTGATATTTCCGTTGGTTTCACTTATTGAATACGCCCAACCAAATGGGACGAATCTTAATTGCTTTGCCATTTCGGAGCGCCTACAAATTTCAGAGCTGCACTAAAAACTTTACAGTCCAAGCAGAAACGTACTCCTACTAAAAATGATCTTCTTTTATGTACACATGCTCTACAAAAAATTGTTTTGAAGCCCACAACTGGTAAAACATTTGCTCTAGAGGGATTTCGAATGCCTTATAAATATAAATATGATACCAAACTACAATAGAGAAAAATGAAAGAAAACAGGAAGAAACGAAAGAGTGCGACAGTTGTGTAGTTTACATACGGCTACCGGAAGGGCCAACCAACAGCAAATAACCTCGAACATCATTAATTCAACCCCACTAAGCAAAGCTAAGAATGAAAATTCCGTATAGTCTATTAAAAATAATCCATAAAGAATGACCGTTGGGGTAAGGCCTCGAGGTTGTATAAATCAAACCGTACGGAGGGAAATCGGTGATAGTTTAAAGGGATAAAATCCTTTGAATCCACGAAATTGAGTCCTTTTATATAATTTCTCTTTAATGTGACAAGACATTTGAATAATTTTTAAATTTTGACATTATTTTGTAACAAGTTTCAAATGCCGAAAACAATCTTTTTTTATTGTACAAAACGAAATTGGCGGCTCTTTAGGGTGTAGTCTTAGATGTATTTTTCGTGAAGTTGAAAAATTCTGCACGTGTATGTCTTCCATTGATCTGGAATGGGAAACAAAAAACAGGATTACTGGCATATGTAAGACAGGGATAACTACATAAAATTATATAAAAAAATATAATTAAAAATTATATCGACTTTTGAACACTTTTTTTTCATATAGAAATTGTTGTTCAATTGTAATGAAAATTCGCAGACTTGTCAATGTGAGTATAAAACATTAAACCTTTTTTTGTTGTTGTAATTTTTAAAAACAAAATGGCGGTCGTGTAGAGGCGGAAAGCCGACCCATAAAAAAAAAACGATGACCCCGCTGGAGACCGTAATTTTCATCTGAAAAATACGAAAAAAAAACAGTGTAACAGGTGGTAAACCTCGAAAAAGTGAAAAAAAATTTCAAAGATTGGCAGAAGTTGTTTCGGCAAAATTGATGGTTTTTCGAAATTTTCCGGCCTTTTTGCAATAACAGTTTAATTTTGAAACATAAAATAGGTTTGCAGACAAGATGATAATACAAAGAAGATATCCTCAAAGTTTTAACCAAATCGATCGATAAGTTTTTGAGTAATAGTCGTTGTAAATTAGAATTTCGGGAAATTCGTGTTGATTTGTGTAACATTCGCGGCTTGAGACGCAATTTCTCTTCTGTGTCTGCACATGTTTCTAACCAGAAACCTACTACCTTTACACTTAGCAAAATCCAGGTAATTACTAATACAGATATTTCCGATTTTACTCTACCTGGATATAACTTAGTGCCTCTGTTCTTTCCACATCGTGGTATAGCCACATACATAGGAAATGATATTGCTTATCAGCTACTGCCACAATATGGGCTCTGTTCCAACCCAGCATTTAATTTCTCTTGGCTAAAACTTCACGTTCGTAAACATATCACACATTACTGCCTTCTTTACAGAAGCCCAAACTTGGATAGAAACGCATCCTTTAACGTATTTGATGCTCTGTCTGATTCTAACGATAGGATCTTGACCCTATATCCGCACAGCCAAATCGTTATTGCGGGTGATTTTAACGTGCATAACTCTCAGTGGCTTCGTTACTCCGGCACAACAACACCTGAAGGTCAATATGTCCAGCTTTTTGCTGATTCAAATAGCTTAACTCAACTTGTCAACGAGCCGACACGGGTACCAGATATATATAGTCATTTCACCAACACGCTGGACCTGTTTCTCACCTCCCACTCAAACAAATACACAATTGAAGTTTCTCTGCCTTTGGGCACTATAGACCACTGTGCCGTGTCAGCTAAACTTTGTGAACAGCAATGTTGTGTGACCAGCAATGTTAACGAGACAACTTTCAAAAGAACAGTATAATTCTATGAGAAAGCCAACTGGAAATGTCTAAACGACCTTTTTTGGGAAGTTAAATTGGTCGTTATTTTTCCTCAATACCGATGTTGACTCTATAGCGGACACAATGCCAGACACGATTTTACTTGGCATGCGAACCTTTATTCCACACAGAGTAAAGAGTATCAAACCAAGAGAAATATGTGGTTGAGTTCTGGGTGCAGAGAAGCCATTAAAGCTTAAGAGTTGAGTTTCCGGTTGTATAAATCAAACAATATTGAGGAAAACCAAACAAGATTTAAGAGGGGTGGAAATGACTGTGTGGGGGGTTTCTCTATTCTACATGAGAAACAACCCACAATTCCAACCAACATTTCCACCTAATTTCGACCGCTTTCAGCGCGTCATACTTACCAACTTCCTTTATATGTATTCCCCTGTAAAACATTTCAAACGGACGTATAGCTAAACTTATTATCCTTTGCAGATAATGCATAATTGAGTTTAGCTACATTCTTGTCACATGGCAACTCCATTCTTGCTAACCATGAGTTTCCCATAGGAAATCTCATAATGTCGGTTAGCAACAACAAGTCTAAAAGAACGACGCTGTTGCATCATAGCAAAAATAGTTGGGGTTATTTCAGCGTTTTAGAGTTTGGTTCTCACGCGAATTATTTCCCAAACATCAGCGGCGTCCTATCGACTTTCCCTCAGATCACCCATTCGCTTGGGATCAATGATCTCTCTTTGCAGGGGAGTGACATCAGCTAGGTTTCCCTCTCATTCGTATTTCTTTCCACGGTTCAATGTGCTCCGACTACACCATAGCCGTACCACTGGGTCACCAGGTCATGTCAGTAGCTGCATCTGATACCAACACACACAACCAAAGCTACCCCGAGATCACAGCATTTCATGTTTTCTGTTCTCTCATTCTTCATGTCCGTCAATTACCCTATTAACAAAAGTTACTCATACTTTGACGGGCGTGAGGTTGAGAGAGCAGAGGCGTGGTCTCTTTTGGTTGTCCTGTGTGTGGAAAGAAATATGAATTTTCAACCCTAATTCACTTCAGTCGCTATTGAATCATTGCCACGAGCAGTCACGCCGCCGCTTGCGAGAGTCGCTATACAATCACCATTGCCCGTAGTCACGCTGCCGCGCAAGTCGCTAGTCATATTGCACAGTGGACAGTCGCGTCGGTAAAGTCAAATTTCAACTCTGTAAAAGTCAAGTGTAAAAGTTGTTTCAAGTATGATTGTTCGCGTATCATTATATTTATTCCTTTTAATACATATCCAAAATTGAATTGATTTCAAACGAAAAAGCCCAAGCGGTCAATAAGAAGTTATGCTCGGATGTGCTTAATACAATTAATTAGTGAAACTAAATTACTGTTTCTGAGTAAGACATTACTGTCACACCCAAAGGGGTTCAACTAAATACATGTGCGCCCTATAGTTAAAATGAAAGCTTTTCTTGTTTCAACACCTTGTTTTAAAATATAAAGAATCACAAAGAACAAATAAAGTAACATTAACATAAAAATTACTCCAGTGTGTTTCCTTTTATGATCCTTCCCTTTTGATGATCAATTTGCGAAGAAACAAATGGCGAGTGTTGGGGAGTTAAGTGAATCCGTGCCATACGCTGGCACACCTACTTCAACCCCCACAACTGCAATGAGCATATTCAACGCACAAAGTTCTTGCATGACCAGATAGTGAGACGAAAAATACTACACTCTCCCCCAGGTAGTAGAAACTTCTGGGCATTCGTGAAAAACATCAAAAGCTTGGTCTCCTCATCCATTCCTATGCTAATAGTCAACGACAGACCAGTCACCAGTGCAATATAGAAAGTGAATCCCCTTGCTGCACATTTCACAGCCAACTCAATGCTGCCTGATTCCACATCAGTTCCACCTCAACTTGAGCATAAGCAGCACACCATAAGGCAGATTTGTGGGGGGTTGAGGAAGTATATGTGCCAAGACACGGACACCTGGTTCACTTCCTTCCCACCATCGTGCACTCAGGATCGATCGTTTATTCCAAAAAAGTCCCGGGCAGATGTCGCGGTAGCAATCCTTTAAATTCTTTCCTTCTGTACCAACAGACTCCGCGCAACGTCCGCACACGAATACAACACACCAACGATGAAGGGGAGAAGGAATAAAACGCCCCGGCTTGTGGAATATAGCTTTTTATTATTATTTTCACTTAAAATAGTTTATAACACCAATTCACTGAAGTTGTTTGTAGATTATATTTACAAATAATATAATTTTGTCCGAATGGACGAGTAATACCGTGATTTACCACCAAATCGGTTATAATGTCAATCCACATGTATATATATAAACGGAATAGCATATCACAAGCCGACAGCAACGGTACACGGCTTTAACCCTTCACGATACCAACTCGGCCTTTGCGGCGTGTGCACACTCGTTGTAGGCTAATGCTCAACTTTTGTGGCGTGGCTGCCCGCGGTGATGATTGTGTAATGACTATTAATACGCGTGTATAGGCGACGAGGATTGAAAGACGTCCCCTCTTGATTCGTTGTTAGAACCCGACTCCGCGTATGCCCGCAACGGTGGTCGTAAAGCGACTGTATATGTCCGTCCCCGGTGGCGGTTGAATCTCGACTGACTTATTACTAGCGAGGAAAAGTTCGTCGCGTCCTGGCAGTGGAGTCATAGCTAAAATAAACTCACTGCCATTTACTAGGAACTTTGAAAAAGGTTGCTATGCCCGTATAGGGAATTTAGTTCCGGAGAATCATTGCCGTATAGGCTGAGTTGGATTCTTTGGTTGTGTGTACCGTGAAATTGGTTTCGGGGGCATAGCCAAGTATGGTCAAAGGTATTGATCGTTGCGATGGTTTTTCGCGAAAATGCAACGCATCGTGTTGGTGACTTGCCAGTAATGAATGCCAGATGGGAGGCGAAATAATTTTCGGGGAAACTAAATGTTGAGGAAATAGTTTAAGCAGGAAGTGAGCCGGCATGTTTTTCGGGGGAAATTGGAATTGCTTGGTTGCAAGCAAGGGATACAATTTAGATAAGATATTAACCGAAGCGGTTTTTAGAAAAATGTATGCGGCTCTATGGTAGTTGATAGAGATGGTGAGTATTCCGTTGTAAATTTGAATATGCGTTTATTACAGAATATGATTTTCGGGGGAAATTAGAATTGCTTGGTCGCAAGCAAGGAATATGATTTAGATAAACAATTAACGGAAGCGGTTTTGGGAAAATGCATGCAATTGCAAATTTGGGGACGGATGCTGTTGTATATTGGGATGTGATCTTTGCATGTTTGCGCATGGATTAAGGATTGGGATTATGGTGACGCGCTGTTAGCGGTCAAAGTCAGGTAGGAATTGTGAGTTGGTTCTCCGTGTGATATAGAGAACCCCCACAAATTCACTTCCGAATGCGTACTGTTGCCCGCGAACTCAAGGACCTAAACGCAAACAAATCCGCTGGTCCAAATGACAAAGCCCCAATTCTCTTGAAGAAATGTTCCTCTTCACTCGCCAAACCACTGCGGAATTTGTCTTATTCTACTGGCCGTTTCCCAAATAGATGGAAGTAAGCGAACATTCAGCCAATTCCCAAAAAAAGGCGACAAATCGTCCCTCTCTTCTTATCAACCCATAGCACATCTATTCTTCTCAACTTTCGAAATATCTGTAATCAAATGATCTCCTCAATGACCGCCAATATGGCTTTCGTACCAACTGTTCCACATGTGATTTGATGGCGTACCTTAATGAAAAGTGAAGCCATTCCACCCACAACTACGGTGAAATCAAGGTTGTTGTACTGGATATTTCAAAATCTTTCGACAGAGTTTGGCATCCAGCCCTCTTGTCGAAATTATATTGCTATGGAGTAGACAATTCCCCTTGGGTGAAAAAGTACGCATCAAATTAAAACTATCGAGAATTAATTATTTTCCCCTCAAAATTTCATGCAGGGAACACTTTCAAATTAATATAAATAAAACTTATGAAATACAATTAATAAATCCAATCGTCCCCATTCCTAACGTTCGACAAGACCGGCACGAACGACATCTTATAAATAGAAGACAACACCTTATTTCGATTTCAAATGCGACCGTCTTTGCTGACGGTTTGATCTCGACCCTTTTTTTTAGTGAGTTGATATTTCTAAGATCTTCAGTCGGGAAAGGTGTCATATTGGTGTTTTCCAATGATTTCCAATACAGGGAAACATGCTGCCGACATTAGACGCTTTGGTTTTTTTTTTCAGTTGTTACGATACGAGTCTTTATGATGACGGGTAAGTACTTCTATCAGCAGCACCATAATTTCCGTAAATGGATTTTAGGATTGTCAATTCTAGACTAGGATTGTCTAGAACGATGCCATAGAAGATTAATGACCAGTTTGAATACCTGTTAATTTGAAAACTCATATAAGTAAGAGAGGTTTCAAGTTTCAAATTAATAATATAAAATTGGTCTGAAAGCGGGAGTTCGCATTGAATGTTTCCGTGTATTTGGAAGATGTGTGCGGGGGGGGGGGGGGGGGGGCTAGCCCTGGAAGGTTAATATTTAAGGGTGGCGAGTTAGACGTGTTACAAATTTATTGTGTCGGAGTCCACATTTTACGTCCAAACAAAAATCATCGGATCCGTTTATACTAGCAATTAATATAGCATAACATAACATAATATACCATAACATACGATATGCCTTTTATATTTCGGGATTAGAGAACAAAAACAAATATTCATCATCGAAAATCAGTTTATTGTTTTTCTAAATATTCCTCATGAACATCTATACACTTTTGCATGCGTTTGAACCAATTGTCGAAGCACTTTTGCCACTCTGATTGAGGTATCTCCAACACATGCATTCTGAATGCAGCAACCGCTTCTCCAGGTGTCGAAAAACGTTGACCTCTCAGTTTGTTTTTTACGTACGGGAATAAAAAGAAGTCATTCGGTGCCAAGTCAGGACTATACGGCGGATGACCCATCAAATCGATGTTTTGGGTGCTCAAAAATGCAGTTGTCGCAGCCGATGTGCGAGAGCTCGCATTGTCGTGGTGAAGAGTGATCCGTCTTCGGCGGTTGGTTTTCCTGATTTCTTGGAAGACAACTGGCAAACAAATGGTTGTGTACCACTCAGAATTGACTGTTCTGCGTCGTTCTAGTGGTACGGTTACGTCATGTCCAGTTTTTCCGAAAAACAACCGACCATTTGGTTGGAAGTGCTTCGTGCGCGAACAACTTTTGTTGGATTTGGCTCATCTTGAAACACCCAGACAGTCGACTGCTGTTTACTTTCGGGCTCATACGCATAAATCCACGATTCATCACCTGTCACGATGTCATAGACGTGTTTCGAAGCACCGCGACCGTATTTTTTGAGCATTTCTTTCGACCAATTGACACGAGCCTTTTTTTGGGCGATTGACAAATTGTGTGGGATCCAACGCGAACAAATTTTGTTGACAGTCAAATGTTTATGCAATATTGAATGTATGCTGGTCCCACTAACGCCTAAGGTTGTCTCAATCTCACGATAGGTCACATGACGATCTTCCAATATCAGTTCGCGCACAGCATCAATGGTTTTCGGAACAACAACTGATTTTGGACGACCTTCACGAAATTCATCTTGGAGTGAACTACGACCACGATTGAATTCACCATACCATCGATAAACACTGGTCCTTGATGGAGCCTGAATTACGTTCATCCATGCACTGTTGCTGAGTTAATCCACGCCGAAAGTTGTAAAAAATAATCGCACAAGAATGTTGACAATTTAATTCCATTTTTGGGCCGAGATGAATCTTTAAAGTTACTGTAAACAACACAAATAGCGCTCGTATGTCAAAACGTTCTGAGTGCGTATAACCTCAAAAATGTCCAACTTTACGACAGAGCTGTCAATTGCCGGATTGCAACACTAGGGTTGCCAAATCCCGAAACATAAGAGGCAGCCCTCGTAACATAATATAGCATAACAACCATGGAGTAATCGAGAAAGATATATCATCTTCTACACACATCTGTTGGTCTGATGAGTTAATGCTTTATTTCTTATTCGGATTCGATTCGAATTATTAGATCACCTAAATCTGTTCTGTTATTTTTAAGGGGTTATGCCACTGTAGAAACCCGAAAACCGACCACTTTTTTGGTTTTTTTTTCTTCTTTGGATTGGGAAGAATGTATTATTAATTAAACGAAGTTTAAAAAAAAATGTTTTTAAAAAGTTGCTCTGGGTCTTGCAAAATATCTTGAAAAGTTTTGATCCTGCAAAAATGAAAGCAAATTCTTCTTAAACTTCATGAAAATGTCTAGTGTATGCCTTACGAAATTTTGAAAAAATTGCAAGCTTTTGAAAAAAAATCGATTTTTCGACATTTATTTTTTACTAGGTTTTATAATTTTTAATATTTGGCAAAACCCGTACGGCATACATTGAATTTAATTAAGAAACCACTTAATTGAACTTTGAACTTAATTGAATAAAAATTGAGAGAGTTATATTGCAAGCTAATGTGAAAAACATGATTTTCATCGCGTTTAAAGTTTTAAGTTATGACGTATGACGTATGAGGGTGGGGTGCAAACTTTCCGGCCTGACCTACAGATGGCACCACCAGGTCTAGTCATAAGTTTGGCTTGTCTTCGATAGTACTATGTCTCATTAGCTGTATATACATTTTCAGGTCGATTGCTTTGTTAGTATACATTTGAGAGGTCAGGCCAGAAACCCTTCACGCTTCGTGACTATGTTCAATAAAATGGCTTAAACGAATTGATGAAATTTTTTCTATAGTATAAAACCATTTTGAATAGTCTATCCATCAATTAAGCCAATAAAAAAAATTAATTTTTTTAAGAAAATACAGTGGCATAACCCCTTAAACTTAACTGACATTTTCCACGTGGCACGTATTCGCCGTTATCGCAGCTAGATATTTGTAAGGTTTGTTGCTATATGCCATGGCTTTTAAGTAGCGCCAAACAAAAAAGTCCATTTATGTCAAGTTGGAGCTATTTTATGTCAATTCCCCAGAGTAGCAACTTTTTAGGGAATGGTAAAAATATGTCAGAATCACGTTATCCAACTACAACCACGAGTTGCGATTACAACTAACAAAATCATGTGAAGTTACAAAAAAAAGGTGTTAGCCATCACCGCATATCGTTTCGATAAGATATTTGCCCTTTCTCGCACAGAGAGATCAGGAGTATCGTAAACTGGTTGGTAAACGTTCTTCACGTTTTCCTCGTCCTTTGACGACTTTGGTAGGCCATCTCGTGGTTTATTCATTCTCAAACCACTCTCCCAAACTTCGGTATTCATATTTTGATAAGTTAAGTGCTCGTTGTTTCTCTAATGTGGCGAAGTCGTATAGTTTGACAAATGTTCCTCGCCCCTTAACAACAGAACTATTGGTTTTATAAAACTCACTCACACACTATGCTGCATAGGCACAGAATGTCTAACCATGCTAGCATTTCTTCCTACAATTGCATTCGTACAGGGAACAAACAAAAATCGAAAATGCCTTTTGGGACACCCGGTATAGGACAATTATTGACACGGACGAATGCTTGTTCCATTCAAAAAGGACCGTGGTGCCGTTTATTACTGACGAATCAATCCCACAATAAACTCTAGTAATAAATGATTTCACGGCAGTTGTGGAATTGAACAGGAATTCTTCCACGCCAACAGGATGCTTATAGTTTTCAGTTCCTTTGTCATCACTACTCAACGTCACTTCAAATATTTTCACAAATTAATTCACTCGTCTTACCTGTAAATAATTTATATTTGCCGCAGCTTGTCACGCGATCGCATTGGCATTTTCAAGTTTGCTCCACCTTGGAGTATCTGTCTCTTCTTAGAGGCAGGAGAACCATTGTGTGCCGGTGTTTATGGCAAACGGATGCAAACGGTGAATCACCAGACTAGTTACAGATGGTCGGCTACATCTAATCAGAGTATATTATGTTATCTGGGAGGGCTCCCGGTTCCGACACGAGACTCCAATGACGATGCCAATATGAAGCTGTTGATTGAAAGACGGAGGAACGTCGTTGATTTAATCGCCAGCGATGACGAGCTTATCGCAGAATTGAAATGACTCGATTCTCTGAACTGGAACTCTGGAGCTGTTGTTGGTATCAGAGTTGTGTTTATTTGGTCGTCGCATTTTGTCTGTTTGGTGTGTTTTTCCTTTTATTTATTTATTTTTTCTCCTCCTGATTTCTCTTTTATATTTTGTATCCCCTTCATTGAGTCTGATTAATGATTGTTCTTGGTGAAGCGAATCATCGACGTAAATTGGGTTTTAAGGGAATAGTGATGAGAAGGGATAATTACGGCACGGCTCTTGAGCCACTTCCATTAAAATACCCTACCCGGATGCGCACTATGATAGTGATTATTTTTGATTGTAGCTACTGGGTGGCAATTTATCACACGGTACTCGGGAGGAATGGAACTGATGTGCCAGACTCAAATCTTACTTGTTTTGATTGCGCGGAATAAAGCAAATCTATCTAACGTCATCACCTTCTTTATTACATTATTGATGTATAACGAAATCATTATTCGGAACAATTGTAACGTACGATTGCCTGAAGATGTTCCATTATGCTCAGGAAATCAAATAATACCGTACTTTGGAGTAAATCATTTGATTGAAATAAGAGATGAGTATGATGTAAGATTTAGTATAGTAATCCGTTTACAGATTAATTTCATTATTTCCAACTTCATTCCAGATCATCTCCCTTTTCTTCTACTCGCACTACGTTCTGAATTATTTAATGGTATTCTGCGCGTGTAGTTCGTATCAAAAAAAGGGAAGATAAGACTGTTAGCATGGAATATAATTAAGAACCGATATTATATTTCGTGACAAAATTGCGGACTAGTAAATTCGTTCACCAATTGGAAAATGAATCATATTCACGAACATCGGACGGACTACAAATGCTCGACTTTAAAATGAACAATGCAATATTTTATTCGACGTTTCTCTTGGCCCAAACACAGAATTTTGTAACTCAGACAGCTATGTTAGGGTTTATTCTATTTCTACCAAGACTCATCGCTGTTTGATCCTCTTCTGCATGTGCAATTTATTCCCTTGACCTATTTATTCTCTTTACCTATTCCTTACGATCTCGCATGATATTATCAGATTTACTGCTATATCCGCTAAAAGTCCTCCCCTGGAAGTAGTGGATCTATTCGCAACCGACCTGTCCGACCGAACCATCAAGGGTTGGGATATGTACAAGGTAGAAACTGTTGGGGATGTATATACAAAAAAAAAAAAAAAAAACTCGGAATGGTTTACAAAAAACACAAATAGTTAATTAATCTTTACAAACATTATTTTATTTATTCGAAATAATCTTCCAGAACTGCAATTCTTCCAATTGCTTGTACGCCAAGTGCTTCAAATGACTTTTGTTTGTTGTTAATTGGAATATTATTCATGGTGGTGGCCGTTACATCGTTACCTGATTCCATTGAGATTGCATAGAAATTCCTAGGATATGACATTATTCCACTTGACATCAAAGTTTCCATATCGTTTTTCTCATACGGCATCGTTACGGGATATAAATTCTTCGAGCTTCTCTACCAGCGATCTTGGTGTCGTATTGGTCGGCTTATTGTGACTTGTGTTGTTGTGCTGTTCATCATACGATCCAGCTGGACTTTATTGGATTGTGAAGATGCAGTCGTTGACGATCAAGAGCGAATTCGTCATTCATTTGGTAGTATTGTTAGATTCGAGCGTTTCGAGCGCCCCTGACCGCACACACCCCAGTAGTATGTCGGTTCGGGTCAACATTGATCCTTGACGAGTGGAACGAACTATTTCAACTTCAAGTTCCATTCGCCCAATATTCGACCCACTTCTTCCCCCAACAGTAAAAATCAGTCAGCAAACGATTAACTCATCTGAGTGTCGCTACACGCTCTCTAAACTGCAAAATAAAAACACGTACGAAAATATTCGCCTCGTCCTAGCCTATCTCCATGACAAACCGGACACAGTCTGTTTCGATAGAAAAGCCAAAACCAACGTTATGGTCGCCATTCAATAAGAAGGTTTGCCACTGCTGTCTCCAGCCTTTGTAAACTTTTCATTAAATTTCACGTAAATCTGAACTTATCACCATATAAAGTGTCGTGTCTAAGGATTTTAGTCAATACGTTCATCCCATGAGCTTAAATCTTCAACGCCATAGAAGTGATCGTATTATTTTTTTTCGATCCTGAGGTGCCACCATATGTTTCGCTCACCATAGCCCCTCATAATCTCCCTCTTACCTTCAATTACCAAAATGTGGGAGGTCTCCGTTCTAAGTATCGAGAAATCTTGCAGATGATTCATTCCCTCCCTTTTGAAACATACGTACTAACTGAAACCAACCTAATCCCAACTCATTCCGTTTCCAGATCCCATCTCCCATAGAAGTGATCGTATTATTTTTTTTCGATCCTGAACTGCCACCATATGTTTCGCTCAACATAGCCCCTCATAATCTCCCTCTTACCTTCAATTACCAGAATGTGGGAGGTCTCCGTTCTAAGTATCGACAAATCTTGCAGATGATTCATTCCCTCCCTTTTGAAACATACGTACTAACTGAAACCAACCTAATCCCAACTCATTCCGTTTCCAGATCCCATCTCCCTATGAATGACTCTTCATCAGTCAAGATGGAGCCGCACTTACCAAAGAGCATATCAGTGACGATAAGACATCCCACCACAAACATAACTGCACTAAAAACCGTCCCAACCCTAACCACTATTCCCTCACATTCCCCACCGACCCCTCATCAAGACAATTCCATCCTTCCCGACCATCCAACTCACCTAGCTTGCCCGTCCTTACTCAGACCTCAAAATCTGCTAACCGACTCAAGCTTAGAAACAGACCTACTCCTAAATCCACCACTAAATCAGTTTCCTTAAAGCCTAATCCCACCCACCGTGCAATCCTAAACAAAACCCCTGGATCCATGGCCAATACCCCCTACAAATTCTCTTCTCTTTCTCTTCTCTTTCTCTTTTCGACCTCAAAACAGGAGCAAAATATCCCAACTTCATCAGCTCCAACTCTCCTAACCCTAACCATAAAACCTCTTTCCTTACCAGATCCTCCCACTCATCGGCCCGTCTGAGAGCATCTCCAATTCCTCTTATTTCAACTTCTTCCCACCCTACCTCAACTTCAAGTTCCACTCGCCCAATATGCCACCCGCTTCTTTCCCCAGCAGCAAAAATCAGTCAGCAAACTATTAACTCATTTGAGTGTCGCTACACGCTCTCTAAACTGAGAAATAAAAACACGTACAAAAATATTCATCTCTTTCTGGCCTATCTCCATGACAAACTGGACACAGTCTGTTTCGATATAAAAAACCAAAACCAGAATTATGATCGCCATTCAATAAGAAGGTTTGCCCATTGCTCTCCTCAGCCTTTGTAAACTTTTCATTAAATTTCATGTAAATCTGAACTTATCACTACATAAAATATCTAAGGATTTCGGTCAATACGTTCACTCCATGACGTTAAATCTTCAACGTAATAGAACTGATCGTAATAAATCTTTTCTATCCTGAACTGCCACCATATCTTTCGCCCACCATAACCCCCCATAATCTCCCTCTTACCTTTTATTACAAGAATGTGGGAGGTATCCATTCTAAGTATCGACAAATCTTGGAGATGATTCATTCCCGCCCTTTTGAATCATACACCCTAACTGAAACCAACCCCATCCCTAGTATCAACAATCTAGAGTTATTTCCTCCCTCCTTTATTGTATATCGCGACGACAATGCTAATCATCCTTCCATTGACTCCCCCTGCCGTAGGGTGCTCAAAGCCTGTCAAAGTTACCTGGACTCTACCCTCGTCGTTACATCCTCCTCGCCGAAGGTCGTTTATGTCTCTGTCAAAATAAAATTACCCCGCAAATCAATATACGTCATCTGCTTCTACACTTTGCCATCCCAGCCCACTGAAGCGTACGAACTAACAATTACGGCTATCGGCCACATAATCGAGATAAGCGACTCTCGGGATGACGTCGTTGTTTTTGGCGACTTTAATCTCACACACCTACAACGGACTCTATCAGACGACCATTACCTCCACATCACCGCCCCGTCCAGTGCCAAGGAATGCCTCTTCATCGACTACCAAATTGATTCAAGCCTATATCAAGTTAGTAATGTCGTAAACCACCTAGGCAGACAACCTGACCTTATTTTCACGACGACCCCCCCCCCCCCCTCCTTGTTCTGTCTACCATCGATAATCACCACTCACCTCTTAACCTGTCTTTTTTTCATAATACTGCAATACCCCCCAACCCCATCCATTGACATTTACTCACATGACTTCCACAAAGTAAACTTTTGCCTTATTAACGATTACCTCAACAAAATGTCATTCAATTTTGATCATTTGACGGTAGAGGATACTACCACCAATCTTTACACCGAATTTTTAAAATCTGTTTACAAGCTGTGGGCTACTTTCCTCCGTAATCGCTTCGTCTGCGACTATTCCAACTACCTTGGCATTTCAATTCGGCGCACTATACGATGACCTTTACCCAAAATACCTAACAAAAACATAGGTCAACCTAATATATGACCCAAAAACGTTTTTACAATTTATCAATCGCTAACGTAAATCCGATGATTATCCCACCTCCCTCTAATCTAACTTGGAAACCTCAACGGATTCACATGTGATTGCGAACCTCCTCGCCTCATTTTTCAGACAATACTTCAAAGACGACTCTTTCGTTCCCGACCTCGCCTACAGCTCCAACTTAAAATTAATCTGATAAAATTTTACATCTAGAGAGTAGTTTCAAATACACCGATGGCCTCGGATCTCTCTAAACGTTTTTATCCGACATCAAGTCCCTCATTGGAGACAATAATAAAACTGTCCCTAACCAGGTTACCCATTCAGTTACTGACACCATAAATTCACTCACACAGGATCTGATCAACTCTTCCCGCACAAGCGTCGACAAGTGGTTGCAATCGACAACCACGCGCTCGCCCGTTCGGCATACCAACCCCCTTTTTGAAAACATTCTCTCCAGGCTGAACAGCCTTAGTGATGTGAGACGTCTTTGCACGACGAACTATATAACGTGGCCTAATCCTACTTTACCGCACTCACCTTGCCCCCCCCCCCCCCCCCCCACCTCTTCCTCCTACTTCTGCGACGGTCCCAGTTGACACCTCCCCAGTCGTCCATTTGGGTACATCTTGGACCTGCCTAAAAAACTACTGTGTTCCCGTAATAGAATGCCACGTGCTTCCCGACTCCAAAAACAGATCCAGTATCCGCGTAGTTCTTACCTCCAGGTGTGACTGGATTTTTACGCCCAAACAAACCGGCTACTGCACGATCGGCAGGTTGTCAATATGTAACAGCAACCCGAACCATTCAACCAAATACCAGGCTCTCTTTCCAATTTCCGTAATCCCTCGAAAGATGGTCGTGGCCACAAAGTAATGCTTTTAAAGCCTTCTGGGCAATGAGGGTAGGGTATCCACATCGTTTTGGTCCACTCAATCGCGGAGTTTTAAATTAAGATTTTAGCAACGTTTAAGTCATATTTATTTTCCTTCGCATCATTGCAGATCACGTGTTAGGATCTTAGCCCCCCCCCCCATGTCGCTGCTCCCCTCTTTCCAATTATATTCCATCTCCAGTAAATGCTTAATAACCCTCGCTTCCTCCCAACTTATCCTTCCCCCAGACCTTTAATTGATCCGGTCTTACCCCCATCCGGTCTTACCCCCATCAGTAAACCATAAACTCATCTGATAATCGGTATGCCTTGTCGAAATTTAGAAACAAAATGACCTACGGGAATGTCCGCCCCTAGCTTTCATACCACCATGACAAATCTGATTCTGTTTGTTATGAAGGTAAAACGAAAACCAGCGTCATGGTTTCCATTCAGCAGGAAGGTGTACCTACCGACTTTTCTAGCCTTCGCAACCTGTTTATTAAATTCCACAAAAATGTCAATATGCTCCCAAATAAAGTGTCAAAAGATCTCTCGGCGTTTCGCCAATATATTGACAAATAATGACCTACCCCAATAAGCGATTTTGGCCGTAATCGGACCCTCCCCTCATTGCAAAACTCTTAATGCTCTCCTCCTAACCATCTGCCATCAGAATGTTACAGGTCTCCGCTCCAAAACGCGATTCTGGAAAAGCCGTATTCCCTGTCCTTTGATATATTCGCTCTGACCGAGACCAACCTTATCCGTATAGTATAGAACTATGCCCGCCCTCCTTTAACTTTTTTCTCGATGACAATGTTCATTGGCAAGGTCCCAATTCCCCATGCCGCGGAGTGCTGCTTGCTACTCAAAACAGACTCACATCATCTCTAATTGCCATCTCTTCTTCTCCCAATCTCGACTATGTCGCAATAAAAATCGAACGGTACCCTAAGTCTTTATACGTTACTTGCTTCTATATACCTCCTTCGCTACCTATCGTGCCATACGAACTCGCAATAAAAGCGGTAGATCATCTAACCGTGTTAAGCACCTTCCTAGACGACCTCGTCGTTCTTGGCGATTTTAACCTCCCCCACCTCCAGTGGACATTGGTAGGCGATCAATCCTTTTACACTTCAAACCCCACAAGTTCCAAGGAACGAATTTTTATTAACAGTCTCACCGACTCAAGCCTCGTCAAATAAGCAATATCCCAAATCATATGGGGAGGCAACTCGACCTCGTGTTTACAACGGGCCCCTATAATTCCTTATATGCCCCTAGTCCACAAACCCTCTCTACCATTGACAACTGCCACCCCCCGCTTCTTTTCTCCCTATATAGTGATTACGTGCCAACCTGCTCTACCTCATGACTGCTTTTCCTACAACTTCCACAAAGCTAACTTTCGCCTTCTAAATGAGCATCTTAGCAAAATCGTATTTCGTTTTGATCATCTGGGGGTGGAAGAAGCTACTGCCAGTCTTTGTAAGGAGATCTACTACTCCATCGCCCTATATGTCCCCTATTCTCCGTACAGGACATCGGTTCCATCGCCTATATGGTACAAACGCACACTCCGCACTCTTCAGAACAAGAGAAATAACTTGTGGAGCATTTTCCTAAAAACTACTCCAACTATCTTGATTCCTTTTATAAATTTACCGAGCTCTGCAACTCCCTCTACTCCAACTACCTCTCAAAAACACCATCCAACCAGATCAAAGAGACCAAATCTTTTTTCCACTTTATAAATTACAAACGGAAATCCGACGCCTATCCCAACTCTCTTTCCTATGACACGATTACTTCAACCGACCCCAAGCTAATCTATTCGCTTCTTTCTGGAAAAAATCCTTCACGGACAACTCTTCCGAGTCTAACCGCTCTTTCTTCAAAGACCTGCCTGAATTCTCCCTTGGCCCCTTCATCCCTCAAATTATTCAGCAACACCTAGTTGAGGAAAAATTAAACTTACTTAAAAACGAGTTCAGCCCTGGACCTGATGGACTTCCAGCTGTCCTTTAAAAAAATGCCTCTTCTCTTTCTCTCCCCCTATCAAAGATCTTTAATGTGTCCCTTATACAAGGTGTCTTCCCCAGTATATGGAAATCCGACTATGTCCCCCCCATATATAAAAAGGGACCTAAAAACGACATAAGCAACCACCGTCCCATCGCCAAACTGTGTCATATCCCCAAACAGTTCGAAGGAATTCTTTAGATCGCGTTATATTTCCGATGTAAATCCATTATCTCACCCAACCAGCATAGTTTACTTTCGGGTAGGTGGACTACCACCAATCTAGTTGAGTTCTCATCCCATACTCTGCGTGCCTTAGAAAATGGTAACGAAGTCGATGTAATCACCACCGATTCCAGCAAGGCCATTAACAAAGTCTCCCATAATCTTATCCTTCTTAAGCTGTCCTCCCTTGGTTTCGAACCCCTATTGATTAAGTAGTTAAATTCTTATCTGAAAGCTCGAACCTTTCGTGTCAGATTCAGATCACCCCCTTCCAATCCTTTTCTCCCCACTTCAGGAGTTTCCCAGGGCAGTCATTTGGGACCCCTACTATTTATCCTTACCATTAACGACATAGACTACAATATCAAATACTCATCCATCTCTCTCTACGCGGACGACACTAAACTCTAGAAAACGACCCGCTCTCCTCTCGACTCCTCACTTCTCCAATTGGATCGCAACATCTTCTCAACTTGGTGCCTTAACAACTGCCTCAAACTAAACGTTGTCAAATGTCACTCTATCACTTTCTCCCGTAAACGTCCCCCTTCCCCGCCACGTTCCTATTTCCCACTAAACCAAGAGATATCATCTGTACCTTCGATACGTGATGTTGGAATCTTATGTGACAGTGAGCTTAACTTCATCCCACATATTGATGACATTATCGTTGAGGCCAACTCTGCCCTTGGAGTTTTGAAACGCTGGTCGAAAGAATTTTCTAATCCCTACGTTTGCCGTTCACTCTACATTGCCTCTTTCCGCCCCCCTTCTAGAATACGCCAGTCAGGTCTGGTCTCACTACACGTCCCATATTCCTTGTTCTAATTCTATTCTTGTAACTTTAGAAAACCAACCTATGTTAAACTTGCAGCCATAAATCAAATACACACATGATTTGTCGGTCATAAAATCAATGTACGAAAATAATTACATGAGTCCTTCTCCTGGTGACGCAGGATCGCAGGTTTCTGTAGTTGACTCCTTATTTGTGGCCCTCGGTAACCGCGAACCATGGTTGCTATGGAGCCGACGTTTATACTGATGCAAGAATGTAATGCTATTAGTGCATGGTTGACTCAAGTGGCACCAATTTAAGGTCAATGTTCAGTGCGGGTGGAAGTAAAGTAAAAGGATCAGGGAAGAGGATCGCCATGAATATAGATTGTATCACGCTCGTGTAACTCGAATTAAGAAAAATTCCATATGATCACACGTGTTTACCGATCTATATTAAATTAACCTTTACTGCAAACTGTCACGTTCTCTTCTCAGTTTCACTTTCTACTGGCGCAAAAGGAATACACTTTGCCAATTAACGGAAACAATGTTTACAGATCTATGAGTATAGGCGGAATAGAGTCGGTGTGGTTGAAAAGGAAAATAGTAAAGGAATTAAATTTGACATAAAAACCAAAAACACCAATAAAGATCATGTTACTTAGTTACACACTAACGTACCTATTTATTTTTAAAACTCTGCATAGAGTCCATTCCTGATGGGTTTCACGAATAGCATCGATTGTCGGTAAACATAATTTGTTTGCTCATGCAATTTCCAATCGAGATGCTTGTGAAGGCCACTTTCATAATTTTGAATTGTCCAAGTGAAGTGCTGGATTTATGCATCAATTCATTATTGTGCCATTTATTGAGGGTGTCACCCACGCCCGCAATGCCACACGCCGGCACGTGTCGCATGTCATCCGCAGATGAATGAACGAATCAACATTGCGGCTACCCTCTTCTACATCAACCCTTCAATTATGATTGAGCTTTGTAGCTGTTTACATCGCGACCCGCGACCACTGGCTGTGCAGAACTGGGGAATCTTTCGCTACCACCCTTAAATTCGATTACGGCCGTCGTAATAGTAAATGACATACAAGTGCCAATAAAGGGCAAAAACCAATTTCTTCGGCTACTGTCAGTATTATTGATGGTGGGAATAGACATTAAGTCAGCCCTACGACTGCTTGGGTGAATAACCGAGTAGAGTTATTGGGTCTTATGCAGGTACGTTGTAGACGAGTGACTCACGTAGACGACTTGAAACTGCATTTACAAACGTGCAGGTAATCAAGAATGAAATTCTGATGAATGAAACAGATTTTGTGAGACCAGGTAGCAGAGCGCGTCACACGAAACTAGCATCTCAATAGAAGGATGAGTCACATGCTTCGTATTTCTTACCTGTATTCGTGTATGCTGCTGACATGACCAAAGAACTTCCTGTGGCGGCATCGGCCGACGTAGACAGAAGCTGACGACGTGAGGAGCCAATTTGTTTGCTTGATTTGGTTGCCGGTCTTTTCTGCTTTATGTTTCTTAATCTTTTTCAATTACTACATTCTCCAGACTATACCCGTCGGTTGAGGGCTTACGACTAGGAGGTGTGGAATGGACAACAACGAAGGATGGGCTATCCAACATATGAACACTTGGGTATGTTTACTTCTGGTAAACCGGTATTGTTTGTTTCCGGGATGAGTCGGTGTCGAACGAGAGTCGCCCAGGGCTGTCTGAGAGAAGAATATGAATTTCTGATTTTATTTGGGTATTATAGGAGTTGTGTAAGGGATATGTGGTGGGCTCGGTAAGTAAACCTTTTGATATTTATGACTTTGGCATACTAGTAATACTTAACAGAAAAAGGAAGACTCATATTTCGTTAGTTAAACTCTTTAAAGCATGTACGCTATCAACTCTTCGTAACTTGATGGGGTGGTGTGTTCAAATATTTAATCAATAATGTTGCCAGTTGGCCTAGTTAGAGGGCTATCGAGTACAAGAGCCTTTCAACCGAAATGCTGGGAGCCAAGAAGTTTATGTGAAAAATTTCATTTAGGAGATTCTCATATGGCAGCCATTTCGTCCGGCCAAGTATCTAGCTACAGAGAAATTGGAGAATTGGGATCTGGTTAAGCTGAATCTATAAAGTAATGACCACTTTTACCCCGTGAGAAAGAGGAACAAAAAAGCTTTGTTTTTCCTTCTTTATATATTTTCCTTGTTGAAGTAAATCTGGAAAGAATGAAAACAAACTCCTCATTATAAATATCAGGAGCAATTAGTATGACTTGAAGTACATGGTGCTTTTAAGGCTTCAGGTCGATTCGTTTTTTAATAACTTCTAAATAGAATACAATTTTGTAATTTACATTCTACTGATCAAATCAATATGAATGGAATATGATATGGTCAATTGACCCCCTTTGGTCGCGGCGTAAAGGCATACTCTCGTAATCACGTTTTTCGCGACAGTTTCACAGACTTCTAGTGATATTTGAGCGATTTCGCTGGATTGTTTTCTTTGCGTCCCTTACTATTCGTCTACGTCTATAGAAGGAAATCAAGAGGAGTCATTTTTTGTTGTTGTTTTTTTACACTAAGCGCACACAAAAGGAGATTTTGAAGTACCTTTAAATGTCAGAGCACAGTACGAGCGGATGGTGAGGAAGTGGATAAAGAAAGGAGGTATCGATGTACATACATTGGTCTTGAATGCCTGGACATCACAACGATGAAGAAACCTTAAGACCACTTTTCTACA
Source organism: Microdon myrmicae (assembly GCA_963931805.1). Taxonomy (NCBI): domain Eukaryota; kingdom Metazoa; phylum Arthropoda; class Insecta; order Diptera; family Syrphidae; genus Microdon; species Microdon myrmicae. The sequence continues at coordinate 18,250,568 of OZ007497.1, forward strand.
TTATTCGTCCAGAAATAATTTTCTTGCAAAATTTGCATCGTAGCGCCAGCTATGTGTGATGTGCGACCGTCTCATTAATTAATTAATTGTCTTTTGCGTATTATTGAACCAGTATGTCCTGATAGCGGTCTGTTACGTGAGAGGTTGAACTGTGGATTAATTCGAATCGTGTGAAGTGGAAAGCAGCAACAAGGGCGTTAGCATATTGAGAGCGGCACCTCGATGGATACTGTGGTTGGGTTGTAGCGATTCTAACAGATACACACAATTCACAAGCAAAAATAGTGAAGAACACCGAACGAAAAAAAATCGAATAAGAAAAATACATCAGAACCGTATACCAAGCGATAAAATAAAAATAATTCATACCAGTGGAATATAGTCGAGTTTGGAAATCAAATTCTAAACACGGTCAGTAGTCTGATGCTTCACTGCTTCGCTTTTCAATCGTTTCATCGTGTGTTCAATTCACCTTCTTCACTATCCTTGCTTAACGCTATATAATTGGTGACCCCGACGTGATCTGAACACGCAGCATCCACTTCCCATAGTAAAGCAGAACTTCACACACGGTCACGACTTCCGCATAGAGCCCAGCCTCCGACGTTTTCTCGCTTCTCTCTCGTTCGTCCGTCGTCCGCATACGAATCTGATCGTAACGAAGTTACTGCGGCGGGAGTGTGTAGCGATTCTAACAGATACACACAATTCACAAGCAAAAATAGTGAAGAACACCGAACGAAAAAAAATCGAATAAGAAAAATACATCAGAACCGTATACCAAGCGATAAAATAAAAATAATTCATACCAGTGGAATATAGTCGAGTTTGGAAATCAAATTCTAAACACGGTCAGTAGTCTGATGCTTCACTGCTTCGCTTTTCAATCGTTTCATCGTGTGTTCAATTCACCATCTTCACTATCCTTGCTTAACGCTATAGGGTCATAGGCGAGAATAAGAAGAAAGAAACCGAGAATCTCGCAGAGAATTGGGGAAGAGTAGAAAGAGTCCGGGGAGGTGGTTCCTTCAATAGTAGTTTCATCTCTATGTGAATCATTTTCTGGATGGCTCCCAGTTGAAAGCGGAGTGCAGTAGATAAGCAGATTCATAAGACTGAGGATTGGATTCGTAAATCACAATATCTATGGAGCGTAGACTATTTTCATAGGCCGACAAATTGAGAGACGGGGACTACTGTCGTAGGTAAGCAAATTTGGAGCGCGCGGACTTTTGTCGTAGGTTATGGTTTAGAGACGGTAGACTCTTGTAGGTCAGCATATTTAGAGACCGTATACTCTTGTCGTTGGCGCAAGGCTAATAACATTGCCCGTAAAAATAAATTATTATAGAAAATTTAACAAGTCTCGAGGCCTGTTAATAAATACGGCCTAGACCGGATCCCGGTTGTAGTGTCGATGATGATGGCGGTGATACTTTTGTGGTATGTTGGTATATTTAGAGACCGTAGACTCCCTTCGTAGGTCATGGTCTAGAGACCGTCGATTATTGTCGCAGTTTAACAATTTTAGAGATCGCAGACTCTTGTAGGTCAGCATATTTATAGACCGTAGACTTGTGGTGGTTCTACACAAATCCATTGCATATCCGCAACGCAACATTGAATTCAATGGTCAAACCCAATCGAACCAAACGTTCAAGTTCTCTAACATTGAATTCAATTCAATTTCATCCAATTCAATTCAATTCCCCAAAAGCAAACAGCTAATGCGTATCTTCTTATGTATGTTATAAGCAATTAACACCCCCAAATCTTCTACAAGATCCAAAACCCCAAAAGTGCACGTGTACAAACAAAGGAATATCTATTCGATCCGCCGACACACAATTCTCGCAATCATAAACATCCTAATGCATATCTTCACATGCCAGATGTTTTATGACTTGTAAATGCACCAATCTGGGCTCCTCGATAGTATAGTGGTTAGTACACCCGCCTGTCGCCCGGGAGACCGGGGTTCGATTCCCCGTCGGGGAGCCCCTGGCGCAAGACTAATGACCTTGCCCAGACAAAATAAATCATTATGGAAAATTTAACAAGCCTCAGGACTTGCTAAATAAGGCCAAGACCGGTTCCCGGTTGTAGTGCCGATGATGATGATGATGAAATGCACCAATCTAGAAACCGACATCCAATTTACATGGATACTGTGTTACCCATCTGAAGCGCACGAAAACTCTTGTTGTTATAAGCCAGATTGGTAACACAAACAAAACCCCAAGAGAGGATCAAGAGATAAGTGGCGATGCGTCTGGATCTTTGAAAGAAGATAAAGATACGAGGAGTAGAATAGGTAATTGAAAAGAAAAAAACGTTTAGAACAGTGCAGTTAGAGAACACCACCGAGGAGGTCCATCCGTGCTGCGCCATTAATTTAATTTTCGAGCGGTTCGAAATCTCGTAACGTTTGAAAACGCGAATTAACGAAAGTCGATATAGACAATCCCAACGGAGGAGTTGAATAGGCAGAGGCAACGACGAATGTCGCGCGAGTTATGGGTTTTGGGATAATCTACGAAACAACAGTACCGACGCCAAGAGAACGGCGGCCAATCTTCTTCTTACACCAAAATTCAGAACTCAGAGTCTTTCCTTGACTTCCTTCCACTTTTATATTTTTATTAATTAGCATTAATTTAACATTCACTTTGTTTTACAATTCTGTTCCACCATTAACTTAACCTTCACTTTGTTTTACGATTCTGTTCTTAACATTAATTTAATATTCACTTGGTTTTACAATTCTGTTCTAACATCACTTTAATATTCACTTTGTTTTACAATTCCGTTCCAGCATTAACTTAACCTTCACTTTGTTTTACGATTCTGTTCTTAATATTAATTTAATATTCACTTGGTTCTACAATTCTAACATTACTTTAACATTCACTTTGTTTTACAATTCTGTTGCAACATTAATTTAACATTCACTTTGTTTTACAATTCTGTTCTAACATTACTTTAACATTCACTTTGTTTTCCAATTCTGTTCCAACATTAATTTAACATTCACTTTGTTTTAACAATTCTTCTTCCAGGACTTTTTCATCGACAAAAACCGGACTTAATCACTACCAACCTCCAACTCTCTCGACCAAATCCCGACCTCCTTCTCTTCACGATCAACCTCCCACTTCCTGATAACTTCTTCCTACCACTTCTCGTCACCTCGGGGTCAACACCTCCCGATGACGATCATGCAACTACATTTCGCAGTGACCTAATTTCCGATTTTCGATTTCAATTCGCAATTGCTTTGTACCGTGATGTCAGCACAGTTCAACATCCGCAATTGCGAATCGACCCAATTAATTGTTTTGTGTTTCGTATGCAATTAATTGCTTTTCCGTGATTTGTTAATCGTTCCGGAACATGCAATTAATTGCTTTTGCATTATTCGGCAATCGTTTTGACATATGCAATTAATTGATTTTGTATTATTTGGTTATGCCGAAATGTGCAATTAATTGCATTATCGTTCTGGGGGTTATTTGAGTTCAGAAATGGATAGTACTTAACACGCGTGTGTACGAACAAAATCCGAAAGATTTTCGTGTTCGATTGTGTACAGTAACAATAGAAGCAAAACGAGAATTAAGTGTAATTAATTATTAACTACTTTGTGCTCCGGAATAATTAAGTTAAGTGACAGACTATGTGTAATTTAACCTCCTACATGTAACGTTAAAACACGAAACAAAAGAAAATAAAACAAATATATTTCCTCCGTGTTTTATTCGTGCTGTTTCGCTCCAGTCTTCCTTATGTGCGGACAGTGTTCGGTAGAACACTTACGACCTGATAGCAAAAAAATCCGCCAAAGTTCCACGAACCGTACAAATCACCATAGGCTGAGACACATTCGTTCCACCAAGAAACATACTCACCTATGACTAAACTTCACGTGCCCACAAACACGTGCCCCCAAAGTCCACCTTTTTACCTGACCAAAGGTGACGTCCACACTGGTGTCAGCAACCCCACGTATCCACAGATACGCGGGCCCCGAGTCCCGAACAATTTCCCGATGCCTGCACGGTGATCGAAAGACACGACCAGTATGGAAAATGTGTATCGATCCAATAGCTGGATAAAGACAAGTAGTTGGCACAGCTGCGCCAGATGTCGACAAACATCAAATCCCCGCCGACAAGCAAATTGCCGTAAAATAAACAATCGGCTGAACCTTTGACCCTACCGCAATACACTACTGGGGTTGTTGACATCCATACTGTACCATAGACCATTGTCGTAGGTCGGTATATTGAGAGACCGTAGACTATTGTCGTAGGAGAGCAAATTTAGAGACTGTTACAACAACACGCGTGACTTCACACCAACAACACCTTTCACCCTAGCCCCGACAATCTGAAACGTGTAACGTACTTACCGCACCAACCAACACGTAATCGTCGTTATTACACCACGTAGGAGGAATTAGACAAGCCATGAAGCGAATGGAATATCCAACCATATGTTGATGCCCTTGCCCTCCACACCGGACAACCGTGGTATAGCAGCAACTCAAATCCCCAATCATATAAACAAACTTAGACCATACACTTGTTAATATACATTCCCGATTGCGACCCTTGTCAATCGCTCGCACGATCTACTCAATTTGCGCCAGATGTAGATGCTATAAACAAGGTAGTATCTCAAATCGTTATCTATAGTTGTTGGCGATGCGAGCAACGTCGCCGCACAAACACTCAACATCGGCGCACAAGCACTCAGCATCGACACACAAGCACTGGGCACCAGCGCACAAGCACTCGACATCGGCGCACAAGCACTCAAGAGGGAGGAGCATGACAGGCAGATGTATACTAGTCGCGATAAATCACTCAACAGGCAACGAGTGATTTATCGAAACCAAGCGAACGAGGAGCCAGCCACAGGAAATAAAAGGCGAGCGGAGCGGCGAAACGGCGGGAGGGGTTCATTTATACCCCAAAAATGAATTTCATCAAACATGTGACCCACATTCTCCAAAGGGGCCTCGGTCGGTCTAAGCAACTGCGCAACATCTTGAAATGGAGCAACAAAGTTGACACCAAAGTTAAGCTTCTCTGCTATAAGCAGCTAATCCGATCTGGAATATCGTATGCCTTTCCCATATGGTCCTGCATATCTTCGGCCCAAATGGAAAGACTTCGGGTTTTCGAAAGGAAACTCCTCAAAACATGCACCAATCATTCTAGAAGGCCTGACGGTCGTCATTACCCCAACTCTCACCTATACGAAGGCGCCTCCATTACCCCTATCGACGAGTACTTGCTTCAATTAGCATATAAGTACCTCGAAAATATTCATAACAGCGAGAACCTACTTGTACGGGACTCCTGCGTTCTTGACCCTTCACTCTCTCGATCTCTTCGGATCAAACCCCCACAATTTCTTCTTCAGTACAAAACTGGAGAAAGCACCCTTCCCAACAACATTCCCCTCTATAATTGAGGATTCCTGGACCCATCCCATAGGGTCTACTATTAGCAAACCACACACACGAACGCACAGTACAAGACGGCACAAACACAAACATACACACCGACCAAAGCGCAGATTATCGCCAAAGACGTGATCTGCGTTCACTACCGCACCCAAGACCTACCGGTCTTGTACGATTTCTTTCCCACCATCCCTCTATAAAAGTAGTTAGAGAACACCCGGACTAACACTGTCCACACTATCCTTGGATACCCCTCCTTTTTCTCTTTTCTTTTCAGAGATAGCGAGACCGAGCCCAACATCCTCACGGATGTGGGTGATTCTGGTTATCGCAAGATGACCAGAAGTCAGAGACAAGATGAAGGACACACATGTCCTTGTCTCGTTAAATTCGGCCTTCTCGCCACAATTTTTTTTTTTTTTTTTTTTTTTTTTTTTTTTTTTTTTTTTTTTTGAAACAGCAGGAGTCGTCGAAGGAGCTCCCAAGGAAAAGGTCTTGTTAAAGACCACGATAAAGAGAACAACCAGATAAAAATTCCTATTCATAAAATTCAGCAAATAAAGAATTAGGCAAAGTCTCGTTCTAACCGTATTGGCGCATTTTTTACATTGTCATCGTATTGTTTTCTGACTTGTCTTCTTTCGTTGGTCGTTTCCACTTTTGGTAGATTAAGGATTTGTACTGGGCAAGACTCAAACGCCCGCCAATCCAGAGAAGAGTCCGATGACTGGGTACTTAACAGTCCTGGCAGAACAATAAGAATACACGACCTTCCGTCTATTGCAAACTCTGCTTATATGGCTCCGCTGACTCAAAAAAATTTAACGTCTGGCTTTGCCAAGCCAGAAAATTCTCCATTTTTAAGGAGTGAATTCACCGAAGAAGAAGAATATTTAGCATACTAGAGAACGGGAGCAGTGAGGAAGAGGAAGCAAATAGTGTGGACACAAAATGGACATCGATCAGAGACACAATCAAACATACAGCCCAAAAGATATTAGGATTTAAGAAAACAATTAAGTCCAAACTTGGCTTGACGATCAGTGTAGGGCGAAGATTGAAGAACGTAAATTATATGATGAAGTCAACGCAGAAAGATACGCAACACTTCGGAAAGAGACAATGAGACTCTTCAAGCGCGAATGGGAGACGACTCGGATCGTAGAAATCCTAGAAAATTCTAGGGCAAAGAACATCAAAGGTATGTATGCCGGCATAAATTCGATTAGAAATGGCTACCAAGGGAGAGCCAAAATAATTCGAGACACAAACGGTTGTCTGGTCACAGAAACAAACAATATAGTGACAAGATGGAAGCAGTACTTAGAAATCCTGCTCAATGTGCGCACCCATCAACCACAAATAAACGCATCAGACGTACATACAGCCGAGTTTCAGACCCCAGAGCCCTCTTCGAATAAAGTTTTAGACGTAATAAACCGATTGAAAAACAACAAGGCTACCGGAGTCGACTGCATACCGACAGAGCTTGTGAAGCATGGAGGAGAGGCAACCGCTCGAAAGATCCAACAGCTCATCAAAACAATATGGGATAAGGAACTCACTCTCGAAAAATGGAAAACCTCAATAGTCGTCCCCATTTTAAAAAAAGACAACAAATCTGTCTGCGAAAATTACAGAGGAATATTATTGCTCCCAACCACATACAAAATACTAACAAATGTCACACTGGCGGGAATCACACCGTACACAGACGAAATACTGGGAGACTACCAATGCGGATTCCGTAGGAACCGGTCAACAAGCGATTAAATCTCCATAATAAGGCAACTACTGGTAAGGAAGTGGGAATACAGAGAGACGGTCCATCAACTGTTCGTTGACTTCAAAAAAGCCTACGACTCAGTCGCAAGGCAAAGACTCTACCATATTGTAGTTGAGCTGGGAATCCCAAAAAAATATGCCGCCCTCATTCAAATTTGCATGAACGAAAACAAAGGGCGAGTTAGAATAGAAAACCACCTCTCAGAACCATTTGAAATCCTGGACGGACTAAAACAGGGCGATGGGATCTCGCAATGTCCTTTTAACGTTGTGCTCGAGTATGTTATCAGAAAGGTAGAAGACGACAACATGGCCGGATCATCCATGAACAGGGTCACACAAGTGCTCGCATATGGGGATGACATCGTCGTTCTGGGCGATAATCTAGAAACTGTAAGTAAAAACACTAAAACCATCATGCAAGCGGCAGAAGAGGTGGGCCTAGAAATAAATGAAGACAAAACAAAATACATGATTACGTCGAGAGCATATGGACCTCAGGAAACACATATAAACATCAGAGGAGGGATATTCGAAAAAGGTAAGGAATTTAAATATCTGGGAACGATACTGACGGCCAGTTACGAAATGTCGAAGGAAATTAACAAAGGACTGCATTCGTTGGCACGCAGTCAGTATACTGCTGAAATCCAAACTGCTGTCACGTAACGTAAAGCTCAGTGGGGAAATATGGGCTCTCACAAAACGGGAAGAAAATAAATTCCGCGTATTCGAGAATAAAGTTCTAAGGGGTATCTGTGGTCGTAAATATGACGTGGAGGCAGGACAATGGAAGAAACTCCAAAACCACGAATTGGAAGAGCTATACGGCAAACCTACACTAGTGAGAGTAATCAGGTCGCAAAGATTAAGATGACCCGGACATGTGGCGTGAATAAACAACGATAGGACCGTGCGTAGAATTCTTGACGGTAGACCAATGGGAAAGAGACCGACAGGGCGGTCGCGACGGAGATAGGAGAACAATGTAAGGTTTTACCTTGATGAGATCGGATCAGATGATCAAGCGTGGATGGAGAGTGCACAGGACAGGGAACGATAGCGGAGTCGAGTCGGTTAGTTCCAGAACTTCCGGGCTCCTACAGGCCAATAAATAGTAGTTATAGTAGTAGTAATTCACGGAAGAAAACTTTCAATGTTCAGAGGTCACAAACCGAACTTTAACTGAGCCTGCCTAAGTTCCTGCGAATAAAATCACTAACGAAAATATTGATCCACAAGCTGATGAAGCTTATCTGCCAGTTGATGAATTTATTATAACGCCAACTGACATCGTTTCACCTGAAATTGCAAGGCCTTATCCAAAAGCTGTGCCAAGCCAAACCAGCACTGCAGGGCGAAAGAAAGGACAGTCGCGGATAGCTACCGAAACCCATGTAGAAAAAAGAGATTGAAGACGCATATTTAAAACGTCAAAAGCGTCTGAAACAAACACCAATATCGTCTTTAAATAAACGCTATGAAGTTAAAAACTCCAAACCGCAAACCAAATCTAAAAACTTAATAGAATCCGGTTTCGGTTCAGATGAAAGCGTCTGAGTTAAAAACGAATCCGATCTCGATTTTGATTTTTCTGGCGATTCTTCCTTTGAAGAAGGACAAGTAACGGAACCAGTAGAAAACGAGGAATTATATGACTTGTGTTATGACAATTTAAATCAAGGCGACTTTATTTTGGCCGAATCTTCTAATAAAAAGAGCGATAAAAAGCTGGCTGTGGGCAAAATTAAAGAAAAAAAAATGGAAATATTTACAACTTGAACTTTTTAAAAAATATGTCTGAATCCTTGAAGTTCTACTTTCCAGATCTCGAAGACAGCTCCGTTATAGGCGGTATAGAAATTAAAGCCAAGCTGCCTACACCAATTGCCACTCCAGGTACATCAAGAACATCCGCTTTGATAAATTTTGCGTTTGATTTTTCGAAATACCGATTGGGTTGAACACAAAAAAAAAATGTTTTTCTTACTTTACTCTAAGAAGCTAAAATGGTATGAATTCTATTTTTTCTATGTTTTTTTGTGAATCTTTGTTGTTTTCTTTTAACAAATGAATATGATATAACCAAAGTATGAATTTTAAGTTTGTTTTTCCTTAGTCTTGGTTGGTTTTATATCAAGTATCAATTTTAGAGGGGGACGGGAGCGAACATACAGGGTAAAGTTTGTGGTTTAAACCCGGCGAAGGCCAGGACGATCCTTGTCCCTGTTCAATCCAAGTTGACATGCAGTCTCCACGTGACACCTCTGGATAGCTACTTTGGCACCCGGCAAGTAGTGAATCAATACATGCAGCAACATCCTGAGAACGGTTGGCGCAAGGCTAATAACCTTGCTCGGCAATCCAAATTATTATGGACAATTTAACAAGTCTCGGATAAGGACCGGATACCGGTGGAGAGACTTGCTAAATAAGGCCAAGACCGGATCCCGGTTGCAGTGCCGATGATATGATGATCAATTTTAGGTTTGGGATTGATACGTTTTTTTTTGTTTTCATTAAAAAAAATTAATAAAAACGAAATTAAGTGTGTTTTATTCACTAAAAAAAAAATGAAGATTGCTGTTCAAGAGTGCCCCCTCCAAGTTCAAAACTGCCACGTATATGGGGCACTTTTGAACATAAGAACCAATATTGGTTGACAATAAAAATTGGATGTAAATATTTCGTTAAATTAACCAAATATTTTTTCAAATCAAAGTTCAACACCACTGTTCAATGTGAATAAAATTTACAGGCCAATAAATAGAACCTATAAGGTTTTATCATTTTCGAAGGCAAAAAGCCCCACTCTCCCCTATACGGTTATGCTTAAAGTACCTCGCTTACCTGGCCTGTGGGACTCAGATGAGTCCGGTGCTGAGAAGGGCGAACAATTATCCGATTGAATTTCAGATTATTCCATTTACAATTAGTCACACCGACCCACTTGTTAGCTACCGTGTTGAGAACAAGTCGAGGAAGTAATTCCCTGTCAAATATGATGCCTCCTCAAATACTCTTGATATCACGACTAGTGTTTGCTCGAAGAAATAATGGGTGTCATCAGCAATTTAATCTCGAAAGTTGAATAACTTGTAGCAATGAAACGCCATTCATCCTTTAGAAGTCGAAGAATTAAAACAAGAAGACATCGTTCAGTTACCCATGATTGGAAAGTTATTGGTAAGCCTGTACTACATTGTGCCGAGAAGTTGGAAAGTTAATAACACCTCCGTCATCGTCAGTCTATATACAATATAGCTCAATGGACAGTAAAGGTTGCGGATTCAAATGCTTCCTCCTGCACATTATTGCCGCTCTCGCCTCGCCTATAAAATACCTCGCTTCCCTGGAAGGTGGAACTGTGTTTGCGAATAGGATACGATTTGTAATAAGAAACCATGTTGGTATACAATTTCACGATTTCGAAGGCACTCTTTGAAATCAGAAGTCGAAACACTGCCAAGTAGTTCATTTTCTTAGAACTGTTTACCCCGAGAAAGCGTGCAATTCCAGATGTCACAAAACTCAAGACAACACGAGGTAATAACACAAAATAACTGCTTTAGTTTGATCTAATAAGCTTCAATTAACGACATCAACAACGAATCTCTATGAACAATTATCCGCCGAATTAAGATTTATCTCTCACCAATGTAAGACGTTCGACTGCCTACATGCTCTTCCTCCAAAACTGAGATTTAACAGTATTTTTAGGGATAAACAATTTGTTCACAACCGGGGATCCACCGTGCTGTGATCTAACATACTTACACTACGTATACGGAACGAAGATCAGAGAGTCTGCAGCTGGTTCAGATTGACGAGATTATGCGACCGGTTGACGAGGGTTGCCACTGTTTGACAGAATCATGTGTCAGAGCAAGTCGATACGTTTATGTGCCTCGCTCATTGGATATAGCAGTAACATCATCATCGGTACATAATGTCGACGTAAATGTGATGCTGTCTATTGCTATTATGATTTTGGTCTTTGTTTGTTTGTGGGGCAATAGCTTCAAACGAGTGGGATCGGGGTGAACAGTGAACCAAATTTTTCTGCGGGGATAGATTATATGAATTTCATGCCAGCAATGGTGGGCTCCTTTCATCCCTCTGCTGAGCGAGACACCTACTGAAAATAGTCTCATGCTAATAGTGAAATTTTTTAACGATTAATCATGGTTTTCGACTGAATCACCAACGGTTGGCACGTTTATAAGATCGAGACATTTTCATTTTCATATTAAATATTTGGCGGATGTTGTCTATTAGGTCGTAAGTGTTCCGCCGAACACTGTCCGCACATAAGGAAGAACACGCTGAGCGGGAACAGCACAAATAAAAACTCAGAAGGAATTGTTTTATTTTTTTGAACTTTTATTTTTAGTTTTAACTCTTCTTTTTCAGAAGGTACACAATCGTTTGAATGTTCACAATATTACAATTTATGGTCATATGACCCAACCGCGCTGGTGTTCACAATATAATGGTTTTTATAATTTAACACTATCGATCGACAGTAACAATATAAAGTTTACTTGCTAGGTGTTTGCGGCAAAACAAAACACTAGGCACATTTTTCTATTTTCCACCGCTAGATTACACACTCGACGTTACTTTTAACCTTTTACAAATTCTCTTCGCGGATCGACCTCCTCGTTGGGTTCTCAGTGCTTCGCTATCAACCTCCTCGGTGGGGTTCTCGCTGTTCGGCTATTCGATATAGACACTCCTTCTCCACCGTTCGATATAGACTAACTGTCTGCCCACACAGATATGCAGATTCAAAACTGGTATCTGTATCTGTACGGAAAATTTCCCTATTCGATCTGCTAACAGAATTCCCGAAAACTCTGTTAGCAGCATGCTATTTCATCCCAGGGATAATTTCCTATTTTCCTGAAAGGAGAAAGTCATTCCTTGCATACATCATTATCATTGGTGATAGAATTTCATTTCCACGGCCTTCTGTTTGCACAGAACATCTGGCGCCCAGACCGGAGATATTCGGCGATTGTATGGACGTACAGTCTGTGGGTCTTACTCGTATTTGACTTGGTACCCCAAATCGAAATCCATTAGATCTTTCTAATGGTGTGAAATTCTAGCGTGACCGTGGGACTGGAGTATTGCCTTTGTTGGCTTAACTCCTCATAAACAATCGGATATCTCGTTGAGATATTATTGGTTGCGATAGGTGGTGGCTGCCTTCTATTGTTCAACGGATTTGGTGGTCCTTGCATTAGATTACCCGCACATGCATCCGTTGATCGGCTCATTCTTTGGTGATAGCAATTCTTTTGTATCGATATTCGGAATTGCCGGTTCGATGAGATGTTCCTGGGCGCAGGCAGAATGTATGGCATTTTTGGGAATTGCTTTTAGGAATAGGATGCATGGGTGTTTATACCTTTGTTTCAGGCATGCTGAATCGCAAATTGTTGAGCTTGGCATCAAAAGCTTTGAGACGTTCAGTTCCTTGCCTTTTAGTGTCGGGCTCAACGTTGGCTAAATGTTTCAGGTAGGTATGTTCCTTGAAGGGTAGGAACCTTATCTGTGCGGAATTGTGCGTTCGTAGAACCCTACACATTCACTTATTTATTTTGTACTTTATCTTATATTTAACTTAGTTGCTAGACAAAAAATCAGTAAATACATGCTTAATTATATTATATCCTAACTTACTGGTTCCCTGTGGAAACAATAAGCAAAATTTGAGGTGCCTACGGTTATCTCTTGTTGGCTTTTGACTTCATATCTTTTCGATTTATTGTTGTCTTTATTAATTATTTGTAAAAACAGAGAAAATTTAGGATACTAAAAAACTTTGTAATTTTTTTTTCTTTACACTTGATAAAACTTACTTAACCGGCGGAGGCGCAGTCATTGCAAGTCTTGGTGGAGCGGCACTCCCAAAACCAGTGCAGTTTTTGTTGACCTGCATGTGATTTCCATTGATCTGGACTGATCGCTTTGAATGCTCACAGGAGCTAATGAAGTGTGCTAATCCACAGAACGAGCAGGGATATTGTTGGTTCGGGGCGGGGTACGCCGCGGACACTGAGGGGCGTGTTGTCGGGTTGGGGTCCGGGTCATCATCATCATCATCGGCACTACAATCGGGATTCGGCCTTGGTCTTATTTAAAAAGTCCCGAGGCTTGTTAAATTTTCCATAATAATTCGTTTTTCCGGGCAAGGTTATTAGCCTTGGGCCACATTGGGGTCCGGGTGGTCATTCCTTAAAGCTCTTTGGGAGTGATCGATAGTAAGTTTAGGCAGCTCAACCAACTCCAGCGCCTCGATCTTGGTTTTGAGGAAGGCGTTGAGCTGTTGGTATGCGGCCGGCTCCGTGGTGTTTCCTTGCACTGTCTGCCAATTATGTCGCATGCGTGGATCCAGGCGCTGTGTGGTCAGGTAGACGACTATGTCGTCCCAGGTGTTTACGGGACGCCCGAGAGCATCCAGGGTCTCGACAGCATCATTGATGGCATCACGGAGTTGACGTAGGCCCACAGCAGATTCCTTGGAATTAGCAGGTACCTGGAGGAAAGCGCACACGGCAGAGTGGACCAGGGCACGGGTATTATTGTAATGGTCTACTAGTTTGTCCTAGGCACGTTTATAGTTTTCATCCGTGACGGATATATTTTTGATGGTCGTTGCGATGTCGTCCCGGAGGCTGTACTTTAGGTAGTAGAGACGTTCCACATCCGTGAGGTCTGGGGGTCCACCAGTACTGCCTGGAACAGGTCTATGAATGGCTTCCATTCCGGGTATCTTCCCGAGAATGTTGGTAACCGCACTAGAAGCGGTTTACGGGGGTGGGGGCGAGCTGTATCGATAACGTGGGGAATTATGGTGGAGGCTTTTGGTGGTGCCGGTGTTACACGCAACGCCTATCCCTCCCGAATACTCACCCTTTTGGGGCCACCCCCCACCATTAACAGTATTCACATTCACGTGAAGCCCCATATGGTGATTAATCCTGATCAACATATCCAAAAAAAGAGTACCGGTAAAAGTGCATAATATAGAAAATGCATACACAGGCGAATCATGGGATCTAGATATTTGGGAAAAATCTATGATGGTACAAAGAAAATAATGTGCTACTCAAAACAGAGAACAATTCCATGGCAACGAAACAATAAGGTATACAAAATATCTTTGCCATCGTTGACCATAAATGAACACTTATGTAAATACAAAGTTCTAAGAATTATTTATTTATTTATTTATTATCAATTAGTAATGTAAAATTACATATCAATAACTTAACCTAATGAGCCTAGCAGCGGGGACTATTGGCTCTGTATTTCTAATTTACAATTTAATCTTAATGCTATTTACAAATTTATTTACAATTTCTATGTTGTCGGTAGTGGGATCTGCTAGAATTGTATAAATATCTGTATTGCGAAATAGTTTGTCTTTCAAGGGTTTTAAGTGAGGACAGTCTTTCAATATGTGAGTGATTGTAAGTGTTGTGTTGCATTTTGGGCAGATTGGGGCTGTAGATCGGTGGAGCAGGTAGAGGTGGGTAGCAGCTGTATGGCCTAATCGCAGCCTCACAAAGTTTGTGATTTTGGATTTGGACAAGTTAGTTGGGTAAGAAGGGTGAGTTTTGAAACGGTTTACCATTTTATAGGCATGGTGGTGAGTATCCCAGTTTGTTTGGTTTATTTGTTTTTGTTGATTGCTGATAATTGACAGTAGATCGGCTCTTGTGTAGATGTTGAATTTATGAACTGGAGCTCTTTTGGCTGAGTTGGCTGCGGCGTCTGCATTCTCGTTACCGCTGATGGCGACGTGACTGGGAGTCCACATTAGTTTTATTTTATTGCAGTATTTAATGATATTATTCCGAATATTGGAAATAATATCATCAGTGTTGTTGGTGTTTTTTATTGAGTTGAGTACCGACAGGCTGTCGGTGCAGATGACATATTTTTCTCTGTGGTTGGTGGCGAATGTTACGGCTTGTAAAATCGCGAAGGCTTCCGCCGTGAAAATGGAGCAAAATTCGGGTAATAGTCCGATTTTCTTTACTGCACCTTCTTCGGATGTGACCGCAAAGGAAGTATAGTTGGTTGTTTTGGATCCATCTGTGTACAGAAAGCGCCATCCGTTGGATTTATATTTTGAGGCGACTGACCAGAATAGTGCACCGTATATTTCTTTGTTTGTGTTTGGTTTTTTAAATATTGAGAGTGTTGTTATGATATTATTATTATTTAGAAGCCATGGCGGGTAAGTTGCGGAGTATTTGAAAGTTTGTTTAATATCCAATTCCAATTGCTTGGCTTTATCTAAAATGCGACTGATTGCAGATGGGATTCGGTTGGTGTTTTTGTATCCTATTGTTAGTTTGATGTCTTTGTCAATTATGGAATTTCGCGAAAACGCTAATTTAGCTATTAGTTTCAATGATATGCTTTCCATCCGGTCCTCGATTGTTGGGAGCCCAGCTTCAGCAAGTATATTTTTTATTGGTGTCGTTCTGAATGCAAAGGTGCTTCTTCTAGCGGCTTGGTGATAGATGGGCTTTATTATATTTAGAGTCGTTTTTGGACTATTGCCATAGATATAGATCCCGTAGTCTATTTTACTTAAAATTAGAGCTTTAGTAATTTTACATAGAGTGTTAATGTGTACGTTACTTTTCATATTGCTTAAGTATTTAATAATATTGAGCCTCGCTGCTAATGATACTTTGAGTTCTGAACAATGTTGTTTCCAGGTATACTTATTGTTAAATGTTATTCCTAGGATTTTGAGGTTGGGGACATTTTGGATTGTTTTGTTGTTTATGTTGAGGTGTATTTGGGGACAAAGTCGTCGTCGACACACATGAAATAATTTACATTTATCTACTGAGAGTTTGGCACCTGAAGAATTTGACCATTCTAAGATATCTTTCACTGTTTCAGTTAAAATGTTTTTGCAGAAAGTTAGATCACTGGATTTACTTAAGATGTATATATCATCGGCGTAAATGCAATGATCTAGATGTTTCTGTTTGTGTATTATTGTACTTATGTCGTCAAAGGCGATCATAAATAGTACAACTGACAGTGGGGATCCTTGAGGGATTCCGTTGTGTAATGGAAATGTATTGGAGTAAACGTGGTTGACTTTACATTGGAATTTTCTATTGCTTAGAAATGATTTAACGTACCTATATATATTGTTGCCAATTCTCCATTTTAACAATTTATTAAGTACGGTGTGAGCGCCTATTCTGTCGAATGCTTTCTCAAAATCAAGAGAGAGTATTGTGACGTGATTTTTGGCGGATAGAGCCTTTGAGGTGTAGTGGTCAATGTGGAGTAAGGCGTCTGTGCAACCTCTGTTGGATTTGAAAGCTACTTGGTTGATGGATGTCAATTTCTTTGTTTCCATAAGCCAGAGTAGACGTTTGGCTACGATTTTTTCTAATACCTTTGCGGGACAAGGAATTAAGGATATAGGGCGGTAGCCATCCACCGTATCTTTATCTTTGTTCGGTTTGGGAATAGGTATTAGGACCGCGGTTTTCCATATTTGTGGAATGTGTGATGTTTCAAGTATTTTATTGTATAACTTTATAATTCTTTGTTTTGCATAATGCGAAAGGTTTTTTAACATTGGGTAAGATATTCGATCTCGCCCTGGAGTTTTTCCCTTAGTTATACTAAGTGCTGACTCGAATTCGATAAATGAGATGGGTTGTTCTATGCGTAGAGCTGCAGAGTTAGGAGTTTGCAAAGATAGTGGATTGTTAACGGATTCAATTTTTTTGCGATTGAATTCGGGGTGAAAATTATTGTTGTCTGAGAATTGCGACCAGGTTTTGGCGAAGAGTTGGCTTATTTCCACTGTGTCTGAGATTGTAGTATTTTCGGAATTAAGCGATGAGATAATTGTCGGATTGCGATTACCACTTAAGCTGCGTATTTTATGCCATATTGTGGTTGTGGAGGATGTTGGATTGATTGAGGAAGTGAATTGAAGAAAGCTTTTTGCTTTGCTTTCTTTCATCTTCCTACGAAATTGTGCATTCGCTTTTTTGTATGCAACAAAATTAACCTGCGTTGGTCTTTTTTTAAATTCAGAGAGGGCTGACATTTTGCTTTTTCTGAGAAGCGTTAGGTCGGAGTTCCACCAAGGTACATGTTGCCTGGTTTCTGATTTGGTTGTGATATTTGTTTGGGGTATTGAGAGATTGGCAGCGGATCTAATTGCTTTACTGATTAGCGCCGCTTCGTGATTCGTGTCAGGTGTGGGGGAATTGCTTGAAAGAAATTCGTCAACTTTTCTTTCAAAAAGTGCCCAGTTGGCGGAATCGGTTTTGTATTTTGGAGATCTGTTGTGATGGGTTATCGGTTGCTGATTATTTATTATGCTTAAAACGGGGAAATGGTCACTATTGTAGAGGTCGTTTAGAACTTGCCATGAAGTTTTCGGAACCAATTCTGAGGAGCAACAAGTGATGTCTATATGAGTGAGGGTATTGTGTGTAGAAAGGTGAGTAGGGGAACCGTCATTCAGTAGGATAAGATTGGAGGTGAGGAGGAGGTTTTCAATTACTTCCCCTCTTTTGTTTGTGGAAGGTGAACCCCAGAGTGTACTCCAAGCATTTATGTCGCCTCCAAGTATTCTGGGCTCATTTGTTTGGTTGAGTATAGCCTGAAGATCATTTTTATTTAATGGTTGATTTGGGGGGAGATATAAGGCAATGTAGGTAAAATTTAAAGGGTGTTGTATTTCTACAACGAGAGCTTGGATATTTGTAATGATGGGGAGGATTTTGTGGGAAGTACCTTTCTTGATTAGTAATCCTACTCCTTGCTTGTGTGATGTGTTTGCAGGTGAATTGTAGAAGTAGCCTACATAGGATTTAGGGATGAATGGTGTGGTGTTGACTGGGCAATGCGTTTCTTGCAGTGATATTATATGTGGGTTATGGTCCTTAATTAGAATGTTTAGTTCGTCAAAGTTATTGGTATAACCGTTCATGTTCCATTGTAGAATGGTGAATGGGGTTTGTTTTGGAGTGAGTTTTGGGCGTTCAGCCGTGCTAGTGTGCTTAGATCTTGATTTTGCAGAGGGATGGGGTTGTATATTCTTAAATGCTTTAAGGTGTTGGAAGGTATGGTGGGCGGGATGTATGTTGTTAGGATCAAGACTCCGCTGTTCCGGATGTTGGGCACTTGAACTCTGGATTGAGTTCAAGTGTCCAACCTCAGGAACAGCAGAGTCAGGGGCTTGGTTGTTAGTTTTATAGTTACATTGTAATATCATCATCAACTAAGGTGTGTACATTTTTATTAATATTTATATTAGTGAGAGACGGTTTACTTTTTACCTTTGATTTGGGTGAAGGGGTGCGTTGCGAATGGCTATTAGCAGAGCAGCTTGTCGTGGTTTGTAGAATGGTTTCAGTTTGGTTGTTTGTTGGTGAACTTGTTTGTAGTTGTGAGGGTTCGAATGTGGTTAGTTGAGTTGATGATGTTTGTTGAGTTGATGGCGTTAATTGAATTGATGGTTTTCGTTGGATTAGTGGTGTTATAGACGAAATTGGTTTGGTTGGGTTATGTGTTATTGACTTTTTT
This sequence comes from Microdon myrmicae, assembly GCA_963931805.1. Lineage (NCBI taxonomy): Eukaryota > Metazoa > Arthropoda > Insecta > Diptera > Syrphidae > Microdon > Microdon myrmicae. The sequence goes on from OZ007497.1 coordinate 18,269,427, forward strand.
GGCTTGTGGGGCAATGCAATTTGAATACTGTTGATTGTAGCAGATGAGGAGGAGCTGGTTGGAAGGGATTCCTTGGGTGTAGTTTTTTGTTTGTTTTGTTCCGTTGAGGGTCCTTGTAATTGGCTCGATTTTAGTGTATCTGCAAAGCTTCCTGAAAGTTGATCAGGTTTGTGGATATTTTTTTCCTTATAAATTCGTTTGGCTTCTCCCATTGAACATTTGTTTGTGGTTTTTATTGTTAAAACTTCTTTCGCTTGGATATACAAGGGACAGGTTTTATCCGCGGCCGAGTGAGGGAGCGAGCAGTTTGCGCACATAGTGCGACTGCAATTTACGGGGCTATGAGGTGGCAGATTACACTTTTCGCACATTGTGGTATTGGTGCAGCGTTTTGTGGTATGGCCGAGTCGTTGGCAGTTGCGACATCTCATGGGGTTGGGGATATATTCGCTGACCTTAGCTTTATAAAAACCGATGTCAACCGACTTCGGTGGTTGGAATAGGTTGAAAGTAAATAACATAAGTCCGGAGGGTCTTCGCACTTTACAGTCATCTACTTTGGTAAATTTGTACACATCTGTGACTTTTTGTTGACCCATTTCGGCTATTATTTCCGCTTCCGAGATGTTTATGAGACAAGGGGCGTACACTATGCCTTTGCATTCATTTAATTTTTCGTGTAATTTTACCGAAACGGGACACACGTTGCCAAAGTTTGTTATTTTGAGAAAACGGTCTGCGATTTTCTGAGAATTAGCTTTTACTAATAATTGTCCGTCTCGTAGAACCGTGATTTGTTCATAATCTTTGCTAACATCGTCTATCACTTTTTTAATTAAAAATGGGCTTAGAGATGAAATAGGCTTACCATTCTCCTTGGATGATATAATTAGAAATTTTGGATCTCTTGTATTGTTCATTGTTGGTAAGCTAGGAAAAAATTCCTCTGTTTTCATAAGTGTCCTTTTCATTTTGTTTGGTCGAATATCGCTAATTGTATCTTCCGTAAGATCGCTAAACCGGTTACTATTCACATTTGGCCCGCAGGCCATTTCGTTGCAATTGTTTTACACTAGTCTTTTGTTTTATAAACACAGCACACTGCACAAGGGTCTGGTCTGTTTTTGTTTTTTTGTTTTTTGTTTTTTTTTTTCACTGCACTATTACACAAAGGGGATGTAATATAATTTTGTAACGTAGGACTGATGTTACACGTACGGAACACAATTCGCGACGATGTAAACTCGACGACGGTTGGAAAGGGAATGGTTCTAAGAATTATATCACACGCATCCACACAATCAGGTCTCGCAGATCATAAACATTTTCAATGTTAAACAAAACAAAAAATGCACTGTGAGCCATATATCTGTTGTGTGGGAAAAACATTTCTTGTGTGTAAACAATGGATACATCCTTCGGTCTGCGCGATCGAAGGGGAGATAATAAGGCGTATGTGTGCGAACGTCGTCCGGTTTGAACATTTTAAAAAGAGTCTGTAGACAACCGTGGTCCTGATCGGACATATATTAGAGGAGTCTCGCCAACCATCGTCTAAAACAAAAGTTGTGAGTATTACCCGTCGTCATTGAAGACGGAAGGAAAAAAAAAAAATGAGTGTGACGTGCAGTGCGGTTATATTATAATAAATACTTAACGGAGGAGTGTTTTAAAAAAATCTCGAAACAGAGTGCCCATTAATAAAGTAGAACTAAATTAAAAAAAGTTTGTTTTCGTTGAATCCTTTAATTGCTTAATGTGTGTTAGGTGTGTGATATGTGTAGCGTGTGGTGAATGTGCAAATGCTACATACAACTTCATAACACCGGGAAGTCCGAGATGAGGGCGTGATGGGCGTCGATGAACTTCGACTGATTTTCCAGGTAAATTTAATCGTTGAAGAAGTCGGACCTTGCCTGGGGCAATTCGGAGGTTGATGAAGTAGAGAAATCGTGAAAAACGTAAGGGTCGTGTACGTACATGAAAATTGGGTTCAGTGGAGCGACCTGTTGTGTGAAGTACAGAGGTTCGTGGGTGTTGAATCTATATGGCGAACCTATAAAGCAGAACGACGATAGTGGAGATTGGATACCGAAACGAGGAAAAAAGTAGGATGCGCCGAACGAGAAGACCGGGACCAGTTCACGCGTATAAACGAAAAATGCGGGTCCAACATACAGATGAGTCGTCAAACAGGAGTTTATACAAAAAGCTTTTTGTTTCAGGTCTTTAAGTATGTTGACTCGGGAGGAACTCACCCTAATTGTTTCCATGGTGGTTCGAAGGGAAGTTCACATTAATTGATCCTCTAAATTCCTTGCATCTCGGAGGGACCTCGTTTAAAAAGGAAAGAAAATAAAGTATTACAATGTTGCGTTCCTGTTCAGAGCTGTTTGCGCGGTAGGGGCTATTTTTACTGTTTGTCGCATAAACAGGCCGCTGATACCGTTGAGATGCTTGCGAATCCGTTAACTATTGTGCGGTCGGCGGTATTCAAACTCTTGTTTGTATCAAACTACGGTATAAAATATTTCCTTTTTGTTTTTGTAGGCGGCGCAATATCATCTATATTCAATAACAATTCCGAAACAGAGAAAGGACACTATGTCATTGCACACTTTGGGGGTAATTTCACGTTCCCTTCACATCTCTAAAAAAAAAAAAAAAAGCTGCGCAGAATATGCTTTCAATGTATTTTGTATGACAGATACAAACTGTCTTTTTTTGTAAATAAATGAATATTCAAATTCAATTCATACAACAAACTGTTGTCCACAAGCAATTAAAGATATTCTTCGTGTATTCAGTTCTATTAAGAAGTTAATGATATTAATAATAATGATACCGTGGAGAATAAGCTACAGTTCTTTCAAATCTCGTGTTTTTTAATAGAAATTTGTCTCGTATCTACTAGATGTAAAGCAAACAGTTCCAAAACAACTTACATTCTACTAACTACATAGCAGAAGGAAAAAATATTTAATAGAACATCGCCGTCCTGAAACCACCCTGCACATACATATGTTCTAAAATTATAGAAAACTCGTCTATTTCGAAAGAATTAAAAATTTAGAACGGGCTGTCAAATATTCATCAGCCCAGAGTCCGACAATTCCTTTCAAAGGTCACACATTTAACGTTGAGAGGCCCCACCCAGCCAGTTCTTTAATTATTATTATTATTATTTATTGGCCTGTAGGAACCCGGAAGTTCATGACCTGGGCACTCTCCTTCCACGCTTCACCATTCGATCCGATCTCCTCAAGGTCAAACCTAACATTGTCCTCCCATCTCCGTCGCGGCCGTCCTACCGGTCTCTTTCCCGTTGGTCTACCGTCAAGAATTCTATGCACGGTCCTATCGTTCCCCATTCGCGCCACGTGTCCGGCCCATCTTAATCTTCGCGACTTGATTACTCTCACTATTGTAGGTTTGCGATATAGTTCTTCCAATTCGTGGTTATGGAGTCGACTCCATTGTCCTGCCTCCTCGTCATATTTACCTCCAAAGATGCCTCTCAAAACTTTATTCTCGAATAGACGGAATTTGTTTTCTTCCCGTTTTGTGAGAGCCCATGTTTCGCATCCATATAGAACAATTGGCATGATTATGGTTCTATAGACACGGAGCTTTATGTTACGTGATAGCAGTCTGGATTTCAGCAGTTTACTGACTGCGTGCCAACTCGCGTTGCCGGAATGCAGTCTCTTGTTAATTTCCTTCGACATTTCGTTACTGGCCGTCAGTATCGTTCCCAGATATTTAAATTCTTTAACTTTTTCAAAGATCTTACCTCTGACGTTTATATGTGTTCTCTGAGACCCACCTGCTCTCGCCGTAATCACGTATTTTGTTTTGTCTTCATTTATTTCTAGGCCCACCTCTTCTGCCGCTTGCATGATGATTTCACAGTTTTTACTAACAGTCTCTAGATTATCGCCCAGAACGGCGATGTCATCCGCATATGCGAGCACTTGTGTGACCCCGTTCAGGGATGATCCGGCCATGTTGTCGTCTTGTACCTTTCTGATGACATACTCGAGCACAAGGTTAAAGAGACACGGTGATAGACCATCTCCCTGCTTTAGTCCGTCCCGGATTTCAAATGGTTCTGAGAGGTAGTTTTCTATTCTAACTCGCCCTTTGTTTTCGTTCATGCAAATTTGAATGAGCGCGGCATATTTTTTTGGGACTCCCAGCTCAACTAGAATATGGTAGAGTCTCTGCCTTGCGACTGAGTCGTAGGCTTTTTTGAAGTCAACGAACAGTTGGTGAACCGTCTCTCCGTATTCCCACTTCTTTTCCAGCAGTTGTCTTATTGTGAACATTTGGTCGCTTGTTGACCGGTTCCTACGGAATCCACATTGGTAGTCTCCCAGTATCTCTTCTGCGTATGGTGTGATTCTCGCCAGAATGACATTTGTTAATATTTTGTATGCGGTTGGGAGCAATGATATTCCTCTGTAGTTTTCACAGTCAGATCTGTCGCCTTTTTTGAAAATGGGGATGACTATTGAGGTTTTCCATTCTTCCGGAGTGACTTCCTTATCCCATATTGTTTGGATGAGCTGGTGGATCTTTCGAGCGGTTGCCTCTCCTCCATGCTTCACAAGCTCTGCCGGTATGCAGTCGACTCCGGGAGCCTTGTTGATATTCAATCGATTTATTGCGTCTACAACTTCGTTGAGAGACGGCTCTGGGATCTGAGGCTCAGCTGTATGTACGCTTGGTACATTTATCTGTGGTTGATGGGTGCGTACATTGAGCAGGTTTTCATAGTACTGCTTCCATCTTGTCACGACATTGTTTGTTTCTGTGACCAGACAGCCGTTTGCGTCTCGAATTATTTTGGTTCTTCCTCGGTAGCCATTTCTAATTGAATTTATGCCGACATACATACCCCTGATGTTCTTTGCCCTAGAATTTTCTAGGATTTTTTCGATCCTAGTCTTCTCCCCTTCGCGTTTTTTGCGTTTGAAGAGCCTCATTGTCTCTCTCCGAATTGTCGTGTATCTTTCTGCTTTGACTTCATCATATCTTTCTAAGTGGATCACTCTGAGGCGTTTACGTTCTTCGATCTTCGCCCTGCACTCATCGTCAAACCAAGGTTTGGACTTAATTGTTTTCTTAAATCCTAATACCTTTTGGGCTGTTAGTTTGATTGTGTCTCTGATCGATGTCCATTTAGTGTTCACACTATTAGCTTCCTCTTCCTCACTGCTCACATTCTCTAGAATGCTAAATCTATTCGTTAGCTCGTCTTGATATTCAGCCCTTTTGCGTAGGTCTTTCAGTTTATCAGTGTCGAACTTTTTGCTTGTCTCCCGTGACTGCCCATGTGGGATTGCTGCGAGGCGACTCCTGATTTTGCCAATCACTAGAAGATGATCGGAGTCGCAATCTGCTCCTCTATATGCTCTTACGTCAAGGATATTCGAGTGGTGTCTTTTGTCTATGAGGAAGTGGTCTATTTGGTTACGCGTTACGCCGTCGGGTGATATCCATGTGGCTTTATGAATTTCCTTGTGCTTGAACATCGTGCTTTTTACTAACAGATCTTTTGACGCTGCGACCGTGATAATTCGAATTCCATTATCATTTGACACGTCGTGTAGGCTTTCTTTACCTATAGTTGGTTGGAAGATATCTTCCTTTCCAATTTTCGCATTGAGGTCCCCGAGGAGGATTTTAACATCGAATGATGAGATCCCATGAAATACATCCTCTAGGGTCTCGTAGAACGTGTCCTTCGTTTCTTCGTCCGCAGATTCTGTTGGGGCGTGTACGTTTATAAATACATAATTGTACCATCGGCCCTGTATTTTTAGCACAGACATTCGGTCATTAATGAATTGCACATCTTTTACATGGGGCGTAATCTTCTTGCTTATGATGAAGCCAGTTCCGAGGTTATGTGTATCGGTACCTCCACACACCAGTGTAAACCCGTTGGTTTCGATTACTTGTTGTGGGAGTCGAACTTCCTGGAGCGCGACGATGTCCATTTTATATTGTTTCGCGTTTTCTACGACCGTCTGTATCGCGCCTGGTTTATATAACGTTCGAACATTCCACGTCCCGACGCGTATATCCCGCTTTTTCCGTTTTTCCCTACGTCTTCTTTTTGCCGAGTCGGTGTTTTCCTGATGATTTGTTCCCTTATGGTAGTGTTGGCTCATCACACCTACGCCTACCGGGTTTTTTGTGAGATTGTTTTTTGTGTATTGATCATTCATTTCATTGGATCACTCTGGGGTTTCAAATGGTCCGCCATATCAGAGCCCCTCTTTGATATGGTAAGGTCTGCTTACTGCTCTGATTCGACCCGGTGTCAGAGAGGCGCCGTTATAATACAGCCGGTATACCCCTGGCTGCAAACCATCCAATGGGCACGGTGACGCGTAACACCCTGGATTAGGGGCGGTAGATCTTTGTGTGTTACTCCTCGCTAGCCTGTCTGACATTGGTGGCCCTACTGGAAGCGTATGCTTCCGTCAGCATAGCCTGAGCGATTCATCGTAGTTTAAGCCCCCGCACCACGTCAAGGTTTCTACCAAGCGGGGGCAGTTCTTTAATCATAATTCGAAATTTTGTGACCGCCATAATGGTAATCCACTACAGTACTGCTTCCCCACTACATGTCTATCCAACGTAAAATTCTCACTGAAAACCGTACATTAAAAAGTCTTAAGTATAAGTTTCTTAGTCGGTCAGATTATAAAACCAAAAAGTAGGCCTTCCACGATGCTTTCGGTACTATATGAAAACATCTAAGTGCCGTACGTAATATCACACACAGGCTTTCAACAGACCACTTTTCAGTATTAGATGCTATCTATGTACAAGTAGGCAAACTTTACCATCACATTAAGATATTTTGTGAGTTGCACACACAACGTTCTAAACTATCCTTGAATTCCACTTTACTATTTGCACCACTTCACGTGAGACAACCAAATAGACTGCTCAAAAAGTTATACCTCATACGCTCTCACTGGCACCACATTATTGTCCTCTGTTTCTCAGGTGTGTACACGTATTCGAGTATCCTTGATGGTACACAATTTAGCCAAAGCAACTTTACTCAGTCAAACCATACGTGAGGTTCTCACAGCAGCCACCGGAATCTGGATCACATCCAAAAAAGCCCGGAAACTCTCTGTGGGAACTGGCACTACATGAAATATTTGCCTTCAATCGCATCCAAATGGCCCTTGTCCTGGTGCAGTATAACCAACAGGCTTAAAGGAACGCACTTATTCATTAATTAATTAATGGCGGCCCATTCGATGCGTCCACATCGAAGCATACCTTCCAATTAAGCAATGTTCTGGCGTTCATCTGCATGCCACTTGGCAGACGATGTTGGTCGACCCGCAATTGGCCTTCGTTACCTCTCATTCCCTGGTGCAGGGATATCATGTCTCTTACCTCCTGTCTCCGGATTCCTGGCTTCTTGCTCCTCAGTAGCCATTGTTATTTATTTTTTTCTACCTACAGTTTTATCGAATATGAATTTTCCACCGCTTCCCGAGTACGGGGCCTTATCTCCAGAGGTGAACTGCGAAACCGATGTCGACGAGCTCGTCAGCCATGGTCTAGTGATTCCTTCATTATTTGAGCTTCAGACAAGGCAATAATTAATTATATTTTTTCATGTTCGTTTTATTAATTTTTTAATTTAATTCTTGATTTTATGGTTCGCTGAATGTGCGATGAAAGTTAAACGCAAGCAGTTGTGCACATTAATTGACGAACCGAGTGACCGGATTTGCCTTTGGGACACGACTACTCCGTGTGGTTTTTTATCCAGCGGTGTGAGCTTTAATTACTCCCTTTAACTTGTGCCAATCTATTTTGTCTAAAAATAATGCCATTGGATGAGATTCAATCATTTTCCTTGAGATTGGACTACTTGCTTTTTGACTTGTAAAGTATGGTCGCATAAGAGATATATTATGTGAGTTGAGGACGATGGTGAAACGTCAAATTCTGTTTACAACTTCTTTTTTTTATTTCCAAAGTTATAGTGTGGCGACTCTAACAGATACACACACAAGTTACAAGCAAAATAGTGAAGAACACGAACGAAAAATCAAATAAGAAAAATACATCAGAACCGTATACGTATACCTTAGCGATAACATAACAATTCACATCAGTGGAGTATAGTCGAGTTTTAAAATCAAATTTCAAACACGGTCAGTAGCCTGATGGGTAACGCTTAGGTAAAATTTTTAGTGATTCAAACTGTCATAGCGTCAGTTCGAATCACACGTTCTTCTTCACTATTATTTCAAACGCTATAATAGCATTGTCAAATTTAACTATGGTGCCATACACGGTCGGGAAATGCATATAATTAGTATAAACATTTTTGGAAAATTGACGTTGTTTTAGGACGTATGATTTCCCCTCAACTTTTCTTGAAAAGTATTCGCATAATCTTTCCTTACTTCTTTCGAAAATCTTGGAATTCCCGAACATTTGCAAAACTCCTTTCACTACCCCTATACATAAAAAAGAATCAAAATGCGAGTCATAAGCTATCGTCCTATTTTCAAACCTTCGAATATATTCAATATTTTCGAAAATATTCTGTGGCATTCATTAAACTATTTTGGTGCCTTTACAAATCCCAGTACAAGTTTAGGAGACCTAAAAGTAAAAGGGCGATACCGTCCCGTGTTCCACCCTGTTCTACCACCCCATGGTACGTGAACAATAACTGCTACATCTCCCACACCTTTGCGGCTATTTCACCACATACGGTTGTAAAACCAAAGCTGTTTTGCTTATAAACAAGTGAAGCATCAGCAGATACTAGCAGTCTGACAAATAACAAACTAATAGAAGATGTGTCAAACGGGCAAATTTTATGATCCTTTTTAAGCCAGTACCGACTGGGCTTTCCTTCGCAGAAATTTGATCAATAGGACACACAATCCACATACTACACATGTTTACTGTACGATTGTATTAACAAACCACCGCCGTGCCCGGAAAGAGTATCATGGGTTGTAAGTCACATAGGGAAATTTATCCCTACAAGGGAATAACGCCAAAAATTAAAAATCAAACATGTTGTCTAGTGCGTCTTCACACTGGTCGTGTCTATATGTGGGGGGTCGGTTCCATCCTATCAGCATGTATGAAGTAGAATAAAACAAAAGATACATTTTTCTCGGGAATGTCGAAAAGACAGTCCGTCGAGGAAAAAACGAAGCCGTGGAAAGTGGCTAGAATCCAAGAGTGCACATTTACCACAATATTCGTAGTGTTCAATTAAAGGCAAAAAATTTACTTGGTCTATTATTCTGTGTTCATCTATTTATTCTACCCGTCAAAATTGTGTTGCACTATAAAAAAATGCAAGTATTTGCAATAAAAATTATCATGGCTTCAATTTATAGTGTTGGGTGAGTGCCACTAAAACCATCGCTCCCTTGCAAGAAGATCAACAAACACTGCTCCCTTTGAGATAATATCGCTCATACTTTTAGTCCTACGGAACGGCAACGATGTTCTCCACATTCGATTTCAGTGAGGCTTTGGGAAATACTATATTTTCCCGTATCACTGAAATAGAAATACAAATTCGATAATTCATAAGAGGTATTTATTAACGCGAAATTACTGTTGTTGGCGATGCAATAAAAAAATGGGTGGCGAGAGGCCTACTTTACGGAGACAATGACAATTGTGTCCTTCATCTTGTCTCTGGCTTCTGGTCATCTTGCGATAACGTACAATTGTGAACAGGACATTGAGGGCCGACCGGAACCGCTCGGTTTCTTTTCAAGGAAGCTGAGTCCCACTGAGCGACGTTACAGCGCCTACGACCGCGAATTACTCGCGATCTACAGCGCTGTCAAATACTTCTGTCATATGATAGAAGGACGTTCGCTCTCTATTTTAACAGACCACAAACCATTGGTGTACGCGTTCCGGAGAAGTCGGGAAATGCCTCCCCCCGACAAGAGCATCAATTAGACCTCATTGGGCAATATTCTACGGAGATCAGGCATATCTCCGGTAAACAGAACGTCACGCCGGACGCCCTTTCTCGAATCGATTCGATTCACTCGCGTACCGCCTTGAACAACACTGATCTTGCCCTAGCTCAACAGGAGGACGAACAACGTAAGTTCCTCCTAACTGCGAAAACGGCACTTGAGCTAAAGAAAATCATTCTTAGCGACCCTTTGGGCGAAATTTGGTGTGATGTCTCTACTGAAACCGCTAGACCTTACATTCCCAAGAAACTTCGTAGGGGCGTGTTCCAGGTTTACCACAACCCAGCCGACCCCAACGGCCGAGCAACAGACGCTGCTGTCCGTCGCAAATTCATTTGGCCCCTGATGAACAAAGAACTCACCGGTTGGGCCCGTGGTTGTCTCCAGTGTCAACGCTGCAAAGTCGCGCGACATAACGTACTGGAGCCAGCACAATTCAAGCTTCCCACGGTACGGTTCGCCCATGTCCACATAGACATAGTGGAACCGCTTACTCCATCAAGAGGATTTTCTTATATCCTCACTATGATAGATCGCTGCACGCGATGGCCAGAGGCGACACCTCTCCGAGCAGTTACTGCCGAATCAGTCGCCAAGGCTTTTTACTCAACTTGGGTCACACGGTTCGGTGTACCAACCACCTTAACTTAGGACCGAGGTCCACAATTTGAGGCGACAATTTTCAGGCAGCTAACAAATCTCCTCGGCTGCCAAAGAAGTCGTACCACCGCGTACCACCCGCAATCAAATGGGATGATACAGCGCTGGCATAGATCTCTAAAAGCATCACTCATGTGTCATAATGACACACAATGGTTTGACGCCCTTCCCACCGTCCTCCTCGGCCTAAGGACAAGTATTAAGGAAGACCTGGGTGCTTCGGCAGGAGAGCTTACCTACGGTACCAACCTCCTCCTTCCAGGAGAACTTTTCCTGAATGTCGAAACACCGTGTGATCAACTTCGCGAATTGGGACATCTCCGTGACCTGATACGTAAGGTTAGGGCAACCCCTGTAACCAGGCACGGGTCCAAAAAACGTTTCGTCCACCCTCGACCCACCTTATGATGGCCCATTCAAAGTCTTCCGCCGCATCAGTGACCGCGTCCTCGAGATCGACATTAGAGGCGGTCAGCGTCGAAAGGCTTAAGCCCTGCTTTCTGGAAGCTTCCGCTCCAGAACAACCCCCATCCACCGGCACGACTCACACTCCACCGACACAAACTCCCCGCACTCGCGCCCAGGCCCGACTAACCTCCTCCTAATCTGCCTTACCTGTTTCGTGACTACGTCACTGGGGAGGGAGTGAAGTGCGGCTTTTCAGGGCCCGATGAGCCACGCATCGCCGATCCCCACTATTACCAGCAATACAACTTACCTTAAAGTTGAAATTTCGGCAAGATTATACAATCTTGCTAAGGCATTAACCGCCACCCAATTAGCTGGAATCAATTCGGTTATCCCTACGGATAACCGACATAAATACATCTTAGGCAGCTTACCTTTTTTTGGGGCTGTTCCAAGCCCTCTTCACCACGGTCATTCCCGAAAGCATAATTCATGGCAAGATTATCAGCTTGCCATGACATCGATCCAGCATCAATCGATTTTCATCGGTATGATCTTTGATCTATCCTTTCCAAGGAGGAGATGCTCAAATTTACATTGGCCTTGCAGGCGCGCATATTTGCTTGGCCATCTGCATGACCAATTTATGAACCGTTGCCGTTTCTTGGAACGATCGCCAGCATCGGTCATGATCATCAATATTTACTTACCCAATGACTAGCTACGATTCACACAATGGCTAGCGAAGCCGTTTTCGTTTACTTAATGTAGACACCTAAGCGGATGCTCTTGCCTGATGGCACCAAAACGGGAGTAATTACCCTAAAACGATATGCATCTGATTGTATCTGGCCGTTGTGTGTTATTTTAAACAACCGGCAACGGTTGTATCCTGTGCTCGTTTACAGAATCCAACGTGCATTCATGTCTATTGGGATTGTTTGTCTTCAGCGAGAATTTCTGTTATCGGTCGCCAACCGTCCGCGGACCTAGGAAACATCACGTCAATCAACTAAGCGTTGATTTATGGTTGCTCATACGTGCTAGCGGATCTTCGGTGCGTTTTCACACCAGAAGGGTCCGCCGCCGGCAAGCGTTACACAAACTAATTGTGTACACAGCTGCCGACCCATCCAATGCCGTCGAACTCAAACAATCCGCATTCCCGTCGTCGATCATGGGAAATAGCGTTTCTGTTGACATTAGATCGCAGAGACCTTTTCCTTCAGCTAATGATCATTTCGATGGGATACGATAACAACGCCCGCATCCATCTATGTTCGTCCGTTGCTGGTCTTATGTAGCGCATACACATACATGGAAAAATCACCTCATGTTATCCAACCCAACCACGATTGACTGCCTCGGGTTGATCGTGTCGCTCCCTCCCCTTTTGAGGCTATTCGTCCTCAGTTCACCCTAGTGCTGATGAATGTTAGTCAGTCAAATTTTAGTTACCCAACGAGGCACCCGTGGAGGTTTTTGTACAGTTATTGTCGTGCGAGTCGTTTAATCGCGTATGAAGATCAACTCAAATTCTTTCAAAATCGCGTTTTTCCCACTGGTTATTGTGTATCGTGACCTTTTTGCATCAAACAATTAACGTAAAAATAAATGGGAAATTGCCCTTGTTATGTTTTGCCCCTTTTATTTTGAGGGAGTGAAGTATTGTAACGTAGAAAGGTTCTCTCTTAAAATACAACGTAACTTCTAGACTATATGTGAATAATTGTGTTCAGACATAATAAGGATAAACAGAAAAACAACTCCATCGTTTTATTTCACGGAAGTTGGTGATCGTGTGTTATTTTTGTGTCACCAGGTGAGCGGCCATAGTGAACAATTTCGTCGGACAACGTCGGGGTGTTTAGTTAACCAGTGTCATATGTTGACACACTACACTTACTAACCCCATAATATGTGAAATGGTCGGGAGATCCCCATGACCATTCTTTGAAGTTCGGTCCGAAGAGAAAAATTTGGTATATGTGGTAGAACTGAAGGTGAAAAAAGACATGATGGTTTGAATCTGAGACAAAGGATTCCGGAAGTAAACTAGTTTCCAATTCCGATCTCCGGAGAAGGTCATGCAAACGTTTTGATAATTCGATCCGCTCATAAAGTATTCAACTGGCAACGACATTTTGTAAAATCAGAGATATTGGCCTCACCAATATCGTCGTGTACCAATATTTGCATACAAGGGAACCTGATGTCCCAGATATAACTGACATCTTCGTTATCCAGGACACGTCTTACATCCGAGATTTTGTTTTAAGGGGGAAGTCTGCGTCTTCATCCAATACTATTTAACTGCCGAACGGGAACAAGCATTAAAAGACAATAACTTGGACATCATTTGATTGAAAATGGTGCTGAAAAGTTCTGTCAAATTTCTTCCTTGTCTCTACCGCTACCTGAAAAGCGATCGAACAGCGACACCTTTCGACCATTTTCCTGTACCGTCTTCTGGATGCAAATCAATCACCCAGCTTTTGAGATTGTTGTTTTCGCCGACTTTAACGTACACAGCTCTAACTGGTTAGTACATTCTAACAGAACTAACGGGACCGGGAGGCTTGTATAAAAGTTCGCTATTAGCAGCAATCTGACTCAATTCATGGTGGAACCTACGCGAGAACCGGATGATTGTGTGGCGGTTCCGCCAAACCCCACCGTTCGCTTTCCTGAAAAACCCCCATAACTTTCATCCAATCTCAATTTCACTAATGCAATCGCATTAGCATCTTAAATGCTCCACGCATTAACGAGACCAAATCATTAACCTAAAAGTCCCTGTAAAAGTAAACTTACCTTTCATGCACCTCTTCGCATACAATTCTCCGTAAGATTTCTTTCTTAACTTATCAGGCAGAACCCCCATTATTACAACCCAACTCCCATTGTTTCCCGCCAATCCATTTGCATAGGCACCCGAAGACATTTTCCTTTTTCAAGGACATTAATACACACAACGCATTATCGGGAAATTCCTGTAAAGAATTTTTCCTTCATACATATATCAATGCATCTCTGCATTAGCGACCAGGAACCCAATTTCCAATTAGTGTAGATATTCACCCTAGAGTTCGATCCTGGCGTCGCCATAGATGCCTTGTTCAATTGACACAGATGGTATATACAAACCGTCATTGTGTAATCATCTGAAATGCTTTGCAATGACTTGCAACTATCGATACAGCTGCAAGTACTTCTCTCGGAAATATTTCTTTGTTTGAATCCTCAAACAATCACCGACGTCGCGCTTTGCCGTCGGATTGGATTCAATAGCATAAACATATGAAAACAAAAGAATCCGATTCTTACAGTCGGCAGAGATACGATATACGATCTCTATTATTTCAATCCCTTTTAGCATCTAATGAGTGGCTGATATTTACTCAGCTGACCCGCATTACCGGATGATGCATTAGGTCGCTTCTTTCTTTGTCGGTATCCCTTGTCTAGGTTTCGTTTCGCTTTTGACCTGCAAGCGTTATGTAAACAACTCAGATCTGAACGATCACACACATACCACCATGTTCTTCATTACGAGATATGGTTTCCTATTCGACCAAGAGAGACTTTACGTTTCTCTGGTGGTAAGTAAATACATATCCTACATAACTTACGGCAAACGAAGGTTGTATCGCTGAGTCTGATTACAACCATCAAAGCGGACGGGTCCATCGTCACCCACTGTACCGGTGCCGGTACAGTGTGAAACGAAAAGTAGAGTTGAGTCGAGCGCGTTATCAATTAAAAAATAATTTTTCTTGTGCCCCCCAGTATAAGGCCATACAAGTAGAGTATAGAGTCGGTACTTTGTAACCTAATTTAATTCATTAAATAATATAAACTAAAGCACTGTGTTTCACTTGTCCGGTGTTTGGCGTTTTCTTCTCCGCTATGGCGATCGTTTTTTCTGTGAACAGTTTTCTCACAGTGTTTGGCGGGGCATTGTCGAAACTTTTAGTGACAGACGGATGGGGGATAGGGGTGAAACGAGCGCCCGTGTCTGGCACAATACTCCTAATTCCCACAACTGCGATGATTCCGCAAGCACCCTGGATCTATTTCTGACACCCGGCCCAAGAATTTAATCGCGGAAACGACTCCGCAGGTAAGAAATGAGCGATTGATAAATATCGTTTGACTAATCGAACCACAGGAACCCGTTGTCTTATATCTAGTAAAAAATCGAATGACCGTTGTCGTAGGTCTAATTAGCCATGATTAGTTACACGATTAGACTGAGATTGCGAGGACTTCGATAGTTATTTCTCTTCTTTTCGCCAATAGACGTCTGCAAAAAAAAAATCTTACATGCACGGGTTACGTCCGCAATACCAACGTCGACCCTATTCCGGAAGTGATGAGAGAAAAGATCAACAACAACCAAAACCATAAATAATTCAATGTATTAATGTGCATGGACAATACTTTTCTCGACACTCAATGACCATCCCATCATAAAAACACTCACTCTCGGATGATCATGAATTAATCTGGGCGGCAGCTACCCGCCGACGTCGAATGGTGTCTGGGCATTCCATACCCAAAGGGAAAATCATCAGTCATGGTCTAATTAGCCATGATTAGTTACACGATTAGACTGAGATTGCGAGGACTTCGATAGTTATTTCTCTTCTTTTCATCAATAGACGTCTGCAAAAAAAAATCTTACATGCACGGGTTACGTCCTCAATACCAACTTCGACCCTATTCCGGAAGTGATGAGAGAAAAGATCAACAACAACCAAAACCATAAATAATTCAATGTATTAATGTGCATGGACAATACTTTTCTCGACACTCAATGACCATCCCATCATAAAAACACTCACTCTTCATGCAAAATCCACAAAATCCGCCGACCTCGTTGTATTCACAAGATGATGCAGATTCGACTTCATATGATTAGCTACAACGTATAGGGCGGCACACCACGAGCAACAGAAGGAATATCTGCGATACTGACAACCGAATGCGACCCTCATCAACTCGTCGCATGATCTTATAACTTCGAACCACCTGCGGTCCACACTCAATGTGAGCGTTTATATCATAGCATGCTGAATGTCCGGCTTATGAACGGGAAACTTATGGGAGTCGCGGTGTGTCGTGTCTAAAATATCGGCAGTTTAATGCACAGGGCGAAGTGTAGGGCGTTTAGTACTTCAGATTATAGTAATAACCATTTTTGTGATTAAAACTGAGTGTTGTGGTTTTTTTCTATCGAATAAATACATCTGATTGTGACTAATTTACTGGTTGATGCCTACGAGAATGTGTTTTTCGGTTTGTAACAAGTACTTAAGTCCTCCACAGTTCGAGAAGGTCGCAATTTTCAAAACGTTTACCCATCACTCAGTTAATTGTTCGCTCTTTGCGCGGCAGTGTTATATATATCTATCTTCGTTGTCGCGTTACACAATGAGACTTGTGTAATAGGATTGTTGGAACGTCTTAATTGAAGTATAAAATATAATCCCAACCTGATACCGATCGCCGGAAATAAATCAATGTTCGCGGTATTGTCGAAGTCAACATTGTCAGCGACCTAAAGAAGAACTTTAATTGCCACCTGCATTTCAGCGGAATGCGGACTCCAGGAAATACTACTTCGCGTTCGCGAAGGATAACATGGTGTCTAAATAGATAAAACCCAGCAGAGAATGGAATGCTAGGGCAGAAGATTTGAATCTGTTATTTAGATACACGAACTGAAAACAAAAGGATACAAGAAAAGAGCAACCAAACATAAATGCCATTTTATGTGCCAGAAGAGGACGATGGGGGTGATGAGAGTTCATGATCAAGTCACTCGCCGAATTCAACTCCTTCAGCTTCCCAAACACTACTCCAGAGTCCTGTCAAAGGATAACATTCGGTGATGGCTTTCTGTAAAGCTCTATTCAGGTTTTCTATTAATTCTTGTGGTTTTCTAGCTGATCGTATTCCCAAATCCCCACGGCATCACTTAGTCTAGTAGGGACGAACAACCAGAAAGGGAGAAAGGGTCATCTGTTAGCGTAGTTTTTATTTCACAGTCGTTTGAGTGAGTCGGTGCGAAACTTTTCAGCCCACACTCTTATATTATTTGTATTACTCTGAATTGATCTTTTATTATACTACAAAAGGATTCGACTCAAGGCATAGAATATTTGGAGATAAAGAGAAAAGCATAGAGATAGATGCAATGTCTGATTAAAATTAATCATTACTCTCACAGCAGGAATGTGATACTAGGTACAGAAATGAATTTTCGCAAATACAAAGTAAGCAAAGGAGCCAGTTTTGAAGTTGATTTACCAATCGTTCAACAGCGTTAACGTAATTTGGCTGATACAACTCGTATAACCGACGTTGTAACTCCACTTAACAAGATACGATGGAACGTTAGTCTGAATGAATTTTGTTTCATAGATGAAGAACAAATTCAAGAGGATCCTGTTGTGTCCTCTTTCAATCGTCTAAATATCTGAATATCTGAAAGAATCCCTAGAATCTTTTTTAAGAGCCTGTGGAACCACCATTATATAATTGCTGCTTGGGGGAAACTTGCCGATGATGGCCCGAACCGATTAGCATGTAATTCAGAAACTAAGAACATAAAATAAAAATAAAAAATGTTATAAAAATGAAAAAAAAAAAAAAAAAATGGCCCGAACCGATCAGCGAACCTTCGAAGGTGGCTGAAGTTAAGTAAAAAATTATGAGGGTAGCTGACCCCAGGATATGTTCATCTTGTGCTATCTGTTATGGCTGCCATGAATCTTTTCAATGGGTATTTAAATTGAAAGAATGAAAGACTTATGACGACGATTTTTAGACGTGTGGTATTTCGTTTGACGGTATTCCCAGACCACCTTTCGGGGGATGGAAAGTCATGGACGACATTGGTTCCTAGAAGTCGCGTTCAACGGTGTTGCCAGACCCCCGGCAGAAAATGCATGAATGGTAACTGAAAGACCTACGACGACGGTCAAGTTACATTCGTTAGATCTACATCAACCGTCTCGCTGTCGTTCGATTGATCAAAAGGCTCTGATAAATCGTTTGCATGCCACCGATAAAGAAAGTCCGTTCTTGCTGGTCAACAAATTGACGATTCTCTGGATTCATAATATTGGCCCATTGGATTTAGCTGGGGACCTCCAAAAACGGTCTTATCTTATCTTATCTCAATGATCTACGACAATTGTACTCCTGCTGTGCGAGTGATCAATGACTGCATTAAAACGAAAACTCATACGAACCTAAACGTTGGTTTCACAACACTTTAAAAAGTTGCGATATCGGTTTCGTACCTTCATAACTATTTTTCCTGTTTCCCCACTTACGTTTTTTTTTAATAATAATATACCACCGCTATGGTGTTTCTCGAGCAAACATCCTGCACGCCCATCTCCTTCAAAGCTACCTCTGACCACAAACCACCCCGAAACGCCATTCTGGATGAAATTAAGCCAAGTAAGACAAGAAAGAACATTGCGGAATTTAGGGAAGAATAACCAAAACAAAAACACACCAATTAACAACATCCTTTACACGATCTTAAGCCCGTGTTAAGCTCATCGAATATATATCATGCATTCCACAGCGGATGCTCTACCCTCTCTTACCGATACTCTTAATTGAGTAATTTAGCTAATTAATTTGCTTTTTATGCTTCACTAAAATCTCAGGGTTATCCATTCCTTCTATCCATCTCATACTCGTACACACTCGATATCAGGTCCTACTTTGGCTCCCCTCTACGTGTATTCATTTAATTAAAGGTGCTACTATCACAAAACCATGGAACTCAGAAGGGCAATACAGACGAATCGGAGATATCGGATGATCATGAATTAATCTGGGCGGCAGCTACCCGCCGACGTCGAATGGTGTCTGGGCATTCCATACCCAAAGGGAAAATCATCATTTATGGTCCTAATCGAAAGAACGGGGTACACCAGGTTTAATGACTTCAATTCGGTTTCTTCTTAAGAATGGTGACGATAAGACTTAATGGGCGGTTGAGGTAATAAAAATAAAGATACGGCAGAAGTGTTGTGTGTCAAAGGAGGCGGCAACTGGGAATTCAGATTCGCAGAGGCAATTTCATTTCTTCATGTTAATTTATAGGTGCATTTGCAAATAGTCGTCAATTTAGCACGATGGCTTTAGTACGCAGAGAATGTTATTTGGCAATTGTACTTGTCGGAAGCAATTCCGATTCGGTTGAATCAATAGACTCCCCAGAGTGTGGTTGGATGCCTGGCTGGGCATTAAGTGTGCGTCGTGTTCTTGGGGCATCCACTATGCGTATTTCAAACTTGCATTCTAATGTGAGTTATTTAATTTTCTTGGAATACAATATCTGCGAAGGAGGTTGTGGCTTTCAAAGCGTCAGCGATCATGTAATTTATGAATTTATTGGACTTCTTTCTTCGTAATGGAAGGCAATAGTACTAAAAGAGCGTACAATCAATCAATATAAACAATTGAGGCATTTCACCACATACTCAATGGTAAACGTGTCAAGTAAATCCAGATGTCACTGGACATGGATAATTTCATACATGGATCAATCTTACACTCGCAATACAAGATATTCCTTATTAAAGGATCTTGGTTCAACTTTGTACACCCCCACACTTTTCCGCCAGTTGGGGGGGGGGGCTGGCAGCGAACATACAGGGCAAAGTGAACCAATGCATGCAGCGACATGCTGAGAAAGGTTGGCACAACCTTGCTTGTAAAAACAAATTATTATGGAAAATTAAACAAGTCTCGGATATGGATCGGATACCGGTGGAGACATTTACTAAATAAGGCAAAGACCGGATCCCGGTTGTAGTGCCGATGATGATGATACTTCAGACATATTGCAGCCTGAATCACCCAATACCGTAATGTTGAATTACGCTCATGACACCATAGTCTACTCCAGCAGCAACTTTGTAAAGGAGCATGTTGCGGATTCGCAGTCGAAATAACCGGCGAATTCGCAATATTTAAATTTGTGGCATCATTTAAATTTGTGGCATCACTTAACAATATGTGGCATCACCAATGAACAATGTCAGCAATCAGCTGACATTTATGAATTCTGTTGGTTGTCACTTGACAACCAATTCTTTATCTTCCTTTTCAATTCTTGGTTTCGTTAGCTTTGGATGAATTCAGTTTTGTTAATCTTTATTAATCTTGAAAATCAATCGAAATAAAGTTCATGTTTTATTGCTAAATTGTACCCAACAGTCTTCACTTCTTTAAAAGGCTAATATTTGGGAATAACAACCAAAGGTAATAATTTCACTTTAAACATTCAAAATTAGATTATTCCAGCAAACGTGGACCGGTGCCGCTATACATTGGTTCTGCCGTGCATTATCCCAGACCACCGAGCATTCATTGGGTGGATAACAGTTTTGTAATATACAATTACAAAACAGAGCAAGAAACCGCATTAACAATTTCCTCCCAAATCTATCAACATACTTTAATAAATGGAAAAATCACCTAAATCCTGAAAAAACCCAACTAATTGTGTTTAAGAGTAAAAATGAGCACTGCTCAAACAATTCCAGCCGCACCCACAACAAAATTAGACTCTAACTAAATAACACCCCGATAAAACCTTCCAAAACTTAGAAATATCTGGGAATAACCTTATAGCGTTTGAAATAATAGTGAAGAAGATCGTGTGATTCGAACTGACGCTATGACAGCTCGAATCACGAAAAAAATTTTACCTAAGCGTTACACACCAGGCTACTGACCGTGTTTAGAATTTGATTTCCAAACTCGACTATATTCCACTGTTGTGAATTATTTTTATTACCGCTGCATCCGAATGAGCGCTGCGACCTCACCCGCACCGTTCCGGTCGTTAACGTCGGACGGGCGCCACTGGAAACAACACTCGTCAACACCACCACTTGCCTCGATGGAATGAGACCAATGACCAGGCACGTGGTCACCTATTGTGGGTTGTCCAGCACAATTCCAACCCGGAACACATGCCCAGCCACGTTAACCGCATCCTCACACTGGAAGAGGAACCTCCCGTCCCTGGAACCAGACGATTCGCCAAAGATTGTCGAAGGCGGGCGGAATGTTGCGAATTCGCAGTCGAAATAACCGGTGAATTCGCAATATTTAAATTTGTGGCATCATTTAAATTTGTGGCATCACTTAGCAATATGTAGCATCAGCAATCAGCTGATATTTATGAATTCTGTTGGTTGTCACTTGACAACCAATTCTTTATCTTTCTTTTCAATTCTTGGTTTCGTTAGCTTTGGATGAGTTCAGTTTTGTTAATCTTTATTAATATTGAAAATCAATCGAAATAAAGTTCATGTTTTATTGCTAAATTGTACCCACCAGTCTTCACTTCTTTAAAAGGCTAATATTTGGGAATAACAACCAAAGGTAATAATTTCACTTTAAACATTCAAAATTAGATTATTACAGCAAACGTGCACCAGTGTCGCTATATATTGGTTATGCCGTGCATTATCCCAGACCACCGAGCATTCATTGGGTGGATAACAGTTTTGTAATATACAATTACAAAACAGAGCAAGAAACCGCATTAACAATTTCCTCCCAAATCTATCAACATACTTTAATAAATGGAAAAATCACCTAAATCCTGAAAAAACCCAACTAATTGTGTTTAAGAGTAAAAATGAGCACTGCTCAAACAATACCAGCCGCACCCACAACAAAATTAGACTCTAACTAAATAACACCCCGATAAAACCTTCCAAAACTTAAAAATATCTGGGAATAACCTTATAGCGTTTGAAATAACAGTGAAGAAGATCGTGTGATTCGAACTGACGCTATGACAGCTCGAATCACGAAAAAAATTTTACCTAAGCGTTACACACCAGGCTACTGACCGTGTTTATAATTTGATTTCCAATCTCGACTATATTCCACTGTTGTGAATTATTTTTATTTATCGCTTGGTATACGGTTCTGATGTATTTTTCTTATTCGGTTTTTCGTTCGGTGTTCTTCACTATTTTTGCTTGTGAATTCTGTGTGTATCTGTTAGAATCGCTACAACCTTTTCCAATGACCTTTAATTCTCCACCCACATTAAAAATACTTAACGTAAAACCACAATATAACTGAATCTCTGTAGAAGAGTGATGTGAAAACCTAACGGTCTCTCCCGCAAAGTCAAACTGCGTTTCTGTAAACAAATAATTAGCCCCACACTCGCATATGCGTGTCCACTGCGGTATCATATAACACCCGCCCAAATAGAGAAGCTATCCACTTTCAAAAGGAAATGCTTCAGCCTGGTCACTGGCCTCAACCGACAACCCAACTCTTACAAATATTACAATGACAGCTTACTATAGAATGTCTCAATTGACACAACCTAGAGCTGTCTATCAAATTTATTGAAAACCTCCCAAATAATCCCACCCCATAATAACTTCACTCCTGTCAAATCCTGTAGATGACATGGCTCACTACATGAACTATCTCCACACGAGACCTCTTTCCACCTCTGGAAGATCGGTTAATGACTCCAATGAGGTAGTATACCATTACACCGAGCTGGCACCCAATCAGTTCAAATACTGTAACACACATCCATTCTTCAATATTTTGCGTTTTAACGAACAACCGGAAAGAGTTATCCCACTAACTGACCATATCCCATCGATCTCTATATTCCCCAATTCACATTACATATTTAACTTATTATAATATTAACTAGGATAAGCTAGATTAAGTTAAGATAACTATTAGACTAGATGAAAATAAATAATAAAAATTCTGGTTTTCTGCGCTTTTCCAGGAAGACTATCAACATTAAAATCTATAATACTCCAATAATTATTCGCACATACAATTATGTTTGAAAAATGTGTAATGTATACATGTAAATAATTGTATCACTAGAATTATTAGTTAGCTGTAGTACGTAAAAATTGATTATTGGTGAAATAAACACAGTATGTTAAAAAAAGAAAGAAAAGAAAATCAACTTCAGGGCGCACAGTTAAACACGGAGAATCACTCTTCAGCCAGAGCACACGAATGTGGTAGGCTTTGCCTGACCATGTGTTTCCTCGCTGTTGTAATATCCAAGTACCAAGGAATGTCTCTTTATAGATGGTCTCACCGACTCAAGCCTCCGTCAAATAAGTAATGCGCCAAATCATATAAAGGGGCAACTTGACCTTATCTTTACAACGGACCTCTATAATTCCTCAATTGCCCTTACTCCTAGTCCTCTCCACCATCGACAATTGCCACCCTCCGCTTCTCGTACCCCTTTATCGTGACAGCTTATCCAAAACCTCACCAACCCACGTCAACTTTTCCTACAACTTCCGCAGAGCTAACTTTCGCCTATTAAATGAGCATCTTAGTAGAATCGCTTTTCACTTTGATCATCTAGAGGTATAAGAAGCTACTGCCACTCTCTATAAGGGAATATACAATACCATTTCCCTATATGTCCCTTATTCTCGACATAGGGCATCGGTTTCCTCGCCTCCATGGTACAACCGCAAACTCCGTACTCCTCGGAACAAGAGGAATAATTTGTGGAACATTTTCCTAAGAACACGCTCTTCCCTGGAGTACTCCAACTTTTTCGGTTCCTTTTACAAATTCACCGAGCTTTACAACTCCCTTTTCTACAATTATCTCACAAAAAATCAAAACAACCTAATAAATGACCCCAAATCTTTTCCCTCTTTATTAACTATAAACGTAAACCTGACGCCTATCCCATCTCCCTTTCCTATGACACGATTACCTGAACTGACCCACAAATTACTGCCAATCTTTTCCTTCTTTCCTTAAAAAATCCTTCACGGACAACTCTTTCCAGCCTAACCGCCCTTACTTCAAAGGCCTGCCCGAATTCTCCCCTGGCCCCTTTCATCTCTCAAATTCAGTATCACCTGGTTGAAGAAAAATTAAACTTGTTTAAAGACGAGTTCAGCCCTGGTCCTGATGGACTTCCGGCTGTCCTTTTAAAAAAATCTTCCTTTTAAAAAACCCTTCACGGACAACTCTTTCAAGCCAAACCGCTCTTACTTCAAAGGCCTGCCAGAATTCACCCTTGGCCCCTTTCATCTGTCAAATTATCCAGAATCGCCTAGTTGAAGAAAAATTAAACTTGCTTAAAGACCAGTTCGGCCCTGGCCCTGATGGACTTCCGGCTGTCCTTTTAAAAAAATCTTCCTTTTTTTTCTCCCGCTATCAAAGATATTCAATCTATTCCTTACACAAGGTGCCTTCCCTAATATTTGGAAATCCTCTTTTGTCACCCCCATACATAATAAGGGGCCTAAAAAGCATTAGTAACTACCGTCCTACCGCCAAACTCTCACATATTCCAAAACTGTTCGAAGGCATTCTTTACAACGCGTTATGTTTCCGCTGCAAATTCATTATCTCACCCAACCAGCACGGTTTTCTTACGGGTAGGTCGACCACCACCAATCTAGTTGAATACTCATCCCACGCTCTCCGTGCCTTAGAGAAGGGCAACAAAGTCTATGTAATCACAGCCGATTTCACCAAGGCCTTCGACAAAATCTCCCACAATCTCATTCTCTTTAAGCTATCCTCCCTTGACTTTGAACCCCCACTGATTAAGTGGATTTCCTCCTACCTTAACGATCGAACCCACCGTGTCAGATTTAGATCCACTCTCTCCAATCCTTTTCTGCCCATGTCAGGGGTTCCCCAGGGAAGTCATCTTGGACCCCTCCTATTCATTCTTACTATTAATGATATAGACTCCAGTATCAAGCACTCCTCCATCTCTCTATAAGCGGACGACACTAAACTCTTTAAGGCGATCCGCTCTATTGTCGACTCCTCACTTCTCCAAATGGATCTTGACAGCTTTTCAACTTGGTGCCAAAATAACTGCCTCGAACTAAATATTGCCAAATGTCACTGTATCGCATTCTCCCGTAAACGACCCCCCCCCCCGCTACGTCCCTATGTCTTACTCAACCAACAGATAACACCCGTACAAACGATTCGTGACCATGCAATTTTATGTGATAGGGAGCCTAACTTCATCCCACATATTGATGACATTATTCGCAAGGCCAACTCTGTCCTTGGTTTTGTGAAACGCTGGTCGAAAGAATTCTCTAATCCCTACCTTTCCAGATCGCTCTATATAGCCTTTGTCCGCCCCCTTCTTGAATATGCTAGTCAGGTTTGGTCTCCTCAGTACTCATCCCATATTCGCAGTGTATTGCTCTGAACAGCTCTACCATCTCCTTCCCCACATATACATCCAAATCCCTACACCTTAACTTAAATTCGCAATAAACGAATTCAACATTCGTTTATCGCCCTTGGATATAATTCCCCATAACCCTAAACCCAAATTCATAAAAATATATTATCCCGATCAAACAAAATTCCTGGTAAACGAATCAAATATTCGTTTATCACTCCATACAGTCAATTTCCCATGGCCTCCAAACAAAACAAATACATGGTAAATTGAACCAGATGTTCAATTACCATAGGTAAACAAAACCCGAATCCCACTGCATACCCTCACAGGCACTGCATATTCTAGATGTTCCGAGAATTCGCCTAACCGAATTCTTGTCTCAAAAACAAACACTTGGTTTCACCCAGGGTATCTAAATCGAGATATTGCATTCGATTCGATCGCTTCGAGATACAAAATCTCGATTTGGTTTCATTTATAAGGTCGATGAAAGTCAGATTCGAGGATCAGTCACAATGGCGTCCGATGTACGACGACGCCATTCATAACTCTCTAAGCTGGCGTCCGACGTTTGGGGAGATAAATTAAATATTAATATTAATAAAGGTAGTGTCAGATTCCAAAACCTGCATTTTTATTGGATTCGGCTGAATTTCAGGTCTCTTTCATTCAACAATCGGTCGTCACTCTTCCCTCAGGCCTGAGGAAGCACGATAGCGACCGCAACGAGCCTTCTCAAGGGCGGTCTTGAGAGATCCCTCGTCCTTTTAAGGGCAGGCAGACACGCTCCATGAAGGAAAGGCTACTACAGCAGGGTCGAAAGCGTGCAACGTCGGTTTTTGCGTTTTGCCCTCCGAGGATTGAATTGGGAAAATACTCTGATTCTACCCCCCATACACGAGCCGTCTTCACCTAATTAACCCTAACACACTTAAAGAGCACAGAATTCATGTCGACATCCTCTTCATCTACCGTCTACTCTCAGGTTCAATCAACTGCCCAAGCCTGCTCTTCTCCATCACATTTTCCACTAATCCCTGAAATCTGCGAAACCATCGACTCTTCTATTTGCCCGCCCATCACACGTTTTACGGCTCCAGTGGACCCATTTCGCGATTGCAAGGGTGGGCAAACTCTCACCCCGCGGTCTTTGGCTTCAATCTCACTTCTCCCTCTCTTAAACGTCGTCTCCTCTCTTACCCATCCTGACCCCGCCAAGCTCACCGCCTACACTCTCTCACACCCATACTCACACCCTAGCATCCGGCTTATCCTCGCCCTTCCCAGTCCTACCACTTATATAGGGTTTTGCAATACAGACTTGACAACTTTGAATTTAATTTGAACGCACCCTTCCACTAATCATCGAACTGTCACTGTCAATTTATTCAGTAAACTCAACATTTTCATCATGGTTAAGTACACGAACGAACAACGTCTGCAAATTATACAAATTTACTACCGAAAAAAAGTTGTCAAGTCCCTATTGGAAAACACTATACCATTATTCTATCCATCTTTGTTTAATTCCCCATTCCAGTTTTTAAGTTACTTAAGTTACAACCCGCATGCCATCGTTTTTAATAAGTTCGTAAGTCTATTTATAAGTTTACCACTTGTACTAAGCGAATTAAACTGAGGGTTCTGCCCTCGCTTCATTAATTCATTCATTTATCCCGACATTTAAGACCAATATGCATAGATACAGTATTTCCTTATCCTCTACCTTTTGCTCCGCTCACTCTGGACTTTAATATTTGATCGTGCTACAAAGCCCCATTTTGTGCGTACGTTAGTGTAAACAAAAGAAAACCAATAATTCTGAAGATATGTGGCCACTTACCAACGTGTTTCGAAATTTTAGAGGCTCATAATGAAATAAACTTTTTTTTAATAACGCCCTTGGTTTCACGATTTAGTTGGTGACACTACATCGGTATTGTCCGTTCTTGGCCAACGGGCAGCAGCTAATGGTTATTATTTGACACGCTAAGTTAAAAGTCAGGATGAAGGTTTATATGGAATACGTCGCAAATAGGTTCAATGTATTTCGGCGAAAGGGTAGCTGATTTTTTGAACTAAATCCAAATTGCAACGCTTTTTATACTCTAATAGCCAAAACAAAATGTCGAGTACTGCGTTGACGCACCATCTACATGGCGATAAGGCGTAGTGAAATTAATTTGAGTGTTCTTCAGAGTTTCACAAATGAAATGGCTAACGCGCATTTAATTGGCAGTTATTTCAACATGTAATATTTTGTACATCATACGAAACGTGGGAGTCAACAATATTATCTACCTCTGAGAAACCTCACAGCCCATTATTTCTCAGGCTTTCCCATTCCACCCACTTCCATATTTCTCAGGCGAACCTTCCCATAACAATACCTCCTTTAACGAGTTGGATTGCATACAAGCGTATGATATACATGGACAGGAACCTTACCGTCCCTTAACTTTCCCCACGTTGTGTTCGCGATCATTTTCCGTGTAATTAACCAAAGTCGCTCCCACCCATTCACGTTCCGTTCGCTGCCTATACAACGAGTCATTAATGAATGGTTTACTTTAAATCAGTCAGCTTTTACAACAGTTGATGTAATCAGAGACCCAGAAGTTAAATGATCAACGTTCCGAAACTCTTACAATGATCAACATATCGCTGTGATCACGCCAGAAGACGCACATCTGTTCCCACGATCTAGGTCTAACTACCAATTATCACCGGAAGATGGGTGTCTCACTTCGCCGATTTTGAATCCAAAGATTTCACAATTTCCTAGTCGATCACGATGGATCTTGGCTCAACATGCTCCAGTGCACCGGACGCTCCCCAAAAAAATGTTTATTAGTCCAGTGAATCAAGGGGCTGAAATTGCCGATAGCGCCAGATGCCTTGACTGCGATTCGAATCGTTTGCTTCGATTGTGCCGTCGGTGAACATCAGCAGCAGCTGCTGACCCAGCGGATGTCGTTTATTGTGCCCGCATTCTGACGTCAAGATCTGTCTACGGCAGACATTTGGTTGCGGAATAGTTCTGGTCGAGGGGGCAGATAGGGGACGATTGTGAAATTGAGATGCGATACGGGTCAGTAGACAGGAAACGCAATCAAAGTAACGTCTTTATTCAATTTATGAAACGTGATTTCATTTGAAATTGTCGGAGCTTCAGAGAAATCTCTGTTATTGGGTTGATTTTTGAATGTACCGTCCAATGGGGGACCATGGTCATTAATCAGCTGCCTTGAAGTATATTTTGCTTAACAGTGATTCATCGAACTGAACAGATTTGTTTTCATTTTTTTCCTTTAAGGGGCGATAATAATTAATAGTTTTTTTTTTGCCTTAAAATTCAGGAAAACACCCGTAGAAAACGCTCGTGAAACTTTCAAAACGAAATTTGACATCTTTCTGTGTTTTTCCGACGATTTTCGAAGGTGTCTTTTACAGCGCGCCGCAGCTATACTGCAGCGGGACGGAGGAAAATACCTTTTCGCTATTGTATTTTACTCTACAATACCCAGAGACGGATTTATGTACCTGACTATCTTGTGTGTACGTATGTATGTATATATATATATATATATATATATATATATATATATATATATATATATATATATATATATATATATATATATATATACAGTGAGCATCAAAAGAAAGTGTACAGCATTGAACTGCATTTTTGGAACCCTGTTAAAGCGAGGGGGTTCGATCTTTTAGTAAAATACTTATGTTATTTTTTATCCCCAGACCATTACCGAACCGTCCCCGTGCTTAATTGTTGAATTAAAATTTTTTTGCTTAAATTCAGTTTTTTTCGTTCTCCATATTTTTGGTGGTTTTATTGAACCAAAAATCTCAAATTCGCTCTCGTCACTAAAGAGAACATTTCCCAGAATGAAGAACTTTCTTTTTGATACTCATTATTTATTTTTTTATTGTATTTTTACTTCATTATTTTCTGTTAAGTTTTATATGGCAATTCATTGAAAATAAACTACCTTAAAAAATAACATAAGTATTTTACTAAAAGATCGAACCCCCTTGCTTTAACAGGGTTCCAAAAATGCAGTTCAATGCTGTACACTTTCTTTTAACGCTCACAGTATATATATATATATATATATATATATATATATACGTTTTTTTTTTTTTTTTTTTTTTTTTTTTTTTTTTATTAGACTTCTCTCGGGAGAGGCGAACCTATAGCGCCGAGTGGGAGCCCCGAGATGCCATCAAATAACTGTTATATATACATATATATAAGTTAAGTATATATATAAGTTATATATATATATACATATATTATATATATATACATTATTAATTATATACATTATTATATATATACATTATTATATATATGTTATATATATATATATATATATATTTATATATATATATATATATATATATTTATATATATATATATATATATATATATATATATATATATAAATGGCGCTTGGCTAATAACCTTGCCCGGAAAAACAAATTATTATGGACAATTTCACAAGTCTCTGATAAGGACGGGGTACCGGTGGAGAAGCTTGCTAAATAAGGCCACGACCGGATCGCGATTGTAGTGCCGATGATAATGATGGTATATATGATATATATATATATATATATATATATATATATATATATATATATATATATATATATATATATATATATATATATATATATACATATATATATATATATATATCTATATATATATATATATATATATATATATATATATATATATGTTATATATACGAGAGTGGGCTGTAAAGTTTCCGACTTAACAAAGATACAAGACATTTTTTCTTAAAATTTTATTTTCCTACATACTCTCCTTGTAATTCTACACACTTCTCCGAGCGATACTCCCATCTCACTAACCCGTCCAAATAGTTCTCGGTGTTTTTGTCTGCAAAATAACTGTTCACGAAGGTGAATGCCTCCTCATTTGATGAAAATCTCTGTCCTCCGAGCGCAATTTTTAGATTAGGTAACAAAACTAAGTCGCTTGAGGATAGATCTGGTGAGTAAGGCGGATGGTCAAGCAGCTCAAACCGTAATTCGCGGATTTTCGCCATGGCAACCGCTGAGGTGTGAGACGGCGCGTTGTCTGGGTGAAACAGGATTTTCTTTTTCTGCAAATGCGGCCGTCCTTCCGCAATTTCTGCTTCAGTTGGTCAAATAATGATGCGTAGTATGCTCCTGTAATGGCTTTTCTTTTTGAAGATAATCAGTTAAGATAAATCCATGACTATCCCAAAAAACAGCCTCGCAGTCGAAAAAACAGTTTTTGCTTTTTGTTTTGGAGCCGACTCCCCCGTTGCAGTCCACTGTTTTGACTGTATTTTTGTTTCGGGCGTATAATGGTGTATCCAATTTTCATAGGCAGTAATTAATCGGGGCCAAAACTCGGATTTATTGCGCGTAAACTGCGCCAACAGAGCGTTGGAAATGTTCATTCGAACACTTTTTTGGTCTAACGTGATCAAACGCAGCACCCAACGGGCGGACAGCTTTTTCATGCCTAAGTATTGATTCAATATGTGACAAACACGTTCTTTGGACATTTTCGTAACCTCTTCTATCTCTCTCACTTTAATTCGGCGGTCGTCTAGCACCATTTGGTGAACTTTAGCGATGTTATCGTCAGTTGTTGCAGTTTTTGGATGTCCCGAACGTTCATCGTCTCCCAAGTTCTTGCGGCCACATTCAAATTCAGCTGCCCAAAATTTCACTGTGGTAAATAATGGTACAGAGTCCCCATGGTGAATTACACGGGCCAAAAGGGATACCCTGGAACTCGAATTGTCCGCCGGGAACAATAAATGCGCTATATTTAATAGTTTCGGCATCCACTGGCACGCAAAGGAAACCTTTCTTCAAGTCGAGTGTACTGAAGATCTTCGCGTCTTACAGTTTATCCTGGTGGTCCTCGATGATCGGCAGGGGATGTCAACGCACAATCGGTGTGTTCCGTCTTTCTTCTTGACTAACACAATTAGGCTTGCATAGTCAGATAATGTGGGTCGAATGATGCCCTGGTGTTCATCATCATCGGCACTACAAGAGGGATCCAGTCTTGGCCTTATTTAGCAAGTCTCTCCACCGGTATCCGGTCCATATCTGAGACTTGTTAAATTGTCCATAAGAATTTGTTTTTCGGGGCAAGGTTATTAGACGTGTGCCAACCTTTCTCAGGATGTTGCTGCATGCATTGGTTCACTACTTGCCGGGTGCCAAAGTAGCTATCCAGGGGTGTAACGTGGAGACTGCATGTCAACTTGGATTGAACAGTGACAGGGATCGTCCTGGTCTTCGTTCGTCGGGTTGAAGGCAGAGAATTGCCTGTATGCCCCCCCCCCCCCCCCCCCCCGTGCCTTGGTTTTGCCAATCCGTTATTGACTTTCTTTCGTTGGACTCAAGCAGCGTTGCCTTTTGATATATTGGTTCATTGTCTTTTGATGAGTCTCATACTCACTGTTATCTCCAACGTCTTGTTGGGCCTGTGATTTTCTGTGCACGTCATTCTCGTCTTCGATGTGAGAAATATCAGTCTTAACACGATTCTCTTTTTCGTGCGCGCTGGTCTGCAAAATTTCCGGCAATTCTTTAGCATCGTCATCAGGATTAATGTAAATGGTACCGTTCTTTCCGTTGAAGTTTCTTCACCCCAAGAAGTCAGTTCAGATCAATAATTTTTACTAAGAAATAGTATCTGAAACAACACGTATGAGAGACGGAAAACAATGCCAATTTATCGTGACTTCCGTTTGGAATTCTCCCAGCCCCCTATGAGCAGGTGGGCCTATTCCTGTGAATAGGATTCTGCGGTCAGCTGAAACGGTGGGGTCCAATTATTTCGTGCTCGTCTCTGCGCATGAGCGTCAGATCGCTCCCGGTGGCAATGAGTGTGTCGACATTCCTGACATGAATCGTTACCATCTTCATATACTTCTTCCGTGGACTGCGTGTTACAATGCAATCCTCTTTCTTCTGCCGACATTTTGTTGTGATGTGACCCTGTTCGTTACAATGGCAACATTTTGGGCCTAGCTCTTTCAAGAGACATGTTGCGCATACACGACGTGTTGCCCCGCAATTGAAGCAGTTTGTACCATGTGTCCTTTCTTCGTTGCCAGTGGCTTTGTTCCTCTCTCCTCTTGCATTGGGTTTCTCATGTGACGTTTCATCCTTTTTATTAATCGCGTTTGCTGACGACTGTTCCCGCAAGATTATCTTATCGGATACGTCAATTAAGGATTCCTTCGCAGGAAAGCACTGCATGCGAACTTGATTCCATAACAATTTGTCAAGGATACACTCGATAAGATAATCTATTATACCTTCATTATTGACCGACACATAGTTACCCATCACAATCTTATCGTCTGCGTATTCTCTGGAGATCTCGATTTTGCATAAGTCAATCCTACTTGCTTTCGGGCGATACATCTGACCCAACTCGTTCATGAGCTCGTAAAAGGTTATTTCCAGATGTTCGGCTTTTGAATGCAACCACTCGAACGCTTTGTTGCTGAATTTCATTCTGACCAACGTTTTTGGCATGTCATCCGCTAGCACATACGTCTCCTTTATGAACTTGATCTGCCTTTCCCATCAGGCGTACCGTCGAACTCACTTACTAATTCAGCAATCATCTTAATGCTCACGTTTGATTGTAGGGAAAACAAAGCGGCTGTTTTGCTTCGTCTTTCGCGCGTCTCTCGTGTCCGCGAATCGTCTGTGGCTAAGTGCACGTCCTGTCCCAGCATCGCGATTTCACGTTGAGCGAGTTCGAGTTCACGCTGCATTAGTTAAATTTCGCACATATGAAGTTGTCCTTCACGTTTTGTTATCGTTGCACTGGATCGAGATTTTTGGCTGCGATCCTTGTCTTCGGTATTTCCTGCGCAATTGCGGATTCCTGTGTCAGATGCGATATCCTTGTTCTCCCCCTTTCGTTGGTGATTCTCATTCCATTGTCCGTTGGGTCATGTTCAACCAGTCGGGCGATTATCTCGGCTTTGGTACGGCCGATGGCTAATCCACACATTTTAGCCTTTTGTCGCAATTCGCTATCTATGAAATCGCTCGTTTCAGGCATGGTTAATTTATCCTTTCCCGGTTGGAAGTTATGGTGTCATCCTTTTTCGTTGTTTTTACCTTTCGTCGTCGTCTTTAGTCTTTCTTTGCCGTCGTTATTCCTTCCTTGTCGTCTTTATTCCTTCGTTGTCGTCATTATTCCTTTGTTGTCGTCTTTATTCCTATGTTGTCGTCTGTATTTCTTCGTTGTCGCCTTTGTTCCTTCGTTACCGTCTTTATTCCTTTTAATAAACCCTAGTTGAGCCCCCAAATGTGGGATACAAATACTCACTTTGTTCAATTTTTCATGACTGACTCTCTTCTATTCTTTTGCTCACCCTATCAAGAGTCCTGCTCTGATTGACTGCGAATTATAGGACTAAAGAAAATTCAGCTTGTCTCCATTGTCACAATGTGACTGTGAACTATAAGTTCATCTCAAATTCACCTCTACCATTTCCATTCCACACTATTTGATTTTATTTTTTAATATAACCTCCTCTTAGATCATATCTGTCATTCTTTTATTAATATTATTATTTATTGGCCTGTAGGAACCCGGAAGTTCATGACCTCACCGACTCGGCTTCGCCATCGTTCCCTGTCCTGGGCACTCTCCTAACATTGTCCTCCCATCTCTGTCGCGGCCGTCCTGTCGTTCTCCTTGCCGTTGGTCTACCGTCAAGAATTCTACGGACGGTCCTATCGTTGCCCATTCGCGCTGCGTGTCCGGCCCATTTTAATCTTCACGACTTGATTACTCTCACTATTGTAGGTTTGCGATATAGCTCTTCCAATTCGTGGTTATGGAGTTTCCTCCATTGTCCTGACTCCTCGTCATATTTACCTCCAAAGATACCCCTTAGTACCTTATCCTCGAATACGCGGAATTTGTTTCCTCCCCGTTTTGTGAGAGCCCATGTTTCGCATCCATATAGAACAATCGGCATGATTATGGTTGTATAGACACGGAGCTTTATGTTACGTGATAGCAGTCTGGATTTCAGCAGTTTACTGACTGCGTGCCAACTAGCGTTGCCGGAATGCAGTCTTTTGTTAATTTCCTTCGACATTTCGTTACTGCCCTCAGTATCGATCCCAGATATTTAAATTCTTTAACTTTTTGAAATATTTTACCTCTGATGTTTATATGTGTTCCCTGAGGTCCACCTGCTCTCGCCGTAATCATGAATTTTGTTTTATCTTTATTTATTTCTAGACCCATTTCTTCTGCCGCTTGCATGATGATTTCACAGTTTTTACTAACAGTTTCTAGATTATCGCCCAGAACGGCGATGCCATCCGCATATGCGAGCACTTGTGTGACCCCGTTCAGGGAAGACCCGGCCATGTTGTCGTCTTGTACCTTTCTGATGACATACTAGAGCACAGGGTTAAAAAGACACGGTGACAGACCATCTCCCTGCTTTAGTCCGTCCCGGATTTCAAATGGTTCTGAGAGGTGGTTTTCTATTCTAACTCGCCCTTTGTTTTCGTTCATGCAAATTTGAATGAGGACGGCATATTTTTTTGGGACTCCCAGCTCAACTAGAATATGGTAGAGTCTTTGCCTTGCAACTGAGTCGTAGGCTTTTTTGAAGTCAACGAACAGTTGGTGAACCGTCGCTCCGTATTCCCACTTCTTTTCCAGCAGTTGTCTTATTGTGAACATTTGGTCGCTTGTTGACCGCTTCCCACGGAATCCACATTGGTAGTCTCGCAGTATCTCTTCTGCGTACGGTGTGATTCTCGCCAGAATGATATTTGTTAATATTTTGTATGTGGTTGGGAGCAATAATATTCCTCTGTAGTTTTCACAGTCAGATCTGTCGCCTTTTTTGAAATGGGAACGACTATTGAGGTTTTCCATTCTTCCGAAGTGACTTCCTTATCCCACATTGTTTGGATGAGCTGGTGGATCTTTCTAGCGGTTGCCTCCCCCCCATGCTTCACAAGGTCTGTCGGTATGCAGCCGATTCCGGGAGTCTTGTTGTTTTTCAATCGATTTATTGCGCCTACAACTTCGTTGAGAGACGACTCTGGGATCTGAGATTCGGCCGCATGTACGCTTGGTGCGTTTATTTGTGGTTGATGGGAGCGTACATTGAGCAGGTTTTCAAAGTACTGCTTCCATCTTGTCACGATATTGTTTGTTTCTGTGACCAGACAGCCGTTTGCGTCTCGAATTATTTTGACTCTCCCTCGGTAGCCATTTCTAATTGAATTTATGCCGGCATACATACCTCTGATGTTCTTTGCCCTAGAACTTTCTAGGATTTTTTCGATCCGAGTCTTCTCTCATTCGCGTTTTTTGCGTTTGAAGAGTCTCATTGTCTCTCTCCGAATCGTCGCGTATCTTTCTGCGTTGACTTCATCATATCTTTCTAAGTGGGTCGCTCTGAAGCGTTTACGTTCTTCGATCTTCGCCCTGCACTCATCGTCAAACCAAGGTTTGGACTTAATTGTTTTCTCGTATCCTAATACCTTTTGGGCTGTTAGTTTGATTGTGTCTCTGATCGATGTCCATTTAGTGTCCACACTATTAGCTCCATGTTCCTCACTGCTCCCATTCTCTAGAATTCTGAATCTATTCGTTAGTTCATCTTGATATTCAGCCCTTTTGCGGAAGTCTTTCAGTTTATCAGTGTCGAACTTTTTGCTCGTCTCCCGTGACTGCCCATGTGGGATTGCTGCGAGGCGACTCCTGATTTTGCCCATCACTAGAAGATGATCGGAGTCGCAATCTGCTCCTCTATATGATCTTACGTCAAAGATATTCGAGTGGTGTCTTTTGTCTATGAGGAAGTGGTCTATTTGGTTACGCGTTACGCCGTCGGGTGATATCCATGTGGCTTTATGAATTTCCTTATGACCATCGTGCTTTTCACGCTGCGAACGTGATAATTCGAATTCCATTATCATTTGAAACGTCTTGTGGACTTTCTTTACCTATTGTTGGTTGGAAGATATCTTCCTTTCCAATTTTCGCATTGAGGTCCCCGAGGAGGATTTTAACATCGAATGATGAGATCCCATCAAATACTTGCTCTAAGGTCTCGTAGAACGTGTCCTTCGTTTCTTCGTCCGTAGATTCTGTTGGGGCGTGTACGTTTATAAATACATAATTGTACCATGGTCCCTGTATTTTTAGCACAGACATTCGGTCATTAATAAATTTTACATCTTTTACATGGGGCGTAATCCTTTAACCCATCAAAAAAAATATTACTTGTCAAACTATTCGAAATTCCTTTTGTTTGACAATAATCTCCTCGTGTGTGATGAGTTTATTCCTCTCTTTTCAAAAACGTAATCATAGCATGTCAGGTCGTTGGAGAGCGATTTCGTACCATCGTTTGAATTTGTTTGACCAAGAGTTTACGAAATTACACCACCACAACCTTGTTAAGAAAAATAATGGATTTCTTGTGCACCCAATTATTATTAAAGGTATCTGTTAAAAAATAATAATAAGCGGTTTCAGACACAAGTGCAGATAATAAAAAAAAATTGCAATTAGAGCGCCTTCTTTTATAAACGTCTCACAGTTTTATCAAACATTCCAAATTAACTAACCTTTTTATATTTTCTGTGGCAGCTTTGCATTTATGCGCATTTCCAGCTTCTTTAGGTATGCACGCTTTAAGTATTAAAGGACGTTGGCTTCATAAAACCAGGTGCATGTATTTATCAGCGCCTTAACTATCAGCTGAAATGTTCATCAAAATACATAATTAAATTCCTACGCCTCTTGGAAATTATGAAACTCACCGTTTCTCTTGCAACTATTTTACACGTCCCTTTGGCGAAAAACAATCCGATTAAGGATCCTCGTCATAGAGACTAAAAAAAATAGGAAACGTTTTTTAGACGACAATTCTTACACATTCTTTCTAATTGCAGACTACTCACACCCACCCTAGTTTATATCTCAAACTCCCTTGAAACCATCTTTTTTCCCCCACTATCAGCACCTTCTTATTTGAAAGGCTCTTTAAACCGCCCCTGGCGAATATTTCTGATACAATACTGACACATGCCCAAACGTCTCTGCCTATCGAAAACACTGCCATCAGCGATTCATGGAATTAATTGTTTGCTTGCTAATTCACATTGATGCTTGAGATGTGCATAATTAATTTTCTTCTACAGATCTAGCAGAATCTTTGACGCGGGGCAGGAGAGGAGGGACTGAGGATATCCTTCACATCGATAGTTAAACACCTGCTTATTATTACTAGCTATAAGTACTTGTAAAGTGTATAACATAGTCCGTTAATCTAGCTCCCTCCGTACAAGGGTTATACATTGCGTGTCCTGGTGTTCCTGCTTATCGCCGGAATGAATGGTTTGCACAGACAACAGCTGACGGTAATTACTGGTGTCGGGAATCGGTGATCTGCTTGGCCGCAAGCATGTATTAAAGGCTGTCGATAGTGTGCCAGAGAGCGGTCGTTGTGGCACTGGTACCACTTAAAGCGTTCCTTGGGGTGTTTGGGGCGGATGCCGGTTAATTGACAGTTGCAACTTGTTGTTTGTTTGGCCTTGTGAAGGTTGTTTAGATGTTATACTTTGATCAGGGGCAATATTTAAATAACGCTTCAAGTTCTATAGTGATTTCTGCTCCGGTTAGGGCGGTTTAAATAAATATCGTAAAAGTCATCAATATCGACTGAGTTCAAGTAGAATATCTATTTTTATGGGAACACTGTTATCGATGGTGGATAGGACGTATTTTTGTGAATTATATAGCAATAAGAATCGGAATACGAATTAACGACACCACACGGAGTTTATTTAGATAATTGTAGTACGAAGAAGATTAATGTAATAGGTGGGTAATTTGTGAGGTATGACATCCGTTAGGCTGATGGCTCCACAAGACATTTATTTGACATCGAAAAGGACTTGAGTCATGAACATGCGGCCTAATCTACCAACATTTTAAAACATTCGTAGTCATGCAATTTGTTTTCCAGTGTATACCAGACAATTAGGGCAGTTAGCGCAATTGCAACTATTTAAAAATGACTTGGATCAGTTAACAGGGGAATTCTTCCTCTTTTTTATTGAAGAATGATTCTTAATTGTCATTTTAAAAAAAAGGGTTTACGTGTTTGACCTCGCGCAGAAGGAAAGAATTGTGAAACTGCCTGAAAATGAAAGGGGGGTGTTATGAGGTACCAGAGGTGGGTGGAAATAAGTGACGGAGGCAACTGTGCTTTAGAAAACGATAGTTTGTTCCAACGTCGGTGGATCGAAGCTGATGTCGGGGTGCATTTTGCAGTGATCATACTGTGCTGGCCAGCAACTAATCGAGGTACCACTCACGTAGGTCTTCTCACCGTGTTCGATCCCTGACAGGGCCAGTCGTGTTATTGGTTTCGTAACCTGACATGGTACTCGGATGGCACAAACTTTTGCATAGGTTATAACACCGGTGTCGCAACCTGGCAGGGTCAGTCGCCTAACTGATTTCGCAACCTGCCAGGATAATCAGGACGATGTTCATAGATCTATAGAATAGAATCTCGTTCGAGAGGATTCGATGGGGGAGGCCAGCGACGAGGGGGGTGGCCCCCAATGGGGGGGGGGGGGGGGGGTCATAGCCTGGAGAACTCATGTACGGTTGACTAGCCAATCAGATCAAGGATCCGCAAATCCTTACGACCGATGCCTCAGTCACTACTGGAATAATATGTTCCTTTCCCTGGTAGCGGAGTGATAGTCACCGCGATGCCGCGCATCTCCGTTCCAAAATTGTTCGTAACGGGTGCCGAAATGACTGGGTTTTGATAGACGTAGAGGTCGGCTCGAAGTCGATAAAACTGGAAGCAATGACGCACCAGAAGACGCAGATGATGGTGATGATGGTGACCACACAATTGACCGGCCGCGTTTCGAATGTCTCTAAAATGCCGCAATCATTCACACCAACTAATCCATCTGAAGCCGTCCGACTAAGCAGACTTGTGGGGGTTCTCTATACCACATGGGGAACCAACCCACAATTCCATACCTTATTTCGATCGCTTTCAGCGCGTCATTTCTACCCATTCCCCTTATAAGCTATTCCACATGTAAAACATGTTAAACGGGCGCATAGCTAAACTCATTATCCTATGCAGATAATGCATAATTGAGTTTAGCTACCATACGGCAACCCTATTTCGCTAACCCATAAGATTTCCACAGGAAATCGCATCATGTCGGTTAGCAACGGCATAGTCTGATCAAACGCCACGGCTGCTTAATCTTGCGACCGCTGGGGAAATTATCAAAGCATTTAATTTAGTTCCCATGATCATATAGCGTTTGAAATAATAGTGAAGAAGATCGTGTGATTCGAACTGACGCCATGACAGCTCGAATCACGAAAAAAATTTTACCTAAGCTTACACACCAGGCTACTGACCGTGTTTAGAATTTGATTTCCAAACTCGAGTATATTCCACTGGTGTGAATTATTTTTATTTATCGCTTGGTATACGGTTCTGATGTATTTTTCTTATTCGATTTTTTTCGTTCGGTGTTCTTCACTATTTTTGCTTGCTTGTGAATTGTGTGTGTCTGTTAGAATCGCTACAATCAGATTTCCCTAGCCAAGTCGGCGTCCTTTTTACTTTCTCCAGACACTTCATTCGCTGGGGATCAATGCTCTCTTTTCGCAGGCGAATGGCACTTTAGCGGATTATTTCGTAAGGTCCCTGCTGGATGATGTCGTAGTGTTCCGCCGAACACTGCTTACCGTGGAGGAAAAATATACCAGCGGAGCGAACACAGTCAATAAATGGTCCACAACACCTTTTAGTTTTATTACTTGTTTATTGTTTATTAATAAGCACACAGTTCACACCAATTGATCAACGCGCGTTTTTTTGAGATGCTTTTTATTTTGCATTCGCTGCGACAGCCGACACACATTTCATCATCTCTCCCTCTCTCTCTCTCTCTCTCTCTCTCTCTCTCTCTCTCTCTCTCGCTCTCGCTCTCGCTCTCTCCACGTGAAAATTTATAAAAACCTTATAAACTGTCTAATTGAAATATGGCTTTCTTATTGAATCACTAAATCACACCTTTTCACATGAAAACGCCAAACCAAAAACTAAACTCCCGATCGAGTCGAGAGCGTGAACTCGTCCTGAAAGCGAACATACAACACACAAACACACACACATACTCACGATACATGATGCAACCCTCACACGACATGCAATCTCAACAGCTTGACTGCAAGAAACGACGCACAATTCATGCAGACGATCCTTACGCAGCCTGTCAAGGAACCAACCCCGACATATGCGACGAGAGTAGCTGGATCGTGATTCCCAGCCACGAGAGAGACCGACTGTACGATGTACACAACAAACAAAAACCTTACCTCAATTCCAATGCTGTTAAAGGTTCCTTCGTGGGAAACAAAAACAAGTTTAATAAGGAAAAATAATTAGTTTGTATTTATTCATATAGGAGGAAAACAATAAAAAACAATTCAATGCAGTCCATCGTAAAGAACGAAAAACTACTACACTCGACAGATATTGCGTACCAATGACGTCATTATCGAAGCATTATGTGGCGCATAAGCAATCTAGATGCAACTCGGTCGCTTCATCCTGCGTCGATGATTTCTCCTGTGGCCGCACGTTAAACAGTATGTAACAAGAGGACTTTTCATTTTTACAACATTTTTTATTTTTCTTTTTATATTCTTAATTTCTAAATTAAAGGCTAGACAAAAAATGCTTAATTTCTAGCTTAATTATCTTATATAATAACTTACTGGTCCTTCGCAGACGCTCCAAGCTAAACATTACTTAACATTTGTATAATTTGCCTTTCGGCGACAGAACGTTGTGGCAGTACTGATAATTAGTTGAAATACAAAGAAAAATTTGAAAAACTTTGTCAATTTTTTTTTTTGTTTTTTTTTCTTAAAATTTAACTTACTTAACTTACCTACGTTTTTTTTTTTTTTTTTTTTTTTTTTTTTTTTAATGTAAAAGCACTTAACCTAAATTAACTTAAATCTTATACTACCCTAATTCTAGAAAAGCTAAGTCTATGTAAGCTAGCTGATGATAGTATGATTCTTTACCGACTTTGGTACCCAGGTCTGTATATGCCATTCAACCACCAGAACTGTTGACGCTGTCTAATACTATCGTCCCGGTCTCTGTGGGAGATAGCCCTACTGAAGCGCAGGAGCTCTTCTTCGGTGCGCGCTACTTCCCGGTCGTAGCACAATCGCCCGTCTACAGATGATCTACTTACATGATAGATCAGCGGAATTCCGGATCTATCCTGTATAAGCCCTTTCATATCCAAGTCAAGGAACGCCTCTGGTGGAACAAAGCCGTTGCGACGCACGCTCTCATAGTACAGAGTGTTTGGATAATAGGCCCCGAAAATTAGGTCATTGGACGAGCTTATTGCTCTCGCAATATGTCCTCTGATTAATTTAATCATAAAATTATCCACCCTATTTATGTACGCTTCATTATATAAAGTCTCATTTGAGTAATACTTTTTATAGTCCGATTCCGGTGTCCGATATAATCTGAGACAACTTCTGAGACACTTTCTTTCGAACACCCGAATCTTTTCCATCAAATTTGGACCTATGTTGAACCATACTGGGCAACCATATATGAGCATTGGCCTGATTAGTGTCATGTAGCATATGACTTTTACCTTGCTGTCAAGTTGGCTACTGTGAAATAGCCTCCTTGTCATAGCAAAAGTTTTCCTCGCTTTGAGCAAAGCAGCCTCTACATGTCTATTGAAATACAGATATTGGTCTAGCCAGATGCCCAGGTATTTAACTAAACTCTTGGTTTCCAGTTTATCTCCATGCGGTCCCACGATACCTAGCTTTCGCCAGTTTTTCCTTGTGTCGTACGTGGCTTTATATAATGGAGTTCTAAATAGGATGGCTTCACATTTCTGCAAGTTGATCTTAAGTTTCCAGTCATCGCAATAGCGCTGCACTTTGTTGAAGTCTCGCTGTATTAACTTATTTATGATCGCAACTTTCGGAGCTGTTCTGTAAATTATGAGATCGTCTGCGTACGCAATAGCCTGCGGAAGTGCATCCAATAAGTCGCTAATGTAAATGTTAAAAAGAATCGGAGAGAGTACCGCGCCCTGTTGCAAGCCATTCTTGATATTATACGTTTTATTAGAGGTCACATTACCACTTTTGACCACGAACCTCCTGTCCTTTAACATATCGTAAAGTACATATAGTAAAGGCTTATGTATGCCATGTCTGACCAGTTTGTAATACAACCCTTCGATCCAGACGGTATCAAAGGCTTTTTCCAAGTCGATCAGACAGGCACCTGTGCATTGGTTCCTACATTTATTCCATTGTATGTCGGAGACCAGTTTAGCTGCGGCATGTGTGGTTTCATGACCCGCCCTAAAGCCAAACTGGTTATTTGGAATAATGCTATTGTCGTCTACCCATTTTAGCAGAGCTTTGTTAATGATTTTTCAAATACTTTACTGATGCTTGGGAGTAAACTTATCGAACGCATGTTCATTGGGTTTGTACAGTCTTTGCCCTTTTTTGCGATGGGCTGAATGATTGCCGTTTTCCAACGCGCGGGATAATATGCATTATTCAACGCGTTGTTAAACAAGACCGTGTATATATCTATTGCCTTTGGGGGCAGGTTCTTGAGTACGATGTTAGGTACTCCATCTATTCCCACTGACTTTTTGCTTCTTAATGAGTCGAAGATACTCTGGATTCCTTCCCTTGTGATTAAAAGGCTATTAGCCCCACCATTGGCATTAATGATAATTGACAGATTATCGTCACTGAATTCCGTAAAACCAGGATTCTCCGATTGCCAATGTGAAATTTCATTCCGGAGGTGCAGGTGATTCAGTCGAATTCTGTCCTCCAGGTCATGGTTTCGGTGAATGCTTTCATTCACCTTGTACATTTCCTGAAAGACAGCTCCCAGAGCGTTCACCTTCTCCAAAGGATCTTCGATCACGAAGAGCTCACTATTGAGGATAGCGTTCTCTGTATCTATGCCAATGTTGGTTAGCAGCTGCTTGTTTACCTCGGTACGTGGAATTTGGAGACACTGAATCTCGTTTTGATTATTTCTCCTGAATATTTTATTTATTTGTGGGAACATATTCGGGTTATTAGTTTTTATAGCTCGAATTCTGTTGTTCCAATACAAATTTGTTGCTAATCTATAATTAGCTTTAAGTAATTGTTGGAGGTTTTTTAATTGAGATTTCAGTGATATTATCTCCTGGTCTTGTCTGTCTGTAAACTGTCTGTGTAATTGTTTTAATTTCGATAGCAGTCTGCTCTTTTGCCTGTGGAGTGCGTTTATTGTTGCGTTTCTGTACATGTTAGTGTGATCTGTAACTGTTGTTTTGGGAATTGTTTTGTCCATTGTTCGTTTTACGGTTTCGTCCATTTGTTGAATGTATTTGTCGATTTCGTCATTTGTCAGGTTTCTGTTTACTGGCAGATTCAAGTCATTCGAACAAAGTTCTCTTGTTAATGATCTGGTGAACCGCGGCCATCGCATTGCCCTGTAGTTATAGGGTTGCGGGATCACGAATTCCTCCAGATCTGCGAGCTCGTTCGGAAGCTCTATTACTGCCGTGAATGCACAGTGGTCGCTGTCGTATTCAATTGTCCGTAAACAGTTTGTGTTTCGTCTGTTGGTGTTAAGTAATCTCAGTCGTGAGTCGATTAGCAAGATATCTAAGAACGATCTACCTCTGGGGTACGATGGATATTTCGTAGCTAGCAGGTCAGTTCTATATTCAATATGATACTGATCTAACCAACCAGCCAACTGATTTCCTCTGGCATTAGATATATAATTTCCCCACTTTCTATGCTTGGCGTTCATATCTCCCCCTAGGATAAAGTAATTTTTGTCCAGGTGCAATTGTAAGCATCGAAAGAGTGTCTCGAGTTCAGCTATAAATAGGTTTTGTTGGTGCTCCTCAGGTGCGTAGACCGCAATCGCATACAAACCCCTTCCTTGCTGAAGGGGTATGCGGACGATACAGGCTTCCAGCACCCGGAACCTGCGCACTTCTCCACTATATATTACTTTATGATTGATCCCTTTTCTAATAAAGATTGCGACACCCCCCCCCTTGAGAGGAGTTAGGTCGATCTCTTCGTATAATATCGTAGTTTTTATGTCCTATCTTATGTCTCTGGTTTAACTTTGTTTCCCCCGCCAGAAGTACATCAGGTTGTTCCTCTTGCAACAGGTTAAAAAGATTGGCTCTTCTCTCAGTTCTTATTAGTGAATTTACATTCACGACAAGAGCTTTTATTGATGTTGTGGTTAGAGGGTTTATATCGACTTGTTATTTAGACTGGGCAAATGCGAGTAGATCTCGTTTATTTGGCTTTGTAGCTGTGTCATCTGTCTCTGCAGATTGAGCAGGATTGCGAACACGTCCGCTTGCGGTGTTGTTTCAGTC
Organism: Microdon myrmicae; assembly: GCA_963931805.1. Classification (NCBI taxonomy): domain Eukaryota; kingdom Metazoa; phylum Arthropoda; class Insecta; order Diptera; family Syrphidae; genus Microdon; species Microdon myrmicae. The sequence continues at coordinate 18,314,340 of OZ007497.1, forward strand.
CGTGTGGGAGTATTTGTGGCTACCTGTGATGTAGCCTGATTTGGTGTTCTCCCACCTGAAGCAACTTGTGCGTACGACCGCTGCGATGTTACGGGCATTGTTGTCGTACGAGCTGGCTCTGTGTTTTTTTGCCGGGTCACACTTCTTGCCATTATTTCTCGGAATTTAGGACATCCTCGATAGTTAGCGGGGTGTCCCTCATTCCGACACACTGCGCACTTTAGAAGGGCTTTGTCTTCTACCCTTTCTTTTCCCAGGGGGCATTCTTCTGCCTTATGGTCCTTTCCGCATTTTACGCAACGGCGCTGCATTTCACAGTTAGCCGCCGAGTGACCAAACCTTTGGCAACGTACACATTGCAGGATGTCTCTGCCTTTTTTTAATTTGTCCCATGTGACCATTTGATGATCCAAGACTGTAATTTTTCTTAGACCACCAATCCTACTGTTGGGTGTTAATTGCACCAAAAAGAAGGGTAGCTTGCGGTTTTCCCTTCTTGCCTTGGGTGTGGTGAATGGTTTTACCGCGGTAAACTCGAGATCTTCGTGCTTTAGGTTTTGAAGCATTTCGAGCAGAGCCTCCGGTTCCATTTCAGGGTCGACACCCTTTAATAGAACCGTTACGCTCTTCGTTTGTTTCGGCGTGAACGAGTAAAATTCCGCGGTGGCTCTTTTTAAGACCTCTTTAATTTTGTCGTGGTCTGCCACCGTATATGTTTGAATAGCGTGCCTGTTACCCGTCAGTCTTTTAACTGCAAAATTGTTACCTATGGCTAGCTTACAAAGACTTACCAATTCCTTACAGTCAACATCTATGGTGTTGATTGGTGGCATCTTTATTTTTCCGCTGTTATTGTTGCTTTGCTGCTGCTGTGTTGCTTGCTGGTTCGTTGATCGCTTTTGTGTTGATTGTTGCTGTTGCTGTTGGTGTTGATGGTGCTGATGTTGAAGTTGATGTTGCTGTTGATGGTGAAATTGTTGCTGTTGGCCGACTTTTGGCTTTAGCTTTTGTAGTTGTTGCTGGTTTAGTTCTTGTTCGAGCGCCGCTATTTTTTTCTTTCGGCGTCTCTCTTGTAATCGGGCCCTTGCCATCGCCAGTTTCGCCTCCAATTCACTTATCTCTTCCTCTTCATCCTCAGACTCTGAGGATGCAAGAGAAGCGAATGAATTATTTGCCCCATATATGTTAAAATTGGAGGGGAAGGGAAGCTCACTGTCGTCCGCCAATTGTTGATTTCCTTTATCCATCGTCAATTTCGCGGTTTTGCTTCGCGTCACAATGGAGTTTTTCGGGGCGCCTTTTCGTTTGTGCGTTGTCGTGTTCTTATCGTCCTCCGTGTTCATTCTGGTTCTTTCCAGTTTGTTTTCATTAAAAAAAAACAAAGGCGACCTTTTGAACCACGGCGACTTGATTTCTCCTGCAAGCTGAGTTGAACTCGCCTACCGCCTGCTAAGAGCCAGTAAGCTTGCACTCGCGCCAAGCAATGATTTAAAAATTGCTTTCTTAACAAGCAATATATTGTTTGTTTTAATTTTCGCGTTTGCGACCGAAGTGTTATCTTTTTATTGTTTTTGTTTTTATTGTCTCGAACACTTTTTGCACCTCACTCAACTGTTTTTATATGCACTTATTTTGATTTTATTTAATGCATTGATACCGGTACACCTGGTAAATACAGATTGCTTAACGAGCAATATATTTTAATTTTTGTTTTTTGCGCTTGCGACCGAGGTGATATATTATGTTTCTTATAGTTGATTATTATTTTATTTTTCGCACTTCACTGCAATATGCACATTTGCTTTTAGGTTTTATTTTAATTTATGTGTTTTTAATTCACTTAGTATTTACAATTAAGTTTTTACGTTTATTATTTGTTTTGTTTGGTTTCTGAATTTCATTGTTTTGACTATCTTCACTGTTTTAATTTTGGTCACCACATGTCTATTGAATTTAAACTTTTGGCGTGAACTCGAGTATATTTATTGTTTGTCGCGCTTGTTACATTAATATTTAGTTTACTAAAGTGTGTCCTTGTTGTCTTTTGTTTGTGAATTCTTAGGAATTGTATTTGTTGTCAAAAATTGCTTTTGAAATACTTTTACTTTTTAACTATGTAGTCACTTCACTTTTTAACTGGCGCACTGTTAAACTGGTGTTCTCTGTAAGAGAGTTCGCGGGTGACTGGTAACAAGAGGACTCACCGAAGTGGTATTGTGGGGGTTATTTGAAGCTTACCCGAAGAACCCCCCATAATTGCAACCCAACGCCCATTGATTCGCTAATGCAACTGCATTAGCACCTGCAAACATTTCCTTTCTTAAGGATAATTAATGCTTTCAAAGCATTACCTAGAAATTCCTGAAAGGAATTTCTCCCACAAGGGCATTCTCGATTGCATCAATGCATCTCAGCATTAGCATCCAAGAACCGAACTCTATATTGGTGTAAATATTTACACTGGAATTCGACCCTTGAGTTGCCATATATGCCATATACAATCGACATAGATGTTATACACAACCGTCATTGTGTAACCATCTAAATTGCTTCTAATGACTTGCAACTATTAAATCAGCTGCAAGCACTTCTCCCAGAAATACTCCTTTGTTTGAATCTCCAAACAATCACCAACTTCGCGCTTAGCCGCCGAATTCGAATTCAATAGCATAAACAAACGCAAATAAAGTATTCGTTTCTTACAACGACCAAAGATACGATATACAAATTGTATGAAGTATCCCAAATCAATTAGCACCTAATGAGTGGCAGCGTATTTACTTAGCTGAACTCTCAATACAGAACGATGCCCTATGTCGCATCTCTCTTTGCTCCTTTTCCCTTGTTTTAGCTTTCGTTTATCTTTTGCCAAAACGCCTCGACAAACAATCTGATCTACACGGTCACACCCACACACATCGGAATTTCGCCAGAATGATTCTCTTACTGGTTACTCACCATAGAGAGAAATCTCTCTTTCCTGACAAACTCACCACCGAATCGCGGAGTCTTTTTCCATCCACCGAGCGAGTCGGCCGTTTCTACTCCTGCTCCCCGTAGCACTGCGGGAACGCGCACGCGCTGTATAGAGCCGTAATCGGGTTGTTACATAATAAAACTTTCAATCTTTTGATTTGTGTGAAATATTTTGAATTAACGCAAATATGTCGACAAGCGTAGGACGAACAAACCGCTTAAACGCCAATGAACTTGTCAGTGTTAAGTGCACAACAAAAATTAATTTGCATCCAATCGTGAAATGTGCTGCGTTTTAAATAATTATAAACACCAATTTCCATAGAAGATAAATAATAAAAACAAATATGCATGTAACCAGTTAAACTACAAATTATAATAAACAGTGTTTTTGAACTACAGAACGAACGTGTGTTTTGTTGTATCTCCTTTTTCCCTGGTGATCGTCCTTTTGTATTCGGTGGAACAATCGGTGGGCGACAGTTGACAATTTACAGCGGTATAATGATGGGTAGAGAAGGGAACCTAGTGCAGTAGGCCTGCACACAATACTTCCTCCCCACAGTATAATGTAATGACGAGAGAACTACAGAAACTCGAAACGTTTAGAGTAGGAAGTAACGACGCACATTCATATTTAACTCAGACTGAAGTCGCGTGGGAACATGAAGAACAAAGTGCTCCATAATCGAGTTCGACTAAAGAACGGTTTCTCAGATTTGCTTTGGTTGATTCCAGCAAAATATACATAATCTTCTATAAATGTTAGGTCTCTCAACGTCTGACATGCAGGATGACAAAACATAAACATCGTCAGACTGGCGCCACATGCGCCTCTAGAAATAATGAACATCATCGAACTTCCATCCAGCAGTTTGCACCACACTGGAGTCATCAAAACCACGAGAGTGAATGTGCGTGGCTTACCATCACATTGTGTCAGGGATTATCAAATTATCAGTCGTGCGTTATCTCTCCCACGGGAGTGTCTGCGTCTACCTAAACTACGACATCCAGTCCTGTGTTACACCTCTCACGGAAGTGGCCTTAGCTACCTGAACCACGACATCCAGTCCTGTGTTATACCTCTCACGGAAGTGGCCTTAGCTACCTGAACCACGACATCCAGTCGTGTGTTATACCTCTCGCTGAAGTGGCCGTAACTACCTGACATATGTGACACACTAATCTATTGCACAAAAATAGAGATACAAGAAATGAGTACTCACCGTTTTTCCTATTTCGACTCTCTCGACTTGTCGATGATTTCCGTCAGATCCTCGGACAGTGGTTTTAGATGGGTGTCTAACTCCTCAGTCAGCAAGTAATTTGCGCTCAATGTCTACTTTTAGTATCCTCATGCTTTCTCTTTTTCTCTTTTTCTTAATATTATTATATTTTTCCTCTTTGTTCTATTTTGTTTTATTTGAAATGAATTACTATTCTTTTATACAACTTTCACACAAGACGAGACCCCACCACGGTATGAATAACATCAGTCGACAACAGGTTCCCTGCCCATTCGCGCCCTTTTATATCGATCGCCCATTCCCAATCGCACACTCATGCTCAATTTCCCATTTCCCCGCCTGCTAAATGCGAATTTAGTCAGCAGTCAATGAACCTAGAGAGAATGGGGAAATTCCAAAGAAGACCAGCTTGTATTAGGCGTGGATTTTCGCTTGCAACGAAAAGCTAAATCAAAATGTAGACTTCATTTCCTCGTTTAGAGGCTTGGGTAATTCTCGCAGAGCAGAACCACAAAGTGTATTCCGAGAAGGGGGAAATTGAGAGGATTGACAACTATACTCATGCATGCTTTTCACCGGATGGAAACTATTCCCAAGCGAATAGCCTGTACTATTTATATCTTAAAGGGGACGATTGGCTTGGGATAAACTTTTGCATTGGAATGTGCAAAGGGATACGAGGGTGGACTAAATTGCTTCGCTATGTAGAAACAGTGTCATTTACCCATGTTTTGCTGTTGTTAAACACCAAGATGAGTTATGATGATTACATCTAGGGAAATCGGGTTTTCAGTCCAAAAGGACGCGAATCAGCACATTAACTCAGTGGCGCGGGGGGATGTCTTGTGGGGTACGAGAAGTATTGTGCCAGGCATGGGCACTCGGTTTACTTCTCAACACCATTTTGGCGGAAGTTTGTTGTGGGTATCGTAGGTTGACACTTTTAGCGGAAGTTTGTCGTCCTTCGGTTGAAGGTTTTGGTTGCAGCGTTCCGCCGAACACTGCTAGCACACAAGGGAATCCACAGAGCGAACAGCACAATGAAACACGAAGATCGTTTTGGATTTAATCTTTTTTATTTAATAACACTAATTGTTTATATGTTACACAATATGATGAATTCGGTGGTGAATGTTACAACAGTGTTTTAAGAGAATGCAGTAAGCCACACGCACGAAGCACAAGTACTCGGTTAAGTAACGTTAAGTGAAATTAAGATACGCGTTCGGAACACCAGCTACTCAATTATTTTTCTCACTTCTTTCTCGAGATGACTTCCTCGCCGTTCGAATTGTCGTCTCGTTGACGATCAAAATTGGACTGTTTCTATACTACTGAAAAATACCCTGATACAGCTCGTATCTGAATAGAACGCTACACCATCACAAATACCGCTGAATACAAAAGACACGAGCACCAGGGGAACAACAATGAAGAAAACACACCGGAACTTACTTATTCAGTTTTATTCTCTAAATATATATTCCTTGAGGGAATTTGAGACATTTAGTTAATTTCTACTTATTTTATTTCAATACACACACGGTACGGACTTGATTTTAACGACTGTGGCGGGCGGCGGATGGAATTAGACTCTTCGATATTAAATCGCTGTCCAAGGGAAATTTGGGTGCATTCAGTTTTACGGTGGTGATAGCCGGATCTCATAGAGGAGATCATCATGGTACACATGTATATTTTTAATATACATGATCAATTACAAACCCGTAATGGGTTTGTGTTTGATTATGCATCGAGGTAATGAGGAATGGATTCAGGGCAATTAGAAGACAAAGGGAAAAGCGACCTAATACATCGTTCGGTAATGAGGGCCAGCTGGATAAATAGCAGCCACTCATTAAATGAAAAATGCCTTTCGGATACCACGAACGATATGGGTTGTTTATGGTATCGCCAGGAATCCTATGGAGGAACAGCGTTCTTTTGTTTGCACGTGGTGCGAGTTAGGGAAATTGGCTTCAGCGTCGATTGCGCTAACTGCATGCAGCTGCTTGGGTATTTTATTGCTGGGAGAAAAAGGTCGCCGGCCAATTTGTACGTTAAGAGATTTATCATACCCATGGCGAAGATTGAAAAAAATAGACAGCGCAATGTGTATGGTCCCTGGTGGAGGTTACATAGTATATAATCCAAATCCTTTGTTATTAGGAATTCGTTTAGAGGAGTCTGCCTGGCACCAAAGGTGCCAAATTGGTTTGGAATTCCTGATAAGTTGAGCAAGAAATCTTACGGGGAATCGTACGCGAAGGGATGCATGAAAGGTAAGTTTTCTTTTACAGGGACTTTTAGGTTAACGATTTTGTTTATTTAATGCGTGAAGCATTTAAGATGCTAATGCGATTGCATTAGTGAAGTTATGAGATTGGGTGGAAGTTATGGGGGTTTTTAGGTAAGTGAAACCTGGGGTTTGGCCGGACCGTCACAGTACCCCCCCCCTCGCCCCCGGTGACGTAGTAACGAAAAAAAAGTTAGGGCCGAAGGGGTGCTCAAATGGATGGTGCGGTGCTGGGAGGAGGACTGCGCGCTTGGGATTCAGGGTGGCCCTGCGTACTTCGGGGGGCGCTGTGGTAATGTTGGGGGAACTCGCGTGATAAGTTCCTGGGTCATAGAAAGGGACTGGGTCGATACTAGTGTGGACTCGGTCGTTACCGCGTTGATGCCGTCAAGGGCAAGGGTGTGCGGCGTGGTCCATTGACCTATTGTGGGTCTCTTGGACCAACAGGTTTATCGTCCGAGTAGGTCGGAACCTATCGGAAATCCGCCCGCATCCGCAGGGACGAAGTGGCGTGTGCGGGGTGGAGGGGACTTATCCCAGGGTAATTCGCATCCGCAGCCACGGGTTGCCATGTGCGGGATGGAAAGGAGACCCGAGTCCAGAGCCGGTGTCTTTTGTCCATACGTTTGTATGGCGAATTGATTGCCGCTGGGAATGGTGAAGGGGCGGGCACTCAGTTGCGCGGCTTACCGATCGAGGGAGGACCGGTACATCGGCGCCAATGTAGTGGTAGCTGCGACCTCGACCGAACGGCAACTTGTGAGGAGGTGCCGGCCAGTCGCGCTTGGTAAAGGGTAGGCGACTTAGCTTAGGGGGCCCCTGGTGTGTGGTTGGTTGTGTCCAACCACAGGGCGCCCTAGGGTTAATAGATCCGCGCTCCGAACGTATTGATGCACTTGGTATGTGGGGTGACGTAGTGGGACGAGTATTGCCTTTTGTTGCCGCTTGAATTAGGCCGTGATGGCTTGGCCAAGATTAAAAGTCCCAAAGAGGGAAGATCCTTACGTCCTTGTAAGGTGGTAGAGCCTGGCGTCCTACTGGTTATTTTGCTACGCGCAGTAGCTGTGGGTCAGTGGGGAGCCGAGGTTGTGGAAGAAGGGTGTTGAGCAATGTCGACCATGAAGACTGCTTGAGCGCCAATATTTAGGAAAGGGCCGAAATATAAGGTGTTAAAATAGAGGGCATTGTATGCCAATATTTAAAGAGGGCCAGAAAGTGGTGGAGTGTTACGAGCGGGTGTCGTGTGAAGTCGAACCTGAGGGTTGACCGGAGCTAAAAGGGGGTAAAACCAAGCGTCCTAGAGAAAATATTTGCTACGCGTAGTAGCCGATGTGTAGTGAGGAGCTGGCTGGCGGGAATTGAATAGAGTTGGAATGGAGTCGGACAGTTAAATTAGAAATGACAAACATCTTCAGGGTGACACCACATACGCCTCTGTATATAATTAACATTATCAAACTTTCATGTAGCAGTTTGCATGCACCCCGTTCATCGTGTTATCAGGTTCAGGATAAGCGACAACGCCTCAAAACATGGGCAACAATAAGAAATCGAAAATATTTTCCGGGAACTCGAACTCGAAGTTAAGAAAATTTGCATGGAAAGTAAACATAATACATCTAACAATGATCGTTCATGTTTACGTTGACGAAAAAAAGACTCCAATCGCGGTAAGAATGTTTCTGAGTCTCGTTATCACCGAAATCGGTTTATATAATTATGCGACCATAAGTTTACACAGGTTCACTTATTGCTTGAGGTTGTTGTATGCTGGCGAGAGGATGCGTCGATCGTTAGTCGATATTATTGTTCTTTGGGGATAATGTCAAGGGTTGTGTGAATTTTAGTTAGTTTTTTGGTTTGCTAGAACCGCCTATCGGAATCAGTTACAGTGATCACAACAGTATTTGCCTTCGAAAGTGCGAATGGGATTAGGAGAAGAGCATTAACAGCAATATTTCTAGCAACAAAGACTTAAGATGGACACAAGTCTTTGGCTCTGAGGAAATCATTACCTCAGAGAGATGACGAGTGTAATTCCAATTAACTTGGCCTCCAAACTGAATGCAAAGTCGAGTGATGGATATCGTGGTTAGATTACTCCATCCGAACATCTCACAGTTCTTCAAGTCAGCTCTCAATTCGTCGTTGTGCATTTTCCTGTGAAAATCTCGTACTTCTAGCATTTGATTGACTTCATATTTACCATCTGCTTAGGAAAAACTGTTTCACTTCATTCCTCTTTATGTTCTTCACTTCGAATGCAAAGCTCATATGAAGGCAACCTTCACAATTTCGGGTTATGTTATTGTATCACGTCGACTGGTGTTAGGATTCACCATTTTGGTTCATCAAACAACACCCTACTGTGCTTGAAATTAGGAAATTTCAAGAGATCCTTACTGACACTTGACAAAATCTCTTTAATATCTAAAATGAAGTTGCAAATGATGTTCCTTAATCTCTTCATCATCATATCTCGAACAAGCTTACTGCTTACATTCTAATGAGTTCAATTTAGATCAAGGATCCCTCTATTCAACATTAAATAAAGCTTAGCACAAGGGTGATAAACCACAACAGAAATGGGACTGTATTTAATTTTGCTTAGTGTCATCTTACCTGGAATTACACCAAGCGACACCATTTTTCTTAATTTACTTACTCCTCCCGTACGTCTTAGTATTCGATTCTTTATTGCATTTGATATCATACTTAATTTGTACCACAATGAAGTCTCCGCCCTTCTGTATTATCATCGTCGCTTCTGCCATATCTAAGATAAACCCCGAATGGAATATTGTGACGTTGTTCCTCCTCCTATCAATGCAAACAACTCGAAAGTAATCCAAAAGAGAAGGTAGAACGGAAATCAAATGTTATAAAAATACACAAGGTACATAAAGGCACCAACCACACCAAGTGCCACGACAAAGAATACATCCTTCTAGGTCTCATTGCATTATATATACTATCAACAAATCTCCTTAATTGAAATTTATTGTTGCGTTTTTCATAAAAGTTAATAGGAACGCACACGGACGCACCTTCAAACGACAACGTCGTCATCCTACATCCTGACTGTGGAATATGCGTACTGGGTTAATTCTAATAACAAATCCTGCATCGAATTCGTTTGGTAGTAAACTTACACAAGTGGACCATTGCTCGTGAACATTTTTGAAATGAAGCAATTTGAAATGCCTCTATCTTAGTCACTGTGGTGCCATCTAAATGAAACAATTTGTTTGGAATCAGATAGATAAGTAGATTTCCTATAAATGAATATAATATCGGGTAGTGTTCCTTATCTAGCTGGAACTGGTATTATGAGTCCACAGATGTGGATTACTTTCTTATCCGAAAATGTGTTGAAAACGATTCTTTACAGTGGGGTTTTCAAAATCTCCACTACAGCCATATCAAAGAAATAGACTTCTTGCTCAGTAACTGTGATGTAGATATCAAAGATGAGTTTCATGACAACATGTGGGTGGCATATGAGTTTCGGTCAGTTTTGTATACGATCAAAATTCAAATCAAGACACTCTGTAGTTAATAATAATGGAAATAAATTATGAACTTTATCAGTAGCTCTTCCTCCTCACGATCAATACATTGGACGTACTGTACTTAAACACAAAGTATCTAACTTCATTTACCGATTCGTATGATTAGGTCTATATAGAATCTCAAATAAGAAAACGGAAATCCACAACTGTCCGATAGTGGTGATATTTACCATAGCATAAGAATCAGTAAATATCAACCGCCAAGAAGAACAGGCGGCATCGAATGGGCAGACAAATCACCACAATCAGATCACCAACCGATTCCACGCCCTTCGATGGGGTTGCAACTGCTCGGAATCGTGACCAGGATGAAATAGATACCGTTTCGGGCGAACATCTAAATACCAACGTGGCACATTGGCAATGGGAACCCAGAGACTATCACTGCATTAAGAACACATGCCCAAACAGGAGGAGACCGCTAGAAAGTGCCACATATTCCATTCTCACAATCACGACTCTACCTAATAAGCAGGTGATTTACTATTCAAAAACATGCAAGGCTAATGTTTCTTATGCGAAGATTCTCGACGAACCAAGCAAGGAACAATGGCCACAATGCCACAGTATATTAATTTTTAATTGAAATCTCTTATAAAGCTGAACATATCTAAAGACCTTTCGACTAGGCACTTATTGCAGCTTAATTCACTGGATATGTCGCCTGAATTACACTACAAAACAAATACAAGGTGGCGCAAAATGAATCACCCTATCGGAAGATGTTATAATTGTTGCAGATGGCGTCGTACGTTAATCATATTTGACATTTGTGAACTAGACAGCTGCAGTGTGCAAACAGACAAGCAATGGAACGCTATACTCTGCAAAAGCATGGAATAATTGTGTCGATTTTTTTGACCAATAATCGGTCGGTGGTGTTAGCGCACCGTGAATTTCGACGTCGATTTTCTAATCGTGTCGCGCCAACTGGGCAAATATTCCGCCGCTTAACTACTCGACTCGAACAGACTGGAAATGCAGGAGACCATGCAGGGCGTGATCGTTTGGCCGAGAATATCGGGGCAGTGGCTGCCGATGTCGCTGAAAGCGAAGATACATCAACCAGACGACGGGCCAGGCAATTGGGCATCACCAGACGGACCCTACAGCGAATTTTAGTGAAAGACTTACACTTGTGCCCGTACAAAGTGCAAACAGTGCGCGGGTGAATTACTGTCAAGCTATCCTTAATCTCAACAGCGAAGACACCGATTTTGTGTCGAAAATCATTGGCTAAAGAATGGTTTTTTCAAAACAAAATGTTATGGAGTGGCCATCGCAGTCCCTTGATCTTAACCCAATAGAACACCTATGGGGCATTCTTAAGCGCAAGATCGGAGACTGCAAAGCCAAAAATAAGGAAGAACTTTGGTCCAAAATAAAAGATGAATGGTACTCTATGCCACCCGCGAAGCAGTCATTAAAAACACAGGTGCAACAATTAACTATTAAAAGGATATGAAACACTTTTACTGTAAATTAATTCTTCACAAAACACAAACAAAAAGCTAATTTGTTTCTATTATTTTAGCCAGGCACATCCAAGGAAAACCGGAATCAATATTTTTATTTCACTATTTCTCTTCTTTTTTTTTTATTAAAAATTTGGTTTTTTTTTTATGTATTACAGTCCACCAAATCTATTAGTATATTTTTAATTCTTATTTTTCCCCAAATACATTTTTTCTTAACGATTAATGTTGAAGAACAAACTTGTTTCTATTATTTTTTCCACCACTGTATATATTTATAATTAAAAGTGTTCCAAAAATTGTTACAAGGCAATAAGCTCTCCAGTCATCTCTCTGTTCTAGTCGCTAGGTCCTTACCCCTCGCTGTCCCTAACTCCCTCTCTATGAATCTACATCTCACTCTCTATATATGGTATGCTAGTTTCCCGTCTATATACGAGGGTTGCCTTTTATATTTCAGGATTAGAGAACAAAAACAAATATTGATCATCGAAAATCACTTTATTGTTTTTCATAATATTCCCCATGAAGATCTATACACTTTTGCATACGTTTGAACCAATTGTCGAAGCACTTTTGCCACTCTGATTGAGGTATCTCCAACACATGCATTCTGAATGCAGCAACCGCTTCTTCAGGTGTCGAAAAACGTTGACCTCTCAGTTTGTTTTTTATGTACGGGAATAAAAAGAAGTCATTCGGTGCCAAGTCAGGACTATACGGCGGATGACCCATCAAATCGATGTTTTGGGTGCTCAAAAATGCAGTTGTCGCAGCCGATGTGTGAGAGCTCGCATTGTCGTGATGAAGAGTGATCCGTCTTCGGCGGTTGGTTTTCCTGATTTCTTGGAAGACAACTGGCAAACAAATGGTTGTGTACCACTCAGAATTGACTGTTCTGCGTTGCTCTAGTGGTACGGTTGCGACATGTCCAGTTTTTCCGAAAAAACAGGCGACCATTTGCTTGGAAGTGCTTCGTGCGCGAACAACTTTTGTTGGATTTGGCTCATCTTGAAACACCCAGACAGTCGACTGCTTTTTACTTTCGGGCTCATACGCGTAAATCCACGATTCATCACCTGTCACGATGTCATAAACGTGTTTCGAAGCACCGCGACCGTATTTTTTGAGCATTTCTTTCGACCAATTGACACGAGCCTTTTTTTGGGCGGGGATCCAACTCGAACAAATTTTTTTGACAGTCAAATGTTTATGCAATATTGAATGTATGCTGGTCCCACTAACGCCTAAGGTTGTCTCAATCTCACGATAGGTCACATGACGATCTTCCAGTATCAGTTCGCGCACAGCATCAATGGTTTTCGGAATAACAACTGATTTTGGACGACCTTCACGAAATTCATCTTGGAGTGAACTACGACCACGATTGGATTCACCATACCATCGATAAAAACTGGTCCTTGATGGAGCTTCGTCGCCAAAAATTGAATTAAGTTCATCCATGCACTGTTGCTGAGTTAAGCTACGCCGAAAGTTGTAAAAAATAATCGCACGAAAATGTTGACGATTTAATTCCATTTTTGGGCCGAGATGAATCTTTTAAGTTACTCTAAACAACACAAATAGCGCTCGTATGTCAAAACGTTCTGAGTGCGTATAACCTCAAAAATGTCCAACTTTCCGACAGAGCTGTCAATTGCCGGATTGCAACACTAGGGTTGTCAAATCCCGAAACATAAGAGGCGACCCTCGTATTACTACCTCTGTCTTTACACATTTTTCTCAATATATACGAAACCCCGAACACATTTGGTACCCACCATGTAAACAGGCTTGTATTTCCCCTCTCATATTTCTTTGTTCCTATCACTAGGTCTCTGTCTCTCTCTCTCTGTCTCTCTCTCTCTCTCTCTCTCTCTCTCTCTCTCTCTCTCTCTCTCTGTTCCTAAGTCCCTCTTAATGAATCTACATCTCGCTATCTATATATTGCTTACTCCCTCTATATATATTTTTCTCAATATATACGAAACACTAAACCCGGAAGGGGGCAAGCCTGTATATACCCCTATCTCTCTCTCTGTTCGTATCTCTCTGTTTATTTCGCTAAGTCCCTGGGTCCCATTGTCTATAACTCTCTTTACATACGTATTTAAATCTGACTCTCTATATATCCCAACATCTCTCTCAATCATCATCATCGGGACTACAACCGGGACCCGGTCTTGGCCTTATTTAGCAAGTCTCTCTACCGGTATCCGGTCCATATCCGAGACTTGTTAAATTGTCCATAATAATTTGGATTTCCGGGCAAGGTTATTAGGCTCTCTCGTATATACTTCTAAATACGTACCTGCTTCCTTCTCTATATACTCCAATATCTCTGTAACTTCATCTCTCTTTCTCTTTGTTCCTATCTCTTCCTCTCTTTTCCTATCTCTCTCTATTTCTCTCTCTTCCTCTCTCTATGAGGAAGAGAGTCCTCTCTGTTCCTATCTCTCTCTATGTCTCTCTTTCCCTCTCCCCCTCTCTCTCTCACTTTCTTTCTTTCTCTCTCTATCTTTTTCTCTCTGTTTCTTTCTCTCTCTCTCTCTTTCTTCCTCGCTCTCTATCTTTCTCGCTCTCTCTCTCTCTCTCCCTCTATTTCTCTCTCTCTCTCTCTCCGTCTCCCTCTCTCTCTCTCTCGCCCCCACCTGTCTCTTCCTATCTTACCTTGTTCCCGGAGATTTGTGTTCCACTCTCTGTATCTCCCATTTATCCTGTCAATATCTTTTTCTCGATCGTAGCCCTATCTTTCTATCTCTCTGAGTGGATGCCTTAACCGCATATTCTCCTAACAAACCATTACAATTTTGTGTAAAGCCTTTGTGAACCTTTTGGACAGACCATGTGATTAAAATTAATGAACAATTAGGGTGGTGCAATCAACCGAATTCTGCTCAGAAAAAACATCCCTTATTGTGCTGTAAGGAATTACAATTTTTGAAAAACCTTCACAAAACATGTGTAAACACGTCCAATTACTCCGCAACACCTGGGAGACCTGCATCCCTAGCAGTCACGTAAAACATGTCTATTGCATTTCGAGCTCCGAAGGATTTACACAGCTATCACTTCCTTCCTCATTTTGTAAAAGATTTTGTCTAAGCATTTGCACTGAAGCGTGTTGTCCTCACAACTGATACAATTTGTAATGTGATAAATTAATCTGCTTCAAGGATACACTCTCATAAATCTCTGGGTCTAACCATTCATTACCTGGTAACGCAAAGGATAACGAAAACATCAAATGTGGTGCGGCGTTCAGTGTAATTACAGGTAAGAGGAGATTAGGTCCTTCTTCAATCCCAGGCACCTCAGTTGATCGGTACAAAAAAGGATTGAAAAGATTTCCATTCTCCTTAATAGAACTTCCTGGAGTTTTACCGCACCGTGTCCTTTTGTTAGGCAAACGTTTTTGAGGTTGCCAAAGAAGTTCGACAAAGGACGTGATTTCTTTTAAATAGTATTACTATTGTCTGCGAGGGACAACATTATCTGATAATACAATTGAAAAGGAGACAAGGCTGCCAGCCTCAGGTCCCGTAGGGACAATAAGTTGGTGAATTGTAGAGGACACAAAAGCGGTAGTCAAAGCACCGTCACTTAGAGCGACAGCAGACTGGTATTGTGATGCCGGAAAACCTTATTGTCGCAGGATTAGGAGGGTGTAGGATTTAAAGAATCTTGTCGCTGTTACATTGTAAGATAGTTTACTTCAAGCCATACCACAATTAAAGCCAGTAATTTATGAAAATATATTTAATCCTGTAGAGTTTTTGCAGTCTGATATACGGGTTAACATTATACAAATGACACTGATGCCTAGGGAAGTGCATCCTTTCTATCTTTTTTGTTGTTGTTGTTTTGCGGATTTTTTTTTAACGAGAACTTTTACGTAAAAGTAGTAGAACACTGAAATTGGTCGTTCAGATTGTTATATTGTTTTATATCATTTAAAACACTATATAAAGTTAACAAGTCACATTTTTTTTCAATCGTACTGTGCTTTAACATTTTATGGCACCTCAAAAATCCTTTTGTAAATGTGTTTGTTACTTATAGTAAATTTAGTAACAAAACTCCGACTATCGTTGTTTCATATAGTAGTTTTTACAGCAATCGGTTTAAAGTAACAATAATAGTTGATCCCCAACAACCATTCTGGATTAGACTGCACTGTGGTATTTTCAAGTCAATGACCAGAATTAATGGTGTACTCACAAAAATCGAATTAGACGTTAAACCTCAATAAGACGACCATAGCTATAGGTCCCATTTGACAGTTGCTAAATTAGTATTACGTCCTATAAGACTACAATAGCATTACGTACTATTTGACAGTGAATTTACAGACAAAATGTGGAGCACATTTGGTCGGCTTAGTTGTTAAAAAGGAACAAAAACACTTGTGCGTGCCAAAGAATCGTTCTTCTGTTCCCCGATAACACCCAACACCTTACAAAACAGCCATGAAACACATAATTACAAAACACGCTATTTAAAACAGAAAACTCTTCAAAGATCCGTCGAAAAAGTCTTCTAACTGCCAAGTCATCATACTGCAATTAATAAAGCTGCACAATGCCAAGTCATCAATGTTAACCTGACCACGCAACAACTCTCCTCGTTAAAATGTACCTAGTCATGCTCCCTTTTGCCGATTCCTCGCGACGACTTAGATCCATTAAGTGCGGTCACCACAGAAGCTCATCCCAAAACCATCATTCAAGATATTTTACGAACGTACAGTAAGACGTGGGGAATCGAAGAATGGAGGCAAAAGTGAGGATGGTGTAAACTGCTTCAGCTGCATCTTCATTTTCCAAGCGCCGAGAGATTCCTATGCTCCAATTAGCATCGTATTTCGAATAGTTAGTTCCACTGCAGCACCAGTAGCGCCAACCCTGTAAGCTAATGCGGAACGAGTGGCATTAAGTGATGAAACAAATTCGCGTTGCGAACTATCTTAAGGCTCTTCTCTGCTAATGTTGCGCTCGTGAAATACAGACATTAAAACGCTAACGTTGAAACCATGCAATTCCTCCCGCTGACCCTTGTCCACCACAGTTGGAATCCGACTCCGATTACGTGGTGCACTGAGTAGTGGTGTCTAGTTAACTCTGGTCTAATGCCCCGTCTATTGCTTCGAAACTCCGTCTGGGGCGGCGGAACCCCACTCTTTTGTCGTCAGTAATTCCCCTGGAATTGATTAAATACACGATTCAACAAACAAGCGAAAGGTCTGTTGCAAACGTAATCGTAATCAAGGTTTTGGGGTCAGGAGGAAGAACGTTCATCACGCCAGGAGCATGAATGAGAGGAAAGTGAAACCGCCACCAGTAGCTCCATCGGATAGGTTATGGGCAAGAGTTTGATGGCCGCACTGATTGCGAATTGTAAATTGCAGGGGCGATTAGTCTCAGTCAATTGCTAGTATGTGTTGCTTTGTATTGGCGAATGGCTGTATCGAAAGTGAAAGTTCGAAATATATTTTAGGTTCAAGACCTAGGATTTAGAAGACCAAAATGAACATTGCTGTTACATCTACTTAATAGCGCGGTTCTCGTACTCCACCCCCTTGAAACACTAACTCTTGGAACTCCATGCTTCACAATCAAATGATAATTCAACGTAGACTTTGAAATTGACAAGCTTGTAAATCATAAAGCTTTCGTAAATTACAATGTATAGAGTAACCATCTATATTACAATACATTTAAAAACAAGTGCCTTATGGTTTAAAACGACATAGTCTGATTGAATACGATTCGATTTGGGTGGGGCTACCTTTCCTTTTATGAGATAAAGGCAGCAAATTGATATTAAAAAGTACTTTCCAAATTAAAGCTTATTCAAAGTATCTGTAACGAAATTGAATTGAGCGAAGAATAGAATGGAAATGAGATGAAATGAACTAAATGGGGCTGTTAATTCAGTTTGATATTGATTTTAGCAGCTTCAAGGACCCACATAATTACTATTTCAA
This sequence comes from Microdon myrmicae, assembly GCA_963931805.1. Taxonomy (NCBI): domain Eukaryota; kingdom Metazoa; phylum Arthropoda; class Insecta; order Diptera; family Syrphidae; genus Microdon; species Microdon myrmicae. Next base: position 18,331,895 of record OZ007497.1, read on the forward strand.
TTTAGTAATATTATTGAATAAACTCTTATTTAATAAAGTTGCTAAATCCAAGGCTTCATTTAATAAAATGTTAAAAAAATAATTTATGTTATTTAGAGTCTAGATGAATTTCGTGTTTTTGGACAAGTCGGGTAGGAAAGTTAAGTGGCGTTGCGGATGAAAAAAGGGACTAATCGTTTGATTTCATTTTACCTACGAATCTTTAAAGCGACAGGATGTGAGCTCTTCTCTTACAAACTATATTTCGAATTTCGGGGCTGTAATCAGTCACAGATATCTTAAAGAGGATAACCACATTAAGAGGCTGGTTTTAAAAAAAAGGGTGACGAGAGGCCGAATTTAGCGATACAAGGACAGATGTGTCCTTCATCTTGTCTCTGGCTTCTGGTCATCTTACTATAACCAGAATCACCCACATCCGTGAGGATGTTGGGCTCGTGTCCCTGTTCCCCCGTTCGCATGTTTGTGACAGGAACAAAGAGAGCAATTAATATAAATAGCCGATCCTCAGTCTGATAGTCGGCAGTCGTGTGCTGCTTCGTCTCCAATATTCCGCCCACCTTCAACCGTCTCATCTTGAGCAACCGGGACGGGTCGCTTAAGTGTGCCCCCTGAATCTTCAGAGTTGCCACCCGAACCTTGCCATCGCTGCCAGGATGAAGCTCGACAACCTTTCCCATGGGACAATAGGCTGGCGATAGTTGCTGGACCTTCAGAAGCACCACGACCGGATTTCTTAGGTTGGATTCTGGCTGATACCATTTGTTGCGAGTGTTACGCACAAAACCATCCACCCCTGAATACCTACCTCTTTGGAGCTAAGGTCCATCATCAATCGCGCATACATTAAATATCGCGGTATCAATTAAATATCAAACAAATTGAACTACATGTTCAATTTGCCCATATTGAATTTAATTTGAATCCAAGACGTGAAAGAACAAACAGATGATCAACTTTCAAGTAAAGTTGTTGAGAATCATAAAATACACGTCTGCAATTTTGTGATCCCTTAAAGATTTGTTTACCCAAACCATTTCCCACAGGGAACATCTTTGTCCGTTCTCCTAGAACAAATAACCTGCACCATAAAACGAACCATTATGGAAAATTTAACTTGCTAAATAAGGCCAAGACCGGCCCCCGGTTGTAGTGCCGATGATGATGATAACATTTATACGGTATACCAATTTGGTATAAGAATGTGGTATAACATTTATACGATATCCCAATTTGGTGTAAGAATGTGGTATAACATTTATACGGTATACCAATTTGGTATAAGAATGTAGTATAACATTTATACGGTATGCCAATTTGGTATAAGAATGCGGTATAACATTTATACGGTATACGAATTTCGTATATATATTATAAGAATTATATTAATATATTATATATTAATAATTATACCATACACTGTTGCACCGTATAACATCAATAATTTGAAACCGACACACTGCATACCAGTTATACTAGGTGACAGTTGTGATATAAGACAGTTATACTGTACAACGGCTGAGCTGTAATACGGCTTCAGTCGTGGAAAATATCATCATTACCGGGAGGCTCGAATCGTGTTTTAGAATGACTAAAATACGTAGGCAACAATAAATGTGTCGGCTCAATATTTCAGTTTATTGCCATGCCGCCTCAATGGCGGAGTTGGTAAGGAGGTTGTGTCTTGTGTTTGATTCTGCAAACGTAGTTTCAACTGACGAATTTTGCTATTAGGTAGGGTGGGGTAGGTAAGATCGCAAAGCCCATCCGCCCGGTGAAAGACCACCCCATTAAGCTTCAGGCTCCGTGAAGTGGTTGGGAGAAGTCCTTGATTATCTTTCGGAATTTGGCTGATCGACCCGGTTTGAAAAAAAGCATCCCAGGGCGCTGAATCAGCGCTATAGGTTCGCCTTTCCTGGGGGAAGTGAAAAAATACCGCACGTTCGTTTTAGCGCCCACCAACATAAACGATTACCAATGTGCATTAGCACGATCCTCTGTTGATTTTTCCTATGTGTTTCCTCACCACTTCCCATAGGGAACATCCTTGTCCATGCTCCTAGAACAAATCATCATCATCATCGGCACTACAACCGGGAACCGGTCTTGGCCTTATTTGGCAAGTCCTGAGGCTTGTTAAATTTTCCATAATGATTTATTTTTTCTGGGCAAGGTCATTAATCTTGCGCCAGGGGCTCCCCGACGGGGAATCGAACCCCGGTCTCCCGGGTGACAGGCGGGTATACTAGAATAAAAAACATGCGCCATAAAACGAATCGCACGTTCGTTTTAGCGCCCAACAACATAGAGGATCATAAATGTGGATTAGCACGATCCTCTGTTGATTGTTCCTTTGTGTTTCCTCTTTTTATCCCAAGCCGGGAAAGATAAAGAAAGGAAATAGCGGCTGGCAAAAGGGCCAGGCAGAAAAAAGGACATATCCTGCGATCTGCATGATGGAAGAAAAAAAACAGTCCGTGGTTCGGGACTATTGACCAAGACGGTCAACGAGAGAATGATTGTTGGTATCGTATCCGCCGTGTTTTAATAAGTAAAAATGAGTTAAATGACTTTGAATATAAGTAACATTGGTCTTGAAACAATATGTGTTTTAATACATACAAACGAATTAAATGAATTTGAATATAAGTAACATAGTTCGTGAAACAATATGTGCTTTAATAAATAAAAACGAATTAAATGACTTTGAATATAAGTACCACAGTTCCTGAGCAATACAGGTTTAAATAAAGTGTTAACTAAAACAAAGTGTGTTTTTATTAACAAATAAGTGTGTGGTGTAAATAAAGCACATAACATGAGCCTGCAACGTGTGGGGGTATTCGTTCTTCCACTGGGACCACAATGCTCGAGGTAATGCCTACAAGAACTTTCATATGGACCGCAAAGCGATCGTTGTATCTCCCAGATCGACTTCCGGGACACTTGTAGGTATGTTACCTCGGTTCGGTAGTGTGTCCGTCCGACACTGGTTCACCGATGACGTCCCCACCGCGGTTCTATCTTGGCGTATTGTTGGTGTATTCAATATAAACCACTGCTATATTCTTAAGGCTATTTTCTTTATTAAAGCAATGCGCTTACTAACATTTAAAATCTAGATACAAACGATATTTAATATGTTTTAAGTAAAAATAGTATTCAAGTACACTAGTTATGTTACAATTAAATTAGTTATCGTGGTGCACTAGGTCTTTATACATAATTTTGGAATTCGCTGTGCACTAGATCTTTAATACAAAAATTATTGAATTGGTAGTGCGCTAGGTCTTTATACATAAATTTGGAATTCGCTGTGCACTAGAACTTTAATACAAAAATTATTGAATTGGTAGTGCGCTATGTCTTTACACATTAATTTTGGAATTCACGGTGCACTAGATCTTTAATACAATAATTACCGAATTGGTAGTGCGCTATGTCTTTACACATTAATTTTGGAATTCACGGTGCACTAGATCTTTAATACAACAATTATCGAATTGGTAGTGCGCTATGTCTGTACACATTAATTTTGGAATTCACGGTGCACTAGATCTTTAATACGATAATTACCGAATTGGAAGTGCGCTATGTCTTTACACATTAATTTTGGAATTCACGGTGCACTAGATCTCGAATACAAAAATTATTAAATTGGTAGTGCGCTAGGTCTTTATACATAAATTTTGGAATTCGCTGTGCACTAGATGTTTAATACAACAATTATTGAATTGGTAGTGCGCTAGGTCTTTACACATCAATTTTGGAATTCACGGTGCACTAGATCTCTAATACAAAAATTATTGAATTGGTAGTGCGCTAGGTCTTTATACATAAATTTTGGAATTCACGGTGCACTAATCCACTCTGGTCTATTGCCTCCTCTTCACTAACTCCTCTCCACAGGGTTGACTCGCGCCACCACGCAGCACATCAACATACATTGGTGATGCTCACCACATCGCACCCATGCGTGTTGGTGCTTCTATTCATTATGTGCACAGTGGTGGGCGCCATGGCGTGTGTTTGCTCGTTGTACGTCATTACATGGAGGGTCGCTCGTATTGTTCATACGTGCTATGTGATGCAGCTACATGGGCATGCGTTGTATCTCTCGTATTTGTATTGGTTGAGATGTGTCCTTTTAAGGGCATGCGTTGTAGGTTTCACCTGTTTGCGCGCCTGCTTGGTAATTCCAGGAATTAGTCGCAGGCTTGCGCAACCGCATCATGTTTTGCATGGTTGTTCTGCTACATCAGATCGTTGGTTGATGTTTTTACCAGATCGATGTGCAGATGTCCCATGCTTGCCTATGCCATGTAGTTTCATACCATTGCAACTACGTTGCGCTTGGTCTTCATGTCATGATTTTCGTGTTTTACGCATTTTTACTTTTAGGAAGATGCCTGTTATTGCTCATACACTTGTATCAGCGGACATTGTGGTTATTTGACATGCTAATGCAGGTAAGTATTCGATTTACTGGCGCCGAAGGCTTGCGGAAAAGGGGTTACCTGGTGGTAAGTAGCCAGGTGAGTAGTGGCGTTCGCAAGAGCGGTCACAGCACTCCCCTCCCCAGTGACATAGTCACGATAAAAATAAAAAAAATGAAGAGGTGTTAAAAGTGAGGCGTGCTCTTGGGAGGTTACGCGGCTGTTCCCATGGGGTTCTGTTATTACTATCCGGTCGGTAACATGTGTTGTTCGCTGCTAGTAATTGGAGTCTGCTAGGCGTTCTATTTAGCGAAGCGTATGATTTAGGTAAAACAGATATGTCGGCGCCAGTGTCGACCGTAAAACTTATATCCGAACTCGGGTCTTTGATTGTTAAGCGGCTTACTTGGGGTGTGCCGACCGTTTGCGCGTCCTAGTTTAAATTCGCGTTTTGTGCCGGCTTCACGGGCTTCCACCCGCAGGGTTGTGTGCATTTGCGGGCCTTTGCCCCAAACCGCCGATGATATGAACACCACGCGGGTGTTAATGCCCTTTGAGGGTTCGCCGTCGGCTGTGGCGTGGGTCTACCGCGCGTGCTAGTGGCACCTCTCAGGGGTTCGCGTTGCCCTGCTGTGGTCTGGGTCTGGGGCCTCTGATATGTTGGGCGATTTTGGGCCGTGCGCGCCAAGTCTCGTAATTCGGCCCGTAATTGGGCGATTTCGCGTTGTAAACTTAATTCGTAACGCGAGGGTCCCGGTTGCCGGAAGTGGGATTGCCTTGCGTCTCGAGTATGCGCCAAAGCCTGCGCCGAGTCTGTGGCGATTGGTTGTGACGCGTTGGTGCCCCCACTTGCGCGCGGGATATTATGGGGCGAAGAGTAGTATCGCGCAGACGCTTCATCCTGTCGATTAATGGTCGCTACCTGAAAGGCGGGGGACTCCTCTCGTTGGTCAGCGCTTTCTACGATTGCATCTGCAATCTTAGCCAGCCAACTCAGGCTTTGATTGGTTTGAGCGATTACGGTAGGACGCGCTTGTTGCGGAAGACCCCTAATGAAGTGGGGTCTGATGACATCATCAGAGATCCCCTTTCCCGCTATAGACCGCAAATGTGTGAGAAAATGCGATGGCTTCATCCCCGTGAAATTGGTCTCGTTGAACAAGCGTTGGTGCCTCTTGGCAATAGACTCCTCGAGCGCGTTGAGGAGCGTTTCCCTCATATCTGTATACGGGCTGTGACCAGGCGTTCTTATAATGTGTGCTACATGCGTACGCTGGTTTCGGTTTAACACCTTCATAACCTCGAGCGCACGTGGCCTCTCCTCGCTCACGCCCGCCGCCTCGAATATGAGGTCCGCCATGGTGAACCAGAGCTCCGATTCCTCCTCGTCAAAAGGAGGCAAGCGCAAGTCGCGCGAGGCAGCGTGTGGTGACCGCTCTGTCGGTGTCGCACTAGCGCATACCGGGGATTCTGATCTGTGAGGGCGTGTGTAGCGGGCTTTCTCCTGCCGCGAGTCCGTGGGCTGTTCTACACTGAGCGCGTCCACGAAGGCCGGGGAATCCGGACGCGGTACTTCCAGCTCCCGCTGTAGCTCCGCCTGTGGCGCCGTCTGTGATTCGGTATGCGATTCCCTCAGTGATTCCGGTTGGGGCTCCTGTTGAGCCTCCTTTGACCTCGTAAACTGGGCCATTTTCTACAAAAGGGTGGTGGCCGTTCCTCGACACGCGAGAACCACGAGACTTTAGGAAAAGGTCAGTGGGGAGAAGTTATAGCTCTGCTAAGTTGGCGAAAAGCTTGTCGCTTGCAGCTGTTGTGATGGGCACGAGTGAACAATGTGTACGTGTGAATTGATTACTTTACTCTGTATGGTTTTCCGGTGCTAAATCCGTATCGGTTCCGATTTTACGATGCCCAAAAGGGGCCCTACTACGCGAATTTGATGCTGTGCACGTTTGTACCATTCAATTATAGAAAAGAAAAAAATTTTAATGCTACTCTTTAAATAAAATGGCAGAAAAAGAAAAATATTGTGTTTTAGCTGGCTCTGAAGGAGCTCAGCGTATATATAGATAAAAAAGAAGAAAAAAAATTACGTCACCTGGAGTCCAACGTTGAGGATTTGGTTTCGTCAGGTGTCGTTACTCGCACTGTGTTGAGGATAGTGCTGCGATCTGACTCCGCTTGTAGTGATTTTGGTGGTTGCTTCGATGTTCGTAACTGGAGTTGTGTCCAAATGATATCGGTGACCGTTTGATAGCTCGTTTGTCAGGTTGCGTGTTCTTCCTCACTTGGTAGGTCACCAATTGTAGGTATTCTCCTAGCCTCGGTTCGGTAGTGTGTCCGTCCGACACTGGTTCACCGATGACGTCCCCACCGCGGTTCTATCTTGGCGTATTGTTGGTGTATTCAATATAAACCACTGCTATATTCTTAAGGCTATTTTCTTTATTAAAGCAATGCGCTTACTAACATTTAAAATCTAGATACAAACGATATTTAATATGTTTTAAGTAAAAATAGTTTTCAAGTACACTAGTTATGTTACAATTAAATTAGTTATCGTGGTGCACTAGGTCTTTATACATAATTTTGGAATTCGCTGTGCACTAGATCTTTAATACAAAAATTATTGAATTGGTAGTGCGCTAGGTCTTTATACATAAATTTGGAATTCGCTGTGCACTAGAACTTTAATACAAAAATTATTGAATTGGTAGTGCGCTAGGTCTTTATACATAAATTTGGAATTCGCTGTGCACTAGATCTCTAATACAAAAATTATTGAATTGGTAGTGCGCTAGGTCTTTATACATAAATTTTGGAATTCGCTGTGCACTAGATCTTTAATACAACAATTATTGAATTGGTAGTGCGCTAGGTCTTTACACATCAATTTTGGAATTCACGGTGCACTAGATCTCTAATACAAAAATTATCGAATTGGTAGTGCGCTATGTCTTTACACATCAATTTTGGAATTCGCGGTGCACTAGATCTTTAATACAACAATTATCGAATTGGTAGTGCGTTATGTATTTACACATCAATTTTGGAATTCACGGTGCACTAGATCTTTAATATAAAAATTACCGAATTGGTAGTGCGCTATGTCTTTACACATTAATTTTGGAATTCACGGTGCACTACTCCACTCTGGTCTATTGCCTCCTCTTCACTAACTCCTCTCCACAGGGTTGACTCGCGCCACCACGCAGCACATCAACATACATTGGTGATGCTCACCACATCGCACCCATGCGTGTTGGTGCTTCTATTCATTATGTGCACAGTGGTGGGCGCCATGGCGTGTGTTTGCTCGTTGTACGTCATTACATGGAGGGTCGCTCGTATTGTTCATACGTGCTATGTGATGCAGCTACATGGGCATGCGTTGTATCTCTCGTATTTGTATTGGTTGAGATGTGTCCTTTTAAGGGCATGCGTTGTAGGTTTCATCTGTTTACGCGCCTGCTTGGTAATTCCAGGAATTAGTCGCAGGCTTGCGCAACCGCATCATGTTTTGCATGGTTGTTCTGCTACATCAGATCGTTGGTTGATGTTTTTACCAGATCGATGTGCAGATGTCCCATGCTTGCCTATGCCATGTAGTTTCATACCATTGCAACTACGTTGCACTTGGTCTTCATGTCATGATTTTCGTGTTTTACGCATTTCTACTTTTAGGAAGATGCCTGTTATTGCTCATACACTTGTATCAGCGGACATTGTGGTTATTTGACATGCTAATGCAGGTAAGTATTCGATTTACTGGCGCCGAAGGCTTGCGAAAAAGGGGTTACCTGGTGGTAAGTAGGCAGGTGAGTAGTGGCGTTCGCAAGACCCGCCACACACTCATAGCCAGTCCTCCAACTAAGAAATAACTGGGGATTAACACTTCGACGTCGCCAGGCTCCGTTGGCAGGACAACCAGCGCTCGGGAATTTGCACAAGCCTCGATCTGGTCCAATACGGTAGTAAACTTCTCGAAAGTCAGCAAAGCATTTCTAATAACTCGCTTAAGATGATGCTTCACTGACTTGATTCCTGCCACCCACAAGCCACCAAAATGGGAAGCTGCCGGGGAATGAATTCCCAAGTGATCACATTGGCGGCCAACTCCTTCATGATCAGGTCCCGGGTAGTTTTCCCGTTTATGTGCTCATGAATCTCTCGCAGTTCTTTGACATGCTCCAACGAAATTGGTATCATTATCACTCCATAGGGTGTGACAAAAACCCCTACGCGCGGGAATCACCTCAATGCTGCCAGGAAAGCCTCGCTGGTCAGCTCGCTAACCGCTTTGAGATCTATTGCCTTGGTTGCCAAGCACACGAAGAGACAGATGTAGCCTTTGACTCGCCTTGCGCCGCGTACTTTCCATGTACGAAGAGTGATAACACCTCCATAATCAACGCCGGTGCTACTAAATAGCCGTGCAGGATCAATCCCACCGGCTCTCAATGCCGTCATCTGTTGAGATAGTATCCGTCCCTTATGACGAGCGCAAACCGTGCATTCAGCGATCGCCCTCCGGACAAGTCCTCGACTCCCCATCATCCAGTACCGGGAATACACAGCGAGCAGTAACCGGCTTCCAGCGTGCATCAGTCTCAAGTGCAAGACCCTTACGATGACCTTTGCAAGGTAATGTTGTCGATGTAAGATTGGTGGATGTCGTCGTTTGTATTCCATCCTTGCTGCCTCCAGTCCCGCGCCCACTTTGTGGATACCTTAGTCATCGATGAATGGTTCGAGGGCAACCAGTTCACTTCGTTTTGATAAGTTTCTCCCGGCTCTAACGGCCGTCAGGTTCATCTCGAACGACTCAGTCTGAGCCGCTCGCAATATGATGCGTGTGGCTATCCTCAATTCCTCAGCATCGACTGACTGACCTGTCGTCCCCCTTGTTTTGTTTTTGTTGTCGATGAACCGCTTCAGTCAAGCCATTGCTCGCACCGTTCGGGTGAATCTGGAGAATCTTCTTGTTATGGACAGATCTTCTTGCTGGATTACGAAATATGATTCCTTTCGCTCCTCGAGATCTACTGGCATTCCGGCGCCCACTCCTCAGACTAGAAGAAAGGCGGGCCCCCTTGACAGGCAATCCGCTGGATTTGAAATAGTCGGTACATGATGCGACTGACTTCTTGGGAACTTTCCCGAAATGCAGCCGTACGATTCGCCATGAATGTCTTCTACTGCCTGGGATGATCCGATAGCATTTGCAGCACTATAGTGCAATCGGTATATACAACTCAACAAACTGGATCACTCGAATCTAGCAGTCACTTCATACCTGTTAAAGGGCGCACCAAAAACTGCGAACCCAGCCTGGATTGCTGAATCCTTCCTGACGAAATTCAGCATTTCTGTAAAAGAATGTTACCCGCTTCCAGACAGTGAGACTAAATCTAGTTTCCGTTTAGTCCTTCCCTACAGATATGACTGCATTTTCCACCCGGAAAAAAATGCGCCCTGTATGATGGGCATGATGCCGTTATCCCTAAGCAACCCCAACAAACCGTCAAAACCATTGCCGTCTTCACCTAAACCCACTTATGGAAATAACAACAGTACTGTCCATCCCAAATCAACACTCGCTCTTCTTCCAAAAGCCTCCAGAGGGCCCCGCGGTGCAGTTACAACTCGTCCTGTAAAATCCCTGCCCAAGCTAAATATTACGCACACTCCGTTCCCCATTCCCAGAAGCACGCGCGCTCTCCTCCTCAACCCAACCCCAAGTCGACCCACCAAACCCTGTCCCAAGCCTTGGTTCAAACGATCCTCCCTCCCTTTATCTCACCTTGACCGCAATCCTTATCCCAAACCCACCCCCACACACTCCCGTAATGTCATCCTGCCCAACACCAACCTAACCACTCCCCCCACATCTCATTCTGCCCCTAAACCCAGCCCCTTTCCGCTCTTTGACCTTAAAACAGGTGCTAAATATACCAATTTTCACAGATCGCACACTCTCAATCCATTACGCCCCGCCCATGAAAGCTGAGCTCATTTGTTCTCTGAACCGTGCTCAAGATCGAATCTCCCACCCCTTCGCCCCACGTCCCCATCTCGCCTCAGCCCTACGCCCACCCGCCCGCACGTTTTTGATCCCCTCCTACCACCCCCCGTCAAGATCACACAACAATCCCTTAAGACAACTGAATGCCGCTATGCCCTCTCAAAGCTTCGACACAGTCCGACCTACGATAACGTCCGCATTTATCTAGCTTATCTCCATGGTAAATCTGATGCAATCTGCTATGAAGGCAAAACGAAAACGAGCGTTAAGATTTCCATTCAACAGGAAGGTCTCCCCGCCGATTTCCCTAGCCTTCGTAATCTGTTCATAAAATTCCACGAAAATTTCAATATTCCCCCTCTTAAAGTAACAAGAGACCTCTCGGCTCTTCGACAATACATTTGCACGAAAATGGCATCTCGTCCGCCACGCAGCGATCCCACAAAAAAAAATTTTTTTTCGGCCCTAATCGGCTGCCCACCCCACTCTCTATGGAGTCTCCCAATCTTCGTCCCCTAACCATTTACTATCAGAATGTCAGAGGACTTCGGTCCAAAACCCAGTCGATCTTACACAATACCCACTCCTTTCCCTATGATATATACGGCCTGACTGAAACCAACCTCACCCCCAGTATCAACAGCCTAGAACTGCCCCCCCCCCCCCCCCCCCCCGGACCGTTTTTTTGTGACGACGATGTCCATCATTCCTTGCCTGTCACCCCCTGCCGAGGCGTGCTGCTTGCCATCCAAAACGGACTAACATATTCTCTTATCACCTTCTCTTCTTCTCCCAACCTCGACTATGTCGCTATAAAAATTGAACACTGCTTAAAGTCATTACATCATTTGCTTCTACATTCCACCTTCGCAAGCTACCGAGGCATACGAACCCGTTATTGCTGCAATCGACCGCTTAACGGAACTGAGTTGTTCCCAAGACGACATTGTAGTCCTGTGCGATTTCAACCTCCCCCATCTCCAATGGACGCTGTCTGACGATGAGTCCCACTATATCTCTAGCCCCTCTACTACCAAGGAGTGTCTCTTAATAGACAATCTCACCGACTCTAGCCTCTACTAAGTCAGCAATATCCTAAATTATCTGGGCAGACAACTCGACCTTGTGTTCACGACAGACCCCTTTAACTCCTCAGTTATCCCTAGTCCCCGCATCCTCTCATCTGCAGATAAAGGGTAAGTATGTCATTGCCGCGTGTAGAGGAAAAGCTCCTCGGCTATGGTGGGATATTTATGACGGTTATCCAAGGGGATAACCGAATTGTTTTCAGCTATTTTAGGACAGTGGTGAATACTATGGCAAGGTTGTCTGATCCTGCCAGGGATTCGACTTAAGGGTAGATATGGGGTTAATAGGATTTTTATGGGGTTAAAAATGATGTGAGGATCTTCGGGCCCTGAAAAGCCCCACAGTTTTGGGTCTTCTTCGGTCACCTGCTGCATATGACCCATGTCCTTGTATTCTCTCATGAATTCAGAATACTGATGGCCTAGCTCCGAGTTTCGCCTGAATCGCCTCTCCATGGACAGAAGCCTTTGGATGGCGGCTTCCCTGGAATGGCGCAATGACGGTGGAAATTTCTGAATGGCATCTTCGCCCCAAAGAGTCCCGCTGCTGACCGATGGTGCGTGTCCGCAAAATGTGTCATTGCCCTCCTCTCTTCTTCTGTCAAACGCTCCTTCATCTCTGGTACCTCCTCCATCTCCCAGAGGCCCTCAGCTGCCCCTCTAATGGCTCGACCTGACGGGTGTCAGTGCAGCAATGTTTTTCCTGATCGGACAGAGCCGGTCCACTCCCTGCGATCACCCAGCCGAATATGGTGTTCTGAGTTATCATTTTACTACCGGGATGCATCCGTCGTCCATTGCGCAGGACCGGGAAGATAGTGTCCGACCCCAGCAACAATTCAATGGGTCTCGATTTATAAAAAAAACGGGTCAGCCAACGCCAGCGACGAGAAGCTTCTCCAATCATGTTCCAGTGACCTCGAAAGCAGATCCGAAGCCAACCGCTCCAGCACGAATGCCGTTAACCGAGCGCTGCTTTCTCCTGTTCGACCTTTCAGCAGCATCTCGATCATGCAGGGATGGAGAAGTATATTCCACATTCCATCAAACGAAGTTCATCTGATAAACCTTGGTTTAACAAAAAATGCGAGCAGATTACAGCAGCAAAAAGTAGAGCTTTTAAGCAATGGCGCTCCAATCCCACCGATGTTAACAGAACGAATTTTGTCAGAATCAGAAACGCGTGCAACCAGGCGATTGATACCGCGAAGAAGGCTCACAACGACAGGGTGATCAATAAGCTCCTTCGGTGCCCAACTGGCTCGCACTCCTTCTGGTCAATGGCAAAAGCTGTCAGCGGTAACTTTGCATCCTCTTCTTTCCCTCCGTTGGTGACAGACAGCGGGACGTTAGTCACGAATTCAAGGGATAAAGCTAATGTATTCGCAAATTTATTTTCGGCGAATTCAAACCTCGATCCTGGCCTTTTGGACCCACCTGTGGTCTCGCCGGTACAGTCTTCCATGCGGGATGTGAGATTTCGTCCGCGCACTATTCAACGCATTCTACGTGAACTGGAATGTAGGAAGGCAACCGAGCCGGACGGAATACCAGCAATAGTCCTTAAAAACTGTGCTCCAGAACTATCGCCGGTTGTTGGCAGACTCTTCCGCTTATCTTATGCACGGAGGACCTTTCCCGCCTGCTGGAAAATCGCTCGAGTTCAACCAATCCCAAAGACGGGAAAAAAGTGTCTCCCACAAAATTACCGTCCGATAGCATTACTGTCTATTTTATCTAAGGTAATGGAAAAAGTCATCAATACAGAGTTGGTTAAGCATTTGGAGTGCAATGATCGTCAATACGGATTCCGTGGCGGGCGCTCCACAGGAGACCTTTTGACACTTATAACCGATATATGGACATCTGCGATTGAACGGCATGGTGAGTCAAGGGCGGTCGCATTGGATATTTCCAAGGCTTTTGATCGCGTCTGACACGGGGCATTGCTGAGCAAACTTCGTTCATATGGACTTTCCCAACAGCTTTGCGACTGGACGAGGAGCTTCCTCGAGAATCGATCGATCCGGGTTGTTGTGGACGGCGAGTGTTCGGATCTGTATCCTGTTAATTCGGGGGTGCCCCCGGGGTCTCTTTTGGCTCCAACCTTGTTCTTGCTTCACATAAATGATCTGTTGGAGACAACGGATAACAAAGTGTTCAGTTTTGCGGATGATAGTACGCTTGTTTCCTCCTTTTTGGCCGATTGGCGCATTTGCGTCGCATCAGTTGAGATGTAGACAGATTGACCTTCTGAATCAGGATCTAGATAAGGTCCTGCAGTGGAGATGGGCCAATCCCGTCGGCTTCAATGCAGCGAAGGCACAATATACAACATTCACATAGAAAAGTGGATCATCGGTTCCACAGCTGATGATGAATGGCCAGGCCCTCGAGGCTGGAGAAAGCTCGAAATTGCTCTGTGTCACGGTCTGCGGGAATGTATCATAGCATAAACACGTGTCGAGCATCGCCAGGTCAGCCTCAGGAAAACTGAGTTATCTTTTTAGAGCCAACAAATATTTTACTCCGGCTCAACTCGTAAACATACCCTCGACCTACTTGAGAGTGTGGGGAGAAAGTAGTGGTGCGCCGGCGTACGACGCTGGTTATCTTCCTCCTCCATCATCAATTGTTAGCCGGGTAAAACACTGAGCCGAAAGTCCTCACTAAGAAAGGAACGAACGCCGCGGCAAACTGTTCACCAAGGATATCCAAAGGATTGGTAGAATTAAAACACACAGATTTAATTGGTGATCACCGCTCTTTTAATTTAATTTATTTTTATGTGAAAATACTAGCTATTTACTTAATCGACTGCAGTTAGACTTTTTACAATTAAAAACACTAAACGACACGAAACTCGACTCGCGTAAGGGACACGACCCGCAGGGGTACAGACTCCGGTGCACACCCTACGGGGGATGATAAAAATAATCCATGCTCACGCGCTGAAGGATGGAAGACGACTCTCCAATAAGGATATCGTTTTTTACCTACCACCAGTAAAGTCTCTCTTGGTGGTATAGGAAACCAGATCTTGTAATAAAGGTCATGGTGGTATGTGTGGGATCGTTGAGATCAATGCTATTCACACGTGCAGTGGAACAACGAAACAGGCAGGCGGCAAGGACAAAAGAAAAGGCGACCAAATGGTTCGCTCTTTAATGAGGGTCATGTTTATACGATGCCTCGTCGCTATTTTCGACGTTAGGAGAAAAAGGTGCTAAAAGCAAATTGGATGTTTATGGCATCTCTGGCTGCAATAGAAACCGGGTTCATATTTGCATTAGGAAATGCTGGAGAATTTGATTTCAGCGTCTATTGCGCTAATTGTATGCAGCTGCTTGGGTTGTTTGTTGGTAAGACAAACAAAAAAGGTTGCCAGGCAATGTGTATGAAAAGGTATATGACGCGGCTGGGAAAATAGACGGCGCGATATTTATGGTCCCTGTCATGACGGTTACATTGAATGCAATCCGAATTATTTTGTTTACTGGAATTTGTCTGGTACCGAATTGGTTCAGAATACCAAATAAGCAAACAAAGAAATCTTACGGAAAATTGTATGCGAAGGGATGCATGAAGGTAAGTTTTCTTTATAGGGATTTTATGATTACAGATGGTGATCTATATAATGCGTGAAGCATTTACAGGTACTAATACCGTTGCATTAGCAAACTTAAGGGAGTTGGGTGGTAGTTATGGGGGTTTTTCAGGTAAGTAGACCGTAGGGTTTGGCGGAAACGCTACAAGAGCATACAGAGACGAGCGATCCGCTTGATCGGGGACTTGGTGCTGACGTCGGGATTACAGCCCCTACCACACCGAAGGCGCATAGCCGACCTCTGTCTGTTTTACAGATATTATCACGGGTACTGTTCTTCGGAGATTCGTGGTATTGTTCCACGCAATTCGGCTTATATGCGTCCCACAACACAATCCGACGGATCGCACCAGTTTGTGTTTCATCTCCCGACGGCGCGAACATCCCATCAAAAATCGTTCTGTTACAGATGGTGATCTATATAATGCGTGAAGCATTTACAGGTACTAATACCGTTGCATTAGCAAACTTAAGGGAGTTGGGTGGTAGTTATGGGGGTTTTTCAGGTAAGTAGACCGTAGGGTTTGGCGGAAACGCTACAAGAGCATACAGAGACGAGCGATCCGCTTGATCGGGGACTTGGTGCTGACGTCGGGATTACAGCCCCTACCACACCGAAGGCGCATAGCCGACCTCTGTCTGTTTTACAGATATTATCACGGGTACTGTTCTTCGGAGATTCGTGGTATTGTTCCACGCAATTCGGCTTATATGCGTCCCACAACACAATCCGACGGATCGCACCAGTTTGTGTTTCATCTCCCGACGGCGCGAACATCCCATCAAAAATCGTTCTGTTACAGATGGTGATCTATATAATGCGTGAAGCATTTACAGGTACTAATACCGTTGCATTAGCAAACTTAAGGGAGTTGGGTGGTAGTTGTGGGGGTTTTTCAGGTAAGTAGACCGTAGGGTTTGGCGGAAACGCTACAGTACCCCACCCCCCCCCCCCCTCACGGTGACGTAGTCACGAAAAATAGGTAGGGCTGTAGGGGTGCTCGAATGCATGGTGCTATGATAGGCGGAGGGCTGAACACTTGACGAACAAGGTGGCCCTGCGCACTTCGGTAGGCGCTGTAATTAAATTGGGGGAACTGTCATGGTGACTAGTTCCAGGTATGTATGAGCCTTTGTCGATAAGGTGGACACAGTTGTTACCGCTTGATGCCATCAAGGGCAAAGGTGTGCGGCGTGGTCAAAAGACCTGTTATGGGTCACTTGGGCCAACAGGTTTATCGTCCGAATAGGTCGGAACCTATCGGAAATCTGCTCGCGTCCCCAGTCACGAAGTAGCATGTGCGGGAAGATGCAGATACAGGCACTGAGGGTATTGATCTGGTGTTGGCGGTATCTGCCAACAGGTTATACCTATCTAATAGGTATAATTTCATTAGGAGCTCGCCGCCATCGTGGTAATGGTGCCAGGAGATGGGACCTATTGGTAACTCACTGACATCGTGCTACGACGTGTCAGTGGATAAATTTAAGGAAACCAAGTCCAGAGTCGGTGCCTTTCGTCCATACGTTTGTATGACGAATTGTTTGCCGCTGTGACTGGTAAAAGGGGGCGGGCGCTCCAGTTGCGCGGCTTACCGATCGAGGGAGGTCCGATATATCGGCTCCGGTGTCGACCCCGGAGCTTGATAAACGGCGACCGCGACCTCGACCAAGCGGCGCTTTGTTGGGAGGGCCGGCCAATCGCGCTCGTTTAAGTTGGGCGACTTAGATTATGGGGCTCCGGGGGTATGGTTGGTT
The DNA here is from genome assembly GCA_963931805.1 of Microdon myrmicae. Lineage (NCBI taxonomy): Eukaryota > Metazoa > Arthropoda > Insecta > Diptera > Syrphidae > Microdon > Microdon myrmicae. The sequence goes on from OZ007497.1 coordinate 18,348,809, forward strand.
GTGTCTAACCACAAGGCGGCCTAGAGTAACTGCTGCACTCTCCGAAGTATTATGCACCTAGGTATTTGAGGCGGCGTAGAGGGGCGTGTATAGCCTTTAGTTGCCGCTAAAGGGGAACCATGGTGGCTAAAGGATTGGGGAACCAGGTATAATGTCTCAGTCCGGTGATATCGGGTTGATTAGTGGACCGGTGTTGCTGAGACATTTGGGAGACGTTAAAAGATCTAAGGACGAAGGTCCTGAAGTTTAAATAAGGAGGCAAAACCAGGTGTCCTACTGGGTGCTGCTACGCGTAGTAGCTGTGTTACGAGAGAAGCTGGCTTGCTGAAATCGGGTGGAAGGTCAAGGAGGGTTGCATGAAGGCTATGGTTGGCGAGCATGAGCGCCAATATGCAGAAAAAAAGACAGAAAAGGGTGAGGGTGTTTCACGCGAGACAAAACCGGGCGTCCTATAGATTATATGCTACGCGTAGTAGCTGTTGTTACTTAAGGAGCCGGCTTGCAGAAATGTATATAGACGAGAGTAGGCGGACAGGGTCGCATAGAGGCGAGCGAAGTTGCATGAAGACTGCGCTTGGCGCATGTGCACCAATATGTTGAGAAGGCGTCGGGATTGAATAAACCCGAGCGAAGTTGATAAGGGTGAAAAGAAGTCGGGTGTGAGGTGGCGTGAAGCCGAAGGACGTTGAAAATGAGTCGAAGGAGTTTGATGACGTCGAATAGGAGGTGTCGAGTGAAGTCAAAAGGGTTGAACATGATGCCAATGGGGTCGGTTGAGTGAAAAATGTCGAAACAGTTGTATGGAGTCTAAGGAGGTCGAGTGCAGTTAAAAGGAGTCGCAATGAAGTTGGGTGGAGTGGAAGAGAGTCGGGAGTGTCGAAATGGAGTCGTGTGTAGTCAAATAGTGTTGGAAAGGGTTAAATAGGGGTGAGCGAAGTCGTGTGTGTGCTGGAAAGGGTTGCACTTAATCAAAACCCTGAAGGGGCTTACAATTGTGTTTATGTTAATAATCTTACAGGTTCTTAAAATAATTATTATTCGGTCATGCGTATATTCGATGTTTTGCGATTGTATAATTATCATTATGTAATATTTGGCATTTGTTTGCTTAGAGAGATTAATATTCAAAATATTTCTGGTTATTTGTGTTCGTCTTAACATAAGATCCAAAAACAAAGTAAAGGATAAAGTAAAAATTGAAGACTGCTTTCCATTAATTTGGTTAGAATTTATCTGTGTGTATATATTTATATTAATTTATATCAACATGAGTAAAAACTAGGAGAAGCAGTTAAAATAATATTTAAATGCAAGGAATTATGAATATACGATGAAAATATTTTTATTTTTTTAAACAATATGATGGTGCTTGCATATATATGTATATATGTATATAAATTAAAAGTTTTTGTTGTTGGTTGCTTTTAAGTCAATTACAATTTCTATTGTTATTTGGCATACTCGTAAATTATTTTCGTTACACACTGTCAGTGGTTTAATGAGGGAGACAAATAAATGTACATATTTTTAAAATTCAATGAGCGCAATATAAATGAAAAATATAAGACAAACGGTTTCTGAAAGTGCGCGTGATAAATAAAACGTTCAATTTAGAATAAAATACAAATACTAATTACGTAATGTCGTTAATGTATAAAACGACAGTCTTCGCGGAAAATTAACTTTCTTTTTACTTTAAGTGTACTTGTGACAGGGATTAAGAGTAAGTACGTTACAATTGGAATAATTATTACAGTAAAATGGTACCAATTTCGGGTATGATACATTTAGGACGGTTATTAAAAATATACTTGACGTTGCTTCTTCTTAAAATCGTTAGTATAATTGATCTTAATTGTTCAGTTTTTATCCCTTTTTATTATATTTCGTTAATAGAAAATAATTTATTAACGTACAACTATTCATATTTGTTTAACGATACACAGAAAATCTTAAATTGATTTATTTATTTTTACTAATTCGAATACATGAAATTAATATTTCGTTTTGATTTAGTTTGTTAGCACGACACAGTGAAGTGCAATGAAAAAGAAAAAAAATTTACACTTTTTTGGTATTTAATGTTATTTTTTAAGTCATTGATGGTAATGTGCTTTGGAAATTTCCGAATGTTCATGTTGGTTTGTACATTTCAACATAAAATAAAAGAAACGCACTCATACAAACGAATATATTTCCGGACATATATCCATCTATACGAATGCCGATATCTTTTATAAATAAATTTAAAGAGGTTTTAACCAATGAGAACTGTATGTGGAAATTTGCACTTCAAATCAATAATTAATTTATGCATAAAAAACAAGCTTAATAATTATATCTATGTTTCCTTGTATTGGATATAACCCACTATTCAATTTTTAAAAGTATTATTGAAATTTTTAAATTTTGATTTCGCTCAGAAGGAGCTTACAATAAAAATGAAACTAATGAACAAAAAAAAAAAAAAAAAAAAAAAAAGGCAAACCTGTAATGCGATGTTGTTGGATAAAGTGTTGAGTCAGGTGGTGTCGCTGGGACGTTGGAGCGATGCTTTCCGGTTCATTGTCGTCTAGATTTGTTGCTCCAAATTTCCGTTCCAGTCATTTGGTAAGACGGACAAAGTAAAATTTTGCTCCAGTTGCTGGTAATGCGTCTTTCGGTTTTGTTTCTAGCCATCCGGTAATATTAACGTTGTAGCCTTCTTCGAGGAAGCTGTTGGCATAAAATTCCATACAGGTCAAATGTCACCAAGGGATATTATACACGCGTTTAGTCTGTGTGTCGTTAGTGGCGTGTCTTGTTTACGTTGGTGATGTTGAGCATGTTTCCTGTGCTGCTGTTCGGTGATACAGGTGGCTACGCTGCATCGCTGGGACGTCGTTGGCAAAGCGGTGTTGGGTAGTGGGTATCCTTTTAATTGTCTTCTGTTAATTGTGTATTAATTCGAAGGCATCTGATTGGCTTAGTCCCGACAACTCTTTCACTTGAAAGGCTGGTGAATACAAAAAAAAAGAAGGAAGGATACTTATCTGGAGTCCTTGGCTGTTGTTCCTAGCCAGGTGGTGTCTGCCGCCGGTGTGTGATGGTGTTTAAACGGCTGCTCCCGGTGATGTTGTTTTTTTAATTTTTTGCACTTTTGCACCGTTTAAATAAAAAAAGAAAAAAAACCGATTACCGCCATGAAGTCACTGTCCATTGGTCAGAAGGCGCGATTGCTATCACGTCGGGGTCACCAATGTGGGGAGAAAGTAGTGCTGCGCCGGCGTACGACGCTGGTTATCTTCCTCCTCCATCATCAATTGTTAGCCGGGTAAAACACTGAGCCGAAAGTCCTCACTAAGAAAGGAACGAACGCCGCGGCAAACTGTTCACCAAGGATATCCAAAGGATTGGTAGAATTAAAACACACAGATTTAATTGGTGATCACCGCTCTTTTAATTTAATTTATTTTTATGTGAAAATACTAGCTATTTACTTAATCGACTGCAGTTAGACTTTTTACAATTAAAAACACTAAATGACACGAAACTCGACTCGCGTAAGGACACGACCCGCGGGGGTACAGACTCCGGTGCACACCCTACGGGGGATGATAAAAATAATCCAAGCTCACGCGCTGAAGGATGGAAGACGACTCAAACGATATCCTCTCCAATAAGGATATCGTTTTTTACCTACCACCAGTAAAGTCTCTCTTGGTGGTATAGGAAACCAGATCTTGTAATAAAGGTCATGGTGGTATGTGTGGGATCGTTGAGATCAATGCTATTCACACGTACAGTGGAACAACGAAACAGGCAGGCGGCAAGGACAAGAGAAAAGGCGACCAAATGGTTCGCTCTTTAATGAGGGTCATGTTTATACGATGCCTCGTCGCTATTTTCGACGTTAGGAGAAAAAGGTGCTAAAAGCAAATTGGATGTTTATGGCATCTCTGGCTGCAATAGAAACCGGGTTCATATTTGCATTAGGAAATGCTGGAGAATTTGGTTTCAGCGTCTATTGCGCTAATTATATGCAGCTGCTTGGGTTGTTTGTTGGTAAGACAAACAAAAAAGGTTGCCAGGCAATGTGTATGAAAAGGTATATGACGCGGCTGGGAAAATAGACGGCGCGATATTTATGGTCCCTGTCATGACGGTTACATTGAATGCAATCCGAATTATTTTGTTTACTGGAATTTGTCTGGTACCGAATTGGTTCAGAATACCAAATAAGCAAACAAAGAAATGTTACGGAAAATTGTATGCGAAGGGATGCATGAAGGTAAGTTTTCTTTATAGGGATTTTATGATTACAGATGGTGATCTATATAATGCGTGAAGCATTTACAGGTACTAATACCGTTGCATTAGCAAACTTAAGGGAGTTGGGTGGTAGTTATGAGGGTTTTTCAGGTAAGTAGACCGTAGGGTTTGGCGGAAACGCTACAAGAGCATACAGAGACGAGCGATCCGCTTGATCGGGGACTTGGTGCTGACGTCGGGACTACAGCCCCTACCACACCGAAGGCGCATAGCCGACCTCTGTCTGTTTTACAGATATTATCACGGGTACTGTTCTTCGGAGATTCGTGGTATTGTTCCACGCAATTCGGCTTATATGCGTCCCACAACACAATCCGACGGATCGCACCAGTTTGTGTTTCATCTCCCGACGGCGCGAACATCCCATCAAAACTCGTTCCGTTACAGAGTGGGGAAGCTGTGGAACTCCCTTCCCACGCAAGCGTTACAAGCTGCAACTGTTCAAAAAGAACTTCAACAGTTAGTTGGTGGCATCTCGGGGCGCCCACTCGACACTATAGGTTCGCATCTCCCAAGAGAAGTCTTAAAAAAAAAAAAAAAAAAAAAAAAAAAGAATTGTACCTTAACTGGGTTTTGTCCAGTTACAAAACTATTCCCTCCAAAAGGCATTTATTGTAGTGCAATTGACACGGCTACCAAACATTGCCTTACCTAGCCTAAGTTCACCTACATCATTTTCCCATACCCGACTTCTAGAATCAATATTCACATCAAGCTCTCTCCGGCAATTCCGAAAATAACCTTGAGCCTAAGTAATTAGCCTTTAAAACACTTTACAAGAAGTATGGACCATAAAATGGGGATTATCCAAATATAACGTCGAAGAAAACTCAATTATTCACTAACGATAGACCGTCACAAACCAGTAAAGTATCCTAGCCAGTGTATCTCCGCTTCAAATAGCCCAACAGAGAGACGGTCCTGTTTACATCAATTAAATTTATTCTCCCAAGAGCAAACATCCATTTCGGTTAATCTAAATTGACAGGAAGTTTCACCCTTTCGGTTTGAAGGGCTTCTTACTTAGAATACACGTCGAACCCCTCAACGTAGGTAGGTATGCAAATTTCAAAGTCCAAGAACCTTTTGTCGCTTTGCCTCCTTTTGGATTTCGCAAACTCTGATATCGGCACAAGTTCCTGGAGAGCCTCCAGTTAGCTGACGAAAAGTTAGAAAAAAGAACAAAAAAAAAAAAAAAGAAAGAGAAAAGGATAAAATGCTGAGACGAGAGCACGACGTCCGTATTTTCCGCAAAACTGCTGTCGGCAGCCTTTTCCTAAAATGTGGGTAATTTAATTTGTGACCCTCAGCTGGCAAATGTCGCCTAAAGTGTCGACTTCAATCCAATCAAACAATACACCAGCTGTTGCTGCCCTTCTTGGCACTTTCGGTTTATCGTGTTTATGCGCCCATCATCCCTTGTCAGGATTCGTCAAAACCTCGCTGATGGCTGTCCTGGTTCTTTTTAATTTTTTTTTTGCCGTTGGTGTTAAACTGAGTTGGGAATCGCCTTGACTTTGGAAATCGCGTCAACAAAATTAAGCCGGAGAAGGAAGACACGTTCTTTCTTCCTTGTTGCGAAAGAACAAACAATTGGAATTAGTACTTGGGGTGTGAGGAGAATGAAACACGTCATCCATTGCCTTGTTTTACCGAGGGTTGTTTTTGTTGTTGTTTATTTATTTTTATTGCACTTCTGGTTTTACGTGCCTTCAGGGGAGAATTAAAAAAGCGCGACAAGTTCATTGACACATCAGGATTGTGCGTTGCATGGATGTCTAATGACAATCAGTACTACCCATCTTATGTATTAAGGGGTCAGGACGTTTAAGATTATAGTATGATGGAAGCATAACAAATTGCGTTTATGTATACAATAAGGGTTCACTTGCATATAATAATAGGACAGCCGATGACAAGGTTAGTGCATGTTAAAATGCATATTATCCTTCAACTACAGCTGGGCCAAATGAAAGCCCGACAAATTTTTAAATTCCTAGGTGAGAAGATGTTGCTTTTATAATTAAGCTTATCGGCGTTCCAAATAAATAAATGTTGCTGGAGTAAGATTTTTAAGTTTCTTACGAAGTCACCTGACGCTATTGTAGCAGATGGGCTAGGATCTCAACCAACAACTCACAATAGATATATCGGTTTCTTTAGCAAAGTATTGTGCGCCGCATAATAAGGTGAAGCTCTACTTGGATGCGCAATTTACAATCGAAAGGCGTCTTTCAGTGACTTCAGTCCAGACGGGTGGCCGACGAATCTGTGTTTCACATGTGGTCTGATGATGATGATGAATAACGCATTTATTGTACAATAATTTAACAAATCTTGACTTAGGACTAAGCGCTAAATACTATTTTACAAACTTTTCTTATTCTTAAAATAATTTACTGGCTCTACACGAGCACTCTAAATTACAAGTTTGTGTAATGCCTTTCGGCGTACAATAATATTTTTATATTTTTATATTTTTATATATTTCCTGGAAGAAGTTCTCTCTCTTTTTTTTTTTTTTTTTAATAACAAGATAAAATAAAAAGTTAACAAACAAAAAAATAATAATAACAAACATATTAACAAAATGTTAACATACAGAGATTTTAAAAGGAAAAGGAATCTAAATGCAAAATGGAACCGAAAAGGAAGAATAGATATATATGAAAAGGGAAATGAGGAATGGGAAGGGAAAGCGTAGCGTCTGAAGATCTGACTATATTTGGGGATTTAACCCCTTTCTTCATTGTCAATCCACTTCCAGTTGGGATGGGATTGGTCATTCATAGATTTATCTCGATCGTCTCTTGTCATGCTAAAGAGCAAGTGAACTGCAGCATTTGATATATCACTGTTATAAAGAATCCGTTTGTCCCTGGCACCACGAAAAGCGTGGTAAATAATAGGGACTCCGTGTTTGTTTTCGATAAGACCTTTTCTATCCAAGAGAGGGAACGCTTCAGGTGGGATAAACCCATTTTGGAGTGTATTCTCCAGGTACATATCATTGGGGTAGTATGCTCCCGAGATAAGTTTATTTTCGCTGCACATTGCCCTTGCAGTGTGACCACGAATAATTTTGATAATGAAATTGTCTATCCTATTCAATCCTGATTTGTCATACAGTGTCTTATTAAGTTAGAATTTCCTGTATTGAGACTCGGGTGTTGTATGTAATCCGATGCGGGAACGCAAGCACTGCCTCTCGAACATGCGAAACTTTTCCATGTAGGATGGGGAAACGTTGTTACGGCCACAACCACCCACCCCATACAACTTACCTCTGTGGAGCCAGCCTCCACCACTAACGGCGATACACGCTAAGAACATCCACTTAAAGGATGTGACATTATCTAAATCAAAAACATTATCCCATACAACAAATGGCCCCACATAAATTGATGGCAAGCAAATCAAACTAAACGTTCAGTTTGCTCACATAAAAACTTGGATATAATCATTGAACCAAGGTTCACCACAAAAACTCCTAAGAGCCAAATGTGCAGGCCAGATGCCGTCATCCAAACAAAATCGATGAGAATCATAAAAATGCGCCCCAGCAATTTCATGACTCCTTAGAAAAATGGTTACCTAACCAACCATTAAAACAACCAGCGCCAGTTTTCGTTTTAACCAAATTAAGTTAAAAACAAACAAAAGACAATAAACCATAATGCAAATTCGCCTCGGTGTTATTGATCTTTCGTTCATTCGGTTCCCACGGGAAAAATCTTTGCCCATTCGGTTAAAGATAACAACAGGCGCAATAAGCGCACTATTGATTTTTCTTTGTGTTTAATACCGAAAAAAGGATCAGGCGGGGAAAAGGAAATATCCTTTGATCTGGCGGAAGAAACCAGATTTCGAAAAAGGAAAAGAAAAATGAGAAAACCACTAACGAAAGTTGGAACTAGGGTTGGTTTCTGAAAGTTGACCAGGAAGCTCGAGAGTTGTTTTTCCGAGGTTAACCGAGACGGTCAGAGAAGGCGCGAGGATAGTTGCGTGACGCAGTGAAAATTTCCTAATGCTGCGGACGTTGTTTTAAAGCGATACAATTAAGTACTTGGGATCGAATCCACAGTTGGTAAAATCTAGAAACAGTACGCGAGAGTGTTAAATTTTCAAAATAAATAAAATTAAAGTTCACCCCTTTTTGTGATTGTGCCTAATATTCATAAATCAAACTTATAAAAATATGCAAATAAAGAACAAATGATACACTGTTGTGATATGTTGATTGAAATGGCTGCATTCCTGTCTTGCCGATGAGGACATCATCAGGAAGGGTACCATGATTCTAGGTGTGATTGTGCCTAATATTCATAAATCAAACTTATAAAAACATGCAAATAAAGAACTATACACTGAAAACAGGAGTGTTGTGATATATTGATTGAAGTGGCTGCATTCCTGACTTGGCGATTAGGACATCATCAGCAACGGTCCCATGATTCTAGGGGACCACACGCGATTAGGAACCATCGCTCTGCACCACAATCCTGCCTTTTCAGCCGTGTGCTACGTTCCCTTATTACCAGGGTCTAGAACACAACGGGAAATTACCTATATCGCAAAGGAGGTTTTTCGTTCAGTGTTTGATAGTAGGAGGTATATAAGTAGATGATGTTCCTCAGCACCAACTTTCCCACGCCAAAAGGCGGTAACCAAATACCAATAACTAAATAACCCTACAACGTTAAACCATACCGGGCAACCATACACTAATATTGGACGGAGAAATGCTGAATACGAAATTATTTTAACTTTGTGATCTAGGAGACTATTTCGGAACAGACTTCTTGTCATTGCATATTCACTTTTCACTTCACGAAGAGGGCAGCTACTATGTGCTTATCAAAGTATAGGTATTGATCCATCCAAATACCAAGGTACCTGACAACAGTTTTCGTTTGCAGCGGAAGATTATTGCTTCCTACAATGGAAAAGTTTTCCCAATTATTCCTTGTATCTCTTGAAGCTGTAGAAAGAGGTGTTCTGAAAAGGATAGTTTCTGTTTTTTGGAAGTTAATTTTCAATTTCCAATCGTCACAAAAGCGTTTGATTTTATTGAAGTCGTCTTGAAGAAGTCTGTTAGTGGCATCGATTTTTTTATTCTGATCTGTACACCACAATATCGTCGGCATATGCAATAGTATGATTTAGAGACCCAACTAGATCACTAGCATAAATATTGAAGAGAATGGGAGAATTCACGGCTCCCTGCTGTAAGCCATTTTTTATATGGGAAGTTTTATTGGAGATTTTGTCGTTGTCCGGATTGAATTAATTTCTCCAGGGCAACGTCGGTGTGTTTGGGGATCTCCATGTAAACTGTCTCGTCGAGCTCGCCGTTTAGATAGGCCGTTGCAACATCAAGGTGGCGGATGCTCATGCTGTGTTGAGCGGCTAGGGCGGCTGTAATTCGAATGGAGTTCATTCTTGCAACTGGAGCGAACGCCTGGTGGTAGTCAATTCTGGGTACTTGGGAGAATCCTTGTGCAACGATGCGTGCCTTTTTTCGTTTTAGCGTGCCGTCGGGATTGGATTTGTTCCGCAAGACAAAACGGCTGCCGATGACTTTGTCTTGTCTCGGCCGATCTACCAGAGTCCAAGTGTCGTTTCTGATGATGGCCTCGATTTCTTGCGCCATGGCATTTATCCACTCCTCGGAGTCTGAACCGCTTGTTGCTTCTTTTATAGGAACTTCGGCTGCTCCCGTGGTCTCCGAAGTGATGTCGCATTCTTGAAATAGTTTTCGAGGTCTTTCCCTGAGTCCAGTCCTTTCTATCCGTGCTCTTCCTGGTCCTCTTCTTGTGATGATTGTGTCAGATCTGCTGGCTCGGGTTGTTGGTTGCCCGGTTGCTTCATTTCTTGTTACTTCGAGTTGTTCATCTCTCGCCATGGTTTCGTTATGTGTTGTATCCGGTGTGATGAAATCGGTCGTGGCACTTTCAGTATCAGATTTGTCGTTTGTTGGGCGAAAATCGTTGGAGGCGGGACTCCGGTCGTTATGTTTTTCGGAGAACTTCACGTCCCTCGCAATTTCGATTCTTCGTTCGTCGGGGAGCCAAATCGTGTACGCTTTCGATTTGTCAGCGTAACCGACGAAGATCTCTTTTTGGACCTGGGGCTGAATTTACCTTTCCTTGGTCCTCGTTCTGCTGAGAGAGCGGCACTCGGCGACCTTGTGCCCGGCTTTTCCGCAATGGTAGCATTTGTAGGAAGGCTTTTGTCGGTTTCCGGGGAGATTGTGTCCGTGGCGTTTATCCTCCGTCCTCGTGTCGCGTTGTTTGGCGGCCATCGCGCCTTCGGCGTCATGTCGTTCGTTGGTGCGCCTGGCGTCGCTTTCCTCGATTAACTGGATTCGTAGCGCCTCCGGCGAAGGTAACTCGTCTCGGGATTCTATGGCGCATCTGAAGTTTTCGAACTTCGGGGAGAGATTATACAGGAGCATGATGCATAGCAGATCGTCGTTTACTTCGATTTCCATGTCGTTCAATATATCGACGGTGTAGAAGAAGTCACTTAAGTGTGTTTGACTCATACACGGAGATGAGTTTCTCCCATACTTCTCGGGAAGTTTCACACCCTTTGATGATCTTGACTTTAGATGGTCCGATCGCTAGTATGATATTTGCCATAGCCTTCCTGTCTCCTCTTTTCCACTGCTCGACCTCGCCTGTGCGCGGCTCCGTCGATTCAGGTTTCACAATTTCTCCAGTCACATAGCCCCATGCGTCGTTCTTTACTAGGACCGCCTCCATCTGCAGCTTCCAAGTGTCGAAATGATCCTTCATATTCATTTTTTTTTTCATTTTTAAAACACATTGTATTTTCTTTTTATATTCTTAGTTTCTAAATTATATGCTAGACAAAAAATGCTTAAATTCTAGCTTAATTATCTTATATTATAACTTACTGGTCCTTCGCAGACGCTCTAAGCTAAACATTACCTAACAATTGTATAATTTGCCTTTCGGCGACAGAACTTTGCGGCAGTACTTACAATTATTTGAAAGACAAAGAAAAATTTGAAAAACTTTGTGTCCAATTTTTTTTTTTCCTTAAAATTTAACTTACTTATGTTTTTTTTAATTATTATTTTATTTAAAAGCACTTAACTTAACGTAAATCTTATACTACCCTAATTCTAGAAAAGCTAAGTCTATGTAAGCTGGCGAAATTATCCTTCCGCAACTGTTCGATGCTCGCTGTGGATGGTGCCATTTTGTTGATAGACGAGAATTTAGCTTTCCTGTGTTTATCCGACCGTGACTCTATTTCGCTATTTCCTGGGCCCATAACCTGTTGAAGAGTAGTGGAGATGAAGGGAGGATAACACGTGGTTGGATCGCGCGCCGTGGCGGCTAGTTGATGAAAGAGAGTGATGATGTGCACGTACATCATCAGGAAGCCTTTGCAACTTGACGAAATGCAAAATGGTGGATGTTCGTCAAGTTCAACCAATTTCGTTGTCGCCGGTGTGCGCATCGGATGTACACTAATGTAGAACATTTGATGTCCAACAAAAGAAATGAATATAAAATGAAATAAAATTGAAAGTGAAGATGGAATTGAAATGTAAATATTGGTTTGGAGAGTAACATGTAGTCTGGTTGTTACACGATATGTGTAACACTTGTCAATTCACCACACATTTAATACTTTACACTTTACACTTTCTACTTTGTTTATTAAATGTATATTTTACATTCCTTTTTATCACTGTCTCTTGGTTGAAAATATTTCACAACACTCGTACTTAAGATTACGGATATAGTAATCGAATATGTATTAAGTTCTATTTATTTATTTAAAAGTTTATTGCAAATCAATTTTTAGCTAAAAGTTACTCTTGTCAATTTATTAAGACTTCATGTAGCACGACACGCATCATCCGTCTTGGTTGACGGTTTTTTCGACTCCCTGTAAATCCGTTCGTCTTTTCTTGTGGCGAGTAAAAATCTCGCGACTCTAGTTTTTTGTTTTAAGTCGCCTCCGTTCCGGGCGATGGTTGGCGAGACACACTATTATCATATGTCCGATCAGAACAACGGTAGCGCACACATACTCATTATTATCTCTCATTCGATCGTGAGGACCGAAGAATGCATCCATTGTTTACAGGCGCAATAGATGCTTTTCCCACACAACAGAGGTATGCCTCACAGTACATTTTTTGTTTAATTTAACATTGAAAATGTTTATGATCTGCGAGACCTGTTTATGTGGATGCGTGCGATACAATTCTTAGAACCTTGTATTTACACAAGTGTTCATTTATGGTCAACGATGGCAAATATATATTTTATTATTATTTATTATTTATTTTTCGTTACCATGGAATTGTTCTCTATTTTGAGTAGCACATTATTTTCTGTGTGCCGCCATACATCTTTTTCCCAGATGTGGTATCTAGATTCCATGATTAGCCCGTGCATGCATTTTGTATTTAATGCACTTTTACAGGTACTCATTGCATTGGTTATATTGTTTAGGATTAATCAACATATGGCGGTTCACATGAATGCTGTTAATGATGGGGGGTGGCCCCACAAGGGTGAATATTAGGGGATGGTAGGGGTTGCGTGTATCATGGTCTGTAGGATGCTGGAAACTGTTGTCGTCTTGATTTAAATGATGCTGATATTCATTGAACAGGAAATCATATGTCTCCTCTAAAGTGGAAAGTCTGGTCTTACAGTTTACACAATCGTGTAATCTGTCCCGTGTGATAGGATCGAGGCCTCGATTGATTAAATATGCCATGATCTGTTTTGCATTTATTTAGTTCCTTTTGAGATTGGAACCGCCCTTTAGTGTAATGAATGTGTAATATTATACATTCTCCATCAATGGCACCTATTGATGGAGTTATAGTAAGTCTCGGTGGAGGTCCATAGGTTCTTTGCCTTATTGTACTGTCTGGAAAGTATTTCCTAGGTACGCCTCGCTTCTTCCAGCTGGGTAATAACATCTCGGAGGTTATCGTATAATACGTCCAAGTTGATCCATGTTTGTGTAAGCTGTTGCTTTTAACCCGGAAAAATTATTTCATGTTTCGTTTTGAAGTAAACTTTTACTTGCAAGCACTATTGTTGCAATTTATTTTCTGATTTTAGTTTTCTAAGGTAAACTGTTATCTTCAAATTATTAAAGTATACTATTACTTTTATATCTGATAGGTTATAACCACCCTAGTGCTGCCTCGCACTAGGAAACAAAAGAAAGGCTTGGCAATGGTTAAAACTGTTTTGCTCGAAGGACCGCTGTTTAAAAACGTATGTACACTTTGTACAAAGTGGCGCAAAATTAATCACCCTATCGGAAGATGTCATAATTTTTGCAAATGGTGTCGTATGTCAATCATATTTGACATTTGTCAACGAGACAGCTGCAGAATACAAACAGATAAGCAGTGGAGGTCGTGTGAATTAATGTCAAGCCATTCTTAATCCCAACAACGAAGAGGACGATTTTGTGTCGGAAATCATCATAAGGGACGAGACACATTTCGAATTAACCGGTTACGTCAATAACAAAATCTTCGTTTCTGGGGCACTGAAAATCCGCGTGTGATGCACGAAGAGCCACTACATCTACTCAAAGCCACTGTGTGATGCGGCGTTGGCGCGATAGGAGTGATTGGGCCGTATTTTTTTGAGAACGCCATCGGCAATACGGTCACTGTTACTGGCGAACGCTACAGGGCCATGAAAAAGGACTTCCTACTGCCAGAAGCCCATCCAACTTGGTTAACATATGGTTTCAACAAGACGATGCAACCGCACACATATCACGAGCAACAATGGATATTGTGAAGGAAACGTTTCCTAGTCGCGTAATCTCCCATTTCGGCGATTTGGCATGGCCAGCAAGATTGCCCGATTTAATCCTCCCAGATTTCTTTCGTTGGGGCTACTTGAAGTCGCGGGTTTATGCCAAGAAGCCTCAGACAACTGCAGCCCTTACGGACAATATTCCACAGGAATGCGAACAGGTATCACCGAAAATCTTGCGGAAACTCATGGAAAATGCGATAAAACAGATACAAAGGTGTATGAACACTGGCGGCAGCCACTGACAGATATCATCTTTTCCACTTAACAGAAAAAAATTTAAAGGTCCAAATAAAGATTTGCATCACTCAAACACATTTTTTTTTATTTAGTAGAAAAGTAATTTTAAACAAAATTGGATGGTTAATTTTGCGCCACCCTGTATATTTGGCAGTAAATATGATGAACAGGCACGATAATGGAGAAAACTCCATAACCACGAATTGGAGGAGCTATACTGCAAACCTACAATAGTCAGAGTAATCAGGTCGTGAAGATTAAGATGCGTCTGACATCTGACGAGAATGGGCAGCGATGGGACCGTGCGTAGAATACTTGACGGAAGACCAATGGGAAAGAGACCAGTAGGACGGCCGCGACGGAGATGGGGGGACGATGTAACCTTGAGGAGATCGGATCAGATGGCGAAGGCGTGGAAGGAGAGTGCATAGGACACGGAGCGATGTCGTCGTCGAGTCGGTGAGGTCATGAACTTCCGGGTTCCTATACGCCAATAAATAGTAGTACACTTTGTACTTGTTAGAAGGAGTGAGAGTTTATTGAGTATCTTTACTCTACTTATACTTAAAACTATTGAGGCTTACTTCGCTTGTTGATATTGCGAGTGTTGCTGTTTGTTGTACTTGGTATATGAACTGAGAGTTTATTGAATATCTTTACTGTATTTATACTTAAAACTATTGAGATTTACTTCGCTTGTTGATATTGCGACTGTTGCTGTTTGTGCTGCTTGATACTCTGACTGATTATTAAGTTATGAGCTCTGGAATTGGTCAATAAACGACAATAATTTAATTACCCCAATAAGCAAATCAGTCACTGGGATCAGTTAAGTGATTATTGAAGTTGCTTATTGGGCGGAATATAAATCTCATAATGCTGTCATCTAACTCACCTTATCTTAAAACTGTCAGTTACCATCCTCCACCACAGAAAATGGTCCGGTGAGCGACTGTAACTATTTTGTATTTGTCTGTATGTACCCCACTCTGCATTCTACTTGGCGTTGATTGACTCAATCCTAACTTGACGGGGAGGCGACTGGTTTTGGCTTTACCTTTATTTACTGTTCTTGCAATTGTAAGTCTCCAGTTATATTAATAGTCCTGTGAATAGTCGCTACTCTTCTTCTTAGAAGGATGATCTGTGATGACCTTACACTGATAAAAACGCCAAAATATGCACTCTTCCGTAGGTTTTCGCATCTTTTTATTGTTACCTAGGTCATTTCGCAAGGTAAAACTTCAAATTTTTTATTATCATCAGTTCAATCGGCTTAGTTTTTCTTTTGTATGTATTTGTGATCCTTCCGTGGATCCTGTGTGAGTTGCTGTTGTCTGCGCATTGTTCATCGACTCGCCTACCAGAGTTTCTGGTCTGCGTTCTACACCTCATGTAGTGAGGGAGCGAACACGTGTTCTTTCAGAGCAAACAGTCGGCCGATTTCTCCGGTCATATAGATCCACTAACACCATTTTAAACTAACGTTCTTCACCATTGGTAAATTTTCCTTCCGACTCTTCATTAGGACTGTTGCCGAGTACTTACGGCAGTTCCAATAGATGCACACGCACACGCAACCGTACTAAATAACACAAACCCAAAAAGAATTGTAAAATGTCTCAGTACAGTACACCAGGGAATTTCAACTTAAGCAGTTACATCTTAAGTGGTGAATTGAGGCATCCCTCGCACACACACGGGCGTGGTGTAGTACATTGTTGCTTGGGTTCTAACCTTAGCGTGGGTTCTCCACTACTCTGTTATACACTATATACCATCCCGTCTTCCTCATTGGTCCTCATCGATGAGTACGCCTCAAAGTGAGAAATTATGTAATTCCGACTCGAACATTTCTTTCAGGTTACCCCTGTGGCGTTTCCAACAGATACACTAATACGCAAACCATTGTGAAATGTAGCTACAAAAGGGAAGTCGAAACGTAAACCACCAGGGACCTATAAACAACAATTATATTAACATCCCACAGCTAAATGGTAGTCAGGAATACCATACAATATCATACTAGCGGCTGTTGGTCTGATCAATTCGTGCTTCGCTTCTCAACATTTTCTTCATTCCCCAGCACATAATTAGTGATTCTGATATGATCTGTACACTTTGCCATGGTAAACCACCACTTGAAGTCATCACTTCCTCACTGAATACTGCCTGCTCCAACAATGAAGCGGTCGCTCCTGTCATAGTGTTTCACACACAAGCTTGGTCGTAACAAAGTTACTGAGGAGGGAGTAGTTTGGCGTTTCCAACAAATACACACGAATCCGCAAACCATAATGAAGAACAGCACCAAAAGGAAAATCGCTATTTGCATAACATCCCACAGCTAAATAAAATAAAATCGATAATAACACTTCACCACCATATGTTGAAACGTTGTTCATGTTTTTAGCAGTGATTCTAACCGTCATAGCATTGGTTGGATTCGCATTCTCTTCACTTTCATAAAAAAACGCTAAAGCGCTCTATAGTGCGATCTTACATGTCGGCAACGAAGATACATACAAGAAAGAGGAGAGGCATGCTTCCTGCGCCATCTCTTATCTGTCATCAATAGCCCTCTTATACTTAGAACATTCGAAGACCCAATGGTTTTCGTGACATACTGGGCATACCGTTTTGTCCAGGTACTTAAGGTACTTGGCTCCACCATAAGACGTGGATCATCGTATATGTCGTTGACTGTATTAATCACAAGTTAAAAGATAAGAATACATTTTCTGCCTCTTTCGGATACATGACCTAAGTAAAATCGGTGTAGACCTTAGAAGTTTGATGACGGTCGATTTCCCATCTAATATAATGAATCGTCGAATTTGGCATGGCTAGCGATAAGTTACTCAATCACTACACCCATTGACAACTACAACTCCCAAGAACTTATAAAATCCACGTACAAATCCCTAACAAAGAAATGAGTCCTCTTTCGACTGCAATAAATTTCCACACGAGTACTAGTTCCGGTGGAAGCAAATTACTAGATCACATCTTTGAAGACCACCTACGAACAAATACAAGATCCGCGTTTGCAGCATTAATACATTTAATCATACTTGCAACAGGGAGGACATACCGTATCAGGTGGTTTATTCAGGCTATTGTCCGCTTAATTAAAACTCTTCAACATCCGTGGACCGAACACAAAAAAAAAAAGGAGAGAGAAAAATAAAACGACGAAAGAAGAGAGAGGTGTACAAAGACCGCTTTGGTTCAGGACCGACCGTGGTGCTGATTTTGCAGTGGAAAAAGGACAAACACCTCCAACACACGGTAATTTATAGTGTCCTCAGATCATTAGCTTCTGCACAGGCGGCAGGTTTCCACAGAATGTCGGATAATCTACATTCTTTCACGTAGCGGTCCAGCCAGGTGGGTTGTTCTAATGGCGTTCTGGGTGCAGGTCCTTGTAGGTGAGAATTGTTGTGGCCCACTTCGTATGCATCAGTATATCGTACTTGTAGAATTCGCCATGGATACTCCTCTTAGGTATTCTTACAGTCTATTATATACGGCATTGTTGTCACAATGTTGTGGGGAATATTTACATCCTTTTGTCTTGGGTTTATTGTATTTGGCGCCCGAACAATCTACCGTAAAGAAACTATCCTTCTTGCACATCCTTTTATGTTTGTGTTACACTCAGCTCTATCATGTGGCTTATAATCAGTGGCAAGCCTGGTATCCCCAGTGGATACTGTAAGGACTCTCTAACGACCTCTACCTATGGACTTTTTTGTTGTTTAGTTTTTCATAGTTCTTTGGCCATAGCATTCATGTGTCCTTCCGACGCGATTAAGAATGAATGTTTTTTTTTGAGTCCATTTTCTCTATTGTTTCGTCCTTTATGTCTTACAGGTTTGGGGCGGAATTATTGTTACATGATCGTAGCGGTAGTGGGATGAACAGAAAGCCCATGTCGCATACGCGATGGAATTGATGGGATTTGGGTTACACTATAACCAAGGTAACGAGGACTATCTTTGGGATCAGAGAACATGGGGAAAAGTGTGGTTTCGGCGCGTATGTGTACACATTGCAATGGATGGTGTACTTGAGGCAAGGAAGATATATTTAAGCAACATAATTGTCTTGCGATCCCACTTAATTTGTTGAAGTATTAAAAATGACATTTGGAATTTTATGTAATTACAGTAGGTGATCTATGGGCTGACTTATGACGGGGTTTAATGCATTAGAGAGGCATAAAATCAAGGAGTAGTGTATACTTAGTTGCCTGGCAACACTTTTAAGTAGAATGCTGTAATTAGAGCGGGCAATGTCGCTTGAAAAGTAGTTACAATAAATTTTACTTCAAATGTTTTAAAGAGGTTTTTTTATTTATTTCATAACAACTTTTTATACGAAATCCGCACAAACGAATTTTCTTTTAGCCTTAAATGTTAAACAAAGGACGAATGTGAACAGATGTTTAAGATTGGAAAGACACTCACGTTCAGATATGTTTGCTGTAAGCCACAACGTGACTCAACTCGTGGGGGAGCCAACGCGAGTGCCAGATGCCCGGGGCGATTATGCGAACACCCTGGATCTTTTTTTAAGATCCGAACCGAGTATTTATACCATAGAGGTTTCTGTGCCACTGAGAAACTCAGATCACTGCTTGGTATCTGTCGCGCAAGCACTTGCATATCAAGCGAATAACCGGCCTAGACAGCTTCGCCGTGTATGGAAGTATGGGGCTGCTAACTGGGACGATTTGCGAGATTTCTTCGCATCCTTTCCATGGTCCGAGGTGTACTTCGGAAACTCCGATGTTAACGCTTGCTCGGAGTCGGTATCAGAAATTATTCTTCTGGGGATGGAGATGTATATTCCACATCCCATCAAACGAAGTTCGTCTGATAAACTTTGGTTTGACAAAATATGCAAGCTGATTACAGCGGCAAAAAATAGAGCTCTTAAGCAATGACGCTCCAGTGGGACGTTAGTCACGAATTCAAAGGACAAAGCTAATGTGTTCGCGAATTTATTTTCCGCGAATTCAAACCTCGATCCCGGCCCTTTGGAGCCACCAGTGGTCTCGCCGGTACAGTCTTCCATGCGGGGTGTGAGATTTACTATTTAAGGCATTCTACGTGAATTGGATTGTAGGAAGGCAACCGGCCGGACGGAATACCAGCAATAGTCCTTAAGAACTCGAGTTCAGCCAATCCCAAAGACGGGAAAAAAGTGTCTCCCACAAAATTACCGTCCGATAGCATTACTGTCTATTTTATCTAAGGTAATGGAAAAAATCATCAATACAGAGTTGGTTAAGTATTTGGAGTGCAACGGACTTCTGAATGATTGTCAATACGAATTCCGTGGCAGGCGGTCCACAGGAGACCTTTTGACACTTATAACCGATATATGGACGTCTGCGATTGAGCGGCATGGTGAGTCAAGGGCGGTCGCATTGGATATCTCCAAGGCTTTTGACCCCGTATGGCACGGGGCGTTGTGGGTTTTTATCAGTATGGTGCGTCGGCAAGGACAGGAATTCACTGATAATTCACCGATATTGCTGTAAATTGTTCCAAGGGCATAGTCCGTCGACCAGCATAGAATAAGAAAATAAAAACACACTGATGTTCATTTGTTCTTGTACAATGTTTCTTTATTATTTATAATCAGGACTCCGATTCGTTTCATATGAACGATGTGAACATAAATTAACTGTCTTTACACTTAAAAGCAAGATACGAGGGTTGCCTTTTATATTTCGGGATTAGAGACCAAAAACAGATATTGATTATCGAAAATCACTTTATTGTTTTTCAAAATATTCCCCATGAAGATCTATACACTTTTGCATGCGTTTGAACCAATTGTCGAAGCACTTTTGCCACTCTGATTGAGGTATCTCCAACACATGCATTCTGAATGCAGCAACCGCTTCTTCAGGTGTCGAAAAACGTTGACCTCTCAGTTTGTTTTTTACGTACGGGAATAAAAAGAAGTCATTCGGTGCCAAGTCAGGACTATACGGCGGATGACCCATCAAATCGATGTTTTGGGTGCTCAAAAATGCAGTTGTCGCAGCCGATGTGTGAGAGCTCGCATTGTCGTGGTGAAGAGTGATCCGTCTTCGGCGGTTGGTTTTCCTGATTTCTTGAAAGACCACTGGCAAACAAATGGTTGTGTACCACTCAGAATTGACTGTTCTGCGTTGTTCTAGTGGTACGGTTGCGACATGTCCAGTTTTTCCGAAAAAACAGGCGACGATTTGCTTGGAAGTGCTTCGTGCGCGAACAACATTTGTTGGATTTGGCTCATCTTGAAACACCCAGACAGTCTACTGCTTTTTACTTTCGGGCTCATACGCGTAAATCCACGATTCATCACCTGTCACGATGTCATAGACATGTTTCGAAGCACCGCGACCGTATTTTTTGAGCATTTCTTTCGACCAATTGACACGAGCCTTTTTTTGGGCGGGGATCCAACGCGAACAAATTTTTTTGACAGTCAAATGTTTATGCAATATTGAATGTATGCTGGTCCCACTAACGCCCAAGGTTGTCTCAATCTCACGATAGGTCACATGACGATCTTCCAATATCAGTTCGCGCACAGCATCAATGGTTTTCGGAACAACAACTGATTTTGGACGACCTTCACGAAATTCATTTTGAAGTGAACTACGGCCACGATTGAATTCACCATACCATCGATAAACACTGGTCCTTGATGGAGCTTCATCGCCAAAAATTGAATTAAGTTCATCCATGCACTGTTGCTGACTTAATCCACGCCGAAAGTTGTAAAAAATAATCGCACGAAAATGTTGACGATTTAATTCAATTTTTGGGCCGAGATGAATCTTTTAAGTTACTGTAAACAACACAAATAGCGCTCGTATGTCAAAACGTTCTGTGTGCGTATAACCTCAAAAATGTCCAACTTTACGACAGAGCTGTCAATTCCCGGATTGCAACACTATGGTTGCCAAATCCCGAAACATAAGAGGCAACCCTCGTACAACTTAGATGAGACTGATGCGCTACCGACACTGATGTTGATTTGTTCTTATACAATGTTTCTTTATTATTTATAATCAAGACTCCGCTTCGTTTCGTACGAACGATGTGAACATAAATTAACTGTCTTTACACCTAAAAGCAAGATACAACTTAGATGAGACTGATGAAGTCACTCTTGGTGAGATGCTAGTTTTGATTAATTACACACCAGGAATTAATTTTAATTGTCTTTAAAACTTACAGGTTGATTACACACCGGAGATTACTTTTGATTGTCTTTAAAACTTAAGGGTTGATTACACTCGGAAATTGATTTTAGTTGTCTTTAAAACTTAAATTTATATTTGGTATAGGAGGAGAACAAAACACACGCACTGTTGCACCCAACGTTACTTGCTTAATACATATAACAGACAAGACATAGAAAACTCCGACCCCTGCACTCTCGCTGGTAGCTAAAATTTACTCTACGATGCGGTCTCTGCGACGGGTAAAATCTGACTAACCATTGGATGTCGCTTTACAGACATCCAACGAAAACGAACCTAAGGGATTCGCCGACGAAGGGCGGCCAATGGCGAAGGTCAAAAACAAAAGGAAACAGGGAAAAACTCATGTAGCAGATCGAATCTGCTGCTACATGTTTGGGCAAGATAAATTGCCGCCATCCGCAAGGGATAGATTCTTTGATTGACGTGAGTCAATAAAACCCTTGCCGAAGGCAGGAATCTATCTTGGAATAATGAATCAAACATTGGGTATGGCCGTTGCCAGATCATTTAAAATAAACATATTTCGGTGATGTATGTTGTCTTAGGGATATGTTAATCCCGTTGAAGGTACTGTCAGGCGAAAGTATCCGCCTGAGTGTTTACTTTGTGTAAACTAAAATTGGTGGTCATGACCGATGTTGGTGATCGTTCCGAGAAACGGCAACGGATCATAAAATCGGTCATGCTGAGATACAAGCAAATATGCGCGCCTGAAAGGCCAATGTTTAATTTGATCTTCTCTACTGGTAGGAAAGATAGATCATAGACATGCCGTTGAAAATCTGGCTTGCAGATTTGCAAGCAACCCGAAATGATGCTAGGTCGATGGATGGGTACAAAGATAACACACGGAAAGATCAGCGTGTGTTGGTAGATATGTGCCATCCATTGTTCGGTCGCGGAAGCTCGTGGTGATGCTGAATTGATGTGATGGCAAGATGATAATCTTGCCATGAATTATGCTTTCAGGAATGACCGTGGAGAAGAGGCTTGGAAAAGCCCCCAAAAAAAAAAGGTAAGCTGCCTAATATGTATTTATGTCGGTTATCCATAGGGATAACCGAAATGATTCCAGCTAATTGGGTGGCGGTTAATGCCCTAGCAAGATTGTACAATCTTGCCGAAATTTCAACTTTAAGGTAAGTTGTATTGCTGGTAATGGTGGGGATCAAGCGATGCGTGGCTCTTCGGGCCCTGAAAAGTCCCACAGCATTGCTGAGCAAACTTCGTTCATATAGACTTTCCCAACAGCTTTGTGACTGGACGAGGAGCTTCCTCGAGAATCGATCGATCCGGGTTGTTGTGGACGGCGAGTGTTCGGATCTGTACCCTGTTAATTCAGGGGTGTCCCAGGGTTCTACTTTGGCTCCAACTTTGTTTTTGCTTCACATAAATGATTTGTTGGAGACAACGGATAACAAAGTGTTCAGTTTTGCGGATGATAGTATGCTTGTTTCTTCCTTTTCGAGTGTTCGGCCGATTGGTGCATCCGTGTCGCATCAGCTGAGTTGTAGACAGATTGGCTCTCTAAATCAGGATCTAGATAGGCTCCTGCAGTGGGGAAAGGCCAATCCCGTCGACGTCAATGCAGCGAAGACAGAATATACAACATTCACAAAGAAAAGTGGATCATCGGGGAAAGTTTGAAATTGCTCGCCGTCACGGTCTGTGGGAATGAATCATGGCATAATCACGTGTCGAGTATCGCCAGGTCAGCCTCAGGAAAACAGAGTTATCTTTTTAGAGCCAAGAAATATTTTACTCAGGCCCAACTTCTTCTCCTATATAAATCTCAAATTAGACCCGCGCTTGAATATTGCTCTCATGTTTGGAGCTCGGCTCCTAAAGATACCCTCGACCTACTTGAGAGCATACAGAGACGAGCGATCCGCCTGATCGGGGACTCGGCGCTGGCACCGGGGCTACAGTCGCTATCACATCGAAGGCGCGTAGCCGATCTCTGTCTCTTTTACAGATATTATCACGGGTACTGTTCTTCGGAGATTCGTGGTATTGTTCCACGCAATTCGGCTTTTATGCGATCCAGAAGACAATCCGACGGATCGCACCTGTTTGTGGTTCATCTCCCGATGGCGCGAACATCCCTCCTTTAGAACTCATTCCGTTACAGAGCGGGGAAGCTATGGAACTGCCTTCCCACGCGAGTGTTCCCGGAACGTTACAACCTGCAACTGTTCAAAAAGAACTGCAACAGTTATTTGATGGCATCTCGGGGCGGCCACTCAATGCTATAGGTTCGCCTCTCCCGAGAGAAGTCTTAAAAAAAAAAAAAAAAAAAAAAAAAAAAAAAAAAAAAAAAAAAAAAAGATAGGATTTTGGATGATCACATTAAACGCTTACGTATGATAAATAAACCAAAACCTCACAAAATCATAAATTGCCTATCATCAAATGCTTGTCATAATCAAGTTTTCCAGTAATATCTTTAACCGAATTCCGTGTTCAATTCCGAGGATTTGATATCATTTTAAGGGCATGACAAATTTGGTTGGCTCTTGGAATTTTGAAAAATTTTATTTGGACAAATCTGCCGTGACGACCTCTTATACGCGACTTGAACGTTCGGCGTCATTTGTACTGGTACGTTCCCAAGGCAACCCAGTAAACCACTTTTTACCCATTGATTATGTATTTATAATTAATAGTGCTGACCTGTAGTATTTATCAAGCCTTTCCTTGGTTTCGGTCATGGTTGTTCACTCAAAAAATAATACTTAATGAGCAGACGAAATTCACTTGTTTCCATTTTCGTTAAATTTCACGAGGTTGTCTGCTCTCAATGGCTGTTAAACACAAGCCAAATGACGCAGCTTGCTCCAGCTTTGACAGTAGTGTATTTGTAAATGGCATTTATAGATGGCAGTTGACGGGAGCAGTGTTGTGTTTAAAGTTACTGCGCGGGAATTACTTACGAACTTATCAACCTGCCCTCGTATTATGCCTTCGATTTATTTTACCGTGGATGTCAAAGGTGTCTACTGATTGATGTCTAAATGTTTAATCCTAATAATGTTTTCCGTTCTTATGGTAAGAGAAGGTCACAGCATATTGTCTAGTTCAAATTGGAAACACCATACGTTCAGCCATGTGACTAGTTTAGATACTACAAAAACTTGTAATGGTTTTCCAATATAAGAGGGTTGCCTTTTATATTTCGGGATTAGAGAACAAAAAAAAATATTGATCATCGAAAATCACTTTATTGTTTTTCAAAATATTCCCCATGAAGATCTATACACTTTTGCATGCGTTTGAACCAATTGTCGAAGCACTTTTGCCACTCTGATTGAGGTATCTCCAACACATGCATTCTGAATGCAGCAACCGCTTCTTCAGGTGTCGAAAAACGTTGACCTCTCAGTTTGTTTTTTACGTACGGGAATAAAAAGAAGTCATTCGGTGCCAAGTCAGGACTATACGGCGGATGACCCATCAAATCGATGTTTTGGGTGCTCAAAAATGCAGTTGTCGCAGCCGATGTGTGAGAGCTCGCATTGTCGTGGTGAAGAGTGATCCGTCTTCGGCGGTTGGTTTTCCTGATTTCTTGAAAGACCACTGGCAAACAAATGGTTGTGTACCACTCAGAATTGACTGTTCTGCGTTGTTCTAGTGGTACGGTTGCGACATGCCCAGTTTTTCCGAAAAAAACAGGCGACGATTTGCTTGGAAGTGCTTCGTGCGCGAACAACATTTGTTGGATTTGGCTCATCTTGAAACACCCAGACAGTCTACTGCTTTTTACTTTCGGGCTCATACGCGTAAATCCACGATTCATCACCTGTCACGATGTCATAGACGTGTTTCGAAGCACCGCGACCGTATTTTTTGAGCATTTCTTTCGACCAATTGACACGAGCCTTTTTTTGGGCGATTGACAAATTGTGTGGGGTCCAACGCGAACAAATTTATTTGACAGTCAAATGTTTATGCAATATTGAATGTATGCTGGTCCCACTAACGCCTAAGGTTGTCTCAATCTCACGATAGGCCACATGACGATCTTCCAATATCAGTTCGCGCACAGCATCAATGGTTTTCGGAACAACAACTGATTTTGGACGACATTCACGAAATTCATCTTGGAGTGAACTACGACCACTATTGAATTCACCATACCATCGATAAACACTGGTCTTTGATGGAGCTTCATCGCCAAAAATTGAATTAAGTTCATCCATGCACTGTTGCTGAGTTAATCCACGCCGAAAGTTGTAAAAAATAATCGCACGAAAATGTTGACGATTTAATTCAATTTTTGGGTCGAGATGAATCTTTTAAGTTACTGTAAACAACACAAATAGCGCTCGTATGTCAAAACGTTCTGAGTGCGTATAACCTCAAAAATGTCCAACTTTACGACAGAGCTGTCAATTGCCGGATTGCAACGCTAGGGTTGCCAAATCCCGAAACATAAGAGGCAACCCTCGTAATAAATCATGTTACAGAGAAAGAAATCAACTTTATACTACGTAATCCAGTCCAGATTGATCGGCTATCTACACACATAAATATATTTTAATACCTAAGTCGATGAATTTCGTATCGATCGAATGAATACTCTTAGGCCCGTGGTTAAGCTTACAGCATGGGCAACCGTTTAACCATCTGCAAAATTGATGCAATTTCATCCTGAATCTGACTGTGCGGCTTACATCTAATTTTGGCCCATTTGGGCCATTATTCTTCCACCAAATGAAAGCAATTTCGAAAACATCCTCTAAAATACCAAAGGCAATCATTTATCAAATTTTTAATGAATATAACCGCACGTTGTCTGCCGGACATTGATAGTCCAACCATAAGCATACAAAAAAATCCTTTTAGACCATATTTTGTTGCATTTCGGGTTAATGGGAATTTTCTAACGTACACGCTACTCACATGGCTATATCAGCGTCAGCAACAGCAGCAGCAAGAGGAACGGCATCCTCGTCATCGTTATTATCATCATCTGTCCACGAAGCAGAGCATAGCCTCCAGCTAAATTGAAGTATTGCCTCGAATCATTGGCTAGTAGGGAGTGGAATGGATCCGTCCAGGCAAAATATTAATTGCGGAGTCGTGCCTTGCGCTGCAGGCGCCTAAAGTAACAAATAAGAGGAATGTTGCTACCTAACGAAACCATTGTGAATAAATCTTCCATTGTGCCTCACCTCCTCCTGTGCAACCATTGATAACCGTCGCCATTATGACCACTTGAGCCTGGATTTCTTGTGTGCATGTGTACCTGATGAGTATAGCGATAATTAGAATTCACAGGATCGGAGCATGTGTGTCTGGTGGAGACTTCGTAAGAAAGGAGCAAAACACCCGGTTAAAGGCCCAACATCAAACGAGAAAGAATCAAATGCACACATTCCAATGTAATTGGGAAATAATTTGTTTGACAGACAGACTGTATGGATTGTTAAGTCTAGACACCTCCATGTGCTACACCAACGGCATAGGTATCAATGTCGAAGAAGTCCAATTCAGATTCACCAAGGAATCCGATTCACAGAATCCAGATTTAGATAATACACTTTTGAAATGTTATATGCAAGAACAACGTTGGCTACAGAAAGTATCTCAAAAGAAAACTGTGTTTACTCTCCTAAAAAGATATCCCTAATTCCTTAAGATAGAAATCCTCAAATCGATATATACCGATGACTAGATTTGGATGTCGACCGTCTGCTAAAAGAGGGAAAACTTTTAACCAGAAAGTCAGCTTAGGGTGAAAAGTAACACGAACGTCTAAGGAGTTTTATTTCTTTAGGAAACCAACAAGGATCGGACTTTGCTAGAACGACAGGGAGGGAGGGTGAAATTGATAAAGAAAAACGAAGAAAATGGAGAAATGGCAAAATCCTGAAATCCCTTTGAAGTTCGATTTATTTCAATTCGTGATTGAGTGGAAACTCATTTTATCGTGAAGAAAGCTGGCTAAGGATGTGAGTCCTGTGTGTTCAATGTGTGTACTCTCTGCTATGCAATCCAAATGCGTGCGGGTGTTTGTTCGATGTACTCGATGACTACGTAACCAGCGATGTATATAAAGCACAGTTTTAAAACTCGCAAGTCACGAGGACAAATAAAATATACGTGTCGATATCGAATGCAATATGAACGACTAACCAAGTAGATTTTCTGGAAAAAGTTATTTCATTGCTAGTCTCCGTCTCAAAGGACTTAAATACGATTTTAATCTTAAATACATTTGAATTTATACAAGTTTCTCTGGAATCAAAATAGGAATTCAGAAAATTAATTCATAGACGATCGGATTTGAGAATACGAGTATAACTGCAAGCAATTGGAACATTGAGGTATGCAAGAGGTCATTGCCGGCAAATATCATCTACAGATATGTGACTTTGCTCTAAGCCAATTTATTTATTCGGATTATAATAATATCCTGGAAGTCAAGGCTTAATTGGAAATTGATAATGTTATATTTATTTGCTTTAGTGAAGGGTGTCCTAATGTAAAGGAGAGATGTTAAATCTGAGTGAGGCTCAAATGACAAAAGATTTTTGACACTAGTTTCTTCAATTGTTAAGTTCAATCTTTGCAACAATCAGCTATAGGAGAACTAGTAATTGAGGAACATGTTAAAGTTATTGAAGTTTATTACGAAAATGAGCATTCACGGGGGCTACGCGAAATGGGGCATTCAAATACATCTCGCGTACTATTCGACTTCTTTGGCCAACATAATCCAATTGAGAATGCAATGCAAAAATTATTGCACCATTAAAAAGAAAAAGCGGGAGTAGATTTGAAAACACCAATGCGAAGCTATAGCGTTCATAGATTGGAGGCTACAGAAACATTCCTGCCTGGGGAGTTCAAATTTATCGTTTTCTAACAAGATGAATCATAGTATTCAGATAAGCGTGGTGTTGTTACAAAACCGCACGGAGTCGGTACCAGATATTATTCTTCTGGGGATGGAGATGTATATTCGACATTCCATAAAACGAAGTTCATCTGATAAACCTTGGTTTGACAAAAAGTGCGAGCTGATTACAGCGGCAAAAAATAGAACTTTTAAGCAATGGCGCCCCAATCCCACCGATGTTAACAGAACGAATTTTGTCAGAATCAGAAACGCGTGCAACCAGGCGATTGATACCGCGAAAAGGCTCACAACGACAGGGTGATCAATAAGCTCCTTCGGTGCCCAACTGGCTCGCGCTCCTTCTGGTCAATGGCAAAAGCTGTCAGCGGTAACTTTGCATCCTCTTCTTTCCCTCCGTTGGTGACAGACAGCGGGACGTTAGTCACGAATTCAAGGGATAAAGCTAATGTATTCGCAAATTTATTTTCGGCGAATTCAAACCTCGATCCTCGCCTTTTGGACCCACCTGTGGTGTCGCCGGTACAGTCTTCGATGCGGGATGTGAGATTTCGTCCGCGCACTATTCAACGCATTCTACGTGAACTAGATTGTAGGAAGGCAACCGGCCCGGACGAAATACCAGCAATAGTCCTTAAGAACTGTGCTCCAGAACTATTGCCGGTTTTTGGCAGACTTTTCCACTTATCTTATGCACGGAGGACCTTTCCTGCCTGCTGGAAAATCGCTCGAGTTAAGCCAATCCCAAAGACGGGAAAAAAGAGTCTCCCACAAAATTACCGTCCGATAGCATTACTGTCTATTTTATCTAAGGTAATGCAAAAAGTTATCAATACAGAGTTGGTTAAGTATTTGGAGTGCAACGGACTTCTGAATGATCGTCAATACGGATTCCGTGGCAGGCGGTCCACAGGAGACCTTTTGACACTTATAACCGATATATGGACATCTGCGATTGAACGGCATGGTGAGTCAAGGGCGGTCGCATTGGATATTTCCAAGGCTTTTGATCGCGTCTGGCACGGGGCATTGCTGAGCAAACTTCGTTCATATGGACTTTCCCAACAGCTTTGCGACTGGACGAGGAGCTTCCTCGAGAAACGATCGATCCGGGTTGTTGTGGACGGCGAGTGTTCGGATCTGTATCCTGTTAATTCGGGGGTGCCCCAGGGTTCTATTTTGGCTCCAACCTTGTTCTTGCTTCACATAAATGATTTGTTGGAGACAACGGATAACAAAGTGTTCAGTTTTGCGGATGATAGTGCGCTTGTTTCCTCCTTTTCGAGTGATCGGCCGATTGGTGCATCTGCGTCACACCAGCTGAGATGTAGGCAGATTGATTCTCTGAATCGGGATCTGGATAAAGTCCTGCAGTGGGGAAAGGCCAATCTTGTCGACCTCAATGCAACGAAGACTCAGTATACAACATTCACAAAGAAAACAGGATCATCGGTTCCACAGCTGATGATGAATGGCCGGGCCTTCAAGGCTGGGGAAAGTTTGAAATTGCTCGCCGTCACGGTCTGTGGGAATGTATCATGGCATAAACACGTATCGGGTATCGCCAGGTCACCCTCAGGAATACTGAGTTATCTTTTTAGAGCCAACAAATATTTTACTCCGGCCCAACTTCTTCTCCTATATAAATCCCAAATTAGACCCGCGCTCGAATATTGCTCTCATGTTTGGAGCTCTGCTCCTAAACACACCCTCGACCTACTTGAGAGCATACAGAGACGAGCGATCTGCCTGATCGGGGACTCGGCGCTGACGTCGGGACTACAGTCGCTATCACATCGAAGGCGCGTAGCCGACCTCTGTCTGTTTTACAGATATTATCACGGGTGCTGTTCTTCGGAGATTCGTGGTATTGTTCCACGCAATTCGGCTTATATGCGCTCCACAAGACAATCCGACGGATCGCACCCGTTTGTGGTTCATCTCCCGACGGCGCGAACATCCCTACATCAGAACTCCTTCCGCTACAGATCGGGGAAGCTGTGGAACTCCCTTCCCACGCGAGTGTTCCCGGAACGTTACAACCTGCAACTGTTCAAAAAGAACTGCAACAGTTATTTGATGGCATCTCGGGGCGCCCACTCGGCGCTATAGGTTCGCTTCTCCCGAGAGAAATCTAATTAAAAAAAAAAAAAAAAAAAAAAAAAAGCGACTAAAGGCCGTGTGGTAGGTGGGGTCCCAACGCCATGTCGCCAGCTAAAATACCACCCCATCAAGCTATAGGCTCCGTGAAATGGTCGGGAGAAATCCCTGGCCATCTTTCGGATCTTGGCTGATGGACCGGTTCGAGAAAAAGGAAGTCGGTCCCTAGGTGATATACTACCACTTCATGTTGTACAGTTCGCGAGAAATCTTCGACTATGTTTCGGATGGCTTTTTGCTTTCAACTAGCAATAATCGCACCTCAGTAGAACCTCATTGGCTACGATATCGCCTCTGCGCAAATCTTCCGATGTATGGCTGAACGCGCGGGCTCACACGGAGATACGTCATGATAGTACCTTATGAGGTAAAGAATTTCGGAGGAAAATTAGTTTCCCATTCAAATCTCCGAGGGCACTATGTCAGGGGAACATCGTACAGATATTATGATAAATAACTGAACTTTAAGAAATTCGTCATCCCCTAATCGGGTTCGTTCTCAAAATTCTATCGACTTTCGACTGATAACGGAAATTCGCAACATCATGGACTGGAATGGAAACGCCGCCCAACAGTAGTTGCAAACAACGAAACCTAATATCCTTGCCCTAACTGAGAACCAGGATGATTCGGCAACTAATTCGACATATCTTTGCTCAGGATACGACTTACATTCGCGATTCCGTTTTAAGGGCGGAGTCTGCGTCTGCAGGCGGTGCGATCTGGCATGCCAGAGGATGGAGGCACTGGAACCAAATAACAGGGACATCATGTGGTTGGAGGTCGTGCTGAAAAATGCAGTTTAATTTCTTTGTTGTCTTTACCGGTCCCCGAATGATGATCGACCAGCGACATTTTTCAAACATTTTTCACATACCGTCGACTGGATACAGATCAACACTCGGCTTCTGAAATAATCGTCCTTGGCGATTTTAATGTACACAATTCTGGCAGGTTGGTGCATTCTAACAGAACTGAAGAGGGTGAGATGCTGGCCGAGGTGTTCGCTGTTAGCCACAACTTGGCTCAGCTCGTGGAGGACCCATTTCAAACGAATAACCGACCTTAGCAGCTTCGCCATGTATGGAGGTATGGGTCTGCTAACTGGGACGATTTGCGAGATTTCTTCGCATCCTTTCCATGGTCGGAGGTGTGCTTCGGAGATTCTGATGTTAACGCATGCGCGGAGTCGGTCACAGAGATTATTCTTCTCGGGATGGATATCGACATTCCGCATTCCATTAAACGAAGTTCATATGATAAAAAAATCGAACAGATTACAGCCCAAAAAAATAGAAACCTTTAAAAAATGGTGCTCCAATCCCACCGAGGTTAACAGAACGAATTTTGTTAGAATCAGAAACGCGTGCAAGCAGGCGATTGATACCACAAAGAAGGCCTACAACGACAGAGTGACCAATAAACTCCTTCAGTGCCTAACTGGTTCGCGCTCCTTCAGGTCAATGGCAAGGGCTGTCAGCAGTAGCTTCAGTTCCTTCTCTTTTCCTCCGTTAGTGACGACAACGGGACGTTAGTCACAAATTCAAAAGATAAAGCGAATGTGTTCGCGAATTTACTTTCCACGAATTCAAACCTCGATACCGGTCTTTTGGAGCCACCTGTGATCGCACCGGTATGGTTTTCGATGCGGGATGTAAGGTTTCGCCCGCGTACTATTCAACGCATTCTATGGGGACTGGACTGTAAGAAGACAACCAGCCCGATGGAATACGAGCAATAGTCCTTAAGAACTGTGCTCCAGAATTATCGCCGGTTCTGGGCAGACTCTTAAGCTTATCTTATGAACAAAGGACATTTCCTACCTGCTGGAAAATCGCTCGAGTTCCGCCAATCCCAAAGAGAAGAAAAATAGCATTACTGTCTGTGTTATATAAGGTAATGGAAAAGGCCATCAATGTCAATTTCGTATGGCTTCCAAACAAAACGAACACATGGTTAATTGAACCAGATGTTCAATTACCATAAGTCTTCAATACTGATTTCATTAAGTACTTGGAGACCAAAGGACTTCTGAATAATCGTCAATACGGATTCCGTGGCGGGCGGTCTACGGGAGACCTTTTGACACTTATAACCGATATATGGACATCTGCGATTGAGAGGCATGGTGGGTCAAGGGCGGTCGCATTGGATATCTTCAAGTCTTTTGACCGCGTCTGGCATGGGGTATTACTGAGCAAACTTCGTTCATATGGACTTTCCCAGCAGGTCTGTAACTGGACGAAGAGCTTCCGTGAAAACCGATCGATCCGGGTTGTTGTGGCCGGCGAGTCTTCGGGTCTGTCTTCTGTTAATTCTGTTAATTCTATTTTGGCTCCAACCTTGTTTTTGCTTCACATAAATGATTTGTTGGAATCAACGGATAACAAAGTGTTCAGTTTTGTGGATGATAGGAAGCTTGTTTCCTCTTTTACGAGTGATCGGTCGATTGGTGCATCCGCGTCGCATCAGCTGAGATGTAGACAGATTGAATCTCTGAATCGGGATCTGGATAAGGTCCTACGGTGGGAAAAGGCCATTTTTGTCGACTTCAATGCAACAAAGACACAGTATACAACATTCACAAAAAAAAATGGTTCGTCGAATATGGGGAAAGCTTAAAATTGGTCGGCGTCACGGTCTGTGGGAATGTATCGTGGCATAAACACGTGTCGAACATCGCCAGATCCGTCTCAGGAAAACTAAGCTATTTTTTAGAGACAAGAAATATTTTACTCCTGCTCAAATTCTTCTCCTACATAATGAGGGGGACGAAGTCGTGGCGCCAGAATTGGCGCAGGGTTCTACTTCGTCCTTACTAACTCTTCACTTAATCGGCGCACTCAGTCAATGTCGAACAAACAAAACTTTCACAGGATGTCGGTCGAAATGTAACTTAGGATAAAATTTGCAATAAATGCTGAAGCACACCGTGGATACCAGGATAGCGTTTATATGACGAGTTCACAGTTGATTAATGAATTCGAATTGTTTTTACTTATTGATTTATATGGATGTGAGCAGTGCACGGCAAACCACAATCTTTACATAAAGCGAAAATACATTGCCACGATTGAAAGTCTTCCACTTGTTGACACACTAAATAATCCTTACCAATGCATTCCGTAGTACGGCAACTATCCACCAAGAAGAGGAAAATAAGACACTTGTGTTGATTTATATAGAAGGTTTTTTTTTTATTTTTAATGTTAGTTATTGAAAGTTGTGGTGACTGTTAATATGTTTGTGGGGGTTGAAAGTATGGGTGCCGGCACGGGGACTGGTTCGCTCTTATCCCCAACGATTGTTCGCCCGAACGCTGTCCGCCGAACACAAGGAAAAACAAAACACACTGAATCCGTTGTAAGGTCCTTTTATTGTTCTCCGTTTTCCTGTCTATTCTTGCAAATTCGCCAAGTAAAAGAAAATCTCTGTGTAAAAATAACACTTGGCGTATACAACAATTGAATCATTGGTATTGGTGCCAGCGCATACACCTAGTACACTCTGCCGTCGTTCTTAACAAGTCTATTATTTCGCAGGATTGCAATAAGCCAATTACGTTACAGGGTGGCAATAAATCGGTTATTTCACAGGACCACGATAAGTCAATTATTTTACAGGATTACAATAAGTCAGTTATTTTACAGGATTACAATAAGTCCGTTATTTTACAGGATTACAATAAGTCAATTATTTCACAGGATCACGATAAGTCAAGTATTTCACAGGATTACAATAAGCCAGTTATTTTACAGGATCGCAATAAGTCATTTACTTCACAGGATTACAATAAGTCAACTATTTCACAGGATTACAATAAGTCAATTATCTCGCAGGATCTCAATAAGTCAATTATTTCATAGGATTAACAAATAAGTGAATTATTTTACAGGATTACTATAAGTTAATTATTTCACGGGATTACTATAAGTCAATTAGTCATATCTTTTATTTCGTAATAATATTTTCAAAAAAAAAAGTCTGTGACCGCACATTTTACAATTCAGAGTTTTGATAAGTTATATCTTACAACTGAAACATTATCTTGGATAAAGAAAAGAAAAGTATGTATAATTAATAATTAAAAGAATAAATCGAAGGAAAAGACGAAAAGGAAAAACCTTCATTAAAAAAAAAAAAAAAAAAAAAAAAAAAACATAACAATAATAAATAATATAAAATGTAAATATTTACATGAAATTATGACAAATTAAGCAAGAAGCTGGGTTATGAGAGAATTTTCAGAACTTTCACAGCTGATGTTAAAGTTATATACTTTTACGAATTCTTTCAGAAATCAATTCAACATCCGCCCTTCCCTGGAGACTAAAGGTTGAATAGTGCCAAGGGAGATATAGCATCATTTTCAAAACTTTGTTTTGTGATACCTGTAACTTCTTTAAATGGCACCTTGCAGCGTTACCCCATACTGGACACCCATATAACAGTATAGCTTGGAAAATAACTTTATGAATAATAATCTTATTTTCATTTGTAAGTCAAGACTTGCGATTAATAAAAGGGTAAAGCATCTTAATAGCAATACTCATTTTATTAAGAGTACTTTGAATATGTTGTTTAAATGTGAGTTTTGTATCGAGATGAACTCCGAGATACTTTACGGATTGCTCCCATCCAATCGTGGGACCATTTATTTGCAGCTGACTGCTGGGAAGATAGCAAGCTTTTCTCTTTCGTGTAAAAAAGATGGCTTGTGTCTTCCTGACATTTAACTTGATTTTCCATTTCATATAATATTTTTCAAGTATCTCGATCGCATGCTTTAGATTTGTCTCAACGTTGAGAGAAAATTCATGCGACGCAAATACTGCAGTGTCGTGAGCGAAGATAGCTGATTCACACTGCGGTAGATTTGGAAAATCTGAAGTGTAGATATTGTACAAAGTTGGACCAAGTACTGAGCCTTGGGGGACGGCACAATCAAAAAATATCAATCTAGAAACATCACAATTGACATGAACCTGAAAACATCTATTGGATAAGAAACTCTGGACGACCTTACACAAATACAAAGGAAAGTCGAACTGTATCATTTTATATATTATCCCATTGTGCCATACGGAATCAAAAGCTTTTTCAATGTCTAACAATATCATGCCCGTTGATTGACCACGTGAACGATGGTCTAGAACATGGCTGCATTCGTTTAACCTGGTGCGAGGTGCTGTGAAAGCGTCGAAATCCAAATTGGATATCGGGGAAAATATCTTTATCTGAAACAACTTTTAAAATATGTTGTTTCAGGATTTTTTCAAAAACTTTACTTATGTTGCTAAGTAAACTAATTGGCCTGTAACTTTCAGGTTTATCTGGGGCTTTTCCAGCCTTAAGGATAGGTACAACCATTGCTTTTTTCCAACATTGAGGAAAGTATTGACATTTAAGGCATGCATTGATTATAAATGTTAAGTATTTAATTCCAATATGAGGCAATTGTTTTAGATAGGCATTCTTAACTTTGTCTAGTCCTCCTATTTTTCGTGTTTGCAAGCACTTGATTACATTTCTTACGTTTTCTTCTTCTACAAATGCACTTAGAGGAGTTAATTCGTTTGTGGTGTCGAATCTTTCGATTCTGTTACCGACAAGTTCATTAATTTCAAATTCACCCAAATGCTGAGAGACCGAGTGATTTTTTGAAAAACTTGTTCCAAATAGGATTGCTTTTTCGAAACCTGTAAAAAAAGTAGTAGAAGAATCCTTCAGAAATGGTATTTTAGGGTTTTTATTCTTGAACTATATTCCAGAACGGTTTAGCATTTTTATCCATAACGCTCAGTTTTTGGTTCCATTCTCTATTACGATGGATTTGTATCTGGTCAGTAATGTGCCCATTAAAAAGGGAAACCATTGATCGAGAAAAGGGCTGACGGTAATTCTGCCAGTCTCTTTGATGAATTGTTCTCACTTTAATAAGCTCTAAGATATGGATTGGAAGTTTTTTAAAAATATCTTTTTTTTACTCTTTTGGGAATACTTTCATCAACCGAAGAAATTATAGCTTGTGTAAAGTTTTGTACAATAAGGTCAACATCATCTTTACAAGACACTCTTTCAAGATTTGTAGTACTATTTTGAAGGTTCATTTTAATCTTTGATTTGAATGAATTCCAATTAGCATTCTTCATGTCCAGGAAATATTGAATCTTTCTTTCACCCAACCAAGAAAGATTACAAAGAACAGGACTATGATCTGAACTGAGAGCACTTAACGAAACGGGCTCTGTTATAAGACCAGGGACATTTGACGCAAACAAGTCAAGGACAGAGGGGATGCCACGAGAACCTGCGAGGAAATAAGTTGGACAAGGTGGATAAAAAATATTAATTGGTAGTGCCAATGGAAGGGCAGCCAATATATTGCCCCAAGCATTTGCTCTTACACACCCCATTCTCTATGCCGGCAGTTAAAATCACCACCTAATAGAAATTCACCATTCATTGTGAATAACTTTTTTAAATCTTGCTTGAGCCATTTTCTTTTAATATCCGACGAAGATCCACCAGGGAAATAAACAGAATAGATTTTTACTGTCTTATGGTTTCTTAACTTAATCATTACACCTACATTCTCCACAAGCCTAGTTGGAATTACAGGTAAAAGCGAATGTTGAATTGACTTCCTGATAAGAATCGCCACTCCCCCACCCCTTTGGTCTACTCTATCAATGCGATAGCAGTTAAAGTCAGATGATGGGAGTCTTATATCAAAATTAAGCCAAGTTTCTGTTACTAGAGCAACATCAACTTTATAGCTATTTAAAAAGTTTAAAAAGTCATGAAATTTATTACGTATGCCTTTAGCATTCCAAGTAATTATTTTTATATGTGTATCTGCCATTTTACTTAACATTATT
Organism: Microdon myrmicae; assembly: GCA_963931805.1. Taxonomy (NCBI): domain Eukaryota; kingdom Metazoa; phylum Arthropoda; class Insecta; order Diptera; family Syrphidae; genus Microdon; species Microdon myrmicae. The sequence continues at coordinate 18,386,381 of OZ007497.1, forward strand.
AGTGTATAAAAACTTAGTGGCTAAATGCGCGATCACATTAAATTGTTCTATTTTCGTTTTACAAACTGATAAATTTGAGATCATTTCCATGCACAAGGAATTTAGTTCCTCGCTTGTGAAGAGTGGTGAATTGTTGTTGGGTAAATTATTGTTATTGTTTGATGAAGAAGCGCCGCGTGAGTCATTTTCCCATGCATTAATTGTTGGTGGTAAACTTTGAATTTGCGGGCTTGAATTTGGAAAGCTTTTGCTCGGAGCATTGGTCAGTCCCAGTCGTCGCTGTGGCTGTGGAAGCGTACGAAAATCACTCATAGAGGCAAACGAAATCGGTTTTTGGCAAACTTGATGATTAGAAATTTGAGTTGATGCAGCGAAATGAGTTCTTGGATGGATCTTGGATCTTCCAGATGATCTTTCTTTTATTTTTAAGTATTTAGATCTACTGGTGCATGTGACGTCAGTAGCTTTGTGATTGCCGTTGCAGTTGGCACATTTATTTACCGAAGCGTTATTACATTCGCTTGTTTTGTGTGAACCAGCGCAAGTAGCACAATATGTTTTTATGTGACAATTTCTCTCACCATGTCCAAACATTTGACAATTAAAGCATTGTGTCACCTTACCTTTGATTTTCCTTTGGAAGTTCCAATTCACTTGGGTATGAAAAATTGAGCGATAATTTTTTTTTATGTTCACTTAATTTAATTGTTCCATTTTCAAAGTGAATGAGATAAAAAAAATCAGTACATTGATCATATTTTTTTTCAATTTTTTTAACATCAGAAAATTTTAAGCCAAGCGAAATGAGTTCAGCTTTGAGTTCATTAGTTTTTATATCATCCAGTCCATACAAAATAACTTTGAAAGTTTTAGCACTTTTAGTATCATGAGAAAAATATTGACAGTTATCTGTTACGCCCAAAACCACCCACCCATAAATATATACCTCTTTTATATACCTCTTTGGAGTCACCCTCCACCAATGAATTGCGGTACACGCAAAACCATCCACTAAAAGGATGAAGCACTCCCCAAGCCTTAGCATGCCCCATACACTAAACGGGCCAGTACCAAAATTGATATCAATCAAATTGAACTAAACGTTCCATTTGCCTATATCAAATTCAATAATTCAATATCAAAGAAATTGAACTACACGTGCAATTTATCCATATTGAATTCCATAAAAACCCAAAACGTGATGAACCAGATGTTCAACACGGAAATTCTCCTGGACCCAAATCTGCGGACCACATGGCCAACTCATAAGTAAAGTTGGCAAAAAACCATAAAATTCACGGCGACACCGTCCCTTTAAAATCCTATTCAAGGAAACATTTCCTATACGGAACAAAGGACGGCGATCGTAAAAACACTCGCTGAACAACAGACCCATAAGATACAAAAATATCTTTGGCTCCGAATGTTCAGAGAAAAATAAATTGCCAGGTCTGGGGACCAATAAAATAACAATACTTTTAAGGATTCCAGACGGGTGTCGCTCCAAGGTAAAACACCTCGGGATCAGACAAATGATGCGCGGGCAATAAAATAAATTCGAAGACAAAGGATAATGCGGGCCATCATCGCCCAAGAAACCTAACAGGTTTCCTTGTGTATAGAAGAAAAATGTGTTCCTGCGATCAAACGATCGAAAAAGGAAGAGAGTTGGCATTTAGATATACACCGAGACGGTCGTGATTGTGAGGTATTGTGCGGGTAGTTTCGCGGATTTTTTGAAGTGAAGACGGGATTGGTGCGTGTAGACTTAAAATAAATGTATAACAACAGTTTATATAGCAAACTAAACTTATCGAATTTATATTGTGTGTTATCTAAGTGAAGTTTTATATGCAAAACAGAAAAATGACTAATAAATGGTGAACTCAAAATAAATAGAATTAAATAACTTACAAAAGGTGTTTGGTATCTTCCTGGATGTTGTGCATTTTTTCTCGATTGGATATACCCAGTAGAATTAATAACTAAAGTTGGATACGGCATAACAGTAGGGAAGTCGACGTTTCCCCAACCATCTACGGACACTTAACTTAAGCTGGTTTAGACAAGAAAGTATACGCACCAGCCACCGGTGGAGACAAGACAGAGACGAGATCCAAACCGTCTCTTGGACAAATAGTAAGTCATATAAATATATAATATAAATTATACAACAATTACCGTCGGCCCAAGACGGAGGATATATCTATAAATATATAATATAAATAATACAACATATCCTCTTTTAGTTTTTCTAACACAATATTAAATGATTCAATAGTTCCGAACATTATTTTTATACCAATTGTTAATTTTTTTATTGAATAACTGGAGCTTTATATCTTTTTCATGAGGCTATGCACATATTCTGGTGATTTTTGCAGCACTTTGATTGATGGCACATACACTTTTCTGATTATTGGCGAATCAGTTTCGTTCATTTCAGAATTATCTGTATCTGGATGGCATTGTAGGGAAGTGAATTTATTACAGTAGTATTTACCAAGCCCACTTGTTGGATACATAATGGAACGAAGTTTTTTATCCGAGGACAAGCAATTGTCCCCGGTATCAGGCGATCTATCGCGTTTGGGAATGATTGTGATGAGAACTCGCGACCAAGATGAACACGTCAAACGCAGTCGAAAGCTCCGGGTGAACTGATAAGTCAATTATTTCACGGGATTACAATAAGTCAATTATTTCACGGGATTACAATAAGTCCATTATTTCATAGGATCGCTATAAGTCAGTTATTTTACACTCCCAAGGCAGACCAACGTGTTAGAAAATACGACACCCCCGTATGTGTGCGCACACAAGTTGTTAAAACTCGACTGACTAATAATGGAAAGAATCTATACATCATGCCGGGGTGGTTGAGTCATAGCTGAAGTAAACTCACTGCCACTTACTAAACTTGAACTTGAAAAGGGTTGCTATGCCTGTATGGGGAATTCAGTTCCAACGAATTGCTGCCATATAGGCTGAGTTAGACTCCTCTGTCGCTATGTGTACTGAGAAATCGGTTTTAGAAACACGACCAAGTATGGGCATGAGTTGTCGGTTAGACAAGGGAACGTTTATGAGGCTTATGTTCTTAAACTTGCCCTGCACGCGAAGAGTGCATATCCTTTCATATTTGGCTGTCTTGAAAGCCTACCCCCAGCACATGGTATTTTGCATGACAACTGTAATAAATGTCATACTCGTTTTTTTGAATAATACCACTCCCCGTCCTACTTATTTCTTGTAATACTGTGATGTCAGCCTTGTATTCGGACAGGGAATCGGCTAGCTTCTCTGCAGCTCGAGCTCTGTATAGTGAGCGGACGTTCCATGAGAAAATTCTCAAATCGTTTAGCTATTTTCGTTTCCGTGGTCGTCGTCGTGTATCCGGTCCATATCCGAGGCTTGTTAAATTTGTCATAATAATACCTTTTTACGGGCATGGGTATTAACTTCGCGCCAACCTCTCTCAGGATGTCTCTGTATGCATTGGTTCCCTATTTGGCGGGTGCCAAAGTAGCTATCCAGGGGTGTCACGTGGAGACTGCATGTCAACTAGGATTGCAGAGGAACAGGGATCGGCCTGGCCTTCGGTGGGTTGGAAGCAATCAGAGACTTTGGCCTGTATTTTCGCTTCCATCCCCCTTTTCTCATATTGTTGATGTTTCTCCACCGAGTTTTTTGTTTGCTATTATTATTTATGTTTATTTAAACTTTTAATGTACATAATTGTTTTTTCTTCGTTTTTCGTTTTTTTGTATATATTGTTTTTTTCTTTCTTTGGTCGCATTGTTTTGCTGCTGCTGTGGTTTTGTTTGTTTCTTTCACACCAAGGACGCGTTGGTGAAATTATAGTGCATATTTTCTCTCTTTCCTCTCTTTCTCGTTGTTTGGGACTGCCGAAGTCCGCTACTTTTGTTGTTTTCCCTTCTTGGGTTTTCTTTTTTATCTCGCTCGTCCCTTTCTATTTGTTCTGGGGTCTGAAGAAAGCTGCCATATCTTTTGTTGTTGCTTTACTTTTCTACACGCTTTGGGAACCGAAGAGGTCTCCCAATTCTGTAGTCTCGTATAGGTTTTCCTTTTCGGCTGTGCTGTGGAGGTTATATTTTTAGATAATTTTTGCTCTCCCTAGTCCCGCACACCCTGCGGGTCCTTATTGGTCGGACTATCCTATAGCTTTCTCCAAAAAGGGGGGCAGACGCACGAAACCGTGCGGGATTACTCGCGCTATTTAACGAAAGACGTTTTTCGTTTTAGTTAATTATTTTATATATAATATTTTAGCGTATGGTCTCGGCCTCCGGATTTCGACTGATCTGGAATCAAAAATTCGCCACCCTTTTATACTCTGCATCTACAGAGATTTGTTAAAAATTGTACATTAAAATTCCAAGAAGCACAAGCAAGATTTTGTTTATGATTCAATTGGAATGGGATTCTAGGAAGTGAATGGGAATTTGGTTGAACAAATTCCCGGAAGGAAAATATCATGAAATGCATTTGAAGTTAGACATTTCATAATGTTAACGTTATTGGGTTATTGGAATCAATGTGCGACAAATGGATTTTTGGGATAATTTCATGCTCTTATGATTCAATGGGGAAGATGATTGTGATTATGGATAATAATGGGGATCGGATGGAAGTAGCGATTTAGGATTACTACATCCCTCCCCCTTTTAGGAAAGCAAATAAATCTGGAAGAGAATAATTTTCTAGAACGGGCGAAATTTAAACATAAACGGCGGTGGCATTTTGGTTTCGTGATAGTTTACATGTGTAATTGAGTTTTTTTGTGTAGTACATTTTTTTTTTTTAATGTTTAGGTTGGTTGTAATTGCGCCTGTTATGGTACATTATATTCTTTTAACAGAATGTCGGTCAATTTATTGGATTTGTATAGTCGATTGTAGAATTTTCATTATGTATTGTATTTGTAATTTATCTTATTTTCTATTGGATTTATTCGTTTAACAATAGTAATAATATTAATAATTATAGGCCACATAATAGTAATGTTTTACTAATAATAACGAGTTATGTTCCTCGTGTGTACTTGAGAGTATTGGATATTAATATTTGTAGTGGTATAATGGATAAAGTTTTGAGAATATCTATTGAAAAGTATTTGTTGTGACTTTCTCAGATTTCGATTAGTGTTATTTCATTTCCGATTTCTCAGGCAGATGTTTTAGCAAAAATAGATTTCAAATTAATATACAAAAGGTAATAATAATATATATAATAAAATAAATGTTCTCACTTTGCTTAGTGTCCTATTAATAGAAAAGAATTATTTTTCTAACATACTTAAGACCAAAATACGTTAATATTTATTTTTTTGTTTGTTTTTGTGTGTGTAGTGCTAGATTAATAAGGTAATAGAAATAAAAGTATATGTATGGTTATTTATTTTAAAAAGGGTCTTACACTAGTAATACATGTTTCTCATGCGTAAATATAAATATATTTTATAATATTGTTTAGCCTTGTGGTCTTCATAGCTCCATTTTTTATTTGTATTTTAATTTTATTCTTCTTATTCAGGGATGTGATTAATTTTATTGCAATTTTCGCGGAAGTATACTTTTTCACGTCTTTGTATTGGTTTTATTTATTTATTATTTGTTCTTATTCATCCTTAGTTACTTATTTATTCCATAGTGTTCTTTTGTTTCCCCCCACCCCCCTTTTTTCTAGGGTCTTGTTTTAGTTTAATTTTTAATGTTTTTTTAATGGGTTGAGTCCTATTGTTTAGTTAAATGTTCATTTGGGTTTATACAGGCAGATTTTGTATAAAACATACATATATATACATTTGACATTATCAAATAGTTGCTTTGTTTTTCTGTTTTGTTCTATTTTTGTTCTATTTTTTAAGGAGCGAGTTTGGTGAATTTGCTGACAAAGTTATTACCACTTAACTCCTTAACTCCTCCTTAACCCCTCTTCTTGTGGTTAAAATTTAACCTGACGGTTTTGCGCTTACCTTGAACTTGCTCTTGTTTCCCTTTTTCAGGTGCCTTTTTCTCGATGACTGAGAACTTGACTGGCACACTAAATACTGTTGGGTTTATTTATGTGCAAGGAAATGTGACGCGCTGTTTGGGGACTTCGATATTCCAATTCTTTGATAGGAAATCGTTTCCAAGCAGACGGTCTTCTGGTAGACTGGGCATACTGCTCACTACTTGAACCTTGCATGGGAGTTTAGACCTACCTTTCAGTTGGAAGTTTACCTTGTAGCTAGAGGAACTATTTTCACCAAGTCCAGCCAGATACTTGTCTACGCAGATGACAACGACAACATCCGATTCGGCTGTACAAAACTCCTTCACCCTGATCGAGCAGGCGGCACAAAAACTGGGACTACACATTAATGACGGAAAATCTAAGTACACGGTGGCAACATCTACGAAGAGAAGACTTAACGTTGATCAAACTATCAGGGTAGCGGAGCAACGAATTTGAAGTAGTGCAATCCTTTAACTACCTTGGGTCAATAGTATCAGCCGATAATAATATGGAAGAAGAAATATGCAAACGGCTGATCAAATCCAACAAAACCTGCTATGGTCTATCAAGGCTCTTTAAATCCGGAAATTTATCCAAAACATCCGTGCTACTACTGTACAAGACCATGGTCTTACCAGTACTAATGTATGGATCCGAGACCTGGGTCCTCAATAAAAGGCACTCTGAACTCTTATCCGCGTTCGAGAGTAAGGTCTTAAATAGAATTGTTGGACGATTCCGGAGACGGTACAACCATGAGTTGTACGCGATCTACCTTGAAGCTAATATTGTAAGAAAAATCAAGCTGGGTAAACTCCGGTAGGCGGGACACCAGGAAAGTCCTTTGTGGCAGTATGTATAGAAGGAGACAGCGCGGCAGACCTTGTCTGTGATGGAGGGATGGCGTAGACCATGACGCCCAGAGCCTGGGAGTGCCGAACTGGATGAGATCGGATGACATCGGCTCGAAATCGGGACCAATGGAGAGATTTGTTAAATAAGGAAAAGATCGGATCCTGGTTGTAGTACCAATGATGATTTTGATTAATACAGTGTTAGTGTTCGTTGCCAATTCATATATTTTCAATTAGCAGCAATTCCCGTTTTCCTTTAGGGCAGGTTTTCTTCTGTTTTTACTGGAAGCTCCTCTTATGTAAAAACGAGACAGCAAAAGAAAGAAGACCCGACCCAATCCTCCCCTGAAACTTCGCTCGAAATACCGCTCACCAGGGAAGAAAGAAACTTCCAAATCAGCGCAACCCACAGACACCATGTTGGGAACTGATAAAGTTCTGGACCTAATCCAAAGAACGCTGCCGGTATTTAATGGAGAAAGGGGTCCTACAGCAGCTGTGAAATTGCAAATGTTCATTGACAGCTGTACGACGGCCCTAAAATACTTGCCCAAGGAAGAGGGACAGAGTTTCCTGAGGTGGTTGCCCATACGGATATGCGGAGAAGCGTACCAAATCATCAGTGAGGCAACCCCAGTGTCTTTTAAGGAGTTTGAACAGCGACTCCGGAGCGCGTTGTTGCAGCAGCAGTCGTACGAGCAGTTGTATAAACAACTCTCCGAAATGCGTCAATTCTAGACAAAAGACGTCACAGGATTCGTTTCTCATGTGAAACAAGCTGTGGCGCTCTGCAAGGAGGCGGCAACACGCTCATACGGACAGGCAAGTAGTGCCGCTTTCGCTCCGTATTCGAAAGGAACCTTTTCGATACCATTTATTGGCGGTCGGGGAAGAGAGTCTCGAGGATATCATAACGCATCTTCTCAAAATCAAAAAGATACGGAAGGAGATGTTTAGAAATAGGGATTTCTACGGTATGGGAGATATGACTGTGGGGAACGAAGTGTTGTGCCAGACATGGGCACTCGGTTGCCTTCTTCCTCCATCATTCACTAACGAAGTTTGGCCGAATATCGCAGCAGGTACAAACACCAACTCAGTTGTTCACAGGAAGCTAATTACCATTGCACCAAAAGAAAACGTTCACCAAGAAGAGGAAAGTACAATAAAAACATTAAATGAGAGGTTGTTGATGATTTTTAATCTCTGTCCAATTGGTTTTTATTAATGTTAGAATTTTAGATCTATTATATTCGTCCATCCCGACATCAGCGCACAAGAAAATTTATTTTTTTATTATAAACGCACTCGACTCGGATTAAACATTGTTTCGCACCGTACCCGGCGGAGGTACGGTGGGTGGCGAGCGACCCGACCGTCACGGAGATTGAATTACGACTCCCGGTGGATGGTGAGCGACCCGACCGCCACGGAGATTGAATTACGACTCGAACGATATCCTCTCCAATAAGGATATCGTTTTTTACCTACCACCAGGGAAACGTAAAGTCTCTCTTGGTGGTATAGGAAACCAGATCTTGTAATAAAGGTCATGGTGGTATGTGTGGGATCGTTGAGATCAATGCTATTCACACGTGCAGTGGAACAACGAAACAGGCAGGCGGCAAGGACAAAAGAAAAGGCGACCAAATGGTTCGCTCTTTAATGAGGGTCATGTTTATACGATGCCTCGTCGCTATTTTCGACGTTAGGAGAAAAAGGTGCTAAAAGCAAATTGGATGTTTATGGCATCTCTGGCTGCAATAGAAACCGGGTTCATATTTGCATTAGGACATGCTGGAGAATTTGGTTTTAGCGTCTATTGCGCTAATTATATGCAGCTGCTTGGGTTGTTTGTTGGTAAGACAAACAAAAAAAAGGTTGCAAGGCAATGTGTATGAAAAGGTATATGACGCGGCTGGGAAAATAGACGGCGCGATATTTATGGTCCCTGTCATGACGGTTACATTGTATGCAATCCGAATTATTTTGTTTACTGGAATTTGTCTGGTACCGAATTGATTCAGAATACCAAATAAGCAAACAAAGAAATCTTACGGAAAATTGTATGCGAAGGGATGCATGAAGGTAAGTTTTCTTTATAGGGATTTTATGATTACAGATGGTGATCTATATAATGCGTGAAGCATTTACAGGTACTAATACCGTTGCATTAGCAAACTTAAGGGAGTTGGGTAGTAGTTATGGGGGTTTTTCAGGTAAGTAGACCGTAGGGTTTGGCGGAAACGCTACATGACCAGGGCTGAAAACTACCAAACATCGTCTCACAATGAGAGAGTTTTCAACCCAGGACACATCTCCACCATCGTCACAACACCGGCCATGCATAGTGCCAACCAGTTTTCTACATTTCTGACAAGGAAAACTCTGTCAAATGAACACCCTATGCCGAACCAAACCATATCATGTCCACCTCATCAGTTACAGGGAGCGTCGTATATTCAAAATCACCCTGTGAATACACCAAACCCTTTTGTCGTCCAGATGATGCACTACCCACTGACTTCAATAAAACAGTCGAGCAAAATCACATTTATGTGGAATTACTGCCAAACGCACAGGAGTCGTTCAGCAGGCAACATCAACCTGTGAACGACGCGTCTCGGATAGCTAGGGAGAGTTATAGTAGATCGATCGACACTACTACAGGTCAATCCCACTCCTATAGACGCCCCCAACCCGTGAGAATCCCATTTAAGTCATATGCAATACCACACATATTTAAACCACCAAGCGGGTCTACACACGTAGGACCTGGGGTATCAGTACCTCAACTGGGCGGTGCTGATCATTATCACAATAATACGCACACCTAGGTTCAAGACAGTCACATGTGACACCCCTTAATTACACGCATGACGTGAAGTTTCTACAACCAAAAGGGGCACCTGTACGACGAGTGCATTTGACGGCGAAACACACCATTCTGCAGAGATTGCAGAAAGTACGGAGACGATATTGGGGATTGCCGTGCCTCGGATGCGCAACCCGCTCCACACAATCCCGGACCACAAAAAAATGGGCCACAATATCAGCAGAGGAAGTCCCCGAATCAAACAAATCAGGGACCGGTCCAACCCTCTACATCCAAACCACCAGCTACATCGAATCATCGAGTTTTTTCATTTGTTCAGCATTCGATGGTGCTGAGTTTTGTGGCCGAAATGGTCACACGTGAGAGAAGTGCGCTTACAGGAAAAAACCCAAAGTTCACCAACGTGTACACTCACTAAAACGGCTAGGACTGTACGTCGCCGTAATACTCCACCGACCTGCGTGGTTAAGCTCGAATGGAGGGAGTTGCAAATGGCGAATTATTAAAAGCGAAAAGAACACAAAACGCACGAGAAACCGACAAAGGTACCATAGGCGCAAGGCAGGTCGAAGCCGTTCTACCTCTGACAGTACAGAACAAAGCACCGACCGAAGTGACATTGCCCAAGATGAGGGCGATAAGCGGTGCGAAACGGAAAGCGGTCGGATCGGACAACCCCAACCCAGTCGAATTAAACTCGCAATCTAAACTCGCAAGCTGTTCTCAGTTTGGCCGACAAAAGTCCCAGTTCTCCAACTCCCTTTGGACATTGCCCATAAAGCAACTACGAGCCTAATTGTGGACACTGACGACGAGGTCAGCCTCTTGAGGATAAAAGCATCCCACCGTAAAAATGCAGTGGATGCCTAGAACGCCACTACCCCACAAACGCTTTTTGACTATGAAAAGTCTAGGGGATGCTGCCAGGAGAAATTCAAACTACATTAAGAAATCTCCTGTAGTTTCCTGGTAGTAGACTCCTTCTCGGGGTTGTCGGGGGACGACCTGTTGCGTAACGACTTTCTGTCGCACAATTGCAAGGTAAATGAGCGGAAGGTTGTTTGGAATTTCCCCAAACAATCATTAATCCCGAAAGACTTTTCATTGATTTTGCAAATAATAGCACAGGAAGTCTTTGGCATAAGGCAGCTAAACGGGAAACCGTACCAGGGGGACCTGAGAAGGTCGAGGCCGTGGTCAGAAATCACCTGAAGACCCTACCCACACAGAGGAGGGCAACAGTTACTCCAACAAGAAGCCAAAAGCCCAAAAGGCAAAACGCGACAAAGAAGGGGAAGCTTCGGTAGAACGCCTACCAACAAACCCTTCGGAGATCAAAATCGTTCAGAGCAAACTAGGTAATAGTACCGGGACTCTCACGAACGATAATTGGGCACCCAATAAAAATACGGGAGGAAGTAATCATGGTACCTAAAGAAGTACAATCGGGGATTTTACTCCCTAATTGTATTTCGAGAAAGGCGAAGAGTGCTCAAATTGAAGCACTCAATATCAAAGATTGCCCCCAGACCATTGACGGGATAAAGGTGGAGTTACTTTCAACAAAGGAATATTCCTCCTTTCGTTTGGAAAACCGAGAGAACGTGCATACCGGTAAGCGAGTGAATACGTCAACGGGAATTAAATATGATGACGAATCGAGTAATCACAATCGAGATTAACACTTCGGAAGTAGCAAACCTCCAGTTCATTAGACATCTTTTCTCGGAGGGTGAATCCCCTCATGAATCAACAAATGATTCAAGGTTGGCACAATTACATGAGGAACTGCGCTTAGGAAGAGACCTAAGTCGTAAAGAATACCAATCTGTAGGGGAAATATGTGAGGACTTCAACGACATTTTCCATTTCGAAGGCAATTACCTGACGTGTACTAGTGCGATATTGCATGAATTACTGTTCTAGCCTTTCACACAGGGAGCGTGCCTCCTTGTCCTTAAAAGGACGACGGATCTCTTAAGACCGCTCCTGAGAAGGCTAGTTGGGGTCGCCACCTCAGACCTGAGGGAAGAGTGATGACCGATTGTTGAATATGGGCCTGGGAATCCGCCAGGCTCAATTAAAACGACAAATATCAGGGCTTAATGCTTAATGCGTTTGTTTAGGCTACTCAGCCTGATGCATACGCACGGTGCCATAAAAACAGATTTTTGAAGCAGGAACACATATTATCAGCGGATGACTTGAAGGTTAAATCTCTATTCAGAACCTACTCACCCCGAAAGTATTGGGGTGTTTACCGAAACTGTGCTAAGAACTGCAAATGTGGCGAGTTAATTGATGCAGTTGTTTACTTCTAATGTAATTCTTCCTGCATTTGTTTCATGAAAAAAACGAAGTTCATGTCGTGTGGTTCTGTGAGGATTCTCTATATCACATGGAGAACCAGCCCACAATGCCAACCAATCCTGACCGCTATCAGCGCGTCACCCTACCCTAACCTATAAACATGCAAAAACAATCCCAATCTGCAAGCGCATCCATACCAAACTAGCGAGAATTCATCTCCCAACCCGCAATGAAAGGCATTTCCCAAAACTCCCAACAGGATACAATTCAATAGAATATATTCTAAATCATCTCTTACATAACCCCACATATAATTTTTCCCAAAATTGCTTCGGTCAATTCTTCATCTAAGCCAGATTCCCTCGTTGCGACCAAGCAATCCTAATTTCCCCGAAATTCATATGCTGTTATGAAACGAATATTCAAACCCATAACTGAACATTAACCATCACTACCAACGATACCGAGCCGCATACGTTTTCCCGAAATTACTTCGGTTAATATCTTATCTAAATGATATTCCTTGCAACCAATTTCACCTGAAAATTCATGCCCATACTTGCTTGTGTTCCCAAATCCAATTTCCCCGCACACACAACCAACGAATCCAACTCAGCTGATACGGCGAGGATTCCCTGGAACTAAGTTCTTATGCAGGCATAGCAACTCTTCCACTAAATTCTTAGTAAGTGGCAGCGAGTTAACTTTAGCTATAACCCCACTGCCACGACGCGATGAATTTTGGCTTTCATTAGTCAGTCGAGAGATAGCCATCATTGCGCACGCACACGAGTCATCATTCAACTACCAACGCGGCAGTCAGTCGAGATACAACCGCCACCGGGGCCGGACATATCCAGTCGCTCTTGCAATCACCCCAAGTCTTTACCCAACCACCATCGCGGCAGGTCGCGCCACGCCGGGCCATTGTGCAACTCCTACGACGATCGGTCGCGTAGCGTTAGAGACGAGAGTGTGGCTCCCTCGGGTGTCTTTTGTCGAGTTTTAATTAATATGGCCGCCTGTTAATACCGTGGTTTACGGACGATTTCGCGGTTTAACAGCTAAATTTAAGTACGCAGTACACCTAAGCTAACCAATAAATTTAAACGCGGTTTTTAGAGCCCCCTTGTAAGCAACCCCAGTTGCAACAAATATAACCCGAATCGCGGATGCATTCCCGCCGAATAGTTTCGTGCCAAAAACTTTGTGTAAAATAAAATAACGAAAGATAACTGAAAATAACACAGACGATACTTTTTACAATTAAATAAAGAAAACATTATGACACAGAATTTCCCACAGTGCCTTTTATTTCCCGTTACCTTGGTGCTCGAATTTTGGATGGCAGTTTGCGGCGAACTCTTTAGTGGGGTGGTAGTGAAGTAGTGCCATACGCTGGCACATATACTTCTCCAGCCCCACAGTTCATTTAACTGCAATAATTGAGGAACGCGATATTGAATCACCTTTTATACACGGTTTCATGTATATTTAACTGTCTTTCTTAATGAATATACTTCTTTTGTTCCGATTCTTGCTTCGCATTATTCAATCAGAAAGTAATGTTGCGGTAGTTCTACGGACCATACAATCCACTATAGGTTGAGATATCGTCGTTCTACCAAGGAACATACTCACCTATATCCAGATTACACGTGCCCACAGACACGTGTCCTCAAAAGTCCTTCTTTCCACAAGAAACAAAAGGTAACATTCATATCCCCAACACAACATTGAATTCAATGTCGAACCCAATCGAACTAAACGTTCAAATTCCCTAACATTGAATTCAATTCATTTATTCAATTCAAATTCATAAATTCAATTTCATCCAATTAAATTCAATTCCCCAAAATCAAACAGCATGATGCATATCTTCTTATGTATGCTATAAGCAATTAACACATCTAAATCTCCTAAAAGATCCAAAGCCCAAAAGTGCACGTGTCCAAACAAAGACATATCTATTCGACCCGCCGACACGCAATTCTTGCAATCATAAGCATCCTAATCCATATCTTCACATGCCACATGTTTTATGACTTGAAAATGCACCAATCTAAAAACTGACACCCAAGTTCCACGGATCTTGTGTTACCCATCTGAATTGCACGAAAACTCTTGTTGTTATAAGCCAGATGGATAACACAAACACAACCCCAAGAAAGGATCAAGAGATAAGTGTCGATGCGTCTGGGTCTTGGAAAGAAGATAAAGATACGAGGAGTAGAATTTGGAATTGAGAAGGGAACTTTTTAGAACGGTCGTCAATTAACAGTCCATTTTAGAGAGCTCGCAGGAAGTGTCCACGAGAAAGGTCGCGCAACGCGTGTCTAAAAACTAGAGTGCCATCGAATGTCGTAATCGAAGTAATGTGCTATCGGAAGGCTCGTGGTTAGATCGTTTTAATTTGCTATCCAAAAGTTCCTCCTATGCATGCAATAGAAGACAAGTGTAAATGGTGTTGACGTCCGGCGCCGTGCTTCCTCGGATGAGGGAAGAGCGGGGACCTTTCTCCTTTATTTATTATTCTGCTGTCTTCAATTCGCGTTTCATTTAATTCAATTGATAATTAATTATCAGAGAAAAAACTATTTCTTCTCTTTGATATTCTTTAATTGTTTATTTTAACTTTCAAACAGATACCACAAACTCACAACTCAAACTAAACTAAACTTAAACTGATACTTCTCAAAACTTAACTCTTCTTAAATGACTTCTTACTCCTTCAACTCCAAAACTAAAAATGATTTTACAAATGAATTTTTTCTCTACTTATAGAACATTGTGTTCTAATTTACTGGAAATTATAACATGAACAAAACACAAAATTTATCAAAGTCTCTGTGACTATTAAATTGAATAGAATTTGAACGAAAATCAAAGTTACTATGTTTTGAATGAATAAAAAGGTGCAGGTTATTAAATGTGCTGTAACTGGCAATATTGTGAATGTTTATGAATGGTATGTATTAAGTGAGAATGTAATATATGTTAAGGGAAGTTTTTAGGATGTGTAAAGAGATTCAGTGTTAAATTTAATAAAGGGTAGTATTCTGGAATACAACATCCCACCCTTCTTCGAGAAAGAAAATTATCCCTGAAGAGAATAATTTTCTAGAAACTATATATTAGATTAAGAAAGACTTGGATTTTCGTTCAATTACATTACAATGGTTTTCAAAATTAATCTTTATCAAAGATTACAATAATCAATAAGTTCTTAATACTAGAAAAATAGTCTATTTACATTATATATTAACTAAATTTTTACAATAATCAAAAATTTGTAATGTACTTATATGGTTTTCCTTTTCCGTACCTATGTTAGTTAAATTATTATTTTCATTTTTTATTATTTCGTGTTTGAGTAAGTGTTTGTGTTTGTTTTCGTTGTTTAAAATATTTATTGTTTTCGGCTTAGTGTTGTCATTGTCCATAGCTGTAACCGCTGTCGGAACGTCTACCTTTTCAGACTTACTCACAGCTGATGGATCGTTTAGTTCCTCAGTCTCATTTACTGATTCGTATAGTTCTTCAGACTTGTTAGCTGTTAGAACATCTTGGTTCCCAGTCCTATTTGCTGTTTGAACTATTTTTTCAGTTATATCTGCTGTAGAAACATTCAATCCTTCAGTCTTTGCTGCAGAAAAGATTTGTTCATCAGTGTTAGCTGCTGTATATATATATATATATATATATATATATGGAAAAGAACGATAAATGGGATCCAAAGCTGAAAAAGAAAATTTTCGGCGAGAAAGAAAAAAACAGAAAGGTCGTCGAAATACTGAAATGAGAATTTTCGAAGAATATAGAATTTTTTTTTGTGTGAAAAGGAGAGCTTCCAAGTAGAAAATATTCAAATATTCCTAAAAAAAGTAGAGAGAAAAGTCGCTAGTAAGAAAATTCTTACCCTACTAATTGTTGTCGTTGTACTGTTGATAGAACTCTTTGTCTTGAGTGTTGCTGTGTTTTTTTTTTTCTTCAGTTTTCCTCAGCTGTTTCCTGTTTTTTTTTCTTTTTAGATTTTTTTTTCTCTTCCGCCAGGCAGACTTCACGTCCGAACGTTGATTTGCTTATCCTGGTCTTGGCTGTTTTCTTTTTTTTTCGTTGTTTTATGTTTACTTTTTTTTCGTTGTTTTATGTCGGGGGGTTTTTTTTCTTCTTATTTTGGTTTGGTTATTTCTCTTGTGAGTTTTTTTTTCTCTCTTTTCTTCTTGTAAAAAAATTTTTTGTTTTTCTTCTTAAAAAAAAAAAATTTTTTTTTGTGTTTTAAATTTTGTTTTCAGTTTTATTTTTTTCATCGGGATCCCGTTATCTGGACGCCCCACCAGTTCCGTTTTAGTTTCTTCTTATTCTTTTTTCCTTAACTTTTTTTTTCAATTTTCTTGATTTAGTTAGGGATCCTTTGGTTGGATCCCACCGCTGCCACCAGTGTTGACGTCCGGCGCCGTGCTTCCTCGGATGAGGGAAGAGCGGGAACCTTTCTCCTTCATTTATTATTCTGCTGTCTTCAATTCGCGTTTCATTTATTTCAATTGATAATTAATCATAAAAGAAAAACTATTTCTTCTCTTTGATATTCTTTAATTGTTTATTTTAACTTTCAAACAGATACCACAAACTCAAAAACTCTAACTCACAACTCAAACTAAACTAAACTTAAACTGATACTTCTCAAAACTTAACTCTTCTTAACACGTTGACGGACAGTAGAAACAAGTGAAATTCGAAAATTGACACTATATGTTTTTGTAATTTTTAGAATATTAGAAGTATAGTTTTACTCTTTCTGCTTAAATACACTTAATTTTGATTAATTCAGCACCTTTAATTAGGTTGCGGCTACAACCGTCATGGCGCCAGCGGACTCTAGACACTATGTAATGGGACGATGGCGGCTATAACAGCAAAAATTTAAAAACGTAAATGACAGGTTTAATGACTGAAATAAGCAATTTTTTGTGAGCAACAAAGTATTTTTGGGAGTTTTACACGAAATGTTAGTTCATGATCAAACAAAAATAAATAAATGACAAATAAATTTATTATAATTTTATAATTATTATACATTTTTTCGAAAACATGACACTAGGCTTCTACTTGTACGCTGGTAAATGCGCATTTGTGCTGCTACAGCCGCAGTGTCTAAAAACGACCGTTTCGTATTGGACGGCTATTGCCGTCATGTCACATAGTGAACTTGAACTTGACGGCTATAGACGCAACTGTCCGTCAACGTGTTAAATGACTTCTTACTCCTTCAACTCCAAAACTAAAAATGATTTTACAAATGAATTTTTTCTCTACTTATAGAACATTGTGTTCTAATTTACTGGAAATTATAACATGAACAAAACACAAAATTTATCAAAGTCTCTGTGACTATTAAATTGAATAGAATTTGAACGAAAATCAAAGTTACTATGTTTTGAATGAATAAAAAGGTGCAGGTTATTAAATGTGCTGTAACTGGCAATATTGTGAATGTTTATGAATGGTATGTATTAAGTGAGAATGTAATATATGTTAAGGGAAGTTTTGAAGGATGTGAAAGGAGATTCAGTGTTAAATTTAATAAAGGGTAGTATTCTGGAATACAACAAAGGGGAAGAAATCCGATGCGGACCCGTATGTTATAAAGAAAAAAATATTATAAAAAAGGTGACTGTTCAAGCCTAAGTGTCTGACTTTTATGTGCGTCCATAAGTGGATAAACTAATCGTAAAGCCGTAGTAAGTTATGTGTTGATAAGAACAAAATCGACTGACGATAAAAATAAAAGTTAAAATAAATCTCAGTGTTTTATTTGTGTTGTTTCGCTCCGTTGTGTTCTCTGTGTTAACAGTGTTCGGCGGAACACTGCATCACCAACATTCGAACAAATCAATATCCGCCAAAATGTCTTCGGACTTGAACTACAACCGACAGGCAATTGATTAAACACAACTTGTTTTATCTTGTGCAGTGAGTTCCAAAGGTAATCCCAAATGTGTGTTCCCCATTTTTTTACTTTACGACGCCACAGGGTTTAAATGCACTAGTGAATGTCTCCATCATAGGGTGAAAAGCATTGAAACACTATGTGAGAGCATTTAAAACTCTCAGAGACACGTCGTTACACTTTCCAATACAGAATAGAAAAAATGACAAAAAAATTTAACAAACAATCGGGTTGACCAACGTGGGTGTTAGCGAATTTCCTTCCGGGTCCCTTGAGTTAAATATAACTTCTTGAAAATATTTCTGTTTACTTTCGGAAACACGTCTTTTATTTATTTACCCATTCGAAAAGGACATTTTATTACTGTGTCTAACAAAAAAAAAATAATCGTTTTATCAGAAATGCTTCATTCAATCAAAGACATGACGTCCATTTATTTTGAGGATACGAATAGTCACACAATTTTCGTTGAACTCGATTCTAGATATATATATATATATGTATGTATATATATATATGTATGTATAATTGAGAAACTTACTTACTCTGTCGAGGAGATGTAATGCTTTTCGATACAAAATACACTTGTTTCGTTGGATATTACCCTTTATAAAAAGTCCTTTCCAACAGTCTTACCACATCACATGTACCTTTTTTCAATATATTGCCTTACAAATCCTTTTACAAAGCGGGAGAAATCAAAGGAATAAGGACATAAAACAGCAAGTAAGGACAGCTGAGAAAAAGGACATGTTACTTAACTACATAAAAACGCTCACTCTTCCCTCGGTCATTCATTTCTCTACCTAACTATAATGAACTTGAAATTTCGACAACTGTTGTTGTTGTAGGTTTCTTTATTCTGTTTTGTCCGTTTTTTTTTTATCCATGACTCCCATGCTAAATGATATACAAAGAAAACAGGACATCATACAACAAACTTTATTTACCTACTTGAATTCTTTAATCCTTTAGTTGGGTACCTGGTAACTCGGCTGCACCAAATTATTTAAAGAGCAAATTTTGTCCTTGTGCCTTTTATGCTCACCCTAATTTTGGGGGCTTTGTAACTTATTCCTCTTTGGGTTTGTGTTCTAGAGAGCGTTATATAAGATTGGCCCATTCAAGGCGGAGTTCTAGAAAAAAGTGGATTGTCAACTGAATCCTCTAGAAGATGTACATTACGGTGTCATGATACTAATTGAAATTAAATTTCACATACGTCTAAGAGAAAGAAATTGAGTACATTATAAGGCACATACATCTCAAAGATGTTTATTTGTTGGATAGTTTAACAAGCTTTAGTAGAGCAGGTGTGTAGCCTCCATTACCATAAAAATCACTAATTTTCCATTTGGTGGGAAGGATGCATAAAACATGCGAAGAAATTTGCCAGAGAACCGGCCACAGTTCTGCGACATAGAACTACCATTGGTATTCCATCGGGTGCGATTGCTTTCTTACGGTCGAAACTAAAGAGAATGCGTTCTACGAGATGTGGGCGAAAAACTACTTCCGGCATTAAAGATTATATTGGCATGATAACAAGTGATTCTAAAAAAAAAAACATATCCAGGATTAAATTCGCCGCAAACAGTTTCACGAAGAATAAATTCGCGAAAACATTGGCTTTATCCTTTGAGTTTGATATGAACGAGGGGAAGGAGGAGAAACTGCAATCATTACTATTGGGTTGTACCACATGAAATGTCCGATTTTATAGTAAAAATTTAAAAGCCAATATTAATTTTCCGTAAATTTTTACTCAATCAAGATAGAATCCATTCGGATCTATAACATTCCTCTAACGTGATACAAAGTTAAATATTCCTATTTCGTAGAATTTTTCACTTTTTTTTTTTTAAATCACTACTCCCAGCAAATCCCCGTTATTACCTATAACCCCAATCTTCTTCCCATAGTGAATCATACGAGCGACAAATTAAACCAAAAGTTAATTTGTTGCACATTGATTCAATTCCCAATTAACCTACCATTTATCCATAATCCCAATGATGTTCCCCAATTGAATCATATGCATGACAAATTTAACAGAAAGTCCACATGCCATACATTGATTCAATTCCCAATAACCCTAACATTATGAAATGCGTAATTCTAAATGCATTTTATAATTTTTCCTTCGGGATTTGTTCAACCAAATTCCCATCCACTGCCTAAAATCTCATTCCAATTGAATCATACACAAAATCTTCTTGGTGCTTCTTGGAATTTTTAAGTAAAACTTTTAACAAATCTCTGTCGCCACAGAGTATACAAAAGCGGCACATTTTGGATTCGTGAGCAGTGGTGATTCTGGTTATCGCAAGATGACTAGAAGCCAGAGCAAGATGAAGGACACATCTGTCCTTGTCTCGCTAAAATCGGCCCTCTCGCCAACCCACTTTTTTTTCTTTTTTTTTTGATTCGTGATCAGTTCGAATCCGGAGGCCGAGGCAACGAGCACAAAAAGCAATACGCAGTAAAATGAAGTAAACTCTAAGAAACAAACTAAAACAAAGTAAATTGCCTTTTCATTTTGGACACCGTGCCAGAAGACTTGGAGGGAAACCACTCCACCCAGGTAAGCCATAACCGCAATTAGTAAATATAACCATACACAATGAAATCTTCAAAAGCTTTTATGACCTCTGCTCGGTTCCGGAAGACCTTCTGCCGGCCAAATGAATCCAGGTTGCAGAAAAGATGGTAGTCTGTTGGTGAAATGTCAGGAGAGTACAGTGGATGTGGAAGAATTTCAAATCCCAACTGCAACAGTTTTTGCTCCGTTACTTGTGAGGTGTGGGATCTAGCATTGCCATGCAAAAGGATCGGGCTATGCCTATTGACCAACGCAGGTTGCTCTTCAGCTTTATGTCGATTTCCTCACAATATTCGATAGCGTTAATTGTTTCTCCTGGTTGAGGAAATGAAAAGGGGATTGGTCCTTTCGATGTCCACCAAATTATCACCATAACCTTTTTTTAGTGAAGATCGGGCTTGGGAGTGTGTTTTGGTTTTTCACCTGCATCGAACCACTGACCAGGTCTTTTGCGGTTATCATACAGAATCCACTTTCCATCATAGGCGACTATCCGGTGCAAAAACGGTTCAGCTTGGTTTCTTAAGCTAAGCGATGCGCAGATTTCCAGGCCTCGTAGTTTTTGGAACTCATTCAGTTCACGCGGTGCTCACTTATCGAGTTTCTTTACCTTTCCTATTAGAGAAAGTTGTCGATTTATTGTCATTGGGGATACTTCCATGCTTTATGCAATCTCCCGCACCGATTTCGTTCGGTCCGCATCAACTGTTGCTCTTAAAATATCGTCGTCAACTAACGTTTCGGGCTTCCCACGTGGTTCATTTTCGAGGCTGAAATCTCCCGGACGAATCTTTCCAAACCAACGTCGTATAGTGCGTTCGTTTACCGCTATATCCTCAAATGTGTCATTAATGTTGTTCATTGCCAATGACGCATTATGTCCCATTTTAAATTCAAAACGAAAGAGGGTTCAAATTTGAACTGCTGTTGTACCCTTTCACTTACGGAGCGTGTCTCCTTGTCCTGATAAGGACGAGGCATCTCTCAAGACCGCTCCTAAGAAAGTTCGTTGCGGTCGCCCCTGTGCTTCCCCGGACCTGAGGGAAGAGTCACGACCGATTATTGAATTGGGTCCTGAGAATCGGCCAGGACCAATTAAAAAGACAAATATTTTAGTATTTAGTTTATTGGAGTCCTTGCACTTCGGACGCCAATCGAGACTGATCCTCGAATCTGAAATTCATCTGTGGCGGTTCTTGAGAACGCCACTACTTACCTGCCCATCTACCATCAGGTAACCCCTTTTTCATAAGCGTCCTGTTTCAATAAAGCAAGTACTTACCTGCATTGGTTATACCAATAACCACCAAAAATCTGTGGAGCACAATGTCTGCTGATACGAAAAATACATCAGCAACAACAGACATTGCCTACAAGGGCATAGTTGTGCGATTCGCACCATGTACACCAAAGGCAAATCCAGTTGCATATGCAGCAATCAACACTGCCCAAAAGTACCAAAGAAATGCCTCCTAATGTGTTAACCGCATACTACAGGCGATGTTTCTCCCTTTTTGCGGACGTCTATACCTACATCGATCAACCACAGCGTCCGACAAGCGAATTTATTAGCACCAGTGAAATGCCCCTAAAATACTACTCGGTACAACATTACGTAGCTGACGTAAATCCTTAGCGTTGTCCAAGCACACAAGAGGAAAGAATTTTTCCTATACACGTGCATGGCGATTCATATAAGAGGACGCCAGCAACGCGCGCGCCGATCAGCATGAATGTCCCACACAGTGCTAGTCGAATAAACATATCCTTTTATGGAAACGTGATGTACACGATCAGCAATAATGCTTTACACAGTCGCTGATCGTGTAAACAATTTAACCCTTTTCAGGATGATTTGCCCCAGCTGCGAAGGTTGTTTATTTTTATTTAATATCATGTCCATGGTTCGCATGCTGGGCGACACACGCGATGAGCAACCAAAGGGGATCATCGTGTGTGTGCGTTTCAACCCTTCTGTGATGGCTCACCAATTCGAAAAGGAAAATTACCAAATATGGTCATCGAGGCGATGGATGGAATGTTGGTATTCTGTCGCTTCGGTGGCAATAATCAAACGCGTCTTGGATTCCGTGAGGACAGGTCGTGCCGTCACGTTAATCAAAATAAATCTCTCATGGGGTGTCCCAAGAGATAATCAGTTAATGCCAGTGCGCAACACAGTTCAGGAATACCATTTTACCGATAAACACCGCGGTCCGCTGATCTTAAAAGAAAAATATTACTTCGCTTGTGTCAATCATTGAATACTGTTACATTAAATACATTAAATACAGTGTATATTCAATCATTAAATACCGTGTACGTTGAAATCATTGAATACCGTTACATTAAATACATTAAATACAGTGTACATTCGATCATTGAATACTGTTACATTCCATCATTAAATACTGTGTACGTTAAAGTCATTGAATACTGTTACATTAAATATATTAAATATAGTGTACCTTCAATCATTAAATACAGTGTACATTCAATCATTAAATACAGTGTGCATTCAACCATTAAATACTGTGTACGTTAAAGTCATTCAATACTGTTACATTAAATACATTAAATACTACTACATTAAATATATTAAATACTGTGTAAGTTTAATTCATTAAATACTATTACATTAAATACATTAAATACTACTACATTAAATACATTAAATATTGTGTAAGTTAAATGCATTAAATACTACTACATTAAATATATTAAATACTGTGTAAGTTTAATTCATTGAATACTATTACATTAAATACATTAAATACTGTGTAAGTTAAATACATTGAATACTGTGTAAGTTTAATTCATTAAATACTATTACATTAAATACATTAAATACAGTGTATGTTAAAATCATTAAATACATTACATTCATACGAATAAATACTGTTTACTGTGAGTTCATTGAATACCGTATTACATTAAGATTAGTATTTCGAATAAAAATATCGAACCACGAGACCGATTGTTTTCCAGACCTGCAAGATAGTGGTAAACCAGCTTAGCCGGACGATATCGAGATTGGGACGTCTTGGTGAACCTGTGTCGGGCCGGCACCCTACCAAGACCACACACGAAAACCCATACATCACCCTTATAAATGTAACCAAATCGAGACTTTGTATCTCGAAGAGATCGAATTCAAAACAAAATCTCGATTTAGATACTTTGGCTGGAGCCAAGTGTTTGTTTTTTGAGATAAGAATTCGGTTAGGCGAATTCTCGGACATATGAGCTTGAGCATGGAAATTGAACATCTGGTTCAATTAACATATGTTTGCTTTTGTTTGAGGATCATAGGCAATTGATGTATATGGATGATAAACGAATATTTGATTCGTTTACCAGGAATTTTGCTGGTTTGGGATAATGTATTTTTGGATTAGTTGGATGATTATGGGGTTTGGATGTATGTGTGAGATGGTAGGGCTTTTCAGAGCACTACACTGCCGACAGCATGGTAAACAATTCCTAGACAAAAAATAAATGTATTGCAACGAACCCTAAAATTCTCACACGTCAAGCATACGTACCACTTTGCTTTATAAAAAAAGAAAATTTGTTGTTCTGACACAGATGTTCACTCGAGAACTTCTTATTTCCGACTGAGCCAAAATCGGACATTTCATGCGGTACATCTCAATATCAGTCGTTGCCATTAACCAGGAGGAACATGAACCAATTCGAGTAGTTTGTTGGTGGTTTTGTCTTGTGCGACACAACCGGACGTTTCTAAGTCGAGATATGGCCTAGCATGTAAAACTACCTCAGAAAAAAAAATTGAAAAATTCATATCTTAAAAACTAACACAAATAGTTTCAATGTGACTTTCGAGTCAAGCTGGTTCCACATACAGAATTTTTTTTACTTTGTAAACTAGAGTATTCAGCTAGCTTCCTAACCTCGTCTGTTCTTACAGAAAGTTCAAACCATTTGGAGCTATTATTATATGGTGGGTGTACCACCGTGCTTTCGGTTCTCTGGGAAGAGGGGGCTACCGTATAGATCCTGTTGGATGTGTCGACGTGTATCTTTTATCCTTCCCAACAATATCAAAGGTGTCCCCGCACGATTGCATCGATTCACTAAGGACGCAATTGTCCATACACACACGGAAAGAAAACACTATTGATGAAAATCAATTTTGTTAGCTGGGGGGAAACAATAAACCGCGATTCGAAAAACAATGCAACGACAAAAGAAGTTGGCCATTGGGCCGGCGGCATCCTGGCAGGTTGGTTGGTCGGGATCGACTGGTCTGGTGTGCGGTTCCTTTCCCGCTGACTTGGTGGTAACCGTTGGCAGCTGAACTGGGAGCAGTTCACTTGGATGGGCGCAATCGACGTTGTTCGCCATTGTTTGGGAAGCTGACGCAAGCACGCACTAAGCCTCGAGTAGCTTCGTCTGTTCATCGAGGTATACTTCCTCGGCCAGGGCGATAAAATCTTCCACGAAGTACTTGTGTTGTTGATACTCCGGGGCCGACATGCAGATATTTGACTCAACTCGTGGAGGAACCTACGCGAGTGCCGGGTACCCCAGGTGATTATGTGAACACTTTTGATCTGTTTTTGAAATTCGAGCCGAGCATTTATACCGTGGAGATTGTTGGGCCACTGGGAAACTTAGATCAGTGCTTGGTGTCTGTCACCCAACCACTTGCATTTCAAGCGAAAAACCGACCTATGCAACTTCGCCATGTATGGAGATATGGGGCTGCCAACTGGGACAATTTGCGAGATTTCTTCCCATCCTTTCCGTGGGCGGAGGGGTGCTTTAGAGACTCCGATGTTAACGCATGCGCGGAGTCGGTCACATAGATAAAAAATGCACGCAGATTACAGCGGGCAAAAAATAGAGCCTTTAAACAATGGTTCTCTAAACCCATCGAGGTGTACAGAACGAATTTTGTTAGAATCAGAAACGCGTGCAACCAGGCGATTCATACCGCGAAGAAGGCTCAAAACAATGGAGTGACTAACAAATTCTTTGAGTGCCCTACTGGTTCGCGGCCCTTCTGGTGGCAAGGGCTGTCAGCAGTAATTTCACTTCCTCTTTTCCTCCGTTAGTGACGGCCAGCGGCACGTTAGTCGCAAATTCAAAAGATATAGCTGATGTATTCGCGAACTTATATTCATCGAATTTAAATCTCGATACCGGTCTTTTCGAACCACCTGTGATCGCGGAAGGGTTTTCGATGTCGGGTATGAGGTTCCGGTCACGGTCAAGGTAAGAAGGCAACCGGCCCGGATGGGATACCAGCAGTAGTCCTTTCTTTCAGACTCTTGGCAGACTCTTTCGTTTATCTTATGAACGAGGAAACGTTCCTGCCTGTTGGAAAATCGCCGAGTTCAGCCAATCCCAAAGAGGTAAAA
This sequence comes from Microdon myrmicae, assembly GCA_963931805.1. Classification (NCBI taxonomy): domain Eukaryota; kingdom Metazoa; phylum Arthropoda; class Insecta; order Diptera; family Syrphidae; genus Microdon; species Microdon myrmicae. The sequence goes on from OZ007497.1 coordinate 18,412,344, forward strand.
AAAGTGTCTCCCACAAAATTAGCGGCCGATCACATTATTGTCTATGTTATCTAAGGTAATGGAAAAACTTATCAATGCCGAGTTAATTAAATATTTGGAGTGCAACGGACTTCTGCATGATCGTAAATACGGATTCCGTGGCAGGCGGTCCACGGGAGACCTTTTGACCCTTATAACCGATATATGGACATCGGCGATTGAGGGGCATGGTGAGTCAAGGGCGGCCGCATTGGATATCTCGACGGCCTTTGACCGCGTCTGGCACGAGGCATTGCTGATCAAGCTGCGTTCATATGGACTTTCCCAGCAGCTTTGGGACTGGACAAAGAGCTTTCCCGAAAATAGATCGATCCGCTTTGTTGTAGACAACGAATCTTCTATCCTGTTAATTCGGGGGTGCCTCAAGGGTCTATTTTGACTCCGACCTTGTTGTTGCTTCACATTAATGATTTGTTGTAATCGACGGATAACGAGATGTTTAGTTTTGCGGATAATAGTACGTTTGTTTCCTCTTTTTCAAGTGATCGACCGATTAATTGGTCAACGAAGCTCCACCTGATGTGTGGTCAGAACGACTCTCTGAATCCGGATCTGGATAAGGTCCTGGAGTGGGAAAATGCCAATATCGTCGACTTCAATGCAATGAAAACACATTTTACAACATTCATAAAGAAAAGTGGATCATCGGTTCCACATCTGATGATGAATGGCCAGGCCCTCGAATCTGGGGAAAGCATGGAATTGTTCGGCGTCGCGGTCTGTGGCGATGTATTGTGTCGAACATCGCCAGATCCACCTCAGGGAAACTGAGCTGTCTTTTTAGAGGCAAGGAATATTTTACTCCGCCCCAATTTTTTCTCCTGTATGAATCCCAAATTTGACCCGCCCTCGAATATTGCTCTCATGTTTGAAGCTCTGCTCGTCAAAATACCCTCGACCTACTTGAGAGCATACAGAGACGAGCGATCCGTCTGATCGGGGACTCGGCGATGACATCGGGACTACAGTCGCTATGATATTGAAGGCGCATAGCTGAGCTTTGGCTGTTTTACAGATATTATCACGGATACTATTCTTCGGAGATTCGTGGTATCGTTCCGCGTAATACGGCTTTTATGGGCTCTACGAGACAATCCAACGGATCCCGCCAGTTCGCGGTTCATCTCCCGACGGCGCGAACACCCCTGCATCAGAGCTCGTCACGGTACAGAGCGGGGAAGGTGTGAAATTCCCTCCCTGGGCGTTCCCGGAGCGTTCAAACCTGCAACTATTCAAAAAGAACTGCAACAGTTATGTGGTGGCATCTCGGGGAACCATGTTGACGCTATAGGTTCGCCTTTCCCGAGAGAAGTATGTTAAAAAAAAGTAGTTTAGAATCGGTCTTCCTGGCTCTTAGAGCCAGGGCCATTGACTCTGCCGTTGGTGTAGTGCAAGGACCGCCAAGCTCTTTGGAAGTAAGAGCGGAATTAACGTTCATAACACTAATGTAATAACATTATATATATCTGTGGCGACTCTAACAGATACACACACAATTCACAAGCAAAATAGTGAAGAGCACCGACCGAAAAATCGAATAAGAAAATACATCAGAACCATATACCTTAGCGATAAAATAACAATTCACATCAGTGGAGTATAGTCGAGTTTAAAAATCAAATTCTAAACACGGTCAGTAGCCTGATGGGTAACGCTTAGGTTCAATTTGTTTCGTGATTCAAACTGTCATAGCAACAGTTCGAATCACACAATCTTCTTCACTATTATTTCAAACGCTATATATCTATTGTTAAACATCGCTTTCGGACGCAATTATTTTAGGCATTCTAAAATTTCTCCCACCAGCGACATGTTTTATGTTAGTTTTGATCCAATTATGGAGACATTCTATATGGCGGCGGGGGGGGGGGGGGACATACAGGGGGCGGTCTCTGCTTTCAATCCGGCGAAGGCCAGGACGACCCTTGTCCCTGTTCAATCCAAGTTGGCATGCAGTCTCCACGTGATACCACTGGATAGCTACTTTGGCTCGCCAAGTAGTAAACCAATGCATGCAGCAACATACTGAGAAAGGTTGGCGCAAGGCTAATAACCTTGCTGGGAAAAACAAATTATTGTGGACAATTTAACAAGTCTCGGATAAGGACCGGATACCGGTGGAGAAACTTGCTAAATAAGGCCGAGACCGGATCCGGGTTTTAGTGCCGATAATGATGATGATGATGACAACCACAAGGAGGTAAAATTGCATACAATATTGAATGTTTGTCATAGTTCCCAATTGATCATCATCAAATTACGGGGGTGATTCAAATATAAATGGTAATTTCTTTTTAAATTTGTATTGAATAATGTTAACCACTAACTATATGTTACTATTAAAATTTTTCAATATAGTCTCTTGGGTAATCTACACACTTTTGCCACCGATTTGAAAACTTTAATATTCCTTGTTCGTAGAAAGATTGCGGGCGAGTTGTTAGCCAGTTGCGCACGTGCTCCTTGACTTCTGCATTATTTTGGAACTTTTTTCATCCAAGTGATTCCTTCAAGAGTACGAACAAAAAATATTCACAGGGAGAGAAGTCTGTGTTATTGCCCAGCCCATTTCTTCGAATGTATCCCTTGACAGAAACGCGGTGTGAGGCGTGGTGTTGTCATGAAGAAGAATGACATTCGAGAGCATACTCGTCTATCTTGTTGTTCCGATACCAACAGTTAGGCGGCGATCACTTTCAATAAACTCTCAAACGACACGAATGTTGTCATCTGTACGATTTTTCGTTTTCGATACGTTCTTAGCCACTTTTAAAGCCTCTGGCCCACGGATGCACACGATTCTGAGACAGGGTATCATCACCAAACTGTGCCTTCAAACGAGAAAAAATTTCCGAGGGTTTAATGCCTTCATTTGTTTAAAATGTTGTAATAATCCGTTGCGCAACACGCGTATGCGGCTCTTGCTTGGTCATGGCTGTACTGACTACAAAGTCGAGCGCGACCACTAGCCAAGCCGGTTCCCCTACCCTTCATAAACTAAACAACAGCCACGCACAAGATTATATAGCTCCCAACTTGTTGCTAAGAAAAGAAAAAAATTACCGTTTATATTTGATTTACCCTCGCAATTCCCTGCCAACACCACCATTATATATGGTCATCCCCAAAAAGCTATTGCATCCAAATGCGACGCCTAGAGGGTAACATTGTGTAAAATATTTGCGCGTGATGTGTTTTCAAATGAAACCCGCGATTTGTCATTTTGAAAAACATTTTGCCATCCAGGCATCACATTTGGATTTAAGCGCTTTTTGTGGATGACCCTTTACAAATAGAAGTAACATTGTTCTCTTCTCATTTAGAAAAGCTTATATTGTGTTTTAATTATTCCTCCTTAATAGGACTTTAAAAAGTCGTGAAAGCTATAAACAAACGTCTCCAAACTACGCAATTAAATTCAGTCCGGATCTTCAAAAGACTCCATTTAGGTATGACTGGCAATTAACCATACAAACCAATAAAGAATTTTTAGATATCTTTTTAATATTCCGAATAGCTCATGCTCATGCATTTGTTCCTGTGACTCAAAAATTTCACTCCAAAGGATGCCAATGAAATCTTTGATACAGACAACAATTTTACCTGGAACGATAAACAATAAAGCAGCTTCACAGTCTCACAGCTAGGCAAACTAGATGGGTGGCAACAAAAACGAAAACCTTAAAACACAAAAGTATGCCATGGATACGTGCTCGAAATCCGATATCCTTTCAAATTCACACACTCACCATGTCCTGTTATTCTACTTTTCCTTTCTTGTTTTGGCTTTTTGTTTTCGGCCCCAAAAACTCCTGACACAGAACTGACGTCTATGTTGGACCATTCCTGGGGTGCGTGACAATCGTTATCCTAATTTAAGAGTTCTACAATCGCCTAATATGACAAACAGTACACTCGGACAGAAAGATACACACACGTGTAGAGGAAATTTTTGCGAAACCAAAGGACTTCTATCTTGCAGAAGGACAACATGTTTTTGCGCTGCTCTCGTTTTCCTTTTTTCTATTGTGAACGTTTCTGATCGTAATCCTTTTTTCATGTAGACGAGAGCATAGCATGCATGGAATTCATCATTAAAATGTTTCCATATGTCCTTGTTTTCGTGTCCTAAAGGAAATATCGAATCCAATCTCTCTCACTGTCACCTTATTGGCATGCAAAACGATGAAAATGGAAAAGAACATTCTCTCATCTGAAGTCCGAAGAGTGAGATATAACAAGACTTCGACGACTCGTGTGCAACATGTGTGACAAAGGATATTTTGTTTTTATGTTCACTTTTTTATTTTGATTATTCGCATCTGCCAAGTAAGGGCCCTGCAGGAATCTACCACCTGACCGAAGATTCGTAGTTCCTTGAAGTGGGTTGGAACCCTTCTGACTAATCGATCTCATATTTTTTGTTTGATCTATTAATACAAAAAGTGCGACGACAGGCCACAGTTGGTGGGCCTGTGTCTTGAAAATATGCTCCTTTTACTTTGTCCTCGAAATGAGGAACATTTGCTGTTGGCAGCGCAAACAAGAATGGGAAATTGGATTATGGCAACTAATTTCGTCCACGTGCCGGCAACAGATGTGAGACATGTTCCGTGTTTGTTCCTAAGCGCGCCAGACGCTTCTTCGATATCGCTTACACCGTTCGCCGTAGAAGAAATATGAGCCTTGGAGGGAGAGGACTTTGAGAACAAACTTGAGAGGATGGTAATTATCGCCATATGACAAACCAGTTTATGGACAGTTAATGGGGAGAAGTTCTGCTAAAGATGGGATCTACGTGCGCATGTCGAGCATGTGACATCCATACCGGATATGTTTCGTTTATTTGAGCGAATTACTTGTAAGATGTTCGATCTTCATGTTTTTGTTGCTGTTGTACTTTTCTTGTGTAGTTGGGTAATATTAACGATGGATACTCGGTCACACAAGTGACATAATTAAAGTAATTGTTGAATTAATATTTAAATTACCATAGGCCATGTAGATGGTTACATAGTAGACAATTGCTGCTTTAAGTAGGTTGTCCTTGACATTGGTGTTCCCTCTTTATGGTACAGGTCGCTTTATACATTATCTTAATGCAATGACAGTAATTGCATTAGGGGTGATAACAATTTCTCCAAATTCAGTGAATCCTTTAGAGGGCTTCTAATTGAGTGATTTGTTGAAAATATGAAGCGCACGCACAAAACGAATTTTGTAAAATCCTTGATTGTTTGAGAGGGCACGGAAATGTATGATAGTAACGACAAGCAGACATGAATGCATGAAAACCAAGGCTATCGAAAAATACAGATCGAGTATCCTACAGTCGTTTTGTTCGACTGAAGAACTTCCCAATGTGTATGCTGCTAGTATGCTCATTGGTGGGGATTGACAACGAGCGTAAAGAGAGAAAACCTCAATATGTTGTGTCTATGATCTTTGAGTAACATGTGACTTTCATTGTTCGATTTTGTATTATATCAGGCACTTACACATCCATCATCGATGCTCCTTACTAAGTAAGGAAATTTCACAAAAAACAAAAAAGAATACTCCAGATATTGTAACTAACTCACTTAAAATATTTGTTTGATGCCTTAAGATACTCTAGATCAGGAGTAGCCTACCTCGCACTCGTGGGGACAAATGCGCCCGTAGACGATATTGAACAATAAACATAAATGACGTCTTTACATATTGTTGCGGCCGCAACACTCATGAAAATGTTTAATGGAGGCCTTGCTTCCAAAAAGTTTGCCCACGCCTGCCATCTCACGGAGAGGTTTTGATGTGAATTTCTGTGGGGATTCAGGGGAGCATTAGCAATATGGATATCCAACTTTTGGCGGTTTGTGTTGTGTAACCACAAAAACCACTTGAAAACTTTCACGCACGTACATCAATACATTTCACAACACATCTCTCGGTCACAGCCGATTCCTCACGTAGATATACTATCGATGAACCGCACAAAGTAGAGGCTTTTCTTAAGCAAACTTCGAAAGTGACAAACAGAGAAAAAGTCAACTACATGGTCGCGTCAGAGAACTTTCGAACTTGTTGGCGTCGAGTCAAATTATTGCGTGGAATGCCATCGTTTTTGACTTAGAAAGTGCTATTGCAGATCCCTCTAAGAATGTTATCAGTTATTGTATGTTTTATTAACTACAAATTACCATTTCAGCCTTAAATTATTCATGGAGTTGGTGCAAACTGGAGAATTCGGAAAACACTCATACATTCAAAGACTTCCATAATTTTCCCGTTCTGTAAACAAAACAAAAATTGATCTAGAGCCGTGTGGTGATTACATCAGATACATATAAATACGAACTATAATGAAGAAATGAAGAAATGGGAATTTTCATCAGTACTGTTTACCACAGCAATTAACGTAGCAATCGCACACTTTACAGCGATTTGAAACACCCTCATGTATATTCGACCATCGTCTTATGCGTCTGTGCTTGGTTTCAAAACTCTTCTCAGTTCGAATCACATCCTTCACTACTTTGCAAACGCTCTAAATATGCCTTCCGTGGAGATACGGAACCGGAACTTCATGACCCCACCGACTTGGCTGTGGCATCGTTCCCTGTCCAATGCACTTTCCTTCCACGCTTCCCCCTCTGAGCCGACCTCCTCAGGATCAGAGCGCGAAGCGTAGGAGAGTGCACAGGACGGGGAACGATGGCGCAGCCGTGTCAGTTAAGTTGTAAATTGCCTGATCACGAGCAGAGGAGTTCAGTGGGCGAAGCGTGTAAGGAGAGGGCACAGGACAGAGTACGATGTCGCAGCCGAGTCAGTGAGGTTGTGGCGGTTCCGCCAAACCCCACGACCCACTTACCTGAAAAAACCCTCATAGCTACATCCCAATCGGCATAAGTTTTCGCAAATGCAATCGCATTAGCACCTTAAGTGCGTTACGCATCAAGTTATCAAGCCTATAATCTAAAAGTCCCTGTTAAAGAATTCCTACCTTTTCATGCATCTCGTCGCATACAAATTCCTTACAAGAATTCTTTCCATTATACAGGAGCATAAAACCAAAACCTATTCGGTACCTTCGGTTGCCAGGCAAATTTTTTCCTACATGGGCATTCGTACACGTATCAATGCATCTCTGCATTAGCGACCCAGAACCGAATTTCCAATTAGTGTAGATATTCACAATAGAGTTCGATCCTGGCGTCGCCATAGATGCCATGTATAATTGGCACAGATGGTATATACAAACCGTCATTGTGTAGTCAACTGAATTGCTTCGCAATGACTTGCAACTATCGATAAAGCTGCAAGCACTTTACCCAGATATGCTCCTTTGTTTGAATCTCCAAACAATCATCGGCTTCGCGCATAGCCGCCTGATTGAATTCAAAGCATAAACAATGCAAATATAGAATCCGTTTCCCACAAACGAATTTCCGTGCATATACAAATGCAAGCAAGAGACTTGTTTTGTCCACCAACCCATTAGCACCTTTCCCAATGTCTATTCGTATATTTACACAAGGGCATCACTCATCTAAGACTTTTATGATGCCCTCGTCTCATCTTTTCTCTTACCACATTTCTTCGATGCATCGTCGTCTATTTATTTAGACGCAATGCACTTCATAGACAATGATCGCCCCAATTCCTTTGTCCTTGCCGCCTGCCTGCTTTGTTTTTCCATTGCCTTCGCGCATGAGCAAACAACACAGATCTGAACGATCACACACACCACCATGATCTCCATTACGAGATCTGGTTTTCTATTCCACCAAGAGAGACTTTACGTTTCTCCGGTGGTAAGTAAATACATATCCTTAGTGGTGAGGATATCTACCACCACACCACAAACTCGCCCCAAACGAAGCTTGTATCGCGGAGTCAAATTACATCCACCGACCACCACGGTCGTTGCCGCTCACGCTCTCCGTCGCGCGGTGGAGAAGCGTAGGTCGTGTCGAAAATCAATTTAGTATTAATATTTAGTTCAAAGTAATAAAAAGTCGGTGATAACCTTTCAATTCGTGTGTTTAATTTTCCGTGCTGCAGTGCCTTCGGGGTTCCTAATGTGTTTTCCTGATCACCCGTGACATGCTGTTTTTCTTCAGTGTTTGGCGCAACATTTTTGGAACTTTAGTGACAGACGGATGGGGATAGGAGTGAATCGAGTGCCCATGTCTGGTACAATATACTCCTAATCCCCACAAGGTCATGCACTTTCGCGTTCCTACACGCAAATAAATAGTTGAGATAAGATTTGGGAATTGGAGGGATTGCATGAATTTCCCTGTGGGCGCAAGTAAACCTAGTTCTTCGGAATAGTAAAATGAATCTGCACAGAATGGCAGCGGTGGTAATATCTGATAAAAGAGATAAAAGTCTCCAAGAGCGTTCGATGTGGGAGTATCTGGAGCTTAATATTAGTGATGTGTCGCCAATTAAGCGGAACGTTCGTTTTTGAATGCTGTGAACTAGGCCGAAGATATGTTTAGAAACAGAACTCCAAATATGTGACCAATTCTCGATTGGGCGCCTGATTCGGGATGTGTAAACGGGAAGAGGTTGTATTACTATTTACTATTTATTGACCTGTAGGAACCCGGAAGTTCATGACCTCACCGACTCGACTCCACCATCGTTCCCTGTCCTGTGCGCTCTCCTTCCACGCTATACCAGCCGATCCGATCTCCTCAAGGTCAAACCTAACATTGTCCTCCCCTCTCCGTCGCGGCCGTGATGCCGGCCTCTTTACCGTTGGTCTACCGTCAAGAATTTTACGCACAGTCCTATCGTTGCCCATTCGCGTCACATGTCCGGCCCATCTTAATTTTCGCGACCTGATAACTCTCACTATTGTAGGTTTGCGGTATAGCTCTTCCAATTCGTGGTTGTGGAGTTTCCTAGATTGTCCTGCCTCCTTGTCAAACTTACCTCTAAAGATACCCCTTAAAACTTTGTTCTCGAATACGCGGAATTTGTTTTCTTCCCGTTTTGTGAGAGGCCATGTATCGCATCCGTATAGAACAATCGGTATGATTATGGTTCTATAGACGCGGAGCTTTATGTTACGTGATAGCAGTTTGGACTTCAGCAGTTTACTGACTGCGTGCAAACTAGCGTTACCAGAATGTAGTCTTTTGTTAATTTCTTTCGACATATCGTTCCCAGATATTTAAATTCTTTAACTTTTTCGAATATCTTGCCTTTGACATTTATATGTGTTCCCTAAGGTCCACCGGTTCTCGCCGTAATCATGTATTCTATTTTGTCTTCATTTATTTCTAGGCCCACCTCTTCTGCCACTTGCATGATGATTGTACCGAAGTAAAACATATTTTGGCTCTGAAAATATAGCTCAATTTCTTCCAAGTAAACTTAACCATATTAAAGGGATGTTCATTCCGTCACACTGACTGTAGCACCGAGCGATATTTTCCTCATATTTAATGACACGGCTGTTCGCCATAAGCTGTGGAAATGATTTGATTTTCCTGGAAAACGTCGCGCGTTACGTCTTTTTGGCATTGAAATCACCAAGATAATTCTTTCCACATTGTAGGATTTGTGCAGATCACATTTTAAGGAGTCGGTGTGGTTGGGTTTCAGCCAAAACGACGTTGACGAGTTAACCAGCCCACTGCTCTAAAATGAGGATATCAGGGTAGTGTACAAACGTTTGCAAAAATGATTACCGCATTACCTGCTGATATTAGCAGATCATTATTATGACACAGAAATAAACTTATTATTAATATATAACCATTAGGCACTCCGGAATTAAAAGATTAAAAGACTACAAAAACCCATTCGATTTTCGGTGAACATTTTTATGTAGTGGACAAGTTGTCCTCAGAAATGGAAAGAGGCAACAGTTTCTTGAAAGGTCACCGATACGAGTTGTTGATCGATGATCGTACAGTGGAGTCCAGATCAGCATATTTAGAACAAGGTTTATGTTAAAAAAACCTGCAACACTTGGCACGGGTTACGTCCTCATTTTCTACCCCGATGCCGAAGAATGCTCTCCTCTCCGAACATCATAACCACAGATACCAAATATGTGGGGGTTCTCTATATCACACGGAGAGCCAACCCACAATTCCTACCTAATTTCGACCGCTAACAGCGCGTCACCATAACCCAAACCTGCAATAGCACACATTCGCAAACATGCAAAGAATACACTTCCCAATACGCAACAGCATCCGTCCCCACATCTGCAATCGCATACATCCCCCAAACTTACCAATGTAGTGCTCCGGAAGCCCTACCATCCTCCCACAATCCCAATATACATAACCCATCATCACACAATTAATCAAAACGCATTTCCCATATAATATACACATTTCCCATATAATATACACATTTCCCATATAATATATATTCCATCATTACCCAATAACAATATACAAAAATCCATATCCTCATATAATATACACATTTCCCATATAATATACGTTTTCTCATAAAACCCAATCAATCCAAACGATTTCTCATATAATAATACATAACGGTTGCTTAATACAACGACCCCAGAATCGTCACCAAGTAAATATAGTAAATACTCAAAGTGGGGGTTCTGAAATCAAATCGAGCATTTTTTCAAATATACATACCCCATATCCCAATATACATATCCCATCCATCATCACACTTTCCTAAACGATTTCCGACGCAAGAGCGTTTGCTTAATATGATGAACCCAGAATCGTCACCAAGAAAATATAGTAAATACCCTATGTGACGATTCTGAAAAGAAATCCAACAAAATAAAATATTATTGTAGCACAAGCGTAAAACCTAGAATCAAGCTAACGATAGCAGTTTGACTTCGTTCATGAGAAAGAAACTTCTCAAAGAAGAAAATGAAAAAGGAGAAAGTTTGTACTTTCGTAGGGTAGTAGAATTAAAACCACAGGGTGCGCACGTTTTGTGTTGTGTGTTATGTTCCTTTATATATTGTTTTAACTAAACAAAACTGTTTTGTGTTGATTACATTTAAATTAAATATTGTGGTTTATGTGAAAAATCTGAAAATAAAATTCTAACTTTTTTTTGTGTTGTGTGTTATGTTCCTTTATATATTGTTTTAACTAAACAAAACTGTTTTGTGTTGATTACATTTAAATTAAATATTGTGGTTTATGTGAAAAATCTGAAAATAAAATTCTAACTATACAGTCAGTTTATCGACCATTAACTTATTTTTATAGACCATTTCTATCTTACGTCTCGTTAAAATAGCGTCCACGCTCTTCCCTCTGTCGTGGCGAGGAAGCACGGTGCTTGGATTTAAACAATTGGTGGCAGCGATGGGATTCGAACCCACGCCTCCGAGGCGACTGGTGTTGACTTCCGCCTGCTTAGCTGCCTGTCTAGTAAGGTAAGGTCGCGAAATTTTAAGTCTCGTATAACGAAAAGGGAGAAGTGGGTGAAAAGAGGACAAAGCGCTACAGAGAACCGAGAGGGCAATTTTAATACAAATTCTTTTCTTCAAACCGTTCTGAAAACAAGAAACTCTTCCCGAAATTATTCTGGGAAAAACTCCTTTTGAAATTATTTTAGAAAAAAAAAAGCTTTTCTTAAATCTTAATATTATTTTGGAAAGAAGAAAAAAAACTTTTCTTTCTATTGTTTTTGAAGAGAAAAAAAAACTTTTTAGAAAGTTATTTTGAATTAGTTTTTCTTAAGATTAATTAAAACTACCTTAAAGAATTGTTTCGGAAGAGAGAACAAAAAACTTGCTATTGTTGCAGCACTTCCCAAAAGAAATCAGATGTTAACAACCTTACCGGCCGGCCAGCTGAATGAGGAGAGACTGCCGGTTAGGTAGTAGAAAGAAAAGGAAAAGTCAGTCGATGACAAGAAATGTAAAAAGAAAGATGCGTACGTTGGTGCGATAAATGTATAATGAGTGTTTTTATTCAGTAATATATATTTATTTAATAATAGTAAAAGTAACGAGTGTTTTATTCAGTTCAATCCATTTATTTCTTTCATCTTACACTAATGATGATTTTTAGAAATTGTTGTTGATTGTAGTCTGCTGCATTAATCCGGGTTTTCTGCTTTTCCTTTTCTATTGCGTTTTTCTTCTTGTTTTGTTTTCGAGTGATTAAGAGATGTGCGTGTTAAGTGTGTCGATGACGTCATAGCCAAAGATGGGATACAAGAGATCATTGACACACTCAAACAAAAAAACCCCATCCAATTATGAACTCAGATAACCCCCAGAACGATAATGCAATTAATTGCACATTTCATCGCAATCGGTGAACCGCAAAAAAAGCAATTAATTGCATATCCCAAAAACAACTAATTGCATATTCCGGAACAATTAACATATCACGGAAAGGCAATTAATTGCATTCAAGCACAAAATAATTAATTGGGTCAGTTCGCAACTACGGATATTGAACTGTGATGCAAGTCAATGAAGAAATATTGACCAACACAGCAGCTCAAAGCAATTGCGAATTAAAGTCAAGAATTGGAAATTGGGTCGATGGAAATGTAATTGCATTATCGTCATCGGGAGGGGTTGACCCCGAGGTGACGAGAAATGGCAGTCGGAGGTTGTTCGCGAAGAGAGTTGGGTCTGTCGTTGGTCAGGGAGTCTGATTTTGATCGTTAAAGCAATCGAGTCTGGTGGAGAATCTTAAAGTAAAAGTAATGGAGTCTGGTGATGAATCTTGAAGTAAAAGTGATCGAGTGTAGTGGTGAATCTTAAAGTAAAGTAATTGAGTCTGGTGGTGAGTCTTAAGAAAGATATATAAATCGAGAAAGTCCAAAAGTAGGATTGAATTGCGGATATTAAAATTGTTAGTGCAGTTCGTGTACATTTAAGATTTCTGAAGAAAAGTAACTGAAGATTAGAAAGAAAACGAAAATAGAAAATAGTGCAAAGTAAAGATAAGTAAAGTACGAGTACGAACTAAGCTTTTGCTAATAAGTGAATTGTAATTAACAAAAAAAGAAAAAGAAAAATAAATAAAATAAAGTGTATACTATTCTGGTACTCTAATGGAATTGTGAAAGTAAACTATTGCGAAATTGTGAGAATAAAGCATGACACTAAGAAATAGTTTGAAGTAACTTACACAAGGTGAAAATCACCACTGTTAAGTAACTAAGTTAAGACTAAGAAATAAAATAAGAAAAATTCTCTAAGGAGACTTAAAGTTATAGCAAAGGTAAAGAACAATAAAAGTGGAAGAAGCACAAAGAAAGACTCTGTGTTTGAATTGTTGGTGTAAAGGGAAGATTTGGTCGCTGTTCCCTCGGTGTCGTGACTTTTGTTTAGTGGGATATTCGAACAAACCATAACTTGCGCAAGTTTATTCATTTCTATAATAATGTTGCTTTCATATCTTCTAGGTATGTACATATATATACAAACATGTATGTATGCATAGGTATATATATTTTTTTCTTGTTTCTTTCTTTCCTTTTTTTTTTTTTTTGTTGTTGATTGGGAAGTCCTTGTTTAGATGTATATATTATTATTTATAATTATTAAATAGAGCTTTATTATAGCTATAAAGATACTTGATTAACTTCGCATAATAGACAAATTAGAAGAAGCAGCTATTAAACGTGTTTGATATTGATATTCCTCAAAGATTCGGTCAATTTTTTTTGTTTTCTTTTATATTTGGAGTTGAGTAATTAGAATAAATATAACTTTTTTATGGTTGATGTTATTGTTTTGTGTTTGATGTATTTTGTGTTTGATATCTGTTGTTAATTATGTAAGATAATCTAGATTTATTGTTATGTACATTAACTTGTTTGTTTAATTTTGATTCACCACCAAACGATTCAACTAGAATTTCCGCCAAAATTATTCGAGAGTAAAATAATTTATTAATCTTGATACCATGGCACATCACACTTGCACTTCTAAAACCTCTCATCAGCCACGATTTATATTAGCTTGTTGGTATAAGGGACTTTCGTCCCACCGCTGCCACCAAGCCGTAAAAAAAGCATTTTCAAACCCACAACGGAATGTTAATCATCTTCCTCAACTACATCAAACTCCACACATTTTGCCAAAAACCACTTTAATTTCCTACTTAAATTATATTTCTCGCTTGCAACCATGCAGCTCTAATTTCCTCTGAAAATCATTCCGCGAAACAACCATCGCAACGACCAAGACCCACATTCCCTTGTCTAACCGACAGCTCGTGCCCATACTTGGTCGTGTTCCCAGAACCGATTTCTCGGCACACATAGCAACCGAGGAATCTAGCTCAGCCTGTACGGCAGTAATTCGCTGGAACTAAATTCCCTATGCACGCATAGCAACCCCTTCCAAGTTCCTAGAAAGTGGCAGTGAGTTTATTCAGCTATGACTCCACCGCCGCGACACGACGAATCGATTCTTGCCCATTTTCAGTCAGTCATCATTCTACCATCGGCGTGCGCACGTTGGTTCATGACAGCCCCCCCCCCCCCGTAACGTGCACTCGGGGGGGTGCAGTGTACAACCAAGTCTACCTTGTCTCTGTCGAGTGGGGTCGGGCTCTTGATTTGTAAGCGAAAACCATTTAGTGGTGTGTCGCGTTTTTAGCCCCCTAAACGAAAATCATTTGGTCGTGTCCCTTAAAGTCCGGCGGACCGGTAATCATTTATTAAGTATAAAAGTAGCGTACAACATGAACGATAAACAATGTCGTCAAGCGCAGGCAATCGAGCCCTCTCTTTTAATAAAACCTAGTGAACAATTAAACAATTCGTGAATAACTATACCAGTCTGTTTTATTTCCCACGGCTTCGCTTCCTCGCCGTCCCGCTGTGCCCTGGGTGTTTGCCCCCTATATTCTCTTCGTTGCGAACAGGTACGGTGGCAGAGCGATGGGGACCGGAGCGAACCCCGTGCCGTACGGTGGTACCCCACCCATCCGACCCTACAAATACACCTCAAAACCGACAGTGTCCAAAATCCCGACATGGCATGACAGAATTCGCAACAAACAAAAACCAAAAATCACTCTTGCCTCAGCCTAACCATAATTCATCCCCTCATCTCCAACATCAGTCGATACTCTCACCAGTCTTTCCTATTTCACCGCACTCCCCTAAAAATTACTGCTCCAATCGTCATCAACAACAACACTCACAGCCTCAACCAAACTCATCAAATGATCACTATAAGCGCAAATTAACCAGCCCAAACAACGTCTCATTTAATAACCTTTGTGGGTCCTTCCTTTACATCATTCTAACAAAAATAGCCCGCTACAAGATCAACTTGGCCATGGATGGCAACCAAGAAATGCATTTGATAAACATTCAAAAAGACATCGCATTGGCAGATCATCAACCTCCAACATGATGTATATGAAACATCTGGACAGAACATGTAAAAAAATTGTGAAACGTATTTTTTTAAATTATTTTTTTATTTTACTTCTCCGGATTATGGTCAATGACATCTCCCAATCATTTCCCGAATGCTATAGCTTAATAGGGTGGTATTTCACTGGGCGATTGGCCTTTGGGGCGCTACCTACCACTCAGTAATTGTACCGAACTGCATAATAGCAAGAGTCGCCGGTTGAACCTACGTTTGTTCAATTAAACGCAAGACACAATCTTCTTACCAATTCTGCCATTGAGGCGGCAATCTCGAGATCATTCTTACATTAACTTACTGGCTCTTCGCAAGCACTCTGAATTATACAATGTCAATTTTTATTTTCTCATGTCTTTTGGCGTCTATTACTATTATTTCGAGTCAGGTAGGGAATTGTAATGTAAACCATTGAATAGCTCAAATGGCGGCGACATTACTACGCGATATTGACAGCCGAGTGCGACCCTCGTCAACCGGTCGTATGATCATCACTTTAAATCATTGCAGGCGATTTGACCCGCGTTAGCGCATTTAATATAAACAGTCTTGGATCCTGGCTGGATGGATAACCGGTTGGTGAACGGGAAACTTGGGAGAGTCGTGCTGGGTCTTCTCTTTAATATGGGAGTATGATGCACACACCGAAGAACATAAAACGTGTTCGGTTTTTAGTGCTTGAGATCATCGCCACTACAGTGCTTGTGATTTAATCTCAGTATTACAGTTTTTTGGTATAGGCTAGAATGCGACTGTGGCTAAGTCTCTAGGTAGTGCCTACGGTAAAGTGTAATTAAGTGCTCCACTATTCGAGAGGCGCAAGTTCCAAGCATTGACCCATAATTCAGTCATTTCTTCGGCCCTTGTGGGACTGTGCTATATAAGGTTTATCGTCGTTGTCGCGTTACAAAATGAGACTTGTTTGATATAATTGTTGAAACGTAACTGAGACATTTTCTTAAGTGTTTGAATGAAATATGGCTAAACCCCAACAAATCAATATTGGCGGCATTGTCGCCGACCTACATAAGAGCTTTAATCACCACCTGCTGGGCATGCTGGATAACAATCGGAATGCGTACTCCAGGGTTTACTACTTTTGTTACACGCAACGCCTACCCTCCCCTAATACTCACCCTTTTTGGGGGCCCACCCCCCACCATTAACAGGATTCACCTTCATGTGAAGCCCCATATGTTGATTAATCCAAATCAACATATCCAACCCAATGAGTACCTGTAAAAGTGCATTAGCTACAAAATGCATATACGGGCAAATCATGGAATCCAGATACCACATCTGGGAAAAATTCATGACGGCACAAAGAAAATAATGTGCTGCTCAAAACAGAGAATAATTCTATGGTAACGAAGCAATAAAGTATACAAAATATCTTTGCCATCGTTGACCATAAATGAACACTTGTGTAAATACAAGATTCTAAATTGTATACACGCATCCACACAATCAGATCTCGCAGATCATAAACATTTTCAATGTTTATTATTCTCAAGAAATTACTGCAAAGCATACCTCATGGGTATCAAAAAGGATCTATTGTGAGTAAACAATGGATGGATGTATATTTCGGTCTACACGACCGAAAGAGAGATAAGGGTGTCGATGTATGAACGTCGTCCGGTTTGGACATTCATAAATTAAGAGTCTAAGTCAAACCATCGTCCACAACGGACTTCAAATATAAAACCCGTCGCGTTGTATATTTGATATTCACAAATAAAGAGTCTGATACAAATCGTTGTCCTGGACGTAAGTCAAAGGTAAAGCCGCCGCGCGTGAAAATTCGATAGAAAAATAAAACGAAGTGGAAGTACCCCGTCAACCTAGACGTGTGCCGTCAAGAAAGTCGTGTGCCGTGTGTGAAATTTAAATTTAACAAGCCGCAGAGCTTAAAATAAAATTAAAAGTAATGTTTACTAAATTAATTGTGTGTTAGTCCAGTGACTTTGTTATTTTCGAAAATAAAGCAGTGTATTTTATTATGACAACGTGTGCTTTTATTTTCTGTGTGTGTGTAAAAGTGCTAAGGGTGTAGAAATTTCTTTAACAAGTGGCGCAGCCGGTAGGATCCAAGGAAGCCTGAGTTTAAAACTCGTAAGAGCTTGAAAAGCCTTGACTTTGTAAGAGCTTACAGAGCTCCCAAACAAAAACAAAACGTGTTTCAAAAAAAAAAAAAAACAAAAAACACAAAATAAAGAATAGTGAAGTGAAAAAAAACATTAATTAACCACACAAATGCACTAAATAAAAAATTTTAAAAGTGTAAACATAAAACCATTCCACAAACAAAACAAACTTATAAAGACACTAAACTAAAACTACAAAAAAGTGACTAAAGCACACAAAAAATAGTACAATTTAGACGTTCAAAACAGTTAAAAACAAAAATGTTTTAATAATTAATATGAATTATAGAAAAGACAGCACACTAAGTAATCACACACTGCCACAAACATAAAAAATTATAATAAATATATAAAGTGTTGACTACTGCACCAATAACTACCACTGGATCACTTCAGCGACATCAGAAAAGGCAACAACGAGGGAACAAAATCGCCCCAGCACACCAAGGACACCAGCAAACACCAACTCTAATTGGATGTCTGGAAACCAGAGTAAGAATTTAGTTCACCGTCGATCACAACGTCTGAAAGAGACTGCAGCTACCAAAAGTGCAGCATCGTCGGTAAGTCACTTAAAAGCCTTAAAACTAAGAAAAAATAGTAAAATTACAAGTAGAAACATTAATAATAAGAATAAAATGGATATATCAAACAAATTAAATATAACAAAAATAGATGTTCTGCCTGGGACAAGTTTTACCCAAACCCTGACCCAACAACCTAATTTTGAAATCCCACTTACCGCGTCCACTCCCGTTCCCCCCTCGTTTCCTGGTAGTTCGGTGAATCTGGGAGGTATTTTGGATTTGCTGGCAAGGGCGGTGCCAATTTTTTCAGGTGTTAAGGCTCCAAATGCAGCAAGCGAACTTAAGGCGTTCGTAAGTAGCTGCAGGAGGGCAATAAGTTGTTTGCCAGCTGAGGAACAACGGGTGTTTCTCCAACTACTACCCACGCGACTGGTTGGCGATGCCTATGAGTTGGTCACCGCTAAGTCAGTAGAGTCTATTGAAGAATTGGAGACACTCTTCCAGAGCTCACAACAGCCACAAGAGTCGTTCGAGGACTTGCTGAACCAGCTACGAGCAACACGACAGGCTCCTGGAGAAGAGATGAATGGTTTCGTCTCAAGATTGGTGAAAACCATGGCGCAGTGCCAAAATGCAGCAAACAAAACGTACGGCCTGGTGAACGGCGCTGCGTTCAAGCTGCAGGTAGACTTAGCAGCGAAATCCGCTCTGAAAGGTGGTACTGCAGATCCTTTTCTGAGGCAATTCATGGTGTTGGTCGGTGATGACACATTTGACGGTTTGGCCCAGAAATTAATCCAGATGGAGAAGTCACAACAGGAAATGATACGGTTGTATAACTCCACCCAAAGTAGACCCCCAGTCCCGAACCAATCTGAAAATATGACCCAATTAAACTACCCACGACTCGATCACTATCCTCATGTGCAATATAGCGCATATCCTCAGGAGACAAATAATATTCATTATTTAAGTTCTCCTCACGCCCCTGTGCAATTTGCTCCACAGCCACAGGCGAACTACATAGGATCTTACGATATATCCGCCCCTGTGCGACAAACTACATATCCACAGGCGGTATCAAATAGTGTACCAATGAACGCTCCTTCTACCCTTGTTCCATATCCACAGGCTGTATCAAACAGTGTACCGGTCAACGCTCCTTCTGCCTCTGTTTCATACCCACAGGTGGCAGTAAACCAAACACCAGTCGATTCTCCACTTGCCCCTGGATGGAATTCTGTAAACCCACAGGTGGCTACCCAACAATTACCGGCTCCAGCTGCATACCCTGGGGAAAGTCAGCCAATACCAGCTCATTTCAGCAGCACCCGCTCTCCTTTTCCACAGGTTGCACGCGTAACTTGCAGTTTCTGCAAAAAAAGGGACACGTTTATGAGGAGTGTCTAAAACGCAGAAATACGCCTTTCTGCATGGGTTGTCGGCAATATGGACATGATATTAGGGAATGTCGTGTACCCGCAACCCAACCAACATATAGAAACTATGGGCCCCCAAAAAGCGGTCGCCCACAATCAAATCTAAGAGCACCCCAGGTACAATCACCACAGGTCCCTCAACCATCAACTTCCGCTCAGGCGCGCCCCACGCAAAACTACAAAGTTTACAGCGTAGGACACAGCTGTGAATTCTGTGGCAGACGAGGCCATAAGTGGACAGAATGCCGCCACAAATTAAATTGGGAACAGGCAGGTCATTCGACTTCCGCCTCCAACAATATTCGGGAATCAAATCCGAAAAATAATCAACGTCGGTCAAATCCACAAAAGCGCACAGTCACATTGACTGTCAACGTGGATCCGGACTTGGTGTCGGAGGAACAAGAACAGGTAAGGCATCAGAATTCTAACCGAGACACTCCAAGGAATCGGTCTCAACGACGACGCCGTCGAATAAGGGCAACGCAAAACTCCCACCCACCCGAGCCCAGCAATACGCGCTCAAATACCAACCCGCCCTCCCAAAGCTGGAGAAAGCCCTGTGAATTTTGCAATAGGCGAAATCACACGGTGGCGGAATGCCGACAAAAACAAAGATGGGAGAATAGTTCGGGAAACTCAGTACGGTCGGGTTCAAATACCCCAACCCGACCGAATTAAAATCACATAACACTAACTGTTCTCAGGCGCCACTAACCCGTGTCCCCATAGTCCAACTTCCTTTGGATATAGGGCGACGCAAAGAAATAAAATTAGTAGTAGATACTGGCGCCGAGATCAGTATAATCAAACAGAAAGCACTCCACTCCAATTGCCAAATAGATAGCCAAGACTCATGCACTCTGCAGACGCCCTTTGGTTCAGGGAAAAGTAGAGGCAGCTGTTTAGGGCATTTCGAGTTGGCACAGAGCGTGCCATGCTCATTCCAAGTGGTACACTCTCTGCCTGGGCTCAAAGAAGATGGTTTCTTGGGCAACGATTTTTTGTCCAGGAATTGCAAAGTGGATGGACCGGGACAGTGTTTGGAATTCCCTCGCATGGGTACCAACTCCGAACACTTTACCATCCCCTTCGCAAGGAATCGAGGAAAAACAGGACGAACACGGGCAGCCGATGAGAAAAGGACTATTGACGAAATGGGACCCAAAAAGGTACAACCCATAGTTGGTAGCTCTTCCAAAGCCTTTTCTAAGAAAAGTGCTGGCTGCAAAACTGCATCGCTCCCAATATCCCCGATCCCACAAGCAGAGCCTCACACTTCTATAGAAATAATCAGAGAAAATAGGACTACAGATCCAGCAGCTCCAAACTCTGAAACAGTGGAAGTTATTCTGAGTGAACCGGTTGAAATACCAGGACGTTCACAAAAGGTAATTGTGTTACCAATAGAAATCCGAGAGGAAGTGATCTGTTTGCCCAAAGAAATGCAATCAGGAATATACCTATCGAATTGCATATTAAACAATGCTTCGAGGCCAAAGATTGCAGCACTCAATATAACAGACACTGCCAAATTAATTCACCGGATAAAAGTAGAGTTACTGCCCACCAGGGAATACTCATTAATTCCCCTGGATATCCGAGATAACGAAAGCCTCCGGATGCGAGTATGTACGTCAGCAGATAAAACCGAGTTAACCCCTTCGGAGGTGGCAACCCTCCAACACATAAAATACTTGTACTCGGAAAATGAATCGTCAGGTGAAACCACAATTGATACACGGTTGGAGAAACTATATGAGGAACTTAATTTAGGGACAAATCTAAGTTCTGAGGAGCACCAATCCATTGTGAGTTTATGCCAGGAATATCACGACATATTTCATCTGAAAGGCGATTACCTGACGTACACCAATGCAATAATGCATGAAATCCCTTTGGTACAGGACCAAGCACCAATAAACCAAAGGATGTACAGACTACCCGAAAATAAAAAACAGATAATAAACGAGCAAGTGCGGGAAATGCTAGAGAATAATATTATTCAACCTAGCAAAAGTCCATGGAACTCACCACTTCTGGTAGTTCCAAAGAAAGCGGGCCCCGACGGAGAAACCCGATGGAGAGTCGTAGTTGATTTCAGGAAGCTAAATGAAAAAACCATCGGAGACGCATACCCGTTGCCTCGAATAGAGGATATACTTGACCAGCTCGGTCATTCGCGTTATTTCTCTACGCTCGATCTGGCTAGCGGCTACCATCAAGTATTGGTAGACCCCAAAGACCAACAAAAAACAGCTTTCAGCACCAATTATGGACACTATGAGTTTACACGTATGCCGTTCTGATTAAAAGGAGCACCGGCTACGTTCCAAAGACTCATGAACCATGTCCTAACCGGACTGCAGGGTCTCGAATGTTTTGTATACCTAGACGATATTGTCATATATGGCAAAAATTTGGCAAACCATAATGGCAAACTTCAAAAAGTCTTCGACAAACTAAGAGAACATAATCTAAAACTGCAACCGGAGAAATGTAGGTTTCTACAAAAAGAAGTGGTTTACCTTGGACATGTCTGTTCGGAAAAAGGAGCGCTGCCAAATCCCGCTACAACTGCCAGCGTAAAGACTTTTCCAACTCCAAGAACAGTTAAAAACGTTCAATCCTTTTTAGGTCTTGCCAACTACTATCGAAAATTCATTCCGGATTTTTCCAAGATAGTACGCCCCATAACTAACCTTTTAAGAAAAGAGGTAAAATTCACATGGTCAGATAAATGCCAGCAAGCATTTGAAAAAATAAAAGAGCTGTTAACTTCACCACCTCTTCTTATCTACCCTGATTTTACACGGCCTTTTAACCTGACCACGGACGCTAGCAATGAAGCACTAGGAGCAGTGCTCTCACAAGGCAAAGTGGGCAAGGATCAACCTATTGCCTACGCTAGTCGGACCTTAAACAAGGCCGAAAGAAATTACTCCACAATCGAAAAAGAGTTGTTAGCGATCGTTTGGGCTACCAAAAACTTTCGTTGTTACTTGCAAGGACGAAAATTTACGGTCTACACAGACCACAGACCTCTTAGAGGAATGTTGAAATTAAAGGATCCCTCATCCCGTCTAACAAAATTTCAACAAAAATTAGCAGAGTTTGACTACCAGATTGAGTACAAACCCGGAAAGTACAACACAAATGCGGACGCCCTTAGCCGCATCCCCCAAAATTCCCTTGATCAACCTATATCAACGGAACAACCTTCAGGCATACACCCAAAGAAAATACCTATTAGAAAACAACCCCCTCAGCAATGTAATGCTGTAACTCGTGCTCAAACCAAAAAACAGGCAGCGAATACAAATGACAAACTTACCCAAGGACTTCCAGAAGACACTGATCCTCCTGAGAATGCAACGGTGAGTCGCACATATGAGATAGGGGTGATGGAAATTACAAACCCCGAAGAAATCCAAATAATACTCAAAGACTACCATGACCTTCCCATGGGTGGACACCAGGGAGTGGCTAAAACATATAAAAAAATTCGTAGGAACTACTGGTGGAGGAACATGTTGCGTGACATTAAGCACTACATAAAAGTATGCAAAACATGTCAAACCATGAAGTCCTCACCAGCCCTGCGTATGCCAATGGTAGTGACTGACATTGCTGAGAGGCCCTTTGATAAAGTCTACTTAGACATCGTGGGTCCTATCGAACAAACTCCTACTGGCAACCAATACATTTTAACTTTTCAGGACAATTTGTCCAGGTATATGGATTGCTATGCTCTACCAAATGTAGAGGCAGAATCGGTGGCGCAAGTCTTTTTCGATCAAATCATTGCTCAGTATGGTGTTCCGAAGTGTCTAGTCACCGATCAGGGATCCAACTTTCTCAGCGGCTTATTTAAAAGCGTGTGTAAGCTGCTCCATATTAAAAAACTGCAAACCTCAGCATACCATCCACAATCGAATGGAGCTCTCGAAAGAGCCCATCGACCAATCGTAGAATACCTACGCAGCATTGTGGATGAAAACCCTCAATCTTGGGATCAGTACCTGAGGACGGCGACATTCGTGTACAACAGCAGTGTACACGAAGGTACAAAACTCACGCCTATGGATTGTCTCTATGGTTTCACTCCGGAAGTACCCTCAAACTTAAAACGAGCATCGGAACCAGTGTATAACCACGAGAGTTATCACAAGCTATTAAAATACAAATTACAGAAAATGTATGAAATAGCTAGGCGAAACTTATTAGCTAGCAAACAGCGGTCAAAACAGTACCACGACCGTGTAACACGCCCTTTCACGTTTCACGTGGGCGATAAAGTTTTGGTACGAAACGAAAACAGGAAGGGGAAATTAACACCCATATGGAAAGGCCCTTATGTGGTTACATCAATTACAGGAGCCGTTAATACCACTATCAAGGTAGGCAACAGAAATGTTGTAATACACAACAATCGTCTGAAGCCATTTTATGAATAAACCAAACTACACCTGATGAACGAACTACCAATATTCCCATTCCCTTTCCTTATCCACATACATTATCTATTTGCTTCCCAGGACAAAAACCTTTCTCAGAAATCATAGATGACTCCCTGGCAGAACACAAATGAATTGTATGTGTCGTAAATATTGTAGATAAAATAAGATCTGTAAAGTAAACAAATATGAACAAAATTGAAAGGAGTAAAAAGTTGAAAATTGTAAAACAAAGAAGTTGTAATACAAATGCTTATAATAGAATTATATATTTTACCTCATAAAATTAAGCAATAATTATTATCAATAAATTAAAAACAAAAAAAAAAAACTCAAACCAAAGTTTTAAACATATAAACAATAATATAATCTTTTCTACAAGTACATGTAAATTGAAAAAAAAAAAAAAAAAAAAAATCTGTATATATAATTAAATGAAACTTAATCCTACCAACATTTTATACAAAATAACTTTATGTGTTTACCTCCAATCTGTTTATTTCATAATTGCAATGGAATATTCTGTTTAAATTTATAATAAAAATAAAAGAATCATTGCAAGTTTATTATAATCACTAATACTCCTGTATTATTCTTAGAATTATAAGTACTATTATTGTAAATATAGGTTCTCCTTTTAGTTAGTAGTCACAAAAAAAAAAATTAAGTCAAAATTATATATAGACAGATTTTATACAAAAAGTTATACTTAACATATAATTAATGGTACTCCTAACAAGGAAAAATACAAAAAAAAAAACCGAAATTATGAAGTTTCCAAGAATATACTCCACATTACCCATACATTACTATTGTAAGATTTCTCTTTTAAAATAAATAAATATAGATATACCTTTACTTCAATTAAGTTTAAAAAAAAAAAAAAAAATTAATAAAAAATATATATATATAGTAGTGCCTTAAATACATATTAGAAAAATAACTCTTTATTACGAACTAAATTAAGAACATTTATTTGATCCTTTGCATACTACTTTGAAATGTATTTACTTTAAACTTTACTTTTATAATACATGTATCTATTTTTATTATTTTTTTTGTCACTTAATACACTTTAACAATAATTGTACAACCCAGCTACAATAAAACAAACCAGATTAATGTAAACTAACGTCCAAAAATAAATGGAAAAAAATATACTCTTATGTAAACTAGCGAACAAAGTTATCATTACATGCTCAAAAAGTATATATATAAAAAAAAAACAAAAACATAAATCTTGTAAACAAAATACAATGATCCCAACAATTGTAATGACAGAATATGGGACACAAAAACAATTTTTTTATTTTTCTTTAAACAATTTTTGTAAACGCGCACGCTGACACTGACATTTATTCACGCAAGGGTTCACGCCCCGGTACCCACTTTAAAACCCGTTCGAGAGTATTATTCCTCTTCTAAGAATAATACTCATTTTCTAAAGGGGGGAGGATTGTTACACGCAACGCCTACCCTCCCCTAATACTCACCCTTTTTGGGGGCCCACCCCCCACCATTAACAGGATTCACCTTCATGTGAAGCCCCATATGTTGATTAATCCAAATCAACATATCCAACCCAATGAGTACCTGTAAAAGTGCATTAGCTACAAAATGCATATACGGGCAAATCATGGAATCCAGATACCACATCTGGGAAAAATTCATGACGGCACAAAGAAAATAATGTGCTGCTCAAAACAGAGAATAATTCTATGGTAACGAAGCAATAAAGTATACAAAATATCTTTGCCATCGTTGACCATAAATGAACACTTGTGTAAATACAAGATTCTAAATTGTATACACGCATCCACACAATCAGATCTCGCAGATCATAAACATTTTCAATGTTTATTATTCTCAAGAAATTACTGCAAAGCATACCTCATGGGTATCAAAAAGGATCTATTGTGAGTAAACAATGGATGGATGTATATTTCGGTCTACACGACCGAAAGAGAGAT
Source organism: Microdon myrmicae (assembly GCA_963931805.1). Taxonomy (NCBI): domain Eukaryota; kingdom Metazoa; phylum Arthropoda; class Insecta; order Diptera; family Syrphidae; genus Microdon; species Microdon myrmicae. Next base: position 18,438,284 of record OZ007497.1, read on the forward strand.
AAGGGTGTCGATGTATGAACGTCGTCCGGTTTGGACATTCATAAATTAAGAGTCTAAGTCAAACCATCGTCCACAACGGACTTCAAATATAAAACCCGTCGCGTTGTATATTTGATATTCACAAATAAAGAGTCTGATACAAATCGTTGTCCTGGACGTAAGTCAAAGGTAAAGCCGCCGCGCGTGAAAATTCGATAGAAAAATAAAACGAAGTGGAAGTACCCCGTCAACCTAGACGTGTGCCGTCAAGAAAGTCGTGTGCCGTGTGTGAAATTTAAATTTAACAAGCCGCAGAGCTTAAAATAAAATTAAAAGTAATGTTTACTAAATTAATTGTGTGTTAGTCCAGTGACTTTGTTATTTTCGAAAATAAAGCAGTGTATTTTATTATGACAACGTGTGCTTTTATTTTCTGTGTGTGTGTAAAAGTGCTAAGGGTGTAGAAATTTCTTTAACACTTTGTGTTCGCGACTCCGGTTAACAATAACATGATGGCTAAGTGAACACGAACCCACCAACACTACTATGAAAGAGATCCCAAGGTAGACGATTTGAATCTGATCTCAAGGGAGTGTAGTGCTCTGAAAAGTCCTACCTTCTCCGTCTTTTCCGACTTTATCCCTATCCAACCAAATTCCTGGTAAGCGAATCAAATATTCGCTTATCATCCATACATCCAATTTCCCATGATCCCCAAACAAAAACAAACACATAGTAAGTTGAACCTGATGTTCAATTACCATACTCATACGCATACTTCCGAGAATTCATAATACTAACATTAGACTCTACCCGAAATATCTTTTCCTAGGTTCTGCTCGCATTTTGATACATTCGCGATACAAAATCCCAAAAAGATTTTGAATAAAAGGGTGCCCTATTTGACTTCTGATTTTATTATATTTTACGTGTTTTGCAGTAACTACAAATCCCACCATGAGAATAATTGGAGGACTGTTTTCCTTTGGAATTCTTTATCCTACTAACTCTCAACTCCAGAAAAGACAAAACTCGCGAAGTTCAAAAGCCGTATATTCCTTGCTTGACCTTTACACCTCTATTCGGCAGTTCGGCAAAGTTTGTCACTCAGCAATTGAAGGAAATGTATTTTTCAATAACTTTCAATCGCTTCTTAACATTACATTAGCATTTCAATTGCCTGAAATAAATTCTAAGTTGCTCCGAATATTATGGCGCATGATTTATTGGATATTAACCAACTCCGCCATTTTTTCGTATCTGAACTTGTTGATCCCTCGGGCAGGCATTTCTCCCAACTCATGAACTTTTAAATTCAAAACGAAGATACATCATCTCTTAGGGAAGAGAAAAGCAACACTTGGCAAATCCAAGTCGCCTCGGCTGCAAAATTCATTTATTAAAACCTCGAAGATAAATCTCGACTAGAATACTTCAGATTACAAGGCACCTGCCGTCCGGGCAAACTAACACCAGATGCGAACCACTTCTCCATCCGACCGCAGTTTTGAATGTCTGCCTGCGGTTGCCGTGCAATAAATCTTTAGCGACCAAAACACTGCCTGTAAATGAAGCAAAATAAATTCAACATTTTTTTTTATAATATTTGTCAGCGGAAATGTGTAAGAAAAATAAAACACGAAAACTAAATAAATCAATAAAATACTGTGGCATCAATAAACTGGAATTAAAAACGAAAATCAAACGGAGTTAACTGCCGGTGCCCACGTTCGCCAATAATGGACTTGGTCTCGTGGAGAAGCCGCGTTCGTTTCCAATGAAGCGAAGATCCTTCTGCCTCATCACCGTGACAACAACAAGTAAAATTGGAGAGAAAAAATTGCTTTTCGCTCGGTTGAGTGAACGTCCTAAATGATGCCAGGATTTGTGAATCATCTCTGCTCTGTCGAAAGACCGATTGGCGAACTTGTTTGGGAATGGGTAAGAAAGCAAACACATTGCTCAGCTCAAAAACGGCTTCCTCACACCTGATGGCCGCCTGTTACAGTCATTGCTTAACCCAGTCTCTGAGATACTTCTCAGATAGATGCTGAGTACCGGTTTTAGATCTTTTGTGGCTTAGGTGTTCTGTCGGCAGCGGTGCCGCCATAAGTTCCATCACCGTAACCAACATCCCTGCAGATCCAATTCAACTATTAATGAGGATTTCTTGTTCGACACTAAGGTTCGTTTCGTCATATACAAAGTGCAAGACGGGAAAAGAGTCGTATCGGGGATGATAACAACCAGTTTGAAGGAGAGTTCTCCAAAACCAGAACTTTATTCATCCTTCTTTTATACGGATTTTTTGTCCACTTTCAATCACGCCACAGATCAGGCGGACCGTCGCTCGTTAGGCTTGGCTGAGCATACTACTCCCAAGTGCGGCTGGGAGATGAAATTAAATTTGATAGCAGTTAGTTGCAGTGACTGTTTAGATTAATGGGCTGGCATCGATGGATGGTGTTTCGTAGGCTTCCTAAGAACAGAAATTTGAAGGGAATAGCTCATCTAAAAAGTTGTTGCGAGTTTTAATTCTTGTGGAGTTTTAATTCATTCATTGCAGCAAGAAGCATTATACAAAGTAACGTAGGGGCATTTATGTTTATAATTGTTTTTCAATATGGTTATCTGACTTCATGTTATATTACTAGCATTTTTTGAATAAATGACAAACTACATATGGGTTTTTCCATATTAGGCTGATTTAAAAAACAGTGGTGTGGTTAGTAAGAAGTTGGGTGTTAAGGTGACCAAGGTAAATACATATACATTTTTTGTTTTCGTGGGCTTTAACTTGAAGTATAAATATGAATAAGATTACTGTTTATGTCGCAAGGTTAATAGCCTTGCCGGGAAGAACAAATTATTATGAACAATTTAACAAGTCTCGGATAAGGATCAGATACCGGTGGAGAGACTTGCCAAATAAGCCCAAGACCGGATCCCGGTTGTAGTGCCGATGATGATGATGATGACTGTTTATGTCTGCTTCGCTAATACCGGAAAATCATGTGAAAACCTAAAATTAATTAAAAGAACGTCCAAATTGTGGGTAGAAATCATCAAATCATAGACGGTAAACCGTGAGGATTTTCCGTTCTATATAAGTATATATTTTAAAAACTTTTGTTAAATTTTTGACTTATCTCTTAATTTCTGCATAATATGCATTAAAATTAAGTTTTGCGTTCTATGTGAAATTCTAATCTAAATTTAAACTACTGCCGCTCGGCCTCTGTTTTATATGTTTAAGTTTGTTTTAGGAAAATTCAGACGTAAAAAAAGTTGGACCCTCTCTAGTGGTTCATCTTAATTTCACTAATATAATCTCTTCTGTTTTTTTTTTAAACAACATACCATAATTTTATCCACTAAACTCGAAACACCTAAATCAATGTGGTGTCTGTGTCTTGTACGTAAGGGATTAGAAGCTACGCCAGTTTGTCGAAAAATGCGACAAATAACTGAGTGATGGGTTGAGTTGCAACGCTCAGTTGCTGGTGAAATAGCATCCTATTTTAGATTGCATGAAATAACCGGAAAAATCCCTAGTCATTTTTCGGAGCTTGGTTGATGGACAGGTCGCAAAAGCTCCAATAGGTGGTAGGTCGGTCTTAAGTATAGTACACCAATCACATACTAGACCATCACGCTACAGGTTCCGCGTTATGATTGGGATGAATCTTTGGCTACGGAATGGATCTTGATGGACGGCACGGACTGAAACTCTGAAAATGGCAAGATGGTACCCTCTGAAATAAAAAATTCCGCACATAAACTAGGCCCCGATTCGTATTTCGGTGGGACTGTGGGGGTTCTTTAGGTATTCCCTTAGAACCACCCATTTCCGTAAATTACCTGCCTTCTACTTACCTGCAAATGAGCAGCGTAAGCTACCCCGCATTACCTTGTGGGGGTAAAAGTAGGTTGCCAACGTATGGCACAGGATTCACTGTAATCCCCCAACGATGATCCGCAGAAAGAAATGAAAAAAAAACACGTTCTTATTTATTTAAATTTATTTCTATTTATTTATTGGTGAAAACACGCAAATTGTGGTGAATGGCACAATATAGATTGAACTAAATTACACAGCTAAAAATTGGGTCTTAATTGTATTTGCCAACATGAATCACAGCCTCATTGGATTAATCAGAATATCTATAATTTAGTATTTCACTTCTGTCAAGCAGGGAATGCAGTACGCGACGGGAACGCCAGACTGTTCAGCTGGTCGGTCGTACGCAAATCGCGAATGAACCGTCAAAACGGGCTTCGGGAACTAAAGAACTTTAACTGTACACTAACTCTATCGAACGACTCCTTGGGCTTTTTTTCCGTGAACTAAACGAACTATCTCATCCGCAGATACAACCAGGTTCAGATACAAATAGCGACTGGTGTGAATTAGGGTTGAAATTCATATTTCTTTCTACACTCCGGACAACCAAAAGAGACGCCCGTCAAAGTATGAGTAACTTTTGTTAATAGGGTAATTGACGGACATGAAGAATGAGAGAACAGAAAACATGATATGCTGTGAACTCGGGGTAGCTTTGGTTGTGTGTGTTGGTATCAGATGCAGCTACTGACACGACCTACTGACCCAGTGGTACGGCTATGGTGTAGTTAGAGCGCATTGAACCGTGGAAAGAAATACGAATGAGAGGGAACCCTAGCGGATGTTACTCCCCTGCAAAGAGAGATCGTTGATCCCAAGCGAATGGGTGATCTGAGGGAAAGTCGATAGGACGCCGCTGATGTTTGGGAAATAATTCGCGTGAGAACCAGACTCTAAGACGCTGAAATTGCCCCAGCTATTTTGCTATGATGCAACAGCGTCGTTCTTTTAGACTTGTTGTTGCTAACCGACATTATGAGATTTCCGATGGGAAACTCATGGTTAGCAAGAATGGAGTTGCCGTATGACATTTATGTAGCTAAACTCAATTATGCATTATCTGCAAAGGATAATGAGTTTAGCTATACGTCCGTTTGAAATGTTTTACAGGGGAATACATATAAAGGAAATTGGTAAGTATGACGCGCTGAAAGCGGTCGAAATTAGGTGGAAATGTTGGTTGGAATTGTGGGTTGTTTCTCATGTAGAATAGAGAAACCCCCCACAACCTCCCATCAGAAAACATAAGTCCACGGCAAGACTATCATCTAGCCGTGACATAAAACTTTCACTTGGGGGCAGGCTTGCAGCCAACGCATCCTGCCACAGAAACCTAATTTGCTTACCTCATTACCTAACCAGCATGTATCCATGAACATGTCAATGCACAAGCTAAAAAGCATTTTCTCATACATGTGCATGACATGTTCATCCTCACCACTGAAAGCAAACCTGGCATTAATAGCATCGAATTTTTCTGGTTCATAATAGATGAACCATTTCATATCCCCTTTCGGCTCAGCTTGTCATCAATAAACGATAAACACACGCTGGCCAGCGTATTGTGGACACAGCTGCAGCCGATATTCTTCCTACGGTCCATAATTGAACCATTGCTCCTATACCCTTGGGTTCGCAACACTTGCGCCCAATTCCCTATTATCGGCTATCAACCGATCATGGGATTTGGGCATGAATATGATCGTTGTTTAAGCAATCTTACCCACGTTCATGCTCTATATTGACCCTTCTGGAAATCAAAGTACACATACAGTACCGCACTGTGTTTGTTTTGCTTATCAACGGTGGTCCATGGTTCCCATGGGTGGCAAATTCCTCACCACCATATCCATGTACCAGCATATTAATCCAAATAAGATAACCACCCAGTCTGGCCCTTTGCCACCGTCGGAAAGATTTCTGTTGACTTGATGTAAACAAAATATCTTCTTTTCTAGAGCACCAGAGCCATGCGGCTAAATCAAACAAACCCCAAATCTTTGGTCGACCTATCGTCACCGAAGAAAGTATCGCCTACAACGGCATTACATAAACACAATGCCTGCAGTCCCTTGTTGCTCGTCCATTTGTTTGAACAGGTGCGGTATCGTTCGTTGTCGATATGCAGGCTAAGGGGCATCGTACCTGTCCTATACGGACACATGGGAAATCCTCCCATTTAACTCCTTTGTGATCGCTCATTGGCCATCGCCAAGTTGAGCCTGTTCGCTCCTCCCACATCGATGTGATCCACCACCGTTGAATCTGACGGATGTGGATGGCATCGAGGAGTCAAATTTCATCATCCGGAGAGTTCACATGTGTCACGGAGTCCCATTTTAAGATCCTAAGTGTGCCCACACGCCGAAAGTGGAGTAATACATTTTCAAGGTAGATTGTAGTCCGGAAGTCACGCGTTGACAGATCGTTATCGTCTCGTTATTAATTGCCCCAGTTGTGCGCTGTGTGTTAATTTGGTTTAGATATTTTAAATGACTTGGAGTACATCTGCTATACGATTGTGTTTAACTTAAAGCCGCTCCTCCAGCGACTACAGCGGAGTATAAACAAAGACACTGATGTGAAATTAACCTTAATTGTCATATTCCATACAAGACTGTTTGTTACTTGTAGTATCCAGTTTTATTCCAACGGATTCGTCGCCTATCCTGAGAGCGAATCATGTCGTGTTAGCGAAGATAATTGTAATTTTTCCGAGACAATAAAAAAACCAAAAATAACGAACTATAAAACGTGTTTTTTCAATTTATGTACTGCGTTGCTAAGTAAGTAGAGGTCAGCCCCTGTCGGACAATTTTACTGAAGAAATCATTAGTGGTGTTTTAGTGAACTCAGCACACGCTGTTCTGCATAATTGCCCGAAAAAAACCACACCACAGGACTACCACAGGGGGAACAACATACAACTAATTTGATGAGAAATCAAATGATCAACAATTCGTCTCCGATGCTCTTTCAAAACTCTGTAGACTGGTAATATTGAAATTTTGTAATATCAAGGACTAAGAGTCATTAAAACGAATATAAGCCTGTACGTTAACAATAAAGTCTAGCGCGGTTTTCTAATCTAGAGACGAATTTCTGACTAAGTGCTTTGGAAAAAAAAGCCAAAACATTTTGTTACGTACCCTCCCATCTAAACATGCATACCGGGCCAAGCTCCATTCAATTTGGGAGCACATAATGTGAATCCCCTTCGAATTAATTAATTAACCGACGACACAAAAATTCTTTAGCGGCATCGCGTAACACCACTAAGTGACCGATGTATACAGAAGGTTCAAGCAAAATTTCAAATAAATCGGTTCAGTAGAACTTTAGATATCATGCACGTCAGCTTGAAAAATGTAGTTTCGAGAAAAACGCGTTTAAAGGTTTTTGTTCCGGTCGCGCCAGTTTAGTTACGGCGTCACCAAAATGGCGGTAACTCGATAGCACTGTGAGTAGGGCTTTAGAGTATACTTACAGCTGGGCAGGCTTATTGTAAGAGGCGACTAAAGGCTGAGTGGTAGATGGGGTCCCAATGCCCTGTCGCCCAGTGAAATACCACCCCATTAAGCTATAGGCTCCGTGAAATGGCCGGGACAAATCCCCATCTATCGGAGTTTGGCTCGGAGTTTGGCTCATGGACCGATTCGAGAAAAGGTTGGTTTAGGTAGTGTGTCGGTGCCAGTGTGAGATACCACCCCGTCATACTGCACATTTCGAAATATCTTCGGCCGACATTTTCGACTATGTTTCGTATGTATGGCTGATGGCCCGGACAGACGGAGATAAGTCATGGTGGCGCCTTCTGAGATAAAGAATTCCAGAGGTAAACTAATTTCCCATTCAGATCTCCGAGGGCACCATGTCAAGGGGAACATCATTCAAATATTTTGGTAAATAACCGAACTTTAAGAAATGCGTCATGGCGTAAACGGGTTCGTTCTCGAGGCTCTGTCAACATTCGACTGATAACGGCATTTTGTAACACCAGGGGCATCGGTTTCACCAATATGTATGTAAACGCCGTCAACCAAAATTTGCAAACAGCGAAACTGCATATCCTTGTCCTAACTGAAACCCAGATCGATTCGTCAACTAATTTGACATATCTTCGTTGCTCAGGTATACGACTTACAGTCGAGATGCCGTTTTAAGGGCGGAGTCTGCGTCTCCGCGTGGTCCAATCTGGCTTGCCAGAGGATGGAGGCGTTAGAACCCTGTAACATGGACATCAAGTGGTTAAAGTTCGTGGTGAGGAATTCTGTTAAATGTTTTTGATGTCCACTCCCGGGAATTCGATCGATCGGTGGCACTTTTCGAACATCTTTCACGTATCGTCTCCTGGATACAGATCAACCACCCGGCGTCTGAAATTGTCGTCCTTGTTGATTTTAATGTACCCAACCCCGACTGGTTGGTACATTCTAACAAAACCGACGAGGCTGGTGGGCTGGCGGAGAAGTTCGCTGTTAGCTGCAATTTGACTCAACTTGTAGAGGAACCTACGCGAGTGCCGGATACCCGATGTGATTATGCGAACACCCTGAATCTGTTTTTTGATATCCGAGCCGAGCCTTAATACCGTAGAAGTTGCTGCGCCACTGGGAAACCCAAATCACTGTTTGGCATTGGTCGCACAGCCGTATGCATTTCAAACAAATAACCGATCTAAACAGCTTTGCCATATATGGAGATATGCTGCTGCTAACTGTGGCAATTCACGAGATTTCTTCGCATCCTTTCGGTGGTCGGAGGTGTGCCTTGCAGACTCCAATGTTAACGCATGCGCGGGGTCGGTCACACAGAATATTCTACTGGGGATGGAGATCTGTGGGGAGGAGGTATTGTGCCAATACACGGGCACTCCGTTCACTTCCTCCTCCATCACAAATTGTTCACAGCACGAAGGTTCATCCGTTGTTCCGACGTCACAAAAGCAAAAGCCAAACACCAACACAGGACAAGTAAACATATGAAACACACTTTTCTTCTATTATTAAGGGTTCTTTTATTGTTGTTTTATTTTCTTATTGGATACTAACATTTTACGGTAGCACTGCGTAAAAGTTACATTATGAAGTCAATAAAGAAAACACAATCTTCGAAGACTGCAGCGAATATAATATTCGACACTGTGGTTGCAACCACTCAAATAGATGCGCTCGGGAAAAAGGCAATTAAGAGGGACTGGTGAAGTAAACTTTCGGCTCACACTCGACTTTGTATGTACGCATCGTACCGGCGGACGGTATGGTGGGCGGCGAGGTGACCGTCTCGGTCAATGGATGCAATACAACTCAGCGATACCTTGCTCATGCAGAGCTCACTCGCTAATAGTGATCATGGTGGTATGTGTGCATGGTTCTTTCATGGATGAGAACGAACCTAGAGCAAAGAAAGGGATTAAAGTGCATTCATGGGATACGATTTCGGTAAAGCAAATAAAACCGAACCCGTCGGATGCTAATGGGATCTTTGTTGGGAATGTGCGTCGCGGCTAAACAAAGAGACGACGATGCGGTGTGGAAATGTGCTAATGAGTTTTAGCTAGGTTACTGGATAATGGTATTTATGGCATCGCTAGTAAGGGTAGGTATTGAATTCCTATTTGCATTTGTTTATGCTGTAGGATTTAATTGATGCCAAGAGACGCGGAATGCGTATTTGCTTTGGTCCCTTGGGTGTAAGTTGCCAGCCAATGTGTATGTAGGGAACATTGTTGTACACATGACGCGGCTGGGAAAATAGACGGCGCAATATTTATGGTCCCTGTCATGACGGTTACATTGTATGCAAACCGGATCATTTTGTTTACAGGAATTTGTCTGGTGCCGAAGGTGCCGAATTGGTTTGGAATTCCAGATGATTAAAGCAAGAAATCTTACGGAAAATTGTATGCGAAGAGATGCATGAAAAGGTAAGTTTTCTTTACAGCGACTTTAAGATTATAGATTTGGTCTACATAATGCGTGCAGCATTTTCAGGTACTAATGCGATTGCATTAGTGAAGTTCGGAAATTGGCTGAATGTTATGGGGGTTTTACGGTAAGTAGACAGTGGGGTTTGGCGGAACCGCCACGGATCTACATTCCGCACTCCATCAAGCGAATTTCATATGATAAACCTTGGTTTGATAAAAACGATGCGAGCCGATTGCACCGGTGTACGCAAGGGTACAACACACCTTTGAAAATAATCAAATTAAAAAAAAAAACCTCGCGACTGGAATTCAAAAAAACTGTATTTTTGATATAATCTAATTTGTGGAGGGACACAACTATAGCTTACTTTGGGAATAAATATTCTTGATCTCTTAGCCTTCCAGCAGACAGCAGCACCGGAGATCTTAGCCGTTTCCTGAGGTCATCGACCCCCCAGGTCAGTGGCCTTTCCGGCTTCATTCACTGCTCTTTATCTCCGCTATCATAAACCGTCGTAGCCATTGTAGCTATGGTATGTGTGTGGGCGGGTCTGTGAACTTGGGCTAAACAGAACATAGAATGTGTGAATCTCTATCCTAAAGAATAATCCATTCTACAATTGGGAGGTTGAACAAGATCTCCCCGAGGAAACAAATAGGGTTTTAGATAGGACCTACGGGGATACTCGACCAAACCCCCAGGAATCGAGGCAAAGGCAGAATAGGCATATAAACGATGCGTCTCGGGTAGTAGAGACGCAGAATGGGGACTCTAACACTAGATTCCCAGAAAGATTTCACCCCGTTACACGCCCACAACATGGGAAAACCCCATTTAGGTCGGAAACACCATCACACACTTCTAGTAGAAGACCAACGGGGTCTAAACCAAAGAAGCCCGAGGTACCATGACACCTTCAAAGAGGCGGAGGTGATTACCATAGTGACTCCTTTAGTCAAAGTAGAGACAAGTGGGTTACACGCATAACCGCATGACTTGCAGCTTCTGCAATAGGAAAGGGCATGTATACGACGAATGCCTTCGACGCCGAAACATTCCAAAGTGTGCAAAGTGTGATCGATATGGGCACGATGTCCAGGATTGTAGGACACTTAGTACACAAAGGAAGGCGGATAATCCTGAACCCACACCAAGATGACAGAAACAACAGCAGTCACCCGTGAATACCTCAAATCAAGGGCAGGGACGACCATGTACTTCGAAACAAGCAACTGCATCGAATCGTAGAGTGTACAGCATTCGATGTTGTTGTGAGTTTTGTGGCCAAAAGGGTCACACGTGGGACGAGTGTCGTATCAAGGCAAGGTGGATATAACCACAAAAGTCAACACACACCCAATGTGCGACAACACCCCACCGGCCTGCATGGTCAATACAGCATGGCAAACAGTCCAAAGAAGAAAAAATTCAAAGGATAATAAACAGTCACGAGACAAAGGCGATGACAGACACGAGCCAAGAGTAGTACTAACCGCTACGGACGCGTCAGAGACGCCAAAAAAGGGGCATAGGCGACAGAAGAACGGTGAATGATGCACATTTTGCAAGCGATACAACTACACGGCGGCAGTGTGTCGGCAAAAAGCAAAATGGGAGAAGTCGGAAAACTCCCAGAGGTCGGGCTGGAATTCCCCAACCCCACCGAATTAAAGCCACCAATAAAAGAAAACTATCCTCAACCACCAACAAAAGTTCCAATAGTCCAGCTCCCATTAGACATCGGATGTAGAAACTGTTATATAATTAAAGTTCAATTAAATAAACTCCCCCTTTGAATAATTAACATCTCGTGTCTTCACATAGATATCCATCCCTTCCCTCCAAATCACTAATTTCCCTTGACAATCGAATATCCCCAAATACAATAGTAGATAATTTAAATAACAGTAAAACACCCATTTAAAACCCAACTCACATTGTAATAGTCATATTCTTTTTATTAGCCATAGTCCCCCCTATTAGCCAATTCCGGTTCCTAGAAATAACGATCGTGGAAGCGGAACGAAAAAGGATGTTTGTCGAAAGACACGAGATTCAGCCTTCTTGTGAATCTAGCAGTGAAAGCGTACGGTTGCGCGTGGAGGTTTAATATTAACATAAAAAAAAAGAAATAAAAAACAGTAGATTGGTACGTTTAATATTATTGTAGATTGGTTGGTTTAATATTAACCTTAAAAAAAAGGAAATAATAGACAATTAAAATTAGAAAATCATTCGTGTTCTCGTGTTTGTTATTGGATAGAAAATCATTTGGTGTTCTAGGAACGACTATTAATGAATCGTTTGTGTGCAAAGACATTTAATGAATCGGTTGTGTGAAAAACGGTTTACACATTTTTAGTTTGGACCTATAATTGTTGTACTATCATCACATCATTGAGTGCGTGCAAATTCGCCGTTAATCAGTGGATACGTAACTGAAGCAGATTTAGATCCAGTAACAAGGACTCATAAGAAGAACTCACCATTGAGAGGAAGATACCATTAACCATAAAGGATATCCCCGTAAGAGTTCCAACGATACACCTGGGTAAGAACGGTGTAAGTTTTGTGGTACAAACTATTTATTGAATCGTTAAAATATTCTTTAGCAAAACACTACACGTCTAATAGTGAACACAGGTGCGTAGATCAGCCTTCTTAAGCTGAAAGCACTCCAAAATGGAACAGCACTGGATACCAAAAAGACAACTCCTCTCCAAACGCTTTTTGGAAAGGGAAAGTCTAGGGGCTTTTGTAAGGGAATATTCAAACTGCCCCAACCAATCTCCTGTAACTTTCAGGTAATGGACTCCCTACCGGGATTGTCAGAAGATGGGTTATTAGGAAACGACTTCCTAGCTAGGAATTGCAAAGTCAACGGACCCGGGAATTGTTTGGAATTCTCCCAAACCAATGTAAATCCGTTCAATTTACGAAAGATAAGAAGCGGACGCCAGGACAAAAGGCAACCAGTCGGGAACCCGTGCCAAGGGGATCCATAGAGGTCCAGACCGCGGCCGGAAGTACACCAGATACCCTACCCAAACAGTGGAAAGGGGGCGAAAAATTGTCAAGCTCCAAGCATCCCAACCCCACATTAATAGCTGATAAACCAAAGAAAGCTAACAATGAGGTAACAGGGGTGGAACACCGACTGCTAAACGCTTCGGAGGTAGACATTTTTCTGAACAAACCGGCAATAATACCGGCACGCTCACGAAAAATGCTGAGACTTCTTATAGAAACTCGGGAAGAGGTAATTCTAGTACCTAAACCAATACAATCAGGAATTTCCATATCCAATTGTATTGTGGGAAGGCGAAGAGTGCCCAAGTAGAGTTACTCAATATCGCAAACTACCTCCAAACCATAGACCGAATCATGGTGGAGTTACATCCAATGAAGGAATTTTCCACCTTTCCGCTGGAAAATGAGGACAACCGTTCCACGGGATACAATGCGGATAAAAAGCCTTCGGAGGGAGAAAACCTCCAGTATATCCGACATCTATTCCCAGAGGAGGAATAACCAAAAGATCCTAGGTTGACACAATTACACGAGGAACTCCACTTAGGGAAAAACCTAAGTCCTCAAGAGTGTCAATCCATAGTGGAAATATGTGAGGAGTTCAACGATATTTTCCACCTTAAAGGTGACCTCCTAACATATACCAGTGCAATAACGCATGAGATACCGGTGATATAGGATCAAGCACCGATAAAACTGACTCTCGACCTACTTGAGAACATACAGAGGCGAGCGATTCGCCTGATCGGGGACACGGTGTTGACATAGGGACTACACTCGCTATCACATCGAAGTCGCACAATTGACGTCTGATTGTCTTACAGATATTATCACTGGTACTGTTCTCCCAAGATTCGTGGTATTAATCTGCGCAATTCGGTTTATATGCGTTCCATCTGGTGGCATCTAGGTTCGCATCTCCTGAGAGAAGTATAATAAAACAAAATTATTTTTTTCATCAAGATTGTAAGGGGGACTTACGTTGAACTAATTCCATTATTCTGTGGGTGGTACTACTGCCAAGCTGATAAAAGGTGACAAGTGCCTACCATAAAATGGCTAACACATGCGCACGGTAATATTTTATCGCATGCCGTCATTCGTATAAGGCAGGGATCATTAAATTTTAGCGGTGAACTGCGCATATTTTATTGGGCGATTCAAGTGAGAATGTTCAAAAATATTTGTGGCCAAACTTGGTATGTTTAGAGAAAATACTTCCCTCTTTTAGGTAAATATCATACAAGGGCGCTAATTGTGCATATTTACTCACAGTGGCAGTAATGTCCGTTTTTATTGAACGCCTCTCATGTCACTACTAAGTTGAATTTTGTTGATCACCCTCGCTTCGCCCTTAGTGGGAATCTTTTCAGATATTTAGAAAGACTTCTGTTTGTTGAACACTTACAGAGGATGCTAAATTGAATTGCAATGTATGGATTGTGATTGAACGTGTAGGAATGTGAAATGGCAATCATTTGCTTTTTTATCTTTCAATAGTAAAAATGTCTCTTCAAATTGTAGTAATCCGAAAGGCACGTGGGTAAGTCGAGCATGAATTTCATTCCTTAAATTTATGTGAAAACCTTAACTTTTCAGAAGTTAATGTTTAGTCGGGGAGACAGCACTGAGAGCAATTTTACTAGAAAACCTGTTGAGGGACTTTTGTAAATCTCATGTAATATCTGGCATAGTATTAGAACTGCCTTCTCTCAGGTTCTCTTTTCTTCATTCACTCTTTCAATTGCGATACCACGCCCTGTATAGAATTTTTCATAGCCATGAAACCATAGTTCCCTAATTTCATTTTCGTAATGCGTCACGGGATCACTAATGACATTTGGAACACCAAGCCAAAGATACTTAACCACTCAACTCATGTCCATATTAGGCAAAGCCCTTTCTAACTTTTGTCTTTCAACCGACGAGAAAAACTTTTCTACTTTGCCTTAAATTTGTAGTCCTCTCACATCGCCGCTTCCTGTCATAATTTTCGGGTAATCATAACTGATGACGAAGAACACTTTAGTTTTAGTCAAACAGACATCATATAAGACAGACAAATGACGTGCAGACAACAAGAAATATGCTGTTCAAATATAAGTGGAGTGAGAAGGCGAAGTCTTACGTGGAAATTAACATCCAAACTGGATATTGCTTTTTAAATAAGTAATTCCCAAGGACGAAGTGTTAGTTACACATTCAATGTCAGTATCAGATGTCTAGCTGTCCGCACAAAAGAAAGATTGATGATACCAAATGGCGCTTGTCGTGCACTGATGATGCCACCCAAATGGATATATGAAAATTTAATGCGCCATTCATACATATCCTCCCCTTGTAAATGCTTGTTGTTCTTCGTTACTTGTTACTGGACTACCCACAACAAAATGTTGGCCAATTTTTTTGCCATCATGTGGGCGAAGAATATTGGACTCTTGGCATCACTATTCCACTTTCGTTCCTAGCTTGTGAATTCGTTATGAATAAGTTTTTTACAAGCGTAAGTTTATTCATGAATTTATGTGTAAGATATTAGAATGCAATGGGAATCTAATAGCCTAACGTTGGCCACATATAACACATTCCCGTGGAGAGTTGGGAGCGCCGATACAATTTACCTTCGCCTCTTCGTAATTGCTAGGCAGTCTGGTAAACAGCACAACGCCCAACACCTACATAATCCTCAACAACTCTGCCAATCTCTGGAGTAACCGAAATAAAACGACTCTTTCATCCGCATCCTGTGATAATCCGGCGAGTGGCATGACCGCTGTATCTCCGACTCCGATGAAGCACGTAGCCCCCCACACACCGACTTATCTGTATAATCCTGGAGATGTGCAACGGGTGGGTAAGAACGGAAATCCAACACTGTGTGGGCTGCAAGAAAGCCGTTTCCACGTTCGGTCTCTTATGAACTTGACAATCGAGTCGAAGATGGTTCAAGGTGCAACCCAGTCGAACGGTGCCAGGCAAAAGAGAGGAGATGAATCTGCCATCGGGGAAAAAACTACATCGGTGTATCTTTTAAAATCCCATCGGTCTTCGTTTCGCTCGATAAGTTATCATGTCACGCCGTTCCCTGGTTCCACCATCCAGTACCTCTGTCATCCTTCCCTACTTTGAGGAACTACCCAGACTAGGAGAGCCGCAGCATCTCCACAGGTGAAGTCATTTGAACCTACAACCGACAAGACAGATCCAAAGAAATGATTACGTCGCCTATAAAGTCCGAATGGGTGTCTGTCTGTGTCTTGATGGTCAAATCTTCCATGTTGAACATTGTCATCATCATCATGGCTATGGAACACTGCAGAACCGTCAGCATTGGAGCCAAGTCATTTTAATAAATCGCCGTCTATTGAATGGGCATTCAATAGCTCTTGACGTGTTCTGGTTCTGGGTTCTAGTGGAGGAGACTGCACCAATCGGGAAGACAACGGATAAATCCTTAATGGTGTTCTGTGTGGGCGATGCCGTACCTTCAACTGCACCAATGGTCTCACCTTGCCACATTCTCTGGACCTTAATTGCCTTTTGTCAGCAAGTGGAGGACGTTTGTCGTCTGTAATTTATATTGTGAAGGCTGGGTAGTAGAAGGATAGCAATTCTTTCGTCGACGAGATACGTAATCAATTTGATTTAACTGGGATTAGGGGTTGAGAAACTACTGGTAGAAGTGGAATTTAATATCCTGTCCTTTGTTGGTTGTGTGTTCAAGCAAATAGATGCGGATGTCGACGAATTGAATGAGTGAAATGGTGAAAGACATTATTAAATCTAAGTATTGCAAACACTTCGCCTAAAAGGATAATACTTCGAAATGCTTTCATAGACATCTCAACAGGGACTATTGTGGTCCTGTAATATCTAAGATCCGCTACGCTTGTAGATTACTTTCGATTTGACACTTCAATTCGTTTACAGCATCAAAGGCGATTTAGAAATCGTCTCTGCTAGCTATATAATTGATTTGGTATTCTGTAATTACCTCTGCCGGTGAAGATTAGCATTGGGAGAAGAGAAAATTGTGTGCTAATTTTAGTGCTTGGCAGATCATGTGAACGTGTTGGGCATGTGCAGTGTAATGGGCAACTGTGAGAACAATATTGTAGTTCATGGAATATAAAAGATTTTTTTTTTATAAGTGTGATTAATTTAAAATATTTCCTCCGAAATTCTTCAAAAACTACTTTAGTTCTAGTTTTCGTGTGAAAACAGCGATGTGCTATTGAAGTACCCCAACCTACACGCCCACTGATATTGAAATGTTCCTCAAGAAACCTTTAATGTGCGTGATTCGCTTTAAAAAGGTCAGTTCCGCGTAAGAACTCATTTGAAAGAGATTGCTGTTTAATAAATGTATTTTTAAATACATCGTATTCTGACTTAAAAAGACAATCACTTTGCTAGCTAGCACTGGAAGTATTATACAGTCCATAATGCACGAAAAGACAGTGGGAGTTTGAAATATACGAGACGAACTTCAAAAGTTGGTTTTTAAGCTCAATCTTAATGGGAATGCATTTCGCCACGTCGCGTCAACTTAGTAAAAGAAGACGCCGCCATGCTGCGTTGGAGGAGCACTGTAGGTAGTTTTTACGATGCCATGAGCAAGGATGTGGGTTCCATAAATACACCACCGATGTCTGTTCCCGAAAACTGTTCGCCAACGATGAACGGAATAAATAAAACGATAGAGTTTTGGCTTCAAACTTTTAAAAACACTGTTTTTTTTTCTGCAGGAACAATGATCTGAATTTGTGTTTTTTTTACATTTAAAGGGATTAACATCGATTACATGAGCAACTGCTTTAAATGCTGTGTTGTCATATTTAAAAGTTCTAACATTGATTACGGGAACAAATGCTTTAAATCCTGTGTTTCCACATTAAGAAGCACTAACATTAATTACTGGAATAAATGCTTTAAATTCTGTGTTTACACATCTAAAAGTTCTAACGTTGATTACGGGAGCAAACGGTTTAAAATCAGTCTCCTCACGTTTAAAAGCATTAACCTGGATTGCAGGAATCGCCCGCACTCTCCGGGTGTTGAAATCTGACTCGCCGATGCAACTCACATCCATCAGATTCAATGGCCGCGAATTGCATCGATACGGGAGGATTCTATATGTGTCTGTATAGGACAAGTACGTTGCCCTTCGATGAAATGATGATCGGTGGACACCTGATTAAACAGACGTACGATCGTCGGGGCTGCGGCGATGTACCCATACATCGTTGATGATGTATGCCAGGCATCGAAATAGATTTTTGTTTCAAAGTAAACAAAAACGCTATTTCACAGATCAAATGGTGGCACACATGATGTACATGATGTGCCTATGATACAAAGGGGTCGGCATGGTATTTGCCTAAAATTCCTCGGAAACACCGATGTAGGCAATATCCAATCTAGCCGTATGGCCCCGGTGCACAAGGACGCAAATTATTTTGTTGACATAAGTCAGCAGAAACCTCGTCGACGGCGGCAAAGGGTCAGGCTGGAAGGCTATATGTTTGAATTAATATGCGGGTAAGTAACGAACACAGTGAGATACTGTATGTTTAATTTAGATTTCAGGCGGGTCATCATAGGAATGGCATGGGTAAGATAGCCTAAACAATGATCTTATCCATGCCCAAAATTCCATGATCAGTTGTTAGCCGATAACGGGGAATTGTCGCAACTGTCGCTAACCTAACGGTATAGGCGCGATATACAATTGTGACTATGGAAAGAATATCGGCTACAGCTATGTCAACAATACGCTGGCCAGCGTTTGTTTATCGTAATTGAAGACAGGCTGAGCCGATAGGAGATAAACTGGTTCATGGAGTATGAACCAGGAAAGTTCAGAATGTATGGATGCCGTCGGGTAGGTTTTCCTTTCAGGTATGATGCTGCAGGGGAGCTTACGCTGCCCCTAATTGCAGGTAAGTTCTATGGTTTTCCATGGAAAGAGTAAGGTGGTTAATTTAAGAGGATGGGCGGTTCTTTGGGAATGTATTAACGAACCGCCACTTCACCCCCCCCCCCCCCCCCCAAACCCAGTGACGTAGTCGCGAAACAGGTAAGGAAGCTTGAGAGGGGGGTAGTTGTTGTTGGGCGCGCTTAGCGCGAGTACGGCGAGGTTGTGCAGGAGGTATTTCGACGCTGGAGGCGTCGTGGAAGTCGAGGGACTCGGGTTGGTCCTAAGCCTCTTGTGGTGGGGCGTTCCGAGTACGGGCCATAGTGTACGGTGTGAGGTGGAACCGGAATTAAGGAGTAAAGTCGGTTCACGATTGCTACGTAGGCCGTAGGAATGGGTCGTAAGAGGACGCGGAAATTTGAAAGGAGGGCGATGAGTTCAAAAGAGTCACGGGAAGTCGAGAGGAGTCGAGTGAAGGTGGATGTAGTCAAAAGGTGGGCGATTGGTCACGAATAAAACGGACGGGACTGTCTTGTTGTACAGCTTAATTTTAAAATTATGACAACTTCAATTTAAAAAACGAAATTAGATTTAAAAAAAGGGTTTAAGTTACGCGGACGTGCATGTGTCTGAATGTGTGTGAGTGTATGTTTATTTAACCCACAACACTGCTTTCGATATTACTATGTACCCTGAAGGGGTTTACAAATGTTTGTGGTTTAATTAATGCAAATACTTCACCTCGTTTATTTTTAATATTCTTGTTTACCGTTGTTTTCTACGGTAAGTTTTAATTTCAAAAAAACCACCCAATCTAAGTTAGATCGCATGGTACTAGCTGGCTGCACACATAGAGTTAATCTTCCATATGCCCTTTGGGTGAACACACCGTACATATCACCATGCCCACCCGAAGGGGGGAACTAGTGAGCATCAATGCTACCGTCGTGCCCTACACACTCGTGTCCATGTATCTGCAGCAGCAACTGTTGTGGCATACAGTTGAATCCGTAACACCCAAACGGAGGTCGACGCACGATCCGCAACTCTCGCTCCCAAGTTAAGAGAGGCATCGCGGAAAATTGAGACACGGTCAGCTCGATCGTCAAGGAGACAAACTTGGTGGTCACCTGGCAAGAGTTGCACGTCGAGACGAAACAGAGAATGGGATCAATGAAGAAGAATGCCACCCTACTTTAATCGAATTTTGGATCAGTCGAGGCCGATGACGCACCACAATGGCAAAACGAAAAATAACATCCAGACGTTAGCCCAAGCGATGCTACGACTTTCTAAAAGGTCAGTGGCTACTTCAAAGCATGTGATTGTGCTTCCATACTTCAATTGTACGAGTGTCGGATGACTGGTTGATCACACGGCGTCTGATAATGCATTTGCGGAAAAAAAGCTCCCCAGTCGAGAGCAAAAGAGGCCGTAAGAAGTCTGCTATTCAAAGCCGAGGAAACAAAAGAGGTGATTAAAAGAAGAGACACGCTTTGAAAGACCAGGAGCGTTGGTGTTGGCTGGATTAGCTGAAGTCAAGAATCAAATTAGGACTCACGCAAGACTCAGCTGTTATATGCAAATTTGTGAGGAACTCAGTCGGCATCTTCGGGGCACTACGCAAGGCGCAGTACTTGAACGCACCCGAAGTGGCAAAAGAAATGTTTGGGAGAATGATATAACGTACAAGTGGTTCATGTACATCCACTGTCATATATGGGAAGAATAATCAGACCCTGTGGTTTTGAATTAAGGAGATAGGCGCAGTCGACCGAGCCGGAGAGGAGTTGATGAATGAAGATGATGTCAGCCAGGACCCTGCCCTCCTCAAGGGTTCTGAGGCAGATTAATTTGAGACGGTTATTGTAAAGGGGAAGGATTACGGGGTTTGCTCATCCTAGCCCTCGGAGAGCGAACGGAAGGAGGTGACGTTGAATACTTTCGATTCGACGGATATGGATCTTGTGATAAGGAGACCATACCTGGCTAGCATATTCAAGCAATGGACGGGCGAGGGTAAGGTAAAGGGATCGAGTAACGTAAGGGTCGAAGAATTCCTTAGACCATCGCTTCACGAATCCGAGGCCTGAATTGGCTTTCCCGATCGTCTCATCAATGTGAGAGAGGAAGCTAAGCTCCCTATCGCAAAGGATCCTAAGATCTAAAATAGATTGGACAAAGGTCAGTGGTTGGTTATGAAGGGAATAGGAACGTGAGGATAAGTGAATATGCAACCATGCCATTGATACCGCGAAAAAAGTTCACAACGACAGGGTGATCAATAAACTCCTTCGGTGATCAATCAATCAATGGCAAAAGCTGTCAGTGGTAACTTCGCATCCTCCTCTTTCCCTCTGTTGGTGACAGACAGTGGGACGTTAGTCACAAATTCAAAGGATAAAGTTAATGTGTTCGTGAATTTATTTTCCTCGAATTCAAACCTCGATTCCGGCCTTTTGGAGCCACCTGTGATCTCGCCGGTACGGTCTTCACAGGTGGCTCTTGAGGTGATTTATGTACGGGGGGAGGATTAAGGGGCTTTCCCACCCTAGCTCTCAGAGAGCGTACCAAATGAATCGACGTTGAATACTTTCGATTCTACAGGTATGGATCTTGTGATAAGGAGATCATACCTGGCTGGTATATTCAAACAGTGAACTGAAAAGGTAAGGTAAAGGGATAGAGTTACGTAGGGGCCGGAGAATTCCTTAGACCATCGTTTCACGAATCCGATGCCAGAATTGGCATTCCGGATCGTCTCATGAATGTGAGAGAGGAATGTAAATTCCCTGTCGCAAAGGATCCTAAGATCTCGAATAGATTTGGTAATGGTCAGGGGTTGGTTATGAAAGGAATAGGGACGTGAGGATGACTAAATAAACTTACGGGAAAAGGATATAGATTGCCATTGGCGATGTTAATTACAAATTTTTGTCACACCAAGTCGAGAAATTGTCAAGGTATGATTGCAGCAGTGCAGAATCAAGTGGTGACTCGATGATCTCGTATATCTGGGTGCCGTCAGCATATAGAGCCAAGCTGGAATCCAATGTCATAGTATAAGGAGGAGAGGACCCTGGTGGCTACCTTGAGGGACCCCAGAGGCAGCTAGAAATGGGTTGGATATGATGGGCCTGAACCGAACGGAACAAAGTCTATCCTTTAGTTAGGAAGAAATCCATTTTAGCAATCCAGGTTCGAAGCCGAGGGCGGATAATTTGAAGAGGATCAGATTGTGGGAGATTTTGCTTTACTGAAGTCGGTTGAGACCATGTCAATCACGTTAACGCGCTCTGGTGCTAAGAGTGTATAGGAAGTGAACACAACAAGATTGGTTGTAGTTGATTGGCCATTGAGAAAACCACGTTGCCTCGGTGAAATAGAAATGTTGCAACGAAAACTAAGAGATTCGTATAGAATGTTTTCGGGAATCTTGGGTAAATAGGATAGTTTGGCGATTGGGCGGTAATTCGCCACATCAGTTTTGGGCCCTTCCTTGTGAATGGGGGTGATAAAAGAGATGCAAATGTGGGAAATACGCCCTGAGAGAGTGAGAGATTGAATATCACTAAGAGCGGAGCAGAAAGAATGGATGAGCATTTCTTGAGGAGAATTGCCGTGATACCACCAGGGCCCGGTATAAACTCGTCTTTGAGTTGCAGTAGCTTGATTTGAATTAAGGTCGGATCAAAGGAGTTGTGGAGAAGAGGCCCGAGGGAAAAGTTAGGTAGGTAGTTGAAGTATGACGGGTCAGGAACAAAGAAGTCATTAGTAGACGACTGATTCAAGTGAGTGGCGGAGAGGTTAGCAGTAGTAACATGACCAGATGAGGTATGAGAGTTTAAGGTAAGGCATACGGGGTAACCATCGGATTTACGTTTATGATTGATGAACTGGAAGAAGGTTTTGGGATCATTTTTGCGATCTGGCTCAGTTTTGGTAAGATAGTTACGATAAAGGGTGTTGAAAAGTTCCGCGAATTGCAGGTAATAGCCAAGAAAGTTGGAGTAGTCGGGTATAGTTGGATTCCGAGAGAAGGTGACCCATAACTTATTCCTTTTGCTACGCAGGGAATGAAGCTTGTGGTTATACCATGGGTTGGAAAGGCGTGGTGTTCTTTGTCTTGAGTAGGGAACGAACAGGGAAATAGAGTAAAGGATTTCGGTATATGAGTGGGTGATGCCATCTTCAACGGATAGGTGATCGTAGTTGAGGGGCAGGTGGGCTAGGTAGTCATTAATGAGGCGAAAGTTGCATTTATGAAAGTCGTAGGCGAAGTGATTGCAAGGGAGGGCGGACGGCGCGAGTGGACTCAGAAGAAGGTCACGAGAAGAGGGGAGTGGTGGTGGTCTATATATGTAAAGGCGAAAGGGCTGGGTGAGGCAGATATATTGATAGTGTATATTGGAAAGATGAGGTCTAGCTGACGACCTGACAGAGGCAAGAATCATCTAGTCGATCAATGAAGTGACCTTCCTTGGCAGAGGTGAAGTGGAATTGAAGTGTGATTGATGGTCAGATAAATCCCAATTGAGTAGTGGAAGATTAAAATCTCCAAAGACGATGGTGTCATCCTCGCAATTACCCAGCTGGATTATGTGGTCGATACCAATAAGGGCTAGCTCGTAAACTTCAATAGGCTCGGGTGGCAAGATATAGAAGGGCATCACAAATATTGATCTCGGAAGAAGAGTGATTTTGGCAGTCACAAAGTACATGAGGGAGTAGGGGAAGCGATAAGTGACCAATCGATGCTGTTATGGCCAGGGATGAGCACGCCTTGATTGGGGAAAACGTCATTAGTATGATTGAGAGCGTTATCGCGGAAGATGGTGAACGTTGGGGGAAACAGTTCCGGGTTCTAAATGCTGAGGATTAAGTTTGTTTCGCTTAAAGTGAGAATGTCGACGGATAGAGCAAGGGACTTTTTCAGAATGGATTGGGTCTTTGGGCGAAGATCTCTTACATTCTGATAATATAGGGTAAGGGGAGTTATACTACCAGTTTTGGGAGGGGTGGGGGGTTGGAGTTTGGGAGTTTAGGAACGAAAAAACTAGTTGAGGTCGGCCTTACTACGTTGAAGATGTGATAACGTTCTGGAGTGAACGAAGGGACCGAAAACTTTATGGTCATCTGATACTTAGTGACTGGATAAATTGAAAATTGCGTGGAATTTTACTAGTGTGTGGAGACTGGGAACGTCAGTGGGTACACCTTCCTGTTGAATAGAGAGTTTGACACAGATTTTGGTTTTGCTTTCATAGCAGACAGCATCAGATTTGTCGTGGAGATGCACTAGAAAGAGACGAGTATTTTCATATGTCTTTCTGTCTCTAAATTTGGACAGTGCGTAGTGGCAATCAGATGTTTCGGGGGGTTTACTGCGGGGGGAAGACGGGGTCAGAATAAGGTTGAGAACAGGGGCTAGAGTGAGGGCGGGGGTTACAAGGAGAGGAACGTGATGAAATTATATGGAATGGTAGATAGATCGGTAGAGCTGGTAGAGTAAAATGACTTGAAAAATTATTGGTGTGATGGGTTAATTGAATGGGCTTTGAGGAAATTTGGACAGTTTTTTGATGTTATTCTGGCGGGGGTGTTGTGGGGTGAGCAGGGAGTATGTTTGGGGGTTTGAGACGTTGCAAATGGTGGGGTTAGGGTTAAAAGAAGCTCTATTAGGAAGAAGTTTGAAGGCAAACCTCTTTTTACGAGAGCGGTTGTGGTAATCGGTTCTCCGTATATTGTGGGAATCAGAGTGGTCTTGGCTAGGTCGGGAACGGGGTAGTGTGGTTTGGGGCGGCAGTACGAAGAGTTCACTAGAGATTGGGGAAAGCATTGACCGGTTAGTATATTTAGGGGGGGGGGGGGGGGGGTTGTATGATAGGCTTCGGCGTGGTAAAAAGGTATATTATAGTGAAGCGACAACCCTCTTCCATTGTTAAATGTAGCTTTATTACCTCTGTTTAAGAGGATCAGGTCTTGAGGTCAAAAGGACGTTTCCCTTTTTATTTTCCCGCTTGCTCCCCTCTCGGTGGCCCATGCATTCAAGTGCCCCGCTACGACTATTGTATGTTTTCCCCTTACAGCTCGAAACACGAACCCTCATTACGTCTTTCAGTTCACCGATTCTTAGGCCTGGAGCGGCATAAGAGTATCCTCGTATTTTTGCCCATACGTATAAAGTATGCTCTTCGATGTCTATTTCCTCAAAGGACGACGGCACATTGTTGTTTGAAATGTAAAAAGAATTTGTATTAACTGTTTGTGTTGGATCTCCCCAAACATTCTCTCGCGATATCCCACGATAGGAGAGTAATCATCAATTCACTTTGCACTGTCACTCTTAGAGGTAGAAATACAACCAGAGAATCATTCTTTAGCCAAATCACACGAATGTGGAAGGAGTTGCCTTATCAGATGTTTTCTTGTTATTGTACTATCCCGACATTCAAAACCAATGGACTGTGACACCTATTTTGCTTATCGTATCCTTCTGTTTGTGCAATGTGCTTTGACATTAAATGGTACCTCAAAATTGTCCATTGTGTGCGGGTTTGTGTAAAAACTAGCGGTCCATAGTGAAACAAAGCATTTTTTCGACGTCTGCCAATGAAATACAGACCTGAACTTTAAAAAAAAAATTGTACTCACGAACAAATGTAGAAATATTTAAAAAATTGCCTGGTGTTCTCCAAAAAGTAACTTAGGAAAAAATCTCTTTAAAGTTGGGATTGTTTGGTCTTTTTATAACTAATTCATACTAATTCATTTGAGGCGACTCCAGCAGATTACACACACGCAAGCGTAGTAAAAAACACAGTACACAAGAGAATCGAATGAAGATTCATCCGTGCGGTATACCAGAGCTTTCACGTAGCAGTCACATAATTTATACGGTGAATTAAGATACCCTCGTCTACACGCGGCATGGTCTGATGAGTTGTTCATTACTTCGTAAAACGCTATACGTTAAAACTCATTCGCATAGAAAGTAAGGAATGATATGATGAACGCTGACCATCTTCGGCCAATCCGATTAGTTCCATGATTCTATCTCTTAAACAACTTCTTAACACACCTCATATTATATTTTAGAGTAAAGTGTCACTCAATTTATCTCGTTAAATCGTGTTACCATCGTTTTTACCACATTTCTTTAGAAATATAACCTTTTCTCCTCCTTTGGTCTTTGAGGCTGCCAGTCACCTTATAGAGATATTATCTCATTAAGGTCATACTCAAAATCAGCTCAACGAATAGAAGTTATGCTTAAGTTGGCATGTGTACATAGAACTTTTTCAAAGACATAAGAGGCTCTTTGTACCTTTATCTGTAAAGCCTTACTTCCGAATATATCCTCAATACGTTTTGAAACTTATTAAACTCTATGTCGCTTAGTCCCATTTTATGGCCTCAACTTCCACACCGAAGCTAATCCTCGTTTCATTGAAAATGATGAATGCAACCTAAATAACAGCAACGTAAAAAGTTCCACCTTCGGCTTCAGCCCTTCGCACAATAATCAACCAATACATTTAAGCAAGCATGCACGAAAATCTCTATGTCGATGAGTTTACATGTAGATTAACCTATGCACGTCTTCAGAAATTACCTTGATAAATAATTGATCG
The DNA here is from genome assembly GCA_963931805.1 of Microdon myrmicae. NCBI lineage: Eukaryota > Metazoa > Arthropoda > Insecta > Diptera > Syrphidae > Microdon > Microdon myrmicae. The sequence goes on from OZ007497.1 coordinate 18,464,678, forward strand.
AGATGTTTAAAAAAGAAAGGATGCACACGATGAGGATTAACTTCAAGGTAAGCATACAATGATCGTCCACACCCACACCCGTCCAGTAAGAAATAACCTGTTATTGAAAGGATGCTTAATTAAAACCACGTGCGTTGTTGGCTTACCAAGAAAACAGCTATAGAATTTCATGAACGTAAATTACCTTTACATCCCTTTAAGATGGGGTTTTTGAATTTTATACACTCACCCTCGGCCATTGTAAGCCATCAACGGTTCCCTAATTACTCGTAACAAAATTCGCAATAAGCTTAATCCTTGAAGGAATACTTCGGTTCAAAAGGGCACACAACCACACGAAAAAGATGGGAGAGAAGAAAAAAAGAAAATGATTGGTGTTGCAGTTCCGCAACATATACATTCTATCTTATACCAGTCGGAAAATACATACCACACGGAGCGCCACCTATTGCTGAGTAGACAAAAGCAAAATGGTCTATGCATGTGACGTTTTCTGTGGTACTGTTTTCGCACAGCGCTGGTTTTACTGTTTTTCGTGGACAGTTTGTTTTGGAAGTTACTGGTGCGGTGCCGTAGTATATACGGTGCTATGTAATTCGTTATCATCGTTTTTAGTGTCTGGATTGTTTAAAGTGATCATGTTAAGTGGCAATTATTAAATATAGTAAAATAAAGTAACTTATTGTAAATTAAAATAATTACAAGTTTTCTTTTGACACAATCGTTGTGGAAAAATGGATTGCTGTTCCCAAACTAACTAATGGAGTTGGCATTTTGCTGTCACGTCGAGGAACCTCCTCGACGCTGTACATTATGGTCCTTCGGAGCCGGATGTATAACATCCGAGCAAGAAGTCGGCGCAAGAATCCAGGCGCCACAAAATTGGATTACGTACATTGGATTACGTCCGTCAACATCCTCAACGAGGGAACTCCGCCAACAACCTGTGATCAACGTGAGCAACGCTCCAGTAACCAAGGTAGGTGGCAATTGAATTTATAATTTGACATATAACTTAATTTTGCGATCCGAATGGATCTTAACTACAAAGTGTTGTGTGGTGTGTTCATCGAAGTGTTCAATTTCATCGACATTCTACCGCTGGGTAGCAATTGTCATTCCTTTAATTAACATTAATAATATTGGAGTGATATTTGTTCGAGACAGTTCTGGTTTCTAAGTGAACTGAGTGAAGACATTGATTTGGAATCAATAATGGCAATTACAAACAAGGCCGCAAAGTTAGATATATTCGAAGTGTCAATCAATGTTATCGAACGCAATCCGCAATCCCTTGAAACAGCCGAACGGATTAAGAATGAAGGCAACCGCCCGATGAAGGAATGCAAACATCAAGAAGTGGTGCTTTAATCAACCGGGCCATCAGTTCGATCCGAAAAAACCCAATATTCTACTGTAATCGGGCTGTAGCATATATCCGTGTAGCAGAAAATGATTGTGCGATTAAAGACTGCGACTCTGCGTTGTTCGACAATCCAGATTACAGCAAGCATATGGCCAAATGGGAGATGTATATCTCAATACAGGAAAGTACGATGAAGCCATAGACGCTTATACGAAGCTATTCAATTAGAACTTGACAACAACGATTAAAAATGAACCTGAACAAACGGAAGGAATTGATACGTGCCACAATAGCTGTTGTTCCTGAACAACGAAAGTTCGCCGAAGAACAAATATTCCAGAGTCACAGAATTCTAGGAATTTCTCCAACTATTTTACAGGCTATGAAGAACAATGTTAAACTACCAGTTAGACAAGTTGGCGCTATCTTCCTCAAGAATTTCATTTCGTTTTACTGGTTCGATAAGGAGGCAAAACCTGGCGAAGCAATTATCTTCTCAACTCTTGAACATGATCGTGCACTGTTTCGGGGCAATATTGTGAATGCAATTGTGCATGCTCCCGACATAATGGTCCGCAGGTTTGAAAGACATGGACGTCCCAAAAACGTTAATGAGAAATACCTGAACTTACAGAATGGTACTTTCTGACGTTTACGTCGGGTGTTTTGGATATTTCAATCAAGGATTTCGACCAAACTCGTAACCGCGTTCCTGCGTCACCGTAAGTCCTAACACATATTCTAGTGTACCTGAGAAATGCGGTGATTCATGTATTCCTGGAAGTAATTAAACGTCACATGGTTGCAATATTGAAGATGTTATATTTCTAATAACTTCCTTCACAGAACTGACCAAGACCTCTGGGAAAGCGACCCACAGGAATGTATTCAGTCAATTTCAACATTTGACCTTTGTGCAGATTTTAATTGTCCAGTTTCTGCAACACAAATATTCCAACATCAGGTAGAACGCAGAAAGGAATTCTACCGAAAACAATGGGAAGCATGAAGCAGGGTATTACATCACCAAACGCCGAATGTATTCAAAAGGGTTGGAACTCTGGCAAATGTGATTCTGAAAAACGAATATACCGTGGTCAAGTGGAATATGCTTACCACATATCTATTGCCAGAGTTTCAAATCGGACTGACATATACCAGCCGTATTGGTTTGCAAAACAAACTAACACCTGCTTATTTATTTTAATAATTTTTCTATTGCAATCGACGGTAAATAGAATGAATTAATAGATATTTCCTATTTTACCAATATTATAAACCTCCAATATAAATAGAATAAACATGTTTTGCGTTTCTTACGAGTGGAACGCATATGGATTTACGATCCAAATTAGAACTACGTTCAAGGGTCATCGAAGACATAGAAGGATTCACGATCCAAAAGAGGACTACGTCCGAGTAGCCATCGATGACATAGATGGATTTACGATCCATCAAACATTACTCCAACTTTAACACATAGGTCGAACAATAACCTAAATAACAATATTAGTAACCGAAAAGGTAGTAATTTTAACAAACTACTGTTATTTAGCAATTTAAATAACAATCAACTTTAACAAAGCCAAATTACAGTCCACTTTGCAAGATCCAAGGTTGTTTCATTTATTTAATTCTGCAGGTCACAGCGGGTAAATCAAAGAACATTCTGATCGTTCCCAGTACCAGGTTGAGGACATCATTCGGCTCCTCTTTTAATGAAGTTTCAGGTACTTGGCACGACCACGCTACAGAACTCAGATACGCCCCGCGTAAATTAAAGGAACCTCAAGAAGAGGACGATGACCCATTGGACAAAACAGTGAAGAGGACAATGCAATGAAATCGAAGCGGTCAGTACCAAGAAAGTTTTGTCAACAAAGGCACTTCCAGTCCTATACCTGCAATATCAATCCAAACATCGAATTGCAGATAAATAAATCCAAGGACCCCGGGAATTGCGATCTTCATCGCTACATTTACATCCGTTCCTGGGGCACCGCTCCTCGAAATCTGGGCGCATCGTTCACGCATTCCTGATTTTGCCGCTCTCGCCACTCAGCCACATCGCTGTCACGTGTCTGGAGTTCTTCGCTTTCACCGCCTGGACGAAATGCTCTGGGGGCACCCTCGTAATACCGCCCATTGCACGTAGCTGCCACGGGGCACCACTCCAACGGAGTCGGTGTTTAAGATAAACTTTCGGTTACAAGACTAAGGGACAAGAAAACGAGGAACAAGGAAAGATGCCGGCACCCTTCGGAAAAGCATGACATCAGAAAGCTGTCGCGGATTTGGAGTTCACCGCTGCTCGTCGCAAGGATTCATCGGTCGAGCATCCTGATTTTGTCGCTCTCGCCACTCAGGCACATCGTTGTCACGTGTCTGGGGTTCTTCACCTTTCGCCGCCTGGACGAAATGCTTTGGGGGCATCCTCTTAACACCGCCCATTGCACATAGCTGCCACGGGGGCACCACTCCAATGGAGTCGGTGTCTAAGATAGACTTTCGGTGCAAAGATTATGGAATATAGAAAGAGAAGAATAGGAAAGATGCCGGCACCCTTCGGGAAATCCAACCAACGGAAGGCAAATAGTGAACACATGGTCCAGCCACCAGTCAAAGAAGAAAGCCACCATGTCCAGCACCATCATTCAACCAGTTTCAAATACGACCAAAGGTAACGCTGCCGACAGAGGGTTCAGTTCCCATCAAGAAATTCGCCCAACGCCGAGCATTGGTTTAGCGGCGTAGATGGGACATATCCCCAACTGCAACAGCATCAGCCAGAGCAATCAAATTGGATTCGAGTCGCAGATGATTCTATGCGGTTGGCGGGATACCTAACATTTCTGGCAGCGGCACAGGCTGGACATACTTAGAAGATGGTGGAATTACAACCCATCACCTTCAACATATTGACGATTACATCGCTCAATGACCATTCATGGATCCACGATCCAACATAGGACTACGTCCAAACTATATAAACTAAACTTACGGATTTACGATCCGACTTGGGACTACGTCCAACGTATTGAAATTTTACATACAAATGGATTCACGATCCAAAGAGAGGACTACGTCAAAGAAGGTCATCGATGACACAGAAGGATCCACGATCCAAGGGGAGGACTACGTCCAAGAAGATCATCGATGACACCAGGGATGTACGATCCAACCAACTATAAACAATAAACAACGACGGCCTTATCACAAGCTACAACGTTAGTAATCAATGGCCAACAGGATCTTCGGTCACACACATACACACACATACACACACACACACACACACACACTGACACTGATAATTGACTAGGAATTGAAACAATAACTAAGTATATTTTATAACAAATTAATTCAATTAATAGTTAGTTCTAGTCAACATAATTAATTATTGCCACCCTACCACTGCACCGTACCGTTTTATGAGCAACACGAGCATTAAGGGCTCTGAGCTCAACGAAATACCAACCGCCACTTCCCACGGCGCTGACACCAGGTGGTGACGCCAACTAAGGAGGACTACTGGATCCATCGTCGCGGCCCGGGAAGATGTTGCAGTTCCGCAACATATACATTCTATCTTATACCAGTCGGAAAATACATACCACACGGAGCGCCACCTATTGCTGAGTAGACAAAAGCAAAATGGTCTATGCATGTGACGTTTTCTGTGGTACTGTTTTCGCACAGCGCTGGTTTTACTGTTTTTCGTGGACAGTTTGTTTTGGAAGTTACTGGTGCGGTGCCGTAGTATATACGGTGCTATGTAATTCGTTATCATCGTTTTTAGTGTCTGGATTGTTTAAAGTGATCATGTTAAGTGGCAATTATTAAATATAGTAAAATAAAGTAACTTATTGTAAATTAAAATAATTACAAGTTTTCTTTTGACACAATCGTTGTGGAAAAATGGATTGCTGTTCCCAAACTAACTAATGGAGTTGGCATTTTGCTGTCACGTCGAGGAACCTCCTCGACGCTGTACAATTGGAAAGCCAACCTTTGCGTCAGCGCGTCTCTGTAATATTCTCTCCCATTGCTAGTTTTCACTTTGACAAGGGTTTGACATTCGACAATCGCCTTCAGGTATCTGTCGTCCCGCGGCGAATTCAAAAATAGGTCCCCTTTTTGTTGGTTCTGTCATGTCTCCACGTTTTTTTTTTTTTTTTCAAAACAACAACGTCCTTTGATTTAAAAACGTTGTCCTTTGAAATATGAAAATAACATAAAATGTAAGTTAAATGATTATACAACGAACTGAATAGCACTGGCGAAGGATGCTTCTGGCATATTTCGACAGCCAAGAACACTTACCAATGATGCCTTCGACACATAAACAAAGGACCATTGTCCGCGTTCGCCGGCATTAATTTTTTATTAATTGTTTCATCCACTGTCATCGTTTAAAGTGCCCACGTGAAGGCTATTGTGGTGTGTAATGATTGGAGGGTATATCTGTCGCCGACATTGGTTTGTTTTCGAACGTAATGATCTTTGTTAGGCTCAATTGAGTTGGTATTTAATCGCCGAAACGTTGTTGTGGTGTTGTGTGGTCGTAAAGGATTCAACGAGCCTCTTGATCCGTTTTTCACCGATTTTGATTTGAGAAAAAGCTTTTGCATGCTGATGACGAACTCAATTGGATAACCGATTATGGATAACGACAAGAGGTTTTAAGCATTCGACGCTGTTGATGAAGTGGACACTTAGTCCTTGTACAGAGTAAGGATGATCTGTTTCTGATGGTATTTGTTCCACCATTAACTGGCTCCATTAGTTTTGGTATGGATATGATGTTTTTGAAGTGGTTATTGTGAAACGCATTAAAGACTTGCGGAGTATGATTAAGAGGACTTTGTTGCGAACACGACTACTTGAAAATTTAGGAGGTGCAGTTGAAGTGGGCGTTGCTGTGATTAGGTGAACTCTTGTTTGCAAAGTGCCTTACAGTAGAGTGGTGTTGGTGGTCAATAAAATTCTTTGATAGAGGGGGATACTTGATTTTTGGAGCGTGTTAGAATTGAATTAGACGTAATATATAATTTCTGGCTCCAGTAACCGAAGAATTCAATCCTAGTTTACTTTAGTATTCTTTTAAAATATGATTAGAAATATAGATACTGTTCTCTCAGCTTATAGATAACCAAAGGGGAAGAATTTGTCATGAAATTATAAAAAAAATAGTATATTTTACAGGCCAAGTTGTAAAGCTTCTGACTTTGGAAATGTGAGGGATGACTGGACGACGACCCATTCGGTTCAATTTTTTGGAGCTATGAAACCAAACTAGTGATGGGAAACACGAGTTTAAAGACAAGGAAAAATATATGCTTCGTCGTTATCTCCGATTTCTACCAGAATCACACAAAAAGTGAGACACGGACCTTTGGTATGTGAAATGGAAGAAATCGACATTCATCTTTTCTATTGGATTTGTGCCGAAGAAGTCTCTAACTCTAAAGATGGAGAAATAGTGAGAGGGAAATCACATAAGACCCATTGATCTTTGGTGTGAGAGTATGTTTTTGGGGTTTGAGTTTTAGTTAGGGGTGCCTGCTTTTATATTGTACGTACACTGGGTTGCTCATGTGTATTATGTTACGTCAAACCTTATGAGACGAGATAGTACAACAGATGGGAATTACGTTTTCTTCAGTTCTGTAATGAAGTAGCTATTGTGATGTTCGGTTTTGACGACAACCAAAGAGAGTAGAATCCAAATAACACAAAATACCCCTAAAGTTGTCTGTGCATTGTGTTCGACATGCTATGATCCTCACTGTAACAAAGATTCAGCGGCGGATTCGTTGAGTGCATGTTGTTAGAGATGATAGTATGGGTAACACCGTTATCAGACTCTCTATAATAACTGATGCTTTTCTTAAAGAGCTTTCTTTCGAATACCCATATTGAACAGGTGAACTATATTCATATTACAAACTTTACTGTAGTGGAATTTGTATATTGAATGAATTCCACCTTAATAGGGTGCTCTGATTGCACCTAGACCGTCTTATGATATTTTCTTTGTTTGATGAAAGCAATTCATTGAAGTGCGCTTCCCATCGCTCCAGAATGCCATCGGGATCGATGAACATGAAAACCCACTTTATCCTTGCAATAAGTACAGCGTGGTGTGTACCGCGTCATACTACGCATTATTTGGTAGAACTTCCGCGCCTGGTGCGGACCACGGTCTCTACTTTTTTCTATTTCACAGAGTAGATTTTTTTTTCTCAGACCCTTTTTTTTGTCTGTGGAGTCTTTTTTCAGATCTTCTGAGCTATTTGTATTTCTCCTCGCGTACCCGCGTCCTATGAGACTGCTGAATTGTCCTGTATGCAGCATTCTTACGTTCAGTCGCTAGTTTGCACTCATCATCAAACCAGCCGCTCCGATCTCTGTGACTACTGCCTAAGATGAAGTTGGCAGTACTAATGACAGTATTCTTAAGGCGTGTCCATTTCTTTTCTACGCCCGGCATTCTAGGCCCAGGACTTATTGTCCCTCCAATGAGCTCTTCGAGAGCGAGTCAACGCATGACCAAAGGTGTTACTGGCATTCACATTGCGTAAGCCAGCCGTGTTGATTCGAATCTGATCCGCGGATGCAATACGTCTTGGTAAGGCAATCCGCGCTCGGAAAACTGTACCAACAAAATAGTGATCCGAATCGACGTTGGCACCTCGGTACGTTCGCACCATAATCAGGCTCGAGGAGTGGCGGCGATCTATCAACACGTGTTCAATTTGGTTGCGAGTAGCTCCCAGATGGCTTTGTGGATATGTTTACGCGGAAACCTGGTACTTGCAACGACCAAGTTTTTTTATGCTGCCAGTTCGATGACTCGTAGTCCATTGTCATTAGTGTTCTCAGGCAAACTATGGGAACCTGCCTACTGCCTGAAAACCGACTCCCGACCAATTTTTGCATTCAAATCACCAAGAACGATTTTCACATCGTATCTTGGGCAGGCATTGAGAGCCCGTTCGACGTTCTCGTAGTATTCTTCTTTTTCGTCGTCAGGGGACTCCTCTGTAGGTCTGTGAACGTTTATGAGGCTTGTGTTCTTAAATTTCCCTCGCACGCGAAGAGTGCATAGCATTTCGCTTATTGCATTAAGGCCGATAATGGCAGGCTTCAGTTTTTGGCTCACTAGAAAGCCTACCCCGAGCACATAGTGTTTTGCATAACAGCTGTAATAACTGTCATACTCGTTTCTTTGAAGAACACCACTCCCCGTCCATCTTATTTGTTATCATGCTGTCATGTCGGCCTTATATTCGGACAGGGCATCGGCTAGCTGCCGTGCAGCTCGAGCTCTGTATAGTGAGCGGAGGTTCCATGAAAAAATTCTTATATCGTTTAGCCATTTTCGTTTCCGTGGTCGTCGTCGTGTATTCGGTCCATATCCGAGGCTTGTTAAATTTGTCATAATAATTCATTTTTACGGGCACGATTATTAGCCTTGTGCCAACCTTTCTCAGGATGTCTCTGTATGCATTGGTTCACTACTTGGTGGGTGCCAACGTAGTTATCCAGGGGTGTCACGTGGAGACTGCATGTAAACTTGGATTGAACAGGGACAAAGATCGCCATGGCCTTTGCCGAGTTGAAAGCAATTGGTGACTTCGCCCGGTATGTTCGCTACCACACCCCCCCCCCCCCTATTTTTCTCACTACGATTAACCCTTCATGTAACTATAAGTTCATTCGAATATGTTACATATAACACAATCCGCATATATTTGATTAATATAATTTAACCGCCAGCTCTCAAGACTAATTGAGCACGCCTCCCAAATTCGGACTGGTTGTCATTTCTTTCTTTCCCCGGGTTTTTATTTTGGCATCAACACTTCTCGGGGCTTGCAACGAAAATAGATCACTCATAGAACCACTTTTCATTTCGTTGATATTCAATGTCCCTACTAGTGACAACTGACATTATTTTTGTAAATATTTTTGATAACTTCTCTTCTAATTGAGACGAAATGAAAACTGTAGGACATACTTTGGAAGCGAGCGGACGGCCACCAATGACACAAGGGAAGTAGTCCCAGGTAAGGCACTACTCTGCCAGCGATGCTTGAGGGAAGTGTTCGACGAGGGCTGCCGTTGGATCCGGCTCGAAGGCCCAGAAATGTTTTAGGATGCTATCCTAGTTGTGAAGCGACCAGAGAGGTGACGTTCAGGTGGTCCAAATGCGCTATAATTCTCTTAGGCGAGTCACTGACTTTCAATTATAAACTCACGGACATGCAAGCAAACTAGCTACACTGCAACCAGAAATGTCTAACTTTTATTTTCAGTATTTAACTCAGTAAAACAAATAAACTAATCGTATTTTAGGGGGTTTGTTTCGATTTAATGCCGTGGCGGTGTTTGCTGTGAGAAGACACGATCTGTTGACTAGCGAGCGGTGCACTCGCCACTACGAGCTGCCAGGAACTCGTTAAAAACCGTTGGTCACATTTGAAAAGGGTCACAATCCGATGGCTTCCCTAGGCGATGACGCATTGTCAGCTGGTGGCTGACAGGCGTGTGGTGAATATGCTGGTCGGGGACTGTACTAGACGGTGAACGTACTAGATTTCCCCCGCTATATTTAGTTGCGAATCCGCAACATACTCTTGTGGCGGTTCCGCCGAACCCCACTGTTACTTCCCTGAAGAACGCCCATAACTTCGACCCAACCATATAAGTATATAAGATGCTTTACGCATCTAGGTTATCTAAGGTATAACCTAAAAGTTCCCGTAAAAGAAGACTTACCTCCCATGCATCTCTTCGCATACAAATTTCCTATAAGAATTCTTTCCTAACTTATCATAAAAACCAAAAACTATTAGGTTCCTTCGGTTGCCAGACAAATTCCAACCTTCCACACCTGCACCGCAATCTCCCCACAGCAAAAAAATTTCCTTCGCAAAGATAATTAATGCTTTCAATGCATTACCTAGAAATGCCTGCAAAGAATTTTTCCTACAAGTGCATTCATACATGTGTCAATGCATCTCTGCATTAGCGACCAAGAACCGAATTTCCAATTAGTGTAGATATTCACACTAGAGTTCGGTCCAGGCGTCGCCGTAGATGCCATGCATAATTGACACAGATGGTATGCACAACCGTCATTTTGCAACCATCTAAATTACTTTCCGAAGACCTGCAACGATTGATTCAGCTGCAAGTACTTCTCGCTGAAATATTTCTTTGTTTAAATCTTCAAACAATCACCGACGTCGCGCTTAGCCGTGCGATTGCATTCAATAGCATAAACATATGCAAACAAAAGAATCCGATTCTCCCAGTCGGCAGAGGTACGATATACGATCTCCATTATTTCAATCCCTTTTAGCATCTAATGAGTGGCTGCTATTTACTCAGCTGACCCTCACTACCGGACAAAGCATTAGGTCGCTTTTTTCTTTGTCTGTATCCCCTGTCTAGGTTTCGTTCCACTTTTGACCTGCAAGCGTTATGTAAACAATCTGATCTCAACGATCGCCTTCACGCACACCACTACAGAACCTCACCAGTGAGATCCTTTTTTCTCGTTTTCACCACGAGATGAACACTTTCTCTCTCGGGAAACTCACCCCATTGGCGAGTCGGCTCTGCACAAGCCGTTTATCGCTGAGTCCACCATACATCAGCCGGCCGCGCCGGTCAGCCTATCTCCCGCCCTCCGTAAAGCTGCGGAGATGCGTTTACGTCACAGAGTCGCGAATTAACCCCCACCAAAATTAACAGTGTGTTCCGATTTTTAACTCGGACATATTTTCCAGTGCGTTGGCGAAAGGAAACCTTTTTTCAATAAGTAACGTTTATATCGGACACCAATTGCGGAAACAAGTGCTAGTTTAATCTGATACAGCTGTCGTGTGAAAGGAAACGTTTTTCCTTCATTAATTTGTAAAGCGTGGAACTCGGGTATAATAAACCTTAATACTAATTAAAAGATTGTTTAAAAAACTGTGTACTCCAAATTAAATTTAGATAACATATATTAATATAAAAACCAATTGGACAGAGATTAAAAATCTACAACAACCCCTCATTTAGCGTTTTTATTGTACTTTCCTTTTCTTGGTGAACGTTTTTGTTTTGGTGCAATGGTAATTAACTTCCGGTGAACAATTGACTTGGTGTTTGCACCTGCTCAGATATTCGGCTGAACTCATTAGTGACTGATGGAGGAAGAGGGGAACCGAGTGCCCATGTCTGGCACAACACTTCGTTCCCCAACACTCTAATTGGCGTTTGCATTATCCTTCCTGCGGTTATTGAAATTTAAATTATGTGGTGATTTGTTGACCCCCGTAATAGACGTAATCCACGCCGTTACTATGTTCCCCCTCAGTGCACCTCTTATGGCTTCAAAGAACCCCGCTCGCTGATGCTGAGAAATGTCAACTCTAACTTGTTCGACTTCGACCTCACTACCCACACTCTCAAGCCTCACCGCCTATACCATTCTCACCCCCAATTTTAGGCGGCGCTTTCTACACTTTCATCTCCAACTTGCTCCTACCCTCCGCCCCTACTTCTGCCTTGATAGTACGGCCTGTTTACCTTAGGTTAAGCTTAGTTAAGTTAGTTCTAAACTCTTTAGATAGTAAGGTTATATATACTTTAGTTTGTAAATACTTGTACAGCTTGGTGTGATTTCAGTTAATAATGCTACTTTTATCACGATCTTTAGCGAGAATATTATCATTATACATAACACATGTATGTGTTCTAACAAGAATGACGTTGAGTTATCATTTTCCGAAGAAATAGTGGCAGAAAAATTCCCTACCTGACTCGAAATAATAGTTGCCTCCGTTGATGTTTGGATGGATTCCACGAATGACGCCGAAAGTCATAAGAAAATAAAAATTGACATTGAATAATTCAGAGTGCTTGCGAAAAGCCAGTAAGTTATGTAAGAATGATCTCGAGATTGCCGCCTCAGTGGCTGAATTGGTAAGTAGGTTGTGTCTTGCGTTTGATTGTGCAAACGTAGTTCAACTGACGCCCCTTGCTATTGTGCAGTTCGGCACAATTACTGAGTGGTAGATAGGGTCCCAACCGCGGGAGACCGGGGTTCGATTCCCCGTCGGGGAGCCTCTGGCGCAAGACTAATGACCTTGCCCGGAAAAAACAAATCATTATGTAAAATTTAACAAGCCTCAGGACTTTCTAAATAAGGCCAAGACCGGCCCCCGGTTGTAGTGCCGATGATGATGATGATAGGGTCCCAAAGCCCAGCCGCTCGATGAAGTACCACCCCATTAAGATATAGGTTTCGTGAAATGGTTGACAGAAATCCTTGACCAACTCTCGGAGCTTGGCTGGTGGACCCGGCCGAGAAAAAAACAGCATCGTAGGGCCCTGATTCAGCGCTATAGGTTCGCCTTTACTGGGAGAAGTAAAATGAATATAAAAAAAAGACGTATAAAAAATTTAGTCTTATGTGAAAACTGTAATTGTATTGAAACCCAATGTGGATTTAAAACCAAGAATTCCCCTTATTTGCAGCCAAACGCATTTTTACTTAGGCACTATGCCTTCATCCAATGACGACAATGCCATCAGCGCAGTGCTGGATTACCCATTAGGCCGGGCTAGGCCATGGCCTGCGGCCCCTGGCGAGCAAGGGCCCCCAAGAAAATTTGTCATGATTGTTTTTAATTTGTTTTTAATTTTAATTACATTTTTTTATATTTTTTGGAATTTTGTAAACAAACATTTTTTTTAAAGACAATTCATTTATCTTATATAATTGATTATACAAATGTATTTTCAAACAAAAATATAAATCTTAATTGATTTATTCTTTTGATTGATAACCGAAACAGCGCTGGCAAACTCGAGCTTGTTTATATAAACAAAAACGATTCATTTCAGTGTTTTAAGCAAAACAAAACTATCTGTTGCTTTGTCGTTTGTCAAATTACATTTGTTCGTTGTTCTTAGAGAAAAAAGAACGTTTTTTCAATTAGTGACGAATCTAGATGTTAATTAATGTGAAATTGTGGTATTGTGTGTAATGAACATATCGAAAACTACGCAATTGTTGAAAACGGTAGGTTCTGTTTTATATTGTATCTTTTCACACAACACAAAAAACATCACCAATAAAATTATCTTTTTTTGTTATCCAACAACAATAATGAAAGTGAGTTTGTATATTGTTTTCGTTTTAAATTTCTTTTTTAGGTTTCGTTTAGTTTTTCGAGATTTGTTTTGTTGTTCGATTTTGATTTTGTAAACTGATTTAGTTTTAGCTATTTCGATAATTTAACATTTTGGTTTTGTTTTTTTGATTTATTTTTGAGTTCGATTTTTTGATTTTAAACTTTGTTGTTTAATTTCAAATGCAGAATTTGATGTTTGCTTTTCCTATCAGAACGTTACGATTTAAGTATGTTTGTAGATTACATAATGCGGCGATCCTATCAGAGCGGGGCTCAAAAAAGAAAAATTGCGGATGAAAAGAAAAAACCAATTGAGACAGGTTTATCGAAACTACCAAAATTGACGTCATTCTTTCAAAGTTCCACTGCACATGCGTCTTCATCAGCTAGTGAACAGATCGAATCTAGTAATGAAGATGTAAGAATCGAAATATAATTTACTGTTTATATTTATAAATTATAACTTTCTTATAAAATATAAATTAAAGTGTTTTTAGAGCAAATGTAATTCTTAAAACTTTTGAATTCAAAATTGTTTTATCAAATTTGCAGATTCAATCTGAAACAGAGCAAGTCGATCAGCTCAAAACCTCTGAATCTTTGGATTAAGATGATGGATCAAACTCGCAGCGTGATGTTAGTCTGAACGAATACGAAGAGCTCAGAGCCGCGGATTTGGGTACTTTTGAAACTGCAGCGAACAATGACAATTGTTCGAGCGATCCAGGCAAGCGGGGTGATTTCATTGACGATGACGCCAATTTTTGGATCAATCGTGGACCAAGCATGTGCCAAAATCACTCTGGACCGTTTGAGCCGTCTCGTAGATTTTACGATGCAGAAGGTAGTGCAAGATATTGCTCAGAAAAAACGTTTTTTGGAAGAAAGGCAAATCAAGAACGGTTCAAGCGCGAAATTATTCTCCCACGACTGGTTGCGTGTATTGTTTTGTATGTAAAATGTTTGCTTCCAAAGACCAACAAAACAAACTGACCAGCGATGGATTTAATGATTGGAAACATTTTCCCAATTACATCAACATGAGAATGGATCTCTTCACAGAAAATGTATGTTGACATACATTCAAAGGCGACAGAACTGCGTCGATGTTTCCGACAACCTTCAACTTGAGTACCAGAAAGAGAAAAATTATGGGGAAGATGCAGTGCGACGATTTATTCCAGTCATCATAACGTTGGCTGAACGAGGATTACCTTTCAGAGGCAAAAACGAGCATTTCGGCTTTGGAAATTACTTAGGTTTACTCGAACTAATTGCACAGTTTGACCCGTTCTTAAAAAGTCACATTGAAAATTTTGCGGACCGAGGCAAGGGGAATCCCTCGTATTTATCAAAAAAAATTTGTGAGGAGTTGATCAGCATTATGGGTTCAAAAGTAAGACATCACATTATACAAGAGGTCTTAGCCGCGCGATATTTTGGTCTTTCAGTCGATTCAACTCCGGATATCGATTTGCGGCTTAGATTTTAAATACTGCAGGGGTCAATCTTATGGTAATGCTCCGAATATGTCGGATATTTACTCAGGTATGCAATCGATCTTGTTAAATCTCAACGAATTTGCGATTTATTTACCATGTGCAGCGCATTCGCTTAACTTAGTTGGAGAAACTGCTTGTGTGCTGCTTGTTTGCAGTGAACTTTTTTTCTATTGTACAATTATTGTACACATTCTTTTCAAGCTCAACCCACCGGTGGGACGTTTTGAAGGAACGTATCGGAAACGAAAAGGTACTGAAATCGTTATCCCAAACTCGTTGGGAAGCTCATGCGAACGCCACTGAGGCAATTCAAAAATCTTTCAACGAAATCGTAGCAGCATTGTATGAAATTGCTGATGATTTAACACAAAAAAGTGACTGTAGACACGAAGCTGAATGTATCACGAATAAAATTCAAACCTTCGAATTTGTTTTCATGCTTGTTTTGTGGAGCGATATTTTGAACTATTTTCGGACAACGAGCAAAGCATTGCAGTCAGTAGAAATTGATCTGAAAACCTGCGCGTTAATGTACTCGTCAGTAGAAAATTTGTTAGATGAGATGAGAGATAAGTTCGAAGTGTTTGAAAACAAAGCCAGATCCATTTTACCTGAGACAGATTATGCGAATGTTGCATCGCGAGTTCGACGAAGAACAAGACAGCCAAACGATGGCGATGCTCCAGAGGTTGCATTAAGTCCGCGCGACTATTTTCGTGTAAACAGTTTTTAGGTAATCATCAATACGCTCAAGATTGAAATCAATAGACGAAGCAAAGTTTACTTAAAGGTTTTGGAGAGATTTTCGTTTTTGGCTGATTTTGATTTGACCGAAAATGTGCATTCCAAAAAGATTTCCGATTTAGTTGACTTTTACTCTGACGATTTAGAAGAATTTTACCCCGAACTCATACAGTTTCACGCTTTCATTAAATCAAAATTCCCAATGAAACTTAAGTTCACTCACTCTGACCTCTACGAAAGTTTGATTCAAGATCATCTTGAATTAGTTTTTCCGAACGTTGAAATTGCTCTTCGCATTTTTTTAACTCTTATGATCACGAATTGTTCGACAGAGCGCTCTTTTTCAAAATTGAAACGCATCAAAAACGAGCAAGGAAGTGTTATGCGTCAAGAACGATTAGACATGCTAAGTCTGATGTCCATTGAATCGGACATTCTTCGTCAAATTGATTTTGAAAACGAGCGTCGCTTTCATCTTCCAAAGAGATGTCCAAAGATTATTTTATAATTTAATATACTGTTAATTATTTTTAATCAAAAAATATATAATTCAACTGAAAAAAATGATTTCCTTTATTTTATTGTATTTGAAAACCTTAAAATGATATGAATTAGTTGTTTAAATTATACAAATGCATCAATAACGATTAATTTTACGATTATTAAAAAAAAGAGGGCCCCAAAATTTGAATGGCCTAGGGCCCCCGATTGGCTTAATCCGGCACTGCATCAGCGTATCGAAGAAGAAACATTGTGTCACTCGTGTGTGCTAGTAAAGTATTAAATATCCAGCAAATTAGGTTCTCTGTACGAAAGATCAAAGACGAATATGAGTAAACTGTAA
The DNA here is from genome assembly GCA_963931805.1 of Microdon myrmicae. NCBI lineage: Eukaryota > Metazoa > Arthropoda > Insecta > Diptera > Syrphidae > Microdon > Microdon myrmicae. The sequence continues at coordinate 18,481,331 of OZ007497.1, forward strand.
GTGTGATATTGTCGAACTTGATGTCCATGCGACATAGAAATTGTTATGTCAATCTTATTCTCGATCTGACATTGTCTTTGTTAATCTAGTGAACTTACCAGACATTTCTCTTCACTTTTCTGCGCTAGTATGAACAATTGGGCAATTGACTCATGGTGGCAATTTTAATTCGTTTCAGACACCTCGGAATATTTTTTCAAGAATTTGCCCAATTTCAAGCAGTTGTAACTGAACCTTTAATGCGGGTGTCTATAACTACCTAGACATTGTCTTACCATGCATCTATGAAACGCAACGGAGCTGATCGCCAACGCTTATTTAACCATATGATCGACAAAGTAATAACTACCAGCTGGTGCATGGCGAATAACGTAAACCACACCAATTCATCTCATTATTGACTTACTTACTCTACACACAGACATCACAGTTATTCAAACTGACACCCTCATCGTTGCGCTTGCGCGCCAGTTAAATTTTCCATGAAGATTCACTCCTATGTCAGCTGACATCGCCGACTTTTTCCTAACGCGAAACTGTACCCAAATATATCTTTCACCCGACTCAAAAGCATGAAATTACAACACTCTACGTCACGGTCTAGTAGACTTTATGGTTTCACTACTGCAGTTGCATCACCTTAAATCTTCGAAGAGCTTCTCCAAAGGCAACAACAGCATGCACCATCATCATCATCTTCATCACTAGCAGATTGCAACGATGATGCCAAGCACCCAATTGAAACGGCGGTGATAAGTGTATAGGCTTGTCATCCAACGGATCGCGAGTTAAGGGAACAATGCAGCCGCAACGACGTCATGCCATCCGACCGTACCCAACTTTCTTCCCTGCTTACCGGTACGTATAAAATGCCCTCTTATACAAACAAGTAAGGACGCCGATATCGCCGTCGGAGTCTCAATGAAGATTGAGTACGGCCGCCTCGAAAAACCCTGGCCCACGCACTACTAGTCTCACCCACAATGGAAGCAAATGCATAGACCATAAAACTGCTTCTTTTCGAGCTGAAAACTTGCTTTAGGTTTAACGCGATTGTGGGTACGGAAGAGATGCTGCAGTGTACGTTACGCTTATTAGGCTTGCGTCTTATGGTCTTCGGAGCGAATACAAGGAAACGTGGCGTCAGGAAACATGTGGGCACTAACATGGATCTAATGTGGGCTGAAGGTGGCCAACCGTTACTAGACGCAATTTGTAGAGTACGACCGACGTCGGAGTATTGTAATTGATCATAGAAAACAGATCTTACACGGTCTGTGAAATAAAGGGTTGTAAAGGTCTGATTGATAAACAGTCTTCACAAAAAAATTTGAGAAAATAAATTAAGCCTTAGAAACCCCAACTATCCGCACATCCGATTGAAATGTAACCTGACTCAGTTTTCCAAGTAAATGGAAGAGCTGGAATATATCGTAAGTGTGGGTATTGCCATCAGCGGGATAAAGTAAACGCATTGTTCCCATAGGTCCAGTGATGGCATCACTCGGTTCGGTTCAGTTTTTCTATATTAGGAAACGGTTGAGATAAAATATTCGACACTTTGCTACAGTACGGTGCTTCAGTGTAATTAGTACTTTCTTATTTATGTAACTTCTTCACCCTATTCCGGTTTGAATTGCTGATTGTTAGTTGATACTCCAATAGGAATTCAACGTCATGCAATAGCAGAACTCTGTCACGCAGACTAGATTTATGAAATGCATTACAAAAGAATTCTTACTGATGAAATGTTCAGGCATCATTACTGTTCCATATCGTGAAAACCATGTCGTTCTGTGTCACCTACTTTATGCACAACTGCTTCTAGATTGATGGTAGTATATGTCAAATAGAGGAATGATTCCGGGTCGACCTGCACTTTGCTCTAAGCAATCGTGTTACAAAGAAACGACAAATGAGGATATCTCTCTACCGTAATATCTTTACTACATAACGGCAAACTCACCTAGAATTATCCTTACTGTCGCGCACGCATGCAAGCCTTGTTGTCGTTGTCGCATCCCTTGCAAGTGACATACATCTACTAGCCCCTGGCTTCTCAGTCAGCGATGAGGATGCTTGTTAAAAGCGTGTAAACAAATTGCGTTTATACACATTCACTCAATGCAGTCCTTGCTGTAAGACCCGTCATCCTCTTGGGGGTTTTATTGTGTTCAGCCGCCTGTCGCATCCTTCTTGTATCTTTGTAATGATAATGCGCTTCGACGATGTGCTCCTTCACAGTTTTCAGGCGTTTAACGTTCCATTCAGTGGATGAGAGGAAGTAAACAGTCGAATAGACCTTGCCACAGTTAGCTGTAGGATGCCTATACCAGCATAGTAAGGTGCTGCTGATTGGGCTGAGGTTGGGCGTATTTGCTGATGCAGGGTTTCTGATACCGTGGTAATTACTAATGTCAATGGATCTGGTAAGGGGCATCTCCCTTTCAAGACGTAATGAGCCAGTGAAAGGCTGGGAAATTACCAAGATGTGATGGTGTCAGACGAATAGACCGTTGCTAGTAGGCTTTTATGTAATGTGACGCCTCAACGGAGAGACATAAATGCTAGAGATTCTGAGTCATTACATGGCGCTCACGAAAACCACTTTAAAATCTTGTTGGTAGTACAATGGATGCCTTCCAAGCTATCGACTTTAATAATGTTTGGTAGACACTACATGAGAAAATCTGTTTCTTACAGGGGATGGTGGTGAAATGAAGCACAGCCTAATGACGTTGGATGTGGGTATTCGAGAACACCCACTTTTAAAACTTCGTAGAAGTAAGCTCAGCATTTTCTGCCACTTAATGTGCAATCAGACTTTTAAATAAAGAGATGTCCGGCGATTGGTTTTCAGAGTGTGCTATCAGAACTTTAAGAATTTTTTGCCGTAAAAACTATCACAGGCAAGGGAAGATCAATTGTCTGTTTTGGTAGCTCACGAAAAGGACAACTTCACAATAGAAATCTTACAGTATATACCAGCTTGTCGTCGGGAGATAATTCTCTGGCAGACTTGACGGCTTTGAAGACTTGTGTAAACACATATCATGCTGACAGTCTAGTCAGCAGTAATAGCAATAATGTTGAAGGAGGAATATTGGGATAATGAGGTTAATAAATTCAAAGTGGCAAAATTAGCATTTAATCGAGAAACGTCCGCGGAATGTATACCACTCCCAAGCTCTTTTGAATTGTTGAACTCCGAGTTGTATGTGAAGTTCAGAGTAAATATTTAGGAAAATAGAGTGAGCTTTCCTTTTTATGTCGAAAAAATTTCGAGGTTTCGCCTAATAATCAATTGATCTCTTTTATTTCAACATTTTCAAAAAGTAATTTGCCGAACGGAACAGTGTAGTTTTTCAAATAAAACCCTTTAATACACAACTTTTTGTCAATTAATCGCTATGATTAAGAATATACTTAGCAGCCGAGATTCATGTGAACAGCATTGGAACGCGTAATTGACTTACGAAGGTGGGCTGAAAAGTTCCGGCCTAACAAAGATACAAGATATTTTTTTCTTTAAATGTATTTTTATTTTTCTACATAGTCTCCTTGTAGCTCTACAAACTTCTCCCATCGATTCTCCCAACTCTCTAACCCATCCAAATAGTACTCGACTTTTTCTTTACAAAATAACTGTTCACGAAGGTGATTGCCTCCTCGTTTGACGTAAATGTCTGTCCTTCGAGCGCAATTTTGAGATTAGGGAACAAAAAGAAGTCGCTTGGGGCTAGATCTGGTAAGTAAGGCGGATGGTCAAGCAGTTCAAACCGTAATTCGCGGATTTTTGCCATGGCAACCGCTGAGGTGTGAGACGGCGCGTTGTCTTGGTGAAAAAGGATTTCCTTTTTCTGCAAATGCGACCGGCCTTCCGCATTTTCTGCCTTCAGTTGGTCAAGTAATGATGCGTGGTATGCTCCTGTAATGGTTTTTCCTTTTTGAAGATAATCAATTAAGATAACTTCATGACTATCCCAGAAGACAGTCGCCATCATTTTCCCAGCCGAAAACACAGTCTTTTTTTCTTTCTTTTGAGCCGATTCCCCCTTTGTAGTCCACTGTTTTGACTATATTTTTGTTTCGGGCGTATAATGGTGTATTCAAGTTTCATCGACAGTAATTAATCGCCGCCAAAACTCGGATTTATTGCGCTAAATTGCGCCAACAGAGCGTTGGAAATGTTCATTGGAACACGTTATTGGTTTAATGTGAGCAAACGCGACACCTAACGCACGGAGACCTTTCTCATGCCTAAATATTAATTTAATATGTGACAAACACGTTCTTTGGACATTTTCATAGCCTCTGCTATCTCTCTCACTTTAATTCAGCGGTCGTGTAGCACCATTTGGTGAACTTTAGGGATGTTATCGTCAGTTGTTGCAGTTTTTGGACGTCCCGAACGTTTATCGTCTCCCAAGCGCTCACAGCCACGTTTAAATTCAGCTGCCCAAAATTTTACGGTGGTAAATGATGGTGCAGAGTCCCCATGCACAGAGTCCAACTCATTTTTGATTTGCAGCTCCATAGTCAATTTTGTCCATTTTCATACAAACACTCACATCGACACACTTAAACGACTGTCCAAGAAAAACTGGGCGGCCAAAATGGGTGAAATTTTGGTGAGTAACTGTCAAAAAATGCACAACTAGATCCATTAGCTGTTATTGACGACGAGTGTGTAATAACTTTATTTCCAGCCACTTTAAATACCACACACACTTTAAATTAAATTTTGTTTTTTAGTTATTACTGAATATATTTAATCTTATGTTTTTTTGAATCTTATGTTCACACACTTCTATTTTATTCAAACCTTTAGATCATTACCGCTTACTTAATGCACTTACTTATAGTCACATTTGGGTATAATACCTTATTGTTACAAATCTTTATTAAAAGACACTTTATTATTCTTTACTCTTTAGTAATAGTCACTTAATTGTTAAAATCTTTATTGCTGGACACTTTATTATTTTTTACCGTTTCGCCCAGTCTCGTAACCAACTACCGACCGTTCCAGTCAACTCTTAAAAACCTACTCCCGTGCCGTCTCGACGAATCGTCTAGAACCAACTCGTTTAACGAAGACTTTTTTCTTCCATCCTGCAGATCGAAGGATAGGTTCTTTTTTTCTGCTTGGCCCTTTTGCCAGCCGCTATTTCCTTTCTTTATCTTTCCCAGCTTGGGATCAAAAGAGGAAACACCAAGGAAAAATCAACAGAGAATCGTGCTAATGCACATTTATGATCCTCTATGTTGTTCGGCGCTTAGACGAAGGTGCAATTCGATTTATGCCGCAAGTTGTTTGTTCTAGCCGAATGGGCAAGGATGTTGTGCGGGTTCTCTATATCACATGGAGAACCAATCCACAATTCCAACCAATTTTGACCGTTAACAGCGCGCCACCATAACCCAAATCTGCAATAGCAAACATTCGCAAACATGCAAAGAGCGCACTTCCCATCTGCAACACCACCCATTCCCAAATCTACAATCGCATACACCCCCAAACTCACAAAGAATCCATTTCCCAATCTGTAATAAAATGCATTTTCAAAACTTACAACAGAATATAAATCATCTCCCCCACCCAAAAACCACTTCGGTTAATTTCCTACTTAAACTATATTTCTCGCTTGCAACCAAGCAGCATTGATAACCCCCGAAAATCATTCCGGCTCACATCCTGCTTAAACCATTACCCTCGCTTGTAACCAAGCAACATTTAGTTTCCCCGGAAACCATTTCGGCTCCCATCCCAACTAAACCAATTGAAACAACACCAATTCTCCCCGTACTTAGTCGTGTTTCCAAGACCAATTTCCCGGTATACATAGCGACAGAGGAATCCAATTCAGCCTGTACGGCAGTAATTCGCTGGAACCAAATTCCCTATGCTCGCATAGCAACCCTTTTCAAGTTCCTAGAAAGTGGCAGTGCGTTTATTTAGATATGAATCCACTGCCACGACACAATGAATAGATTCTCGCCCCTTTCTAATCAGTCGAGTTTGGTACGCTGAGGAGCACGTACACCGCGAGTCGAGTCAGCCCTTCTGTTTTACGAGGCGTAAGGTCAAATCACCATAAGATGTTTCAAAAAGGAATCAATCGAACGATCGTTGCCATAAAGAATTGCGTGTATTTAATAATATGTTTCAAGAAGAAGTCGAACAATCATTGCCGTAAAGAATCGTGTGCATTTAATAATACGTTATTAAAGAAAATCGAACACTGTTTTCATTAGTGTCAAAAGGATAAATAAATTAAGTGCATTACAAGGATAAGATCACTTAAGGGTCCCTTATCAGCACCAACATTGCAAGTTATATTTTAAAAGATGTTCATAAGTGGCGCAAAAAACAAATACTTATAGACCAAGAAAAACTCCGTGTGTTTTATTTTCCTTTTCTGCAAGTGCACAGGTGTGACGAACCGTTGACCTTCGTGAATATTTTTAGTGCACAAGCCGTTGATGAGTGATAGGAACCCGTGTCGTACGCCGGCACACAAACTTAAACCCCCAAAATTTCTTCTGTGGGAAATCGTGAGGGAACACAAAGGAAAGATAAATAGAGGATCGTGCTAGTGCACATTTATGATCCTCTATGTTGTTAGGTGCTAAAGCGAACGTGCAATTCGTTTTATGTCGCAAGTTGTTTGTTCTAGGCGAATGGGCAAGGATGTTCCTTGTGGGAAGTGGTTTAGGTAACCAAACCTTTTAAGGATCATAAAAATGCAGACGTGCAATTTATGATTCTCAACAACTTTACTTGAAAGTTGGTCATCTGGTCCACAGATTTGAATCCAGGGGATTCTGTGTGTTGAACATATGGTTCGTTCTTTCAGGTCTTGGATTCAACTTAAATTCAATATGGGCAAATTGAACGTGTAGTTCAATTTGTTTGATATTGAATTGCTATCGCGATGTTTACTGTATTTGCGAGTAATGATGGAGCTTAGCTCTAAAGAGGTAGGTATTCAGGGGTGGAGGGTTTTGTGCGTAACAAGTGCTACTATCTCCACGTTGAGGTCGGAAACTTTTGAGTCCACCCATGCATATAGAAAGATAAGTTGTCACGATGTAACACATTTTTAGTACCCCTATACGTAAACTCCTGGATAGTATAGTGGTTAGTATACCTTGCTAAGTAAGGCCAAGACCGCCTCCCGGTTGTAGTGCCGATGATGATGATGATACGTAAACTTTGCAACCTCGTGTCAGGATCGTTCCAACCATACTGGTGATTAAGTTAAACAAGTTTGTGTCTTCTTTAAGTTCGACGACTTGGTTGCTGATTGAGGCAGCACTACTGGTGATTCACTTTCTCCTAAAAGTGTTTAGTGTAAACGCCTACAAAATGAAGATTTTTCCACGATCCTTAAATTATAAAGCACAGTACAAGCAAAAGAAGTCACAAAGACAAGGAAAAGCATTATCAATATATAACGTTTTCACACTAGAGGTATATCATCTGAATTGGGAACGATATCGAAAGGTAAAATGTTGTTCACTTTTTTAACAATTGTGAAGTTAAAGCAATGGAGAATTGAACCATGAAGAGATACACCAACGACCAACGCGATAAAAGAGTGGAAATATTTCACGAATAAGCCGAACACAAAAACAAAACACATTTCGCGTATTACCTGATTTTTTCGGGCAGCATCGTCGTCCTACTGAGCTCGTAATTTTGAAGATCGTGTAGAAATTCAAAAACACTGATGAACATAGCCCCGTCCAACCCGTGCCATCGAGAACGTTGCTGCTGCACATGATTGTAGAGTTCAGCATCTGGACACATCAAATCCCCATCGTGTCAGGGAGCCCCCAAATTGTTGCACTTTCCTCGAAACGAGGTGAATGACGGTTTGAAAATTGGTTTCCCAACCCGACCTTTTTGCTTTTTTCGGCACACTCGCACCGTGTGGGTATGTTGACCACAGAGTTCGCACCGTTGTCCGTTCACATTCGAAATATCGCTCCGCTTTAAAACCTTTTTGGTTTCCGTGCTAGACGGGCTAGTGGGGCTTCGGCCTGCCTTGGGTCGACGGTGCTGAGGTCGGTGCTTCCGACTCGTTAAGCCTGTAGTCGCGCTTTTTCTCTTCTTTGAGCCATGGTCGGCTCAGAACTGCCAGAGCCAGAACGGCTTTCGCCTGCCGTGGGCCGACGGTCTTGTGAACAAGGCATCTTTCGCGTCTAGCCCGCTCTACTTTTCAGTCTTCAAGGACTCGGAACTAGAAGAACTAGAGCAGTTTTGGCTTTCATGGAGCCGGCGGTGTTGTCGTGGGATTTCTGGCGTTTGCTGCCTTTGTAGCGAGCATCTCTGTGGCCTTTTGGTCTCTTCTTTTTGACCTCTTGTTACCCACGATTGACCGCGCTGGTCTGCTGATGGGTTTTGGCGTTGACGTTCAGTCGCGGTCAGTTGAGCGCGTGTTAGGGAGGGTGCTGATTTGGAATTCCTTGTTTTTTGCCACCTCACCTTCTATCTGCACCTTTCTCGCGTGTGTCCTTTACGGTCACAAAATTCGGAGCAAAATGGGACACTATAAACCCTGGGGTTCGGCGTTGCTGGTTTTTTAAGAGCAGAGGGTGCATGTAGATGGTGTGCACGGCAATCCTTAAAGACGTGCCCACATTGCCCGCAATTCTGGCAGAATGGAGTGTTTCGCCTTTTTAGGCACTCGTCGTACAGGTGTCCCCTTTTGATGCAAAAACATACGGGCAGCTAAAGGGTGCACCGACCGAGTCCCTTAGACCTGGGTACGCCAGCTGTGGTGGAACAGGTCACCGTCAGGTTGTGTGCAATTGCAGCCCCAGGCCCCGTTGGTGAGAACCCGCCCTGTGGTTGGGGCAGGGTTGCAGTTGGCGCAGTCTGGGGTTCCTGTGATTAACACCCCACATAAAACTAGAGTTGACCTGTTAAGGTCTGGGTAGCGTCGAACGACCTACCAACCACATCCCGTGCAGCATGACGCCCCTCATTCACCGGTAGGTATTGCCTGTAAAGCGAGTCCTGTGGTAGCTGATTTTAGTTTACCGTCAAGAATTCTATGCACGGTCCTATCATCGCCCATTCGCGCTACGTGTCCGGCCCATCTTAATCTTCGCGACTTGATTACTCTCACTCTTGATAACTTGATTACTCTCACTCTTGATAACTCTTCCAATTCGTGGTTGTGGAGTTTCCTCCATTGTCCTGACTCCTTGTCATATATACCGCCAAATATACCCATAAAACTTTATTCTCGAATACGCGGAATTTGTTCTCTTCCCGTTTTGTGAGAGCCCATGTTTCGCATCCGTATAGAGCAATCGGCATGATTATGGTTCTATAGATTCACAGGGGGATGGTACGTATAATGTACTTCCTGCAAATACGTTGGTGAATTTAAGAGTGAGTGGGTAGGGTCGAGTGCCCTACGATCACTCGGTGGTGTTGTGGGGGAAGAGGAGTGAAAAAAAGCCTGTGGGACCTGCATAAATGGAGTGGCCTGGGGGTTCAAAGACGTTGTCGTGGCGGTCAAAGGAGCTACCTGGGATGCAAGTGTTTAAGATTGCCAACACTGGGAGAGCTCTCCAACAAAAGGGAGTCCGCTGTTACAACGGCTGGTTCTGTGTTTTCTTTATTACGTAGTACCAGCACGTAGTACCGAGAATAGTCCTCCAGTATACTATCGAGGAGCAGTCCTCTCTAATACCACCAGTTATAACGAACTTCGCCATGGATGGCGAAAATGGTCCTATTCGCCTGTCCGTACGACGACTGTCCGTACGATGACTGAGAGACATGGTGAGTCAAGGGAGGTCGCGTTGGATATCTCCAAGGTTTTTGACAGCGTTAGGCAAGGGGCATTGCTGAGCAAACTTCGTTTATACGGACTTTCCCACCAGCTTTGCGACTGGCCCAAGAGCTTCCTCGTAAATCGATCGATGCGAATTGTTGTAGACGGTGAGTATTCGGATCTGTATCCTGTTAATTCCGGGGTACCTCAATGTTCTATTTTGGCTCCAATCTTGTTTTTGCTTCACATAAATGATTTGTTAGAGTCAACGGATACCAAAGTGTTCAGTTTCGCAGATGATAGTACGCTTGTTACCTCCTTTTTGAGTGTTCGGCCGATTGGTGCATCTACGTCGTATCAACTGAGATGTAGACAGATTGACTCTCTGAGTCAGCATCTAGATAAGATCCTGCCAATCTCGTCGACTTCAATGGAGCGAAGACACAATATACAACATTCAGAAAGAAAAGTGGATCGTCGGTTCCACAGCTGATGATAAACGACTAGGCCCTCGAATCTGGTGAAAGCTTGAAATTGCTTGGCAGCCGCGGTCTGTGGGAATGTATGGTGGCATAAGCACGTGTCGAACATCGCCAGGTCCGCCTCAGGAAAACTAAGTTATCTTTTTAGACCCAAGAAATATTTTGCTCGGATCCAACTTCGGCTACTGTAAAAATCCCAAATTAGACCCACGAATAGAATAGAATTCTCAGGGCACCTATGTCTACAGGGGTTTTTATGTGTTTATTGTTTTTAAACATTTTTGTTCTCACTCTGCCCTTGGGTTTGTGAAACGCTGGTCTTAGGAATTCTCTAATCCTTACGTTTCCCGTTCTCTCTACATAGCCTTCGTCCGCCCCCTTCTTGAATACGTTAGTCAGGTCTGGTCTCCACACTATTCGTCCCATATCCGTAGAATCGAAAGCGTGCAACGTCATTTTCTGCGCTTTGACCTCCACGGCAATGTGCTTTATAATTAATAATTTCCTGGTACAAAGTGTGTGACAAATGTCTCGATGATATCGTTCTCGAACTTTGTCGTAGAATATAGAGATTTTAGTTGTCCGGAGAAAATCTATTTATAGCACAGATAGATATCCAACTTGTTGAAAAACGGTATCCCTATTTGCAAACACTTTATTTTGAAGAAAGGTATGAACCGTCGGATTAGTCATAATAACTTTCCAATAAGCAGAACCATACCATGCAACTTCTTTTGCCCATCCTCGCGTGCCCCATAAGACATGTAAGGTTAGCTTATATTAGCTTTACATTTTCAACATTAAAAGCCCGTTTGTTAGTGCATGATAAAGAGAAAATTTGTTTCTGTCTTAAATCTCCAAGGATGTGGTTCTTATGGTGAGTTGGTAGACTGAAACAGAGATTCACTTGCCTTCAAACTTGGCCTTTTCTCCCTCCATTATTTGTTTGATGGTTTTTGCCCTGCGGGTAATTGAAGAGCCATGGATGACAATTTATTAGTTAGTGGGAGGTGTGGAATATGCCTGATCCTACTCCTATGTAAGTAGAACAGATGTCTCCGTTTAAGTATTAAATTTATTATTTATTCCTCTTAGACCTTTGAGACTTACAATACTTTTAAAAGGTCTTAGTATCGTCTGGAAAGTTTATTTTTAAATCTCCCCATTGTGTTGAAAACTGGTGCGTATATTTGGGAATACCGCTTACATCGAACAACCTACTTCAGTCAGACAGAAAATTCGAGTTAGTTTTAACTTTTCAAATATTTGTTTGTCTTTCCGTTCCCAAGAGATAATCAGCCAACAATTACAATGTATTGTTGGGAAAATACCTTTACTTAGGACAATGATTTCTCATTATTTCCTTTATTTATTCTACGCATTTGTTCGAGACCTAACAATGCCAACGAGTTTCTCAATTTTTTTGAAGGATTTAATTCAAAAGTATCTCATGTCAATCCCCTATCTATAAAAGTTTCTCTCTAAGCATGGGTTTATTTTCCAAACATTGCTCACATTTCACATTCTTCTGCGATCTATCCTATAGGTTGATTGTATTCAATTTCTGAATCAGTTCTTCAAATAAACGAGGCAATCCTCTTCTGCAAAAAGAGCATCCTTGGTCATAAAAGAAAAAAATAAACGGAATCTCACAGACCATCAGTGCCTAAAAATATTTCTTACTCCGACCTTTAAGTGTGTGTCCCTATTAACCTAATTGGCATGAATCTGAGGGTTCTCATGTTATCGTTCGTCCACCTCATCCAACCAGCTCTTTCTACGCGATGCTAAAGCACAGAGAAACCGAGATATATAGAGAAAAAGGGGACGAAATAAGGTCTCTAGGGCATACATCTTCAGCAAAATCCTTTTTAAAAATATGAAATCCTGAGAGGACTGCTTAGAATCGTTGACGCGCTATTTCCACAATTTAACGTAACAAGATACTTGATGTGCAAATAAGGAACAACAGCAACAGCCATAACAGCCAAAGGACAACCACACGTAGGCGAATGAAGGAAAGGTGTCCACTTTCGTCGTGTGATATTGTTTGCTTCGTCTCCTTGGTCTTCTTGCTATGGCTCAATGTACCCAATATGGAAAGCTGATAGCGTCGATGCATCACTTGGTTTCCTTCAGCGTATACTTGTGTGCGTGTGAAACCGGTTTATAGGCACATGCATCTCCCCACAATCGTATTGTGGGTCAAGTTACTGCGATGAAACGGGTACATTCCTATGGAACAGTTCATTATCACACAGCTTAGGCTGAAGTAACGAGAAGGATGCCCTAAAGCATTCATCGCGTGACACTTTCCAACTGCCAACGTTTTCCTAAGCAATTAGTACCTTGTCCCTGACTTCCTATTGAAGTCTCTACGTACTACGTGTGGTACATATGTGTTTCAGCTGTAGTAAAACAAGACCGTTACCGCATCCCTTGTGTACGTGTGTATCGCTGCTAAACAAAAGCAATTATCCTTGAAATCACATGGGAACGCAACTCAGAGAGATTTGCTACGAACACATTCATCATTCGGTTCATGAAGTCGTCCCTTATCGTTGAGCATTCCGGCAAATGAGAATTGAATGAGACCTCTATGTCCGGCAGTAATCCGTTTGTGGTAGTCAACATGGGTCACGCCGGATATTCCACAAAGGATCAAATTGATTTTCATCCACTGGCATGGAGGAGAAGATGGACTCAATCCATCGTTTCTACCAGACATGTGAGATTTCAAAAACGACTTATCCCAGGCATGACATTTAAGCCATTTCGGATATTGTTTATCATTTAAGACTGTGTTATCATGGATAAAGTTGCTACAGAACGACGTAAGGGGACGATTTATCCGGTAAGAAGGATTTTTTTTATCCCGATTTCGCTGATACCAAGGAATTATCAACATAAAAATGAGATCACGTTATTGCAGGAGTCTATTTTAAAACTTGTGGCAAGCTACGGAATTTTCAATTCATTTGGTTGATTTTGCATTCCCACCAAGTAGAGTGTTTCTTGCACCTGACAATACAATTAGATCGTACGTAAAATAGGTGCGGCGGATAATACGCCTGTAACATATTTCCGGAATTGAAGGAAAAAAAAATTATACAAAATCTGTTGGATAGCGAGTAACTTGTCTCCTACAGAGGAGGGAAATCTGGTAGGCCACATGCACATATGGAAGTTGAAATTACGTGTTTCATATTAATTAGGCTTGAGAAATATGAAAAACTCACACGAAAAATTTTGACATTAAATATTAATCTCGTTGTCAGAATCTTTTGCTTTCAATAAACATTTTACTATTACAATTTGCATTTTCTCATGGAACGTCGGCTCACTATACAGAGCTCGAGCTGCACACTAGCTAGCCGATGCCCGATATAAGGCTGACATAACAGCATTACAAGAAATAAGATGGACGGGGAGTGGTGTAATTCAAAGAAACGAGTATGACATTTATTATAGGTGTCATGCAAAATACTGTGCTCGGGGTAGGCTGTCTAGTAAGCAAAAAACTGAAGCCTGCCATTATCGGCTTAATTCAATAAATTAAAGGCTATGCACTTCTTACACCTCACTTTACACCCCTTCTCAAACATTATCATCATCATTCGGCACTACAACCGGGAACCGGTGTTGGCCTTATTTAGCAAGTCTTGAGGCATGTTAAATTTTCCACAGTGATTTAATTTTTCCGGGCAAGGTCATGAGTCTTGCGCTCAAACATTATAATATTTTATTAATTTGATTCCATCATCCTTGCATCCAATACCCATATGATCAATCCTCAAATATTCTGCATATAATGGAATACTCGCCTTTCCCACAAGCAATACAATGCATACAATTAAAATTCGCATTCATTCAGAAGTAAAGCCTTCTCCACGGGCAATTAATTCATATCGCATACGTTGCGATATTTACCCATTCATGCCCACCTTCCAAAGCCAAAACAATTATCATCTGTCAAACACTTGACCCACTCCCCAAGGCCACTGCATTCTGCTTCGTACTACAAAAATCAAGCGAGCACCTGTCCGCGGACCTACACGGTTTCATATTGCAAATACATATTTTTTTGGCGGGAAACAAGTGTGATACACGATATATGATCACAAGCGATGTTGTCAAAGGCCACCGACTACGAAATAACTAAGCGTCGGAAAAGTGCTGAGTTCGACGAAACAGCGGGCACAGCAGTGAGGCGAAATTAATCGCACGATTGGCACACGCGGACAATGCCCTATAATTGGTTCTTCATATGAAATAAATTAAGTAATTGCTCAATTCTTTGTCGCTGCATTTTTATCGGGGCAAATTAAACGATTATGGAATATTGCGAATGGCCTATGACAGGCAAATAACCTCAGAATAGGTTACACGTTCTAGGTGAGGAAAATGCATCATATGCATTAACTCACAACAATAGGTTGGTATAAAAAGGGTAGTACAAATGAGTTTCTTTGCAGTGCAGTGCAGTGTTGTAATCAAGGAAGAAGACTGCGGCCAAACGCATAAGAACAGCAGGCTAGTAAAAGTTAATAGTAAAGGTTAATAGTAAAAAGTTAGCAGTAAAAATTAATAGTAAAAGTTAATAGTAAGAGTTAGAAGTAAAAGGCATAAGTTAACGGGATCGACATTCCCGACTGTTTAATAAACAAAGTTTCAAAGTCAAATGAAGTAAAGTGTTTCCTTTTAATCCCGGAACCCCAACTCAAAGAAGTCTGCCCAATAGGAGAAGCCGTCCCCAAGAACAGGAGGAAGCCTGGTAAGGTTAAGCCTGGTAAAGTTAAGCCGCACTGGGTGAGTAAAATTCCGGCAACTAAAGAAACGGTAAGCCGCAGAAACCTGCCAACATCTTAAACATAAACAACATATACCAAATAACAACCTCCGATAAATAAATGTCAAATCAAATCAAATCGCGATAATCAAATATTAAATGCTAATATGGGAGATTACAACACTGATGTTACACACTCTTCGCGTACGAAGCAAGTTTAAGCACATAAGCCTCATAAACGTTCACGGGCCTA
The DNA here is from genome assembly GCA_963931805.1 of Microdon myrmicae. Lineage (NCBI taxonomy): Eukaryota > Metazoa > Arthropoda > Insecta > Diptera > Syrphidae > Microdon > Microdon myrmicae. Next base: position 18,496,652 of record OZ007497.1, read on the forward strand.
CAGAGGAGCCCCTTACGACGAAAAAGAAGAATTCTACGAGAACATGGAATGAGTCCTCAATGCCTGTACAAGATACGATCTAAACATCGTTGTTGGTGATTTGAATGCGAAAATAAGTCGGGAGACGATTTTCATGCACTACACAGGTAAACTATGGGAACCCTAATGACAATGGACACTAATGACAATGGACTACAAGTCATCAAACTGGCAGCATCAAAGAACTTGGTCGTTGTGAGTACAGGTTTTCGCGTAAAGATATCCACAAATCCACCTGGGTATCATCGCATGTAGCCACTCGCAACCAAATTGACCATGTGTTGATAGATCGCCGCCACTCCTCGAGTCTGATACCTGGCAATGCAGCCGTTTTATGGGACGAGGGTACGCGAAGAGAAATATAAAGAAGTTAGAAGATCTGAAAAAAGACTTCACAAACAAAAGAAAAGTGCCTGGGAAAAAAACCTTCTCTGTGAAATAAATAAAAGTAGAGAGCGAGGCCTGCACTCAGGTGTGGAAGTTCTACCAAATAATTTGGTATGACGCGGTACACACCACGCTGCATTTACTGCAAGCATAAAGAGGGTAATCTGATCACCGGCCCTGAAGGTCTTCTGCAGCGATGGGGAGTGCACTTCAATGAATTGCTAAATGGTTAGTTCACAGAAGAATTCCAGGTTCCACCAGTGCAAGATCAAGACCAAATGCTGCCGCCACCAAGCATTGAGCAAACATTACAAGCCATAAGACAGCTAAAATCAAATAAAACCCCCGGAGCTGATGACATACCAGCTGAGCTGATCAAACAAGGAGTGACAGCGTTACACCATGCAATTCATGAGATCGTGGTGCACATATGGGGCAAGAGGAGATGTTGGAAGATTGGTGTCGTGGAATAATTTGCCCCATACATAAGAAGGTAGATATCACAGTGTATAGCAATTATAGGGTATAACATTGCAGAGTACCGCCTATAAGATACTCTCCACTATCCTCCAAGATCGGGTATCCCTATACGGTAAAGTCATGGGTGGTCAATATCAGTGTGGCTTCATTCCAGACTAACCAGCGATTGATCAGATATTCACCCTTAGACAGGCGATGGAAATATGTCTGGAATTTAAGATTCCATTATATCATCTATTCGTAAACTTTAAGGCCGCCTATGACAGTATTGAGTTCAGCATTCCAAGCAAATTGCTACGACTTTGTAGTTTGACCATGACCAACGTAACTAGTCAAGTAAAAATAGCGGGATTTCTGTCCAAACCAATTAATATCTTCAATGGACTCCGACAGGGGGACGTTCTGGGGTGCCTGCTCTTCAACCTGGTGTTGGAGAAAGCAATTTGTGACTCTGGCGTTACAACTAGAGGGACAATTATCACAAAATCCACCCAAATACTTGCCGGCGCAGATTACATCGACATCATCGGTAGGGCCGCGTGCCCCCGCGTGTGGTCGCGGCGGTTATCAGGGGACCGACCATCGACGTGCGCGTGTTGTGAGTTGAATGGCGACTGACTAATAATGGAAAGAATCTATTCATCGTGTTGTGGCGGTTGCGTCATAGCTGAAATAAACTTACTGCCACTTACTAGGAACTTGAACAGGGTTGCTCTGCCTGTCTAGGGAATTTAGTTCCGGAGAATCATCGCCGTATAGGCTGAGTTGGGTTCGTTGTTTTACAGCATATAAATTTCCGCTGAAATTAAGATTGCTTGGTCGCAAGGAACGAATATAACTTAAGTAAAGAATTAACCGAAGCGGTTTTGGAAAAAATTATATGTGGGGTGATCTAATTGAGGGAGATAATTTATAATTTATCCTATTGAATTGTATTCTGTTGGAAGTTTTGGGAAATGCCTTTCATTGCAGATTGGGAGATGGATTCTTGCAAGTTCGAGATGGATGCGCTTGCAGATTTTGAATGGGGAGTTGGATTACGGTGACACGCTCTTAGCGGTCAAGGTTGGTTGGAATTGTGGGTAGGTTCTCCATGTGGTGTAGAGAGCCCCCACAAACTCGTCGTCCAACCACGTCCTCCTTTTATAGCTTTGTGGCTCCGGCATCGATGTCGTATGTGTGGTGGTGCTATGGGCACTGCTTACAAGTAGTGTGCTATGACTTCTGGGATCATTCAGAACTCTGCATAAATTTAAGACGCTGTGGCTTGTGGGATTTTCTAGGAATTAACAAGCTGTCGCTTGAGACGTCGATCGAAGAATTGAATACTGCATCGGCAACACTATAAGTGATGCTTATTGTATATTTTTACCAAACACTCAACACATTTCTGAGGAGATAAAAATCATTTGCCACTATCTATATCTCGAATCGACCACAGGTTTTATTTTCAATTATGGTTACAGACGTCATTTTCACAATGCTCCGCTTCCGTGTTTCTACATTCGAAAACTACCTCTCCGTCAGCCCTTGTAACTTGACCTATTTGGCTTGTCGCCAATTCTGTATCTGTCTAAATGAATAAAGCCATCACAATAAATGTTTATTATTTTAAACAATTAATTAAACAATTACTAATTAGAGGTTACGACATCTGTTGCATAAATTAACATTCAGTGAATAGCCAGTGAACTCGAACAAGACTGGATTTGATAACCTTGGCGATCGCCGTGCTTTTTCGAGGACTCAACTTCAACGACATCTATTATACATAAAAATTATCGAAATTAAAAAAAATGTGTTCAATTGTTTAATTGTCAAGTGTTTTGTATATATATAATAATAAAGGTTTTAATAAAATAATAAAGGTTTCTATATAATAAAATAATAATCATCATCATCGGCACTACAACCGGGATCCGGTCTTGGCCTTATTTAGCAAGTCTCTCCACCGGTATCCGGTGCTTACTTGTTAAATTGTCCATAATAATTTGTTTTTTCGGGCAAAGTTATTATCCTTGTGCCAAATAAAATAATAAAGGTTTCTATATAATAAAATATTAAATAAAACAATATTTTTAGAAAAAAAAAAACCTGAAAATTTCCACTAAAAAGCCCCTGGGTAATGTGTACTAGTACCTTAAGAGAGATCTGTGGGAAGCCTGTTCAAAAAAGGTAAATGCGTTGATTTTTTGAGCCAGTCAGCTAACTCTGATATAATATCACACGATCCACAATACAGAAAAGGGAAAGCGGAAGCAATGTCACGATTATCTAAGACACTGTCGGATTAAGCGTAAGTGTTATGGAACTAATTGTTGTTGCCATGAACTTTTCATTGAAAGTATTTCTGAATCATGTTCCCGTGCCAGTCGTCTGGCAGATGTTCAAATTTTAAATACCAATACTCTTCACATTCCTTCTATGCTTCATTCTAATCTCATCCTTTACATTTCCATATCGTTATATGTTAAGTAATGCAGCGCATAAAATTGTTATTCGTATACTTCAAACAAAAAAAATAATAATTATACACTCGTTCCAATGATTGCTACTGGGAAGACCTCTTCTATAACACCGAAATTTAGAACGTACATTCGGAATTGATATTTACTTACACGCCTACATTTCCCCCGAACGTATGCAGACTCATTGATAACTTTTTCAATGTGTACTTACGTTAAAACGGCAACACTTTAACAACTAAGAATTGCACACAACCGTTCTTAATCCTCCTTTTAAATTTGGGTAGGTAGAACTGTTTTCATAAGACCAGCCGATCCCTAAAATATGCTCAGCCTGATGAATTAAAGTAAATCTTTTGGCCAGATATCTGGTTAACCATCTGAAATGTCCTTCCTCTCTCGACATACGTCTGTTTAGGTGAAGTATTCAACTCTTAAAGAAATTAAATCTTTCTCATTTTCTTGACGACCTAATAAAACTAAAAAGGACGCATCGCACGCTTATGATTTGGTCGTTCAACAAGTTATTCTCCGAATCCCGCATCACAAGATTACTCACGCCCATATAAAAATGTCATCGCGACATGGGGCACATACCTTATCGGAATTCGCAATTACTTGCGCCCGTTCTTTTTGCTGTTTGTGTCGCCCACCTGATGACGGCTAACAATTACACGGCACCGCAAAAACCACACACAACGTTTAACCAGTAAGCCACCCAAGCAGCATATTTCCATCAATATCTTCATCCTTTAAGCGTCCATATACTCACATATGTATATATTGAAGACCCACGACTTTAGTTATGCCAAGCCGCACAGGATGTGCATTTCACATTCCCAAGGGGCAGCTCCAACTGATTTCGTATTTAATTGGAACTGTGGTTTTAGCGGTGGAATAAAACACCCTTAATTCAATTAGAGTCCGCAGACCACACACGCGCACCCTGAACATACCCAAAGTGAAGTCTTTTGTACTCCACCGATCACTATGCGACCATACGCAATCTTGTCTGATGAGTTTTGGTGAATTTGTGGATTTCTGTTGACCATTTCACTTTCCAACAGACACCATTCACCCAGCAGCCGAAATACAAAGTTGATTCGAAAGCTAATAAACACCTGTTCCACCTAAAAATGTATTCAACCACAGGAAATCATTCACTGGTACAACAAAAAATTAATAAAAACAAAAATAAAAACTAAACCGTGGATTGTTTTCTAACTCTGATAGGTCCTTTCCTGGAATTTGTCGTCCTTTGTCCATCTCCTTCCAAATAAGAACGCAAATAAACAAACAAAACACCGCTCTGTACATCTTACCTGATTTAGCTATAAAATTCATTTCACGTCGAGGTGGTTTACGAGTGCTGCTTACAGGAGTGGGACTAGGTCGTTAATAGTATCAGGCTTGTCCAAAGCCCGATACTTAATAATAAAAGTGGTCGGAGTTACATAGTAAGAAGAACGGTTTACTAGTAAAGTGAGGAACCATATCATACAATTTATCATTCTCACAGCATTCGGAAGCTGATTTTGCGGTTGTATGTCATACACAAATACGAACGGACTTACTAAGCCTTGTTAATCTGAAATATTTATTTTAGTTTAGAAGTTAATTGTGATTATTCTCCCCGTTCCAGTAATTGGGTTCTCATGCTCAACTTGTATGAATAATTGACACCTTTTTTAGAAGGCACAGTTTCAGCATCTTTCCAGTATTCCAATGACGCCGTTGTTTGCTATAGCACCTTCCTAGGAATTGACTAGCTGTATCCAGATGGCGTCTTCCTGTAAGTGGAATGATGTGTAAATAACAATGGTGCTCGACGCCAGTAGATCAATATATTGAAGTGAGTGGTTTTAGCATGTAATATTAACAGGTAGGAGGTTTAGAGATTGTGGCTGTAAGAGATTTAGCCGACTGTATGTAGGTTCAATGGACAAGTCTGCACTTTTATGAAAATTTAGTATATGTCCAACTGGATTTTTACAGAGACTCAAATTACAATTCGTCTGCAACAAATATTTTATTAGTTCATTCTACTGCCCCATTCTTGGCGAGAAATCGATTTAGGTGCAAGGAAAAGAATATTTGGGACAAGGGTGGGAAATTTATCCGGACTGGTTACACTGGCGCACTTACCGTATTCAATGTCTCCTCCATCAGAGCCCTTTTGAATTATGTGAAGGGTGGCTAAGAAGAACTTTATGGGGTGTGTTGCCTCTGAAATGTCAGGACGTAAGATGCTGAACGATCTGCATCAATCTTTTAAAGTAGAGTGCCGTAGCGGCTGGTCTTCTCTATCGTCAAATTTATGTTGGCAATCATGTCATGTTTCAATTTTCTCATTGTAGACGATCTTTGATATCCTGTTTGCGTGAGAGACGCTCGATGAATGGGTCTAATAAAACCGAGATGTTTATGGAGAGAAACGGGTGAGTATGAGTCTCTACCCTAGTAAGCAATCTGGGCTAGGAAGTGAAGTACACAATTTATTTTACTTCTTGTTAATTTGCAGAAATAATAAAACATCGAGAACTCAATCGTGTTAAAAACTTTATATTCGGTTCCTGTATTCTGTAAACACAACCATACTTCAGTTCTCAAAGAAAACAAGGTCAAGCAATATTTTAATACCTAATATTAAAAATTCATTTATTTTATCTTCAAATCAGCTTTTTATGAGCATCAGCATGTTGAAAAAATATGATACAAAACAGAACGTTTTGAAAACCCCCGATCGTTCTTCAGCGTGTTGCTGATAATAAGAAGTCGAATCTCATCTTGTTTTATTTCCCATTTGTGAAAGCTAAGTTCGCCAAGGTTATCAAATCCAGTCTCATTAGAGTTCACTGATTGTCCACTGAATGTTAATTTATATAACAGATGCCGTAACCTCTAATTAGTAATTGTTTAATTAATTGTTTCAAATTATTATTATTATAACATTTATTGTGATGGCTTTATTCATTTAGACAGATGCAGTGTTGGCGACAAGCCAAATAGGTCAAGTTACAAAGGCTGATGGAGAGGACGTTTTCGAATGTAGAAAAACGGAAACTTAGCAATCCGAAAATGAGATAACTAAGCCGAGTTGAAAATAAAATGTGTGGTCGATTTGAGATATAGATAGTGGCAAATGATTTTTATCTCCTCAGAAATGTGTTGAGTGTTTGGTAAAAATATAGAATAAGCGTGACTTCTATACTACTACGCACAGCTTTACACTTAATTAATATGATTTGAAAATAGTTATACAGAAATGGAAAAATTAGAAGAAATGATTTCATTTTTAACTGGTACATACCAACTTTTCTTCTCTTTTTATAAAGAACAGTGTTAGCGATGCAGCAATTAATTCTTTGGAGGACGCCTCAAGGCACACCGTGTTAATTGCTGGAAAATGCCACAAGCCACAAGCCACAGAGTCTTAATTTTATGAAGAGTTCTGAAATTGCCCAAAGTTAGAGCGCACTACTTTTAAGAAGCGCACACAGCAGCATCACACATATGATATCGATTCCAGAGCAACATACCTATAGAAGGAGGACGCGGTTGCACGACGAGTTCAATTCCTCCATTGTCATTTAAGTTTAGTTTTTTTTTTTTAATGCCACATTTATTAACAATTCAGTTACAGATTTTACTTAAGACTAAATGTTAAATTCTATTTCACAAATATCATTCTTACGTTAACTTACTGGCTCTTCGCAAGCACTCTAAACTATACATTATCAATCTATTGTTTTTCTTATGCCTTGCGGCGTACAATAACTAGAATTCTAAAAACATATCATAATAATTGATATGTTTTCTTTTTAATATTTGTTCTATTATTTCTATATCATGCTTTTTTTTTTAAATACCTATATAGGAAAGCTATACTACTACTACTACTATTTATTGGCCTGTAGGAAGCCGGAAGTTCATGACCTCATCGACCCGACTCCGCCGTTGTTCCCTGTCCTGTGCGCTCTCCTTCCATGTTCGACCATCGGATCCGATATCCTCGATGTCTAACCTAACATTGTCCTCCCATCTCCGTCGCGGCCGCCCTGTCGGTCACTTTTCCGTTGGCCTACCGTCAAGAATTCTATGCACGGTCCTATTGTTGCCTATTCGCGCCACGTGTCCGCCCCATCTTATTCTTCGCGAATTGATTAAGCTCACTATTGTAGGTTTGCGGTATAGCTGTTCCAATTCGCGGTTGTGGAGTTTCCTCCATTGTCCTGCCTCCTCGTCATATTTACCTCCAGAGATACCCCTTAAAACTTTATTCTCGAATACGTGGAATTTGTTTTCTTCTCATTTTGTGAGAGCCCATGTTTCGCATCCATATAGAACAATCGCCATGTTTATGGTTTTATACACCCGGAGTTTTATATTACGTGATAGCAGTTTGGATTTCAGCAGTTTACTGGCTGCATGACAACTAGCGTTGCCGGCGTGTAGTCTTTTGTTAATTTCCTTCGACATTCCGTTTCTGGTCGTCAGTATCGTTCCCAGATATTTAAATTCTTTAACTTTTTCAAATATCTTGCCTCTGACGTTTATATGTGTTCTCTGAGGTCCACCTGGTCTCGCCGAAATGATGTATTTTGTTCTGTCTTCATTTATTTCTAGGCCCACTTCTTCTACCGCTTGCGTGATAATTTCACTGTTTTTGCTTACAGTTTCTAGATTATCGCACAAAACGGCGATCTCATCCGCATATGAGAGCACTTGTGTGACCCCGTTCAGGAATGATTCGGCCATGTTGTCGTCTTGTACCTTTCTGATGACGTACTCGAGTACAAGGTTAAAGAGACATGGTGAGAGGCCATCCCCTGTTTTAGTCCGTCCCGGATTTCAAATTGTTTTGAGAGGTGGTTTTCTATTCTACAATATGGTAGAGTCCTTGCCTTGCGACTGAGTCGTAGATTTTTTTGAAGTCAACGAACCGTTGGTGAACCGTCTCTCCGTATTCCCATTTCTTTTCCAGTAGTTGCCTTATTGTGAACATTTGGTCGCTGATTGACCGGTTCCTACGGAATCCGCATTGGTAGTCTCCCAATATGTCTTCTGCGTACGGTGTGATTCTCGCCAATATGACATTTGTTAGTATTTTGTATGTGGTTGGGAACCTTTTCGAAAATGGGGACGACTATTGAGGTTTTCCATTCTTCCGGAATGACTTCCTTATCCCATATTGTTTTAATCAGGTGGTGGATCTTTCGAGTGGTTGCCTCCCTTCAATGCTTCACAAGCTCTACCGGTATGCAGTCGATTCCGGGACTCTTGTTGTTTTTCAATCGATTTATTGCGTCTACAACTTCGTCGAAAGAGGGCTCTGGAATCTGAGGCTCGGCTGTGTGTACGTCTAGTGGGTTAATTTGGTGTTGATGGGTGCGCACATTGAGCAGGTTTTCAAAGTACTGCTTCCATCTTGTCACGATATTGTTTGTTTCTGTCACCAGCCAGCCGTTTGTGTCTCGGATTATTTTGGCTCTCCCTCAGTAGCCATATCTAATTGAGTTTATGCCAGCATACATACCTCTACTGTTCTTTGCTCTGGCATTTTCTAGGGATTTTTCGATCCGAGTCTTCTCCCATTCGGGTTTTTTGCGTTTGAAAAGTCTCATTGCCTCTTTCCGAATTGTCGTGTATCTTTCTGCGCTAACTTCATCATATCTTTCTAAGTGGATCACTCTAAGGCGTTTACGTTGTTCGATCTTCGCCCTGCGCTCACCGTCAAGCCAAAGTTTGGACTTAATTGTTTTCTTAAATCCGAATACCTTTTGGGCTGTTTGTTTGATTATGTCTCTGATCGATGTCCATTTAGTGCCCAGATTATTGGTTTCCTCTTCCCCACTACTCCCATTCTCTAGAATGCTAAGTCTATTCGTTAGTTTGTCTTGATGCGCAGGTCTTTTAGTTTATGAATCTCGAACTTTTTGCTTGTCTCCCGTGATTGCCCATGTGGGTTTATAGCGTTTGAACTAATAGTGAAGAAGATCGTGTGATTCGAACTGACGCTATGACAGCTCGAATCACGAAAAAAATTTTACCTAAGCGTTACACACACCAGGCTACTGACCGTGTTTAGAATTTGATTTCCAAACTCGACTATATTCCACTGGTGTGAATTATTTTTATTTATCGCTTGGTATACGGTCCTGATGTATTTTACTTATTTGATTTTTCGTTCGGTGTTCTTCACTATTTTTGCTTGTGAATTCTGTGTGTATCTGTTAGAATCGCTACACCACTCTCGCCGCAGTAACTTCGTTACGATCAGATTCGTATGCGGACGGCGGACGAACGAGAGAGAAACGAGAAAACGTCGGAGGCTGGGCTCTATGCGGAAGTCGTGACCGTGTGTGAAGTTCTGCTTTACTATGAGAAGTGTATGCTGCGTGTGTGTACAGATCACGTCGTAGTCACCAATTATAGCGTTTGAAATAATAGTGAAGAAAGCGTGTGATTCGAACTGACGCTATGACAGCTCGAATCACGAAAAAATTTTTACCTAAGCGTTACACACCAGGCTACTGACCGTGTTTAGAATTTGATTTCCAAACTCGACTATATTCCACTGGTGTGAATTATTTTTATTTATCGCTTGGTATACGGTTCTGATGTATTTTTCTTATTCGATTTTTCGTTCGGTGTTCTTCGCTATTTGTGCTTGTGAATTCTGTGTGTATCTGTTAGAATCGCTACAGTTTGCTGCGAGCCGACTTCTAATTTTGCCCATCACTAGAAGGTGATCGGAGTCACAATCTGCTCCTCTATATGATCTTACGTCAAGGATATTCGAGTGGTGTCTTTTGCCTATGAGGAAGTGGTCTATTTGGTTACGCGTTACGCCGTCGGGTGATATCCATGTGGCTTTATGGATTTGCTTGTGCTTGAACATCGTACTTTTCACTACTAGATCTTTGGACGCTGCGAACGTGATAATTCGAATTCCAATATCATTTGAAACGTCGTCTAGGCTCTCTTTACCTATAGTTGGTTGGAAAATGTCTTCCTTTCCAATATTCGGATTGAGGTCCCCGAGGAGGATTTTAACATCGAATGATGAGATCCCATCGAATACTTCCTCTGGGGTCTTGTAGATTGTGTCCTTCGTTTCTTCGTCCGTAGATTCTGTTGGGGCGTGTATGTTTATGAGTACATCTACATAATTGTACCATGGGTTCTCTATTTTTAGCACCGATATTCGGTCATTAATAAATTGCACATCTTTTACGTGGGGCGTAATCTTATTGCTTATGATGAAGCCAGTCCCGAGGTTATGTGTATCGGTACCTCCACACGTAAGTGTAAACCCCTTGGTTTCGATTACTTGATGTGGGAGTCGGACTTCCTGAAACGCGACGATGTCCATTTTATATTAATTCGCATTTTCTACGACCGTCTGTATTGCCCCGCACTAAGTCCGAAGAAGAGACCATTCGTTACTACACTCGAACGAGGAAAGTCACGCAATGCACTTGCAAAAGGTCGCTTCAAGAGTAGATAACCCGGTTCCTACTCCATCAAACTCCGGGTATTCTCAGCAAGCAAAATCAGGATATCAGAATAATTTAAAATCCTCCACCAGAACTACTCAAGCGTGCAACACTTAGGTGGCCGAAACCAGTCACACACGGCCTGCTCTTCTAGCTACAGCGCTCATTAAAGTTTTTACAGGTGGTGGCCAACCGTTGGATCCTGCATCGGAGGTTGCCCTCACTTCTAAGGGCGTCCACGCCAGTTGGGTCTCAAATTGGAAAGGAGCTATGTGAACGTCCTTGGCATTGGAGCAGCAATGGGCATGCAGGGCAAAGTCTCTGCTTTCAACCCAGCGATGGCCAGGACGATCCTTGGCCAAGCTAATAACTTTTCCCGGAAAAACAAACTATTATGGAAAATTTATCAAGACCGGATCCCGGTAGTGCCGATGATGATGAGAAGGAAGCTTCCACTTGAAACTGACTGCTTTGGTATTACCCAAACTAACTGCGAATCTTCCAACACACCAAATTCCATGTGCTAATTAGAAACATATCAAGCACCTTCAACTTGCTGAACCAGTAAAAATCAAGTAAAATTGATATTTACCCCTATGGCTCAACGGACTGAATTTGGATGGGTACTACTTGGGTGTATAATTTCCAACAATCAGACTACTGTTAAGGGGACATTCCGGTTTGTTCGGTTAAAAAAATCAATTTTTTTACTTAATCGATGGTTTTATCCTTCAAAAATAATATGTTAAAATTTGGAAACGAAATCTTAGGCGGTTCTGAAGTTATAGGTCATTAAAGGCTCGGGTCTCTCGCGGATACAAATTCGTACCATAGGTGGCAACTACCGTGTATTTAGAAAGATGCAGACTATCCATTTATGGGCATTAATTTGCTTCGCTCTTGGCTTGGGCCAACTGCCACTTCTTTGAATATCTCGCAATCTTGTGCGACTGAACAACCTGTTGTTTGGGCAACATACTACCACAAAATATCAACCGATGAAAATCCGCAACATCAAAACTGTCCAGAGGGCCCGGAGGCATGGTGCAAATGGAAACGCGCGGACGCTGCGAATGAGCTGTCAAAGTTCCACCACGACAAACCTCCCTTGGATCCTAAAGTACGAACAGCTATTTACCCAGTTTACGTAAAACTGACAGATCTGTCCAGGTGCCACTCTCATTTGACAAGAGGAACACTATATGCCACCCTGGTAAGGGCAGCTTTTCATTCAAGATCTGTCTTCAGGATTCACGAAGGACGACGAAAATAATGATTTTGTTAGGCATTGCACGTCTATACGATCCGATGGGATGAATTCTCCGTGTGTCGTCATTGGCAAAATTATTATGCAAGATATCAAGAAACAAAACAAGCGTGTGACTGCGAGCTTCCACCAACAACTGCTTCAGCATGATACAAGTTGAAGACCGATTTAAAAGCCCTCAATGGTGTGGAGATTCCTCGATAGTCAATCAGTTCGTCGACAAAAAACATTTGTCGGTATCTTTTTCGAAGTTTAAAAAATGAAACCGACTGGCTGCCATCGTTGTGAAATGAACAGACCACACCCTCTAGTGGACCAACGTACGACTGGCTGTCGTTGTTGTTGAAATAAAAAGACCCTGCCTTCATTGGCAAGAATCACTTCGTGCTTTAGTGGTATTGCTTATAAAAAAACATACTGTGAATCTCCAAGACTTTGCTGTCGAGGAAGGCGCAGCAGTCGCATTCCTGGTTGTCCTGGTGGTGCTAGCGGAGGAGGAGCTGACGATGTTGCCGAGCGCGGGCAGAACGGGAATGCCCTGCTGACGAATAGGTTGATTCGAAACGATACTGTTACGATTTCTAGTAGTTACACTTATTTAGTGATCAAGAAGCAGAATGTCGGAGTCTGTCCGCTCTGGTCAGCAGTATGAAGTTTCTTGCTCTGTCTCGTTCACCTATCTCCCACATTCACTTTGATTTTATGCACTTTAAAAGCTGTATATGGAATACTTCCTTTTACATTTTACTATTGGTTTCGCTTGCACTCTAAAGCACTCTAAAGACTTCTGACAACGCATGCAACAAAATACGAGTTATAAGAAGTTTCTTGCACTAATGAGTTCACGTTCCGTTGCTGTTTATTTGGTTTTTCATTAATCACACTAAGTTGGTTCCTATGGGCGCGGTACTGCTGACTGAATTTTCAACACACTGGTTTGATTTACCTTGACGATTGTAAAACCTATTTATAAATTCCCGCAACCACCAAGGTAGTGATGCTTCTTATTGACTTGACAGTCTGAACCCAACTAGTAAATGGGAAACAGGACTAAAACACTTTAACTCCTAGGGAATCTCCGCGTCGTACCAAAAATGTGGGCGTTCCCCTCCATGTCCTCACGCGTCAGGGTGTACTTCGCTTCACTATATATGGGTGAATTCGCTGATAAGCCGCACCTACTCTGCCGATCCAATATTTCGGATAACACAGCTGAGTAAACACTGAGTAATTCAGTGCCTCCTCTGCAAGTCTTATCATCATGCAACACAATTGGTATCGACATAGCGTTTAGACGTATCTATTAGATCTTTGTTCCGAGATGGGTAACGCTCAGCAACAAGATGTTGCTCCTACAAGGATGTTTCTTATCGCGTCACAGTTGTAAGCAAACCATTATCCCATCTCGATCATGACGATTGAGAGAAGAGTGCTTGTGCAAACATTAGTCATCTGGTCATTGTAATAACTACTGATAGCAAAGGGGGAGAGCTCTGACAAAGTGTACCCGGTCACTTTGTGGCGGTTCCGCCAAAACCTACGGCTCACTTACCTAAAAAAAAACGCATAACTTCTATTCTATCACATAATTTCGCTAATGCAATCGCATTAGCACCTTAAATGCTTTACGCATCTAGGATTATCAAAGGTACAATCTAAAAAGCTTCAGTAAAGAATTCTTACCTTTTCTTGCATTCCCTTCGCATACAAATTCCTGTAAGAGTTCTTTCTTACCTTATCATAAATTCCCTGAAATAAAATTCATCCGTTCGCATATCACACGACCGCATGTGAGGGAATCTCAGCCTTTCGAATTCGCTCGACTCTTTTTCGACGTCCTTTGACTCCATTCACTCACAACTCCACTCGACTTCACGCTACCCCATTCAACTTTGCTCGACCCGTTTTAGATTCCTTTCATCTCACACTCGACATGACGCCATCTTTAAACCTAACTGAATATAAAAAGGGTTGCTGCAAAATTGTATACATTTTAAAAACAAAAATAATAAACATTTGTAAGCCCCTTCAGGGTATTGAGCAGCATACGAGTACAACCCTTTCCAGCACACACTCGACTCCGGTTACTACTTTTCTCGACTTCTCAACTATACTCGACTTCTCCTTTTCGACGTTTTTCGACTTCTGTTGACTCCACTCAACTCCTTTTCAACGCCGTTCTCGTTAGACCCCCTTCGACAACACTTACACACGCGACTCCACACGACTTCACCCGACTACTCGACCATGTTAGACTTCTTTCGACTCCATCTAACCCCTATTCGACACATTCCAACACATGTCGGACTCTTCTCTTACTATTGGCACACAACGCCCCCATTCAACTCTCTCGACTCGACTTAATTCACGCAAATGCCGGCTCCTTATTGCACATTAGCTACTACGCGTAGCACATAATCAATAGGACGCCCCGTTTCACCTCTCGCTCGACACATTTCAACCCCTTTCTGGCCTTCTTTAAATACAGGCAAAATCGCCTCTACCCCCCCGTTTAGACGCTTTCCCAAATATTGGCGCTCAGTCCCATCAAGCGCAGTCTTCATGCGACTCTGCCCGCCTCTGCGCGACACCTTTCTTTCGCGACCCCGGCTCCTCACTGAACCTCTGCTACTGCGCGTAGCAAAACTACCAGTAGGGCGCCCGGTTCCAACTTTACCCGACCCCGCTCGCCAATGCTCGACCTTACCTAACCAATTCCAGCAAGCTAGCTCCCCTCGTAATCACAGCTACTACGCGTAGCACCACCACAGCAGGAAACCTGGCTTCACCTCCTTATATAGACTTCAGGACCTCCCTTCTTAGGTCCCTGGACGTCTGCCAAATGTCTCAGCAACAGCGATCGGCAAATTAAACCGATGCCACCGGTCTGAGACCTTACCCTAGAACACCTTACACAGGTGTCTCTACCTAACCTCACCCGGGAACACCTCATGCAGTTATCCCAGTTATTAGTCACCACGGCTCATCTCAAGCGGCAACTAAAAGGCAATTCAAGCCCCACTACGCCGCCACACACACTAGGTGCATCGCCATCTTCGGAGCGCACATCATTACCCTAGGGCGCCCTGCGGTTGGACACAACCAACCACCCACTAGGAGCCCCCCAAGCAAAGTCGCCTACCCTTAGCCGTTTATCGAGACAGGCCCAAACCATAACCAGAACTTGTCATCACGACAGTTCCCTTAATAATTACAGCGCCTCCCGAAGTACGCAGGGCCACCTTGTTCTCCAAGCGTTCAGCCCTCCTCCCAGCACCGCACCCATTCGAGCATCCCTTCAGCCCTACCTCCTTTATTGCGTGACTAGGTCACCGGTGGGGGGGGGGGGGGGGGGTGCCGTGACAGTTCCGCCAAACCCCACGGTTTATTTACCTAAACAAAAACCCCATAACTTCTATCCTATCACAATCGCATTAGCACCTTAAATGCTTTACGCATCTAGGATTATCTAAGGTATAATCTAAAAAGCTTCAGTAAAAGAATTCTAACCTTTTCTTGCATTCCCTTCGCATACAAATTCCTATAAGAGTTCTTTCTTACCATATCATAAATTCCCTGTAATAAAGTTCATCGGTTCGTATATCACACGACCGCGTGTCAGGGAATCTTACCCTTGAGTTGGCTAATCCCAGCCTCAATATGGGTACATAAAAACTATCTATGCATACATCGTCTGTCGATCCTTTTAGCCAGCGATAAATAGTACAACACCAGCTGCCTGCAATTAGCACCATCCACGTCGAGACTATTTCCCTAACTCAAACGACGAGTAAACAAAAGACCGCTGTCCTTCAGCAGGCATTCTGGCGATACGCAAACGATTCAATCATCCTAGTATCCCAAATGCATCTACCATCTAATGTTTACTCAGTTGAACTCTCAGGCCATAAATTCCTTTTATCCTACATAGCTCTGGATTTATTTCCCAGTAACCTCTCACATAAACAAAGAACTCCACGATCCCTTTTTCCTTTCTTTGTTTCAGGTTCATTCCCATAGCCTTGTATATAAAAAAAAAAACCAATGTGATCTTCACCCACACATACACATACATTGCCAAGTCTTTCTTCCTTGTTTTCACCACGGAAGAAACACTTTCTTTCTTGGGAAAACTCACCCCAAAACGATTAAATATGGTTGAGTTAGATTTCATCCACTGACCGAGACGGTCGCCGGTACGGTGTGAAACGTAAAGTAGAGTCGAGTCGGACGCGTTACCAATTAAAAGAATAATTTTTCTTGTGCAGTGTAATCTAAATAAAATAAAGAAAAATCATTGTGAAATATAAGAACCTGTCACAATAAATAAAAAGTGCGTTTTCCTTTTTACTTCGTCCTGGTGAACTCCCTGTGATCGGTGTGTTTGCGGATTTGGTTTTTTTTTTTGACGGTTGCTGCAGCGGAACCTTCTTTTAGTGACGGTGGAGACGTGGTAGAACTCTCGCCCATGCTAGCGTCGCGATCTCCTCCCCACACCTTACTTTATTTGAAGTATGGATAAAAAAACATTCGGAGCTAAGACGTAATGACATGCATTGCTATTGTAACGTATATTTTACTTTGTAGGGCTGAGTGTTTTTTTACGAGATGTTCGAAAGGACTGTTACACACTACGTCATTCACCAATTGGGATCTGCCTCCATCCTCAGCAGTTGTGTGTACATGGCTGCTTAGCTCATCGGATCACAAAATTCGTGGGTGGCCTTCAGCTGATCTCACCCTTCCTTCAACGTCACTGCTCTCGTTACTTTTCTTAGTTGCTCGTGCGTGGTACTAAGGTTTATCAAGGCTAATGGTTTGAAGTCCTTCGTAATCCATTCACATGTTTTGTTCCAGTTCTGTCTCAGTGCCCTCGATGTACAACGAAATTCGTACAACATTTTACATTGCACTTTACTCACTTCGTAATTGTTTTCGGTCAAACTCTCAACGTTTATGAAATCAGTTGCGATAGCCGTTTTGTTTTACTTTTTATACCGTTGACATACGAAAATAGGCAAATTTTTAAGTATCACAGTTTAGATGCAGTTCGAATTTCTTAAGATGATCAGTTAATTAATATGATTAATTCACATGTGCTCACTACGGCTACTGAAAGGAGAAGCGCCATCCGTACAGTTGAAAAACTAGATTTGAGAGCACAGTTCCGATTTCACATCCGAACAGTAATAAATCCGCCACTATGTAATAAAGAGGTTCTTTTTCCATGAAGGAAGACTGGGTAGATTTAGTAGGTACTCCCTTCAGCCTTACACTATCTAAACCCAGTGCCCAATAGGAATTTCTCCCAGATATCAAGAGAGAACATTATTTTTATTCACCCAACAATGAATCTTTAACAACTTCTGTTACATCACGCTTCTTTAGGGTTTTTTTTTTTTTTTAAAAAGGATAATTTCTGATTTACTTCAGACTCTCTTGAATAGAAGATTCCAAGAGGATACCATGGAATGATATTATCAACCCAGAACATGTACTTGTCATAGAAGACCAATAAAGTACACAACCCCTTCACACTACATTTCCACGATTTTGTGACTCCTTGCCACACTCGCATCCTACCAGAACCTGTACTATAAATCTCTTACCCATAACTTTTCATACAGCCTAAGACTATTACATCGGTAAGCTCTAATTCATGTCAACCTCTCAACCAGGCGTATCCACAGCAGAACTGAAGAGGCGATTAGCTCTTGGAGCCGTTCCCACTATTAGTCTATCGCACAGTAAGTAACTCTGTGGGTAATAATAAATCATGTGTGTGGTTATTGAAGCCCACTAAAAGACGATAGCTGATACTCCCGACATTAAATCCTTCTTCTCGGCATTAATCGTATCTTCGCTTTCATTGACGCTATCAATGCAACTCTCACAAGTGCCTCAGATTACCACACCCAAGTTCTAAACTTCTCAGGTTACAGGTTGAACCGTGGCCTTCTAGCAGCACCGAACTTTCATCGAATCCCTTCGTTGAATAATGACCCAAGGTACAATAGTTACACGTGGCCAACGGCTCCTAACCTGATCTCCTGGGCAAAGCAATAGAATTGACCAACGGACCAAGAAGCAATTGCCGCAGGCATATCCAATTTATGTGCCATGTCTCCCGGATCCAGCGCCCCAATGGAAAAGCACCAAAGAGTCTGTCGGACGGGAGTCAGATTGCCAACCGAAAATGGTCGGTGCATAACGTGTGTAAATTTTAGGAACTGTGCCCATAAACCATCTCGTTGTCGGTGGAGCTTGCGAAAGGAACAGGAAGACGGGCCACAAAAATCAGGCATCAACAAGAAGGCAGCCTGAGGTAGGAGGCAAGCGGCGGTCTTCATCCATATGAAGGAACAATAGCCACCAGTTGTTGACTTGTGTTTCGTTGCGTTGGAACGAAGACTGTCAGGAGTTTTTTATGTTCGTTTGGCCAACAATTGAAAGAGGAAAAAACAACCGAATGCAAACAACATCTAGGTTGAGTTATGGCCAAATAGGCAGATGTTTTACTTCACACCAACGCCATGCGGCTAGCAGCCGAACCTTGAACGGAGAGGGGAATGCAGTACATCGTAGGGTTTATAGATTGTGAACGGAGAATTTATGCGAAACGGAAATTTGAAAAACACCCAAAGGTTGTGGATGAGAAACTGTTGGTTGATACGTTCTGCGTGCTCTGCCAGGTGAGCTCCATTGATTTGTAACGCAGGTCAATGAAGTCTAAATTTGCTTACCAAGAGTAGCGCGGTTGAAACATGCCGAAAGCATATTCAGTGTAACTAGTGAATGTAACTCTGGCAGCAGGTTGGATGGAATAAAACCTTCCTTTGAAAATTAGCAACTGTCCCGTATGACACAATTCTAGACTACGGCAAACGCCAGCTGTGATGTATGAGTCGTAAGCGCTCCAAGGTTTGCTTCTCTGCATGCTACCGCACCAGTGAAAGGATGCTAGTATGCATGCATTTAAATAAAGTCGTCATGAAAACTTACAGGAAAAAGGATTAATGCAACATAGGGTAAGTGGATAAGTGAACTTTATTAAAGATGTCTCCGGCCTAAAATAAAACACCATAATTTTGATTGTGTTATTGGCTTATTTGTTTATTAATTTTTAAATTTTAACTTTTTTTTTTTGGACCTCCACGTGGTAAAATGTTTTTATTTTTTTTTGGGAATAAGAGGAATAATTACTTCCTTCTATATCTAATATGAGGGTAGCTCAATAAGGCCTTATTTCATTTTTCCAATTTTTTTTATTTTATTTTTATTTTCTTAGTTTCTAAATTACATACTAGACAAAAATTGCTTAAATTCTAGCTTAATTATCTTATATTATAACTTACTGGTCCTTCGCAGATGCTCTAAGCTAAACATTACATAACAATCGTATAATTTGCCTTTCGGGGACAAAACTTTGCTTGTGGCAGTACTTATGATTATTTGAATGACAAAGAAAAATTTGGAAAACTTTGTGTCGAATCAATAAGTCCTTAGAAACGGCTACGATGGCGATCATAGCATCGCTATTGGTCTGTTTTTAGTAAGCATCATTCCTCACTAGGTATCTGTCAATTTTCAATTTGTTTCATGTTTGAATTTTGCGTGATAAATTGGGTATGAAAAAAATATCTGCGAGATGGGTGCCGCATTTGCTCTCAGTTGAGAGCTTTTCGTGCGAATACGTCGCAACCCCTATGAGTTTTGCGCAGATTAGTAACTGTAGATGAAACATGAACACACCACTACACTCCCGAGACCAGAGAACAGTCAAAACAGTGGATTGTTAAGGAGAACGAGATCCAAACAACGTAAATACGATGAAATCATCTGGAAAGGTTAAGGCTACTGTGTTTTGGGATGCATGGTATTATTTTCATTGACTATATGGAAAAAGGACAAACGATAACTGGACAGTTTCATGCGTCATTATTAGGCCAGCTAAATAAGAAAATAAAGGAAAATCGTCTTCATTTTCTAAAGACTTATTGAACTGCCCCCGTACCTTCTTATTGCAAATATAGTCGACCCGCGTAATGAGATAAGCGGTCTTTAATGAAAATCTTGCCGGTCTAAAATAAAATAATATAATTTTGATTCTTTTATTTTCATTTTTATTTTCATATTTATTTATGTGACAAACCTGTTTGTGGAGTTAGAGGTGTTATAAAAAATACGTAAAATACGTGATATAAAATCGAAACAATTCAAGTTCTTTATTGAGGCGAATGCAAATGTATTACAAATTGTGGCGAAAACTACGGAAATATTGCACTAGATAGAAATTGAAAACCACTCATGTTAGACTGAAAATGTTTTAGTAGTATTCTTTTTTCATAATTTGGCATGTAGTATTATTAGTTTCTTATAATAATTTCGGCATTCTGCTGCCGGCGTAGAAGAAGGATGCAGCTTCAACGGGTACAGCAGCTGAACAGCTCGTCTAAGTCCCTTCCGATCTGAGCAACATATCTCACAACCTGTAACGTTGCCATCTCGTCTAGGGAACGTATTTTTGATCACAGCCAACTGTCGAAAACCAGGACTACATCTGTCTTTGCTTTGCTTTACCTAAAATTTGCAGTTGATATAATGAAAAAAGAAGAGTCCAACTGCATATATGAATTCCAGAATTAATCGGCCCGACACATAGCTGGCGGTAGTTATTAAAATATAATGTAAGTATAATATAATATAAAATATAATGAAAATATAATATATAATGTGGTAGATAGTACCAACTTAAGAAAGATGAAGTTTCAAGTTTGAAGACGCTACGCTCATTATTACTTGTTTGACAGCCATCCATAGTGAACGCTCTCAGTGAATTTGTAAACATGGAAAAAGTTCAAACATCCGTTATTGCAGTTTACCACCGAGCCATTTCTTCAAGTTTGGAAAGAGAAAATATTCCGCGAGTACTAAAGAAGCAATTTGTATTTCAATTCATTGATTTTGGGCACTGCAATAACGGATATGTGAACATGTGTGAATTTTTCCAAGTTTACAAATTCGCTGAGAGCGTTCACTATTGACGCCTGTCATACAAGTAATAAACAACAAGGTTGGTACTATCTACCACAGTCATTATATTTTAATACAATTCAACAACTAGAAATAGTTCAAATCCAGACACCGCCCCCGCACGCAACACCTGAAACAATTCTACACAGAACGATGCGCATACACATATTTTGTACAGGACGTTCAACCCCACACAATCTACAAAACAATAGATACTCCCACATCGATATCAAATTCATCACGTTACGACATAAAATATGCTTATACTCAAAACACTACCCGATAACTCATTCTCAAGCAAGGTTTCGGCTGCTAGGACCGGATTCTTCGTTCAACACTCGGAAGCTGACCGTTAAGATCTGTAGCATACACAGCCACAGAAAATTGGACATTTAAATTCAAAATTGGTTACCTGTGGTTAGTCAATTAGGACTCCTCTTCCTCTTCAGGGGCTGCTCCAGCACCTTGGTTTTCCTTCAGGTTACACGTCCAGGGCGGCCACCGCCAACTGGCGACTTTTGAGAGAAGCACGATGGATAGATTTGGCCAATCCAAGTTTGGACACTTGCGTCAGTAAACGACGCTCCACACAAGGAAAGAGTTTTTTCTTTTTCTTCGCTTTATTTCCAATTTTAACTTAACTTTAACAAACTTTCGGTTTTACGTTTAATTTCTAATTTTAGTTTTAACAAACTTTTAGGTTTATGTTTTAATGTCCAATTTCACTTTTACGTTCAATTTCCAAAAACTTATCTTCACAATCTTCTTCTTCCTCCAAAAAAAATTTACTTCTTGTTTTTTAAACGGGAAAACTTTTTCTTTTTTTTTTTTCCTTCTTCAACCTCAAAAACTGAACTGTCGATCAACCGTCTTCAATACCGTATCCAAAAAAAAACAACATCAAAACAAACGGAATCGAAACTTCCTCTTGTTGTTTCCCTCTTTCTCTCTCTCCACCATTCACTTCGAAAATCGAACTCGAACCCACTCACGATCCACACTCGAATCGGGGCGTGTTCGAACACTCTCATGTGGATCGTGCAATTCTTCCACCACCTTACCATCAGACCACATTAAAACCAAATTATATTATAATTATAAATTATTAAATGATGGCGGTGGCGGGAATACACAAGACCGGGCGGCATTCTTAGGAGAGGAATGCCACGCCGGAGAGTGGACGGCGGAGAGCAGACGAACATATACCTAACAAAATCAACAAAACAAATAAATAAATAAATAAATAAATAAATTAACAATTAGGTGTTACGTGTTAAGGTTAGTAAGGATTACACTACTTATATATTAGTGTTAGTAGGGATTAAATAAATAAATGACACTTAAAACGATGGTCCGACCGAAAGCTCGACCGCCCACACGATCCGGCTAGGACCCATTTCGCCAACCATTCCAGCGCCGCCCGGCCGGCGAAATCGTCCCGCTCCTATATATTTATTTTAATCCTCATCTTTTGGACTCGGTACTTGTCCCGGTTCATGGGTTGGTAGATCGGGGGGGGGGGGGGGGGGGGGGGGGGGGGCTTGCCCCGTTTCGGCGGCAAAGCCTACCATCACCCAACATTATAATGCATTTCCGCATTTTCGTATTTGCGATCCAACCCCCAGCACTGGGGTTTGCCTCTGCAGTCTGCGCCGAGACTGCGCCTGCAGCATTAGGCCTGGCCTTAAGGACCTTTTCGTCAGACTCAATTTGGTATCCCTGCGACGAAGGTCCTTTACAAGGACGAAGATTCTGGAGGGAAACCAGAGTCTGGCCAGCTAGGATCAGGGGCTCCAAGTTACAGGAAGGCTTATCCTTTCCTTATTTGTTCTTTTATAAAAAACGTTGTCTATAACTATATGTTATCAACGTCCGCTGTTTGGGGTTCATCCGGATGACCTCGTGGGTAGCACGTGGTTGAACAGCTTTTCGCAACCCTCCCCTGTATGGGTAGGGTCTCCGGGCGAGAACTTGTCGCAGTATCGACCTTAACAGGTCCCTTTGGCACGTCTCCCCGTTCGGCTGCCACATGTTCAACCCTTCCCGTCCCATAGTTGACAAATTGAATGGAGAATGGCACGGGATTTACGGTCATTCGGGGAAAAACCAAACAACCACCCGGCCCGTTTACCTTACAATTCCGAGCCAGGAAGTCGTACGCCAACAATCCGTCTTCCTCCAAACCCGGCAAGGAGTCTACTATTTGGAAACTGCAGGGAATCTCATGGTGCAACTTGAAAGTCCCAGTGCAGCATCCCCTCGACTTGCCTTTGACAAACAGCGCTTGGAGAGTTGTAGATTTATGCACATCCATGCCATATCTAGGAAGGAGTGCCTTCAGCTTTAACAGGCTGATCTCAGCGCCGGTGTCCACGATTAGGCGCGTAGAGTTTCTACGGCCAATGTCAAAAGGGAGAGTGACAATCGGGACCCGAGTCGGCGAAAACTGAGAACAGCTGGAGCTGGGTTGCGTTTCTAGTGCGGTCGGGTTGGATCTTGCCGACCCACCATTCACTTCGAAAATCGAACTCCAACCCGCTCACGAGCCACACTCGAATCGGGGCGTGTTCGACACTCTCATGTGGATCGTGCAATTCTTCCACCACCTTACCATCAAACCACATTAAAACCAAATTATATTATAATTATAAATTATTAAATGATGGCGGTGGCGGAAGCCGCACGTAACACATCCTAGGTAACCATAACAGCATGCGAAACATCGGAGTAAGTACTATTAGTAGATATTACAATGAGCAAACTCCTCAGCGACCTATTAGGGCGGCCTTTCTGGCGACTTTCCAGCAGGCAAACCCGAGAGCTAAAGCTTCGAAATGTTAACTCCAAGAATGCATCGCACTACCATGGCGTAGATTCCAGACGAGCGTTACAGCCAACATCAACGCCATCACCGAAACATATGAGGGGGGTGAAATGCTTCTGATCGAAAAAGCTTAAGGCGAAATCCGGGAACAACCTTTGGGTGTTTTTCAAAGTATACGTTATTTACCGGATGTTTCTACTCTAAGCTTCAGACAGGATCCTCAACGCTGCCCTAGCCGTTAGCAGTCAGGAACACAATAACAAACCGCCAGAAGCCCGACAGCCTAAGAACGAATTACCTCCCATTTCTGACACTCATGACCGCCCGAGGTCATTGCCAGGTGGAACCAACAATGGCGACGATTTTGCATCGCCCATCAATAGATCATCGGTGCCAGATGTTTCGTTTGCCGTTGATGAATCAACATCAACAACTGGAGACGACGCAACTCCAGACACAGCAGCCCGCACCCAAACTCATAGATCCTGGATCAGTGATAATTTCAACACAGATAACGACTCATACAACACTTGCTGGTAAGCCTACGAGGCTAACTCAACTGGAATCTTATCAGCCGAGGACAATACCTTTGCGACAAGAAGTTTCAAAGATCTACACCGCTGAGATTGAAGATACACAATCATGATTCTCGAAAGAAGTTACAGCGTAATCGCTCACACCCATTATCAAAGGTTCACAGAACCTTCAGCAATAATTGCACTCGCTCAACTTTAGCTCGGAGGCGGCGCAACCAATCGATGTCCCGATCCCACAACGAGAGTTCTCGAAGACGCAGCCGAAGCGGATGTATGACACTGTTATAATAATTATTGATTCTTTACTTACTAGTACGATACCCGGTTGACTTGAGCTGGGTTTAGGTTGGTGGTGTACCTGGTAACTGTTGTCTTCCTTGTTTTGGTTGGATTATTTGAGTCTCTTCACTTTTTGTCCTGCGGGGGTTTTCTATATCATACTGAGGACCAACCCACGACCCTAACCACAATTTCGCCCACAATTCTTGCACATGGGTGCGCCACCCACAATTCTACTCACAACGCCAACCCCAATCCCTTTCGTTGACCTATACCACCTGTAAATGGAGCCCTTCCCAAGGGCATCATATTAGGTAAAGGATATGTGGCGGTCCCGCCAAACCCCACTGTTCGCTTACCTAAAAAACCCCCATAACTTCCACCCAATCTTATAACTTCGCTAATGCAATCGCATTAGCATCTTACATGCTTCAAACGTACACATTGGCCGGCGACCTTTTTCTCCAGCAATAAAATACCCAAGCAGCTGCATTCAATTAGCGCAATCTGGGCTGAAGCCAATTTCCCTAACTCGCACCAAGTGCAAACAAAGAACGCTGTTCCTCCATAGGCTTCCTGGCGATACCATAAACAATCCATATCGTTTGTGGTATCCTAAACGCATTTTTCATTTAATGAGTGGCTGCTATTTATCCAGCTGACCCTCATTACCGAATGATGCATAGGTCGCTTTTCTCTTTGTCTTGTAATTGCCCTGAATTGATTCCTCATGACCTCAATGCATATTCAAACACAAACCCATTAGCATCCCACGAGATTCGATTTGTTTGTTTCAACAAATACACATCTCCTGGATGCACATTATGCCCCTTCTTGGTGTTTCAGATTCGTTATCATGGTTTCGACCGACGTACACATATACATGTGTACCATGACGATCTCCTCTATGAGATTCGGTTATCAGCACCGTAAAAGCGAATGCACCGAAACTTCCCCTGGACAGCGATTTAGTATCGAGGAGTCAAATTACATCCGCAGACCAGCTCGGTCGTTGTCGCTCCCGCTCTCCGTCGCTTGGCGGAGAAGCGCAAAGTCGTGTTAAGAAGAAGTGTGTCACCTTGTGTAAAAATTTATAAAGATCAATTTAATGTATTAATAATAAGTTTACGCGGAGTATAAAACACTAACGTATTTAATAGTGTATTTAATAAATAAACAGAACGTAACTAACAATAAACAAATCGTGTGTTTTACTTTTCTCCTCGTAGTGAACGAAAGGTGGAGTTTTGCTCTTTTGTCGGCGGAACAATGGAGAACCATTGGTGAACCGATTTCTGGTGAACGACGTTTCTAGCGGTTCTACGGTGTTTCGTGTCTCATACGGTTGTATTCGTCGGAACTTTAGTGACAGTCGGATGGGGATAGGAGTGAATGGAGTGCCCATGCCTCGCACAATACTCCTAATCCTCACAGATGCATCACCTGAATTCACCCTCCCATGCAGATAATGCATCTCAGAATTCAGCATTACAAGCCATAAGTTAGCATTTCAAATTCCTGAAATCTAAAACCCGGTTCATGCATTTACTGCATCGCTATAGGGCGTCATTCAATTCCCCGAAAACGAAATATCGTGTGCTCATATGTTGCATCACCAGAATTCCCTGAAACGAATTATCAACATGCAACATACATCGGGGAACCAATCGGCGCCCAAACTGGCTTACCCTGCCACACACGTGCACAATACATTTCTTTGACTTATTCAAAGTCGCGCTCGGCTTTTGTCTAACCGACAAACTTGTCGGCGCATCTCGCGCCCATTAGCCGAGAAACAAATTCTTCAGCCTGTATCCATGCACACAAGAATCCCACATAGTCCACCAGCATCGATACAGCGCACAATCATCGTTGTGCGACCAACAAACAATTTTCACAGCTGCAGGCACATAGTCGTAATTCCACCACCACTGAGTGTGCACCGACCCGGGATATTTATATTTATATGACATCAAGGGAAAAGGAAACACTCTCGTTCGTTTTGTTGGCTATGTCTATCTAGTTATCTTATTTATCCACTTATTTAATTCAAAACAATCATTTTTAATTCTATCTATTTACACCCGTTTTTTTTTTATTGTTATTTTTATTTTCTTTTAACTTACTTCTATTTTATTTTAAACTCTTCTTTAAGTGCTGTTTTTACCTTCTTACTTAGTTAAAGTTCTATTTTACTAGATTTTAGTTTATTTGTTGTTTTATTTTATTTTTAACACACCAGGCGCAAGACGGACGTCGCACCACGATTTAAATGTCACCAGTTGACAACACACAACTCACAACGACGGATAACAACTGACTAACCGACAACCGCTGACTGCCCAATAACAGGTAATCTCCCCATTCGCATCCTTTTATCTGATCGCCCATTTCCGATCGCACACACATCCTTATTTTCCCATTTTGGTACAGCGTTTGCTACGATGATAGTGAAGAACGTGTGATCCGAACTGACGCTATGACGGTTAGAATCACTAACAATTGGGCCAATGCTCAACACACCAGGCCACTGCCGCGTGTACGAATTCGATTTCTAAACTCAAGTACACTCAACTGATGTGGAATTGTTATGTTATTGCTTGGTATGCGGCTGATGCATTTTCTTCTTCGATTTTCTTTCGGTGTTCTTCACTATTTGGTTGTATATTTTGTGTATATCTGTTAGAAATATCACACTACTCCCTCCTCAGTAACTTCGTTACGATCAACTTCGTATGCGAACGAAGGAGCGAGGAACGCGCGAGTGAGAGGACGTTGGAGCAGGCCATTGAGCCGGTGCTCGGTGGGGAAGTCGTGATCGTTGTAGTGAAGTCCTGTTTACAATGTGAGAGTGTGGTGTGGTACAGATCACGTCGAGGTCACCATTTATAGCGCTTGCGACGACAGTGAAGAATGTGTGAATCGAACTGACGCTATGACGGTAAGAATTAGTAAAAATGCTAACCAATGCTCAACACATCAGGTCACTGCCGCGTCTACGAATTCGATTTCTAAACTCAAGTACGGTCAACTGATGTGGAATTGTCATGTTATTGCTTGGTATACGGCTGATACATTTTCTTATTCGATTTTATTTCGTTATTAATGCCACACTGCCGCCCGGTGAAGTACCACCCTATCAAGTTACAGGCTCTGTGAAACGCTCGGGAGAAAGCCCTAGCGAACTTTCGGAGCTCGGCCGATGGGCTGGTTTGAAAAAACGTTGGTTTGGCGGTAGCCGGTCCCAAGGTAAGATACCATCTCGTGGCACTGTACACTCCGCGATATCGCCGTGAGAAATCTTCGACTATGTTTCGAATTTATGGCTGATGGCCCGGACTGACACGGAGACAAGTCATGATGGTTCCTTCTGAGGTAAACAATTCCAGAGGAAAACTAGTTTCCCATTCAGATCTCCGAGGGAGCTATGTCAGGAGAACATCATCCAGATATTATGATAAATAACCGACCTTTTAGGATCATGGTCGGGCTCGCTCTCGGGGCTCCGTCGACGCTCGATTGATAACGGAACATCGGGGGCATCGGTTTCACCAATATAAATGTAAACGCCGTCCGCCAATATTTGCAAACAGCGAAACCGAATATCCTTGCCCTAACCGACGCCCAGGTCGATTCATCAACTGATTCGACGTATCTTCGTTGATCAGGATACGATTTACAATTGAGATTCTGTTTTAAGGGTGGAGTCTGCGTCTTCGCGCGTTCCGATCTGGCTTGCCGGAGGATGGAGGCATTAGATCGCAATAACATGGACATCATATGGTTGAGGGTCGTGCTGAGAAATTCTTTTAAATTTCTTTGTTGTCTTTACTGCTCCATAAATGACAATCGACCGGCGACATTTTTCGAACATCTTTCATGTATCGTCAATTGGATACAGATCAACCACCCGGCTTCTGAAATGATCGTCTTTGGCGATTTTAATGCACACAATTCCGCATGGTTGATGTATTCTAACAGAACCGAGGAGGCTGGGAGCCTGGCGGGGATGTTCGCTGTTAACCATAACTTGACTCAACTTGTCGACG
The DNA here is from genome assembly GCA_963931805.1 of Microdon myrmicae. Taxonomy (NCBI): domain Eukaryota; kingdom Metazoa; phylum Arthropoda; class Insecta; order Diptera; family Syrphidae; genus Microdon; species Microdon myrmicae. The sequence goes on from OZ007497.1 coordinate 18,525,510, forward strand.
AACCTACGCGAATGCCGGATGCCGTAAGTGATTATGCGAACACCCTGCTTCTATTTTTGACATTCGAGCCGAACATTTATATCACGGAGATTGCTGCGCCACTGGGAAACTCAGATCACTGCTTAGTATCGGTCGCACAACCACTTGCATTTCAAGCGAATAGCCTTCCTGGGCGGCTTGGCCGTGTATGCAGGTATGTTGTTGCCAACTGGGATGATTTGCGAGATTTCTTCGCATCCTTTCCTTGGTCGGAGGTGTGCTTTGGAGATTCCGATGTCGACGCATGCACGGAGTCGGTCACAGAAATTATTATTCTCGGGATGGAGATCTACATTCCGCATACCATCAAATGAAGTTCATCTGATAAACCTTGATTTGATAAAATATACAAGCAGATTACAGAGGCAAAAAATAGAGCTTTTAAACAATGCCGATCCAATCCGGGGTTAACAGAACGATTTTTGTTAGAATCAGAAACGCGAGCAACTAGGCGATTGATACCGCGAAGCAGGCCTGTGGCGTCTCTAACAGATACACACACAATACACGCAAATAGCGAAGAACAGCGAACGAAAAATCGAATACGAAAATACATCTTAGCCGTATACCGTAGCGATATCAAAATAATTCACATCAGTGGAATATACTTGGGTTTAAAAATCGAATTCCAAAAACACGCCCAGTAGCCTGATGTGTTACGCTTAGGTTCAATTTTTGGTGATTCTAACTATCATAGCGTCAGTTCGAATCACACGTTCTGCACTATCATTCCAAACGTTATAATTAGTGACTACGACGTGATCTGTACACACAGCACACACTTTCCCGTAGTAAACAGAACTTCACACACGATCATGACTTCCGCATAGAGCACCAAGGCACACTCGCCGCCCCGACGTTCTCTCGTTCGCTCCGTCGTTCGCAAACGAATCTGATCGTAACGAAGTTACTGAGGAAGGAGTGGTGTGGCGTCTCTAACAGATACACACACAATACCCGCAAATAGTGAAGAACACCGAACGAAAATCGAATACGAAAATACATCACAGCCGCATACCGTAGCGATAACAAAACAATTCACATCAGTGGAATATACTTGAGTTTAAAACTCAAATTCAAAAAATCGGCCAGTAGCCTGATGTGTTACGCTTAGGTTCAATTTTTGGTGATTCTAACTGTCATAACGTCAGTTCGAATCACACGTTCTTCACTATCATTCCAAACGCTATAGGCGTACAACGATAGAGTCACCAATAAACTCATTGACTGGTTTGGGTTTCTTTTGGTCAATGGCAAATGCTGTCAGCAGTAACTTCACTTCCTCCTCTTTTCGTCCGTTGGTGACGGTAAGCGGGACGTTAGTCACAAATTCAAAGAATAAAGCTAATGTGTTCCCGAATTTATTCTCGGCGAATTCGAACCTCGATGCCGGTCTTTTGGAACCACCTGTCGGTGCGGTCTTCGATGCGGGATGTGAGGTTCCGCCCGCATAATATTCAACGCATTCTACGTGGACTGGACTGTAGGAAGGCAACCGGATCGGAGGGAATACCAACAATAGTCCCTAAGAACTGTGCTCCAGAACTGTGGCCGGTTCTTAGCTGACTCTTTCGCTTATCTTATGAACGAAGGACCTTTCCCGCCTGCTGGAAAACCGCTCGAGCTCAGCCAATCCCAAAGACGGGAAAAAAGTGTTTCCCACAAAATTACCGACCGATAGCGCTATTGCCTATGTTATCTAGGGTGATGGGAAAAGTTATCAATATCGAGTTAATTAAGTATTTGGAGTGGACCGGTCTTCTGAATGAACGACAATACGGATTCCGTGGTAGGCGGTCCACGGGAGATCTTTTGAGGCTTATAACCGATATATGGACATCTGCAATTGAGCGGCATGGTAAGTCAAGATCGGTTGCATTAGGTATCTCGGCGGCTTTTGGCCGTGTCTGGCACGGGACATTGCTGAGCAAAGTTCGTTCAAGTGGTCTTTCCCAGCAGCTTTGCGACTGGACGAAGAAAATCGATCGATCCGGGTTGTTGTGGACGGCGAGTGTTCGGATCTGTACCCTGTTAATTCAGGGGTGCCCCAGGGTTCTATTTTGATTCCAGCCTTGTTTTTGATTCACATAAATGATTGATTTGTTGGAGACAACGGATAACAAAGTGTTCAGTTTTGCGGATGATAGTACGCTTGTTTCCTCCTTTTCGAGTGATCGGCCAATTAGTGCATCAGCGTCGCACCAGCTGAGATGTAGACAGACTCTCTGAATCAGGATCTAGATAGGGTTCTGGAGTGGGGAAGGGCCAATCTCGTCGACTTCAATGCAGCGAAGACACAATATACAACATTCACAAAGAAAAGTGGATCATCGGTTCCATAGCTGATGAACGGCCAGGCCCTCGAATCTGGGGAAAGCTTGAAATTGCTCGACGACACGGTCTGTGGGAATGTATCATGGCATAAACACGTGTCGAGTATCGCCAGGTCAGCCTCAGGAAAACTGAGCTATCTTTTTGGAGCCGGGAAGTGTTTTACTCCGGCCCAACTTCTTCTCCTATATAAATCCCAAATTAGACCGCCGCTCGAATATTGCTCTCATGTTTGAAGCTCTGCTCCTGAACATACCCTCGGCCTATTAGAGTGCATACAGAGACGAGCGATTCGCCTGATCGGGGACCTGGCGCTGACATCGGGACTGCAGTCGCTATCACATCGAAGGCGCGTAGCCGACCTCTGCCTGTTTTACAGATATTACACCTGTGGAACTCCCTTCCCGCGCGAGTGTTCCCGGAGCGTTACAACCTGCAACTGTTCAAAAAGAAACTGCAACAGTTATTTGATGGCATCTCGGCGCTATAGGCTCGCCTCTCCCGAGAGAAGTCTAATTAAAAAAAAATAAATAAAATCGGGCCGATTAGTGCCGAGATGTAGCCAGATCGAATTTCGGAATTGGGATCTAGATAAAGTCCTACTGTGGGGAAAGGCCAATATCGTCGGCTTCAATGCAACGTAGACACAGTGCACAACGTTCACCGACAAAAGTGGATCATCTGTTCCACACCTGCTGGTGACTGGGCAGGCCCTCGAATCTGGGGAAAGCATGAAATTCCTCGGCAACCCGGTCTGTGGGAATATATCGTGGCTTAAATACGTGTCGAACATCGCCAGATCCGCCTCAGGAAAGCTGCGTTATCTTTTAGAGCCAAGAAATATTTTACTCCCGCTCAACTTCTTCTCATGTATAAATCCCAAATTAGACCGCCGCTCGAATACTGCTCTCATGGAATTTGGTAAAGATATTTTAACAATTATTTTAAGGGTTTGTATTTTTACACAAAACTTACCCCCTTTTTTAATTTTTGAGTTTTATGGTGTATTCCTAGCTGGTAACAATCCTGTGCGTGTCCCAAAGCGGCTCTCTCTTCCCTTCACACATTATCCATTTTCATCACCAAAAAGTTCCTTTTCAGGATTTAAACAAGGTTCACTCACTCAGAATTCAAAACACATTTGAGTCTTCAATATTTAAAAGTATTTATTTATTGTTTACAAGTATTTAACTGTATTTATAAGTATTTAAAGGTATTTACAAGTAACTTCCACACAGTTACTCAATATGCAAATTTTTATTATACAATAGAACGAACCTCGCACGCACACACGACTCGATTCGAAAAGTTGTTCATTTTTTTTTTTCTTCGGAACGACGACCACACGCTTTCACTAACTGATTCAGAAGAAGGAAGTCTCGTGTCGTTCCATTCAATATCCATTTAGGCGATTGTTATTTTGTGGAAACGGAATTAGAGAGACTATTAGGGAGACTATCGCTGTGTGCAGTATGTTAGTGATTTTGAAATAGGGGTTTTAATTTATTTTAATTATTTATCTATTGTATGTCGGAATATTCTATTGCATTTGTATGTGATGTGTTGATATTGATAAAAGATATTCATGTGCCGACACGAGATTGCAATATGGGAGGTGATAATTAAATGAACTTAATTATATAATATTCCTCCCCCCTTACAAAAATGGAGTTTCATTCTTGGAAGAGGAATGAAACTCACCTTAGATAGCATGTGGGTGTGTGCGCGGCGGTTGGCTTTACATTATTCTTATTTAATTATTCTAAACTTAGTTATTATTTACAATGTTTTTTTCTTTTGTACAATGTTTTTTGTTTTGTTAATATTTATTTTTAATAATATTTACATATATTATTTAATTTTTTTTTTTTATTATATATTTATTTGCAATGTTTTTGTTAATATTTATTTTTTTATAATATTTAGATATATTATTTACAATGTTTTTTTGTTTTGTTAATATTTATTTTTTATAATATTTAGATATATTATTTACAATGTTTTTTGTTTTGTTAGTATTTATTTTTAATAATATTTATATATATTATTTTCAATTTTTTTATACAGTTTATAAACATATGTGCTTCATAGAATATAACCATTAGTGTACAGATATGAACAGATGGACAATATGGCACTTTACTGTTTACGTAGTTTGTCATATTGGATTTCCTACTCAACCATTTGATTTCTCCCTGGTATTAATGCTGGAACTTAATATATTTCTTTCAAAACCCCAGGTTTTATCCTCTATTCGTAATAGGGCTTTAACCTGTTATTGTGCACCACCACACTTTTCCCGCCTATTTTCAGGACCACGTTTAATAGGCCCTGTATTGCCACTACATTGTAGGGACCCCTTCATATAGGAGCTAACTTCCCTTTTTTCTGCGCATTCCGCATCAGAACCTTATAGCCCACGTGAAACGTGAAACGGCCTACTGTACGGTCATGGTACCTTTTGGATTTCCTCTTGGAAATCAATAGGTTACGCCTCGCTATTTCGTACGTACGTTGGAGTTTGTACCTTAATAGCTTATGGTAGCTCTCATGGTTATACACCGGTTCCGGAGGTTGTTTGATGAGGGTGGTACCTCCGGGGTGAAACCAAAGAGACAATCCATCGGCGTAAACTTGGTACCTTCGTGTAGGTTGGTGTTGTATACGAATGTTGCCGTCCTCAAGTTTTGATCCCATGATTGGGGATTTCAATCCACAATACTGCGTAGGTATTCTACGAGTGGTCGATGGGCTCTTTCCAAAGCGCCATTCGATTGTGGATGGTACGCTGAGGTTTGAAGTTTCTTGATACGGAGCAGCTTGCACACGTTTTTAAACAAACTGCTTAGGAAATTGCTTCCCTGATCGGTAACCAGTTGCTTCGGAGCACCATACCGAGCAACTATTTGGTCAAAGAAGACCGTGGCCACCGTTTCTGCCTCCACATTGGGTAAGGCGTAGCAATCTATATACTTAGACAGATTGTCTTGAAAAGTTAGTATATATATATTGCCTACTGGAGTTCGATCCAGGGGCCCGACTATATCTAAATATACCTTGTCGAAAGGCCTCTTTGCAATGTCGGTGATTACCGTGGGCATCCGTAGGTTTGGGGAAGATTTCATGGTTTGACAATCCTTACATTTCTTAATGTAGACTTTAATGTCGCGCATCATGTTCATCCACCAAAAGTTCCTACGAATCTTGTAATAGGTTTTTATCACTCCTTGGTGTCCGCCCATAGGAGGATCATTCGTAATCCCGTAGCAGTAACTGGATATCCTCGGGTTTGTTTATCTCCATTCCTTTCTCCGTGCAGGAAGGAATGGGATTCTCTGGGAGAGAAGAGTCGTCATTTGTTTGATTTCCCTGGGATCCCTCGCTTTTCCTTAGCTTTTTTGCTTGGGCGCGTGTTACTGCATTGCATCTCTGTAGTTTGGGAGTCTCATCACAACCTTGCGGGATGCGGCTCAAAGCATCCGCACTGGTGTTATATATACCGGGTTTGTACTCTATTTGGCACTCAAACGCCGATAATTTGTGATGGAATTTTGTTAACGTGACGTAGGGTCTTTCACGATAAAAACTCCCTTCACTGGCTTATGATCCGTATATACGGTGAACCTTCGGACCCACACAGGATTGTTACCAGCCAGGAATACACCATAACACTCAAAAATTAAAAAAGTTTTGTGTAAAAATACAAACCCTTAAAATAATTGTTAATATATCTTTAACAAATTCCCTCCCCGCGCGCCTGTTTCCAGATCGTTCAAAAAGACCTGCAACAGTTATTTGGTGGCATCTCGGGGCGCCGTCCCTGCGGTATAGGTTCGCCTCTCCCGAGGAATGTATATTTAAAAAAGGGCATTGATTGCTCGTTCGACGTTCTCGTAGAATTTTTCTTTTTCGTCGTCAGCGGACTCCGTTTTAAGTCCGTGAACGTTTATGAGGCTTATGTTTTTAAACTTGCCTCGCACGAGTTAACGCCATGCATTATCATCGAATTCACCAAACGAAGAATCCCTTAGGATATCCATGAATAGAGAACCTCTTAGTGTATCTATAAATAAAGAATCCCTTAGCATACCCACAAATAAATAATCTCTTAGCATACCCATAAATAAAGAATCCCTTCTCATTAGGATCCTTTAACGTATCCATGAATGACTATGACGCTAAGATACCAGTGCAACACACATGGGATACATGACCATATAGAATACAATCTGCATCGCTGGTGTATTGTGGGTGGAACTCCTCTAGTGTCACAGTGAATTATAAATTAAATTTATAAACCAGTTTTAAAATTAAAATAAAGAATCATACGAGACTAAGTTATAGGCTTGTACTCGTATGAAAATAATTTTTACTACACCGGAGAAATTTTATTATTTAATTCACGCGAAGAGTGGATAGCCTTTCGTCTATTGCATTAAAGCCTATAATGGCAGGCTACAATTTTTGGCTGACTAGAAAGCCACCTCGAGCACATGGTGTTTTTCGTGACAGCTATAATAAATGTCATACTCGTTTCTTTGAATAACACCACTCTCCGTCCATCTTATTTCTTGTAATGCTGTTATGTCAGCTTTATATTCGGTCAGGACATCAGCGAGCTGCTGCGCAGCACGGGCTTTGTATAGTGAGCGGACGTTCCATGAGAATATTTTCAAATCGTTTAGCCATTTTCGTTTCCATGGTCGTCGTCATGTATCCGGTCCGTATCCGAGGCTTGTTAAATTTTCCATAATAATTTGTTTTTCAGGGCAAGGTTATTAGGCTTGCGCCAGTCTTTCTCAGGATGTCGCTCCATGGATTGGTGTGCCAAAGTAGCTATCCAGGGGTGTCATGTGGAGACTGCATGTCAACTTGGATTGAACAGGGACAAGAATCGTCCTGGCCTTCGCCAGGTTGAAAGCAATCAATGACTTTGCCCTGTATGTTCGCTCCTGTACCCTCGCAGTTTGTTGCATCGCGATCGGTAAATCAACCGAAACAAGTTATTGATCAAGGTCGTCATTAGGAGAGGAGAACCCCATTCAACAAACGACGAAGGAAGACACCCTGAGTCAAAATATCTATTCTTCATTCGGTCGTATTTAGAAAATTACATAAAATAAAGCAGGAAATCCCAAGTAATTGTTATCGTGGTCCTATTGTTTTATTTTAACACCCCACAAAAGTCGCCAGCTGCACTGGCTTAAATCGATTCAAGGTAATTTGGTTTTGGCAGATAAGAATAGTCGCCACAACACAGAGAAACAACATCACCATTTAAGTTAATGTAGTTAATGAACTTCATACTTGTTATATGACCTCACACGGTGTAAAACTCAACAGAATAAGTTCTGAATGGAAGTAAAGTATTTTATTTCTAACGAATACAATTCACTGACATATATCTCTTTGTATGGATCCCATCCAAACCTTCAATTTCGAAAGTACTGACTCCGTTAACATGTCACTTACCCCAATTAATTCCAGTTTACAAAGTTTTCATAGACATTGTCGACCTGGGGATATTTCTTTCTTCATAGAGAAATATATTTTACGAGTGAAGTTCCCCTTCAAGATACTAACGTTGTCATAAATAAGATCAACGAACCAAGATAACCATCTCCGTAAGTGCCTCTGCGAACCCGATAATCGATGAAGATGATGAACCGTCAACGTCTGTGACTTTTTCCTTCTCCTTCAGGTGAACGTGCCGTTCCATAAACCTGACTCCGATCTTTTAACGATTACTAAAAGTAATAAATTCTGCTGTTTGCGTCAATCTATCGCCAGATTTATGTGACGGTCCGCTGCTGCCGCAACCACAATCTTCCAAAGTCGTAATTTCTCAAATAAAACCCATAAAACTTCGCGCAAGGGATGCGCGTCGACCTCAGTGATTATTTTGTGGAATATTACCTTTCGGTTATCAAATCAAGGCATCTCTCTTCATCGACGATATCCTAACATCATTATCGTAATCAAAAGCTCAGCGCAAGGTCAAGAAGACCACCGTAATTTGATATAGTGAACATTCCTATGAAAAAAATTAAACAGCATGAGATGGCATCGTCATCGTCATTTCCGCAACACATACGTGGGGACGTCAAACAACTCGAAGAATGTTAAATCAAATATCTGCCATTTCCGCCCATCCTTAGTTTCCAATGTGATTGTCACACAAATGAGTGCGTATTATTGGCCCCAGAGAAAAGTTAGGCGAAAGTGGTCACCGAGGGACAACTGAGCAACATACAACAACAAAATAAATCGAATCATCACATTATTGAATTAAATCTGGTTTCCGCTCCATTGGGGGGAATCTGTTTGTCGCTTGATTCCTACTCCGGGCCACTGTATTCTCGATGAATTTGTCCACAACATATCCTTCAGCAGCACGAACCAGAATAATGAAGTCAAAGAGGAATGATAATTCAACGCCGGCAGAGGAGGGGGATACTTGAGTTCGTGCATGAAAACGATAATAAAAAATCCATGAGAAGAAAAATGAAACACAAGGCGAATCGAAAAAGGACGCAACATAAATACGCAAACGTAAAAGGAAAAATGTTGCTATTAAGGATACACGCTGATAAAAAATTTAAATTCGATTCGATTGGAATACACGTGAATCGACTGACTAACGAACACCCACACCAAAGGATTTTGTAGTTCACCACAGTGGACCAAAGCAAGCAAAGGGATAAATCATCCGGACAAAAAGCCTGAATCCTTTTCGGCATAAAATTCCAAGGATATACTGACCTTTTTCGGGAGCATTTCCTTCACTTTTTTTTTTTTTGTTTGTTTGTCTCTCTGTTCTTGTATTTTTTTTCTTGTCGCTTTTATTTGTATTTTTGCACACCATGTGAAAGTGACCACAATATTGAAATTGAAGAAGCGAAACAGCGAAGTAGAATCGAAAGGTGGGCACAGACAGTACACACTCCTCATTTGGTGTACCTAATGTTCGCACTATATGACCGGAACAGTTCGTGCACGTCATCATCAACTTTATCATTATCTGCAACTTAATCATCAGAATCAGTCAATAGTCGTAGGCCAGATTACCAAATCCTTGCCAGTACGTCGATTGTGATTACACATCATCGTTTCACAGTCTACACACGAGGAGAATTTCGGATGTCGAAGGATGTCCAAGAGCAAAATCAGGTGGAATGCCCTTTATGGTATTTTATATCAGTTTGAATGCGGTTTCCTCCTCGGCGGAGATGGCCGTTACTCTCGGGACGATGACCAATCATATGCACTTCCTTCATGGTTAATTGAAATGTATATAGTCTGGCGCCTTAAATAGCGCAAGCTAACGGAGCCTTTTTTTCTTTCTTAGTTTCCTACTAGGATATCAGATTGACGACATGCAATTTGCAAATGAGGTTGAAGTACATGGCGTAGTTACAGATTACCGACATTTAACCTTGTCGAAATAAGTAGAGGATGTTCCCTTAAGACCTATACGATGAAAACATCGAATAAAAGGGCGAGTTCTTATCCGGTTTCAATAATTAATTATTCGATTAATTAATTTAGCGATGGCAATTTGGTGAGGAACAAATTAAGCAAATGTTCGCCATGATTTCGGAGGCAGACTTCGTTTGACTTGTCTACTTTTCCAATTACCTGGCAGCCTTTAAACTTTACATACATATATATTGCTGACTTAAAATAAGTTAAAAGAGGAAGTCAGTCAAATCTCATGACCCCGATGAGTAGTTGTGGTCCCCGTTTTAGGAGATGATGTGTCCATGAGACTTCTCCCGCAAATCATCTATTTCTGGTGTACCTGAGAGTGGAGGAAATCCAATCTGGAACGTCTCTTATGGTGGGAGGAAGTGCTGTGTGATACCTGAAACAAGAGTGGCGTCGTAACCTGTTGCACTCCAATCGCACATGTGGGGATTTCTGAGTTCCATAAATACACCGGTTTGATTCCTCCTGCTGGTTGTTTTTGTCGTGGCATAGAAGCATCACATGCAGTAGTTAGCCACTTCATGACTTTTCCAGCCTGTCTGTTTGTATCGGCCTCTGCGTCAAACTGTGCGATTTGGTCGTCCAGTATATAATCGAGCAGTTCCGCGTCAAAGTCCTTCTCTTTCCACCATTTTTTCTGGGCTTTCTTCACCAATTTGACTGTGTTGAATCCCCTGTGCGGTAATATTTCGTATAGCACAGCTTGGTGATCACTATGGGTGTAGGTATATAAAACTAGCTACTCCATACTTCTTGCCAACATAGATCTGGCAAATGTGATGTCGATTTTGGACCGGCCTCTGTCGTTTATAAAGGTGCCATCAGCACAATCATTAAGTAATATCACATCTTAACCTCCGAAGGATTTGATTAGTGCCTGGCCTCTACCGTTGGTCCTTGTGCTTTCTGCCCGGCAGAAATTCTCTGAAACAAAATTTCCTATGTAGGCATAGCAACCCCTCCTCGTGTTCTTAATAAGTGGCAGTAAGCTTACTTAGCTATGCCTCCACTGCCACGACACCCAGGATGGATTCTTGCCTTTGTTCCACCACCACGAAACAATTTCATCTATCCGCCTTTTCAGGCTACGGACAGACATTACGATCTACACGATTGACCACCCCAGATTTTAGCCGCCGAACCGTACCCAAAATTCCAATTTAACGTTCGGAGTGTGCGTACGCGTGGAGTGTAGAGTCATCAGTTAAAGTCGTGTCGGTCTGATCGTCCGGTTTTAAATATATTTATTCCTGTCACTTGCATTCAAAATCGATTTCAAACGTAGTGAACGTACCGGCGGGCAATAACAAATTATGTCTGAGTGTGATCAGTATAATTAATTGGCGAAGCAAATGGGATTAGTCGAACTAATTAGTACAATACGAGGGTTGCCTCTTATGTTTCGGGATTTGGCAACCCTAGTGTTGCAATCCGGCAATTGACAGCTCTGTCGTAAAGTTGGACATTTTTGAGGTTATACGCACTCAGAACGTTTTGACATACGAGCGCTATTTGTGTTGTTTACAGTAACTCAAAAGATTCATCTCAGCCCAAAAATGGAATTAAATCGTCAACATTTTCGTGCGATTATTTTTTACAACTTTCGTCGTGGATTAACTCAGCAACAGTGCATGGATGAACTTAATTAAATTTTTGGCGATGAAGCTCCATCAAGGACCAGTGTTTATCGATGGTATGGTGAATTCAATCGTGGTCGTAGTTCACTCCAAGATGAATTTCGTGAAGGTCGTCCAAAATCAGTTGTTGTTCCGAAAACCATTGATGCTGTGCGCGAACTGATATTGGAAGATCGTCATCGTGATATTGAGACAACCTTAGGCGTTAGTGGGACCAGCATACATTCAATATTGCATAAACATTTGACTGTCAAAAAAATTTGTTCGCGTTGGATCCCACACAATTTGTACATCGCCCAAAAAAAGGCTTGTGTCAATTGGTCGAAAGAAATGCTCAAAAAATACGGTCGCGGTGCTTCGAAACACGTCTATGACATCGTGACAGGTGATGAATCGTGGATTTATGCGTATGAGTCCAAAAGTAAACAGCAGTCGACTGTCTGGGTGTTTCAAGATGATCCAAATCCAACAAAAGTTGTTCGCGCACGAAGCACTTCCAAGCAAATGGTCGCCTGTTTTTTCGGAAAAACTGGACATGTCGCAACCGTACTGTGGGTATTACCACTAATGCGTCAGCACGGACGCGGGTTAAGCGTAATACCACCGATTTTATACTGAAGATGTTCCACAGCAAAACCACATTAATGAAACACACTGATGAAACTTTACTGACGAATGTTTTTTATTCTCACTTTTTACAAGTTAAGAGATGACAGCAGCGGGATTTAACACAATAAAGACTCCGTCCGATTGTCTTAACTACTTTCTTTATTCGGTATACAATCTTACACATGAAATAGTTTACAACTTACGCTGGTGTCTAAATTCATTTATATTTAGTTAAAATAGTTTATAGTTTAAGCGACACATTCAGGTTCATTTAGATTTAGTCGAAATAGATCATAATTTAAACAACACATCCCGGATCATTTTATATTTAGATAAAATAGATTGCAGCTTAGTGACACACTCAGGTTAATTTAGGTTTAGTCAAAATAGATTATAACTTAAACGACACCTCTAAATACGACTCCGTTGACACTAGGCTCGTGCGTACTTACTGGTGGGTGGAACTCGACTTTTACTTCTTAACAACTGGTGAATGTTCTTTCTTTACTTTTACTTTTGTGTCTCCACACACCACTGAAGGCAAATCGGACTCGCTGTAATGACTCCTGACCACATAAGAAGGTGATGAAGTTTTTAACTCAGTAGGACACGTGTGTACCTCTCGGAAGATGAAATCTGACTCTCCCCATTGGAAGTCATCAAAAGGAAAGGAGCCCCGAAAGAAACTGGAAAGGAGGCGGAGTTACACGATTAACTTGAAGTAGTTAATCGTGATTGGACCTGACGGGGTAGTCATACATTACGCATGTGTGGGTATGCCATGCATACGATCGTTCGGCGACCGTGGTGGATGGAGGTACATCGCTAGTGCATTTTCTAAGAATGCAAACACTAGCATGTGGGGTGTGAAAACCCAAACCAATGATTTGGTCATCCTAATGGAAGGCCATAAATCATCATTTCGGTTGCCGATGATTAAACATTGCAACGAACATAGGGTGCAGCCATTGCCAGATGTTGAAAGTAAACATTTTCTGGCTGCATCTTGATCGTTACTTGAATGCGGCCTCTGAACATGGGGACCGATAATTGGAAGCCAGCGATTGCTGGTAATCAGGGACATGTTTGGTTTGCGTCAGCAGAAACCTTGTCGGCGGTAGCAAATCAATAGGGGCAAATAGCCGCATGCATGTTATGCCGAGGGTAAACAAATACAACGAGTCACAAGGAACTCTTGTTGATTGTTGTTTCCATAGCTTAAGGCTATGGAAACGAGATGCCCTGGCAGAATGTATGCCTAAAGATAGGATTTCAGATGCCATGGCAATGTGATGATTTTGCCATGGACTTATGCTTTTTTTAGGAAATGATGTACGCCTCGGGGGTGAATTTTCGATGCCACGGTAAGGTGATAAGCTTTGCCGTGGGCTTAATGTTTCTTAGGGAATGATGTACGTCTCGGGGGTGAATTTTCGATGCCACGGTAAGGTGATAAGCTTTGCCGTGGGCTTAATGTTTTTTAGGGAATATGGTCTGGCCGAGGGTGAGTTTTCGTTGCCACGGCAAGGTGATAAGCTTTGCCGTGGATTTAATGTTTTCAGTGGTGATGCTGGAGAAAAAGGGGTCTGGAAGGAAATCCCCTATAGAATAGGTAAGCTGCCTAACAGAAATTCAAAACGGTTATCCGATTGGGTAACCGTATTAATTCCGGCGATTTGGCTGGGGGTAAATGCCATAGCAAGGTTATGCAACCTTGCTGAAGTTCGACCGAGAGGTAAGTCGTTCGCCTGGAATAGTGGGGATCGAGCGATGCGTGGCTCTTCGGGCCCTGAAAAGCCCCACATCACTCCCTCCCCAGTGACGTAGTCACGAAACAGGTAAGGCAGTTTAGGGGGTGGTAAGTTGGTTATGGGCGCGCGTATGAGCGCGAGTACGGGGAGGTTGTGCTGGTGGGGTAGGAGCGGTGTCAGTAGATGGAGGTGATTCTGGAGCGGAAGCTTCCAGAAAACAGGGCTTAAGCCTTTCGACGCTGACCGTGGATCGCTTGCCTCTAATGTCGATCTCGAAGACGCGGTCACTGATGCGGCGGAAGACTTTGAATGGGCCATCATAAGCTGGGTCGAGGGGTTTTTTGACCTTATCCACCCTGACAAAGACGTGCGTGCAGCTGTGCAGTTCAGGGTGGACGAAAAGTTTTTTGGAGCCGTGCCTGGTTACAGGGGTTGCCCTAACCTTACGTAGCAGGTCACGGAGATGTCCCAATTCGCGTAGTTGGTCACGCGGTGTTTCGCCATTCAGGAAAAGTTCTCCTGGAAGAAGGAGGTTGGTACCATAGGTGAGCTCTGCTGCCGAAGCACCCAGGTCCTCCTTAATACTTGTCCTCAGGCCGAGGAGGACAGTTGGAAGGGCGTCAAACCATTGAGTGTCATTATGACACATGAGTGAGGCTTTAAGAGATCTATGCCAGCGCTCTATCATCCCATTTGATTGCGGATGGTAGGCGGTGGTACGACTTCTTTGGCAGCCGAGAAGATCTGTTAGCTGCCTAAAAATTGTCGCCTCAAATTGTGGACCTCGGTCCGAAGTTATGGTGGTTGGTACACCGAAGCGTGTGACCCAAGTTGAATAAAAGGCCTTGGCGACTGATTCGGCAGTAACTGCCCGGAGAGGTGTCGCTTCTGGCCATCGCGTGCAGCGATCCATCATAGTGAGGATATAAGAAAATCCTCTTGATGGAGTAAGCGGTCCCACTATGTCTATGTGGACATGGGCGAAGCGTGCCGTGGGAAGCTTGAATTGCGCTGGCTCCAGTACATTATGTAGCGCTACCTTGCAGCGCTGGCACTGGGGACAAGCACGGGCCCAACCGGTGAGGTCTTTGTTCATCCGGGGCCAAATAAATTTGCGACGGACAGCAGCGGCTGTTGCTCGGCCGCTGGGGTGGGCAGGGTTGTGGTAAACCTGGAACACGCCCTTACGAAGTTTCTCGGGAATGTAAGGTCTAGCGGTTCCAGTGGAGACATCACACCAGATTTCGCCCAAAGGGTCGCGAAGGGTAATTTTCTTAAGCTCTAGTGCCGTATCGGCAGTTAGGAGGGACTTGAGCTGTTCGTCCTCCTCTTGAGCTAGGGCAAGGTCAGTGTTATTCAAGGCGGTACGCAAATGAATCGTATCGATTCGAGAAAGGGCGTCCGCCGTGACGTTCTGTTTACCGGAGATATGCCTGATCTCCGTAGAATATTGCCCAATGAGGTCTAATTGACGCTCTTGTCGGGGGGAGGCATTTCCCGACTTCTTCCGGAACGCATAGACCAATGGCTTATGGTCTGTTAAGATGGAGAGTGAGCGACCTTCTATCATATGACGGAAGTACTTAACAGCGCTGTAGATCGCGAGCAATTCACGGTCATAGGCGCTGTAACGTCGCTCAGTGGGACTCAGCTTCCTTGAAAAGAAACCAAGTGGTTCCGGACGGCCTTCAATGTCCTGTTCGAGGACGGCTCCGATTGCGGTATCCGATGCGTCGCATTGGATAGAAAGTGCCGCTCCCTCGAGAGGGTATCGGAGTAAGGTGGCATTTGCCAATTGTTCTTTGGACAGTTGGAATGCTCGATCTGAGACTTCTGTCCAATTAATGGGGCGCTTATCATTGCGCTTAGCTCCTTTCAAAAATTCATTTAAGGGAGCTTGAATCTGAGCGGCATTCTTCAGGGTTGGGCGGTAAAAGTTAAGCATGCCCAAAAATCGACGCAGCTCACTCACGTTAGTAGGCCGGGGGTACTTCATGAGGGCCTCCACACGGTCTGGTAGTGGGCGAATGCCCTGGTTGTCAACGACATAACCCAGATAGGTGATTTGCTCTTTGGCGTATTGACACTTTTCTGGGTTGATGACAAGACCGAATTCGCGGAGGCGCTCTAGGACCTGACGTAAGTGGTGTTTATGTTCGGCGAGGTCTTTGGAGGCGATGAGAATGTCATCAAGGTATGCATGGCAGCAATTAAGACCTCGTAAAGCCGTGTCGATATACCGCTGGAATGTCTGTGCGGCATTCCTGAGGCCGAAAGTCATCACTTTGAACTCGAAGAGTCCGAAAGGTGTAATGACTGCGGTCTTGGGGATGTCTTCAGGTGCCACCGGAATTTGGTGGTATGCCCTGGTGAGATCCAGGGTTGTGAAGACATTGCACCCTCGCAACTTGTACGAAAAATCGTAGAGGTGTGCAATTGGGTATCTGTCCGGGACAGTTGCTGCGTTCAACAGCCTATAATCGCCACATGGGCGCCACTCACCAGAACGTTTCTTCACTAAGTGGAGTGGGCTTGCCCAGGGACTGTCCGACGGTTGGCAGATACCTAGTTCGATCATATGCTCGAACTCCGCGCGCGCCGCACGTAATTTTTCCGGAGCCAGTCGACGTGGACGCTGGCTCACCGGGGGACCACGTGTTTCTATATGATGAAACACCGTGGCTTTATGTCGGCGTTGGTTAGGTAGAGGAATTGTTGTACTCACAAATTCCTGTACCATAACCTGGAATGGGTCTAAGCACTCTGTGGCCCCTGAAGTTGCCGCTGGTGATGCCGTCATGGGCAAGGGGGGTGCGGCTGGAGCCACAAGTCTGTTATGGGTCGAATCGACCAACAGATTATGTGCACCTAATAGGTCGGAACCTATCAGGGGTTCATTCACGTCCGCAATGACGAAACGCCAAGTGATCGGACGACAAGGACCCAATTGCAGTGTCAGCTTTTTACGTCCGTACGTAAGTATCGGCGTATTATTTGCTGCTGACAATTTGAGTGCGGCTGGCACGCGGTTACGCGGAGCAAACGATCGCGGAGGACTGAAATATCGGCGCCGGTGTCGACAGTAAAAGCGATATTCAGTTTCGAATCCCGGATGGTTAAGCGACTTATTGTAGGGGTGCCGGTCGATTGCGCGAGGGTGTCGGTCGGCAAAATTAGTTTAAAGAGCGCCTCTGGTTGGTGGAAGGTTGCGTCCAACCACAAGGCGCTTTGCAATTGAATGCGCGATCACCATATCGCTGGTGATTGGCGCACCAAGGCAGAGTAACGGCATTATCAGGTATGTTCTGCCTATTAGTATTGCCGTTACGGGGAGGTCGAGCCGGAGCTCGCTGGGGATTGGCCCGGTGAGGGCCATTTTGGGTGGGATTGGCCCTCCGTGGGGCATTTTGGGTGAAATTTTGCCGATTAATAGGACGGCTCGGCATGGCTCGATTCTGGGCGCTTCGAGGATTGTTCCTCACCTCCGCGCGCAATTGCGTTATCTCGCGGAGGAGTGAGGTTTGGAGCGCCCGAAGGTCAGCAGGAGTTAGTTGTGTGGGTGGACTTCTTTGGTTGAATGCGTTGGGGCCTGCCTCTGGATTCCCCTGAGGGAAATTGGTTGAGGCGGGCCTTCTAAGGGGTAATTGGTTTTGAGGAGGATGGAGGATTGGGACCAATTGAGGGGCTGAGAAAGGCAGACGAGAGTGCCGTGCAGGCTGGGCGGCGTGTTGAGAAACCGCCGCTACTTGGTACGCAGGAGGCTCAGAATACTGATCTGAGCTTTCCATGATTGCGTCCGCAATTTTGGATAAATAGCCCAAACTCTGATTGGGTTGGGCTATAAGTGCCGAACGGGCATGCTGGGGAAGACACCTCAAAAAGTGAGGCTTTATTAGGTCGTCCCCAATCCTGGTCCCCGCTATAGAGCGTAAATGGGTCAGGAAAAGAGATGGTCTCATCCCAGAAAGGTTGGTTACAGCGGCTAAACGGTGTTGCCGCATACTTCCAGGTTCGTCCAAGGCGTCGAGCAGAGCTTCACGCATGTTGCTATATGGGTTGCGGCCGGCCGACCTTATTAAGTGTGCAACATGCGGTCGTTGAGTGCGGTCAAGCACTTTCAACAGCTCAACTGCACGAAGTTGTTCGTCGTGCAAGGCAGAGGCCTGGAAGATGCGGTCTGCCACTGCAAACCAAAGGTCTGGGTCCTCCTCATCGAAGGGGGGAAGTCCTATATTAGGGTGACGAGTCCCATTCCCGAGGCTGGAAGCATCGTGGAATTCTTGGGACTCTGAAGGTCTTTGGGGTTGTTGTGAGGTGCTGGCACCAGTTGTGGGCATTAAAATGCCGGCATTTGCCAAAGGGCCGATACCAGGGGCGTTAGGAGCAGTCGAGAGTGTGTCTGGGGAAGTAGGCTGGGGTCGGTTCACGACGCTGGGGGCAACGGGTGGTGCCAGAGGAGTAGATTGTCCGGGCAAGTCTAGGTTAGCATCGACTTGCTCGGTGGGGAAATCGACGCTGGAGGCGTCGTGGAATTCGAGAGGCTCGGATTGTTCCAGAGCCTTTTTGGCCATGGTGTTCCGCGTGTTGACCATTATGGGTTGAATGACGCGAAACTGGGATCAAAAGCGTAAGAGGACGCGAAGAAAGGTGAAGGGAGGCCAATGGGTGAAAAGAAGTCGCAGGGAGTTGAGAGAACCACGGATGTCCTAAAACAATGGTTTTCCCTAACCAAAATAAGGCGAGCGAAGGTCGGAAGTGGAGTCCCAGGGAGTCGAGAGCCGTCGACAAGTCAATGCAAGTCGCTGAGAGTTGAGAGTAGTCGATTGGTCGCGAATAATGTTGTGCGAGATTGTACCCGGAAGGGGTTTACAACCTTTATTATATTTGTTAATTTATTCTTCGTTTTGCTTTTCCTCAATATATATTTTTACAATAAAAAAAAAAAAAAAAAAAAAAAAAACGAAAAATTCGACAATCAAATTTTAGAGGTATAATTTTCTAATGAGACCTCGTAGTGTCGTTGCCAAGGGTTGCACGTGAATCAATACCCTGAAGGGGTTTACAAATGTTTAACTAGAATACTTTAACTGTTTTTTTTAATTTGGTATGCTATACTCATAAGTCATAAGATTCTGCCGCAACTTTTTATTCAGTTGGTTTTGAGGTTTTGACGACTAATGCTAGTTTAATGCACAGAATATTAAATTCACAAAAGAAAAACGGAAATTTAGGCAAACAAAGAAAGGGTGGGTGTAACTGCGTATGTATTTTAACGAGTGAGTGTGTTTTTTTATGTCACTTTAATTAAAGATTAGAAATTTTATTGATAAAAGGTAATAAAATGTTAAAAGGAGGTGATTTTGCTTCATTTGGTTAATTAACGTGTTGATTGTTATTTCGGAGAAATGTATTCTCTTTTCAAATACGTGTTTGATTAAGATTAAGGAAATAGAACTGTAAGGGGAAAATTGTAATTGTATAATCTTACTACTGTATTCACGGATCTTATTAAAAATAACGACTCACACCAATATTTGTTCTGTTTTTAAACAATACAGAACTCGCTATGATAATGTTATGGCACACAATATTTAAGGAAAACAAATTTTGTTTGCGAATATAATGTATTATTCGGCAAAGCCTCTGATGTATTGACTTATTACATGTTTTTGGTAGGCTTTTGCTCTATTAAAAACTTTAAGCTATTTATTTTTACGTTAATCATTAATTCACAATTTATCGTCTGTTCACTTTTTCTTTCTTAAATATATAAAAATGAGATTCCTATATGTACATAAAGGATCTTATGTGAGTATATGTATAATAATTATTATCCGATGGAATTATGTTTCAATAATTTCAAGTCTATGTACAGAAAAAGTTATATGACTTTTATTAACAGGAACGTAATATGCACTTGTATGCAATATTAATTCATTTAAAGTTTTGTAAAAATTTTATTATTATTCGGTAGTGAACTTTTTAATATTTTGTCTAAATGTTGGTGTATGAGTGTATTATAATTTCAGAGGTGCATTTATGTGATGTCGATTTCAAAAGTAACAAAGTGCAAAATTACTGATTTCGTAACAAAATATTCGTTTTCACAAAAGCTAGACATACAAATAAGAAGACGAAAAGGTACTTATCTTATTGTTGAATGATAGTGTCTGATGATGTTGTTCCGGTCTGGTGGGGGTGGGTTGCTTGTTACTTGTCCGAAGATGTTGGATACCGGAGTGTTGGGGACTGGTTAGCTCTGCAAACTGATGGGGTGGGGCTCTTCTTGCCCTTAAAATGTCTTTTGTTTACACACACTAGCCACTGTTCTAATCGTTTTGATGGTTGGGTGTATGGTCTGTCATTAAAAAGAGTTCGCAAAAGTTCGAAAGTCGCGTGTTCACTTTTTTATATGATAAAAAAAAACGTCGCGTGTCACCAATGCGGGTATTACCACTAATGCGTCAGCACGGACGCGGGTTAAGCGTAATACCACCGATTTTATACTGAAGATGTTCCACAGGAAAACCACATTAATGAAACACACTGATGAAACTTTACTGACGAATGTTTTTTATTCTCACTTTTTACAAGTTAAGAGATGACAGCAGCGGGATTTAACACAATAAAGACTCCGTCCGATTGTCTTAACTACTTTCTTTATTCGGTATACAATCTTACACATGAAATAGTTTACAACTTACGCTGGTGTCTAAATTCATTTATATTTAGTTAAAATAGTTTATAGTTTAAGCGACACATTCAGGTTCATTTAGATTTAGTCGAAATAGATCATAATTTAAACAACACATCCCGGATCATTTTATATTTAGATAAAATAGATTGCAGCTTAGTGACACACTCAGGTTAATTTAGGTTTAGTCAAAATAGATTATAACTTAAACGACACCTCTAAATACGACTCCGTTGACACTAGGCTCGTGCGTACTTACTGGTGGGTGGAACTCGACTTTTACTTCTTAACAACTGGTGAATGTTCTTTCTTTACTTTTACTTTTGTGTCTCCACACACCACTGAAGGCAAATCGGACTCGCTGTAATGACTCCTGACCACATAAGAAGGTGATGAAGTTTTTAACTCAGTAGGACACGTGTGTACCTCTCGGAAGATGAAATCTGACTCTCCCCATTGGAAGTCATCAAAAGGAAAGGAGCCCCGAAAGAAACTGGAAAGGAGGCGGAGTTACACGATTAACTTGAAGTAGTTAATCGTGATTGGACCTGACGGGGTAGTCATACATTACGCATGTGTGGGTATGCCATGCATACGATCGTTCGGCGACCGTGGTGGATGGAGGTACATCGCTAGTGCATTTTCTAAGAATGCAAACACTAGCATGTGGGGTGTGAAAACCCAAACCAATGATTTGGTCATCCTAATGGAAGGCCATAAATCATCATTTCGGTTGCCGATGATTAAACATTGCAACGAACATAGGGTGCAGCCATTGCCAGATGTTGAAAGTAAACATTTTCTGGCTGCATCTTGATCGTTACTTGAATGCGGCCTCTGAACATGGGGACCGATAATTGGAAGCCAGCGATTGCTGGTAATCAGGGACATGTTTGGTTTGCGTCAGCAGAAACCTTGTCGGCGGTAGCAAATCAATAGGGGCAAATAGCCGCATGCATGTTATGCCGAGGGTAAACAAATACAACGAGTCACAAGGAACTCTTGTTGATTGTTGTTTCCATAGCTTAAGGCTATGGAAACGAGATGCCCTGGCAGAATGTATGCCTAAAGATAGGATTTCAGATGCCATGGCAATGTGATGATTTTGCCATGGACTTATGCTTTTTTTAGGAAATGATGTACGCCTCGGGGGTGAATTTTCGATGCCACGGTAAGGTGATAAGCTTTGCCGTGGGCTTAATGTTTCTTAGGGAATGATGTACGTCTCGGGGGTGAATTTTCGATGCCACGGTAAGGTGATAAGCTTTGCCGTGGGCTTAATGTTTTTTAGGGAATATGGTCTGGCCGAGGGTGAGTTTTCGTTGCCACGGCAAGGTGATAAGCTTTGCCGTGGATTTAATGTTTTCAGTGGTGATGCTGGAGAAAAAGGGGTCTGGAAGGAAATCCCCTATAGAATAGGTAAGCTGCCTAACAGAAATTCAAAACGGTTATCCGATTGGGTAACCGTATTAATTCCGGCGATTTGGCTGGGGGTAAATGCCATAGCAAGGTTATGCAACCTTGCTGAAGTTCGACCGAGAGGTAAGTCGTTCGCCTGGAATAGTGGGGATCGAGCGATGCGTGGCTCTTCGGGCCCTGAAAAGCCCCACAGTACCACTAGAACAACGCAGAACAGTCAATTCTGAGTGGTACACAACCATTTGTTTGCCAGTTGTCTTCCAAGAAATCAGGAAAACCAACCGCCGAAGATGGATCACTCTTCAACACGACAATGCGAGCTCTCACACATCGGCTGCGACGACTGCATTTTTGAGCACCCAAAACATCGATTTGATGGGTCATCCTCTGTATAGTCCTGACTTGGCACCGAATGACTTCTTTTTATTCCCGTACGTAAAAAACAAACTGAGAGGTCAACGTTTTTCGACACCTGAAGAAGCGGTTGCTGCATTCAGAACGCATGTGTTGGAGATACCTCTATCAGAGTGGCAAAAGTGCTTCGACAATCGGTTCAAACGCATGCAAAAGTGTATAGATCTTCATGGGGAATATTTTGAAAAACAATAAAGTGATTTTCGATGATCAATATTTGTTTTTGTTCTCGAATCCCGAAATATAAAAGGCAACCCTCGTATACATACTTACAGCCACATCGTTTATTGTGTGAGAGATCTTTAAAATTTTAACAAAAGAAAACATTGTCTAGGGCAATTAAATTAAGGAATCATTGTGTCAAGTGTTCTTGAAAATTGCACAACTTCAAGCTAATAGATAAATACTAATATTAAAATAGACTAAAGTAAAGTGCAATTAAATTAAGGAATCATTGTGTCAGGTGTTCTTGGAAATTTTCGTCCAGTTTACCAATTGCATAAAATTGCACACTTCAAGCTACTGAATAAATACCAATATTAAGATAGGCTAAACTACAACCCAGTGGAATAAAAGAATCATTTGTTACAAAAATTGTTTTTCATTTTACTTATTCCTTGTTTGGCGATCGTTTGTTCCTGCCTTTAATCTTCCCTCGGCGACGTGCAGTGTTTCACCAGCGAACTATATTGTGGGTTAGTAGTAGAACCAGCGCCCATGACGGTGCCACGACAACCTACCCCACAGTACCAGTGCCAGGCACCCTGGACTGATCATGGATGAGTACCACGTCGGCACCATATTCCTTAACGGTTTGGGAAAGAAGATCTGGTGCGGCTCCACAATGGTTTAAGTTAATTTGGAAGCACTTAAACCTGTCCATTTTTATTCAGAAGATTGGACATCGCGTTTTTAATGCTCGGCATTTATAAGTGGTTGTTACCGTCTTCGGATCCTGATTTGCAGAATATGCATTTGGATTGCATTACAGATCATCACTTTGTGCCCATTACCCCCGCATTGCAAACATTTTTCAGAAACATCGTGTGGGTGCGATGTGTTCTCGAAGTCTGCATCTTACCTATCCAACCCGTAGGAAACCTGTATCTAGCAACATGCTAGCCTTTTCTCTTGGTAAGCGGATCATGGCAGCCTGTGTGCCATCTGGTTTCCTTCTTAAACTCTTTACCGCTGCCTTTTACATCGCGTTCAGTGCAGGGAATTCTATAGCAATCGCTGGCAGTATTTCCTCCACAGTGGTAACCTCATACAACCTCTCGACCGTGATTTCCTGTAACCCTGTTTTCACACTAGCATCTTTCTTTAATACGTTTGTACTTTTCCTTTCAGTGGCTTGGAGAGGCCACCACCCTGGTCGGCGTTTCAGTTCTAGCACCAATTTCCCTTTTGCTGTCTTTCGAACTTTATTCACGCTATTTTCTAGTTCACTTAGCTCGGGCTTGGCCTTCATGAACTTCGATATATCCGCGTATGTTTTTTCCCGGTTTTGGATATTATTATAGCTTCGGGCCTGACCTCTTTTTTTCATAATGTTGGCCTTACCGGTATCAGCCCTTGGAGCCGCTTCACCCTCCAGCCTCGCATCCGCCCTCTTTCCTTTCTGGATTTGTAAATCAATTGTAATTGGGTGATTCATCATGGATCTGCCCCGGCACCCTGCTTATGTCCATGTGCGAGTTTTGTTTTGGTTGGATTTGTAAGTTTCCACCACTTGCTTCAGCCGGCGCATTTTGGTCTTCCTTATCAAAGCGGCAACCAATGATCTCGACCAGCTCTCACACGGCATTAGTAATATTTAATTTTCTGATTTTGATCGTCTTTGTTAATTTTGCGATCTGCTCCCCGAGTTGTTCGAGCACCAAAGAACCATCATCACTTCCATCACGGTTTTGATCCGCGCTCAACTCTATGTCACCATTGCTAGTTCCCGCCATAAATTCATAAGAGTTCTTTAACCCGCAAGAGTATGGGATCCACTTTATCTTCTGTCAATCTTATATTATTGTTTTTTTTTTTTTTTTTTGTTCATTGATCCACTTTGCACAACTCACTTTTTTCACCGATTGTCACTTTGAAATTTTTTATTTCTATTTGCTCTTTCTTTTCCGGCTGTCACTTTTTTAATTATGTTTTCTTTATGGGCCTTTAATAAGCTTGTAATTAGCTTCTTTTTACTTTGCCCAACAACACTATAAACCGCACTGCACCACACTCGGGTATCAATTATTCTCGCGTTATCATAAAATTAAATACTCGGACACATGTGTAGAGAACCGTTCTCCGTGATATCTGTCTGTCGACGTTTAACGTGTGTGTCGACCTGCTGGGTGACAGTTCAGCAATATTGTTCCTGATCGGGCAGAGCCATTCCA
Source organism: Microdon myrmicae (assembly GCA_963931805.1). Lineage (NCBI taxonomy): Eukaryota > Metazoa > Arthropoda > Insecta > Diptera > Syrphidae > Microdon > Microdon myrmicae. The sequence goes on from OZ007497.1 coordinate 18,550,285, forward strand.
CTTCCCGCGATCACCCAACTGAATATGGTGTTCTGAGCCATCATTTAACTATCGCGACCCATCAGTCGTTCATCGGACAAGACCTAGAAGACCGCGTCCGACCTCACCAACAAGTCTATGGGCTTCGATTTATAAAACAGACGGTCAGCCAATGCCAGCGGCTAGAAGCTTCTCCAGTCATGCTCCAGTGACCTTGACGGCAAATTCGCTTCGCCTATGCTACTTATCTTTACCTTCCCTGAGTGTGTTGCTGGCCCAACTGCTAAACGAATGATTCCCGCACTAAGGATGTGGTTGAACCGAGGTCCAGAAGCAACCGACAAGTAACTAACAGTAACAGTCCACAACTGCCTGGTGTCACTATCGAGCTTCTTGACTGTAGTGAAAACCAGCCAACAACCCCAGTGCTACACTGGCAGCTTCAATGCCCGAACCTGCTCGAAGAGGCCGTTGATAAATCTGCGGAACTCCGCAGCACCTGATGTCTGGATAGCTGGAAACGTCATGAGTGATCGGAGATGTGCCTCCAAGATGAACTTCCTTTTGTCACACCGCGTGACCAACATAGTGCAGCCCAAGCCTCCTAATAGTTCGCCGTCGTGACCGGAACATTGCGAACCAATGATAATGCGTCCGCTCTCAAGGAAGTCCACAGAAATAGGAATTTCTTTACCGCTGATAACTGGGGGTTATCGTGGATGGGCGGTTTGTACAAGTCCTGAGACGTTACCCACTGTTTATAGTCTCCATCGAAGGTGGGCACGTGTCGATGTTCCTTAGCTTGATCGGTCGGGTTGCCGTTCCACCCATGGAATCCGATGCCGTCAGGTCCGCTGCCCGGGTAACTAGTTGTTCCACCACGGTGTTCATTATTGTATGGCTGGAGTTAAGCGTATCAAGCAACCCCTCCATTCCCGGCTGCTCTGCTGTTAACTAGTTGCCGATCCTAGAGTATATCCTGAAGCATCCAATGCGGTGGCGCCTTGGTGCCCGTTGGTGAGTTTAACAGCTAAGTGAGCCTGCTTTGTAGTGAAAAGTATCCGCCGACTTAAGCGAGACAAGGACAAATGTGTCCTTCATCTTGCAATAACCAGAATCACCCACATTTGAAAGTCTTCGGGAACTGTATCCACATCGATATTAAATGGCGAGGAAAACAATTTCATGGAAACCGCTGTCTTTTCAGCTTTGAATATTTGGAATCGTAATTGAAATTGGTTGATTAAAATGTCTATATATTGTGCGTATTTTTGAGAAGTAGTAACGTTTTCTTTTTCTAAATGTGGAAAGTGAGACACATTATTCTGCAAAAGATGTTGTTTCCACAATTTTAATTTGCGCTCAAAGCCCTGAATTTTATCATACAAATTGTTAATAAACTGTCCTTTGCCTTGATGTTCCACATTAAGATCATTGAGATGCTGAGTCAAATCGATAAGAAACTCAAAATCACTCATCCATTCTTTATTACCAAAATGAAGAAAGGCACATCCCTTCATATCCACGAACAATTGTATTTCCCTTTTTAAGTTGTATACTTGTGTTGGCTCTGGCGCAAGACTAATGACCTTGCCCGGAAAAAACAAATCATTATGGAAAATGTAACAAGCCTCAGGACTTGCTAAATAAGGCCAAGACCGGTTCCCGGTTGTAGTGCCGATGATGATGATGATGATACTTGTGTTGGCTATCGAGCGGCCAACACGTACTTTGATTTCTGCCGACCGAGGAATGTCGTCGGAGAAGATCTATGTAAGTTCCGCCGACTTATGAATGTAGTCGGGGAATATTACGCACTATTCACAATGTGGTCGCGAGGAATGGGGGCTGAAACAATGTGATCTCCTGGGGTGCTACGTTGGTTCTCTTTGGCTGCAGCAATAACTATAAAAACGTCAGGAACAGTGGTGTAGCATTTATAATATGTGCTTTATGTTGATGCCGTCACCAGGCAACGCGGAGGCTGTGCCACTTGGGGGTATAGTTGCATATGTTTTTCCTTTTATTCGGTGATTACTCGGCGAAGCGTAGCGCAACTAGGGGGGAAGCAACGGTGGCCGAAAAGTGTGTGCACCAAGAAAATGGTTGATCGTTTTTTTTTTTTTTTTTTTTGTTCTTAGTTTCTAAATTAAAGGCTAGACAAAAAATGCTTAAATTCTAGCTTAAATATCTTATATAATAACTTACTGGTCCTTCGCAGACGCTCTAAGCTAAACATTACTTAATATTTGTATAATTTGCCTTTCGGCGACAGAACTTTGTGGCAATACTTATAATTATTTGAAAGACAAAGAAAATTTGAAAAACTTTGTCAATTTTTTTTGTTTTTTTTTCTTAAAATTTAACTTACTTAACTTACCTATTTTTTTTTTTTTTTTTTTTTTAATTTCATGTAAAATCACTTAGCTTAACTTAACTTAAATCTTATACTACCCTAATTCTAGAAAAGCTAAGTCTATGTAAGCTAGCTGATGATAGTGTGATTCTATACCGACTTTGGTATCCAGGTCTTTATATGCGATTCAACCACCAGAACTGTTGACGCTGTCTAATGCTATCGTCCCGGTCTCTGTGGGAGATAGCCCTACTGAAGCGCAGGAGCTCTTCTTCGGTGCGCGTTACTTCCCGGTCGTAGCACAATCGCCCGTCTACGGATGATCTACTTACATAATAGGTCAGCGGAATTCCGGATCTATCCTGTCTAAGCCCTTTCATGTCCAAATCAAGGAACGCCTCTGGTGGAACAAAACCGGTACGACGCACGGCCGGCCATTTACCCCCTGCGAAACAGAACATTATTCAAACGCACAGGTTACCTTTTTTCTTCTTCTCACGGCGGTCACGATACTTAAACCGACGGTCCGACTGAAAGTTCGACCGCCCGCACGATCCGGTTAGGACCCCGTCGCTAAGGCGAGGTGATCCCCTCCCGTCCGACCTCCAAAATTTCAGCCGGCCGGCAAAACCGCCCCGATCCTATATGTTTTCTTTCCAATTTTGGACTCCTTTACTTGCCCCGGTCCATGGGTTGGCAGATCGGGGGTTGCCCCGTTCCGGCGGCAAAACCTACCACCACCCGACATTATGGTGCGCTTTCGCAACTTCATATTCATGATCCAACCTCCAGCACTGGGGTTCGCCTTTGCAGTCTGCGCTGGGAATGCGCCTGCAGCATTAGGCCTGGCCTTAAAGACTTTTTCGTCAGACTCTCAATTTGGTATCCCCGGACGAAGGTCCTTTACAAGGACGAAGATTCCGGAGATAAACCAGAGTCTGGCCAGCTAGGATCAGGGGCTCCAAGATTCAGGAAGGCTTAACCTTTCCTTATTTGTTTTTTATAAAAATGTTGTCTATAACTATGTATTATCAACGTCCGCTGTTTGGGGTTTATCCGGATGATCACGGAAAATGCACCAAGAAAATGGTTGATCGTTCTTCTTTACAGGATGATGAACTGTTGCCTTCAGCCCGTTGTGCTGCTGTTCTCTTTTTTCTTTCTTTTTCTTCTTTCTGTTGGCGGACACAGTCAACGGTAGTCTTTGCGGTCACACACTCCCGCAGTTATCGGCCGGCCATTTACCCCCTGCGAAACAGAACATTATTCAAACGCACAGGTTTCCTTTTTTACTTTTTTGAGAAGGATCCTCCCATTTGCGACTCCAAACCTTTGGTCAATCCACAAGAAAGAACAACAAAACACGTCACTGGAAGTTCAGGTTGCTGGTTCTTATTCGATTGAACAACATGCTTCGGTTACAGTTTTTCATAAGATAGAACAAAAATAGGTCCGCGTTACAATTAGAATTATACAACTTCTCGCATCGTGCTACATTTATATTTTTCTTTCTTATCTTGTTTTAAGTATATATATTTGTCTATTTTCCGCGTTTCGCTTTTTTCTTCATCTTTTCGTTCGCCCACTTGACAACGACTGTTCTTTTTGACTTCTCGAACAAGACTGCCTCGAAAAACTCTCTCTCGCTCTCCCCCAACATCCACTTCGAAAACAGATATCTAACTTGCACACGATCCACACTCGAACTGGGGTATGTTCACACACTCAACATGTGGATCGTGTTCCTTTCCCACCACCTTACCACCAAATTACATTAAAACCAAACTATATTAAAAACAACTAAACGATGGGGGTGGTGGAAGCCACACGCAACAGTGGTGGCTCCTGGCGTGCAATAATGTTGGTGGCAGCTAACTGAAAGCAATTTGACTTTAAAGAGGTAAAAGGAAATGAGTACCTAAATTACTGCAGAAATCCCGGAAATAAGCCTCCTCCAGATTTCCACTAATACTCGGGTTGATTGCTGGTTACTAAAAGACTACTTTATTTAATCGATTGATCTAATTTATACTGATTTATACTGAATACACGGAATGACATGTGAACTCTCCAACAAACTAACGAAGAAAAAAGAATAGTTTGTTTATGTTGCTTGACAACCAAATTCGATTATGGCAGCTAGTTGCTGACATTTGTTATTGTGTTGCCAAGGGCAGCATTCAGTTGCGAATTCGCTGGTTGTGTCCAGTGCGAATCCGCAACAGATTAGCATTGCACCTCTACTAAGCCAACGTACTTCGGTATTAAAAACCACGTCTCCATATTCAGTTTCTAAATCTTTCAGAAATTCTTTAAATTCACGGTGATTTAATGCGCGCGACTTTATAAAATTGATTGATTTAATTATTGGTACTGTGACATTTGGCAAACTCAATCTTTTCGCACACAGATTTTCCTAGTGAATTATGCAGTGGTTAATGAATATTTCCCTTCCTGTGACCTTGTGGGAGTAGATGGTCTGTGCGTCGGCATGGCACTGATTCTACCATCCACCCACTACTTCGAATTCAGCTGGAAATTGTTCGCCGGAAATTGTCACCCAGAAACGATCGACACAAGAGGAATCAAAAGAAACACTAGTCTTGTTGTAATTTTTTTTTTATTAACCTTTATTAGATTAATTCACAAGTTATTTATTCCAGATTTAAGGTGACAAATCGTACTACACTCAATTAACTTTCAGGGAACCGGTTTTGATTACACTGACGACGACGTATGCACTAACACATTATTACTAAACTGACGCACTAGGGTAAAAATTAGTTTTAAATTAAATGCGCGCGCTCCACTCGACTTAGTATGTTTCATCCCCGAACGCGAAACGAGGAAAGGGAGATCGCGTGACCATTATGAACGGACCTCCGCAGACGGCGGAGAGCGGGAGTGACCCAACCGTCGCGAACGGTGGTTGTAATAGGACTCCGCGGTCATCATCTCATGCGGAGATGATTTCGCTAAAAAGGGAAATTTAAGTAAAAAGGAAGAGAGAGAGAAAAACTTTTCTCTTAAGGGTGTGAATATATTCTTGCCAAGGAGATGTTTTATCTACCACGAGTGTAACGTAGAGTCTCTCTGGTGGGAAGCAGAAAACCGGATCTCGTAGTTGAGATCATGGTTGTGTGTGTGTGTGGACGTTCAGATCCGATGTTGTTGCACGTGTTCGAAAACATTGGAACAACGAGAAAGGCAGTCGGCGAGAACAAAGGAAAAGGCGACCAAATGGTTCGCTGGTGTTGCAGCTGTAAAAACAAACTGACCGATATAGTATTTTAACCCAGACGTAGGGTGCCGAATGTTTGGTATTTATGGTACATATGCACATTAAGGAACAATTTTAGGAATTACAGATAACGCTTGAAAGCATTACATGTCCTTGGAAAAGGAAATGTTTTCTGGGGCAAATGCAAATGCATTGGCGGGAAACAATGGGAGTTATGGAATTCCTAAAAAGGTCATGAAGCATTCTTACAGAAAATTGTATGCGAAGAGATGCATGAAGGTAAGTTTTCTTAACAGGGAATTTAAGATCATGGGTTTGATCTCTTAAATGCGTGCAGCGTTTTTGTGTGCGGAATGCGATTGAATTGGCGAAATTTTATGGGAAGATGGGTGTTATGGGGGTTTTTAAGGAAAGCGTACCGCGGGGTTTGGCGGAACCGCCACAACCTTCTTAATGTCTTGAAATAGCCTCCCCGATACTCCTGCCTCCATGCTCGACATTGCTCGTGCTCCATCTGTCGATATACCAATAAAATTGAAAATTTTTCCAACACAGATTTTAGTTCATCGTACTGGTTTTTGCCGGTTGTAGTCCCTTGCATTGGAATTGGTGAACACTATTCTTCAGTGATATTAAATTTAGTGTCAATACCACGTAAAAATATAGCCAGTTCTGCTGTATCGCTAATATCACAACTCTCATCAAGTGCCAAAGAACAGTATTCGAATTTTGCAATGCGTTCACGAAGCGTTGTTGCTATGCTCTCGGACAAGTCTTCAATTCTCCTTGCAATGGTGAATCTCGATAAACTAATGTTTGAAATAATATTTATTTTATCAGGAAATGCAATTTCTGCAACAGCAGTCAGACATTCTTTTATCATCTCTCCATCCGCAAAGGGTTTCATTTTTTTTCTAGTATTTGACTGGCAATAAAACTAGCCTTTACTGCCGTATTTGATAAAATAGCTTGATTTTTAAAAATATCCCGTTGTTTTCCCACGGTTTTCTCCATTTGATTAAACTTATCTATCCTTAGTTGTCCTGGTAAGTTTTTATATTGTTGTTCATGTTTTGTATCGTAATGCCTTTTTATGTTATATTCTTTTAATGTCGACACAGTCTCTGAGCATATTAAGCATACAGCTTTATCTCTAAAGAAAGTGAAAATATAATCAAATTTCCACATTTCTTGGAATTGCCTGTGCTCAGCCGCAACCTTTCGTTTTTTTGTTTGCTTTTCCGACATGCTAGTATGGGTTAAAAATTTGAAAGTTAAAAAAAAAAAAAAAAAAAAAAGTCATTCCCTTTCCAACCGTCGTCGAGTTTACATCGTCGCGAATTTTGCTCCGTACGTGTAACATCAGTCCTACGTTACAAAATTATATTACATCCCCTTTGTGTAATAGTGCAGTGAAAAAAAAACAAAAAACAAAAAAACAAAAACAGACCAGACCCTTGTGCAGTGTGCTGTGTTTATAAAACAAAAGAGTAGTGTAAAACAATTGCAACGAAATGGCCTGCGGGCCAAATGTGAATAGTAACCGGTTTAGCGATCTTACGGAAGATACAAATAGCGATATTCGACCAAACAAAATGAAAAGGACACTTATGAAAACAGAGGATTTTTTTCCTAGCTTACCAACAATGAACAATACAAGAGATCCAAAATTTCTAATTATATCATCCAAGGAGAATGGTAAGCCTATTTCATCCCCAAGCCCATTTTGAGTATGAACAAATCACGGTTCTACGAGACGGACAATTATTAGTAAAAGCTAATTCTCAGAAAATCGCAGACCGTTTTCTTAAAATAACAAACTTTGGCAACGTGTGTCCCGTTTCGGTAAAATTACACGAAAAATTAAATGAATGCAAAGGCATAATGTACGCCCCTTGTCTCATAAACATCTCGGAAGCGGAAATAATAGCCGAAATGGGTCAACAAAAAGTCACAGATGTGTACAAATTTACCAAAGTAGATGACTGTAAAGTGCGAAGACCCTCCGGACTTATGTTATTTACTTTTAACCTATTCCAACCACCAAATTCGGTTGACATCGGTTTTTATAAAGCTAAGGTCAGCGAATATATCCCCAACCCCATGAGATGTCGCAACTGCCAACGACTCGGCCATACCACAAAACGCTGCACCAATACCACAATGTGCGAAAAGTGTAATCTGCCACCTCATAGCCCCGTAAATTGCAGTCGCACTATGTGCGCAAACTGCTCGCTCCCACACTCGGCCGCGGATAAAAGCTGTCCCTTGTATATCCAAGCGAAAGAAGTTTTAACAATAAAAACCACAAACAAATGTTCAATGGGAGAAGCCAAACGAATTTATAAGGAAAAAAATATCCACAAACCTGATCAACTTTCAGGAAGCTTTGCAGATACACTAAAATCGAGCCAATTACAAGGACCCTCAACGGAACAAAACAAACAAAAAACTACACCCAAGGAATCCCTTCCAACCAGCTCCTCCTCATCTGCTACAATCAACAGTATTCAAATTGCATTGCCCCACAAGCCAAAAAAGTCAATAACACATAACCCAACCAAACCAATTTCGTCTATAACACCACTAATCCAACGAAAACCATCAATTCAATTAACGCCATCAACTCAACAAACATCATCAACTCAACTAACCACATTCGAACCCTCACAACTACAAACAAGTAAGCCAACAAACAACCAAACTGAAACCATTCTACAAACCACGACAAGCTGCTCTGCTAATAGCCATTCGCAACGCACCCCTTCACCCAAATCAAAGGTAAAAAGTAAACCGTCTCTCACTAATATAAATATTAATAAAAATGTACACACCTTAGTAGATGATGATATTACAATGTAACTATAAAACTAACAACCAAGCCCCTGACTCTGCTGTTCCTGAGGTTGGACACTTGAACTCAATCCAGAGTTCAAGTGCCCAACATCCGGAACAGCGGAGTCTTGATCCTAACAACATACATCCCGCCCACCATACCTTCCAACACCTTAAAACATTTAAGAATATACAACCCCATCCCTCTGCAAAATCAAGATCTAAGCACACTAGCACGGCTGAACGCCCAAAACTCACTCCAAAACAAACCCCATTCACCATTCTACAATGGAACATGAACGGTTATACCAATAATTTTGACGAACTAAACATTCTAATTAAGGACCATAACCCACATATAATATCACTGCAAGAAACGCATTGCCCAGTCAACACCACACCATTCATCCCTAAATCCTATGTAGGCTGCTTCTACAATTCACCTGCAAACACATCACACAAGCAAGGAGTAGGATTACTAATCAAGAAAGGTACTTCCCACAAAATCCTCCCCATCATTACAAATATCCAAGCTCTCGTTGTAGAAATACAACACCCTTTAAATTTTACCTACATTGCCTTATATCTCCCCCCAAATCAACCATTAAATAAAAATGATCTTCAGGCTATACTCAACCAAACAAATGAGCCCAGAATACTTGGAGGCGACATAAATGCTTGGAGTACACTCTGGGGTTCACCTTCCACAAACAAAAGAGGGGAAGTAATTGAAAACCTCCTCCTCACCTCCAATCTGATCCTACTGAATGACGGTTCCCCTACTCACCTTTCTACACACAATACCCTCACTCATATAGACATCACTTGTTGCTCCTCAGAATTGGTTCCGAAAACTTCATGGCAAGTTCTAAACGACCTCTACAATAGTGACCATTTCCCCGTTTTAAGCATAATAAGTAATCAGCAACCGATAACCCATCACAACAGATCTCCAAAATACAAAACCGATTCCGCCAACTGGGCACTTTTTGAAAGAAAAGTTGACGAATTTCTTTCAAGCAATTCCCCCACACCTGACACGAATCACGAAGCGGCGCTAATCAGTAAAGCAATTAGATCCGCTGCCAATCTCTCAATACCCCAAACAAATATCACAACCAAATCAGAAACCAGGCAACATCTACCTTGGTGGAACTCCGACCTAACGCATCTCAGAAAAAGAAAAATGTCAGCCCTCTCTGAATTTAAAAAAAGACCAACGCAGGTTAATTTTGTTGCATACAAAAAAGCGAATGCACAATTTCGTAGGAAGATGAAAGAAAGCAAAGCAAAAAGCTTTCTTCAATTCACTTCCTCAATCAATCCAACATCCTCCACAACCACAATATGGCATAAAATACGCAGCTTAAGTGGTAATCACAATCCGACAATTATCTCATCCCTTAATTCCGAAAATACTACAATCTCAGACACAGTGGAAATAAGCCAACTATTCGCCAAAACCTGGTCGCAATTCTCAGACAACAATAATTTTCACCCCGAATTCAATCGCAAAAAAATTGAATCCGTTAACGATCCACTATCTTTGCAAACTCCTAACTCTGCAGCTCTACGCATAGAACAACCCATCTCATTTATCGAATTCGAGTCAGCACTTAGTATAACTAAGGGAAAAACTCCAGGGAGAGATCGAATATCTTACCCAATGTTAAAAAACCTTTCGCATTATGCAAAACAAAGAATTATAAAGTTATACAATAAAATACTTGAAACATCACACATTCCACAAATATGGAAAACCGCGGTCCTAATACCTATTCCCAAACCGAACAAAGATAAAGATACGGTGGATGGCTACCGCCCTATATCCTTAATTCCTTGTCCCGCAAAGGTATTAGAAAAAATCGTAGCCAAATGTCTACTCTGGCTTATGGAAACAAAGAAATTGACATCCATCAACCAAGTAGCTTTCAAATCCAACAGAGGTTGCACAGACGCCTTACTCCACATTGACCACTACACCTCAAAGGCTCTATCCGCCAAAAATCACGTCACAATACTCTCTCTTGATTTTGAGAAAGCATTCGACAGAATAGGCGCTCACACCGTACTTAATAAATTGTTAAAATGGAGAATTGGCAACAATATATATAGGTACGTTAAATCATTTCTAAGCAATAGAAAATTCCAATGTAAAGTCAACCACGTTTACTCCAATACATTTCCATTACACAACGGAATCCCTCAAGGATCCCCACTGTCAGTTGTACTATTTATGATCGCCTTTGACGACATAAGTACAATAATACACAAATAGAAACATCTAGATCATTGCATTTACGCCGATGATATATACATCTTAAGTAAATCCAGTGATCTAACTTTCTGCAAAAACATTTTAACTGAAACAGTGAAAGATATCTTAGAATGGTCAAATTCTTCAGGTGCCAAACTCTCAGTAGATAAATGTAAATTATTTCATGTGTGTCGACGACGACTTTGTCCCCAAATACACCTCAACATAAACAACAAAACAATCCAAAATGTCCCCAACCTCAAAATCCTAGGAATAACATTTAACAATAAGTATACCTGGAAACAACATTGTTCAGAACTCAAAGTATCATTAGCAGCGAGGCTCAATATTATTAAATACTTAAGCAACATGAAAAGTAACGTACACATTAACACTCTATGTAAAATTACTAAAGCTCTAATTTTAAGTAAAATAGACTACGGGATCTATATCTATGGCAATAGTCCAAAAACGACTCTAAATATAATAAAGCCCATCTGGTGATAGATAGAAGAAGCACCTTTGCATTCAGAACGACACCAATAAAAAATATACTGGCTGAAGCTGGGCTCGCAACAATCGAGGACCGGATGGAAATCATATCATTAAAACTAATAGCTAAATTAGCGTTTTCGCGAAATTCCATAATTGACAAAGACATCAAACTAACAATAGGATACAAAAACACCAACCGAATCCCATCTGCAATCAGTCGCATTTTAAATAAAGCCAAGCAATTGGAATTGGATATTAAACAAACTTTCAAATACTCCGCAACTTACCCGCCATAGCTTGTAAATAATAATAATATCATAACAACACTCTCAATATTTAAAAAACCAAACACAAACAAAGAAATATACGGTGCACTATTCTGGTCAGTCGCCTCAAAATATAAATCCAACGGATGGCGCTTTCTGTACACAGATGGATCCAAAACAACCAACTATACTTCCTTTGCGGTCACATCCGAAGAAGGCGCAGTAAAGAAAATCGGACTATTACCCGAATTTTGCTCCATTTTCACGGCGGAAGCCTTTGCGATTTTACAAGCCGTAACATTCGCCACCAACCACAGAGAAAAATATGTCATCTGCACCGACAGCCTGTCGGTACTCAACTCAATAAAAAACACCAACAACACTGATGATATTATTTCCAATATTCGGAATAATATCATTAAATACTGCAATAAAATAAAACTAATGTGGACTCCCAGTCACGTCGCCATCAGCGGTAACGAGAATGCAGACGCCGCAGCCAACTCAGCCAAAAGAGCTCCAGTCCATAAATTCAACATCTACACAAGATCCGATCTACTGTCAATTATCAGCAATCAACAAAAACAAATAAACCAAACAAACTGGGATACTTACCACCATGCCTATAAAATGGTAAACCGTTTCAAAACTCACCCTTCTTACCCAACTAACTTGTCCAAATCCAAAATCACAAACTTTGTGAGGCTGCGATTAGGCCATACAGCTGCTACCCACCTTCACCTGCTCCACCGAGCTACAGCCCCAATCAGCCCAAAATGCAACACAACACTTACAATCACTCACATATTGAAAGACTGTCCTCACCTAAAACCCTTGAAAGACAAACTATTTCGCAATACAGATATTTATACAATTCTAGCAGATCCCACTACCGACAACATAGAAATTGTAAATAAATTTGTAAATAGCATTAAGATTAAATTGTAAATTAGAAATACAGAGCCAATAGTCCCCGCTGCTAGGCTCATTAGGTTAAGTTATTGATATGTAATTTTACATTACTAATTGATAATAAATAAATAAATAAATAAATAAATAAAAAAAAAGTAGTAAAACTTCATTTTTAATGAAAAAACTGTACTAACTTTTTGACAATAATATTGCACTCACGCCTTTCAAGAATCACAAGAATTGCTAAAATGGCTAGTTAACAGCTTACCAGTCTGACTGATTGTATGACAGAAGCAAACACAAACAAGCACAGACGCGGCGCGTTCGTATTGCATGTTTGAACAAGTCGTTGACAAGTAAGTAACTCGTCACAAAAAAATTGCTTTTGTTTAGCATGTACTACCATTTTATTATAAATAATTTTATAATAATATATTGATGGGAGAAAGTCGATAAAATAAATTCAACTTTAGAAATGCTTAGCGGGCCGCGTCTTGCTCATCCCTGATCTAGATAGTTAGACAACATTCGAACTAAGCCTGTCCACACTATCCTTAGACACTTCTCCACCCCTTTTTTTTCAAATATCTTGAGACCGAGCCCCACATCCTCACGCGTGCTAGTGATTCTGGTTATCGCAAGATGATATGTATATTTGCCATTTGAAAGATATTACCACAAATGTTGTCGAAACCTTCACTCATCCTCCACTCTTTCGAAAAACCTATCCGTATGAGCGTAGCTTTACCCTACATGTTAAAGACAAACACGAGGCATTGTTTACCAGCCGAATTACACAATTATGGAACGATTTGTCAAGTGTTCTATTATGACTATAATCTGCAGGCATTCAAAAATTAATCTAAATTAAGATATCTTTCCCAAAATTCTCCCTCTTTTTGCGTCCAGGAGAAATTGGGACATCGAGCAATCCCTTTTAAGCACGTATAAAGAAACCTTTAATTACCTGGCTCTTGGAAGCTGGACTTTAACTCCGCCTATTCTACACCGTGGCTGGCTCCCTCCAGCTTTCTCGCCCGGTTTTGTTCGTCTGACTTATCTTCAGTTTTCAGTTGAAAGACTTTGTCTGCCTACATTCGTGTTACATGCCTATGATTTCATCTACAGAAGACTTTCGTATATCGGGCTGTACTTAAGGCATCTTAATTCGTATTTTCGCACAGTTGTTTTGTGTTAAACAAGGTAACTATTATGATACTCATAACTAACACTCCATCGATCTTTGTAGTATAGGCGTGTTCATTTATTATTTATTATGTAATCCTCTTTCTACCCAATACCTGTCTTAGAAAACCTATTGCTACTTCTGAGAGGAGGCGGATTACTGGCCAATAATGCTGGCGGGTATAATAATAGAAAACTTTACATTTCTACCTGCCTACCATACTACTGAACCACATGTTGGAAAATGTCCTCGTGGAATAGTTAAATCTGCTGCCCTGACAAACTGTAAGGTTGTCACAACACATAATTTTCTTGCCAAAACAAACACTTTAGGTTTAATTTCTGTTCTGTTCAGCTATAATGTAAATTGCGTTAATGCAACGATGAGTCCCCTTGACACATGTGCGATACATCACTTGGCCTAGCTCGGTCCTACGTCTTTCGCTTGAAGCAACAAAACTTTGCTACCAATAAACATCACACTGCACATTCTAAAATATTTGCCTCGTTCCACCCCTAAAACATATTTCCAAATCCGCCTTAAAGAGATGAAACCACATGAATTCGCCCAAGTTTTGAGGCAACGGAAGAAGTTTGAGTATCCTTTTAGTTTTCCATTGTTTCAGATGAACTTTCTCATGCCTTTTAACTTCAGGCCGCGGACATAGGTTCATAATTTTGAAAACAAGGCGATGCGTATGCGAGTATCCTGTAAAAGCATTCCTCTAACCGAAGTCAGCCCTGCAGAAGCTCTCGTTAGTTTTCCCTTGATGTAGGGACAAATCTTATTTAGTTAATTGTGGTCCTTATTCCGAGAAACTCCCAGGGTACTGGGAGAGAGGGAGAGGACGGCCACCTTCTCTGTCCCCAACGAAAATAAGCTCGACAGTTACCTCAAATTAAATTCGAATGCCCGAAGGCACAAGCACTAATTTCATGTGTTTCAAGGACTGCTCGTGGGAGTTTTCGAGTGTGTGACATATTGTGTTACGTTGCATGTGTGCTGTTGGCGTCCAAAACTGATTAGGAAATTTAAATTTTCTCTTGCCTGTTGCAGGGTCCTGTGTAAGAAGGGATCATTTTCCATCAGACTCATCGAGACTGGCATCAGCATTAACAATTTAGTTGCTGCTAATCAACAGGAATCCGCCACTGAGCTACAGTAACAAACATAGAATCTCTGGTTGGCAGGATATGATATATGAGTGTTCTCCACCAGGGCAAGACGACGCCTGAAGTGGGACAGCATCATTAATTCTTCGGAGAATTACATCAGCGGCAGTAATTGAACCTGTACAACAAATTTAAATCTAAGTTTACAGGGAGTCCTTGGCATATTTTGTGGTGAAAGTAAGTAGCAGCTTGATGTGCTGGGAACCACAACTGAAAATACTTTTAATATTTATCAGTCCATCGTGTATTTAGGGGAAACCAAGAGCAAGGATACATATGACCGGCTTCAGCACATTCACGAAGAAATGAGGCAGTGATTTACTGCTGAATATAAGAATGAAATTGGTAAACGCCAAAGAAACACCTGCGAGGATAAGCATCCGGGCATCCAGGCAACGGAGCCCGATGCAGCAGATAAGCATATACAATTTCAATTTACGAACATCTAACCACCACCCGCACGGCCACTTCAATGTCTGCACGACACAACTAATTGTGGATACTTGTTGTGTAAGGTCAAAAACAGGACCATAAGCTAGAATGGACGTGTAAGTGTGACGAGTGCAACCAAGGAAACAGGAAATAACTTCTTGTTCGGCTTTGTGTTGTTGCCAGTTTGACTTCCTTGCACTTTGCTCCTGTTTACTGAGCGAAGATAAATAAGTTATCTTGCCTGAAATCCGGACAGGCACGTTCTACCCTGGCTTAAGGTACATGTAACTATTGGTTACCCAGAGGAGGAGGGAAACACGAGGCATGGTAATAAGAGGCACCAGATAATTGTGTCAGCAAGGGTAGGTGAGCTGTAGAACCCGGACTCTGGGATGAGCTTTTGTTGTTAAATGTATGCGTGCAAATTGGAATTTAATTGCATTGGCTATAAAAATGATGGTCCTTTGATAGAAACTTGATGAGCTGTGTGTTCAGGGCAGCTAGGATCATAAGTTTATGGTAGGTGTTATATGGTACGTTTTCCTGTGGTTTCGCCTTTGGTAATTGGATTGTATATCACCTGGCTCAAGATTTGCTATATATTAGAAAAGGCTCCTAATGCGGGGAATGACGTAAGACCAAAAGAGAGGAAAATATAGACGAGCTGAAGCTCTTAGTTACTAACGACATTAGAGGAACTTTTAGATTCGCGGAGCTGAAAATAAACCTATTAAATCTTTATCTTTACTTTCATAAATTGAATCGGATTGTTATTCAAAAATGTTATGATGTAATTTGCGTTATCCTTGAAAAGTTGGAAAGTCAATACTTGGACCTGGCGCATAATTACATAAAAACAAAAACTAAATATGATACTGTGTACAAATGTGATCCGGAATTTGGTTATCACATTTAAAAAATTTATTTATATTTCCAAATCAATTACGCGTCCCTGAAAGTAATCCCTCTCCAATGTAGTACACTTTGAAAAATGTTTTTCCAGTTTTAAAAACACTTACTAAAGTTGTGGGGATTTTTGGTTGTGGTCCATCAATACAGTTAATGATTTACAGGTACTTAATTTTTTTACACAACTTCCATGGCATTTATTATTATCAAGTGGACGACATCAAGCTGACAATCCGAACAAAACCGACTCTGCCAGAATTTCCGGAAATTTTAGACATTTGGCGTCTGCCTGCCTTTGTTAGAGAAGTGTGTTCCACAATTTGAAGATGGTGTTACATGCATACCTTACCATTCCGTTGTTCATGCCTGCTATACGCAACTTCAAAAATTCGCATCCCCTTGAAACAACACCTGATAGCATATACCCTATATCCCACCACCTTCAAGGTAATAATACTATATGTGTCCCACAATTTGAAGATGGTATAAAATGTCGGTATAACACTAGATATTTTCTTCTACTTCTTTTATCTCCTCAATCGTGTCGAAGCATTGTTTGCGGACTATTTCGTTTAGGAAATAGCCAGAAGTGGCGTATGGTGTTATATCTGGTGAATAAAGTGACTAGAGAAGAAAACCCAGTGTCTTTAAAAAGAAAAATCAATGTTTTCGGGACTAATCTCCTTCTTTCAGGCATAGAACATCCGTATAAGAGTTTATTGTCTTTTGAGTGGAGACAAGGCAGCAGCAAATGAGGCTGTCGCAGTACGTAGAAACATCCGCTTATTAGGGAGGACACAAATAACGAAGGAGGCGCCACCAACCATTCTGCCCCAGGTGCTGCTGGCGTACATCCGGACGATTTTAGCATTCTAGGAGCGACTGAGGCTGGACGACCTCACAAAACTGGCGGACGCATTCACCACCATCGACGTTCATGGTGAGATCTGTAATCCGACAAGATAGTAGCGGTTGGCAGGGAATCGGTTCAACTACACCTCGCCCATCACATACAGGTCGAAAAATACCCACCCCTTCAACTACAGACTCAGCAGCCTCTCAAGCAATATCCCCGAAACAGCGGCGATATGGCACCTATGATCGCGTAGAACGCGCTTTATACAGCGCAATATGTAATTCCGACATATCATCAAAGGACGCCAACTTATAACCGAAACGGGCCACAAAACGAGTAGTCGGGACATGTATCCGCTCTATAGGAATGAAACATCGATTTCATCGAATAATTCTCCACCCAAATCGAATACGTCTCGACTGCGCAGAAAATGAAAACAGCCCCCCCCCCCCCCCCCCCCCCCCCCCCCCCGGCGAGCCCATTTAACTAGATCTGGCTACCGACAACTGTGAAATGCACAATAAAAAAACCATCAGGTCGAGTAACTATTGAAATCGGTGACAGTATTGGATTTACAGAAAACGAAATGTGTGTGCTGTTTTCACAGGGATCGCTCATTCTTACATACTGGAGGATTTCCGAAGGGGTATTTTCGAGACATGCCCAAACCCAGCCCGTCCGGGAGGACGCACGACTACTGCAGCCGATGGACGGACGTTCGTGTGGCCACACTTTGTTCAAAAACTTTATACAATAGCCTACGTCTTTTTTTTTGTATTATACTTCTCTCGAGAAAGGCCGAAGCACATGCCGCTCATTTTCACATTGACACAGCGGGACTACTAACGCCGTCGAATGTATTTTCTCGTGATGATCGACCGTTTCACACGATAGTCGGAAGGTATACCGTTACGAACAGTGGCTGTGGGGCGTGTTGTTAAGGCGAAATGTGCATAACATTTCGGTGTATCCACAACACTAACTGCAGATCCGACACCGCACTTTGAAGCAACAATTTATAAGCAACTGCCCAATTTACTCCGGTGCCGCAAGAGCCACACAATCGTGTACCATCCTTTTTGTGTCATGTTACTTCTCCCAGGAAAGGAAAACCTATAGCGCCTTGAGATGTTTTTTTTTTCTCAATCAGGGCCATCAGCTAAGCTTCGAAAGATTTCTCCCAACCATTTCACGAAGCATATAGCTTAATGGTGTTACGTAAGAACTCAGTAATTGTGCCGAACTGCACAATACCAAGAGACGTCAATTGAACCTACATTTGCGCAATCAAACGCAATACACAACATCCTTACTAACTCAGGGTTTGAGAAGTCTACCCACGGTCCTATCAAAAAGTTTTCAATGCGAAATTGGAAGTCCTTCATACATTACGGGTGTGAAACTGAGCGCGCAGTTTACCCCGCCCCCGCCTGTGTCACGGGCAACATCACCCAGATATTATGATAAATAACCGACCTTTATGAAATTCGTCATCGCATAAACGGGCTCGTTCTCGACGCCGTTATCAGTCGACGTTCGACTGATAACGACATTTTGTACCATTAGGGGCACCGGAGCCACCAATATGAATGTAAACGCCGTCCACCAATTTTTGCAAACAGCGAAACTTGATATCCCTGCCCTAGCCGAGACCCGGATCGATTCGTCAACTAATTCGACATATATTCGTTGCTCAGGATACAACTTACATGCGAGATTTCGTTTTATAGGCGGAGTCTGCGTATTTGGGCGGTCCGATCTGGCTTGCCAGAGGATGGAGGGGTTGGAACTCAATAATTTGGACACCATGTGGTTTAGGGTCGTGCTGAGGAATTCTGTTAAATTTCTTCGTTGTCTTTACCGCTCCCCGAATGACGATCGACCAGCTTTCGAACATCTTTCATGTACCGTCAACTGGATACAGATCAATCACCCGGCTTCTGAAATTATCTTCTTTGGCGATTTCAATGTACACAATTCCGCCTGGTTAGTGGATTCTAACAGAACCGACGAAGCTGGTAGGCTGGCGGAGATGTTTACTGTTAGCCGGAATTTGATTCAACTCGTGGAGGAACCTACGCGAGTGCCGAATGCCCGAGGTGATTATGCGAACAACCTGGATCTATTTTGGACATCCGAACCGAGTATTTACCATATACCCGGTGAAGTTTTTACGTCATTAGGAAACTCAGATCACTGGTTGGTATCGGTCGCGTAACCACTTGTATTTCAAGCAAATAACCGACCTAAGCAGCTTCGCCATCTATGGAGGTGTTGGGCTGCCAACTGGAACGATTTGCGAGATTTCTTTGCATCCTTTCCTTGGTCGGAGGTGTGCTTTGGAGACTCCGATGTTAACGCATCCGAGGTGTCGGTCACAGAAATTATTCTTCTTGGGATGGAGATCTACATTCCGCATTCCATCGAACAAATCTGATAAAGGGGAGCCTTTAAACAGTGATTCAGTAATCCCACCGAGATAAACAGAACGAATTTTGTTAGTATCAGAAATGCGTGCAACCAGGCAATTGATACCGCGAAGAAAGATTTCAACATCAGAGTGACTAATAAACTCCTTGAGTACCGAACTGGTTCGCATCCCTTCTGGTCATTGGCAAAGGCTGTCAGCAGTAACCTCGCTTCCTCCCCCTTTCTTCCGTTGGTGGCCGGCAGCGGGATATTAGTCACAAATTCAAAGCGTAAAGCTAGGGTATTCGCGACTTTATGTTACGCGAATTCAAACCTCGATCCCGGTCTTTTGTACCCACCTGCGATCGCGCTGGTTTGGTCTTCGATGCGGAATGTGAGGTTCTGCCCGCGTACTATTCAAAGTCTTTCACGTGGACTGGACTGAAGGAAGGCGTCTCAGAAAGGCGTAACAACCCCGGGTGGCGTATGAGGAGTTGTGTGCACAACTCTCCAAAATGCGACAACTTCCTTCCGAGGATGCCACGTGTTTCGTTTCCCGAGTGAAGCGGGCCGTGGTACGGTGCGAGGGGGTAGTTGAGCGCTTTTATGGTCGCCAGGGTAGGTCCGTCTTCGCAAGCCAGCTTGAGGGCATGGCCAAGCCGGTGTTGGTGAGGGGTCTGAGGGAGGAAGGACTAAGGCACTTACTCCCCACGTTGGGTAATGTCCCATTTCGAATCCTGGTGGACCACCTAACCGGATTTGAGCGAGCTCGAAGGGAAATGTTGAGGCAGGACGACTTGTTTGTGGATGCGCGGCCCGGAATCGCCGATCGAGCGCCGGAAACGTTAGATGTAGGACCGGGAAGCTCCTCAACATTTTTAGGGAACCCGTCCTCCACTTTTAGGGATCACCCCGCGGCGCCGGCGCCGGTTTTGTCAAGTCTTAATCCCCGGGCGATGTCATTCGTGTTGACGGCCGAAGAGTCTGATAGTCGTCGGCGGGAGGAGGATGGTTTCGTTCGGGAGCGTGGTCAAATACCGTGCCTTCCTTGAGCTGGATTGGAGAGTCGCAGAGCTTGGCTCAGGGGACGTATGTGCTTCAGGATCGATCGGGTCGGGACAACCCGTTCAGGGATCCAGTTGGTCGATCGGCGCACCCCCGGGAATCCCAGACCATATGCAATTTTTGCCATCTGAGAGTTCACGTATACGACGAGTGTCTACAAAGACGAAACACTCCCTTCTGTCGCGAGTGTTGGCGGTATGGCCACGACATAGTGGACTGCCCGGATCGTCCGACGCGGACGCGCGAACCCCAGGCTCCATACAGGGGTAGAGGTCAGCAGGGCGGATTCGCGCGGCAGAGACCACCTCATCAGCGACCGCAGTTTCAGGGAGCCCTGCCGGAGCCGCAGCCCCCGTCTACGGGTGGCGGGCCGGCGACATCGGGCCCCGGAGTATTCAGCGTCCGGTGCTGTTCCGAGTTTTGTGGCCGACAAGGTCATAGCTTGCGCGGGTGCGAATACAGACAAAGGTGGGAACAACAACAGGGTCCCCAGGGTTCTCCCCACAAGCGTCACGCCGAAACGGCACCTGTTGCGGGCCGAGAGCAGGACACTCATGTGGAGACTGGGGGAGACGCGAAAAATAGGCGCGGTAAGCGTAGGAGACAGCGTCGGCGTAATCGAGAGGCCGGTAATAGTCGCGCGGTGGGCTCCCGGGAGGTGAGGGAGGATGGTAGGCGACGGTCCTCCGTGTCGAGCGGTGGTGGTAAGCGACCCGACTCCATGGACTCGAAGTCCTCGAAAACGGATGCGAGGCCTGACGCCGCATCAGTTAGCGCGGGGAACCGGGAATGGCGACCCCGGCGCGTTGGGCCCAAAGTGGGCAGAAAGAATAGCTCCAGTTCCGCTAGTTCGGAGTCCAGCGGGACTCCCGGGCGGAACATTCCTGAACGGAGGAGCGGACTATTGTGCGAGTTTTCCGGTCGACACACTCACAAGGTGGCAGAGTGTCGATATAAGGCAAACTGGGAGAGTTCGGGAAACTCCCAAAGGTCGGGTCGGCAAGATCCAACCTGACCACACTAGAAACGCAACCCAGCTCCAGCTGTTCTCAGTTTTCGCCGACTCGGATCCCGATTGTCACTCTTCCTTTAGACATTGGCCGTAGGAACTCTACGCGCCTAATCGTGGACACCGGCGCTGAGATCAGCCTGTTGAAGCTGAAGGCACTTCATCCTAGATATGGCATGGATGTGCATAAATCTATAACGCTCCAAGCGCTGTTTGTCAAAGGCAAGTCGAGGGGGTGCTGCACTCGGAGTTTCAAGTTGCACCATGAGATTCCCTGCAGTTTCCAAATAGTAGACTCCTTGCCGGGTTTGGAGGAAGACGGATTGTTGGCGTACGACTTCCTGTCTCGGAATTGTAAGGTAGACGGGCCGGGTGGTTGTTTGGTTTTTCCCCGAGCGACCGTAAATCCCGTGCCATTCTCCATTCAATTTGTCAACTATGGGACGGGAAGGGTTGAACATGTGGCAGCCGAACGGGGAGACGTGCCAAAGGGACCTGTTAAGGTCGATACGGCGGCAGGTACTCGCCCGGAGACCCTACCCATACAGGGGAGGGCTGCGAAAAACTGTTCCACCACGTGCTACCCACGAGGTCATCTGGATGAACCCCAAACAGCGGACGTTGATAACATATAGTTATAGACAACGTTTTTTATAAAAGAACAAATAAGGAAAGGATAAGCCTTCCTGTATCTTGGAGCCCCTGATCCCAGCTGGCCAGACTCTGGTTTCCCCCCGGAATCTTCGTCCTTGTAAAGGACCTTCGTCGCCGGGATACCAAATGGAGTCTGACGAAAAAGTCTTTAAGGCCAGGCCTAATGCTGCAGACGCAGTCCTAGCGCAGACTGCAGAGGCAAACCCCAGTGCTGGGGTTTGGATCGCAAATACGAAAATGCGAAAGAGCATTATAATGTCGGGTGATGGTAGGCTTTGCCGCCGGAACGTGGCAACCCCCCCCCCCCCCCCCCCCCCGATCTACCAACCCATGGACCGGGGCAAGTAGCGAGTCCAAAAGATAAAAAATTAAAGCAAAGAAAATATATAGGAGCGGGACGATTTCGCCGGCCGGGTGACATTTTGGAGGTTAGACGAGAGGGGATCACCTCGCCTTGGCGAGGGAGCCCTAACCGGATCGTATGGGCGGTCGAGCTTTCGGTCGGACCATCGGGTTAGGTAACGGGCCCGCCGCGGGCGTTTGTGTTGTCCTTGGTTTTGTGGAGTGCTTGTTAGTGTTCCCCTAATAAATTGTTTAGTATTTATTTATTTTTCTTACTAACCCTAATTTATAAGTAGTATAAGAATATGTAGAAAATCCCTACTAACCCTAACTTCTAAGCATGTTTATTTATTTATTTATTTTTTGATTTGTTGATTGTTTGTTCGTTTGCTCTCCGCCGTCCACTCTCCGGCGTGACATTCCTCTCCTAAGAATGCCAGGTAGTCCTGTGGGGCGGGGGGGGGGGGGGGGGGGGGTGTTACGTGACGTTCGACAATCCACCGCCCCCATCATTTGTTTGTTTTAATATAATTTAATTTTAATATAGTGTGATGGTAAGTGTGCGGACACACCCCCGTCGAGTGTGGATCGTGTACAAGTTTCGAGTTCGAATTCAGTTGGAGGTGGATGTCGATGAGTGAGAGAGAGAAGCGGCAAGGTATTTTGATTCCGTTTGTTTTTGTTTTTTGCCTGCTCGGTACGGTTTTTAAAAAAGCAGTAGAAGAGAACGGTTGGAGTTCGTGTTAACAGCAGAAGAGGAAAGAACTGCAACGTCCCGTTTGTCTTGTCATAAATGAAAGAAATTGAAAAGTAACAAATTTAGATGCCTAAATTGAGAATAAAGTATGTGTGTTTAAAAACGTGTGTTTAACAATTTGTCCGGAGAGCCGGGACACTGTCAAAATTCAAGTTGCCAACTTACCTCTACACCGGACGGATAGAGAGGATTCGTGTTGGAAACGAATACGGAGACTTCCCCAGAGGAGTGTTTTTAAGTCGTGCAGAGACTGCGGTGTTTCTAGGCGAAGTTGATCCAGAAGAAGAGTCCAAGCTGCGCTAAAGGAAATCTCTGCAGACGAATCATTAGATGCCCAATGCAAGCAGCGGGAATAACTACAGGTAACATTTGATATATATAAATTTCTGTGGCGGAAAACGTTATGTCATCCCTATTTTCAAAAAAGGCGACAGATCTGACTGCGAAAATTACAGAGGAATATCATTGGTCCCAATCACATACAAAATATTAACAAATGCCATACTGGTGAGAATCACACCGTACGCAGAAGAAATATTGGGAGACTACCAATGCGGATTCCGTCGGAACCGATCAACAAGCGACCAGATGTTCACAATAAGGCAACTGCTGGAAAAGAAGTGGGAATACGGAGAGACGGTTCACCAACTGTTCGTTAACTTCAAAAAAATCTACGACTCAGTCGCAAGGCAAGGACTCTATCATATTCTAGTTGAGCTGGGAGTCCCGAAAAAATATGCCGCCCTCATTCAAATCTGCATGAACGAAAACAAAGGGCGAGTTAGAATAGAAAACCACCTCTCAAAACCATTTGAAATCCGGGACGGACTAAAACAAGGGGATGGCCTCTCACCATGCCTTTTTAACCTTGTCCTCGAATATGTTATCAGAAAGGTACAAGACGACAACACGGCCGGATCATCCCTGAACGGGGTCACACAAGTGCTCGCGTATGCGGATGACATCGCCGTTCGGGCGATAATCTCGAAACTATAAGTAAAAACTGTGAAATCATCATGCAAGCAGCAGAAGAGGTGGGCCTAGAAATAAATGAAGACAAAACGAAATACATGATTACGACGAGAGCAGGTCGACCTGAGAGAACACATATAAACGTCAGGGGCAAGATATTTGAAAATAACAAAGAATTTAAATATCTGGGAACGATACTGACGACCAGAAACGAAACGTCAAAGGAAATTAACAAAAGACTACATTCCGGCAACGCTAGTTGGCATGCAGCCAGTAAACTGCTGAAATCCAAATTGCTATCACGTAATATAAATCTCCGTGTCTATAGAACCATAATCATGCCGATTGTTCTATACGGATGCGAAACATGGGTTCTCACAAAACAGGAAGAAAACAAATTCCGCGTATTCGCGAATAAAGTTTTAAAGGGTATATTTGGCGGTAAAATGACGAGTCAGGACAATGGAGGAAACGCCACAACCGCGAATTGGATGAGCTATACCGCAAACCTACAATTGTGAGAGTGATCAAGTCGCCAAGATTAAGATGGGCCGGACACGTAGAGTGAATGGGCGATGATAGGACCGTGCATAGAATTCTTGACGGTAAACTAACGGGGAAGAGACCAACAGGACGGCCTCGACGGACATGGGAGGACAGTGTTAGATTGGACCTCGAGGAGATCGGATCGGATGTTCGAACGTGGAGGGAGAGCACACAGGACAGGGAACGATGGCGGAGCCGAGTCGGTGAGGTCATGAGCTTCCGGGTTCCTACAAGCCAGTCAATAATAATAATATATATATATATAGAGAGAGAAAAAAAAGGACTGTAGAAATAAAAACAGAAGGAAAAGGAGAGAAACTGTCTAATCCTATAAGGAATTATAGCTTATGGGGACGTGCAGCCCTACCTTCGTCATTAAGCCACCACCAAGAAGGGTGATTTATCTTGTTCGCCAATTGTTATACTAAAACGTAAGAGGTGCACGTGGTGAGATATGCTGTTATCATAAATTAGCCTTTTGTCCCTAGCTCCAGGGAAAGCATGGTATATGACAGGTACTCCACAAGTGTTTAGTTTAAGGTATTTTTTGTCTAACAGAACAAATGCTTCGGGGGGCATGAATCTGATTTTGGTGGTATTCTTCAGGTATGTATCGTTTGGATAGAAAGCTCCCGAGATCAAATTGTTCTTATTGGTCGTTACTCTTGCAATGTGGAAGCGTATCATTTTATGTTAACTATGAAGTTATCTATCCTCTTTAAGTCTGCCATGGAAAATACTTTGTATACTGCGGTTCTGGCATTCTGTGGATTCGAGTACAGGAACGCAAACATTGTCTTTTATATACACGAAGTTTTTCCATATAGTAAGGAACTGCCGTACAACATTATAGGTCGTATTAGTGAGATGTATGATACAATTTTTGTTTGGCCCGTATGTGAGGGAGGACGATTCCGGAGACGCTACAACCATGAGTTGTACGCGATCTACCTTGAAACTAATGTTTTAATAAAAGTCAAGCTCGGTAGACTCCGGTGGGCGGGACACCTAGCTCGAATGAGCGAAGAGAAGCCTGTGGCGGTTCTTTAATACATTCGCAAAAAACCGCCCATCCTCTTAAATTAACCACCTTCCTCTTTCCATGCAAAGCTATGGTACTTACCTACAATTGGGGGCAGCGTAAGCTCCCTTGCAGCATCATACCTGAAAAGAAAACATACCCGACGGCATCCACACATTCTGAATTTCCCTGGTTCATATTTTATGAACCAGTTCATCTCCTATCGGCTCAGCCTGTCTTTAATTACGATAAACAAACGCTGGCCAGCGTATTGTTGACATAGCTGTAGCCGATATTCTTTCCATAGTTCACAATCGTATATCGCGCCTATACCCTTAGGTCCGCGACAGTTGCGACAATTTCCCGTTATCGGCTATCAACCGATCATGAATTTGGGCATGGATATGATCATTGTTTAGGTAACCTTACCCATGCCATGCCTATGATGACCCGCCTGAAATCTAAGTAAACATACAGTATCTCACTGTGTTTGTTACTCACCCGCATATTAATTCAAACATATAGCCTTCCAGCCTGGCCCTTTGCCGCCGTCGACGAGGTTTCTGCTGACTTATGTCAACAAAATAATTTGCGTCCTTGTGCACTGGAGCCATACGGCTAGATTGGATATTGCCTACATCGGTGTTTCCAAGGAACCTTAGGCAAATACCATGACGACCCCTTTGTATCATAGGCACATCATTTACATCATGTGTCCCACCATTTGATCTGTGAAATAGCGTTTTTGTTTACTTTGAAACAAAAATCTATTTCGATCCCTGGCATGCATCATCAACGATGTATGGATACATCGCCGCAGCCCCCGAGGATCGTGCGTTTGTGTAATCAGGTGTCTACCGATCATCGTCTTCGTCGAAGGGCATCGTACTTGTCCTATACGGACACATATAGAATCGTCCCCTGTCGATGAAATCCACCACCATGGAATCTGATGGATGTGAGTTGCATCGAGGAGTGGGATTTAAACATCGTAAGCGTACACACGCTATTTTTCTTGAGAGTCAAATGTAATCCTTCTCCGAGTTAAGTTCGCTTGCCTTTTTTGAGTTTTCGAGAGTTAAGTTCGTTTGTCGTTCGTGGTCTATTCTTTTAGAGTCAATACGTTTTCCAATATAAAGTTGTGCGCGGAAATATTCCAGTTCCCGAAGTAAGGACAGTTTTGGTGACAGCAAAACAAAAAAAAAGGATAAATCTATCTGCAGCTCCCAATGTACAAAGACCATATATATACCTACACCCACGTCGTTTAACGTAGGAAATATTTTATAAAATAGACCCCAAAAAGCCAGTGCATTTGTTTACTTAGTGTAAACCGTGTTATGAAAAATACTCAATAAAGGAACAGTAAAATAAATTCAGTGCGTTTTATTCGTTTGGTTTTTCTTGTGTGACAATTTTGGCAGCAGACATCGGTGGTGTTTTTTATGGAACCCGCATCCTTGCTGATGCCATCATAAAAACAATCCACAAGCCTGCCCGGGAAGTCCTTTGTGGCAGGATGTATGGAAGTAGACAGCGCGACAGACCTTGTCTGCGACGGGGGGATGGTGTAGACCAGGACGCCCAGAGCCTGGGAATACCAAACTGGATGGCATCGGCTCGAAATCGGAACCGGTCAAGAGATTTGTTAAATAAGGCCAAAACCGTTCCCGGTTGTAGTCTGATGATGATGATGATGGTACAATTTTGACTTTCTAAGTCAAGAAGACTATTGCGGAGTAATCGGCAATCTTATCTCCAACTCCACCATATTCAATTTCGACCTCACTACTCACTGCCTGATGCGCACCCTATCTACACTTTCCACTCTAACTTGTCCCCACTTCCCGCCCCTACTTTTGCCGTCCTAGTTTGACCTGGTCACCTTAGGTTAATCTTAGAGATTAGATTAACTAAGTTTTACACTCTTTAGTTTGTAATGTTATATATTATTTAGTTTGTAATGGTATATATTATTATGTTATACGCCTAGTTTGTAACTTTTTTTTTATTAGACTTGTCTCGGGAGAGGCGAACCTATAGCGTCGAGTGGGTGCCCCGAGATGCCATCAAATAACTGTTGCAGTTCTTTTTGAACAGTTGCAGGTTGTAACGCTCCGGGAACACTCGCGTGGGAAGACAGTTCCACAGCTTCCCCGCTCTGTAACGGAACGAGTTCTGATGCAGGGATGTTCGCGCCGTCGGGAGACGAACCAAAAACGGGTGCGATCCGTCGGATTGTCTTGTGGAGCGCATATAAGCCGAATTGCGTGGAACAATACCACGAATCTCCGAAGAACAGCACCCGTGATAATATCTGTAAAACAGACAGAGGTCGGCTACGCGCCTTCGGTGTGGTAGCGACTGTAGTCCCGACGTCAGCGCCGAGTCCCCGATCAGGCAGATCGCTCGTCTCTGTATGCTCTCAAGTAGGTCGAGGGTATGTTTAGGAGCCGAGCTCCAAACATAAGAGCAATATTCTAGTGCGGGTCTAATTTGGGATTTATAGGAGAAGAAGTTGGGTCGGAGTAAAATATTTCTTGGCTCTAAAAAGATAACTCAGTTTTCTTGAGGCTGACCTGGCGATACCCGACACGTGTTTATGCCACGACATATTCCTACAGAGCGTGACGCCGAGCAATTTCAAACTTTCCCCAGCCTCGAGGGCCCGGCCATTCATCATCAGCTGTGGAACCGATGATCCTATTTTCTTTGTGAATGTTGTATATTGTGTCTTCGCTGCATTGAAGCCGACGGGATTGGCCCTTCCCCACTGCAGGACCTTATCTAGCTCCTGATTTAGGTCAATTAGTCAATCTGTCTACATCTCAGCTGATGCGACGCAGATGCACCAACCGGCCGAACACTCGAAAAGGAGGAAACAAGCGTACTATCATCCGCAAAACTGAACACTTTGTTATCCGTTGTCTCCAACAAATCGTTTATGTGAAGCAAGAACAAGGTTGGAGCCAAAATAGAACCTTGGGGCATCCCCGAATTTACAGGATACAGATCCGAACACTCGCCGTCCACAACAACCCGGATCGATCGATTCTCGAGGAAGCTCCTCGTCCAGTCGCAAAGCTGTTGGGAAAGTCCATATGAACGAAGTTTGCTCAGCAATGCCCCGTGCCAGACACGGTCAAAAGCCTTGGAGATATCCAATGCGACCGCCCTTGACTCACCATGCCGTTCAATCGCAGATGTCCATATATCGGTTATAAGTGTCCAAAGGTCTCCTGTGGACCGCCTGCCACGGAATCCGTATTAACGATCATTCAGAAGTCCGTTGCACTCCAAATACTTAACCAACTCTGTATTGATGACTTTTTCCATTACCTTAGATAAAATAGACAGTAATGCTATCGGACGGTAATTTTGTGGGAGACACTTTTTTCCCGTCTTTGGGATTGGCTGAACTCGAGCGATTTTCCAGCAGGCAGAAGAGGTCATCCGTGCATAAGATAAGCGAAAGAGTCTGCCAAGAACCGGCGATAGTTCTGGAGCACAGTTCTTAAGGACTATTGCTGGTATTCCGTCCGGGCCGGTTGCCTTCCTACAATCCAGCTCATGTAGAATGCGTTGAATAGTGCGAGGACGAAATCTCACATCCCGCATGGAAGACTGTACCGGCAAGATCACAGGTGGCTCCAAAAGGCCGGGATCGAGGTTGGAATTTGCGGAGAATAAATTCGCGAACACATTAGCTTTATCCTTTGGATTCGTGACTAACGTCCCGCTATCTGTCACCAACGGAGGGAACGAGGAGGATGCAAAGTTACCGCTGATAGCTTTTGCCATTGACCAGAAGGAGCCCGAACCAGTTGGGCACCGAAGGAGCTTATTGATCACCCTGTCGTTGGGCGCCTTTTTCGCGGTATCAATCGTCTGGTTACACGCGTTTCTGGTTCTAACAAAATTCATTCTGTTAGCATCGGTGGGATAGGAGCGCTCTATTTTTTACCGCTGTAATCTGCTCGCATTTTTTGTCAAACCATGGTTTATCAGATGAACTTCGTTTTATGGAATGTGGAATATACATCTCCATCCCCAGAAGAATAATCCCTGATACCCACTCCGCGCAAGCGTTAACATTGGAGTTTCCGAAGCACACCCCCGACCATGGAAGCGATGCGAAGAAATCTCGCAAATCGTCCCAGTTAGCAGCCCCATACTTCCATACATGGCGAAGCTGCCTAGGCCGGTTATTCGCTTGGTATGCAAGTGCTTGCGCGACAGATACCAAGCAGTGATCTGAGTTTCCCAGTGGGGCAGAAACCTCTACGGCATAAATACTCGGTTCGGATGTCAAAAACAGATCCAGGGTGTTCGCATAATCGCCCCGGGCATCGGGCACTCGCGTTGGCTCCCCCACGAGTTGAGTCAAGTTATGGCTTACAGCAAACATCTCCGCGAGTCTCTCAGCCTCGTCGGTTCTGTTAGAATGTAACAACCAGCCGGAATTGTGCACATTAAAGTCGCCAAGGACAACAATTTCAGAAGCTGCGTCGTTGATCTGTATCCAGTCGACGGTACATGAAAGATGTTCGAAAAATATCGCCGGTCGATCGTCATTCGGGGAGCGGTAAAGACAACAAAGAAATTTAACGGAATTCCTCAGCACGAACCTCAACCATATGATGTCCATATTATTGGTTTCCAACGCCTCCATCCTCTGGCAAGCCAGATTGGACCGCGCGAAGACGCAGACTCCGCCCTTAAAACGGAATCTCGAATGTAAGTCGTATCCTGAGCAACGAAGATATGTCGAATCAATTGACGAATCGACCTGGGTCTCAGTTAGGGCAAGGATATCAGGTTTCGTTGTTTGCAAATATTGGTGGACGGCGTTTACATTCGTATTGGTGTAACCGATGCCCCTGATGTTACAAAATGCCGTCACCAGTCGAGCGTGAGCAGAGCCTCGAGAGCGAGCCCGGTCATGCGATGACGAACCTCTCAAAGTCCCATTATTTATCATGATATCTACATGATGTTCCCCCTGACATAGTCCCCCCCGGAGATCCGAATGGGAGACTAGTTAACCTCCGGAATTCTTTATATCAAAAGGTACCATCATGACGTATCCCCGTGTCAGTCCGGGCCATCAGCCACACATCCGAAACACCGTCGAAGATTTCTCTCGGCGATATCGCGGAATGTACAGCGTGACGGGGTGGTATCTCACCTTGGGACCGACTACCACCTAACCAACCTTTTCTCGAACCGGGCCATCAGCCAAGCCCCGAAAGATGGCCGGGGATTTCTCCCGACCATTTCACGGAGCCTATAGCTTGATGGGGTGGTATTTCACCGGGCGCACAGGGCGTTGGGACCCCGGCTACCACTCGGCCTTTAGTCGCCTCTTACGACAAGCCGGACTAGCTGTGAGTATATTCTAACGCCCTACTCACAGGGCTAGTATTTATGTTGCTTGGATTATGATAATAAATCGAACTGTAGCCCCACTAAACTAAACTACTGCGATGACTGGAAACTCAAAATCAATGTCCAGAGGGGTGAAACTATCCTGTTTAAAACACCGTTGGATTGGGCTACTCGGGATACAAGAAGAAATTGCCGAAAACTTGTTATTATGGGGTCTCGCCAACATACAATAAATACTAAAAATGTATGGGGCATTTAGCTGGTCCAGTGTCTGTCTTTGATTTCATTTTAAAGGAAGGCGAACAAAGGAGACTACGATGTTTATGGGCGAAGGGAGCGAATGAGACAAATTTCAAGAAAGGGAGAAGTTGTATACTTTGCTGACAGCTCAGGAAGTAAGCCAGCAGTAAAATGTAATTATTTACATCATTAAAAATTTGGCAATGAATTCCTTGATCGATATCATGTCAGAAAAATATGAAACGAATGTGAAGCTGTTAACGATAATTAATAATATGATAATTTATAATTTCACCTACCAAATCCACATAAAAACTAGCAGATCTGCATGGTTAATTATAATGTACAATCAACGATATTTATCACTGCTCTTCCAACATTTCTAGCGCCAACGTTTCAATATTCTCCATCATAAGACCGTTGTTATCTAAGTTCTTCCTTTTGAATCGCAATATCGACCCCGTTCTCAATGTTCAAAACAATAGCGATTCCTGCAACGCTCTTATACATCTTTGGTAATAATTGGACTCGAAAGCATCCAGTGAAACCCATACGAAACCCAATCACACAGACTGTACTATATAATGGTCGCCATTTGTCTATCGATGGTCCTTTTGTCCATTGCTATAATTTCCGTTCCGTAATTAGTTTCGTGGGTTTCTATTCTCCGCAATTCATTTCATCTCGATAACTACATTGTCCAGTCAAACGTCTTCAAAAAAAGATAATCGATTTCGATTCTGTACAGCCGTACGATGAACGAGTGCCCCAACCCGATGGAACGTGGGTACACGTAGTCAGAATTTCGTATTCAAATTTAATTATCGTGGAGCATGCTCAATGGAACCACCGTAATGAGGTTCAGGAGGTTCTAGTGCTTGCATTGATAATCTATAAACGATATAAGCTGCATATAAACATGGTTACTAAAATGTAGCTTTTCAGTGTTAGTAATGGGCTAGTCTGTGAAAACTCGATTTGCCTGCAAACTGATCTAGATGCGAAGTACGGTTTACACAAGTGTATACGGTTTACACAAGTGTATACGTTTTACACAAGTGTATACTGCGTATATACAATAGTATGCCTTAAACGTTGATAAGACCCCTTGTTACAATGGCTGAATTAGTGATGTTGTATAGGGTGGTAAAAACACAATCTTCACATTTGGATGATATAGTTGTTCGGGATGCACAGCACTATTATCTAGCAATAATAGTGCTTTAAAACTTACATTTTTCTTTAAAAGATTGTTTTCTACGTTAGGCACAAAGCAGTTATGAAACTAATCCGTAAACATATTTGCAGCTATCCAGGCTTTTTTATTGGCTCGCCAAAAAACAGGAAGCTGTGAATTATCACCATTCTTCCGCCGTAGTTTGGTGTTTAGTGAGCCCTCCATTTATTGGCTTAATTCAAGCAACATAATTACGTACAACTAAAAATAAGTTACAAATAAAGAGCTTAGGAAACATCTTAACTTGGCTCTAGCTAAGGTACCCAGGACAAAATAAGAAGGCAGGAGTAGGGACGTGGGGGCAGGTTATAGTAAAGTGTAATAGCGCCGGTGAAGATTGGTGGTGAGAATGGTTTAGGAGGCTGAGCTTGAGAGTATGGGTAAAGAGGTCGAAGTTGAACAAGGGGGAATTAGAGTTTACATTTGTCCGCATCCGCGAAAGGGGTTCGTTGAGGTCATAAGAGGTCCGGTGAGGGGGAATCTAAAAAAGGCGGGTATTACGCGTATTTCGAGGGTCTGTGTTCAGAGGAATTAAGTTAAGGAAGTAGGCGCAGTCGACCGAGCTGGAGAGGCCCGAGTGTATGAACGTTATGTCAGCCACGACCCTACGCTCTTCAAGGGTTCTGAAGTTGATTAATTTGAGACGCTTAATGTACGGGGGAAGGATTAAATGTTTTCCCATTCTAGCTCTCGGGAAGCGAACCGAACGAATTGAAGTTGAAGACTTTCGATTCTGCGGATATGGGTCTTGTAATAAGGAGACCTGGCTAGCATATTCAAGCAGTGGACGGGCGAAGGTAAGGTAAAGGGATCGAGTAACGTAAGGGTCGGAGAATTCCTTAGACCATCGTTTCATCAGAGGGCAGAATTGTCTCATCAATGTGAGAGAGGAAGTTAAGCTTCCGGTGGCAAAGGATCCCAAAATCTCGAACAGATTGAACAATGGTCCGACGTTGGTTATGAAGGGAATAGAGATGTGAGGATGCGTGAAGACGCTGGCAAGTGTAACTAGGAGATGACCCAGGTGGCTATGTAAGGGACCTCAGAGACGGCAAGGAGGGGGTTGGATGTCATGGACCTGAACCGAATGGAATAAAGTCTATCCTTTAGATAGGAAGAAATCCATTTCAGCAATCCTGGTTCGAAGCCGAGGGCGGATCATTTGAAGAGGATTAGATTGTGGGAGATTTTGTCGAATGCTTTACTGAGGTCGGACGAGACCATATTGACCTCGTCACCGTGATCTAGTGCTGAGAGTGTAAAGGAAAAACAAGGTTGGTTGAAGTTGAACGGCCATTAAGAAAAGCATGTTGCCTTGGTGAAATAAAGAGATTGCAACGAAAACTAAGAGATTCGTATAGAATGCTTTTGAATCTTGGGTAAGTGGGGCATTTTAGCGATGGGGCGGTAGATCGCGACATCATTTTTATGGAACTATTCTTGTGGATTGGGATGATGAAGGAGCTTTTCCAAATGTGGGGGAATACGGTTTGAGACAGTGAGAGACTGAAGTTCAGTGAGAGGGGAACAGAGAGAATGAATGAGCATTTCTTGAGGAGGATTGCAGTAATACCATCAGAGCCCGGTGTAAACTCCTCTTTGGGGTACAGTAGCTTGGAATCAATTAATGACGGATCAAAGGACTTGTGGCGAAGGGGCCCGAGGGAAAAGTTAGGTAGATAGTTGAAATATGACGGGTCAGGAACAAAGGAGTGAAGTGAATGACTGATTGACGTGAGTGGCGAAGAGGTTCGCAGTAGTAACAGTATCGGATGAGATATGATGGTTTAAGGTAGACGATATGGGGTTGTGGCGGTTCCGCCAAACCCCACGGTTCATCATCATCATCATCATCGGCACTACAACCGGGGACCGGTCTTGGCCTTATTTAGCAAGTCCTAAGGCTTGTTAAATATTCCATAATGATTTATTTTTTCTGGGCAAGGTCATTAGTCTTGCGCCAGAGGCTCCCCGACGGGGAATCGAACCCCGGTCTCCCGGGTGACAGGCGGGTATACTAACCACTATACTATCGAGGAGCTAAACCCCACGGTTCGCTTTCCTAAAAAACACCCATAACTCTATCCAATCACATAATTTCACTAATGCAATCGCATTAACACCTTAAATGCTTTACGCATATAGGATTATCTAAGGTTTTATCTAAAAAGCTTCAGTAAAAGAATTCTCACCTTTTCTTGCATCTCTTCGCATACAATTCCTGTAAGAGGTCTTTCTTACCTTATCATAAATTACATGAAAGAAACTTCATCAGTTCATATATAATACAACCGCATAATCAGGAAACTTTACCCTTGAGTTGGCTTATCCCAGCTTCATCATGGGTATCATAAATCACCAGGCAAACACATTGGCTGGCGACCTCCACCCACGTGACTAAAAATAAAATACACGCATCTCTTGGCACCAATTAAATCCTACAGCATAAGCAAATGCAAATAGGAATTCAATACTTACCCTTACCAGTGATGCCATAAACATCATTTCCTGGTAATCTAGCCAAAACCCATTAACACCATTTCTTCGTTGCGGCGCGTCTATTTATTTAGCCGCGACGCACATCTCAAACAAAGATCCAATTAGCATCCGACGAGTTTCGGTTTTGTTTGCTTTACCAGTCTCGCATCCCATGAATGCACATCTTCCCTTTCTTTGTTTAGATTCCATCCCATGACTTTGATCCATAAAAGAACCAGTGTACACACATACATGTGTACTGTGGCGATCTTCTGTTTGAGATCTGTTGGTTACCCCAAAGAGAGACTCTACGTCTCTCTTGGAACAGGAAATGCATCCTTAATTTAAGAGAGCCAGTTTCACTGGCGGAATTTCTTTCGACAACGATTGGATATCGTTGAGTAGTTTTCCACCCGTTGACCAAGCTGGTCACATGCCGCTCCCGCTCTCGTCACTGCGGAGACGCATAAATAATAACCATAAGTCGAGTTTTAACTTCATAAAGTTTTAGACGCGCCGAAGTCGGTTATGTACAGTGTAGTGTTTGCAACCGCCATGTCGAATATTATATTTGCTGCAGTCTTCGAAGATTGTGTTTTTATTGACTTCACATTGTAACTTTCACGCAGTGCTACCGTAAAATGTTAGTATCCAATAAGAAAATGAAGCGGAAACAACAATCCATGAATTCAAACAAGTTATTCCAATAATTGTGTTTTTTTTTTTTGTAATATAGAAATAAAACTAAACAAAAGAAATAGTGTGTTTTATTTTTACTTGACCGGTGTTTGGCGTTTTCTTCTCCGCTATGGCGATCGTGTTTTTTTTCTGTGAACAGTTTTCTGACAGTGTTTGGTGAGATATTGTCGAAACTTTTAGTGACAGACGGATGGGGATAGGAGTGAACCGGGTGTCCGTGTTTGACACAAAACTCCTACCTCACAGGATAACCATCGGATCTACCTTTACAATTGACGAACTGGAAGAAGTTTTCAGGGTCGTTTTTGAGATTGGTTTGAATTGTGGTAAGATAGTTGCGATATAGGGTGTTGAAAAGTTCCGCGAATTGGAGACAACAGCCAAGAAAGTTGGAGTAGTCGGGTATAGTTCGATTCCGAGAGAAGATGACCCATAACTTAGTCCCCTTGTTACGCAGGGTCCTTTTGAAAATTGTAATTGTATCATGGAGGGGAAGAGGTTGATTTCCATTGTCTAGAGTAGGGAACAAACAAGAAAATAGAGTACAAGATTTCGGTATATAAGTGGGTGATGGCATCTTGAACGGATAAGTGATCGTAGTTGAACGAAAGGCTGCCTAGGTAGGTTCTGATGAGGCAAAATTTAGTTTTATGGAAATCGTAGGCGTAGTTTGGTGGGGGAGGTGGGGTGCACTCGGAAGAAGGTCACGAGAAGAGGGGGTTGGTGGTGGTCTATAGACGAAGGACGAAGGGGATGGGTGAGAGAGGTGTATTGATAAGGCCTGTTGTAAAGATGAGGTCTAGCTGGCTACCCAGAAGGTTTCAAGTGTTACAGATCTGACAGAGACAAGAATCATCTAGGCGATCAACGCCGGTTGTGGTGTAGCATATACAGCCACACAAAATTTTATCAATGAAATAATAATTTGGTTACCTGGATTTTACCACCGTTTTCAACTACTTTGCCGGGGAGAGTTGGAGGTCGGAGTAGCAGCTTCCATCCGACTCAGTCCTGGTTCTTCTTCCCTTGGGCCAACAATTTAGCACCTTCAGCCGCAACTTCCTTGGATGTCACTCGACGCTTCTTCCTCAATGCAAGACGTCTTCGTTTCCTTTTAAAGACAATTGGGGTTACCAAACGTTGGATTTTTGGAGCCTTCGATATGGCTGCGACTGGCCAGTCCGATCTCTAAACACCCGCGCCTTTTTCTTTCGTACTAAATAAGACAAACTTTCTGTCCACGAACACTTTTAGTGTTTTATAATTTTTATTTCGAGTCTAATTTCTCTTTTTTTTTCTTTTCCTTTACAATTCTTACTATTATTAGTTTCACGTTTCCAAGAAAGAACAAAGAACAACTAAAAAAAACGGGAACACCTTTCTTCCTCTTGCTTTTCTTCCACAACCTTATTTCAACTCTCTCAACGGAACTCGAAAAACGTATCTTTCAAAAAGGGTCAACCCCCCATCTCTCTCGCTCTCCACTCACGTCCACTTCGAAAAACAAATTCGAACTCGAAGAACTGCACGATCCACACCCGAATCAGGGTGGGTTCAGAAACTCACTTCAGGATCGTACAATTCTTCCACCACCTTACCATCATACCATGTTAAAACAAAATTATATTAATCACAATTTTCAAATGATGGTGGTGGCCGACGTACGTAACACACCTCCCCCCTCCACAAGACCGCGTGGCATTCTTAGGAGAGGAATGTCACCCCGGAGAGTGGACGGCGGAGAGCAAACAAATAAACAATTAACAAACCAACCAATAGATAAATAGATAAATAAATAAACATGCCTAGGTGTTAAGGTTAGTAAGGATTTTCTATATATTTCGTACTACTTATACATTAGGGTTAGTGAAACAAAATAAATAATGCTTAAGTGCTAATGTTAGTACGTTTTAGGCTACCTATATACTAGGGTTAGTAAAAAATAAATAAATAAATAACACTGATGTATTAACCCTAGAGGGGGAACAACAGACAAGCACTCCACAAAACCAAGGACAACACAAACGTCCGCGGCGGGCCCGACACTCAATCCGACGATTCGACCACAAGCTCGACCGCCCACACGATCCGGTTAGGACTCCCCCGCCAAGGCGAGGTGATCCCCTCTCGTTCAACCACTCCAAAATGTCACCCGGCCGGCGAAAACGTCCCGCTCTTATACATCTTCCAAACTTCGAGCTCACGACTCCCCTATTCCCAGTAGGGCTTCAGACGGTTGTTATGCACAACCACCGTCCTCTTGCCTAGCCTCACCGCGCTGTTGACCGCACTTTTCACCTCCACCACGTCATAAGGACCTCTCCATAGGGGCGCCAATTTTCCTTTTTTGTTTTCTTCCCGCATCAAGACTTTATCGCCCACATGGAACGTGAACGGGCGTAACTGGCGGTCATGATACCCTTTGGACCTCCTTTTCGAGATCATCAGATTGCGCCTAGCTATTTCGTACGTTTTCTGAAGCTTGTACTTCAATAGCTTATGGAAGCTCTCGTGGTTGTAAACCGGTTCCGGAGGTAATTTGATGTTCGAGGGAACCTCCGGAGTAAAACCAAAGAGACAGTCCATTGGCGTCAATCGGGTACTCTCGTGCACGCTGGTGTTGTACACGAAAGTGGCCGCCCTCAGGTACTGATCCCAGGTTTGGGGATTTGTGCCCACAATGCTGCGTAGGTATTCTACCAGCGGTCGATGGGCTCGTTCCAAGGCACCATTCGATTGTGGGTGGTACGCTGAGGTTTGCAGTTTTTTGATGCGGAGCAGCCTGCACACGCTTTTAAACAGGCTGCTCAGGAAATTGCTGCCCTGATCGGTGACCAGTTGTGTAGGTACACCATACCTTGCAACTATTTGGTCGAAAAAGACCGAAGCCACCGTCTCAGCCTCTGCATTGGGCAGGGCATAGCAATCTATATACTTCGATAAATTATCTTGGAACGTAAGTATATATAGATTGCCTTCAGGAGTACGGTCCAGGGGGCCCACGATGTCTAAATAAACCTTTTCGAAAGGCCTCTTGGCAATGTCGGTGATTACCATCGGCATTCGTAAATTTGGGGAAGACTTCATGCGCTGACAAATCTTGCATACTTTAATATATTGCTTGATATCGCGCATCATATTCTTCCACCAGTAGTGCCTGCGTATCTTCTTATACGTCTTGATCACCCCTTGGTGCCCACCTAAAGGGTGATCATGGTAATCCCGTAATAAGTGTTGGGTCTCCTCGGGATTAGTTATTTCCATTCCTTTTTCCGTGCAGGAGGGAATGGCGTCCTCTTCAGAAGGTGACTCCTCGTCACTTGGACGTCCCGGGGATCCCTCGCTGTCCCGTTGGGTCTTTGCCTGGGCGCGAGTCACTACATTGCATCGCGGTGGTGAAGGGGTTTCGTCTACAGAATGGGGAATACGGCTTAGCGCATCCGCATTGGTGTTGTATTTGCCGGGTTTGTACTCGATTGAGTAGTCAAACTCCGATAGCTTATGACGAAATCTGGTAAGGCGTGAGGTGGGTTCTTTCACGCCGAACACTCCCTTCAACGGTTTGTGGTCCGTGTACACGGTGAAGCGTCTACCCAACAAATAGCACCGAAAATTCGTCGCCGCCCATACAATGGCCAACAACTCCTTCTCGATTGTGCTATATCTACGTTCGGCCCCATTCAGGGTGCGGCTGGCATAAGCAACAGGCTGGTCTTTGCCTATCTCACCTTGGGATAACACCGCTCCCAGTGCCTCATTACTCGCATCCGTGGTTAGATTAAAGGGTTTAGTGAAGTCGGGGTAAACCAATAGTGGTGGCGAAATTAACTTCCCCTTTATCTCTTCAAATGCCTGTTGACATTTGGACGACCACGTGAACTTCACGTCCTTCCTTAATAAGTTCGTTAAGGGGCGCACTATCCGGGAAAAATTTGGCACAAATTTCCGGTAATAGTTCGCCAACCCTATGAATGATTGGACGTGACGTACCGTCTGTGGAATGGGGAAATCTCTGACACTAGCTGTCGTGTCAGGATTTGGCGAAGCCCCTTTTTCTGAACAAACATGTCCCAGGTAGACCACTTCCCTTTGCAGGAATCTACACTTTTCCGGCTGAAGTTTGAGGTTGTGGTATCTCAACCGGTCGAACACCCTCCGGAGCTTGTCATTATGGTCAGCCAGGTTCTTACCATATATGACGATGTCATCCAGATACACAAAGCATTCGACCCCTTGCAGACCAGTAAGGACATGGTTCATTAGTCTCTGAAACGTAGCCGGGGCTCCTTTTAACCCGAACGGCATACGTCGAAACTCATAATGCCCATAGTTGGTGCTAAAGGCGGTTTTATTCCGATCGTTTAGATCTACCAAAACTTGGTGATAGCCACTGGCCAAATCGAGCGTGGAGAAGTAACGCGAGCGACCGAGCTGGTCTAAAATGTCCTCTATACGGGGAATAGGATACGCGTCCCCGATGGTTTTTTCGTTTAGCTTGCGAAAGTCCACCACAACTCTCCATCGGGCTTCTCCGTCGGGGCCCGCTTTCTTGGGAACCACTAGAAGGGGGGAATTCCACGGGCTTTTGCTTGGTTGGATAATGTCGTTATCCAACATTTCCCGAATTTGCTCGTTTATAACCTGCCTTTTGCTTTCGGCAATTGGTACATTCTTTGGTTAATGGGTGCCTGATCCCGTACCAAAGGTAT
Source organism: Microdon myrmicae (assembly GCA_963931805.1). Lineage (NCBI taxonomy): Eukaryota > Metazoa > Arthropoda > Insecta > Diptera > Syrphidae > Microdon > Microdon myrmicae. The sequence goes on from OZ007497.1 coordinate 18,590,707, forward strand.
TTCGTGTGAGATTGCACTGGTGTACGTCAGGTAGTCGCCCTGTAAATGAAATATGTCGTTGAACTCTCGACATAACTCCGTTATCGATTGGCACTCGGGTGTGTTCAGGGTATCCCCTAAACGAAGTTCCCCGTGCAATTGTGCCAACCTGGAGCTCAAATCGGGTTCATCAGGCGACTGACCATCCGAGAACAGGTGTCGAATGAAGTGGAGGGATCGTCCCTCCGAAGATTGGTTCTCGGGCACGGGCTTGCTTGACTCGTCATCAGAGTCAGTTCCCGGGGACGTATCTTTACGCTTGACCAAGGGGATGGTGTTATAGTCCTTGGTAGGGTATACCTTCACCGTAAGCTGTTCGATCCTTTGAGGGCCACTCTGGGTATTAAGTGCCAATAACCTGGCACTCCTTGCCCTACTAGAAACGCAGTGCGAGAATAAAATCTTTCCTCGCGCGTCTTGCGGCACCAGAATGGCCTTTTCCCGGATGTCAATGGGGATAGCCACCTCCATTTGGGAGCGTGCCGGCACTTCCACCGGCCTACTCAGGGCTACTTCGATCCTCGGCGGCTCACGCTCATCCATCCACGATGTTTCCTCTCGCTGGGGTGACCTGGCTGAGCATTTTTTCGCATCCCTTCCCCGTGTGGGTGGGGTCCCCGGTGGAGTGTGGACCTCGGTATCGACCCTGGCAGGTCCCCGTGTCCCAACTCCCCGTTTGGTTACCTTATGCTTCAGCCCCCTCGTCCCACCATTAACAAAGTCAACGGAGAAGAATTCGGGGTTTATGGCTGTTCGGGGAAATTCCAAACATCCACCCGGTCCGTTGATGTTGCAATGCCTGGACAGGAAGTCATTACCCAACAAGCCATCTGCTTCTAACCCTGGCATGGAGTCTACCACGTGGAAACTGCAGGGAATCTCATGGTGCAACTTGAGAGTCCCATGGCAGGGCCCACTCGACTTGCCGTTGCCAAATATGGTTTGCAATGGTGTGGATTGCCGAACGTCCACCGCCTGGCCCCGGTGAAGGGCCCCCCGCTTCAAAAGACTGACCTCAGCGCCAGTGTCCACCATGAGACGCGTAGTATTCCTACGGCCAATGTCCAAAGGAAGCTGGACCATGGGGACCTCTACTGGCAAAAGCTGAGGACAGTATTGGCCAATCAACGTGTTCAGTGCGGTCGGGTTACGGTCTCCCGACCCGACCTCCGGGAGTTTTCCGACCTCTGATTAGATGTCTCCTGCCGACGCACCGTCGCCGCATAAGTGCGTCGGCTGCAAGATTCGCACCGTGCCTTGTCCTTCCGTTCAGGACTATCCCGCTGGGAAATCTCAATAGACTCCGAACCAGTGGGACTGGACTGGCCTTGGCCCAACCTGGGCCCACGGTGCTGAGGTCGCTCCCTCCTATTTCTTTTATCCCTTGGTGAGGTGCCACGCCTCGCACCCGCCTCTGAGGACTCCGAGTCCACGGAGTCGGCTCGTCTCTCGTCACCGCCCGACGCGGTCGTCGCCCACCAACTCCATCCACCTTCCGGGAATCCCTACTTTCCGCGCTATCGTTACCGGCCTTCCGATTTCGCCGACGCTGTCTGCGTCTATTACTCGCGCCCGCCCCAGTCCCCACACGGGTGTCTTGCTCTCGGCTCGCAACAGGTGCTGTTCCGGCGTGCCGCTTATGGGGAGAACCCTGGGAATGCTGTTGTTTTTCCCACCTTTGCCTGTATTCGCACCCGCGCAAGCTATGACCTTGTCGGCCACAAAACTCGCAACAGCACCGGACGCTGAATACTCTTGGGCCTGATGTCGCCGGCCCACCGCCCGTAGACGGGGGCTGCGGCTCTGGTAGGGCTCTCCGCTGAACCTGCGGCCGCTGATGCTGCGGCCCATGCCGCGCGGTTCCGCTCCGCTGACCACCACCCCTGTATGGAGCCTGGGCCGGGCGCGTCTGTCTCGGACGATCCGGGCAGTCCACTATGTCGTGGCCATACCGCCAGCACTCGCGACAGAAAGGAGTGTTCCTTCTCCTCAGGCACTCGTCGTACACGTGACCCCTCACTTTGCAGAAACTGCATGTTGTCTGGGATTTCAGGGGGCGAGCCGATCGACCAACCGAATCCCGGACCGGATTGTCCCGACCCGATCGATCTCCTGGCACGTACGCCCCTTGAGCCAAACCCTGCGACCCTTCACTCCGACCCGAGGAAGACACGGTATTTGACCACGCTCCCTCGCTAGAGGAGGCCGGAGCATAGGCACCAGCATCCCGTCTATAATTGAGGGGTCCGCACGACTGCTCCCGAACGAAACCATCCTCCTCACGCCGACGACTATCAGACTCTTCGGCCGGCAACACGAATGACACCGCCCGGGGATTTAAGTTCGATAAAACCGGCGCCGGCGCCGCGGTGTAATCCCTAGAAGTGGACGATGAACTTTCCAAAAGGGTCGAGCAACTTCCCGGTCCTAACTCTAATGTTTCTGACGCTGTCGGCCGCGCATCCACAAACAGGTCGTCCTGCCTCAGCATTTCCCTTCGAGCTCGCTCAAATCCGGTTAGGTGGTCCACCAGGCTACGAAAAGGGACATTACCCAACGTGAGGAGGAAGTGCTTTAGTCCTTCCTCCCTCAGACCCCTTACCAACACCGGTTTGGCCATGCCCTCAAGCTGGCTGGCGAAGACGGACCTACCCTGGCGACCATAAAAGCGCTCAGCTGCCTCCTCGCACCGTACCACGGCCCGCTTCACTCGGGAAACAAAGCCTGTGGCATCCTCGGAAGGAAGTTGTCGCATTTTGGAAAGTTGTGCACACAACTCCTCATACGACACCCGGGGTTCGTAGGCCTCTCTAAGACGCTGTTCCGCTTCAAGGAATGTCGTGGGTGGTCTCTCCTCGAACATCCGATAGGCCTCGCCGCTCAGTCTAGAGGGCAGCCACCGGAGGAAGGTATGTTCCTCCTCCACCGCCAGCCCATCCAAGGTCCTTCTACAGCCTTTGAGAAACGAAGAGAGTCTCTCGGCCGTATCCGGTCCCTCCTGTCCCGAAAACATGGGGACCGCCTTCGACACAAGGTCGAAAACCCTATCTGTGCCCAGCATGGTCCGTACAGGACATGGTTGTGGGCCCAGTTTAAAATACGAGGGCATCGGCGTGTCCTCCATGCTCCCGACAGGCTGTTTACCGACGGTGGGAGGGGGGCGTGTTGGCGATCGGTCGTCCACAAATTCGTCCCTCGAATCATGGAACGCCTCCGGATCCACCTCGTCAACCGGCGGCTCGGGAAATGCCTCGGGTCGTGCCCGGGCAGGAGTGCCCTCTCGGACATCTCTCTGACGTTGCCTTGTCTGCATTTATAAACTTCAAAATTTCTCGATGCTAGGACCAAACCCGGAACCCCGAAACAAAAAAATTTAGGAACCAAAAAACCTGTTGAGGTCGGCCTTACTACGTTGAAGATGTGATAACGTTCTGGAGTGAACGAAGTGGCTTTTGGGTTATTCGTCACTTTATGAGGGGATATGTGGGGAGGAAATATGTACCTGCATGGGTACTCCGTTCCCTTCCTCCTCCAACACCCGATTACTGTCGTCCATTTCGCCGCCGCAAACTAAACTGTTCGTAGAGAAAAAGGAAGCACACAAACACCCAGGAAACAAATAAAATGAAACACGGTTTGGTTGCCTGTATAAAAGGTTCTATTATTTAATTTGACTGTTGCAACTGGTTCACAATTATTTAACTTGAAAACAGATTCTAATTACGCTTACGATGCCACGGATGCACAAAAAAAAGTATGAATGAGTACTCTACTTGAATGGCCTTATACTTTTTTGACGCGCTCGACTCTAACTCTTTGTTTCACACCGTACCGGCGCCGGTACGGTGGATGGCGGAGCGACCGTCTCCGTCAGTGGATGAAATTTGACTCTGCGATAATTATCGAAGATTAAAATTTCCGAAGATGATGATGTCGTCGTCGCAATTACTCAGCTCGATTATGTGTCCGATAGGATAGCATTAAGAGCTAGCTCGTAAACTTTAATAGGTTGGGATGCCAAGATATAGAAGCACATGACAAAGATTGATCTCCGGAGAAGACTGATTTTGACAGTCACAGAGTCCAGCTTGAAGGAGGTAGGGAAAGCGACAAGTGACGACCCGAGGCTGCTGTGGCACTCATCGGCAAGGGGAAAAGTTAGTAGTATCATTGGGGAGGTGATCGCGGAAGATGGTGAATGTGGAGGGAAACAGTTCAGGGTATAAATGCTGTGGATTAAGTTCGCTTCGCTTAAAGCGAAAATATCAATAGTAGAGCATGGGAGTTCTTCAGAATGGATTGGGTTTTTGAGCGAAGACATCTTATGGTGTGATAATAGAGGGTATGGGGAATTATACTCTCGGTTTGGAGGTGGGGGGGGGGGGGGGGGGGGGTGGGAGTTAGGGAATTTAGGAACCAAAAAACCTGTTGAGGTCGGCCTTACTACGTTGAAGATGTGATAACGTTCTGGAGTGAACGAAGTGGCTTTTGGGTTATTCGTCACTTTATGAGGGGATATGTGGGGAGGAAATATGTACCTGCATGGGTACTCCGTTCCCTTCCTCCTCCAACACCCGATTACTGTCGTCCATTTCGCCGCCGCAAACTAAACTGTTCGTAGAGAAAAAGGAAGCACGCAAACACCCAGGAAACAAATAAAATGAAACACGGTTTGGTTGCCTGTACAAAAGGTTCTATTATTTAATTTGACTGTTGCAACTGGTTCACAATTATTTAACTTGAAAACAGATTCTAATTACGCTTACGATGCCACGGATGCACAAAAAAAAGTATGAATGAGTACTCTACTTGAATGGCCTTATACTTTTTTGACGCGCTCGACTCTAACTCTTTGTTTCACACCGTACCGGCGCCGGTACGGTGGATGGCGGAGCGACCGTCTCCGTCAGTGGATGAAATTTGACTCTGCGATAATTATCTCGTGCAGAGATCACTCGCTAATCTTGATCATGGTGGTATGTGTGCATGGTCCTTTCATGGATGAAAAACGAACCTAGAACAAGGAAAGGGAATAAAGAGCATTCATGGGATACGATTTCGGTAAAGCAAACAAAACCGAAATCGTCGGATGCATGTGTGTCGCGGCTAAACAAAGAGATAACGACGCGACGTGGAAATGTGCTAATTGGTTCTAGCTAGGTTACTGGCAAATGGTGTTTATGGCATCACTAGTAAGGGTACGTATTGAATTCCTATTTGCATTTGTTTATGCTGTAGGATTTAATTGATGCCAAGAGACGTGGAATGCGTATTTGCTTTGGTTTGCACATTGTGCGAGTCAGAGAATTTTATTGCTCGGAGAAAAAGGTCAAGCCGATGTATACATAAGGAAATTTATCGTTCACATGAATGAAGCTGGGAATAGGCGACGCAATATTTATGGTTCCTGTCATGACGGTTACATTGAATGCAATCCGAATCATTTTGTTTACCGGAATTCATCTAAGGGTATTTGACCGGCGACGTAGATGCCGAAATTGATTGGGAATTCCTGGTAAGCTAATAAAGAAATCTTAAGGAGCAGTGGTATGCGAAGAGAATGCATGAAGGTAAGTTTTCTTTACTGGGACTTAAAGATCATAGATCTCTTTAATGCGTGCTGCATTTTTAGGCGCCGGATGCGAATGCATTGGCGAAGAATTATGCGTCTTGGGTGATGATTATGGGGGAACCGCCACAGATACATTGAAAATTAGGTGGAATTTTACGAAGAATTTGTGGAGACTGGGAACGTCAGTGGGCAAACCCTGTTGTTGAATAGAGAGTTTTGATTTTGCATTCATAACAGACAGAAACAGATTTGTCGCTAGCAAGAGACGTACATTTTCATATGTCTTTCGGGGTCTAAGTTTGAACAGTGTGTAGCGGGGATCAAATGTGTGGTGGGTAAGCTGTGTGATTTTTACTGCGGAGGGAAGATGGGTCAAAGACGGGTTGGGATCAATGGATGTGAGTGACGCGGGTGGGGCGGAGGCCCCAAAGGGGGGCTACAATGAGAGGCTACAATTATATTGGGTGATAGAAAAAGAGGGTAGAGCTGGGAGAGTAAAAGGACTTGGAAAATGACTGGTCTGATGGGTTAATATAATAGACTTTGTTGAATTGAGATATTTGTTTGATGTTATTTGGGCGAGGGGTGGTATGGGATAAGCAGGGAAGGTGTGGCTTAGGGGTTTTGAGGCGTTGGGAAGGGTGGGGTTAGGATTCAAAAAAACTCTATTAGGCTGAAGTTTGAAGGAAAACATCTTTTTACGAGAGAGTCTGTGGTAATCGGTTTCCCGTTTATTGGGGGTGTCAGAGTTGTCTTGATTAGGTCGGGAAGGGGCTAGTGTGGGTTTGGGGCAGGCAGTACGAAGAGTGCCATCGAGATTCGGTGTATGCATTGCCCGGTTGGCAAATTGGGGTTGGGGCGTGATAGCAGGTTTAGAAAATCGGCTGTGTCGTGAAAAAAAAAATCAATGTTGGTGAGATGTGCTGGGTGAACATATTGTTGAATTATAGTGAGGGGGTAGGGACGTTTACCAGTGGGGCTATTTGTATGAACAAGGGTTAATGTTAGTATCATTTTTAAAAACGGAAAATTTACCCAGTTTAAGAACGACACATCTCGGGTGATGGAATACCCATTCATAGGGAGAGAGGATATAAAAACGAAATGAGTTGAAGGCCTGGTTTGGGATCTTGTTGACGTTAATTGTTCGGATTGCGTAATTCTTTAGGAAGAGGTTGGATACCCAGGAAGAATCAGCGATTGTGGAGATGCCGGTGATAGTAAAGCAGAGAAGTCGTTTTTACTTAATTTAGTGATACTCTCATTTCACTCTTCAAGGAACTAAATTGATCCAAGGCAGTGAATAGAGGGCACGGAGGTGGTTGGACGCTCCCTCTATAATGGTGGCCTCCTTCTATATGATGGTATATTTTCAGTATCTTTTCTCTGCATATGGTGTTTCTATCTAGGGGCACTCTTGTGTTTATGTAACCTTTGATCCATATTGCGAGTTCTTTCTCAGCTCTCATTATGTTAATATCGCCCGGACAAAGACTTCGTCTGTTACCTGAAATATATTTACTTAGTTTTTCTTAATTTCTTTTGATTGTTCGGTTTGAAAATCTAGAAATCACGATAGAAGAAATAAAAAATGATTTTTGCTAAGAATACTTAACAACGTACATGCATCCATTATTATTATTATTAGCAGAACTGCTTTAAACTTTCAACTGATTCAAAATATCTTCTCTGCTTCAATTTACACGTTTGCAAATTTCTGACATGACGCTTTTCAAATACCTGTATCTCAGCCCGAACGTCGCAAAAATATGTCGAGTATTCATTATCATAAAAAAAAACGTTTGCTGGTAATGAATATTCCGGACGGTAAAGGAGTTTAAGACGCAGGTACCTATTTTCAGTTTTGGCAGGTATCTAAGGATAGTGTCTACAGGGTTAGTTTAAATATCTCTATTTACTTGGTTGAAGGGATGGTGGCATAGAAATCATAGAAGATCAGGAGGTCTTGAGTGCGGTAGTAAACGCAGATTACGTCTTTGGCGTCTGGTAATTTGCGCTTTGGTCGGTGTGTGTGTGTATTTGTGCTGTCTTGTACTGTGTGTGTACTGTGTTAGCAGTAGACCCTAGGGAATGGGTCCAGGAAACCTCTATTATAGAGGGAAATGTTGTTGGAAAGGGTGCTTTATTCAGTCTTGAACTAAAGAGGAGATTGTGATGGTTGGATCCGGGAGAGGCTCAAGACCACAAGACTCCCATACAATTAGGTTCTCGCTGTTCTGAATGCTTTCGAGGTACTTGTATGGCAATTATGGCAAGTACTCGTCGATTGTCAGTCAGTCAGTCCTTCTAGAGTGGTTGATGCATTTTCTGAGGAGTTTCCTTTCGAAAACCCGAAGTCTTTCTATTTGGGCCGAAGATATAAAATACAATACGTACGATATTCCAGATCGGATCAGCTACTTATAGCAGAGAAACTTAACTTTGGCTTCAACTTTGTTGCTCCACTTCAAAATGTTGTGCAATTGCTAAGGCCGACCGAGGGCCCTTTGCAGAATGTGGGTCACTTGTTTTATAATATTTAATTTTGGAGTATACGTGACCCCAAGGTATTTCATCCTGTCCTGTGGTCTAATATGTAGTATCTCCCATTTGTATTGGAAAATTTTGTAAATATCGAGAAGTAGATTGGGACTGTAATACTGATGCAGTTCGTCCAGGTGACGGTTGAGTCGATTTGTTGCGAGTTTAGGCCTTTTGGATGACGTGTACACTAGGACGTCAACCGCACAGCATATCTGGCTTACTTTCCCGTCCACAGGGCGAGGAATATCTGAGGTATAGATATTAAATAAGATGGGGAGTAGAATGGAGCCTTGTGGTATACCTGCGGCGGCGTTAAAAGTTCGGGATGGTTTTGCATTCACTCGATCTTGAAAGGTTCTGCTTCGAACGAAGCGGTAGACGATACTACACAGCGTTCTACTAAGACCAGTGTTTAACAATTCGAAGAAATAGACTCTGGATCCATGTCAAGAGCCTTTTCAATGGCCAGGCTCCCTCAATGGCGGGTTCCTTATTACAGAGACGCACGCAGATGTAATTTCGAAATATATTGAGAGCCATATATTTTGCTGATGTAAGTGAGGAGCGAAATGGGGCGAAAGTTTGAGGGGTGTCATGTTGGCTACAACTTTGGCTATTGGACAAACAATAGCTTGCTTCCAAGCTGGTGGGAAGTACTCCCTGTTATAGGCATAGTTGAACATAATGGAAATCTTTATAAAAAATAGGACAGGAAACCTTCGCAACGAGTGGTACGACATGTTGTCAATACTGGGTGAGTTCTTGGGGTTTCGAGATTTAACTAGGTTTTGTAGGGAATTTGGTGTGATGAAACCGTGACCATTATTACGTGTGTTATCGAAGTATGCACCGTTAGCTGAGTTGAAGACAACTATTCGCTCGTCGAAGTTGTCTAGTTTATTGTAAATCTGTTGACTAATTACTGCGTTAGTATCTGGGTCGGCATGCTTGAGAGTGAACTTGTGATTATTTGCAACTCTCTCTTCGATGATGTTTGCTTTATTGGTGTCATGCCCCCGTTGTGGGCCAGTGATACGAAAAGTGCATATATATATATATATATATATATATATATATATATATATATATATATATATATATATATATATATATAGATATATCTATATATATATATATATATATATATATTAATAGAATATACCATATGTATATATGACATATGTATGTATGACATATGTATATATGCATTCACATATATGTAAACTTTCTACTCCATTTGAATACCCTTCCGTTTGTCTTCCAATAGTCGGATACGGCTGCTTTGGATTCTTAGTTTTATCAGTGTATCAATATTGTGAAAGATGGCAAGATCCCTTTGCGTAAAGTGGCCCCGATATCTCGTTCTGCAGAGCTTTTTACGCTCCCGTATGAGACGAATAGTCAAGTCGTCATGGAGAATCTGATGTCTTTTCAAGTTTGTACTTCGGGACATGACTCTCCGAAGTTTTAACTAGAATATCATGAAGTCGAGGTGGAGCGTTATTTATCTTAACCGTCGTTAGGTTCCTATCAGTGAAAAGAGAGAGTTGGTGGAATTTGTGGTCACATAATTGGGTATGTATATTGATTCTGAAATCAAAATACGGCAGCGTTTTATACCCTTTATCCACAGAGATTTGTAAGTAAAAACGTATAAAAATTCCAAGAAGCACAAACAACGTTTTGTGTGTGCTTCAATCGGAATGAAATTCTGAGAAGTGGATGGGAATTTGTTTGAACAAATTCCCCGAAGGTGAAATAATTTGGGAATATGCATTTCATGATGTTGAGATTATTACGCGACAAATGAACATTTGGTTCAATTTGTCGTTCATATGATTCAATTGGGGATATTGATTGGATAGAGATGATATGGATAGAGTATGTGTGTGGATATTATATAATAATAGGGGATTGAATGAGAGTAGTGATTTAGGATCACGACAATAGCTTCAATAAGTCACGGTGCCATCAAAACAGTGGTGGACAAGGCAGTCGGTACGACGACGCCTATTTAATTTTGTTTTGACAATCATCAGAGGTAAATTAATCATTGAGTTTGTAAACATAGAATAAACGTGGTCATCATTGTCATTTATTATACTACTACGTACTTTAATTTTTATATCCGATACTGGGTTTAAGGCTCTTCCGTTTTTAGCAATTACACTCTAAAAACCTCTACATTGCACCACACCACACACTCTTGTTTTAAATGTGTGTTGGGATACGACACTGGGGTTGAGGGTGCGTCCGGAAGGAAAACGATGAAGTGACGGCGATGCGTTAAAGAGAGGATACGATGAGATGGCGGCGGTGCGTCCAAAATTAATACAATGAGATGGCGGCAGTGCGACCAAAAGGAATACGATGAAGTGACGGCGGTGCATCCGAGAGAGAATACGATGAGATGGCGGCGGTACGTCCAAAAGGAATACGATGGGGGGACAGTGGTGCGTCGAGAAGGAATACGATGAGGTGACGGCGGTGCGCCCAAGAGAGAATACGATGAGATGGCGGCGGTGCGTCCAAAAACCAATACGATAAAGTAGAGCCAAGCAATCGCTCGTGATGAATGAATGAATCAACCGTTGGGAAATTTAGAATTGTGATGCTTAAAGTGGGGTCCGGTTTCTGTCACCGACGCATTGTCAGCTGGCAGGTGAAAGTTGGCAAATGGCAGGCAGATGTGAACGTACTAGATTTCTTCGGTACATTTATTTGTGAATCTGCAACAAAATGAAACACACACAACTTTTGTCAAAAGAAATGTTTCTTTACTTTATTTGGGTATGTGTACACTGTAACACATTGAATTCTGGACCTAATATAACACATATTTTAAAACATTGTAGAAATTCTTATAATCGTAACCAGACTCACCAATTTGATTCCTTTTGTCTTTCTAGTATAACAATGAGTTAGTATGATATCAGTTTATTTTCATAGAAACAACTTTTGCGCAATTTCACGAATTTAATTGTAGGAGAAAAATGTAAGTCATAAGGCTACACAATAATTCACTCTGATCCCTGGTTGAATTTTCTTTTTTCGCTTCTAATTCTTACCTTGTTTACGACTCCTCACTCTGATGGGAAATTTCGTTAACGGTGAATCCAAAAATGGAGCCATCGATCCGCACAAATACAAAAAGAGTGGGAATAAAACGTTCATGTTCTTAAAGTGGGTGTCAACGCGTCTGCAAAGACGATCGGTCATTATTGAAAAATAAAGATAGGGAATCAAAAATTATCTGACATCCAAACATACGACATGATTTGCCATTTTTATAAAATAATTCGGTCGTATGGCGGTAGGTGTTAAAACATAGTTTTCTCAGTGAGGTCAAATATTTAACATAAGGTATGCGCGTTCAGTGTCATAACCTAAGAAGCGAGTGAGGTAGTCAAATCTAATTAACAGTAGGTAAACCATCAAGGAAAAAAGGGAAATCAGTATTAATAAAATGGTAAAGTGTACTAATATATTTTAAATAAAAACGAAAATAAAAACTGGAAGAGCATGGATATCGTATACGTGGTGGTTTATAACAGGTGGCTTACGCAGATCGAGACTATTTCAAAATCAATGGAAGGAGGCACATGATCGAACTGAGATGCTTCGACGATGCCTGTGACGAATGTAGTGGCTCGAAGAGCGATTTTACCGACGCTAAAAACTTGGCGCCTTTGCGAAAAAATATCCTAGGAAGAGAGCTAGAGAGGTCGTAAAAGGCCTCGTATTCATGGCCGAGGACCCGAAGAAGGTGATGAAAGGATTAGGGACACACTTTGGCAGCTCGAAAGTAACGGCAATTGCAGAATTGATAATACACATATGTCACCCATATGTCACACATATGCCACACATATGTCACACATATGTCATGACACAGAAGTCATCAAATCACTAAGGAAGATGCAGCACTTTAACTAACCAGAAACATTGAAGGAGGTGGCCAGTAAGGAAAATTCAGCCACCAGTTGCAGATTGTTCAAGTACAACCAGAGACATCGTAATGAGAAGCAACCAGAGCTTGTACTTCTTAGCGACTTTTTGGAAGTAGAAGCCGATACGTAGGACAACTTCTCTCTGCCTGAAGTACCCTAGGAGCTGAAGACGAAAGGTGAAGGCGAAGCCCCAAAGAACAGAAAAATGACAATGCGTATGGTATGCTGCCAAGGACATCAGATCTTAGATTGTCCGGATTAAGAAAGACGTGTTGGTGATAGATGGAACCTGGCAGAGAAAGCAAGGCCCTGCTTCAAATGCTGTCAGCTTCTTACATCGACCTGCAGATAGCTAGTGTGTAGGAAGCATCATACATCATACATTGAACAATCCGCATGCATCACCCAGGAAAAGAACAAGAAGAGGGAGAGTGGACGTTGTCACCTCCGTTCGCGTTATTGACAATGGGAAGAATCATTTAAAAATGTGCCGACTAAAGAGATCAACTGCTGGCTTTCCTGGACGAAAGCCCCGTTGCCTCATTCTTTGAATCATCGCCAAGGAGATTGGTGCTGGAGGCAAGTCGGAAGCACTCATCATGAAAGCAATCGGCGGACAAGTAAATAGTAAAGGAGATTCGTAGACGGTACAAGTTCAGATTAAAGGGTTACAGAAAAATCGCTAAACGACCATTGAAGTAGCGGAGTATAAAGTAGGCACGATTTCAATCGTGAGGACGATTGAAATAAAAATGATAGAAGTAACAATGATCAACAATTTAAAACTTGACAAGCAGAAGGCGAAGAAAGATACAAATAAAATCTGCGACCATTTACGGAATAATGACGAGTGGCTGATCTATACCTGGGTACAGGCACAGTCACAAGAAGAACGAACAAGAAGAACTAAAAGGGAGGGAGCACAGTCTTCGAACGGGTCTCTTGCCTCATCGGTGTAGTGCTCCAAAAAGCCCTACCATCTTTTTCTCCCATTCCTAATCCAAAATCCTATCAAAACCTGAAAAAACCCAAACATTATCCAAAATTCGCAATAAACGAATCAAACATTCGTTTATCGCATAACATTTGCCCCCACGGCATAATTAAATCCAGAATCAAAATTAAAATTAAAATTCACAATAAACGAATCCAATATTCGTTTATTGTTCTATATTTGCTCCACAGCATCACCCAAATCCAAAATTCAGAGATTGTTATCTCTATCCTAAAAATTCCATTGAGTTAAACAAACAAAAACTCAAAAGCAGATACATTCACACATCTGCGTAATGGTTTCGTAAGAATTCAAGAAATTGATTTCTTATCTTGTGTAAACACAACATCTCGCTCGAAATATCCAAAAGATCGAGATTGTTGCACGAAAATGTGTATCTTTGAGATACAATTTTCGATTCCTTTTCCTTTATAAAGGAATAGTTTCGTGATCTCCGGGCCGCAGTATCTAGATCCTCCTGCCACAGAGCAGTTATTTTACAAATAAAATCAATAAAACTAAATCCAAAATAAATAAAACTGCTTTCATTACTTTTGAAATTTTGTGCTGGCACCCAACGTTGGATGATTCTTTATATATATATATATATATATATATATATATATATATATATATATATATATATATACCAGGACGACTCCAAAGAAATCGGTACAGGAACCAGTACTGAGGTTGCAGGGTATAAGGACACTATCCCCTAGGTTACGTCCCACGAACAATCAGGACGTTGCTCTTCCCTCTGGGTCAGAGGAAGCACGGCAACGAACCCTTGCTGAAGTGTGTTGTTCTAGGAGCAATCAAATAAAGAGATCCAACGTCCTTTTCAGGACAAGAAAACTCGCTTCCTGAGGAACAACCCCCACAACGGCAAAACAAAATTTTGGTGGCAGCGGTGGGATTCGAACCCACGCCTCCGAGGAGACTGGTGAAAAACTAAGTTCAGGAAAACATGAACCTGAAACTCTAATATCCCCAGAAAATTTAAAACGAAATGCCAAAATCGATTTCATAAAGTTGCATCCACGATCTCAACAAATAATGGAGATTCCATTTAACGGAAAACTTAGTCAAGAACTGATAATAACAAAATCCGAGATCATGCCAGGGATATATCTGGGTAATAGTTTGACAACACCACAGGACAACAAAATAAAGGTATTACTAATGAACACATTAGACACCGATCAAGAAGTAAGCACCAACGACATAGAAGTCGAATGGGAAGATCTGGATGACTACAATGTGTTACAGGCGGATGAAACTAAGAACTTTCTAAAAAATAGGCTTGGACGGCTAGAATCACTCCTAGAGTTGCGTCATTGTAACCAGGAGGAAAGGAAATCTATCCTAGACATCTGCCGCAGATTTAACGATCTCTTTTACTTAGAGGGCGACCATCTCACACACACTGACGCCATAGAGCATCAGATCATCACGGAAGAAGGAAAGCCCCCACTTTACATAAGACCATATCGCCTCCCAGATAGTTCGAAGCAAGAAATCCACAAACAAGTGAACGAAATGCTTCAGGATGGCGTGGTACAACCAAGTTTCAGTCCTTGGAATTCCCCTCTCTTACTAGTACCCAAGAAGGCGGGACCTGATGGGACAAAACGGTGGAGAGTGGTTGTCGACTTTAGAGCCTTAAATAAAATAACAGTCGGAGATGCATATCCATTGCCCAATATTACTGATATCTTGGACCAGCTAGGAAAAGCTAAATATTTTAGCACTTTAGATCTAGCAAATGGTTTCCACCAAATACGCATGGACAATAGAGACAAGGCAAAAACAGCGTTTAGCACACCCTTCGGACATTACGAATATAATCGAATGCCCTTCGGACTTAAAAACGCACCTGCCACATTCCAGAGGCTTATGAATAATGTACTCATGGGTCTCCAAGGAATAGAATGTTTCGTCTATGTAGATGATATTGTAATTTACGGATACGATCTGAACGATCACAATTCCCGACTCACCAGAGTTTTCGAGCGATTACAAAGACACAATCTGAAAATACAACCAGAAAAGTGTCACTTCATAAGGAAGGAGCTCACCTACTTGGGGCATGTTATTTCAAAGGAAGGTATAAAACCAGATCCAGAAAAAACTAAAGCGGTGAAAATGTTTCCAACGCCCAAGAAACAAAAAGACGTAAAATCTTTTCTCGGTTTTGTAGGCTACTACAGAAAATTTATCCCAAATTTCGCCGAACTGGCAAAACCTTTAAGCAGATTGCTCAGGAAGAATGTTCCATTTTATTGGGATGCCTTTTGTGACGAGGCATTCACAACTCTAAAAAGAAAGGTTATTACCCCACCAATACTGGCTTATCCAGACTTTAACCGGGAGTTTATAATAACTACGGATGCTAGCAATGTTGCGTTAGGAGCAGTGCTATCTCAAGGTACAATAGGACAAGATAAACCTATTGCTTTCGCTAGCCGAACCCTAAACGCCGCCGAAACTCGATATACAACATCCGAAAAGGAATTATTGGCAATCGTTTTTGCACTAGCCCAGTTCCGACCATACGTTTACGGACGAAAATTTACTATAGTCACTGACCATAGCTCTCTACAGTGGCTTATAGGACGAAAGGATCCTACATCCAGACTTATGCGATGGAGAATTCTACTCGAAGAGTATGAGTACACAATCGTCCATAAAAAAGGAAAGCAAAATGCAAATGCTGATGCTCTCAGCCGTATAACAATGACTACCCCAGTCGATTCCATCAAAAATAATATCCTCGTCACCACACGAAGTAAAGCCAAACTCGAAGAAGATGTGGCTGCACAATCATACAAAGATACTACCAATCTTGTATGGCAAGAACAAACAGGGTCCATCTATACCAAGAAGAAACTTGGACTACGTATTATAATCCTCCCATTGATAGACTCTGCTGAGGAAGAAAACCTGGCAGGAAGAATCCCAAACTTCACCAAGCCAGACGTAGGTAAAATTACGTTTCATGAGCAAGATGGGTTATGCGCCATCACATTGCCATTGCCTTTCAGAAACCTAAGCGACCAGGAAACCGCTAAGAGTTCCCTTATTGATCTGAAGAAGATTTGCGAAGACCGGAATTTCAATTCCATTGGAATTTTAGTGCCCTTCATAGAAAGCGAATCAAAAGTAACACTCAATAACTTGCTAAAAGAAACTTTTGCTCACCTCAACGTGACAATGTACGTTTTCTCCAATAAAAAGAAGCTTCTAACAGATCCTAACGAAATACAAAAGTTACTCGCGGAATACCACAACTCACCTTTCGGAGGACACCAAGGAGCCACCCGAACAATCAATAGATTGAAGCAAAAATATTACTGGCGCACAATGACCGCTGACGTCGCGGCGTATATTCGAAAATGTGCTTCCTGCCAGATAAACAAAAGTGGAAGGAATCCTAGAATTCCTATGAAGATAACCACAACAAGCTCAAAACCTTTCGAAAGAATTGCTTTAGATATAGTAGGACCATTACCAGTCAGCTATAATGGAAATAAATACCTACTAACGTTTCAAGACGATTTGACTAAATTTTCAGGAGCTTACGCACTGGCCAGCGCCGAAACCAAGGACGTGGCCAGAATTTTCGTTGAAAATATCGTCTGCCAGCACGGCATACCATCTTCTCTATTAACTGACCGAGGTGCTAATTTTCTCAGCGCACTTTTTAAGGACATTTGTTCCTTACTTAAAATGAGAAAACTCAATACAGCACCCTACCATCCACAAACGAATGGAGCACTAGAACGGAGCCATAGAACTCTGGTGGAATACCTCCGCCACTATGTAAACCAGGATCCTCTCACTTGGGACACCTGGATACCTTACGCAATGTTTGTGTACAATACTACACCCCACAGTAATACAGGCTACACGCCGCATGAATTACTATATGGTTTCCCAGCCGAAATACCCAGTTCTCTCAGACAAAACCCCGAAAGCACTTATAACTACGACCATTACGCAAATGAATTAAAAATGCGTTTACAACATGGTTATCGTACAGCTAAGGGAATACTGATAGAGAAAAAACAAAAATCTAAGGCATACTACGACCAAAAAGTAGGCCGTAAGAAATTTAATGTTGGCGACAAGGTTCTATTAAAGAATCACTCAAGGCCTAACAAACTAACCTCCCTGTGGAAAGGCCCCTACGAAATTGTAAAGATCCTATCCGAAGAAAATTCAATCCTCAGAATAGGAAAAGGAACCCGAATAGTCCACAACAATAATATAAAACCATTTGTGGATTAGGCAATCACAAATAAGAAACCCAAAATAAATAAAATAAAGGTTGAAGGAAAGTAAATGTATAGATGTATTTATAACCTTACAAAAACAAAAAAAGAAAAATAAATGTATATACGAAAAAAAAAACCTTAGAAAAATCATAAAGTAACACTGTACGAAAATACCACGATAATGTATTTAAAATTTGCCTGCAAAATTTTTCTTTTCAAATACTGTTACACGAATAAATAATCTTGTAAATATTATACAATATTTTAAATTACCGAAATAAACAAACAAAACAAAAAATATATCTATAAAGAAAAATATATATACAACTAATAATGTTAAATTCACCTCTTAACAAATTATTGTTCAAAAACGAAATAGATAGATAGAATAAACAAAGAAAATTTATAAATTCAGGAGATAACAAATAAAATATAACAAGAAATTGAATCTCCACATAACTCATATGTTTCAAAAATAGAAGTTTCAAAACTATACTATAAACAAATATTGACTATCGAAAAATGTATTATACAAATATTTTAATCAACCATCACTAACTTAAATAAATAAACAAACAAACATTTTTGTAATAATAAATAAAACAAAACTTACGATACGAAATAATGTTAGAATAAGAATTTATATAAGTACAAAACATTTTGCAATGAATAAATTCTAATAAAATTTTAGTATAACTCAAAACAAATTTAAAAATGTCTAAAATAAAATTATATAAATAAATAAGGACAATGAAAAGTCCTCAAAAAAAAAATGCTCTGTAAATAATATGTAATCAGTATTAATATGTAATACACAAATTGTAATAGTAAGCCTTAATAATCTTACGCAACACTTACATATATATTGTACCACAAATTGGAAAACCTATAATAATACTTTATAAACAAAAACAAAAAAAAAACCTCTTATATAAAAAGAAGAAAAACATATTACTCACAATTGTTACTAAACGTAATGAAAAAAAAAATATAACATAAACACTGTAAATAACACTTTTAATATATGTAATTACAACTTAATCATTGATCACTTTAAATATCAAAACAAAAAAAAATTATACTGTAAGCTAAGAAAATAAATATTGCATACATAGAACTAAAATGAAAAACAAATCAGGCATATGTAACGGAATCACGATACTATCATCCTTATTCCCAATCACACCATTTTCCAGAAAATTAACCTCATAAAGATCAATTTTCTTTTTTTCAAGGAGGGGAGGATGTAGTGCTCCAAAAAGCCCTACCATCTTTTTCTCCCATTCCTAATCCAAAATCCTATCAAAACCTGAAAAAACCCAAACATTATCCAAAATTCGCAATAAACGAATCAAACATTCGTTTATCGCATAACATTTGCCCCCACGGCATAATTAAATCCAGAATCAAAATTAAAATTAAAATTCACAATAAACGAATCCAATATTCGTTTATTGTTCTATATTTGCTCCACAGCATCACCCAAATCCAAAATTCAGAGATTGTTATCTCTATCCTAAAAATTCCATTGAGTTAAACAAACAAAAACTCAAAAGCAGATACATTCACACATCTGCGTAATGGTTTCGTAAGAATTCAAGAAATTGATTTCTTATCTTGTGTAAACACAACATCTCGCTCGAAATATCCAAAAGATCGAGATTGTTGCACGAAAATGTGTATCTTTGAGATACAATTTTCGATTCCTTTTCCTTTATAAAGGAATAGTTTCGTGATCTCCGGGCCGCAGTATCTAGATCCTCCTGCCACAGAGCAGTTATTTTACAAATAAAATCAATAAAACTAAATCCAAAATAAATAAAACTGCTTTCATTACTTTTGAAATTTTGTGCTGGCACCCAACGTTGGATGATTCTTTATATATATATATATATATATATATATATATATATATATATATATATATATATATATATATATATATATATACCAGGACGACTCCAAAGAAATCGGTACAGGAACCAGTACTGAGGTTGCAGGGTATAAGGACACTATCCCCTAGGTTACGTCCCACGAAAAATCAGGACGTTGCTCTTCCCTCTGGGTCAGAGGAAGCACGGCAACGAACCCTTGCTGAAGTGTGTTGTTCTAGGAGCAATCAAATAAAGAGATCCAACGTCCTTTTCAGGACAAGAAAACTCGCTTCCTGAGGAACAACCCCCACAACGGCAAAACATCGGCTTAGAATGTGTTCTGCTTGGGGAACGTATGATAACAGCTTCTGAGAAATTCGTCACCTATTGGAGGCTGATATAAGATGATACGGAAGCACTCGTCTTGCACTGGTACGAAAGTAAGGGAATTCAAGAGCTACTACTCCACAAGGACATCATTGCGAGAATGTCTCACGTCATAGCGCGTCAATTTTCTGAAAGATGCCATCAGCCATAAACAATATAATAGCATAGATTTTATATTGGTAAATAGATTAAATTTTCATTTGGGAAGACATTAGTTTGGCCACCTAGTGCTGGGTTTTTATTTTTCAGTCCGCTATAGAAAATGAAAACCGAATTATGTGATTCTTACAAATTACGTGCACGTAACTTTAGCGAAGAACACAGTACCAAAAGAAAATTTAAAAAATAATCAGTACCATATACGAGGGCATGTCTGTGGGGAGGAGAAGTATTGTGCCAGACATGGGCACTCCGTTCACTTCTTCCCCATCATTCACTTAATGAAAGTTCCGCCAAACACTGTCCACCGGAAAACAAAAGAAGTACACCTCCACAGCACACCGTCCACAAGAAGTAAATAAAAAGCACTGTTTGAGTCTATTGTAGTGAATGTTCTTTATTATTCCTTTTATTGTTTTTGGTTACATGGATTTATTTTTTTGTTTTTTTACTTGATTCACATTTGACACTCACTGACACCGGTCACATCTTGGTTATTCGGTTGTTCGTTTCACGGTATATTGACTTTAAAGGTTGAAAATTTGCGGCTACTGGATGTGTTAAAAACTTGGAACGCGACCCGCCATGCCACGGGAGCGGGAGCGGCAACGGCCATGGTGGTCGGCGGATAGAATTAGACTCCGCGATAAAACCTTCGTTTGGGGTGAGTTTGTGGTGTGATGGTAGATATCCTCTCCACTAAGGGTGTGTATTTACTTACCACCAGAGAAACGTAAAGTCTCTCTTGGTGGAATAGGAAACCAGATCTCGTAATGAAGATCATGGTGGTATGTGTGTGATCGTTTCAGATCTGTGTTGTTTACCCAAGCGCAAAGGCAATGACAAAACAAATCAGCAAGGACAAAGGGATCGAAAAGATCGTTGTCTATGAAGTGCATCGCGTCTAAATAAATAGACGACGATGCTTCGAAGAAATGTGGTAAGAGAAAAGATGAGACGGGGGCATCATAAAAGTCTTAGATCAGTGATGCCCTTGTGTATATATACGAATAGCAATTCGAAAGAGGTGCTAATGTGTTACAATATTTTATACAATGAGAAGTGTATATCGTATCTTGGGTCGGTGGCCAAAACGAATCCCTTGCTTGCATTTGTATATGCAGGGAAATTCGTTGGGGCAGAGAAAGGAATTGGAGATTGCTTATTAGTGGGAAAACAAATCATTGGTTGGATATCATGCATGCTTACATGCGTAGGAATTCGGTTTAATGGCACTAGACGCTAGATGCGCGTATTGCTTTTGTCCCTTGGACAAAGGTTTGCAAGATACGTGCATGTGGGAGGATAAGGGTGCACACGAGGAACAAAATTGCTTGGCAAACAATGGTGACGGAATAGTTTTCCTACTTATAATACATGTATGCAAACGAATTATTTTCCAGCGAATTCTAATGATGCATTCGATGTGTGAACAGAATCTTTCAGGAATTTTCATGTAATGCGTTGAAAGCATTAATGTCCTTGTAGTAGGAAATGTTTATGCTGAGTGGAGATTGTGGTGGAGGTGTGGGAAAGTTGGAATTTGCCTGGCA
Source organism: Microdon myrmicae (assembly GCA_963931805.1). Taxonomy (NCBI): domain Eukaryota; kingdom Metazoa; phylum Arthropoda; class Insecta; order Diptera; family Syrphidae; genus Microdon; species Microdon myrmicae. Next base: position 18,612,059 of record OZ007497.1, read on the forward strand.
ACCGAAGGTACCGAATAGGTTTTGGGATTCCTGAAGAGGTAGAAAAGAAATCTTACAAGAAATTATATGCGAAGAGATGCATGAAACGTAATTTTTCTTTTACAGGGACTTTTAGGTTAAAGATTTGATCTATTTAATGCGTGAAGCATTTAAGGTAATAATGCGGTTGCATTAGCGCAACTAATAAGTTGGGTCGAAGTTATGGGGGTTCTTCAGGTAAGTAACAGTGGAGTTTGGCGGAACCGCCACAGGTCAATGAGTCTTTGGAAAATCCCCCCCCCCCCCCCAAGCACTATCCCCATACACATCCGCCTACTATATCATGCATCCCTATCCCCTATTAATATTAGACAAATTACACCAAATGTTCAATTCAATTCCAAGAACTTGCTAAAAACTAAACACCACAATGCATATCTTCATATGCAAACAAACCCATGTTCCTACAAATCTTTTTCCTTATCTGCATTCTTGCCAGACGGGTATGTTCTAAAAATAGATATCCCATTCCGCAATGAAGATTTGTATAAAATGGCAATGGATTTTAGATTCGACGATCCGGCCGACGTTTAAGAACGCTAATCAATTAAAATAAATTGGACGACAATATACTAAATTAATAAAATCCAAAATTAAAGTATATTTATTTACTATTGGATTTGGCCGAATTTCAGATCTCTTTTTCCAGCAATCGGTCGTCACTCTTCCCGGAGGCCCAGGAAGCACGGTGGCGACCGGAACGAGCCTTCTCAGGAGCGGTCTATGAAAGAGATCCTTGGTCCTTTTAAGGACAAGGAGACACGCTCCCTGAGAGAAAGGCTACAACACCATGTGTGTGACTATTCTTTCGTCTCGGGAGTGAAGAGATGTATCTATGTCTTATCGACAGTTATTAATCTGTACAGAAACTCATCTGCGTTGGGATGCATCCACTCCAACATTTTTCAGCTGAGAGCAAATGCGGCACCCATCTCGCAGATATTTTTTTTGGTACCTAATTTATCATGGAAAATTGAAACATGAAACAAATTGAAAACTGCCAGATACCTAGCGAGGAATGATGCTTACTAAAAACAGATCATTAGCGATGTTATGAGAGCCGTCGTAGGCGTTTCTAAGGACTTATTGACCTACCCTCGTACTAAACTATTAATGCAACAATCAGAAAGATTTAGTGGCGAAAAGACATCCTTGTCTGCATGCCGCCGTGGTCTTATACTTCAAAGGTTTAGTTCTATCCTTTTAATGGCAGATTCAAATCACATTCATCATTACTACCACAAAAAGCGATGAATAAGAGTCAATCTGTACATAGGAAAACACTCCCATATACAAAACCAGGACTACGTGGTACTTTCTTTCTCGACCAGTTCCGTCGAACCACCTACCATGCCACTCAATTGTTGTTTTTCCTTACAAAGTGATAGTTACATGGCTTCCACAGAGGAACAAATGTGGTGAATCCAACAGATTAAGCGCACCCAACCACAGTGAGGAGAAAGACGGTCGAAAGAATTCTTTAAATTCAGAATATTAACCTAGCAATCACACTTAAGTAGCGAGATGAGCCATTTTCACGCACATTCGGCAGTAATCTGATGCGTCAGCGCTTTAGTTTTAACGTTTTCATAGCGTGAGTTACTTCGCTATCATCACAAAGCGTTATAGGCACTAACACTCGAGAGTGTAAACGTGCAACCTTGGGTTCTTAGGCAATATTAATTCTGTTGCCCGTTGAGAGAAGCCTTTGATTAGTAGGAGATATGGAAATAGAATTGATCTGATGGTTCCAATGCACTGTCCACTAGACTGGAGTCGCTTTGTAGACTGTGCCGTTCCCTTTCTGTGCAAGAACACGGAGTGCGATGCTCTAAGGAAACCATATCTCTCTTATCGGAGGATTACGACAGAAAAACGAGTAATAGTTTATTGTCTACTCTTTATTCCATTTAGATTGCCTCCACTAATTTAGTAATTTCATGTATTTCCTACTTAAAAAATAACATATGTTGCCGTACAGAATTTTCGAGACAATGCAAATCCTGCACGGACAACTGATACGACAACTGGTGCGCACGAGAACGTCTATTTTCGAGGCATATTTTACATCAAAGGCGGTGGTAGTGACGAAAAGCAGTGCAATAAAATGAAGATAATAAAGTTGGTTTCAATTCGATTTCGTTCCATCCAGCGTGGATGAGGGGCGTGGTGTATCATATCGGCAGCTGCTACTGAAGGCCATTTAGATGGGACTAATTTCAGCTCTCGGAATTTCGGAATTGACATCAACAATTTGGAGGTGGGAACCGTCAATAATTGGTTTTTCGATTCAAGATAGGGAAGAAAAAAACACGAGCCAGGAGAGTCGTGTGTTAAAAATTTAAAAACTCGAATTATATTTTCGAATACTTTTTAACATCGCGTCCCCATAAAACTATCAGTAAAAACAAATATAAATCGAATCCTTTATTATTTTATTAGAACAATAATAGGAAATAGAAATAGTTTTGTTTACTCTAATAGTAACTAAAATATGATGAGACGTTTCGTTTTTTGGCGGACCGTACATAGACGCGACCGACAATTTGATCATGCCCAACTATCCCAGCCAAATATAAAAATGTATATAAAAGAGGGGGGCGGGCGGTAGCCTCTGTACCCCCTCTTATGAAAGACACTGACTTAACCATTAACCAATAACTAACAGAAAGTGTAATGTAGTAAGAATCCACTTGCTTTACGCGATGATACAATGAAGGCAAAACAATAAAACAGCTGCAAGATGTACAACACCGTCTACTCCCAGAGAAGCAACCTTTAATCCAGTGGTTGTAAATTCCAATTCATCATTTGAATACAGTCGAAATATGTCGAAAATCGACCAGATTCCTTCAAACCTTTCTAATTTGTCTGTTCCAGCAAATTTTGAGTTAGGTCATCGATTATCTCAGTTCGTAGTTCAAATCTTGGAGAAGTAAATTAACTCTGCCCAAACACGACGAAACGGTTCATTATCCCTAAGTTTCTGCTCGGCAGCCAACGATGACGGGTAGCAAGCGATCTAATCGTTCGTCGGGTGCCCTCCCACGCGTCACATTAGAAGCAATTAAGTGTTCATCTTCGGTCGACCGGCAAACACAGAATCCTGCCATTCCTCCAACCATGTTGCATGTTACCGACGCGGTAAGACCTGTTGATGCCCATTTCCAATGCATTATCCGGTCATTAAGGGGTCAGCCCACCCGTGCTAACGACCTAATTAGAGATGAAAAAGGATACCGGGATGCAGAGGCATGGTGGAATGATATCCTGCTGAGTGATTTTCTACACCGCATGCCAGAATCCACAGGGACATCGAGCCCAAGACAATGTCGGAAGATGCTGTATTCATCATCTTACGTTAAGATGGAGGTTGACTTGCGTCAATAGAATACCAACGATTTACTTTGTTGTGTATCTTAATCCGGACGATCGCCGCCTCGCTGGGGATTGAATAAATTTCCATTCAACATTCAGTTGGGATGAAGTATGACGTGAATGGGAGAGGTACAGAAACCGCAATCGGATGCCAGGTGAGGATCGTCCAAGGTATAGAATCCTTTGCGTTTGTATTTTTCTTTACCGTTCTCGTCCTTCGCCATGCGTACCTTGGAGCTCGGATCTGGTAGCTTGTTTATCGCTCTGTACACTGTAATCGAGTTTTTGTTCCTGGCATGGAATAGCAGAGGAACTTGTTGGAAAATAACCAAATAAAATACGCATTAAGAGCTGAAGAAGCACAAAGGACAATTGATGAGACGTTTGAATTGCAAATGGACTGCTGCTGTTAAATACGAATATACCGACCATAAGGCAGTGGTTAGTTCTTATTGAATTCATTTTGTGAAAATTCAGTTATTACTGAGATTCAAGATTCTTATCGATTGGCTGGGAGCAGATGTGCAGGACGAGAGTATAATACACTTGGCAGGACAGCATTTTCTTTGCAATTATGGTCGTTCGTTCGAAGGGATTTTCAAGTTTTCGGCTAAGTGTGCTAAAGGAGTTTTGAGGTTGACTCGTGACGTCTGCAGATTGTGTGAATGATGAGGCTTTATTTTAATCTATGGATAGCCACAGTATGATGGGTATTAATTTTGAAGGATCTATTATGAAATAATAGAAATCCATGTTTACGCCATTTTTCATGTCTCAATTTAGATTTAAAAAACACTGGTTGTTTTTGAGGAGTGACTCGTAACCATTCGTTTACATACAACAGACACTAACCCGGAACCACGAACACGTCTTAAATATTGATTTGCTCAACGCCAAAATCTTGACTGCCTCAATTGCCACCCCCCGTTCATTTATTTCGTTTATCATTTGGAATTGGGATCAGTAAAAGGAACAATGTACTTTAGCGAGATAGAGCTTTGTGGGACAAAATGTGTGCAAACAAATTCTTAGAACTTCATAAAATTGCAGACGCGCATTTTATGATTCTCAATAATATTTGTTCGAGAATGGGATATGTGGTCCCCACATTTATTTTGAGTTAGGGATGTTGGGAATTTAATTGAACGTACAGTGCAAATGAAGATATGTGTTATGATGTTTGAATTTTAATGGTTTCTTGGAATTGAATCATTCCGACAATTGAATGTTTGATTCAATTTGTTCAACATTGGTGCAAAATGTATGGGGGTAGGAAATGGTAGGGCTTCGTTGAGCAGTACATCCTCCCGTCCTTCAAGAAAGAAAATTAATCTGTAAGAGATGAATTTTTGGGAAGCGGCGCGATAAAAGGCAAAATGCGTCGTCATCGTGATTTCGTTACATAAATTGGAATTTTTAAGTTTCTGTATATAATAGTACTTAAAGTATATGTTTAATTCGTAGCTTGTGGTAGAGTGCACTTTAATTTTTCATTCTTACTTTTTTTTCTTAAGTTCTGATTCCATATAAAAAGTTTTAATTCTTATATTCATTATGATATATACAAGTAAATTGAGGGTTTTCAATCTTGAAATAATCATGTGAACATAGATAGATAACATTTACTGTGTTTCATATCATTTTTTTTTCTTAATATTAATACGTTGGTAATAATTGTTTAATATTATTCATTACTTTTATACCAATAATATCTATAATCATTACTACTACTATTTATTGGCCTGTAGGAACCCGAAAGTTCATGACCTCACCGACTCGACGCCGCCATTGTTCCCTGTCACGTGCGCTTTCCTTCCACGTTCGACTATCCGATCCGATCTCCTCGAGGTCCAACTATAATCATTGCTGAAGTAAAATATTTTCTCTTTTAATATCATTTTTATTATAATATTGTAACGAGCTTAGGGTTGGCTAGATTAATTATTTTTGGTGAATAAGAGCCGTTAAATCGATTTTTAATTAATATGACACTTATTAATTCGTTAATAACCCGTTACTTATCCCGTACACTCAACGATCTTCTTTCTTGTCGCTTGCTTCGCTTTTTATTCCTTTTTTTGTCTGTCACCATCAGCTGTCTCGACGTCTTTTTATCGTTTCTCACATTTTCATTTCGTTTCCGTCCGTTCCATAATCTTGGATGTTCTAGTCTCTAGTTTTCCAGTACTTTATAGATTATTCCAGTACTTGTTTTGGACTTTCCCGAATATTCCAGTACTGACTGTCATATGCGTCACACTACCCTCCACCTAGATTAGTTCGTCCCGAACTAAGTTCACTGGTCTTCTGGGTTAACAAAAGTCGCCAGTCGGTCACGATGTACCACTTCCATTTTGGCGTTCGGTCTTCGCTGAATCCTATAGACAACGTCGTTAATTCTTGTGAGGACCTTATACGGTCCTTCCCAATCTTGCTGCAACTTCGGGGGCCTTCCTCTTTGCCGGTGAGGGTTGTAGAGCCACACGTTATCGCCTGCATTAAATCCGAACGCGTTGGCTCGAACGTCGTACCTTGTTTTCATCCTGTCACTTGATGCGTTGATTTGCTTTCGAACCAAGTAATGAATCTTGTCGAGGCGATTTTTCCATTCGGCTACGTAGTCTTCGGTCTTATCTATGGCATCTGGAGGTATTCCGAATCGCAGATCGGCTGGTAATCGTATCTCTCGTCCAAATATGATTCTTGCTGGAGAATGGCCTGTCGTCTCGTGATTAGCCGATCTATAACTCATGAGAAAGGTTTGTACATATTTGTCCCAGTCTCGTTGGTGATCAGTGACGACCTTCGATAAGTGTTCTTTCATTGTTCGGTTGAACCTTTCGACCATTCCGTCTGACTGCGGATGTAAGGGTGTGGTCCTGGTTTTCCTTACGCCCAGTGCCGCACAGATGCCTTGAAATATCAGTGATTCGAAATTTCGGCCTTGATCGGAATGCAGCTCACAGGGAACTCCATATCTGCTGATCCAATTATTGATAAGCTGCTCAATGACGGTTATTGCTTCTTGGTTTGGGATTGGGAGGGCTTCCACCCACTTGCTGAAGTAATCCATGATGACCAACATGTATTTGTTGTTGTCGTTGGTTTTTGGAATTGGTTCTGAGATATCAATCGCAATTCGCTCGAAAGGGGCACCCACGTTGTACTGCTTCATAGCGCTCCTTGGTTTTGCTGTTGGTCCTTTGGTCGCAGTGCAAGTTGTGCACTTCCTACACCAAGACTCGACGTCATCTCTCATGTGAAGCCAGTAGAATCGAGATCGTAATTTTGAAAGTGTTTTATTAACTCCCAGATGTCCACCGGAGGCCCCGTCGTGCATTTCTGTTAGAACCTCTTTCACTTTTGATGGTGGGACTAGAATCTGCATTCGATGGGATTTTCCATCCGCGGCTTCCCATTTACGCTTAAGAATACCATCTTCCCCCAGCAAGGAATTCCAATGTTCCTGGACGGCTTGTTGCAAGTCCCGATGAGTGCGTTTGTGAATGCAACCATTGCTACCTCGTTCAGGAATTCCTTAGTCATATTTGAATAAGACAAGTTTGCCAATCGCTCAATGTCTGTCTGCAATTGTTGAAGATTTTCTCCAGGTTTCTGCATTCTGCTCCGTAGTTGCATGCGGTAGACCTGCTGCATGTTGTTGTCTCCATACCTAGCTTCAAGGCCGTATCGTACCGCTGGGAAATCTGTTTGCTTCTCTGCTGGTATGGTTTGTAGCAATTCTGCAGCCGCCCAGCGGAGTGACAAGATTAGTGATGTTGACTTTTGCTCATCCGACCACTTATTATAATTGGCCGCGGCGTCAAACTGACGTATAAATACGGAGAAGGGTCCCGTTCCATCGAAGGTTGGCGGTTGCATCCTTGTATCTTTGTAGTCATGTTGATTGCTAGGCGATGTGTTATTTCTCTCAACACACTCAAGTCTCTTTTCGATTCGCATTATTTCTTCGGTGACTTTTAGATCCAGATTTTCTACTTCGTTTCGAATTTCTGACTGGATTTCTTCCTTAAAGTGTTGAAAATTACATTTCATCCATTGCGTTTGAGCATCCAATTTTGCATTCAGATCTGCAGCTTGTGCGTCGAATTTTGAATTTTGGGCATCCAACTTTGCATTAACATCTGCAGCTTGCGCGTCCAATTTTGAATTTTGGGCGTCGAATTTTGAATTTACGGTGTCGAATTTTGCATTAACATCTGTAGCTTGTGCGTCCAATTTTATCACCATCATCCTGAGCATCTCCGAAATGCCCAACTGTGGCGAACTCTTCTCCGTTACATTGGCACCATCTTGACTCGGTGTTTCTTCTTCATCCGGACAGTCTGGCGCAATCGCAAAAATATATGTGTCAACATCAATACCTTCTTCCTCCATTGCTGCTTGTAGACGCTGTCGAAGAATTTGCTTCTGTCCTCTGCTATCCAGATTCCGGTCCTCAAGTTCCTTCTTCAACTCAGGAACGCGAAGATCCTCCAAATGTCGATCTGACATCGTCACAACACGCTTTCACAGCTTATTTACTTCACCAATAATTAATCCCACTTCTGACACCAATTGTAGCGAGCTTAGGGTTCGCTGGATTAATTATTTTTGGTGAATAAGAGCCGTTAAATCGATTTTTAATTAATATGACACTTTATTAATTCGTTAATAACCCGTTACTTATCCCGTATACTCAACGATCTTCTTTCTTGTCGCTTGCTTCGCTTGTCCTGCTTCGTCGCCATATTTACTGCCAAAGATACCCCTTAAAACTTTATTCTCGAATATGGGGAATTTGTTTTCTTCCCATTTTGTGGGAGCCCATCTTTCGCATCTGTATCGAACAATCAGCATGATTATGGTTCTATACACACGGAGCTTTATATTAGGTGATCACCATCATCATGATCATCATCGGCACTACAACAGGGAACCGGTATTGGCCTTATTTAGCAAATCCGGAGGCTTGTTAAATTTTTTTTGTTTCCATAATGATTTGTTTTATTTTTTCGGGCAAGGTCATTAGTCTTGCGCCAGTTATATTAGGTGATAGTAGTTTAAATTTCAGCAGTTTACTGACTGTGTGCCAACTAGCGTTGCCGGAATGCAGTCTATTGTTAATTTCCTTCAACATTTCGTTACTTACCTTCAGTACCAGATGTATGCAGACGTTTTTTTCTGGAATAACTAAGAGATGGTGCCAGCGAAAAGTACGCAGCGTATTAATTTGACACTTACGTCATTGTGTTCGTCTGAGATTTAACTACAAACACACAAGTTCAGTCCGCCAAAAACTAGCGTCTTTGTTTTATCGTTCAGTGATCATGTCGAGTTTTGTGGCTGAAAAAGTACATTTACGGCATGCATTGTTTTTCTTATTTAATCAAAAGAAAAAGGCTGTTGAAAGTCATGGATGCTGGTAGAAACATATGGTGAACACGCTCCTTCAATTAGAACATGTGAGACATGGTTTCGACGATTAAAAGTGGTGATTTCAATATGAAAGACAGTGAACGGTAGACCACAAAAATGTGAAGACGAGCAACTGCAGGAGTTATTGGATGGTGACCCAACTCAAACTCAAGGACAATTAGCAGATGCATTACATGTGTTTACGAGGAATAGGAAAGATCAATAAACTCGGTAAATGGGGTCCCACACGATTTGAATGAACGTCAAATAGAAAATCGCAAAGTCACTCGTGCAGTGCTGCTTCAACGACTCGAAATTGAATTCTTTTGCATCGAATTGTGACGGGTGACGAAAAATGGATTAATTTTGAAAACCCGAACAGGAAAAATCGTGGCTTTCACCTGGCTTCGATGTGAAAGCCATGCTCTGTATCTAGTGGGACCAGAGCGGTATTGTGTATTATGAACCCTTCAAACCCGGTGAAAACGTTAATACGCAACGCTATCGTCAACAAGTGCTTAATTTAAACCACACATTAATCGGAAGACGACCATAGTGGACCAGAAGACATGGAAAAGTGATTTTATTACACGGCAACGTGCCGTCTCACACAGCAAAAGTTGTGAAAGACACCTTAAAATCGCTTGGATGTGATATCCTTCTGCAGCGCCGTGCTTCCCAGACTTGGCCCCATCTGACTATCACCTCTTCGCATCAATGAGCCACGTGCTCGCAGAGCAGCACTTCACCGATTTCGAGGAAATTGGAAAATGGCTCGACGAATGGTTTGCCGCGAAATACAAGCAGTTTTTCTGGCATCATCATCATCATCATCGGCACTACAACCGGGAACCGGTCTTGGCCTTATTTAGCAAGTCCTGAAGATTGTTAAATTTTCCATAATGATTTGTTTTTTTCTGGGCAAGGTCATTAGAGGCTCCCCGACGGGGAATCGAACCCCGGTCTCCCGCGTGACAAGCGGGTATACTAACCACTATACTATCGAGGAGCCGACGAGTTTTTCGGGCATGCTATTCATAAATTACCTGAAAGATGGGCGAAATGTGTAGAAGCCGATGGCCAATATTTTAATTTTAAAAAAATTAATTTCCCTAGAAAATTGCGTTTTTTTTTTTGTTAACATACCCACAAGAAAAAACGTATGCATGCATCTGATATTGTTCGCAGATATTTAAATTCTTTTTCAAATGTCTTGCCTCTGACATTTATGTGTGTTCCCTGAGGTCCACCTGCTCTCGCTGTAATCATATATTTTGTTTTATCTTCATTTATTTCTAGACCCACCTCTCCTGTCGATTGCACGATGACTTCACTGTTTTCATTTACTGTTTCTAGATTATCACCCAAAACGGCGATGTCATCCGCATATGCGAGCACTTGTGTGAGCCCGTGTTGTCGTCTTGTACCTTTCTGATGACATACTCGAGCACAAGGTTAAAAAGACCTGGACGAGGGACGGTCCCCCAGTTTTAGTCTGTGATTTCAAATGATTTTAATAGGTTGTTTTCTATTCTAATTCGCCCCTTATTTTCGTTCATGCAGATTTGAATGAGAGCGGCATATTTATATATATCGGGACTATCAGCTCAACTACAGTACGGTAGAGTCTTTGCCTTGCGATTGCGTAGCAGGCTTTTTTTTTATCTCAACGAACAGTTGGTGAACCGTGTCTCCGTTGTTGAGGTCCCGCCGTGCTTCCTCGGATGAGGGAAGAGCGGGGACCTTTTATTTTTCCTTTTATTTTATTATTATTTTATTTGTTGAAGATCTTGAAAAACGAAAGTTAGTTTTGACAAACAGTCGAGATTTAAAAGCACCGCAATAGTCAAAGAAAAAACTATTCTTTCTCTTTGATATTAGTTAGTTATTATTTTAAACTCCTTCTAAACTGATAACACAAACAAACTTTACTTAAATTTACTTTACTGCTATCTCAAAACTTATAACTCGCTTTTATAAACTTAAACACAACTGAAACTTAACTAACTCAAAAGTCAATCTGAACTGAACTCAAAAAGTCAATCTTGATTAGTTTTCAAATTCAACTGACTTTTTCTCTCTTCTGATTCTTTCTGATTTTACAATATAAATTTCTCTATACTTATAGAACATTGTGTTCATACTTACTGGAAATTATAACATGAACAAAACAACTTTTAACAAGGTCTCTGTGACTTTTAACATGAATAAAATTTGGACGAAAATCAAAGTTACTATGTTTTGAATGAATAAAAAGGTGCAGGTTATTAAATGTGCTGTAACTGGCAATATTGTGAATGTTTATGAATGGTATGTATTAAGTGAGAATGTAATATATGTTAAGTGAAGTTTTTAAGGATGTGTAAGGAGATTCAGTGTTAAATTTAATAAAGGGTAGTATTCTAGAATACAACACCGTATTGCTACTTCTTTTCCAGCAATTGCCATCCTGTGAACATTTGGTCGCTCGTTGGTCGGCTCCTACGGAATCCGCACTGGTAGTCGCCAAATATTTCTTCTACGTACGGTGTGATTCTCACCAGTATGACATTTGTTAGTATTTTGTATGTGGTTGGGAGCAATTATTGGCACAAGTCTAATAACCTTGCCCGGAAAAACAAATTATTATGGACAATTTAACAAGTTTCGGATAAGGACCGGATACCGGTGGAGAGACTTGCTAAATAAGGCCAAGACCGGATCCCGGTTGTAGTGCTGACGAAGCTGATGATGATGATGGAAACAATTATATTTCTCTGTAGTTTTCGCAAGTTAGATCTATCGCCTTTTTTGAAAATGGGGACGACTATTAAGGTTTTTCATTCTTCCGCAATGACTTCTTTATCCCATATTGTTTTAATCAGTTGGTGGATCTTTCGAGCGGTTGCCTCCCTTCAATGCTTCACAAGCTATGCCGGTATGCAGTCGACTCCGGGAGCCTTGTTGTTTTTCAATCTATTTATTGCGTCTACAACTTCGTTGAAAGATGGCTCTGGGATCTGAGGCTCGGCTGTATGTGGGTCTGGTGCGTTTATTTTGTGGTTGATGGGTGCACACTAAGCAGGTTTTCAAAGTACTGCTTCCATCTTGTCACGATATTGTTTATTTTTGTGATCAAACAACCGTTTGCCGTTTGAGTTTATCCCGGCAAACATAACTCCGGTATTCTTTGCTCTCACATTTTCTAGGATTTTTTCGATCCGAGTCTTCTCCCATTCGCGTTTTTTTGCGTTTGAAAGGTCCCACAACCTCTTGCCGAATCGTCGCGAATCTTTCTGCGTTGACTTCATCATACCTTTGCAAGTGGATCACTCTGAGGCATTTACAATCTTCGATCTTTGCCCTGCCTTCATGGTCCCACCAAGGTTTGGACTTAATTGATTTCTTAAATCTTAATACTTTTTGGCTGTTTGTTTGATTGTGTCTCTGATCGATGCACATTTGGTGAACACACTATTGGTTTTCTCTTCCTCACTACTCCCATTCTATAGGATGCTAAATCTATTCGTTACTTCGTTTTGATATTCAGCCCTTTTGTGCAGGTCTTTCAATGTTGTCAATTTATCAATGTCGAACTTTTTGTTCGTCTCCCACGACTGCCTATGTGGGTTTGCTGCGAGCCGACTCTTGATTTTGCCCATCACTAGAAGATGATCGGAGTCGCAATCTGCTCCTCTATATGATCTTACGTCAAGGATATTCGAGTCGTGTCTTTTGTCTATGAGGAAGGGGTCTATTTGGTTACGCGTTACGCCGTCGGGTGATATCCATGTGGCTTTATGAACATCCTGCTTTTCACTAAGAGATCTTTTGACGCTGCGAACGTGATAATTCGAATTCCATTATCATTTGAAACGTCGTGTAGACTTTCTTTACCTATAGTTGGTTGGAAGATATCTCCCTTAACAATTTTCGCATTGAGGTCCCCGAGGAGGATTTCAACATCGAATGATGAGATGGCATCAAATACTTCCTCTAGGGTCTGGTAGAACATGTCCTTCGTTTCTTCGTCGGTAGATTCTGTTGGGGCGTGCACGTTTATAAGTACATAATTGTATCATGGGGCTTGTATTTTTAGCACCGACATTCGGTCATTAATAAATTTCACATCTTTTACATGGGGCGTAGGTTTCTTGCTTATGATGAAACCGGTTCCCAGGTTATGTGTGTCGGTCCCTCAACACGGCAGCGTAAACCCTTTGGTTCCGATTACTTGATGTGGGAGTCGGACTCCCTGAAGCCCGACGATGTCCATTTTATATTGTGTCCCGTTTTCTAAGACCGCCTGTATCGCGCCTGGTATATATAAAATTCGAACATTCATGTGCCGGCGCGTATATCCCGTTTTTTAAGCTTTTCCCTAGGTCTTCTTTTTGCCGAGTCTGTGTTTTCTTGACGATTTGTTTCCTTATGGTAGTGTCGGCTCATCGCACCTACGCCTACCGGGTTTTTCGTGTGATTGTTTTTGGTATATTGATTATTCATTTTTGTTCCCACGAGTCTCGGGGTTTCAAATAGTCCACCCTATTTATGTAGGCTTCATTATATAAAGTCTCACTTGAATAATACCGATTCCGGTGTTCGATATAATCTGAGACAAGTTCTGAGACAGTTCGTTTCGAACACCCGAATCTTTTCCATTAAATTTGAGCATTGGCCTGATTAGCGTCATGTAGCATATGACTTTTACCCTGCTGTCAAGTTGGCTACTGTGAAATAGCCTCCTTGTCATAGCAAAAGTTTTCCTCGCTTTGAGCAAAGCAGCTTCTACATGTCTGTTGAAATACAGATATTGGTCTAGCCAGATGCCCAGGTATTTAACTAAAGTCTTGGTTTCCAGTTTATCTCCATGCGGTCCCACGCATAACTAGCTTTCGCCAGTTTTTCCTTGTGTCGTTCGTGGCTTTATATAATGGAGTTCGCAATAGGATGGCTTCACATTTCTGGAAGTTGATCTTAAGTTTCCAGTCGTCGCAATAGCGCTGCACTTTGTTGAAGTCTCGCTGTATTAAATTATTTATGATCTCAACTTTCGGAGCTGTTCTGTAAATTATGAGATCGTCTGCGTACACAATAGCCTGCGGAAATGCATCTAATAAGTCGCTAATGTAAATGTTAAAACGAATAGGAGAAATTTCCGCTCCCTGTTGCAAGCCATTCTTCATATTATATGTTTTATTAGAGTTCACATTGCCACTTTTGAGTACGAACCTCCTGTGCTTTAACATATCGTAAAGTACATATAGTAAAGGCTTATGTATCCCATGTCTGATCATATTGTAATATAACCGTTCAATCCAGACGGTATCAAAGGCTATTTCCAAGTCGATCAGACAGGCATCTGTGCATTGGTTTCTATATGTCAGAGACCAGTTTAGCTGCGGCGTGTGTGGTTTCATGACCCGTCTTAAAGCCAAACTGGTTGTTCGGAATAATGTTGTTGTCGTCTTTCCATTTTAGCAGAGCTTTGTTAATAGTCTTTTCAAATATTTTACTGATGCTTGGGAGTAAACTTATCGAACGCATGTTCATTGGGTTTGTACGTGGACTGCCTCTTATGTTTCGGGATTTGGCAACCCTAGTGTTGCAATCCGGCAATTGACAGCTCTGTCGTAAAGTTGGACATTTTTGAGGTTATACGCACTCAGAACGTTTTGACATACGAGTGCTATTTGTGTTGTTTACAGTAAATTAAAAGAGTCATCTCGGCCCAAAAATGGAATTAAATCGTCAACATTTTCGTGCGATTATTTTTTACAACTTTCGGCGTGGATTAACTCAGCAACAGTGCATGGATGAACTTAATTCAATTGTACGCGATGAAGCTCCATCAAGGACCAGTGTTTATCGATGGTATGGTGAATTCAATCGTGGTCGTAGTTCACTCCAAGACGAATTTCGTGAATGTCGTCCAAAATCAGTTGTTGTTCCGAAAACCATTGATGCTGTGGGCGAACTGATATTGGAAGATCGCCATGTGACCTATCGTGAGATTGAGACAACCTTAGTCTTTAGTGGGACCAACATACATTCAATATTGCATAAACAATTGACTGTCAAAAAAATTTGTTCGCGTTGGATCCCACACAATTTGTCAATCGCCCAAAAAAGACTCGTGTCAATTGGTCGAAAGAAATGCTCAAAAAATACGGTCGCGGTGCTTCGAAACACGTCTATGACATCGTGACAGGTGATGAATCGTGGATTTACGTGTATGAGCCCGAAAGTAAACAGCAGTCGACTGTCTGGGTGTTTCAAGATGAGCCAAATCCAACAAAAGTTGTTCGCCCACGAAGCACTTCCAAGCAAATGGTCGCCTGTTTTTTTCGGAAAAACTGGACATGTCCCAACCGTACCACTAGAACAACGCACAACAGTCAATTCTGAGTGGTACACAACCATTTGTTTGCCAGTTGTCTTCCAAGAAATCAGGAAAACCAACCGCCGAAGACGGATCACTCTTCACCACGACAATGCGAGCTCTCACACATCGGCTGCGACAACTGCATTTTTGAGCACCCAAAACATCGATTTGATGGGTCAGCCGCCGTATAGTCCTGACTTGGCACCGAATGACTTCTTTTTATTCCCGTACGTAAAAAACAAACTGAGAGGTCAACGTTTTTCGACACCTGAAGAAGCGGTTGCTGCATTCAGAATGCATGTGTTGGAGATACCTCAATCAGAGTGGCAAAAGTGCTTCGACAATTGGTTCAAACGCATGCAAAAGTGTATAGATCTACATGGGGAATATTTTGAAAAACAATAAAGTGATTTTCGATGATCAATATTTGTTTTTGTTCTCTAATCCCGAAATATAAAAGGCAACCCTCGTACGGTCTTTGCCCTTTTCGGGGATGGGCTGTATGATTGCCGCTTTCCAACACGAGGGAAAATATGCAGTATTCAACGCGTTGTTAAACAGGACCGTGTATATATCTACGCCATTGGAGACAGGTTCTTGAGTACGATGTTAGGTACTCCATCTATTCCCACTGACTATTTGCTTCTTAATGAGTCGAAGACACTCTGGATTCCTTCCCTAGCAATTAAAAGGCTATTAGCCCCACCATTGGCATTAATGTCAATTAACAGGTTATCGTCACTGAATTCGGTAAAACCGGGATTCTCCGATTGCCAAGGTGACGTTTTATTTCGAAGGTGCAGGTGATTCAGTAGAGCTCTGTCCTCCAACTCGTGATTCCGATTAATGCTTTCATTCACCTTGTACATTTTCTGAAGGACAGCTCCCACAGCATTCGCCTTCTCCAAAGGATCTTCGTTCACGAAGAGCTCAATATTGAGGATAGTGTTCTTTGTATCTATATCAGTGTTTATTAGCAGCTGCTTGTTTACATCAGTACATGGAATTTGGAGAGACTGAATCTCGTTTTGATTATTTCTCCTGAATATTTTATTTATTTGTGGGAACATATTCGGGTTATTATATTTTATAGCTCGAATTCTGTTGTTCCAATACAAATTTGCTGCTAATCTATAGTTAGCTTTAAGTAATTGTTGGAGGTTTTTTAATCGGGATATCAGTGATATTATCTCCTGGTTTTGTCTGTCTGTAAATTGTCTGTGTTATTGTTTTAGTTTCAATAGCAGTCTGCTCTTTTTCGTGTCGAGCGCGTTTATTTTTGCGCTTCTGTACATGTTTATGTGCTTTCTCCATTTGTTGAATGTATTGTCGATTTCGTCATTTATCAGGTTTCTGTTTATTGCCAGATTAAATCATTCGAACGAAGTTCTCTTGTTAAGGATTTGGTGAACCGTGGCCATCGCATTGCCCCGTAGTTATAGGGTTGCGGGATCACGAATTCCTCCATATCTGTGAGTGGTCATTGCCGTATTCACTTGTCCATGAACAGTTTCTGTTTCGTCTGTTGGTGTTAAGTAGTGTCAGTCGTGAGTCGATTACCAAGATATCTAAGAACGATCTATCTCTAGGGAACGATGGATATTCGGTAGCTAGTAGATCCGTTTTATATTCTATATGATACAGATCTAACCAACCAGCCAGCTGATTTCCTCTGGCATTAGATGTATAATTTCCCCAATTTTTATGCTTGGCGTTCATAGCCCCGCCTAAGATAAAGTAGTTTTTGTCCAGGTCTAATTGTAAGCATCGAAAGAGTATCTCGAGCTCTGCTATAAAGAGGTTATGGTGGTGCTCCTCAGGTGCATAGACCGCAATCGCATACAAACTCCTTCCTTGCTGAAGGGGTATGCGTACGATACAGGCAGCCAGCACCCGGAACCTGTGCACTTCTCCACTATATATAACTTTATGATGGATTCCTTTTCTAATAAAGATTGCGACACCACCCCGTTGAGAGGAATTAGGTCGGTCTCTTCGTATAATATCGTAGTTTATATGCCCTATCTTGTGTCTCCGGTTTAACTTTGTTTCCCCCGCCAGAAGTACATCAGGGTTTTCATCTTGCAACAGGTTGAAAAGAGTGGCTCTTCTCTCAGTTCTTATTAGTGAATTTACATTCACGACAAGAGCTCTGATTGATGTTCTGGTCAGATGGTTTATATTGACTTTTTATTTATACTGGGCAAGTGCGAGTAGATCTCGTTTATTTGACTTTGCAGCTGTGTCATCTGTCTCTGTAGATCGAGGATATGGGTGTATAAGGTATATGTGCTGGCGTATGGTACGGGTTCACTATCAACCACTGTGTTACCCCGGAGATTCTCACCAATGCGGGGTAAACATTTGCGTTTCGGCTTTCCTATTAATGGAGCTGAAGATGAATTTGTGGAATGCAGTTGCCGTGGATGCTGTTCTACAGTTTGAAACATTTGACTTCTGTAAAAAATCGCTGTTTCGAGACACACTGATTTTACTGGGCATCTTGTCGATGGGCTTTTCTATATCACTATAATCGCCTCTATCGTAATGCAATGAAACGACACATCATTAATAATGGCGGGTCAACTGACGAAGAGTTAGCAAAAGGATAGACGTCAAGGAATTTGAATGGTGAGCAACGCACTTCCCGATTGTGGCCAGTCCAAAACTAGTCGAATGAGATTAAAACACACTTGTCATTCCCTTCAACACAACACATCGTTTCAATACTTGTTTTATTTCAGGATAATTAACAGCCATTAAAATAAATTCACAATAAAAAAAAAAAAACAATAGATAGCCAAGGCGTTATCAAACGCACAACACTACGCCACTCAATCCTCAACTCGCCGTTTTACGTGGAGGACACGACCTGCTCCACGGAATCTGCTTTAAGATTAATTAATGCTGAAAATTGAAATTGATTTTTCGCTCGTCGACCAATAGGGGAAGATTCTCCACACATTGGTCCCAGCAAAGGGCGCGAAACACACACACGATGTTTTCTTCTGTTGCTCATGGTGTGTGTCCACGAGTATGCGGACCGTGGATACACCAAATCAATAGGGGGAACACCATGAGCAATGATTTGCAGCTGGGCAAAACTTTGTTTAGACAGGGGTGCATGATCATTTTGCCCATATACCGGGCGGCATATGCCACCAGTGAACAACGATGATTGTGTCATCGTATCGATGCTGGTGTCCAACACAGAATTCTTGTGTGCATGTTTTATTGCCACCGAATTTGCTTCTCGACGTCTGGGCGCGAGATAGGTTGGACAAAACTTGCTGTGACTTGGGATAAGTATTAAAACATGTCGCGCCCATGCGCAGCAGGGTAAATCTGTTTATGTGAAGTACCGCTTGGCTTCCTTGTGTATGTTGCATGTCAGCAATTCGTTACAGGGAATTCTGGTGATGCAACCATACAACGAATGAATTTTTCGTTAACATGAATTTTGATGATGCCTTGCGGTGATGCAGCAAATGCATGATTTCTCTTTTCAGGGAGTTCCGAAGACGCATTGAATGCATGTTATGGGTGAAACTGTAAAAAGAGAATGTCTGCAAGTGATTGCAGGTAATTAAAGGATGTTGAGGCTGTCATAGCGGAACGAATCATGGGTGGCGTAGCCTGGTGATTCAGAAGAAATTTCTGAATAGAATATAGTGGTAAGTAGAGGCGTTCAATGGAACTGCCACACTACTTGCTTTACAGGCCCACCGTTGCATCAAGAAAAGGCTTTTTTGGGGTAAGCGTAGAGAGATAAGCGGTGGCGTTAGGTGTAAACGCCACAAGGAAGACTGTGAACACATCTGCTTGTGATGTTGTTTCAGTCTGTGTATTCGTGGCTACCAGTGTTGTAGCCTGTTTTGTTATTCTTCCGCCCGACGCAACTTGTGCGTATTACCGTTGTGATGTTACGGGGATTTTTGTTGTTCGAGTTGTCTCTGCTATTTTTTTGGCGGGTCACACTTCCCGACATTAATTCTCGAAATTTTGCACATCCTCGTTAGTTAGCGGGATGTCTCTCTGCTGCAAAATTGTTGGGGGAGAGAAATGGTAGGGTTTTGTGGACCACTACCGCTAGGTCAGAAGATGATGATGACTAAATCTAAGCAAAGCATTTTC
The DNA here is from genome assembly GCA_963931805.1 of Microdon myrmicae. Taxonomy (NCBI): domain Eukaryota; kingdom Metazoa; phylum Arthropoda; class Insecta; order Diptera; family Syrphidae; genus Microdon; species Microdon myrmicae. The sequence goes on from OZ007497.1 coordinate 18,631,392, forward strand.
TCTGTGTTACGGTCAGTGGGAATGTCACGTAGCACTATCATGTGTTGAATGCCTCGAAGTTCGCCTCAAAGAAATTAGTTTACAGCCAAAAAATATTTTAGTCCAATTTTTCAATATCTAGAAAACTGAAGTTGATCGCGCGCTCAGTATAGTTCTCGTGTTTAGAGATCTCCAGTACTGCACTACGATATCTAAGTATTAGGCGGAACCACGTTTAAGCGTTCGCGTTATGTGTTACACCTCGCTACACAACCCCCCTCAATTAGCGATCATCCTCACAACTAACATTCATATTGCACACAAAGCAATGCACAAAGAATTAACTGCCGCCTTTTTCCACGGGCAATTAATATTCATATCACATAAGTTGCGATATTTATTCATTCATACCCACCTTCCAAAGCTAAACACTTATCGTGTATCATTGCAATCAAACAATTGACATACTTTATACGGTTATATCACATTCCCACTTCCCAAGGACACTCGTTAAATGCATTTTGCCTCACCAAGCAAACACCTGTTCTCGGAGCTATCCACGTGGGTTCATATTTCGAATGCACTTTTGCTTCATGTCCGAAAACAAGTGTCATACACGTCATATGACACGGTCGGTGCCTTCAATAGCTATTAGCGACGACTTAATTGAGCGTCGATCAACATGCTGAGATCTGCGGAAGGACAGACACAGCAACAAAACGCAAATCGATCGAACGATACAATTTGAACGTGGCCAATGTACTTTGGTTCGGTATATGCAGCAATCAATTAGGCTCCTCGATAGTATAGTGGTTAGTATACCCGCCTGTCACGCGGGAGACCAGGCTTCGATTCCCCGTCGGGGACCTTCTGGCGCAAGACTAATGACCTTGCCCGGAAAACAAATCATTATGAAAAATTTAACAAGCCTCAGGACTTGCTAAATAATGCCAAGACAGGATCCCGGTTGTAGTGCCGATGATGATGATGCAGCACTCAATTAAGTAATTGCTTAAGCCAATGCCGTTGCACCTTAAGCAGGGCAACTAAGTGGAAATGATCATTGGGAAATGCGAATGACTCGTGCCAGGCATTTAGCCTCAATATGGGTCATACATTCTGGCTGAGGTAAACGCATCGTCTGCACTTCCTCGCCAATAATTCAGGTATAAAAGAGTGGCTGCACTTGGACAAGGGAGGCAGAACTAATCAATCAAGGAAAGGGTCGCAGCTCTGCAACGGTACAGCGGGCCCTTTGCTTTGATTGTATTAGAATACAATTGTCAACCAAAAGTGTTCAAGGATGGAAATTCCCAGCTTTTTAAAAACCAATAAAAGTCAAGTAAAGAAAATATAGTGTTACATTGGCTCGTAAAATACGGTGTTACATTGGCTCGCAAACAGGGAATATGAATTCTCCAAGGACCCTGTAAACCACGTACGTCACTCCATATAACCATAATTAAATAATAAATGTTTTATAATAATATACAACATATGTAAATAATAAGAAATTGATTAATATAATATGTAAACTAAATTACTGACGTCGGTAGAAAACGCACCACGAACAAGTATAACACCACAGACTTCTGAAAACGTGACTACTCGCAAATGCTTTTATGAAACTCTACTCTGCGTTTTCAAAAACGGTTCAAATTCCAAATACCAACCATAGTAAGAAATAAAAACTAGGGCACAAGGCTAATAACCTTGCCCGGAAAAACAAATTATTATGGAAAATTTAACAAGCCTCGGGACTTGCTAAATAAGGCCAAGACCGGTTCCCGGTTGTAGTGCCGATGATGATGATGATGAAGAAATAAAAACTAAAATCCTGGATCTTAAACTCTTCACAACTTAGAAATGCATCCGTCAATATTCATCGTAGTGAATTGTAAATTCGCTTATTGTCCAGAGGGAATAAAAATATTTCTTAGTACAAAACCCCCCTCATGTATACTCGCACCCAGTAAATGTATCTAATTTTATTGGAATCCCAAACGTTTTGCCAATTGTTACCGAAACCATAAATCACCACCCTATTTCAGGCGAATTCTTCACTTAGAGACTCCTTTTCCATACCCCTCTCGAATTTCGTCCTTTTTCTTGTTCTAAAACAACCGAATGTATACAGAATGAAGAATCTGGAAAGAGTGGTGAAGAGTAGATCCTTATCAAAATAGCAAGAACAGGTGATTTTGATGGATGATTGTATATGGTGTGAGGCTTAGGGCAGGCGAAGCAAAATAGGGCAACATTAAATTTGATTTGGTCACGTTTCGATGCTTTGTTCCTCTTATGGTTCATTTCGGAACTTAACATAAGGTAATGCTATCGCCAAGATATTCGTCAAGATAGAATAACGATACAACGATGTCAACTGTACTGTGATCAGGCACGCTACTCGAAGTTGATTGTTTTGATGACAACAAATCGCACATCACTTCCTATATATCAACATTAAAGAAAGTCAACGTAAGGGACGAAGGATATACATTTGCTAATGTGAACAATCACATTCCTGACACAGCTATGTGTATCTGTCAGATATAGGAAGATAAAAGCCACCTTAGGGGAGGATACATCTGTCAATGGTACACTGTTTGGATAGCATAACGAATAATAAACATATTTATGTGTTTTATTGCTGTCGTAACTGTGCCAGGATTATGGACGATAAGAGGCGTCGTGTGAGCACACTGTGATTTATGTGGCAATTCGAAGGGATGCTCAGCTAGGGGAATGTTACTGTGGATGTTGTCCCACGTTACTCGGCAACAAAAACGTCGAATAACATCGCAGGAGACAGCACAACCAATTCGAAGTTTGCCAATGTTTTCACTCGAGGCACATTTTAACAGAGAGCAAAGTTCACTACTCTGCGCATGACGCCGCTCTCTGACAAACCACTCATTGCGAATGAGTGCAAATGAAATTCGAAAGTGCTACTCACTCGAAGTATTGGCCACCGATTATCTACCTCTTTGGCTGGCCTCAACGGTTTTTACACTTCAAATAAACGATATTCAATCAAATCCTAATGTAGTTTCCTCCCACATAATTAGACATCCTTCTTAATCAATTCGGCCGTCTTAATAGTTTCTCCTTGAAAGTCTGCTTTGACTGTAAATTCCTCGACCCCCCACAGTATTTTGATCCGATTGCCGAATATATAGAACCCCCTTAAACTGTAGTTGTTTGTTTACCGCGCAGTAAAACTTGATTGTGTTGTTTCCCAATGCTTAGCTTACAAATGTGTTATCCGTTTATTTGACGTTGTGTAGACATGGTGGGCTCAATGTGCCAGCCATAGAACACATTTCGCTTTTATGAGGACTTTCATGTATCAAGGACATTTTGTGCGTGACCCTCTACGATATTTACGTTGCTTCTCAGGGTCTAAGTAGTTTCGTACATAATTCGTTCTGTTATTGAATCATCAACTTTAGTCCCCTTTCGCAAATACAACATTTGGATCCTCGATTGCACATGTAAACATTGGCCAAATGAACCGTTGGCATTTGTTGAAAGGCTGATTGCCTAAGAAGGTACAGGAAACGGAGTGAAACAATAATTTTCCGAGGAGGTATACTTTTAGGTGCTCGTAAAGATTATCTCATGGAAGAAAAGGGGATTATTATTAGGGTGTTACTATTTATCAAACTTTTATACGTTTTGCATGAGAGGATTAAATAGCATTATTAGTTTTGGTGACACGTCGCCGCAAGGAAAGACAGAAATGTTGGCTGTCATGAATTTTGAAGATCCAATTCTGTGCCGTCGGGCACATTTATGAAATTGTTTTCCTTTGGCTTTTGTTTGTATCTCGGGATGAATATCTTTTGGAGTCATTGTCGACGCACGTGTCCTCTGATCAGTCCTTGTAATCATCAAATGAAATTGGACGAAAACATTAAGCACATTTTGTGTATTTCACGTTTGAAAACTTCAAGATTAACATTTTGTCTTTAGACTTCATTTGTTCATCAAATATAATAAGACGAATAGAAGAAGAAAATGAAAGAGCAAAAGAACCAGCACAAAAAACAAAACAAAAAAAATATATCTCAAACAGTATGTACAAAATGCGAATTTCTCCGCTCCACAAAAAACTCTCTGCTCTGACCGAAGAAGAGAAAAAGACGCCTTCGGGCGACAATATATTTTTGAAGTTCACCCAGTCATCATTGTGTGATTTGCTACTATAAGATTCATCAAATGTAAACCTGATAAAAAATGCCCACCCTTTGTAGCAAATAATTTTGAATTGTAAACGATAAAAAAAAGGCGACCACTTTCTATCGAGTATATGAAAAATATTTTCGCCCACTGACGTTTGCCTTAGATGTCATTACTTGTCGAATTAATTTTCCGTTCACTAATGTTTGTCTTGTACAACGTTACCTGTCTTACTAGTTCAGTTTAAATATGGCTAGAACAAGTTTTCCGTGTGACTTGTGGGTGATACAATTTTGAGGAGAGTGGAGCAACTAAATGTGAAGTTAGGATTTAAGAGCATTGAAATTTGTGCGTGTTTCAGTCGGTTCAGCAGTTGGTGCGGAAATTAGAATTTAAAAATCAACTATCAAATTAAACAAGAATAAATTTCAAAAGTACGAAAGCACTCAAAAATAATGTAGTAAATATGAAGAATATATAGAAGAGTGAACGTGCTCCATGGCTACCGTGGCGGTACCAACAAATACAGGTAGCCCTGTGGGGGACGAAGTATGGTACAAAACACGGGCACTAGGTTCTACTTCCAGAATCCATATATTCCCACACTCGTAGACAACACCTCCGTTTGTTTGTTGAAAAGTTCTCCCCAGATGTTCTTCTTTTCTCAGAAACCTGGCTTAAATCAAACTCTCGAGTTTACATTTCTAATTACACATTTGTGTCCAACCCGCGAACCACTGGCCCTCATGGTGGTACTGGAATTCTAATACACAAGAAATTCCAATTTACTGAAATTAGGTTCACTAACATAAGTAATGTCGAATACACGGCAGTTGACTGGATACAGATCAACCACCCAGCTTCTGAAATTGTTGTCCTTGGTGATTTTAATGTGCATAATTCCGGCTGGTTGTTACATTCTAACAGAACCGACGAGGCTGGGAGGCTAGCGGAGATGTTTGCTGTAAGCCACAACTTGACTCAATTCGTGGGGGAGCCAACGCGGGTGCCGGATGCCCGGGGCGATTATGCGAACACCCTGGATCTGTTTTTGACATCCGAACCGAGTATTTATACCGTAGAGGTTTCTGCGCCACTGGGAAACTCAGATCACTGCTTGGTATCTGTCGCGCAAGCACTTGCATACCAAGCAAGCAACCGGCCTAGGCAGCTTCGTCATGTATGGAAGTATGGGGCCGCTAACTGGGACGATTTGCGAGACTTCTTCGCATCCTTTCCGTGGTCCGAGGTGTGCTTCGGAAACTCCGATGTTAACGCATGCGCGGAGTCGGTATCAGAGATTATTCTTCTGGGGATGGAGATGTATATTCCACATTCCATCAAACGAAGCTCGTCTGATAAACCTTGGTTTGACAAAAAGTGCGAGCTGATTACAGCGGCAAAAAATAGAGCTTTTAAGCAATGGCGCTCCAATCCCACCGATGTTAACAGAACGAATTTTGTTAGAATCAGAAACGCGTGTAACCAGGCGATTGATACCGTCAAGAAGACTCACAACGACAGGGTGATCAATAAGCTCCTTCGGTGCCTAACTGGCTCGCGCTCCTTCTGGTCAATGGCAAAGGCTGTCAGCGGTAACTTTGCTTCCTCCTCTTTCCCTCCGTTGGTGACAGACAGCGGGACGTTAGTCACGAATTCAAGGGATAAAGCTAATGTATTCGCAAATTTATTTTCGGCGAATTCAAACCTCGATCCCGGCCTTTTGGACCCACCTGTGATCTCGCCGGTACAGTCTTCCATGCGGGATGTGAGATTTCGTCCTCGCACTATTCAACGCATTCTACGTGAACTGGATTGTAGGAAGGCAACCGGCCCGGACGGAATACCAGCAATAGTCCTTAAGAACTGTGCTCCAGAACTATCGACGGTTCTTGGCAGACTCTTCCGCTTATCTTATGCACGGAGGACCTTTCCTGCCTGCTGGAAAATCGCTCGAGTTCAGCCAATTGGTGCATCTGCGTCGCATCAGCTGAGATGTAGACAGATTGACTCTCTAAATCAGGAGCTAGATCAGGTCCTGCAGTGGGGAAGGGCCAATCCCGTCGGCTTCAATGCACCGAAGACACAATATACAACATTCACAAAGAAAATAGGATCATCGGTTCCACAGCTGATGATGAATGGCCGGGCCCTCGAGGCTGGGGAAAGTTTGAAATTGCTCGGCGTCACGCTCTGTAGGAATATGTCGTGGCATAAACACGTGTCGAGTATCGCCAGGTCAGCCTCAAGAAAACTGAGTTATCTTTTTAGAGCCAAGAAATATTTTACTCCGACCCAACTTCTTCTCCTATAAATCCCAAATTAGACCCGCACTAGAATATTGCTCTTATGTTTGGAGCTCGGCTCCTAAACATACCCTCGACCTACTTGAGAGCATACAGAGACGAGCGATCTGCCTGATCGGGGACTCGGCGCTGACGTCGGGACTACAGTCGCTACCACACCGAAGGCGCGTAGCCGACCTCTGTCTGTTTTACAGATATTATCACGGGTGCTGTTCTTCGGAGATTCGTGGTATTGTTCCGCGCAATTCGGCTTATATGCGCTCCACAAGACAATCCGACGGATCGCACCCGTTTGTCGTTCATCTCCCGACGGCGCGAACATCCCTACATCAGAACTCGTTCCGCTACAGAGCGGGGAAGCTGTGGAACTCCCTTCCCACGTGAGTGTTCCCGGAACGTTACAACCTGCAACTGTTCAAAAAGAACTGCAACAGTTATTTGATGGCATCTCGGGGCGCCCACTCGGCGCTATAGGTTCGCCTCTCCCGAGAGAAGTCTAATAAAAAAAAAAAAAAAAAAAAATAGTTAAACTATTCTGCAGAAGTAATAAAGTACTGGTTTTGTCGTCTATATACATTCACCCTTCTCGTGAACCTAACTTACCTAGTGCAGACATTTCTCAAATAATCCAGCAGTCTCTGCCGGCACCTTTCATCATAGGGGGAGACTGGAATGCTCGACATACATCATGTAATGACATCAAGTGCAACAAATACGGCTACCACCTCCTAGATCTCCTCCCACTTCATGCATACGTTTACGCAAACTGTCCATTGCAAGCTACTCGAATTTGTAGTACAACCAAATCAACAATCGATTTCTTCCTAAAATCCACAGATATCTATTCATCTAATCCCCCTACAGTGGCCTTTACATTCCCATCCGATCATGGGTCCGTCCACGGTTCAAATCCCTTCGCTCGAACCACTCTACACAGTGAATACTATCCCAAATTTTTCCAAAACAAACTGGAAAAAGTCAATAACGATATTGCTGCCAGTTTTTCAAATTATTCTTTACCGGAATCTTCAAACCTATTCCCCACTGAAATTGACCAGGCAGCTATAAAAATAGAGCAAATACTGGGAAATGCTCTCTTCAGCCATACCCCTACGGCCGTCCCTCATAACCACTTAGGAAAACCATTACCGAACCTCCTCACAAAATATTTTTTTTTTTTTTTATTATTTACTGGCCTGTGGGAACCCGGAAGTTCATGACCTCACCGACTCGGCTCCGCCATTGTTCCCTGTCCTGTGCGCTCTCTTTCCACGTTCGATCATCACAAAATTATTGCATATTAGCTACTCACCCTTTATTAAACAACAGATACAGCTTTTGACCACCCTGATAAATGGATAACTTAAAAATCTCACCGCTTCACATTTCCCAAAATGTTGGAAAACAGCGGTGATAGTCCCTATCAGTAAATCCGGTTCTTCCAACAACCCGGCTAACTTCCGTCCCATGTCACAGCTAAATTCGCTTAGTAAGGTTTTGGAATGTAAGATATACAAAAATCTTCTCTCATTTGCTAGAGACAACTCCCTTATCCTGAATTCTCAATTTGGCTTTCGTCCACAACACTCAACTTGTCATGCTCTGCCAAAACTGACACATGATGTGACAATGAATCTCCAAAACCAATCCCCAACAATATGCGTCTCTCTCGACATAGCAGAAGCATTCGATTGCGTTTGGATTGCAGGACTGCTACGAGGGTTGCCTTTTATATTTCGGGATTCGAAAACAAAAACAAATATTGATCATCGAAAATCACTTTATTGTTTTTCAAAATATTCCCCATGAAGATCTATACACTTTTGCATGCGTTTGAACCAATTGTCGAAGCACTTTTGCCACTCTGATTGAGGTATCTCCAACACATGCATTCTGAATGCAGCAACCGCTTCTTCAGGTGTCGAAAAACGTTGACCTCTCAGTTTGTTTTTTACGTACGGGAATAAAAAGAAGTCATTCGGTGCCAAGTCAGGACTATACGGCGGATGACCCATCAAATCGATGTTTTGGGTGCTCAAAAATGCAGTTGTCGCAGCCGATGTGTGAGAGCTCGCATTGTCGTGGTGAAGAGTGATCCGTCTTCGGCGGTTGGTTTTCCTGATTTCTTGGAAGACAACTGGCAAACAAATGGTTGTGTACCACTCAGAATTGATTGTTCTGCGTTGTTCTAGTGGTACGGTTGCGACATGTCCAGTTTTTCCGAAAAAACAGGCGACCATTTGCTTGGAAGTGCTTCGTGCGCGAACAACTTTTGTTGGATTTGGCTCATCTTGAAACACCCAGACAGTCGACTGCTGTTTACTTTCGGGCTCATACGCGTAAATCCACGATTCATCCATCACCTGTCACGATGTCATAGACGTGTTTCGAAGCACCGCGACCATATTTTCTGAGCATTTCTTTCGACCAATTGACACGAAACTTTTTTTGGGCGATTGACAAATTGTGTGGGATCCAACGCGAACAAATTTTTTTGACAGTCAAATGTTTATGCAATATTGAATGTATGCTGGTCCCACTAACGCCTAAGGTTGTCTCAATCTCACGATAGGTCACATAACGATCTTCCAATATCAGTTTGCGCACAGCATCAATGGTTTTCGGAACAACAACTGATTTTGGCGACCTTCACGAAATTCATCTTAGAGTGAACTACGACCACGATTGAATTCACCATACCATCGATAAACACTGGTCCTTGATGGAGCTTCATCGCCAAAAATTGAATTAAGTTCATCCATGCACTATTGCTGAGTTAATCCACGCCGAAAGTTGTAAAAAATAATCGCACGAAAATGTTGACGATTTAATTCCATTTTTGGGCCGAGATGAATCTTTTAAGTTACTGTAAACAACACAAATAGCGCTCGTATGTCAAAACGTTCTGAGTGCATATAACCTCAAAAATGTCCAACTTTATGACAGAGCTGTCAATTGCAGGATTGCAACACTAGGGTTGCCAAATCCCGAAACATAAGAGGCAACCCTCGTATACAAGCTACATTCAATGTTCGGATTAAACACCCACACCATAAAACTTCTCGCTTCCTACCTTTCTGATAGAAAGTTCATGGTGAAAATAAATTCAACTCTTTCGACACCATACAGTATAACCGCGAGTGTTCCTCAAGGTTCCACTCTCGGACCATTTATTATACCTCCTTTATACTTCAGGCACCCCGTAGCCATTGTCACCTAATACAGTAATGCAGAACTATGCCGATGACACTTTAATTTATTCAAGCAACAAGTTTGTCAAGGAAGCAAGAAACTGTATTAACAGCTATCTCCCGAATCTCTCAGCATATTTTACTAAGTGGAAAATCCGACTCAACCCAGCCAAAACTCAACTCATAGTGTTTAAAGGCAGAAATGCGAATTGTACTAACAACACCCTACGACGCCATAACAAAATCAGAATCAAGTTAAATAACAATATAATTATACCTTCCAAAACCTTAAAGTACCTGGCAATAACCTTCGCCAACAATCTGTCCTTCTCCGCCCACACCAAAAACTCGATTCGCAAAGCCGCAATTCAGTGATGTACAGCAGAAAAGTGATGTACAAGCCGAATGGTCTCTCTCCCAAAGTTAAATCACTTATCTACAAACAGATAATCAGACCCACTCTCGCAAAATAGAAAATGTGGAACAAGTACTCGCAGAGTGCGTGAGATTCGAGACCGCACGAAGAATTTTGGAGAGATATATGAGACGGACAGTTACTCCGGGAGGAGTAATAGAATACATGCTTAGTTCAAAACAGGCATGATCCGTAACAAATGGTATTCTCTGTGAAGTGATGCAGCGGTTGCGACGCGACGAGCGGAGTAACAGGTAAACTCCGTCCCGCCCCGCGATGGAATATCTAAAAGAAAGTTCCGTGGGGATCAACGGGAATATGGCGGGAGGTGGTTTTAGTCGGTAAAAAACCGGCATGCCTCTGAATCGGTCAAGAGGTATCTTTTGAAGATTTCCACCTTCCTACCGAAACCAAAAAAAAAAAAAAACCCACTCTCACATATACATGCCCGATATGGTGCCATATCACACCCGCCCAAATGGAGAAGCTACGCATTTTCGAAAGGAAATGCTTCAGACTTATCACTGGCCTCAACCGATCATCATCATCACCATCGGCACTACAACCGGGAACCGGTCTTGGCCTTATTTAGCAAGTCCTGAGGCTTGTTAAATTTTCCATAATGATTTATTTTTTCTGGGCAAGGTTATTAGTCTTGCGCCAGAGGCTCCCCGACGGGGAATCGAACCCCGGTCTCCCGGGTGACAGGCGGGTATACTAACCACTATACTATCGAGGAGCCCGAACCGACATACCAACTCCCACAATTATCACAACAGTAGTTCGCTCTACTATGCCGCTAATATTGAACGTATAGATCGACGCTTCCCCGAGCTGTCCATCAAATTTATCGAAAATCTTCCCAATAATCCCAACCCGATAATAAGTGCGCTCACATCGACTCCGTCAGATAACCGAACTGCCTACCCGAACTGTCTCCACATTAGAACGTTCTTCACCTCTGGCAGGTTGGTTAATAACTCTACTGAGATTGTATACCGCAATACAGAGCTTTCACCTCACCAATTTAAATATAGTAATATTCAACCCTCCTCCAATATTTTGTGTTTCAACGAACAAACGGAAAGTAGTTCCCCAATCCACATCCCTGACTGACAATATCCTCACTAACCCATAACCTACCTATTGATCACTATGCTTTCCCCTTCCACACCACACTAACTTATTTCAATAATAATTAGGTAACTAGACTAAGTTAAGATAAGTTAAGTTAAGTTAAGTTAAGTTAAATTAGCATAGGTTAAGTAAATAACTATATCCTGGTTTTCTGACCTTTTCCAGGAAGCTCTACCCACAACAATCTTAATCCATAATCAATATATAACTCCTATCATATTGTTTGAAAAATGTACTAGTAAGTATATGTAAACAATTATAGCTAAAGTATCATAAGTTATCTGTATTGCTTATTGTAAAAATTATTGATGGTCAACAAATACAGAAATGTAAAAAAAAAAGGTTCTACTTCGCCCTCACCGAAGTCACTACAAGTTCATCGGATCCGCCATTAACCGATCACCAAGGATTAAGTCCAAAACACAGAACAAACGCAGCACAGCGAATAAAACACACCGATGGAAGTCACCAAAAAATAAAACGCACTGAGCACAGATTTGTTATAATTAATGTTTTTTTATTTCAGAACGGATCTCAATTCAAATATTTCACTTTACAATTAGAGAGGTCCTGGGAGAAAATACCCAGCGAGGGGGGGAAAAAACAATATTACAAGCTTAACAATACGTCAGAGTTAATTGGTATGAACTGAACCACGATGGGAATATCAGCTTCGGTGGCTGTGACACTTTTTGGACAACGTACTCAACACTACGAGAACGACTCCGGGGTATATTCGCGTCTCCGTGCGCACCGGAGAGCGGGAGATAACACGACCAGGGTGGTCGGCTGATGGAATTAGACTCAGCGATAAACGGCTCGTGCAGAGCCGACTCGCTAATGGGGTGAGTTTTCCCGAGAGAGAAAGTGTTTCTCTCGTCGTAAAAACAAAGAAGTAGGACTTGGTAAAGTATGTGTATGTGAGTGAAGATCACATTGGTTTTTTCATACACAAGGCCATGGGAACGAATCTGAAAACAAGAAAAGGAATGATGTGCATCAATGAGATGTGAGTTCGTCTATGTAAACAATCCGAATCTCATTGGGTGCTAATTGGGGTTTCTGTTTGTTCAATGCCGCTAGTCATGAGAAACAGATCCAGAAATATGGAAAGGCAAAGAGATCGGGTAGTTCATTGTCTAAGCTATGCATCGCAGCTGTAACGATAGCCGCAATGCCCATGCACGTGGTGCTAATTGATTCTACCTTATTTACAGGGAACTAGTCTCAACGTCTATGGTGCTAATTACATGCAGCTCCGTTGGACTGTTTATCGTTGGTGGTCGCCAGCCAACGTGTATGTAGGTAGTTTTTATTGTACACATGTTGAGGCTGGGATAAGCCAGCTCAAGGGTAATGTAATGTTTTTATTTTTAACTTTACATCTTGCACATCACAGACCTTCATTTATAAATAAGAACACACTTGGTTTATTAAAATTAAAATTGATTTTTATTAATAGTCACTTCGTTACTTTCATTCTTTATTAATATCTTAGTCAGTTTACTATTTTCAATCTTTATTAATCTCTCTAACAACGTCACCGGAAACACTTATTTATTAATGACAATACACTTAGTTTATTAAAATTAAACATGCATTTTATTAGTAGTCACTTGGCTACTTTCAATCTTTATTAATACCTTAGTCAGTTTACTATCTTCTATATTTATTAATATCTCACTTGACACCCTTTTCCGACTCTCGACAGACCGTTCCGGTCAAATCTTAAAACCCAACTCTCTTATCCTACCGTCTCGGTCGAGATTCCAAAACCAACTCTCTGTCTGACCGTCTCAGCCAACATCTTGACAACCAGCCATCTCTAGTAGTTTTCTCATTTGTTTCCCTTTGGATGGAAATCATTTGTTTCCCCCGGCAGAAAAAGGGATCTTTCCCTTTTCCAGCCTGATCCATTTTTCGGTAGATCAAACACAAAAGAAAAATCAATAGTGCATCGTGTTAATGCACAATTCTGATTCCCTTTTTTGTTGTTGTTATGGTTTAGACAAACGTGTAGTTCATTTCATAGTGCCTGTTGTTGTCTTTAGCCAAATCGGCAAGGATCCCGTTTGTGGGAAAACGATAGGGAATACAAATAGAGAATTGTGCTAATGTACATTTATGATTGTCTATGTTGTTTATTGTAGCCGAATGGGCAAGAATTTCTTCCGTGGGAAATCGATACAAAGGAAGGATCTAATAGAGAATTGTGCTAATGTACATTTATGGTTCTCTATGTTGTTTATTTTAGCCGAATGGGCAAGTATGTTCCTTGTGGGAAATGGTTTGGGGTAGACAAACCTTTGAAAGATCATAAAATTGCAGACGTGCAGTTTATGATTCTCAACAACTCTACTTGAAAGTTGGTCATCTGGTCCACAGATTTGGATCCAGGGGACTCTGCGTGTTGAACATATGGGTCGTTCTTTCACGTCTTGGATTCAACTTAAATTCAATGTGCGCAAATTGAACGCGTAGTTCAATTTGTTTGATATTGAATTTATATCGCGACATTTACCGTATGCGCGATTAATGATGGAGCTTAGCTCTAAAGAGGTAGGTTTTATGGGATGGGTGGTTGTGGCCGTAACAGTAAGATACCCTGATTATGTGGTTGTATTATATGCGAACCGATGAATTTTCTTTCGGGGAATTTATGATAACTTAGGAAGGAATTTTTAAAGGGAATTTGTATGCGAAGAGATGCATGAAAGGTAAGAATTCTCTTTTAGGGGCTTTTAGATTATAAATTGCTCTATTTAATGCGTAAAGCATTTAAGGTGCTAATGTGATTGCATTAGCGAACTTAAGGAAGTTGGGTAGCAGTTATGGGGGTTTTCGGGTAAGTGGGCTGTGGGGTTTGGCGGAACCGCCACAGTACCCCCTTCCAGTGACGTAGTCACGTAAAAGAAAGGTGGGGCTGAAGGGATGCTCGAATGGGTTGTGCGGTGCTGGGGGGAGGGCTGCACGCTTGGGATTCAAGGTGGCCCTGCGTACTTCGGGAGGCGCTGCAATTTGTTATGGGAACTGTCGTGATGACAAGATCCTGGTTGTAGTTTAGGCCTTTGTCGATAAATAGGGTGGGCGCGGATGTTACCGCTTGATGCCGTCAAGGGAAAGGGTGTGCGGCGTGGTCCATTGGCCTGTTGTGGGTCACTTGGACCAACACGGTTATCGGCGGAGTAGGTCGGAAACTATCGGGAATCTGCTCGCGTCCGCAGTGTGTCCGTAGCACTGTGGGTGTTAACCTGTTGGTGGTATCTGCCAACAGGTTGTACCTATCTAACAGGTCAAATCCCATTAGGGGCTCGCTGACATCGTACAACGAAGTGTCGGGAGACGTGGCCTATTGGGGCTCGCTGGCATCGTAAAACGAAGTTCCAGGAGATGAGACCTATTGTGACTCACTGAAATCGTGCAACGAATTGTCAGTGGATAAACTTGAGTCGGTGTCTTTCTTCCATACGTTTGTATGGCGAATTGTTTTCCGCTGGGACTGGTAAAGGGGTGGGCACTCAGTTGCGCGGCTTACTGATCGAGGGAGGACCCACATATCGACACCGGTGTCGACTACGGCGCTCGATATACAGCAGCTACGACCTCGACCGAACGGCAGGTTGTGAGGAGGTGCCGGCCAGTCGCGCTTGCTTAAAGGTAGGCGACTTAGGTTAGGGGGTTTGGTGGGTGGTTGGTTGCGTCCAACCGCAGGGGGCTCTAGGCTAATGGATGCGCGCTCCGAAGGGTGATGCACCTGGGATATAGGGCAGCGTAGTGAGGCGTGTTTTGCCCATGGTTGCCGCTTAAATTGGGCCGTCATTAGGCCTAATGACTGTGATACCTGCATGAGGTGTTCCGGGATGTTGTCTCAGTTCGGTGGTATCGGTTTGATTTGCCGACCGGTGTAGCTGAGACATATGAGAGACATTAAGGGGCCTAAGGAGGGAGGTCCTTAAGTCTGCGAGAGGGATAAAACCGAGCGCCCCGCTGAAAGTTGCTACGCGTAGTAGCTGTAGTCACATGAGGAGCCGGAATTTAGGAAATTGAGTAGCATAGTCGAGAATTGGCGAGCGGAGTCGCGTGAATTAAGATGATGGACATTGTGTGCCAATATTTGGAAATGCGTCGGAAAAGGGGTTGAAATGAGTCGAGCGGGGACGAAGGGACATTGGACGTGTCGACCAGAGTCGAAGGAAGTCGAAAAGGTAAGTCGATGGAGTCGAAGAGTCGAGTGGCGTGAAAGGGAGTCTAATGCGGAGCCAGAATTGAATGTGATTGAGTCGAGTCGTATGGTGATCTGTACCCAGAAAGGGTTTACAATAGGTAATTTTTATATAATACTTTTACAGGTTTCTGAAATAATAATTATTGGGTCATGTGTATTTTCGGTCATTTTACGCCTGTATAATCGTCATTATGTGAGATTTTGCTTAATTTTAACAATTTACTCTTTTAGCTTTATTTTATAGGGTCCTGTAGTTTATTTGATATACCGAATATTAAGTAGGAAGAAAGGAAAACAGAAATGTAGGAGGGCAAAGAGATCGGGTAGATCATTGTCTAAGCTATGCATTGCAGCTGTAACGATAGCCGTAATGCCCAGGCACATGGTGCTAATTGATTCTATCTTATTTACAGGGAACTAGTTTCAACGTCTATCGTGCTAATTACATGCAGCTGCGTTGGACTGTATATCGTTGGTTAAAGTGGTGTGTGTAGGTAGTTTTTATTGTACACATGTTGAGGATGGGATAAGCCAACTCAAGGGTAAGATACCCTGATTATGCGGTTGTATTATATGCGAACCGAAGAATTTTCTTTCAGGGAATTTATGATAAGTTAGGAAGGAATCCTAATAGGGAATTTGTATGCGAAGAGATGCATGAAAGGTAAGAATTCTCTTCTAGGTCCTTTTAGATTATAAATTGCTCTATTTAATGCGTAAAGCATTTAAGGTGCTAATGTTTTTATTGATGATTGCATTAGCGAACTTAAGGAAGTTGGGTAGCAGTTATGGGGGTTTTTCAGGTAAGTGGGCCGTGGGGTTTGGCGGAACCGCCACAGCCCTCCTACAGCACGGCGTTCTACAACATGTTTTCGCTTTAACACGATAGGATAAATTGTGGAACCCATTGTAATACACCGTTTCGTTCCGAGATAATAAGGAAATTATGAAAACCATTGTACAACACTTATTTTTTTTTACACAGACACGCGCGCAAAATGGGATTTTAAAGTGCCCCTTTATGTCAGAGCACAGTGCGAGCGAAGACGGAGCAGCACACGACTGCCGACTGGCGTGCTGAGGACTGGATATTTATACTAACTGCACTCTTTATTCCTATGATAAACATGCGAACGAGGAAACGGGGATATAACCGGCGGCAGTTGGGGAGTTGGCGATAGTACAACAAGCGTACCGGGAAAGACTAGAACGCCCGTCATCATGCTATTTGAGCATGGAGATCTAAACAGATTGGAAGGGGCGTGCTCCGCCAGTATTTATCATTATCATAATCCGCACTATAACCGCGATCCGGTCTTGGCCTTATTTAGGTCTCTCCAGCGGTATCCGGTCCTTATCCAAAACTTGTTAAAATGTCCATAATAATTTGTTTTTCCGGTCAAGGTTATTGGCCTTGCGCCACAAGTATTTATAGAAAGTCAAATTTGAGTTTTTTTCTGTTTTGTTTTATCTCTACATTTATTTAACAATTCAATTACAGCTTTAACTTAAGACTAAATGTTAACTTCTATTTTACAAATATCATGCTTACATTTACTTACTGGCTCTTCGCAAGCACTCTAAATTATACATTAAAATTTTTCTTATGCCTTTCGGCGTACAATAACTACCGTTTTTATAGCATGTCACAATAATTGATATTCTTTTTTTTTTTAAAATTTGTTCTATTCTTTCTACATCAAGTATGATTATATAATTTAATTATTTTTTTTAATTACATACATGTACAGCCGGGTTGCCAAGCAAAAAAAAAAAAAAAAACGAAACATAACGTACAAACATAAACAAGAAATAAAAATAAAAATAATAAATTAAAATTAAATTAAAAAAAAAAAAAAAAGAAAGTGAATTGGGGATAGGGGGAAGGAAAGCGGTGAGCCCGAAAAGCATACTATGTTTGGGGATGTATAGTCCTTTCTTCATCACTGATTCACAACCAGTTAGGATGGGATCCATCTTTTATTGACTTAACTCTTTCACCGATCACCATACTAAAACGCAAGCGATCTGGAATATTAGAGATGTCGTTATCATGGAGAATTCGTTTATCCCTGGTACCACAGAAAGCGTGGTAAATAATAGGGACTCCATGTTTGTCTTGGAAAAGTCCTTTTTTTATCCAAGAAACGGAACACTTCTGGGGGAATGAACCCATTCTGGAGAGTACTATCCATATACATATCATTGGGATAGAATGCCCCCGATATGAGATCATTTTCACTGCACATTGCCCTAGTTGTGTGACCACGAATAGTCTTGATATGATAATGAAGTTATCTATTCTGTTTAGTCCTGATTTGTTATACAGGACTTTATTGGGATAGTATTTTTGTATTGCGACTCTGGGGTTCTGTACATTCCGAGGCAGGAACGCAAAAACTGCCTCTCGCACACCCGCAACTTCTCCATCTAGAATGGCGATACGTTATACCATACCGGGCAGTCATACACTAATACTGGTCGGATGAATGCCGAGTATGAAATTATTTTCACCTTGGGGTTCAGAAGACTACTACGGAACAGACCGTGACATTGCATATGCGTTTTTAACTGTTGTAAGAGCAGCTGCTGTATGCTTAACAAAGTACAGATACTGATCAAGCCAGATTCCAAGGTTCCCAATTATTATTCCTGCAATGGAAAATGTTTTCCAATTCCGTTTTGTATCCCTTGATACACTGGACAGGGGCGTTCTGAAAAGGATAGTCTCTGCTTTTTTTTTTTTTTTTGAAAACTGATCTTTAATTTCCAGTCGTCGCAAAAACGTTTGATTTTGTTGAAATCATCTTGCAGAAGTCTGTTGATGATATCAATCTTTTCTCCAGATCTATACACCACAATGTCGTCGGCATGCGCAATTGCATGGTTGGGAAAACCAACTAGATCACTAGTGTAAATGTTAAATAAAATTGGAGAATTCACTGCTCCCTGTTGTAGGCCGTTTTTGATGTGGACGGTCTTGTTAGAGATTATATCTACACATTTCATTACAAATTGTTTACCCACTTTCAAATCATAGATAATGTATAAAAATATTCGGGCATACCTAGATTTTATAACTTATATACAAGCCCTTCTAACCATACGGTGTCGAAAGCCTTTTCAAAGTCAACCAAACAGGCCCCTGTGCATTGTCGCTTCGCCTTGTTTCACTGCAGATGGATGGGATGGACTACTGCAGATTTTCATTGGGTTGGATGATATGCATTATTTAGAGCGTATTGAACAAAATAGTGTAAACCTTCACTACTTCCAGAGGTAAATGCGTTAAAACAATGTTTGGAATACTATCTATTCCAGAGGATATTTTGGTCTTAATCGATCTAAGAATGTCCGTCAGTTCATCTTATTTAGTCTTAAGTAAAATATGTAATTGAATTGTTAAATAAATTTGGATATAAAAAAAAAAAAAAAAAAAAAAAATCCAAACAAATCCGCTGGTCCTGATGGCATTCCGCCAATTCCTCCTTACTCGCTAAAGAACTGCGGAAACTGTTCCATTTGTCTTATTCTACTGGCCGTCTTCCAAACAGTTGGACGTCAGCGAACATGCTGCCAATTCCCAAAAAGCGTCACAATCGTCCCTCTCTTCTTACTGACACATAGCACTACTTTCTATTCTCTCGAAGGTAATAGAATCACTTATCAACCGTCATCTTTCGAAATATCTGGAATCAAATGACCTCCTCAATGACCACCAATATGGCTTTCGTAGCAACTGTTCGACAGGAGATTTTATGGTGTACCTTACCGAAAAGTGGAGCCATCCCATCCACTACTTCGGGGAAAGCAAGTCGCATTGGATATTTCAAAAGCGCCTTCGACAGAGTTTGGGCATCCAGCCCTTTTGCCAAAATTTCATTCCTATGAAGTGGCCATTTCCCGGACCCGATGGATAAAAGACTGTGGCTGTTCAAATGGTGATGGTCAAATTTGTCTCCAATCAAATTAATGCACGTGTTTTCAAGGGTTCTGTACTCTTACCCACTTTCTTCTTCATCTATCTATCTATTGTCAATTACCCGCAACCCATTTGCTGATGATAGCACGTTGAGTTTCTCAATATTTTATGAACATTCCCGAATAAATTCTTCTAATGTTATCACCAATCGGCAGGTTATGCTTACCTGAACAAAATATATCAATGGGGATTATCCAACCGAGTAAAAGGCGAACCCCAAAGTAAATATACTGCCGATGAACGGCACTTGCATCGACGAGGCCAAGTAACTGTCACTCATCGGCACTAGAATTAATTCGACTTTTAATTGGAATGACCACATATATGAAGGTGCGAAAAGCGATACTTCACTCCATTCAACCTGGTCACTACTTACAAGGCGTATATTCGTCCCAAAATTGAGTTCAATCCTTTGTAGGATGCAAAACGAGCAGTGAAACTTATTGGTGCCCCTGCCGTAAGTCATTCAATTCCGTCGTAAGAACATAAGCGCAACGTATCTTGCCTATCTCTTTTCTATAGGTATTACCACGGTTGTTGCTCAACTGAACTTGCTGAATGTGTTCCGCCACTTCAGACATTTTCCCGCGATACCCGTCAATCGGTGAATGCGCGTCAGTTCACATTGAAAGTGAACTTCAGCCGCAAATACAAATATAGAGAGTCAATCTTTAGCCGAGCCACACGAAAGTGGAATGCTACCTCCTCCTCGTTGTAATGTCCATGCATTCAAGGCCAATATACATTGATACGTCTTTTGCGTATCCACTTCCTTTTCATCCGCTCGCACTGTATTCTGACATTTAAGGGTACTTCAAAATTCACGTTCGTGCACGTGTTAGTTAAAAAACAAAAAACACTTAGAGCATGAAAACGCTCTGTGGACTGTTTTACTGTTTACAAGTTTCATATTTGTTTTAATGGATAATGGCAAGTGTTATTTCGTCAACCAAAGATTCTCCACCTTTCATGTGCGCGACACTCCATTCCTTTTTCAAATATGACCGTCTTGGTCAGCGACTCGCACGCAACTCCCTCTTTTTATTCGATCGCTCGATAGAAGGAAATTTCTTTCACGTTTTTGCGAGGCAATGTGTTATTTGCTTTTTTCGCAGACCTCACATAGTATCCCACCATCATCATCATCATCATCCGCACTACAACCGGGAACTGGTCTTGGCCTTATTTACCAAGTCCTGAGGCTTGTTAAATTTTCCATAATGATTTGTTTTTTTCAGGGCAAGGTCATTAGTCTTGCGCTGGAGGCTCCCCGACGGGGAATCGAACCCCAGTCTCCCGTGTGACAGGCGGGTATACTATCCCACCATCCCTCCATCCAAATAGTTAGAGACCTTTGAACTAACCCTGTAGACACTATACTTAGTAAAATCCTTTGTACTCGGAACTGTTTTGTGACCTATCGCATTTTTTGTTTGGCCCTCCCGCAATTTACCTTGGTTCGACAATTGTCCTGAAACTCTTGGGATTTTCAGAAATGTTTAGGCTTGGTAATTACCATGGGTTTCTTGAGTTATTCTATTTTACTAGACAACGGTGCCAAAGATATTTTTGTATATCTGCATGGGATTGTTGCCCAACGATGGCGCCATAGGGTTTTGTTCTCAGACGTACGTCTATGGACGTCTCTCTATGGTTTTATTCTTTAGCGACGCCTCTAAAGAATTTTTGGGTAGTGTTAAATTAGTGGCTCCTCGATAGTATAGTGGTTAGTATACCCTCCTGCCACGCGGGAGACCGGGGTTCGATACCCCGTCGGGGAGCCTCTGGCGCAAGACTAATGACCTTGCCCGGAAAAAACAAATCATTATGGAAAATTTAACAAGCCTCAGGACTTGCTAAATAAGGCCAAGACCGGTTCCCGGTTGTAGTGCCGATGATGGTGATGATGATGATGATGTTAAATTAGTCAATTCGAAAGGGATTCACATTATGTGATCCAATGTATAATAGGGCTTGGCTCGGTATGTATGGGTGGGTGTCTCTGGTACGTGAGAAACGCACCATTTCATCATTTTCCAGCCTCCGAGAGTACTAGATTTAGCTTCCTTTGACTTCTTTCTTTTCAATCGAGTAAGAAAAACACCATCGGGAGCGCAATTTAGCATCCGAGAGAACGCGATAAAAAAATCTAAGGAATGCATCTAAGGATGGCCATGCCGAACACCGAGTACAAAAAATGTTTCCACGATTGGATCAAGTTCTGACATAATTAAATTGCAATCGATGGGGGGAACTTTATTCAGTGTTCATTAATAATCTTATTTTTTACAATTGCTGAAAAAATGTCGAGAACTTTTCAATCAAGATGGGGTCTGATATCCCTTCCAAGACTTTAAGCTGCTACTGCTACAAAATACAATAGGACTAATACTTTTAGTATATACCATAAACCAATTGCGTCACGCGAATTGTGCTAAAGGCACTTTTATTCTTAATTTTCCTTTCCGGTGTCGCGTTGTTCTTTCGCTCAGGATTTGATTCATTATCCGAAACTGATTTATCATGTATGTAAATTATACGAAATGAAACAAAACCACCAAAAGTGTATCACACTAATCAACTGAACGATACAGAGAAAATCCATTCGTGACTTTGTGAAATGTCTTCGAAATACAAATAGTAGATATGTAATTATATTTATATGGGCATGATTACATTTATAGTCTGCTATCGTTTATCACTAAAACCTTTGTTGACCTATTGAAGCAGCCTCCTTACGTTGGGGATTTATTACACTCCAACAAGATGTTGATTTAGGTATTCGGATCCGACAACTTGAAGTGTGATTTATAAGAGGCTTCCTTTTGCGTCCCTTCTAAAAAGCAATCTCTGTAACAGCTTAACTTGTAACTTGCAAACGTTTTCAATATAACATTTGAATTAATAATTTCCAGCTGGAACCTTTTTTGTTTCTTTTAAGTTCAATCACATCCAAAGAATAATTGGAAAGTGCCTGCATAAATATTGCTCTACATCGAGTAGAGTCATCAAACAAATGCAAAGCCAACTCCTACAACCCCCTCTCAGTTCTATTAGCCAAATTATGTGTATACTACAACTTCCCTACATCGGCGGACCACAGTTTAGAACTTTTCCACGCTGCAACTCTAAGTAAACGAACCGGAGAAACAGCTCTTGGAATAAAAGCGTTTTCGACATCCTACATTTCAATGTATGGCCGTCCATCTGTCCATATGCGAGCGCACAGTCAAATCAAATAAACGTTGGAAGTGTTTGCAGGCAATTTCATTAAGTTCGCATTTGAATAATGGACTTGAATTACTTTTGAGAAAACTGTTTCATTTTTCCACGCCAATGGAATGAGTTGTTAAAAATGAGTTTTTTCTTCTTTCTTTGAAGTTGTGAATAATTTATCCCATAACGAGTAGGGTATTCCAAAAGGACACCGCATGAATACAAGTCTGCAACATGGCAAGGAGTTTACTTCAGCAATTATCAACGCGAACAACATATTCCATTCAACCTGGCTACTCTGGTTAACCAGTAAGTTACTCGTATGACTTCGTTTCCGTTTCTGCCTACAGGTAGTGTCATGGGACTTTCATATTCTATTTCATTTGTTTATCACCTATTTGCTCATTAACTTTTATTCGTCTCAGTAGTGAAGTTGGCCAACCTGTGGGGCACTCGCGTGGCCGTGGGTAAGTTTAATTGAAAATGCCAGAGTATTGATGACGTTCAAAAAATGCCTATTTATTTTTGTGTCATCTTGTGAAATTTGCAAACCTAGGACAGGTTGTAATTTACCTTATTTGGTATTTAATATTCGCCATAGATGTGGTCGTATAGATCTGGGAAAAATATTTTGAGGTACACAGCAGCGGTAAAACGATCCACTACTTCCACAGCCATATATAGGGCGGATATAGTTGCATGACCAGTCAGTTTTACGAACTTTTTCCTGATATTTAGACAATTTTCGAATACAACTTGCTACAGTTAGTATATAAGTACCTCGAAAGCCTTGAGACCAATGAGAACTTACTTGTATGGGTGTCTTCCGTTCTAGATCCTTCTCTTTGACGATTTCTTTGAATCCGATCAACATAAAACTGAGGAAAACACCACTCTCAACATTGTTCTCCTTTCTAAGAGACGATTCTTGAATCCATCTCTAAGGATATACCATTGTTACATTATTAAAACACCCCGAATCATTAGCTGATTCGCATCTTTTTATCTAAGAAAAAAACTGATTCTCTGAATCCCCAATATCCAAATCATAAAATCCGTCTTGCTGTTTAACAACAGCAAAACATAGCTATACGAGCTGTTTCTACATAGCAAAACAGTTTAGTCTATCACCAAATTCCTTTTGCGTTCTCTAATGCAAAAGAAGATCCCAAGCAATTTTGCCCTCTCCGTTATAAAAGGTACAGGCAATATGCTTGGGAATAGTTCTTATCAGAAAAGTATGCAAGAGTATACTTTTCATCTCTCTCCATTTCAAAGTATACATGAATAAACTTTTCAACACTTTCTATTTCCCCTTCTTGGGGTGCACCTGTGGTTCTCCATCCTGGGAATTACCCAAGCATTAAACAAAGTCACGCGGTTACCCTTTTCGTTGCAAGTGAAACCAAATCAACCTCTAAACCAAGCTGCTCTCCTTCGCAATTTTTCCATTCTCCCTGGGTTCATTGACTGTTGAGTAAATTCGCGAGAGTGGGCGGCGAAATAGAAAAATAAGTGTGTGATGATGTGCGATCGGAAATGGGCGATCAGAGAAAAGGGTGCGAATGGAGAGAGTACCTGTTGTTGGACAGGAGTGAGTCAGTAGCCAGTGGTTGATCGTCATCTGCAGTTGTTAGTCTGGTGGGTGTTGATAAAAAGAACAGATTAAAATATATTAAATGTATACATTCGCTAGTTAAAATCAAGAGGAAAATAACAAGTGAACTAAGAACAGAATAAAATATGTTAAATGTATACATCCGTTAGTTAAAATCAAGAAAAAAATTAACTCAAGGCGATACCAACTACACATGGGTACACAACATAATATACATCTTTAGATTTATGCAACAGAAAAGTGTGGCAACACCATTGAAAGATCACACACATAGAAATATTAGACTAAAATCTGTACTCTAGTAACGCTAGAGCAGAAGAAGTTGCGCCGACTGGAAAGAGGAAGACGAAAAGTTGTAGAAAGCCATATTATCATCATCATCGGCTTTACAACCGGGATCCGGTCTTGGCCTTATTTAAAAAATCTCTCCACCAGTCCCGACTTCGAACCGATGTCATCGAATTTGGCACTCCCAGGCTCTGGGCGTCCTGGTCTACGCCCTCCCTCCGTCGCAGACAATGTCTGCCGCGCAGTCTCCTTCCATACCAATGATGACCTTGGCCTATGGAGCTATCCGATCTTGTAGGATAGTGGAGAGTATCTTATATGTGGTACTCAGCAATGTAATACCCCAATAGTTACTGCACAGTGTGATATCTCCCTTCTTATGTATGGGGCAAACTATTCCACGCCGCCAATCTTCCGGCATCTCCTCTTGCTCCCATATGTGCACCCCGATCTCATGAACTGAGTGATGTAACGCTGTCGCTCCTTGTTTGATCAGCTCAGCCGGTATGCTATCAGCTCTGGGGCCTTTATTTGATTTGTGCTGTCTTATGGCTTTTAATGTTTCCTCAATGCTTGGTGGCGGCAGCACTTGGTCTTGATTTTGCATTGGTGGAGCCTCCAATTCTTCTGTGAGCTGGCCATTTAGCAATTCATTGAAGTGCACTTCCCATCGCTCCAGAATGCCTTCAGGACCGGTAATCAGATCAACCTCTTTATCCTTGCAGTAAGTGCAGCGTGGTGTGTACCGCATCATACTGCGGATTATTTGGTAGAAATTCAGCGCTTGGTGCGGACCTCGCTCTCTACTTTTCTTTATTTCACAGACAAGATTATTTTGCCAGGCACTTTTCTTTTGTCTGTGAAGTCTTTTTTCTGATCTTCTGAGCTCTTTGTATTTCTCCTCGGGTACTCACGTCCCATGAGACTGCTGCATTGCCCGGTATGCAGGATTCTTACGTTCAGTCGTTAGTTTGCACTCATCATCAATACAGTCGCTCCGATCTCTACGACTACTGCCTAAGATGGAATTGGCAGTACTAATGACAGTATTCTTAAGGTGTGTCCATTTCTCTTCTACGCCTGGCATTCTGGCCCCAGGACTTACTCTCCCTCCGTCGAGCTCTTCGAGGGCGAGTCTTAACGCATGACCAACGGTGTTACTGGTATTCTCATTGCGTAAGGCAGTCGTGTTCATTCGAACCTGATCCGCGGATGCAATACGTCTCCGTAAGGCAATCCGCGCTCGGAAAACTGTACCAACTAGATAGTGATCCGAGTCGACGTTGGCACCTCGGTGCGTTCGTACCGTCATCGGGCTCCAGGAGTGGGGGCAATCTATCAACACATGGCCAAACGGTTGCGAGTGGCTCCATAAGGTGATACCCAAGTGGCTTTGTAGATATCTTTACGCGGAAACCTGGTACTCGCAACGACCAATTTTTTTGATAATGCCATTTCGATGACTCGTAGTGCATTGTCATTAGTGTTCTCATGCAAACTATGGGAACCTGCGTAGTGCCTGAAAACCGGCTCCCGACCTATTTTCGCATTCAAATCGCCAAGAACAATTTTCACATCGTATCTTGGACAGGCATTGAGGGCCCCTTCGAACCTTCCAAGTTCTCGTAGAATTCTTCGTTTTTCTCGTCAGACGGGTCCTCTGTAGGTCCGTGAACGTTTATGAGGCTTATTATTATTATTTGTTATTATTATTTATTGGCCTGTAGGAACCCGGAAGTTCATGGCCTCACCGACTGGACTCCGACATTGTTCCCTGTCTTGTGCGCTCTGCTTCCACGTTCGACCATCCGTTCCGATCTCCTCGAGGTCCAACCTAACATTGTCCACCCATCTCCGTCGCGGTCGTCCTACCCATCTATTTCCCGTTGGTCTACCGTCAAGAATTCTGCGCATGGTCCTATCGTTGCCCATTCGCGCCAGATGTCCGGCCCATCTTAACCTTCGCGACTTGATTACTCTCACTATTGTAGGTTTGCGGTATAGCTCTTCCAATTCGTGGTTGTGGAGTTAAAAAAAAAAAAACTTAAAACTTTATTTATTTCTTCCCGTTTTGTGAGGGCCCATGTTTCGCATCCGTATAGAACATGAGGCTTATGTTCTTAAACTTGCCAAGCACGCGGAAAGTGCATACCCTTTCGTTTATTGCATTAAGTCCGATAATGGGAGGCTTTCGTTTTTGGCTGACTAGAAAGCCTAGCCCGAGCACATGATGCTTTGCATGACATGTAATAAATGTCATATTCGTTTCTTTGAATAGCACCACTCCCCGTCCATCTTATTTCTTGTAATGCTGTTATGTCAGCCTTATATTCGGACAGGGCATCGGTGAGCTGTTGTGTAGCTCGAGCTCTGTATAGTGAACAGTCGTTCCCTGAGATTATTCTCAAATCGTTTACCCATTTTCATTTCCGTGGTCGCCGGCGTGTATCCGGTCCATATCCGAGGCTTGTTAAATTTTCCATAATAATTTGTTTTTACGGGTAAGGATATTACCCTTGCGCTAACCTTTCTCGGGATAGAAAGCGATATTAGAAGGAAAACCTAAAGTCCATCCCACAGGGCGCTGAGAGCTGCGAGGGTGTGCTTTAGTACATAGGCGCACCGTACAACTCTGTTAACCGAGCATGCCATACCCTCGGGCCCGCGGTGTTTTTAGAAGATTACACAGCCTTTGGTGCAACGGACCGAATTTCCATCTGCGAATCGCTGCTGAATCGCAACAAAATCAACCCATTTTAGAAGCGGATGGTGACTGGTGATGAAAAGTGGATCACTTACGACAACGCCAAGCGAAAACGATCGTGCTCTAATCTCGGTGAGACCACGTAAATGTTGGCCAATCCACTATTGACGGTCAGGAACGTTTTGTTGTGGGTTTAGTGGGATAGGCAAGGAATCATATACTATGAGCTGCTCCGCTACCGCCAAGCGCGTAATTCGGACGTGTACTACATGTACGCAACGAATTGGAAAGCAAACAATTTGCGCCATAAAACGAACCACATGTTCGTTTTATCGCCCACCAACATCGAGGAACAAAAACGCTCAGCCACAAGATCCTTTGTTGATTGTTCCTTTTTTGTTTTCCCTTTTGCGATCCCAATCCGTGGAAGATAAAGTAAATGAATGGAGGGTAGAAAAAGGGACAATAAAAACAAAAGAATGTATCCTTCGGTCAGCACGATCGAAGGAGAGAATTTTCTTCCGACGAAACGATCAGAACAACCAAGAATTGGTGGTGAGATTTTGGCGGAAACCGTCAATGTGGGACGTGTCAATTGCGGAATTATGATATATGTTTTGGTACGGGTGAGTCTCGGGATTGTGGTAACATTAATTAACATTTAATTGACTTTACACTTTTCAAACAATTGTTATTTCCAAAGTAGTTATATAATTCCGAAAACCTTATTCATATATCCCAATGATATATGCCTCATTCGCAAGGCGAAAGAAATAATTGTATGAAAAGTTTACAATAAACTAAAACCGGGTGTGTTTCATTTAAAATCAAGTGTGTGGTTATTATCGAAAGACCAAAATATAACATAGCCTCCCTGGAAATCCGTTTGGTGAACTAGTTTATCTACGGAATCTTTTATCTAATCATTATCTTATCAGCATCAGTCCGGGGTATCGACCAAGCGTCCAGGAGAGATGTAGAACTCCTTTCCCGTACGAGTATTTCCGAAGCTTTATAACCTGAAACTCCTAACTTACATTTTTCGGGCATTTTTCGCCCGGCCTGTAGCGGTTCTTTAATACATTCCCAAAGAACCGTCCATCCTCTTAAATGAACCACCTTCCAAACCCACCATACCTACCTGCAATTTTGGGGCAGCGTAAGCTGCCCTTCATTCTCTTTCACCTGAAAGTTAAATCTTAAGGCATGCATCACATTGAATTTTTCCGTTTATGATCCGTACCATATCTCCATCGGCTCGGCGTGTCAGCAATTATAATAGATAAATACTAGCTGGCCAGCGTAATTGTTGACATAGCTGAAGCCGATGGTTTCTTGCTACGGTTCATATCCATTTATTGCCCCAGTCCCAAGGTTCGCAACACTTGCGACCAATTTCCTTTGTCGGTTATCTACCGATCATGGGATTTGGGCACTAATATGATTGACGTTAGAAAATCATAACCCAAATCATGCTAACGATGCTCCGGCCTGTAAAACAAACAAAAGCTACCATAGCCTAGGTCATAGGCGAGCAAACCATCGGTTTGCTTATCGCCACGAAAACTCTATAGCCTACAATGGCATTAGCATGAACGCCTAAGTAAATACGATGTGCATATCATCGTGACCCTTGAAATAGCGTTTTTGTGTATCTTGAAGCAAAAACCTATTTCGTTCTCAGGCGCAGGTCATCAAAGATTTATGGCCCTCGAAATAGCGTTTCTGTTTATTTAAGACACAGAAACCTATTTCTCCCTTCGGCGATTTTTCGCCAACCCATATCTCTATAATACCAATTCATTGCACCAGCCCATGTTTATTTAGGTGCATTTTCGTCGTTGTCGATATACAGGGAAGGGCAACGTACATGTCCCATACGGACACATGTAGAATCCTCCCACACCAATGTAATCCACACCGTGAATCTGGCAGATATGGATGGTTTCTGAGAGTCAGATTGCTACCACCCAACCGCACACACGTGCCCAGGAGCCGAGTTTCTTTTAGTGCGCCAGAGTTGTCGTTCGCGAGTCCTGTGGATGTATGATTTTAATGATGTGTTCCGCGGATTTTAAATATTAATATAGACTAACGATTAGCGCTCGTGTCAAAACAATTCCTAAACCGTTTCGATGTATGTCAGTGAACGTTTAGTCGCCGATCATCATCATCATCATCGGCACTACAACCGGGAACCGGTCTTGGCCTTATTTAGCAAGTCCTGAGGCTTGTTACATTTTCCATAATGATTTATTTTTTCTGGGCAAGGTCATTAGTCTTGCGCCAGAGGCTTCCCGACGGGGAATCGAACCCCGGTCTCCCGGGTGACAGGCGGGTATACTAACCACTGTACTATCGAGGAGCCGATAGTCAAGATATATTCAAGTATTTCTGTTTATGTTAATGTGTAATTTAAAGACCGTCCTTCAACGTTTACGCCAAAATCATCTCGATGTAATTAAGTGAATGTTTAGTTGCCGATAGATGACAATAAAGTGTTTCATTTTGTTTCCCTTTAAACCTTCGAGAATCAACTTGTGTACTTGTTTTTTCTTTGTTTTCTTCGCGGAACAATTTTGTGCGTCATTTAGTGTTGTGGGGTATTTGACTGAACCCGCGTCCGTGTTTACGCATAGCTAATACCACCCACAGGCCCCTATAGAGAAAATATAGGACTGAACTTGCAAAAATTCCAATTCGCACTGCTGTGCCGTTTAAGGCGATCTATCCAAAGTGTGCAGTTTGAGATTAATAATTGCTTTTGATTTTGATTAGGAAAAAAGTTTAATGAGATTTCTGTTACTCCAGAAAAGAAGAACAGCATATGCAATCGTACATCTAGTAACTCACGGGGAATTCCTTTATATACTATAACTTTTAAAAGATGTGATAATTCTTAATAATACTTTAATAACTCATTATTTTGATACAGCACTTATGTTATATATGAAAAAAGTGACTGTTTTGAAAATTGCATATGAAGTAACCCCTTTAATATGAGCAGAATACCACTTACATATAATATCATCATCATCATCGGCACTACAACCGGGAACCGGTCTTGGCCTTATTTAGCAAGTGCTGAGGCTTGTTAAATTTTCCATAATGATTTGTTTTTTTCCGGGCAAGGTCATTAATCTTGCGCCAGAGGCTCCCCGACGGGGAATCGAACCCCGATCTCCTACGTGAGAGGCGGGTATACTAACCACTATACTATCGAGGAGCCCTACATATAATATACAGTAAAATAAATTGAATAAAGAGACCTCCTACTTTAACAGGACCAGTACCCTAACAGGGGACTAGACTCATTTCCCTTCTTTTAGAAATAATACATTAGTATAGCGCGAGTTGCAACGACATTTTCCCGTAGACCCAACATTTTCTCAACTAGAAAAAATATCAGTTATAAAATCGCCAATAAATAAATATAGTGGCTAACTTTAATCCCTAAAAAAACCACAAGACAAGACTCTATCCCCAACTGTATCAACCAAATAAATGGCAACAATCCACAAAAATATTTATTCTGATTGCAGTTCCAAAACAAGCCTACCCATTGAACTTTCCCAACATCCACCAAATAACAAACAACTTTGCGGAGGACTAGTTTAATCACACCTGCTCATACTGCCCGAAGGTTGACTTCCCCAAATCCAAATCGTTGTATTCTGTACTTGGAAGTGTTTTCAGTGTTCTATACGATGGAATTTATTCACTCGCCTGTTACATTCAAACCATTGAAGGCGATTGCCGCTGGTCGTAATCAACTTTCTCCCTTTTCAATACATCCCGACTAACAAACTCTACCACGCACCTCGTGTGCAATCAGGAGCATCGCTTTTGTCGGGTAGTTGCCGTACTTTTTCGTCCTACACTCCACGTATCTGCCTCCCATCACATATGGAAGTACGATGCAAGAATAAAGCCGACAACACTTAATTGTGAATATAAAACTATCTAGATTTCAACTAACTCACACAGGCCTCCCTAATGCCCACCTGAAATCCATCTACGTGCTTCGGTCCTTGCTTTGGCTAACAAAGCATATTTCGCCCAGGGTGGTTTGGGCGGTTTGGGTGGCCAAGCCCAAGATACGGCAATGGAACCAAAACACACTCCATACCCTAGTCAACCCGTTTGTTCGTTGGTGCAACCTACCCCGTCAGTGAATCAAGATTAGGGGCAAACATACGAAAAAGTTGCTCCTTCCTCGTGCCAAATTTGCGTAATAAAATCAATAAATTTCAGTTTTTTACTTTAGTGTCACTTGTTCATTCTTTGAGGTCCTTGTATAATACACAGGAAAAGACGATTCTGCACTGGGTATGGTATACGAGTATTGGGGGAGGACGCCTGCTATACAGGACGAATAGTGATGGAGCCGTATTCGTTTATTGCTGGAAATTGGGTTTGTTTTGTGTGCACCTCGTTGGGTTGCCACCTTTAAGAAATGTTCGTGTTGACGAGAAACAGCCAAGAGAAAAGAAATTGTTTATTTGCTTTCGATTTGAGGTTTTTCTCTTCCTTTGCTGGTATGTAGGGAGTGAGGAAGTGTGGGAGAGTGTGGGTGCAAGGAGTCGACGAAGGAAATTTGTAGGGTTCTTGGCTGGAGGGGATGGTTCACACTCTGACAGGAAACAAAGGCAACAAACCAGGCCCAGGCGACTGGATCGTCGTAATTTACTTTGGCTGACAAGCTGATTTGGCAAAATGGAGTTTGATTCTATTACCGTTACTGGATGATTCAGGAAATAGCAAAAGTAGAGTTATGTGCTGGTTTGTGACTACGGCCACCTGTGTCAACAAGGACGGCTACCTGAATCTTAAGTACAGCCCAGAGCTATGAATTCACTGAAGATGTTGGGAAAATAAATAGAAGACTGCTGAAGGATATCAAATTGAATTTATTCCTGCTGGAGTAAGACTTATGATTAGCATTGGAGTCCCAGGTTTCTTACCCTTGGATAATGATTTTGTATTTTCGTCGACATTTGTTTATCTTTCTTGGTGTCTACAGTAAACATGCCGCGGTAGGGTTTTTAATAATTCATAACATTGAGAAATTCAGATGGTGGGAGATATGTGAGTTATTGATTAACTAAATGTCATATACGGGCATTCGAAAAGTTCCAAGACTAACAAAAGACCACCATTTTTCTGGGGAAGTTCGACTTCAACATACTTCTCTTCTAGAGTAATACAATCAATCTGATTCTTTTTCTGTAGAAAAATTGTTTCAGCTTTGAAGGGCTGTTTCAGATTCGGCGATCGCCTCCTTATTGGAACCTTATCTCTTTGTGGCGAATACTTTTCTGAGGTTTGCAAACAGGTAATAATCGTTGTGGCTAAATTTGGAGAATATCCATTTTAGTAATTACTGATTACAGTTACGTTTGAAAGTAGTATAAGTCGATTTTTTGGACTTATACCAATTTTGAATCGAAATATTTAAGGATTTGCATTTGAATGTATTAAAAAATATTGGTAAACGTTAATTAAGTGGGGTGATGTCTCTAGTATTATTAAACGGTTACACTTTATTACAAAAATATATGATACGAACCGATGCTTAGCTGAATATGGGCTTGCACCACGTACGTTAATTATCACCCACCTCCATAATCTTAAAAGTCCATCGCTAATTCGTGTCCGTATCCAAAGAAATGCGCATCACATTCCTGAAAATATTGTATTTCCTCCATGCCATAGCCACATTTTAAAACCATCATACCTTACAATACAAAATCCCATCTCAAAAACTTGCTATTCTGTGGTCACAATTTTCCGTTGCATTTCAATGCAAAAATTTATCATTATCCCATATCAAATCGCAGGTGTTCAGATTCCGACACCAAATATGCATTCTATTTTTCATAATCTTAATGATTGCCCAAAATATCAAGTATACAGAAAACCAACAACAAATCCCGTATCCAGAAATTTGCTACTTGAATTTACCGTTGCAGACAAACCCTTTGCACAGTGTGGCAAAGTTTGCGATTTTCCCACCCCTTGTGAGGAATCGGTTGACAGACTACAAAAAGAAAATAAAAAGAAAATAGTTCAATAGTTTATAGTACCAATAGTTTAATTCAACAACATGACTACAAAAACAAAATAAAAACAAAATAGTTTCGATAGTTTAATAACACAAGAAGACTACAAAAATAAAATAAAAAGAAAATAGCTTCAATAGTTTATAGTTCCAATCGTTTAATAAAACAAGAAGACTACAAAAAGAAAATAAAAAGAATGTAGTTTCAATAGTTTAATAAAACAAGAAGACCACAAAAAGAAAATAAAAAGAATGTAGTTTCAATAGTTTAATAAAACAAGAAGACCACAAAAAGAAAAAAAGGAAAATTTCGGCCACCTGCAGTGGAAGCTACCACCGACGCCAGCCCTGCCAAATCAAGCCCGAGGTCAGTACGTCCTTTTTTAGTTAAATTAAATATAATTTAATTGTTTGCAAAGAAAAATTGCAACACACTTTCAATAACATATAAGAGAAATAAAACACATAAGAGAAATATTAATATAAAATCATGTAAGAGAAATAAAACCAAAAGAATATTGAAATCCATTACTTTATAGACATTGCCTTTACAGAAACAGATTTCGTAATGTAATAAATATTAAAATGAAGCTAGGAGTATATACGAGGATGAACTGAAAAGTTTCCAACCTCAACGTGAAGATAGCAGCACTAGTCAACAAAAGTTGTGCATCATTCAAAACATTCAAAACTCAGTCTCTTCATCCATTCCATCGCTTATAGTCGATGACAAACCAGTCACCACTGCAATAGAGAAGGCGAATCTACTTGTTGCACATTTTGCAGCCAACTCAATTCTGCCTGACACCACATCAGTTCCACCTCAACTTGAGCATAAGCAGCACACCATGAGCCAGATTCGCTTCCGAACGCGTACTGTTGCCCGCGCACTCAAAGAGCTAAACTTACACAAATCCGCTAGTCCGGGTGGCATTCCCCCAATCCTCTTGAAGATGTGTTCCTCTTCACTCGCTAAACCACTGCGGAAACTCTTCCATTTGTCTTATTCTACTGGCTGTTTGCCAAATAGATGGAAGTAAGCGAACATTCAGCCAATTCCCAAAAAGGATGACAAATCATCCCCTTCTTCTTATCGACCCACAGCACTAACTTCTATTCTCTCCAAGGTAATGGATCTCTTATCAACCGTCAACTTTTGAAATATCTGGAAACAAATGACCGCCAGTATGGCTTTCGTAGCAACAGGTCCACAGGAGATCTGATGGCGTACCTTACCGAAAAGTGGATCCATTCCATCCACTACCTCGGTGAAAGCAAGGTAGTCGCATTGGATATTTCAAAAGCCTTCGACAGAGTTTGGCATCCAGCCCTTTTGTCAAAATTGCATTCATATGGAGTGGATAATTCCCTGATCAAATGGATAAGAGACTGTGGGGGCTCTCTATACCACATGGAGAACCAACCCACAATTCATACCTTATTTGGACCGCCTTCAGCGTGTCATTTCTACCCTTATTCCCCTTATAAGCTATTCCACCTGTAAATCATGTTGCCATACGGCAACCCCATTTCGCTAACCCATGAGATTTCCACAGGAATTCACATCATGCCGGTTAGCAACGGCATAGTCTGATCAAACGACGCGGTTGCTTAATGTTGCGACCGCTGGGGAAATTATCAAAGCATTTAAGTTAGTTCCCATGATCAGATTTCCCTATCCAAGTCAACGTCCTTTTCACTTTCTCCAGGGGATCAATGCTCTCTTTTCGCAGGTGAATAGCACCAGCTTAATTTTCCACACAACCAAAAATCACCCCGAGATCATCATACATCGTGTTTCTGTTCTCTCATTCTCCCATGTTAAACGATTATTAATTAACCGATTATCCACCACACATCGACGAACGTGTCAATGCGAGAGCAGAAGTATGTTCTCTTTTGGTTGTCAAGCGCGAAAATTAAATTATCCAATTTCATCCCTAATTGGGATCAGTCTTTACTCAAACATCATCGCGGATGGTCGCGCCGCTTAACGAATCGCCTTTCCACCACCGCCGTGTCCCCACGCGGGTGCGTACACGTACTCCGAGTTGTCTTGCTGCCGAGGATAAGTTGTGTTGGATATTTACCCCTTAAAAAAACCAACAAATAAAAGGAACATAAACCAAAGGAGAATAAAACCAAAAACCAGTGTTTCCTTTTTACTCTCGTAAACGTTATCCAGCAGTAAAATATGATGGGGATAGGAGTGAACCACGTGCCCGTGTTCGGCACATCAACTCGTACCCCACAAGACTATCTTTCTGGCCGTTCAATCCAAGCGGTTCTTGATGGTGTCAAATCGGCCTCCCATCAAATTAATGTAGGTGTTCTCCAGGGTTCGGCATTCTCACCCACTCTTTTCCTCACCTTTTTAAATGATCTCTTGTCAATTACTCACAACCTAGTTCACTCGTTTGCTGGTGATAGCACGTTGAGTTTCTCATACTCATACGAACACTTCCATCCAAACTCTTCGAACGTCCCTACCAACAGGCAACTTATGCTTGATACATTGAATTCAGACCTCAACAAGATATATCAGTGGGGATTATCTAACCGAGTAGAATCCAATGCGCTAAAAACTCAGTGTTGTCTCTTGTCGTCAAAGGTGAGCCCCAAAGTAAATATACTGTCTGTGAACGGCACTTGCATCGACGAAGCCAAGTAATTATCAATTCCCGGCACTGGAATTAATTCGACTCTTAACTGGAATAAACACATATATGAAGGTGCGAAAAGTGCAGCCAAATGTATGGGATTCTTTAAGAGTTGCAAAAGATACTTCACTCCATCCAACCTGGCCACTATTTACAAGGCGTATATTCGTCCAAAAATGGAGTTCAACTCCCATATTTGGTCAGGCGCATCCAAAACTGCACTACACGTGCTCGACAGGATGCAAAAACGGGCAGTGAAAGTTATTGGGGACCCAGCCGTAAGTCGATCAATTCCGCCCTTAGAACACAGACGCAACGTATCATGCCTATCTTTTTTCTATAGGTATTACCACGGTCGTTGCTCAACTGAACTTGCTGAATGTGTTCCGCCCCTTCAGACATTTTCCAGCGATACCCATCAATCTGTGAATGCGCATCAGTTCACGTTGAACGTGGACTTTAGGCGCACAAATAAACATAGAGAGTCATTCTTTAGTCGAACCACACGAATGTGGTATGTTCTGCCTGATCATGGGTTTTCTGACCGTTGCGATGTCCAGACATTCAAGACCAATATACATCGACACCTCCTTTCCTTACCCACTTCCTCTCCATCCGCTCGCACTGTGCTCTGACATTTAAGGGTACTTCAAAATCCCCTTTTTGTGCGTGCATGTGTAAAAAAAAAAAAAACAAAAAAAAAATCTGAGTGAGTCGATGTGAGTGTTTTTGTAAAAATGGACAAAATTGAGTATCGATCTGTCATTAGATATTTAGTTTTGATAGACAATACGCTTACGCAAGTCAAAGAAGAGTTGAACTCTGCACCATCATTTACTACAGTGAGCGGAATCATATGAAAATCTCCAAAGAACGTGTGTGTGTGACATATTAAATCAAGATTTAGGCATGAAAAGTTATCCGCGCATTGGGTGCCTCGTTTTTTCACGTTGGACCAAAAACGTGTTCGAAAGAACATTTCCAACGCTCTGTTGGCCCAGTTTATTCGCAATAAATTCGAGTTTTGTCGCCGATTAATTACTGTCGACGAAACTTGGATACATCATTATACGCCCGAAACAAGAAAACAGTCAAAACAGTGGACTGCAAAGGGGGATCGGTCCCAAAAAAAGCAAAACTGTTTTTCGGTTGGGAAAGTGATAGCGACTGCTTTTTGGGATACTCATGGAGTTATCGTAATCGATTTCCTCACAATATATAATAGCGTTTATCGCGTCACCTGGTTAAAGAAATGAAAAGTCGATTTGTTCTTTCGATGCCCACCAAATTGACACCATAACCTTTTCTGGGTGAAGGTCGGGCTTGGGGGTGTGTTTTGGTTTTTCACCTGCATCTAACCACTGCCCAGGTCTTTTACGGTTATCATACAGAATCCACTTTTTATCACAGGTGACTATCCGGTGCAAAAACGATTCAGTTTGAATTCTTAATGTAAGCGATGCGCAGATTTCCAGGCGCCGTAGTTTTCCGACTTGTTCAGTTCATGGGGTACCCACTTATCGAGTTTCTTTAGCTTTCCCATGAGAGAGATGTCGATTTATTGTCATTGGGGATACTCCCATGCTTTGTGCAATCTCCCGCACCGATTTCGTCGGGTCCGCATCTACCGTTGCTCTTAAAACATCGTCGTCAACTACCGTTTCCGGCCTCCTACCAAGTTCATTTTCGAGGCTGAAATCTCCCGAACGGATCTTTCCAAACCAACGTCGTATAGTGCGTTCGTTTACCGCTATCTTCGCAAATGCGTCATTAATGTTATTCATTGCCAATGACGCATTATGTCCCATTTTAAATTCATAAAGGGAAAGGTTGAAATTTGAACTGCCGACGGCATGGCAAACAATTCCAAGCAAAAAAATAACGGTACTTGCAACGAACCTTAAAATGCTCACATGTCAAGGACACGTACCACTTTACTTTATAACAAAATAAAATATAACTGGCACAGATCTAACTAGAGAACTTCTTCTTGCCGATTGCGCGAAAATCGGACTTTTTTTTTATTTTTTTATTACACTTTTCTCGCGAAAGGCGAACCTATAGCGCCGAGTGGGCGCCTTGAGATGCCATTAAATAACCGTTGCAGTTCTTTTTGAGCAGTTGCAGGTTGTAACGCTCCGGGAACACTCGCTTGGGAAGGGAGTTCTACAGCTTCCCCGCTCTGTAACGAAACGAGTTCTGATGCTGGCATGTTCGCACCGTCGGGAGATGAACCGCAAACTGCTGCGATCCGTCGGATTGTCTTGTATTGTGGTACTGTTCCACGCATATAAACCGAATTGCGTGGAACAGTACCACGAATCTCCGAAGAACAGTACCCGTGATAATATCTGTAAAACAGACAGAGGTCGACTACGCGCCTTCAGTGTGATAGGGGCTGCAGTCCCGACGTCAGCGCCAAGTCCCCAATAAGGCGGATGGCTCGTCTCTGTATGTCCTCAAGTAGGTCGAGGGTATGTATAGGAGCCGAGCTCCAAACATGAGAACAATATTCGAGCGCGGGTCTAATTTGGGATTTATATAGGAGAAGAAGTTAGGGCGGAGTAAAATATTTCTTGGCTCTAAAAAGATAGCTCAGTTTTCCTGAGGCTGACCTGGCGATGCTCAACACGTGTTTATGCCATGATGCATTCCCACAGACCGTGACCCCGGGCAGTTTCAAGCTTTCCCCAACCTCGAGGGCCCGGCCATTCATCATCAGCTGTGGAACCGATGATTCACTTGTCTTCGTGAATGTTGTATATTGAGTCTTCGCTGCATTGAAGTCGACGAGATTGGCCCTTCCCCACTGCAGGACCTTATCTAGATCCTGATTCAGAGAATCAATCTGTCTATATCTCAGCTGATGCGATGTAGATGCACCTATCGGCCGAACACTCGATAAGGAGGAAACATGTGATGCAATCCAATAGAAAGGAAAAGGAAGAATGTAATAGCTGTGGTGAGGGTCACCGAAAGTCTTCACCGAAGTTTGTCCTGCAGGTCTGGCTTCGCACTTCGCCGTATAAGTTCCTCAGGGATTTGTGGAAATCGCCGGATTGATGTACTTGGCGACGCTAGCTCGATCGAGCTTCGTGGCACTATCAGCCGCAACAGCTAGTGTTGATGCAGGTGTTGCTGGCGACCACGATGTCTGCAAGGGCGTCAGGCGGGGGGAGGCAGACTGCTGGTTGGCGAGCGGCTTGGAACGCTATAAAGATGCAAAGAAGTCGAGGGGATAGGGCAGCATCGCGGGGGTATCGGACTGCGAGAGTACGTGGTCGATGTCATTTTGGTGAAGGAAAGGACTACGGGCTAACCGATCGAGAATCAAATGTCAAACGGATGCAGTAAATTGATATTGTAAAACACTTCGAAGAAACACTCGTACACGTGAGCACCGCCGAATATTACCGAATATTACACTAAAAGCAGCTAACGGAAACTGCAGCACAAACAGGACGGGAATAGGGACACAAACCGGGACGACCCCGCGAGACGTTGTAACACACAACAGGATCTACAGATCAGATTATTGCTCGCTGACCATCCCCGGCAATAATGGACAATTTGCATTTCACACCTAACAGGTAAATGACTATCCTGAACGTCAAGCGTACTCGATTGATTGGTTCACACATCGAGTCGCATTTCCCTGTTCGACTTACTCAACTCCCTGTCGATTGTGTTCACGCATTCCA
Source organism: Microdon myrmicae (assembly GCA_963931805.1). Lineage (NCBI taxonomy): Eukaryota > Metazoa > Arthropoda > Insecta > Diptera > Syrphidae > Microdon > Microdon myrmicae. The sequence goes on from OZ007497.1 coordinate 18,671,057, forward strand.
TCCAATTAAGCACACGTTGGACATGCACCATTCTAGTGACCCGAATGCATTTCCGCGGAAAGCTCGACCTTCAGGTTCTTTGGCGACACAGAGGAATAAATACGATACTCTACCTACCGAGTCGATCAAAACCAACACCCTATTACGACCCTGACTAGTTTCCTACTTAACCGATTCGAACACTAATGAAAAAATTCCATTCGAATGCGGAATGTTCTGCCTGATCATGTGTTTCTTGGCCGTTCTGATGTCCAGACATTCAAGACCAATATACATCGACACCTCCTTTCCTTATCCACTTCCTCTCCATCCGCTCGCACTGTGCTCTGACATTTAAGGGTACTTCAGAATCCCCTTTTGTGTGCATGTTAGTTAAAAAAAAAAAAAAACTAGAATCGGCACTGAATAGGAGAATTTAAGAATCTCAACTCTACAACTCTCCAGTTCCCAGATATCACATTAGAATCTATAATTCAACTCAACTCAACGCTCCGGTAGAGAAAGAGAACGAGTCTCAAATGAGAACACGACATCGCACACACTCACATGGTCCTCAGCCGCAAACATCATCCGACATGCGGATCATGATCGCTCCACCGGAAGGAGCGCCGCAGATCTCATGCCGACGACCATGCCCGCAGATCGCCAAGGGAACAACCAGGACACTTGCGATGAGGGCTACTGGATCGTGACCCCGAGAAAACAGGAATCGTACGATGTAAAAAACAACAACTTTATTTCAGTTGAAGGCAATATAAAGGTTCCTTATTGGGGAGAACAAATAAACCAAATGAAACGAACATGAATCGTTCATATGCAGGAAGAAGGCACCTAAATAAACAACGAAAGTATTTAACCACACTGATGCCACGAAAGGAGAATCATGGGGCGAACATCCAATCTGGATGAAATTCTGTGTCCTCATCCTGTGTCGACCGGGTTCCCTGTGGCCGTACATTAAACACACTTGCTTTTCGCCTTCTATTCGCCTACAGATGTTGACGACTCTCACGGGAACATTGTTTCCGGCGCTGTGTCTATGAAGAACCCATGTCAAACCGGTGAACAAAGCGACTGGTTCGAGGCGAATTTTTTTTTCTAACCCCCTTGTGACTTTAAGCTCTCAGTTGTCCATGAACATATTATACCCAGAGCTGTAGATTAACTAGTCTTCAACAATTCACAAGCGTTCGAAGCTTCTTGTTGTCTCCTTGTTTAAATCCTCTTTGAGGAGATTCAAACAATCGGCTGTTTTCAATTCGATCGGCCTTTTGTCTTTTTGTGTGCCCCTTTCATATTCTTTTGGGCCCTTTGAGAATCGGCCGTCCTGATATCTCGGCCACGGATTACGCTTCAAATCTGTCTTCCATATCAATCTGTTTGACCATTGATGAATCAAGGAATGGAGTGGTAGATACCTCCTCCTCGAGCCAATCACTTTGACCAATAAAGTTGGATTGGCACCATTTTCAAGGACACGTTACGGCTACTGATGCAACGCACAAGAGGAGCACCTTCCGCTGTGCGCTTTGTTCGTCATCTAAATAGAGAAACACGACATGCTCACTGCTCAATGCGACATCGTAGATAAATCTAAATTACATGTATGTGATGCCTTCTTGAGCACTTGGCACAAATTTGCTCTTTGCAGGACGAAGACATTTGAAGCATAACCTCGATTTCTTTGTTAGCTCCCGTTTGCTTTTTAAACTTGGTGCATTCAATCATCCAATGTCCTTCGTGTCACACTGAGTAACTTGTTTTATTTAGATAGTCCTCCTCGACATTTACATTTCTATTTTAGGTCAAGTATGTTTCTAATGAATCCTTTTCAGCTTCCAAGACATTTTGAGCGGCGTCTACTTCCAAAAAGTCGCAGAGAAGTCTAGGCTCTGGTTGCTCCTCATATCGGTGACTACCTCTATTTGTTTATAGAGATTGTTTTGGATAACGTTGTTTATATATACGTTATACACTTTTACAGTCTTAATGCAATACGTACAAGATCAGACACAAGCCAGCAGTACATAAATTTGTGTGCACTTAGGCAGTGACATTTTGGTTGAACCCCATCACCAGTTAACACTCGTTACGCCAGTGGTTCTTATTCATGCCTCGCGTTAGATGGCGTTTTGTGTAGGTGCCTGAATTAAGAATGTTACCCTCTGTTGGACACACACTGTGTCATGTCGTTTTCCTTACCCTTCTAAATCATCGCTTCAATTTATAAGCTACTGTTAGCTGTTAGTCTACCTTCACGATCAGATACGGCAGAAATATTAACCCCCTCAATTTCGCTTTATCCAGCATAACAGTGTTATGCCGTTATGCCGTACATCATCCTTCACCTTCTACAATAAGATGGTTTACAATTTATTGTTGTGTTGTTGTAAATTTACTGTTATCTACCCTTTCATATTCGATCCCTAACTCTTCTGTATCAGTCAAACGAGCAGCAACCTCAAGTGGGGTGGGTTTTCATTTTTTTTTTTTTTTTCAACAAACCGATTCCAAGGAATAAAAGGATCAACCCTCACTCCTTAGGGGTGTTTTATTCTGACGACTGAATTATATTAGCAAATATCTTTGAATCCTGTTGTTAATTGTCGTAGATGTTGCGAGTGCTACGGCCGCCATTCGAAGGGTGTTAAGTGACGAGTAAATGCAGTCTGCGGGGTTAGTCCCACGAGGAGCGTAAAGCCACCCCCGGGGAATGTGTTTCAGATCTCACATATGTGCCTAGTTTGGTCCATTTGAATATTTAACAAGCGACAAATAATGTTTGAGTAACAAATTTGAACAAGTCTATGAGGACAACGAGATTCGGCAATCCGATTAGAATGTTGTTCTATTCTGAAAATGGCACGTGTGGGTACATTGGATGGCTTAGCGGATGACTATGGTGAAAGTCACGCTGAGGGCGGTAAAACGGTGGCGCAATAAAGGATACAACCAGTGTCTCTTAGAAGAGAGGAGGAATGAATTAATTGTGCCGTGTATTGAATTACGCTTTGATATCTTTCGCCCTCGAATGATAGATATCTTGTGTTTCTTTTAGCACAATCTCACCCTCTGACATCAGCGTGCAATGGTGCGGATATTTCAGAGGCTGCTGTCTTACACTTCCGTTAGGTTGTGTTTTGTTGTTGACGAAAGATGCGGAGACTACAGTATCCTGTTCCTGTTTGGGAATTTATTGTTGGAAGGTAGCCCGGAGCTGGCAATAGATTGGATTCTAGATAAACCGCCCTTGGACTGAAATCACCACATCCCACATGGAACCGAAGAGATGGCTGAGAAATCGATGGAAACCTCTTTACTTAAGGGTAATATTAGTGTGAATGGGTTTTGGAAACTCAGGCAAGGATTTCAGATTTGGTGTCATATTTCAACATTGCCGTCAGCAGAAGACCATGGGATGTGGATCGAATATACTAGACAAACGTGGTTGAGAAGGGTGGATCGATGAACAATTGTTCCGGTGGGATATTGTTGGTTCAAAAACAAAATACGTAATCTGTCAGTCGTCTTGTTATAAGTGCGGCGTGCTAGCATCTAGTTGCTGTTGACTTCTTGTAAGTCACAACGGATGTTACCAAATATAACGAACGCCTCCGGAGGCCACGACCACGAAGTAGGTCCATGCTGTGGTCACGTTTTCTTTTTCTGCTATTTGTCTGTTTCATTCACGTTGTAGGATTTGTTGGTCGTTGCCGAGAGTGTGCTTTGGTTTGTTGTGCTTTTCATCCTTATTTTTCTCACACTTTGTGGAGAAAGTTTTCATTGAAAAGAGAGATCATGATGACTAGGTGAGGAAGTGAAGCGAGTAGACTTTGTTTGCAATTTTCTTATAGGAATTTATTGGATTCCCCTGAAGTGCATCTGTTTATTGTGGACGTTGGCCTTATTGTGAGACACACTTTAAGTCCAGAAAGTTGCACTTGTGTAAAGAGGTATAATGCCCGATGCCATACACTCGTGTGGATACTCTAATTGAAGAACACTTCCACGTTGCTAAAGATTCCTTTTCAAAGAACTTACACTAAAGTAAGGTAAAGAATGTTCAGCTACGAGTCAAATGAAGAGCAGGATATGTCTGCATTCAGCTTGGGAAAGAACTACCTGTGTGCGGTAGACACGACTAAATGTAATAAGATTGAGTGTAATAAATTCAAGGAAGTTGTTGTGGTTTCGGTGCTGGAAATACTTAAAATGTATCACAATGTTTCACTCAATAATTTGTTAAAGTAAAAGGTTTTCCCGAGTGTTTAGAGAACACAAAAGGCGGACTGACTGTGGGAACAAGTTTGGCCACAGTTGGACCAAGTTATACTCTGAGTTATTGTAGGGGTAAGTTTTACAGCAAATTTCATTTATCATATGCAAGTTATTCGATTAAAGAAAAAGAAATCCATTATTTGGTTTATGATGTACATATCGCAAACAACATACCTTACTAAAAACAATTTCTTAGCTGTTTTTTGAATGTCTTTGTGAAATATGGAAACTAACAATGATCAACTTCGAGATATTTTAGAACTTTGCTTAATAAAGGTGCAAACGCAAATCAGGTGGTTGAATCTGTGAATAGTGTTTATGGTCTCGGTACTGTCACCGCCAATTAGGTGCAATCTTGATTTCGTTCGAGCACTTCCGATGTTAAAGGTTCACCTAATATGGGTAGGGCCTGTGGCGGTTCCGCCAAAGCCCACGGTTCACTTTCCTAAAAACCCCCATAACTTTCACCCAATCTAATAACTTCGCTAATGCAATCCCATTAGCACCTTAAATGATTCACGCATTAAATTGATCTCTTTAATCTGTAATCTAAAAAGCCCCTGGAAAAGAAAACTTACCTTTCATGCATGTCTTCGCATATAATTTCCTGTAAGATTTCAAGACCTTATCAGGAATCTCAAATCAATTCGGCACCTTCAGTGCCAAGCAAATCCCCCTAGACGAATTCCTGAAAACAAGATGATTCGGCTTAAATACAATGCAACCATCATAACGGGGACCATACACATTGCGTCGCCTATTTCCCATCCTCACCAAGTGTATCATAATTCACGATACATACACATTGGCTGGCGACCTACATCCAAGGGACCAAAACAAATATACGCATATCGCGTCTCTTGGCACCAATTAAATTCTACAATTATTTAGCCGCGACGCAGATCTCAAACAAAGATCCAATTAGCATCCGACGAGTTTCGGTTTTGTTTGCTTTACCGAACTCGCATCCCATGAATGCACATTTTCCCTTTCTTTGTTTAGATTCGTTCCCATGGCTTTGATCCATAAAAGAACCAATGTACACACATACATGTGTAGCATGACGATCTTCCGTATGAGATTTGTTTGGTTACCCCAAAGAGAGACTTTAAGTCTCTCTTGGAATCGGAAAATGCACCCCTTAATTAAGAGAGCCAGTTTTACTGGCCGAATTTCCTTTGCCAACCAACGATCTTTTACCATCCGCTGACCACCACGGTCATGCCGCTCCCGCTCCTCGTCGCGCGCCGAGGACGCGAATATACCCCTGAGTCGTGTGTGTGAAGTCAAGTAAAAAAAATAAACACCAGTTTCTCTAGTGACCGCGGTCCAAATAAAACTGTGTACAAAGTGAAAAGAATTAAACTATTAGAATAATAAAAACGGTGATCACCATTAGAAAGTGCGTTTTAATTTTTTACTTCCCTGTGTTGCAGTTTCCACCAGTGACCGTGATTGTTATGTTCATGTGGATGTGTTTCTTTAATCGTTCTTTTGGTTCGGTGTTTTACGCGGCGAACAATTTATGATGGAGGAGGAAGTGAACGGAGTGTCCGTGTTAGGCACAATACTTCCTCCCAACAGCCCGTCATTGAAAATGCCGATAAAATCATAGAAACGATCGAATTAGATGAGTATGGTAGCAGTTGTAGCATCGTAGAGGGGCTAAAGATCACAAAACAGTACAAAACCGAAACAATAAATGGTTCTCAAAATCGACAATTTGCCTTATTATCTCTTAAGCTGTCACATTATTATGGTCTTATTAGCATTGATCTTGCCCTTAAGATAGCATCAAAGAAGAAGTGCTAAAGCATGAGTTTGTGTGTTTTTGGGGGCCAATTACCTCACTCTTTAGAGAGACTATGCCAACAGCAAAACTTCTCATTCAATAAAGCTAAGATTCATGGGCGGTGTGCCATATGGTGCCATCCTGTTGATAATATCACTTAAAAATCAATTCAGGCCAAAGAAGTTGGTTAATATAGGCGAAAAAAAAGAACAGAGAGAAAGGTCCAATAATTTCTCTGCCAAAAATGCGACATATATAAATTGTATTGATGCCTAGCTCTTTTCACTATCATCTCTGATTCTTCATCAGCGTAAAGGTGACAATTTTTTTTATTCACAAATCTACGAAAGTAAAAAGGAGTTTCTTCACTAAAGACGATATTTTGTAAGAACTTCTCATCAATTTGTTCTTGTCCGTGCATACAGCGGACAAAGACACGGGGCCTAAAAAGGTCAACAGGCTTGGGTTCTCGTGCTAATTGAACTTTGTAGAGACATATCTTTTCGATTCGATATAATGCAGCTGTGTAGCAGTTCAATTCCAGTAAATAATGACGGATCGAAGTGTTGGGATTCCGATCATATTCGCGGGCGCCGCAGTAATGTTTTGGGCCGAACGACCCCTTGAGCGTGCACTGATGTTTTCAAATATCCGACTCAGTTTCTTTAAATTTTGCAACAGTGTTTGTAATTACACCCTCAGTTAGTCGGATATGTTGGTCACGACCTGCGCGAACTGTGGGAAATGGACGAAATCTGGAAAATACATTTATATTTGAACACCCGTTTTCAAAACGGGCAATAATTATTAATTTTAGTAATAGAATAAATTAATATAAATATAAATTAATCTTCCGACAATAAAATTTGCCAACGATCGAACATATTAAATAAAAAAATTAGGGTGAAAACCTTATTGGCATTTAAGCTCCATTCAATCCTAATATTATTGCGAGTTTAGGGTTCGCTGGATTAATTATTTTTAATATATAAGAGCCGTTAAATCGATTTTGAATTAATGTAACACTTTATTAGTCCGTTAATAACAACCGCTACTTTTACCGTACACTTAACGATTTCTTAACTTATCGCTTCCGTACTTATCGCTTCCGTACTTATCGCTTCCGTACTTATCGCTTCCGTACTTATCGCTTCCGTACTTATCGCTTCCGTACTTATCGCTTCCGTACTTATAGCGTCTTTTACTGCTTACTTCTTACTTCTTACTTCCCGATCTGCGTGCGACGTATTTATACCGTTTTTCCTCATTCTGATTTGGTGTTTCCTTTCCGTCCGTTCCATAGCCTCGAATTTTCTATTACTCCTAGTCTCCAGTTTTCCAGTACTTTCTAAAATATTCTAGTACTTTGTCTCGGACTTTCTAGAATATTCTAGTACTGATTGTCATATGCGTCACAATATATTTCCTTCTAATTGGAACACGATTTACCTGTCCTTGTCTCACGAGTTAATAAGATGCACAAGCCAGATTATATACATATTTATGGACGCTCACATGGAACCAGAAAAAAGGGTCGAATTTCATCACGCACTCCACGTTAAAGCAAAAACCCCATTGTATTACATCCCGATGAAGCTGGGCCGAACATGAGTCATCATATTAGAATAACTTCAATCACGAATAATGGCTTAACCCCATAGACGACTTCAATGCCCAGAACAAACCACGACATTTCAGGTTTATCACACAGGATATGTCAAGACTAACTTATCACTTTTAGTTGCATAGTCGTACCTAGTCTAATATTTAAGTCAGTGTTAATAAAAAAGAATAACGATAAATTAAAAATTAAAAATAAATGTTTTTTTTACCGCGAAATCGGTAAATTAATATTACTCGGGCAAATTGATCTTCTTACTACTTTTTTTTTTTTTTTTTTTTTTTTTTTTTGAAAAGATTGAGTTACGGTTTAGTGAGCTAAAGGGAAGAGAATAGTCCTTCGAAGGATTAAACCTCGTACTTGAGATGCGCCGTCATTTATGCAGTGTTGTCAATTAAAATATACAAACAGATTCAATGGAAATGTCGGGGTTTCCTTGGCGAAAACTAAATGAGAATCTGCTAAGATAATCATAATCATTTTCCACGAAACAGATTTGCTACTTACAATTAGTCTGTACATTTTTGATATAATAAAAATAAAACTTAAATTAATAACTTCATGGATGAGTTCATCTCTTTCATCAAGAAGAAGAATTAGTTCTTTTCACAATTGTTCAAGGTGAACACGCGCATGGACTTTAATAAACAACATTTATAAATGTAAACAATAAGAGGAAATTGTTTTACTAACTTTTAATTAACAATTAACTTAATTAACACAATTAATTGAAAAACAAAGCTGGTTGACATAAATCTGTGAACAATAACAAACTTATTGTCAAACAAGCTCGTTGTACTTTGTAAACATGAATAAATTGCCGGCCGTCAATTTAGTTCGAATATTCATCAAACGATTATTAATTTAAATTTCAATTTCCCTGCAACAGGATAAACAGGCAAACCATAAAACTACTCGTCCCATAGTCCATAAATCACAACATCTATTCAGCACGTCGAATTGTTTTTGCGCTCCGACCTCAATACGATATTGACCATACACTTCAACCCATTGCGTATTCAATCTGCCCTGCCACTGTTAACAATGGCAGCACATTCCGACAACAATATCAAGAGAAAACACAGAAGCAAACATTTTTTTAAAATCCTGGGAATTGAAAACCGAAAATATTTATCGTAAATTATGATAGCGGCCAATCGAGGACTGCCCTTTGACTGTCCTGGATTGGATAGGATACAATGTGGATGGTATCGGATGGTGGTTTGGAAGACCTTTTGGAAATGCAGTAGGTGTTTAAAACAGACTTTACGTGAATGGACTTCTGTGAGGAGATTACTAACAAGGTTTAACGTTATCCAGCAACTCACTGCACACCATGTTTATCGATGTGGCAATTAGTTTCATACAACTGAATAAATAGCGACAGGGTTTCTGGGCAACTGAATCCTGGTATCCATATGTCAGGAGCAGATAAGCGTATCCACGTTACCGTCGATTTGCCCTCGTCACGCTGATTTCAAAATAAGCATGAATTTGAGAGGTTAAAAACAATGGGATGGCAGCACTAGGCGTTGTATGGCTTGACTCGACGAAGTTTTATAATTACAATTAGGAATCGTGATCGTTTTTTAATTAGTTAAAGAAATGGTACTCCAATTCCGTCGGCAGACGAGGTATTACTATAAATAAGAAGTCGACACTGGATGGGGGAAGAAAACTTCTGAAATCCACTAAGACTTGTAGGGCTTCCTTGCAGCATAACACTCTTTGTTTTATTAATGTGATTTCAGAAGAAAATTATAAATAACTTTCAACATTGTGAGGAACGAATTTTGGCACCAAATGAGATTTCATTTAACAGACAGGCGATATGTGCGGGCTTCCAGTGAATCTACAGAGAGTATAACTTCATAAAGTCATAAGCAATTGTTTTAACGATGTATATGTTTGCTCCTTTTCTCAACATTTCGCATGAACTCAGACTTAAGAATCTACCAATAAAACGAATTACACACATAAATTAATTAAAGAGCACGGTTAGTGTGAACGTTTTAAAAAATCAATTTTTGAACGATCTATGGCTTTAAGAGAAACACATCTAAAATATACTATATAAAATACTTTATATTTACTTATAACGTTGATTGTTCGAAAGATCTGCTGAGAGAAAGAATTGGTTAGAAAAATAGGTGTACATTTATTCCATAAGTCCCTCGTTGCTCGCTTGTCTTACCGATCCGCGTCAATTTTTGACGCTGCGCTTTTCCGAAACGTGCTAAGCGATGTACACGCCATACATGTCCAGGCAGCGTTAAACAACTATAGATTTCACCATAGAGTTAAATCAGCAATCGGGTCCACACCCAATAGCGCGGTTGCAGCTTAAAATAACGCCGCCTTTAAAATTCAAAGTGTTTTACAGTAATCGTATGCTGACATAAGATTACAGAATCCACTTTCCGGCCGAAGCCAGCAGTAGTGAGATGACAAGGGCAAAGCCCCTTCAATCAGTTAGTGTCGTTTGGAAATTTCGACGGCGTCGGTTTTTGTTGTTATTAGTGGTGGAGGACGACCCAGTTGGCTTTGCCAACTTAACAACACCAGTTATGTGTATCACGCGGCCAAGTGTTTTCTACTGCAATTCGTTGTTCAAACAAATGTAAAAAATTGTGACTTTGAATTCGTCCTTTTGATATTTTTAAGAGTTTTGATTATATACAGCATTGCTTCAGTTACTCGACCCTGTTACGAATGAACTTCGATATAAATTGACCTTCTATATAAATTGAATTTTCTTATATTTTGTTTTAAAGCCAAAACTGCCCTAAAAGTATCTCTGAATTAAGGAAGTATTCTTTTCGAACAACAGGGGTTCTACTCTCTGACAGATTATTCATTTCGTCTTTTTTTAACATCACGGAACTTAAGATTCATAACAACGCTTCGACCTCAAGAGATATCTCCATCGAAACTCCCACTTTCAGTGAACCATCCCTAAAGAACAAAACCCATACTAGCCCCCGCCTTTTACAGCAGCCAACACAAAGTGTTAACAGCACACGGACAAGCTCATAGTGGAGTCATAAAGCATCGGTTACCTGTTGGAATGTCAGTAGGAGTAAAATAACACATGGAAATAAAGCATGCGAGCACGTTACTACACATTTCTCACATCTCTGCCATCAGAGCCAATTAATTTGGTACCACAATTTGTGGTAATAATCGCAAAATAATTACAGTTAACATTTTATATTGCTGTCAGGATAAAATGTAATGAATTATGGTCATTTTTGCAGGAGCACAGTCAACGTAAACAGGACAATACGCAGTTACACGGCCGCACAACGCGTAGACCGTGGACTCCTGATAGGGCTGGAGGACATCAAAAATAATAATAAAAACGATTTATAATCTCGTTGAGTATTGAGCACACCACTAGTTCACCCCATAATTCAAGTGGGACGTCATATTCTCTTGCGGTAAAACCTTCACACCGGTCTTCTATGGCAGATGGCAGACCTTCCCAATCTTAGCGAAAGAGTGTTTTTGTACTGGAGACCAAACATTATTTTCCGGATCTCGCTGCCAACCGCATCTAATATCGGATTCCTTGCCGTAGTAATTAGTTTCAACAAAATACTTTTGTTCCAAAGGGATAATGCGCTCCCCTGGGGTGGGTGCCTCAACGAAGGGAAACAAACTCACGCACATTTGCAGGCACAGCAGCAACGACAGTCTCATGAATAATTCGCAGGAGTAAGGATTTCTGAATGACTAACATCACCAACAACATGAAAGGAATTCCTTCCTCCACAAGTGCTTTACTCCTATTTTTTTTCCTGTTTTTTTCGTTTTGTTTTATCCTTGTTGCTCTTCAACAGCGACGTGATAACAAGATAAAACGCACCCTTGTGTGGCATATTTCATATTTTGCATCGCTCTTGATTTTCCAGTATGCGATACTCGGTTGCCACCCGTTCCTTTGCGGGTTCGCCACCCTCTGAACGCAATTACGAAGGACTTCTATCGAGAAGGATACGCAATTATATCACTACCCCTTTCCCCCACTCAAACTTTGTCAAAGAATACTTTGGAGATTCCTTGGTTTTTGAACGTTCACTACCACAATAATAATTGGACTCTTCAGTTTGAATGGGGATCCTAGTGGTTGACGGAGGGTTTGGGAATACTTTTCGGCAATTACAATCAGCATTCTTTTGGAAAAAATTTCAATTTTTTCCACAACAACGCGCCCACTTACATATGCGTCTCCACACATTCACGTTCTACCGGGTGGAGCTGTACACACGTGGAGAAAAACTTTAACAACTCTGAAAAACTGAAATGACGACAAGAAATTTAATGAGCCATATTGAAGCCCTGGAAAGTTATAAGGAATCTTTGCTGCGGTTTGGAAAGAATCTGACAGACGAGAAGAGATCCCAATTAACTTTAGTTTGCCACAAGTTTCCAGCAGCCATATAAGTATATTTGATCTAAGCATTGTATGATATTTTGAACGGAATGTTTCTAGTTGGATTCCGGAGTGAGTGGAAATCTGGAAAAAAGAAGAAGAAGGCAGGCGCCGATGGTGAAGGAGGATATCAACAAATGTCATTTAGGATGAAAATCATAAATTCAAATTTAAAATGGAAAGGTCATAGTGGGGTAGAGGGAGAGAGAGGCAGAGAGGGAGAGAGGGGGGAAGATACGATTTGACAGGCGGGGGGGGGGGGGGGGGGGGACACGACACGAGAGATACGACACTAAATAGACAACGCACGCTGGAAAAGAGGAGGCATACTTAGGGAAGGGTGGTAGAGGGGGAAAGGGGATTGCCGTAGGACAGACAGAGATATAAGACTAGATAAAAATTTACAATATAAAAGCCCTATAAAAATAAGGCAGTAGGTAGTATATAGGTGTATACATAAGTAATGTGTAGATAAAAATTTATAATATAAAAGCCCTATAAAAATAAGGCAGTAGGTAGTATATAGGTGGATACATAAGTAATGTGGCTAACTATGTAGTTAAGTAGACAACATATGCAAATAGCACCACACGCTTCACATATCACACACTTAACACACATTAAGCAATTAAATCCGCTTTGTCCTAGTTTTAATTGGAGTTTTAATTTAATTGAAATTTTATATTATAATTAAAGTTACATACACGCATACATTTATTTTCTACGTTTTGAAACAAAACGCACGACACAATAATTTTTTTCTTCCGTCTTCAATGACGACGGACAATTCTCCGACTCCGTCTAGGATTACAGTTGCGCACAAACTGCTTTTAAAATGTCGAAACGGGACGATGTTCGCACACAGACGTCTTATTATCTCCCCTTTGATCGTGCAGACCGAAGGATGCATCCATTGTTTACACGCACAATAGACGTTTTTCCCACACAACAGATGTATGCCTCGCAGTACATTTTTTGTTTATCTAACATTGAAAATGTTTACGATCTGCGAGACCTGATTGTGTGGATGTGTGTGATACAATTCTTAGAACCTTGTATTTACACAATTGTTCATTTATGGTCAACGATGGCAAAGATATTTTGTATACCCTATAGCTTCGTTACCATTGTCTGTTTTGAGTAGCACATTATTTTCTGCGTTCCATCGTAGATTTTTCCCAGATGTGTTATCTGGATTCCATGATTCGCTTGTGTATGCATTTTGTATCTAATGCACTTTTACAGGTACTCATTATATTGGATATGTTGATTAGGATTAAACAACATATGGGGCTTCACATGAAGGTGAATCCTGTTATTGGTGGGGGGTGGCCCCAAATGGGAGAGAAATAGTGGGGGGTAGGCGTTGCGTGTAACATGGAGGAAGATAGAAAAAGAACGTGAGTATCACTGTGAAAGAGATCGATTTGGCGCATAGGCAAAAGCTAGATAGATAAAATAATTAATAAAAATGTACGGACCCAGGTAGGAAGATAGGTGCATACGTAAGCTGTCGCAGCACTCTTTCTACACATAATCTTATTGAATGAGATATACTTCTTGTTAAAATAAAGGATTATTTAAAAGTGACTTATGAATATTATGTTTTAATACGAACGTATCCCTAAAGTTGTTTATGAATCTGTCAATGTCAAAATGTCAAACATACTTTACATTTTTTATCATGGTGAAGTCCTGGAAAGAACGAAGTTTAGAAGTTATTAAAAAGAACTAACGATATTCTGAGTCGGTGGTCGTAACTTTAAAGCCACTTGCGCCTTACTTCGGCAGTAATAACCATTCCACCTGGTAAAGTGGATACATTTGAATCAAAGTATTCACTGTCTCAGTGAGACGACGCATCGATCGAAGGTCCGGAAATTATCAGCCGTGTGTCATCCTGTTCGAAATGAGCGAAATCAGTATATTTTAGGCCATCAACGGGAATCGCTCAAGCCACATTGTGGCGAATTTTGATTAGCTTTTTTCTATACTTAAATATGTGTACTGCACTTGGAACAAATTTCAGCTAAATATCTCCATTATTTGGTGTTTTATTTAAATACAAAATTGTTATTTTGTGGGGGTTCTCTATATCACACGGAACCTAACGTAACCTGCAACCCATTTCAAAACATGCAAAACACATCCCAATCTGCAAGCGCATCTATCCCGAACTTGCAAGAATCCATCTCCCAATCTGCAATGAAAGGTGTTGCGGATTCGCTATTATATGCAGCGGGGAGAATCTACTGCGTAGATCGTCTAGTACTCTCCCCGACAAATATATTCACCACACTTGCCAGCAACACGGTGACAGTGCATCAACAACTGTCTTGCGTACTTGTCAATGGTTTTTTCTCGATCGCCTGCGTGTGGTTTTGGTTTGTAAATACAAAGACCTTAATTGCTGCTTATATCGCACGGTTTATTAGTTTTATTGTCAACAATTTTGCGACAAGTGTATACCCGTCAAACAACAAGGCAACCGATTACAACATTTATACGGAGTCAGCGCTATCGGCATATTGGAAATTGTACAGCTGTAAACATCGTCAGAGCGGTGTATGGATTACGCATATTTGATACACCAGTTAATTCAACTTGTCGTAAATCGAACAAGCAAGAAGAAAGTGACTTCCTGGCGACAGCATATCATCGAATGCATCGGTCACCAACAGAACCAGCGTGCAAACAGCATTGGTGCACCGTCTCCTTCCAGTGTTTCAAACCAACGGTCCTCGACGACATTCTTCGTTCGGCGGAATACCAAGGATCTCGACCGACGACATTCCTCGCTCGGCAACGAGATATCGCACAAAAGGCATTTCCCAAAACTCCCAACAGAATACAATTCAATAGAATACATTCTAAATCATCTCCCTCAATTACATCACCCCACATATAATTTTTCCCAGACCGCTTCGGTCAATTCTCTATTTAAGTCATATTCCTTCCTTGCGACGCTGTAATAAAATGCATATTCAAACCTACAACGCAACATTAACCATCACCATCAACTACACCGAGCCGCATACATTTCCCAGAAATTGCTTCGGTTAATTCTCTATCCAAATTTATTCCTCGCTTGCACCCAAGCAATTCCAATTTCCCCCGAAAACTTATGCCCGTACTTGCTCGTGTTCCCAAAACCGATTTCTCGGTACACATTGCAACCGACGAAGCTAGCCCAGCCAGTACGGCAGGAATTCCCGGAAACAAAATCCCTATACAGGCATGGCAACTCTTTCCGAAGTTCCTGGTAAATGGCAGCGAGTCGATTTTAGCTATGACTCAACCGCCACGACACGATGAATAGATTCTTTCCGTCGAGATTCATCCACTGTTGCGTCCGCACACGCACAGTCAGGTTACAACCACCGTAGAGGGCGCACAGTCGCGTGTTATCTTTCTTGCCCAAGTCGAGTCGATATTAATCTCGTTAGTTATTAATCCGCAAATCGCTGCAAGACGGGAAGGGGCCGTTTTAAATTCCCGCCGAAACTAAAACGAACAACCGGCCCCCAAAATAAAACGCGAAAACAAGGTATTCGTATCGTTAGACAGAACAGACCCCGTCTCATATCGCGCGGCCATTGCGTAACAGACAAGTCGCCGAAGGAATAGGTAAAGTACTTCGCTCGGCGCTTGGAACAGGAGCAGCGGCAACGGGAGAACAATCAAATGATCGTGTAAAATGCAACCGAGTGTTTGTCAAACCCCAAAGGGGATCTTAGACGTTCAGTAATAAAGTGGATGAACACCAGAACACGTGTTAACCTTTTTCTTATTTTCACAACTCATTGTTAACTTTCCTTTCTGTAAGTAATTGTATTTCCCTATTGTCCACCGAGTTGTACATCGCCCCCGTGGAACAAAGAAACATCGACGAATAAAAGAACATATTAAAAAAAAACAACAACGAACAAAACAAGTGTTTTCATTTCCCCCTTGGATATTTGTGGCGGACCTTCTATTTTCAGAACAATTCTTCGTGAATAACCTGCGGTGACGCAATTCGGAGGGAGCGTAGTGAATCCGTGCCATACGTTGACAACAAACACACTCCCCCACAATCTCCCTATTGACAGCCCAAATTGTAATGTCCCGATTAAAAATTGAAAATTAAGTGAGTTCGTATATCCAAGTGTGTGTGTGGTAATGTGTTATACCTACAGTGTAGCAAATGGACGTGTAATACGTATGTTAAAGATGATAACCGCTCTGGTCATCCTAGCACCAAAAAGGACGACAAGGACAAACAATCAAAGAAAATGAACTGGAAAAACTATCAAATCGCTTTCAGAGAGTTGGCGGTGACGGCGGGATGTAATTTGTTGATTGTAATCAAAAAAGTGACAAATAATCCAGAACTTTGTAAAACGGTCACGATAAGGTGTAGCGGTATGCATAATATCTATAAATCTCAGCCAACACATATATATTCAAATAAGCCAAATATTCGTGATCGAATCATGATACGAGGGTGGACTGAAATGTTTCCGACCTCAACGTGAAAGTAGCGGCACTGGTCTAATGTAGTTGTGCATCTTATGACAGTTACTCACCAAAATTTCAACCATTTTGGACGGTTAGTTTTTATTTGACAGTCGTTTGAGTGAGTCGATGTTTTTTGCTTTTTTTGGAGCCGATTCCCCCTTTGCAATCCACTGTTTTGACTGTATTTTTGTTTCGGGCGTATAATGGTGTATTCATGCTTCATCGGCAGTGATTAATCGGCGCCGAAACTCGAATTTATTGCGCCTAAACCGCGCTAACAGTGCGCGTTGCAAATGTTCACTCGAGCACGTTTTTGGTCTAACATTAGCAAACGCGGCACCCAACACGCCGACAGCTTTCTCATGCCCAAATCTTGATTTAATATGTGACAATCACCCTCTGATATCTCTCTCACTTTAATACAGTGGTCGTCTAGCACCATTTGGTCAACTTTAGCGATGTTATCGTGAGTTGTTGCAGTTTTTGGACGTCCTGAACGTCCATAGTCTCCCAAGCTCTCATGGCCACATTAAATTCAGCTGCCCAAAATTTTACGGTGGTAAATGATGGTGCAGAGTCCCCATACACAGTGTCCAACTCCTCTTTGATTTGCGTAGGCGTATTCATATATATATATCAAAAACAAAAATTTAATGACAGCTCGATACTCAATTTTGTCCATTTTCACAGAAACACACATCGACTCACTCAAACGACTGTCAAATAAAAACTATTCATTCAAAATGGCTAAAATGTTGACGAGTAACTGTTAAAAGACGCACAACTACATTCTCTTTTATTGACGAGTGGCTCGTATATTGAACCAGATGTTTATCTTCAAATGGATTTCATGGTCGTCCTTTCCAAGAGCATAAATTCTCATTCAGTTCCCAATATCTATTCCAATTAAAGCGAACGACAAATCGTATCAGCTCTTCCGGATCATCAATACCACTCATCGTGAATTTAAGCATTCCATATTCGAAAGTGATTTCGGTATCGAGTCTGTGATTTTGTTTGTTTTTATTATTAAAAGCACATCGTCTTGCCACGAACTTTATTTTGAATTAAATTTTAAATAAATCTCTTTCATGCAACGGTGGGATTACGACTTTCTCCGTTTTCAACCGTGCAGATCGATTGATACATTTTTGAATTCTTTTTACTATTTGCTTTTGCATTTCATTACAACCAGGGTCACCCATCTATGGATATAATCCAAACAATGTTTAAGATCACAGAGCTTTTTGTTTACCAAAGATTTGGCCGAATGTTCACACTGTATTTACCAATTGATCGCCAGCACTTGGATGTGTGTATAACGACCCTAAGGAACTTGTGTTTACACAAGCATGGATAATGACCAATGACATTTTTGTATATTTTATTGATATTATTTCCAAATAATTGCTCGTTTTATGAGTAGTTCTATTTGGCTAGTCAGACCCAACAATATTGTTGTCGAAACCGAAACCCGCACTCTAGTGTCGACAGTCAACCGGATGCCCCGACACGTAGAGTTGTCGGCCCGCATGACTAAAGATCAGGGATCGCATCACCCGTGCAGAAATCAACGAACCAAGAGACAAATGCTCTCGCAACCAGATCGAGCGTCTAGAAGAAAAGCGGAAGTTGAAGCAGCAATGGTGGTCCCCAAGCAAAAGCTCGAAATAGCCGAAGCAAGACAAAGATGGCACGAGTAGAATTTGCACTATTGAAAACTAGCTCTGAAGTGAGCTCAATACCGGGGAACGGATCCGACGAAGAAGAACCTCAATACATCCATTTCTAATCATGGCTCAACCAACCGAAACCGATCGAGGTAGAGAAGGTAATGCCGAATCGCAGCTACACAAGAAATAGTGACATCTAGGACCTAGCCCAAGCAATGATAAGGCTCACCCAAAGACCAGAGCGAAGAATGGCTGGCATTCCGAAGTACGTACGATGACACAGTGTTTACTAAGAAGTCTCCAATTCGTCGAAAATCCCAAAGAGGGCATGACTGGTCAGGGAACTCAATTTGGAAGACCAGAAACCTTGTCCGTAGCGGAACTAAAGAAGCTCAAGCTTGTGCCACGAGTTACAGAAGACCCAACTGAGATATGTATATTCTGCAGCCATGTGATCCACTTACTCGCCACCATTAAAGCACTTGGGAAGGTGTAGTACCTAAGCTCACCACCATGGAGGAATAGTTAACAAGATACAGCTGAAGTCAGTGATGAAGCACAGATCGTTTATGTACCACCACAGTCATGGCAAGGAAGAACGATCAGAGCTTACATTTCTCTGCAAATTTTTGGAATTAGAAGCCGACATATATGCCGACTTCGTTCTACTCGAAATATCCTGGAATATAAAGGAGCAACCACTGACGAAATTCTTCGAATTTCCAAGGGGACCGTCCATGCAATCCAAGCAGACAAAAACCCACAGTACCGAAATAACACAGGGTGCCCGATACGCCACGAGAAAGATTGAATCCTTGAGTGTTCCAAGTTCAATAAGGTCAGCACCAGTTGAAAATGGGAAATCAGACGAACCTCCACCATAGATGTTGCAGGACAAAGGGGGAAGACAACACAACACCACGCTCCGACCGAACAGCGATTCCAGAGACGAGCCGAAGAGACCAAGAGGGGGAATTATTACGTCCGTGCGCACCAGCAAGGTGTAGCTAAAGATGGTACCTATCGCCGTTTACAGGCCAAAATGATCAATCCGGCTCTTCTCGATGAAGGATCCACCATCTCATTATTAGATTCGGCAATTGCCACGAAGATCGGCGTAGAAGGCAGACGAGAAGCGCTAATAGGACAACATAAGACTTATAGTAACGAGGAAATTGAAGAAAGAAAAGCTTCGAACCAGTCGCCTGCCTCACGACTTTAGGTTGGGTCTTGCATGGTTGCGATGCCAGGAATAGCGCACCAATAAAATTCATCATACTGGAGGTTGAAAGAAAAATGGAAACGCTATTAAGACGTCACATCAAAATCGAAGTGCTTGTAGTGCAGCCCCGACACCCGGGTAACGACGCCGACAGAAGAAGGTTGGAGGTACAAGAAACGACCACCAGACGACTACAAGCGGAAGCTTCGAATCAGGGTCATTAAGAAAAGAAGAGAGGACCAAGTCTTGCCCAACCGGGCATACAGGCGCGACATCAACATCGAAAGGAAATTGGAAAGGACGAGAATCTAAAAAGAATACATGAAGAACACGTAACCTATTGGACAATGGTTACGGAGAGAAGGCTCCTACTCAAACGATCGGAGGGAGAATTGTCTATCTCCCTCACTTTGGCGTAATGCACCTGTTTGAGAGCAAGCCACGAATAGCGCTTGATGCAGTAACCAAGTTCGAGGTAAAAGCGTCAATGAAGCCTTGTTATCGGCCCGCACCTCATCCAATCATTTTTCAGTGTATCGGTTAACTTGAGAGAGAAACCAGTCGCTATCGTCGCCGATATAAAAGTCATGTTTATCCAAATTCAGATGCGCGTGGCAGATCGGGACAGCCTGCGATTTTCTTGGTGCAGTGGAGATCGGGAAGAAAAGCTGGAAGAATGCCGTATGGCTTCCGTGATATTTGGAGCCACGTTATCACCATCGATTGCGATGTATGTGATGAACAGAAACACCTAGGAACCTGAAGGGAACATCGATCAGGGACACAAGCGGTGAGTGAAAACCACCACATGGACGACTATATGCAAAGCTTTGCAATGATAACAGAAGCCACGGACGTAGCAAAAACAGTACAAAGGATCCACACCAAGGCCGGATTTCGCCTAAGGGGATAGAGGAGCAATAAACCAAAAGCAGTGGAAGGAATCCAGGAACAACCCGAAACAGGTGTTCGGAATTCACAAAGGAAGACGGACCTAACTGGCTGACGATCGAAGACACCCTGCCGTTAAACACCCCCCCCCCCCCCCCCCCCCCCCCAAGTACTCAACGGGAAAAGGCATATCCTACCAAGGGGGAAGAAATTAGCGTGGTAGTGACCACCTTCGACTCACTGGGATTCGCAACACCGGTGCTCGTCCAAGTGAAGAAGCTAATATATGATATATGACGTATCAAAATCGGATGCGAAGAAAACACCATGAAGAAAAGAGGGGTGCCTGGGCCGAAGGAAATGTGTCTTCTCACGGAATTGAGTATATTACGATGCGTAATCCCCCAACCAAGAAGACGACCAACTGCACACGTTTAGAGATACCAGCGAGGAAAGCCATGCATCAGCAGTTTATTGGAGAACAGTGACACCCGGTGAAAGAGCAAGCGCGATTTTGGACGCCGGTAACCCTCAACACCTATGAAACCAGTATCGATATCTTGACTGGAGTTTCAAGCAACCTTATTCGGAAGCAGGTTGGCAACTGCAGTTGAAAACGTACTCAAGCTCAATATACGAGTATCAAAAAAAAAGTTTGGCCTGACCCCAGTATGGGTCTACGTTGGTTAAAATTGGAATGACTGGAAGTAAATGGCGGAAATCGAAGAACTCATAAGAACTCATCTCCAGACGACTGGTGATGGGTGCCAATAAGATATAATCCAGCGGATGATGCCACAAGAGGTACATCCAACGGGTACGTTAGTGTGAGATGGTTCCGAGCTCCTACCGCCTTGTATGAAGATGAAGGTAAACGGCAAAACTGACGTTTTATCACAAGCGGAATTATTAAGCAATGGCCGCAATAAAGGTGGTGGAGCCGTTCATATCAAATCCAGAGGAATTCTTCAGTTGACTGCGTCTACTGCGTCCTCGTATAGAGTCTGAAAGTGAAAAACCAAAGGCGGAAACAAATCGACAAAGGCGGCAAGGACAGGAAGTGTAAGTCTCAGAAGGTACCGAACCGAAGGAAAGACCTCCCACGCCCTCTCCCGGGAAAAACGGAAGTAGTGTGTGTGTGCGAGGCTGTTTCAAGTCTCCATTTAACCTGCACATTGCCACGTTTAATGCCCTGGCGTACGGTTTGATGATTTTATTTTCTGATTTACTTTTGGTACTGTGTTCTTTACTACAGTTGCGTGTTTGTGTGTGTCTGGTGGAACTGCTCATTTTCGACCCAGTTGCGAGTTTTCTAATACATATGGAAATCCTCAATAGTCAATCCTATTTTCAAAAACGACGACTGATCTGACCACGAGAATTATAGAAGAACAGCAAGATATTTGAAAAAGTTAAAGAGTTTAAATATCTGGGAATAATACTGACGGCCAGTAATTAAATGTCAAAGGAAATTGACAAAAAATGCATTTCAGTAACGCTAGTTGGTACGCAGTCAGAAAAGTGGTAAAATTGAAACTGCTATCACCGAATATATAGCTCCGTATTTATATAACCATAATCATGCCGATTGTTCTATACGGATGCGAGACATGAGCGCTTACAAAGTAAAGAAGAGAATAGATTCCGCGTATTCGAGAATAGAGGAGTATCTTCGACGGTGGATATGATAAAGAGACAGGACAATGGAGGCAGTTCCACTACCGCGAATTGGAGGAGCTATACCCAAAACCTACAATAGTGATAATAATCAGGTCGCGGAGATTAAGATGCGCCGGGCATGTAGCGTGTTTTATTTTATCCATGAAATTTATGAATTTTCTGAGGTTATTCACATTTCTAATTCGTCTTTATTATTATTATTTATTGGCCTGTAGGAACCCGGAAGTTCATGACCTCACCGACTCGGCTTTGCCATCGTTCCCTGTCCTGGGCACTCTCCTTCCACGCTTGACCATTCGATCCGATCTCCTCAAGGTCAAACCTAACATTGTCCTCCCATCTCCGTCGCGGCCGTCATATCGGTCTCTTTCCCGTTGGTCTACCGTCAAGAATTCTATGCACGGTCCTATCGTTCCCCATTCGCGCCACGTGTCCGGCCGATCTTAATCTTTTCGACTTGATTACTCTCACTATTGTAGGTTTGCGATATAGCTCTACCAATTCGCGGTTATGGAGTTTCCATCATTGTCCTGCCTCCTCGTCATATTTACCTCCAAAATGCCCCTCAAAACTTTATTCTCGAATACGCGGAATTTGTTTTCTTCCCGTTTTGTGAGAGCCCATGTTTCGCATCCATATAGAACAATCGGCATGATTATGGTTCTATAGACACGGAGCTTTATGTTGCGTGATAGCAGTCTGGATTTCAACAGTTTACTGACTGCGTGCCAACTAGCGTTGCCGGAATGCAGTCTCTTGTTAATTTCCATCGACATTTCGTTACTGGCCGTCAGTATCGTCCCCAGATATTTAAATTCTTTAATTTTTTCAAATATCTTACCTCTGACGTTTATATGTGTTCTCTGAGATCCACCTGCTCTCGCCATAATCATGTATTTTGTTTTGTCTTCATTTATTTCTAGGCCCACCTCTTCTGCCGCTTGCATGATGACCACCGTTTTTACTAACAGT
Organism: Microdon myrmicae; assembly: GCA_963931805.1. NCBI lineage: Eukaryota > Metazoa > Arthropoda > Insecta > Diptera > Syrphidae > Microdon > Microdon myrmicae. The sequence continues at coordinate 18,694,121 of OZ007497.1, forward strand.
TTCTAGATTATCGCCCAGAACGGCGATCTCATCCGCATATGCGAGCACTTGTGTGACCCCGTTCAGGTATGATCTGGCCATGTTGTCGTCTTGTACTTTTCTGATAACATACTCGAGCACGAGATTAAAAAGATACGGTGATAGACCATCTCCCTGCTTTAGTCCGTCCCGGATTTCAAATGGTTCTGAGAGGTGGTTTTCTATTCTGACTCGCCCTTTGTTTTCGTTCATGCAAATTTGAATGAGGGCGGCATATTTTTTTGGGACTCCCAGCTCAACGAGAATATGGTAAAGTCTCTGCCTTGCGACTGAGTCGTAGGCTTTTTTGAAGTCAACGAACAGTTGGTGAACCGTCTGTCTGTATTCCCACTTCTTTTCCAGCAGTTGTCTTATTGTGAACATTTGGTCGCTTGTTGACCGGTTCCTACGGAATCCACATTGGTAGTCTCCCAGTATCTCTTCTGCGTACGGTGTGATTCTCGCCAGAATGACATTTGTTAATATTTTGGATGCGGTTGGGAGCAATGATATTCATTTGTAGTTTTCGCAGTCAGATCTGTCGCCTTTTTTGAAAAAGGGGATGACTATTGAGGTTTTCCATTCTTCCGGAGTGACTTCCTTATCCCATATTGTTTGGATGAGCTGGTGGATCTTTCGAGCGGTTGCCTCTCCTCCATGCTTCACAAGCTCTGCCGGTATGCAGTCGACTCCGGGAGCCTTGTTGTTTTTCAATCGCTTTATTGCGTCTACAACTTCGTTGAGAGACGGCTCTGGGATCTGAGGCTCGGCTGTATGTACGCTTGGTGCATCTATCTGTGGTTGATCGGTGCGTACATTCAGCAGGTTTTCAAAGTACTGTTTTCATCTTGTCACGATATTGTTTGTTTCTGTGACCAGACAGCCGTTTGCGTCTCGAATTATTTTGACTCTCCCTCGGTAGCCATTTCTAATTGAATTTATGCCGACATACATACCTCTGATGTTCTTTGCCCCAGAATTTTCTATGATTTTTTCGATCCGAGTCTTCTCCCATTCGCGTTTTTTGCGTTTGAAGAGCCTCATTGTCTCTCTCCGAATTGTCGCGTATCTTTCAGCGTTGACTTCATCATATCTTTCTAAGTGGATCGCTCTGAGGGGTTTCTAATTTTTCTGGTTGCTACGAAGTAACCCCCCGTTGTTATTCCGCTGAGAAACCAGCTAAAATAAATACGTATACAAATAATAAGCATACAAAGCATACATTCATGAATTCGAAATATACACTCACTTACTGTTGTAAGGACAACTCAACTAATAAATTCAAGACAATCATGCCAGAGTAAAATACACTCACTTAGACAACGGCTCAAAGTAGGCAACGGCGAGTTGACTCTGGCAAGCTTGAGGTCAAAGTCGAGCTTTCAAACACATCGAGCAATTGAAGGAAATCTGGAGTATGTTCTTGGGCAACAGGAGAAAACAGTGAAGATGACCATCAATTTGATCCGTTGCCAGCCGAACAAGGGTTTTCTGGACAGTGACTCCGCTGTTGCGAACTTCGTCTGATAGACCTTGGTTTGACAAAAAATGCGAGCTGATTACAGCGGCAAAAAATGGAGCTAAGCAATGGCGCTCCAATCCCACCGATGTTAACAGAACGAATTTTGTTAGAATCAGAAACGCGTGCAACCAGGCGATTGATACCGCGAAAAAGGCTCACAACGACAGGGTGATCAATAAGCTCCTTCGGTGCCTACCTGGTTCGCGCTCCTTCTGGTCAATGGCAAGGGCTGTCAGCAGTAACTTTGCATCCTCCTCTTTCCCTCCGTTGGTGAAAGACAGCGGGACGTTAGTCACGAATCCAAAGGATAAAGCTAATGTGTTCGCGAATTTATTTTCCGCGAATTCCAACCTCGATCCCGGCCTTTTGGAGCCGCCTGTGATCTCGCCGGTACAGTCTTCCATGCGGGATGTGAGATTTCGTCCGCGCACTATTCAGCGCATTCTACGTGAACTGGATTGTAGGAAGGCAACCGGCCCGGACAGAATACCAGCAATAGTCCTTAAGAACTGTGCTCCAGCACTATCGCCGGTTCTTGGCAGACTCTTCTGCTTATCTTATGCACGGAGGACCTTTCCTGCCTGCTGGAAAATCGCTCGAGTTCAGCCAATCCCAAAGACGGGAAAAAAGTGTCTCCCACAAAATTACCGTCCGATAGCATTACTGTCTATTTTATCTAAGGTAATGGAAAAAGTCATCAATACAGAGTTGGTTAAGTATTTGGAGTGCAACGGTCTTCTGAATGATCGTCAATACGGATTCCGTGGCAGGCGGTCCACAGGAGACCTTTTGACACTTATAACCGATATATGGACATCTGCGATTGAACGGCATGGTGAGTCAAGGGCGGTCGCATTAGATATCTCCAAGGCTTTTGACCGCGTCTGGCACGGGGCATTGCTTAGCAAACTTCGTTCATATGGACTTTCCCAACAGCTTTGCGACTGGACGAGGAGCTTCCTCGAGAATCGATCGATCCGGGTTGTTGTGGACGGCGAGTGTTCGGATCTGTATCCTGTTAATTCGGGGGTGCCCCAAGGTTCTATTTTGGCTCCAACCTAGTTCTTGCTTCACATAAATGATTTGTTGGAGACAACGGATAACAAAGTGTTCAGTTTTGCGGATGATAGTACGCTTGTTTCCTCCTTTTCCAGTGATCGGCCGATTGGTGAATCAACGTCGCACCAGCTGAGATATAGACAGATTGACTCTCTGAATCAAGATCTGGATAAAGTCCTGCAGTGGGGAAAGACCAATCTTGTCGACTTCAACGCAGCGAAGACCCAGTATACAACATTCACAAAGAGAACTGCATCATCGGTCCCACAGCTGATGATGAATGGCTGGACGCTCGAGGCTGGGGAAAGTTTGAAATTGCTCGGCTTCACGGTCTGTGGGAATGTATCATGGCATAAACACGTATCGGGTATCGCCAGATCAGCCTCAGGAAAACTGAGTTATCTTTTTAGAGCCAAGAAATATTTTACTCCGGCCCAACTTCTTCTCCTATATAAATTCCAAATTAGACCCGCGCTCGAATATTGCTCTCATGTTTGGAGCTCGGCTGCTAAACATACCCTCGACCTACTTGAGAGCGTACAGAGACGAGCGATCCGCCTGATCGGGGGCTCGGTGCTGACGTCGGGACTACAGTCGCTATCACATCGAAGGCGCGTAGCCAACCTCTGTCTGTTTTACAGATATTATCACGGGTGCTGTTCTTCGGATATTCTTGACATTGTTCCACGCAATTCAGTTTATATGCGCTCCACAAGACAATCCGACGGATCGCACCCGTTTGTGGTTCATCTCCCGACGGCGCGAACATCCCTGTATCAGAACTCGCTCCGTTACAGAGCGGGGAAGCTGTGGAACTGCCTTCCCACCCGAGTGTTCCCGGAGCGTTACAACATGCAACTGTTCAAAAAGAACCGCAACAGTTATTTGATGGCATCTCGGCGCTATAGGTTCGCCTCTCCCGAGAGAAGTCTAATAAAAAAAAAAAAAAAAAAAAAAAAAGAGATGCTTCAATGAAATTGCTGTTGCGGTTTGAAAAAGTAAACCAGGTGCAGTTGTGAAGGTATTCTGAGAGCGGAAAGTAGTGGAACTTAAGACGACACAGCAGTGTGATCGGTTTGAAAAAGTAAATCAAAGTGCAGTTAATAATTAAATTAGTCTTATTCTGTTTTTAAAAATCATTCGTTCGTGTCAAGGTATTAATAAATATAATGAATAAATTGGGATAAAACCCCGTATCTTATTTGCTGTCTTTCGAGGAAATCTCGTACAAGAACACTTTGCTGTCTTTCGGGGAAGTCTCGTACAAGAACATTTTGCTGCCTTTCGAGGAAGTCTCGTACAATAACATTTTGCTGTCTTTCGGGGAAGTCTCGTACAAGAACATTTTGCTGTCTTTCGAGGAAGTCTCGTACAAGAACATTTTGCTGTCTTTCGAGGAAATCTCGTACAAGATCACTTCATCATCATCGTCATCATCGGCACTACAAATAGTTGAACCAGCCTTGGCCTTATTTAGCAAGTCCTAAGGCTTGTTAAATTTTCCATAATGATCTGAGTTTTTTTCTGGACAAGGTCATTAGTCTTGCGCCAGAGGCTCCCCGACGGGGAATCGAACCCCGGTCTCCCGGGTGACAGGCGGGTATACTAACCACTATACTATCGAGGAGCCCGAACCGACATACCAACTCCCACAATTATCACAACAGTAGTTCGCTCTACTATGGCGCTAATATTGAACGTATAGATCGACGCTTCCTCGAGCTGTCCATCAAATTTATCGAAAATCTTCCCAATAATCCCAACCCGATAATAAATGCGCTCACATCAACTCCGTCAGATAACCGAACTGCCTACCCGAACTGTCTCCACATCAGAACGCTCTTCACCTCTGGCAGGTTGGTTAATAACTCTAATGAGATTGTATACCACAATACAGAGCTTTCACCTCACCAATTTAAATATAGTAATATTCAACCCTTCTCCAATATTCGATAGTATAGTGGTTAGTATACCCACCTGTCACCCGGGAGACCGGGGTTCGATTCCCCGTCGGGGAGCCTCTGGCGCAAGACTAATGACCTTGCCCAGAAAAAATAAATCATTATGGAAAATTTAACAAGCCTCAGGACTTACTAAATAAGGCCAAGACCGGTTCCCGGTTGTAGTGCCGATGATGATGATGATGATGAATATTCAACCCTTCTCCAATATTTTGCGTTTCAACGAACAAACGGAAAGTAGTTCCCCAACCCACACCCCTGACTGACAATATCCTCACTAGCCCATTGATCACTATGTTACCCCCTTCCACACCACACTAACTTATAAATCCTTGGCATGACCTAATGCAAAGGCACACGCATGCAAACAAGGCATATCGCTTAGCTGTCGTCCAATGGTTATGCAATCATAAACATCTTAACGTAGATTGCTCGCTAGATGTTTATGATTCGAAAAGCCTAACAAAGGAACGATACCAATCCCATGGTTCCTTTTTATTAGCCATTGGAAACACACAAGAGCATTGTTAGCTTAAGCCAGATGGCTAACCTAAATAAATCCCATAGTCCGTGCACCCATCCAAAGTGCGTGCGATCCTTTGCCCGCATGCCAGATGTGTAGTGCAAATAAACTACGGAAAGATCGGAGAATAAGCGGCGGCATCCGATCCTGAAACAAAAGAAACATGATTCCGACCACCAGCAACGAATGGTGATCATGATGATTATTAGGTAAGATTTCTCCTTTCCAGACCCTATGGCAAATTCTCCTTTTGAGATGCAAAGGGAAATTTTATGCTGTTAACAGATACGATGGGAAAGTCTGTTAGCAGATTGGATGGGGGAAATTTCCTTTGCAGATGGGGGTTGAGTAATTCCAATGGGATATTTTTAGGATGGAGACAATTAGTCTTTATCGAACAGTCGATCATATGGAGTCGTGAAGAAGAGTCACTTGGAGCTGCAGTGTAGAGAGGTTGTAGGGGTACGAAGTCGTGGCACCGGCATGGGTGCGAGTTCTACTTCGTCCCACTACTTCACTGAATGTTCCGCCGATTAATAAGTTGCAAATTATTAAAGGGACAACGCAAGAGTCACTGAGGTGATTGTATGATTTTCATTTTCAATTAAACAGAAAAAAACATATATTTTACTTCTAGTTTTATTTATGAACGGAGAACTTGACAGAAAATATTTTAATACACAAGTAATAAGCCTTACGAGTATACCTTGTAAATTATTTAATATAGGTAAATTTTAACCGACTTCAACTTTTAAATCAATTTAAATTCCTTATGCTTAATCCGCACTGTTAATTCAACTTATTAGGACACGACACTCGCCACAACTCGTAGAATATTTTAATTACGCTTCTCCGCTGCCGGCGGAGAGCGGGAGTGCTGCGACCAGCGTGGTCGAAGGATGGAATAAGACTCAGCGATCGTCATCTCATGCAGAGATGATTTCGCTAAGGAAAAAAGGAAGAGAGAGAAAAACTTTTCTCTTAAGGGTGTGACCACTAAGAAAATCCGATCTTTTTGGTGCAGTGGTATATGTGCGCGATCGAACAGATTCAATGTTGTTGCACGTGTTCGAAAGCAGTGATACGACGAAACAGGCAGGCGAAAAATGGGAAAAATGACCAAATGCGCAGTTGGTAATGCGGGTCATTGTTTACGCGATGCCTCGTCGCTATTTTCGGCGTTGGGAGAAAAGGGTGCTAAAAGCAAATTAGATGTTTATGGCATCTCTAGCTGCAGCAGAAACCGGGTTCATATTTGCATTAAGAAATGCTGGAGAATTTGGTTTCAGCGTCTATTGCGCTAATTATATGCAGCTGCTTGGGCTGTTTATTGATAAGACAAACAAAAAAGGTTGCCAGGCAATGTATATGAATAGGTACATGACACGGCTGAGAAAACAGACGGCGCAGTATTTATAATCCCTGTCATGACGGTTACATTGAATGCAATCTGAATCATTTTGTTTACAGGAATTTGTCTAAGGAAATTTGACTGGCGACGTAGATGCCGAAATTGATTGGAAATTCCTGGTAAGTTAATATAAATAATAAAGAAATCTTAAGGAGCAATGGTGTGCGAAGAGAATGCATGAAGGTAAGTTTTCTTTACAGGGACTTAAAGATCATAGATTTGATCTCTTAAATGCGTGCAGCATTTGTAGGTCATAATACTGTTGCATTAGCAAACTAAAGGGAGTAGGGTAGTAGTTATGGGGGTAAGTAGACCGTAGGGTTTGGCGGAACCGCTACAAGGTCGTCTTGGAAAACCGAGAGAAGAGGAGTATTAGTTTTCGTGTACGTTGATGTGAGACTTAGTCCTGAAAGGTGTTCGATTCAGCACCGTCGCAAATTCGTGTTTTTTTTTGTAAAGTAATGTCGAGTGTCAAAGTTGTTGCATTTCGTTTAAGTGATGAGTAGCGTTGACCAAGTTTAATGTGCCAAAGTTTCCTTAGCGGTACCGTGCCATCAAGATCATGAAAACGCTCGGCGAAAGTTAGCTCGTAGTGCATAAAAGAAAACTTTGTAAAAGTTGCTCATAGAATCGCCACGGGTGATCCAGCGTTGTTAATTGATGTCAAGTGGCAATAAGAACTGGAATTCGAACTAAAAAATAATAATAATAAAGATCAAAAACTATTAGACTCCGTGTTTTACTTGTGTGCTGTTTTCCGCTCCAGTGTGTTCTTCTTAGTGTGTGGACAGTGTTCGGTGGGACACTTACTACGGATAGAAACGCAACGCCAAATTGGTGACTACGACGTGATCTGTAAACACAGCACACACTTTTCCGTAGTAAACAGGACTTCACACACGATTATGACTTCCGCATAGAGCACCGGCACACTCGCTTGCTCCGACGATCTCTCGCTCCGTCGTTCGCACATGAAGCTGATCTTAACAAAGTTACTGAGGAGGGAGTAGTGTGGCGTCTCTAACAGATACACACACAATACACAAGCAAATAGTGAAGAACATCGAACGAAAATCGAATAAGAAAATACATCAGAGCCGTATACCATGGCGATAACATAACAATTTACATCAGTGGAATATACTTGCGTTTAAAGATCTAAACACCGCCAGTAGCCTGATGGGTTACGCTTTGGATCAATTTTTGGTGATTCTAACTGTCATAGCGTCAGTTCGAATCACACGTTCTCCACTATCATTATAAACGCAATAACACCCTACAACAACCCCTGCAACAGACGTTATAACCTAACCACATCCAAACTGTGAGTAACCCGTTATACTATTATTCTATTTGCGTAATATTACTTACAACAGAACAAGCAGAACCCTTGAAGTCGAATCGTACTGGGAAACGTCACAATGCCTTTCGTCCAGAGCAGAGTCTGGTTTTGGAGGCACGGTACACTGACAAAAGGAAAGAGCTTGCATTATGGTCACCAGATGTTTCGCCAAAAGATCTAGTTCGCGAAATTAAACAATTGGAAACGCTTACCTAGGATCTATACTGAAATTATTTTTGAGATGTGTGTAGCGAGAAGATAGAAAGGATAAAATTGTTTTTGTTTGTTTTGTTTTATATCCACATTTATTTAACATTTCAATTACATATTTTATTTAAGACTAACTTCTGTTAACTTCTATTTTACAAATATCATTCTTATATTAACTTACTGGCTCTTCGCAAGCACTCTAAATTATACATTGTCATTTTTCTTATGCCTTTCGGCGTGCAATAACTATTGTTTTTATCACATGTCACAATATTTGAAATGTTTTCATTCTAAAATGTATTCTACTGTTTGCTACATCATGTATTATTTATAATTTTGTTTTTTTTTTTAATTACATACATTGACAAGCAAAATAAAAAAAAAAAAACGAAACAAAACGGACAAACAAACAAGGAATACAAATAAAAATTTAAAAAAAAAAATAAAAAATAAAATACAATTAAAAAAATAAAATAATTAAAATTAAATTAAAAACAACAATATAAAAAAAAATTAAAATAATTGGGAATTGGGGATATGGGGAAGGAAAGCGATGCGCCTGAGAGGCATACTATGTTTGGGGGCGTATAGTCCTTTCCTCATCACTGATCCACCACCAGTTGGGATGGGATCGATCTTTTATTGATTTATCTCTTTCACCGATCACCATACTAAAACACAGGCGATCTGGAAAATTAGAGATCTCGTTATTGTGGAGAATTCGTTTATCCCTGGCACCACGGAAAGCGTGGTAAATAAAAGGGACTCCACGTTTTTCTTGGATAAGTTCTTTTTTATCCAAGAAAGAGGAGGCTTCTGGGGGAATGAACCCATTCTGGAGAGTACTCTCCATATACATATCATTGGGATAGAATACTCCCGAAATGAGATCATTTTCACTGCATATTGCCCTTGTGGTGTGACCACAAATAATATTGATAATGGAGTTATCTATTCTGTTTAGTTCTGATTTGTCATACAGGACTTTATTGGAATAGTATTTCTTATATTGCGACTCTGGGGTTCTCCACATTCCGAGGCAGGAACGCAAACACTGCCTCTCGAACACCCGAAACTTCTCCATGTAAAATGGGGATATGTTGTACCATACCTGGCAGCCATACACTAATATTGGTGGGATGAATGCCGAGTATGAAATTATTTTCACTTTGGGGTCCAGAAGTCTACTACGGAAGAGACTCCGTGTCATTGCATATGCGTTTTTAGCTGCTGTAAGAGCAGCTGCTGTATGCTTATCAAAGTAAAGATACTGATCAAGACAGATTCCAGGGTATCTGACTACAGTTTTTACTTGTAGAGGAAGATGAGTACTTCCTGCAATGGAAAACGTTTTTCAATTCCGTTTTGTATCCATTTATACACTGGACAGGGGCATTCTGAAAAGGATAGTCTCTGTTTTTTGAAAATTTATTTTTAATTTCCAGTCGTCGCAAAAACGTTTGATTTTGTTGAAATGATCTTGCAGAAGTCTGTTGATGGCATCAATATTTTCTCCAGATCTATACACCACAATTTCGTCGGTATACGCAATTGCATGGTTGAGAGAACCCACTAGATCACTAGTGTAAATGTTAAATAAAATGGGAGAATTCACTGCTTCCTGTTGTAAGCCGTTTTTGATGTGGAAAGCCTTTGTTAGAGATTATATCGCCACATTTCACCACAAATTGTTTACCCATTATCATATTGTTGCGAGCTTCAGGTTCGCTGGATTAATTATTTTAATAAATAAGAGCCTGTGGGGTACGAAGTCTGTGTGCTGGCGTACGACACGGGGTTCTACTTCGTCCCACCGTCACTAAATTGTCACAGTACACTGTCCACCGAAAGAAACAAAACAAGTACACCAGAAACAATGACAAAACATTGGAACACCCGGGGAAGCTGCGGCATGTTAAAAGAAACACAACGTTTGTGTACGTTAGTGTTTTATTCTTTTTTTTAATTGAAAGGTTTTAATTTAGACACATTTTGCAATTTGGTATATTACTTTGCTACTGTGCTACTGTACACGCAACCGACTCACTCGACTCGAATTCCGTCTATTGGTTACACACCGTACCGGCGCCGGTACGGTGGATGGCGGGCGAATCGCCCGCCTTTTCGGTTGAATTACGACTCAAAAATTCAATTCGCTGGCTAAGGAAATTCCGGGTACATTCGCTTTCACTGTGGTGATAACCGGATCTCATTAGAGGAGAACGTCATTGTACACATTTATATGTGTACGTCGGTTCTTATCATGGGTCGAAGCCATGAAGGGGCATAATATGCATCCAGGAGATGTGTGTTCGTTGAAACAAACAAAACGAATTTCGTGGGGATGCTAATGGGTTTCTGTTTGTTCAGTGCCGCTAGTCATGCGAAACAGATCCAGAAATATAAGAAGATTAAGGAATTTATGGCCTGAGATTTCGACTGAGCAAACATTAGATGGTAGGTGCGTTCGGGATACTAGGATGATTGAATTATTTGCCTATCGCCAGAATGCCTGATGAAGGACAGCGGTCTTTGTTTACTCATGATGTGAATTAGGAAAATAGGCTTCAGCGTCGATTGCGCTAATTGTGTGCAGCTGCTGGTTGTTTATCGCTGGCTAAAAGGTTCGACAGTCGATGTGTGCATAGATAGTTTTTATGTACACATATTGAGGCTGGGAATAGCCAACTCAAGGGTAAGATTCCCTGATATGCGGTCGTATGATATGCGAACCGATGAATTTTATTACGGGGAATTTACGATAAGGAAAGTAAGAACTCTTACAGGGGATTTGTAAGCGAAGGAATGCTTGAAAAGGTAAAAATTCTTTTGCAGGTACTTTTAGGCTGTAGATTTGATCTATGTAATGCGTGAAGCATTTAAGATGCTAATGCGAATTGCATTAGCGAACGCTTATGCAGACTTGGTTGTGGTTATGGGGGTTTTTCAGGTAAGTAGGCAGGGGGATTTGGCGGAACCGCCACAAGCCGTTACATCGATTTTTCTTTGTACACACTTTATTAGTCTGTTAATAACAACTATGAGTTGATATTTCGCTAATATTTCGGTGACTCTTCTTTCACTCGTGACTTATCGTTTAATTCCTATCGCTTCTTTACCCCGCATCTTTACTTATCGCTTCCTTCCTGCTTACTCTCTTCCTTGACCTGCGTGCGACGTATTTATACCGTTTTTCCTCATTCAGATTCGGGGTTTCGTTTCCGCCCGTTCCATAGCCTCGAATTTTCTACTGCCCATAGTCTACGGTTTTCCAGAACTTTCTAGAATACTCTAATACTTTGTTTTGGAGACCTGCCAGATATCACAGCTGATTGTCATATGCGGCACAATATCGTAGATAATGTATAATAAATATTCGGGCATACCTATATTTGATAACTTATATACCAGCCCTTCTAGCCATACGGTGTTTAAAGCCTTTTCAAAGTCAACCAAACAGGCCCCTGTGCATTGCCGCTTCGCTTTGTTCCACTGTATGTTGGAAACAAGTTTTGTCTCAGCATGAACTGTGTCATGTTGCGATTGGAAACCAAACTGGTTGTTCGGAATAACACCATTTTCCTCACACCAGTTAGTCAATCATCATCATCATCATCATCGGCACTACAACCGGGAACCGGTCTTGGCCTTATTTAGCAAGTCCTGAGGCTTGTTAAATTTTCCATAATGATTTTTTTTTCCGGGCAAGATCATTAGTCTTGCGCCAGAGCCAGTTAGTCAATGCTTTATTTATAATTGTCTCGAATACCTTACTGATGTTTGGAAGCAAACTAATCGAGCGAAGATTGGCTGGATTGCTCCTGTCCTTCTTCCTTTTGGGGATGGGATGGACAACTGGAGATTTCCATAGGGTTGGATAATATGCATTATTTAGAGCGCTATTGAACAAAATGGTCTAAGCCTTCACTACTTCAAGAGGTAAATGCTTTAGAACAATGTTTGGAATACTATCTATTCCAGAAGATTTTTTTTTTCCTTATTGGATCTGAAAATGGCCGTCAGTTCATCCCTGTTTTTAACGATAAGAAAACTTAGAAGCATGTTAACACCAGCGTATAACTAGGATTTCGTGTCCACATGTAAAATATTCACTTAAGATTTGATACTAGGTGAAGATGAGTTTGCCTTTGACGAATTTAAGTGAGTTAAAGATGTTTTCAATGAAGAGCCGATTTAATTACAATAATTTCCGATATATTTCTTGGATTCGATGTAGTTAGCGTAATTGAGGCTCTACTAGAAGAACTCTCTGACGACGTTTTCATTTCAGATTCAAATAATGTTACAACAGTATCAGTAACATCTTTACGTCCATCAGAACCGCACGATTCAATAACACTTAATTTTATGCTTTTTGGTTTACTCTACTATTTTGTATTTACTTTCTTTGTTTTAGCTTTGAAAAAAATTTAAGAATACAATTTTATTGAATAAACTATTTTACTCATTACACAACGTTTTGAGCTGATTTGCTTGATTTTTTTTTCTGTCTGTTAACAGAAGCTCTTTTTTTTGACAATTTTGACCCACACCTTTTAGATCAGGTCTTAAGATCGCTGATTGGGTGGGCTGATTTTTGTTTATATTTTGTTGTTACCGTTATCAATGTAATTCAATTCAATTCAATTTTATTTGGTAGATAATTAAATTTATGGTGTATTTTACAACTAGTACTTAAGAGATTTAGGATAGCAATTCCTTTACAACTATAATCTTAAATCTATATAACGACAATAGCACAATTTTAATGAATAACAAATAATAAATTAAGGGAAAACTACAATAAAAAACCCTTAATCTTAAGACTAATGTTGCACAGGCTTCCGGTTATTTTATATAGTAATGACCTCGATATAATTTTCATAGACAGAGTACTTATGTAGTGATTTAGGATAACGCAAGACGGGAAATGAGAACATTGTCAGAAAAAGAACGATTGACGAAGAAGTTTCGATTGATTTTGTCAATAAGGAACTCTACCGGTTTACGTTAGCGTTTTCATGTAGTTCATGTGTCGAATATTGCCATGGCAAATTCAGCAACATTTTCAATATTTTATTTTGACACCTTTGCAATTTTATTTTGTGTGTGCGAGCACAATTACACCATACAGGGGCGCTGTACAGGAGCATAGCTATCAATGCAATTGTAGTAGAATTGCCCGTGGCAATTCTCAGTAGAGATACTTGCGAATCCGTAACATAGCGAGAATTGTTATATTGTTTATTAACAATTAATATTTATATGTTGTTTCCACAAAACTTACCTCTGTGTGTGGTCTTGACTCGTTCAATTGTTCGATACAGCTGCTATTAATTATCCCTTATTATCTTTCGTAGGTTTTCCACAGACAGTTTTAACACATCGTAGGAGTTTAACAAACAGTTTATTATTCACACCACCGCGGAAATGTTTCTTTCTTTCTTCCTTCGAGACGCGTCTATTCACACCACCGCGGAAATGTTTCAAATAAATAACACAATTGTTTAGTTATTTTCAACTTTTATTTATAATCACTATTATGTTAATTTCAATATATTTTTCTCTAATTTTTCTATTTTCTTCTTTTAATCTCTTTGAATTACTCAAAGAACAAAACCGACCCGCACACGTCGACTGTTAAAACCACAAGAAGGCTGAATCTCGTGTCTTTCGGCAGATATCCTTTTTCGTTCCGCTTCCACGATAGTTATTTCTAGGAAACGGCGGAATTGGCTAATAGGGGGCGACTATGGCAAATAAAAGGAAAATGGCCATTGCAATGTGAGTGGTGTTTTAAATGGGGGTTTACTTTTATTTAAATTTGGGGATATTCCATTGTCAAGAGAAATTAGTGATTTGGAGGGAAGGGAAGGATATGTATGTGAAGACACGAGATGTTAATAATTCAAAGGGGGAGTGATAATTAAATGAACTTAATTATATAACAGAATGGCGAACGACAGATGCGAGGAAGATGTAAGGCGCGACCATGTGGAGATCTGATCAAAATGCGATAACCAGAATCGCCCACATCCGTGAAGATGTTGGGCCCGGTTTCAAGATTTTTGAAAAGAAAGGGGAAGGACGTATCTAAGGATAGTGTGGACAGGGTTAGTTCAATTGTTCTCTAACTACTTGGATGGGGGATGGTGGGACAGAAATGGTAGGTCTTGAGTGCGGTAGTAAACGCAGATCACGTCTTTGGCGTCTGATAATCTGGGTTTTGGTCGGTGTGTATGTGTGTGTGTTGGTGCTGACTTGTATTGTGTGTGCGTGTTTGTAGTGTGTCAGCAGTAGACACTATGGGATGGGTCCAGGAATCCCCTATTATAAAGGAGAATATTATTGGGAAGGATGCTTTCTTCAGTTTTGTATTGAAAAAGAGATTGTGGTGCTCTGATCCAAAGAGATCGAAAGAGAGAAGGGTCAAGAACGCAAGACTCCCGTACAAGTGGGTTCTCGCTGTTCTGAATGCTTTCGAGGTCCTTATATGCTAATTGTAGCAAGTACTCGTCGATAGGGATAATCGAGGCACCTTCGTATAGGTGAGAGTTCGGGTAATGGCGACCGTCAGGCCTTCTAAAGTGGTTGATGCATCTTTTGAGGAGTTTTCTTCCGAAGTCTTTCCATTTGGGCCGAAGATATTCAGGACCATATGGGAAATGCGTATGATATACCAGATCGGATTAGCTGCTTATAGCAGAGAAACTTAACTTTGGTGTCAACTTTGTTGACCCACTTCAAAATGTTGTGCAGTTGCTTAGACCGACCGAGGCCCTTTGAAGAATGTGGGTCACATGTTTGATGAAATTCATTCTTGAGGTATATATGACCCCAAGATATTTTATCCTGTCCTGTGGTCTAATCGTAGTACCTCCTATTTGTATTCGGATATTCTGTGACTATCGAGAAGTAGGTTGGGAGTGTTTACTACTCAGAATTATAGCTACTGCTACTACCCATCTAGGTTAAGTCGAATTTTCAATCGACTGTAATACTGATACCGTTCGTCCAGATGACGGTTGAGTCGGTTTGTTGCTGTTAGGGCTTGTAGATGACGTGTACACTAGGACGTCATCCGCATAGCAAATCTGGTTTACTCTACCATCCCCACAGGGCGAGGAATTACTTAGGTGTAGATATTAAATAAGATGGGTGTTAAAGAAATTGTGCACTAAACTATATATGCACACACAGAATGAAAACACACGTAATTAAACAAAGAAAACTAGTCTTAATTTAACTGACACTTTATTGATCTACAGAAATCTGTTCTTAAACCTTTTAAATTGGGTACACCGAGTTATATTCACAGCGAACACAGTCAAATGCAGTTTTTTGGGTTGAATCCATTTATTAATTTATGTTGAGATTCTGCGAGAACACAACACTGACACTGAATTGGATTTAGCAAGCGTATCCAAAAGATTCGAATTATTGTTCCCCTTTTTGAGCACGATGTTTTTACATAGAATATTTTCCGCGAAAGGCACTCGAGGAAGTCGTACGGTAAGCGCAAAAGTTACTCGCCGCGACTTTTGAAACGCGATCGGCCTTTTGTTTTCTGTCCGTCTAGGACGATGGATACTATCAGACTCTATTAATTTATCAATGTCCAAACCGGACGACGTTCATACATCGACACCCTTATCTCTCTTTCGGTCGAATAGACCGAAATATACATCCATCCATTGTTTACTCACAATAGATCCTTTTTGATACCCATGAGGTATGCTTTGCAGTACATTTCTTGAAAATAATAAACATTGAAAATGTTTATGATCTGCGAGATCTGATTGTGTGGATGCGTGTATACAATTTAGAATCTTGTATTTACACAAGTGTTCATTTATGGTCAACGATGGCAAAGATATTTTGTATACTTTATTGCTTCGTTACCATAGAATTATTCTCTGTTTTGCGCAGCACATTATTTTCTTTGTGCCGTCATGGATTTTTCCCAGATGTGGTATCTGGGTTCCATGATTTGCCCGTATATGCATTTTGTAGCTAATGTACTTTTACAGGTACTCATTGGGTTGGATATGTTGATTTGGATTAATCAACATATGGGGCTTCACATGAAGGTGAATCCTGTTAATGGTGGGGGGTGCCCCCCAAAAAGGGTGAGTATTAGGGGAGGGTAGGCGTTGCGTGTAACATGGGGCCTGATCCTGAATCCAAAATGTGTCGCCCTTTTATACTCTGTGATGACAGAGATTATATAACATTTTATTTGAAAATTCCAAGAAGCACGAATAAGATTTTGTGTGCTTCAATTGGAATAGGGTTCTAGGAAGTGTATAGGAATTTACTTGAATAAATTCCCACAAGGAGAAATTATGAAATGCATTTAAAATTAGGCATTTCATAATTTGAATGGTTATAGGGAATTGATTCAATGCACAACAAAAGGACTTTCGTTTAAATTTATCGTGCATATGACTCAATTGGATTGGGATGTAAGGTACTTGGAAATTGAATCAATGTGCGACAAATTAACTTTTGGTTTAACATGTCGCTCATATGATTAACTATGGGAATTGGATTGGGGTTATAGGTAATAGGAAAATGGTAGTGATTTAGGATGACTACAATAGGAATTACTGTTATTGCTCCATGGACTTACTTAATTAATTCCACTTCTCCAAATATTTAGCTCTGAGACCCACTGAGACAGATCGTATGAGTTCAGATTAAAAACAGTCTTTGAGTTGTCCAATATACACAGAGTATATAGCCGGAACCCACGAATGCTGAATACCCTGCCTTATTCTATATACGTTTACACAGCTACCCCTTCTTTTTCTCTGCCCTATGCTTTGCCATTTAAGGCAGAATCTCTTTTCTGTGAGCATTTAGTGTAAAAAAAAGTCCGTTTTTTAGCATTTAAGGTCAATTCGCTTCTTTTTCTCGCACTCTTCTTATTTGTCCGCATGCACTGTTCTTTGACATTTAAGGGTACCTCAAACTGCCTTTTGTGCACACGTGAAATAGAAGGAAACCCAAGGATCCATCATTAACCGCTTTATGATGCCCTTCCGTGAGGCATAAATATGGGATTAAATGCAGGACAATGTCCTGGAAATTACTGGAAAGAAGCACAAGGTAAAAATCGCGCAATGTAATGGTAAAAATATCGAATGGAATGGAATAAATATATCTACTTAAACTGAAGACCTTTATACATACGTCGTTAGATGGAGCACCCCTATAAGGAGTTAAGTTGCCCAGCAAATTTGCCGCTGTTCCTCAATGGCACTTTACTTATGTTTCAAATTAAGCGACCGACAATGTCGACAAGTACAACCCACAGTCTTCACTGAACATCCCAAAACTCAAAGTGCCCGTCCATCAACAAGAATATGCGCACATTAGGAATTCTGAGAATGTTTTCATTGTGACACAATACAGATGTGCCATGGTGGTACTGTCCTTCAGTTTGAAATTGAATAAATATTTCCAAAACTGTCTCTAGAATTTGTCGCTCCTGTCCGTTGCAATTTTTGTAAGTGGATGTATATAAACAATAAGGTGCAATGGCTAACTAGGACAGCAAAAGAGCCAGTCCGTGTACGTTCCACACTGGAGCCCTGAACACAAGTATACAACGTGACAGCAGGTTGTGCAAATACATGAACGTGGGCGACCAGTTTCGTAGGAAATGAACTTCATGTACTAGGTACTCCAAAAATGTTGGTATTTAATATGGACAGAGGGGATGTGCATCAGATAGTGTAATAACTTAGTGTTACCTGTATTAATTACTTCTCATTTTGCACGGCTTATATAACACCTTGATTTCGTTTTTTCATGATGCCACGGGATTTAGATCTGTTCTGTGTGAATCGGCGACAAAAAATACACCATGGCATTTTTGTCGCATACTCGAAATAATGTATCAACGTCTGAAAGCAATTCATTGTCTAAAGGGTGTTTTCGGAACTCTGATTATTTAAACACATTGTCTGCTGCGATATATCCGTAACTCTGGCAGCGAATGCACAATAATACGTGATTTAATTTTCGTATCGATTTTTAACATACATTAAATATTTAATGAATATCATTTGGTTAACTTTGCTGCTCTAGCTAAGCGATTCTGTGAAGTATTGTAACAATGGTGCTATCATCGTCTACGCCGACCATGATATTGGTATTATGGATCTGTAATGCTATGGGTTTCATCTTGATTTCCTGAACCACAGAGATACAGTCATTTAGTATTTGAATCCTGTTTTTCACTTATTATCAATAATATGGGGTGGCGCAAATTAATCATCGAATTTTGTTTTTTAATTACTTTTTTACTATATAATAAAAAATTATTTTGAGTGATTGAAATCTTCATTTGGACCTTTACAATTTTTTCTGTTAACTGGAAAAAATGATATCCGTCAAGTGGCTGCCGCCAGCGTTGATACACATTTGTACCCGTTTTATCGCATTTGCCATGACTTTCCGCCAGATTTCCGATGATAACTGGTTGCATTCCTGTCGAATATTCTCCTTAAGGGCTGCGATTGTCTAAGGCATGTTGTTCAAGTAGCCCCAAAGAAGGAAGTCTGGGATGGTTAAATCGGGCGATCTTGCTGGATATGCCAAATCCCCAAAATGGGAGATTACGCGACCAGGAAACGCTTCCTTCACGATTTCCATTGTGGCTCGTGCCGTGTGTGCGGTTGCACCGTCTTGTTGTAACCAGATGTTCCGAAGCCCCGCTCACCCAATTCCGGCAGTAAGAAGTCGTTTATCATCGCCTTGTATCGTTCGCCAGTAGCAGTGACCGTATTGCCGATGGCGTCCTCAAAAAAATACGGCCCAATCACTCCTCCCGCGTGAACGCCGCACCACACAGTGGCTTTGAGTGAATGTATTGGCTCTTCGTTCATCACATGCGGATTTTCAGTGCCACAGAAACGAAGATTTTGCTTATTGACGTAACCGCTTAAGTGGAAATGCGCTTCGTCGCTCATGATGATTTTCGGCACAAAAGCGTCCTCTTCGTTGTTGAGATTAAGGATGGCTTGACAGAAATTCACACGCCCGCCATTGCTTGACTGTTTGTATACTGCAGCTGCCTAGTTCACAAATGTCAAATATGATTGACGTACTACGCCATTTGCAAAAATAAAAACATCTTCCGATAGGGTGATTAATTTTGCCCCACCTTGTATAACAGGTGTGCAAGTAGAAGATCGGGTCTGAATTTGGTTGCATAAAAAGATACTTGAATGCATGCAATTCGCTCAGCATTTTAGACGTATGCAGCTTAGTCATTGATGTTTTTATGACTAAGTGTTTAGTCATTTACAAGGTGTCATTCCATGTGCATCAATTGAATAAGAGACACACAACAATTGTATTCTATTCTGTTCTGTTTACAAATGAAAAAATAAAAGTATTGCTCAAGCTATGGAATTAATTAATTTGACTTTGGGTGAGCATTCCTTGAGCCATTCAACAGTAAAAAGGTGGTTTGCGAGATTTCGGGAAGGAAATTTTAGTTTGAGATCGCTCCACGTTTTGACCACGAAGAACTTCAAGTTTTACTGGATGAAAATCAATGTCAAACTCAAGAAGAGTTTGCAGAACAGTTAGGAGTTTCTCACCAAAGAATCTTTGTATTTGTTCCAATAATATTGAATTTAACAAAAAAGCTGAGTTTCAGAATGGTGAGGAGACGAAAAGAGTTGCAAAGGAAAAAGGTTCCACATGGTATGAGAGACATGTCCAGGGATGTGGACTACCCAACATCGTCTCAGAAGAATACAAATTTCAACCTAGGACCCAATCTAGGGCAAAGTCACCGATTGCTTTCAACCCGGCGAAGGCCAGGACGAGCCTTGACCCTGTTCAATCCAAGTTTCCATGCAGTCTCCACGTGACACCACTGCATAGTTACTTTGGCACCTGCCAAGTAGTGAACCAATGCATGCAGCGGCATCCCGAGAAAGTTTGGCGCAAGACTAATAACCATGCGCGTAAAAAAAATTATTATGGAAAATTTAACAAGTCTCGGATATGGACCAGATACACGACGTCGACCTCGGAAATGAAAATGGGGAAACGATTTGAACATTTTCTCATGGAACGTCAGCTCACCATACAGAGCTCGAGCTTCACAGCAGCTAGCCGATGCCCTGTCCGAATATACGGCTGACATAACAGCATTACAACAAATAAGATGGACGGGGAGTGGTGATATGCAAAGAAACGAGTATGACATTTATTACAGCTGTCATGCAAAGCACCATGTGCTCGGGGTAAGCTTTCTAGTCAGCCAAAACCTGAAGCCTGTCATTATCGACTTTAATGCAATTAACGAAAGGCTATGCACTTTTCGCTGGCGAGGCAAGTTTAAGAAAATAAGCCTCATACACGTTCACGGACCTACAGAGGAGTCCCCTGATGACGAAAAAGAAGAATACTACGAGAACGTCGAACGGGCCCTCAATGCCTGCCCAAGATACGATGTGAAAATTGTTCTTGGTGATTTGAATGCGAAAATAGGTCGGGAGCCGGTTTTCAGGCACTACGGTGGTTCCCATAGTTTGTACGAGAACACTAATGACAATGGACTACGAGTCATCGAACTGGCAGCATAAAAAAACTTGGTCGTTGCGAGTATCAGGTTTCCGCGTAATGTCCATGAAGCCACCTGGGTATCACCTGATGTAGCCACTCGCAACCAAATTGACCACGTGCTGATAGATCGCCGCCACTCCTCGAGCCTGATGACGGTACGCATGTACTGAGGTGCCAACCTCGACTCGGATTACTATCTTGTTGGTACAGTTTTCCGAGCGTGGATTGCCTTACGGAGACGTATTGCATGCGCGGATCAGGTTCGACCCAACACGACTGCCTTACGTAATGAGAATATGAGTAACATCTTTCGTCATGCGTTAAGACTCGCCCTCGAAGAGCTCGACGGAGGGAGAGTAAGACCTGGGGCCAGAATGCCCGCCATAGAAGAGAAATGGTCACGCCTTAAGAATACTGTCATTGGTAGTGCCAACTCCATCTTAGACAGTAGTCGTAGAGATCGGAGCGACTGGTTTGATGATGAGTGCAAACTAGCGACTGAGCGTAAGAATGCTGCATACAGGACAATTCAGCAGTCTCATAAGACGCGGGTACGCGAGGAGTAATACAAAGAGCTCAGAAGATCTGAAAAAAGACTTCACATACAAAAGAAAAGTGCCTGCGAAAAAACCTCGTCTGTGAAATATAGAAAAGTAGAGAGCGAGGCCTGTGGGGTGCAAGTAGGTGTGCCAGACAGGGGCACGAATTCACTTGAATCCCCGACACTTGTTACTCCGAAGTTCCAGCGATTGTTCCACTGTAACACGTTCACTTTGGGCAAAATAAAACACCAGTGGTGTGGTTATGTAACAATGCTTTCTTTATTTTAACTAAGTCCTTTTAACTTGTTGGCTCTAATTGTACATTAATTTTTTTTTGACGATTCACTTTAGTTTCTATTTTATCATTTAATATTTTTTTGTTAATTTTGTTTAAGGGAATCTGAACAGAACGTGTAACTTAACGCAACGACCTCGACTCTCGTGTAGTGTGCACGCTGCAGTGATTGAAACGCGACTCGGTGCGACGTGTCCAACACCGGTGATGGATGTGAAGCGACTGGTTTGAATTAGGGATGAAGATGATTAAATTAATTTGGACACAGGACAACCAATAGAGATCACGCTTCTGCCCTCTCATTACCACGCCCGTCGAGGTGTGGTGAATACATCGGTTAATTCGATAGTCGACGAACATGGGAGAATCAGAGAACAGAAACACAAAGTGCTATGATCTCGGGTGGGTTTGGTTGTGTGTGCATGAATCAATGCAGTTCTGATGATAACCCATTGACCTAATTCGGTGAATATGGTGACCTCAGAGTGGATTGAACTGTGGGAAGGTAAAATTGAGAAGGAGAGGAAAATTTAGCTGGTGCTATTCACCTGCGAAAAGAGATCATTGATCCGCAGCGAATGTAGTGTCTGGGGAAAGTGAGTAGGACGCCGAGTTGGCTAGGGAAATCTGATCATGACAACTAAATTAAATACTTTAATAATTTCCCCAGTGATTGCATGAGCATGATTATGCAACCGCGTCGTTTGATCAGACTATGCCGTTGCTAACCGACATGATGCGATTTCCGGTGGAAATCTCATGGGTTAGAGAAATGGAGTTGCGGTATGGCAAAAAGATAGCTACTCCATTATGCATTATCTGCATAGGATAATGAGTTTAACTATGCGTCCTTTTGGGAAACATGTTTTGCAGGTGAATTACCGAACGGTGGAATAGGGGTTGATATGACGCGCTGAAAGCGGTCGAAATAAGGAGGAAATTGTGGTTGAAATTGTGGGTTGGTTCTCCATATAGTATAGTGAACCCGCACACTACCCCCCTCCCCCGCCAGTGACGTAGTCACGAAATAGTGGTAGGACGTAAGGAGTAGTGTGATGTGTAACGGAAGGAGAGTTAGGTGGCTAGGGATTGGAACTGTCGTGCTGACGAGTTCCTGGGTCGTGGGTGGGCTTGGGTCAGTATTGGCAGTGGACCTGGGTGGTACCGCGTGTGTTGTCGGCAGAGGCAAGGGGAATGCGGTGTGGTCCTCTGGCCTCTGTGGTTTGCATAGACCAACAGGTATGACGTCCGAGTAGGTCGTGACCTATCAGTAGCTCGCTCGCATCCGCCGTGATGAAGTTGCCACAGGTGTGGACTACTGAGGGGGCGAAGGGCGACCTACCCGTTGGGTATGCGCGTTTCGATGGGCGCTTCTTACCTCCGTGCGGATTTGGTTTAAATCGCGGCGGAGTGAGGACTACAACGCTAGAAGGTCGGATACGGTGACTGACTCAGGGGAGTGGTCTGAGGAAGACTCGCTGGGCCTGCGGTCATGGGTTCGGTGGTGGAAGTTAGTTAAAAGGAGTGTGCCTTCTGGAGGGTGAGGGTGGCTGAGAGGATGATGCTGCTGGAGCAGTTTAAATACGGTCAGCTAAGTAAATACGCTCCAACTTATTAGATGCTAATGGATTTGGGATACACACTGGAAATTGTATATCTGATCTTTCGTCGGCGGGAAAAACCCGAATTCTTGTCTGCATGTATATATGCTGAAGAATTCGGTTTTAGCGGCTATCCCGTTGATTGTTTGCAGCTGCGTCAACAAGCTGCTTGGCATTGCTTTTTTTTGTTAGACAAATAGATCGCCAACCAATGTGCATGTAGGGACGATCGTTCTGCACATGTGAGGCTTGGATTTGCCTGGCAACCAAGGGTGCCGAATAGTTTCCCTAATTTATGATATGTATGCAAGAGAATTCTTTTAGCAATTTTGAATGGGCATTGAATGCATGAAAGGTAAGAATTCTTTTACAGGAACATGGGATAAAAACTTAATGAAGGAAATGTGAAGGGGATTTTTGCAGGTAACCGCCAATTTGCCAAGGGAGTTTGGGGTTGCAATTATCGGTGGTTCTTGCGTAAAGTTAACACACTATACAAAAATATACACCACTTTGGAAATATGGTCGTAGTTGCGAAATGTATGGCTAAGTGTATAGGGTGTCTTGACAGAAGCGAGGAATGCTTCAGTCCATCCAACTTGCAACTTCAGGGAAGGCCTTCAATTTCGTTGCAAGGACAGGCAAAATACACCATCTTTTCTATATAGATATTATCAAGGTAGTTCCTCAAATAGTAAAAGTATTCCATCTCTGTAAATATATTCCCACAATATTCATTAAACAGAGTGTACCATCGATTCACTTTAAAAATTGACTACAAGCACATGGATAATTACAAAGCATCGTTCTTCAGTCGAACTACATAATGGCCCTGCCTAAACATGTTGTTTCATAACAATTTTCACTCTTCATTTCCGATTAATTTGTATTGAAATTTGCTCTCCGTATGTATCAGCGTCATATTCTCCCTGTCACTGTCCTTTGATTTTCATATTTCAAAATCCCTTTTTTACGTATTTCATGTAACAGAGAGTTTCAGAAGTTTCAGTCATGGTACATCCGAACATTTTGGGCACCCTCAGTTCTTCTTTACACAAATTGGCAGGAGAAAATTTAAATGCTCTTTCAACAAAGTTAGTGGATAAGTGAGTTAATTGGAGTCCTTCGGTTGACCACAATATTGGAATCATCTCTCAGAATACCCAGACACCGCATGGTGCATACCCCACTACATATTAGACAGACAAGAATAAAGAGAACCACTCGTAGATGTTTCTCAAATCCCCAAGCCCCCATTGTGCTTTCCTTTTTTCAACGTTAACAGGACATTTGTTTACGTATGTATTTATGCTCTTGCTGGAAACAGTTAACCAACAAATAGTTCATTTCTTCGCTTCTAGCAAACTTCTACTGCAACACCGGCAGTAATCTCACTCTGTTCTGTGATACTAGGGTATAGAACAACTTCCTGCAATCCCGTAACATATGTACATCCCAGAGCCTGAGTAGTGAGTTATGTTGCCATGTAAAATGTCTCTGGAGGAGCAAAAAAACAAAGCCGGAAAAGGATAATTCCTGACTGAACTGCATGACAGAAAACAACTGCACAGATACTTTCTTATGCACGCAGATAATGCCAACATTTAATTCAGTTCCTTTGGGCAGCTAGTGTCCTTCGTCATCATGTGCTGTGAGTTACTGATTTAAATGAAGTTATGACTTTCAATTGTTATCCTTTTTCCCAAGAATTTTTGTATCCTCATTCCTGAAGAGGGTTGCTAGTGATATCCTACTGCAATCATCGTGCATTCAGTATAATTCTGTTTTATGGAATTGAATATTAATGATCCTGATGGAAGTTGTTGCTATAATTTATGAATAGATTTGGCGACACGAGTCGATGGGTATGGGAGCTTGTGGGGGTTAAATCATGTGTCTTGCTCTCTTCGTCGTGTGCTTTAGTTGCTGTTGCCAGTCGTCGCTTGGGGGCTAACGTTATCCGTTCTCGTTTTTCCTTCTTCGTTTTTTCATAAAATATCCTTGAAATTGGAATTTGTCAATCGTAAACATATTGTTTATGACAAAATGATGGATGTCGTGAGACCGTTTGACAGGATAACAAGACGCCTGTTAATGGAACTAATATATTGGATCCTCGGTGAGTTTGTGCCCCCGCGAAATTTACGAAGTCAACTGTGTCATAAACTTTGACAGGACTTATAAATTGTAAGATATTCCGTTTTATTTTTTGTTTTTATTTCCATAAGACACAAAAGAACGTGGGGGGGATTTGATTTGACAGATTAATTTGTTACACAGTTGGTATAGATAGGAGCCATATGCTCTCAGGGTATTATATTTAAAGCGAACTTTTTAAACGTTTCTTGGGCAGGGGGAAACTCAATGGCGGGAGGGTAAGCTGGGGTATGAATAATCATCAATGAGATGACGGCCTCCTATTGTGAACGAATTTTGTATTGATGCAGGTGGCTTCTTTTCTATTGATGGGTTGCCACCATAAAAAAGGGAAGGAAAACAAAACTCCAGGCCTTTGAAGAATTCTAAGTAAACTAAGGGACATAATATAAAATTTAACGCTTATGGCTTTCGCGTTCCTCTTTTCAATTTTACACCAACACGAGAGTGTCGTATTAAAAATAAATGTGATTAAAGAAGTTAGTTTTGTAAGTGCTACAAGAAATACAGGGACGAGCAGCACGGAAAGAGGAATCCATGTGGCCAAATTTGGCGTTATTCCAACAAGAACAACATGCAGAATCGCTCAAAAGTAAGTAAAAAAATCTGAAAATAAAATACAAAATATAAAAAATAAATGGAATATACAATGAGTTCGGTATAGACAATTCAACCGTTGGCGAAGTAGCACGAGTGGTCAACCTTTCGAAATTTCGATCCGTTGGGTTTCCGCCTATACATCCTAAATAGATGATGTAGGAATTATTATTTATTGGCCTGTAGGAACCCGGAAGTCCATGACCTCACCGACTAGGCTCCGCCATTGTTCCCTGTCCTGTGCGCTCTCCTTCCACGTTCGACCATCCGATCCGATCTCGTCGAGGTCCAATCTAACATTGTCTTCCCATCTCCGTCGCGGCCGTCCTGTCGGTCTCTTTCCCGTTAGTTTACCGTCAAGAATTCTATGCACTGTCCTATCATCGCACATTCGCGCTACGTGTCCGGCCCATCTTAATCTTCGCGACTTGATTACTCTCACTATTGTAGGTTTGCGGTATAGTATAGGCATTGCATTAACAATTCAGTTACATTTCTTTCGGTTCGCGAATAAAGTAAAGTGGAAGCCTAAGTAAAGAATATGGTCGCCAGACACGTATGTGTTCTTATACGATCAAATTCAAAGTGTCTAGAAATTAAACTAGACGAATTTCGTAAATAATTGCAATGGGATCGAGCCCAAAAAAAAAAAAAAAAAAAAAATGGTAGTGCGCGTCTATTGAAGCGCAAAAGCGTTTCTTCGGTACGCGTGACTTCTCGATCGTACCACAATCGCCCGTCTACGGTCCTCCTACCAACATGATAAATCAGTGGACCCCGGATTCATCATCTATAAGACCGTTTATATCAAATTCGAGGAACGCTTTTGGTGGAATAAAAGTCGTTGCGGCGCACCCTCTCAAAATACACGGTATTTGTATAACAAGCTTCAAAAATTAGGTGATTGGACGAACTTATTGCTCTCGCAATATGTCCTCTGCTTAAATTGATCAATAAATTATCCACCCTGTTTATGTATGCTTCGTTATATAAGATCTCATTTGGATAATACCTTTTGTAGTCAGATTCCGGCGGTGTTCGATATAACATGAGACAAGCTCTAATACATTTTCTTTCGAACACCCGGATCTTTTCCATCATATTTGGACTGTATTGAACCACACTGGGCATCCATATATGTATAATCATGGGCCTGATTAGGGCCATATAGCATATAACTTTTACCCTGCTATCAAGTTGGCTACTGTGAAATAGCCTCCTTGTCATAGCAAATGTTTTCTTGGCCTTGACCAAAGCTGCCTCCACATGTCTGTTAAAATAGAGGTACTGGTCAAGCCAAATACCAAGGCGTTTAACCACACTTTTGGTTTCCAGTTTGTGTTCATGCGGTCCCATGGTAACTAACTTTCGCCCGGTTTTTCTTGTGTCATTTGTGGCTTTATGGAACGGGATTCTAAGCTGAATAGCTTCACATTTCTCACATTTTATCTTAAGTTTCCAGTCGTCGCAATATCACAGCACTTTATTGAAGTCGCGTTGCAGTAAGCTGTTTATGATTTCAATTTTCGGGGATGTTATGTAAATTATAAGATCGTCTGCGTACGCAATTGCGTCGTTAAAAAGACTAGGAGAAAGTACCGCTCCCTGTTATAAACCATTCTTGATATTTTACGTTATACTGGAGGTCACTTTGCCACTTTTGACCACGAACCTCCTGTTATTTAACATATCATAAAGTATATAGAGTAAAGGTTTATACATGCCTTTATAGCGTTTGGGATGATAGTGAAGAACGTGTGATTCGAACTGACGTTATGATAGAATCACCAAAAATTGAACCATTACGTAACACATCAGGCTACTGGCCGTGTGTACGAATTCGATTTTTAAACTCAAGTACATTCAATTTATGTGGAATTGTTATGTTAACGCTATGGTATATGGCTCTGATGCATTTTCTTATTCGATTTTTTTCGGTGTTCTTCACTATGCTTGTGTATTGTGTGTGTATCTGTTAGAAACGCCATACCTTGTCTGACAATCTTGTAGTATAATCCCTCAAGTCAAAGGGTGTCGAAGGCTTTTTAAGTCAATCAGATGGGCCACCGTGCATTGGTTCTTGCATTTATGCCACTGTATGTCGGAAACCAGTTTAGTTGCGGCATGTGCGGCTTCATGACCCGCTTTAAAGCCAAACTGCTTATTTGGAATAATGTTGTTGGCATCAACCCATCTAAGTAAAGCTTTGTTTATGACTTTCTCGAATACCTTACCGACGCTTGGGAGTAAGCTTATCGAACGCATGTTCATTGGGTTTGTACAGTGTTTGCCGTTTTTGGTATAGGCTGAATGATTGCTGATTTCCAACGCGGTGGTATAGTGTGCATTATTTAGCGCGTTGTTTAATAGAATTGTGTATATTTCCATTGCAAATGGTAGTAGAAACTTGAGTACGACATTTGGCACTCCATTTATTCCCACTGACTTTTTGTTTCTCAATGAGTTTTAGATACCCTCCTTCATTATTAATAGGCAATTCGCGATGTTATTGGCATTAATAGCATTTGCCAAATTATAGTCATTGAATTCGGTAAAACCGAGATTCTCCAATTTGAAATTTCATTTCGAATGTCCAAGTGATTCACTAGAACCCTGTTCTCCAAATCGTAGTTTCGATGGATGCTTCGTACATTTCCTGGACGAAAAACATCCACAATATTCGCCTTTTCTAAGGGATCGTTCGACACGAAGAGCTTGTGGGGTTCTTTAAACACACCCAAGAACCACCCACAATTCCATCCCAACTCTCTTTGCAAACCTGCAAACGTTTCCTCCATCAAGGACATTTAATGCACCTAATGCATCACCTGAAATTCCCTGCAAAGAATTTATTAACATGCATACAACCAATGCATTATCAACATTTTCTGGAAAAGAATTCTTGCGCATACATGCATCATAAATTTGAAAAACTTATCGGCGCCCATGTCAACCAGCATACCCCGCCACACACGTGCACAACATATTTGTGCCAATCTATATGGTTGTTAGTTTTTAGTAATTGTTGGGGGTTTTTTAATGGGCAATTCTGTGAATTTATATTCTGGTTGTGTCTGTCAGTAAACTGTCTGTATAATTGTTTTAGTTTTGTTAGCAGTCTGCTTTTTTCCTGTGAGGTGCGTTTATTGTTGCGTTCCTATACAAGTTCATATTGTCCGTATCTAATATTTTAGGAATTGTTTTGTCCATTGTTCGTTTTATACTTTTGTCGCTTTGTTGAAAGTATTTGTAGATTTCGTCATTCGTCAGGTTTGTTGGTATATCGATATCGTTCGAACGTCATTATTTTGTTACTGATTTGGTGAATCGTGGCCATCGCATTGCCCCATAGTTGTAGGGTTGTGGGACCACGAATTCCTTCAGCTCCGCCATTGCACAGTGGTCACTGTCATATTCAATTGTCCGTAAAAAGTTTCTGTGTTATCTGTTGTGTGTCAATAAGCACGATATCTAGATAGGATCTACCTCTAGGGAACGATGGATATTCCATAGCTAGGAGGTCAGTTTTATATTCTACGTGATATTGATCTAACCACCTATCCAGGTGATTTCCTCTCCTGTTGGACATACAATTTCCCCAATCTTTATGTCTGGCGTTCATGGCTCTGTAGTGGTCCTTCTCTCAGGTAGCGTGTCTTCTTATCCTGAAAAGGACGTAAGATCTCTTAAAGACCGCTCCCGAGGGGACCCGTTGCGGTTGTCGCCGTGCTTCCTCGAACCTCGAGGGAAGAGCAGCTTCCGATTGTTCTAGGGACGTAGTTTTGGAATTGCGTCCCTGTGCCGTGGAACCAGGTGCCTTTGGGTGATGTCCGAAATCGTGGACGCTGCAAGGGTTTAGTTTGTGGGCTTGCCACCACTTTACTCACCGGTTCTTTTTGCTGGTTGGAAGTCTCCTCCTGTCCTAAAGCCGCCAACGTTCCTCAGTGAATGCACCAAACCAAATTAAATAAAAATACTTTTGGTTTCGTTCAAATAGTTTCATTTATTTTTGTAAATATTTTTGGTCCGGAAATTGATTGATCTTCTGCCGGGGACTATGAACAGGATGAGAACTGACTCTACTAGACCTCCAGCACTTTCGCCGGGGACTATGAACGTTGATTGATTGCCTCCTCGAGATCACGATACATCTCCTTTTAAACGAAATCAAATCGAGATTTCTATCTCAAAAATGTACATTTTCATGCAACAATCTCGATTTTCGCTACATTTCGTGCGATGCTCAATGTTTGTTTTAGATAAGATTCAGTTTTCTGAATCTTCATCAATCTACTTGCATATGAGAATTGGAAATGGTATTTGGGTATTGTTTGCTTGTGGCAAATTCGGACATCTGGTGCGATTTGCCATGGATATGGTTTATTTAATTTTCTAGGGAAATTACCAGATTGAAATGTATTTCTGGGTTTTGAATTGAGATTATGCCGTGGGGCAAATGCAAAGCTATAAACGAATATTTGATTCGTTTATTGCGAATTTTGATTTTAGTAAAGGTTTTTTTGATTAAATTATGCCGTGGAGGCAAATGCAAAGCGATAAACGAATAATTTAATTCGTTTATTGCGAATTTTGGATTTAGTTTTGGTTTTTCAGGATTTTGATAGGATTTAATGTCTAAGCGTATTATAGCTAGGATTTGGATGTAGGAATGGGGGAAAAAGGTAGTAGGGCTTTTTGGAGCACTACATCCTCCCCTCCTTGAAAGAAAGAAAATTTATCTTTATGAGATTAATTTTCTGGGAAATGGTGTGGTTGGGAATAAAGG
The DNA here is from genome assembly GCA_963931805.1 of Microdon myrmicae. Classification (NCBI taxonomy): domain Eukaryota; kingdom Metazoa; phylum Arthropoda; class Insecta; order Diptera; family Syrphidae; genus Microdon; species Microdon myrmicae. The sequence continues at coordinate 18,724,736 of OZ007497.1, forward strand.
ATGATAGTATCGTGATTCCGTTACATTGGCGTGATATTTTCTAACATAGTAGTTTGATGTATACAATATTTATTTTTCTTAGGTTACGGTACACATTTTTTTTTTTTTTTGGTTTTGATATTTAAAATAATCAACGATTATGTTGTAGTTGCATATATTAAAAGTGTTATTTACAGTGTTTTTGTTATATTTTATTTTTTACATTTAGTAACAATTATGAGTAATATATATATATGCTTTTTCTTCTTTTTATGGAAGAGGTTTTTTGTTTTTGTTTATAAAGTTCTATTATAGTTTGTAAAAAGATACATAGATAAGTAAGGTGTTTATGGTTTATTCTTACAATTTGTGTATTACATAGATTTTTTTTTATTATTTACATATAAATATTCATTATTTACATATATTATTTCTGTTTTTTTTTTTTTTGGAGGAGTTTTCATTGTCCTTATTTATTTATATAATTTTTTTTCATGTAGTTTGTACGTAAGATTAAATTCTAAAAATTTTTAAATTTGTTTTGAGTTACACCAAAAGATTTTTTTTTCTTATTTTCTTAGGATTTAATTCATGCAAAATGTCTTTGCTGATTTTCTCTAAGGTTTTACCATACGTATATACATTTATATATATATTTTTTTTGTTATTTATACATCTATACATTTACTTTCCTTCAACCTTTATTTTATTTATTTTGGGCTTCTTATTTGTGATTGCCTAATCCACAAATGGTTTTATATTATTGATGTGGTCAAATCTTCGAGAAGAAGAGAATGTGCTTATTTACTTGTTTAAGTATATATTTGAATGCTAATCGGAAGTCAATTTGCTTCGTTTTAAATTTTTCCTTAAATTTGTGGAAGACTTCCCACGCTTTCTTCGGGTTTGGCTGTGTAACATAGTTCAAACTTCCGAGTGACAATATGTTAGAAGAATAATAAAGTTTCGAGATTAAGATTTGAAACTCCCTTTTATTAGTAAGTGGAGGTACGATTTTTTGGTCAGATTTTATTTGTAAAATCCATTTTAAAATTTGGATAACGAGAGAAACGAGGGAGACGATGTGGACAAACAAATTACTGAAACGAGGAATGTGTTCGACTGCAATTTTGATATGACTGTTATCTACAACCTTACTCTTTTCTAACGAGAAAATTAGTTGTTTTTCAATCTTACATTTTGCTGGGACTCTTAGTACCGCAGGCTTACTCTTTGCTGAAATTTCTTGTTTCTCGGGCTTACAATCTGCTGGGAGTTCTTGCTCCTCAGGCTTACATTTTGCCGGAATTTTCTGTTTGTGCTCTATGAGCTTGTACGTGTTGTTGCTAGAAGTCGGAGCATTTAAGAATATAAAAGTAGATGGACGTGATAGAATAGTATGATCAGGGGTCTTTGTCGAATCATCAGATCCGGCCCGTAGAGAAACGGATTCAAATGTTGACTGTTGAATAAGATCTTTGGTCGCTACTCCCTCTATTTGGGGGTCCTCTCGATCGTCCTGCCTCTGATTTTTATCCCTATTATCTCGAATGCCAATTTCATCCGTAGACGACACCTTGTAAGGTGAGGCATTTTCTACCTTCCTGTTTATATCCTTAGCTTCTAACGTCGCTTGTTCAATTTTTCCCGTATTTAATTTCTCGGAATCAATTTTTATTAATTGTACCCTGTTCGTTTTGGTTAATACTCTACTTCTCCAAACGTTTGTGGTAGAAGTGGACTGAGTTTTAAAATCATTTTTATTTGATGGAGAGTCTTTTTGACTTCTGAAATGGGACAGTCTCCTACATTCTGCTTGGGAATGATTAACTCTGCAATAAGTGCATTCAATGCGATGAACCTCTGTCTTAATTTGTTGGGGAATAGCATTACAAACGTTTTCATTTCGACGACATGTCGCAGAAGTATGACCAAACCTATTGCGCGATTGGCAAATTTGTGGCTGGCTATATTTGGAATTATTACATAAATTAAGAGGGTTTCCATCGCCTAGTCGTGGGGCCTGCTCGAGAGCGTAATTGATTGCTGCTCTAAGACTTGGGGTACCTCGTGCTTTAACAGGGAGTTTTAGACTAGGATTCCTAAGACCATCTTCAAATGCGTGTAAGGCGAGTTTCCTATTTTCCTCGAAGAGATACTTCTGCACCGCAGGCTCGACAGTGCTTTCAAACGTGGCCTCATCGAGCAGATGCAAGAGGTGTGTGAGTCTGTTTCCAAACTCCTTCACATCTTCCTTGCTATCTTGCTTGGCTGTCACCAGAGTGTTTTGTGCCGCTGACCTAGAGGTGGGAATTTTAAATTCTTCCTTCAATTCCGAAGCAAGATCATTCCAGGTTGAAATGACCTTGTACCGGATGTGGTCGTATTCTGGCCCCTGTAGTCTGGTTTTCACCACGCTTAAGAAGAAAGCACGCTCACTGTCGTCACGTGCTTGTGAAAAGATAATATCCCCGCGAGAAATGAAATCATCGAGTTCGTCCGGGTTACCGTTAAACACCGGCACGAAATCTAAGATATCCTTCAATCCGATTGTAATATTCATTATTGGCTACGTGATAATTTCGAGCGTTAAATATTCGAGTCGCGTGTTCATTTTAGATAAGATTTTTCCCATATGTGCGTAGCTTCCCAATCGCAAGTGCAACAAAGGCAAAGGGTAAGGAAAAGGGACTTCTCGAACCCAACTGGAACAATCGTAAAATGGAAGAATCCTGACTAAGGAAAGAAAATAAGAGATCCTTTTACACCTAAGTCGAGGGCAAGAAGAGAAACAGGTTTCAAGATAGATTCTATGGAAAACGCCAAAGGTAAGAAGAAGAAACCAACAAACTAACAAGTGGAGAACCCACAAATGATGCTAAGGACAGAGTCGAGGGTTTCCTGCCTAAGTTTTGCTAACGATATGAAGAGTCTTCCCCAAGTAATTTAAGTTGATAGAAAAATATATGTATATTTATGTGTATGTAAAAAATGTTTAAATCGGTTACGTTATTGTACCCTTAAAATGAACACCTTTGTTTTTTCCTTAAAAAAAATAAAATTTTCAAAAAATTTCACATCTCAATATCCCCTTTGATTTATTTTTCCATAATTTAATTTGTTTTGGGAGTTCTCTGGGTCCCCTTTTTTTTAAATGAATTTTTAAATGTGTAAAAATGTGTATATACATTTAAATTTATTTTGGGGTTCTCATTGTCCACTTGCAAATGTGTTAACAAATAAAAATGGATATAAATACCTGTGATCTTCCTTTGTTATGTTGGCCGCTACCATTTCAGGCTTCGTTGATGAGTATTTGACTCTTGCTTTGTTGAAGTCATCGCTGTGATTGCTGATCTTGGCTTATTTCGGAACTTATTATTGATGATGTTGGAAATACTTGCTCACGTTACTGATGTTATTGGTGAAATATGTTTTGTTGCTGATGTTGTTGACTACTACAGCAGTATCGACTGCTCGTACTGTTGCGATGCTGTGATATGGGCATGTAATTGTGTGTGTGTTGACGTAAATCTCGATGATTTGAGTACTCTGGTTTTGTTAGCTCCTCCGCTTGTTAGGGAATGTTTTACGCTTCCTCGCTGATGATGTAGTTGTTGAAGTTGTTGAAGGCCACTATTGTCTCGCTCCAACTAAATGTTAGCATCCAGTCACTAACACGCTCGTTTCTTGTTTTATTGAAAAGGATGTTGCTGAAATCATTGTGCAACTGCTGATGATGAACGTCACCTTCTATCTACCGACTGTGTTGATTAAGGGATGATTATTACTCGTATTTCCTTCGCATAGGGGATGGTTATCCCATTCATGATCTCCGTCTAGATACCACTGCTTTTGTTTATACCATGCCTTGTGCTGTATTTCTAACACCTCAAGTGCGCTCCACTGCCGCAGTCTTCTTTGTAGGGGATGAATGAATCAGTCCGATCCACTGCTCATATATTTTTTATTTTATTGGTAGGGGATGTTGGGATCCCACCGCTGCCACCATTTTTGTAGTGGTCCTTCTCTCAGGTAGCGTGTCTTCTTATCCTGAAAAGGACGTAAGATCTCTTAAAGACCGCTCCCGAGGGGACCCGTTGCGGTTGTCGCCGTGCTTCCTCGAACCTCGAGCGAAGAGCAGCTTCCGATTGTTCTAGGGACGTCGTTTTGGAATTGCGTCCCTGTGCCGTGGAACCAAGTGCCTTTGGGTGATGTCCGAAATCGTGGACGCTGCAAGGGTTTAGTTTGTGGGCTTGCCACCACTTTACTCACCGGTTCTTTTTGCTGGTTGGAAGTCTCCTCCTGTCCTAAAGCCGCCAACGTTCCTCAGTGAATGCACCAAACCAAATTAAATAAAAATACTTTTGGTTTCGTTCAAATAGTTTCATTTATTTTTGTAAATATTTTTGGTCCGGAAATTGATTGATCTTCTGCCGGGGACTATGAACAGGATGAGAACTGACTCTACTAGACCTCCAGCACTTTCGCCGGGGACTATGAACGTTGATTGATTGCCTCCTCGAGATCACGATACATCTCCTTTTAAACGAAATCAAATCGAGATTTCTATCTCAAAAATGTACATTTTCATGCAACAATCTCGATTTTCGCTACATTTCGTGCGATGCTCAATGTTTGTTTTAGATAAGATTCAGTTTTCTGAATCTTCATCAATCTATTTGCATATGAGAATTGGAAATGGTATTTGGGTATTGTTTGCTTGTGGCAAATTCGGACATCTGGTGCGATTTGCCATGGATATGGTTTATTTAATTTTCTAGGGAAATTACCAGATTGAAATGTATTTCTGGGTTTTGAATTGAGATTATGCCGTTGGGCAAATGCAAAGCTATAAACGAATATTTGATTCGTTTATTGCGAATTTTGATTTTAGTTTAGGTTTTTTTGATTAAATTATGCCGTGGAGGCAAATGCAAAGCGATAAACGAATAATTTAATTCGTTTATTGCGAATTTTGGATTTAGTTTTGGTTTTTCAGGATTTTGATAGGACTTAATGTCTTAGCGTATTATAGCTAGGATTTGGATGTAGGAATGGGGGAAAAAGGTAGTAGGGCTTTTTGGAGCACTACAGCTCCACATATAATAAAGCAGTTTTTATCCAGTTGGAGTTGCAAGCATCGAAAAAGAGTCTCAAGTTCTGCTATAAAGAGATTATACTGATGTTCCTCGGGTGCATAAACCGAGATCGCATACAGTCCCCTTCCTTGCTGTAGTGGTATGCGTTGGATGCATGCTTCAAGCACCAGGGGCTTGCGCGCTTCTCTACTACATATATATTTGTGTTGGAGTCCTTTTTTAATAAAAATGGCGACAACTCCCCCTTGTGGGGGATTAGGTCGGTCTCTTCGTATAATATCATAGTTTTTGTGCCAAAGTTTATAATCATCATCGGCACTACAACCGGAATTCGGTTTTTGACCCTTCCATACATCCTGCCACAAAGGTCTTTCCGGACAGGTTCCTCTTCGCTCATTCGAACGCCATCTGCGTAGGCAAGTATCTGCCAGGAGTTGGTGACAATAGTCCCTCTAGTTGTGACGCCAGAGTCATGGATTGCTTTCTCCAACGCCAGGTTGAAGAGGAGGCAGGCCAGACCGTCCCCTTGTCGGATTCCATTAAAGATGTTTATTGGTTTGGATAGAAATCCCGACATTTTTACTTGACTAGTTACGTTGGTCATCGTCAACCGACAAAGTCATGTCAATTTGTTTGGTATGCCGAACTCTCTCATGGCATTATATAATACTACCCTGGCTATGCTGTCGTAGGCGGCCTTAAAGTCCATAAATAGATTATATAATGGAAACTTAAATTCCAGACATTTTTTCATCACCTGTCTAAGGGTGAATATCTGATCAATCGCTGATTTGCCTGGCATGAAGGCACACTGATATTGGCCAATGATGACTTTAGCGTATGGGGCTATCCGATCTTGTATATTTATTCTTCCTTTTCGTTTCTATTTTGTATTTAGATTCCTTTTCGTTTTAAAATCTCTGTATGTTAACATTTTGTTAATATGTTTGTTAATATTTTTTTGTTACCTTTTTATTTTATCTTGTTTAAAAAAAAAAAAAAAAAAAAGAGAGAACTTCTTCCAGGATATATATAAAAATATAAAAATATAAAAACAAACATTTTATTGTACGCCGAATGGCATAACACAAACTTGTATCGTGTAATTTAGAGTGCTCGTGTAGAGCCAGTAAATTATTTTAAGAATAAGAAAAGTTGGTAAAATAGGATTTAGCATTTCTTCCTAAGTCAAGATTTGTTAAATTATTGTACAATAAATGCGTTATTCATCATCATCATCAGTGTTGCAAGCGTATGTGACATTAACTGCCATAAATTAAACAAAACTGAATCATAATTCCAACAAATGAATTATGTTGTATGCATATATGACATTAACGGTCATACATTAAAATGTTAATAACTTTAAATCAAAAGAATTCTTTCGGTGTAGCATCAAAATGAATTTCTTGTTACAACCGACGGAATTCTTTCAGTGTAGAACCTGAAACCCAATCACACGCCTACCTTTTGCTAAACGCAAATTCCCATCATGCAATAGCATACGCTATGACTAGACATACATTTTCCATTCCCATAACTAAACTAGCAATTCTGCAATTCCCACATGCCATCAAGTAACAATTAAAATTACAAATCTGCAATTCCCACGTCCCATCCTAGCGCATGCCGTCTTTTCACATCTCCGTGAATCGGTTGACGCCTGGATCCGTTCCCTGAAATTTGCCCATGGCCTTGGGGTAAAGCTGCATCCAGAGTAGATGTAAGGTTTCCATCTCAGGGTGGATGGCGACAATATTGCAACGTTGCAGTTCCCATCATCGTTGACAGTGGGTAACTGTCTCTAGGTGACCGATGCGATAGTGGGAAGGAATATGAAATCAGGTTTGATTTGGGAATATAAAAGGGGTTCTGTTAGAGGCACTCGCGCAGTCGTAAACTAAGAGTAACAGGTTGCAGCCTAGCATTGGAACAGCGGGCCTGTTACTTAAAATAAAGATATAAGTAATATAATATTACTAATAAGTAATGTAATCTGTAAATATGTCAGTTTTATGAATAGTACAATCTTAACAATTTAATTTAATACTAGGTTTAAATTGTACTTAATTTAGTTTAATTAAGTAAAACGTGTAAGGTTTTACTGGACCAGTGTTTAGCTCCCAACTCGATTTTAGTATGTTCGATTTTAACATGTTAATTCATGAGGTTTCGTCCGTTTTAGCCGTTGTAGTGGTTCCGCCCGATCCCACGGCTCGTCTTCCTGAAAAAACCCCCATAACCACAACCCAGTCTGCACCAGCTTTCGCTAATGCAATTCGCATTAGCATCTTAAATGCTTCACGCATCAAATATATCCAATTATTATAACCCAAAAGTACCTGCAAAAGAATTCTTACCTTTTCAAGCATTCCTTCGCGTACACATCCCCTGTAAGAGTTCTTACTTTCCTTATCGTAAATTACCCTGAAAAGAAAAACCCCGGTTCACATATCATGTAACCATTCCAGCCAGGAATAATTATCATTGCGTCGCCTATTCCCAGTTTTATTCATGTGTACAATAAATTTCTTTATCTACACATAGGCTGGCGTCCTTCTCTCCAAGCAATAACATTCCCCGATTCTCGCGTCTTAAACCTATTAGCACCATTGTGCATCGGCATTGCGGCTATCGTAACAGCTGCAATGCATACCGTAGACAATTCATATCGTTAAGGTATCCGAATCACATTTTCTATTTAATGAGCGGCTGCTATTTATCTAGCCGACCCTCATTACCGACCTATGCATTAGGTCATATTTCCCTTGTCCTTTGATTCGCCGAATCTTCTCCCTTACGAACTAGATGCATAAACAAATACAAAGACATTAGCATCCGACGAGATGCGATTCGTTTGTTTCAACAAGCACACATCTCTTGGATGCCCATTATGCCCCCTCCTTGAGTTTCAGGTTTATTCCTATGGCCTTGTTTATGAAAAATAAACCAATGTGATCTTCACTCACACATACCACCATGATCAAGATTAGCGAGTGATCTCTGCATGAAATAATTATCGTTCAGTCAAATTCCATCCTTCGACCCGAGCGGGTCGCGGCTCCATCGCTACCCTGGTGCGCACAGGGAAGCGATAATGGAGAATAATCGCGTGAGTCGAGAGTCTTATTCAAATCGTCGAACGGATCGGACGAGCCGTTCATCAACCCCTGTAGGGTGTGCATGAAAGTGCACACCCTCGAGTGTCTCCCTTCGCGGAGTTGAGTCGGTTAATAATCGTTTACCTACGGAAAATAAAAACCCGATGTCTAAATAATAACTACACCAGTGTTTGTTTCATTGTTCCTGTGCTGTGTTCACTCTGAATTTTGAACTTGTTTCCTGCGTCGAGAGGTTTTGTTTAGTGTCACTTTCCTTAGCGCGAGAACAATAGATGAGGGGGATGGAAGTGAACAGAGTACCCATGCTGGTACATACTTCCCCCCCACACCGTCACAATTCGTGGGTAATATCCAAGAGCTGTATAGCTTCTACGTTGGTAGGATTATGTAGGCGTCTTTCGTGTTTGTCAGCATATTCTTGGATAACTTCATACATCCATTTGATCTCTAGGTCATCACGAATTTCCTGATTTGTCACAAAACGGTGGCATTCGTGATAATTCGAAGGAATTTATTCTGGCTTCATTGAAAAGTTCTATAAATAAAGACTAAAAACTAAAAAATCATAAGTCTACTTACCTCTAATTATTTTGGAATCTCCAGCGGGACTCGGAGCGGAAAGGGCGGACCGCCCTACAACAGTCAGGTAAGGTTTAAGTAGATTGTGGGGGGTGAATGTATGGATGCCGACGTACGGCACGGGTTCACTATCACCCACCGACGGGAACCACGGAAACGGCGAATTGTTGCGGGTAATGGCACTGGTAATGATAAGCTGGTTTGCACTTCGTGTTTTTTTATGTTTCTTTTCTTTTTCAGAGCTCTCAGCCAGGGAACAGTCACCATTGAGTCAGTTCAGATGGTTTGCAGCAATTTAAGAGGTTCGATCAATTGGGTCATTCACTGGTAGCCATTCAGTAGAAGACCGCACGTGGGGCACGTTACGAGCACTTAAAACCCTGATGCGAAACTGTCATCTGCAAGGCGGAAACACCACAAATAACACACTCGGAGTGGCTTAGTGATAATTGTTGTTTATTTCTTCAATATCCGCACTTTGGCTCTCAACAAAGTGTTACATTGTTTATTAAATGTTCTGTATTTACGACAATTTATTTTATGACTACTGTTCGCATGTACACTACCACGGTTGGATTTGTTTCTTTAATTCTCTTTCTTTTGGTTAATATACTGGCGCGGGTTTTCCACTCGACTCGACCGCGCTTGCAGGTGGCTGGGACTCGATTATGTTGCTTGTGCGCCGTTTGGCGGATGATTAGCGGCTGACTCATTATAAATGAGAAAAAGTTCGTCGCGTCGTGGCAGTGGAGTCATAGCTAAATAAACCCACTGCCACTTACTAGGAACTTTGAAAAGGGTTGCTATGCTTGCATAGGAGATTGGGTTCCGGAGAATCGCTGCCGTAGAGGCCGAGTTAAATTCCTCTGTCGCTATGTATACGAGGAAATTGGTTTGGAAATACGACCACGTATGGGCATGCGTTGTCGGTTAGACAAAGGAATGTGGGTCTTGGTCGTTGCGATGGTTGTTTCGCAGAAATGCAACGAATCGTGCTGGTGACTTGCCAGTAAGGAGAACTGGTATTTGGTAGGATGGGAGCCGAAATGATTTTCGGGGAAACTAAATGCTGCTTGGTTACAACCGAGGAAACAGTTTAAGCAGGAAGTGAGCCGGAATGATTTTCGGGGGAAATTGGAATTTCTTGGTTGCAAGCACGGAATGTAATTTAAATATGAAGTTAATCGAAGTGGTTTTTGTGAAAAATGATATGTGGTTTGATGTAGTTGGGGGAGATGATTAGCACACCGTTGTAAATCGATTGAATATGTGTTTTATTACAGGTTGGGAAATGGATTCTGAGAAGTATATTCTTTACATGTTGCGAATGTGTGCTATTGCAGGTTTGGGTTATGGTGACGCGCTGTCAGCGGCAGAAGTTAGGTAGGAATTGTGGGTTGGTTCTTCGTGTGATAGAGAACCGCCACAAGATAATCTCACTATTTGGCGCAGCCGACATACACACAGCTGGTGCCAAATAAATAATTATGTTGATACATTTTTATATGGTATTAGAGAGTTTTGTTTTCATAAACAGGAAATAATAAAACAGTTTCGCACAAAAGTAGTTACAATTGCTGTGCGGGTTCTGAACCACTGAGATTTGAATAAACCAACTCGAAAAACCCGGAAAACGATATTGGAATGCGAGTCGGATCTAGGTTTTGCGCGGTTATTGACGACGTGATCATCAATGTGGGTAAATATGATACTGCACGATTTTTGAAAACGAGTATTACATGCCGATCTGATTTACAAGATTTTGCTTTGTTGGCTGAGTGCACTGACTTACATGAGAGAGTTTCTCAACTGGCTTGCTCTACTGATTCACTTTTAGATCGCACACAATGAATTACTAGGAACGGCATGTTCTTTAACTGATGGCAACCAGGAATTTCATACTTGGAATTATGTTCCTATGAATATTTCTGTTACCACAGACGCCGTTTTACCTCATTCATCAATTCACCTTAATTTTGTTTTTTTAGAGTGATTTCTACAAAGGAGCTTTTGAATTTGTAATCCATTTGGTGCATCGAGATCACTTTTTCGGTGGATCGATTTTTGGGGATGGTACTCATAATGTCGCACAGGTTGATTTCATTCCTACATTTCGATCACTTTTTTTTTGCGCTAATTCACGTTCATCAAAAAGTCATTGATGTTATTAAGAAAGTGGACCATCATTCGGAAGGGTAACCACGAAGACTTTCTTCGTATTTGCCATCCTCAAATAGCGGGATTACCAATTCAGTGCATGTACGTCTTACATTTAAAACCTCTCTTTCTATTTAAAACACCCTTTACATATCCAAAGAAAAAGTGCATTCACTCGAAATTTTCATGCGACGAACTCTAGCCAAGCAACAGCTGAGTCCTGAAGCTCGTACACTGCCTGCATTGTATTTGTTGCCGCTTAACGAACTCACCCCCCTACATTTAAATATGAATATGACTTATATTGGATTAGTCCTAAAGTCAATACCGCGAAGGACAATGTTTCATTGCATCCGTTAAAGACGCCAAGTTTTAAATCAAAAACCTAACCTCTCCCAAACAACAGTAGCATTAGAAACGACAAAGCGCAAAATAGATTACAGTTCAGTCTCCGGGAACAATATCCTTTCTACCGAGATACCTTCTCAAACCGATCTCGTCGTCGGTCTCAGGCAACAACATCCTGCGTCCCGAATCATTTATATTCAGATTTCTTATTGGATCTTCGTAATTGGAAGCTCAGCAGCGAGTTGTCTGCGGTTTTGAATTTTAAATTTCTCGCTTGAGCCGAATGCGTGAAATAAAATTATTGGCAAAGGCCGTTGGGTGTCAGGGGTTACGCACCTATTACTCTACATATATTGGGCTTTTCCTTTCACTGATGTCTTCTTTTTCTTCGCTTTACCATCCCAGGGAATACAAAGCGTCTGCAAAAAGTCGACGTTGGATGAAATATTTTTATTTATGACTCGCTGGCGAATATTTATGACTCTGACACAGGATATACATTTCGTCCATATTTAACGCAATTCGCAAAATTTACGGCCCGTCGTGATAAAGCCCTAAAGCCTCTTCGCGGCCGGTCTGACAAGTATGCCGCCCTCTAATGACTCGTCTGTAGGCGCTTAACGCCTGCATATGCGTTTCCTTTATCATTTTATTCCCTCGCTTCGGTGGAATATGTTTTTTAAAATAAATTCGTTAGAATCCTAATGGTTGCGTGGGGAAGGACGAAATAGGTGGGTATGGGGTACATATAATATTAAGAATAACGGGGCATGGCACAAGGCGGGCATTTCTCAACGTTGTCCTTTGAATGATTCATTAGAAATGGGTGTACTCAGTCTGCTGTCCTGGCTACTGAAGTACCGATGTGAAATGACATCATTTGTCAGACTTACAACCGCTACTGGCATATATACCACAGCCTCATTCATTCGCAATGTAACTAACAGACGCAAGGACACGGAACGGGGAACACATTTCGAAAACTTTTAATCGTTGATGGAACATTTTGTGGTCTAGAATCTACTATACCATTTCCATCTCCCAGGATCTGACAGAGAGAATTTGGTAACAATTTAGAAGTTTTTGGATCCTTGTTGGAGAACTCCCGAACATTGGGCAAGCAATTCGAACTTATGGCTTATAGTTTCCAATGGTCATTACAAGAAAAGTACATTGTTGATATTTGTTGCGGAGTTCCATCTACCATAAATGGTCCGACAGTGGAGGGTCAGGATCTCCGTCTTGGATACACGTCACATGGAACGGAGGAGGGTGGGCGGCGTCCTCCTGTCTTGAGGAAAGTGAAATTTATGGTTTTAAGTGCGTCGTTGGTTTTTGAGAATAATCGCTTTTGTAACATTCATGGTGTGGCAGGTCATCAGATCCTTTATTACTAATGGCTCACTTGAAAATGTTGTATCGTTAAATCCTTTTGTGTCGACTTAAGTTCCTGCTTTTAAAGGTCTCACTTTTATTAAGGAACTGCTCTGGTATGCGGTTTCGACTCTTTTACACTTCATGACCCTTTTATGTCATTCACTGATCTGAGCTACTTGGCTGCTTTTAGTGGCTGAGGTATTGTCGTAAATGGCAAAATAAAATTGTGTGTGTGGATATATCCTTTCGAGGTATTATTAATCACAATTTTATGGAGTTGGTTTGTTGGGGTCGAAAATGTTAACGATGGCGATTGAGAATTTTCAAATGTTCTTGTTAGCTACATTGAAAAATGACTTTAGGATATTCCGATCAGATCGCGTGTGTGGTTGAGCAAGCGGCTTTATTTATGGGCATCGAATATGTGACGGTAAGTGATATATGTGAAATTGTTAATGGTAATAACTTAGAAGAAATATATTTGTTTTGCCAAGTAATTATTTGGTGCGTTGGATAACTCTGTTCCATTAAAGACTGCCGGCCGAGGTAGGGTTTCACTTGCCCCCCCCCCCCCCCCCCGCCCCCGCCCACTAACCTGTTTAATGTAAATTTGTTTGATGGATTGCTGAGAGCATTGACCTTCGACGGTGCTTGGTTATATTCGGGGTTTTTGCGGGTGTTGTGTCGTACACAATGTTTCAGGACACCTTGAAAAATGTTGGGGGCGATGTCGTGACGCCTACATGGGCGAGAGTTCTACCTCCTCCCCACAACCACTTAACACCGTTTCGCTGCTGATCGTTCTCCAAGAGCAAGCCAAAACTAACGAAAGAAGACGTACTGTTAACCCGAACAAAAAGAAAAGCAAACAGACTTCTCAACACAGCGTCCACAGGAAACAAGTTAAATGAAACATTAAAAATCTTTATGACATATTTAAAGTTCTCTTTATTAATCCGTACGTTGACTATCATATTGTGATGGCATCCAAGTACACATGATGCGGCGAGAAAAATTCGAATTAAGATTTATTTCTTGTTATTATTACGTGTCTAATTAATGCGCACTGTTTTTATATTTAAACTCTTCGTCTGCGAACAACTCTGTACAGCCACTTGTTTGTTACTTTATCCGCGACCCGTGTAATCTCGATAACAGGATTTAAGTTAAAAGTGTTTGCTTACACTCGACTTCGGTATATTTACGCTTCTCCGCCAAGCGACGAAGAGCGGGAGGCAGGCCGCCCGGTTCGGTCGGGTGATGGTGAAGGACTCCTCGATATTCGGCTCGTGCAGAGCCGGCTCGCTAATGGGGTGAGTTTGGTGGTGTGGTGAAAAGGAAATGAAATTTCCTTTGACCAGTGACCAATGGAACGCGATCTCTGGCACGCAGTAGTGTGCGTGTGTGTTCGTACACATCACCGTGTTTATCGATGCATTTAGCAACGGATAAACGAAACCTACAACGAGGGAAAAAGAACAAAGGAGAAGCGACCTAAGGCATCGTTCGGTAATGAGGGTCAGCTGAGTAAATAGCAGCCACTCATTAGATGCTAAAAGGGATTGCGATACTTTATACAATGGAGATCGTATATCGTATCTCTGCCGACTGGAAGAATTGGATTCATTTGTTTGCATATGTTTACGCTATTGAATCCAATCCGGCGGCTAAGTGCGACGTTGGTGATTGTTTGAAGATTCAAACAAACAAGAATTTCCGAGAGAAGTGCTTGCAGCTGAATCAATAGTTGCAAGTCTTATGAAAGTAATTTAGATGGTTACATCTGTGTCACTTGTGCATGGCATTTAAGGCGACGCCAGGATCGAACTCTAGTGTGAATATCGACACTAATTGGGAATTCGGTTGTCGGTCGCTAATGCAGAGATGCATTGATACATGTATGAATGCCCTTGTAGGAAAATTTCTTTACAGGCATTTCCAGGTAATGCATTGAAAGCATTAATTATCCTTCGGAAAGAAAGATTTTTGCTGCGGGGAGATTGCGGTGCAGGTGTGGGAAGGTTGGATTTTGCCTGGCAACCGAAGGTACCGAATGGGTTTTGGTTTTATGCTCCTGTATAATGGAAAGAACTCTTGTAGGGAATTTGTATGCGAAGAGATGCATGAATGGTAAGAATTCTTTTACAGGCATTTTTAGTTTAATATATTTGATCTATTTGATGCGTGAAGCATTTACAGGTGCTTAATGCGATTGCATTAGCTGAAACTTATGCAGATTCGGTTATAGGGATGGGGGTTCTTCAGGTTAGTTGGCCGTGGGGTTTGGCGGAACCGCCACAAATGAACTAAGACAAAACCGTGGCGACTGGCATCCTTACAGTCAATCTTGATTAAACTAATTACTTCCGAGCCCTCAAAGAGTCAAAGAAGAGTACATCAATAAAACACACTGAATAGACTTTTTTATTCTTGTCTATTCACCTATTCACCTCTCTGGTCACCTTGAGAATGAATATTTCTTCCTCTCCCAGTATGCAAGAAAACAGCAGCATCGGTGATCTAAGCTGTGTTGAGATTATAGACCACAAGTTCTTGGTCTCTTCAGTTTCATGCACTGCTATCGTCGATATCATCCTCATCTTCGCTGTCATAGGCCGTCATGTTAAATATAAGTTATCTTCTTCTTCGTTATCATAAGCAGTCGTGAAAATCTACATACAGTGGTTACCTGCAACACCGCCACCCTGCACTTCGTCTTCTCTTTAGCTCTGGTGTATGTGGGCGGAGGAGTGTGAGGTTTCGTGTGTGTGTGTGCTCGAATCGATAGACGTGGGCTAAACAGAACATAGAATTTTTATTGTTTCTATCTTCATCTCTTCTTCATCCCATGATCTCAGTCAATTAATGTAATTTTTCCGACAGCAGTTACACTATTTATGTTTGTGGGTAATTCAAATTATGTATTTGCCGACGGCAGATTGACTAAGGTCATGTTGTGCTGCAACATGTGTTGGCCTTTTGGCAGCTTTAGGACGCCTAAGCACCCCTTTGACTTTCCTTTTCTTCTTTTGTGTAGTGCCGTATTATTTTTGAGGTATGTTGTCTTGTTTCCAATCGACAACCTACGGTACGTCGTTCAGCTGAATTATTATCCGAACAATTTCTGAACGTATTAGGATTTTGACCACCGGTTCCTCATTAACCCTAAGGCGTGGTACAGGTCATTACTGATGGTGGCATTCGGTAGATACTGTCAAATACGATTCCTCACTTCAGCACAAGTGCACACGGACCTCTCGGACCGAGTAAAAACTCGATCAAGTGAAAAAGCACTTGAAATATTACCTTTACTTTACTTTATTTTTTACTTTTCGAATTCTAGAAAAAAAAAAAAATTATTTCTAATTCGTTGTTACCCACTCTTTGTGATTCTCTCCAGTTATTGATGATTCTTCGCTGCCTCCCTTGTCCGTTGCTTTTTTTTAAACCTTTTTTTTTGTTTTCGTTTTTGCTGTGTCGAATCCCAACTCCGTTGTTTTCTCCTCTTATTTCAGTTTGTTTTTCTTGTTTTTTTCTCATCTTCCATCAACACGTTAGTATTATATTCTTGATCCTTCCCAGTTTTATTGTATCTGTTGTACTTCTGGTTTCGGGGAGTGTGTGTCTTAATCCTTAAAAGGACTAAGAGATCTCTTATAAAAGTTCCCGAAAACAAGTCGCACAACAGGGTTCGTTTGCCGTGCTTCCTTTGAGTCCAAAGGGAAGAGCAACGTCCTTGGATATGGGTCGAATGTCCTTTTCTTCTTTTGGTCTTCCAGGCCAGGTGAAATGAAAAACCGGGTGTTTTAGTTTTCAGATTTTATTTCTCCCACTGGGGTATCTCCTCCAGGGACAAGATACGAATTTAAACTGCGGCCCGGAGATCACGAAACCATTCCTTTATAAAGGAAAAGGAATCGAAAATTGTATCTCAAAGATACACATTTTCGTGCAACAATCTCGATCTTTTGGATATTTCGAGCGAGATGTTGTGTTTACACAAGATAAGAAATCAATTTCTTGAATTCTTACGAAACCATTACGCAGATGTGTGAATGTATCTGCTTTTGAGTTTTTGTTTGTTTAACTCAATGGAATTTTTAGGATAGAGATAACAATCTCTGAATTTTGAATTTGGGTGATGCTGTGGAGCAAATATAGAACAATAAACGAATATTGGATTCGTTTATTGTGAATTTTAATTTTAATTTTGATTCTGGATTTAATTATGCCGTGGGGGCAAATGTTATGCGATAAACGAATGTTTGATTCGTTTATTGCGAATTTTGGATAATGTTTGGGTTTTTTCAGGTTTTGATAGGATTTTGGATTAGGAATGGGAGAAAAAGATGGTAGGGCTTTTTGGAGCACTACATCCTCCCCTCCTTGAAAAAAAGAAAATTGATCTTTATGAGATTAATTTTCTGGAAAATGGTGTGATTGGGAATAAGGATGATAGTATCGTGATTCCGTTACATATGCCTGATATTTTCTAACATAGTAGCTTTATGTATACAATATTTATTATAAGTGTGTAATTTTTGTTCTTTGTTTTTTTTCTTAATATTTATGTATTCATGTTTATGGTCGTGTATCCAAGTTTCCACAATGGTTATTTATATAATAAAAATATTTTCTTTTGAAATTTTGTACAAATATAATTTTGTTTTTAAGTTTTGAATTTTCTTAGTATAGGTGTGTTTAACAGTAATTGTTGGTTATCCAAAATAAAGTTTTCTTATATAAAGTATTTTATTTTGAGTTAAGGGTATATTCATTTAGTTTGGTTTTGGTTATATGTACAATAGACATTTGGTTTTAAAATTTCATATAATTTGTTTTTTTTTTCATGTTGGTTAAACATTGTATTAGAAGGAAACATTTGATTCTAAAAATTTTCGTTTTGATTTAAAGTAAATATTTTCTTATTTTCTGCGTGTAAGGTTAATTGTAGAATGCTTTATAATTACATAAGTATTTGAATTCATTATATTAAATTTAACTTTGGGTTTTTTTTTTTTGTTTTATATTTTTATAAAGTACTGTTTGTTTAAAGATACATAGATAAGTAAGGTTTTTATGGTTTATTCTTACAATTTGTATATTACATAGAATTTTCATTGTTTATATACTCGTATAAATTTTCATTATTTACATATATTATTTTTTTTCTTTTTTTTCATTGTCCTTATTAGTCGGGCGTTTATTTACTTATATAATTTTTTCCATGTATTTGAACGTACAATTTAATTCTATAACTTTTCCTTTTTTTTTTTTTTTGTTTTATATAAAAATTTTCTTACTTTCTTAGTATTTCTTAGTTGAAAACTGTTTTGTATTTAGATATTAGAAGTTCTTATTTTAACACTGTTTTGTAAGTTTTGTTTTTGTATTTTCGTTTTTTTCATATATATATATAATGTGTTTATTCTTATAATTTAAGATTATTTATTATTATAACAAAATTTTGTTGTTGTTGTTTATTTATTTAAGTTAGTGGTGGTTATTTAAAACATGATATATACTTATTTTATTAAGTGCGTTGATATTTGTTTTTATCTATATATTTATTTTTGTTTTGTTTGTTTTTTTTTTTCTCTTTTTTTTTTTGGTATTAAAAGTGTTGTATACTATTTACAAAATTATTTTATTCGTATACAATTATTTGAAGTGAACATTTTTGAAGCAAATTTTAAATACATTGTCGTAGTGTTATTTTTTTTTTTGACTTTATTTTTTTTTTGTAAGTTTATCTATACATATATGCATTTATTTATTTCTCTCTTTTTTTTTTTTAAGGTTATCTATACATATATACATTTTTTCTTCAACTTTTATTTTTCTTTGGAGTTTCCTATTCGTGATTGCCTAATCCACAAATAGTTTTATATTATTGTTGTGGACTATTCGAGTTCCTTTTCCTATTTTGAGGATTGAATTTTCTTCGGATAGGATCTTTACAATTTCATAGGGGCCTTTCCACAGGGAGGTTAGTTTGTTAGGTCTTGAGTGATTTTTTAATAGAACCTTGTCGCCAACATTAAATTTCTTACGGCCTACTTTTTGGTCGTAGTATGCCTTAGATTTTTGTTTTTTCTCTATCAGTATTCCCTTAGCTGTACGATAACCATGTTGTAATCGCATTTTTAATTCGTTTGCGTAATGGTCGTAGTTATAAGAGCTTTCGGGGTTTTGTCTGAGAGAACTGGGTATTTCGGCTGGGAAACCATATAGTAATTCATGCGGCGTGTAGCCTGTATTACTGTGGGGTGTAGTATTGTACACAAACATTGCGTAAGGTATCCAGGTGTCCCAAGTGAGAGGATCCTGGTTTACATAGTGGCGGAGGTATTCCACCAGAGTTCTATGGCCCCGTTCTAGTGCTCCATTCGTTTGTGGATGGTAGGGTGCTGTGTTTAGTTTTCTCATTTTAAGTAAGGAACAAATGTCCTTAAAAAGTGCGCTGAGAAAATTAGCACCTCGGTCAGTTAATAGAGAAGATGGTATGCCGTGCTGGCAGACGATATTTTCAACGAAAATTCTGGCCACGTCCTTGGTTTCGGCGCTGGCCAGTGCGTAAGCTCCTGAAAATTTAGTCAAATCGTCTTGAAACGTTAGTAGGTATTTATTTCCATTATAGCTGACTGGTAATGGTCCTACTATATCTAAAGCAATTCTTTCAAAAGGTTTTGAGCTTGTTGTGGTTATCTTCATAGGAATTCTAGGATTCCTTCCACTTTTGTTTATCTGGCAGGAAGCACATTTTCGAATATACGCGGCGACGTCAGCGGTCATTGTGCGCCAGTAATATTTTTGCTTCAATCTATTGATTGTTCGGGTGGCTCCTTGGTGTCCTCCGAAAGGTGAGTTGTGGTATTCCGCGAGTAACTTTTGTATTTCGTTAGGATCTGTTAGAAGCTTCTTTTTATTGGAGAAAACGTACATTGTCACGTTGAGGTGAGCAAAAGTTTCTTTTAGCAAGTTATTAAGTGTTACTTTTGATTCGTTTTCTATGAAGGGGACTAAAATTCCAATGGAATTGAAATTCCGGTCTTCGCAAATCTTCTTCAGATCAATAAGGGAACTCTTAGCGGTTTCCTGGTCGCTTAGGTTTCTGAAAGGCAATGGCAATGTGATGGCGCATAACCCATCTTGCTCATGAAACGTAATTTTACCTACGTCTGGCTTGGTGAAGTTTGGGATTCTTCCTGCCAGGTTTTCTTCCTCAGCAGAGTCTATCAATGGGAGGATTATAATACGTAGTCCAAGTTTTTTCTTGGTATAGATGGACCCTGTTTGTTCTTGCCATACAAGATTGGTAGTATCTTTGTATGATTGTGCAGCCACATCTTCTTCGAGTTTGGCTTTACTTCGTGTGGTGACGAGGATATTATTTTTAATGGGATTGACTGGGGTAGTCGTTGTTATACGGCTGAGAGCATCAGCATTTGCATTTTGCTTTCCTTTTTTATGGACGATTGTGTACTCATACTCTTCGAGTAGAATTCTCCATCGCATAAGTCTGGATGTAGGATCTTTTCGTCCTATAAGCCACTGTAGAGAGCTATGGTCAGTGACTATAGTAAATTTTCGTCCGTAAACGTATGGTCGGAACTGGGCTAGTGCAAAAACGATTGCCAATAATTCCTTTTCGGATGTTGTATATCGAGTCTCTGCGTCGTTTAAAGTTCGGCTAGCGAAAGCAATAGGTTTATCTTGTCCTATTGTACCTTGAGATAGCACTGCTCCAAACGCAACATTGCTAGCATCCGTAGTTATTATAAACTCCCGGTTAAAGTCTGGATAAGCCAGTATTGGTGGGGTAATAACCTTTCTTTTTAGAGTTGTGAATGCCTCGTCACAAAAGGCATCCCAATAAAATGGAACATTCTTCCTGAGCAATCTGCTTAAAGGTTTTGCCAGTTCGGCGAAATTAGGGATAAATTTTCTATAGTAGCCTACAAAACCGAGAAAAGATTTTACATCTTTTTGTTTCTTGGGCGTTGGAAACGTTTTCACCGCTTTAGTTTTTTCTGGATCTGGTTTTATACCTTCCTTTGAAATAACATGCCCTAAGTAGGTGAGCTCCTTCCTTATGAAGTGACACTTTTCTGGTTGTATTTTCAGATTGTGCCTTTGTAATCGCTCGAAAATTCTGGTAAGTCGGGAATTGTGATCGTTCAGATCGTATCCGTAAATTACAATATCATCTACATAGACGAAACATTCTATTCCTTGGAGACCCATGAGTACATTATTCATAAGCCTTTGGAATGTGGCGGGTGCGTTTTTAAGTCCGAAGGGCATTCGATTATATTCGTAATGTCCGAAGGGTGTGCTAAACGCTGTTTTTGCCTTGTCTCTATTATCCATGCGTATTTGGTGGAAACCATTTGCTAGATCTAAAGTGCTAAAATATTTAGCTTTTCCTAGCTGGTCCAAAATATCTGTAATATTGGGCAATGGATATGCATCTCCGACTGTTATTTTATTTAAGGCTCTAAAGTCGACAACCACTCTCCACCGTTTTGTCCCATCAGGTCCTGCCTTCTTGGGTACTAGTAAGAGAGGGGAATTCCAAGGACTGAAACTTGGTTGTACCACGCCATCCTGAAGCATTTCATTCACTTGTTTGTGGATTTCTTGCTTCGAGCTATCTGGGAGGCGATATGGTCTTATGTAAAGTGGGGGCTTTCCTTCTTCAGTGATGATCTGATGCTCTATGGCGTCAGTGTGTGTGAGATGGTCGCCCTCTAAGTAAAAGAGATCGTTAAATCTGCGGCAGATGTCTAGGATAGATATCCTTTCCTCCTGGTTACAATGACGCAACTCTAGGAGTGATTCTAGCCGTTCAAGCCTATTTTTTAGAAAGTTCTTAGTTTCATCCGCCTGTAACACATTGTAGTCATCCAGATCTTCCCATTCGACTTCTATGTCGTTGGTGCTTACTTCTTGATCGGTGTCTAATGTGTTCATTAATAATACCTTTATTTTGTTGTCCTGTGGTGTTGTCAAACTATTACCCAGATATATCCCTGGCATGATCTCGGATTTTTTAATAATCAGTTCTTGACTGGATTTTTCTTTAAAGGGAATCTCCATTATTTGTTGAGATCGTGAATGCAATTTTATGTAGTCGACCGTGGTGTTTCGTTTTAAATTTACTGACGGTATTAGAGTTTCAGGTTCATGTTTTCCTGAACTCAGTTTTTCGGCAGTTTCCTTACCTTTTCTGTTACCACAAACTTTACTTAAATGGGGAGAGGAAGATTCAAGGGTGGTTGGTTTCGTTGTGTTTGTCACAGCATCAGATCCGGCCCGTAGACAAACGGATTCGGATGTTGACTCACGAACGGTGTTATCCAATTTTTCAAGAATGCCTGTATTATCCGTGGAAGATACCTCGTAAGGCGTGGCATTCTGAATATTTTCCTTGACCTCATTTTTGTTCCCTAAAGGCTGCTCGAGTTCTACCATAGTTCTCTTCTTTACAGCGAATTTAAGGAATCCCTTTTCAAAGTTAATGTGGCACTGGTGCTTCGTAAGGAAATCGCTTCCCAGTATGCCATCGTGTTGGAAGTCTACGTTACTTCCCACTACAAATAAATTATGCTTAAAGGGTATGGAGTGCCTATCAGTTCTGAATTCGAACTCCCCCAATACCTTTCCGCATGTGCTGACCGTTTTTCCAGCAATGGTGGATATAGTCACTGGGTCTGAATTGTCTACAGATTGTTCAATATAAAGATTATCTAATTTGATCAGGCTGATGTCGGCGCCTGTATCGATAAGGAAAGTCGAGTATTGTTTATCCGATGGATTAAATTTTACACGTATTACTGGCTCCTTAAATTCAGGGCAGAAAAATACGCGCATTTCAAAATTTACATCGGGGTGGGGTGTATATCGGCGATTGTCTGTACTCGAGAAGGATTGCCGTTGCTCGCTGCCCGAGTGAGTTCGTTTCCCTGTTGTGAATTGGATACCCTGTTAATATTTTGATTTTGTCGGGTATTTCGATTTTCAATGCGGGGCGAGTTTGTTATTGTCCTATTTTGAGATTGATTGGGCTGAGTTCTGAAAGGATTTCGACTCGTTGAAGATTGGTCCTGGTTTCGCATATAGGCTAACCTGGTTCTGCACTCTGCCTGAATGTGATTATACTTCCGACAGTATGTGCATTGGAGACGTTCAACCTCTGTCTTAATGCGTTGGGGGACGAAATTTGGAAAATTTGTGTTTCGATAACAAGTCGCAGAAGTATGTCCCCTCTTGTTGCATGTTTGGCAAACAATTAGTTGGTTTCTCCTAAAATTGTTAGTGGAAGTTTGCATTGAGTTATCGCTGTTCAATCTTTGATATTGTTCCAAAGCGTAGCTAATGGCCGCTTTGAGATTTGAAGCCCTATGTGCTTTTACTAAGATTTTGAGGCTGGAATTTCGTATCCCATCCTCAAACGTATTTAAAGCGAGTCTTTGATTTTCAGCCAGAAGATAAGTTCTGACTGCAGGATCAGATGAACTAGCGTATGTGGCGCTGTCCAATTCATGCAGGTGATGTGTGAGTCTATTTGAAAATTCGTTCACACCCTCCTTGCTATCCTGTTTTGTTGCCACTAAGTTATTTTGGGCAGCAGACCTAGAGATGAGAGGTTTAAATTCTCCCTCTAATTCTGAAACAAGATCTTCCCAAGTAGAAATAATTTTATGTCTGATAGAATCACGCGCCGGTCCCTGCAATCTGGTTTTGACCACCCTTAGAATAAAGGACTTCTGGTTGTCATCTTGTGCTTGTGAGAACAAAATGTCTCCACAAGAGACGAAACCCTCTAATTCGTCAGGATTACCGTTAAATACCGGCACGAATCCCAATACGTCGTTTAATCCTATAGGAAAATTCATTCTAGAACTCTGTTCGCGTGTTTCCATACGTACGGTTTCCGATATTTCGTCCTCGCGATTTTGTATGAGCTCGGGCTCAGGTCTCTGCGAACGCGTACCCGGTTTATTTTTGTCGCTCACGACGTATTTGTGAAACAGACCTTCCCAAATGATGGTGAAAAGGGGTAGAGAACCAAGAGATGAGATCTTCATTATTGTTGGGTAAGATGGCCAAGAGAAAAGACAAGACCAACGACAAGAGAAGTGTCTTCAAACTCAGTTAGTTTTGATCCTATTAGAAAGCCTTTGTTCTACTTAAGGTGAGAGAATCCACCCTTTCGCCCTATGGAAAAAGTGTCTAAACCTAAAATGGATTTTCGAAGAGCCACAGATGAGTCAAAGGAAAAGATTCAACCCAAAGAAAATGTTCCAAACAAGACGCTAAGGACAAGGACCAAGAATTTTGATTTGTTCGTTATTGTTTTAGCTTGTCACGTAAGAAAAATCTTCCCAAAAGAAAATGTATGTATATATGTTTATGTGTATAATTAATTAAAATATATATCAAAAAAATAAATAATAAAACCAAATTTGTAGTTAATTTTTGTGTGGGGTCTTTTATATTGTCCCCTTTTGAAGAATAAAATGTTGATATTTTGGGAAAAAGTTTTTGGAAAAAATGTGTATATGTATATATTCGTGAAGAAAGTTTTGAAAATTGTCAAAAATATGTGTTTTTTAAAAATGCGTTTAAGAAAGATACGTTTATTAAGAAAAATGTATTTAAAATGTTTGCCTCTACTAGCCGAAAAGTAAGTGCGTACTTGTATATTGTATATGCTTGTGTGAGAGAAAAATTTCTTTTATTAATTATATTTATCACTTTGGGCTTTTTTATGCGTATACTCTTCTTGGAAAAATGAGAACAACTTTGCTTATTATTCTTAGAAAAACAAGTTAAATTTAAATGCACTTGCACAAATTATTAATAAGCTTTATCCCAGTGTAAAAGAACAATTAAAATAAATATTCAATTTATTCTTGGCGTCCCCTTTTAGTTAACAATTCAAACATTTAAAAATTTACTTATTTGGGAGCCAATTTCCAAGACAAAATGACAAAAATGACAAAACTGAATTTAATTTTAGTTCACTTTTTGTTTCAACTAAGTTACCTTTATATCACTTTTCACTTAACAAATAAATAAAAATTTAATACCTGTGTTTTCTAGCTGCAGGTTTGTTGGGTGTCCTGTTGTTTGTCGTCACTAGCTGCTTGGTCCTGGTGTTGCCGCTGCATCAGGAATCCCGGTCTATCCTTGGCTGCTCGTTGTTATTTTTCACACTGTTACCTCTCCTCGGTGTATGCCCCAGAGGAACGCTTTTACCACTTTAGAATAATTTAAAATTTACTATTTCGTAACTATTGCCGGTGTTTAGCCCCGGGCACGCTGTTTTTATCGGAATTAATTTTCCTGTTGGTAGCGGGATCTATAGATATCCCACTCGTGTATTCTCCCTCTGGTAGGGGATGTTTGGACCAGTCTAATCCACTGCCTAGTTCGTATTTTATTGGTAGGGGATGTTGGGATCCCAAACCGCTGCCACCATAATTTTTTGTTGTACTTCTGGTTTCGGGGAGTGTGTGTCTTAATCCTTAAAAGGACTAAGAGATCTCTTATAAAAGTTCCCGAAAACAAGTCGCACAACAGGGTTCGTTTGCCGTGCTTCCTTTGAGTCCAAAGGGAAGAGCAACGTCCTTGGATATGGGTCGAATGTCCTTTTCTTCTTTTGGTCTTCCAGGCCAGGTGAAATGAAAAACCGGGTGTTTTAGTTTTCAGATTTTATTTCTCCCACTGGGGTATCTCCTCCAGGGACAAGATACGAATTTAAACTGCGGCCCGGAGATCACGAAACCATTCCTTTATAAAGGAAAAGGAATCGAAAATTGTATCTCAAAGATACACATTTTCGTGCAACAATCTCGATCTTTTGGATATTTCGAGCGAGATGTTGTGTTTACACAAGATAAGAAATCAATTTCTTGAATTCTTACGAAACCATTACGCAGATGTGTGAATGTATCTGCTTTTGAGTTTTTGTTTGTTTAACTCAATGGAATTTTTAGGATAGAGATAACAATCTCTGAATTTTGAATTTGGGTGATGCTGTGGAGCAAATATAGAACAATAAACGAATATTGGATTCGTTTATTGTGAATTTTAATTTTAATTTTGATTCTGGATTTAATTATGCCGTGGGGGCAAATGTTATGCGATAAACGAATGTTTGATTCGTTTATTGCGAATTTTGGATAATGTTTGGGTTTTTTCAGGTTTTGATAGGATTTTGGATTAGGAATGGGAGAAAAAGATGGTAGGGCTTTTTGGAGCACTACATATCCCGACAAAACGTAATAGAACTAAATTTTTGTTAGTTCTAGGGTTGTAACACAAGATAGATGTAGAGTGTTATACAAGAATATATTTATAACAGATATATTGTTGCCACCCGGAGCTGCAGCTGCAAAATTCGGCGCATTATGATTTCATGATAATTTTTGGGGTATTGATCTCCGATCAGTATCAGCAAAACATCTTTCGTAAAAGCACACCAAGTGGCAGACTGATTTCACAGTAGCATTCAGCATCCAAGCCTGAACTTCATAAGCAAATCTATAAAGTGCGGAGATCTTCGTACTGAGGTGCTCTATTCCGACAGTAAAAATTTTTTTTTTATCTCATGAGTTTGTCATGACTACTTCCTTGTTTTACAGGACGGAAATTTGATCGGAGTTGCAAGTCATATTCAGCTCATATTCGGAACAGACAAGAGTCATTATAATTCCCCCAAATCACATAGTTAATACTTATTGCTCCCCTGTTGATCATCTATTCGATTTCGGAAGATAAGGCTCTTGAGCTCTTTTAAATAATAATACTACTCTGATGCATCTATTCATTTATCGTCGTTATTGAATCATCGCTATTTCTCTAAACCACTCTGAATACTCATTTCCGGTTGCAAGCACATCGATAATCCCCTGAGTGGACCAATTTACTTGGTTCAGCTGCAATAGGGTACCACCAAGGAGATATCTAACAACCAAAGGGATATCCTTGTGTGGGTTTGCATTTGAACTACTGTGCAATGCATGTATGATGTGTCCTTTATGAGGAAGTATTTTAGCTGTGTGGGGGACGAAGTTAATTGTTTCAACGAGTACTCCATAAATCTTCCACATAGTCCAACTGATTAGCAAACAGAAAACATTCGTAAATCCTATGGATTGCAATTATCGTTTACATCCCGTCCGGGATGTACGATTGAAAAACTCTCCAAAGAGCAGAGTAATGAATGACAAGGGAATGGGATATTCAATTTATTGTAAGCTCCATCAACTAGTCCTCGCCCACTAATGCACAATTCCACACAATGCATGAACTCGATTGTCCTTTTCCGACTGTTATAACGATCCATAGGAACATTAACCACCCTGTAAGGATATGCATATTCTCTTGCAGGCCATAGAACTGCATTCGAGATATCTAATAAGTGTACATAAATAAACGTAACTTTATGTCCCTACGACGACATCCTAATTAAGGTTTAAGGTCCAACGCAATTTTCAAATCGAATGAACACGATGTCCTGCAACTTATTACCGCTGAGTGAATAGATGTGGTATGCTGGTGAGGGTGTATTTTGGGGAGGCCACAGTGCCACCGGAAACCGAAGATTTATGAGATTCCAAATGTGTGTCCTGTTGGGTGGATGATAATTTTAATAAATGAAATCGAAGGAGCGCCGACAAGAAGGGCAAAATACGTCCTGCAGCCATTGAGACGGGTTCATAAATCGTCCCGTAGTATATGACCAAAAATGACTTGTAACAAGGATAATGAATATATTGTTCTTCTCTCGGTAAGTAGTGCGGTTTGTCCTGTGCATGTTACTAGGCCCGGATAACACTGTGTCAGTGAGTTATGGCCGTGATTCACTTGAAATAGGATCGTGGTCTTGGGAACATGGAAATCGAATTATTTTTGTGCTATGACCGTAATACACTTACATTACGAACTGACGCGTAACAGATATGACTTAGAATTGCTAAGTTACGGAGGGGCGTAATCTGACAATTGGATAAACTGTGAAGCATTGTTGAATCTTACCCATGATGTTAATAAATGCATACCGAGGAAATTTGTTGGGCGAGGGAATCCATATTCATAATAACGACAGGAAAGGCCAATGGCAATAGGAGCAAGGGCAGAACGTAATTCCTCACAAATTATTCAAAATAAATATTAAATCTTTTTACAAGTAATGTAAAGGCAAAGAATCAGCAATTGAACTCATATACTGCAGCTCATATGCTTTAGGCTATGATGTACGCCGCGATGACTAGGAAGTTATCCGATTTGATACGACCGCCTGAATCCCTGCCGTCCAAAGAACTGTTTACTGTGTTACTGATGCAAAGTGGAATGCTATTTTTTTCGTGCTTTTATAGAAAACTATCCTTCCCCGTCAAGAGTTCCTGCAACGATGCATCTCAATTACTCAAGGGCTGAGTTTGTGAGGAGTTTGTGCCGCTTGTATGTCATGGAGTAAGCATAACGAAACAGGGCTGATAGTCAGGTATATATTATCTATTTCGTAGAGGGGGTATGTCAATTCATACGATGCGATTCATGCTGGAGAGCATGGAGATCGACCTGATGTTCCTAATTTCTTTTAATTTTTGGATGTGGGATAGTCATCGTCAAGGTCGTGGTTTAACATTGTGATTGTAAATCATTGGACCGCTCTGCAGATTCCCCTAGGGAATAAAATAGAGGAAAGGAATCCCTGCTTTGTACTCGTTCAGCCGTAGGATACCACCGATTGGCCCCCTGTACTTCTGCCACTCTTGCGAAGCTGACTTCTCCCCTAATGACGTCCTCTATTCGTCTCAGTGTTAAATCGGGAATGTTTTCTTCCTTGATGATGGCTTCTCTCCCCCCACCTCTCCCTTTGCCGATGCGTCAAATATGACCCTGACTTTCGTCGTAGCGCCCTCATGATTTAATCAAGGAATGATGGGGTAGAAAGTAGTAACCCTTGTTAATCTGTGCTGCATTTATGGTACTTCCGCCACGCGGCTCAACGTTTCCTACCTTCACATACCTTTCTAGTGTCCTCTGTCATAGCGAGCATTCGTTCGAGATCTAAGAATTTTGACGGGCCACATTCTCGTACAGTCTCCGCTTGGCGGGGATTGCTTTGAATGAGAGTCTCACATTCGATCGACAATCCCCGTTTCTTGTGTTAGTCTGGTGGAAATATGGTTCGCAGTTCCTTTCTGTTCCCTTTGGAGTCTAATGGTTTTTTGTCATCCAGAATCTCTTCTTCCGCTGCTCTTGATATTGTGGAAAGTCATTATGTCGCAAATGGAATT
Source organism: Microdon myrmicae (assembly GCA_963931805.1). Taxonomy (NCBI): domain Eukaryota; kingdom Metazoa; phylum Arthropoda; class Insecta; order Diptera; family Syrphidae; genus Microdon; species Microdon myrmicae. The sequence continues at coordinate 18,753,719 of OZ007497.1, forward strand.
TTCCTTGGGCTTGTGACTGTCTATGCGAAGATTATGTCTTGCAGCATCTGAGACCCCAGATGGAATAGATCGACAGGAGCTTAAAGTATAACTCTGTGCCAATCAATATGCCGACGACATCATGTTTGGTGAATGTCGGGCCTGCTAACTTGATCTTGTTAGGCACTGCCCACATAGCTATTTATTAGTTCCACTAATACATACCATACCATACCATACAAGATACCATCCCGTCACGCTATACATTCCGCGACATCGCCGAGAGAAATCTTCGACGGCGATTCGGATGTGTGGCTGATGGCCCGGACTGACACGGAGATAAGTCATGATGGTACCTTCTGATATAAAGAATTCCGGAGGTAAACTAGTCTCCCATTCGGATCTCCGGGAGCGACTATGTCTGGGGGAACACCATGCTGATATCATGATAAATAATGGCGCTTTAAGAGGTTCATCATCGCATAACCAGGCTCGCTCTCGAGGCTCTGCCCACGCTCGACTGGTGACGGCATTTTGTAACATCAGGGGCATAAACGCCGTCCACCAATATTTGCAAACAACGAAACCTGATATACTTGCCCTAACTGAGACCCAGGTCGATTCGCCAACTGATTCGACATATCTTCGTTGCTCAGGATACGAGTTACATTCGAAATTCCGTTTCAAGGGCAGAGTCTGCGTCTGCGCGCTGTCCAATCTGGCTTGCCAGAGGATGGAGGCGTTGGAACCCAAGAATATGGACATCATATGGTTGAGGGTCGTGCTGAGGAATTCCGATAAATTTCTTTGTTGTCTTTACCGCTCGCCGAGTGACGATCGGACGGCGACATTTTTCGAACATCTTTCACATACCGTCGACTGGATACAGATCAACCACCCAGCTTCTGAAATTGTTGTCCTTGGCGATTTTAATGTACACAATTCCGGCTGGTTGTTACATTTTAAGAGAACCGACGAGGCTGGGAGGCTGGCGAAGATGTTTGCTGTAAGCCACAACTTGACTCAACTCGTGGGGGAGCCAACGCGAGGGCCGGATGCCCGAGGCGATTATGCGAACACCATGGATCTGTTTTTGACACCTGAACCGAGCATTTATACTGTAGAGATTTCTGCGCCATTGGGAAACACAGATCACTGCTTGGTATCTGTCGCGCAAGCACTTGCATATCAAGCGAATAACCGACCGAAGCAGCTTCGCCATGTACGGAAGTATGGGGCTGCTAACTGGGATGATTTTCGAGATTTCTTCGCATCCTTTCCATGGTCCGAGGTGTGCTTCGGAAACTCCGATGTTAACGCTTGCGCGGAGTCGGTATCAGAGATTATTCTTCTGGGGATGGAGATGTATATTTCACATTCCATCAAACGAAGTTCGTCTGATAAAACTCGGTTTGATAAAAAGTGAGAGTTGATTACAGCGGCAAAAAATAGAGCTTGGCGCTCCAATCCCACCGATGTTAGCAGAACGAATTTTGTTAGAATCAGAAACGCTGCAACCAGGCGATTGATACCGCGAAGAAGGCTCACAACGACAAGGTGATCAATAAACTCCTTCGGTGCCCAACTGGTTTGCGCTCCTTCTGGTCAATGGCAAAAGCTGTCAGCGGTAATTTCGCATGCTCCTCTTTCCCTCCGTTGGTGATAGACAGCGGGACGTTGGTCACGAATTCAAAGGATAAAGCTAATGTGTTCGCGAATTTGTTTTCCGTTAATTCAATGCTCGATCCTGGGCTTTTTGGGCCACCTGTGATCTCGCCGGTACGGTCTTCCATGCGGGATGTGAGATTTCAACCGCGCACTATTCAACGCATTCTACGTGAACTACGTGGGAAGGCAACCAGCCGGAACGGAATACCAGCAATACACCTTAAGAACTGTGCTCAAAAACCATCGCCGGTTCTTAGCAAACTCTTCCGCTTATCTTATGCACGGATGACCTTTTCTGCCTGCTGGAAAATCGCTCCAGTTCAGCCAATCCCAAATACGGGAAAAAAGTGTCTCCCATAAAATTACCGTCCGATAGCATTACTGTCTATTTTATCTAAGGTGATGGAAAAAAATCATCAATACAGAGTTAGTTAAGTATTTGGAGTGCAATGGACTTCTGAATGATCGTCAATATGGATTCCGTGGCAGGCGACCACGTGGGACCTTTTGACACTTATAACCGATATATGGACATCTGCGATTGAACGGCATGGTGAGTCAAGGGCGATCGCACTGGATATCACCAAGGCTTTTGACCGCGTCTGGCACGGGGCATTGCTGAGCAAAATTTTTCATATGGACTTTCCCAACAGCTTTGCGACTGGACGAGGAGCTTCCTCGAGAATCGATCGATCCGGGTTGTTGTGGACGGCGAGTGTTCGGATCTGTACCCTGTTAATTCAGGGGTGTCCCAGGGTTCTACGCTTGTTTCCTCCTTTTCGAGTGTTCGGCCGATTCGTGTATCTGCGTCGCATCAGCTGAGGTGTAGACAGATTGACTCTCTGAACCAGGATATAGATAGGGTCCCGCAGTGGGGAAGGGCCAATCTCGTCGACTTCAATGCAGCGAAGACACAATATACAACATTCACAAAGAAAAGTGGATCATCGGTTCCACAGCTGATGGTGGATGGCCGGGACCTCGAGGCTGCGGAAAGTTTGAAATTGCTCGGCGTCACGGCCTGTGGGAGTGTGTCAAGTATCGCCAGGACAGCCTCAGGAAAATTGAGCTATCTTTTTAGAGCCAAGAAATATTTTACTCTGGCCTAACTTCTTCTCCTATATAAATCCCAAATTAGACCCGCGCTCGAATATTCCTCTCATGTTTGGAGCTCAGCTCCTAAACATACGCTCGACCTACTTGAGAGCATACAGAGACGAACGATCCACCTGATCGGGGACTCGGCGCTGACGTCGGGACTACAGTCGCTATCACATCGAAGGCGCGTGGCCGACCTCTGTCTGTTTTACAGATATTATCACGGGTACCGTTCTTCGGAGATTCGTGGTATTATTCCATGCAATTCGGCTTTTATGCGCCCCACAAGACAATCCGGCGGATCGCACCCGTTTGTGGTTCATCTCCCCACGGCGCGAACATCCCTGCATCAGAACTCGTTCCGTTACAGAGCGAGGAAGCTGTGGAACTCCCTTCCCACGCGAATGTTCCGGGAGGGTTACAACCTGCAACTGTTCAAAAAGAACTGCAACCGTTAGTTGATGGCATCTCGGGGCGCCCACTCGGCGCTATAGGTTCGCCTCTCCCGAGAGAAGTCTAATACAAAAAAAAAAAAAAAACTGTTGGGTACGTTACAACCTTGGGTACGACGCGAGCCTTAATTCTTGTCATGATGGCATTCATTCATGATTCCACCTCCATGTTTATTTTGCATTCGGATCGTTGTCTAATCTGGTCGATACCCTGCATGTTTTCCGGGGGCTCTATTAAGCCCAACCATTTTGTCATCCGTTCCTTGATGAAGTTCAGTTACGAGCCAAAATAATATAACTTTGCCTGCGGAGGTCGATCAGGTTGATCCTTTCAGTTTCAAGTAATATATTAGATTGCCCTGGACCGACTTCTTGACTGCTGAAGGCCGTTCCCCAGTGTTCGGTTGCTGGTGTGATGGGTGGCTTTGGCGGGATGTTAATCGTCGATTCGGCGTGCAACATTCAAGACCATACACATTCAAGACCAATATACATCGACACCTCCTTTCCTTACCCACTTGCTCTCCATCCGTTCGCACTGTGCTCTGACATTTAAGGGTACTTCAAAATCCCCGTTTGTGCGCGCGTTCGTGTAAAAAAAAATAAAGAAAATGTCGATTACCTCAACAAAATTTCATTCAATTTTGATCATTTGACGGTAGAAGATGCTACCACCAACCCATACACCGAAATCTTTAAATCTATTTCCCTTCACGTTCTCTATACCAAGCAAACAAATACTGTGGGGGTGGGTAGCGGGTGTGCCAACACGGGCACTGGTTTACTACCACCTCACTAACGTATTCACTGAACTTCGCAAAATAAAACACGGCGTTATTGTTTTTTGTAATTTGTGTTTATTGTTGGATTTTATTACTATGTTTTTATAACTGTATGGAAGGCCTTCGCATGGTTAATTTATCTTCGCTTGATATTATTTCACATCCGCGATTTAAAGTGTCGTTTTTATTGATTATATGTTCTATATTATGTAAAAATATTGATATTTACTTTAAAACACTATCGTTGTGCACATGTGAGGCAGGCATTTGCCGGCGAGAAGAATCGATAAGATTCCCTGATTGCAATGGTTACATTATATGTGGGCCGAAATGTTTTCAGGGAAATTTGCCGATGCGTTGATGCATGGAGAATGTCCTTGTGGGTGAGATGTTTGTAGGTGCTAATGCCATTGCATTAGGGAAACACAATGGGGTTTTTGTAGCTTCAGGACAGGGAGCTTTGGGGTAATTGGAGTGGAATTGTGGGTGGTTCTTCGTGTAAAGCTAGAAAACCCCCACAATACTACCACCTCCTTGGTTCAATCGCCAGCATTGTTTGTTACGTAATAAACAGAAAATACCGTGTGCTACCTTCCTCCGCAATCACTCCGTCTGCGACTATTTCAACTACCTTGGCACTTATTTTCAATTCAACGCACTCTACGATGACCTTTACCAAAAACACCTAACAAAAACAACGGCTAACATAATAAATGACCCAAGAACGTTTTTCCAATTTATCAATCACAAACGTAAATCCGATGATTATTGCGCCTCCCTCTCATATAACTTGAAACCCCCAACGGATTCACATGTGATTGCGAACCTCTTTGCCTCATTTTTCAAACAATCCTTCACAGACGACTCTTTTGCCCCCGAGCTCACCTATCTCAATTACTTACCAAATTTCCTCCATGGTCCATTTCTCTCTCAATGCATTGATCCACTCACGATTGAAAACAAACTAACCCAGCTCAAGTACGAATTCACCCCGGCGCCTGATGGTCTCCCCGCCGCATTCTTTAAAAAAAGCCCCACTGTTCTCTCTTCCACTCTATCGGCTATTTTTAATCTGTCGCTCTCCCAAGGTGAGTTCCCTAATATTTGGAAAACATCGTTTATCACCCCCTGGATAAAAAGGGACGCAAAGGTGATATCTCAAACTATCGTCCCATCGCCATACTCTCCCACATCCCCAAAGTGTTTGAAAGCATTCTGTACCAAGGGTCTACCACGTTTCATGTGGACGATAGAGTCCTCGTGCGAGAGGAGAACAAAAAGGGAAAATTAGCGCCCCTATGGAGAGGTCCTTATGACGTGGTGGAGGTCAAAAGCCCGGTTAGCTCCGCGATTAGAGTAGGAACGGCGGTAGTCCATAACCACCGCCTGAAGTCCTACTGGGTGTGAGCAGGTCTAGTGTTGAGAATTGCGATTAGCCCGAGGCAAATTCACCTGCCAAGCGGCATCCTAACTGCGGTGGGAGGGGATCTCCTCATTTATGTGAGGGAGGTCCTAATCGGATCGTGTGCGCGGTCGAACTCTCCGCTGTAATGTTGTCGGGGGTACCCGTCGTATGCTCGAAGGCGCGTCATTCCTCTTCTAAGAATGGCGCGCACGGCCGTAGGAGGGGGGGGGGGTATGTTACATGGTAACCCCCCGCCCCCCCATTATCCCTCCGAGCGAGGAGAATGAATTTTGGCTAGAGTTAGTCTACAATAGAAGATGTGCAAAGGCAAAGGAAGAATATATAGCCCATGATCCACATGTTGGATGCACGAACCTACATTCGTTAGCTTCTGGATTTATTTTCGGAGTAGTGGGAGAGATATTCGGCGAGAGAGATAGTTGAGTCTTGTTCGTGGCTGAGGAAGGTCATGTCTAAGACCTGGTAGACGAAAATAAGTTAATTTAATAATTCGAAAAAACAAAAAAAAACGAAAAAAGAAATAGGGTACGGGAAAGTTTAGTTGAGATAGAAGAAAAGTAAAATTAGAAAGTAAAAAGACTGAATAAATTTGTGAATTAAATGTTCTTGTTAATCGTATCATAAAGTAGCGTTTGGATGGACCGTTAAATGTAAAGTACTACTGTAAATAAAATACATACTAGTGAACGTCGAAGGTGCTTAATTTATTTGCTCGAGCGGCACTCATCTGGAGGATAGAGGACGGGAGCCGGTGCATCTTGAGATGGGAGTGAATCCAGGAACCGGTAAAGCTAAAAATAAAATCCAACTTTCCCTTCACAGACACAGAGACCATCAGGTGATTGTTCAGTGGTGAAACGGGACAGTGAAGTCCGAACGTCGACCCGACGCAACAACGGTTTCGCATGGCAGCGTTATCACCAGGGTAACTACGGAGGTGCCCCACTCGGCCTTGTACGCATATCAGAATCGACACGACTGCAAATTAAAATGAAATGTGCACATTACGTTGCTTTGGCGACCGCCGACTTTCCAAGTTTATACTTTTCTTTTATTTCAACTAAGCTTTCCCGTACCGTTTTCTTTTATTCTTTTTTTTTTGAATTCTTAAATTAACTTATTTTCGTCTACCGTGTACCAGGTCTTAGACATGACCTTCCTCAGCCGCGAACAAGACTCAACTCTCTCTCTCTCCGAATCGCTCGCCACTACTCCGAAAAGAAATGCGCCACAGCTGCTTCCACAAGATCCACAACCTAACGAATGTAGGTTCGTGCAGCCAACATGTGGATCGTGGGCTATATATTCTTCCTTTGCCTTTGCACATCTTCTAATGTAGACTAACTCTAGCCAAAATTCAATCCCCTCGCTCGGAGAGATAATGGGGATCGGGGAAGTTACCACGTAACAATGTTTCCACTGCTTATCCCTAATTTCAGCCACAGAACACGGCTTTCTTGGTGGGAGATCTACCACCATTAACTTAGTCGGATTTACTTCCCAAACACTCCTAACCCCAGAGAACGGAAACGAGATTGACGTTGTTACTACGGATTTTGCTAAAGCCTTCGATAAAATTTCGCATAGACAGATACCTTTCAAATGATCCACCTTGGCCTTCAAGTCCGTATTAAGAAGGTGGATTTCGTCATACTTCAGGAACCGTCTCTACGGAGTGCGTTTCAGATCCGTTCTCTCAACTACTTTTCGTACTAACGCTGGCGTCCCTCACGGCAGTCACTGGACCCCCTTCTGCTAATATTAACAATAGACAACATCGATATGATTATCAGGCATTCCCGTATCTCCCTTTACGCCGACGATACCAAATTGTTCAAAACAATTTGTTCTCCGCTTGATTCTTTCCTTCTCCAGATAGACCTTGACAACTTTTCGTTCTGGTGTCAGAAGAATTCTCTGGAGCTTAATGTCAACAAATGTCACTCAATTACATTTTCACTCACGGAAGTCCCCCCCCCTCCCCGTCGCTCCGCTGTTTCTTTTTCAACCAATTTTTATCCTCTGTTAACTGGATTCGAGACCTCGGTGATATGATCTTATGTGATAGTTAGCTAAACTTCTTCACACATATTGACGACTGGATTCTCAACGCCAATTCAGCCGTCGGCTTTGTGAAACGCTGGTCTAAGGAATTTACTAATGAGGACACGGTATAAATACGTCGCACGCAGATCAGGAAGATAAGTAAGAAGTAAGCAGTCAAAGACGCGATAAGTAAAGAAGCGAGATATCAAGTAACGGTTTTTATTAACGGACTAATAAAGTGTTTGCAAAAATAATCGATTTAATGGCTCCCGTCGGGGAGCCCCTGGCGCAAGACTAATGACCTTGCCCAGAAAAAATAAATCATTATGGAAAATTTAACAAGCCTCGGGACTTGCTAAATAAGGCTAAGACCGGCTCCCGGTTGTAGTGCCGATGATGATGATGATGATGATGATTTATTAAAATAATGAATCCAACCAATCCTAAGCTCGCTACAATATGTTAGCGAGGTTTGGTCCCCATATCAAGTATCCTATATGCGCAGAATTGAAAGCATTCGGTGACGGTTCCTGCGTTTTGCCCTTCGAGGACTGTGTTGGGAATACCCACTGTCCCTGCCCCCTTACACAAGTCGTCTCAAATTAATTAACCTAACCACCCTAGAAGAGCGAAGAATTCACGCTGACATCCTCTTCATCCACTTTCTTCTGTCAAAATCAATCGACTATCCAAGACTCCTCTCCTCCATCCCGTTCCATACCAATCCCCTTAACCGACGAAACCCTCGTCTGTTTTATCTACCAGCCCACCACACCTCATATGGCCTTAACGAACCGATCGCACGTATGCTACGCAACGTCAACTCTTACTCCACCTCCTTTGATTTCAACGTCACATCTCCTGCTCTCAAACTCCGTCTCCTTACTTTCTCCTCTTAACCCCCATCCCAATTCACACAAGTGCATATATACACCCTTGCACATATAAACGCGGCGTTGCATGAGATCACCCAAGGCAATCGTCGGAGAATGCTGTCACAGTTGGAGCTCTCAAGCCTAAGAGAATGGCAACGAAGGTAGGATTCTTCCACCAAAGGAAGATTGACACACACCATGATACCTGATGTAGGAACATGGGTGAAAATGAAACATGGCGAGCTGAAGTCCCACCTGACTCCGCTAATATCAGGACATGGATGCTTTCGGCAATACTTTCACAAGTATATACTTGTGAATTACCCATACTGCTTGTATTACGACGGCAAAATAGCAAATGGGGAACACGTACTCACAGAGTACGTGAGATTCGAGATCGCACGAACGATTTTGGAGAGACATATGAGACGGGCAGTTACTCCGGGAGGAGTAATAGAACACACGCTGAGTTCGAAAAAGGGATGGTCTGTAGCAAATTATGTTCTATGCGACATGATGCAGCAGTTACGACGCGACGAGCGGAGTAACAGGTAGACTCCGTCCCGCCCCGCGATGGGATATTTAAAAGAAAGTTCCACGGGGATCAAGGGGGATCTTTGTCTGGCGGGAGGTGGTTTTAGTCGGTAAAAATCCGGCATGCCTCTGGATCGGTCCAGAGGTATCTTTTGAAGATTTCCACCTTCCTGCCGAAAACAAATATAAAGAAAAAAAACATTGTGGAGAGAGTGGAGCGGAACGTGGATTGTGGATTCACCGAACCAAACGTTTGTTGTACTTAACTGCTGTATCCAAATTGGCTAGAGTTATTAAAAACTCGGTATTTCAGTAACGAATACAATGATAATAGCTACGTATAGAAATCTGTGTTGGAAATGAAAAAGAAGGTGTTATAAGGTGTATAAGTTTCCGGAACAATTTGGTATTAAATTCTGTTTCAGATCCAGTTCGAAGGATCCATTGTTTGTGGTGTTTTCATTAAAGATGGACGGGTGGCTCTCAAAGGGCCCGAAAAACCCTTAACTAAGTAGTGGATCGAAAATGTATTTATTCCAATGCCAGCTGGTAAAAAAAGTATACCTGAAAAGAAACTCCCGCCACCCAATTGTAGAAGGAACGCCTTCCCGTTAAACCCCAACGCTGATTCATCGGGTACCAACAGCTCTATATTCCGCGGCAAATCCCCTTTGTAAAACGTATACGAAGAGAAATAGGTTTCGAGCATCCCTTACCATTGGTGGGCGAAAGTGCTCTGGGATACATTCGAAAGTTATAAATCCGGTTGAACGACCTTTACTACTGGTGGGGAAGACTTCTGGAGTACCTGAAAAGCAAGAAAGGAACGGATTGAGAAAGTACTTCCCTCTAAGAAAAAATACACTTAGGTAGAAAGTATTTATTTGCAAGAAAATACTATCTATGCATCCCTTGAACTCTGGAATAGAACTCAGTTACAACGGCTATAGTTGCAATGAGCAATTGCTGTGCGCAATTGTCTAATGCGCATTTGTTGTGCAGCGAGCTGCTGTCGTGCATGCTGCTATCGTGCCGGTGGCAACTTCCCAGAAATCGATACAATGTTGTTTTGATGCAGCGCATTGTATGGTGTGTCGCCAACATCTTCTAGTACTTACATGTCGTTGGTGTAAACATCTTTTAACATCGTGAAGAAGTGCCAACGAAATAGCTTTATCAGGTACATAAGTAGGAGCATAGCTGAACGCAGAAATCAACTAGGGAAACAAACACGTCAACCCATTGAGCACCAATCTACCCAACCTTTTCGAAGAGTTTTTTCATTTTTTCATAGAGGGCTTTGAAGAACAGTCACCATTAACGTTTGGCAATGCTCCCGACAGAATATTTAACTAAGAACAGGAAATTGGACATGCGAGTCTTCACTAATAGAGTAAGAGTAACCTTTAAATTTGTCATATGTGGGTTGATTTATGGTCGTTTCCCTGTGGGACATTTCTCCTAGAACAGGATTTATCCACAATGTGGCGCAATAGTGTATCTGGGTTCTATTGTAGAAATAAAAATCAGAAAAGATCTTGTCGCGATCTATTGTTTTTAATTCATGTGTTTTTTGTTTCAATGCGTTTTATTTGTGCTGGTCTTCCTACGCTATATACATATTTGCTGCTCTTGTCGAGGAAGAGCTCGACGCAGAACATAATGGTCCTTCGAGCCGGATCTAAAAGATCCCAGGTACAATGAAACGGATTCCAACAGTCAAGGAAGTCAATTGGATTACGTCCAACAAGCCTCAACGAGGGAGCTTTTCGCCGAAACGAAGGTAGGGAGCATTTTATAGGTTTATTATATAATTTAATTAAGCGAACCGAGTGGATCATAATTTAAATGAAAGTGTTGTGTGGTGTGCATATAGGTAACTGACTTTCGTCGATATTGCCTACGGCCGGATAGCGTTTTTTTTTTCACAAAAAGGAATCTTTATTTAACATAACATATATTAAACAAGTAATGATAGTAGAGTGGTGAAATTGGAAACAATAACAACTATTAGATATGGACCAGAACAAACGGACGGAACTGATACGGGCCACAATAGCTGTTGTTCCTAAGCAGCGAAAGCACGCCGAAGAACAACTATCACAGATTCACAAAATTATAGGATGTGTTCCAACTATTCTACAAATCCTTATGAAGAACAATGTGGAACTACCAGTTAGACAAGTTGGAGCTATCTACCTCAAGAATTTCATTTCGTCCTACTGGTTCGACAAGGCGATAAAACCTGGCGAAGTAATTACTTTCTCAATTCTAGAACAGGATCGTGCAATGATTCGGGGCAATGTTGTGAAAGCAATTGTGCACGCTCCCGACATAATGGTCCACATGTTTGAGAGATATGGAAGTCCCAAAATCATTGATGAGAAATATCGGAAATTTGCGGAATGGTACCTTCCTACGTTCAGATCAGGTGTTCTGGATATTTCACTTAAGATTTTCGACCAATATCGTAACCGCGTTCATGTGTAACCGCGAGTCTTAACATATATTGTAACGTACCTAAAAAATGCTGTGGTTCATGTGTATTCCTGGAAGTTAATTCAACCTCACATGGTTGCAATTATTCAAGATGCTATATTTCCAATAATGTTTGTAGCGTTCTACGAACGCACAATTCTACCCAGGTAAGGTTCCTAGCTTCAAAGAACTTACTTACCTGAGAGCGTTGCACGCGCCCACAGACGCGTGCCCCAAAGTCCCACGATAGGGCCTGCAACTCGCAGCCAACGTTGAGACCGACACCAAAAAGCAAGGAACTGAACGTCCCCAAAGCTTTTTAGGTTAAGCTCAACAATTATAATTCTCCATACCTAAAACCTACGACCTGAAACAAGGAGAAACATCCATGCATCCTTCGACGTGTGCAATCGCAAGCTAAGTGAATGCCAGCACCACAAGTCGGCAACCCTGAACATCTGCACGAGATGCAGGGAATTACAATTAAAACAATTAACCGACCAACGGACGTGGTGCGGTTGATCTAAACATTAGATCACCCAAATATTCACCGCAAACAAAGGAGCGCATTCCTTAGCCTCGTAAACACCCAGATGGCGCGAAAAACCAAGCACCACGTAACTCCAAACAATACTTTGTTAGGAGTTTTACGAAGGCCAGCTGCAATAAATAAATACGGCACAGCATTGCGCCGTTGCCACTGTCCGCCAAGCAGAAATGCATCAGCGGAATGTTTGTTTTTCACACCATGTGAAAAACTCTCTTGGATTTCAAATCCAATAGATACCAGCGGACTAGACGTCCAGGCGATCGTCAACACCAGATGGTCGACCTAACCAAGCAGCGTGGGAATAGAATCCACCGTCAACCACGACGGTGAAGCTTCCACATGTATGCGTGAGAATTTTCTCCTTACAGGAAATTGTGTCTGCACAACTGCAGATACAAAACACCAGCGACTGGAAAAAGAGTATCCGATAGGGCAAGTGAGATTTCGATCGAGAGACGACGAGGAGGATAATTTTGAGAGTATAAGGAGCAGAGTGTGCATTTTCGAAGTTAGAAAGGTAAAGTAACGTCGAGTGTTGAACGTACGTGCGGTGTAGTGAAGCGCTTTAAAATCTTCTATTTTGATTTTAATATCAAATATAAAGCAAAACAAAACATTTCTCGGAGTTTCATTTGTGTACTGAACTAAGTTTTCGTGTGTCGCTGTGAACAGTGTTCGGCGGAGCACTCTAACGTAAGTAGCTATTGACATTCCATACTAATAGGCCAACATTCGTCAAAGTCCTATCCGTTAAAATAAACTCCGCCAAAGTGGTGACCCCGACGTGATTTGAACACGCAACCTTCTGATATAAATAAGAACACGCGAAAAACAATATAAAAAGTGAATACGACCGAAAACGAACGCGACTTAAAACGCAGACAGTGCCGAAAAATTACAAAAATAAAACAGTGCCGAAAAACAACACAGACAGTACCAGTAGAGGAAGAGTTCCAGTACCAGTGCCAGTGCGAAGTGACCCAAAAACCACCGAATAGCAGCCATCCTCGCCACGAGGCAGGACCCACCTCGACGCCCACGGACGCAGATTCAAGCAGGACAAATCGCAAGTTTTTGTAAAAATTTTCCTTTTCTTGTAAAATATATCTATTCCTTTTTTTTTTTTTCTCCCTTGAGCTCCCTCTGAGCCAAGAAACGTAACGTACATAGAGCTCCTTTTGAGCCGAAAAGTGAAAAGCCAATTTGAAATTTACAAAGCTCCTTCTGAGGCAAGGCAAAAATCAGTGTAAATTTATAAAACTCCTTTCGAGCAAATACAAAACGTAGAACGAACTATGTATATGCACGTAAGGCAGACCTTTTTACAGCCATAATAGTAATAAGAAAACGGTCTACTATAGAAATATTTCGAAATATAGAATAAATTAATAACAACAGGTTAACCTTAAGTATACGCTCCAAAAGCAAAACGTTTTTTTTTTTTTTTTATTTTACTCCCTATTTCAATTATTGTGATGAGTAGAAATTAAGCAAAAATCCAAGTGTTTTAATCGGCAGTTGAAATTGTTACGAAAAAGTGAAAAAGGATTGTATCGTTTGGATTTCGTTTCTCGTCGATACTTTTAAATCTGTTACTAGCCAATCAAAATTAAATGTTTCACTTTTCCTATATTAAAACCTCATATTGATTTTGTTTACCGAGATTATCGAGCAGACTCGTAAAGATTAAGAGGAAAAGAATTAATTTAAATATATTTTTCATTTGTAATGATAAATACAAATAATTAGAGTAAAACGTAGCGCACCAACGAGAATTCCGTGACATTGTACTAAAAATAGCACCAAAGGAAGCACAGATACAAAGTGTCCAAAATAACAATTTTGTAAGCTCCTTCAGAGCCACGAAGCACACGCACGAACTAACGACACACTCGACGTTTCTTTCTTGTGACGACCGCGAAAACAGGCAAAAATTAAACCCCGTTAATAAAGGCAACGCGGAAACAGTTGCGAATCAGCGAAAAATCCTCGATTATTCTCATCTCCTCGTTCTTCTCGTCCTCCTCCGAACGGAAAAGTTTCTCTCTGTCCGCTCCTAGCACCGTCGAATTAACCGAAGAATCCTCTGGTGTAGGCCCATCCCCGATTCGCCTTTGGAAATTAGATTGAACCTTTATGCTAGGCCCATCCCTAAAAAAGAAATCTTTGGAGCCAGCAGCTCGTTCGTCGCGTCCACTAACGAAAACGTTACGGGGAAAAATAAACGTTCCCCAAGAAAAAATTCGACGCGAAATCGTCCAAAGTTAACGATAACTACTAGGTCGAAAACCGCGGCTCAAAAAAAAAAACGATAATGGCAAACGACGCCGGACCTTCGCCAACGACATCACAGGCTCCTGCCCTCCGTCAAGAAGCCGACATCCCATTCCAGGCGGACCACCGCCCACAACTGCGTAACGCAATATTACCGGACTTCACGTCCGATGACCCAGACTACTGGTTCGGTTACGCCGAAAGGGTTTTCAGAGTGGAAGGAATCACCGACGAGGAAGTGAAATTCCTCGTGGTAACACGGGTACAAGACCCAAAATTAATTCCATATGCGAAGTGTCTAATAAAAACTCCATCTCCGCAACCGTACACGGCGTTTAAAGAGATGGTGACTAACGCCTATAGTGAAACGCCGCAAAATCGCTTGCGACGTTTATTACGGTCGACCGACACCTCTGGGATGCGACCATCCCAGTGCGCCGCCTATTTCCGTGCGCTGGCCGGCACGGACATGTCCGAGACAGCCTTAACGGCTATATTTAGAGAGTCTTTGCCAGAATACGTTCAGGCAATCGTCGCGCCTTTAGCTGAATCTGGCCTCGATGAGCTAGCGCGACACGCCGAGGCAGTAATGGCCACGGACAGATCCCGAACGGATCTCCAATTCCTTCGGGCAACGAACCCCGCGCAAAATCCACCCCTGCCCCAACCACGAACCTCCACGGTAACGTGCACTCATGCAACACAGACGAGCAATGATATAGAACGCTTAGGCAGGCAGGTCCAGCAGTTGCAAGCGCAACTGAATAACCTCAGCGTGGGGAACAATTCATGGCCTGGCCGTGACAGATCACGGCGACGAAGCAGGTCGCGCGAAAACTTTAGACGCGGGCGTGACAGATCGCGCACGCCAGCCAACGAAAACACCTTGGGCAGGTGTGACTTCCACCATCGTTTCGGGGCACAAGCCAGGAAGTGCAGGCAACCCTGCAACTGGTCACATGTGCCAGCAATACAGGCTAGTTCTTTAAACTAGAACTGCCGACCGTAGAAAAAGCGCAAACGGCCGGCAACCCCCAATTAAGTCGCTTGTCAATATACGATTCGAAGTTAAATATGGACTTCATTATTGACACAGGTGCGGATATTTCCGTTCTTCCGCGCTCATACGCACCTGCAAATCGGTTGCCGGGTAAATTGAGATTGTTCGCCGCGAACAATAGTCCAATTAAAACCTACGGACGGAAATTAATAACACTAAAAATAGGCCTACGTCGACCAATTCGATGGTACTTCGTAGTGGCCGATGTGACCGAACCCCTAATAGGTTCGGACCTGCTGCGACACTACAAACTAGTAGTGGACGTAGCCAGCAACAGACTGATGGACCCGTTAACGTCTCTTTCTCAGCCAGTAAACGCAAAGGCGGGAGAGGCATTGACGTTAACGTGCACTGTAGCAAACGGACCATTCAGCGATCTGTTGCGAGAATTTGCGGATATAACAGTTCCGCTTAGCAATCCCCGACGCGCAAAAGCCGGCGTTTTTCATCACATTGAAACGCGCGGCCCCCCAGTGAGCCAACGCCCGCGCCGATTGGCTCCCGAAAAATTGCGCGAGGCTCGTGCAGAATTCGAGTATATGCTCGACTTAGGAATCTGCCAGCCGTCCGACAGCCCATGGGCGAGCCCACTTCATCTCGTCAAAAAGAGTAACGGCGAGTGGCGCCCATGTGGTGATTATCGAATGCTGAACGCAGTAACGACACCCGACCGATATCCGATAGCAAACCTGCACGACTTTTCTTATAAGCTGCAGGGGTGCGAAGTTTTCTCGACCCTCGACCTCACGAGGGCGTACCACCAAATCCCGGTGGCACCCGAAGATATACCGAAAACCGCGGTAACCACACCTTTTGGACTATTCGAGTTCAAGGTGATGACATTCGGTCTCCGAAATGCAGCGCAAACGTTTCAGCGCTACATAGACTCAGCTCTCCGCGGACTTGACTTCTGCTACGCGTATATCGATGATATACTCATAGCATCGAAAAACATGAGCGAACATCGCTCCCATTTGAAGCAAGTGTTCGAGCGCCTCCGAGAATTCGGCCTGGTAATCAATCCAGACAAGTGCCACCTCGGAGAATCGGAAGTCAAGTACCTTGGCTATTGTATAAATGGCCAAGGCGTCCGCCCATTACAAGACAGGGTGGAAGCACTAATGCAGTTTCCTCGCCCCAAGAATGTGCGAGAACTTAGGCGTTACTTGGGAATGTTAAACTTTTATCGCCCAACGCTTCGAAACGCCGCACAGGTCCAGGCTCCTCTGAACGAATACCTAGTAGGAGCCAAACGAAACGACAAACGACCGATTCAATGGACCGAGTCAGCTGACCAAGCTTTTCGCTTATCGAAAGAGCAGCTGGCGAACGCAACTTTGCTTCGACACCCCATCGAAGGAGCCCCATTGTCCATACAGTGTGACGCTTCCGACACTGCAATTGGGGCCGTACTCGAACAAGAGTGCGATGGTAAATGGGAACCGCTGGGCTTCTTCTCAAAAAAATTGAACCCGACCCAGCGACGATACAGTGCCTACGACAGGGAGTTACTAGCGATTTACTCCGCAGTAAAGTACTTCCGGCACATGGTCGAAGGACGCCAGTTGACGATCAAAACTGATCACAAACCACTGGTGTACGCTTTCCGAAAGAAAGCGAAAAGTTCAACCCCACGACAGGAACGGCACCTGGATTTCATCGGGCAATTTAGTACCCAAATCGAATATGTTCCAGGTGCAGACAACGTAATTGCAGACGCTTTTTCGCGTATCGATGCAATTAAACTCCGAGCGCAAATCGATGATGCCGACTTGGCACAAGCGCAAGGAGAGGACCATCAACTCGAGTCCCTATTGAAAGCGGAGACAGCACTAGTTCTGCGTAAACTTCCTTTCAACGACTCAAAAGATGAAGTCTGGTGTGATGTATCGACAGGGACAGCTCGCCCCTACATCCCAGAAAAGTTTCGAAGGAATGTGTACGAAACATTCCATAACCCAGCCCACCCAAGCGGACGCGCAACCGCTGCGGCCGTCCGACGTAAATTCGTCTGGCCACATATGGCCAAAGACATCACAAATTGGGCACGCAATTGTTTGCAATGTCAGCGTTGCAAAGTCGATCGACACAACGTGCTACAACCAGTACAGTTTAAGCTCCCCGAGGCACGATTCGCCCATGTACACATCGACATTGTGGGACCGCTTACGCCGTCGAGAGGTTACATGTACCTCCTGACAATGATCGATCGCTTCACTCGGTGGCCAGAAGCAGTGCCACTACGAACAGTGACCGCAGAGAATGTGGCCAAAGCATTCTATTCGACTTGGGTCACACGTTTCGGCGTCCCAGCTACTATCACAGCCGATCGAGGACCACAGTTCGAGGCAGCGATTTTCAGGCAGCTGACCGATCTACTCGGTTGCCAACAAAGCCATACGACAGCTTATCACCCCCAGTCCAATGGGATGATTGAACGATGGCATCGCTCACTGAAAGCCTCACTGATGTGTCACGACGATAATCAATGGCTGGACGTACTACCAACAGTTCTTTTAGGCTTGCGCACAAGCATAAAAGAAGACCTGGGAGCCTCAGCAGCAGATCTGGCTTACGGAACCAATCTGCGCCTCCCAGGAGAGTTCTTCGCCGATGGAGAACCACCGCTCGAACAGTTGCCAAATTTGGAAAACCTACGCAAACTCATGCGAAAGGTCAGGGCAACACCTGTCGCCAGACACGGTTCCAAGAGGATATTTGTTCACCCAGAGATGGACAGCTGCACGCACGTCTTCATCAGGGTGGACAAAGTTAGGAAACCTCTAGAACCGCCCTACGAAGGGCCATACAAGGTGCTGGATCGAATAAACGACCGTGTTTTCTCCGTTGACATCGACGGCAAGCCGTACACCGTCAGCGTCGAAAGACTGAAACCGTGCCACTTGGAACTACCACCAGATACCGTACTGGGAGAAGTGCATCAACAACCAGCGGTGGCAGCCGAAACCTGCCCCGTATACCACCCACCAAACTCCCACGAAACACCAGGCACGGCAAGAGTCGAGAATCAACCAAACCCTCGCGAAATGGTCGCGCGCGGGGCGTCGGACATCCTACACGGACCGATAACGCGGCAGCGCGCCCGAGATCTGCGCGCACAAGAAGACGCTGCGAAGATTCTCAATGTACGGCAACCTAAAACCCCAACTTCTGACAAGCGAAAAAGAACGACGAACGCGATAACTTTCGCTCCTCTACCACCCAAACACCGCCCAATACGGAAGGGAGCACGCCCATAAAACTCAACTACACCCCCCAAGCAACTAACTACTTCATATCGTGACTACGTCACTAGGGGGGGGGGTGATGTAGCGTTCTACGAACGCACAATTCTACCCAGGTAAGGTTCCTAGCTTCAAAGAACTTACTTACCTGAGAGCGTTGCACGCGCCCACAGACGCGTGCCCCAAAGTCCCACGATAGGGCCTGCAACTCGCAGCCAACGTTGAGACCGACACCAAAAAGCAAGGAACTGAACGTCCCCAAAGCTTTTTAGGTTAAGCTCAACAATTATAATTCTCCATACCTAAAACCTACGACCTGAAACAAGGAGAAACATCCATGCATCCTTCGACGTGTGCAATCGCAAGCTAAGTGAATGCCAGCACCACAAGTCGGCAACCCTGAACATCTGCACGAGATGCAGGGAATTACAATTAAAACAATTAACCGACCAACGGACGTGGTGCGGTTGATCTAAACATTAGATCACCCAAATATTCACCGCAAACAAAGGAGCGCATTCCTTAGCCTCGTAAACACCCAGATGGCGCGAAAAACCAAGCACCACGTAACTCCAAACAATACTTTGTTAGGAGTTTTACGAAGGCCAGCTGCAATAAATAAATACGGCACAGCATTGCGCCGTTGCCACTGTCCGCCAAGCAGAAATGCATCAGCGGAATGTTTGTTTTTCACACCATGTGAAAAACTCTCTTGGATTTCAAATCCAATAGATACCAGCGGACTAGACGTCCAGGCGATCGTCAACACCAGATGGTCGACCTAACCAAGCAGCGTGGGAATAGAATCCACCGTCAACCACGACGGTGAAGCTTCCACATGTATGCGTGAGAATTTTCTCCTTACAGGAAATTGTGTCTGCACAACTGCAGATACAAAACACCAGCGACTGGAAAAAGAGTATCCGATAGGGCAAGTGAGATTTCGATCGAGAGACGACGAGGAGGATAATTTTGAGAGTATAAGGAGCAGAGTGTGCATTTTCGAAGTTAGAAAGGTAAAGTAACGTCGAGTGTTGAACGTACGTGCGGTGTAGTGAAGCGCTTTAAAATCTTCTATTTTGATTTTAATATCAAATATAAAGCAAAACAAAACATTTCTCGGAGTTTCATTTGTGTACTGAACTAAGTTTTCGTGTGTCGCTGTGAACAGTGTTCGGCGGAGCACTCTAACGTAAGTAGCTATTGACATTCCATACTAATAGGCCAACATTCGTCAAAGTCCTATCCGTTAAAATAAACTCCGCCAAATGTTCTTCACGGAGTCTGATCAAGACCTCTGGGAAAACGACCCACATGAATTTATTCGAATAAATTTCAACATTTTTGAGGATTTTGTTTTTCCAGTTCCTGCAGCACAAATGTTTCAACACTCATCAGGTAAAACGCAGAAGGGAATTCTACCGAAAACTATGAGACTCATGATGCAGGATATTACATCACCAAACGCTGATGATAAACAAAGGGATGGAGCACTTCATGTGATTGGAACTCTGGCAGATGTGCTTTTGAAAACGAAGATACCGTGGTCAAGTGGAATATGCTTACCACATATATATTTGCTGAGTTTCAATCGGGCTGGACATATGCGAGCCAGTAATGGTTGGGTGGTTCATTACTCTTTTGAAATAAAACTAACTTCTACTTTTTATTTCAATAATTGTTTTTTTTTTTTTATAATCGGCGGAAAATAAAATAAAATAATAAATATTTTCTATTTTTCTCATCTTACAAACTCCAATATAAACAACACCAACATTTCAACGTTAAACACATAGGTTGAACAACAAACTAAATAACAATATTAGTAACCGAAAAGCTAGTAATTTTATCAAATAATATTACATTTAGCAAATACAAATTACAGTCCACTTTTCAACATCCAAGGTTGTTTCAGTGTCTAATTCTGCCGAATTCACCGCGATTAAATAAAGAAGTTTTCTAATCGGTCCCAGTATTTCGGTTGAGGACATCATTCGGCTTTAGACGGAGTTGCAGTTACTTTTCACGACCCACGCTACAGAACTTAGATACGCCCCGCGTACACCTGTAAGAATCTCAAGAAGAGGACGATGACCCATCGGACGCAATAGTAGAGAGGACAAATCAATTGAATCTAAGCGTGTTGAAATCAGATTCAACGAAAGAGCTAGAAGCTCTCATGGTCAAGCAGGCGTCACCTGCAATAACACCAGGGAAACAAGAGAATTTTTGGAAACTTCTTTTCTTTAGAAAACCATCATCTGACGGGTCAGCGTTTCAATCGCAAGCGGTCAGTACCAAGAAAAGTTTTGTTAACAAAGGCACATCCGGTCCTATACCTGCAATGTCAACCCAAAAATCGAATTGAAGATGAATAAATCCAAGAACCCCGGGAATTGCGAGCTTCACCGCTGCATCTACAACCGTACCTGGGGCAGCGCTTCTCGAAACCTGGGCGCATCGCTGTCACGCGTCCAGGATTTGCCGTTTCTCGCCACCTGGGCACATCACTGTCACGTGTCTGGGGTTCATCGCTTCTCGCCGCCTAGACGAAATGCTCTGGGGTCACCCTCTTAACACCGGCATAGTGCTGCCACGGGGGCACCACTGCAACCGAGTCGGTGTCTAAGCTGGACTTTCGGAACCAAGCTTTGGGAATATAGAAGATGATGAACAGGAAAGATGCCGGCATCCGTCCGGAAATCATGTCATCGGAAAGCTGTCACGGATTTGGGGTTCACCGCTTCTCGCCGCCTGGACGAAATGCTCTGGTGGCACCCTCTTATCACCGCCCAGGCACATCGCTGTCACGTGTCTGGGGGCACCAGTCCAACAGAGTCGGTGTCTAAGCTGGGCTTTCGGTAACAAAATTAGGGGATATAGGAGATGAGGAACAAGGAAAGATGCCGGGACCCTTCGAGAAATCGTATCAACGGAAAACGAATTGTGAAGACATGGTCCAGCCAACAGTCAAAGAAAAAAGGTACCTGGCTTTGGGACTATTTCATCCTGCGGCACAATTGAACGAAGCTTCTATTGATCAGCAGATTATTCTTCCTGATAGCCACCTGGATGCGCAACCCCTCTGGCTCAAGCAAGTGCCAGTTGTAATTCAACAGGATATGCCGCCAGGTGTTCAACCACAACACCACCAAAATCTGAACAACTATGCTGTTCCAAAAGGGAATCACATGCGGTCACAGCAATCACCTTGGATTCGAGACGCAGATGATCCTATGCAGTTGGCGGCTACTCTTACACTTCTAGTACCGGCACAGGCTGGCCATACTCAGAAGATGTTGAAAACACAACACTGCACGGCCGACTTTAACCCAACTAAGCGGTCTTTGGACTGAATCAACAGCCCCATCTAGTGCACCTAGATTTCAACTATTTCTAAATGGCCAAATGTCTAACCAAGGACAAACGAGGAAGAGCTCGACGCAGAACAATCACAAACATCGATTTTTTGGAATTGTACGACGTTATTAATTGATGTGAGTGCTACTATTATAATTATAACTTTCTGAAGCCCACCTTTCAATAAAAGGAAGGCAAACAAATCATTTAGAGTTATAGTTCCAAACTGAAAAATCGTTTTGTAATAAACTTAAAAAACAATTCCTTTTCTTTGGGTCTAATGAAATTTAAATAAAAATTGCCGTAAATCCTTTGAAATCTTTGTTTCCCTTAGACTTATTTGGAAAAGGGGCAATTACTCCAACACAATATTGTTTCTGATATCTGACCAGAATAGGAATGAAATATTGTCAATCGGCCTTTTCCGTATTCTTTAATCTCCTGGTCGCTTCATTTAGATCATTTTCATGGTCACGACTTTATGCCTTTTCTAGTTGGAAGTTTGCACGTAAGGTTTCAACCGAGCTTGGTTTTGTAATTCTGATACTTCTCGTCTTCCCTCATCTTTTATATCGAACGATAATCTCTGCAGTCATTTCCTCACTTTTTTAGAGACAAATTTGAAAGCAAAATATGTGCAAGACACATTTTTCTACAGTTCATTAAACAATCTAGTACTCACGGCTTAAGGTTAAGATTGAAAATTAAACGAGTTCTCTTACAGCAAACAAATCATACCCCCCTCTACAAAACTTTAATGAACACAGTCACATTCCTTGAATCTTGAAGTTTCTTCAGCCTCCAAAGGGAAGAAAAGCGTTTAAATCAAGTGCCTTCATTTGATTCTACTGTTTGTGCACACTGATTGCGGCACAATCGATATTTCCCCCGGTATCCATAGTATTTTCTTCCGCTAGTGAACCGAGATTTTCTTAATGTCATTCGCCGTTGCCCAGGTGTGTCAGGATGAGCCCGATGTTCGGTATCTATGTATTTTCGTCCGCCTAATTGTAATGTCCTCGATGCCTCTGACGTACGATAACAAATTCCAATTCGATGACAAAATCACTGATTCAGTTCAGTGAGTTGTAAATATCTTCATTCTTTGTCGAATTCTTCGACGTCGCCTCACTTACGTTAAGACGATTTTTCATCCGCCTAAGCAATCCGTATATGCAAAGCCGGGCCAATCCGACAGGGATCCATCATCATCATCCTTATTATCGACGTTTCAATACCGCTAGATCCTAGGTCTACATGTTTAGTCGTCGTTTGTTATGTCCTCCCTCAATCTGTTCCCTGCTTTTGCGCACTTCTTCCTTTGGCCCCATTTCCTAGAGCAAATCTCATGCTTCAAGATATATCCTTCTTGTAGATAATTTATGATTACAATTCGTTAGATAGAACAAGACGTTGGTGTATTGTTTCACAAGAGGAAAATCCAACTGAGGGGGCTGAAAGGAGGGGGTGGCTAGGGCTACGGTCCCACGGAAAATCGCCGCCAAGGAAATAGAATAAGATGAATACTAAACAAAACTGGGTCGAATAGATACGAAAGTCGCTCATGTATACGTTATATAGGTCAAGTGGCTCCCCCAATGGGCAGCCTTAAATTACTCCGAAGCTACAAAGTGTACATTTATTAAGGAGATTATAACCAAAATATTCACTTGGAATGATATGAATAACAATTTCTAGCAAAGTTATTTTCTCCTGCCTGTCACCATTGGCGCATTCGTCTTTCGGACACCAGCGGCACATGCATATGTCGATGTGCCATCCAGAAGATAAATGTAATCAGAGTTGATTAATGAAGCTGAGGTGAACTGATCGATCTGGAAAGGAGAGGCCAGTATGACAGGTTGCGGAGATGTAGGTATTAGCGACGCTAGATGGCGTGCAAGATACACGGACAATTAGAGTAGTCAACCGAGCAAAGAGGGTCATAAATAAATTCCTGAAATTGTACATCTTCATTGACTCGGGTACATTCTGGTCACTGATTATCCATCATAACTAACTACCTCATAGAAAAACTTATCAGTGCTACCCAAGGGCAGATAAATATTGGCATGTAGACTGATTGATGAATGGTTGCAATATTACGGTCGTCGAAAGTTCATATAATTGTGTGGGATTGGACGACAGACACACGTACAATCGCCAAGGTTAATGGAATATAATTTAGGCGTCATACAAAGAGCCTATAACAGGAAACTGAAATGGGCGTTTGCCGTAAGGGAAGAAACTTTTGAATAACTAAATAATGGAGCACAAAATTTGACATAACGGACGTAATAGACATCTGCACACGACCATGTTATTATATTTAGAAGTTTACAAGATCCTTTTGTGGAATAAGAACCACTCGATAGGATAGTGACATGGAATAGTATTAAGAAGGTAAACCGATAGAACATTCTTGTTGGCAGTTTAGAAACGAGTGGGGCAATACCAGCATGAAGCCTGGCGTATGAATATGTATTTTCGAAATTAATGAAAGGATATTAAGAAACTATCGATGTAACATGATAATACTGCCCGAGGAGAAGTAAGTAGAATGACAACATATTTGGTAGGTGTTCTACGAACCAAGAAATAACTTGGTAAACGAACATGGTCTCGAATTAAACTTTTAAAATGATAAAACCCCCGAGAAAAGGTAAAATTGCTGAATTATAAAAGGCAAAATAGCTCGGGAAAGTCAGGGTTTGCTAATATAGATACTAATGTAGATACTAATGTTTGGTTCTGTAGTGGTTTAGTTTCAGGGAGCGTATCTCCTTGTCCTGAAAAGAATGAGGGATCTCTTATAGACCGCTCCTGAAAAAAACGTCCTACAAAGGGGTCGTCGCCGTGCTTCCTCAGAGCCTGAGGGAAGAGCAACGTCCTGTTGTTGGTCCTAGTTTCACTGTCGCTTTTTCGGTCTTTCGCAAGCCCTTGTCTCCGCTGGGATTGCTTGAAAATTTGGCGATTTTGTAAAAATGAAAAGTCAGTTTTCTTACTGTAATAGTTTAGTTTTACCCTCTCCTCGGCTTGATATCAGTTTAATATTACTGAATCTTTGATGTCCCTGGATACAAAATCTTAGATGTACAGTTTTGTACTGCACGCGGAATACTGAACTGAAGTGAACTGATCCTGGATACTGAATTTTAACACTGCACTCAGATATCACTTTGCTGTTCCTTTATAAAGGGAAACAAATCGAGATTTGTATCTCGAAAACCCACAATTTCGTACCAAAATCTCGATTTTTGTATCCTGAATGAGATGCTCGGTGTTTACTTAAGATAAGAATTCCATTTCTTGAATTCTTATGAAACTATTGTGCAGATGTGGATGTGTAGAAAGGGATTCGGGTTTGTTTGTTCTATTTGATGGAATTTTCCCAGATTGAGATAACGTATCTCTGGGTTTTAAATTTTCATGATGCCGTGGAGCAAATGTAGAACAATAAACGAATATTAGATTCGTTTATTGTGAATTTTTATTTTAATTTCGATTTTGGATTAAATTATGCCGTGGGGGCAAATGTTAAGCGATAAACGGATGTTTGGTTCCTTTATTGCGAATTTTGAATCATGTTTGGGTTTTTTTTTTTTGGGTTTTGATTGGAATTTAGGTTTTGGAGTATTATTGCTGGGATTTGGAAGTAGAAATGGGGGAAAAAGGTGGTAGGGGTTTTTAGAGCACTACATTAATATAGGTGGTTTAAATTTTATACAAATAAGTGCCGATTTTCGGATAGAAACAAATACATTGAAGAGAACGTATAGCCAAAAGGAGATGTTAATAAATCAAAACAATGTTGAAGCCTTAAAAATATTTCATAATAATAACGACAAACAGCTTCCATAGCTGAGTCAGTAAGAAGGTTGTGTCTTGCGTTTAATGGTGAATATGTAAGTTCGATTGGTAACTCGTTCTATCTCGACAGTTCGACACAAATACTGAGTGGAAGATTGGGTCCCAATGCTCAGCGGCTTGATGAAATACCATCCCACAAAGCTACAATCTCCGTGAAATGAATGCGAGAAATCCTTGAACATCTTTCGAAGGTTGGCTGTGTGGGGGTTCTCTATACCACATGGAGAACCAACCCACAATTCAAACCTTATTTTGACCGCTTTCAGTACGTCATTTCAACCCTTATTTCCCCTACAAGCTATTCCATCTGAAAACCATGTTTTCCCAAAGGACGCATAGCTAAATTCATTATTATATGCGGACAATGCATAATTGAGTTTAGCTACCTTTTGGTCATACGGCAACTACATTTCGCTAACCCATGGGATTTCCTCCGGAAATTGCATTTCATGTTGGTTGGCAACAACTAAGTGTAACCAGACGAAGTTGTCGCATCATTGCAAAACCGCTGGGGTTATTTCAGCGTCTTCAAGTCTGGTTCACACGCTGATTATATGCCAAGCATCAGCGGCGTTCCTTTCACTCTCCCCAGGCACTCATTCGCTGGGAATCAATCATCTCTTTTTACGGATGAATAGCTACGAACCATTTTCCTCTCCTTTCCATTTTCATCTTCCCAAAGCTCAATGCACTCTGAGATCACCACAGTCACCAAATTGGGTCACTGGGGCAGCCTCAGAGTTGCATTGGTACACGCACATCAAAGCCAGATCAACCCTGGGTTATTGTGCTCTTTCTTTTGATTTCTTCATCCTTTCTATGCCCATCGACCGTCGAACGAATTCACAAGTATTTATTCGCCTCGATGATCACAGGGAATTGAAGAATGCACAGGAGAGCGCGATTACCATTGGCTGATCGTCGTGCAAAATCAAAGTTTCATCCCTAATTCACATCAGTCATTATTCAACCACTACCGCGGCAGGCCACACCGCTCGGAGAAAAATTTAATTTCGCCGCTTTTAAACTAGTCGTCACCTAAACGGAACACACGTCTCCTGAGTCGCTGTTCAATCCACAGTCAAATAATAAGTTGAGTAAAATTTTTAATTACTGCGATCACAGTGTCGAGAAAGAAGTGTTTCATCTTGTATAAAATTTATAAAAATCAATTTAATAATATCAATAATAAGTTCTAAGTGAGGTAAAGAAAAACAAAACAATACAAAACGGTGATCACCAGCCACCCACAAGTGTTTTATTCTTTTTCCTTCGTGGTGGACCAGTGCATCTGCATGGATAACAAATGTTAAATTAAATTGCTTCAAAATAAAAAATTAAAAAACAATAAAAACGGATTTACAGCAAAACAACGTTTTAGTGTTTCATTTCTTCTTGGTGAACAATTTGCGTCGAAACAAACGGTGAGAGAGTGGGAATAAAGTGAACCAAGTGCCCCTGTTTGGCATAATACTTTAAACCCCCACAGCTAAAGTACCCGACCAAGCAAAAATAGAATCTAAGGGCGCCAAGTCATCGATACAAGTTCTCCTTTCCTGAGAGGAATATAATAATAATAATAAAAAGAAAACTAAGGTTATAGGAATTAAATCATAAGAATGTAAACAAGATGATCAAACGGTAGAATGGGCAGGAAACGTCTTTCAATGCACATAGTAACTCTATTTCGAAAACCTACTTATGCCGACCATACGTAGTTTTTCGACCGTTTGAGAATACCCACTAGTAAACTGCGAAAGTGAGAGCAAATAGCAGCAAACTTCGATTGGGTCGGTTTTTAGTTTTTGATCGCAGTATATGAATTAATCCCTGACTTGTACACATGTAATATCTCGCTTCAAAAATTTTTTTGGCACTAGGTTTTCCAGATCTTTCTTAACCATTCATTTCCTAAAGTTGCCAGTTAGTCAGCGTTTTTCACTCTCACTTACGTTTCTAATGATGTCGTGACTTTTGGACTTGAAAAACGGTTCGATGTGAGATTTTTCTCGTCGTTCAGCAGCCCTATACGCTTATATTACACGCTCCGTGTTATCCTCAGATACGCGGATCATATTTCTCTCATATATATCCTGCCTGTACGGTTATTACAGTACACAGGGCCACAACTCTTTGGCATTCCATTTATTGGGTATAACCAACTAGGGAAATTAATTTTTTTTTATTCAAAATATTGGCCATCGGCTTCTACACATTTCGCCTATCTTTCAGGTAATTTATGAATAGCATGCTTGTCTTTCGCGGCAAGCCATTTGTCGAGCCATGTTCCAACTTCCTCAAAATCGCTGAAGTGCTGATCTGCGAGCGCGTGCATCATGGATGCGAAGAGTTCAGTTGGCGCCAAGTCTGGGGAATATGGTGAGTGCAGAAGCATGGTGTCTTTCGATAGTTTTGCTGTGTGCTGCATACTTTTCGTTGGCGCACATTTCTTAGTCGAACGGGGAGAAATGTATGCATACACCTGGTATTGATCTTCCACATTGCTCGTAAATGTCTGCTGAGTGTGTGTTTGTGGCACATGTAATGATTCTGCTAATTGCTGTTGAGTTTCATTTGGGTTATCATCCAATACCTTCTGCAGTTGCTCGTCTTCACATTTTGTGGTCTACCAGAGCGCTCACTGTCTTTCACATTGAAATCACCACTTTTAAATTGTCGAAACCATGTATCACATGTTCTAATTAATGGAGCGTGTTCACCTTATGATTCTACTACCAAACGATGACTTCCAACAGCCTTTTTATTTTGATTAAATAAGAAAAAAAATGCGTGCCGCAAATGATCTTTTTCAGGAACAAAACTTGACATAATCACTGAACGAGAAAACAAAGGCGCTAGTTTTTGACGAACTCAACTTGTGTGTGTTTGTAGTTATAGTAAATCTCAGACGAACAAAATGACGTATGTGTCAAATTAATACACTGCGTACTTTTCGCTGGCGCCATCTATTAGTTAAACCGAAAAAAAATGGACGTGTACACCTGATATATATAAACTGTGAAAATGCTTGCTTCCTAAGTCACCTTTGTCAGTATCCCAGTAGGAGCTACAAAACATGTGAACCAAAACCGTTTCTATAATATAATAAGATATACAACTCTCTCTAGATCTTTCGAATTACCAAAGGTAATAAATACACGGAAAATATATCTAAAAAGGATAACGCCCAGTGGTCCCCAGGACAAGGACAGCAAGGTTCGGGGAAAGGAAACTGGAGAACAGCCATGACTTGAACTTCCGTACGAATAGATAAACGTCAGTCAAGAACCAAGCCCAATAGGTGAACGTATGGATTTAAAAGAGCTGTGCGTGTTTTTCTTATAAAGCACGAGGGCGTTTTTGTAAAATAAAAAAACGACAACTAATGGCTTTTCGAAAAGGGACGGCATGTTTTTACAACATTGTAGTAGCCATATTTAAAATGGTATAAATACCAACAGCTGATGCTTGTCTTTAGTAGTGAATTTTTACCTGTAGAAACGAAGTCCTAGTACTAACCTGCGGACCAGTCCAAATCTCAATATACGAGTGTGAATCGAATATAAACGGTAATTTCTTTTTATACATTTATTGAAAAATGTTACACACTAACTATACCTCAACAGTTTTCAATATAGTCTCCTGCGTGATCTACACACTTTTGGCACCGGTGTGGAAGCTTTAATATCCCTTGTTCGTAGACGGATTTAGGGCGAGTTGTTAGCCAATTGCGGACGTGCATTTCGACTTCTTCATTACTTTCGAATTTTTTTTCTCCAAGTGATTCCTTCAAGTGTGCGACCAAAAAATAGCCACAGGAAGACAAGACTTGGGTGTCGGGGGGGGGGGGGGGGGGGTGTTAGAGGGTTTTCCAATCCATTTCTTAGAATCTATGCCTTGTCCAGGACGCTGTGTGAGCCCTGGCGTTGTCATGTAGAATGATGACATCTCGAATGGACATACCTCGTCTTTTGTGTCGATATGCGGCTTTTGCCGAATGTAACCACTGAAAATAGTAAACTGCATTCATTGTTCGTTGTTTGTGAAAAAAAATCATACATTAAAACTCCCCTTGGAGTCGAAAAAAATGGTTGCAAGAACTTTTCCGGCTGAGAGACGAATTTTGGTCTTCACCGGGCAGCGTCCATCCGTCCTTCGCTACTCTTTACTTGTCAATTTCGTCTCAGGAGTATAGTGATGTACTCACATCTCATCACATGTGATGATACGCTTCAAAAAATCCCCCCACTTTTGCCGAAACCGATCCAAAAGTTATCTACTGATGTCCGACCTGACCTGTTATTGATTTATGGCCAACTACTTCGGAACCCGTCGCACAATAATTTTTGTGAAGCTAAGATTATCAGTGATAATGGATTGAACACTTCTGATGAGATTTCTACAGTTAAGTGGGGATCAATTTCAATAAGCTCTTGAACGGCACGGATGTTGTCATCTGTACGACTTGTCCTTGAGCGTCGATCATAACTTTCGTTTTCGATACGCTCTCGCCCACTTTTAAATTCTCTGGCGCACATGTACACACGATTCTGAGCCAATGTATCATCACTAAAATGTGCTTTTAATCGAGAAAAAATTTCCGAGGGCTTAATGCTTCCATTTGTTGAACATTTTGTAATAATCCATTGCGCAAGACGAATGTACCTCTTGTATGCTCATGGTTGTGCTGAGAGCCCGGGGCTAAGCCGGTTCTCGTACTCTTCATACACCAAACAACAGCCACGCACAACATTATCTAGCTCTCAACTTGTAGCTAAGCAAAAAAGTGAAATTACCGTTTATATTTGATTCTACCTCATAGATCACAACTAAGCGCTTTCCATTTAATTTTGCAGATCTTTTGGCCAAAAATTTTTTTGGTCATCGATCCAGATCATTCGCGACTCGTCGGACGTGCATCATCACCTAGTCGCAAATAGAAAATTCAATAAATTAAGCAAAATTTTGCTATACATTACAGCCTTTAGTATTAAATACTAATTTAAGATTTTTCCTGTATAGAATAGACTATAAGCAATTTGTACAAAAGTAAGACTCAAGACAAAGACTCCTAAAGTTTCAGCGCTGACATCGGTGTTCACATTAAATTCCTAAGAAACATCAAGCTAATTATAATGTCATGCGATGGCTTCTGAAATTGACGTCCATACCAGTCAAGATGGGGAGTACCCTTCTATGTATAAGAATTGACCCACACATTTCCATTAGTAATATATCGTCACTAAGTAAGATTAAACCTGTCAGGCGGTACCTGGCCTTAGGAAGACATTCACGATAGCTGTAGTGCGTGGCCATTTTTTTGTTCGTTATTAATTCCGTGCGCTCCTCGATAGTATAGTGGTTAGTATACCCGCCTGTCACGCGGGAGACCGGGGTTCGATTCCCCGTCGGAGAGCCTCTGGCGCAAGACTTAATGACCTTGCCCGGAAAAAACAAATCATTATGGAAAATTTAACAAACCTCAGGACTTGCTAAATAAGGCCAGGACCGGTTTCCGGTTGTAGTGACAATGATGATGATGATTAATTCCGTGCAGGGAAAACGTTAATTACACCTACAAATGATTTCTGACTATTATCTTAATAAGAATGGTAGAGGATCATCCACCCTGGCACTCCCAGGTTCAGGTCGTCCTAGTCTACGCCATCAAAGTCTGCCGTGCTGTCGCCTTCCATACATCCTACCACAAGAGTGGTGTCCCGCCCACCTTGATTTGAGCTTGATTTTTCTTACAACATTAGCTTCAAGCTAGATTGCGTACAACTCATGATTGAATCATCCTCCCTCACATACGGGGCCAACAATTCTCCGCAAGACCTTCCTCTCGAACGCGGCTAAGAGTTCAGAGTGCCTTTTATTGAGCACCCAGGTCTCGGATCCATTCATTTCATTTCATTTTTTAAATATTGTTTTTTTATTTTCCTTTTACCTTCTTAGTTTCTAAATTACATGCTAGACAAAAAATGCTTAAATTCTAGCTTAATTATCTTATATTATAACTTACTGGTCCTACGCAGACGCTCTAAGCTAAACATTACATAACGACTGTATAATTTGCCTTTCGGCGACAGAATTTTGTTTGCAGGAGTACTTATAATAATTTAAATGACAAAGAAAAATTTTGAAAACTTTGTGTCGAATTTTTGTTTGTTTTTTTCTTAAAATTTAACCTACTTTTTTTTTTTTTTTTTTTATAAAATTTTATTTAAAAAACTTAACTTAACTTAACTTAAATCTTATACTACCCTAATTCTAGAAAAGCTAAGTCTATGTAATCTGGCTGATAATACTGTTATTCTTTACCGACTTTGGTATCCAGGTCTTTATATGCCGTTCAACCACCAGAACTGTTGACGCTGTCTAATACTATCGTCCCGGTCTCTGTGGGAGATAGCCCTACTGAAGCGCAGGAGCTCTTCTTCGGTGCGCGTTACTTCCCGGTCGTAGCACAGTCCCCCGTCTACGGATGATCTACTTACATGATAGATCAGCGGAATTCGGGATCTATCCTGTATAAGCCCTTTCATGTCCAAGTCAAGGAACGCCTCTGGTGGAACAAAACCGTTGCGACGCACGTTCTCATAGTACAGAGTGTTTGGATAATAGGCCCCGAAAATGAGGTCATTGGACGAGCTTATTGCTTATTATCAAGTTGGCTACTGTGAAATAGCCTCCTTATCATAGCAAAAGTTTTCCTCGCTTTGAGCAAAGCAGCCTCTATATGTCTGTTGAAATACAGATATTGGTCTAGCCAGATGCCCAGGTAGTTAACTAAACTCTTGGTTTCCAGTTTATCTCCATGCGGTCCCACGATAACTAGCTTTCGCCAGTTTTTCCTTGTGTCGTTCGTGGCTTTATATAATGGGGTTCTAAATAGGATGGCTTCACATTTCTGGAAGTTGATCTTAAGTTTCCAGTTGTCGCAATAGCGCTGCACGTTGTTGAAATCTCGCTGTATTAAATTATTTATGATCTCAACTTTCGGAGCTGTTCTGTAAATTATGAGATCGTCTGCGTACGCAATAGCCTGCGGAAGTGCATCTAATAAGTCGCTAATGTAAATGTTAAAAAGAATCGGAGAGAGTACCGCGCCCTGTTGCAAGCCATTCTTCATATTATACGTTTTATTAGAGGTCACATTACCACTTTTGACCACGAACCTCCTGTCCGTTAACATATCGTAAAGTACATATAGTAAAGGCTTTTGTATGCCATGTCTGACCAGTTTGTAATACAACCCTTCGATCCAGACGGTATCAAAGGCTTTTTCCAAGTCGAACAGACAGGCACCTGTGCATTGGTTCCTACATTTATTCCATTGTATGTCGGAGACCAGTTTAGCTGCGGCATGTGTGGTTTCATGGCCCGCCCTATAGCCAACTGGTTATTTGGAATAATGCTGTTGTCGTCTACCCATTTTAGCACGCGTTGTTAAACAGGACCGTGTATATATCTATTGCCTTTGGGGGCAGGTTCTTGAGTACGATGTTAGGTACTCCATCTATTCCAACTGACTTTTTGGTTCTTAATGAGTCGAAGATACTCTGTATTCCTTCCCTTGTGATTAAAAGGCTATTAGCCACTACACCATTGGCATTAATGTCAATTGACAGATTATCGTCACTGAATTCGGTAAAACCCGGATTCTCCGATTGCCAAAGTGAAATTTCATTTCGGAGGTGCAGGTGACTCAGTAGAATTCTGTCCTCCAGGTCATGATTTCGGTGATTGCTTTCATTCACCTTGTACATTTCCTGAAAGACAGCTCCCACAGCGTTCGCCTTCTCCAAAGGATCTTCGATCACGAAGAGCTCACTATTGAAGATAGCGTTCTCTGTATCTATGCCAATGTTGGTTAGCAGCTGCTTGTTTACCTCAGTACGTGGAATTTGGAGACACTGAATCTCGTTTTGATTATGTCTCCTGAATATTTTATTTATTTGTGGGAACATATTCGGGTTATTAGTTTTTATAGCTCGAATTCTGTTGTTCCAATACAAATTTGTTGCTAATCTATAATTAGTTTTAAGTAATTGTTGGAGATTTTTTAATCGGGATTTCAGTGATATTATCTCCTGGTCTTGTCTGTCTGTAAACTGTCTGTGTAATTGTTTTAATGTCGATAGCAGTTTGCTCTTTTTCTTGTGGGGCGCGCTTATTGTTGCGTTTCTGTACATGTTAATGTGATCTGTAACTGTTGTTTTGGGAATTGTTTTGTCCATTGTTCGTTTTACGGTTTCGTCCATTTGTTGAATGTATTTTTCGATTTCGACATTAGTCAGGTTTCTGTTTACTGTCAGATTAAAGTCATTCGAACGCAGTTCTCTTGTTAATGATCTGGTGAGCCGCGGCCATCGCATTGCCCCGTAGTTATAGGGTTGCGGTAAGCTCTATTACTGCCGTGAATGCACAGAGGTCACTGCCGTATTCAATTGTCCGTAAACAGTTTGTGTTTCGTCTGTTGGTACTAAGTAATCTCAGTCGTGAGTCGATTAGCAAGATATCTAAGAACGATCTACCTCTGGGGAACGATGGGTATTCCGTAGCTAGCAGGTCAGTACTATATTCAGTATGAAACTGATCTAACCAACCAGCCAACTGATTTCCTCTGGCATTAGATATATGGTTTCCTCAATTTCTATGCTTGGCGTTCATATCCCCCCCCCCCCGGCCCTTGAGAGGAGTTAGATCGATCTCTTCGTATAATATCGAAGTTTTTATGCCATATCTTGTGTATCTGGTTTAACTTTGTTTCCCCCGCCAGAAGTACATCTGGCTGTTCAACTTGCAACAGGTTGAAAAGATTGGCTCTTCTCTCACTTCTTATTAGTGAATTTACATTCACGACAAGAGCTTTTATTGATGTTGTGGTTAGAGGGTTTATATTGACTTTTTGTTTAGATTGGGCAAGTACGAGTAGATCTCGTTTATTTGTTTTTGCAGCTGTGTCATTTGTCTTTGCAGATTAAGCAGAACCGTGACCCCGTCTGCTTGCGATGTTGTTTCAGTCTATGTGGGAGTATTTGTGGCTACCAATGTTGTAGCCTGGTTGGGTGGTCTCCCACCCGACGCAACTTGTGCGTACGACCGCTGCGATGTTACGGGCATTGTTGTAGTACGAGCTGGCTCTATGTTTTTTTGCCGGGTCACACTTTTTGCCATTATTTCTCGGAATTTAGGACATCCTCGATAATTAGCGGCACACTGCGCACTTTAGAAGGGCTTTGTCTTCTACCCTTTTTTTTCCCAGAGGGCATTCTTCTGCCTTATGGTCTTTTCCGCATTTTACGCAACGGTGCTGCATTTCACAGTTCGCCGCAGCGTGACCAAACCTTTGGCAGCGGACACATTGCAGGATATCTCTGCCTTTTTTTAATTTATCCCATGTGACATGTGACTAAGGGTGAATATCTGATCAATCACCGATTTGCCTGGGTTGAAGCCACACTGATATTGACCAAAAACGAGTTTAGTGTATGGGGCTATCCGATCTTGTAGGATAGAGGAGAGTATCTTATAGGCGATACACAGCAATGTTATACCCCTATAGTTGCTGCACAGTGTGATATCTCCCTTATTATGAATGGGGTAAATTATACCACGACGCCAATCTCCCGGCATCTCCTCTTGCTGCCATACGTGCACCACGACATGAATTGCGTGATGTAACACTGTCTCTCCTTGTTTGATCAGCTCAGCTGGTATGCCATCAGCTCCAGGGGCATTATTTGATTTAAGCTGTCTTATGGCTTTTAATGTTTCCTCAATGCTTGGTGGCGGAAGCATTTGGTCTTGATTTTGCATTGGTGGAGCCTCCAATTCTTCTGTGAGCTGATGATTTAGCAATTCATCAAGTGCACTTCCCATCGCTCCAGAATGCTTCACGAACGGTGAATAGATTACTCTCTTTATCCTTGCAGTAAGTGCAGCGTGTTGTGTACCACGTCATACTGCGGATTATTTGGTAGAATTTCCGCGTCTGGTGCGGACCTCACTCTCTACTTTGCTCTATTTCGAAGAGAAGGTTTTTTCCCCAGGTACTTTTCTTTTGTCGGTGAAGTATTTTTTCAGATCTTCTGAGCTCTTTGAATTTATCCTCGCGCACCCGCGTTCTATGAGACTGTTGCATTGCCCGGTATGCAGCATTCTTATGTTCACTTGGTAGTTTGGACTTATCATCAAACCAGATCTCTACGACTACTGCCTAAGATGGAGTTGGCAGTATTATTGACAGTATTCTTAAGGCTTGTCGATTTCTCCTCTACGGCCGGCATTCTGGCCCCAGGACTTACTCTCCCTCCATTGAGTTTTTCGAAGACGAGTCTTAATGCATGGCCAAAGGTGTCACTGGTGTTCTCATTGCGTAATGCAGCCGTGTTGATCCGAACCTGATGTGCGGATGCAATACGTCTCCGTAAGGCAATCCGCGCTCGGAACACTATACAAACAAGATAGTGATCCAAATCGACATTGGCGCCTCGGTACGTTCGTACCGTCATCAGGCTCGAGGAGTGGCGGCGATCTATCACGTGGTCAATTTGGTTGCGAGTGGCTCTGTGGGCGGTATTTACTAGGCGTAAGCACGGACGCGGGTTCAGTGAAATACCCCACAGCACTAAATGACGCACGAACTGCTTCTCAATTAATTAATAGTTCCAGCGGTGATGTTCTCATGTTCTTATTTGTCACAGGTGTTACGGACTAAAACTGCTTCTCTGCCCTCACGTTCACAAAAGGTAAATTCAAATAAAACTCGCTGCTTTCTTTTATTAATAATCCACATTTATTGTTTCCATCGTAATTTTGGTTTGTTCTATCTTAATGTTAACACTTTATATTTGGATTGGTTTATTTAGTAACCGGCGACGTTACTGTACTCCTCAATAGTATACTGGTTAGTATACCCGCCCGTCACGCGGGAGACCGGGGTTCGTTTCCCCGTCGGGGAGCCTCTGGCGCAAGACTAATGACATTGCCCGGAAAAAACAAATCATTATGGAAAATTTAACAAGCCTCAGGACTTGCTAAATAAGGCCAAGACCGGTTCCAGGTTGTAGTGCCGATGATGATGATGATGATGATGACGTTACTGTACATTAATACGAAGAAGATCTTAAACACTGAACACAACGCGAGTGTATTACTCGAGTCAGCACTCTCACTTTTTAATCTAAAACACTAATGCGAACAAGATCCTAATCCACGTTAATGCAAGGTAAAGGATTTAACGAATTATCGACTTGACTTCCGTGTGCGCGCTCTCCTCATGTAGAAACTCGCCTCTTCGAGATGTTAAATTTGACTCGACAGCGTATGCGTACGCGACGGGGGTTGCAACCTAACTCGTCGATGCAACTCACATCCATCAGATTCAATGGCCGCGAATTGCATAGTACGATGCCCTGCGATGAAAACCATGATCGGTGGGCACCTGATTAAACAGACGTACGATCATCGGAGGCTACGGCGATGTACCCATACATCATTGAAGATGTATGCCAGGGATCGAAATCGATTTTTGTTTCAAAGTAAACAAAAACGCTATTCCACAGATCAAGTGGCACGCATGATTTACATGATGTGCCTACGATACAAAGGGGTCGTCATGGTATTTGCCTAAGATTCTTTGGAAACACCGATGTAGGCAATATCCAATCTAGCCGTATGTCTCCGGTGCACACGGAGGAAAATTATTTTGTTAACATACGTCAGTAGAAACCTTGTCGACGGCGACAAATGGTCAGGCTGGATGGCTGTATGTTTAGATTAATGTGCGGGTAACTAAACGAACACAGTGAGATACTGTATGTTTAATTTAGTTTTCAGGCGGGTCATAATAGGCATCGCATGGGTAAGATTGCCTAAACAATGATCTTATCCATGCCCAAATTCCATGATCGGTTAATAGCCGATAACGGGGAATTGTCGCAACAGTCGCGGACCTAAGGGTATAGGCGCGATATACAATTGTGAACTATGGAAAGATTATCGGCTACAGCTATGTCAATAATACGCCGGCCAGCGTTTGTTTATCGGTAAGTGAAGACAAGCTGAGCCGATAGGAGATGAACTGGAGTATGAACCAGGAAAGTTCAAAATGTATGGGTGCCGTCGGGTAGGTTTTCCTTTCAGGTATGATGCTGCAGGGGATATTACGCTGTCCCTAATTGCAGGTAAGTACTATGGCTTGGTATGGTAAGAGGAAGTGGTTAATTTAAAGAGGATGTGCGGTTCTTTGGGAATGTATTAAAGAACCGCCACAGCTCCATCAGGTGATACCCAGTTGGCTTTGCGGATATCTTTGCGCAGAAACCAGGTACTCGCAACGACTATGTTATTTGATGCTGTCTGTTCGACGACTCGTAGTCCATTATCATTAGTGTTTTCATGCAAACTACGGGAACCTACGTAGTGCCTAAAAACCGCCTCCCGACCGCATTCAAATCACCAAGAACGATTTTCCCAACGTATCTTGGGCAGGCGTTGTGGGCCCGTTCGACGTTATCATAGTATTCTTTTCGTCGTCAGGGGATTCCTCTGTAGGTCCATGAACGTTTATAAGTCTTATGTTCTTAAACTTGCCTCGCACGCGAAGAGTGCACAACCGTTCATTTATTGCATTAAAGTCGATAATGGCAGGCTTCAGTTTTTGGCTGACTATAAACCCTACCCCCAGCACATGGTGTTTTGCATGACAGCCATAATAAATGTCATAGTCGTTTTTTTTAACTCGCACCACTACCCGTCCATCTCAGTTCTTGTAATGGTGTTATGTCACCTTTATATTCGGACAAGGCTTCCGCTAGCTGCTGTGTAGCTCGAGCTCTATATAGTGAGTGGACGATGCATGAGAAAATTCTAAAATCGTTTAGCCAATTTCGTTTCCATGGTCATCGTCGTGTAACTGGCCCATATCCGAGGCTTGTTGAATTTTCCGTAATAATTTGTTTTTCCAGGCAAGGTTATTAGCCTTGCGCCAACCTTTCTCAGGATGTCGCTGCATGCATTGATTAATTACTTGGTGGGTGCCAAAGTAGCTATCGAGGAGTGTCACGTGGAGACTGCATGTCAACTTGGATTAAACAGGGACAATGGTCGTCCTGGCATCCCCTGGCTTGAAAGCAATCAGTGACTTTACCCTGTATGTTCGCTTCCGCCCAATCGTAGAGGATTTAGGCACGTAAAAATCACAATAACGTTAGTATCGATTACTAGAAACGAAATTAATATTCTAAAATATCATTTGTAATTCATTGCATTTCTCAATAGAATAAGCACCTAGGGAAGAGGCTTCGAATTTTGGCATTTCTCTAGGCCAGCTAACGCAGACATTGTTTATTTTTTACGATCCACAAAAAACGTTTCCCGATATCTGGTCTAAGACTTTCCGTCCGACTGCAACATTACTTAGGCGAATTAAATTGGTTGCACTGCGATTCAAATACGAGTTGAATTCGATTTTTATATCAGACACAAAACAGCATGGAACACAAAAACTTCTAAGTGGCAATATAATATTCATATTTCCTATCAGTAGTTTCACATTAATATACATAGCAACTCCTCATAATGTCCAGGAATCTCCATTTTAATTAAAGCTCTGGCATAATTACAAGGACGATTATTACGAGGGTTGCCTCTTATGTTTCGGGATTTGGCAACCCTAGCGTTGCAATCCGGCAATTGACAGCTCTGTCGTAAAGTTGGACATTTTTGAGGTTATACGCACTCAGAACGTTTTGACATACGAGCGCTATTTGTGTTGTTTACAGTAACTTAAAAGATTCATCTCGGCCCAAAAATCGAATTAAATCGTCATTTTCATTTTCGTGGGATTATTTTCGGCGTGGATTAACTCAGCAACAGTGCAGGGATGAACTCGATTCAATTTTTGGCGATGAAGCTCCATCAAGGATCAGTGTTTATCGATGGTATGGTGAATTCAATCGTGGTCGTAGTTCACTCCAAGATGAATTTCGTGAAGGTCGTCCAAAATCAGTTGTTGTTCCGAAAACCATTGATGTTGTGCGCGAACTGATATTGGAAGATCGTCATGTGACCTATCGTGAGATTGAGACAACCTTAGGCGTTAGTGGGACCAGCATACATTCAATATTGCATAAACATTTGACTGTCAAAAAAATTTGTTCGCGTCGGATCCCACACAATTTGTCAATTGCCCAAAAAAAGGCTCGTGTCAATTGGTCGAAAGAAATGCTCAAAAAATACGGTCGCGGTGCTTCGAAACACGTCTATGACATCGTGACAGGTGACGAATCGTGGATTTACGCGTATGTGCCCAAAATTAAACAGCAGTCGACTGTCTGGGTGTTTCACGATGAGCCAAATCCAACAAAAGTTGTTCGCGCACGAAGCATTTCCAAGCAAATGGTCGCCTGTTTTTTCGGAAAAACTGGACATGTCGCAACCGTACCACTAGAACAATGCAGAACAGTCAATTCTGAGTGGTACACAACCATTTGTTTGCCAATTGTCTTCCAAGAAATCAGGAAAACCAACCGCCGAAGACGGATCACTCTTCACCACGACAATGCGAGCTCTCACACATCGGCTGCGACAACTACATTTTTGAGCACCCAAAACATCGATTTGATGGGTCATCCGCCGTATAGTCCTGACTTGGCACCGAATGACTTCTTTTTATTCCCGTACGTAAAAAACAAACTGAGAGGTCAACGTTTTTCGACACCTGAAGAAGCGGTTGCTGCATTCAGAATGCATGTGTTGGAGATACCTCAATCAGAGTGGCAAAAGTGCTTCGACAATTGGTTCAAACGCATGCAAAAGTGTATAGATTTTCATGGGGAATATTTTGAAAAACAATAAAGTGATTTTCGATGATCAATATTTGTTTTTGTTCTCTAATCCCGAAATATAAAAGGCAACCCTCGTATTGTTCAATATCGATCCTTAAAATCAAATGGTGCTTATAAACTCAAAGTCTTTATTTCGAATATCAAATAATCGATATATTGTAGATGATTGGGCACTTATCCCATGTTAAGCTCGAATATCAATTTCAAGTGTCATGTCGTAACAATATTAACCTTTTAGAAGAATGTTCAAGTGCAAAATGCCATTTTCCACATCGATGCTCATCAACTAGAACTCAGTTTTGCGTTGCAACGGATTCTGTTCACCATGTCCTGCAGTGTCTTTCAAATTCACCTAAACCGAAATGACTGTTGAAATACCCGGAACAATTCGTTTTAGAACTTACTGCTCCTCTCTCAACCGTGACTCGTGGTGTTTATATTTCCTTCTTTCCGACGCTCATTGAACCCCGGGATGTCAAAATGTGAACGAGTTGGTAATAACAGTATTTCGAGTCGTGCATCCTTAGACACATACCCGCAAGCCACTATACCAACAGCTACAATGAAACCTTGCGCTTGAATTGGTTTTTCAGCAACTTCTCGGCTCATCGATACGTGAGCAGCGCGACTGTATTCGTGGGTGAACACGTCGGGGCATTTGAAACTTTTTACATTTAAGGTCCTTGGAATGGCAAAGTTTAGACTGCTTTCTTCTCCTTTTTACTTTCGACACACTTCCTTAGCGCCAAATGTTCTGGGCGGTATAATAAATGAATTTTTACACGACAAGAATTCTGGGAAGCGCAAGGACTTCATACAATGGCCGTACAACTCAAAACTCAGGGATAGGAAATAATTTGCAATAATTGCCGAATGTTTCTAGCGTTTATCGGAGCACCGGGACCCGAGTTTAAATGAAGTAAACTGTAAATTACCCCTTGTGTCTAATTTAGAGCGCATTCACATAACAGCCATAGTGACAATATTTCCACCCTTAACGGTTCTTATAAACATAGCAAAACGGACTTCGCCCAAAAGGACAAAGGAAAAAATTAAAACTTTCCCAACAAATCTTTTTAATACGATTTTGTGCGTCCTGCTGTGCGTTACGTTTGGCCTTTGATAT
This sequence comes from Microdon myrmicae, assembly GCA_963931805.1. NCBI lineage: Eukaryota > Metazoa > Arthropoda > Insecta > Diptera > Syrphidae > Microdon > Microdon myrmicae. The sequence continues at coordinate 18,795,400 of OZ007497.1, forward strand.
TGTGGACGGCAGGACTTGTGTGACACTTGAACTAACTTTCAAAGGTTGCTTTAATGGCCAAGGGACGGGCTTGCAAATGAACTCTGTTTGCTGTCGCTTTCTTGTATCGTTTATGCCTTTTATGTTTTTTTTTTTTCATGTGTCCCCTATAGCAATTTTTTATCCCGTCATCAGGGTTGAGGTTGGACGACTAAAGAAATCCAGACACAGGAGGTGAAAATTGAAAAGTTTCCCGTCACCGATTGCTGTCGGAAACGACAAAAGAGACGAGAAACTCAGTAGAAGTTATTACAATCAAACTTTCAACTTCGTCAATATTCTTTTAGATCTGTCGATCCCTCATCAAGTTTCGAAGTATCTGCAGGAGAAAACGATCAAAATTGAAATTGTATTCTAGTTTAAAGAGCAGTCAACAATAATCACAACATTAAAATGTTTCTTTAGACACTTAAATAGCCTTTCTAAACATTCCTTATGTCAAGGGTAACAGAGAGAGGTAAATAGGCCTCCTCACATGTACGAGTTACATTCGATATGAAATTTGTCTTTATCTTCTAGCGTCTTCAATAGTGTAGAGTACGATCCCGTTGGCTAATGTACAATATTGTAGGTAGGTTCAATTCATTCCTCTAATGATAGCTGACCAAGATGTCATCTCAATAGAACCTTTTTTATAAGGTGCAGACCCTAAACTAACTTTAAAATCAATGTACACTCAAAAGATATAGGACGAACGTAAAAGTGGAGAAGGGAGGGTGTCATGGTGCTTTGGTTCTCCATAAGCAGTTGCAAAGATAAACCAGTTTCTGACGTCTTTACCAGAAGATCCACTCACCACGGCGTTCAACCACAATCAATCCTAGTACATTCCTATGTAAGGACATAATGTTTACCTGCTAAAGATTTCCAAATAAACACAAATAAATTTTATATCTACAGGGCAAGGTGTAGTCTTACAATTTTTTTTTTTTTTTTGCCAAATAGTGAAAATCGTGATTTGAACCCATGCTAGAAAAATTAAGAACTGTACCACCGACGTACCAGACCATGGTCACATGTTAACGAGGACGTATCAACTCACTACATAAACTGTAATTAGTTTGATATACGAATCTGATTTTGTCGATTCTCTTTTGATCCTGAGTTCTTCTTGATCGAGGCCAGAAGCCCGGGTGGATGAAGGAAGTGAAGGTTGACGCACAGATCGTGATAGTGGAGCAGTAGATGTAAGGTATAAATCGAGGGGGGTTGTGTAAGAGTTTTCCCACCACAGCATTCGCGAAATGGGTTCATTAGAGCCGTAAGAAGTGTGGTGGGTGGGCAGATAGAAGAGACGAGGGTTTCGCAGGTTACGGGGGTTAGTGTGAAGTACAATGATGGAGAGCAAGCTTGGGCAGTTGATTGTACCTAAAAGGAGACGGTGGATGAAAAGGATGTCGGCATGAGTTCTGCGCTCCTCAAGTGTGTTGAGGTTAATCAGATGGAACCGGCTTGTGTATGGGGGGAGAATCCAAGGATTCATCCAGTTCAGTCCGCGGGGGGCAAAACGCACAAAACGACGTTGCACGCTTTCGATTCTGCGGATATGGGACGGGTAGTATGGAGACCAGACCTGACTGGCGCATTCAAGAAGGGGGGGACGAAGGGTATGTAGAGAGAACGGGAAACGTAAGGATTAGAGAATTCTTTAGACCAGCGTTTCACAACCCAGGGGCAGAGTCGGCCTTAAGAATAATATCATCAATATCCGGGATGAAGTTAAGCCTCCTGACAAATAAGATCCCGAGGTCACGTATCGATGGTACAGAAGATATCTGCTGGTTTAGTAGGAAGTAGAGACGTGGGGGGGGGGGGGGGGGTTGTGGGAGAAGGTGGTGGAGTGACATTTAGCAACGTTAAGTTCGATTCGTTGAGTTGCTACTACACCAAGTTGAGCAGCTGTCGAGTTCCGTTTGGAGAAGTGAGGAGTCGAGGGGAGAGATGATCATTTTGTAGAGTTTGGATTTACAACGGACAGATAACACATTGTAAAGAATCCCTTTGAACAGTTTAGGGATATGAGACAGTTTGATGATGGGACGGTAGTTGCTTACATCGTTGTTTGGTGTTCAAACCCAGTAACATAAACAATAAAATCGAAATGATCACTCGTACTTTATTTAACTTAAAGAACAATTCACCTCCGTATTTTTTCCTTTTAGTTCGTAGAACAAAAAATTTTAAAATCTAATCCGCTACACGTAAACAGTATCGATCGAGTTAATTTTTAAATATATTATACAAAATAACTGCCGCTTATCTAAGAGGTCATCTTTTTCCTTTGTGTTGGAACAAAAAACTGTCAAAACACGACCAAATTCTCCTACCGCTATCAGTTCCGCAGATTTCCTTTCAAATAATGACTCCAGCAACGGAGCCCGCTATTAGACAGCTCTGTCTTCTCGATTCCCTGAGAGAGCACTTCAAATATCATTCAGCGGCATGGCTGAGTTTCGAATGCAACCATGCAATTGCATACTCTTAGGCGCTTGATACTTTGGTGTGTTCATTTTCGAAGCCCTGGATTGTTAGAGGCCGCACACGAGTTGGTTGTATTTTGGATATAACCTAACAACATCCGAGCTGCTCAGTGGTGTACTTATGTTGCTGAACTGCAACAATCGTTTTCAGGACCCTTTTTATGTATGCGGTTGACATAGGAGGATTTCCAAATACTAGGGAAGATAACTTGTGAAAGGGATAGATTGATTATCTTTAATAACGGGAGAGAAAGAGAAGAGGAACGTTTCTTTAAAAGGACAGCCGGGATTCCATCAGGTCCAGGGCTGAACTCGTCTTTGAGTAAGGTTAATTTCTCCTCAACTACGTGATGCTGAATAATTTGAGGGGTGAAGGGGGCGAGTGAGAACTCGGGCAACTCTTTGAAGTAAAACGGATTGGGCTCGAAGGGGATGTCTGTGAAAGATTTATTGAAAAACGAAGCGAATAGAATAGCAATAATTAGGGGGTCGGTTGAAGTAGTCGCGCCATACGAAAGGGAGTTTGGATAAGCGTCGGATTTACGTTTGTAATTTATAAAGTGGAAAAAAGATTTCGGGTCATTGACCAAATTGGATTGTGTTTTTGTGAGGTAGTTGGAGTAGAGGGAGTTGGAGAGCTCAGTAAATTTATAAAGGGAAACAAGATAGTTGGAGTCGTGTTGGAAGTAACGCGTTTTGAGGAGAATGTTCCACAAGTTATTTCTCTTGTTCCGAAGAGTGTGGAGTGTGCGGTTGTAGTATGGCGGCGATGAAACCGATGACCTATGACGAGAATAAGGGCCATATAGGGCGATGGCATAGTAGATCTTCTTATAGAGAGTGGCAGTAGCTTCTTCAATGGAGAATCGGTCGGGCAGTGGCTGATGTTTATCACTCGGAGGCTGTAGCAACGTTGTATTTCCTACACCAAGTCTACGTGGGGATAATTTGCGGCGAATGTCTAGATACTGATTTCGGCTAATGGATTCAGGATCGGTTAATTTATCTGGCCCACTGCAATTTGCCCACTATTGATGACCTCATTCGTTTTGCAATCGAATGTTTTGTGGCCGCAAAGCTGGCAATTATGACATTGTGTGACCTTACCTGAATGATGTCTTTTGAAGTCCCATCGAACGATGGTTTTGAACAAAATAGAGTAGTTACGTTTAAGTTCGTTTAATTTAATACGAGGGTTGCCTCTTATGTTTCGGGATTTGTCAACCCTAGTGTTGCAATCCGGCAATTGACAGCTCTGTCGTAAAGTTGGACATTTTTGAGGTTATACGCACCCAGAACGTTTTGACATACGACCGCTATCTGTGTTGTTTACAGTAACTTAAAAGATTCATCTCGGCCCAAAAATGGAATTAAATCGTCAACATTTTCGCGCGATTATTTTTTACAACTTTCGGCGTGGATTAACTCAGCAACAGTGCATGGATGAACTTAATTCAATTTTTGGCGATGAAGCTCCATCAAGGACCAGTGTTTATCGATGGTATGGTGAATTCAATCGTGGTCGTAGTTCACTCCAAGATGAATTTCGTGAAGGTCGTCCAAAATCAGTTGTTGTTCCGAAAACCATTGATGCTGTGCGCGAACTGATATTGGAAGATTGTCATGTGACCTATCGTGAGATTGAGACAACTTAGGCGTTAGTGGGACCAGCATACATTCAATATTGCATAAACATTTGACTGTCCAAAAAATTTGTTCGCGTTGGATCCCACACAATTTGTCAATCGCCCAAAAAAGGCTCGTGTCAATTGGTCGAAAGAAATGCTCAAAAAATACGGTCGCGGTGCTTCGAAACACGTCTATGACATCGTGACAGGTGATGAATCGTGGATTTACGCGTATGAGCCCGAAAGTAAACAGCAGTCGACTGTCTGGGTGTTTCAAGATGAGCCAAATCCAACAAAAGTTGTTCGCGCACGAAGCACTTCCAAGCAAATGGTCGCCTGTTTTTTCGGAAAAACTGGACATGTCGCAACCGTGCCACTAGAACAACGCAGAACAGTCAATTCTGAGTGGTACACAACCATTTGTTTGCCAGTTGTCTTCCAAGAAATCAGGAAAACCAACCGCCGAAGACGGATCACTCTTCACCACGACAATGCGAGCTCTCACACATCGGCTGCGACAACTGCATTTTTGAGCACCCAAAACATCGATTTGATGGGTCATCCGCCGTATAGTCCTGACTTGGCACCGAATGACTTCTTTTTATTCCCGTACGTAAAAAACAAACTGAGAGGTCAACGTTTTTCGACACCTGAAGCTGCGATTGCTGCATTCAGAATGCATGTGTTGGAGATACCTCAATCAGAGTGGCAAAAGTGCTTCGACAATTGGTTCAAATGCATGCAAAAGTGTATAGATCTTCATGGGGAATATTTTGAAAAACAATAAAGTGATATTCGATGATCAATATTTGTTTTTGTTTTCTAATCCCGAAATATAAAAGGCACCCCTCGTAGTACCGCGTTGAATGTAGACGATGTAGAAGTAGTGTTTGTACAGGGCCTTTGTTGATGAATTTAAAATGATAGTTTTAACATCTAGGTACTTAATCTCTAGTGTTATTAGTTCATTTTTTATTATGTCATTGATAGTTAGGTGTAAACCGGATAACACTACCTTTAATGGACGATTTTACTTTCGCGAGCGGGTAAAAAACACATTTTAACCGAAAGAGTTCTGTGAGGGGTTCGTATTGTGCCAAGACACGGGCACTAGGTTCACTCAACTCCCCGGCATACACTGAAGTTAATATCTCTCAACAATTGTGAACAAATAAAAGACTCCGGAGGATTTGGCTTAAAGATTCCTTGATTGGAGCAATTACGGTTGGATACACTGTCTGAAATTACGGCAACTATTCGTGCGCTTTGGAAACTCATAACAACGTTCTTTATTTAAGTCTTTATTGATGATTACACTGGTTGGTATTATGCGTGTGCTTTGGAAGCACTTACAAAGGTTCTTTATTTAAATCTTCACTGATGATTACACTGGTTGGTATTATTCGTGTGCTTTAGAAAAATTTAACAATGTTCTTTATTTAAGCCTTCACTGATGATACCACTTTAGAAACGCTTAACAGAGTTCTTTATTTAAATCTTTATTGTTGATTACGAAGACGCACCGTTCCGCGAAATACCTGAACACAAACTCTGTACCAACGCCACTCTAGTGATTGACTCTTAATTTAATTTAAAAACTTGCACTGAAAATCGTATGCCTATGTACCCGACGTGGTGAAATTTTGGCTCGCTAGTGTCTGTTGCTGTCAACATCCACTAGCCGCGATGGAGGTGGATTTTCATCGATCTGGGGATAGCCAATCCGATCTTCTCCTTGGTGATAACCAATGGGCGATCGAGTTGGAGTTTCTACTAGCGGAATTTCCCCTATGACCGTACGGTCAGGTACGATGCCCTTTCGGTTGAAGTGCCGACAACGAACGGTACTGCAACCGTTCAAACAGAGGAACAAGCATACGGAGCTACAGGCATCGTTGCTGTAAACAATCGTGATGATCGCCGGGAAAAAAAATAGGTTTCTGTGTCTTATGTAAACAGAAACGCTATTTCGGGGTTCTTACACTGGGATGCATACTGTATGGTTTAGCCAATGCGTCATGGGAACATTGTGGTGTTTATATAATCGCTCACACTCATGCCGTTATAGGTTATAGATTTTTTCAGTGACGATAGATCAACCGAAGATTTGTTTACCATGGCAGTGGCTAGAGTAACTATTGCTTAGGTTAATGTAATGGTACTTGGGGCATGGTCATGGGTATGATTGTTTAACTAACAATCATGTTCATGTCTGATCCTATAATCGGTTGATGGCCGATAATGTGGAATTGGTTGCAGCTGTTGACAACCTAATGGATATGGCGGCAATGTTTGGTTATGAAATGGTATATGGGACACGATCATTGGTATGATTGTTTGAATAGCAATCAAGATCGTGTCCGGTTCAATGGTAGGAAAAATCGGCTGCAGCTGTGTCAACAAGTACGTTACCCAACATGTATTCTTGGACCAGCGGATTGTTGGGACAAGAACACACTGAAATATTGACGTGTGTTTACTCATCAAGATTGCTGACGAGCTGAGCCGATTGGGTTGGTATCGTTCATGTATTATGGATGGTGGTGATTTCATGATATGCATGCATGTGATTTACTTTCCAGGTGAAAGGTAATGCAGGGTAGCTTACGCTGCTCGATTGCAGGTAAGTAAAATGGCTTGGTTGGTTTAAGGAAATGGGTGGTTCTTTGGGAATGCTTTAAGGAGCCCCCACAGATCCGTCCTAATTTTGTTGTATATGTCCATTGTTGGGTAACATATTTTTTGTGCAAGTGATATGTTTTTAATTAAGTAATTGTCTTTTTTATGTTCATCAAAATACTTCGCACTTTACCACTGGTTGATTTTAAAAACTACAATTGGCAGAACGGTTGCTTTTGTTACTTCTGCACAACGATCGACGATGGTAAAATCCATTTCAGGGGGTCCTCCATTAACTTTGAAGAGGTTGGATATGTTTAGTGTTTGAACTCATTTTGAATTTGACTACCACTGTATTGTTAACGTTTACGTTTGATTTTACTTAACTCACGTGGCCCAGGGGACATAACTTAACGGATTTAACACTTGATCAAGTTATATGTTTGCGGTAACGAGGCAAAGAAAACAAGGCAACGAGATAACGGGTTGTGACAATTATTGTGAATATAACGGCTGATGTAATTAAGAAAAATAGCACGAACAAAACTGCGAGACAAGTTGTCGGCTTGAAAGTCAGTCAGGGTTGACTTTAAATTTCTTTACCTCGTCAATGACGAATGTGACCATGGCCACAATTTATGAAGTGTATATTCGTCCTAAGCAGTGAGCTCTTTCGACATCCGGGCGTAAGTCTTTTAATTCCGTCATCTGAACATGAGCACAAAAAAATCCTACTTTATTGTTATTGCTTTTTTTTTTTTTTAGATATTAAATTCTCAACGAAACTAATTGCATTCCGGAACACACGAATTAGATAGAGCATATTAGTTCACTAAAAAATTGAACTTAACATGTACAGAAAAGGGCAGACAATTGATCTTTGGTTGAACTGCAAAAATGGGTATTGCTCTGCCTGATCATCTGCCTGACTTGCTTCCGCCGTTTTGCAATAGATGGCTGTAGCGGTAAGTGGTAGTTGAAATAAATAGATCATAGATGTCATACAATAAGCTTAGGTATTTGTAAACACAACGCCATCGAAATATTAGTCGATTTGTGTCTGCGTCAGAAAGTTATTCTCGATTAAACATGTCAGCTTACGAGCCAAATTCTCGTCATTTGCAGGAGGTTTTAATTTTCTGCTTTAATATGAAGAAATGGATTCGTATGCTGCCCGAAAGATGGGAGAAAGTAGTGGCCAGCGATGGACAATACTTTGAATCATAAATGTATAACCAGTTTTTTACAATAAAACCTCGAATTTCATTTCGTCCTGAGTATGTGGAATCAATGCCACACTTCCGTTACCTGTTATTTCTTTATGTATCTGTAGGAGTTGGTTATTGTACCGTACATGGGCACTAGTTCAACTGAACAACCAAACACTTACCATTGGTTTCTCCGAAATTTTGCCACGAAACCAATCGACTCCAAACAAGCGAAAGAAATAAATAGGCACGCAAGTATTTAGTTATTAAGTGTTCTTTATTTTTATCCACGATATGGCATCTGCACATGCAGTTAAACTGGGAGTTCACAATGTTAATATCACTTAATCCTTTGCGATGACGCCTGCACTCCTTCAGGATCGTTGAAAGTTTTAACACAAAGTCCACTTAAAAGGAACAACGGAAAGTTCACTTAAAAAGTACAAAACGAATTTCTTGACGATGACTAAAAAGAAACACTGTACTCCAACTCGCACTCCAGAATCGCGAATCTTGACCGTGTTAAGACCGAACTGGCTACTTAGTAACGCGGCTGGAAAAAAAGTAACGCCAAGCGGGTGCGACTGTCCGCTGTGGCGATAGAAATCTGACTCGAGGCAATTCACATCCATCAGTTCGAAGGCCGCGAATTGCATCGATAAGGGAGGGGTATATGTGACCGTATAGGACAAGTACGTTGCCCTTCAGCCTGCACATCGGCAACGACGAAAATGCACCTGAATAAATATGGTATGGTGTAATGAAAGTTGGTATTATAAAGATACGCGATATCGAAAGCGCCGAAGGAAGAAATAGGTTTCTGTGTCCTAAATAAACAGAAACGATGTTTCAAGGTTCTAACGATCACATTATTTGTGATTTAGGCGATGCTATATGGGAACATCGGCTCTTTACATAATTGCCCCAGACTTATGCCATTGCAAGCAATAGAACATGGGTATGATGGTGAGGTATGTGATTTGCAGACGTGCAAGCGTGGGTCTCACCCTGAGCAAACATGGACAGCGGTTGGAAAGTAGCACACACACAGTGATGCTACGGTGTTTGTTTGTTTTACAGGCCGGAGCATCGTTAGGTATGATCTAGGGTATGATTGTCTAACGTCAATCATATTCGTCCCATGATCGGTAGGTAACCGATAGAGGAAATTGGTCGCAACTGTAGCGAACCTTGGGATTGGGGCAATACTCACTCATGAACCGTAGCAAGAATACCGGCTACAGCTATGTCAACAATTACGCTGGCCAGCGAGTATTTATCTTTTATAATTGCTGACAAGCCGAGCCGATTGTCTGGCACGGTCCATGTATGAATGAATGAAATAATTTGTTTGATGTGCATGCTTGCTGGGGTTTTACTTTCAGGTGAAAGAGAATGAAGGGTAGCTTACGCTGCCCGAAATTGCAGATAGGTATGGTGTCTGTGGGTGAGCGAAAAGCAGGTTGATTCAAAGAAATGGATGGTTCTTTGGGAAAGCTTTAAAGAACCGCCACATATCCTTTCACACAGTCCTGTAATATTTACAAGGACCAAAAAGTCTCTTTTGTGAGCTCTAGACACGAGAAACGGAATTGTTTGATATTGCGAAATATTTGATATTACATAGGGTCGTATATTTCACATGAAAGACTGAGTCTACGAATTCGTAAAATAAATAAGTTTGGAACGTACAAATAAAATAACGAATTCACATACAATACTGTAAAATACGAGTAGAGAACGCCCAACCCGGTACACAATACAGATTAATTCCTTCTTGTATCACAATTAAATTTAAACGTTGTTTTCAATTGATTTTATACGAAATTATATTTGAAAACGCAAATAATTATATTGACTATACGTCAATACGCATTTTTCACAGCACCCAATCTTTACCCAAGTCAGCACACCAATATAAAATAATGTAAACGATAATGGCACCCAAAAGTATCTCCTGTGGCATTCCACCGATAACCAGAAATTGCCCCCGAAATTGCGCACAGTTTAATAATTAAATACAACCGATTTCACCTCCTCTTAATGTCCGTCTTAACCGAACAGCAAGACTTTAATGTTTCCCTCGAGTCGATACAATAATTGGTTGGTCATCAAATCCTTTTGTTCTATAAACTGCGTCAGAGCCTAATGGTATAATAATCCCACTTTCTTAAATTGAAATACTACACTAATGACTTGCCAATTGTTTACTGATTAAAATTGTAAGAAATTCCATGGCACGATATATTTAGTCCCCTCTCATTTCCCTAGAGTGCACTGTAGAGGTCGTAATGGAGGCTAGATCAAACCAATGTTTTTAACAAATCACGGCAACTTTAACGGTGTACAGATTTTCAGCTCATTCAGGATTGAGATTGTCCATTGTGTTCACAATTTCGTTGGGTACATTTTGTGGAATGTACTTGTTGTTTTTAACTCCGCTGCCAAATAAGGTCCTTTACTTTCAACTAGATATCTTTTCGTTTCCTTTTTTTGTCTTTTTTTTTTGAGGTAGTAAAAGTTAACGTTTATAGCAAACGTCACTCTGGACGTTTTATAGTTTCTCATCGGCACAAGCATATCCGAGTTAGAGGGGACGGAATCTACATTGCCACCGAATTGAGATGGCCAAGAAATTGAATGCGATATCCTTAGCAATCATCCCAGTGAAGTTGGGGATCCTTAAACACAACAATCACTTTTATAGCAATCACTGTCGGGAGAATGTGCGTAGAAAGTTTTAGTGCGTCTTCTTCGGACGTGTATATGTGTAAAAGGACGAATTGTCCTCCCACCTTCATTTACAAATCCTATCTCAGATACGGTGATTTCAATAAATTTGATGGGATTTCTTTTACCATTAGATGTTGATGGTGAAATTGTCCTGTTCTTTTTTATTGTAGGAGAATGTTACTGTTGTATGGACTTGCTCGGATCAAAACGGATATCCTTGTTGAAATTGAAATTGATTTTCCTTCTGCGGCGGGACATGACTATACATTATAGGAGGGTTGCGACACACAAACTGTATAAGGAGGTAGAGATAAATTAAGGTGTTCTATTTTAATACGACCGTTAAGGATATCCTTCTATTCAAATTATTATCTGACTGCCTGAGCCTTTTCGTGTAGCATCATTCCGTAATTGATAAATATAGTCTTGCGGGATTCATTGAAATTGGATACAGAATGTGTGATGTCGACATCATACACTGAGGTAATCGGTAGGAGAATTGCCTAACCTAACATGGCCAGAGCGATACCGATCCTTGTTGTGGATAAATAAGTTTCATTTTCTTACGGAACTTGATTTAGCATCTGAGGGATATTCTGTTGATTCCATGTTTGTTTTTATTTACTTTATTATTTACAATCTGGGCAGTTCAGGAACAGACAATCGGCAAAGAATTACTTTAGTGAGGTTATAAAATAAATTTTCCATGGCACTGCATAAAAGAAGATAAAGTACTCTAATATTATAATTAAATACAATTATGCACTAATTGTTTCCTCGCTTCCTAGTGCCTAACACCCGTCGTATATAAGTACGTATTAATGTCCTTTTGTCTTTATGATGTTAGGAATAAGAAATTGATACCATACTATACCGTGGTCAAAAACTCTTGATTTCAACTTAAGATTTACTTTTCTGCGTTAATTGTTAAGTACCACAAATCCGAATCTACGTACGACTAGTCTTGTGTATAAAGGTATTAGCTTAACCAATGCGGCTGTACGTAGTTCTCTATTTCGAAAACTACATCTCAAATTTCATTAGGTATCCATGTTACATGTGATACTCACAAATACTTACTTATTACTTCTGTTCCCTATAAAAATCAGATTCACTTAATGTGAATTTTCCCGTGTAGGTTAACTTGTGCTTAATCGGGTTATTATTTATGGGCATCTGTAAAAAGCACAAAATCTGAAATGTATAAGGAGGCAACTAGATAGATAGCCATACTTAAAGAAACCGTATACTGACGCGAAAAGTAAATACGGGACAAGTAATGCTATTTATAAACATGGATACAATACTAGTAAAACATCCAAACATATATTTGATAAGGTTGACCACGAATAGACACATACGAAAACAATGGACACTTGTGTAAACTTTGTCAGAATTGTAATTTACACAACCAATATAAAGGGTCAGCAATCACTCATGACTCGCAGTATAGGCATTCACTCAAATTATGGGTAAAACAAAAATGCACTCCAACGCATATTTAGAATACATTTAAAGATACTTTAGCCAAATTATAAGTCAAAACAATGGTTATATTTTAATAGTAGCAATTCAACAGTCTAAATATAGAAAGTGTATTACGTACCACCATAATCGATATAAAGGAAAAAGAATTAAAATTATGTCTCTAGTCTTTTTTTTCATAATTTTTCTTTAAATAAGCGAGTTTCTGTGACGCATTCTTTATAAGGAATTCGAGTAGAAAATAATCTGTTGTCCTCAACTACCGTAAATTAAAGGATAAATATAAAGAGAATTCGTCTCACACCCGCTACCAAGGCCTTCCCATTATAAAGGAGAAAATCAGTGAATCTTTAATTAAAATCTGTTTTGAGTGTGTATATAATAATAAAAAATTCCTTACATTACATTATATTAATTTCCGCATTTCTTTTACGGATAATTAAAAAAAAACATTTTTCACTTAAGACTAAATGCTGTCCTATTTACAATTCTTTTATTAATTAACTTACTGGGTCTTAACAAGCACTCTTTGTACAATGCTTTTATTGCGTTGTTTTGGCTTTCGGCATACAATATTTGTTCGATAAATATTTAATATTATATTTATATATATATATGAGTATATGGTACAGGGCAACGATAGGACCGTGCGTAGAGTTCTTGACGGTAGACCAACGAGAGAGAGACCGGTAGAACGGCCGCGACGGGGATGGGAGGACAATGTTAGATTTGACCTTGAAGAGATCGGATCGGATGGTCAAGCGTGGAAGGAGAGTGCACAGGACAGGAAACGATGGCTTAGTCGAGTCGGTGAGGTCATGAATTTCCGGGTTCCTACAGGCCAATAAATAATAATATAATAAATAATGAACAGAACTTAGTAAATAAATGTATATTAAATAAAGTTAAACTATTAAGTAAATGTAACGACAAAATTAAAAGTTAAAATTAATCTAGTAAATAAAACCTGTTTAATAAATGTATAGATAATAATTAAAGCTAATAATAAAGCGACAAGGACCGAGAAGATCAGGTACTTAAAAAAAAAAAATCAAAAACATTAAAATATTACTAGTTTCAAGTTTTTTATCTTTTTTACTAGATTATTTCAATTTACTGTATTAAAATAATAAAACTAATAAATAATTGAACACCGAAAGGTATACCTTAAAATTGTAACTAGAATAATTTAGAGTGCTCGAGAGTGCTAAATTGGATTAAGAACAATTATAGTTAAAAAAGGCTTAGCATTTAGTCTAAAATTGTAAAAAAAAAAAACAAATTGTATATATCTTTTGCAAATAAATGCGTTTTCAATTCAATTCAATGCAGATCAGGTACTTAAATACTTATTTTAATAAAAAAAAAACACAACCCTCCTCATGTATACTCCGTATACCATCCAACGGAAACACCTAGGGTTCCCCCCACGAATTACATGCGGCCCGAGGACAAAGTGGTGCAAATCATTTCAACAGTGTGTACCCTGAGGAATAACACATTTCTTTGGCGGCAGCGTTTGGATCCAGCACTAGAAATGCGGAGGTTACTGGCGCTATTCAGGGGATTCACTTTGTAAGTGACTATTTCTTCCTTTTATTTCTTTCTTTCTATATATGTAATGAAAGGACCAAAAGGAATTATTATTGTAAAATTAAGTATTTTATATACAGCAGGGAAAGAAAAGGAAAATTTCTTTGGATGAAGTAAACAGGGGACAAGACACAAAAAAGAAGATTATTAATGTTTGTTACATAATTAACACTGTTAATAATCAAACCCCTTTTCCATTTATATCAGAATCGCAAATTCGTGTTCTTATCCCATAAAACAATATTGTCCTACATTGCAAAGGCATTTTTGAAATCACATTTTCACCATCCCTTAGAACACATAATCCTATCCCAATAACATACTATCATTTTCAACCCCTTTCATCCCCTATCTCGCATTTTCGTAATTCATAAATCAAAACAAATTACAAAATTCTCTAAGCGAGAGCATTTTGAATATTTTTACACACCACCCAGCACAATGACCCTTTTCTAGCAAATTTATCGCTATCCTACCCTTATGCACTTGAAGATTCGATGAAAGGGTCAGGTTCCCGAGGGCCAAACGAATTTCGACGAATCAATAAACATTAGGGTGAGGGCAAATTTCTAGTCCTCATATAAAAGGCTCATGCATTAGCGATTTTGCTCTCTAAGCTCGGTTTGCGACTCATAGGAGTTGAAAATAAAATTTGGTTGTGCGACTGAAGAAAAAAAAAAAAAACGTTTTCGTCGCTGGTGTCTGGTGTATATAAACAAAAAATTAATAGTAACTGGTTGCCGGAAGTATTAGAAAATAAATAAATAAAGTAATTTTCGGTAAAAATTCCATTACAATTAATTTCTTTGTTACGCAAAAGTAATAGACAATAATAAGTAACGGGTGTGTTCCAATTGTTGACTCTTCTACGACAAGAGAACTATTTAGGGAATAATTAAAGTGTTATTTTCGTAAATGACACAGAGAAGGTTAATCCACTTTATCGAAGTGCAATGCGAGCAGCAGCTGAAATCGAAGAAGAAGACGACTTAGAAGCGTCGAGACTTGCTAAATAAGGCCAAGATCGGATCCTGGTTGTGGTGCGATGATGATAATGGTATATATATATATATATATATATATATATATATATATATATACATGGGAGGGCGGAAAAGTTTCTGACCTCAGCGTGAAGATAGCAACACTCGTCAATAGTTGTGTATTTTTGACAGTTAACCACCAAAATTTCAGCCATTTTGGACGGGTAGTTTTTATTTGACAGTCGTTTGAGTAAATCGATGTGATTGTTTTTGTGAAAGCGGACAAAATTGAGTATCGAGCTGTCAATAAATTTTTGTTTTTGATAGACAATACGCCTACGCAAATCACAGATGAGTTGGACTGTGTGTATGGGGACTGTGCACCATCATTTACAATCGTGAAATCTTCGCCAGCGGAATTTAAAGGTGGCCGTGAGAGCTTGGGAGACGATGAACGTTCGGGACGTCCAAAAACTGCAACATCTGATGATAACATCGCTGAAGTTCACCGAATTAAAGTGAGA
Organism: Microdon myrmicae; assembly: GCA_963931805.1. Classification (NCBI taxonomy): domain Eukaryota; kingdom Metazoa; phylum Arthropoda; class Insecta; order Diptera; family Syrphidae; genus Microdon; species Microdon myrmicae. Next base: position 18,810,692 of record OZ007497.1, read on the forward strand.
GATAACAGAGGCTATGAAAATGTTCAAAGAACGTGTTTGTCACATATAAATCAAGATTTAGGCATGAGAAAGCTGTCCGTGCGTTGGGGGCCGCATTTGCTCAAGTTAGACCAAAAACGTGTTCGAATGAACATTTCCAACGCTCTGTTGGCGCAGTATAGGCGCAGTAAATCCGAGTTGTCGCGCCGATTAATTACTGTCAATGAAGCTTGGATACACCCTTATACGCCCGAAACAAAAATACAGTCAAAACAGTGGACTGCAAATGAGGGATCGGCTCAAAAAAAAAAAAAACTGTTTACTCGGCTGAGAAAGTGATGGCGACTGATTTTTGGGGTAACCATAGAGTTATCTTCATCGATTATCTTCAAAAAGGAAAAACCATTACTGGAGCATATTACGCATCATTACTTGACCAACTGAACGCAGAAATTGCGAAAAAACGGCCGCATTTTCAGAAAAAGAAAACCTTGTATCAACAAGGCAACGCGTCGTCACACACCTCAGCGGTTGCCATGGCGCAAATCCACGAATTACGGCTTCAACTCCTTGACCATCCGCCTTACTCACCAGATATAACCATAAGCGACTTCTTTTTGTACCGTAATCTAAAAATTGGGCTCGGAGGACAGAGATTTTCGTCAAATGAGGAGGTAATCCCTTTGGCGAACTGTTATTTTGCAGATAAAAACGCCGAGTACTATTTGGGCGGGTTAGAGAAAGGGGAGCATCACTGGCAGAAGTGTGTAGAGTTTCAAGGAGACTATGTAGAAAAATAAAATTAAATTTTAAGAAACAATATCTCGTATCTTTGTTAGGTCGGACAAGTTTCACGGCACCCTCGTATATAAATAGTGATCGGCAAAGTTAGGAGTCAGCTCGCAGCAAGCCCACATGGGCAGTCACGGCAAATGAGCAATAAGTTCGACAGTGATAAACTAAAAGACCTGCGCAAAGGGCTGAATGTCAAGACGAACTAACGAATAAATTTAGTATCCTAGAGAATGGGAGCAGTGCGGAAGAGGAAACCAATAATGTTGACACTAAATGCGCATCGATCAGAGACGCAATCAAACAAACAGCCCAAAAGGTATTAGGCTTTAAGAAAACAATTAAGCCCAAACATTGGTTTAACGATGAGTGCAGAGCGAAGATCGAAGAACGTAAATGCCTCAGAGTAATCCACTTAGAAAGATATGATGAAGTCAACACAGAAAGATACGCGACAATTCGGAAAGAGAACATGAAACTTTTCTCAAAAAAAAAAAAAAAAAAACGCGAATGGTAGAAGACTAGGATCGAAAAAATCCTACAAAATGCCATAGCAATGAACAACAGAGGTATGTATGCTGGCATAAGCTCAATTAGAAATGGCTACCTAGGCAGAGCCAAAATAACTCGAGACACAAACGGATGTCTGGTCACAGAAACAAACAATACCGTGACAAGATGGCAGCAGTACTTTGAGAATCTGCTCAATGTCCGCACCCACCAACCACAAATAAACGTACCAGACGTACATACAGCCGAGCTTCAGATCCCAGAGCCATTTTCAACGAAGTTGTAAACGCAATAAATCGATTGGAAAACAACAAGGCAGAGCTTATGAAGCATGGAGGAGAGGCAACCACTCGAAAGATCCACCAACTGATTAAAACAATGTGGTATAAGGAAGTCACTCCGGAAGAATGTAAAATCACAATAGTCGTCCCCGTTTTAAAAAAAGGCAACGGATCTGACTGCGAAAACTACAGAGGAATATCACTGCTCCCAACCACATATAAAACACTAACAAATGTCACACTGGCGGGAATCATACCGTACGCAGAAGACATAGTGCGGATTCCGTAGGAACCGGCCACGGAGCTACCAAATGTTCATATTAAGACAATTGTTAGAAAAGAGGTGGGAATATGGAGAGACGGTTCACCAACTGTTCGTTGACTTCAAAAAAGCCTACGACTTGTCGCAAGGGAAAGACTTTACCGTATTGTAGTTGAGCTGGGAGTCATGAAAAAATATGCCTCTCTCATTCAAATCTGCATAAATGAAAATAAAAAGGGCGAATTAGGGTACAAAACCACCTCTCAAAACCCTTTGAAGTCCCGGACGGACTAAAACAGGGGGATGGCCTCTCACCATGTCTTTTTAATCTTGTGCTCGAGTATGTCATCAGAAAGGTACAAGACGACAACATGGCCGGATCATCCATGAATGGGGTTACACAAGTGCTCGTGGTTGACATCGCCTTTTTGAGGGATAATCTAGAAACTGTAAGTAAAAACAGTGAAATCGTCATGCAAGCGGCAGAAGAGGTAGGTCTAGAAATAAATGAAGACAAAACAAAATACATTATTACAGCGAGAGTAGTTGGACCTCACGGAACACACATACCAGGTGTACGCATACGTGTTTTTTACCAAAGAGATGGCGCCAGCGAAACGTACACACACAAAAGTTGATTCTGCCAACAACTAGCGTCTTTGTTTTAACATTCAGTGACCATGTCGAGTTTTGTGCCTGAAAAAGAACATTTGCGGCACGCATTGCTTTTCTTATTTAATCAAAAGAAAAAAGCTGTCGAAAGTCATTGTTTGCTGGTAGAAACATATGGTGAACACGCTCCTTCAATTAAAACATGTGAGACATGCTTTCGCCAATTAAAAGTGGTTATTTCAATATCAAAGATAGTGAAAGGTAGACCAGAAAAATGTAAAGACGAGCAACTGCAGGAGTTATTGCATGCTGACCCAACACAAACTCAACGGCAATTAGCAGAAGCATTACATTGTCACAAGAAACAATCAGCAGACGTTTACGAGCAATGGGGAAGATCAATACCAGGCGTATGCATACGGTTTTTGGTTACACCAACAGATGGCGCCAGAGAAAAGTACGCAGCACACAGCGAAACTACTGAAATACACCTTGAAATCACTTGGATGTGTGGGGGGTAAGGTTGTGCGCCGGAGTACGACATGGGATCACCTACTCCCCAACACTTGTTGTTCGTTGTCACTCACCGATTGTTCCACTGCAAAACAACAGAACGATCTCCAAGGAAAGGTACAACGCACCGTGGTTGATGGTTAGTAACTGGTTCTTACCTAATTGTTCAACACTCAACGACCTTATTGTTCAACAAAAATAAAACACTAATTTTGACTGTTGGTAACAAACGCTTTATTGGGGGAAAGTTTGGAAAATTGTAGGACACGGAATTTCAGCGTAACAATCACACTGGTATAGGTTCTGTTCTTATCTTAATCACCCCCGTTCAATTAACACCGTTTTACATCAATTTACTGGCAAAAAGAGTTCATTAGGTTTATTGGTGTATGGCGACACTAGTGTTATCATTCATTAATAGTTCTATGTTATACACATTTCGCAAGTAAATGAGAAATTAGCGCACTCGACTCCGCGAAGGGACACACTCAGGGGTGTACACTTCCGTGCACACCCAACAGGGGATGAAAAACCACTCACCCGTTTGGTGGGTTAATTACGACTCAGCGAGGGTTGGAATCCGACTCTTGATTCCACCCTCAGTCCGATGGTGAGATCGGATGAAGAGAGAGAACATTTCTCTTAATGGTGTGATAACAAGGAAATGAAATCTTTCCTTTCTTCCAGTGACCAATGGAAGGCGATCTCTGGTACGCAGTGGTGTGTATGTGGTGATCTTAGCGATGCGCTAATGGTTCGCTTTTTGCTCATGGAACGAAGGTCATAGGAAACGTAATTAAACATCGAACCGAAATTTGGACAAAGGGATCGTGTAGATCATTTTTTACTCATGCAACAAGGTCATGGGAAACGAAGCTGCAAAATAGAAAGGACAAAGGGCATCACTAATGGTGATGTGCATTGCAGTTGTATAAATAAACCGGGGTTTTAGATGTTTATGGCATCTCTGACTGTGGTAGGAACAGAGTTCTTGTTTGCATTTAGAAATGCTGAAGAACCCGGTTTTAGCGGCTATTGCGCTGATTGTTTGCAGCTGCGTCAACAAGCTGCTTGGCGTTGCTTTGTGTCGTTAGACAAATAGGTCGCCAGCTAATGTGCATGTAAAGGCAATTCTTGTTGCACATGTGAGGCTGGGGGAATTCTTTTCAGACGAACTGGGATCTGCTTGGCAAACAAAGGTGCCGAATGGTTTTGCATTTGTGATGCCCGTACGAAATGAAGAATTCTTTTAAGCGAATTTAGGAACTGCATTTGCATGAAAGAAAGAGTTGTAGTATGGATTTGTATGTAATGCGTTGAATGCATTAATTGTTCTTGAGAAAGGAAATGTTTGCAGGTGCTAATGCAGTTGTATTAGCGAAACAATGGGGTTATGGGAGCTTCAGGACTAGAAGCTTTTAGATAATTTGGGAAGGTGAGTGGTGGCGTTTAGTGGGACCTCCACAGATGGACCCGCCGTGCTCCTCAGACTTAGCGCCATCTGCCTATCACCTCTTTGCATCAAAGGGGCACGGGCTCGCAGAGCAGTACTTCAGCGATTTCGAGGAAATTGGAAATTGGCTCTATGAAGGGTTGGGCGCGAAAGACAAGCAATTTTTCTAGCACGCTACTTATCTGAAAGATGGGCGACTTGTGGCTTCTACACATGGCCAATATTTTGAAAAAAAAAATAAACAAATAATTTCCATAAAAAATTACGTCCTTTTTTTCCCAAATAAACCGGACAAAATGTATGCATACACTTAGTAAACGTCAGAGGCAAAATATTTGAAAAAGTTAAAGAGTTTAAATATCTTTAGAAAAATCCTGACGAGCAGTAATGAAATGTCAAAGGAAATAAAAAAAACTGAACTCCGGCAACGTTAGTTGACACGCAGTCAGTAAACTGCTGAAATCCAAACTGCCATCACGTAATATAAAGTTCTATGTTTATAGAAACATTATTATACCGATAGTTCTATACGGATGCGAAACATGGAGTCTCACAAAACGGGAAGAAAACAAATTCCACGTATTCGAGAATAAAGTTTTAAGGAGTATCTTTAGAGGTAAATATTGGAAAGAGACAGGACAGCGGAGGAAACTCAACAACCACGAATTGGAAGAGCTGTACCGCAAATCTACAATAGTGAGAGTAATCAGGTCGCGAAGATTTATATGGGCCAATGGGAGGGGATAGGACCGTGCCTAGAATTCTTGACGGTAGATCAATGGGAAAGAGACAGACAGTACGGCCGCTAGGGAACTGGGGGGACAGTGTTAGGTTTGACCTTGAGGAAATCGGATCGGATGGTAAAACGTGCAAGGAGAGTGCACAGGACAGGGAACGATGGCGCAGCCGAGTCGGTGAGGTCATGAATTTCCGGATTCCCATAGGCCAATAAATAGTTATAGTAGTTAATAGTATATAATAGTAATATAAAAATAATAAAAAATGGAGGCCAATGACTTTTTTTACTAAAAGTTCTTTTCTTTGCACTCCAAACATTTCCTTCCACTAATTTCATCGTTTACGGAGTCAAGAGGTTTATCATTGTTAAGTTATAATTTGGTGTGAAAGGAATTACCGGTTTTACATATAGATGTCATTAGCCTTTTTTTTTTTAATGGCTTCTGTCAATGTTATGATCTTTTCCTCTTGTCACATTTTACCTGTCACTTTTACCTTCCTTTATAAGCAAAATTATCATAATATTATTTACAAGCGTTTGATTTTAATTTCAATTTCAACTACTGTTTTTTTTTTTTTTTTTTTTTTTACTCGTCTCAGGAAGGGTGAACCTATAGCGCTGAGCCAGCGTCCTGAGATGCTACTTTTTCTCGACCAGGTCCATCACCCAAGCTCCGAAAGATACTCAAGGATTTCTCACAGCCATTTGACGAAGCCCATAGCTTGGCTTTGGGTCCCTACCTACCACTCAGTAATATTGGTGAACTGCACAAAGCAAGAGTTCTCAGATAAACCTAGGAACTCACCCATTGAGGCGGCGAAATTGTAAAAGAAAGCATTTTCGTCATATTTCACTTTTCTATTCTCATAAATGAAAGAACTCAGCGCAAGCTACTAAAAATGTACGTGATGTGTATGGTGATGAAGCTTTAAAAATAAGACGGTCTCAAAATTGTATTGATAAATTTCGTTCTAGTGTTTTTTCCAAGGAGTGGATTGGAAGGAATTCGGGAGAGACTTACATGAGGAATCCTCGTCAGCAGAGACGTCAAAGGCGCTATCGAGGTTTGTCATTTCAGGCTCGGTCCCTACCTCTAGATCAAGAGTCTCCGCGACTCGATTAGGGGAATATGCACGTGCTGAAAGGGACAGCAATACTTTCCTTGTCTCTAGATATATAACGCTTTAGTAGAGTGAAGAGGGTAGCAAAGACAGAAAAACATTTAAGAGAACAATAAAAAGAATGAAGTGTGTGTCAAAAATGATAAATATTTGAAAATCGTCACTAAATTTTACAGATGCTTTGCTAAATGTTGAATGCCTTTTCATGCTCAATCTTCATAAATATTTCTCAGGTGTTTCTTTACTGCCAGTAGAAGAATATACCGAATCATGTTTGCTTCAAAAAAACACGATATTTGATTTGTACGTGTGTGTATATTTTTTCATTATTTAATTCTCACATCTGCTTTTCAATAATATTGAACAAATAATGTAGAAAATTCTCCTGCGATCAATCTTCCTTCAAAAAATTGCTACGAGCAAATGTCATTTTAGGATCCATGTGCGTCATTGTGAATTTCATTAAATGAATCACTTCTGTTTACTATTGAAATTGAAATGTCCAAAAGGGGCAGTAATACTGTTTATATGTCGACTACGAAATTTCCACTGTGTCCTTTAGAACTAATAAAATTCAGTTATATCCTCAGTTGAAAGAATGATGACGGGATTGTGTTTGACTTCTAAACGTAAATCTTATGTGCTCATCCGCATCCGGGGTATTTCCTTATTGGTAAGTAAAAGATGTTGTCCCAAAGCGAGCAAATTTTGATGTAGCAATCATCTGATTTAGCATTCAATGGCTGTTTGCAAAATAAGCTCTTCCTCGGCAATCTGTTTCCTCACATATATAGGAAATTCCTACTTTTCATAATATTAACAAGTATGAAACCCCGCACACATTTTTATGACTCAAGGCTAAATCAAATGGCAATGAACCCGTAACTCAGTTAAATAATCTTAAATGACTTACATCCTTCGAGTTCGTCCGTTCTTTGTGTGTGGAACAACTATTTGTCCATGGGTGTCCTATGCAAAAGTAATTCCCTGAAAATTATTGGTAGTATGGCAGAATAACGATGGCGAGCAACGAAAAGGAGAGCCCAAGCCATCTCAACCATCTGTTGTTTTCTTACTGGACCCTCGTGTCGTGGAATAATAATACAATCTGAAATCGAAAAGGACAAGAAAAAAACCATGGAAAACTTTTCCCAAAATGTCCTTCACACTTTCCAATAGACGTGTACAAACTTAGAGAAGCAGAAATAAAAAATAAATAAAATAAAGGAGAAAAACAAACAAACGCAAAAAAGGAAAATGAAAAAAACACGGAAGGCACACAACACACAGCAAGCAAAACGACCTCTGTTTGGATTTCCTGTTTTACCTCTTTCGTTCACATTCTTTTTCAGTGGTATTGCCAATAAACACCACACTGAAGGAAGTCTGTAATATGAGCTGCAAAAATGTGCTGTTGTTGTCATACTGAGCAGCTCTTTCTCACACGGGTGGCTACGTTCACACTGTTCGCATGCATTTACTGTTCGGAGTCCTTTTTTCATCGCTACGAATAACCACCCAGCTTCCCTCTCCCACTATCATCTCATGTACAAAAGAACAGAGGACACCATCCAGCGCCGATTTTATGCTAATATCCTAGGACATTAGGGACTGGAACACACATAGAAAACTAGTCAGAAGAATGCAATTTGTTGGGAACTGGTCTTGTTAGACCAAATGTCCTTCTTTGGTCGCTGTTTGCGGTCGTTATTTGTGGGCGAGTAAATTTTACATTCGGTGACATTTTGTTTTTAAGGTCTTTCACTTCCTCTGGAATGCAATTTAACTGATTTCTAAAATTGCGTGTCCTTATAGAAATAGGAAATTCAAGGATATTATAAACAGGTTTCAAAAATCACATAAAACGCTACCATACACGGATTTGCATAACTCAGGCTTTATAATGGTATTCTTTAAAAAGGACTCATAATTAAAAACGATATAAAATTACAAAAAATTCCAATGTGAATAATTTTTTTTAGCTTGTTTGTTAGGTGATACAGTGAAGCTTATTTAAAAACAGTTTTACATTCTTCGAAAGTAGGATGAACTTTTTTTTTTATAAACGGGCTATAGGGACTCTAGTTCAAATCAATGATGTCTGTGGTTCTCTTTGCGGTTCGAGAAAAGGTTGGTTTCGGTGGTAGTCGGTCCCAAGGTGAGATACCACCCCATCACGCTGTACATTCCGCGATATCCTCAGGAGAAATTTTCGAGTATGTTTCGGATGTATGGCTGATGGCCCAGACTGACATGGAGATAAGTCATGATAGTACCTTCAGAGATAAAGAATTCCAGAGGTAACATAGATTCTCATTCGGATCTCCAGGCGGGACTGTGGCGGTTCCGCCAAACCCCACTGTACACTTACCCGAAGAACCCCCATAACTACAATCCAGCCATCATAACTTTCTGCTAATGCAATCACATTAAGCACCTGTAAATGCTTCAAACAACAAATGACCAAACGTATTTAGCTAAAAGTTTCTGGAAAAGAATTCTTATCTTCATTCCTTAATTCGAATTAAAAATTCCCTACAAGAATTCTCTCCAAACTTATCATAAATTCCCTGAAAGAAAACTCATCGGTTAACATATAATGCAACGGTATAATCAGGGAATCTTAATCTTGAGTTGGCTATTCCCAGCCTCACATGTGCACAACAATGTCCTACATACACATTGGCTGGCGATTCATTGTCCAACTACCAAAGCAGCGTCAGGCAGCTTGTTTGTTCAGCTGGCATTTACCTGACCAATATCCCTCATCTAAACGAATAAATAATCACAATTTTGTTCTTTGCCACAAACGAATTTCCCTGCATATACAAATGCAAGCAGGGAATTCGTTTCGGCCGCCGAGCCAAGATACGATATACAATTCTCATTGTATAAAGTATTGTAATCCATTAGCACCTCCTTCTAATGGATATTTGGCTATTTACACAAGGGTATAACTCAGCTAAGACTTTTATGGTGCCCTCGTCCCAACTTTTCTATTAACACCATTTCTTCGATGCATCGTCGTCTATTTACTTAATCGCGATGCACATGCTAGACAACGATCTATACTATCTATCCTCTTGTCTTTTAATTTCCCTGGATCCGTTCCTCATGATCTCGAGGCATGAGCAAACAAAAACCCAATTATCATCCAATGAGATTCGGCTTGTTGGCTTAGCCGAACTCACATCGTATGGATGCAGATTATGCCCTTTCTTTGTTTTAGATTCGTTCTTATGGTTTCGTCCTATGAATGAATCAATGCTCACACATACATGTGTACCTTAATTTGAGAGAGTCGGTTTCACTGGCCGAATTTCTATTGATAGCGATTTAATATCGCTGAATCTTTACCCATCATCCGACCAAGCCCCGGAGCGCACGGTGATGCGAATATATCCCGGAGTTGTTATTTTAGTGTCGAGACAGAATTCATATCCCGTCAAGTCTATTAAGCCCGCGTTTAATTAAAAGTAGTGTTTTTATTCAAATAAATCGTCTGTCAAAACTATATTGCAAAATAATAAAAAATAACAATTTACAACAAAACCTGTGCTCAGTGCGTTTTATTTTTCGGTGACTTCCATCAGTGTTTTATTCGCTGTGCTATGTTTGTCCTGCTTTTTGGACTTAATTCTTGGTGATCGATTAATGGCGGATCCGATGAACTAATAGTGACGTTTGGAGGACGAATTAGAACCTCGTGTCGTACGCCGGCACCATGACTTATTCCCCACAGGACTATATCAGCGGGAATATCATTCAAATATTCTGATAAATAACCGAAGTTTAAGAAATTCGTAATCGCATAATCGGACTCGTTCTCGTGGTTCTGTCGACGTTCGTCTGATAACGGCATTTGGTAACATCAGGGGCATCGGTTTCACCAATACGAATGTAAACGCCGCCCATAAATATTTACTAACAGGAAAACCTGATATCCTTACCCTGACCGAGGCCCACGTTGATTCGTCAACTGATTCGGCATATCTTCCTTTCTCAGGATACGAATTACGTTCGAGATTCCGTTATAAAGCCGGAATCTGCGTCTTCGGGAGCTCCGATTTGGTTTGCCAGAGGATTGAGGCGTTGGAAACTAATAACGTGGACAACTTATGGTTGAGGGACGTGGTGAGGAATTCTGTTGAATTTCATTGTTGTTTTTACCGCTCGCCGAATGACGATTGGCCAGCGACATTTTTCGAAAATCTTTCACTAACCGTCGACTGAATACAGACCAACCACCCGGCTTCTGAAATTATCGTCCTTGACGATTTTAGTGTACACAATTCCAGTGCATTCTAACAGAACCGACGAGGTTGGGAGGATGGCGGATATGTTTGCTGTTAGCCGTTTATATCGTGGAGGTTGCTGCGCTACTGGGAAACTTTGATCACTGCTTGGTATATCTCGCGCAACCGCTTGCATTTCAAGGGAATAGTCGACCTGGCCGGCTTCGCCGTCTATGGAGGTACGAGGCTGTCAATTGTGACGCTTTTCGCATCCTTTCCGTGCTCGGAAGTGTGCTTTGGAGACTCCGATGTTAACGCATGGGCAGAGTCGGTCACAAAGTTTATTCTTCTCGGGATGGAGATCTACATTTTGCATTCCATCAAACGAAGTTCATCTGATAAACCTTGGTTTGATAAAATATGCGAGCAGATTAAAGCGGCAAGAAATAGAGTTTTTAACAATGACGCTCTAATCCCATCGATGTTAACAGAACGAATTTTGTTAGAATCACAAGCACGTGCAAGAAGGCGATTGATACCGCGAAGAAAGTTCACAACGACAGAGTGACCAATAAACTCCATCGCGTCCCTTCTGGTTTATGGCAAATGCTGTCAGCAGTAGCTTCGCTTCCTCCTCTTTTCCTCCGTTAGTGACGGGTAGCGGGACGTTACTCACAAATTCAATGGATAAGCCAATGTTTTTGCGAATTTATGTTCTGCGAATTCAAACCTCAATGCCGGTCTCCTGGAGCCACCTGTGATAACGCCGGTACGGTCTTGGATGCGGAATGTGAAGTTTCGCCGTCGTACTATTCAACGCATTCTGCGTGGACTGGACTGTAGGAAAGCACCCGGCCTGGACGGAATACCAGCAATAGTCCTTAAGAACTGTGCTCCAGAACTATCGCCGGTTCTTGGCAAAATCGTTCGCTTATCTTATGAACGGAGAACCTTTCCTGTCTGTGGAAAATCGCCCGAGTTCTTTCAATCCCAAAGAGGGGAAAAAAGTATCTCCCACAAAATTACCGTCCGATAGCATTATTGTCTATGTTATCTAAGGTGGTGGAAAAGGTCATCAATGCCGAGTTAATTAAGTATTTGGAGTGGAACGGACTTCTGAATGATCGTCAATACGGATTCCGTGGCAGGCGGTCCACGGGAGACCTTTTGAACCTTATAACCGACATATGGCCATCTGCGATTGAGGGGCATGGTGAGTCAAGGACAGTCGCATTGGATATCTCCAAGGCTTTTGACCGCATCTGGTACAGGGCATTGCTGAGCGAACTCCGTTCATATGGACTTTCTTAGCAGCTTTATGATTGGACGGGGAGCTTCCTCGAGAATCGAACGATCCGGGTTGTTGTCGATGGCGAGTGTTCGGATCTGTATCTTGTTAATTCCGGGATGCCTCAAGTTTCTATTTTGGCTCCAACCTTGTTTTTGCTCCAGATAAATGAATTCTTGGAGTCAATGGATAATAAAGTGTTCAGTTCAGCGGATGATAGTACGCTTGTTTCTTCTTTTTCGAGCGATCGACCGATTAGTGCATCAACGTCACATCAGCGGAGATGTAGTCAGATGGACTCTCTGAATCGGTATCTCGATAAGGTCCTGCTGTGGGAAAATGCCAATTCCCTAGACTTCAATGCGACGAAAGCACAGGATATAGTATTCACAAAGAAATGTGGATCATCGGCTCCACAACTAATGATGAATGGCCAAGCCCTTGAAAATGGGGAAAGCTTGAAATTGCCCAGCCTTACGGTCTGTGAGCATATATCGTGGCATAAAAACGTGTCATGCATCGCCAGATCCGCCTCAGGAAAATTGAGTTATATTCTTAGAGCCAAGAAATATTTTACTTAACTTCTCTTCCTGTATAAATCTCAAATTAGATCCGCGCTCGAATATTGCACTCATGCTTGGAGCTCTGCTCCTAATCATACCCTCGACCTACTTGAGAGCATAGAGAGAGGAGCGATTCGCATGATCGGGGACTCAGCGCTGACATCGGGACTACAGTCGCATAGCCGACCTCTGTCTGTTTTACAGATATTATCACGGGTACTGTTCTATGGAGATTCGTGGTATTGTTCCGCGCAATTCGGTTTATAGGCACTCGACAAGACAAGCCGACGGATCGCATCAATTTACGATTTATCTCCCGACAGCGCGAACATTCCTGCATCAGAACTCGTTACGTTATAGAGCGGGAAAGCTGCGAAATTCTCTCCCCGCGCAAATGTTCCCGGAGCGTTACAACTGCAACTGTTCAAAAATAAATGCAACTGGTATTTGGTGGCAACTCTGGGCGCCGTCGTTCGCCTATAGGTTCGCCTCTCCCTAGAGAAGTACATTAAAAAAGATAGATAGTTTGTTTTAATGTAATAAAAAGTATTTTGGTTAATATATGCCAATAAAACACTACAAATTGAGTGACACGCGTTTTTTCATTTGCAGTGATTTCACGAATATGGAGGTCGTAATGAATGAATGAATAAATGAATGAATGAATGAATGAATGAATGAATGGAGGGCAGAACCCTCATTTTATTTCGCTAAGTATAAGACGTATAAACATATAAACTTATAAATAGACTTTCGAACTACCTTAAAACTAGGGCATGTGGGTTGGGTGTGGGGGACTAACTTTAAAGTAACTTAAAAATGAAATGAAGAACTAAACAAAGATGGATAATATAATAGTCTAGGTGGTAGGACAGGGAAGGGCGAGGATAAGATGGTGAGCGAGGTGGGGTCAAGGGGGGTAAGAGACGAGACGACGTTTGAGAGCGGGAGAGGTGAGATTGAAGTCAAAGAACGCGGGGTGAGAGTTTGTCCACCCCTACATTCGCGAAACGGGTTCATTAGAGCCGTAAGACGTGTGATGGGCGGGCAAATAGAAGAGACGAAGGTTTCGCAGATTTCGGGGATTAGTGGAAAATGTGATGGAGGACAGAGGGCTGAATTCTGCACTCTTCAAGTGTGTTAAAGTTAATTAGGTGAAGACGACTCGTTTATGGGGGTAGAAATAGATGATTTTCTCAATTCAATCCTCGGAGGGCAAAACTCAAAAAACGACGTTGCACGCTTTCGACCCTGCGAGTTTGGGACCAGTAGTGAGGAGACCAAACCTGACTAGCATATTCAAGAAGGGGGCGGACAAATGCTATATAGATAATAATACAGTGGAAGGTTACAGACACGCAACCGGTACAAACTTCCGCTCAAGATTAGGTTCTCAGTGTGTTGTACATTCATACACCATTATTGTCTGTTTGTTTTTTTTTCAATATCGATTTACTTAATATATTTGTTTGGTTGTGTTTCGATATGGAATTATTCAATACACCTTAGCGCTCGGTTAGTGTGATCTTCCATTGCACACACATCTTTTTTACAGAACGACACTCGTTGCTCGAACTGGAGTTTCTAACCGTCGACTGAAACTTTAAATCAGCGATTTCTTGCCATATTTAACACGTCTGAGGCTTGTTAAATTTTCCATAATAATTTGTTTTTCCTTTCTTATTTAAATTATATTCCAAATTACTGGTCCCCTGCGGACCCTCTAAGCTTAACTTGGGGTGACTATTGTCATGTATTATTGCCTTTCGGCTTTGTTTCTTTTACATTTATTGTAATAATTATTAATAATATACCAAATAAAGAAAATTGAGAACCAATAAAAAACTTTGTAATTACTTTTTTACACCTAATTAACTTATTTCACTAACTTAACAATTTTTTTTTAGTATTACGAGGGTTGCCTCTTATGTTTCGGGATTTGGCAACCCTAGCGTTGCAATCCGGCAATTGACAGCTCTGTCGTAAAGTTGGACATTTTTGAGGTTATACGCACTCAGAACGTTTTGACATACGAGCGCTATTTGTGTTGTTTACAGTAACTTAAAAGATTCATCTCGGCCCAAAAATGGAATTAAATCGTCAACATTTTCGTGCGATTATTTTTTACAACTTTCGGCATGGATTAACTCAGCAACAGTGCATGGATGATCTTAATTCAATTTTTGGCGATGAAGCTCCATCAAGGACCAGTGTTTATCGATGGTATAGTGAATTCAATCGTGGTCGCAGTTCACTCCAAGATGAATTTCGTGAAGGTCGTCCAAAATCAGTTGTTGTTCTGAAAACCATTGATGCTGTGCGCGAACTGATATTGGAAGATCGTCATGTGACCTATCGTGAGATTGAGACAACTTTAGGCGTTAGTGGGAACAGCATACATTCAATATTGCATAAACATTTGACTGTCAAAAAAATTTGTTCGCGTTGGATCCCACACAATTTGTCAATCGCCCAAAAAAAGGCTCGTGTCAATTGGTCGAAAGAAATGCTCAAAAAACACGGTCGCGGTTCTTCGAAACACGTCTATGCCATCGTGACAGGTGATGAATCGTGGATTTACGCGTATGAGCCCGAAAGTAAACAGCAGTCGACTGTCTGGGTGTTTCAAGATGAGCCAAACCCAACAAAAGTTGTTCGCGCACGAAGCACTTCCAAGCAAATGGTCGCCTGTTTTTTCGGAAAAACTGGACATGTCGCAACCGTACCACTAGAACAACGCAGAACAGTCAATTCTGAGTGGTACACAACCATTTGTTTGCCAGTTGTCTTCCCAGACATCAGGAAAGCCAACCGCCGAAGATGGATCACTCTTCACCACAACAATGCGAGCTCTCACACATCGGCTGCGACAACTGCATTTTTGAGCACCCAAAACATCGATTTGATGGGTCATCCGCGTATAGTCCTGACTTGGCACCGAATGACTTCTTTTTATTCCCGTACATAAAAAACAAACTGAGAGGTCAACGTTTTTCGACACCTGAAGAAGCGGTTGCTGCATTCAGAATGCATGTGTTGGAGATACCTCAATCAGAGTGGCAAAAGCGCTTCGACAATTGGTTCAAACGCATGCAAACGTGTATAGATCTTCATGGGGAATATTTTGAAAAACAATAAAGTAATTTTCGATGATCAATATTTGTTTTTGTTCTCTAATCCCGAAATATAAAAGGCAACCCTCGTATTTGTAAAACTTACCCAACACTACCCTACCTAAGAGAAGCTAAATCTATGTAAGCTTGCCATTATTTTGAGGTCTCGTCAGCTCTTTTCGGCTGACAGGTCTTTAGTTGCCATTTAACCACCACAACTGCTGGCGTTGTTTCTTAACTTCTCTTTGATATCTGTGAGATATCGCCCTTCTGCACCGCAGACACTTTTCATCTGTGTGTGCGACTTCCCGCCCGTAATCTATCCGCTTGTCTACGGTCGACCGGCACACATGGAAAACCAACGATATTCCGTATTCGTCCTGAATGAAGCCAATCATATGAAGGTACAAAAATGCCTCTGGTGGAACAAATCTATTGCGACAAACTCTTTCATAAAACATCATATTTGGGTAACAGGTCCCGAAATTTAAATCGTTGGATGAACACACTGCTCTCGCAAGATGTCCTCTGCTCAATTTGATTATAAAATTATCTATCCAGTTTATGTCAGTTCCATTATATATAGCATCATTGTGATGGTTCTTTTTGTAGTCGGATTCTGGAGTTCGGTATAAACCAAGGCAAGTTCTAAGGCTTTGCCTTTCGAAAACCCGAATCTTCTTCAATAGATGTGGATCTACATTGAACCACACTGGGCAACCGTATCTGATAATTGGCCTGATAAGGGCCATGTAGTATATACATTTAACTCGTGAAATTGCCTCCTTGTCAAAGCAAAAGTTCTCTTTGCAGCAGCCTCCATGTGTTTGTTAAAGTATAGGTATTGGTCCAGCCAAATGCCCAGGTATTTGACAACATTTTTAGTCTTTATTGTCTGTTGGTAAGGCCCCATGATAACAAATTTTCTTTGTATACGAAGTAGCCCGATTCAACAGTGTTCTAAATAGCATAGTTTTACATTTCTGGGCATTAATTTTGAGTTTCCAATCGTCGCAGTGCCGCTGAACTTCGCCGAAGTTCCGCTGCAATTGGCTGCTAATGGTCTCGATTTTCGGGGCTGATTGTCTGCATATGCAATGGCTTGATGAAGAGTGCCTATTAAGTCACTAGGGTATATGCTGAAAAGAATCGGAGATAGTACCGCTCCCTGTTACAGGCCATTCTTTATTTTAAAAACAACGTTGGATGTCATGTGTCGCTTTTGACAATAAATGTCCTATCCTTTAACATGCTATAAAGCATATATAGTAGGGATTTATGAATGCCTAATCTGGGTAACTTGTAAAATAATCTTCCAACCCACACTGCCGAAGGCCTTCTCCATGTCAATCAGGCAGGCACCAGTGCATTGATTCTTGCATTTATTCTATTGAACATCCGACACCAGTTTGGCTGCGTATGAGAGGTTTCGTGTCCTACCTTAAAACTAAACTGACTATTTGGAATGATACTACTGTCCTCAAGCCATTTTAGCAGAGCTTTATTTACGACCTTCTCGAACACTTTACTAATACTCGGTAGTAAGCTAATCGATCGCAGGTTCAATGGGTTTGAGCAATCTTTTCTCTTTTTTTCGGATGGGTTGTATAATAGATGTTTTTCAGCGAATCGGATATTCAAGGCGTTATTAAACAGGATTGTGTATATACCCATTGCCATTGGAGGAAGTTGTTTGAGTAGAATGTTGGGAACTCCATCGATTCCCATTAATTTTTTATTTCTCAGTAACTCGAAGATACCTTCGATTAATAGGCTATTAGACATGTCGGCGGTGAAAATGGCATTTGCCATTAGAACCGAAATTCTCTGATCGCTACTGCGAGATGTCATATTCAACTGGATCTCGACAGCTTCTCAACTTGGTGCCTTAACACCTGCCTCTAACTCAACATTGTCAAATGTCACTCTATCACCTTCCCCCGTAAATTTCCCCATTCCCTGCCATGTTCCTATTTCCTACTAAACCAGCAGATATCATCTGTACCTTCGATACGTGACCTTGGGATCTTATGTGACAGACAGTTTAACTTCATCCCACATATTGATGGCATTATCCTTCAGGCCAAGTCTGCCCTTGGATTTGTGAAACGCTGATCGAAAGAATTCTCTAATCCATACGTTTCCGATTTACTCTACGCAGCCTTTGTCCGCCCCCTTCTAGAATATGCCAATCAGTTCTGGTCTCTTTACTACTCGTCCAATATTCGCAGGATATACTTTTAATCCATAGTCTCCTTTCGTGCTCAATCAACTGCCCAAGCATGTTCTCCTCCATCACACTCCACAGTAATCCCCGTAACCTGCGAAACCCTCGTCCCTTCTATCTTCAATTTGCCTGACCACCACACTATTTACGGATCTAATGACCCATTTTGCGAATGCTGCGGTGGGCAAACTCTTACCTTACCCCCTTCGATTTCAATTGCACCTCTACTGCTCACAAACGTCGTCTCCTCTCTTCCCCCTCCTGACTGCGCTCCATCCACCGTCTACAGTCTTACAACCTGTACACATTCCAACACCTAATCCTTCACCATCCCCCAACAAACACTATCATCTATCAGATAGTTCAGTTTTATTCCCATGTATTGGACATATTATTTCCCCAATCTCTATGTTTGGTGTACAAATCGCCACCCACGATCACATAATTCCCTTTCGAGTGAAGTTGCAACCATCTAAAGAGGGTTTCGAACTCTGCAATAAAAGGTTAGAATGCTGGCCTTCAGGTGCATATTCCGAAATCGCGTACTCCCCTCTTCTCTACTGCTTCCAGCACCTGGAATCTGCGCACTTCTCCACAATATATAACCTTATGTTCGAGACCTTTTTTAACGAACATAGCAACCTCTTCCCTTGAGAGGAGTTTGGTCGGTCCCGTCGTGTGATATTGTAATCATTTTATGCCTCCGGTTTAGTTTCGTTTCACTAGCAAGAAGCACAGGGTTTTCGTCTTGCAATAATTTGAATACAGGGGCTCTTCTCTCGATTCGAATCAGCGAATTCACATTTACAATAAGAGCTGTGGGGGAGAAGTGAGTGTGTCGTACGAAAACTGGTTCGCTCCTTTCCCCAGCGTCGATTTTTTCATTCGGACACTGTTTACCCAACGCCAGTGAAGGACAATACATCGATCACACCAGAGAAAATAGTAAAAATAAAACACGCTGTTACTCTCGATCCAAATAATTTTTATTTTAATGTATTTTGAGCCAAATATTTTGAGAGTTCACAATTGGTAATTTATAAAAGAAACTTAAAACCATGGTTTTATCGAAGTCAGTAATAAAAATACGGCAAACGCCGAGATCACTGTCGAAAGCGCTAACAGCCTTTCGATCACTAGTGAAGACATCCATGGCGTCTTTGCATCATTAAAAAACAAAAAAATAGTTGGAATAGATGAAGTACCCAATATAGTACTCAAACATCTTACTCTAACCGCAATGGACATATATGCAGTCTTGTTTAACAACGCTCTGAACAACGCACACTATCCAGTACGTTGGAAAACGGCCATCATCCAACCGTTACCTAAAAAAGGGAAAGATAGAACAAACCCACAAAATCTGCGATCGATCGGTCTGTTACCGAGTATCAGTAAAGTATTCTAAACAAGGCTCTACTTAAATGGGTTGAGGACAATAACATTATTCCAAATAACAAGTTAAACCACACATGCCCCACTAAACTGGTTTCAGAGATTCAGCGGAATAAAAGTCTGAAACAGTGCACAGATGCCTGTTTGATTGACTTGGAGAGGGCATTCGACACAATTTGGCTAGGAGGGTTATACTACAAGCTAATGAGACTAGGAATTCATAAACCACTACTGTATATACTATACGACATGTTGAATGAAAGGAAATTCGTCGTCAGAAGTGGCAATGTGACCTCCAACATTACTTATACAATAAAAAACGGTCTGCAACAGGGAGCGGTGTTATCTCCGATCCTTTTTAATATTTACACCAGCGACTTGATAAGGTCTCAAGTAAACTTAATGGTTAATATATGTACACTGAATGTCACTTTCTTTCATTTAAATTTAAAGACATTGAAGTTCACATAAAAGTTAGAATATTAGGAGAATGTAAAATTCAAATTTTGATTCGCTGCTATCAATTTCCACGTACGACTCGCGTTAGTCCCATTCACGGTATATCAAACAAACAACTCGATCTACTGGTGGATACAGAAAATTCGTAACCTTTTGCTCCGACTGCCAAACAACGACTCTCCGTGAACTCCCATGGATGTGCACTATCCTTGGGAGCTGATCGGTTTCACCAACACATTCAACACCATTTGCTCGGCAGCCGACCAGCACGAGGATCATCGATATATCCCCCGAATGCTGCACATAGTCAAGGGTGTGTAACCACAGCTGCCTCGACTTCTGTGCCGCACTCTAGGACGATACAATACATCGACAATGTTGCCGTTTGGACAGCGATGGCTGTGCGTCGCACTCGCGCCAGTGGTAGTTCCGTACCCTTAGATATGCGTTGTGGTTTAATTATTTTTTTCTTCCCAACATACAGATTCTCCTAATATGGGCATTAATTCCTGCTTGGTGTGCTTGCTACATATTGGATACGTCGCGCACTTGTGCGACAGACTACATGTTCATACGCAGCGGCAGATTGTCGCTCTTCAGTATACAGTATCGGGTGTTTCGCTTTTAAGCCATCCGGTGATGCAACGATACATGCACACTGTTTACTTTCCTGCGAACTCACGACGCCCTGCCATGGCCTGTGTTAAAATTAGTTTCATGATTATGGAACCAATTTGCCCTTAGAGAACATGATGCACCACGTGTTATATTTCTTTTGATGAAATATGAGTGGTCGGTTCAAACACATGACGCCACGCGTGTTAAGTGTGTCGATGATGTCATACCTAAAGATAACATACAGGAGATCATCGACACACTCAAACAAAAAAAGCACCACCAAATTTTAAACTCGGATGACCCCCCGGTACGATAATGCATTAATTGCATATGCTAAAACGATTGCCTAATAATGCAAAAGCAATTAACTGCATATTCCGGAACAATTAACAAATTACGGAAGGGCAATTAATTGCAATCAAGCACGAAATAATTAATTGGGTCAGTCGCAACTGCGGATACTGAACTGCGATGCAAGTCAATGAAGAAATATTGACCAACACAGCAGTTTGAAGCAGTTGCGAATCAAAAGCCAACAATCGGAAATTGGGGCAATTAAAATTGAATTGCATTGTCGTAATCGGGAAGTGTTGACCCCGAGGTATCAAGAAGATACAGGAAGCAATTAAGTGGCAGTTGTTTTTTGGTGGTAAAGACAGGCAGTCAGTGGTTGGTCATAGAGTGGGTTTGTGAATCGTTGGTAGAGTGAATGGACCGAGAGACTCCAGAAATAGATTGATTCGGTTTGTGGTTAACGTAGAGCGAATAGTGGAGTTTCGAAATTAGTGCGGCCCTAGATGAATTAGCATCCTAAAGAAAAGTCCCAGAGTAACAGAAAGTTAAAATAAAAACTGGTGTACATTAAAGAATAGACAAAGTGGAATCTGTAAAAGAATATATGACGATCTAGTTGTGTAAATCAAGAAACATTTGAGATCAATTAAAACTAGAAGTAAATTGTGAAATTAAGTGCAGGCTGTAAAGAATAACCAATAATCCAGTTGTATAAGTTAAGAAGCATTTGAGCTCATTTAAGACTAGAAGTGAATTGTATAATAAAGTGGAATCTTTAAGAGAATGTATGATACTCTAGTTATGTAAGTTAAGAAACATTTCAAACCAATAAACACTTGAAGTGAATTGTGAAATTAAGTGCAAGCTGCAAAGAAGGAACGATAATCTGTTTGTATAAGTTTAGAAGCATCTGAACTCAACCAAAACCAGAAGTGAATTTTAAGATAAAGTGCAAGCTAAAAAGAATGAATAGTAATCTAATCATGTAAATTAAAAAAATATTAGAAGTTAATTGAAAACAGAAGAGAACCGTAAAAAGAATCGTAACACAAATAGTTAAGTGTAATTGGCGTAATCAAAGAGAATACGGACTCTGTAAGGTAATTAAGTTAGATAATAACACTTGTGTAACTGAAAACTCTCTTAATGATAATAAAAAGAAATAGTGGAAGAAAATAAAAGAAAGACTCCGTGTTTTGAAAAATTCTCACTGATTGGTGTAAAATAGGTTTTGGTCGTCTTTTCCTTGGTATTGTGATCGATGGTTCCAACGGTTATCCACACACCATAACTCGCGCATGCAAATGCGATTCCCTTTTTCTGAAGTTTCCGAAATTGTGTATTGCAAGGGGAAACTGGTAAGTGAGAAATATTTGCATGGCTAAGCGGCAAAATTGAAACTTTGTAATGCCCATTTTCCTCGGTACGCGCCACCTCTCGGCGATACCCGGTATGACACCTGTGGTGTAGGGTTTTAATGGGCTTTTTGATATATTTCAGATATTTAGGCGGAGAACTAAGCAGTGGGGTTAGAATAAACCGCCACAGCTTTATTCCACCAGAAGCATTCCTTAGTCTTGACATGAACAGCCTCATATAAAATGAATCCGCTATACCGTTGATTTATCACGTACGTTGGTCGTTTCGGTTTAGGATAGAGTTAAAGTTTAAAAAGTTAGATACGAGGGTTGCCTCTTATGTTTCGGGATTTGGCAACCCTAGTGTTGCAATCCGGCAATTGACAGCTCTGTCGTAAAGTTGGACATTTTTGAGATTATACGCACTCAGAACGTTTTGACATACGAGCGCTATTTGTGTTGTTTACAGTAACTTAAAAGATTCATCTCGGCCCAAAAATGGAATTAAATCGTCAACATTTTCGTGCGATTATTTTTTACAACTTTCGGCGTGGATTAACTCAGCAACAGTGCATGGATGAACTTAATTCAATTTTTGGCGATGAAGCTCCATCAAGGACCAGTGTTTATCGATGGTATGGTGAATTCAATCGTGGTCGTAGTTCACTCCAAGATGAATTTCGTGAAGGTCGTCCAAAATCAGTTGTTGTTCCGAAAACCATTGATGCTGTGCGCGAACTGATATTGGAAGATCGTCATGTGACCTATCGTGAGATTGAGACAACCTTAGGCGTTAGTGGGACCAGCATACATTCAATATTGCATAAACATTTGACTGTCAAAAAAATTTGTTCGCGTTGGATCCCACACAATTTGTCAATCGCCCAAAAAAAGGCTCGTGTCAATTGGTCGAAAGAAATGCTCAAAAAATACGGTCGTGTTGCTTCGAAACACGTCTATGACATCGTGACAGGTGACGAATCGTAGATTTACGCGTATGAGCCCGAAAGTAAACAGCAGTCGACTGTCTGGGTGTTTCAAGATGAGCCAAATCCAACACAAATTGTTCGCGCACGAAGCACCACCAAGCAAATGGTCGCCTCTTTTTTCGGAAAAACTGGACATGTCGCAACCGCACCACTAGAACAACGCAGAACAGTCAATTCTGAGTTGTACACAACCATTTGTTTACCAGTTGTCTTCCAAGAAATCAGGAAAACCAACCGCCGAAGACGGATCACTGTTCACCACGACAATGCGAGCTCTCACATATCGGCTGCGACAACTGCATTTTTGAGCACCCAAAACATCGATTTGATGGGTCATCCGCCGTATAATCCTGACTTGGCACCGAATGACTTCTTTTTATTCCCGTACGTAAAAAAACAAACTGAGAGGTCAACGTTTTTCGACACCTGAAGAAGCGGTTGCTGCATTCAGAATTTATGTGTTGGAGATACCTCAATCAGAGTGGCAAAAGCGCTTCGACAATTGGTTCAAACGCATGCAAAAGTGTATAGATCTTCATGGGGAATATTTTGAAAAACAATAAAGTAATTTTCGATGATCAATATTTGTTTTTGTTCTCTAATCCCGAAATATAAAGGCAACCCTCGTATAAGGTAAAAATAATAACAAAAACAAAGTTTTTTCTGTTCTTCATTTTCTTTGTATCTAATCAAGTTCCTTAAAATTCATGTAAACAAAATAATCATAATGTCGAAAGACACATTTTCATGGTTTAAGCCGCATACGCGGAAATAAGATAACATAAGCTAGAGTTTAATCATTTTTGTCTAGCGAGTAAGTAAATTATAATAATAGGAAGAAATCAAAAACTGATATAATTAGAACTCTCAATTCGAGTTTCCTACGCTCAATGAAATGGTTTAGATTACGACAGTAAATTGGTTTGCTATTGTTAACCTCAACTAAAGAACACGTTTAATAGCTTTCCCGAACTAAGCGGTTTGCTTGGTTTAAGGGCCAACGTTCATATACTCGTGTATAGTGTGCATTTTTTGCAGCTCTTAGAAAACTGTCTTTTTTGTGGTCATTTCAAATAACTCGTATTACACTCCTAATTAATTTGAAAGCAAATTATGATTGCACTATTATTATATGTTATAACTCTTGTAACAAGATTTCTTTTCCACTGACTTAGTTATCTATTAATATCGGCGATCGGACGACGACGGGTGCTTCAGTGTGGTATTTGGATTTCGTTTGATGTTGCTCTTCACTATTTGCTTATGTATTGTGTGTGTATTTGTTAGAAACGCGACAGATTCTTCAACAATTTTCACACATTTTTTTGGTATCCACTTTGAAAACCAAATTCATGGTGTGATTTATGATCCTCCTTTCCTTTCACGTTTGTTTGCGGTCTCACTGTTTGGGTTTCTGAAGCAATCCCGCGAGTTGCGTAAACACTCCAACTGACTAAAACATTCTAAGCCAACAGATGAGACTAGGAGCCTACTTCAGCCTTTTATCATCAGTCGGAATCATGGCGGTTGACTAATACATTTACTACTCCTTGCCGTTTCTGTCAACTCTTGAAACCAATCTTAGAATGTATTGGCTTTATAAAAGCTGTAATGGCTTTTTCGAATTTAATCATAGTAACGGGTTGATAGAAATCTCCAGTTTGTGGAGAGCAAACCTTTATAATGCATTATCTGTGTTCAACTGACATCATCTAAGATGTGCCTCGCCTATTGTTGCTTTGCACGACCACAAACGTAAAGATCCGTCGATTATTCTTATCGCAGCATGACAAGTTAAGAAAGTTCCTTCTTATAACCTAAAAAACGTAACACCAAAATAGCTGCCATTGCTTTTAAGCCTACACAAGACTACTTGAAAACCGTTTTACCTTAATAATTCACAGCTAAGTCATAGCATTGAGGTAATCGTTTCGCAAACCTCTTCCCTGTGCACATCGCCCAGGGTAACAGCCTTTGCGGGATGAGCTCCAACGATAAACGGCACACAACAAACTTCTTCCACAACCTACCACAAATAAGACCTCAGCACCTTTTGATGGTAATGAAATATTCAACGCATTACACTGCAGCGTCCTTGAAGTACCAGACCCGTTCGCCAGGACTCGACCATGAGTTGTGCTTTACTTTCAGCAGTGCACCACAAAATTCTGGTGCTTAGGGTGTAGATAAAAGAGGGGAAAAAATTCAACCAACCCCCCATATATGCTCTCGATTGAATGTTAAATTTTATGCTAAGGTGGATGTGTATCCGGCAGGATGTGATCCTGAATGAAGCATTGAGAACACGTCCTCGAATGAGGATGTTCGAATTACCATTTTATGGCCACCTAGCCGTGAAATTGAGTTAAGACGATATTAGAAAAGCTCTAAGACGATTACTACCCGATAAAACGAGCGCGAACAAAAGTTTAAAGGACAAAAATAATGATGTGGTTAGCAAAGGATCGAGCCGTATTCCTGTAACGCTGGTTCGGGTAGTTTCCAACATGTTTTGTTGTACTTGTCGCCAATATCGAATGGGAAAAGTTGCCCCATATTAGTACTTTGCTTTTAGAGGGTCGCTTCTTCGGACTCTCTAATAAAATTTTGAGAGGCATCGTTAGTGGAAAATAAATGGACAGTGGATGCTATAAAGGGACTTAGTTTGTTTACAACGCTCATTGCAAATGGAAGTTGGGGTTGACATCACTGGGGGTTTTGGAGCAGCTGAAAAAACTTATGACATTGTTGTCAAATTTCCGTTTACGACATAATGGATAAGAACGAAGTGACTGTAATCTATGTAAAAGGGTAATTGGACACAAGTTAAACAAATGTGAAAGTAGGATTAATGTACAGGTTATTATGTTGAATGGTTATGGAAACTTAAAAAAAAAGGGAAAACACGATTCCATCGGCTTTTTTTTTCAGCAAGATGGAAAAGAATAAGAAAAAACTAGCGAATAATGAGGAATTCAGGAGTACTTCAATATTTGCTGCTTGTGTTGCCAGGTCGGCGCAGTGTACCGATTATCGTACACGTATTGCTTTATATGTGGCTACTCTGTCAGGGTTCTGTAATAAGGACTCCCAGGCGGCTCGTTAACAATGTAACAACAATAAGTAGGGATTGGTTTTCGCTGTTATAGCCTGTGTTTCGAAAGAAAGGACGCCCAACGTCTCGAAAACAATGTATGGCACAATGTGGGCGCATGTTTGTGCTCTAATTGAATGTTTTCGGGTAAAAACGTCATTTTTCGTATTCTCTACCAGTGATTCCGTTAGTAAGCAAATCAAACGACGCAGCGATATATATGCTTTGGGTCTGATATTAAATTCCCCTTCGGAAGATTTTTTGAAATGTTCTCCAAACGCAAAACGATAAATGTGGAACACGTATTTCTTTAAACGATTTAATATTCTAATTACACTTTTTTGGTTTTTTTAATATTTTTTCTTTTAATATATTTTTATTGCCTAAAAAAAAATAACTATACTTGCAACCAACCCTAAAATTCTCACACGTCAAACACACGTACCACTTTATTTTATAAAAAAAGAAAAATTAACGTTTTTTTTTTTTAGTTTTTAAACCACATTTATTTTCCTAATTCTTTTTACATGTATAATATTAGGGGTAAATGTTAAACCCTTTTCTACAATCACAATCCTTAAATTAACTTACTGGCTCTATGCGAGCTCTCTAAATTACACATTGCATCTTGATTTTTATATATGCCTTTCGGCGTACATCAGAAAAATTAACGTCCTGGCACAGATGTTCGCTTGAGAACTTCTTATTTCCGGCTGAGCGCAAATCGGACATTTCATGTGGTACGACCCAATACATACGATTCACATTCGCTGAATTAAGAACATTCAACGGCACTTCTTACGATTTGCTCTCTGAAAACTAAGACGAAGACTACCAACATAAAAATCAGACTCACGAAAGGATACCCTAAGTCAGTCCCGCGAGAAGATTAGTAGAAGACAAGTAGGTGCGATTTACTGCGTCAATGCTTTGTGTTTAAAATGTATATAAATCTATATCAAGGAGTTCATGCGATTCGTCATAAATTTCGATCCTTAAATGTTCAAAACGAAAGCACAGATTCTTTCTGTCGCTATCCCTTTTTCTACTATTCTATGCTTTGACATTTAAGTAGCCATTAAAATATTGTGGCGAGCTTAGGGTTCGCTGGATTAATTATTTTAATAAATAAGAGCCGTTAAATCGATTTTCTTTGTAAACACTTTATTAGTCTGGTAATAACAACTGTTCCTTGATATTTTGCTAATAATTCGGTGACTCTTCTTCCTCTCAAGACTTATCGTTTAATTCCTATAGCTTCTTTTCTCCACTTCTTTACTTATCGCTTCCTTACTGCTTACTTACTTCTTACGCATCTGCGTGCGACGTATTTATACCGTTTTTCCTCATTCTGATTCGGCGTTTCGTTTCCGTCCGTTCCATAGCCTCGAATTTTCTACTGCTCATAGTCCCTAGTTTGCCAGTACTTTCTAGAATATTCTAGTACTTTGTTTTGGAGACCTGCCAGATATCACAGCTGATTGTCATATGCGTCACAATATTAAAATTATACCAAAAATTTGAATTTGTGTAGTACGATATTCGCTTCCTTTTTTGAAGTGTAGTTGGATTGTCGTATAACATTCTCTGAGTCCTGAAATATGATTTGTGTGTCACACAATGGGATTTACTAGAGATTAATTCCAGAAAAAGTCAGGTCATTTCGGGCCCACGGAATCATGCCCTAGAGGAATTATAAAAACCATAATAATTGTTTCATAAGAATAAAACCGTCACTACTTTTTTCTTATTAAATAGTCCAACAGCTCTATGCGGGGTATAATTTACTTTTCAAATACACCGCAACTTATACTGATACATAGCCTTCGGCCGGAGTCCTAACTAAACACCATCCACTCTTTCGCTGGATAATGAGTAGACTTCATATACGTCGATTGCCATTCCATACATCCGGTACTGGGTCAATCTTTTGCCTGAGGCGATATAAACCCATGCAACAAAACTCTTCCCGAAAACATTCAATTGCACCGATCTTCGTAGTGGGAAATTTTAAGCACCTAACTGCACATTTTAGGTACATGTTAGAACGGCTACTGTCATTGGAACACGATATCCGATGCGGCACATTATTGCTACAGGCAGAAACAACGCTAAGTGACAAACAAACGAAAACATCGTTCGTTATGTCCTCGCGTGTTATCCTGCCGTGAAAATGTTGAATTGTCATCAAATACTTCAATTCCCGTCAAATTGTTGCGATTTAAGTAGCTAACTGACAAACAACGATGGGTCTAGACACTGACAACAACAGGGACGATGAGTCTACAATTTAAGACAGTGACACGAAGGACAAGCATTCCAAGTGCTTCACGTAATAAATTCCATTACATCTAACTAGGGCATATACCAGAACGACCGAACGTCGGACTGGTTTCATTTAACAGCGCTACGATGAATCGTGATGGCTTAATATTGTACATGGAAACGGATTCGTCCTTATTATATATGAAATGAACAAAATTACAGAACGTTCCATGAAACTAGGTGACTGGAGGGAGGTCGCTTGGCAAAAAAGGATGACAACGCATTTACAACTTATTTATGGGCATTCTGATGACAATGCCAGTAATGACTGAGTATCCCGGATAGTAGCCTCGATTAACAACACATCCGTTACCGTAGTTTCTATGAAAACTTAATTACGTTGTAGGAAGTGAATTACTGCGAGTTGGGGAAGAGCAAATTATGGATGAAACGACTGGCCTTGGAAACGGTTTGTAAGATGTACATACTCGCTTTCGATGCAACGTATATGATACAAATGTCGTTTTCCAATATTCACTGATGTTAAGGTAAGTCTTTCGCACCCATAAATGTCAAAACACATCAAAAGCAAAGTATTAGGGACGAAAGATTAAGAGAAAGTAAAGTACGCCATCAAAATCTTTCAAAAACCCAATTGGGTTTGTAGAATCATATGAGGATGCTTCTTTATAATAGGTGTTTATATCGAACCACTTAAGGAGTCATTCAATTCTGTCCCTTTTGTTGCAATATGCCCGTTACAAATTGATGATTTTTTTTTTTAAATACACACTGCGGCCAAGGAGAGACGGACGAGGTAGGAAAAGGGGATGTTGAATACCTAAAGATTGTTTGAATTGTGACCGAAACCATCTGAACTGATCGTCTAGTTTTTTTTGAGAAGAGAACTCGCGTCCTCGACCCATCCCTAAGTCGACCCATCAAACCCTCTCCCAAGCCTAGGTTCAAACGATCCTCCCTCCCTTTATCTCACCGTGACCGTATTCCTTATCCCAAACCCACCCCCACACATTCCCGTAATGCCATCCTACCCAACACCAACCAAACCACCCCCCCCCCCACGTATCATCCCGCCCCCAGCCGCAGCCCCTTTCCGCTCTTTGACCTTAAAACAGGTGCTAAATATACCAATTTCCACAGATCGCACACTCTCAATCCCTCAAGCCCAGCCCACGAAAGTTCAGCCCATTTGTCCTCTGAACCGTGCTCAAGATCGAATCTCTTACCCTCTCGCCCCAATTCCCCACCTCGCCGCAGCCCTACTCCCCCCCGCCCGCACATTTTTGATCCCCTTCTACCTCCTCCCGCCAAGATCCCGCAACAATCCCTTAAGACATCCGAATGCCGCTATGCCCTCTCAAAGCTTCGAAATAGTAGGACCTACGATAACGTCCGCATTTATCTAGCTTATCTTCATGGTAAATCGGATGCAGTTTGCTATGAAGGCAAAACGAAAACGAGCGTTAAGATCTCCATTCAACAGGAAGGTCTCCCCACCGATTTCCCTAGCCTTCGTAATCTGTTCATAAAGTTCCACAAAAATTTCAATATTCCCCCTCTTAAAGTAACAAGAGACCTCTCGGCTCTCCGACAATACATTTGCTCGAAAATGGCATCTGGTCCACCACGCAACGAACCCACTAAAAATAAATTTTTTCGGCCCTAATCGGCTGCCCACTCCACTCTTTATGGGGTCTCCCAATACTTGTCCCCTAACCTTATACTATCAGAATGTCAGAGGACTTCGCTCCAAAACCTAGTCGATTTTACACATTACCCACTC
Source organism: Microdon myrmicae (assembly GCA_963931805.1). Lineage (NCBI taxonomy): Eukaryota > Metazoa > Arthropoda > Insecta > Diptera > Syrphidae > Microdon > Microdon myrmicae. Next base: position 18,840,656 of record OZ007497.1, read on the forward strand.
CTTTCCCTATGATATATACGCCCTGACCGAAACCAACCTCACCCCCAGTATCAACAGCCTAGAGATGTTCCCCCCCTCCCTCACAGGTTTTCGTGACGACGATGTCCATCATTCCTTGCCTGACATCCCCTGCCGAGGCGTCCTGCTTGCCGTCCAAACCGGACTAACATCTTCTCTTATCACCTTCTCTTCTTCTCCCAACCTCGACTATGTCGCTATAAAAATTGAACACTGCTTAAAGTCCTTGTACATCATTTGCTTCTACATTCCACCTTCGCAAGTAACTGAGGCATACAAACTCGCTATCGCTGCAATCGACTGCTTAACGGAACTGAGTTCTCCCCAAGACGACATTGTAGTCCTGGGCGATTTCAACCTCCCCCATCTCCACTGGTCGCTGTCTGACGATGAGTCCCACTATATCTCTAGTCCCTCTACTACCAAGGGGTGTCTCTTAATAGACAACCTCACCGACTCTAGCCTTTACCAAGTCAGCAATATTCTAAATCATCTGGGCAGACAACTCGATCTTGTGTTCACGACAGACCCCTGTGACTCCTCGGTTACCCCTAGTCTCCAAATCCTCTCAACCATTGACAACCACCACCCCCCACTTCACTTATCCTTATACCGTGACTACTCAGCCCACGGCACACCCACTCCCTTCCCCTACCAATACTCTTTCAATTTCCGAAAAGCCAATTTCCGCCTTATAAATGAGTACCTCAGCAATACCACACGCCGCTTAAATGATATTAGTGTAGAGGTCGTACAGCCTCGCTTTACACAGTAATCTACAACGCCATATCCCTATTTGTCCCATATTCCCGAAACCGGTTATCATTCTCATCGCCCCTATGGTATAACCGCAGACTTCGCACACTTCGTAACAAGAGGAATAAGTTGTGGAACACTTTCTTAAATACGCGTTCTCCTGTGGACTATTCCAACTATCTCGGTTACTTTTACCAATTCACCGAGCTTTATAGCTCTGTGGCGGTTCCGCCAAACCCCATGGTCCACTTACCTGAAAAAATCCCCATAACTACTACCCAACTTCCTTAAGTTCGCTAATGCAACCCTATTAGTACCTGTAAATGCTTCACGCATTATATAGATCACCATCTATAATCTTAAAATCCCTCTAAAGAAAACTTACCTTTTCATGCATCTCTTCGTATACAATTTTCCGTAAGATTTCTTTCTTTGCTTATCTGCTATTCTAAACCAATCCGGTACCAGACAAATTCCTGTAAACAACTTGATTCGGATTACATTCAATGTAACCGTCATGACAGGGACCATAAATATTGCGCCGTCTATTTTCCCAGCCGCGTCATGTACCTTTTCATACACATTGCCTGGCAACCTTTTTTGTTGTTCTTATCAATAAACAACCCAAGCAGCTGCATATGATTAGCGCAATAGACGCTGAAACCAAATTCTCCAGCATTTCCTAATGCAAATATCAACCCGGTTTCTACTGCAGCCAACGATGCCATAAACATCCAATTTGCTTTTAGCACCTTTTTTCTCCCAACGTCGATAGCGACGAAGCATCGCGTAAACTATCTCCCTTTTGTCTTTGCCGCCTGCCTGTTTCGTTGTTCCACTGCTGTCGAGCACGTGTGAATAGCACCGATCTGAACGATCGCACACATACCACCATGACCTTTATCACAAGATCTGGTTTCCTATACCACCAAGAGAGACTTTACGTGTCTCTGGTGGTAGGTAAAAACGATATCCTTATTGGAGAGGATATCGGTGAGTCGTAATATAACCATCAAGGCGGGTGGTCGCTCCGCCATTCACCGTACCGGCGCCGGTACGGTGTGAATTGATAAACCAGTGTTCTAGATTTTGTCGCGATTTATTGAAGCAATTAGTGTGTTGTATATTGCAATGAACTAACAATCATTAATAATTTTTAAATACTAGTTTTGCAGTGCCACGAACCATGTAAATAATAAGAACATTAAATTAAGATAATCGCGAATTATTTTATTCATCAATAAACTAAACAGTTAATTAATAAACAATAAAAAGAGTGTTTACATTTTATTTCCCTCGTGAGCGACCTTCCTTCGGTGATGTTCGGTGATCGGGCGCTGCACCACCTTCTCAGTTCATCCTTCCGCGTTGGTGGGCAATTTGGGTGCTCGCATTGGCGGCGGAACAGTGGAACTTTCTTTTAATCTTCGTGACAGTGATGATGGGAGAGGAAGTGAACTAGTGCAGTACACCTGCACAACATACTTCCTCCCCACAGCTCCCTTTACCAAAATTACCTTGCCAAAGCCCAACTCAATCTGATCAATGACTCCAAATCTTTCTACCACTTTATCAACTATAAACGGAAATCAGATGCCTATCCCAACTCTCTTTTCTACGACTTAACTACTTCATCTGACTCCCAAACCATAGCCAATCTTTTCGCGTCCTTCTTCCAACTTTCCTCCACGGACGACTCGTTCGAGCCTAACCCCTCCTACTTTACTGGCACGTCTGAATTCTCCCTTGGCCCACTCATCCCTCTACACATTCAAACACCAAGTTAAAGAAAAACTTGAACAACTGAAAGACGATTTCAGTCCCGGCCCAGACGGACTCCCTGCTATCTTCTTAAAAAAATGCTCCTCTTCTCTCTCTCTCCCCCGCTCGCGTCAATCTTCTATCTATCCCTTGCACAAGGTGTATTTGCCGACATTTGGAAATCCTCCTACATAACCCCCATACATAAAAAGGGACCAAAAAACGATATATCCAATTATCGTCCAATTGCTAAGCTTTCACACATTCCTAAACTGCTCGGCCTTCTATACGAAGCGTTCTGTTTTCGCTGCACTCCCATCATCTCTCCTAACCAGCACGGCTTCCTCTCCGGCAGGTCCACTACTACCAACCTTGTCGAATTTACATCCCACACACTCCTTGCCCTAGAAAACGGCGATGAGGTTGATGTAGTCACTACACCTCATTCTCTTTAAATTATCTTCCCTTGGCTTTGAACCCCTGTTGATTAAGTGGATCTCATCCTATCTTAACTCTCGAACCTGCCGTGTGCGATTTAGATCCACCCTCTCCGATCCTTTCCCTCCAACCTCAGGTGTCCCCCAGGGCAGTCATCTCGGCCCCCTACTATTTATCCTTACCATAAACGACATAGGCTCGTGCATCAATCACTCCCTCGTCTCGCTTTACGCAGATGATACCAACATTTTCAAGACAATCCGCTCTCCCCCTGACTCCTCACTTCTCCAATCGGATCTTGACAGCTTTTCGATATGGTGCCAAAATAACTGCCTAGAATTGAATATCGCCAAATGTCACACAATCGCCTTCTCTCGGAAACGCTCCCCCACCCAGCCACGTTCCTATCTCTTGCTAGACCAACCGATAACATCGGTTGAATCGATTCGCAACCTGGGCGTCCTATGCGACAAGGAACTTAGATATACCGCACATATCGATGACACAATCCTAAAGGCCAACGCCGCTCTTGACTTTGTAAAACGCTGGTTGAAGGAATTCCTAAACTCCTACGTCACCCAATCTCTCTACATAACTTTCTTTTTTCTTTTCTCTTTTTTGTTTTTCCTTGGAAATCGTTGTAAAGGATTATTATCGCCACGGTTTTTGTTCACTTAATTTTCCTTTCATCAAAGTTTGTTGTACCTCTAGTGTACACTTTCGATTAATTATTTATTCATAAATAGTTGAACAGTTAAATAAAATCTGAATCAATTACAACATTTTCCAAATGCGAAAGAAGAATTAGTCAAATTAATTTATTTCAATTTGAATTTAAATACCACCGCACGGCGCGAAACTTAAAAGAGAACCCTGGAATAATAAAACGATGTATATATATATATATTGTGTTTATGGTTGCAAAGATTTTTTTTTTTAATTTAAATTCTTCACTCATGACTCTCAATCATCGAGTTCTTGTCGTCGTTCAACCGTCGATGCTTCACTGGGAAACTAATTACACCATTCAACCGCTATATCGTATGATATTTTTCAACGGTGATGATTGATCTCCGTTTCAACTGAGATATCATCACCGGTATGTTTTTGTTTTAATTAATGAAAATATGAATGTGAAAATATATAAGGTGCTTTATATTTTATATTTTATATATGTATCATATAATTTGAAATTGTAAATGTTTTTTTATGTTTTATATTTTAAGTTTATATAATTTCAAAATGAAAATAAATGTTTTGTTTTGTTTATCTAAATGAGTGTTTTATGTTTTGATTTTAAGTATAATTGTTTTATATATGGATGTGTGGGGTAGAAGCATTGTGCACCGGCGTACGGCGCTAATTCTCTTCTTTCCTCCCATCGTCATTGAAAGTTCCATCTCCTAACGCCAAAGGAAAAGCATACACACACTCAGGATACCGCAGCGAAGGTTAATCAAACGCTCTGTTTTAATGTTATTAATCCGTTTATTTATTTGTGTCCATGTTTTTGTTTTAAATGAAGTGGGTAAAACTAATTAAATGTTAAGTGTACACTTGCAGTTTCACTAAGGGGTACAATTTATTTTCTGTCCTCAAGATTTTATTTTTTTATTCATTTTTTGATTTGATGAAATAAGTTCGTTAAGTAACATTTAATCCACGCATTAATGTAATCGAGCACATAAGAAAATGAAGATGACACTAGGTTAAAAGCTAATACAGATGGCACTTAGCACGAGAAAACTATTAATACTCTCTCCCTTGGCGGCACGGGGAGCAGGAGATAGCTCGACAGTGGTGGTCGGCGGATGTAATTGGACTCAGCGATAAAACCTTCGTTTGGGGTGAGTTTGTGGTGTGGTGGTCGATATCCTCACCACTAAGGATGTGTATTTACTTACCACCAGAGAAACGCAAAGTGTCTCTTGGTGGAATAGGAAACCAGATCTCGTAATGAAGATCATGGTGGTATGTGTGTGATCGTTCAGATCTGTGTTGTTTACTCATGCGCGGAGGCAATGGCAAAACAAAGCAGGCAGGCGGCAAGGACAAAGGATTGAGAAGATCGTTGTCTATGAAGTGTACCGCGTCGAAGAGATGTGGTAAGAGAAAATATGAGATGAGGGCATCACAAAAGTCTTAGATGAGTGATGCCCTTGTGTAAATATACGAACAGACATTCTAAAGAGGTGCTAATGTATTACAATACTTTATACAATGAGAATTGTATATCGTATCTTGGGTCGATGGCCAAAACGAATCCCTTACTTGCATTTGTATATGCAGGGAAATTCGTCTGTGGCAAAGAACGAAATCTGTGATTATTTATTCGTCTAGGCGAGGGATCATGGTCGGGTATATGCCAGCTGAACAAACAAGCTGCCCGACGCTGCTTGGCAGTTGGAGAATTACTCGATGTGTATGTAAGACAAGTTGTACACATGTTAGGCTGGGAATAGCCAACTAAAGGCTAAGATTCTCTGACTATGCGGTTACATTATATGTGAACCGATAAGTTTTCTTTCTGTTCAGGAATATGCTATTTGGAACAGAATTCTTAAGAGGAATTTTGAATTCGAATAAATGAATGCAGTTACGAATTCTCTTCCAGGAGCTTTTAGGTAAATACATTTGGTGAATTTTGTTGCGTGCAGCATTTACAGGTGCTTAATACGATCGCATTAGCAGAAAGTTGATACAGATTGGGTTGTAGGGATGGGGGTTCTTTAGGTAAGTAGCCATTGGGGTATGGCGGAACCACCACAGATGTACCACATGAAATTTCCGATTTTTGTTCAGTCGGAAATAAGAAGTTCTCGAATCAACATCTGTGCCAGAACGTTAAATTTTCTTTTTTTATAAAGTAAAGTGGTACGTGTGTTTGACGTGTGAGAATTTTAGGGTTCGTTGCAAGTACAGTTATTTCGTGTCTAGGAATTGTTTTGTCGGCAGTTCAAATTCGAACCCTCTTCTTTTATGAATTTAAAATGGGACATAATGCGTCATTGGCAATCAAAAACATTAATGACGCATTTGAGGATGTAGCGGTAAAGGAAAGCACTATACGACGTTGGTTTGGAAAGATCCGTTCGGGAGATTTCAGCTTCGAAAATGAACCACGTGGGAAGCCGGAAACGTTAGTTGACGACGATGTTTTAAGAGCAACGGTGGATGCGGACCCAATGAAATCGGTGTGAAAGCTTGGGGTATCCCCAATGACAATATGTCGACACTTTCCTCTCATAGGAAAGGTAAAGAAACTCAATAAGTGGGTACCCCAGGAACTCAACGAGCCTCAAAAACGACGGCACCTGGCGATCTGCGCATCACTTAGATTAAGAAACCAAACTGGACCATTTTTACACATGATAGTCATCTGTGATGAAAAGAGCGTTCTGTATGATAACCGTAAAAGGCCTGGGCAGTGGTTGGATGCAGGTGAAAAACCTAAAACAAACCGCCAGGCCTGATATTTACCCAGAAGAGGTTATGGTGACAATTTGGGGGAGATCGAAAGGACCAATCCATTTTTCATTTCTTCAACCAGGAGACGAGAAACGCTATCAAATACTGTGAGGATATCAACATATTGCATGCCAAACTTGGTGAAAGGCAACCTGCGTTGGTCAATACGCACGACCCGATCCTTTTGCATGACAATGCTAGACCCCGTTCCTGACAAGTAACGGTGCAAAAACTGTAGCAGTGGGGATTTGAAATTTTTCCGCAGCCACCGTACTCCCCTGACATTTCCCCAACGGACTACCATCTTTTCCGCAATCCGGATTCATTTATCTGACAGAAGGTCTTTCGCAACAGAGCAGAGGTCATAAAAGTCTTTGAAGATTTTGTAGTGATCCTAAATCACTACCCTCTTCCAATTACCTAAAACCCTAATCCAATTCCCATAGTGAATCATATGAGCGACAAATTGAACCAAAAGTTAATTTGCCACACATTAATTCAATTCCCGAAACCCTATTCCAATTGAAGCACATAAAATCTTGTTTGTGCTCATTGGAATTTTTTTAGATACCATTGACAAATCCCGATGCCCCAGAGTATAAAAGGGCGGCGCATTTTGAATTCACGATCAGTTCGAAGCAGGAGGCCAAGGCAACCAACCACCCAAGATAAATAAAAGAAAATTAATAAAGCAAAGCTTTGATTGCTGGCTACATACCATACGTAAGTAACACTTATAAATAAATAAATAACAAGTGTGTATAGAAATATACAACAATTTCTTTACCTGAAAAAGTCAGCACTTCTACGAAAAAGGAATATTTGATCTTGTATCACGTTGGAAAAATGTCATAGCTGACAACGGATCCTATTTTGATTGAATAAAAATGTACGGAAAAATGATATTGGCTTTTAAATTTTTATATATAAAATCGGACATTTCATGTGATACAACCTAATACTTATATGTTTCGTTATGGTTTCTCAGCCGGGAGGAATGCGGTGGGCAAGTCACTCCGTAACAGACACATGTTTTTATTGCGGTTCCTGATTAGTAGGCGGCACTTATGTATTATTTGAGATGCATGTATTCCGATTTTAAACATAAATAAAATCTCAATAACGAGTTCTCATTGCGAACTTATTAGACTAAACTGAATTTACTTGGAAAAGAAAAAGAGAAAAAAAGAGTGGCGTGAGTTCGATTTAAACGAGAAAAGGACAAATGTGCCCTTCATCTTGTCTGTGGCTTCTGGCTATCTTGCGACAACCAGAATCACCTACATCCGTGAGGATGTTGAGCTAGATCTCAAGATATCTTGGGTGTGTTGTGCGTGGGTGGGTGTGAGTGTTTTCTTTTTTTTTTTTTGGTTTCGGTAGGAAGGTGGGAGTCTTGGTGGAAAGATAATTCTAGCATATGGGATTTTTAACGACTAAAATCACATCCCGCCAGGCACATATTCCCGTGATCCCTGCGGAACTTTCTGCTGTGTGTATGTGTGCTTTTTTTTAGTAGGGAGGTTGAAATCTTCAAAAGATACCTCTAGACCGATCCAGAGCCATGGCGGACTTTTACCGACTAAAACCATTTCCCGCTAGGCACATATTCCCCTTGATCTCCGCGGAACTTTCTTTTAGATATTCCATCGCGGGGCAGGACGTAGTGTACCTGTTACTCCGCTCGTCGCATCCCAACCGCTGCATCATTTCACAGAAAACACCATTTGTTACGGGCCATGCCTGTTTTTAACTCGGCATGTATTCTATTGGCCCTGCTGGGGTAACTGTCCGTCTCATATGTCTCTGCAAAATCGTTCGTGCGGTCTCGAATCTCACGCACTCTGTGAGTACGTTTTCCGCATTTTCTATTTTGCCTTCGCAATATAAGCAGTATGAGCGATTCACATGCTTCTACTTGTGCAAGTATTGCTGAAAGCATCTATATCGTTTGAAATAATAGTGAAGATCGTGTGATTCGAACTGACGCTATGACAGCGTTACACACGAGGCTACTGACCGTGTTTAGAATTTGATTTCCAAACTCGACTATATTCCACTGATGTGAATTATTTTTGTTATTTATCGCTTGGTATACGGTTCTGATGTATTTTTCTTATTCGATTTTTCGTTCGTGTTCTTCACTATTTTGCTTGTGAATTGTGTGTATCTGTTAGAATCGCCACACACTCCCGCCGCAGTAACTTCGTTACGATCAGATTCGTATGCGGACGACGGACGAACGAGAGAGAAACGAGAAAACGTCGGAGGCTGGGCTCTATGCGGAAGTCGTGACCGTGTGTGAAGTTCTGCTTTACTATGGGAAGTGTATGCTGTGTGTACAAGATCACGTCGTAGTCACCAATTATAGCGTTTCAAATAATAGTGAAGAAGATCGTGTGATTCGAACTGACGCTATGACAGCTCGAATCACGAAAAAAAATTGTACCTAAGCGTTACACACCAGGCTACTGACCGAATTTGATTTCCAAACTCGACTATATTCCACTGATGTGAATTATTTTTGTTATTTATCGCTTGGTATACGGTTCTGATGTATTTTTCTTATTCGATTTTTCGTTCGTGTTCTTCACTATTTTGCTTGTGAATTGTGTGTATCCATGTCCTGATATTAGCTGGGTCAAGTGGTAATTCAGTTCGCCATGTTTTCTTATCACCCATGTTTCTTTATCAGGTATCATGGTTGCCATTCTCTTAGGCTTAAGACCTCTGATTGTGACCGCATTCTCCGACGATTCTCTTGGGAGACCTCATGCAATGCCGCGTTTTCTTTAGCTGCAATGTCAAGCGGTGTCCTCCCGGCCAAAATATTTATGGCATCTTCGGATAGCATTCGGATTGCACCACATACTCTTAGTGATCTTAGTCTATGTGCTGAGTTCACCCCCTTCATGTACGACCTATACTATTCAGCTTCTGCCCATATATGAGCTACATACATTATAATGTAAATCCATTTTGGGTGAAGTTTTGTGTAGCCCATTTTCCGAAGTCTGACTTGCCTATTTGTTTAGCTCGAGTCTCCTTGGATCTTTGAACTATCTCTTTATAGTATGGACGTCCTTTGTTGCCGCAGTTGCAGCAATTTGGAAAAGTTATTTAATATTGCACATTTGTTGTGGGATCGTATTTTACTGGCAAGAGTTCGCCCTTGCCAATATCGTTGAATTTTCGACAATGAACGCAACGCCGGTTCATATTGCAGTTTTGCGAGACACGCCCGAAACGTTGGCAACGTCTGCAGCGAATTTTTCACCGCTATAAAATACCTCGAAGACAACTTGCTCATTCAAGATTGGAAGCGACTTTGTGCGTATTATGGAATCAATCTCCGTGCCTGGCGCAAGGTAAAGCTATAGCGTTTGGAATGATAGTGAAGAACGTGTGATTCGAACTGACGCTATGACAGTTAGAATCACCAAAAATTGAACCAATGTGTAACATATCAGGCTACTGGCCATGCTTAGAATTCGATTTTTAAACTCAAGTATATTCCACTGAGGCTCTCGATAGTGTAGTGGTTAGTATACCCACCTGTCACGGAGGAGACCGGGGTTCGATTCCCAGTCGGGGATCCTCTGGCGCAAGACTAATAACCTTGCCCGGAAAAAACAAATCATTATGGGAAATTTAACAAGCCCCAGGACTTGCTAAATAAGGCCAAGACTGGTTCCCGGTTGTAGTGCCGATGATGATGATGATGATGATATTCCACTGATGTGAATTGTTATGTTATCGCTATGGTATACGGCTCTGATGCAGTTTCTTATTCGATTTTCGTTCGGTGTTCTTCACAATTTGCTTGTGTATTGTGTGTGTATCTCTTAGAGACACCACAAAGCTCCCATATCTTCACCTTGCTGTATTTTGCGCAGTCTGATTACCACAAACCCTTGTGGGGAACAGATTTGTTTAACATTTGTGTATTTGACGTTGGGAAATGTTGCCTCAAGGGCAATGACGATGTCGTTATTTTCCCAGCAAGCAGCGACACGCATTAAAAGAATGGTCCTTCATTTTTCGTTGGCCGCGGTGAAAGTGTAATAATTCGTCTCCCTGGCCTTGAGGGTGTCGTTAACCTTACAGAATTTCGATGGTAGGTTACGATTTTATTGAGGCTTGGACTCAAAGGCTTTGACTTAAAGTCGGAGATTCCTAGTCGGTTCATATCACTGATGAACTCCTTTAGATTGAGGTCTCGTGCAAAGATCCCAGCTTGGGGTTTTTAAAAGCAGGTAGGCTGATCATGGCGGCTGTTTATGTGGCGTTTCAATTTGAAGCGATCTTTGGTTTTGGTGTTGTCGATGATGCTGCCGTCGGTGGGAGTGAGTTTTAGTACAGTGGGGAGTACCGAGAGATCGGCCACAATTTTATTAGCTGAAGCCTGAAGCTGAATATTGGCGTATAGCCAGTGGTAACACATTTACTGGTTTAGTATTGGTCGGCTTTTCCGAAGGAAGAGAGGTAGGCGTGGAACGAGAAGTATTAGAAGTAAGGACATGGGGGCAATTCTCATGAGGGGAGACATCAAAGTATCATTTCGCGGTTGATCCCCAGCTTTGGTTCAGGAGTTTCCGAAATTTTGGGTGATGTAGCTTTTAATGTTGCATTCTCTTTCTCGAAAACAGCAAGCCCCTCTACCGCGGTGGCGAGTTCGGTCCTCAATGTCACCAGAACAGCCATCAAACCCCGATCGGTTTAAGAACCCACGTCCTGGGGAGATCGGAGATTCGGAGATGGTAATAACACGTGCAATAGAGGAATACGAGAAAAACAGTGAAAAGGTGATCACGATTCAAAATAAAGGGGTCAAGAACGGAGTTTGATTGTATCAGAGCTTGTAAGCAATACAAAATGAAGTAAAAATTAAGACGACGAGGGAAGCAACGAAAAGTAAGTGATTCAAAGAAGACACACAAACAAGAAACCGAAACAAACAAAAAAAAAACAAGAAGGCACAAGCGAAAATACGTGACTGCAGTTTGAAATTAAATGAGAATTTAAGTTAATCCAATAATAGGGAAAGAAAAAATTTAACACGTATCTGATAAAATAAAATGTCTTATTTTACTTTCGAAAATACGGACCTAAATTAGGAAAGAAATATTGATTAAATTGAAATTAATTTGCAAATTTTATATTCAAAATGCAAAATAAATGGATAACTGATTACTCACAGTTTCCGAGAAGTCCTCCTTGGTTATCCTGTGTATGTTTTGTTTTGTAAGCTTAACTGGCACTGTAAGCCGACTTTTTGTGAATGCCGAATTGAGTTGCTTTGAACGCTCCCCTTTCATAGGTCCGTGGTGTTGGCAGTGATGTTGTGGGTGCTGCTGTTGTATACAATACCTAGAATTAGTGTGCTGGAATTTACAGGATTTCGTAAGAAATTCGCGCCTTGTGTCCAGTGGCGTGCGATTTTTACGCTGAGACTTGTGGTATTTTTTGAAAATCGTGTGGCTTAAAGGGCATTATAGGAATTGGCGCGCTTAAAATGCTGCATCCCTAATAGCATCGTTTCTTCATGTCCGCCATCATAGAGCTTCGTCCAGATGTGGGTGTGTGGATTGTATGATTTTACTTCCTGTTTATGCATTTCAGGTTTCATATATTTATATAACTTTACGTTCAAACAATTTGGTGTGTTAATCAACACGTTAAGTGAATCTGATTCTTGTGCAGAGGCGCAATGAATAAATGGATTATTATTTGGGACTACGGTTTTTGTGGGTAAGAAATATATATCACCGCAGGCTCTTTTTAGCCAACTCTAACAGAAGTAAACATTTCATTTTATATGGCTTTTTTGGTTCTCAGTGTTCACTAAACCAGGAATCCACAACGTTTTGTTGTGTTGTTATACTTAATTAACTATAAAACATGTGAAAAAAAACATTTCCCTACCATCGGGATAATAAAAACACTAGTATATACGTATTAACAGTAGTTCCAACATTCCAGTGTGTATATTTCAAATAAGTTGATTTTCGTATACGGTTAATTGATCATCAATACAGCAATAAAGCTTTTGGAATATATTATCTGGTTTTATTTACTACTAAATAGCACCCATAATATTAACTATACTCTTACCTTAAAGACATAAAGTTACCCGAACTTCAACATATTAAATAGTCCAATGTACCCGTCTTATACCACCAGAACGAGAATGAATGTTTCCACAATCATTCTTTTGATTCTTGACACCATTACTGGCATGTACACAAAAATCCCTTCGTTCAGATCCTGTGTTTAGTTGAACGCCATACTTTCGAACACGGTGTTCTTGGCGACATGTTTACTACCCATTAACCTGTTCCTCTTGGAGATATAAATATTTTTATGTCCCACATTTTCCTAAACGAACGTACATAAAACCATGTACCTTCATCCGTTCCCCCTGTAATTATCCTATGCCCAGAGTGCGTTTCTACTCATGACTAGGCTGGCGTGAAGACACATGTAGTTCTGGCCGTAAGTGAGATGAATCCATTATGCGTTTATGTGAAGGATCGATAGAGATAATTAACCATAGCAATGACGACGGGAGAACATTTCACGTCCTAAATAAATAAGTAACTTTTAAGTTGAAAATTGTTTCCCCCTCTTATACAACGTCGACAAAAAGAAAGCCAATCATACGCAGGCACTGAAATTAAATTGAACAGTTGAAAAGTTGATAAAGAGGGCAAATACATAACATCGTGTACAACATACTCCGACGGTTGCTTTTAATTGAAAAGACATCAGCGACAGAAATCCTTTGACTTTAACTGACATGGCAAAGCTCCTCAATTGGATTGAGTTAAACCTCAAAATGCTTTTCTGCTACCCCCAATAAAGGAATGTATCTACCACTCATGTGTCCGAAGGTTGATGAGATTACGAAGGTATCCGCACAAGGATTGAGGAGTGAAGGTAAAGAGATCTGATCTCATTTACTTGTATTGTTACAATTGATAGTTGCCGTTTGTTACTTTTTTTCGTGTCCTTTCTTGCAGATGCTAAGAAATCTCCTGACAAGGACAGGGAAATAACCTGATACAACTCCGAGTTGCAAAATCCGGTAGTCCGAACATCAGAACATTATCCGAAAGACAACGGGAAATAGATCCTTTGACTTGTCCAATTAAAAAGAGATTTTTATTGTATTTTTGCATTTCATCTGACTTTGTGAGGGTTCAGCTTCGTAAATGGATGTTGTGGTGTAACCCGGGTGATGAGCTTACGACTGAGAAATGTATTGAGAAGGGAACTCTGAGAATTGTGGCATGGCACTGAACGACTGAAGGAATACGATGACATCCATTGTAATCTCTAACATTTTGGTTACTGCACAATACCGATTGGGAATTTCAAACCGGTACCACTCAAGAAGACAATAGAACTACTAATGGGATAACCTAGGATGTCAGTTATATATTTATACTCATTCATTATATCCTAAATAGGAAAATTGACGTAATGAAAATATAGTACGAATATACGGAACCGCCACTGAGACCAGAGACATTGGTGAAGTAACTACTAAGCAAGAGCTTTAGGCCTCACACCCGATTATCACTGAAGAGTTAGTGAGTAACTTGAGGGAGTCATAGTTTGTTTGATAGCTTAAGATCACAAAAACAAGCAAAATGGGTGTTTTAAAGTCGGCCATCGGGCAGGGCAAAACGAGACCGACCGAATGTTGCACTTATAAAATGTGCCAACAAAAATAATAATGAGTTACTGCTCACGGTTTTCCTTTTAGTCTTCGGCTTGTTTTATCAATATCAGTTGCGGCAAGACTTTAGATTGGATGCAGGTGATGGAGGCGATGAGTAAATTGTGAAAAAAAAAATGCTTTCCCGTCTTTAATGTGGGAACTTGCATGAGGTAGAGTGTTGAATGGTATATAGCAAATATATGTTCAGCACCACCGAAGCAATCAATATACGCAAACGGCTCCTAGCAGTCCAACAATTATGGCACAGATGCCCAGAATGTAAGAAAATCAAATATGCCGAAGTCTTCTTATAAAAGGAATGTTACAAAGTTTATTAATTAATAAAAATATTTCAAGTAAAAACCCATCTTGTTTGAATAGATGTTTACTAGAAAAAAAAATGCTCATGGAAAGGAAAGGCCGTGCATGACTACAAGATTACAAGTCCTATGCGACAAGGAGCTCAAATTTACCGCACATTTTGATTACATAATCCTCAAGGCTAACGCCGCCCTTGGGTTTGTCAAACGCTGGTCGAAGGAATTCTTTAACCCATACGTCACCCGATCACTCTACACAACTTTTGTCCGGCCACTACTCGAATACGCTAATCAGGTCTGGTCCCCGTAGCAAGTGACTCACATTCGCAGGATTGAGGGAGTTCAACGTCGTTTCTTGCGCTTCGCCCTCCGCGGACTAAAGTGGGAAAATCGGCTGATTCTACCACCATACACAAGCCGGCTCCATGCCGATATCATCTTTGTCCATCGCCTTCTGTCTGGTTCAATCAATTGCCCAAGCTTGCTCTCCACTTTAACATAGCATACAAACCCCCGTAACGTACGTAACCCACGACTGTTTTACGTGCCTGCTCATCACACTTATTACGGCGCTAACGAACCCATCTCGCGTATGTTACGACAGGCCAACTCTTTCCCCACCCCCTTCGATTTCAACATCTCCACCCCGACTCTTAAACGACGTCTCAGAATAAACCGTCCTAAATCCGTCCCTCCCTCCAATAATCCCCGCTACCCTGCAATCCTACCTCTACTCTCCTACCCTCAAAATAGTTCCTCCAGCCCCACCCACAATTTCAACCTCTTCCCCCAGCTCACCAACCCCGCCCCCTACCAGTACGTAGACATGCCCTGCACTGTCACTGTCGCACAAAGGCCGCGTTTACCACTCCCACATGCACTTGCTCCTCCCTAGCCTCCTACCCCCCCATCGCACAGTCACTTTCACCTTCCTGGTTTTTTTCTTTTTTTTCTCCTCTATACCTAGTTTAAAGATAGTCTGTAAGACTTTTTATATTAATTTAATTTAAGTTAATGGAAGCTTGCATTAAGCTAAATAAATGAGGGTTCTGCCCCACACTAAACTAAACTAAACAAAATGAATGTCGCGCATGTGAACTTCAACTTCATGGATAACAGAACTTTATTGAATAATTGTCAATATTTTGCTAAGGCAAGTGTACTTTTGTAGTGCTCCAAGACGCCCTACCAAATGCCGAACGGCACACGCCAAAGCACTGACACCATGAGAAGTCAGACAAAAAGTTTAACATGACAATACTCAATTACCCTGGTGTTCCGATAGATGTGTGTCATGTATGGCACACGATATTACGGTACGTGATACTCACAAAAAGTATTACATAACAAAACTCGTTGCCCAGGTGGTCCCATAGATATGTGTCATGGTGCATGGTACTCACCTATTAACGTGTCATCTGAGAAGTGACTCATTGTAGATTTGCCATATAATGTGCAATGAGTGTTTGAAAATAGAAACATCGTTTTCAAGTCATGAAGGTACGGCCGAAATATGATGGTGTTGTGGCGGTTCTTTAAAACATTCACAAAGAACCACCCATTCCCTTTAAATCAACCCGCCTTTCCACACCCAACAACCCCATTTTGCTTAACTGTAATCGAGTAGCGTAAGCTACCCGTCAGTATCTTGCACCTGAAACATAAATCCACGGCAAGATTACCATCTTGCCATGTCATCAATTAAAACCATTTCGGTTCGTCTGCATGAACCGATCGGTTACTATTGGCGAACACATGCCCATCAAACACAGACCGATACTTCCGAGTATACTTGTTCGCCACAAAGCAAAGCGCAACTCGCGCCTAACGGCCAAGATCCGAATTCTTTGCCAGTGTAAACATTCACACTGGAATTAGATCCTTGACTCGCTACCAATGCAATGCACAATTGACGTGGATAAATACACAAACCGTCATTGTGTAATCATTCCGATCACCAGATCAGGTCCCACGGTATAGTTTCCTTAACAACCCATGTACCATTAACCAAGGTAAACAAACGCGTATCTTAGCGTTTGAACCCCGACATAACGTTTCTATTGACATAATACTCAGAAGCCTATTTCTGCATCAACAATCGCAACCTTTTCTTTATTCGACTTCAGGCTATATTTGAAATGCTGTCCTTTCCATGTACAGGCCCTTTCTCTGTATGTTTGCATTCTCGAATACAGATATCCTGGCGAAACTTGTAGATTGATCGGGGAGTCAGATATTATCTATAGAACCAGACACACGTACCGGGACGTTGCGTATCGGAGTTTCCTTCGGTTGAGGAGCCCAAATTTATTTCATCCGTAATTCAGTGGTCTGTCGCCGTAAATATATTTAAGTTAAACAAAATACCGGAGTTGGATAGTGTCATCCTAAATTAACTCAGTGACTACCAAAGATATTAAGTAGATTGTGCGCTAATAATATAAGCATTCCCGTGTTAACACATTGTGTCCAAATAAATAACTCATCGTGTATTAATCCAGGAACAAATAGAGGAACATTAACATTAGAACTAACTTACTGTGTTTTCTTTTCCTTCTGGAGTGGAGTTCCGATTCTCTTGGAGAACATTTCCCGGTGATTACCATCAATGCCTTTTCATTTCTTTTCGGACAACGTTGATGAACAATTCTTGGCGTCGGAACAACTTGAGTGGGAAGGAAGTGAACCGAGCGCCCGTGTCCTGGTGCAATACTTCCTCTACCCCACAGTGTTACATGCATGTGCTTATGCAGACCTATTGCTATTGCATCCATATTGATATCTGATCGAGGAATGCACATGGTGTATCGGGATCCAAGAAGCCCAACCATTTCCCTCCCACACACATATTACGCCCCAATCCATATCCCCAAATCAACGTTGTATTCAATGGCAAATAAATTGAATTTATCGTTCAACTGTCGAACATTGAATTCAATTCCTAAAATCCAGACATCACAATGCATATGTTACATGCATATGCCTACATAGATTTATTGCTGCGCGCAATCCTGCAGTTCCCATTACCTTGGGATAGCCTGACCACACAGAATTCTATAAAACTACCATATCACCACTTGATTTTGCATTACTTCAAGCAGATCTTGACACCTTCTCGGTTTGATGTCGCAAAAACTGCTTAGAGTTTAATATCACTAAATGTCGCTCTATAACGTTTTTAGGAAAACGCATATCTTCTCCATCCGTCCCCACTCTCTTCATATCCAAACCCTTACCATTCTCCAATCGATCAGCGACCTTGGTATTTTATCTGATAATGAACTTAATTTCCTTTCACATATTGACCAAATGATTCTTAAGGTCAACTCAACCCTCCGGTTTGTAATACGGTGGTCAAAATAATTCTCAAACCCCTATGTAACCCGGTATTTCTACATTTAATTTGTCCGCCCACTGCTCGAGAATGCAAGTCAGATATGGTCGGCCTATCAGCAAACAGGCATTTGCAGAATCGGGAGCATTTAACATCGTTTCTTACGTTTGGGTCTCCCTGGATTAGGATAGGAAAACTATTTGATTCTCTCCGCTTACACCAACCGTCTCAAATTAATTAACTTGAAAACCCTGGAAGACCACAGAACCCTGCCCAATATTCTATTCCTTCACAAACCTCTCTTTGGCTCCATCGACTGTTCCAATTTTCTCACCTCAACTTTTTTAAGACAATTCCACACAACATAGGTAATCGTCGTCCGTTCTACGTTCCCTCCCACCAAACCACTTACGGTTCCCACGAACCCATCTCCCGAATGCTACGAAGTGTCAGCTCCAAGTCATCTATCTTTGACTTAAATATTAGCACCCTCAGTTTTAATCACCACCTCCTGAATGTCTCCCTGTAACTTATTTTCATCTCCCGTCCTATCTCTTACCATCGTAGTTAAGTTATTAAGTTAGTTCATGAATAAGGTCTCAAAAGCGTTTGTAAGCTTGCTCTAAGCCAGTAAATGTCATGCCACTTAAACTTAAACTCGGATCACTACCCAAACTTTTAGGTTTGAACACTGCCGATATAATACAAGTTGGATTTCCATTAAATTTCTAAAGAAGTGAACCCAACTATATAATCCATTTCTAACAAATTAAAGCTAGCGAATATTTAAACGATTCCAAAAACGGGTTTACCCATCAACCACTCTTCCTTATTTTATTCATCAATCTGGCCCATCATATTCGGTCAAAATCGTCGGAATCACTGAATAAACGTCAACTTTCGAAATATCTGGAATACTTAGTGACCATCAATATGAGCAATTATACGCCTACTTAAATCAATGGATAAGCGATTACCTCTCCAAACGGATCCGGATGACATTAAATCTGTCTTCCGTCAAATTGATATTAGTGTTTCCCAGGACTCCTTACTGCCACCCAGTTATTATCATTTTTTAAGTGTTCAAGAGTTCATTTATCATTCCTTAATCCACTCGTTTACGTATAACATTATGGCCACCTTTGAAAAAGTTTAAAGTGCTACACTGCAATTTTATTCCACCATACCACATATCCTGAACAAAACCAGTTGAACTAGAAAATAATAGAAAAGACACCCAAACGTTTGGAATTCTCAAGAAATTCTGACGCAAGAGTTAAGTTTTCAAAATCTTAAGTCAGATACTCATCAAGAATTGTTGTTCGATCTCGGGATTTTTGTTGTGTTTAACAGTGATGTGTTTAAGTAACAATTTACGGAACAGCATATTGTGAAATGAGGTTATAACAAAAAAAAAAGGGTAATGAGTAAAATTAGTGATATTTTATTTGGTGTTAGTGGATAACACTGAGAACCACAAAAACCTTACGTTAAGTTGCTTTTACTCGTTGGACATGACACATTAAGCTTGTAGTAATCATAAATCACTACTCCCATCCAATCCGCATTATTATACCAAAAACACAAATTTCCTTACCCTTACACATAATCCCAATCATGTTCCCCAAGTGAATCATACGCGCGACAAATTAAATCGAAAGTGCATTTGTCGTACATTGATTCAATTCCCAATAACCATTAACATTATGAAATGCCTAATTCTATATGCATTTCATAATTGTTCAACCAATTTCCCATTCACTTCCTAGAATCGAATTCCAATTGAAACACACACAAAATCTTATTTGTGCTTCTTGGAATTTGTAAGTACAACTTTTTAACAAATGTCTGTTGTAGTGCTCCAAAAAGCCCTACCATCTTTTTCCGCCATTCCTAATCCAAAATCCCAGCAATATTACCCTAAAACCCAAAATCCTATCAAAACCCACAAAAACCCAAACATAACCCAAAATTCGCAATAAACGAATCAAAATTCGTTTATCGCATAACATTTGCCCCCACGGCGAAGTTTAATCCAAAATCCGAATTAAAATTAAAATTCACAATAAACGAATCTAATATTCGTTTACTGTTCTATATTTGCTCCACAGCATCACCCAAATCCAAAATTCAGAGATTGTTATCTCTATCCTAAAAATTCCATTGAGTTAAACAAACAAAAACTCAAAAGCAGATACATTCACACAGCTGCGTAATGGTTTCGTAAGAATTCAAGAAATTGATTTCTTATCTTGTGTAAACACAACATCTCGCTCGAAATATCCAAAAGATCGAGATTGTTGCACGAAAATGTGTATCTTTGAGATACAATTTTCGATTCCTTTTCCTTTATAAAGGAATGGTTTCGTGATCTCCGGGCCGCAGTCTAAATTCGTGTACAGTCCCTGGAGGAAGTACCCCAGGATAATCTTTGAGAAAATAATAAAAAACACATTCCAAAGGAAACAAGACGTGCTTTCATTTTTACCCAACAATGGACAGCTAAGTATCACCTGCCCCCCCCCCCCCCCGGAAGACCAAGTGAAGACTAAGGACGAAGGCCAAACCAAAAGGACGTTACTCTTCCCTCTGGATCAGAGGAAGCACGGTTAACGACCCCTTGTAGGACAAGATTTCAGGAGCGGTCTGTTTTAAGAGATCGCCTTGTCCTTTTAAGGATCAGGAGACTCGCGTCCTGAAACTAACCCCTACTAAACACAACAAAAAATTTTGGTGGCAGCGGTCGGATGCCCAAAATCCCCTACTACAGAAGACTCGGGGATTATCCAAAGTTCCCCTACCAAAGAGAGACTGGTGAAATTATCCACGAAGGACATCCCGATTAAGCGGAATCTGAAAATCCTCTGCAAATCTGAAAAGACTGGTGCGGATCCTAACACGCAGACTGATGAAATAATTCTGCAGAAGGAAAAAATTTTGCAACAAAAGTAAAAGCAGAATTTCTTTTAAAGCGTATTCCGGGGCTAACACCGGAAAGTGATTTAAATATTTTAAATTTTTTAAAAAAAGCGTATACCGGGGCTGACACCGGAAAGTAAGTAAAACTTTTACAAGCGTTGCCTGGGGCTTAGACACCGGCGATAGAAAAAGCAAAGTGTTAATTGTATGACGACCACGAGTCCCATGGAGAAGCAGGAAAATTTGTCCCGCATAACACTAGGAGCACAACACCAGGACCAAGCAGCTAGATCCAGCAGCGAAGACAGCAGCGGTAACACCAACAGGAGAAAGCTGAACCACGCACCAGGAAAATAAGGTAAAAGATTTCATTTCTTAAATATATAGTGGAAAATTTTATGAGGCTAAGAGAGCTCCCCAAAGTGATAAATGTAACTTCTTAGAAACAAAAAGTGAACTCAAATTAAATTCAGTTTTGTCATTTTTGTCTTGGTGATTGGCTCCCAAATAAATAAATTTTTAAAAAGTTTTGAAATTGTTAACAAAAAGGGGATGCCAAGAATAAATTGAATATTTATTTTAATTGTTCTTTTTACACGGGGATAAAGAATAAACCCCCAAGCCGAAAATTTTTTAATTTAAATTTGTGAAAAATATATATACAGGCACAAGTGCCCAAAGTGACAAACAAGAAAATAAAAGAATTTTTTACAAAACTTTTTAAAAAAGACAAGTACCCACTTATTTTTACAACTATTTAGGCTTGTAGAAAATTTTTAAATACATCCTTCTTAAACGCATTTTTTAAAAAAACAAAAAAAAACATATTTTTAACAAATTTTCAAAAAATTTTACACACATACATATACACATTTTTTAAAATTTCAACATTTTATTCTTCAAAAGGGGACAAAATAAAAACCCCATACAAAAATAAACTATAAATTAGATTTTTATTTTTTGATTTTTGATATATTTGAATTTACTATACACATACATATATACATATATTTCCTGAAATTATTTCAACTTTTTGGGGAAGATTTTTCTTACGTGATAAGCTGAACAATAATGAACAAAATTTAAATCCTTGGTCTTTGTCCTTAGCGTCTTTTTTGGAAAGTTTTCTTTAGGTCGAATTTTTCCTCTGAATCATCTGCGACTTTTGAAAATCTATTCTGGGATATTTTTCTCTCGACAGTTTAGACACTTTTTCCATAGGGCGAAAGGGTTGATTTCTTTCACTTTGAACAGAACAAACATCCTCATATAGGATCGAATTTAAACGAGTTTGCAGAAGCTTTTTCGTCTTGTGTTTTCTTCTTGTTAGGAACGATGAAGATCTCATCTCTTTGTTCTCTACCCCTTTTCACCATCATTTGGGAAGGTCTGTTTCACAAATATGTCGTGAGCGACAAAAATAAACCGGGTACGCGTTCGCAGAGACCTGAGCCCGAGCTCATACAAAATCGCGAGGACGAAATATCGGAAACCGTACGTATGGAAACACGCGAACAGAGTTCTAGAATGAACTTACCAATAGGATTAATTGACATACTGGGACTCGTGAGGATATTTAACGGTAATCCTGACGAATTAGAGGGTTTCGTCTCTTGTGGAGACATTTTGTTCTCACAAGCACAAGATGACAATCAGAAGTCCTTTATTCTAAGGGTGGTCAAAACCAGATTGCAGAGACCGGCGCGTGATTGTATCAGGCATAAAATCATTTCTACCTGGGAAGATCTTGTTTCAGAATTAGAGGGAGAATTTAAAGCTCTCATCTCTAGGTCTGCTGCCCAAAATAACTTAGTGGCAACAAAACAAGATAGCAAGGAGGGTGTGAAAGACTTTTCAAATAGACTCACACATCACCTGCATGAATTGGACAGCGCCACATACGCTAGTTCACCTGAGCCTGCAGTCAGAAGTTATCTTCTGGCTGAGAATCAGAGACTCGCGTTGAATACGTTTGAGGATGGGATACGAAATTCCAGCCTCAGAATCTTGGTGAAGTCTCACAACGCCCCAAATTTAAAAGCAGCCATCAGCTACGCTTTAGAACAATCTCGAAGATTAGGTAACGATAACTCAATGCTAACTTCCAATAACAATTTTAGGAGAAATAACCAACAAATTGTTTGCCAAACATGCAACAAGAGGGGACATACTTCTGCGACTTGCTATCGCAACACTAATTTTCCTAATTTCGTCCCCCAACGCATTAAGACTGAGGCTGAACGTCTCCAATGCACATACTGTCGAAAGTATAATCACACTCAGGCAGAGTGCAGAACCAGGTTAGCTCATATGCGAAACCAGGACCAACATTCGACGAGTCGTAATCCCTTTAAAACTCATCCTAACCAATCCAATCAATCTCAAAATAGGACAATAACAAACTCGCCCCGCATTGAAAATCGTAATACCCGACAAAATCAAAATATTAACAGGGTATCCAATCAACAACAGGGAAACGAACTCACTCGGGCAGCGAGCAACGGCAATCCTTCTCGAGTTCAGACAATCGCCGATATACACCCCATCCCGATGTAAATTTTCAAATGCGCGTATTTTTCTGCCCTGAATTTAAGGAGCCAGTAATACGTGTAAAATTTAATCCATCGGATAAACAATACTCGACTTTCCTTATCGATACAGGCGCCGACATCAGCCTGATCAAATTAGATAATCTTTATATTGAACAATCTGTAGAAAATTCAGACCCAGTGACTATATCCACCATTGCTGGGAAAACGGTCAGCACATGCGGAAAGGTATTGGGGGAGTTCGAATTCAGAACTGATAGGCACTCCATACCCTTTAAGCATAATCTATTTGTAGTGGGAAGCAACGTAGACTTCCAACACGATGGCATACTGGGAAGCGATTTCCTTACGAAGCACCAGTGCCACATTAACTTTGAAAAGGGATTCCTTAAATTCGCTGTAAAGAAGAGAACTATGGTAGAACTCGAGCAGCCTTTAGGGAACAAAAATGAGGTCAAGGAAAATATTCAGAAGGCCACGCCTTACGAGGTATCTTCCACGGATAATACAGGCATTCTTGAAAAATTGGATAACACCGTTCGTGAGTCAACATCCGAATCCGTTTGTCTACGGGCCGGATCTGATGCTGTGACAAACACAACGAAACCAACCACCCTTGAATCTTCCTCTCCCCATTTAAGTAAAGTTTGTGGTAACAGAAAAGGGAAGGAAACTGCCGAAAAACTGAGTTCAGGAAAACATGAACCTGAAACTCTAATACCGTCAGTAAATTTAAAACGAAACACCACGGTCGACTACATAAAATTGCATTCACGATCTCAACAAATAATGGAGATTCCCTTTAAAGAAAAATCCAGTCAAGAACTGATTATTAAAAAATCCGAGATCATGCCAGGGATATATCTGGGTAATAGTTTGACAACACCACAGGACAACAAAATAAAGGTATTATTAATGAACACATTAGACACCGATCAAGAAGTACGCACCAACGACATAGAAGTCGAATGGGAAGATCTGGATGACTACAATGTGTTACAGGCGGATGAAACTAAGAACTTTCTAAAAAATAGGCTTGAACGGCTAGAATCACTCCTAGAGTTGCGTCATTGTAACCAGGAGGAAAAGATATCTATCCTAGACATCTGCCGCAGATTTAACGATCTCTTTTACTTAGAGGGCGACCATCTCACACACACTGACGCCATAGAGCATCAGATCATCACTGAAGAAGGAAAGCCCCCACTTTACATAAGACCATATCGCCTCCCAGATATCTCGAAGCAAGAAATCCACAAACAAGTGAATGAAATGCTTCAGGATGGCGTGGTACAACCAAGTTTCAGTCCTTGGAATTCCCCTCTCTTACTAGTACCCAAGAAGGCAGGACCTGATGGGACAAAACGGTGGAGAGTGGTTGTCGACTTTAGAGCCTTAAATAAAATAACAGTCGGAGATGCATATCCATTGCCCAATATTACAGATATTTTGGACCAGCTAGGTAAAGCTAAATATTTTAGCACATTAGACTTAGCAAATGGTTTTCACCAAATACGCATGGACAATAGAGACAAGGCAAAAACAGCGTTTAGCACACCCTTCGGACATTACGAATATAATCGAATGCCCTTCGGACTTAAAAACGCACCCGCCACATTCCAAAGGCTTATGAATAATGTAGTCATGGGTCTCCAAGGAATAGAATGTTTCGTCTATGTAGATGATATTGTAATTTACGGATACGATCTGAACGATCACAATTCCCGACTTACCAGAGTTTTCGAGCGATTACAAGGCACAATCTGAAAATACAACCAGAAAAGTGTCACTTCATAAGGAAAGAGCTCACCTACTTAGGGCATGTTATTTCAAAGGAAGGTATAAAACCAGATCCAGAAAAAACTAAAGCGGTGAAAACGTTTCCAACGCCCAAGAAACAAAAAGATGTAAAATCTTTTCTCGGTTTTGTAGGCTACTATAGAAAATGTATCCCTAATTTCGCCGAACTGGCAAAACCTTTAAGCAGATTGCTCAGGAAGAATGTTCCATTTTATTGGGATGCCTTTTGTGACGAGGCATTCACAACTCTAAAAAGAAAGGTTATTACCCCACCAATACTGGCTTATCCAGACTTTAACCGGGAGTTTATAATAACTACGGATGCTAGCAATGTTGCGTTAGGAGCAGTGCTATCTCAAGGTACAATAGGACAAGATAAACCTATTGCTTTCGCTAGCCGAACTTTAAACGACGCAGAAACTCGATATACAACATCCGAAAAGGAATTATTGGCAATCGTTTTTGCACTAGCCCAGTTCCGACCATACGTTTACGGACGAAAATTTACTATAGTCACTGACCATAGCTCTCTACAGTGGCTTATAGGACGAAAAGATCCTACATCCAGACTTATGCGATGGAGAATTCTACTCGAAGAGTATGAGTACACAATCGTCCATAAAAAAGGAAAGCAAAATGCAAATGCTGATGCTCTCAGCCGTATAACAATGACTACCCCAGTCGATTCCATCAAAAATAATATCCTCGTCACCACACGAAGTAAAGCCAAACTCGAAGAAGATGTGGCTGCACAATCATACAAAGATACTACCAATCTTGTATGGCAAGAACAAACAGGGTCCATCTATACCAAGAAAAAACTTGGACTACGTATTATAATCCTCCCATTGATAGACTCTGCTGAGGAAGAAAACCTGGCAGGAAGAATCCCAAACTTCACCAAGCCAGACGTAGGTAAAATTACGCTTCATGAGCAAGATGGGTTATGCGCCATCACATTGCCATTGCCTTTCAGAAACCTAAGCGACCAGGAAACCGCTAAGAGTTCCCTTATTGATCTGAAGAAGATTTGCGAAGACCGGAATTTCAATTCCATTGGAATTTTAGTCCCCTTCATAGAAAACGAATCAAAAGTAACACTTAATAACCTGCTAAAAGAAACTTTTGCTCACCTCAACGTGACAATGTACGTTTTCTCCAATAAAAAGAAGCTTCCAACAGATCCTAACGAAATACAAAAGTTACTCGCGGAATACCACAACTCACCTTTCGGCGGACACCAAGGAGCCACCCGAACAATCAATAGATTGAAGCAAAAATATTACTGGCGCACAATGACCGCTGACGTCGCGGCGTATATTCGAAAATGTGCTTCCTGCCAGATAAACAAAAGTGGAAGGAATCCTAGAATTCCTATGAAGATAACCACAACAAGCTCAAAACCTTTCGAAAGAATTGCTTTAGATATAGTAGGACCATTACCAGTCAGCTATAATGGAAATAAATACCTACTAACGTTTCAAGACGATTTGACTAAATTTTCAGGAGCTTACGCACTGGCCAGCGCCGAAACCAAGGACGTGGCCAGAATTTTCGTTGAAAATATCGTCTGCCAGCACGGCATACCATCTTCTCTATTAACTGACCGAGGTGCTAATTTTCTCAGCGCACTTTTTAAGGACATTTGTTCCTTACTTAAAATGAGAAAACTCAATACAGCACCCTACCATCCACAAACGAATGGAGCACTAGAACGGAGCCATAGAACTCTGGTGGAATACCTCCGCCACTATGTAAACCAGGATCCTCTCACTTGGGACACCTGGATACCTGACGCAATGTTTGTGTACAATACTACACCCCACAGTAATACAGGCTACACGCCGCATGAATTACTATATGGTTTCCCAGCCGAAATACCCAGTTCTCTCAGACAAAACCCCGAAAGCTCTTATAACTACGACTGTGGCGATTCCGCCAGATCCCACGGCTCGCCTTCCTGAAAAAACCCCCATAACCATAACCCGGGTCTGCACCAGCTTTCGCTAATGCAATTCGCATTAGCATCTTAGATGCTTCACGCATCAAACAGACCCAATTATTATAACCCTAAAATCCCTATAAAGAAAACTTACCTTCATGCATCCCTTCGCATACAATTTTTCATAAGATTTCTTTGTTTGCTTATTTGGTATTCTGAACCAATTCGGTACCAGACAAATACCATAAATATCGCGCCGTCTATTTTCACAGCCGCGCCATATACCTTTTCATATACATTGCCTGGCCACCTTTTTTGTTTGTCTTACCAACAAACAACCCAAGCAGCTGCATATAATTAGCGCAATAGACGCTGAAACCAAATTCTCCAGCATTTCCTAATGCAAATATGAACCCGGTTTCTATTGCAGCCTGAGATGCCATAAACATTCAATTTGCTTTTAGCACCTTTTTCTCCTAACGTCGAAAATAGCGACGAGGCATCGTGTAAACAATGACCCGCATTACCAACGGGCATTTGCTCATTTTCCCTATTGTCTTTGCCGCCTGCCTGTTTCGTCGTTCCACTGCACGTGTGAAACGCATCTATCTGAACGATCCCACACATACCACCATGACCTTTATTACGAGATCTGGTTTTCTTGTTCCCATAAGAGAGACTCTACGTTACACTTGTGGGAGATAAAACATATCCTTGGCAAGGATATATTCACACCCTTAAGAGAAGAGTTTTTCTCTCTCTTCATTTTTTTCCTTAGCGAAATCATCTCTGCATGAGATGACGATCGCTGAGTCTTATTCCATCCTCCGACCACGCCGGTCGCACGGGTCACTCCCGCTCTCCGCGCCACCAGCGGAGAAGCGTAAACAGTAACACGCGAATATATACCCGGAGTCGTGTGTGTTTTATTTTTCAACTCTAGGAAGTTTTAGTTTATTTTTCCACGTAAATTTTTCCGTGAATCTATGAAATAACGTAAATTTATTGATCCCAAATTGTTTATTATCGAAAACATATAGTGCGGCAAAAATCGGTATACAATAGTCTCTTTGATAAAACTATATCCTTAAGTTCATACGAAAGTGTTCAATAGTTTTTTGGTGAAAACAAATAAATCATACAAAAATGTAAAAGACAAACAATAAATAATTTATAAATTTTAAATAAAAACAAACTTTGTGCAACAAATCCATAGCCGTGTGTTTTGCTTTCGTTGATGTTTCCACTGCTTCCTCGTAATTGTTTAGTGCTCGTCGGTGGAACAATACATGATGGAGGAGGAAGTGAACCGTGTACCCATGCAGGTACTATACTTCCTCCCCACACGACCATTACGCAAACGAATTAAAAATGCGATTACAACATGGTTATCGTACAGCCAAGGGAATACTGATAGAGAAAAAACAAAAATCTAAGGTATACTACGACCAAAAAGTAGGCCGTAAGAAATTTAATGTTGGCGACAAGGTTCTATTAAAGAATCACTCAAGACCTAACAAACTAACCTCCCTGTGGAAAGGCCCCTACGAAATTGTAAAGATCCTATCCGAAGAAAATTCAATCCTCAAAATAGGAAAAGGAACTCGAATAGTCCACAACAATAATATAAAACTATTTGTGGACTAGGCAATCACGAATAAGAAACTCCAAAGAAAAATAAAAGTTGAAAAAAAAATGTATATATGTATAGATAACCTTAAAAAAGAAAAAAGAGAAATAAATAAATGCATACACGTATAGTAAACACAAAAAAAAAAAATTATAAACTAACACTGTACCAAAATACCACGATAATGTATTTAAAATTTGCGAAAAAATTTTCTATTCAAATAATTGTATACGAATAAAATAATTTTGTAAATAGTATACAACACTTTTAATACAAAAAAAAAAAAAGAAAAAAAAACAAACAAAACAAAAAAAAAATAAATATATAGATAAAAACAAATATTAACGCACTTAATAAAATAAGTTTATATCATGTTTTAAATAACCACCACTAACTTAAATAAATAAACAACAACAACAAAATTTTGTAATAATAATAAATAATCTTAGGTTATAAGAAAAAACACATTATATATATATGAAAAAACGAAAATACAAAAACAAAACTTACAAAACAGTGTTAAAATAAGAACTTCTAATATTTATATAAATTCAAAACAGTTTTCAACTAAGAAAATACTAAGAAAGTAAGAAAATTTTTATATAACAAAAAAAAAAAGAAAAGTTATAGAATTAAATTGTACGTCCAAATACATGGAAAAAATTATATAAATAAATAAACGCCCGACTAATAAGGACAATGAAAAAAAAAGAGAACAAAAATAATATATGTAAATAAATTTATACGAGTATATAAACAATGAAAATTCTATGTAATATACAAATTGTAAGAATAAACCATAAAAACCTTACTTATCTATGTATCTTGTTACAAATAGTACTTTATAAAAAAAAAAAAAACAAAAAAAAAAAAACGCAAAGTTAAATTTAATATAATGAATTCAAATACTTATGTAATTATAAAACATTCTACAATTAACCTTACACTCAGAAAAAAAAAGAAAATATTTTATTATATAACCATTGTGGAAACTTGAATACACGACCATAAATACGAATACATAAATATTAAGAAAAAAACAAAGAACAAAAATTACACATTTATAATAAATATTGTATACAAAAAGCTACTATGTTAGAAAATATCAGGCATATGTAACGGAATCACGATACCGTCATCCTTATTCCCAATCACACCATTTTCCAGAAAATTAATCTCATAAAGATCAATTTTCTTTTTTTCAAGGAGGGGAGGATGTAGTGCTCCAAAAAGCCCTACCATCTTTTTCCGCCATTCCTAATCCAAAATCCCAGCAATATTACCCTAAAACCCAAAATCCTATCAAAACCCACAAAAACCCAAACATAACCCAAAATTCGCAATAAACGAATCAAAATTCGTTTATCGCATAACATTTGCCCCCACGGCGAAGTTTAATCCAAAATCCGAATTAAAATTAAAATTCACGATAAACGAATCTAATATTCGTTTATTGTTCTATATTTGCTCCACAGCATCACCCAAATCCAAAATTCAGAGATTGTTATCTCTATCCTAAAAATTCCATTGAGTTAAACAAACAAAAACTCAAAAGCAGATACATTCACACATCTGCGTAATGGTTTCGTAAGAATTCAAGAAATTGATTTCTTATCTTGTGTAAACACAACATCTCGCTCGAAATATCCAAAAGATCGAGATTGTTGCACGAAAATGTGTATCTTTGAGATACAATTTTCGATTCCTTTTCCTTTATAAAGGAATGGTTTCGTGATCTCCGGGCCGCAGTCTAAATTCGTGTACAGTCCCTGGAGGAAGTACCCCAGGATAATCTTTGAGAAAATAATAAAAAACACATTCCAAAGGAAACAAGACGTGCTTTCATTTTTACCCAAAATGGGAGATACTACGATTAGACCACAGGACAGGATGAAATATCTTGGCGTCACTTATACCCCAAAAACGAATTTCATCAAAAATGTGAACCACATTCTCCAAAGGGGCCTCGGTCGGTCTAAGCAACTGCACAACATCTTGAAGTGGAGCAACAAAGTTGACACCAAAGTTAAGCTTAAGGAATATCATACGCCTTTCCCATATCGTCCTGCATATCTTCGGGCCAAATGGAAAGACTTCGACTTTTCGAAAGAAAAATCCTCAGAAGATGCACCAACCACTCTAGAAAGCCTGACGGTCGCCATTACCCAAACTCTCACCTATACGAAGGCGTCTCCATTATCCCTATCGACGAGTACTTGCTACAATTAGCATATAAGTACCTCGAAAGCATTCAGAGCAGCGAGAAACCACTTGTACGGGAGTCTTGCGTTCTTGAACCTCCACCCTCCCGATCTTTTCGGATCATCATCATCATCGGCACTACAACCGGGAAACGGTCTTGGCCTTATTTAGCAAGTCCTGAGGCTTGTCAAATGTTCCGTAATGATTTGTTTTTTCCGGGCAAGGTCATTAGTCTTGCGCCAGAGGCTCTCCAACGGGGAATCGAACCCCGGTCTCCCCCGTGACAGGCAGGTATACTAACCACTATACCATCGAGGAGCGGACCACCACAATTTCTGCTTCAGTACAAAACTGAAGAAAGCACCCTTCCCAACAACATTCTCCTCTATAATAGAGGATTCCTGGACCCATCCAATAGGTCTACCGCTAACACGGTACAAATACGCACGCACAGTACAAAACAGCAGAAACACACACACACGCACACCGACCAAAGCGCAGATTATCAGACGCCAAAGACGTGATCTGCGTTTACTACCGCACCCAAGACCCACCGGTCTTGTACGATTTCTTTCCCACCATCCCCCCATCCAAGTAGTTAGAGAACACGTGAACTAACTCTGTCCACACTATCCTCAGGTACCTCCTTCCCCTTTCTTTTCAGATATCTTGAGACCGAGCCCAACATCCTCACGGATGTGGGTGATTCTGGTTATCGCAAGATGAGCAGAAGCCAGGGACAAAGACACATTTCTCCTTGTCTCCCTAAAGTCGGCCTCTCGCCACTCCATTCGTGATCAGTTCGAATCCGGAGACCGAGACAATAGGCCAAAAACTTATAAATAAAAATAAATAAAATAACTGGAATCCACAAAAGGAAAAAATCGGCTTTTCATTTTAAACAGCCCACCAGCGACTTAGAAGGAAGCCATTGAACTAAGCTAAACGCATATTAAAAATATAATCCTACAAGCTCTTAAAACTTCATTAGCAGGGTAGCCTCAACTCATTGAATCTCTACATCAGCAAGGTACGCCAGTGGAGATTATCGAACCGAGTGAAATTCAATATATTACCTCTTAACGTTAGAGAACAAATCTAGTGTACATCCGGTGTGGTTGAATGTCACTTGCATGGTTGAAGTGAATCAATCGAATTCTGAATTGTAACAACTACATATTTGATAGTTAGAAGCCAGTGATCAAATGTTAGCGGCGTCTCAAATATGAAGGATATATGGAATTGGTGCCCAAACAGGTATCTAATGCTAAAATCAATTTTCTGTTGGAAAGAGCATATCTTGTCCGTGACGTAAAAAGAAAGCGGCTAAAGGCCTGTAGCACTCGCCCATTTCTATTATTTTATCGTTCATGATGCAAGAAACTTCTTTTCGTCTAAACATTCGTTGAAAGTGTATTTTTATACCACCAGATTCACGCTATGGAGATTCTAGCGCAATTTATCCTGTCTATTTCCTATCTGTAAATCGCATCACAATTGTTGCGCAACTGAAATAAATTAATGCTGTCTTCAAATATTTTTTCGATGATACGCTTTGGCTTCCTTTAAAAATTACATTCAGATATACGTATAGGCGCACGGGCTTCTCGATAGTATAGTGGTTAGTATACCCGCCTGTCACGCGGGAGACCGGGGTTCGATTCCCTGTCGGTGAGCCTCTGGCGCAAGACTAATGACCTTGTCCGGAAAAAACAAATCATTATGGAAAATTTAGCAAGCCTCAGGAGTTCCTAAATAAGACCAAGACCGGCTCCCGGTTGTAGTGCCGATGATGATGATAAGCACACGGAATCGTTCTTCAGCCGAACCACACAAGTTCTCCATGATCTGTATTTCTTCTCTATTTAATTTGCTGCCATTCAAGAGCAAAGTACTATGAAATTTGTCATTGTGGCACTTCTCCGTCATTTTAACTTACTTTTTCTATCTTACTTATAATCACTATTCCTTCACCACGTTCAAGCTCAGCAAAATATATTTTAGGGTTGAATTATTTTATTCAGAATATATTTTAATGACAATGAAGTTGCAAAGAGTTGAAGAACATTTCGTATTTTTAATTATTATTAATCGGGCCTTTATGTCCACCATACAATTCAATGATCACAATCGCTTTACAGTAAATGGACTCCTATTGGAAGTATCCTTCACATTTCACAGCTAATGAATTGTTCCAAATGCACTTAGCGCCGTCATGTTTACAATTTAAAGGACGTTAACCATATCACAAATCCAACTCAGATTTGTTGTTAATTTTTTTGTTTGTTTCTCTTTTTATTTGAATTTCGCACTTCCCCACACTCCCAGTTGTAATTGCCTGACAACAAACCAACACTCTAAACCATATTCGCTTCGACAACAGCTTTTTAAGCGCACCCCCATGACGTCGAACGTTGTATAGTAAGGGCGCTTACAAGGACCTTTACAACCATTGATTGCAGTCACCGAATTGCGGTTTCATGTACACCGTGAGTAATTAGCTATCTACGTATTCCACACTACCTACCCCACTCGAACACCTCTTGTCGGGTGTTTTAATTTGTTAACACAACTTCAAATTAAGGACCTGCCGCGTTCAGAGATTGCGCTTACACTGATTGCTTTCTACTGACAGACCGGCTTATCTAAATAAGCAGTTAAGTTCCCTATAAATCGGACGTTATACGGTTTTTGAGGCTCTTCGTGGCCATGGTGGTTGGTGTTGTGGATGACGCTCTGCAATGAGGCACCTTATAATCTAGAAATAAAATCGATGTTTTATTTGAACATGAACGTAATTAAATTTCATGACTCTCAATGGCGCAATGGGGCCACTTTATAGTTTGCTTGAATGGACAAAGGTTAACAATACTGTTTGTATAGATCCACTCATACACGTTTTATTTTCAAAACATGCCAGATTAAAATGCTTGGATAGTTTTTCGAACTTTGTATCTCAATCTATCTATCAATTTACTGGTTGTCGTTCAAAATACTGAATGGTATATATTCAAAAATAGTACTTAAATATAATGAATAGTTTTTGTCTAATACTAGGTTAAACGTTGCCTAAATTACTGTCTTGAAAGGTTATTACTGAATGCAGCTTTTCTATTGTTAGGATTTAAATTAGTAAGGAATTTAAATAACAAAATAATTAAATAAATGAATCTGTTATATCAAATAATTTTCGCCGCGTAACAAAAAATTCTTTGCTTGGAGGCTATTAAAACTAATCCAAGCTTCAAAATGGGATTTGTCCACCCGACTCAAATGTACAAATCAGAATATAACTAAGAAATTATTGTACCAACCACGACTAATTTCCACAGAAAGAATTGTGACCAATATAATAGCGATTTCCCGATAAAGGAGATTGCGGCCTTGCTTGTGGCACATTTTAATCGGTATACATAGGGAAGATCTCTATATTATTCGACTCATTTGTTAATAAAATATTGCCCTTATATTTTAGTGCAAGAATATCCCGAGCGAACTCACTTGTGTTAATATTGATTAGCCCCATCATTCAGTTGCAACGGAATATTTCGTT
Organism: Microdon myrmicae; assembly: GCA_963931805.1. Classification (NCBI taxonomy): domain Eukaryota; kingdom Metazoa; phylum Arthropoda; class Insecta; order Diptera; family Syrphidae; genus Microdon; species Microdon myrmicae. The sequence continues at coordinate 18,875,069 of OZ007497.1, forward strand.
GAGGTATTTGTAGTGCTTTGAAAAACCTTACCATCTCTTTCGCCTACACATACAAATTCATTCTCCCGATCTAGCAAAATTCCTGGTAAACGAATCAAATGTTTGCTTATCGCCCATACACCCAATTCTCCATAAACCCCAAATTAAATCAAACGCATAGTAAATTGAACCAGGTGTTCAATTACCATACACAAACAAAACCCTAATCCCAGTGCATATCTTCATATGCACTGCATATCCCAAATTTCCAGGAATTCGCTTAACCGAACTCCTACCACAACTTCCTAGTACTCGACACCAGCCACAGTACTTTTTCAAGATTTTGCCTACATTTCAACGCATCCACGATGTAAAATCTCGATTAGATTCTGTTTATAAAGTGGCATGCATCGTCATCTCGCGCGTCAGTATCTCAAGATCAAGTATCCCTGGAGGAAGTACCCCAGAAGAACAATTTAATAAAATTGAATAAAAGTTAATTTAATGAAATGGCTGCTCCAACACGGGCGAGAACTGGTGAGTAGATCCATGGCACACCTACAAAAACACACTTTTCAGCTTGGCCATTTCCTAGCATCGCCTGCCCCAAGAAAGCTAGCGGAGGCCGTTGGGGTTGCTCTGCGCAGGGACCCTATTCTACGAACAATCGGTCGCTACTCTTCCCGGTTAATTCCGGAGGCATGGCAGCGACCGCAACGAGCCTTCTTAGGAGCGATCTATTAAAGAGACCCTCGTCCTTTTAAGGACAAGGAGAACCCCTCCCTGAGAGCTAGGCTACTACATGTTCATGGTTTTGATGATGTTTATGACGAAAAAATGTCATCACACGTGAAAAATACACACGACCGACAATGACCGACCACGACCTTTCTTGGTTGGAAATAAAACAAACGGGGCTGCAAAATATAATTATAATTCCGAACAACTTATGAACTGGTAAACTGATAATCATCGGTGAATGTTCTATTTATTTTCTTTACAAATTGATGCAGATAACAATTTTTTAAGAAGGAATTCAATTGACGTTGCTCTGCAAGTAGGATTTTAGAAAATCCACAGACCTAGGCTGGCTTGTCGTAATAAGCGACTAAAAACCAAATGATGAATGAGCCTCCACCAGTTTACTGCCTCGTGAAATATCACCCCATGAAGCTATAAAGTCCATGAAGTGATCTACCGAATATTGGCTCATGGCTCGTAGCCCGTCATGCTATGCGTTGCAAAAAGGCATAACATGAGATGAAAAATTTCTAAAGTAAACTGGTCCCCTATTCGTATCTCCGAGGTGGATCATCTCCAGGGGAACTTCATGCAACAATTTTGTAAGAAACCCAATTATAAGGAACTCGTTTCTACGGAATCAGATCCGCTTACGAAACACTGGTAATTTCCAACCATTGTAATAATCGCATTTTTCAACATCAGAGGCAACTGTTTCAAAAATACGAATGGAAACCAGTACTTACAAACAACGACACTTGATATCCCAACCCTAACCGAGACTCAGATTGACTCGTCAAGTCAGCATTTTCGTCACCTAGGATACGACTTACATTCGAGATTTCGTTTTAAGTTTAGTAAAGGGTAGTTGATAATAACAACTCATCTTCTACACGTAGCATTGGACTAATGTGTTGAGGTATTTGTAAAGTTAAATTCTAAACCGAACCACTAATGGGTGATCTTTGCCCACCTGGTCTGGTGAGAATATTGCTTCCACAAGCATAGGTAGTTACGTTGATATCCTTCGATAAATCGGGGTAAATTATTAGAGGATGTGACACAAAACTATTCTGCCCAGGGAAACTTCACATCCTTCCGAGTCAATTTAGTTAGTGGTCATATTATTTACAAAACCTGGAGTATACATTTTCGACAGTAATTTGTCATCCCCAGAAATGATTGGAGCTGTCGGACTGTTCGATGTTTTAGAAAATTCCGCACGCTGGCTGTGGTTTCCGAATTTAGTAGTGTTAGCTTGTGTGAACATATATTCACCAGGTATATCACCTTTCCTCCTATACAAAACGTTCCAAGCCCCGGAGACTACTGAGTACGTAATTCATCAGTCGCTTAAAAGTGGCTGAAGCTATGTGGGGGTTCTTTAAGGATCGCCCGAAGAACCACCCATCGCCCTAACCCAACTCCCCTTTCCCAACCGCGATGCCATTACCTACCGTAGGCTCTTACCTGCATATGAGCAATCCAAAGCTCTTCCCCAATCATTTCTCACCTGAAAAATAAGCCCACGGCAATATCATTATCTTGCCACGGCATCAACCAATACATACCGACCAAACCACTTTGGTTCATCTTACGTGAATCATTTAGGAACCTGATCGGTTCCTCTGGGCGGCAACATGTCAATCAAACATACACCAATCCTCCCGTGTCTTCTTGTTCCAACAATCCGTTGGTCCAAAAAGACACGTCGGGCAACTTGCTTGCTTGCACATCTGCAAGCCAAATTTCCGATGATCGATCGCGTAAGCCGATAACCGATCATCGAGCTGGACACGACCATAATTGTTGTTCAAACAATCATGCCAATGATCAGGTCGCACGGTATATTTCTCTAAAACAAGCATGCACCATCCATCCTAGTCCCTTGCCATCGTGGGCGAAGTTTCGGTTGACTTAACGTCAACAGAAAAATCGATCATCTATCGTTTACGATGGCAATATAGCCAGCTTCCGTACACGATCATCTATTTGATCAGCTGCGTATTTGGATTTTCTTTTGTGCACCCTTCGCATCGTCGTTTGTCCTGGCTTCCAGCGAATGGGTTTTCAACCAGACCTGTACGGTCACCAGGGAAATTCTTCCAACAAAACTCAAATCGATCGTTCATTGGTCGTCACCAAAGAAAAGATCGGACTTGCTCCTCACACATCGGTGGAAATCCACCCCCGGTTGCGACTGGTGGTAGGTTCCGGACAACATCTTCGGAGAGTCAGATTTCAATCCCCATAACGGACGGTCGCACATTTTAACGTTAATTTTCATCCCTCGCCGCGTTACAAGGAATCAGTTTTTAACCACGATCAAGATACACGAGTTCTGAGTGCGAGCTAGCGCCTAGTGTTTTTAGTTATTGAGTTGATAAATCCGTTCGGTTTCTTTTTAAAGTGAAATTGGTACGATACTTTTGGCGATCCTGAACGAGTTGCAGGTGTTCATCGCCAAAGGATTATGCGAACTTAGTTGTGAACAGTTCTGAGTTAGTGAACACTAGTACAAAATAAGACTTCCTGGAGTTTTGTTGTGAACCATTTTTCTAAGCAAGTAAACACCCGATATTGTTATCTTTCAGTTCTATGCGCATGTGCTGATGCCTAACATAAATAAAATAAAGAATACTTAATCAACTAAATAACTTACGTGACTTTTCATTTTGCTGTTTGCGTCTCCGATTGTGCTCTCATTCAGTTTACGAAAATCCACTGAGATTCGCAATCTCTTTTTCACATCTGGTCCTGCTTTCTTTCGGACTACGAAATGTGGTGAATTCCAAGGACTTTTGCTCGATTGCATTACCGCATTGTTTAACAGTTGTTCCATATGGTATTTATGTCGTGCTCTGAAAGGCTCTACCATCTCCTTCCCCCACACATACATCCATATCCCTACACCCAAACATAGATTCCTGATAAACGAATCATTTGTTCGTTTATCGCCCATACAGCCAATTCCCCATAATCCTTACACCTAAACTTAACTTCAAACAAATCCATCATCCACTCATTCACAAATCTATTCTTCCGATCAAACAAAATTCTTGATAAACGATTCAAATGTTCCCATACAACAAATTCCCCATAATCCTCAATTTAAAACAAACGCACGGTAAGTGGAACCAGATATCCAATCACCATACACTAATCCCAGTGCATATCTTCATATGCCCTGCATATCCTAAATTTCCAGGGATTCGCTTAACCGACTCCAGCCGAAGTACTTTTCGAGATTTTGCTTACGTTTCGATGCACCCGCGATGTAAAATCGCGATAAGATTTTGTATATAAAGGGGTATGCATCATGATCTCGACAAGCAGTATCACAAAATCAATATCCCTGAGGTAGTATCCCAGGATAACAAATCTAAGTGTATACGTAAAATAGAGTAGTCGTTTTAAATAGTAAATAGAGGCGAGAACATCTTGCTGACAATTCGTGAGTAGAGTCGTGGTATACCCACAAAACATTCTTCTAGCTTTGCCGTTTCCGAGCATCACTTCTCCACGGAAATGTCACCTCCTCTATCAGTTTACCTCGGTTTCTCGAAAGCTTTCAACGGAACTACCCATGCTTGTGGGGAAGCCTTAGGAGCTGTGTTTTCACAACTTCAGGTGGGCAAACACCGCCCAATACATTGGTTCTCACTTTTGTTGTGGTTCTAGCCACCAGCGTTCTTTTCACCATCGTGAACACAATCTCCAAAGGTTGTGGACGTCGATTGGACCGTAAGAAAGCAACCTGTCCGGTTGGAATACCCACAATGATCCTTATAAGGTATAGATATGGAACTGTCGCCGGTTTTTAGCATATTTTAGACACAGCAAACCGTTTCTATCTGCTGGAAGACGGTTGAAATATAACCAATCCTACAAAGGAAGAAAATGTTTCTCCCACAAAATTATCAGCCTTACTGTCGAAATAGAATATGGGTAAGGAAACGGTCAATAATACCGAATTGATTAAATATTTGTAGTCCTATGGACTCCTAAATGACCGCCAATACGGAGTCCGGGGCAGACCATCCACGATCGTTGTGACTGATATCTGAATATCTCCAATTGAAAAACACGGTGAATCAGGAGCAGGGTATTATACAACATTTACAATCATCGGTTCCACAGCTGATGATGAATGGGCAGGCCCTCGAATCTGGGGAAAACATGAGATTGCTCGGCGTCACGGTCTGTGGGAATGTATCGTGGGACAAACACCAAAACTCGCAACAAACCGAGTCAACCGTCATCTGGACGAGCTGTATCAGTATTACAGTCGATGGAAAATTCGACTTAACCCATCCAAAGCAGTAGCTATAATTCTGAGTAGTAAGCACTCCCAACCTACTTCTCGATATTCACAGAATATCCGAATACAAATAGGAGGTACTACGATTAGACCACAGTGTTGTATTCCAGAATACTACCCTTATTAAATTTAACACTGAATCTCCTAACACATCCTTAAAAACTTCACTTAACATATATTACATTCTCATTTAATACATACCATTCATAAACATTCACAATATTACCAGTTACAGCACACTTAATAACCTGCACCTTTTTATTTATTGAAAACATAGCTACTTGGATTTTCGTCCGAATTGAATGTGAAAAGTCACAGAAGAAAAAACAGAATAGAGAAAAAAAGTGCAGTTGATATTTGTCAGCCGTAAAGAAAGGTTGAGAATGATTTGTTATGGAGCAGCTAGCGTCGCAATAACATATTAAGTTTATTAATTATTAACTTTAAATAATTGTTTGTTATTGTTGTTTAAATAATAATTAGCGCTAAAGCAGATTTCGGCTTGATTGACTTTGTAAATAAACAGAATAGTCGCAATTGGGAAATCTTAAAAGCCAGTTGTACGTGAATTATAAGTGAGTTGTTTTTGGAAAATCATAACAGTCAATCAAAAAAATAAAAGGTCCACGCTCTTCCCTCACACCGAGGAAGCACGGCGTTCGGACCTCAACAACAGGACAGGATGAAATATCTTGGGGTCATATATACCTCAAAAATTAATTTCATCAAACATGTGACCCACAATCTTCAAAGGGGCCTCGGTCGGTCTAAGCAACTGCACAACATCTTGAAGTGGAGCAAGAAAGTTGACACCAAAGTTAAGCTTAAGGAATATCGTACGCTTTTCGCATATCGTCCTGCATATCTTCGGGCCAAATGGAAAGACCGAGTTTTCCAAAGAAAAATCCTCAGAAGATGCACCAACCACTCTAGAAAGCCTGACGGTCACCATTACCCGAACTCTCACCTATACGAAGGTGCCTCGATTATCCCTATCGACGAGTACTTGCTACAATTAGCATATAAGTACCTCGAAAGCATTCAGAGCAGCGAGAAACCACTTGTACGGGAGTCTTGCGCTGTTGACCCTTCTCTCTCTCTTGATCTCTTCGGATCAGCCCACCACAATTTCTTCTTCGGTACAAAACTGAAGAAAGCACCCTCCCCAACAACATTCTCCTCTATAATAGAGGATTCCTGTACCCATCCCGTAGGGTCTACCCCTGACACACTAAAAACACGCACGCACAGTACAAGACAGCCCAAGCACACACACACACACACACACACACACACACACACACACACACACACACACACACACACATACCGACCAAAACGCAGATTATCAGATGCCAAAGACGTGATCTGCGTTTACTACCGTACTCAAGGTCCACCGGTCTTGTACGATTTCTTTCCCACCACCCCGCAATCCAAGTAGTTAGAGAACGCTTGAACTAACCCTGTCCACGCTATCCTTAAATACATCCGTCCCCCTTTCTTTTCAGATATGTTGAGACCGAGCCCAACATCCTCACGGATGTGGGTGATTCTGGTTATCGCAAGGTGACCAGAAGCCAGAGACAAGATGAAGGACACATTTGTCCTTGTCTCCCTAAAGTCGGCCTCTCGCCACCCCTTTTTTTTTTTTTTTTTTGATTCGGGGATCAGTCTCAGTTGGCGCCCAAGGAACAAGGACGCTAAGAGTAAATGAAAATTCAATTTAATAAGTAACAGCAAGTCTCTAAACACCAAACCCGATATTTATAGAAGAAATAAGTAAACAACTCAAAAAAAAAACCTTTTTAATTTTACCGGATTGCATCACAAACGCGGATAATACGCGTATCATTAAGTAGCGCGAACGGTCAATTCAAAAGGACGATCAACCCAAGTAGTACTGTACTCCGTATATTCCTCGTTTTCATAAAAACAAAATTATATAATAATATTAATAATGATAATAATTATAATAAATAATTACCTGTTATTGCTTAAAATCGAATTCCCTCTGTTGCTGATGACAAGATGTTAATTTTTTCTTTTTCGTAAGACCTATATCTTCTAAGAACATAAAATGCTTGACACAATGAGCAGCCTCAACACGATATAGCGATTGTCATTTTTTGCCCATCTGAATTAACGACAAAATTACAGTGCCTTTAACCACCTCAGAAAAACCCCATTGTATACGGTGGGGAGGAGATCAGTACGTGTATAGTCGAAGTCAACGCAATTTCGATTGTTATTTGTAGAATTCACGCTGATCTCAATTGGAGCGATCAGTTATTTAACTTTGCAAAATATACGGATATGTTTGTGGTTAGTTAAGAGATGCAGGAAATATTAATTATTCAACTCATTGTAGCCAAATTTATAACATATAGCGTTTGAAATAATAGTGAAGGAGAGCGTGTGATTCGAACTGACGCTATGACAGTTTGAATCATCAAAAATTGTACCTAAGCGTTACCCATCAGGCTACTGACCGTGTTTAGGATTTGATTTTTAAACTCGACTATACTCCACTGATGTTAATTATTTTTGTTATCGCTATGGTATACGGTTCTGATTTATTTTCTTATTCGATTTTTCGTTCGGTTCTCTTCACTATTTTGCTTGTGAATTGTGTGTGTATCTGTTAGAATCGCTACACCACCCCCTTCCCAGTAACTTCGTTACGATCAGATTCGGTGCGAACGACGAGCGACCGAGAGAATGTCGGAGCAAGCGAGTGTGCTCTATGCAGAAGTCATGATTGCGTGTGTGAAGTTCTATTTACTACGGGGAGTGTGTGCTGCGTGTACAGATCACGTCGGGGTCACCACTTATAGCGTTTAAAATAATAGTGAAGAAGAACGTATGATTCGAACTGACGCTATGACAGTTTGAATCACCAAAAATTGTACCTAAGCGCTACCCAGCAGGCTGCTGACCGTGTTTAGAATTTGATTTTTAAACTCGACTATACTCCACTGATGTGAATTATTTTGGTTATCGCTATGGTATACGGTTCTGATGTATTTTATTGTTCGATTTTTCGTTCGGTGCTCTTCACTATTTTGCTTGTGAATTGTGTGTGTATCTGTTAGAATCGCCACAATGTATTTCCGAAAACTGGGTATCAATTGTAGCCGAACAACGGACTTAACCTGTACAATACTGTATACAAAATAAACAATGCTAGTTATTGTGGGTTCGGACGCAAGTCATTTAGTAGCATCAATCGAACGTAGAAGTCACGTATCAAGTCATTCTCTTTTCAGTAGGTTTCACAGTGCTTGATTAACTGAACTTGATATTTTTACAGAATTAGTGTCAGTCATAAAGTGCTTCAAACATACATTACGCTGTAGTGCTCCACGAAGAACCACCCACAATTCCAACCCCAACTCCCGTCAGCAGCCCGCAGTCACCTGCAAATATTTCCTTCCAAAGGACATTCTTTCATGCACATGCATCACACCCTGAAAATAATTCGGTTAAAAGTAACCGCCATCAATCAGGAAACCTTATCGGCACCCCTGTCAGCCAGCGTAGCCCGCCACACGCGTGCGCAGCAGATTTTCCTGGCTTATCCACATTCACGGCAGCCTTTTGTCCAACAGACAAAAGCAGTTTCCGCATCTCGCGTCTACCCATCAAAAACCGAATTCTCCAGCGTGTAAGTATACACACAAAAGAATTCGACCCTTTCCGCCCGCATAGATACCTCTCAACATGGTCACCAAAAGAGAAACGTCGCTTTCTCTCAAAGAACAAAATCTCACCCCTAGCCGAGAGTGGACTCTGCACAAGTCACCAGTCGAATTTTACCATCAGCGGAGTGCGCACGAAGGGGGAGTCGAGTGTCAACCGGGCAACAAAAACTCGATAAATAGTTAATAAGTACGGAGTGATTTCTCTGGTGCAAGACTAATGACCTTGCCCGAAAAAAAAAAAAACAAATCATTATGTAAAATTTAACAAGCCTCAGGACTTACTAAATAAGGCTAAGAGCGGTTCCCGGTTGTAGTGCCGATGATGGTGATGATGGTGATTTAATAAGTTCTACCACTGTGTTATCTTTGCTAGTTTCCTGTTGTGTTATGCAAACCTATTAAATTATACGCTCGTTCGGTCAAGATAAAAACAAAATTTCTACTATTGTAATTACTCCACTGAAGGTCCATGCTGTTACAATCTTCACAACTTTCTCCAAAATGATCCGCTTGTTATTGGCTGTCACAATTAGTGTTTTATTAAAGTGTTCAATAAAATAAACTGAATTAAGACTTAAGGTTTATTCCACTTGTTAACCGAATAACCTTTTACATCATAAATTTATAAACAAAATAAAAATAAAAAATCGTATTCAAACAAATCAGTGTGTTTTATTTTATGAAGTGCGGTGGGATATTAGCGAACTCGCACCCATGCTGGCACATCAACTAATATAACCCCACATCCCCCCCCCCCCCCATCGTTGCACCTTCTTCCATAACTCCATCCATATCCCCAAATCAACATTGAATCCAATGTTGACCAAATTGAATCAAACGTTCAATTGTCGCATTGATTCAATTGCCAGAAATTCTTAAAGCATATGCAATCATATGCACTGTATATTCAATTATAAATTTCCAAAATCACTAAACTTAATGTGCGGACCTGATGCCCTATTTTCGAACAAATGTTATTGAGAATCTGCAATTTTATGATCCTCTAAGAATTTGTTTGCACAAATTTGGTCCCACAAAACTGAACATCCATTCACACCTTTCTAATTCAAATACAAACAAATTGCGCCATGAAACGAACCACATGTTCATTTTATCGCGCATCAACATCTAGGATCATAAATGCGCATCCGCAAGATCCTTTATCTATTGTTTCCTGCCGAAGTGCATTTATGACCTTTGTTCCTTTCTTTTCCTTGTTGTGATCCTAATTCCAAAAGTTAAACAAAACAATCGAATAGCGGGTGGCAATTGAGGCAGTGTAGGCAACGAAAGACAGACGAGTCGTGATGGGGTACCGTGCGAGGCAAGATATATCGCGATTTCGATATTAAAATTTAAACAGAATAAAAAAAACGAAGAGTCGGTACTTAAAAGTAACAGTTTTGTACATCAAACAGTTTCGAAAAATAACGTAAATGTGTAAATATAAAATAAAAATATTAAATAAAAAAAGACAAAGTGAAAAAACGGTAGTCCACTCTTCCTGGAGAATCGGAAGCACGGTGGTGCACTAGGAATTTTGATTACAACGCATTATCACTTGTTCTTCAGCCGAATTGTGCAACTGTGCATCATTTGTCTGTTTTCGTTACAATCTTCAGACACTTGAAACCAGTGTACAGCGCTTCCTCTTTTCAAAAGACGTCAATTTTTTCCCGGATACACTGGGTTTTTAGATTTAAAGGTTTCACGAAATCCTTTTTGTGCGCGTGTGATTAAAAAAATCATCAGACTTCCGTCATACGGTTCTACTCAACACATTTCTATCGGCTTGTGTTCTTTAACTCCGAACTACTGACCCATCAGATATTATTTCCTTTCAATAAAATTGCAACTAATGAACTCTGGACAATTGTTGAGATATATCCCACATTTTGTGTTGTGCTGTTTGTAAAAGCTTTTAAGGATTTTTACGTTTAACTTTACTTAGATGTGTCGAGTTTCCTGCGACTACTTGTTGTAGTGGTTTGCTTTTTCTTTCATAACATTAAGTAACCGATCTATCAAAACAGAGACGATATTAAATTTTACGGTATTGGGAGTTCCGCCTTTTTTCTCTTCCTAACCGTTCCAGTACTGTATCTATATCTTTATAAAAAGAATATTGAAAATCAAAAAAGTCGTGCAGTATTTATGAAGTATGTATGCATACACAAGAGAAATGAATGCTCAATAATTCTCCCCCATGCGAGAAATCAATCCTTCTACCCTCGGCCCGATTCTCTTCGAAATCAATAAATGTATTCGCAACAATTCATTTTAATTTCGTCTGCATTGGGAAAGCCTCAAAGTCTCTCATCCCAAACACTAATTGGTGTCCTACAACACTGCACGTAAGCTATTAACAATTCTCATAATTCAAGGAAGAATATGGGACTTGTGCCATCGTAACCAACACCTTATGCAAACGATTTTCTCTCCTCAGCAACGAAATGCAAAAAAAGAGATTTCATTTGAAAATTGTCTACCTCAAAATCGATAGAAAAGTGTCCTTTTGAATTTAAATTCATACCAACGTCATAGTGATTTATATTTTGCAAAATTAATTGAGATATCAAAGTCCAAGTAGTATTCTGTCCCTTCAAAGGTAATCATTATTAAACCATCTCTTAAGCGACAACATCCTTAAGGATTGCAAATGATTAGGCATTGCAAGTCCTGCTGGCACGTACACGTGTATTTTAATGGCTAATTAATCTTGTAGTGTCTACTGTGCTCCCTTTTCCAAGCATACCTTAATTTCAGACAAACAAGAGAATAAAATTACACGGTAGTTATCCTTTTTAAAAATGCATAAACTGAAACACAGTTTCAACGTGGTACCAAGGACTATACGAACGAACAGTCCGTCGAGGTTCTGCGTTATAAATAATCCGCTTACCTGTAAGGATGCTCACGTTTGAGAATTTATTTTCTGTCCGTCGTTTCGCACAAAATATTGTGTATAAAAAGTTGAGAAAAGGAATGAGCAAGAGAGATAGAGAGATAGCCAGATATGGTGTGCAGACAGACGGACCTAAAGGAAAACCAATCCACATAAACTGCGAACCTGGGAAGGCATGATGGGAAAACGGAAATCCCTGCACATTGAGGACGTGTAGGTGCTTTTGTATTCCAACCCGACTCTCACTAGAAACTTTGAATAAAATTACAATCTTAATGAATACGTGGGGCTGCGTCTACAGTTCTTGTGCCGGAGGTGGGTGCAAGTAAATGGAAGACAACCAAATGCAAACGACTAGATTTCTTTACCAAGCCAGGACGAATTGATTCAGAGAATTCGAAAAAGTCGGATGTTTTACGATTGCAGTTGGAAGGCAACGTTCTCAAGTCAAATTAGACATAAACAGGATGTTACTCAAGACATTTAGTGAAAATATGGAACAACTATATACGTGCTTTTTGATTCCTGTGCTCCATCGCACCTTTCGATTATGGAGTTTAGACTTTATTAGATGTTGATTCCGCCACGAATATGATTTCATTATACGGGACACTAATTCAGATCACGGAATCCAGGAATTCAGCCATGGAATCAAAAGGGCTCCCAATTTTACGACTTGGCTTCTGCGTATGAAGAAATTATAATCAGATTTTGGGAAAGATAAAAAAGTATTTAATACAATGATTTTGGGGAAGATAAAAAAGTATTTAGTACAATGATAGGCATTGGCAAATTTGACTACCGTCGTGGGACAGGATTTAATTGTATATCATCCGTGTATGTCAACGTCAGCGTTCAGAAGAATCCAACTATTGGTTTCCAGTCTAATTTAAACTAAAATAGCAAATGTGTAAATGGTGCGACTCATTAAAATCTTTTATATTCTATACGCATTAATTTAATATTAAGCTCCTTGTCACACAAGTTACCCAAGTCGCGAATCGATTGTAAGGGAGTTATCTGGAGAAAGGGAGCGCTTCAGTGAGACGGTGATCGAGGGGCATATGAGGATGTTTAGCTCGAGGGAATTTTTTATGCATTAAACAGAAAAGCTATCAAGATCAGTTTGAAGAAGGGCGGAGTCAAGAGGAGAGCCGTTGGTCTTATAAAGTTTAGTATCTTCGGCGTAAAGAGAGATAGAAGAGTGCCTGATACTAGAGTCTATATCGCTAATTGTTTAAGTAGATAGGAGAAAGTGTGATTGGAAAGAGTGGATCTAAATCTAAATCTCGCTCGGTAGGTTCGATTATTGAGGTAGGAAGAAATAGACTTAGTCAGTAGAGGTTCAAAACCAAGCAAAGACAACTTAAAGAATAAGAGTTTGTAGGAATTTTGTCGAATGTCTTGCTACAATCGGTAGTGATTATATTGACTCCACTGCCATTCACTAAGGCACGGAAGGTATGGGATGAGACTGTGGCATTTCTAACAGATACACACACAATACCCAAGCAAATAGTGAAGAACATCGAACGAAAATTGAATAAGAAAATGCATCAGAGACGTATACCACAGCGAAAACATAACAATTTCACATCAGTTGAGTGTACTTGAGTTTAGAAATCGAATTTGTACACGCGGCCAGTAGCCAGGTGGTTCTAACTGTCATAGCGTCAGTTCGAATCACACGTTCTACACTATCATCGCAAACGCTATAAGACTGTGGGGTGCATGTATTAATGCCAACGTATGGCACGGTTTCACTTGGACTGTCACTGTGTTAATCCGTACGTGCGTGCGATAATCCAAGAATACGGTTGAGATGAAGCTGCGGAATGTAAGGCATGCCGACACACTAAGTGAGTACGCCACGGTGGCATTTCCACGAGTTGTGTGCATTATAAAATCGAACAATAAAAACTTGCTGACCGAACGGAATTGGAATGGATCTAGATTAAAATCAAACTCGTTTTAACTCTTTAATGGGAATGGTTGTTGATACTCAAATTGCCGACAGACGTGTCTTTCCTTTTGCTTGGAGGTCGATTGACGACTGACTGAAAAAGGGATGAAGATGGGTAATTTAATTTTTGCACACAGGACAACCAATAGAGATCATACTTCTGCTCTCTCATTGCCACGCCCGTCGATGTGTGGTGAATACATCGGTTAATTCGATAGTCGACGAACATGGGAGCATGAGAGAACAGAAACACAAGGTACTATGATCACGGGGTGGATTTGGTTGTGTGTGCATGAATCAATGCAGCTCTGAGACTAGCCCACTGACCCAGTGGTGACCTTATAGCGTTTGAAGTAATAGTGAAGAAGATCGTGTGATTCGAACTAACGCTATGACAGCTCGAATCACGAAAAAAATTTTACCTAAGCGTTACACACCAGGCTACTGACCGTGTTTAGAATTTGATTTCCAAACTCGACTATATTCCACTGATGTGAATTATTTTTATTATTTATCGCTTGGTATACGGTTCTGATGTATTTTTCTTATTCGATTTTTTTCGTTTGTGTTCTTCTGTATTTTTGCCTGTGAATTGTGTGTATCTGTTGTTAGAGTTGCCACACCACCCCCTTCCCAGAAACTTCGTTACGATCAGATTCGGTGCGACCGACGAGCCAGCGAACGAGAGAATGTCGGAGCAAGCCAAGCGAGTGTGGCTTGGTGCTCTATGCAGAAGTCATGATTGCGTGTGTGAAGTTCTGTTTACTACGGGGAGTGTGTGTGTGCTGCGTCGTGTACAGATCACGTCGTAGTCACCAATTATAGCGTTTGAAATAATAGTGAAGAAGATCGTGTGATTCGAACTGACGCTATCACAGCTCAAATCACGAAAAAAAATTTACCTAAGCGTTACACACCAGGCTACTGACCGTGTTTAGAATTTGATTTCCAAACTCGACTATATTCCACTGATGTGAATTATTTTTATTATTTATCGCTAAGGTATACGGTTCTGATGTATTTGTCTTATTCGATTTTTTTCGTTCATGTTCTTCACTATTTTTGCCTGTGAATTGTGTGTATCTGTTGTTAGAGTTGCCACAACCTCAGCGTGCATTGACCTGTAAGGAGACAGAATTGTGAAGGAGAGGAAAATTGAGCTGGTACTATTCACCTACGAAAAGAGGGAGAGAGAGAGACGCGTTATAAGAAAAAATGTTCCATAATTTACTTCTCTTATTTCGTAGTCAACGGAGTTTTAGGTTATAGCTTGGGGGCGATGAACCCGATAGTCTATGACGAGACTAAGAAAACATAAAGGAAAATCGCATTGATAATTTCCTTATAGAGAGTGGTGGCAGCTTCTTCTACCGCTAGATGGTCGAAGCAAAATGAGATTTTGCTGATATAAGGCGGAAGTTCGCTTTGCGGGTGTGGGTGGGAGTGGCGGCAGCTTCTTCTATCGATAGAAAGTCGAAGCAAAATGGAAGTTTTCTGAGATATCTATTTATTAGGTGGAATTTAGATTTGCGGAAGTTATAGGATATGTAAAGGTTATACATTTTTGGATTTTACGGCTTACCTGAAGCGGGTAGGTTCCTCGTATCTGCTGGCGCCCCGGATAGGGGAGTCGGTGTCTCTGGTCCTTGTGGCGGGATTGGTCCTGACGTGGGTGTTTGAGCCTGGCGAGCCCCGCAACGAGTTTTCTGTAGCTTTCGCCAAAGGTGTTGGGGGGGGGGGGTGCACGGGCCTACTCGCGATACTTAAATACGCGCGTACTGTCTGCATTTGTGACGCGGAACGGTAAAATGAAAGACTTTTTTTTGAGTTATTTATTTATTTATTTTATAAATATTAGCTTGTTGGCCAAGGGTTTGTCATCTAGAGACTGACCGACCGAATACTTTATTTTATTAAAAAAAAAAAAAAAATAAAGATTCCAAAAATGACAAGCAAGATTTTGTGTGTGCCGCAATTGGAATGGAGTTCCAAGAACGACATGGGAATTTGTTTGAACAAACTCCCGGAAGGTAAATTCATGAAATGCATTTCGAATTTGACATTTCATAATGTTAGGGTTATTGGGAATTGAATCAATGTACGACAAATGGACTTTAGTTTTAATTTGTCGCGCATATGATTCACTTGGGGAACATTGTTGGGATTATGGATAAATGGTTGGTTTCTTGTGGAATAATGGGAGATTGGGTGAGAGTAATGATATAGGATCACTACAGCTGAATACTCACGGCGTGTGGATGGGGGGCTCAGATATCATGATAAAGGGATACGAGAATCAATCGGAGTGTGGTGATTGTCAATAGTTGAGAGAACGGCACCTGCAGAATTATTGGGGTAGTTTTAAATACAAGTTCAAGTACCCTGTCAATATGATTTGCGATATTACTTACTTGATAGAGGCTTGAGTCCATGAGACAATATATAAACAGACATTTTTTGGCACTGGCGGGGTATGGGGTGTAAAACAATTCATCATCTGATAACGTCCATTGGAGATGACGGATTTTAAAATCACGAAGAACAACGAAATCGTCTAGGGAAGTACTTAGCTCGGTTAGGTGATCCATTGCAGTTATTGAGAGTTCATATGATTCGGTGGTTCACGATGGGAGAATATAAAATCAAATGACGTATAAAGATTTTAGGGGGAAATTTATTTTTATTGATACATAATCGATTTTGAGAGAAGAGTGGATAATATTGAAGTATGCAACTAATGGCGACGAGAGTATCCATTGTATTACTTTCGTAAATAACTCTCCACCCTCTATACGAGGGTTGCCTTTTATATTTCGCGATTAGAGAACAAAAACAAATATTGATCATCGAAAATCACTTTATTGTTTTTCAAAATATTCCCCATGAAGATCTATACACTTTTGCATGCGTTTGAACCAATTGTCGAAGCACTTTTGCCACTCTGATTAAGGTATCTCCAACACATGCATTCTGAATGCAGCGACCGCTTCTTCAGGTGTCGAAAAACGTTGACCTCTCAGTTTGTTTTTTACGCACGGGAATAAAAAGAAGTCATTCGGTGCCAAGTCAGCACTATACGGCGGATGACCCATCAAATCGATGTTTTGGGTGCTCAAAAATGCAGTTGTCGCAGCCGATATGTGAGAGCTCGCATTGTCGTGGTGAAGAGTGATCCGTCTTCGGCGGTTGGTTTTCCTGATTTCTTGGAAGACAACTGGCTAACAAATGGTTGTGTACCACTCAGAATTGACTGTTCTGCGTTGTTCTAGTGGTACGGTTGCGACATGTCCAGTTTTTCCGAAAAAACAGACGACCATTTGCTTGGAAGTGCTTCGTGCGCGAACAACTTTAGTTGGATTTGGCTCATCTTGAAACACCCAGACAGTCGACTGCTGTTTACTTTCGGGCTCATACGCGTAAATCCACGATTCATCACCTGTCACGATGTCATAGACGTGTTTCGAAGCACCGCGACCGTATTTTTTGAGCATTTCTTTCGACCAATTGACACGAGCCTTTTTTGGGGCGATTGACAAATTGTGTGGGACCCAACGCGAACAAATTTTTTTGACAGTCAAATGTTTATGCAATATTGAATGTATGCTGGTCCCACTAACGCCTAAGGTTGTCTCAATCGCACGATAGGTCACATGACGATCTTCCAATGTCAGTTCGCGCACAGCATCAATGGCTTTCGGAACAACAACTGATTTTGGCGACCTTCACGAAATTCATCTTGGAGTGAACTACGACCACGATTGAATTCACCATACCATCGATAAACACTGGTCCTTGATGGAGCTTCATCGCCAAAAATTGAATTAAGTTCATCCATGCACTGTTGCTGAGTTAATCCACGCCGAAAGTTGTAAAAAATAATCGCACGAAAATGTTGACGATTTAATTCCATTTTTGGGCCGAGATGAATCTTTTAAGTTACTGTAAACAACACAAATAGCGCTCGTATGTCAAAACGTTCTGAGTGCGTATAACCTCAAAAATGTCCAACTTTACAGCAGAGCTGTCAATTGCCGGATTGCAATGCTAGTCTTGCCAAATCCCGAACCATAAGAGGCAACCCTCGTACTCTAAGTGCTAGCTGGTGCCACAGCCATCGAATTCAACATTTATTACGTTTTGTTATGACATAAGAAATACTGTGCGGCAGATCAAGAGAACAGTGCAACGGTACTGATCTTTATCTGTAATAACATGGAAAGTACGGTGGAGAAAAAATGAGAGATGGATTACGGTAGACAAGTAATCGAATAAAAACGACGAGGGGGGTGGGAACAAAAAAGAAGATTAGGGGATTGAGCGACTCAACACAAATACGACAGCTGGTAAGAAAAACACAAAAAGGCAAAACAGATTCGGTGAAAGGAGTGCGTACAATTAATTGAAATCGGTCGGAAATTCTCCAAATATCGGTAAACTAATAATTACCCGGAAACTTCCAAATTTGGTTTAAAACATTTAGAGTTCGTGTAAATCGTTTTATCAAACACGCAGAAGAGTTAAGAAAGTGGTTAATTAGATTGGCAGCAAGTGTTGGAACAGAAAGGATCAAGTGCAAGAAACTTGAGCTAAGTTGATGACAAATCTTGGTGGTCGCCCGTTCGGTTCAATCGCACCAGTCGGCTCGTCGCAACAGTGTTCCAGTCAACCAACAGACATACGTATTAATTTATCTCATATACAGTTCGTATTACGTATAACCCCAACACAAAATAACCGTGAGTAGAAATAATTATACTCACTTAGATATAGATCACCAAAAAAAAGAACAAAAAAAAAAAAAGTGACTATTAAGAACAATAAAAGTTCTATATTTCTATTCTAAGTTCTATACATATATTCTATAATTATATACAGTCCATACACAGCACACCATGACACAATGAAAAAATAGGTAACAATATGAGATGAGCATCTGGCGCAAGACTAATGACTTTGCCCGGAAAAACCAAATCATTATGGAAAATTTAACAAGCCTCAGGACTTGCTAAATAAGGCCAAGACCGGTTCCTGGTTGTAGTGCCGATGATGATGATGATTAATATGAGATGAGGGAAATCTATTGTTGATAGCTAGAAGCACGGCACGGGGACTCAGAATGGATCAGTGGTCTGTAAACCCTACTATTACCCACATACATTTTGCATCCAATATACCTTCAGAACGAAAGTTCTGTCGCCGAAGGTAAATAGTCATACTATGTTTAGCTTACGGTGTCTGCATAGCACCAGTAAGTTATAATATAAAATAATTA
Organism: Microdon myrmicae; assembly: GCA_963931805.1. Lineage (NCBI taxonomy): Eukaryota > Metazoa > Arthropoda > Insecta > Diptera > Syrphidae > Microdon > Microdon myrmicae. The sequence goes on from OZ007497.1 coordinate 18,893,951, forward strand.
ACGTAGAATTTGAGCATTTTTTGTCTGGTATATAATTTAGAATCTTAGAAAAAAAAAGGAAATAAAATATGTTGGGAAAAATTAAAAAAAAAAAACCTTCAGAACATGTTCCCAAATCAACATTGAAACCAAACGCTCAATTGTCGCACATTGAATTCAATTCCTAAATCCAACACATATTCATTTGGTTCACATACTCGCAAGGAGTATTATTCGTCTGCCAATAATAATGGTCATTTTGTAAATCGGGGACGATTGTTAAGTAGCAGACGTTAAACGTGAGCACCGGTGTCCATACTTCATTTGGAGTGTCGCCAATGCGAATCCTCATTGTGCTTAAATTGCTATAGCCATTTTCCAAAATACCTAGGAAGTACTAACGATATGTTTGAAGGTTGGTACTCTCCCTTTTCGAAAATTACATATAACGCATCGTTCAATAAGTCCCCAGAATAACTCAGAGATGGCTTCTGTAATGCAAAATCTTTATGGCTTTAGGAAAGTACTAATCCTCAGACGACGTTTGTCAAAATTTCGTGACAATCGGACCATAACATACTGAGTTATAGTGATTTAAGTGAGTTAGTGATGAGGTGATATACCACTACCAACGCCGAATATCCATGACTCAACGTAATGCTCTGTTTTTGGCCAGATCCGAAGTGTGCCATCTATTAAGAGCTGCCAAAATCCGGTAAAACTCTAACAGAAGATCTATACAGACAACAATTGATTTTTGGACATATGCGACCAGGCATGAATCCGTAATTCTGCATCAGGACAATGCTTGGCCTCATGTTGCGAGACCGGTTAAAATCTACAATACATGCAATAGATATCCCTTCTAACTGTCATTTGTTTTAATTAATGCAAAATTCCTTTACTGGAGCACAATTAACTTCTGTTGGTGGTATCGAAAATTGGTCTGATTCGTTTTTAATATGAAACCCATACATTTTTCGAACGATGGAGAAATGTGATAGCTTCACATGAACAATACTTTGAATAATGTATGTTTGTTGTATTGTTTATTGATCTGTTGGGACCCGTAAGTTCGTGACCTCACCGAATCGGCTGTGCCATCGTTCCCTGTCCTGTGCATTCTCTATCCACGCTGATCTGATCTCCTTAAGGTCACGCCTTATACCGTCCCCTGGCTTCCGTCGCGGTCTTCCCGCCGGGTTCTTTCTAGATACGGTTCTGCTGTTGCCCATTCTCGCTACATGCCCGGCCCATCTCAATCTTCGTCGTTAGAAGATAGACGCAACGTATCATGCCTATCTCTTGTCTGTAGATATTATCACGGTCGTTGTTCAACTGAACTTGCTGAGTGTGTTCCGCCTCTGCAGACATTTTTCCACGGTACAACCACATTTGAGAACGCGCATCAATTCACTTTGAAAATCAACTTCAGGCGTACAAATAAACATAGAGAGTCATTCTTTAGCCCAACCGCACGAATATGGAATGCTCTACCTGATCATGTGTTTCCTCGTCGTTTTAATGTCCAGGCATTTAAGACCAATGTACCTCGATACCTCCTTTCCCTATACACTTTCTTTCCTTTCGCTCGCACTGCGCTCTGACATTTAAGGGTGCTTCAAAATCCCCCTTTGTGCTCGCGTTAGTGTAAAAAAAAGTGAAAATGTTCTTCAACTTGTGTGGATGTGCGTAATATACTCTTTAGAACCTTGTATGTAAACAAGTGTTTATGCTTGGTCAACGATAGCAAGGATATTTTGTATATCCTATTGTATCGTTTCCATGGAAATTTTTATTGGTATGAGTAACACATTAATGCCTTTGTACCGTCATAGATGATTCCATATGTTGAATCTGCATCCGCCTGTGTAAGATTTCATGCACTTTTCCAGATACTCATTGTATTTGTATGGGAGTTCACATTAAGGTGAACCCGATTAATGGGGAGGGGGGGGGGGGGGGGGGTGGTCCCCAGAGGAGTAAATATTAAGAGGTGATAGTTTTTGCGTATAATATACCCACTGAGTGTACTATTAACACCCTTTTACCAGACTACTTCAAATCGATTCAAGTAATTATCGAGAGAAGGACCAAACACGGCTGGGGAGTGCGGTGCGTTTAGAATTGAATAACTTATTCAGTCGGTTCCATGGTTACAGGCTTGAGAAGAACGACCGCCAGAAGAAGGATTTCGAGCACAATATTGACGACCGACCAAATTTTACCGAAGTCAAGGAAAACTGGAAAAGGAAGCACCGACAACATCGAGTGGAAATTTGTCGTCTCACAATCTGGGATACCAGGGGAAGAGGTTCCCCACGACCCTGAGGACTGAAGTGAAACATGTGAATTCATACCCACTTACTCTCATAGCAAGCAGGGACTCAATCAACGAAGAGAGCAGTACATCGAACCACTTCCTGCTGGGGCTTTCCTATGAAACCTGGCCCCAAAGTGAACTAGAGAACAGCACATGGACGACGGATCGCACCCGTTTGTGGTTCATCTCCCGACAGCGCGAACATCCCTGTATCAGAACTCGTTCCGTTACAGAGCGGGGAAGCTGTGGAACTGCCTTCCCACGCGAGTGTTCCCGGAGCGTTACAACCTGCAACTGTTCAAAAAGAACTGCAACAGTTATTTGATGGCATCTCGGGGCGCCCACTCGACGCTATAGGTTCGCCTCTCCCGAGAGAAGTCTAATATAAAAAAAAAGTTATAAAGGGTGAATTATGACTGCTACTATTACAATGTACCTCTCGCTAAGATGTCCTGAAGAACAACACACCGACTAACGTATTTTCTTGATGCTAACAAAATATCTTCGGACAAAATACACCAGCCCAGCATACCGGATCAAGGCTGGTAGGTATTCTTGATCTCTTTTTCGAAAAGTAGTGCACTAGTTGATGTGCTGTTCTCAAGCTCATCGTAGCGAGAGGTAAGTTGGAATTGTGACAGTCATTTTTCTGTGGGTGTCATATTTGCCCTGTAAAAGATTTTAGTTCGATTTTCACAGAAAGCCTTCACGCTCGAAAACCAAATTATTTTGGTCATTAAACTTAACTTGGCAAACAGAATTTTCAGTTGAGTCAATCCTGACTGAATATTCATAACATAATTCGTAATTCAAACTTTAAACTGCTAAGGAAATAAATCAACTTAAAAATAGAATGAAAGGTTTTGTGATTGTAATTAATTTAAAAAACGTTCCATTGAAATTATAATTTCAATTTTACTTCAGAATTGGTAAAATTAAGGAGGTTTCAAGAAGGATTACTGTTACTTTTTGTAATCTCCACAGTACCGGAGAAGGACTACTTAATTTACCCCAATTATTTTTTATACGACAAAACACAGTCCGCCTAGTCTATAACCAATAACAAACTTAGGTCAGTTGTCTCTAATAGGAATTTCCTTCAAATATTCCTTTCCGTTATCTATAAACCTGCCCCCATATCCTATTAAACACCCAGAATCGTTCTTCAGCCGAACCCCAAGAGTGGGAACATGATGGTCATGTCTTACCCCTTCTTTGCAACGTACATCGAATACTTCTTTCCTCCCTGGAATTCCTCCCCCAATGAGCGTTAACATTTAAGGCTGCCATAAAATCTATAAAAAAGTGGCCTAACCACAAACGACTCAGTTATTCCGAGGATATGTGTAAACAGCACATAGTGAAATTCAAGCTACGCCACAAACTACCGCCTTTATGAATATTCTAAGGCGACCTCGTTCCGCCTCAAATTCGCTGTTCATGTTATGATGAGATTAGTTGAAATTGTTGAACAGAATGAAAAAGCGATCAAGACTCAACTGAAAGCTAAAATATATAGTCAGTGCTTCATTCAAAATGTCAGTTCTAAGCAGCTCTAGAATGCTAAAATGACATTTTGCGAGCACTAATGTAGAACGCACGTATCACACGGAATAGAGCAATTTCCGTGACGCGAAGTCCTCTATGCAAATTTCCATTCGAGCGGATATCTGAAACGAACTTAATCGTTGCCAATGTCCGTTTGGCAATCTCAAGACCTGTCATTACACTGCCAAGTAGCTAAAATGTCAATTGTTATCTCGCCACTGCACGAACACACTCACAAAAGCAGAACAGAAATAAATTAATAATCATAAATCGCCACTGGTTGACACTAGATGATAGGCCATGGGGACAATGTCCTTGTAGCAGTAATTTCGTATCGTTTTGAGCTTTCGTATAACTAACGAACAAATTAAAAATATAAATGACACGTTGGCAGGATATTGGAAGGAATGCAGGGATGTCACACTCCTACTCCTTGCCCCAATCCACACACAAGCCCAATTAACGATGAAGGGACGAATAGACGAATGGAAATATAATTTTGTGCTGTATGGGGTATTGAAAGGTCCTTTCCGTGAATATGTAATCGTCTAAATGGCGTTCTGTCCAATAGATGCTTACCACGTCCGCACGATTGCAGGTCGCTGTCCCCATAATCTTAAATGGAAAATCCCTTGTAATGATTGTGATATCGGCACAGGCACGGATATACACGGTGCTCAGGTAGCACGGTGTGAAATGCTTTTCCCTGTCACGACACTTGCCATCCAATATTGAGTACTCGCCCCTAATGCATTTTAATGGAAGTCGAGTTGGCAGGTGGAGAAGCAGTCAAGATGTTGCGGATGCATTGTGTGTAGGTATTGGATTGGTTAATCCTGTTTTTATTCCCCATTCACTAGGTTTGTGGCTTATTGTAGAGCGTGCAGCATGCAGGCGATATGATGGATGAATAAAACGAATTTACTTGCAAATATGGACTTTTAGAGTCAACTTTCATAACAAGGGTGTTTGAAGAAAGAAACTGATGCTTAACAGTACATTGCCCTTTCTATATAACATATAGCACAAATCTATCTATATTTATATGAGACTGGCATTTCAGAATGCTGTACAGGTAAATCAGTGCCCCAATACGACATGCATCCTAGATATGGTTTTAATTTTCTATATTAGCAGTCAAATGCGTCAAGAATGTGCGTGTAAATAAAGTGTTCCCTAGAATTACGGCTATTTGCTCACTGGCTAAGGACAAAACGACAATAATTGAAAAAATGAAGCCAATTAAAACAATATCAATTAAAAAAATGATGCCAGCAAAACCTGAGAGTTAATCTGCACTCGATAGTGATGCTTGTGAAAATTATGTCATACAAAACGGTAAATGTCCCTAGTCCGAGACTGAAACTGCATTTAAGGAGTACGTTATAAAACGTAAACTATATGGGAGAGCTCAATAGATTTTTTGAAAGAGAGGAAGAGAGACTCAAAAAAAAAATAACCAACGACAAAGCCAGATCTTGATAACAATAGGGATAGCTGTCACCAGATTAACTGAATCAAATAAGAAACTGCCACGCTCCGTTGGAGGGGCAGTATCTAACTAGTCCGTGGTCCAACAGCCTGCACGGAAAGAGGAGTATCTTCCATACATCTAGTGGATGATTACACAATACCTATCACCGGGCAAATTAAAGCGGGGGATTAGCGCACGTCAAGCTTATTAAGGAACTTGTCGTGTCCTATACCCTTGCACGTGTATGACACGGAGCAACTATTGAGCCGTACAATCGAAGAGGGGAGAATCCGTATCACCCATGTAGATATCCACACGACTTAAACCTAACGGTTTTCATCATTTGATTTAAACTACTTTAAAATACACTGAAGCATTATATTAGAAATAATTTATTCAAATAAATATTTTCTTTGTTATTGTCAATTTTTTTTTTTTTTTTTTTTTTTTTTTTTTTTTAGACTTCTCTCGGGAGAGGTGAAACTATAGCGCCGAGTGGGCGCCCCGAGATGCCATCAAATAACTGTTGCAGTTCTTTTTGAATAGTTGCAGGTTATAACGCTCCGGGAACACTCGCGTGGGAAGGGAGTTCCACAGCTTCCCCGCTTTGTAGAGAAACGAGTACTGATGCAGGGATGTTCGCGCCGTCGGGAGATTAACCACAAACGGGCGCGTTCCAACGGATTGTCTTGTGAAGCGCATATAAGCCGAATTTCGTGGAATAATACCACGAATCTCCGAAGAACAGTACCCGTGATAATATCTGTAAAACAGATAGAGGTCGGCTACGCGCGTTCGATGTGATAGCGACTGTAGTCCCGACGTCAGCGCCGAGTCCCCGATCAGGCGGATCGCTCGTCTCTGTATGCTCTAAAGTAGGTCCAGGGTATGTTTAGGAGCCGAGCTCCAAACACGAGAGTAATATTCGAGCGCGGATCTAATTTGGGATTTATATAGGAGAAGAAGTTGGCCCGGAGTAAAATATTTCTTGGCTCTAAAAAGATAGCTCAGTTTTCCTGAGGCTGACCCGGCGATGCTCGACACGTGTTTATGCCATGATACATTCCCACAGACCGTGACGCCGAACAATTTCAAGCTTTCACCAGATTCGAGGGCCTGGCCATTCATCATCAGCTGTGGAACCGATGATCCACTTTTCTTTGTGAATGTTGTATATTGTGTCTTCGCTGCATTGAAGTCGACGAGATTGGCCCTTCCCCACTGCAGGACCCTATCTAGATCCTGATTCAGAGAGTCAATCTGTTTACATCTCAGCTGATGCGACGCAGAAGCATCAATCGGCCGAACACTCGAAAAGGAGGAAACAAGCGTACTATCATCCGCGAAACTGAACACTTTGTTATCCGTTGTCTCCAACAAATCATTTATGTGAAGCAAAAACAAGGTTGGAACCTTGGGGCACACCCGAATTAACAGGATACAGATCCGAACACTCGCCGTCCATAACAACCCGGATCGATCGAATTTCGAGGACACTCTTCGTCCAGTCGCACAGCTCTTGCGAAAGTCCATATGAACGGAGTTTGCTAAGCAATGCCCCGTACCAGATGTGGTCAAAAGTCTTGGAGATATCTAATGCGACCGCCCTTGACTCACCATTCCCCTCAATCGCAGATGTCCATATATCGGTTATAAGTGTCAAAAGGTCTCCCGTGGACCGCCTGCCACGGAATCAGTATCGACGGTCATTCAGAAGTCCGTTCCACTCTAAATACTTAACTAACTCAGTATTGAAGATTCTTTCCATCACCTTAGATAAAATAGACAATAATGCTATCGGGCGGTAATTTTGTGGGAGACACTTTTTTTCCGTCTTTGGTATTGGCTGAACTCGAGCGATTTTCCAGCAGGCAGGAAGGGTCCTCTTAAGCGGAAGAGTCTGCCAAGAACCGGCGATAGCTCTGGAGCACAGCTCTTGAGGACTATTGCGTGTATTCCGTCCGGGCCGGTTGCCTTCCCACAATCCAGTTCACGTAGAATGCGCTGATTAGTGCGCGGACGAAATCTCACATCCCGCATCGAAGACCGTACCGGCGCGATCACAGGTGGCTCCAAAAGGCCGGGATCGGGGTTTGAATTCGCGGAAAATAAATTCGCGAACACATTAGCTTTATCCTTTGAATTCGTGACTAACGTCCCGCTGTCTGTCACCAACGGAGGGAAAGAGGAGGATGCAAAGTTACCGCTGACAGCTTTTGCCATTGACCAGAAGGAGCACGAACCCATACTTCGTTAGCAGCCCCATACTTCCATACATGGCGAAGCTGCCCAGGCCTGTCATTCGCTTGACATGCAAGCGGTTGCGCGACAGAGACCAAGCAGTGATTTGAGTTTCCCAGTGGCGCAGAAACCTCTACAGTATAAATACTGCATTCGGTGGCCAAAAACAGATCCAGGGTGTTCGCACAATCGCCTAGGGCATCCGGCACTCGCGTCGCCTCCTCTACGAGTTGAGTCAAGTTGTGGCTTACAGCAAACATCTCCGCCAGCCTCCCAGCCTCGTCGGTTCTTTAGAATGTAACAACCAGCCGGAATTGCGCACACTAAAGTCGCCAAGGACAACAATTTCCGGAGCTGGGTGGTTGATTTGTATCCAGTCGACGGTATGTGAAAGATGTTCGAAAAATGTCGCCGGTCGATCGTCATTTGGGGAGCGGTAAAGACAACAAGGAAATTTAACGGAATTCCTCAGCACAACCCTCAACCATATGATGTCCATATTATTCCAATGCCTCCATCCTCTGGCAAGCCAGATCGGACCGTGCGAAGACGCAAACTCCGCCCTTAAAACGGAATTTCGAATGTAAGTCGTATCCTGAGCAACGAAGATATGTCCAGTCAATTGACGAATCGACCTGGGTCTCAGTTAGGGCAAGGATATCAGGTTTTGGTGTTTGCAAATATTGGTGGACGGCGTTTACATTCGTATTGGTGAAACCGATGCCCCTGATGTTACAAAATGCCGTCACCAGTCGAGCGCGGCAGAGCCTCGAGAGCGAGCCCGATTATGCGATGACGAACCTCTTAAAGTTCCGTTATTTATCATGATATCTGCATGATGTTCCCCCTGACATAGTCCCCCCCGGAGATCCGAATGGGAGACTAGTTTACCTGCGGAATTCTTTATATCAGAAGTCACCATCATGACTTATCTCCGTGTCAGTCCGGGCCATCAGCCACATATCCGAAACACCGTCGAAGATTTCTCTCGATGATATCGCGGAATGTACAGCTAACGGGGTGTCATCTCACATTGGGACCGACTACCATCTAACCAACCTTTTCTCGAACCGGTCCATCAGCCAAGCTCTGAAAGATGGCCAGGGATTTCTGCCGACCATTTCACGAACCCTAAAGCTTGATGGGGTGGTATTTCACGAGGGCACAGGGCGTTGGGACGCCGGCTACCACTCGGCCTTTAGTCGCCTATTACGACAAGCCGGCCTAGCTGTGAGTATATTCTAACGCATAATATTTGATATTCAAAAGTACAAAATATGAATATTTATATTTAAGTAAACACATTCTTGACCGTGCCACTAAAATCGAACAATTCTCAAAAACTAGAACTCTCCAAGTGTTGATCTCTTCAGGGTTTATTGAGTCGACTCTACGGAGCGACGACTTGAATTGGACTAACTTTGAACATACTTAACTTAACGGTTCTTCATCTTTTATGCTGTCTGGAACTCTTTGCTGCGGACATGTATTTTGTTATGGGGGTTTATATAAAAATCCTAACTCACGCGACCTACAACTATTGCTCCTGGGTTAAGGGAAGTTTAGCGAAAAACGATCAGCTCAATCGAAAAGAAGGGAGAAACTGGAAATCATCGATATGAAGCAGTTATTGAATACAAATTCAGAAATAGAGAACGAGGTGGAAGAGGAAGAGTGTCGACATAAAATAATCGGATGTTGAATCAATCAGTCGAGGACAGTTGAGAGGAAGTAGAAGATGTCGCATCACGAAGACAATGGAAACCTTGACATCTAGGAGTTAGCCCAAACAATTGTAACGGTGTCTTAAAGGCTAGCCCAAGCAATTGTAACGGTTCCTCGTTTCCGAGGAACTTACTTAAGACATATAATCGAGCTCCCATACTTCATTCGTTCCAATTAAGAATCCAATTTCTTGTTTCATGACACGGAGTCCGCCCTCACCAACGCACAGAATATGGCGCAGAGAATAAAAGAAGCCATGAGACATCTACTATTCATAGGCGTAAATCTAAAGGATACGATTAAAAGATTAGAGACATGCTTTCTCCAAAGCAGTAGCGTTGGCAGAATTGACAAAATTCAAGAGTATCTCGCGAGTCTCGGAAGGCCGTGAAGGAAAAGAGAGAAGGAAATGAAGAAGCAGTGAATGAAATGATCAGCAAGATGCCATCTTCCACAAAGTACAGCCGGTTTGTGTACCACCGCAATCATAAATCTGTTATTAGTTATTGGCCTCGCTTCCAGGTAGCGTGTCTCCCGGTTCTGAATAGGATGAGGGATCTCTATTGACCGCTCCTGTGAAGACCTGTAGCGTCCTACGAACGCACAATTCCGCCCAGGTAAGGTTCCAAACCTTCAAGGAACTGACCTACCTTATCCAGTACACTTGCCCACAGACACGTGTCCCCAAAGCTCATTAATCAGGCCTGTAACAAGGGCATAGGAAGCTGAAACAATGTCGAAACCGACATCAAAAAACAAGGAACTTAACGTTCAAAAACTTTCAGCATCGAGTCAACGCATCCATTCATAGTATGCAAAACAATTCCAGATTACAGGCCATAAATCTTCCATCCAAAGCATCTGCACGATGTACCAGGAATTGCATTTTCGGTAAATAAATAACAACGGATGCATACGCCGGCAGCTAAACGCAAGAAAGCATATCGCCTATCCGCGGCCAAAATTGTAAACAACCGAAATTATCGCAACAAGATAATTCGGAAGATTTACAAATCCAACGCCAACAAAGGAAATACTCCGGTCCCACGCCTCCTTTGTAAAAATTTCACACCCATTAGAAGGATCTAATGGATTTCGGTTGTGTTTACAAAAGGCAAACAACCACGGGCTGTACGCCCGAAAAATCATCTCGGCCTTCGCGCCAGATGTTCTGTGCAAACAGAAGGCCGTGAAAAAGGAAATGCTATCACCAATGAAGAATGTATGCAGGATGACTTTCCCTTTCTCAAAAAAAAAAACTATGAAACATCCCCGGGGATACGATAACATGCTGCTAACAGGAATCCGGAAATTCTGTTAGCAGGGGAACTAAGAAAATTTTTGGATAGAGTTACAGATACAATCCGTCGCAGAGAGATTTCGATCGTGAAGGAGGAGACAACGGAAAAACGTCGAGGAGTTAGATTACAGTATCCGATTGATAGTGGAATAGGATCCAAGAGTGTAACGTGTGTGTCGTGCGTGTATTTCGCTACTCTCTTTAATAGAATATTGTACGGGACCTTAACGAAGTATGAAACATTAAAGAAATATAAAGGATTAAAAAATTAAAAAGGATTCAATCCGTGTTTTGGTTTCTTGTGTTTTTTTTTCCTCTGGTGCGAACAGTGTTCGGCGGAACATTGTACCAACCCGAAGTTACTCAACATATAATCGCCAGAAATAAATAATTAACTTAATCACCGCCAAAGACCCGTTGCGGTCGCCGCCGTGCTTCCTCAAACCCGAGGGAAGAGTAGCGACCGATCGTTGTCGATTCTAGTGCCGCAAACTTCTGAGGGCAACCGCCAGTGGCTTCTGCTGGCTTCCGTGGGGCAAGTGACTTTCAGCATGAGCTGTATTCACCATATCAGAATAAAACTCCGTTTTATTCAGGCGTACAGGGTCTTCTTTATTTTGTCAAATCATTTATTTATTATCCTGATGGTCTCCTGCAGCATTTCCTCCAGAGACCATGTATATCTATCAACTGCACGCTCGCTCCTGGGGTACTTCCTCCAGGGACAATGAACAATAATCTACTGCTCTCGGAGATCGTTTTTTTTTTTCAAAACTGTATTTATTAACCATAATTAGAATTTGTACATTTAAGTAATACAGTGACTTAAAATTAAATTCGTGACAATTGCTTACATGTAATTATTATTATAATACATTTTCCAAACAATGTTTTAAGAGTTACAGGATAGATGTGTGTTTATACATTTAGTAGGGTTTCGTCTTGCTGGAAAAGGTCAGAAAACCAGGAATTTCTTATTTTTACTTTACTTAATCTAAACCTAACCCTAAATATAAATATAACTTAACCTAACTTAGTCTGATTATTATAAAATGAGCTATAAACAAAACAAAGTTTTATAATTAATGTTGTTTGTAAATGAGCAGTTGGACTTTGTGAGAGAGACTATTAGGTTTCCACATTACTCTTCTACAGAGATTAAGCTGAATTTTGGCTTTTTGAAGGGAATTTTTAATGTGGGAGGAAAAAGACCAGTTATTAGAAAAAGTGATTCCCAGATATTTTAGGGTTTTGGAGGGTTTTATTAGAGTGTTGTTTAGGTTAAGTTTAATTTTGTTGTGGCAGCGTCTAGTGTTGTTTGTACAGTGCTCGTGTTTGCCCTTGAACACTATGAGCTGCGTTTTATTTGGGTTAAGGTGAATTTTCCACTTATTAAAGTATGATGATAGGTTAGGGAGAAAGTTGTTAATGCGGTTTCTTGCAGCCTTAACAAATTTGCTGCTAGAGTAAATTAATGTATCATCAGCATAATTCAGCATCACAACATTAGGAGATACGGGTTGAGGAATACCCGCGGTATATAACAGATATAAAATCGGCCCTAAAATAGAGCCTTGGGGAACACCCGCGGTTATGTTGTGGGTTTCTGAGACGGAAGAATTTATTCTCACAACGAATTTTCTGTCAGAAAGATAAGAGGCTAAGAGCTTTGTTGTGTGAGAGTTTAGATTAAATATGGAGTGCAGTTTGTACAGAAGCCCTGAGATCCAGACGCAATCAAATGCCTTAGAAATATCGAGAGATATAACACAGTAGGGCTTTGGTTTTGGAGACCAGTTGTAACATCGTGTGTAAGTTTTAGTAGAGCATGACATGTGGATTGTCGCTTACGAAATCCGAACTGACAGTTAGGGATGAGGGCATTCTGATTGGCAAATGAGAGAAGATTTTGGTAGATCTTGCGTTCCAGTATCTTACATAATGTACTTAATAGGGATATTGGACGATAATTGAAAGGGCTATTATTACTACCGGGCTTCTTAATAGGAATTACTACCCCAGTTTTCCAGTTCTCTGGGAAGTGCGATGCATTAATTATATGATTAAGAAGAATGAGGATGGGAAGTAGATTCTGTGGGCGTAGCCTTTTAAATAGAAGGCGTGGGATTCCATCTAATCCAGTTGACTTTTTGTTATTTCCTGATCTTACGATCTCGGATAATTCGTCTGCAGTTAGAAAATTTGTAGTGTCTAAGGGGTGTGAAGCTATGTTCGTGTTGTTAAATTCACCGATGAAAGGAGTAAAAGATGTGAATAATCTGTTTGAGATGTATTCGTTTACTGTGTTCTCGAAGCCGGGAGTTGATAGAGAATTATTTTGCTCATGAATCTTTGCAAAGTGTTCTGCGAGGCAATTTGCTATGTCCGTATCGGACTGGGCAATATTATTGCTGATTGGGTTGATGAGATGATCAATTCGGGGTTTATATTTACGACCAGTTAATTGGTTGATGTTTTTGAAAAGATCCCGATTTGGTTTGATATTTTTAAGTGTGGAGATGTAGTTTTCATCTGCGAACTTTTTCAACTGCTCATTTATCAGAGTGGATAGGAGTTGGATTTGGCTTTTAATAAAGGGGCAGTATCTTGTATGGAGTTTACGGCGGAGCTGCTTTTTAAGGCGCAATAATTTGGTTAGGATGCTGGGCAAAGGCTTTCCTAAATAGTTATGAGGAATGGTTGTCAGGGTGTTGTTGCTGAGAGCCTCCTTAGGAATTTGCTCTATTCTTAAAGATGCGTGATCGATTTCAGTAGGGAGTAAGTTAGATGCTTCAGGGATATACAAGTCAGAGAAACTTATCGCTATGTCCCTATTGACTTTTCTCCAATTTGTTTTGGTGAAGTTTGGGACAGGGTTTGACGAGTAGAGTGGGTCGAGAGAGGGGATTTGGATCGTGGTATGAACGGAACCATGATCAGAAGGAAATATAAAGGAGACTGTAGGTGGACCCGCTGAGTGAACATCATCGGACTTGAGGAAAAAGTCGATTGTTGACTTGGCTGTGCTAGTGACACGAGTTGGCTGTAATGGGGAGTCAATGTATGTATATGGATAAGATGGGAGGAGGGCTAGCAACTGACGACCATATTTGTTGCATTTATTATCATTGAATGCTGTATGACGAGCATTCCAGTCTCCTCCGATTATAAATGGAGCGGGAACAGACTGTTGGATTATCTGAGAAATGTCAGCATCTGGGAAGTCTGGTTGTCGTGAAGGGTGAATATAAATGGATGCTAAGACAAGCACTTTATTGTTCTCACAAAAAAGTTTAACTGCCGTGTATTCAATGCTGAATATATTGGTGAATCTAATTTCACTGAATTGAAATTTTTTGTGTATTAAGATGCCGGTACCTCCGTGGGATCCATTAGTTCTGGGATTAGAAACAAAAGTATAATTGGGAATGGAAACTCGGGAATTTGGTTTGAGCCAGGTCTTTGAAAGGAAGAGGATATCTGGGGAAAATTTTTCGACAAACAACCGGAGGTGTTGCTTACGTATATTAGAGTAAATGGATTCTGTGTTGAGGGAGCTCTCGGAGATCGCGATGCATCTTCCTTATAAATGAAAACAGATCGAGATTTTGTACCTTGAAACGAACGTTTCAGATGGAAAATCTCGATTTCGGGTGTGGTGTTCAATGTGCTCATTAGGGTAATGGTTCGGTTTTATGAGTTCTCATAAAACTATTATGCATAATTAGGATATGCATTGGAATTTGGGTTTTTTGTTTTTGTTATCCGTCTGGCTTATGCAGACACGAGTTTGCGTGTCCTTCGGATGGGTAACACAAGATTCGTGGGAATTATTATTGGTTTTTCGTTTGGTGCATTTACAAATCATAAAACATCAGGCATGTGAAGATATGCATTAGGATGTTTATGATTGCTTGAATTGTGTGTCGACGCAAAATAGATATGCCTCTGTTTAGACGCATGTACGTTTTGGGCTTTGGATCTTTTAGGAGTTTGAATTGAATTGAGTTCAATGTTTGAGAGTTTGAACGTTTATTCGATTTGGTTGACATTGAATTTAATGTTGATTTGGGTGTAGAGATTTGTATGTGGGGGAAGGAGATTGTTTCTATGGGGTAAAGAAATAGTAGGGCTTTGCGGAGCACTACATCCGCCCATCCTTTGAAAAAGAAAATTAATTTTTATGAGATTAATTTTCTGGAAAGTGGTGAGATTGAACGTAAAGGGATGATGCTATCGTGATTCCGTTACAAAGGCCTGAGCTTTTCTTTTAACATAGTAGATTTAGGTATACAATATTATTATAAATGTGTGTAATTTGTGTAGTTTGTTTCTTTCTTAATATTAATGTATTTGTATTTATATTGTATTTATAGTCGTGGTAATTTCGAAGGTTATTTATATAACAAAATTAAATATTTTCTTTTGAAATTTCGTACAAATAAAATTTTGGTTTTTAAAGTTTGAATTTTTGGTTTTACTTTTATTAGTATTAATGTGTTTAATAGTAGTTGTTGGTTATCCAAAAATAAGGTTTATCTTAAATAAAGTATTTCATTTTGAGTCAAGGGTATATTCTTTTTAGTTTGGTTTTGGTTGTATGTACAATAGATATTTGGTTTAAAATTTCATATAATTTGTGTTTTTTTTTCTTTCTCTTCATGTTAAATAAACATTGTATTAGAAGGAAACATTTAATTCTAAATATTTTCATTTTGATTTAAAGTAATAATTTTTTCTTATTATCTGAGGATATATGTGATTAGGTTAATTGAAGAATGTTTTGTAATTACATAGGTGTTTGAAATTATTATATTAACATTGTTGCGTATCGTAAGTTTCGTTTTTGTATATTTCGTTTTTTTTTTTTTTTTGTTGCTATTTATAATGTGTTTTTTTTTCAAGTTAACAAGCTTAGATTATTTCTTATTAAAATAATTTCGTCCATTTATTTAAGATTTAAGTTAATGGTAGTTGATTAAATATTGTCCGATATTTACAAACTTATTTTATTAAGTGAGTTAATATTTGTCTGCATATATTTTTTGTTTGTTTGTTTATTATTGTTATTTCAAATGTTGTATAATAAAAGAAATTTGGAGGCAAATTTTAAATACTACGATAGTTATGTACTAGATTTTGGTAGAGTGTTACTATATTATAATTTTTTTTTTCTTCGTAAGGCTTTCTATACATATATACATTTATTTCTTTTTAACTTCTCTCTTTCCAATTTCTTGTCAGTGATTGCTTTAGTCAACAAATGGTTTTATATTATTGTTATGGTCTTTTAAATATTTAAAATCTTCGAATGCAAGAATGTGTTTATTCACTTGTTTATATATATATATATATATATATATATATATATATATATATATATATATATATATATATATATATATATATTTGAATAATAATGGGAAGTCGATTTGCTTCGTTTTAAATTTTTCTTTAAATTTGTGGAAGACTTCCCACGCTTTCTTCGGGTTTGGCTGTGTAACATACAGATTCGAAAATTTATTTTATTCGTAAGTGGAGGTCCGATTTTTTGGTTAGATTTTATTTGTAAAATTTGGATAATGGGAAAAACAAGAGAGAAAATGTGGACAAACGAATTTCTGAAAGGAGGAATATGTTCGAGTGCAATTTTTACGTGACTGTTATCTACATGCTTACTTTTTTCTAACGAGAAAATTAGTTGTTTTTCAGAATTACATTTTGCTGGGACAAATAATAGTGCGGATTCCCCACTAACAGATCTAAACACTAGCATATTTGTACACAAGGATGAACTGACGGGGATTCTTAGATCGATTAAGAACAAAAAATCTTCTAGAATAGATAGTATTCCAAACATTGTTCTAAAGCATTTACCTCTTGAAGTAGTGGAGGTTTACACTGTAGTGCTCGCAGCCCTACCGTCTTCCCTAAATCCTTACCTCAATCCTTACTTACCCATTTAACCCTAAAATCCCATAATATACATTAATACAATTTATATAATAACTATATCCTTTAATATCCTTTTTCCTCAAACACATAATATACATTAATACTATTTATATAATAACTATATCCTTTAATATCCTTTTTCCTCAAACACATTTGCATATAAATTCAATTTCCATAGTTCCTACATTTACATACTAAGCAATTCAATTATACATTAGAAATACAGTCATCATCCCTAATTCTCAAATTTGCTTATCATAACATAACATACACATACCAAATTTCAAGCTATCCATTTCATAACAACAGTTAATACAATTACCGTTATCCTAAGCAGCTGCGATAGTTTGTAATAGTTTCAGTTAACGAAAAATACCATTAGGTAACTAGGGGCAACTGATTGATTTCGTTCATACAAAATCAGAAATAACAGGAGAGTAAGAATTAGACTTCCAACACAGGAAGGACGGGTTTGAAATAGTAGAAATAAAAAGAAAGAAAATAAAATAAACACAGACGTGTGCGGTTGTCTGTTTTTGATTATTTTAAAAGTTAATTAATTAGAAAAAATACATTCCACGCTCTTCCCTCGGTTGGGACGAGGAAGCACGGCGTTGGAATACAACAACACTATTTTGTTCAATAACGCTCTAAATAATGCATATTATCCAACCCAATGGAAATCTGCAGTAGTCCATCCCGTCCCCCAAAATGGCAATATGCAGACTCTTCCGTAGTAGTCTTCTGGACCCCAAAGGTGAAAATAATTTCATACTCAGCATTCATCCGACCAATATTAGTGTATGACTGTCCGGTATGGTACAACATATCCCCATTTTACATTGAGAAGTTTCGGGTGTTCGAGAGGCAGTGTTTGCGTTCCTGCCTCGCAATGTATAGAACCCCAGAGTCGCAGTATAAGAAATACTATCCCAATAAAGTCCTGTATGACAAATCATGGATTCATTCCCACAGAATAAGTAAATCGTGCAAACAATGATATTTTATAAAACCCATTTTGTTAAACTGTAATAAGTGAAATCGTGCGAACAACGATATTTTATAAAACCCATTTTGTTAAACCGTAATAAGTGAATCTTGCGAACAATGATATTTTATAAAATCCTTTTGTTAAACTTTAATAAGTAAATCGTGCAAACAATGATATTTGATAAAACCCTTTTAGTTAAACATTATTAAGTAAATCGTGCGAACAATGATATTTTATAAAACCCATTTTCTTAAACTGTAATAAGTGAAATCGTGCGAACAACGATATTTTATAAAATCATTGTAGTTAAACATTATTTTTGTTAAACTTTGTTAATTGTAACCTCTCTGCGAATGAACTATTCATATATAAAAAATTAATAAAAAGGGGCGCGTACCCGAATAAAACCACATCACTGTGATCTTTTTGTAGCTGCTTTCGCTTAGTGTTCGTGATCAGATAGTGTTCGGCGGAACACCCATCATCTTAAAAACCAAAAACCACCAAAGTGGTGACTCAGTCACCCGAAATACACGCAGCCTTCGAACAATAGCGCCCCCTAACAATAGTGACAGTTAGCGGCCTTAAATAACAGAAAGTCGAGCGCTAATATAAATAAAAACGAGAGAAATGAAGGAAGTTGCGTTTTAGTGGTACAAAGTGACGGAACTGATGGGGATATGAGTAGAACCGGTTCCAATGACGGCACACATACTTTTATACCCCCCTACACCGCTTTCCTTCCCTCTATCCCCAATTCCCAATTATTTTAATTTTTTTATTTTCGTTTTTAATTTAATTTGAATTTTTTATTTTGTCGGTTTTGATTCTCTTTTTTTTTTCAAAAAAAAAAGAATAATACATGATGTAGAAAAAAATATAATACATTTTAAAAAGTAAACATCAATTATTGTGACATGTTATAGAAACAGCTATTGTACGCCGAAAGGCATAAGAAAAATGATAATGTATAATTTAGAGTGCTTGCGAAGAGTCAGTAAGTTAATGTAAGAATGATATTTGTAAAATAAAAGTTAACATTTAGTCTTAAGTAAAATATGTAATTGAATTGTTAAATAAATGTGGATATAAAACAAAAAAAAAAAAAAAACATTCAGCGAACCGACAAAGCTTGAATTGCTGCAAAGCGACAAAACTTGAATTGTTGCAAAGCGAGTTACAACGTACAAAAGAAAGTTCCGAAGTCACAAACTCACACGCATTTGGAAAAGTTGATTCAGGAAGTCTACAATAATGTAAGGAGGGGGGGGGGGGGGGGGGGTCACTAGGGAACACTTGACCCGGGACTAAAAGGTTGGCCTAAACGACATCACTATCACATTCGTACTGCGGGGGAGGCTGTTAGCGACGCAGCGATCAATTCTTTGAGGACGCCACAAGCCACAATGCGCCGGGGTCCAGGAGTATGCTTAGGAATTCCAAGAAAAGGCGTCAAATCACAGTTTGTCAAATTTTTAGAAGACATCAATTTTACGGAAATTCCTCGGAGATGATAGAACCCACACCGCACAAAGCAGCAGCACACATACGACAGTAGTGCCAGAACCACGGCCCTATAAAAGGAGGACGGTATTACGTGGCAAATTCAGTTCATCTTTGCCATTACAGTAGTGCCTTTTTGGTCATTCTATCAAAGTCTTCCTTCGTCATTCGAGTTCAATTGACACCGTTACATCAGATCAGGTAAACTCGAATCAGTTCAAGTTAAGTAGTGTTTGCTCTTCTTGAAGGTATCTGTGGGGTTCCATTCTGTTTGGCGTCAACAAGGAGGCGGGTTCAACAGAAGCCCCATCAGAGTTCGCTAGCCGGCACACTTGAGAAAGGCGGAACCGTCGTTGATTCCTGCAGTTGATGTGGACATGGGACAGCAAAACAAACACTCTGATATATATCTTCTCCGTTTATTTAATTTTATTTATGATTTGGACATGGCTCCTTGTTAAAGATATTGACTGGTTACACCGTCTATTTAAACATAGATTGATGACACTGTCTATTTAAACATAAATTGATGACATGGTCGATTTAAACATAAATTGATGATGCTGTCTATTTAAACATAAATTGGCGACCGTCTATTTAAACATAAATTGATGACACTGTCGATTTAAAACATAAATTGATGCGCGCGTACAACTGCTTCCGACTCCTACCCGTTGGAAATATAAACTCTGGACTCTGGTTCAAGAAGGTGACGAGAAGTAAAAAAGAAAAGGAAATTTATTGCTGGTGCGCACTAGCCAGCCGATGTGCTTGTGCTCTCTCTTGTGCGCTCTTCGTTTCCCCATGCGCACCGGGGTGAACAAGCGCTGGCGCATAGTTGCACGCCAATGTGCGCAGAGTGGACGAAAAACACAAAGCGAAGAGCGCAATAACTCGGGTTGATCTGGCTTAGTGTGCGTGTGGTAAAGTTGTGGCCTCCGAGGTGTTCCATACTGGGGTAGTGTGGTGTGGTGATTATCCCGGAGGCGCATAGCTATAGAAAGGAATAAATGCGGAGGAGAGAAAAATGTGTTTTACGCTATTCACCTGGGTAAAGAGATGTTTGAGCCCCAGCGAATGGAGGAACTGGGAAAAGGCCAAGTAACGCTAGGGAAATATTATCGTGTGATTCAGTCGAATGTTTTGATAATTTTCCGAAGCGATTCTGCAATGATGCGACAACTTCGTCCGGCTGGATTTGGTTGTGACTAATCGACATGAACAAGAGTTGCCGTATGGCGAAAAAGGGAAGCTAAACTCTTGTATGCGTTGTCCGCATGGAAAAATGAGTTTGGCTATGCTCCCTTGGAGGTAACATGCTTTGCAGGTGAACAGGTAAGTAGGGGGGAATGGGGTTGGTTTGACGCGCTGTAAGGCGGTCGAAATTAGATGGGATTGGCCGGGAATGATGGGTGGTTCTCCGTGTAGTTTAGAGAAACCCCCACATATCCACCAGATTACTATTCAATAAATGTATTTTTAAAAACATTGTGTTTTGCCTCCAGGCTTTGAATTTTAAACAAAATTCGTTTTGTGAGGATGCATCCTTGAACAAAATAGGCTATTAAAAGAGACGTAGTCAAGTTTTGTCACAAAGAATAGGATTAATAAATATAAATATGCATTCAGCATTTTCAATAACACAAACAGGCATTCATAGAAATATGGTCAAACTATTCAAAATCGTTTTTAAAAAACGATATAATCACCAATATAAGTTTTCGCGGGCCGATTACTATATTTCTGTATAATGGACATAACTCTTTTTAAACCAAAGATGTTTCCATGTCGTACTAAAAATAGTATTTCATAAACCATCCCATTCCAATGAGTGTAGATTAAGACGCGATACAAATATTTTTAATGAATACAATAATAAACTAAGCCCCTTCTCCAGTTATGTCACACTGGCTGTGTATTAGAACACTCTCAAACAATGTCAAGATTCAAGATATCAATGTCGAGAATTAAGCGCTTCGGTACCTATCGTTTTCAGAACTTCGTCGCATTTCCGACAAAAGACACACAAAACTGTGATTGATGAGTAAACCCAGTTCTGTTCATTTGTCAAAGTGTTGTACACGCTTCAAAGTTGCTTATCACTGGCATGATGTTGACAAGCGCTCTTTCTGTTCAATTACACGCCATAAGGACTCCAAGATTGAATTGGTGAAGGAATTTTTGGAAGCAAACAAACGATAAGCTTCTGACAGTTTATCTGGATGCGATAAGCTAAACGGTTCAAAGAATTCCATTAATATCCCCTTTGTTGGGTTGCACGACGGCAGGTGAATGAAAAGACTTCAAACGTGCTGCTAATAATTGTTCATGGCAGCAGTTCTCTGGACTTTTTAACACACCGTAAGGTCTATTCTTGGAATGGAAAAAATGATATAAAATCATTTAATTGGAAAATCAAAAAAAAATCTTCAAACAATTATTTTAGGACGGCTCACCCTTTGCAATGTACATAATTTGTCAAGAGAGTTGCGAACTCCACTTAATTTGACAAAATTTAAATTTCGATGGTTTCCAATTCAGTGACGGCATCTAACAGGAACAAGATGTTGATTGATTCCTTATGTATTATTTGCTCAGCTTACTGTATAAAATCGTACGTAAATGTTTAATACAAAGGACTGTAATGTTGTTTTTGTTGTCAGTTTTCCAATCATTGGTATTGTGGCGATTCTTTTGACATATTTCACATAATCAGCGGAGAGAGAATCATGCCAGCTGCATACCAGAACATTAATGTAGCAATCACCGCGTATGTAACGAGTTAATACATTCCTAAATACACGGGGACGTGATCTGATGAATTGGTGTTTTCGTTTTAACATTTTCATACGGTGGGTTCGAATCACATTTTTCACCATCAGTAAGCGCAATAATATTGTTTATTATCCTTTTTTTGTCTTGATGGATGTTTGATATTGCCTATATTAGTATGTCCACGGCACCCTACGTATTTAATTGTCGATCGATGTGTTAAATTACTATTTTTTAAAACAGACGTTTATTGGACGCAAACATTATCAATTCCTGTTTCGTCTAGGAACTACTCGTTTATAATATCAAAGCTAGATCTCTCCACGTTGAGAACGGGGATATTTCCCAATAAGCCGCCTGTTACCTACTTCTTAGTTTAGTGGGGAAATCGCCCCATTATTAGCTCAGTGCAAGCTTAAAAAAGGTTCTTACGGGCTAATTTTCGAATTAACAGAATTAAACTTAGCATCAATTAATAACTTGGCTAAGACGGCGCATAGTAGATGGAGATATGGAGTGTAGTTGGAGGGAAACACTTAGGAGGCACTGTTTTAGAGTGGGGGTCCTAATACTAACGTCAAAAATGGATGAGTTGGAGTTGACAAACCGCTGCATTTGGGAAATAGGGTCCCATCCAATTCACGAAGAGCGAAACACAAGAAACGAGGTTGAATACTCTCTATTCAGTGAAGGTGCGTCTGTTGACAGGAGGGCCATACCTGCCTAACAGATTTAAGCAGTGGATGGACAAAAAAAATATGGACGGTTCGGGTGACATGGGAGTTGAAGAATTCTTAATGCCACCATTTCTCAATAGGCGAGGGTTGAATTAAGTGCCATGTCATCAATATGTAAGTGAAAATTAATTTCCCTATCACATAACATACCAAAGTCGTGGACCAATTGGACGATGATAAAGGCTTTGGTTATGAGAGGTGTAGGTGTGAGGAGAAGAAGGGATGCGATTTTGTTACAAGATATTTTGCACGATATAAGATATATAATATAATTAAATAGACTCACAGTATCGATGTGGTCCCTACGATGAGGCGTGTTGTGATGTGATTTATTGTAGCCGTGTAGGTCATTCGATGAGATTAATTTGGATTTTCTTTCTTCGTCAATCACCGTGTTCTCCTCTTGGTTTTTGTATTTTATTTATTTCTCACTTTTAAACAAAAACACTTGTCATGTTTATCCTTCTTTCACTTCTTTCCTGTATTCAAATATATTTTACATTCTTAGATATTCAACGATCGAACTATTTCCTTTAGCCCTTCACACTAATTTCAAAAAATCTGACTCTCGACTTCTTGATTCCACACTCTCATCGCATGAATTTCAGTATAATCTCCGCTATAAAGGGATTATGCTGAAATTATTCACGTACATAGACCGACATGGCGCGCATCCCCCTTCCATTCTCAAAAGGTATACGATGCAGATTTCCAGCACTCGGAACCTGTGCACTTCTCCACTATGTATGACTTTATAGTGGAGTCTTTTTTTAAATAAAAATGTCGACGCTTCTTCCTTGTTAGGAGTTAGATCAGCTCTTCAAATAATATTATAGGACAAATATAAATATTTTTTGTTCACCTCCTTGAACATAAAAACCACACTCAAACAACCACACCCTCCAACCATATGGACTTCTCAAGAGCATTATTCCTCTTCCAAGAAAATTCGATAAAAAAGGGATTTAAAGTTAAATATAGTTTATTTAAAAAAAAAACGGCAGTAGCCAGTTAATGATAACACTTAAGACTGGTTTATCTTAAGATTGACTATACTCTCGGTCTTTGTGAGTGAATTTACATTTTTGACAAGAGCTTTAATCGTTCTTTCTGTTGGTATATTTATATTAAGTTCTTTCTATTTAGGCAGGATAGATGGGAATACATCCAGTCTAGTCGCCGGCTCTGCTCGTTTACCATCTATGTCTCTGTGTCTGTGTGTTGTGCAAAATTATGAACAAAATTGTTAGCCTGCATCGGAGTATTTGTGGCTGTTAATATTGCAGCCTGTGCTGCGTTTCTTCCCAAATTTCACTTATTAAAACAGAGTTTATGTAAATTTGTGCCAAGTAAAAATCAATCAAAATGCCAAACGAAGGCCTGCCCAATGACATTGGCAGCTTTTAAAGTTAATAAGTAAAATTAATCTCTCTATAGTTTACGTCAAATATCATATGTAGAATATTATTTACTATTTTTGAAATGTGCCCAAATGGCTTCACGCATTTCGCTACCTTTTCCAATATATTCTTGAAACTAAATGTATCCCGTTGTTGAAACCATTTCACATTTCCTTTTAATTTAAACAAATTAAAGTACATCTTTAAACTTAGCTGACACACATGAACATTATGACCGAAAATCCATCTTCTTTAATATGGCACTAACAAAACTATGTGAACTGTCGATCACATAGTCGCGGTCAAATATCATCCAATTAACAACCACGACCCAAGAAATTACCTGAAATTGAAACGCTTCTGCTTTCAGTCAATTGGAAGGTAAACTCCTTTATCCTTACACATTCATGATACGCACTGATTATCCAGAACACAAGTTGGGTTTATGCCCTCAGGCGAAGGAAGTCGTTCAATGTATCAGCGTTGCTAACGGTAACGAGTAATTAATGTCCTTTTTTCGGCCACTGTGCAAATGTGCTCAAAACAAATAACAGCCAGGATCTACGAGCCGAAGGATGTTTTCGCATCGTAGAATGCTCATAGAGGCGGAATGCTATAATTTCATTGTTCCTGCTAGTGAAGTGCACGCGAAATGCAGAGCATAATCAGTCAGTTGGAGTTGCCGCTTTTATGTAGGTAGAAGACGAAGTAAGGCTCCTCATAGAAACTTGAGAGACGAAAAAAAAGCTCAATTTTTCTTTCGAGCTTAACGGGGGAAACAAACCCTATACTTCTGCAACGTTTCATGGTTAAAGCAGTCGACAGCGTAGATATTTGTACGCGTTTATGTTTAAGTTTCCTCTGTCGGGAATAACGCTGGTGACGGAAGCACCGGTACACACAACCCATCCGGTGAGTTTTGTAGCACTTTAACGAGCCAGTAATTAACGCCGATTTAAATGTCGGCACACGGTGGTTGTTTGGTTTAATGTGGTAGGAACAGAGGCAGATGAGAGCAATGTTAACGCTATGGGGAGTCCTTAGATGCGCAGATAATGCAGGTTGGTTATGTGGCCTTGAACGAATTACCTTGAGGCATTCTCTTCGGGAACTTTTATAATGGAAAGATGTTCGTAATTAAAATGCCGCCGCAGACGACGGGGGCGGTGATTTGTGGTTTGTGAAATTAAAAGGAAATGTGAAATGGTTTCAACAACGGGATACATTTAGTTTCAAGGATGTCTTGGAAAAGGTAGCGAAATGCGTGAAGCCACTCACCGGATGCTGATTATGACAAAGAAAATTAAGAAGACGGGATCACTATATCTGCATGGAAAAGTTTTTTGTGTTTCAGTTTTTTTCTTTACTTTAAACACCAACTGGTGAATTTAGTATATAGCAAGGCAGTAGTTGCATACTAATAAGCGACTTGTTCCCGACTTCATTTTCTAAATTGCAAATACACGAGGGCAGTTTGATGAGTGAGTGACTTTTTCTAATTTCCCCCGCAGTAACTTTAAATGGAACACTGCTCCCATCAAATACCATATATAAATACACTACTGTACTGTTTGAGCAGGCTGTGTCATTTAGTTTATGTTTTACAGCCATTGAAAGCAGATAACCCCGTGAATTTTAACGGAAATAGAAAAAAGTGATTTTCGTGTGCTGATTAAGCATAATCAAGCAAAATCCATACATTGGGATACAAACTGCTACCCCATCGAGCATATTCCACAGATTTAGCCCCCTGCGACTATTCCCTGCTTCCAAACCTGAAAAATGTCTGGCCGGTAAGAGATTTGTGTCGAATGAAGAGGTCATCACGGAAAGTAAAGCCTATTTTGAGGGGTTTGAGGAAACCTGTTATTTGAAAGGAATAATTACATTGGAAAAATGCTGGACTAAATGTATCGAACTACAGCGAGACTATGTTGAGAAATCAAATGTTTATTTGCCGAAAAAAAATCGTTTATTCCAGACGTCACTGACTTATCAAACTGCCCTCGCATATGCTCTGATAATTACTTCGACGCGAAATAATTCTGCCATTTTTTGTTTTTTGTTTTTTTTTTATAACACTTCTCTCGGGAGAGGCGAAGCTATAGCACCGAGTGGGCGCCCCAATATGCTACCAAATAACTGTTGCAGTTCTTTTTGAACAGTTGCAGGTTGTAACTCTCGGGGAACACTCGCGAGGGAAGGGAGTTCCGCAGATTCCCCACTCTGTAACGGAACGAGTTCTGATACAGGGATGCTCGCGCCGTCGGGATATGAACCGCAAACTGGTGCGATCCGTCAGATTGTCTTGTGGAGCACACATAAGCCGAATTGTGTGGAACAATACAACAAATCTCACAAGAACAGTACCCGTGACAATATCTGTAAAATAGACAGAGGTCGGCTACGCGCCTTCGATGTGATAGCAGCTGTAGCCCCGATGTCAGCGCCGAGTTCCCGATCAGGCGGATCGCTCGTCTCTGTATGCTCTCAAGTAGGTCGACGGTATGTTTAGGGGCCGAGCTCAACACATGAGAGTAATATTCAAGCGCATGACTAATTTGGGATTTGTACAGGAGAAGAAGTTGACCCGGAGTAAAATATTTCTTGGCTCTAAAACGATAGCGCAATTTTCCTGAGGCTGACCTGGGGGTGTTCGACATGTGTTTATGCCACGATACATTCCCACAGACCGTGACGCCGAGCAATTTCAAGCTTTTCCCAGATTTGAGGGCCTGGCCATTGATTATCACCAGTGGAACCAATGATCCACTTTTCTTTGTGAATGTTGTATATTGTGTCTTCGCTGCATTGAAATCGACGAGATTGGTCCTTCCACACTGCAGGACCCTATCTAGATCCTGATTTAGAGAGTCAATCTGTCTACATCTCAGCTGATGCGACGCAGATGCACCAATCCGCCGAACACTCGAAAAGGAGGAAACAAGCATACTATCATCCGCAAAACTGAACACTTGGTTATCCGTTGTCTCCAACAAATTATTTATGTGAAGCAAAAAAGGTTGGGGCAAAAATTGAACTTTGAGGCACCCCCGAAATAACAGGATACAGATCCGAACACTCGCCGTCCACAACTACCCGGATCGATCGAATTTCGAGGACACTCTTCGTCCAGTCGCAAAGCTGTTGGCAAAGTCTGTATGAACGAAGTTTGCTCAGCAATGCGCCGTCCCAGACGCGGTCAAAAGCTTTGGAGATATCCAATTCGACCGCCCTTGACTCACCATGCCGTTCAATCGCAGATGTCCATATATCGGTTATAAGTGTCAAAAGGTCTCCCGTGGACCGCCTGCCACGGAAACCGTATTGACGATGATTCAGAAGTCCGTTGCACTCCAAATACTTAATTAACTCTATATTGATGACTTTTTCCATTACCTTAGGTAAAATAGACAGTAATGCTATCGGACGGTAATTTTGTGGGAGACACTATTTTCCCGTCTTTGGGATTGGCTGAACTCGAGCGATTTTCCAGCAGGCAGGAAAGGTCCTCCGTGCATAAGATAAGCGGAAGAGTCTGCCAAGAACCGGCGATAGTTCTGGAGCACAGTGCTTAAGAACTATTGCTGGTATTCCGTCCGGGCCGGTTGCCTTCCCATAATTCAGTTCACGTAGAATGCGTTAAATAGTGCACGGACGAAATCTCACATCCCGCATGGAAGACTGTACCGGCGAGATCACAGATGGCTCCAAAAGACCGGGATCGGGGTTTGAATTCGCCGAAAATAAATTCGCGAACACATCAGCTTTATCCGTTGAATTTGTGACCAACGCCCCGTTGTCTTTCGCCAACGGGGGGAAAGGGGAGGAAGCGAAGTTACTGCTGACAGATTTTGACATTGACCAGAAGGAGCGCGAACCAGTCAGGCACCGAAGGAATTTATTGGTCACTCTGTCCTTGTGAGCTTCCTTCGCGGCATCAATCGCCTGGTTGCACGGGTTTTTGATTCTAACAAAATTCGTTCTGTTAACATCGGTGGGATTGGAGCGCCATTGCCTAAAAGGACTATTTTTTGCCGCTGTAATCTGCTCGCATTTTTTGTCAAACCACGGTTTATCAGATGAACTTCGTTTGATGGAATGTGGAATGTAGATCTCCATCCCGAGAAGAATAGCTTCTGTGACCACCTCCGACCATGGAAAGGATGCGAAGAAATCTTGCAAATCGTCCCAGTTAGCAGTCCCATACTTCCATACATGGCGAAGCTGCCTAGACCGGTTATTCCCTTGAAGTGCAAGTGCTTGCGCGACAGATATCAAGCAGTGATCTAAGTTTCCTAGTGGCGGTATAAATACTCGGTTCGGGTGTCAAAAACATATTCAGGGTGTTCGCATAGTCGCCTTGGGCATCCGGCACTCGCGTTGGTTCCTCCAAGAGTTGAATCAAGTTGTGGCTAACAGCGAACATTTTTGCCAGCCTCGCAGCCCCGTCGGTTTTGTTAGAATGTAACAACCAGTCGCAAGCGTGTACATTAAAATCGCCAAGGACCACAATTTCAGAAACTGGGTGGTTGATCTGTATCCAGTCGACGGCACGTGAAAGATGCTCGAAAAATGTCGCCGGTCGATCGTCGTTCGGTAAAGATAACAAAGCAGAATTCCTGGCACGATCCTCAACCATGTGATGTCAATCTTATTGGGTACCAACGCCTCCATCCTCGGGCAAGTTATGACGGAACACGCGAAGACGCACACTCCGCCCTTAAAACGGAATCTCGAACGAAACAACGAAGATATGTCGAATCAGTTGACGAATCGACCTGGCTCTCAGTTAGGGTAAGGATATCAGGTTTCGTTGTTTGCAAATATTGGTGGAAGGCGTTTACAGTCATATTGGCGAAACCGATGCTCCGGTTATAAAATGCCGTTCCCAGTCGATCGTGGACATATCCTCGGGAGCGATGCCGGTTATGCGATGACGAACCTCTCAAAGTTCGGTTATTTATCATAATATTTGCATGGTGTTACCCCTGACAAAGTCCCCCCCCCCCCCCCGTAGTTCCGAGTGGGGGAATAGTTTACCTCCGGAATTCTTTATATCAGAACGTACCATCATGACTTATTATCTCGCCGATATCGCGGAATCTACAACGTGACGGGTGATATCTCACCTTGGGACCAACTACCACCTAAACCAACCCTTTCTCGAACCGGTCCATCAGCCAGCCCCAAAAGATGGTCAAGGATTTCTCCCGATCATTTCACGGAGCCTCTAGCTTGAGGTATTTCACCGGGCGACAGGGGGTTGGGACCCCACCTACCACTCGGCCTTTGGTCGGCTCTTACGACAAGCTGGCCTAGCTGTGAATATATTGTAACGCCTTACTAACCCCCTACTCTTGTAATGGGCACAATTTTTGGAAATAGGATGTTCGTTACTTTTTATTTAATTTATCTGCATGTCCACTCTATTAAGAAGAAAATTCATTCACTCATTCCTTACTACAAAAATTCCCGGCATTGTTTAAGAGTTTTGAACTCAGACTTCCATAACAGCATCCTCCCACTACTACTATATACTGCTAACATGGTCATGGGAAACCTTGTAATAATAGTTTCTGCAGTACTTCAATGAATCCACCTACTATTCATGCTTCATATTTATTCAGATAGTGTTCTCTTTCAAAATGTACTCCAGATCAAAAATGTTTTATTTTGGTTACATAATCCGACATAAATTGCGCCCTAACACGCCATATACGATCTATGTACACAATCAGTGCACTCCCAACTCTAATCCTCAAAAACCACCAGCACTAAATAGTTTTTGGTTCTAACACTCAAAACTAGTTGCGTAGTGACCAAATTAGATTAAAACCTCACCTAGCAACTCGACTCAACTCAACTAATTGAATAAGCTGGAATAAAATCGGAACAGGAAAAATCGACTCCAACAAAATAGTTGCATCCTGTATATTTTGTGCTAAATCAGTCGGTATGGAAGCAATCGACTGAACAGTATCCTTCGAGTTGCAATCCTCTCTAATATTTGAGTGTCAGTGCAGATGAAAATTCTTTTATATTGTCAGGTCAAGCGTGTCCTCTAAGTTCACAAATCATATTTATTGATACTCGGTATCCTTTCAAATTTACCCATAAGAGCACATGTGCACATGCATGTGCACCTGAGCTTGTGCTTACTCCCATCCTTGGAGTACACTTGTGAAATTTTAAACTTCGTTTGCCCGACATCAAATTCGATTACATGAAACATTTTCCGGTCCCTTCGTGTCCCATGAGATGTATCTTCCAGTGCGGGCACAATTTACATGCTGCACTAGATCGATGTTCGAAAGAGGACCAACAGGATTGTGGAAAATCCAAAGATAGCACAGGCCTGACGAATTGGGGGAAAAAAGCTTAAAAACGAAACGAAAGAGGTCCATTTAAATATCACCTAACATAACATCAATTTAAGAGCTCGTAAAAGGATGTATCCAGTCGCTACAAGTGTGCATTCAAATATCTCTATTGTGTTATTGAATTGCATACCTTTATTGTGTAAAGAATTTGCAATTGTATTGCACCGAATCGTATTGCTTCGTAGCTGCTCACTGCTGTAAATAAAGGATTCAAACGTAAGGACGTAAATCGAACGTTAGTTGACATGTTGACAAAGCTGAAGGTTTTTTTTTTTAAAGTGAACCTCGATTTTAAAGGATGGCAAAAAAGTAAAGGGTTGTCTTTGCAGGTCTTGCGACCAGGGTTGGTGGTTTCTGTAATGGCACTAGCTTTTATAACACGTGCTACTTGACATTTTTTGCCTGTTGCTGTTCACTGGTAACATGCTCACTTGAAATAATAGCAGATTTATTGTTTTGTTCCATTTTTGAGATACAAGTTGTCTATATTAGAAAAATACATATTTAGCACACACTTAGAAACAACTGGTTAATAGAACAGTGAGTTATCGGGAATTTCGTTATGTAAAATGTTTGCAATTCTCTTTTTAAATTGTTCATTTTTTTCAACTATGATATTTTATCGGATAAAAACAAATGTAATTTGTCTCATCGTTTATTCCATCCAGGTCATGTGTGTTGGTCCCAAATATTAAAAAACGATTGGTGTGCTTATTGAATTTCTGATTATGTTACATATAATTAAAAAATTCAGAGAAAATTCTCAAATAATTAAAAAGGGCAAGGGCTGAATAAGCAAAGTTCACAAGCGAATATTATCGGCCCATCTCCCACTCTAAAATTCTTATGTAGTATGTAGGGTTTTACAGTGTTTCCAAGAGATACAGACGATACCCAAACATTAGTGAAGAACAGCATCAGAAGAAAATCAATGAAATAAACCATCAGAACCGTAAATCCCAATACTTAACATAGTGTTGACACTTCAGTAAATAGTAGTCCTAGACACGGCTATTAGTCAGATGCTTCGATGCTTTATCATTTCTTCGTATGTTCGATTCCTCAATGATATAGTATTTTAAACAACTACAAGATCAGCAATCCCACTAACCAGTTATTGAGTTTCGTTTTTGTAAAATAACCAAATGATGGTTCAGTGGAGTAAGGCGAAGAGAGAAAGAAAAATGAAAAAAAAAGAAAAATGTATAATATAAGCGACTCTAGCGTAGTATGAGAAATTGTTTCATCCGTTTCCGTCAGCTGTCTTTCTCCTCTGTTCCGTCCCTCAAACAGTAATACTCTCGAATGATTTGTATGTTTAATGGGCTTTTATTATTTTTGTAAAAAGATTTTCTACTGTTAGAGTGGCGTCATATTCGCTATGGGGATGTTGTGGTTTGATAGAGATTTAATAAGATAGTGGTTACGAAGACATGACACTTCCAGCAGCATTTTCAAGTACCCATTCTACAGATTCTAACTGTTGCGGATTGACAGTTGGATGTGGTGGGATATGCTGGAGAAATCTAGTACATTCACAGTGTATACCAGTCGCGCGGCAGCAGTCACGGACCAGCTGGCCGATTGTCACCAATGATGAGGTCAGCAGCGTCCCTTTTTTGAATTGACAGTTATGCCCACTGAGGCAGTCCGCTACCAGCTTTCATCGCGCGCACACCTTCCAAGTCATTGTTGCTGATCCACCATAAATTAACTCAATCTCATGTAAAGCAATTGAATTGATGTGCGTTAATACTGAATTGTAAACCAAGTCGCATCCGACTTAAACAATAAAGAAATAAAGATCCACCTCGAATTCAGTTTTGGTTTTCTTGTGCTTCCGTTTCGCTGCAGTTTCATCGGGTTCCTCTCTACAAGAGAACAGTGGACAACTTCAAACATCCCCGTCAAATGTTCTGGTCCTTCGAGCCGGATCCAGTGCTTATTGGATCCACACATCGCCGCCCAGTTCGCGGCACAACACACCCAAGCAGCTCAACATCAGCAACAAGCTGAACATAGGTGACAACAATTCAACCCCATTAAGGAAGGATACGAACCAACCCAAGGTTCAGAATTCTCGAGCTTCATCGCATAATACATCTTCTTCAGTAAAACTCTCTGATAATTGATAATCCTAAAACAAAGACGAGAATAACGCTTCAAACATTGTGAGGACAAAAGAATTAGCCGATATTCAACAACACACTACAGATAGAGCACCATCAGTTGTAGATACTGCAACTAAATCGACAATTGCCAGTCACCTCGAAAGAAATTGATACTAATAGAACCGATCAAGGAAGTGAAAAACAACCAACACCTGAAGAACAACGCGACAGCAGCAGTCGGGAACATCTCTAGCCACAGCAATGGAAAAACAAATCGCCGCGCAGTACGCGGCACAGGGCCAAATGTCGCGCGCATTCGCCAATTTGAGGAAGCGAGGGCCATCAACGGCAATGCTGTGGAAACCCGTAGACATAACTTACAGGGCAAATGGAAAGAAATCCGGACCGGTACGACGACATCCTGGAGCTGGCGACGTCGGAGACAAAGTACTACTTCACGGAGTACTTCCTCGAGTCAGCCGAGGAGGTCTACTTGGAGGAAATGACGAAGTTCGCCGAAGAGCTTCGTGGCCTCAACATTGAACTGCCAACAACATCCAAGGCCGCGGCTGCAGCGGTGACACCCCGCGCCAATCTCCGCAAGCTGCCCCCAGTGCAATTGCCGACATTTTCCGGGAAGTACTCGAAATGGTGGTCATTTAAGGACCTGTTCCAGGCGGTATTGGCTGATCTGACGGACATCGAACGACTCTATTATTTGAAGTCGAGCCTCCGGGACGACGCCGGCCGGGCCATCAAAAACATTCCCGTCACGGAGCAGAACTACCAGCGAGCCCGTAAGAAGCTGGTGGAGTACTTCGATAATACTCGTGCATTGGTCCATTCTGCCTTGAGTGCCCTCTTCCAGGTACCGGCCGTCGTAAAGGAATCTGCTGCCGGCTTGCGCCATCTCCGCGATACTACGAATGATGCAGTCGAAACTTTGCATGCGCTCGGCCGCCCCGTGACCTCTTGGGATGACATACTGTTCCACTTAACAACACAGCGCATGGACCCCCGCACCGCTCGTGACTGGAAAACGGCGCAAGGCAACACCAAGCAGCCACCCACGTACCACCAGCTCGATGCCTTCCTGAAGGCAAGTGTGCGATGTCTCGGATGCCGCACGAGGAATGTCGTCGGCCGAGATCGTTGCTGATGTGTGTATATATTTTAAAAGAACAGTGATATCTTTTTAAATCTTCCGGCTGGAAGTCCCGCTTAAGTATTTGCTGCAGCGAATCCAGACTTTGAAGCAAAGCCAATGCTACTGACGAATGCCTTTAGACGAGTATAGATAAAGTCCGACTGAGTTCTCGATGGAGACAGCTTTGTTTATTAAACACAAAAGGTTCTTATAAATTCAACAGCCACATGGTGGCGTGCAACTTAAAATCCAATTATTAATGTTTTACAAATATCCAATTCCAGAATCCATAGATTGACCGATCGAGCCCCAAAACAGTATGTTAGACAGTTGCATGTAGTTGAAAAAAGCAGTAAAACAATGCACGTTAGAATTGACAGTTTCTCATGTACTGTCATCGTGTTGTGGTGAATATGTTTGTCGGGGAGTGTACTAGATTCTCCCCGAGCATATAATTATGAATCCGAAACACAGTGATCGAAGCACTGGAATTCATCGAGCTGCCCCGGACCGCCATCGATCAACCCCAGCGCTACAGATCCGGGCAAACGGAGCACAACGCCTAAGCTCGCCTTTCAGTGCACACTGCTTCACCACCTGCCCAGAAGCCCCCTTCCCGCTACTCAGCCTGCAGATCCGATCATTACATCGGATCGTGTGAGAGATTCCGAGCACTCAGCCCGGAAGAGCGAAGGTCGCACGTCGCTAAACAGGGCCTTTGTTTTAACTGCTTAGGAAGGCATGTACTCCGTGCCTGCCTATTGACATCCAGATGCCGACAGTGCCAAGGGCGGTACCACACCCTGCTGCATACTATAACGACCACGACCAACCTGGATTCGGAAAGGGGCACAAGCCCCAAGCTTCAAGGCGGCCAGATCCCCGTGTAGCATATTATAGCCACAGAAATCGCGATGTTAATAACAAATGGCGTTACCTTGTCTTAAGTTTTGATCAAAACTTGTCTCAAGTCTGTGTTAGGCCAGATCCGGTTTCAATCCAATGTACGTACAATGCTGCTACATCCAATAACTTCCACCAATATACTTTGATCAAAATTGCGGATGAATTTTTGTACGTCATACACCATGACAACTTTATTTTAATTCTTTTAACAACTTTAACTGTTTTTCAATTTTAAATTAGTTAATTGCTTTAACAATCTTTTTCTTTCTGCCTTTCCTCGACCGTTCATCAACTCTTCTCCTATCTACCCGTATCAACGGAATGCAGAAAACCGCATTTTGGAATGTAAAAATAACAACAAACGGAATCAAAAACCGTATTTCCCTCTCTTGAGGAACTCGAAACTTGTACACGATCCACACTCGAACTGGGGTGTGTCCGCACACTTACATGTGGATCGTGCACTTACTCCACCACCTTACCATCACATTATATTAAAATTAAATTATATTAAAACAAATAAATGATGGGGGCGGTGGAAGCCGTACGTAACATACCTCCCTCCCACAAGACTGCGTGGCATTCTTAGGAGAGGAATGTCACGCCGGAGAGTGGACGGCGGAGAGCAAACAAACAAACAATCAACAAATCAATAAATAAATAAATAAATAAATAATTTAACAAATCAGCATGCTTACGTGTTATGGTTAGTAGGGGTTTTCTATATATTTAGTACTACTTATATATTAGGGTTAGTAAGAAAAATTAATAAATAAATAACATTTAATAGGGGAACACTAACAACACAGATTCCCATCTATCGCGGCGGGCGCGACACTTAAAACGATGGTCCGACCGAAAGCTCGACCGCCCCCACGATCCGGTTAGGACCCCCTCGCTAAGGCGAGGCGACCCCCTCTCGTGCAACCTCTGAAACGTCACCCGGCCGGCGAAAGCGTCCCTCTCCTATGATCCTTACTTTAATTCTCCGATCTTGGACTCCTTTACTTGCCCCGGTCCATAGGTTGGTAGATCGGGGGGTTTGTCCCGTTTCGGCGGCAAAACCTACCATCACCCGACATTATAGTGCGCTTTCGCACTTGCTATTTGAGATCCAACCCCCAACACTGGGGTTTGCCTCTGCAGTCTGCGATGGGACTGCGCCTGCAGCATTAGGCCTGGCCTTAAAGACTTTTTCGTCAGACTCCATTTGGTATCCCTGCGACGAAGGTCCTTTACAAGGACGACGATTCCGGAGGGTAACCAGAGTCTGGCCAGCTGGGATCAGGGGCTCCAAGTTACAGGAAGGCTTATCCTTTCCTTATTTGTTCTTTTAAAAAACAAAAGTTGTCTATAACTATATGTTATTAAGGTCTGCTGTTTGGGGTTCATCCGGATGACCACGTGGGTAGCACGTGGTTGAACAGCTTTTCGCAGCCCTCCTCTGTATGGGTAGGGTCTCCGGGCGAGTACCTGCCGCCGTGTCGACCTTAACAGGTCCCTTTGGCACGTCTCCCCGTTCGGCTGCCATATGTTCAACCCTTCCCGACCCATAGTTGACAAATTGAATGGAGAATGGCACGGGATTTACGGTCGTTCGGGGAAAAACCAAACAACCACCTGACCCGTCATCTACCTTACAATTCCGAGACAGGAAGTCGTACCCCAACAATCCGTCTTGCTCCAAACCCGGCAAGGAGTCTACTATTTGGAAACTGCAGGAAATCTCATGGTGCAACTTGAAACTCCCAGTGCAGCATCCCCTCGACTTGCCTTTGACAAACAGCGCTTGGAGCGTTTTAGATTTATGCACATCCATGCCATATCTAGGATGGAGTGCCTTCAGCTCCAACAGGCTGATCTCAGCGCCTGTGTCCACGATTAGGCGCGTAGAGTTCTTACGGCCAATGTCTAAAGGGAGAGTGACAATCGGGACCTGAGTCGGCGAAAACTGAGAACAGCTGGAGCCGGGTTGCGTTTCTAGTGCGGTCGGGTTGGATCTTGTCGACCCGACCTTTGGGAGTTTCCCGAACTCTCCCATTTTGCATTATGTCGACACTCTGCCGCCTTGTGAGTGTGTCGTCCGCAAAACTCGCACAATAATCCGCTCCTCCGTTCAGGAATGTTCCGAGCAGGAGTCCCACTGGACTCCGAACTAGCGGAACTGGAGCTATTCTTTCTGCCCACTTTGGGCGCAATGCGCCGGGGTCGCCATTCCCGGTTCCCCGCGCTAACTCATGCGGCGCCATACCTCGCATCTGTTTTCGAGAACTTCGAGTCCATGGAGTCGGGTCGCTAACCGCCACCGCTCGACACGGAGGACCGTCGCCTACCATGCTCACTCACCTCCCGGGAGTCCACCGCGCGACTACTACCGGCCTCTCGATTGCGCCGACGCTTTCCGCGCCTATTTCTCGCGCTTCCTCCAGTCTCCACATGGGTGTCCTGCTCTCGGCCCGCAACAGGTGCTGTACCGGCGTGCCGCTTGCGGGGAGAACCCTGGGAACCCTGTTGTTGTTCCCACCTTTGTCTGTATTCGCACCCGCGCAAGCTATGACCTTGTCGGCCACAAAACTCGCAACAGCACCGGACGCTGAATACTCTGGGGCCTGATGTCGCCGGCCCGCCACCCGTAGACGGGGGCTGAGGCTCCGGCAGGGCTCTCCTCTGAAACTGCGGTCGTTGATGGGGCGTTCCTTGCCGCGCGAATCCGCCCTGCTGACCTCTACCCCTGTGTGGAGTCCGGGGTTCGCGCGTCCGTGTCGGACGATCCGGGCAGTCCACTATGTCGTGGCCACACCGCCAACACTCGCGACAGAAGGGAGTGTTTCGCCTTTGTAGACGCTCATCGTATACGTGACCTCTCAGATGGCAAAAATTACATATGGTCTGGGATTCCAGGGGATGCGCCGATCGACCAACTGGGTCCCTGAACGGATTGTCCCGACCCGATCGATCCTGAGGCACATACGTCCCCTGAGCCAAGCTCTGCGACTCTCCACTCCGGCTCACGGAAGGCACGGTATTTGACCACGCTCCCTCGCCAGAGGAGGCCGGAGCTAAGGCACCAGCATCCCTTCGATAACCGAGAGGTCCGTACGACCGCTACCGAACGAAACTATCCTCCTCCCGTCGACGACCATATGACTCTTCGGCCGGCAACACGAATGACACCACGCGGGGATTAAGACTTGACAAAACCGGCGCCGCGGGGTGATCCCTAAAAGTGGAGGATGGGTTCTCTAAAAAGGTTGAAGAGCCTCCCGGTTCTACATCCAACGTTTCCGGCGCTCGATAGGCGATTCCGGGCCGCGCATCCACAAACAAGTCGTCCTGCCTTAACATTTCCCTTCGAGCTCGCTCAAATCCGGTTAGGTGGTCCACCATGCTTCGAAATGGGACATTACCCAACGTGAGGAGGAAGTCCCTTAGTCCTTCCTCCCTCAAACCCCTCGCCAACACCGGCTTGGCCATGCCCTCAAGCTGGCTTGCGAAGACGGACCTACCCTGGCGACCATAAAAGCGCTCAGCTGCCTCCTCGCACCGTACCACGGCCCGCTTCACTCGGGAAACGAAACACGTGACATCCTCGGAAGGGAGTTGTCGCGTTTTGGAGAGTTGTGCACACAACTCCTCATACGACACCCGGGGTTCGTAGGCCTCTCTGAGACGCTGTTCCGCTTCGAGGAAGGTCGTGGGTGGTCTCTCCTCGAACATTCGATAGGCCTCGCCGCTCAGCCTAGAGGGCAGCCACCGGAGGAAGGTATGTTCCTCTTCCACCGCCAGCTCACCCAAGGTCCTTCTACAGCCTTTGAGAAACGAGGAGAATCTCTCGGCTGTATCCGGGCCTTCCTGTCCCGAAAACATGGGGACCGCCTTCGACACAAGGTCGAAAACCCTATCTGTGCCCAACATGGTCCGTACAGGACATGGCTGCGGGCCCAGCTTAAAATACGAAGGCATCGGTGTGTTTCCCATGCTTTTAACAGCTTGTTTGCTGACGATGGGAGGGGACCTCGTTGGTGATCGCTCGTCCACAAATTCATCCAGCGAATCGTGGAATCCCTCTGGATCCACCTCGTCAATCGGCGGCTCGGGAAATGCCTCGGGCCGCGCTTAGAGCTCGATTAAAGTTAAAATTGAAAATCACAAAAAAAAATTATCACCTATTGACATCTGTCACACAAAATGAATAAATAAACCAGGTAATAAACAAGTAAATCAGTTAGATAATATAAATAACTAAAGGTAATAATAAATAATCAATAAATAACATTGAATCAATAGCCTAAAACTAGACTCAAAACAAAGCTACTGTAATCTGTACAAAATTTTACAATTATTGAGAATTATTGGTATCAAAAAGAAAGGAAAAGAACAAAAAAAAACCAAAACAAGAAATACAAAGAAACAACAAAAAAAATTGCCGCAGCTCTTCCTCTATGTTGGGCTCTCGCCAATTGTCGCCAAAAGATCGCCTCGTTGAATCAGCAAAACTAAACCCTCAAACCTGCCGCGGTCCGTTTGGAAGGTTTGTCCGCAGCGCAAGTTGTAGCATATGTATAGCCACAGAAATCTCGATGTTAATAACAAGTGGGGTTACCTTGTCTTAAGTTTTGATCAAAACTTGTCTTAAGTCTGAGTTAGGCCAGATCCGGTTTCAATCCAATGTACGTACAATACTGCTACATCCAATAACTTCCACCAATATACTTTGATCAAAATTGCGGATGAATTTTTGTACGTCATACACCATGACAACTTTATTTTAATTCTTTTAACAACTTTAACTGTTTTTCAATTTTAAATAAGTTAATTGCTTTAACAATCTTTTTCTTTCTGCCTTTCCTCGACCGTTCATCAACTCTTCTCCTATCTACCCGTATCAACGGAATGCAGAAAACCGCATTTTGGAATGTAAAAATAACAACAAACGGAATCAAAAACCGTATTTCCCTCTCTTGAGGAACTCGAAACTTGTACACGATCCACACTCGAACTGGGGTGTGTCCGCACACTTACATGTGGATTGTGCACTTATTCCACCACCTTACCATCACATTATATTAAAATTAAATTATATTAAAACAAATAAATGATGGGGGCGGTGGATTGTCGAACGTCACGTAACACCCGGAGTGTCATCTCACATACTCAGCGCCCCGCCTGCCCGGGCGACCCTCCTGGCCACAGCACGCGTCCTCGTCCAGTCGGGCTCCCAACACGGACTGGAGGCTCGGGCACTACTGGACCCCTGCTCAGAGGCCACCTTTATCTCGGAATTCCTCGCCCGGCGACTGCGCCTCCGCCGGCACGCATCATTCATCCCAGTCCATCGAGTCGGGGGCGCCCGCTGCCAGACGGGGTGGGGCCCTATCCTCCGTCACCATACTGCCCCGGACCAAGGGCTCGCAAAGCTGGACGGTCAACGCGCTCATCCTGTCCCATCTGTCGGACTACGTGCCACCTCCACGACTCCTGCCAAGCGATCTCTCTATTGTGGCGGGGCTGGAGTTGGCAGACCCAGACGTCTCATCAACAGAAAAGGTAGATTTAATCATTGACTCTGATGCATACCCGGCGATCGTTACCGCCGGTTTAAAGAAGTCCACAAACTCCGAAGTGATCGCCCAGTCTACGCACCTTGGGTGGATACTAACGGGTGCAGCTGCCCGCGCCCCACCGCACACCAACACCAGCCGCCCTCTGACCAGCCACAGCTCCCATCAGAGAACCAAAAGGAGGTCTCGTCGGCATTGGCTCCAGGGGCCACCTACGAGGGCCATGCAACTACCAGCCACCGACCACCTGCGTGGCCCAACTACGAGACACCCCTCTCGCCCGCTGAACCACCGCAAGGGCGAGGGGCATTCGAAGAGCCAGCAGCCGGCCCACCCAAAGACTTCAAGGCACCACACCAAAATAGGGATAGGAACGCGCAATGCCCCGCCTGCCGGGCGCGCTCCCCAGCAACCAGGGATCAACCGAATCCCAGCGAGCCAGCACGCCTCTCAGTACATCAACAGAGGCTGCATTCCGAAGACCCCGGGAGGCACTTGGCCCGCGACTGCCATTCCGCCAGGACACGCGGACAGTGCCAGGGACGACACCGCAGCCGACTCCACGCTACAGCTTCACACGCCAGCGGCCGCATCCTGCCGGCTACTAACTTAGGACGGGCGCCAACGGGCACAGCACCTTTCACCACCACCGGTCCCGATACAGCGAGACCCATCACCAGGCATCACGTGGTTATTGATCGTGGGTTGCGACCTTACAACTCCAACCCAGATCAACTGGCCGGTTCCACGACCACAAAAGGCAACGGACATCAGCGATGGGAAGGAGGCTCCTGTCGCCATCTACCCTACGGGCCATCCCAGACTCCCAAGCCTTCAGCGCTCCCCGTCCCAACCGACCATCCACGTGAAAGTGGACAGCAACATCCGGCCACCAGAGACTCAACGACCAAGACCAACCGCCACCAGCAGACCGCACACTCCCGGCCCCTAGCCACCGTCCCCTGGAACATGATGATTCGCCAATGATTGGCGAAGGCGGGCCGAATGTTGCGGATTGGCAGTTGGATATGCTGGAGAAATCTAGTACATTCACAGTGTATACCAGTTGCGCGGCAGCTGTCACGGACGAGCTGGCCGATTGTCACCAACGATGAGGTCAGCAGCGTCCCTTTTTTGAATTGGCAGTTATGCCCACTGAGTCAGTCAGCTACCAGCTATTATCGCGGGCACACCTTCCAAGTCATAGTTGCTGATCCACCATAAATTATCAAATAAATTAACTCAATCTCATGTAAAGCAATTGAATTGTTGTGCGTTAATACTGAATTGTAAACCAAGTCGCATCCGACTTAAACAATAAAGAAATAAAGATCCACCTCGAATTCAGTTTTGGTTTTCTTGTGCTTCCGTTTCGCTGCCAGTTTCATCGGGTTCCTCTCTACAAGGGTACATTGGACAACTTCAAACA
Source organism: Microdon myrmicae (assembly GCA_963931805.1). Classification (NCBI taxonomy): domain Eukaryota; kingdom Metazoa; phylum Arthropoda; class Insecta; order Diptera; family Syrphidae; genus Microdon; species Microdon myrmicae. The sequence continues at coordinate 18,935,436 of OZ007497.1, forward strand.
TTCCCGTCACACTAACCTATATCCCATTCTGAAGCGGTATAGCGCTCTCGAGTGTGCTGCTGCAATAACTCGAACAGTCCAGGTCGACGAGTGCAACATTCGTGGGTAAATCTCTAACTTCTTCACTATAGCGATCCTAAATCACCACTCTCACCCAATCAATCCCCCATTATTACATAAAAAACCAATCATCCATACCCCAATATACTACCCATATCTATAACCCCAATTATTATCCCCAATTGAATCATATTCACGATAACTTAAACCAAAAGTCCATTTGTCGCACATTAATTCAATTCCCAATAATCCTAATATATTGAAATGCCTATTTCAAATACATTTCATGATTTTACCTGGCGGGAATGTGTTCAAAAAAATTCCCATATCCTTCCTGGGACCCCCATTCCAATTGAAGCGCACACGAAATCTGGTTCGTGCTGCTTGGAATTTTTATACACATTTTTTTAACACATCTTTTTAGATGGAGAGTATAAAAGAAGCACGCATTTTGGAGGCATTATCAGTCTCGGTTCGCGTCCGTTGGATAATGACACCAATGAATGAGTAAAATTCAATTAAAACATAAAAATATACTTCTAGTTTCAAATTCTAAGCCGTGAATGCTAACAAATTTAAAGTGTAAATCACAAAGTAATTCAATAAGGTTGAAGTAAAGTAAATAGTGTCGTTTTAAATCAGTGGACCAGAGGAATCTGCAACGGCACACCCTTGCCGCCAGGGAGCTCACACAATCAGAGTGACCCATCTGGAAGGCCGCACGTTGAGCGCCACTTGCTACCAAGAAGCTCACGCCACCAGAGCGTCCCATTCGGAAGGCCCTCACCAGAGGAAGCTGCGAGGGCACACTCTTACCACCAAGGAGCTCACACCAACAGAGCGTCCCTATCAGAAGGCCCCCACCAGAGGAAGCTACGTGGGCACACTTTCTACCCTTTCCTCACGGTCCTGTGAGTAGGGCGTTAGAATATACTCACAGATAGCCAGGCTTGTCGTAAGAGGCCGAGTGGTAGGTGGGGCCCGAACACCCTGTCGTCCGGTGAAATACCACCCCATCAAGCTATAAGCTCCGTGAAATGTTCGAGAGAAATACCTGGTCATCTTTCGGAGCTTGGCTGATGGACTTATAGCGTTTGAAATAATAGTGAAGAAGATCGTGAGATTCGAACTGACGCTATGACAGTTTGAATCACGAAAAAAATTGAACCTAAGCGTTACCCATCAGGCTACTGACCGTGTTTTAAATTTGATTTTAAAACTGGACTATACTCCACTGATGTGAATTGTTATGTTATCGCTAAGGTATACGGTTTTGATGTATTTTTCTTATTCGATTTTTCGTTCGTGTTCTTCACTATTTTGCTTGTAAATTGTGTGTGTATCTGTTAGAGTCGCTACACCACTCCCCCCGCAGTAACTTCGTTACGATCAGATTCGTATGCGGACGACGGACGAACGAGAGAACGAGAAAACGTCGGAGGCTGTGCTCTATGCGGAAGTCGTGACCGTGTGTGAAGTTCTGCTTACTATGGGAAAGTGTATGCCGTGTGTACAGATCACGTCGTAGTCACCAATTATAGCGTTTGAAATAATAGTGAAGAAGATCGTGTGATTCGAACTGACGCTATGACAGTTTGAATCACGAAAAAAAATTGAACCTAAGCGTTACTCATCAGGCTACCGACCGTGTTTTAAATTTGATTTTCAAACTCGACTATACTCCACTGATGTGAATTGTTATGTTATCGCTAAGGTATACGGTTCTGATGTATTTTTCTTATTCGATTTTTCGGTCGTGTTCTTCACTATTTTGCTTGTAAATTGTGTGTGTATCTGTTAGAGTCGCCACAGACTGGTTCGAGAAAAGATTGGTATAGGTGATAGTCGGTCCCAAGGTGAGATACCACCCGCCACACTGTACATTCCGCGATATCATCGAGAGAAATCTTGGCCTATGCTTCGGATGTATGACTGATAGCACGGACTGACACGGAAATAAGTCATGATAGTATTTTCTGAGATAAATAATTCCGGAGGTTGTCCACAGTCTTAATGACTTTTCTACAACTTTTATCGTTTCGCGTCCTACCGTTCTCACAGCGTCCTGTCCACTGAATTTTAAGTTAGAATTTTCGTTTAGGGGGTGACTATACTCACCACATCGTTCTCTTTTGCGATTTTCTCGTAATCGAGAATCTTTCCGCCAGGGAAGATCGCACTCACACGCATAGACGCAGGGGTTGCTGCCTGTGTGGCCGTAGATCCTCCTGGGATCGCCAGAATTTTCACACTTTCTGTGGAGTTGCTTTTGTATACATTCGGGTGTGTGGTTTATTCTTGGCGATCCTGGGATCGCGGCAATTATCGTTGGTTGTGATAATTGTATTTGCTTTTCCCCACGGGAACAGCGTTTTAGTTTATTGCTGTTTCTGCGCGATGGCCTTTATTTATGCGAAGTGCATTGCGGTAGGGTCAACGGTTTAGCCGACGGATTGTTTTACGGCAATTTGCTTATCGCCGGAGATTTGATGTTTGTCGACATCTGGCGCAGCTGTGCCAACCACTTGTGTTTATCCAACTAATGGATTGGTACACAATTTTATATACTGGGTCGTGTCCTTCGATCGCCGTGCAGGCGTCGAGAAATTGTTCGGGACTTAGGGCCACGTATCTGTGGGTACGTCGCGTTGTTGACACCAGTATGGATGTCAACTTTGGTCAGGTGAAAAGGTGGACTTTGGGGGGCACGTGTCTGTGGGCACGTGAAGTTTAGTCATAGGCGAGTATGTTCCTTGGTGGAACGAAGGTATCTCAGCCGATGGTGATTTGTGCGGTTCGTGGAACCGCCACAGTGTATCCAAGTTTCATCGATAGTAATTAATCGGCGACAAAACTCGGATTTATTGGCCTAAATTGCGCCAATAGAGCGTTGAAAATGTTCATTCGAACACGTTTTTGATCTAATGTGAGCAAACGCTGCACCCAACGCGTGGACAGCTTTCTCGTGCCTAAATCTTGTTTTAATATGTGACAAAACACATTCTTTGGACATTTTCATAGCCTCTACTATCCACCTCACTTTAATACGGCAGTCGTTTAGCACTATTTGGTGAATTTTAGCGATATTATCGTCAGTTGTTGCAGTTTTTGGACGTCGCGAACCTTCATCGTTTCCCAAGCTCTCACGGCCACGTTTAAATTCAGCTGCCCAAAATTCCACTGTGGTAAATTATGGTGCAGAGTCCCCATATACAGAGTCCGACTCATCTTTGATTTGAGTAGGCGTATTGCCTTTCAAAAAAAACAATTTAATGACAGCTCGATACTCAATTTTCTTCATTTTCAGAAAAACACTCATATCGACTCACTCAAAACGCCTGTCAAATAAAAACTACGCATCCAAAATGGCTGAAATTTTGGTGAGTAACTGTCAAAAGATGCAGAACTACATTCACTAGCTTTTATTGACGAGTGCTGCTATCTTCATGTTGGGGTCGGAAACTTTTCAACCCACCCTCGTACTTAGCGCAATGGATCCACTAAGTTGTGATTGCCTTTCGACCCAGTGGTGATTCAACCAAACTCCATGTTGACGCCATCTCGCAGATTTGACTTCTTCCTCCATTGTCGCTTTCAACTGCTAAAAACGAAGTGATTCTACGTACCTTCTTGGTTCCTTAGCCTCACTTGCATAGCCTCGCAATGATTTGGTTGATTTAAGGAGTAACACCACTGTCAAATGTTTAAAAAATCGATTTCTTTGTTTAAATAAAAGTTTTGAATGTTGGATACTATGGGGCAGATAGTTTTAAGCTCTTTACCAACTACTTCGTACTGCTTCAGCGAACACCAGTTGAAAAGGTGCTACTCATGAATTGCTTGTTGGTTTCTAACTTCCCGAACACGCTAAAATATGTCACTACAATGTTTCTCCTTCCATTGGAAGCATTTTCACCCAGAAACTTGTTAGTATACCTTAGTATTGCGTCGGTGGGTGTAAGGCGAAGACAATTGATGCTGTGCGCTTTTCTAACTCCAAATTGGGAATCTTGTATTATGTTCCTGACTCTGATAAAAGTGTTTAGCTTCTCATACATGAACTTTTCATATATTTCGCTGATGCAACTGAGTGAGTGATATGTTGGTTTAACAATTATACATGAGGCGAGCTTCCGTAATCTTTGGGGACGTGTCCATGAACTTGACCATGAGCGAATAATCATCTGAGTTCATATTTTGGTATGTAAGTCACTGTTGTCGCAGCAAACCCACATGGGCAATCACGGGAGACACGCAAAATGTTCGACATTGATAAACTAAAAGACCTACGCAAAAGGGCTGAATATCAAGACGAACTAACGAATAGATTTACCATCCTAGAGAATGGGAGTAGTGAGGAAGAGGAAACCAATAATCTGGGCACTAAATGGACATCGATCAGAGACACAATCAAACAAACAGCCCAAAAGGTATTAGGATTTAAGAAAACAATTAAGTCCAAACTTTGGTGTGACGATGAGTGCAGGGCGAAGATCGAAGAACGTAAACGCCTCAGGGTGATCCACTCAGAAAGATATGATGAGGTCAACGCAGAAAGATACGCGACAATTCGGAAAGAAATAACTAGACTTTTCAAACGCAAAAACCGCGAATGGGAGAACAATCGGATCGAAAAAATCCTAGAAAATGCCAGAGCAAAGTATATCAGAGGCATGTATGCCTGCATAAATTCTATTAGAAATGGCTACCGAGGGAGAGGCAAAATAATCCGTGACACAAACGGCTGTTTGGTGACAGAAACAAACACAATCGTGATAAGATAGAAGCAGTACTTTGAAAACCTGCTCCATGTGTGCAGCCATCATCCACAAATAAACGCAGCAGACGTACATACAGCCGAACCTCAGATCCCGGAGCCCTCTTTCAACGCAGTTGTAGACGCAATAAATGGATTGAAAAACAACAAGGCTCCCGGAGTCGACTGCATACCGGCAGAGCTTGTGAACCATGGGGGAGAGGCAACCGCTCGAAAGATCCACCAACTCCTCAAAACAATATGGGATAAGGAAGTAATTCTGGAAGAATAGAAACGCTCAATACTCGTCCCTATTTTCAAAAAAGGCGACAGATCTCACTGCGAAAACTACAGAGGAACATTATTGCTCCCAATCACATACAAAATAGTAACAAATGTCATTCCGGCGAAGAACACAAATTGGGAGACTACCAATGCGGATTCCGCAGGAACCGGTCAACGAGCGTTCATAATAAGACACTGGAAAAGAACTGGGAATACGGAGAGACGGTTCACCAACTGTTCGTTGACTTTGTGGGGGTACGAAGTCGCGACGCCGTACGGGCGAGAGTTCTACCTCGTCCCCACAAACACTCCGTTGTCTATCAAGGGGAAACGTCACACACAGGAGAAGGAACTAAAACGCACGCAGTTCTTAAGTAATTTTTATTTTGTGACACTCCACGATCGAACACTGGACTCATTAAATTATACCTGAGAGTCAATTTATTCAATTAATTAACAGAAAAGTTCGCTTGAAGTTTATTTAATTCCGAACACTTTCGGCTTCACTACAGCTTTAAATTTGAGACGAGCTATCAAGCCAACCACCACCTTACACACGACTCGTTATAAACGCATCTCCGCAAACGGCGGAGAGCGGGAGTGAACCGACCGTCACAAAGGGTGGTTGTAATCAGACTCAACGATATTCGATCGTTTGGGGTGAGTTTTTGTGGTTCCGTGGTAGATATCCTCTCCACTAAGGATATGTTTTACCTCCCACAAGAGGATAAACGAGAAAAAAAGGAACAAAGGGAGAAGCAACCAAATGCTTCGTCCGGTAATGAGGGTCGTGTTTACGCTGTGTATCGTCGCTATAATAGACGTATAAGAAAAAAGGTGTTAATGAGATTGGTGGCAGAGACGAATCCCTTGCCTGCGATTGTATATGCAGGAAAATTAGTTTGTGGCGACGTACGAAATTGATGATTGTTTGTCTATTGATGGCGAATCGCCGGTCGGCTTGTTGCAGCTGTAAAAACAAGCCGCCCGACGTTGCATTTCAATTGATAACAATGGGTGCCGAATGTTTTGTGTATATGGTGCATATGCACACTAAGGAACTATTTATAGGAATTTTATCTAACGCGTTGTATGCATTAAATGTCCTTGGAGAAGGAAATGTTTCAGGTATGCTGAGTGGAGATTGCGGTGCAGGTATCGGAAATTGAAATTTGCCTGGAATTCTTGAAAAGGCAGAAAGCAATTCTTACAGGAAATTATATACTAAGAGATGCATGAAGGTAAGTTTCCTTTCGCAGGGACTTTTTAGATTATAGATTTGATCTCTTTAATGCGTGAATCATTTTCAGGTGCCTAATGCGATTGCATGGGCGAAAACTTATGCGTCTTAGGATGAGGGTTTTTAGGTAAGTGTACCGTGGGGTTTGGCGGCACCGACACAACTTCAAAAAAGCCTACGACTCAGTCGCAAGGCAAAGACTACCATATTGTAGTTGAGCTGGGAATCCCGAAAAAATATGCCGCCCTCATTCAAATCGGCATGAACAAAAACATAGGGCGAGTTAGAATAGAAAACCACCTCTCAGAACCATTTGAAATCCGGGACGGACGAAAACAGGGCGATAGCCTCTCACCATGTCTCTTTAACCTTATCCTCGAGTATGTCATCAGAAAGGTACAAGACGACAACATGGCAGGATCATCCCTGAACGGGGTCAAACAAGTGCTCGCATATGCGGATGACATCGCCGTTCTGGGCGATAATCTCGAAACTGTAAGTAAAAATAGTGAAGTCATCATGCAAGCGGTAGAAGAAGTGGGCCTAGAAATAAATGAAGACAAAACGAAATACATGATTATGGCCAGAGCAGGTGGACCTCAGAGAACACACATAAACATCAGGGGCAAGATGTTCGAAAATGTCAAAGAATTTAAATATCTCGGAACAATACTGAATTGTCGATGGGAATTAACAAAAGACTACACTTCGGAAACGCTAGTAAACTGCTGAAATCCAAACTGCTATCACGGAATATAAAGCTCCGTGTCTATAGAACCATAATCATGCCGATTTTTCAATACGGATGCGAAACATGGGCTCTCACAAAACGGGAACGCGTATTCAAGAATAAAGTCGTAAGGGGTGTCTTTGGCGGCAAATATGACGAGGAGGTAGGACAATGGAGGAAACTCCACAACCACGAATTGGAAGAGCTATACCGCAAACCCACCATAGTGAGAGTAATCAGGTCGCGGAGATTATGATGGGCCGGACATGTGGCGCGAATGGGCAACGATAGCCCGTGCGACAGGCCGGCCGCGACGGAGATGGGAGGACAATGTTAGGTTAGACCTCGAGGAGATCGGATCAGATGGTCGAACGTGGAAGGAGAGCGCATGGGACAGGGAACAATGGCGGAGTCGAGTCGGTGAGGTCATGAACTTTCGGGTTCCTACAGGCCATTAAATAGTAGTAATAGTAAGTCACTGTTATCACTTTAAAAACCAAATAACTATTTAAATAGGAAATAACTCAGTTTGCACAACATGCGTCGCTTGGTTTGTTTGTTTTTCGAAAACAGCAAGCATTTTAACCGACCTTTCTATTGCAGAATCACTACTGACCAGCAGGGTTATGATGATTTCTTCCAGCAAACGAATGGTATTTAACTTTGTCCCTCGATTTCAATTACAGATCACATTGAGCTCGTTTCGTGGCCATCGCGCTCTGTACAAATGCAACCCATTCGATAAATTGCCCATTCTTGCCTCGTACCTTGTAGTTGAGTCCTTCTGAAATAAATAGAATATTAAAAGTTGTGGCTGACGTGGTCTGAATTTGTATACTTTACACAATAGTCCTATTGCTACGTTAATCGCAATTACATGATTTTCAGCCTGTTAGATAAACGTTATCTACAAGAGAGTGCTCAAAAATCCTGGTTGTTTCCTGAAGTCTTCAAACAAGTGATAGATTGCGTACTTTTACTATAGATTGTAATACAGAAATTCCCGAGTCTACTTTCCTACATCATGGAATCCTTTAACACATGAGAAATATCAGACCCTCTACCGTTTCCAATATTGTCTCTTTCCTAGACAAAATGTGTTTAGGATAATGTACTACTAGCAATGTAGTAGCTCGTTGGAATACACCCCAGTAATAAGTTTCGTACCAACGTTTCAATTAATTTCAAACAAGGACTTAATTTGTGTTGCCATCAGAGGCCACACGCTTTATCATTGCTGTAGTGGGACGTGCTTTGTAGTTATTCTTGGCAGATGTCAAAACGATAGAAATCCCATAAACAACTTGCCCCCTGAAACATGTTCTTCAAACAGGACTATTAAGCCTACTTTCCATTTCATTTAGACTAGAATCGTGTAACTTTTGTGACAGTAAACATTTGTCCGACATCTGGTAGGAAGATGAGTTCCAAGAAGAACATCAAATGATTGCTGTCTAGTGCCTGCTCCTGGCGATTGTTTGCATAGAATCTTTAGTTCTTTAAACATAATTATTTCCTCAGCTTTGCCTTGTTCCTCTTTCCTGTTTTGCTTCTTAACTTGACTGCGTAGATAAGCGGCGTTTCTGCGTCGTAGGGTTGTCGTGCTGCAGCAAGCTAAGCACGTAAACAGAACAGTCAGTTGTAGGCCAACAAGGACGCACAGGGTTTTTTATTAGAAAACTTTTTGTATTAACTTAAAATGATAAAACTTGAGTTGGGAAGCTGGTGTTGCCAGTAGCACGAAATGGAACACTGTGAGCGCACAGAAACAGGACAATGCTTAAGGTTATTACTACTCCGTGTAATCAAATCTAGAACCACCATCAAGCCATTTTGTCGCAGTATTGCGCGAATGTGTTTATTGACGGCAGAGCCTTAAATGTGGTGATAAGGCGATCGTGTAAAACTGCAGTCACGCCACAACGACTAAACATTTGCAGAGAAACATTTTATTGTATAATCTTAACTGTAGGGTCACGGCTCTTTTCACGTAAAGTAAATTGTCCGGCGGAGAATGCGTGCGTGGTACATAAAGGAATAATTTAATTATGGTAATGTTGATGGTCTGCACAGTGTAAATCCCTTTTAACCATACATCCAGGACTACATTCTTATTAAGCTAGAAATGAAATGAGTATGCGATGTACGGCAAATTTATTGCAGGCGGATTCATCTTTTAGGACCATCTAATGAAACTATGTAACCAACAAAGCGACAGCTATATTCAAAATCTAACAATGAATAGTTGAATTTTATATACTCGTATTAATTTATTATAAGATGCACAAACATACCTGATGAATTTAATAGCAGATTACATTTGATAAGGGTATATTGTTCTCGTCAAGAGGCTGCCCATCAGTCGAACCTATACAAAACAGAGTACTAGTAAGTTATTCAATCAACACACAATCAGTAATAGCTAAGTTGAACTTTTTATGGAGATATTAGAAGTATTAAAAGCCGTTGTTTCCGCTCTCTTTTTGGAACTTTTTTTTTTTACGAAACTCCGCGTTTATACTGTGGCAACTCTATTAACCTGTGGGGGTAAAAGGTATGTATGCCGACGTACGGCACGGGTTCACTATCACCCACCGAAGGAAATCCCGGGGACGCTGATAGTTGCGGGTAATGACGCTGGTAATGGTAAGCTCGTTTGTACTTTGTGTTCTTTTAGTCCTTTTAAGTCTTGTATATCCTTTCACGCTGAAACTCAACCAATTATGCGCCAGAAATTTTATGACCCCTTAGAAAAATTGTTACCTAAAACCATTAAAACAATCAGCGCCAGTTTTCGCTTTAACCAAATTAAGTTAAAACAAACAAAAGGCAATAAACCACAATGCACATTCGCCTCCGTGTTATTGATCGTTCGTTCATTCGATTCCCACTGAAAAAATCTTTGCCCATTCGGTTAAAGATAACAACAGGCACAATAAACGCACTATTGATTGTTCTTTGTGTTTAATACCGAAAAAGTAAATATCCTTTGATCTGGCGGAAGGAACCAGATTTCGAAAAAGAAAAGAAAAATGAGAAAACCAACGAAAGTTGGAACTAGAGTTTTTTTTGACCGAGACAAAAAGACGAGTGTAGAGTTGGTTTTGGAATCTCGATCGAGACGGTGAGATAACAGAATTGGTTAAAGGTCTTCAAGGTGGTTGGTTTAAGTTTTTGCCCAAGGCGGTCGCGGGTATGTTTTCGAAGATAGTGTGTTGGTCAACCGGCTAGTGAGTTAAAAAGCATTCATAATAGATAGTCCCCAAACCCAGCACAACGTAATAAAATAAACAGTAATTAGTAAGACATAGTTCCGGAAATTAAGTACAGTGTAATAAACTAAAAATTGTAAATGAAATAAAGTTGTAGAAATAAAGATATGTGTTTGTTTTCACGGGGTATTTACAGTGAGTGAAATACAAATCATTACAAGGCGACTGACTGAACGAATGCAAGAATCCATTCAGGGTGTCGTGGAAGTGGATTCATTGCTAAGTAAACTCACCATCACTTACTAGGAACATGGAGAAGGGTTGCTATGACGACGTAGAAAATTTTGTTTCAGGGAATTTCTGCCGTACGGGCTGAATTAGATTCCTCTGTTGCTGTGTATACGGAGAAGGCGGTTTCGGAGCCATAACCAAGTATAGGCATGTGTTGTCGGTTAGAGAAAGGAACATGGGTCTTGATCGTTGCGATGGTTGTTTCGTGGAAATGCAACGCATGGTGGTGGTGACTTGCCAGTGAGGAGAATTGGTATTATTTCAAATGGTTTAGGTAGGATGGGAGCCGGAATGGTTTTCGGGGAAAATTAATGCTGCTTGTTTGCAAGCGAGAAATATAGTTTAAGTAGGAAATGAACCGTAGCGGTTTTTGGGAAAAATGCATGTGATTTGATTGTAGATGAGGGAGATGATTTAAAATGTATTTTATTGCAGGATTTGGAATGTATTATGTTGTAGGTTTTGAAAATGCATTCTATTACAGATTTGGAAATATTGCGGATTTGGGAATGGATGCCGTTGCAGAGTGGGGAAATGTATTCTTTGCAAATTTTGAATGGGGACATGGGCTATGGTGACGCGCTGTTAGCGGTCAAAATTAGGTAGGAATTGTGGGTTGGTTCTCCGTGTGATATAGAGAACCCCCACAAACCCATCAACAATAATTTGTTAATCACAAACAATTAAACTTTTCCAAGAGACGTCTGTGTACTGCTTTCGACTTACCCATTCGAATTAAGAAGCGAATTCTGACTTTGCACTAACAGCGGTCGTCCAGAACATCACTTCTCGGTGAACTTCAGTGATATGACGACGCCTGCGGTTTTATTATTTTATTTTCTTCTGATTCTGACAATAAGTAGCAGCCATCTTGAAAAGAACATTGTTAGTGGAAAATCAAAAAAGGAAAATACAAGACATATATTAAACTGAGTGGCGAAAGGCTAATAACCTTGCCCGTAAAAATAAATTATTATGGAAAATTGAACAAGCCTCGAGACTTGCTAAATAAGGCCAAGACCGGATCCCAGTTGTAGTGCCGATGATGATGATGATGATGATGATGATATTAAACTGAACCAAAACCAGTTCTCTTAGTAAGTTAGGTGTAGCACCAAGTAGTCTAAACTGTATCATCAGATTAAAAAGAAGAACACAAATAGTTAATTAATTTTCATAAAACATCATTTTATTTGTTCGAAGAGATCACCCTGCACCGAACGAAATAGAAATGACTTTTGTAAGTCGGTCATTGGGATGTTGTTGAGAATGGTAGTCGTCGACTGTTTTTTTTTTTTTTTTTTTTGGATTCAGATTTTGGAATGTAAACGCCGTCCACCAATATTTGCAAACAGCGAAACCTGATGTTATATACTTACGCCGTGCTCCCTCTATGATTGAGGGAAGTGCGTAGTATGCAGAGTTTTGTTCTTCACTGAAACTACTGTTTATTTTTAAATAACTTTATTTAAATTAAGAATGCCGTTTATTTCTAGCTCCTTGGACGTGTTATGTCAAATATGTAATAATGACCCGAATGATCTGAATGTGATTGAATAAAAGATTTAAGTGATCTCTGCTTGAATGATCATGGTTGAATGGAGAGCGAAAACATGTTAGTTTTCCATTTTATACTCGAACTCTGAAACACATGAAAGTTTATTTGGCCAATCATATTCGAGCACATGCCACGGTTGCTCGATATTGATTTTGGTGATGGTATTCAATCAGCTGTCATGGGCTTTGGCTTGGGATGCATGGGAGTTTGTTATTTTGAACAGCTGCTGGTTGCTCGTTACGATTCAGAAATCGTTTAGATTTAGGGGATGTTTATTATTTCAAGCAGCTGCCATGGTTGCTTGATAACGATACGGAAATCGTTTAGATTTTTTGGGGTATTTTCTATTTTGAGGTGCTGCTATAGTTGCTGCACCAGGTCTTTTAATTTGAGGATTTCTTCTTTTTGTTTATTCAGTTCCTCTTTTTTGGTGTCGATATCCGCAAGGAGTTTGTCTAGTTCCGCCGGGTCTGTTTCAGTACCAGTGATATTGTTTTCTTCATCAGCAAGTAATTCAATTTCACTTGGGTCAAGATCAACCAATTCGTTTAATTGGTTGCCTGATCCTGTGTATTCACTTTTCTTTGCTTTTACATTTTTTTCGCCATCTGTTTTTGGCTTCCACCGCTTAGCTATAAAACTCGACTGTCGCTCGAGTCGGCTCCGTGTCATCGTTTTAAAATCTGCCTCACCCTTTTTCATGAAAGGTGATCAACCATTTAACACTTTATGTTTGTTTCCACAATTTTTCAAAAACAACCGCTCTCAGTGGCGGCCACAATGTGTAATTTATACTTGTACACTTACACTCACTGTCCTAGATGTTTTTTTTTTTGTTTTTTTTTTTTAGAAAATTTAACGTTATGTCTTCGTATTCAATAAAAAATTGACCACTAGAAAAACCTAATTTATTGAAGGTGCTATGTCCCCTTAATTGCGAATAATCTCCCGTGGAACAATTTTCATTATTATTTCACTCTCGATCGTTACACCAAATTGGTGGCTTCTGTTGGTTGTTCTTTAAGACGAATTACTATTATTTCTGTGGAGATATATTATACCACATTCGAAAAACGCCAAGTTAAAGCACAAGAATCAGAGGGTTGTAACATATACGACACCGCAATAATACACTAGGCGATGTCAAAAATGTCTTTCCTCTAGATCCTATACCCCATGCCCTAAAACCTATCGCGTAGCAGCGGTATCAGTTCCTCTGTTCCTTCGTCAGGCGTTTTTTGCCACAAGTGTGCCGAAACGCTCTTCGTTACCTGAAGGAGGAGGAATCCAATTATGAACGCCTCTTACCGCTGGTGGGGGAAGTATTAGGGAGTACCTGAAGACAAGTCGCGAACGAAACGATTTCCCTCTGAATAACACCAAATATGTTTGTATACTATAAAAGTCTATTTACAATTGTTAATTTAAAAAATCCTGAGTGAAGGCTAACTGATTGGGTTGACATGCCGACCCTTGAGCTCTGACAACAGAACTTAAGCGCTCCTCAAATTAACTCGTATTTTATAACTGGTGCGCCTATATCATGAGTGCAGTTGTTGCATATGTACCCTGCTTTCCAGGAGGCGAATGATTCGGGATTGAGTGAGCATCTTTCCGGGCATCGATTCGTTGTTGTCCGATGGCGTCTTCTATTGAATTGAACGCGTTACTTTTTGTTGCGTTTCTGAAAGTCGGATGACGTGTCTTCAACAGACAGTGAGCAATAATTCCGCCTGCTTGTGATCCAATCTTTTACCTTCGATCGTGCAGATCCATGAGTAATTCAAGGTTGTTTTCATCTTGTTTTATGGCTTATTACAATCAGGCCACATAATCAATGGATGTAATCTAAACATCCTTTAAGCCGTGTGACTTAAACCTAACGGTTATCAAAATGATTTAATCTCTTTAGAGAATTAAGTATCGATTAGTTTCATAAAGTTAATTTAAAGATTATTGAACAAATACAAAAATCATCTGAACAACTCTTATTTTCACAATTCTACTTCATGGTTAATTTCACAATTTATATTTAACGGTTAACTGAACACTAGAATATTAATTGTGAATTTCACAATTCTTATTAACTGGTAATGAAAGCTAGAACATTAATCTCCTCAAAGATTTAGGAGGCGACTTGTGGGGGGTTTCTCTATTCTACATGAGAAACAACCCACAATTCCAACCAACATTTCCTACTTAATTTCGACCGCCTTTCAGCGCGTCAAATCAACCCCATTTCCTCCTACTTACCTGTTCACCTGCAAAGTGTGTTTCCACCAAAACTCATTGTGCCACGCAGACAATGCATAAATGAGTTTAGCTTACCTTTTTTGCCATACGGCAACTCGTGTCCATGTCGATTAGCGACAACCAAATCCAGCCGGACGAAGTTGTCGCATCATTGCAGATCCGCTTGGGAAATTTATCACCACATTCGATTGAATCACGTGATAATATTTCCCTAGCGTTACTTCGGCTTTTCTCCAGACACTTCATTTGCTGGGGATCAATGTTCTCTTTTTGCAGGTGAATATCATCAGCTCAATTCTTTCTCAGTTCTGTCTTCGTATGGATCAGTGTACACTGAACTCACCATACTACCGAATCAGGTCAACGGGTTCCGCTCAGAACTACATTGATTCATACACATACAACCAAATCCACCCCTAGGATAATCGTACATCATGTTTCTGTTCTCTTATTGTGCCGCTCTCTTCGATCATCAGATTACCGATGTAACCTACCGCACATCGAAGGACGTGGCAATGAGATAGCAGAAGTATGTTCTCTTTTGGTTGTATCCAATTTCTTCCCTTTTCAAGTCAGTCGATTAACGTGTTTAACCAAGGGAGGTGGTGTCGCTAATTGCCGCCGCGTGTGCATGCTCATGCACACGCTCGTCCGCGGACATCCTACTTTTATGTGAAATAAGTCGTTTCAACCAGTACGTTGTGATTGTAATTATTAGAAATATTATCTGAGTTATGTGTTGTGTGGCCGCGTCGGAATGTTCTCACTAGTGAATATTTTCAATAAATTAAAACGCTTGTTGGCAGTGCTATCTGTTATCTTTTTTTTATTGATTACTTTGGTGTCTTAACTCACTTATTCGAATTAGACTTCAATTGTTTATTTATCTATCCACTCGAAGGAGATGTCGTCCAATATGCGCATCGGATTCGGTACAACCAGGAAGTGGACGTGCGTCCCATAAATGTTTACAATTACACATTCCCCAATAAAGGTGAACATAAATCGATGCCGCATTTTGAGAGACGAATGGCTATACGACAAACCTGGGGTTACGAGCAACTCTTTTCTGACGTGATTATTCGAACAAATTCTTCCCACGGATCGATGGGAGATATAAGGAATACGTGCCATACGATGGCACATCACCTTATACCCCCACAGACTCTTTAGAGCGACGACTTAAGCTCAACTGAATTTGAACCTACTTAAACTTGGCGATTTTCAATCTCTGCTGCTGTACCGAGCTTTTTGCTGCAGACAGGTATGCTACGTTTTGTTGGGAAAAACTGTGGAAGTTTATTAATAACGTAACTCGGGCGGAGGACAGTCTTTGTTTACCAGAGATTGGGTGAATGCTTACATATTGATTCCTGAATGTTCACCGGCATAGTTTATTACTATGGAATGTGATATCATGATCCCAAACTCCAAACAATTTATGTTAACACAAGTGTCTTTTTGTGGTGGGCGACACCAAAGACATCTTTGTATAGCTTATTGTCATCTTTTGCCACGTACTTATTTCTTGGGCTATTATAGCATTATTTCAGATGTGGGTCTATAGATGCTTTGTTTACGCATTTCAAAACTTATGCATATATAAAAAAAATAGAAATAAATGAAGACAAAACAAAACACATGATTACGGCGAGAGCATCTGGAACTCGGGGAATACATATAAACGTCAGAAGCAAGATATTTGAAAAAGTTAAAGAATTTAAATATCTGGGAACGATACTGACGGCCAGTAACGAAATGTCGAAGCAAATTAACAAAAGACTACACTCCGGCAACGCTAGCTGGCACGCAGTCAGTAAAGTGCTGAAATCCAAACTGCCATCACGTAACATAAACCTCCGTGTCTATAGAACCATATTTATACCGATTGTTCTATACGGAAACATATACGAAACATGGGCTCTCACAAAACGGGAAGAAAACAAATTCCGCGTATTCGAGAATAAAGTTGTAAGGGGTATCTTTGGCGGTATATATGACGAGGTGGCAGGACAATGAAGGAAACTCCACAATCACGAATTGGAAGAGCTATACCACAAACCTACAATAGTGAGAGTAATCAAGTCGCCAAGATTAAGATGGGCCGGACAAGTGGCGCGAATGGGCAACGATAGGACCGTGCGTAGAATTCTTGACGGTAGACCTATAGCGTCAAGCAAGGATAGTGAAGAAGGTGAATTGAACACACGATGAAACGATTGAAAAGCGAAGCAGTGAAGCATCAGACTACTGACCGTGTTTTATATTTGATTTCCAAACTCGAGTATATTCCACTGGTGTGAATTATTTTTATTTTATCGCTTGGTATAACGGTTCTGATGCATTTTACTTATTCGATTTTTTCGTTCGTGTTCTTCACTATTTTTGCTTGTGAATTTGTGTGTGTCTGTTAGAGTTGCCACACCACCCCCTTCCCAGAAACTTCCTTACGATCAGATTCGGTGCGAGCGACGAGCGAACGAGAGAAAGTCGGAGTGCGAGCGATGAGCGAACGAGAGAATGTCGGAGCAAGCCAAGCGAGTGTGCCTTCGTGCTCTATGCAGAAGTCATGATTGCGTGTGTGAAGTTCTGTTTACTACGGGGAGTGTGTGTGTGCTGCGTCGTGTACAAATCACGTCGGGGTCACCAATTATATAGCGTTAAGCAAGGATAGTCAAGAAGGTGAATTGAACACACGATGAAACGATTGAAAAGCGAAGCAGTGAAGCATCACACTACTGACCGTGTTTTATATTTGATTTCCAAACTCGAGTATATTCCACTGGTGTGAATTATTTTTATTTTATCGCTTGGTATAGGGTTCTGATGCATTTTACTTATTCGATTTTTTCCTTCGTGTTCTTCACTATTTTTGCTTGTGAATTTGTGTGTGTCTGTTAGAGTTGCCACAGACCAACAGGAAAGAGACCGATAGGGTGGCCGCGACGGACAGTGTTAGGTTTGACCTAGAGGAGGTCGGACAGATGGTCAAGCGTGGAAGGAGGGTGCACAGGACAGGAAACAATGGCGTAGTCGAGGCGGTAAGTTCATGAACTTGAGGGGTCCTTCAGGCCAATAAATAATAACAGTAATGCATAAATAAATTGATGTGCTGATTAAGCACAAATTAACCAACAGAAGGAATTCTTATTATGTTACGTGGTAATTTCCCCCCGCCGCCCTTGTCTCGTCGAGAAATGTATGAAAATTAACAGACATACATAACAACGTGCATTGTGATTAACATATAAACACTTTTTAAACATACATAAAATATATTAAAATTGGTATAAAAAGTTGTAACCAATACACAAAGCCGGTGTATAAACCCAGCTCTATTCGGTGACGACGGCTTCAATTAGTTTCGAAGTTGATCGAGGCCGGATTCCTTCGCCGAGACAACGGTACCAGGGGACAAAGGAGGTAACGGGAGAGGATCGCGTGAGTTTTTTGACGACTGTTTAAGTTAGTCGTTCGTTAGTCGTCGTCAGTAGTCAGTCGTCATTCGTGAGTCGTTAGGCAAAAGTCGAGAGTTGACAGTTGTCGACGATAGTGTGTTGAGTTGAGAAAAGAAAGAAACGGTTACAATGAACAATTGAGTTTTTTCCCTTTTGGCAACTGGCCTATTTTTTGTGTTAAATGACTATTAAGCCGAATTTAGTGAATAATAAACTAATCATTTGTTTGTCAAATGTATATATACACAACGTTGTTCTTTTTTGTAATCTGTGTGAAGTGATTGTAGCATTTAAAACGATCGTACTAATTCTGTGGAGAGTTTCAGTGGATTTAATGGAAGTTTCAGTAACCCAGGAAAGCTTTCTACTAATTGACTGACATTGCAACAGACGAATGGAAAACATTAAAAATCGCTTATCGTGTTAAAATGACGACGGAATTAAATTGATTGCAGTTGGAGCGGTAGAAAGCGAAAACGGTTATGATCTGTCTTACGGTGTTGGTGCTTGATGTTCATCGGTCGACTTTCAAGAAACAAAAGAAGGTATTAGTGTGGGATTTATGGAACCCATATTTATACCAGGTTGATACCCCCAGTAAGTACAACAACAACAATACAAACACTGTTACAATAAATATTGTAGCGAGCTTAGGGTTCACTGGATTAATTATTTAATAAATAAGAACCGTTAAATCGATTTTCTTTGTAAACACTCTATTCGTTGCGGATTCGCCATTAACACAACCGGCGAATTCGTAATTAAATCCCTGTGGCACCACCTGAATAAGATATGTGGCATCACCTTAAACAATGTCAGCAATCGGCTGACATTTGTGAATTTTCTGTTGGTTGGCACATGACAACCATTTATCTTTTCTGTTTTTTCGTTTCTCCTTGTGATTGGCGCTTGACCAATAGTTGATCCTATCAAATCAAAGCCATCTTATTAATTGAAATAAAAATTGTGACTCAGAGTTGAGTATTTAAACGTTAAAGAACTTGCCTTTCATTTATTTAAGAAGTCCTGCTAGATTGTGGATTTTACAACTTTAGAGAAGTCTTGCTAGATTGTGGATTGTTTACAACTGTAGAGGTATTCGTTGTTATTTGCCCATTAACATCCCAATTAGTTTACAGCACTCATCAAACAAGGAGACACAATCAAGTTTGTTCTCAAATCAACCCACCAGGAGACCCCGCCGTGTTCAAACCCCGTGTGTTCAGCGCTTGTCTGACACACAAATCTCTTTGGACAGGAGACACCATCGTGTTCCTGAACGCGTGTATCCAACGCTTGTTGAATTGACTATTAGTCTGTTAATAACAACCGCTCCTTGATATTTTGCTAATAATTCGGTGACTGTTCTTTCTCTCGAGACTTATCCTTTATTTCCTATTGTCTCTTCCCTTTATTTCCTAAGCCGCTTCTTTACTTCTTGCTTCCTTACTGTTTACTCTCTTCCTTCATCTGCGTGCGACGTGTTTATACCGTTTTTCCTCATTCTGATTCGGCGTTTCGTTTCCGTCCGTTCCATAGCCTCGAATTTTCTACTGCTCATAGTCTCCGATTTTCCAGTACTTTCTAGAATATTCTAGTACTTTGTTTTGGAGACCTGCCAGATATCACAGCTGATTGTCATATGCGTCACAATATGTTAAAATCGACTATACAATGAAATACAATGATATATGATTCTATCCAAGAATGTTACAAACAATTAAGAACATAAAAAATTCAGCTGATACAGTTAGAAATAGTTAAAATGCAATCTGCACAAAATGTTACTATCTAAACAAAGTTAATATCTAAAATAGCCAGTGGATCCAGATCAATATGTTATACAACAACAGGCAGTTCCTCGAAACACAATTAAAATCAAAGTTCATACATTTTACTACCTAAAATACACATATTTCAAAATTTGTCGTCCATACCTCATTTTGTAACATCAAAACCCAAATATCTTTTTCATTTTGTAACGTTTTGGCGCATACATAATATTACATTTTAAACCAAAAAATACATTTTGAAGAATTTGTTGCAAAACCCTTTGTACACAAACACATCACACTTGGCGCACCCTAAGGGAACCAAACGTTACATTTAACGCAGCCTTCTTCCAAAACGTCGCAATTGAATGGATCTGATTATTGTAGGGCGCGGACTCAATGGGTAAGTATTTGAGAGTGATCGTTTTCGTGTGTAATACTCGCACCACAGTCAGTTAACTTGTGGCGGTTCCACTAAACTCCAGTACTTACCTTCCCAATTACCCCTTAGCTTCCTGTCCTGAAGCTCCTAAAAAGCCATTGTTTCGCTAATGCAACTGCATTAGCACCTGGGAACATTCCTTTCATCGAAAGCATTTCCTTTCTGAAGGGCAATTAATGCATTCAACGCATTACCCAAAAGTCCCTGTAAAAGAATTCTTACCTTTCATGCATCCAATGTATTTCCCAGATTCCCTACAAGAATTATTCATATCATACGGCCATCATGAATTCAAACTACTCGGCACCCATGTATCTCAAGCAATTCTGTTGTACACGTGCACACCACACGTCCCTGGCAATTCCACGGCCTCGGCAGCTTTTTGTCCATCGGACAAAAGCAAATACACACATCTTGCGTCTAGAGTCACAAATCGAATTCCTTCGCATATAAACATGTGTACAAATTTCGATCCCTTTTGCCCAGCAAGATGCGGTACACGATCACCCATCGTATACCTAAACTGCTTTAGCATCACCAGCCTAATTACAATGCGGCTATTTACCCAGCTGCATTGTACTTGCCCTACGATCCTTTCATATAGCCGACAAGCCATCATCGCTTCTCGCGCTTAGCTCCGAATTCGAATTCCATAGCATAAACAAATGCAAATAAGGAGTTCGTTTCTTCCGCCGACAGTGATACGGTATACAATTCCTATTGTGTAAGGTATCCCATTTGCTGTTAGCACCTTTTTCTAATAGCAATGCAGCTATGTACACTGCTGCATCACTCATCCATTCCTTTACGATGCCCTTGGCGGATTTTCTCCCCTTTGTTCTTTTTCCCTTGTTTAGGTTTCGTTTATCCTTTGCTGAAATGCATCTACAAACAAAGTGATCTACACGATCACACACATACATACATCACCAAGATCATCTCCCTAGTTATTCACCAAAGAGAGACATTTTCTCTTTTCCCGCAAACTCGCCATCGAACTGGGGGTTGGATCAAGAGTCGGATTCCAACCCACAGTTGAGTCGTGTTTCAACCATCAAGGCGGTCGGATCGTCTGTCGTCCACCGTACCGGCGCCGGTACGGTGCGTCTCCTTATTTGTCTACACTTAACGTAGCATAAAATAACCGAAAAGTCGAGTTCAGACCACGTGAGTCTGCCGTGCGAACGTTAGTTAAAGTGGAATTTTAAAACGTGACCCCTTATACTTGCATAATTATCAATTAAGCGAATTCGCGTATTTTCAAATTAACTTTACCAACCTACATTTAAAAAAATGTTAAACCTGCCTTAAATAGAACCAGTAAAAACAATAGTGTTAAACCTTAACAAAACAATAAAAAGTTATCAACAACCAACAACATTCAGTGTATTTTATTTCCGTGGTTCTGTTTCCGCTCCACATTCCGCATTGGATCAACTGCCGCACTTTTTTACTCCTAAAACAGTCTGTATTACTTTCTCTCTCCCCCACCGGATGCTCGGTCAAAGTTGGATTGTTTTAAACAGTGATGTAGCGGTGGATAGGTAGTAGAACCAGCGCCCATGCAGGCGCCACGACTACCTACCTCACAAACTCGTTTTTAAGGAACATGTGCGACACCACCTTTCATTACGTACAATTCGTCATGTGGAGGTGAGGGAGGTGTGCCGAACAGGGGCACTAGTTTCACTTAACTCCCCGACTGTTGTTCCAAGTAAATAGATCACTAAATTTCCACAAGTTGAGAGGAGAAGAAAATAAAAATCAAACAATATGTAGTTTTGCTATCTGTCTTTTAATACAGTTTTATTTAATTTATTCCTGGTGATTGATATATAAGTTCTTATAACAACTATATACCGTCTGATTTTGCTTCTTTTATTATCACAATTGTTCTTTAAAGATTATACATTATTAATAGCACAACGAATAAACACGACTCTATAATAGTTGGGCAGAGACGTTTTAATGGCGCGACCTGACGTTATGACGATTGAGTAAGTACTTTATGACCAGCGACGTGACCGACGACAATGGTAAATGTCAAGCGACTCTGAATGCAGCGTAACGTGTGTACGCTACTGTGGTTGGATAGTGACTGGCCCTGCTTAGGGGTGAAATTCTGTGTTCTCGATTTTGCACACAAGACAACCAAAAGAGATCACGCCTCTACTCTCTCACCGTCGCGCTCGTCAAAATGTGGTAACTTCGGTTAATTGATAATTTACGAACGTGGAGAATGAGAGAACAGAAACACGATGTACTGTGATCTCGGGGTGGGTAGGTTGTGTGTGCTGGTATCAAATGCAGCTACTGAGCATGACGTACTGACCCAGTGTTACGGCTATGGTGAACTCAGAGAGCATTGAACCGTATGGAAACAGAATTGTGGAGGAGAGGAAAATTTAGCTGGTGCTATTCACCTGCAAAAAGAGATCATTGATCCCAAGCGAATGGATGATCTGCAGAAAATCGATAGGACGCTACATCGGCTAGGGAAATAATACCATGGGAAAAACGCCAAAGAATGCGACAATTACCCAATCCAATGAATGATGGTGCAACCGCGTCGTTTGATTCGACTTGTTGTTGTTAACCAACACGAATGGAATTTCCGGTGGAAATATCATGTTTCGAGTAATGGAGTTGCCGTATGGCGAAAATGGTAGCTAAACTCAATTATGCATTATCTGCATAGGATAATGAGTTTAGCTATGCGTCTTTGGGGAAAACATGTTATTTCAGGCGAATAGCATGAACGGTGTAACAGGGAATAATATAACACGCTGAAAGCGGTCGAAATAAAACGGACATTGTGGTTAGAATTGTGGGTTAGTTCTCCATGTAATATAGAGAAACCCCACAGTTATATTCGTGATCATGACATCGGATAGTCTCTGAAAAAAAGAAGAAAAAAATCATCATCATCAAATTAGAGTAAAAAACCTAGTTACGATGACGCTGCTCTTCATCAACGACAACGCATTGAATATCTAACTGCATGAAATACAATGTCGCGAACACCAAGTGCTGGCTCTTGTGATTCCCTAAGTAGATTCACCTTATAAGAATGAGATTTACATCTTCAAGGCCACCGAGGTTTCAATTCGTGGCAGTTCGACTGTTATGAAGTGTTTTGAGAGATACAAGAAATTATTCACTTAATGCAATCGATATACAAAGTACTGCGTAACAAAATCGGGCTTTAATTCTCGTAATTAGTCTGTCGCCTGAAAGACAGCACCACTTATGGCAGTGATGGGCACAAAAACGAGCAGTGAAAGACAAGGACAACTCTGGAGTAAGCCCCTTCATTAGAATACAGACATAATAGATGATACCTATATCTTTTTTGCAGCCTCTTACACAATTATGGCCGAAATAAACTTAGTGAAACCATCCCATTTCTTCAAATATATTCTCGCAATACCTGAGAGAGCGCGTAAAAATGCATATCGAATTGAGCTTTAGATTTACAAATAAATAGGAGGACTTGTGTTTCAGCTGATACATGTTCGTATGAATATTGATTGTTATGTTCGGACATTAAAAACCAATGTAAATTTATGACTTTTTTTATCTAGTCCATCTTTCTTTGCATGCACTGCATTTCAGCGGTTTAGATATGTATGAGGAATATCGACGCCCGTCTTCAAACACGAACAGTCGTCTAGGGAGCCTTTAACCTTTCATTGGTTAGTCTTTTGATTGATCAATCTTTTGATTGATCAATTAGTCCTTATATTTACCAATCTACCCAAAAATTTACCATTCTAGGTAAAACCAGGAGAAATATATTTCTCCCAAAATACATAATCAAGAAAAACCCTCAAAATTCCATTTTATGTGTGGGCTAATCCTTTACGGCATCATTTCATATCACATTGACAAATCCGTAGCACAACAAGTAAACTCGACGGCAAAACAAGCGGCAAGTCCATCTGAACATAATCGCCCGAGGTCCTTATCGTCCCCAGCCCTAAATTATATATAAAACATTTTCTGACAATTCGTTGATAGTAAATTCTTCTGCATATCTACATATAAATCTCAAACCAACATCTCACAGAACTCTCCGAGGCCACCCAATAGCTTGCGCCCCACGTACATACCCCATATTTTTTAAATCAAAAATAAAAGTGCATTATAATTTTCAACTGCAAAGCCCACAAACTGCAGACGAGCATATGCATGTTAGAAACTCCCTCCCAATCACCCTCGCATATTATTTAAGCCTTGTTTCCGATACGGGTTGTCCTTGTCATGTTCCTGCGTGCAATATGTTCCTCAGTAATCCTTCAGCATTTTCGTGTTATTATCAGCAAATTAACTCCTGGTTAATAAACGCCTCGGGGCCACCTTCGAAGGTGGTTGCAACAACACCAGAGGGTTGTGTTGTGTCGAAAGTTCATTACTCAATTGCAGCGAACAAATCAAATTCACAGCTAAGGCAAAGAGAATCCTTGTTTGAAGGCTGCTTTTGTTTATTATGACAGCTAATCACGAAACCAATGATTTGCTTTGGAGTCCTTTACGTCTTAAGAGGATGTACAGGGATCTGAAGGACGTTTATTGGTCGCGTGTCATGTATTCAAGTCGTGACGGTAGAAGGATTTCAGTACAACAAATCGTCCAGAGCATGCTGTTATTCAAGGACTCATTTTGATTCATTTTTCAAAATAATATAAATTAATGTGAAAGGGGCTGACGCGGGTTTACTTATTAAGTGCTGCCAATCACGGCTCAGACACTTTTGCCTTTGCAGTTTTTAAGGCGACAAATGTCGTAGTTTTACTTATGCCCACAGTTTTACCTGGTTATGCATTTCTCCCGATTTTAGCTAGAATGGTATATTGATGATATTGGATAATATTTTATAATTTATTTTATTGATCCTGTATGAGATAATGTTAGAAAGAGAGTAATGGAGAGGATAACTTCAAGAATAACTTCAAAGGAAAACGAAAGGGGATGATGGCAGTATATGTTAGCTTATGGATTAAAGTTAACAAAGATGATGTGATGATGTCGATTGACGACCCCTGTAAGTTGAAACAGGTGGGGAGTTTACCATACATAGCTTATTGAAATCCTTAAATATTGAAGGACACTGTAGATAGTTTGGGAAATTTATTCCCAGCTCTGTGATGTGCACCATATTGGCTTAATTATTGTCAATCAAAATGATATCATCACCTTCAATGGCAATTTGGCCAGTGTGTCGGGATAAGTACGTTATGTGGGGGTAAAAATGTATTGCACTAGACACAGGCGCGCAGTCCACTTTTTCCCCAAACACTGTTACTCCGTACGCAATGAAATGTTCACCAACGATGCCCACAAAAAAGGAGATATGAAAACGCTTTGTTGAAGATAGTTCTTTTATTTTCGAGCATGCACACTGTTCATTTTCTCACATTTATATCCTTAGTTTAAGTGTTTAACGTTTTCTTCTTTTTTTAATATGTTTTTGTTTGTGAGTTCTTTATTATCTATTTACATTATTCTGAGGGGATGGTTTATAATTTATTTTATTTAATTTAACACATGCGGATACACTGGTCCACCACGAATATAAAAAAAAAGGATGAAAACATTTGTGGGTGGCTGTGATCACCGTTTAATATTGTTTTGTTTTTTTCTTATTGTCTTTGGACGTTAACGACTATATATAACGTTAATATTTCTTTGGCTTTTAATTCCGGTCAGGGACTCCAAAAACTCGACTGACATCGGCATCGCTTGCTTAATATTCGGCTTCGTGTTGACTATGGTCCTCAGAGGTTGAATATTGACTGACTCGCGAGGGATGAAGATTGCCTTCAGCGGCGGCGTGACTTAACGCAGTACTGACTGAATAGTGACTCTTAAGCGGCGTGCGAATGTACGCTACTCTGGTTGGATAGTGACTGATCTCAATTAGGGATGAAATTTTGGATTTAATTTTTGCACACAAGACAACCAATAGAGTTCACGCTTCTGCTCTCTCATTGCCAAGCCCGTCGAGGTATGGTGAATACATCGGTTAATTGAAAGTCGATGAACATGGGAGAATGAGAGAACAGAAACACAAAGTACTATGAACCCGGGGTGGGTTTGGTTGTGTGTGCATGAATCAATGCAGCTCTGAGGTAGCCCATTGACCCAATTCGGTGAATGTGGTGACCTCAGCGTGCATTGACCTGCAGGAGACAGAATTGTGGATGATGCTATTTCCGGTGGAAATCTCATGGGTTAGCGAAATGGAGTTGCCGGGTGGCGAAAAGATACCTAAACTCAATTATGCATTATCTGAATAGGATAATGAGTTTAGTTATGCGTCCTTTTGGGAAACATGTTTTGCAGGTGTATTACCGAACGGTGGGATAGGAGTTGATATGACGCCCTGAAAGCGGTCGAAATAAGGCGCAAATTGTGGTTGAAATCGTGGGTTGGTTCCCCATGTAGCATAGAGAACCCCCACAGTTGTTCATCTCAAAGATAAGCATTTCAAGAACAAACGTGAACCTAACTTTTCGACCAACATTTTGTTTTTTTTTTTTTTTTTTGCTACATACACTTTTAATTAATTTAGTTAAATATTTATTTTAGTTGTTTTCTTTTAAATTTTGGACCACCTATTTTATTAAAGTACGAATTTTGAATTCAGGTGAACTTTGACGAAAACTCAATAAGCAGCCGAACGTTAAGGTATATTAATAATATTTTTAAGGAAGTAGTTTCCAAAATTTAAATCTATCTAAAATAAACAAAATTAAATTTGAGTGGAACTTTTATACATAACCGCCACAGCTCTCCCTCCCCAGTATATGTCACGTAGTCACGAAAACAATAACAATAACCAAGCCAACGGGAGACGAGCTAACGTCTGTGGTACCCCGGCCATGGTCGCAGAATTCGGTTGCCAGGCAAATTCCAACTTCCCCACACCTGCACCGCAATCTCCCCGCAGCAAAAGCATTTCCTTCACAGGGATAATTAATGCTTTCAATGCATTACCTGGAAATGCCTGCAAAGAATTTGTCCTACAAGGGCATTCATACGTGTGTCAATGCATCTCACCATTAGCGACCAAAAGCCGAATTTCCAATTAGTGTAGATATTCACACTATAGTTCGATCCTAGCGTCGCCATAGATTTCATGCATAATTGACACAGATGATATACCGTCATTGTGTATCCATCTAAATTACTTTCCGAAGACTTGCAACTATTGATTCAGCTGCAAGTACTTCTCTCGGAAATATTTATTTGTTTGAATCGTCAAACAATCACCGACGTCGCGCTTAGCCATCGGATTGGATTCAATGGCATAAACATATGCAAACAAAAGAATCCGATTCTCCCAGTCAGCAGAGATAGGATATACGATCTCCATTATTTGAATCTCTTTTAGCGTCTAATGAGTGGCTGCTACTTACTCAGCCGACCCTCATTACCGGACGATGCATTAGGTCGCTTCTTTCTTTGTCTGTATCCCTTGTCTGGGTTTCGTTTCGCTTTTGACCTGCAAGCGTTATGTAAACAACACAGTTCTGAACGATCACACACACACCACCATGATCTCCACTACGAGGTCAGGTTTCTATTCCGCCAAGAGGGACTTTACGTTTCTCCGGTGGTAAGTAAATACATATCCTTAGTGGAGAGGATATCTACCACCACACCACAAACTCACCCCAAACGAAGGTTTTATCGCTGAGTCTTATTACATCCGCAGACCAGTACGGTCGTGCCGCTCCCGCTCTCCGTCGCGTGGCGGAGAAGCGCAGTCGTGTTGAAAAGGAAATGTTTCATACCGTATTTAGAATTTATAAAAATCAATTTAATATTAAATATAAGTTCTAAGTAAAGTAATAAAAAGGCGGTGATCATCCATTAAACAGTACGTTTTATTTCCGAACATCTACGGTGGAAAACTTTCCTCTTTCGAACAATGGACGTTGTGTTATGGAGTTTTGCTTATTTTATTCTCCTGTGCTGCAGTTTCCGGGATGTTATCGTTATCCTTCCGCGTTTGATGAACAGTTTCCCCTCAATGTTTGGCGGAACAGTTTTTGGAAACTTAGTGACAGTCGGATGGGGATAGGAGTGAACCGAGTTTCCGTGTTTGGCACAATACTCCTAATCCCCACAGACCCTCTCTTATACACAGATATGTTATATAATTTAAGGTAATTATAAACATAATCAAAACCAAAAAAATAGCCGAAAGGCAAATACTTTAAGGCAAACAATTGTATAACTTAGAGTACTCGCGAAGACCCAGTTAGCTAATTAAAAATTTGTAATTTTATAAATAGTGTTGCATGCATATGTGACATTAACTGTCATAAATTTAAAAAAAAACGAAATCGTAATTCCGACTAATAAATTACGTTCGAAATTTCATGGGGAGGCAGCTAGATTTCATTTTTACAACAAAGCCCGTCAATATTTCAGTCTCCTACAGTTCCGATTCCCTCATATCTATTGACACCACCACCCTTTCCTCATGATTTTCTTCTGGGACTACTCCCCTAGCAATTACTACTCCTACGATTTCATTAAAGCTAGCTTTCGCCTCATCAACCTCTGCAGTCTTTGGGTTAACTATGATCACCTAACCATTAAAGGTGTCATCACTCTCTTTTACAGACAAATTTTGTATTATATTTGCCTATACATTCCTTACTCTAGACATAGAACGTCGACCTTAACCCCACCTTGGTATAATCACAGGCTCCGTTCCTTGCTTAACAAAACGAACAAGATATGGGCCACCGTCTTATGGAATCGACCCATTTTCGACTACTCTCTTTTTGCCGGCTGCTATCTCCAGTTCAGAACTACATAAGGCTCTTTACCGTAACTATTAAATCAAAACTCGTATCAAGCTAACAAGATTACCTTAACGCTTCTTTTTTTTCAATTCGTCAATCATAAACCGATGGTTACCCCTCATCGCTTACCTTTAACTTTCAAACTTCATATTATCCTCTTACTATTGCCAATCTCCTTGCCACTCCTTTCAAACAATAATTGACTAATCACTCACTCCTTTGGTATAGACCCCTCATACTTCGATTGCTCACACAGGTTTTCCCATGTGCCCCTTCTCCCCAGCTCCATTGATCCGTCCTTATTGAATCTAAATTACTCGAACTCAAAGACGAATTCACTCTGGGCACAAATGGGATCCCATCAATTCTCCCCGTCAAATGGTCATTCATTCTCTTTGCGCTTCTCGCGAAAATCTTCAATATTTCACTCCCCCAAGGTGTATGCCCGTACATTTGGAAAACCTCCTAAGTCACCTCCATCCACGTCAAGGGTCCCACAAATTATGTCGCAAACTACCGCCCCATTGCCAAACTTCCCCACTTAACCAAAATTGTCTAAAGCATTCTATACTAATCTATAAGTCTTGGCTGTAAATCTTTTATGGGTGATGGGGGTCCCGCGTTTGTTAAAACTAGGCCTGCGAACACTGAGCATCCGACCACCCTGGTCATCTCTATTCTCCGCCTTGGATCAACTTGGTCCCCTGAAAAATGGAATGAGACAGTCACCAAATTAAGTAAAAACAACTTCGCTGCTTTTACTATCACCGGAAATCAATCTTTGTCATATCCTTCTATATCTTGCCACCCCACCCTATTGAAGTGTACGAACTAGCTCTTAATGCTATCGACCACATAATCGAGCTGAGTAATTCTGTGGACGACATGATCATCTTCGGATTTTTTAATCATCCACAACTCAATTGGGCTTTATCTGACGATCATTCACACTTCCCCCCCCCACACCACACCCCGGCCAAGGGACGTCTCTTTATTAATCAGCTAGATGATTCTTGTCTCTGTCAGATGAGCAACGCTCGAAACCTCTTGGGTAGGCAGCTAGACCTCATCTTTACAACAGCTGTAACCCATCTTTACTATCAATACATCTGTCTCACCCAGCCTTTTCGTCCTTACATCTATAGAGCCCCCCCCCCCCCCCCCCGCCTAATCTTTACGCTTACGATTTCCACAAAGCTAATTTTCGACTCATCAACGGCTACCTACACGCTTTTCGTTCAACTACGATCACTTATCCGTTGAAGATGCCATCACCCACTTATATACCGAAATCCTATACTCTATTTCCCTGTTCGCTCCTTCTCTAGACAAAGAACATCAACCTCTTCCCCTCCATGGTACAATCACAAGCTTCGCTCCCCGCATAACAAAAGGAATAAGTTATGGGTCATCTTCTCTCGGAATCGAAATATACCTGACTACTCCAACTTTCTTAGCTGTTACCTCCAATTCACGGAACTTTTCAACACCATTTATCGCAACTATCTTACCTAAACTCGGACCAATCTCAAACACGACCCCAAAACCTTTTTCCAGTTCGTCAATCATAAACGTACATCCGATTGTTACCCCATTTTACTTACCTTAAACTCTCATACCTCATCTGATCCGTGATACTATTGCTAACCTCTTCGCCACTCACTTCAATCAGTCATTTACTAATGACTCATTTGTTCCCGACCCGTCATAATTCAACTACCTACCTAGTTTTTCCCTCGTGCCCCCTCTTCTCAAGTCCTTTGACCCGGCCTTAATTGAATACAAGCTACTGCAACTCAAAGACGAGTTTACATCGGGCCCTGATGGGATCCCTGCAATCCTCCTCAAAAAATGCTCAACCATTCTCCCTACCCCCTTCTCACTCAACTTCGATCTCTCACTCTCTCAAGGCGTATGCGCCCGTATTTGGAAAACCTTCTTCATCACCCTCAATCCACAAGAAGGGTCCCAAAAACGATGTCGCAAACTACCACCCCATCGCCAAACTGTCCTCTGGGGAAGAAGTAGTGCCAGACACGGGCACTAGATTCACTTCCTTCCACAAGCGTCACAAAGGCATAGTTCCGCTGAAAAGTAAACTGGAAATTGTCACCCAGAAGCAAGCGAAAACACTGAATCGACACTAAAAGAACGACTCCGGGGTATATTCGCGTCTCCGTGCGCGCCGGGGAGCGGGAGCGGTAGCGACCTGCTCGGTCCACGGGCGTAAAACGACACAATCGAGGGTCGGAATCTGGTTCTTGATTCACACTCGATTCGGTGGTGGTGGATATCCTCTCCACTGAGGACATGTTTTTACTTACCATCAGAGAAACGTAAGTTTCTCTTGGTGGAATATAAAACCAGATCTCGTAATGGAGATCATGGTGGTATGTGTGTGATCGTTTAGATCTGTGTTGTTTACTCATGCGCCAAGGCAATGGAAAAACAAAGCAGGTAGGCGGCAAGGACAAAGGAATCGGGAAGATCGTTGTTTATGAAGTGCATCGCAGCTAAATAAATAGACGACGATGCATCAAAGAAATGTGCTAAAAGAAAAGATGGGACGAGGGCATCATAAAAGTCTTAGATGGGTGATGCCCTTGTGTAAATAGACGAATAGACATTGGGAAGAGGTGCTAATGGGTTGCGATACTTTATACAATGAGAATTGTATATCGTATCTTGGGTCAGTGGCCGAAACGAATCCCTTACTTGCATTTGTATATGCGGGGTAATTCGTTGTAAGAAACTGATTCTACATTTGCATTGTTTATGCTTTGAATTCAATCCGGTGGCTATGTGCGAAGTCGGTAATTGTTTGGAGATTCAAACAAAGGAGCATTTCTGGGTAAAGTGCTTGCAGCTGTATTGATAGTTGCAAGTCATTGTGAAGCAATTCAAATGGTCACACAATGACGGTTTGTATAACATCTATGCCAATTGTATATGGCATCTAAGGCGACTCAAGTGTCGAACTCTAGTGTGAGTGTTTACACTAAACAAGAATTCGCTTCTTGGTCGCTAATGCAGAGATGCATGAATGCCCTTGTGGGAGAAATTGTTTACAGGAATTCCTAGGTAATGCGTATGTACGATTGGGATCTGTGATAAATTTGGATAGAGTTCTTATGGGGAATTTTTGGATTCGAATGAATGAATGAAAGTAAGAATTCTTTTCCAGAAGCTTTTATATAAATGAATTGGATAAGCTTGATTCGCGCATTTTACAGGTGCTAATGCGATTGCATTAGCAGGGAATTATGAATGTTAGGTAGCAGTTATGGGGGTTCTCCGGGTAAGTAGCAGTGGGGTTTGGCGGAACTGCCACAGTCCCACTTGCCGAAGATTCTCAAAAGCAGTCTATACGAATCTATTAGTTTTCGGTGCAAATCTTTTATTTCACCAATGCAACATGGTTTTCTCAATGGCAGATCAAGTACTACCAACCTTGTTGAGTTCGCTTCATTTACACTCTCAGCAATAGAGTACCCCAAAAAAGTCGACATGGTCTCTACAGACTTTAATAAAGCATTTGACAAAAACTCTAACAATCTCATCATCTTCAAATTAGCCGCGCTCGGCTTAGAACCAGGACTCTTGAAATGAACTTCTTCCCATCTTAAAGATAGGCTTTACTCCGGTCGGTTCATGTCCGTGATATCCAACTCCTTCCGTTCTGCCTGTGAAGTCCCTCTAGGAAGCTTCTTGGGCCCTCTCCTATTTATACCAACAACTAATGACATTGGTCATTAAACATTCTTGTATCTATACGCTGATGACATTAAGATAACATCGAGTCACTACTGGATTCTGCAATGCTGCAAACAGATCTCCACAAATTCTTTACTTCAGGCACAATCCATCCATCTCCCGCGGTCTCATGGTCCTTAACATGTACTCTAATTCATAAAGAGAGTTGAACCATTATGGTAATGTCGTCCCATCCAACAACCTTTCATGATTGCCATAAAGGTGATGAGGTTATTTCGTTAAAATTAGCCTATAAAGTGATTTTTGCAGAGTGTCTGCATCGCCATTAAACAAAATGATGTACGGCTGCATCATTACCAGCGATTCTCCATAAAGTTGAACGCCGGTAAAATGTTGAATGGATGCCATAATTTAAACACTTTCCTATAAACCATTAAAATTGCCATTAAATCTGCCACCTTTCAGTACTAGATATTCCATTAGCAAACAGAGTTATTCTTAATGCTACGTTGTGCTCCTAATTCTCACTACAATTCCTGGCAGCTCATGTCCTACATACCACCCCATGTAGTCATTGTCGGATACAATAAAATACAACTAATTTTGCGACTAGCTATAAACATCCCTGAGGATTCCGGCAGGTTGAGCTACGAAATAATAGAACGGAACCCCTTCTGTATTGTACTCGTTTCTTTGATTTACAACACGTACTTGGAGCATCTATTTCCAGTCTATAGTCCGCGGGACTATAAAGCTGTGGCGACCTAAAAGACCTAAAAGAATTCAACGACATAGGTATCTGTGTGAGGAGCCATAACATATCCTTAGCACAACGTCGTTCCCGATGCCGTCTACGTATTTATTCGTTTTATCTGTTCAATTATTCAAACGAATGGCGACCTGGATAAGGGTGGCCATTTGCGTGTTTGTGAAGTATAAAGCCGCGGCTCGGATTCCTCCCTCCGGCCGTCATGGGAATGTAGCCATAAATTCCTACCGTAAGTACAGTTTTAACGTGTTAATTTCCTGAACGATTAGACACAACGTGCTCTGACATGGCTTAAGGTATGTTTACACTTTACTACTCCGAATGGAATAGTGCAGGGATGTAAGGGAGTGGAGATATTATATCCGCACTTGGTTCCGGAAGGGACTACAATTGTCAGACATAACGACAACGAGATCTGTGCCCAGCTTACCGACACCGTGACAGCTAGATGGACAGATATAAATGTTAAACTAGACAATTTGCATGAATTTATCTCTTTGCAGAAGCCGGCAATCTTCACTCTCTCCCGTATCTATAACCGCCATGGGAGACTGGAAAGTACGACATGAGATGTCTTGTGATTTAATCTTCAGCAATTCAAATGAATGTGAAAGCTTCCAGTCGCTGCAGCACGAAGGTGTACTTCACTCCCAAGATGCTCTTGTCTGAAACTTATTGTCTTCAGGTTTCTCATTGGTTATCCAAAGAAAATAAGATGTCATAACAAGGAAGCATAAACATTGCATACTCTCCCGTTTGGCGCTGGTCTTCTTTTGTACTCGTATCCACGACAGCACCGTCTATCCTGAACTTCCGGCAAATTGGATTACTCAACGAGGTGACAGGAGCCACGTAGCTGCTGGTTGGATTTTTACAATTCCGTCGCTCAATTATATTGGCGTGTTTAGCACCAGGGATCAGAACTAGATGTGCTCTTGGTGTTTAGTCGTGACCGTAATCATTGTCCGGTCTATCAGGTACAAAAAATATCCTGGATTATTCACATAGGATTTAAAATTTCAATACCAAGTAATCACGTTTCACTAACACTAAGCCATACGGAGCAACACAGAAACATAGAACAGCAACGAGGTATTCTTTGGGTGGTGTCAGTGATGTGTTGGTGTGGGAGCATTGCTGGGTCCTTTGCACCTTGTCGCGTCCTGTCAGTGAAAAGATGTTCTAGACAATTTGATTCATTCTTATACTAGGCTGACTTGAAGGGACATTTTTATGTCCAGAAGGTCACCAGAGACAGATGTGTGTGTGAGCGACGGAGGTGTCCTTCTTGTCAGCAAATTGACAGGCAAATTATAAGAGGGTGTTTCCCGTGACAGTTGAGTAAACAGAAGCGGAGTGGAAGAATATGGTACCTTGATGGACAGGGTACTTCTCGTGGGAGATTGGCTTTGGCTTCTACTCTTTAGTTTCGAATAATGGTCTTGACAGCACATGTGAGATTTGATTGTTGACTTAGCGGTTGTCTTATAAATTCCTTTTCACATAAGTTCAAAATTCAGATTTAGAAATGGTTAATATTCTCATTTTAGAAAATGTTAGCTTAATAGATGTAAGAAATTTCCGTTTTTGTGTAAACAAAACGTTTTTTCTTTTAATCCACGGCTAGAAAGACAAAACCTATTCAAAACTGTAGAGCGACTTATTAAAAGAATCATAATGTGCCTACTGGAAAATATGGAAATTGCTTATTAATATGTTATTAACCGTTGGTTAAAATCTATACGTGGCGCAAGGCTAATAACCTTGCCCGGAAAATCAAATTATTATGGAAAATTTAACGAGCCTCGGGACTTGTTAAATAAGGCCAAGACCGGATCCCGGTTGTAGTGCCGATGTTGATGATGAAAATCCAAACGGGGCTTATATCACACGTTGTTAGTTTTGAAACGTTTTGTAACATAGTTCATATTACGTGTAATCAACTGCACACTTAAGTCTAACAAGTTCACAGGTGTGGATGATTCCGTTTGTCGAGAGTCAGCCAAAGAGCAGAGCTACTATGAAGGGTATAATAGCCCTTGTCTAGCAAACCGGCTTACCTTGCATCAGCTTTTTTTCAGTTTAGGCATCCACATTACCACAGCCCCGTAGTCTGATGCATTGATGCTCTGGTTCTTTTCTCTCCATAGCGTGGGTTCGAATCTCATCTTTTACTACCGTCGCAAAAACGATAGAATTGATGGCACTGACTTGATATTCATACAGAGCAAAAGAATTTTCCATCGTAAACCTGGACCATACATCACTTGCTCACTGCGTCCACTGCGTCTTGGGGGTACAAAGTATTATGCCGATCATGGGCACAGATTCACTTTCTTCCCCACGACGTCAATGGATGAATAATAGCACACATCCCAAACACAAAGTAAAGAACCGCAGAAAATAGAAGGCACTGGTTTAGTTGTTTAAAGTTCTTTTCTTTTTATTATATTTTTGTTTATGAGTTTTTTTATTAATCACTGAGTCAATTTTGGCCGCAACCTTGTTCTTGCTTCACATAAACGATTCGTTGGAGACAACGGACAACAAAGTGTTCAGTTTTGCGGATGATAGAACGCTTGTTTCCTCCTTTTCGAGTGATCGGCCGATTGGTGCATCTACGTCGCACCAGCTGAGATGTAGACAGATTGACTCTCTGAATCAGGATCTGGATAATGTCCTGCAGTGGGGAAAGACCAATCTTGTCGACTTCAACGCAACGAAGACCCAGTACATAACATTCACAAAGAAAACTGGATCATCGGTTCCACAACTGATGATGAATGGCCGGGCCCTCGAGGCTGGGGAAAGTTTGAGATTGCTCGGCGTCACGGTCTGTGGGAATGTATCGTGGCATAAAGACGTATCGGGTATCGCCAGATCAGCCTCAGGAAAACTGAGCTATCTTTTTAGAGCCAAGAAATATTTTACCCCGGCCCAACTTCTTCTCCTATATAAATCCCACATTAGACCCGCGCTCGAATATTGCTCTCATGTTTGGAGCTCTGCTGCTAAACATACCCTCGACCTACTTAAGAGCATACAGAGACGAGCGATCCGTCTGATCGGGGAGTCGGCGCTGACGTCGGGACTACAGTCGCTATCACATTGAACGCGCGTAGCCAACCTCTGTCTGTTTTACAGATATTATCACGGGTGCTGTTCTTCGGAGATTCTTGGCATTGTTCCACGCAATTCGGTTTATATGCGCTCCACAAGACAATCCGACGAATCGCACCCGTTTGTGGTTCATCTCCCGACGGCGCGAAGATCTCTGTATCAGAACTCGTTCCGTTACAGAGCGGGGAAGCTGTGGAACTGTCTTCCCACGCGAGTGTTCCTGGAGCGTTACAACCTGCAACTGTTCAAAAAGAACTGCAACAGTTATTTGATGGCATCTCGGGGCGCCCACTCGGCGCTATAGGTTCGCCTCTCCCGAAAAAAAAAAAATTACTTTTAATTTCATTTACTTTACATTGGTTAGTTTAGGTTTTCGATTTGTTTTGGTTTTAGGCACTTGAATTCCGAACTAAACGCATCACTTCGTCACAATGTTAATATTACTTTTGTTTTTTTTTTTATTCCGGCCAGGGACTCCAAAAACTCGACTGATTCCTTTTCTCTCACCAACTGTGTTAAAGGCAAAATATCTCGCGACTCCTGGTGTGTGTACGAACACGTCGGTGGATGAATACTCAACTCTTTTGCACTGATCGCACGTGTGTGTGCACACCCCGGTGGTTGTAAAGCGACTGATTGAAAAAGGGATGAAGATGGGTAATTTAATTTTTGCACCGGACAACCAATAGAGATCATACTACTGCTCTCCCATTGCCACGCCGTCGATGTGTGGTGAATACATCGGTTAATTAGATGGTCGACGAACATTGGAGAATGAGAGAACAGAAACACGATGTACTATGATCTCGGGGTGGGTTTGGTTGTGTGTGCATGAATCAATGCAACTTGAGGATAACCCATTGACCTAATTCGGTGAATATGGTGATCTCAGAGTACATTGAACTGTAGGAAGACAGAACTGTGAAGGAGAGGAAAATGTATCTGGTGCTATTCACCTGTGAAATGAGATCGGTGATCCCAAGCGAATGGGTGGTCTGGGAAAAGTCAATAGGACGCCGCTAATGCTTGGGAAATAATCAGCGTGAGAACCAGACTCTAAGACGCTGAAATACCCCCAGCGGTTTCCCCATGATGCAACGGCGTCGTTTGGTTAGGTTTGTTGTTGCTAACCGACATGATGTGATTTCCGATGGAAAACTCATGGGCTAGCAAAAATGGAGTTGCCGTATGGCAAAAAGGTAGCTGAATGCGATTATGCATTATCTGCATAGTGAACGGTGGAATAGGGGATAGTATGACACGCTGAAAGCGGTCGCAATAAGGCGGAAATTGTCGTTGGAATTGGGGGTTGGTTCTCTATCTAATATAGTGAATCCCCATAGTACCCCCCCCCCCCCCCCCAGTGACGTAGTCACGAAAGAAAGGTAGGGGTGCGAGGGAGTTTGGAGTGGAAGGTTGAAGGAGAGTTAGCTGAAGCGTCAGAAGGAGAGTCGTGTGTTTATAATCTGGGTGGTTTGATTTGCCCCAGTAGTCGCGGTGGTAAGGCTTGGAACTGTCGCGTAGACGAGTTCCTGGGTAGTGGCTGGGTTTGGGCCAGTATAGGGAGTGGACCTGGCTGGTACCGCGTGTGTTGCCGGCAGGGGCAAGGGGATTGCGGTGCAGTCCACTGGCCTGTTGTGGTATGCATCGACCAACAGGTATGACGTCCGAGTAGGTCGTGGCCTATCGGTTGCTCGCTCGCTTCCGTCGTGACGGAGTACTGTGGGGCGTTCTCTATAGCACATGGAGAACCAATCCACAATTCCATACCTTATTTCAACCGCTTTCAGCGCGTCATTTCTGCCCATTCCCCTTATAAGCTATTCCACCTGTAAATCGTGTTAAACGGACGCATAAGTAAACTCATTATTCTATGCAGGTAAGGCATAATTGAGTTTAGCTACCTTTTTGCCATACGGCAACCCCATTTCGCCAACCCATGAGATTTCCACCCGGAAATCGCATCTTGTCGGTTAGCAACGACATAGTCTGATCAAACGACGCGGTTGCTTAATCTTACGACCGCTGGGGAAATTATAAAAGCATTAAGGTGCACGCTGTTGCCCTCATTAAAGAGATCCATTCCAATTCCGTTCGGTCAGCAAGTTTGTATTGTTCGATTTTATAATGCACACAATTTTAACTCGTCGAAATGTTACCGTGGCGTACTCACTTAGTGTGTTGGCGTGCCTTACATTCTGCTGTTTCATCTCAACCGTATTCTTGGATATACGGATTAACATCGCCAAACCAGAAGTGTTGTCAGACGAACGTTGTGTCCCGTTAATGAATTTAATAATATTTAATAATAAAATATTAGTTAAGTGAATTTAAATTCAAACAAGAAATTGTTTTAGTAATATTAATAGTAAGATATAAGTTAAGTGAATTTAAATTCAAACAAAAAAATCAAGCAAAATCATTCAACCAAAACAAAAAAAGGAAGAATTAAAATAAAAAAACATTATACAAAACATTATACCGGTGTTTCTTTGACGATTTATGAACAGTGTTCGGCGTAAATATCGTTGGGGAGTAAGTGAACCACGTGCCCGTGTCTGGCACCTTCTTAGAACCCCACACATCCACTTCGGTTACTCCGCCAGTCCACACAATAAGGTTTTAAAATACTACATGTATAAATAAGTTTATTCCCGTTGCTTGGTCACAGATGGCGTTATTGAGCATATTAAGTTGCTATGGCCACGCCAAACTTTTGTTTTTTTATAAGTTTGACATCTGTCGATAATAATCAATCCACCTTGTCAATTTTATACTACAACATCGTTTGTTGATTTTTTCCCAGGAAGTTCTGCTTTTCTGCTTCAATCTGAGGAAATCGTCTGCCGTATCGCATCGAATGCATGTGGAGACATATGGTGACAGTACGGAAACGACGTGCAGAGGTCGAGACCACTGATTGAAAAACGGCGCTAGAAGTAAGTAAGTTAACGAACATGACTTGCAGTTTTGTGTGAGGATGATACCTCATCTCAATAAATTCTTCCCGACCAATTGGATATTACTCATGTAGTTATTTCCAAGTAAGAACGATCCAAAAGACCGAAAGATAGATGTTACATGCGAAATCCTACTCGCAAGACCAGAAAGAAAGACATCCCTGTATCAGATTTTGCCTGGCGACGAAATATGGATAAATTCTGAGAATAATAAACGCGGGTTGATCTCGATCAACCATCAACATTGTCTGTAAGACCAAATCGCTTCGGACGGTACACGATGCTCGTGTGGTTAAAAGGCATTGTCAACGTCTACCCATGTTAGGCTGTTGTTAATCAGCAGGATGGATTTATGATTACATAATTAGAGAAATCAGTATGGGGGATTTAGTGAATCGGCTTTTTAGGTCAAACAATATGCGAATTAGCTTAATTATTCGGGGTTGTTTCATTACGAAATTAGCCAAAAATAACACAAGTTAATGTTAATCGTTGATTCTTTTATTTAATTATTTTCTGAATAAACAATGTGTATCACCTGTCAATTTTCAGGTTTTTTAACACGGGCACACTCGGCAATTGTTTGGCAGCTATTATACGAGGGTTGCCTTTTATATTTCGGGATTAGAGAACAAAAACAAATATTGATCATCGAAAATCACTTTATTGTTTTTCAAAATATTCCCCATGAAGATCTATACACGTTTGCATGCGTTTGAACCAATTGTCGAAGCACTTTTGCCACTCTGATTGAGGTATCTCCAACACATGCATTCTGAATGCAGCAACCGCTTCTTCAGGTGTCGAAAAACGTTGACCTCTCAGTTTGTTTTTTACGTACGGGAATAAAAAGAAGTCATTCGGTGCCAAGTCAGGACTATACGGCGGATGACCCATCAAATCGATGTTTTGGGTGCTCAAAAATGCAGTTGTCGCAGCCGATGTGTGAGAGCTCGCATTGTCGTGGTGAAGAGTGATCCGTCTTCGGCGGTTGGTTTTCCTGATTTCTTGGAAGACAACTGGCAAACAAATGGTTGTGTACCACTCAGAATTGACTGTTCTGCGTTGTTCTAGTGGTACGGTTGGGACATGTCCAGTTTTTCCGAAAAAACAGGCGACCATTTGCTTGGAAGTGCTTCGTGCGCGAACAACTTTTGTTGGATTTGGCTCATCTTGAAACACACAGACAGTCGACTGCTGTTTACTTTCGGGCTCATACGCGTAAATCCACGATTCATCACCTGTCACGATGTCATAGACGTGTTTCGAAGCACCGCGACCGTATTTTTTGAGCATTTCTTTCGACCAATTGACACGAGCCTTTTTTTGGGCGATTGACAAATTGTGTGGGATCCAACGCGAACAAATTTTTTTGACGGTCAAATGTTTATGCAATATTGAATGTATGCTGGTCCCACTAACGCCTAAGGTTGTCTCAATCTCACTATAGGTCACATGACGATCTTCCAATATCAGTTCGCGCACGGCATCAATGGTTTTCGGAACAACAACTGATTTTGGACGACCTTCACGAAATTCATCTTGGAGTGAACTACGACCACGATTGAATTCACCATACCATCGATAAACACTGGTCCTTGATGGAGCTTCATCGCCAAAAATTGAATTAAGTTCATCCATGCACTGTTGCTGAGTTAATCCACGCCGAAAGTTGTAAAAAATAATCGCACGAAAATGTTGACGATTTAATTCCAGTTTTGGGCCGCGATGAATCTTTTAAGTTACTGTAAACAACACAAATAGCGCTCGTAAGTCAAAACCTTCTGAGTGCGTATAACCTCAAAAATGTCCAACTTTACGACAGAGCTGTCAATTGCCGGATTGCAACACTGCTGAAATCCAGTAAAACAGTTAATGTCCATCGCTACCGCTGACAACCTAAAAAAATAAATCGTGCTCTGGGTAAAAATAGGCAGGATTAATAGCGAAAGGATGGCACGCTTGTGTTCGGCAATTGGATACACAGTGTCGAACTTTTGCTCGTCTCCCGTGACTGCCCATGTAGATTTGCTGCGAGCCGACTCCTGATTTTGCCCATTACTAGAAGATAATCAGAGTCGCAATCTGCTCCTCTAAATGATCTTACGTCTAGGATATTCGAATGGTGTCTTTTGTCTATGAGGAAGTGGTCTATTTGGTTACGCGTTACGCCCTCGTGTGATAACCATGTGGCTTTATGGATTTGGTTGTGCTTGTCCATCGTGCTTTTCACTACCAGATCTTTTGACGCTTCGAACGTAATAATTCGAGTTCCATTATCATTTGAAATTGTAGTGCTCCAAAAAGCCCTACCACCTTTTTCCGCCATTCCTAATCCAAAAACCCCAGCAATATTACCCTAAAACCCAAAATCCTATCAAACCCTGAAAAAAACCCAAACATGATTCAAAATTCGGAATAAACGAATCAAACATTCGTTTATTGCCTAACATTTGGCCCACGGCATTATTAACCCCAAAATCCAAATAAAAATTAAAAGTTACAATAAACGAATCTAATATTCGTTTATTGTTCTACATTGGCTCCACAGCATCACCCAAATCCAGAAATTAAGATATCCCAAAAATTCCATTGAGTGAAACAAACAAAAAACTCAAAAGCAGATACATTCACACATCTGCGCGATAGTTTCATAAGAATTCAAGAAATTGATTTCTTATCTTATGTAAATACAATATCTCGCTCGAAATATCCAAAAGATCGAGATTGTTGCACGAAAATAAACATACAATTTTTGTTTCCTTTTCCTTTATAAAGGAACAGTATAGTGATCTCCGGGCCGCAGTTAAACATAATTAATAGTCCCGGTAGGACTAGTAGCGCCGCAGTATAACATCATATCTAGTCCCTGGAGGAAGTACCCCAGGAGAATATCTAAGTTGTAAATAGAAGAATAGAGGAATCCTGAAAAATAAAAACCACTTGGAAATAAAATACGTGAATCAACTTGTTTCATTTTAACTTGACTGATAGCGAAGTATCACCTGGCCCCCACGGAAACCAGCGGACTTGCGAAGACTGAGGCCAAACCAAAAGGACGTTGCTCTGGTTCAGAGGAAGCACGGTAACGACTTCTTGTAGGACAAGTTTTCAGTAGCGGTCTGTTTTAAGAGATCGCCTTGTCCTTTTAAGGATCAGGAGACTCGCGTCCTGAAACTAACCCCTACTAAGCACAACAAAATGTCGTGTAGGCTTTACCTATAGTTGATTGGAAGATATCTTCCTTTCCAATTTTCGCATTCAGGTCCTCGAGAAGGATTTTAACATCATGAGATACCAAGTCATGACATGGAGGACAGCATTCTACTAATTCACCTGCACCTCCGAAATGAAATTTCACTTTGGTAATCAGAGAATCCGTGTTTTCCGAATTCAGTGACGATAATTTGTTAATTGACACTATTGTCAATGGTAAGGTTAATAGCTTTTTAATTACGAGGGAAGGAATCCAGGGTATCTTCGACTCGTTGAGAAGAAAAAAGTCAATGGGAATAGATGAAGCACCTAACATCGTACTAAAGAACCTGCCCCCAATGGCAACAGATATATACACGGTCCTGTTTAACAACGCATTAAATAATGCGTTGGAAAATGACAATCAAACAGCCCATCCCAAAAAAGGGCAAAGACTGTACAAACCTAATGAACATGCGTTCGATAAGTTTACTCCCAAGGACCAGTAAATTATAGTATAAGAAAAGACCATTAACGAAGCTCTGCTAAAATGAATAGACGACAACATTACACGGAATAACCACTTTGGCTTTAATACAGGTCATGCAACCACATATGCCGCAACTAAACTGGTCTCCGACATACAATGGAATAAATGTAGGAACCAATGCACAGATCCCTGTCTGATCCACTTGGAAAAAGCCTGTGATACCGTCTGGATCGAAGGGTTATATTACAAACTGGT
The DNA here is from genome assembly GCA_963931805.1 of Microdon myrmicae. NCBI lineage: Eukaryota > Metazoa > Arthropoda > Insecta > Diptera > Syrphidae > Microdon > Microdon myrmicae. The sequence continues at coordinate 18,978,818 of OZ007497.1, forward strand.
ACTTTACGATATGTTAAAGGACAGGACTTCCGTGGTCAAAAGTGGTAATGTGACCTCTAATAAAACGTGTAATATCAAGAATGGCTTGAAACAGGGAACGGTACTTTCTCCGGCTCTTTTTACCATTGACATTAGCGACTTCCGCATGCTATTGCGTACGCCGACGATCTCATAATTTACAGAACAGCTCCGAAAGTTTAGATCATAAATAGTTTGCCATGCCAAGGAGGCTATTTCACAGTAGTCAACTTGATAGCAGGGTAAAAGTTATATACTACATGACGCTAATCAGGCTAATTCTGATGTATGGGTGTCCAGTATGGTTTAACATAGTTCGAAATTAAATGGAAAAGATTCGGGTGATCGAAGGAAGTGTCTCAGAACTTGTCTCAAATTGTATCGAACACCCCAATCGGACTATAAAAAGTATTATTGAAATGAGGCTTACATAATGAAGCCTACATAAATATGGTGGATAATTATATGATCAAATTAATCAGAGGGCATATTGCGAGAGCAATAAGCTCGTCTAATGACCTAATTTTCGGGCCTTATTATCCAAATACTTCGTACCATGAGCGCGTGCGTCACAACGGGTTTGTTTCACCAACGAGTTCCTAGATTTGTACATGAAAGGGCTTATGCAGGATGGATCCGGAATTCCGCTGATCTATCATGTACATAGATCATCCGTAGACGGGCGATTGTGCTATGACCGGGAAGTTCTACTGAAGCAGACATCTTGTGCCCCAGTAGGGGTATCTCTGACAGAGACCGGGGCGATAATATTAAACAACACCAACAGTTCTGTTGGTTGAATCTCGACAGAATAACTGTATCATCAGCTGGCTTACACAAACTTAGCTGTCCTAGAATTAGGATAGTCATGTGCACCGAAGAAAAGCTCTCCGGGTTCAGCAGTTTTTCGAATTTTTCTTTGTTAGACAATAAATCAGAACAAAAGCCATAAATAAAGTCATGTCGCCGAAAGGCAAATTGCACAATAGTCTTATTATGTTTAGCTGAACGTCTGCGTAGGACCAGTAAGTTACAATATAAGATAATTTAGCTAGAATTTAAGCATTTTTTGTCTAGCATATAAACTAAGAATATAAAACGAAATACTGGGGGTTCTCTACATCACACGGAGAACCAACCCACAACCCTAACCTGCAAACACGCAAAAAAACCAAATCTGCAATAGCATATGTTCCCAAAACTGTAATAGAATGCATTTTCCAAACCTCCAACAGAATATAATTCAACCGAATATATTCTAATCATCCCGGCATTCATTTCCCCAAAATTGCTTCGGTCAATTATCGATATTTCCTCAACACAACCAAGCAATCCACATTTCCCCGAAATTCGTATGCCATAGCAAACGCATATTCAAATCCCCAACGGAACATTAGCAAGTATACCAAGCCGCACACATTTCCCCGAAGTTCATATGCCTTAACAAAGCGTATATCCAAATCCTCAACGGAACATTAACAGCCAACCAAGCGGCATACATTTCCCCGAAATGACCGTTAACATTCTATCTAAATGATATTCCTTGCTTGCACCCAAGCAATTTCAATTTCCTGGTATACACAACCAACGAATCCAACTTAGCTTATACGGCAAGGATTCGCTGGAACTGAACTCATATGCATAGGCATAGCAACTCTTCCACTAAATTCTTAGGAAGTGGCAATGAGTTTACGACGCCACTACCACAACGCAATGTATTTTCAATCCCATGACGAGTGGACATCCAACCGCCACCGCGCGCGCATCGCTCTTCAACTGCCCCGAGTCGAAATTCCCCTCGAAGTACATAAGTACACATTACGGGACTATATTAATCGATTAAAAAAAATCAAAGTGCTGCCTAACTCTTACGTGGCACCAGGAGGCTTCGCGAAGGATATACCCATTGTGGAACCGTATCGGACGGTGCCAGTGATCTACCGCGCAGTTTCGTCTGGTACTAAGGTTAATTACACCGATCCCTAAGTTAAAAACTAAATCATACTGAACCTTGTCTACTAAGATCGTTGTTGCTTGTGGAAATCAGACGATATTGCATTCGTTTGTTAAAATCTAATCATACCGAACCCCGTCTTAAAATTAAGTAGTCCTGAACTTTGTCTATTGAGATCGTTGTTGCTTGTGGAAATCAGACGATATTACATTTGTTTGTTAAAACCTAATTACACCGAACCCTGTGTTAAAATCAAATCATCCTGAACCTTGTCTATTAAGATCGTTGTTGCTTGTGGAAAGCAAACGATATTGCATTTGTTTAATAAAGCCAAGTTATACCGAACCGCCTGTTAGAATTCACCATACTGACTTTCATTTACTAAAATCGAATTCTACCGAACCTGCCTGCAGCGGCCAACTTCACCGCTACAGCAAACGGACAAACCTGGGTAAGCACACCATCTCAAAGGCGGTGGATCCCATGAGGTTGACGAAGTTGTGACGTTCAATGGTCAACTACACCCCCACGCGAATCGGCGGGGTAATAGTGAACATCTCGCCCATGTTGGCGCAACTACCCAATAACCCCACATGCTTACTGCGCAGTACTTCAATTCTTTCGTAGACGTCCGAAAATGGCTTGAATAATGTTAGCAAGCGGGAAGCAGTTGTCTGAATAAAACTTTTTTTTGCTTTTTCCTAAAAAAACCATGAAAATCGGACTAAAAAACACCATGTGGAGAGAGAGAGAGAGAGAGAGAGAGAGAGAGAGAGAGAGAGAGAGAGAGAGAGAGAGATAGAGAGAGAGGGAGTAACGTGGCATTTCCAATAAACACACAACTTACATTTTGAACGCAACACACAAGAAAATCAAAAAATTGCACCCATCTTATATCAGAGCAACTAGTGTAGCAAAGCGAAAAGAAAGCGAAATAATTTGCATTACGTTTTGCAATCATTTCGACGCCTTCTTATACCACTTCGACTTGCCTGAAAACAGCACGTCCTGAGTAAGATTTGTTGAAAAAAATTTCTCGACTCGGAGAGATACATATTTGAATAATAAGGGAAAAGCCATTTGTTTCATTTTAAGTTTTTCTTTAAATTTGTGGAAAATTCTCCATACTCTTTTCGGTTCTATTTTCGAGATGACTGTTAAAAATTGGATTATGAAAAAGAAGAAGAGAATACTTAAGGCAATTCAATTCAATTCATTCAATTTTATTTGGTAGATAATTACATTTATGGTATATTTTACAACAAGTGTTTCAGAGATTTAGGATAGCAATTCCTTTACAACTATAATCTTAAATCTATATAATGACAATAGCACAATTTTAATGAATAACAAATAATAAATTAAGGGAAAACTACAAGAAAAAACCCTTATTTGAATCTTAAGACTAATATTGCACGGGTTTCCGGTTATTTTATATAGTAATGACCTCGATATAATTTTCATAGACAGAGTACATATGTAGTGATTTAGGATAACCCAAGACGGGAAACGAGAACATTGTCAGAAAAAGAACAATTGACGAAGAAGTTTCGATTGATTTTCACAATAAGGAACTCTACCGGTTAAACGTTAGAGTTTTCATGTAGTTCATGTGTCGAATAATGCCATGGCAAATTCAGCAACATTTTCAGTATTTTATTTTGACACCTTTGCAATTTTATTTTGTGTGTGCGAGCACAATTACACCTGTATAGCTTGAAAAATGGTTTTAAATATTATAATTTTATTTTCGATGCTAAGCTTTGATTTTCTACACACTAATGGATACATAACTCTTACGACTTTGTTTATTTTGTCAACACATTCCCTTTCCAAGCGTCGTCGAGTTTACATCGTCGCGAATTGTGTGCCGTACGTGTAACATAAGTCCTACGTTACAATTTATATTACATCCCCTTTGTGTAATAGTGCAGTGAAAAAAAACAAAAAACAAAAAAAAAACAAAAAAAAAAAAAAAAAAAAACAGACCAGACCCTTGTGAAGTGTGCTGTGTTTATAAAACAAAAGAGTAGTGTAAAACAATTGCAACGAAATGGCCTGCGGGCCAAATGTGAATAGTAACCGGTTTAGCGATCTTACGGAAGATACAAATAGCGATATTCGACCAAACAAAATGAAAAGGACACTTATGAAAACAGAGGAATTTTTTCCTAGCTTACCAACAATGAACAATACAAGAGATCCAAAATTTCTAATTATATCATCCAAGGAGAATGGTAAGCCTATTTCATCTCTAAGCCCATTTTTAATTAAAAAAGTGATAGACGATGTTAGCAAAGAGTATGAACAAATCACGGTTCTACGAGACGGACAATTATTAGTAAAAGCTCATTCTCAGAAAACCGCAGACCGTTTTCTTAAAATAACAAACTTTGGCAACGTGTGTCCCGTTTCTGTAAAATTGCACGAAAAATTAAATGAATGCAAAGGCATAGTGTACGCCCCTTGTCTCATAAACATCTCGGAAGCGGAAATAATAGCCGAAATGGGTCAACAAAAAGTCACAGATGTGTAAAAATTTACCAAAGTAGATGACTGTAAAGTGCGAAGACCCTCCGGACTTATGTTATTTACTTTTAACCTATTCCAACCACCAAATTCGGTTGACATCGGTTTTTATAAAGCTAAGGTCAGCGAATATATCCCCAACCCCATGAGATGTCGCAACTGCCAACGACTCTACCATACCACAAAACGCTGCACCAATATCACAATGTGCGAAAAGTGTAATCTGCCACCTCATAGCCCCGTAAATTGCAGTCGCACTATGTGCGCAAACTGCTCGCTCCCTCACTCGGCCGCGGATAAAATCTGTCCCTTGTATATCCAAGCGAAAGAAGTTTTAACAATAAAAACCACAAACAAATGTTCAATGGGAGAAGCCAAACGAATTTACAAGGAAAAAAATATCCACAAACCTGATCAACTTTCAGGAAGCTTTGCAGATACACTAAAATCGAACCAGTTACAAGGACCCTCAACGGAACAAAACAAACAAAAAACTACACCCAAGGAATCCCTTCCAACCAGCTCCTCCTCATCTGCTACAATCAACAGTATTCAAATTGCATTGCCCCACAAGCCAAACAAGTCAATAACACATAACCCAACCAAACCAATTTCGTCTATAACACCACTAATCCAACGAAAACCATCAATTCAATTAACGCCATCAACTCAACAAACATCATCAACTCAACTAACCACATTCGAACCCTCACAACTATAAACAAGTTCGCCAACAAACAACCAAACTGAAACCATTCCACAAACCACGACAAGCTGCTCTGCTAATAGCCATTCGCAACGCACCCCTTCACCCAAATCAAAGGTAAAAAGTAAACCGTCTCTCACTAATATAAATATTAATAAAAATGTGCACACCTTAGTAGATGATGATATTACAATGTAACTATAAAACTAACAACCAAGCCCCTGACTCTGCTGTTCCTGACGTTGGACACTTGAACTCAATCCAGCGTTCAAGTGCGCAACATCCGGAACAGCGGAGTCTTGATCCTAACAACATACATTCCGCCCACCATACCTTCCAACACCTTAAAACATTTAAGAATATACAACCCCATCCCTCTGCAAAATCAAGATCTAAGCACACTAGCACGGCTGAACGCCCAAAACTCACTCCAAAACAAACCCCATTCACCATTCTACAATGGAACATGAACGGTTATACCAATAACTTTGACGAACTAAACATTCGAATTAAGGACCATAACCCACATATAATATCACTGCAAGAAACGCATTGCCCAGTCAACACCACACCATTCATCCCTAAATCCTATGTAGGCTACTTCTACAATTCACCGGCAAACACATCACACAAGCAAGGAGTAGGATTACTAATCAAGAAAGGTACTTCCCACAAAATCCTCCCCATCATTACAAATATCCAAGCTCTCGTTGTAGAAATACAACACCCTTTAAATTTTACCTACATTGCCTTATATCTCCCCCCAAATCAACCATTAAATAAAAATGATCTTCAGGCTATACTCAACCAAACAAATGAGCCCAGAATACTTGGAGCCGACATAAATGCTTGGAGTACACTCTGGGGTTCACCTTCCACAAACAAAAGAGGGGAAGTAATTGAAAACCTCCTCCTCACCTCCAATCTGATCCTACTGAATGACGGTTCCCCTACTCACCTTTCTACACACAATACCCTCACTCATATAGACATCACTTGTTGCTCCTCAGAATTGGTTCCGAAAACTTCATGGCAAGTTCTAAACGACCTCTACAATAGTGACCATTTCCCCGTTTTAAGCATAATAAATAATCAGCAACCGATAACCCATCACAACAGATCTCCAAAATACAAAACCGATTCCGCCAACTGGGCACTTTTTGAAAGAAAAGTTGACGAATTTCTTTCAAGCAATTCCCCCACACCTGACACGAATCACGAAGCGGCGCTAATCAGTAAAGCAATTAGATCCGCTGCCAATCTCTCAATACCCCAAACAAATATCACAACCAAATCAGAAACCAGGCAACATGTACCTTGGTGGAACTCCGACCTAACGCATCTCAGAAAAAGAAAAATGTCAGCCCTCTCTGAATTTAAAAAAAGACCAACGCAGGTTAATTTTGTTGCATACAAAAAAACGAATGCACAATTTCGTAGAAAGATGAAAGAAAGCAAAGCAAAAAGCTTTCTTCAATTCACTTAATCAATCAATCCAACATCTTCCACAACCACAATATGGCATAAAATACGCAGCTTAAGTGGTAATCACAATCCGCAAATTATCTCATCCCTTAATTCCGAAAATACTACATTCTCAGACACAGTAGAAATAAGCCAACTCTTCGCCAAAACCTGGTCGCAATTCTCAGGCGACAATAATTTTCACCCCGAATTCAATCGTAAAAAAATTGAATGCGTTAACAATCCACTATCTTTGCAAACTCCTAACTCTGCAGCTCTACGCATTGAACAACCCATCTTATTTATCGAATTCGAGTCAGCACTTAGTATAACTAAGGGCAAAACTCCAGGGAGAGATCGAATATCTTACCCAATGTTAAAAAACCTTTCGCATTATGCAAAACAAAGAATTATAAAGTTATAGAATAAAATACTTGAAACATCACACATTCCACAAATATGGAAAACCGCGGTCTTAATACCTATTCCCAAACCGAACAAAGATAAAGATACGGTGGATGGCAACCGCCCTATATCCTTAATTCCTTGTCCCGCAAAGGTATTAGAAAAAATCGTAGCCAATCGTCTACTCTGGGTTATGGAAACAAAGAAATTGACATCCATCAACCAAGTAGCTTTCAAATCCAACAGAGGTTGCACAGACGCCTTACTCCACATTGACCACTACACCTCAAAGGCTCTATCCGCCAAAAATCAAGTCACAATACTCTCTCTTGATTTTGAGAAAGCATTCGAAAGAATAGGCGCTCACACCGTACTTAATAAATTGTTAAAATGGAGAATTGGCAACAATATATATATAGGTACGCTAAATCATTTCTAAGCAATAGAAAATTCCAATGTAAAGTCAACCACATTTACTCCAATACATTTCCATTACACAACGGAATCCCTCAAGGATCCCCACTGTCAGTTGTACTATTTATGATCGCCTTTGACGACATAAGTACAATAATACACAAACAGAAACATCTAGATCATTGCATTTACGCCGATGATATATACATCTTAAGTAAATCCAGTGATCTCACTTTCTGTAAAAACATTTTAACTGAAACAGTGAAAGATATCTTAGAATGGTCAAATTCTTCAGGTGTCAAACTCTCAGTAGATAAAGTAAATTATTTCATGTGTGCCGACGACGACTTTGTCCCCAAATACACATCAACATAAACAACAAAACAATCCAAAATGTCCCCAACCTCAAAATCCTAGGAATAACATTTAACAATAAGTATACCTGGAAACAACATTGTTCAGAACTCAAAGTATCATTAGCAGCGAGGCTCAATATTATTAAATACTTAAGCAACATGAAAAGTAACGTACACATTAACACTCTATGTAAAATTACTAAAGCTCTAATTTTAAGTAAAATAGACTACGGGATCTATATCTATGGCAATAGTCCAAAAACGACTCTAAGTATAATAAAGCCCATCTATCACCAAGCCGCTAGAAGAAGCACCTTTGCATTCAGAACGACACCAATAAAAAATATACTGGCTGAAGCTGGCCTTCCAACAATCGAGGACCGGATGGAAATCATAACATTAAAACTAATAGCTAAATTAGCGTTTTCGCGAAATTCCATAATTGACAAAGGCTTCAAACTAACAATAGGATACAAAAACATCAACCGAATCCCATCTGCAATCAGTCGCATTTTAGATAAAGCCAAGCAATTGGAATTGGATATTAAACAAACTTTCAAATACTCCGCAACTTACCCGCCATGGCTTCTAAATAATAATAATATCATAACAACACTCTCAATATTTAAAAAACCAAACACAAACAAAGAAATATACGGTGCACTATTCTGGTCAGTCGCCTCAAAATATAAATCCAACGGATGGCGCTTTCTGTACACAGATGGATCCAAAACAACCAACTATACTTCCTTTGCGGTCACATCCAAAGAAGGTACAGTAAAGAAAATCGGACTATTACCCAAATTTTGCTCCATTTTCACGGCGGAAGCCTTCGCGGTTTTACAAGCCGCAACATTCGCCACCAACCACAGAGAAAAATATGTCATCTGCACCGACAGCCTGTCTGTCAACCTGTACTCAACTCAATAAAAAACAACAACAACACTGATGATATTATTTCCAATATTCGGAATAATATCATTAAATACTGCAATAAAATAAAACTAATGTGGACTCCCAGTCACGTCGCCATCAGCGGTAACGAGAATGCAGACGCCGCAGCCAACTCAGCCAAAAGAGCTCCAGTCCATAAATTCAACATCTACACAAGAGCCGATCTACTGTCAATGATCAGCAATCAACAAAAACAAATAAACCAAACAAACTGGGATACTCACCACCATGCCTATAAAATGGTAAACCGTTTCAAAACTCACCCTTCTTACCCAACTAACTTGTCCAAATCCAAAATCACAAACTTTGTGAGGCTGCGATTAGGCCATACAGCTGCTACCCACCCCCACCTGCTCCACCGAGCTACAGCCCCAATCTGCCCAAAATGCAACACAACACTTACAGTCACTCACATATTGAAAGACTGTCCTCACCTAAAACCCTTGAAAGACAAGCTATTTCGCAATACCGATATTTATACAATTCTAGCAGATCCCACTACCGACAACATAGAAATTGTAAATAAATTTGTAAATAGCATTAAGATTAAATTGTAAACTAGAAATACAGAGCCAATAGTCCCCGCTGCTAGGCTCATTAGGTTAAGTTATTGATATGTAATTTTACATTACTAGTTGATAATAAATAAATAAATAAATAATATTTTGTCAATTGTGGTAGTGATGTGTTTTTGAAAGATGAGTTTTTTATCTAGAATAATACCTAGATATCTACAGTCTTCGGACCAATCAATATCAACTGCACACATACTGAGTTTAGTGCCATTTGGTAGGTAGCAGAGTTTCCTACATCTCCAAAACCAGACAGGTTGTGTTTTTTTATCATTTATTTTTATTTTCCATTTCCTATAATACACTGCTAGTTTGTCAAGAGCTGCTTGCAAAGAGTTGTAGACATTAGTGAATAAGGCACCCGAAGAGAAAATGGCCGTATCATCGGCAAACATAGCTACCTGAATGTTTTCACCTAGACATGGTAAATCTGCGACAAACAATGTGAATAATATGGGACCAAGGACCGAGCCTTGTGGTACACCATAGTGGATTTGGTGAGTAGAGGATATGTCGGTTCCTATACTCATAATATATGTTCTCGAACGAAGAACGCTCTGGATAATTTTGATAAGCGGCATTGGCAGCTTAAGCTTCAGTAGCTTGTAAATCAAGGCATCGTGCCATACCGTATCAAAAGCCTTTTCGATGTATAGAAGAACCAGTCCCGTTGACTCCTTGTCGATGAATTTACCAGCTATGCGGTTTTTAATGCGCAAGACTTGGTGGATTGTGCTGTGGCCACTACGGAAACCGAACTGAAAGTTTGGTAAGATGTTATTGTCTTCCACAAAACGATCAATCCTTTCCTTAATGATTTTCTCTAAGAGCTTACTTAGACAGCTAAGTAGACTAATAGGTCTGTAGCTTTCGGGGCTGTTCTTCGGTTTGCCGGGTTTCGGGATAGGTATTACTTTTTCTGTTTTCCAACAGTCCGGAAAATAACAATTCTTAAGACAAGCGTTGAAAATGAACGTTAAATAGTTACTTGCAGCAGGTGGAAGTGCTTTAATTAATTTGTTGTTAATATTATCGAGACCCGCAGCCTTTTTTGATTTCGATTTTTTTATCAATTCTTTAACTTTGCTGATATTAGTTGCGTAAGTACTTTCAGCTGGTGTTTGAGAAAGTACATGGATAGTGTTAGCAACTTCAGCTTCAGTATACGCGTCGCTTAGATGCATAGATATGGAGTGGTTCTTACTAAACGTGTTAGCAAGTAGGTTCGATTTCTCCACTGAAGAAATAAACAACTTGTCGTGAACTTTAAACGGAGGAATACTTGACCCTCTCTTTTTCATAATTTTTGATATTTTCCAGAACGGTTTGCTTGCTTTGTCAAGAGAGGAAAGGTGTTTATTCCAACACTTGTTCCTATATGTTGAGATTTCGTTTTTAATTATATTATTTAAGACTTTAACATTAACTAGAAAACAATCGATTCTATAACGCAGCCATTTTCTTCTTTCAGAGTTTCGTAGCCTAATCAGATGTAAGATATTTTCAGGAAGCGGTGCCTTATCAACTGGAGCAGTGGAACATTTAGGTATCGCAAGATCGGCCGCTCTATTGATAACAGAAACAAAATTGTTACATAGGATATCAATGTGCTCGCTGCGGGTTATAGAATTTAGGCTGGTATCACCTAGAACCAAGTTCGTGTTTATATATGATTTATAACAATTCCAGTTGGCTGCGGAATAGTTGTGGTATAAACTGGTACGATTTACAACTACTGTATGATTCACTGTGAGGCTGATTGGAACGTGGTCTGAACTTAACGCATTTAGAGTTAATGGTACTGTGCAGTAATTTGGAATATTAGTGATATATAGATCAAGAGTTGAGGGGTTCTTGTTAGCACTCGCTGGGATATAGGTGGGGAGAAGTGGATAAAGTATGGAAAAACTTGGGCTGGATTCAGCAACATCTAGTAAAATGTTACCCCAGCTGTTTGCCCTAAGACAATTCCACGACTGATGTCTGCAGTTTAGATCACCACCAATAATTACCTTGTTTCGAGTGTTGACTCTATACAATTTTTGCAGATCCCGCTTAAAGTAAGTAGATTTCTCAATGTATCTATTTCCTCCAAGAAAAGAGACCGAAAAAAGACACACCTTGGAGTTGTCACTTAATGTTACATCTATACTAATTTCCTCAATTAACTTAAGGTGCAATGAAGGACGCAAGGAATGTTCTATACATTTTTTCACAACAATGGCCACACCTCCACCACTAGCATGTACCGTGTCTAGGCGATAACAAATGTAATTTTGATGTGAGAAAGAAATGTCTTCTTTGAGCCAGGTTTCTGAAACAAGTGCAATGTCAATATTAAAATTTATCAAGAAACTAAAAAATTCATGCTTTTTGTTTTTGATGCTTCTCGCATTCCAAGTTATGATGTTAAGAGAGTTTCTTAACATGTTTTTTCCGAGTATATGTACTTAATAGCTAATGAAGTAATGACGTTAAATTGGTCAGCTTTAGTTTGACAAGCACTAAGCTTGGTTACAACTTCATTAAGAAGAGAGTTTATCTCGCTAAATGAGAACAGGTTATCATTAGTTAAAGTTTCTGACGGATTTTGCTTCGTGTGTGTCGTATTACTGTTGGAAGGTTGCTGGGTTTGATGGAGGCCAGAAGCCCAGGTGGATGAAGGAAGTGAAGGTTGACGCACAGATCGGGGTAGTGGAGGAAAATTATCAATGGATAATCGGTCGGGCACTGGCTGCTGTTTGTCACTCGGGGGCTGTAGGAAGGTTGTATTTCCCTTTACCGCGTGGGGATAATTTGCGGCGAATGTCTATGTACTGCTTTCGGCTTATGCATTCTGGATCGGTGGATTTATGTGGCCCACTACAATTTGCACACTTGATGACCTCATTCGTTTTGCAGTCGGATGCTTTATGGTTTCCCGAACAGATTGTACAGAAGCGACAATGTATCGAGCCATGACCGTGTAATGCTCCGTGCCGTGCTTTCCCAAAACGGCGAGAGAAGAGCCCGGAGTGTCGACAGTGAAAATAAAAAGACGGGAAGGTTCAGTGGAAACAATTTTAGTAGGTTTTATTCTTTTCCTGAATCTAAAAGTGAGAGTGATCTTTATGATTTGTGATCGGCCAGCGGTTCGGCCTTCGAAATTATACTGATCCCGAAATTGAAAACCTCTGCCCTTTTATAGTTTTTGTAGTTGATTTTTGTCAACTATTTTAATGTCAAAATTCCAAGAAGCACACGCAGGACTTGGCGTGCTTCGATTGGAATTTTGTTCTGAGAATTGTTTGAGGATTTTGTTGGATAGATTCTGGGAAGGGGAATCATGAAATGCGTTTTGAATTTAGCATTCCATGATGTCAAGGTTTTTAGGAATTGAGTCAATGTACGATGAATTAACTTTTGGTTAAATTCGTTGTACATGTGACTCAATATGGAATTTGAATATGAGGCAATAGAAAATTTGGGATTTAGGTTATGATTTGATGTTATTGGGGATTTGGATAGGGGTAGCGATTTAGGATCGCTACAACCGTAAAGCTGGCAATTGTGACATTGTGTGACTGTTGCGGATTCGCCTTTAACCATCCGCAATTAAATTAAGTGTGGCACCACCTGAACTGAATCAGATATGTGGCATCACCGAAGCAATGTCAGCAATCAGCTGACATTTATGACTTCTGTCACTTGAAAACTTTTTGTCTATGTTTGTACTCTCTCATCTGTAGCTGCTCTTGCTGACAACGTGACAATAAATTATTATCCTCGACAATCAATTGAATCTTGTAATAAAAGTAAAATTTAGACCCATTAAACAAACCCGATTTATTTGTGGATTTCTGGAGGAGAATTATTTTTGGTCTTTCTCAATTGAAACGTTCTGGAGGTATTTGTTTCCTTTTGTCATATAATTAGCCATTAGTTTTCAGCCATCGGAACCACCGCCGATCCAATCCAAGGGAGTGAATCAGTATTGCCGACGCCATTGCGTTGGCCCATCATTCTTGACACTGAGTTGGTGACCAGTTACGTAGGAATTATAGAACGACTAATTCCAGCGGAGAGAACGTTGTTTCGCAACAGAAACCATCAGCAACATATTGCACGTGGGGGAGACACCATCGTGTTCCTGACCGCGTGTATTCAACGCTTGTTGTATACAGTGACCTTACCTGGATGATGTTTTTTAAAATCCCAGGGAACGATGGATTTGAACAAGGTAGAGTAGTTCCGTTTTAGTTCGTTTAATTTAACAGTACCGCGTTGAATGTACGAGTATACGATGTACAAGTAGTGTGTGTACAGGGCTTTTGTTGACGAATTTAATGTGATGGTTTTAACATCTAGGCACTTTATCCCGAGTGCAATTAGTTCATTTTTCACTACATCGTTGCTAATCAAGTCTAATCCGGATAACACTACATTTAATGGACGATTTTCCTTACGCCAGTGGGTAAAAAACTGACATTTTAACCGTAAGAGTTCGGTTCTGATTTTATTATATGTGGCCATTGGTGGGGCACATATTTTTTGTCCAAGCGATATGTTTTTAATTAAGTATTTGTCCATCTTAATGTTGCTCAAAATATCACGCACTTTAGCACTAGTTGATTTCGGCGGAACGGTTTCTTTAGTAAGTTCTGCGCACTGTTCGACATTGGTCGGGTCTATTTCAGGAGAGTCTTCCATCAGACTTTGAAGTGGTTGAAAAAAGTTAGTGTTTGAATACATTTTAGATTTTTCTAGCGCTTTATTATTCACTTTTGAAAGTTTATCGGGCGGAGTTTGGCCTCCAATAACGGGGTCGTAACGCAACCGTTTGCGCTTAATTTTGTTTAACACACGTGGCCCAGGGGCCATAACTTTACGGTTTTACAATTGATCAACTTATGAGTTTACGGTAGCGAGGCAAAGAAAACAAGATAGCAAGATAATATACTTAAGGCAATCGAATACTTTAAGTGGACAACTGGAAAATGAATGTTAATGTTGGGGTGAGATTTCACTATTTGATTTTCGCGCAGCCCTATTATTTTAGGTTTAATCAAGTGCTTGTACCTGTTGTCTAGAATATGTAGTGTTTTGATATATAAATTATTTTTAGACTTGCACTCTGCTGAAACATTATATTCATCAGTCTTACTTGCTGTTGGAACATTTTATTCTTCAGTCTTATTTGCTGCTGAAACATTTTGTTCTTCAGTCTTACGTGCTGCTGAAACATTTTCATAATTATTATTCGGTATTAAATTTCTATTCTGATTAGGTTTATTGTATTCTGTGTTTTGAATTTCGTTTGAATCTAACTGAGGGTCTAGGCAGGTAGATCGTGATTCACATACTGACTCAATACGGATTATGCTCGGTGCCCCATTCATAGAGCTGTATGTCTTTCCTCGATGCTCATTATCATTACCCGTGGGCAATGACTCCCTTTCCTTCATATGATTCGAACGAATACTGTAAATTGATATATTGTTTATTAAGTTTTGGTTTTCGTTGTGTTTCTTGTAATCAACCACACATTTATTTTTGAGTCATGACTCGTTTCCCAACTCTTGTACGAGTTTGGTACTTGAATATCGAACAATTTGGTTATCGTGGTGCCTAGTAGTGTTCGTGGGTCCTAAGTTCCGCGTTACACCTTGATGGTAATCCGGAAATGACCCATTCCTAGATAGCCTCAATCTACATTCGTTTTGTGTGTGATTATTTTTCCCACAGTAGCTACACATGAGGTACTGTACTTCCCTTTTTATGGGTTGCCTATTCGGAAAACTCGGGATTTGCATATTTCGATAGCATGTTTCCTACGAGTGACCTGGCTTACCGCAAGTTTGACATACTATTTTAATGGGATTAGGGGATCTATTTGGAAATCTATTATGCGTCTGTGAAGTGCTGTCTATACGTGCAGCATGAGCTTCCGCATGTGCAATTGATTGCTTTAAATTCGTCCCCCCATGGACCTTGGCAATTATTTTGAGTTGGTCCTCTTTTAAACCGTCCTCAAATATCTGTACCGCCAGTTTGGTATTCTCTGCTATCAGAAAAGTCCTAACTACGTCGTCACAAGTTATGACACACGTAGCGGAGTTGAAGTTTCTCAGAGCTGTACCGACTCTATCGTCGAATTCTCTAATGCTTTCTTTAAACTGTTGTTTCAGGGAAATAAACTCGTTATGTGCGAACGAACGAGACTGTTCCTCTTTATACTCTGATTCTAATTTTTTCTTTAATGCTTCCCAAGTGGTTAATGTATGGTATTGGATTAACTCAAATGCAGGGCCATCTAATCAAGTTTTGACTATCTCTAAAAATGTTGAATGATCTGTGTCTTTTACAGAGCTAAATAAAATATTTCCACATGAAATAAATTTATTTTACTCCGACGGTTTTCCATTGAAAACTGGGACGATGTTAAAGACATCCGAGATTCCAATTTTGAGATCCATTCTGAGTGAATCCTGATCTAACGATTTCTGAGGTGGATTTTTCTGTAAACTGCTTTTGACTTCCGCCTGCCTAGCTGCCTGTCTAGTAAGGTAATGTCGCGAAATGTTGAGACTATATAACAAAAATGAAGTATGTGAAAAGAGTACAAAGCGCTACAGAGAATCGAGATCTTTTCCACAAATACCTTTCTTAAGTTTATTTTGGTATCTTTTCTTAAAATTTATAAATACTACCTTTAAACATTTTTTGTTTTGAAAGAGAGAGAATGCAAGCTACGTTTAAAGTTAATAATAATTTCATACTAATTACACATATATTTAAAAGAAATAAATTCGTCTGTTATAAAAATTAGAGTAAGAAAATTGAATTTGTCCTAATACATATTCTGTAAATTTTTTTTTCTAAATATATTCTATCTTATTTTTATTTAGTAACTTACTATTGATGATTTTTGTTGATTGTAATTAGAAGTTTATTGTAGCCATAAAGATGGTTGATGACATTTCGCATATTAGACAAATGTTTGATTATACTTCGCATATTAGACAAAAATTAGAAAGAAGCAACTATTGAACGTGATGATGATGATATTTTTCAGAGAATCACAGTCGAACAAAAATATTTCAGTTGACTAATTAGGATTTTAACTATATGATGGTTGATATTATTGTTCTATGTTTGATGTATTTGTTGTTACTGTTGTTAATTATTTAAGATAATCAACTTTTATTGTTATGTGTATTCACTGGAGTAAGAATTCTAGTAGTAAATGTAAAGTAAATGTAATGAATAAGTTTTGTTCTTTCGGACAAGCGAGGGAGTTAGAGATTGACCGCCGATCAAAGAGGAGTCTAATTGAGAAACTAGTCGACGTCTGGTGTGCATTTTGCTACCGCGTACGCTATGTAAATATTAAATTAGTTGATATAATAATATGTGAGAGTTTGTTTGTTTGTTTGCTAGAAAACAGTACGGTTAGAATTAAAATTAATTTGCTATAAAATAGAAAAAGTGTTTTTATCAAAAAGGTTTTTCACGATTGAATAATCATACGGTTCGTTAAAATAGTGTCCACGCTCTTCCCTCGGTCGTGTCGAGGAAGCACGGCGTATGGATATACAACACAGTGATGCAGGTAATTTTTGGTTTAATAGCTTTGTCAATAAGGAAAATATGCGTCAATGGTCGGTACAAACCTACATTTCCTTTAAGACATCCCTTTGTATCCACAAAAGGTGGCCGTATGGTGTGGATTTCATACCGAAGTTGTGATTGGACTGCATATTTTTCGTCACTGGAAGTGTTCGCCTTATTACGCTCAATGGAGTTCGCTATCGTGCGATGATGAAATACTATTTCGATTTCATATCAGTGATCTGCGGTTTCAACAAGATGGATCTGTAGTGATCCTAAATCACTACTCACATCCAATCCCCATCATTATCTATAGTCCCAATCTTATTCCCATAGTAGATCATACGAGCGGCAAATTAAACCAAAAGTTAATTTGTCGCAGATTGATTCAATTCCCAACTTCCTTAGCCTTACCCATAATTTCAATCAAGTTCCCCAATTGAATCATATGCACGACAAATTTAACCGAAAGTCCATTGGTCGTACATTGATTCAATCCCCATTAACCATTAAATTATGAAGTGCCTAATTCTAAATGCATTTCATAATTTCTCCTTCCGGGAATTTGTTCAACCAAATTCCCACCCACTTCCCAGAACCCCATTCCAATTGAAGCACACACCAAATCTTATTAGCGCTTCTTAGAATTTTCAAGTACCATTTTTGACAAATCCCTGTCGTCAAATCAGTCGAAAGCCAAGAGCCCGAAAGCAAGGCCAATAAACAATCAAAGAAAAAGGAAAACAAATATAACTAAAATAAAAGAAACGCCTTTTATCCCAGCCGGACCTGGAGGAAGCAATAGTACAGCTCGTTGTGGGACCCGTTAGGCCCGGACAACCACATCAGGACCAATCCGGACATTAAAAACCCGCAGGACTCGCTGGACGGAGGTAAGCAAAAATTCCCTAAAAATATAACCGCCATAGATCCAATTGCCACACAGCTAGTGACATAATTGATGAATTGAAGCGGAAATTGCGTAATCGCGTAATCTCGAAAACTGGGCCGGGTAATGGCCACCTCGATCATGAGATTAAACGCCACTTGGTTTTCTGATTATGGAGTTACGTTACAAGACAACAACATTAGATGAGGTCAGGACCAATATCGCACGCGTAATTGCCAACATTACGCCTGACATGTGTGGGCGAGTGGTCAAAAATAAGCCCCAAAGAATAGACCTCTGCGAACATGTCCGCGGTGGTCACACGAACGGGATTGAATTCCATTCTTAAATTTAACACATGCACTGCCTGGAATAAATTTTAACCCATGTCTCAATGATTCCTTGTTTTATCTAAATACAAAATTGTTATGTCTCTATTGAAACACCCGATGTAATTTTTATGAAATAAATTCCCAATAAATATATTTTAATAAACTATCTGTTTCACTAAACCTATTGACTATTTCATTAAAGATTTATTTCTTTAGTGTTACGTGCGGCTTCCACCACCCCCATCATTTAGTTGTTTTTAATATAATTTGGTTTTAATGTAAAGTGGTGGGAAAGGCACACGATCCACATGTTGAGTGTGCGGACATACCCCTGTTCGAGTGTGGATCGTCTGCAAGTTCGATTTCTGTTTTCGGAATGGATGTTGATGGAGAGGGAGAGAGAGGAACAACAAGTTTGTTTTGATTCCGTTGTTGACTGTTGTTGTAAGATACGGGTTTTTGCGAGTTCGTTAACGGCGGTAAAAAAGGAAAGAACAAAGAAATTGATTCCCGTTTATAGTGAGTTGGTCAGCAGCAGAAAAAAGAGAGAAAGAAAAGCAGTAGTCCCCGTTCCTATGAGTCAATTGTGTAAAGTGAAGTTTAAAAGAATTAAAAGAAAAATAAATGAATTGTAAAGGAGAAAGAATTGAAATTGAAAAAGTTATTGTAAAGCACTAGGACAACTCCCGTTCCTATGAGTCAATTGTGTAAAGTAAAGTTTACAAGAATTAGAAGGAGAATAAATGAATTGTAAAGGAGAGAGAGTTGAAACTGGAAAATTATTGAAGAAGCCCTTGGACAACTTGGTTTACTATAGATTCCAATCCTAAAGTTTACCTCCAACTTAGCTCTCGAGGAATCGAGGACCACAGCCGAAGGAAGGGAATACTGCTGCACAGACCGGAGCCGATCACAGCAGGATTGATGAACTAGTGAAGAATCAGGTAACCAATTTATAATATTATCGAATATCAAATTTTCTGTGGCAAAAAATACCACATTAGGTAATCATTTGGAACGCCTAGTATAAAGATTGTATGTAAACAATTCGGTGGTTTGTCATTAGTTGCACAAAAATTACTCTTAGTAGACTAGACAGCAGCGTGTTTAAAAGTAGGAAACCGTTGGAGGCCCAGGTAATTCGCCTCAGTATTGTATTCCCTTTTACCTTTAATTATTTTTTGAATTCGTTTTTCGCTTTTTTTAAATTGTGTTCCAGAGCGTTTTTATTATCTTGTACTATTAAAGCGTTTGCAATGCCATGTCTCAAAACCCTGTTTCCCATTGACCGGCACACTCGCGAACCTTCCATTTCTTTCCACTTCACCTTTTCACTTGTTGATCAATTTTTGATTACCAACCTGGTATGGGAGTATGTTGATTTTTTCTGACAGTACAGTTTTAAAAACTAAATCGAAGCTTTAATCGGAATATTTTTGTCATCTCGTTTGTTTCCAATTTGTGAAAAAAAAAATATATACATAATACTCCACATTTAATGTCGAAAGTGGATTCTTGATAGGGGACTGTGGACATCATACCAACAATATACCAGCATCCACTTTCAGTGCAACAAATTTCGCTTGTGGCTTGTCACTTCTACTCCAACAGTCAAACAGCCAGAGGTAATAATAATAAAAATAAAATGCCCACATCGAAAATTTGTATACAGCGCTCTCTCATATTTTGACTAGGACGTGAGTCTCTGCTCCTCGTTGAAACGTTGAATAAGATGTCTTTCCGGTCACTACTACGCCTGTATATCCAACAATCCCATAAGCGACGTACTAATTGGCAAACTATTGTACGTCATTGTGGCAAATGTCACTTTCAATACAATCAACAGATTCTAAAGGAGTTGCAGCGACGGAATACAAAACTTTTCGTGACGCAACCACAACCAACACCAGATGCTGCCTGCAACAATCAATTTGTCACCTTTAGCGATGTTTAATTAGTTTCGCACTATGACTTCGCTTCCAGAAGAACATCAAAAACCACGGCGTCCCACATGCACACTTGAGTGCTGGCTTCCTGTAAATCTTTTTTAATTAAAACAACGCGACACCTGTTGTCCTTGCCATTTCTAATAACAAACTAGCAGTGGCAGCTGCAACTGTCAAAGCCGCAGTACCATCGGTCCAAGTGGTTGCTCCTCCGTGGTGTATCTCCATTGTGGCGGTACAGCTCTTCCTATGGCAGCGCACACCGTAACGCCCACCACGTCATCGATCCTGTCACGGTTTTCTATTTGCGATTGTTTTATTATTCCAAACTTGTATCGGGAACAGGAAAGCATTTATAAATCTCATCTTTGGAGTTGCGTGCTCTGAGAAGTAGCTGGTGTGGCGAACTTAATTTAACAGCAGCCGGTGCTCCTCCCAATCACCTATACGCCCCTGAACAAAAAGTCCTCAATCACAATCCCATTCAAATAATGTGGGAGCAATTAAAGAAAATAAATTAAAGAGAATGTTCGGGTGAGGCTGTGGCTTCGGACAAAAAACCGAACCGACTAACGGAAAAGGATATTGCTTTCGAGTTCTATGTATAATATGAAGACATCGCCTGGTTGTGCTGGATGAAAAGTGTACAATGGAGATGTACACGTAGATAACAAACAGGATCCCAGCAACCGCCTGGGGCTTAATTGAAAATCTCAACAGGAAGCACCATGACACCAGCCACAAAAGTCCCGACAGGCTTGCGTACCGCCACCATGGCCACCGTTCAGTTTGTTGTTGAAGTAATGAATTAACAAAGGAGATACTTTGTGTCCGGGTGTAAGTGGATTGAGGAAGGAATATTGTTTGCTTCGTTGGGGACGCAAGGATTCTGGTGTCAGAAAATCCTCGTAATTAGAATTTCCCGAATACGAAGTCTCACTGACAATTTTGGACTATTACTCCAGAACTGTCGGTCTCTTGTTGTTCTCCATTTTAGCCGAGTTTTATTAATTACGAACACAATGCTGCTTATGCTGAAAAACATTCGATGGTACTGAGGAAATGGGATTGTTAAATTTTTTAAATGGGAAATGGGGGCCAGCGAAATATTTTATGCCGTCTGTTGTCGAAGGTTTTCCGCTTCTTGATTGCCAAACATGATTGCGGTGAGAGGATAATTGGGAGGGAAGGTGGATATACCTTAAACGTCGGTCTGTACCAAATGGGACCGACTATTATCTAGAAAATTGCTTGATAAAACAAAGAGAGTTCTCAGTGGCAAAGATATTTTGAATTAATCTATCTCCACCTTTGTAAACAGACATTCGCTTGTAAGGTAAAATATTTGATTGATTGAATAACGCATTTATTGTACAATGAATTAACAAATCTTGGCTTAGGACTAAATGCTAAATCCTATTTTACAATCTTTTCTTATTCTTAAAATAATTTACTGACTCTACACGAGCACTCTAAATTACACGATACAATTTTGTGTAATGCCTTTCGGCGTACAATAATATTTTTATATTTTTATATTTTTATATATTTTCTATTACCCGAATATTTTAGAAGACGAAGTTCTCTCTGGTTTTTTTTTTTTTTTTTTTTTTTTTTTTTTAATAAATCATATAAGGTAAAAAAGTTTACAAAAAAAAATTAATAACAAAAAAACAAAAAATGTTAACATAAAGAAATTTTAAAACGAAAAGGAATCTAAATGAAAAATGGAAATGAAAAGGAAGAATAAATAAATATGAAAAGGGAAGTGAGGAATAGGAAGGGAAGGCGTAGCGTCTGAAGATGTTACTATATTTGGGGATATTAAATCCTTTCTTCATTGTCAATCCACCACCAGTTGGGATGGGATCGGTCATTTATAGATTTATCTCGATCGCCTATTGCCATGCTAAATCGCAAGTGAACTGCAGCATTTGATATATCACTGTTATAAAGGATCCGTTTGTCCCTGGCACCACGAAAAGCGTGGTAAATAATAGGGACTCCGTGCTTGTTTTGGATAAGACCTTTTCTATCCAATAGAGGGAACGCTTCTGGTGGGATAAACCCATTTTGGAATGTATTCTCCAGGTATATGTCATTGGGGTAGTATGCTCCCGAGATAAGATTATTTTCGCTGCACACTGCCCTTGCAGTGTGACCACGAATAATTTTGATAATGAAATTGTCTATCCTATTCAGTCCTGATTTGTCATACAGTGTCTTATTAGGATAGAATTTCCTGTATTGAGACTCAGGTGTTCTATGTAACCCGAGGCAGGAACGCAAGCACTGCCTCTCGAACATGCGAAACTTTTCCATGTAGGATGGGGAAACGTTGAACCATACCGGGCAACCATACACTAATATTGGACGAATAAATGCTGAATAGGAAATTATTTTAACTTTGTGATCTAGGAGACTATTTCGAAACAGACTTCTTGTCATTGCATATGCACTTTTAGCTGCGGAGAGGGCAGCTGCTATGTGCTTATCAAAGTATAGGTATTGGTCCATCCAGATACCAAGGTACCTGACAACAGTTTTCATTTGCAGCGGAAGATTATTGCTTCCTACAATGGAAAAGTTTTTCCAATTATGCCTTGTATCTCTTGAAGCTGTAGAGAGAGGTGTTCTGAAAAGGATGGTTTCTGTTTTTTGGAAGTTAATT
Organism: Microdon myrmicae; assembly: GCA_963931805.1. NCBI lineage: Eukaryota > Metazoa > Arthropoda > Insecta > Diptera > Syrphidae > Microdon > Microdon myrmicae. Next base: position 19,001,618 of record OZ007497.1, read on the forward strand.
TTCAATTTCCAATCGTCACAAAAGCGTTTGATTTTATTGAAATCTTCTTGAAGAAGTCTGTTAATGGCATCGATATTTTTTTCTGATCTGTACACTACAATATCGTCGGCGTATGCAATAGCATGATTAAGAGACCCAACTAGATCACTAGTATAAATATTGAAGAGAATGGGAGAATTCACGGCTCCCTGCTGTAAGCCGTTTTTAATATGGAAAGTTTTATTGGAGATTTTGTCCCCACATTTTACCACAAATTGCTTATCCATTATCATATCGTAAATGATGTATAACAGATATTCGGGCAAACCTAGATTTGATAGCTTATATACAAGTCCTTCTAACCATACGGTATCGAAGGCCTTTTCAAAGTCAACCAAACATACGCCTGTGCATTGTCGTTTTGCCTTGTTCCACTGTATATCGGAAACAAGTTTTGTAGCTGCATGAACTGTGTCGTGGCCCGCTCTAAAGCCAAACTGGTTGCTCGGAATGATGTCGTTTTCATCACACCAGTTTATCAATGCCCTATTTATGATTTTCTCGAATATTTTGCTAATATTTGGAAGCAGACTAATCGAGCGAAGGTTAGCGGGATTGCTCCTGTCCTTGCCCTTTTTGGGGATGGGATGGACTACTGCTATTTTCCAACGTCTTGGAAAGTATGCATTATTTAGAGCGTTATTGAACAAGGTAGTGTAAATTTTCACCGCTTCCGGAGGCAGATGTTTAAGAACTGTATTCGGAATACCATCTGTTCCAGAGGATTTCTTGTTTTTAATGGATCTTAGGATGTCCATGAGTTCATTCTTATTCACAAATATATTTGTGTGCAAATTTCTAAGCGGCGCATCCGCTCTATTGTTTTCACTGAAGATGGTGAAACTTTTGTTTTCGGAATGCCAACTTTGCCGTTCATTGTGCAGCGAAATATGGTTTTGGATAGCTCTGTTTTCGATATCGAGGTTAGAATGAATGGATTCATTCACTTTGTGTACTGCCTCGAAACAGGCGCCAATGGAGTTCGCTTTCTCTTGCGGATCCTCGACTACTATTAGTTCTTCGTTGGAGTTGATGTGTTCCGGGGTGAGTCCTGCGTTCAGCAATATTTGACAATTCTCGGGAGTCTTCGGGACTCGAAGGCAGGGAATGTCATTATGATCTATTCTTCTAAATACTTTATTTATTTGCGGAAACATATTCCCACCACTGGTTTTAATGGAGAGAATTTTACGTTTCCATTCTTCATTAATTACTGATTTGTAGTTGTCACGGATCAGCTTTTGAACGTTTTTAATCAATGATTTAATTGTCTTTATTTCTTGGCTATAAGGATCGCTGAACTGTCTGTAGAGCAGTTTGAGCTGGGAGAGCAGAGCGCTTTTTTGTCTATAGAGGGCGTCAATAGTTGAGTTTCTATATCTATTAAAATTCTCCTCCATGTGCGCCGCTTTTGGAATGGAACGGTGCATTGTTTTGATGACAATGTTGTCCATCGTTGAGAGATAATGATCTATTTCCTCATTTCGAAGGTTCCTATTAGTTGGAGGGTCGATGCCATTAGAGCATAGTTCTCTTTTTATTATGCGATCAAAGCGCGACCAGTGTGCTTTTCGGAAAACGAACGAATGTATCTGGTCGTACTGCTCAAGTATTGCATGTTCGTTTGGAACATGTAAAACGGCGCCGAGGCCGTAATGGTCACTATCATACCCGATTGTGCGAAGGCAATTTCGAGTATTTAGGTCCGTGCCTAATAATTGTAGTCTGTCGTCAATCATAAGTAAGTCCAAAAAGGAGTTTCCTCTTGGATAAGATGGTGTAGTTGTAGCGTACAATTCTAGTTTATATTCTGTTGCATTTGTTTGCCACCAGTTGAACAGTGCATTACCTCTTGTGTTCGGCGTGATATCACCCCAAGCACTGTGTTTGGAGTTGAAATCTCCCGCCAGAACAAAATAATTGTTTTCCGAGTCTAACTTGAGATTACGAAAAAGGATATCCATTTCGCTGATAAATTGCGAACACTGAGGAGCTTCAGGTGCATACACGGATACCACGTATAGATGCCTTTGACTTTTCAAAGGTATATCTATAATGCAAGCTTCCAGCAGCTGAAATTTGTGTACAGCTATGCTGTAAACGACCTTGTGGTGAAGGCCTTTCTTAATTAAGATAGCAACTCCACCCCCTTGTGTGGCGTGTGGACGATCTCGTCTAATGACTTTATAGTTTTTGTAGCCCAATTTGTGCCTCTGGTTTAGCTTGGTTTCGCTAGCTAGAAGCACATCGGGGCATTCGGCTTCAAGCAGGTTACCTAGATTATCCCTTCTTGCCACGTGGATTAGTGAATTCACATTCACAGCAATAATTTTTAGTGTTAAATTAGTTGGATAGTTCATTGTGGTATATTGGGTTGTCTGAGAACAAGGACGAATAAATAATATCTATTCGGGCCGCTTGTTCAGTCAGTTTTTTTTCAAATCCAGCAATCTGTCCTTGTATGGCTAACAGGATTGCTCTTATATCTGAATTTGCCTCTGGAGCGGGCGCTTTTATGACGTTGCGTGAAAGTTCCGCCGCCGTTGTATTAATTGGATTACTAGCCATTTGAGAAAATGATATGCTAGGTGCGGAAGGTTTTGTGATATTACTTCCCTGTGCCGCGAAGTTTGAGTTTAATGGACCACCGGCAATTTGAGCGAATGATACACTAGGTGCAACGAAGTTATTATAAGAACGAACCTTCATTCGTTTCTCTTCTTCAAGTTGTTTTTTTTTAAATTCCAACTTGGCTTTTAGTTGTTGGAATTTCGGACAACCTCTAAAGTTGGCCGGGTGACCTGTATTTTTGCACAGGACGCAAGATAGTTTGCTTCTATCCTGAACCTGTTCTTTACCTAAGGGGCATTCTCCTACGGTATGATTGTTTTGGCACTTTACACATCTAAATTCCATACAACAGTTAGATGCAACGTGGCCGAATCGTTGGCATCGCATGCACTGCAACACACGGTCAGCCTTCCGTATTTTTTCCCAAATTATTGTTTGGTGGAAAATAACTTTAATATTCCTAAGTGCATCGACTTTGCTGTTGGGACTTAAGGAGACAATGAAGAACGGCAACTTGCGGTTGCGACTTCGGGAGAGAGAAGTGGAGAATGGCTTCACATCAATGAATTTTAAACTGTCATTTTCGACAGTTTGTAGTTCTGAGAGGAGTTCTTCCGAGGAAAAAGAAGGATCAACTCCTTTAAGTAACATGGAGATAGTTTTCTCCGATTTAGGTGTGTACGTGAAGTACTCACTACTTGCTTCCCTTAGAGCAGATTTAATTTTATGATAATCATCTAAACTATCACATAAAAAACTTATTTTATTATTATTTAAATTCTTCGTTTTAAAATTTCTACATGTTAACTTACCCAATTTAATTAGGTCCTTAGCTTCCATAAAACTGACTATGATGGGAGGCACTTTCTCCTTCTTACTGGCTGCTGTTTGTTGTTTTTCCAGCAGTTGTTGCTGCTGCTGTTGCTGTTGCTTCTGCTGCTGTCGTTGTTTCTCCTCTTGCTGTTGAATATTGTTTTCCGATAAGGCTTCTTTGATTTGTCGATCCAAATCGTTCTTCTTTTTGGAGAGCTCCTCTTTCTTTTTGTATAGCTCCGCAATAAATTCAGCACGTTCGGCATCTTTGTCACTCATTTCAGTATTGCTGGTTTTGTGGTCTTCAGTTGCCAGTTCTTTAAATTTATTCCCTTCTCCGGAATAATATGGCTTGTCAGTAGTGGTCATTCCTTCTCTGCGAGTTTTTTCTTTGTTGGTTGGGTTAGCTTTATGCCGTTTGGCAAGGAGGTTTGGCTGGGCTTTGGGCCTCCTCTTTGAAATTACTTTTAGCATTACTTTTCTTTTTTCCATTATTTGTTTCGACCGTTAATTTAATTGTTTTATTTGTGAAGCAGCATGCAGAGAACATCTGCTTTCACACGCATACACATTAACACACACACAGTTTTTTTTAATGGCCGTTCGGTATATACACAGCGGTAGACACGTCAGCACACACGTGTACGCGACAATATTGTAAATTTGTGTGGACGACCGGCGAACGAATGTTTTCAACGAGAGTTTTAGACAAGCACTTGGCGCATTGTCGTTTTATACAAGTTACACCCTATTTTTGGGTTTAATTAATATTTATTTTATCTTTTACGCGCACCTTGCACAACACTTTGGCTACGAGTTCAATGACTATACAGCCGTTCTCAGTGACGGCCACACTTTCACACACAGGTGCACACACTAGAAAGACGCGGGATAGAACGATAGAACGATCCGTATCCTTCGAACGTTAGCTGAGTTATGGTAAGGTAAAATATTGTAAGTGGGAGATGGGTGTTTATCTGCTACGGAGATTAATTATATTTATTAATGTTAAATAATATATGTCCCGGATCGGAAAACAATTGATAACTCCTCATAATTTGCATTTCCATATTCAAATTGTTTTCTCAGCATTCTGTTTTGAAGTAGTGAAGAATGTGATTCGAACCCACTGGAATTAGAACATCAATACATAAGACGGAGGCCGCGTTTAAATGAGGCTATCTCAACTGGCCAATTAAATTGAGGATTGCTACGTTAACAGCTCTAATAACTTCTTTTTCGATTCTCGTTTGGTGCTGCATTCTTTCTTATGGTTGCGTCTTCGTGTGTGTGGAAATCGCTATTACTATGTACTAATAGGGCAAAGGAACAGATATTGAAATAAAAAAAGGAACGATTGAGGGGAACTCGACCTTATATGTCCATTATAACAGTAGCACCTACATTCTGAAAACAGTGCGAGCCACCCCTTTTTTCTGTGTGACAAATGGTAGGTTGAGCACTACCGTTCAGCCTCTTGATAAGATATCACTTCACTTAGCTTCGTTAAATTGTCAATATAAATTCATTATCTATTTCAGAGGTCGGTGGGTGGGTCAGAAAAAAGAAGACTGACATAATTAAGTGGTAGATGTTATACTAAAAATATATAAAAATTCGTTACCTCAACAACTTCGTCGCGCTAACATGTTAAGTCTTAAATAACTGTTGGAAATGAGACTTTATTTGTAAGAATGATATTTGTAAAACAGAAGTTAACATTTGGTCTTAAGTTAAATCTTGAATTAAATTGTGTTGACGACAGGTTCAGCGGCGAAAGGAGAGAGTGAGAAAGTCATCGGTGCCACTGTTTATATATGCCCTGCTTGTTGACCCAAGCGCCACCTATCCGGCGCTAGAACTACTAACGTTGTTGCCAGAACACTCTGTAAGCGTTCCCTTTCCAACAATAACTCCAGATTAAAAAAAAAAAAAACTAGCTAACAACGCCAAAATTTAAACTTGTGACAAAGATATCTCACCTTTAAAAAGTTTAGGTCTTAAAACGACCTTTCTGATCAAACGTGGACAGATAAATGGATTCTAAAAGATTCGTATAGAATCATCATCATCATCGGCACTTCGGCAAGTCCCGAGGCTTGTTAAATTTTCCATAATGATTTGTTTTTTCAGTTCATTAGTCTTGCGCCAGATTCATATAGAATGCTTTCTAGAAACTTCAGCAACTAGGGCAGTTTAGCGATGGGGTGGTAGTTTGCGACATCGTTTTTGGGACCCTTCTTGTGGATTAGCGGTGATGAAGAAGGTTTTCCAAATACGGGTGCATACCCCTTGAGAGAGTGAGAGATTGAAGATCAGTGAGAAGGGGGTAGAGAGAAAGGATGAGCATATCTTGAGGAGGATTGCAAGGATCCCATCAGAGCCCGATGTAAACTCGTCTTTGAGATGCAAAAGCTTGGATTCAATTAAGGGTGGACCAAAGGGCAAAATTAGGTAGGTAGTTGAATTATGACGGGTTGGGAACAAAGGAGTTATTAGTAAATGTCTGATTGAAGTGAGTGGCGAAGAGGTTAGCAATAGTATCACGGATCAGATGAGGTATGAGAGTTTAAGGTAAGCGATATGGGGTAACAATCTGATGTACGTTTATGATTTACGAACTAGAAGAAGGTTTTGGTGTCATGTTTGAGATTGGTCTGAGTTTTGGTCAGATATTGCGATAAAGGGTGTTGAAAAGTTCCGTGAATTGGAGGTAACAGCCAAGAAAGTTGGAGTAGCCGGATATTCGATTCCGATAGAAGATGACCCATAACGTATACCTTTTGTTACGTAGGGAGCAAAGCTTGTGATTGTACCTTGGAGGGGAAGAGGTTGATGTTCTTTGTCTAGAATAGGGAACGAACAGGGAAATAGAGTATAGGATTTCGATATATAAGTGAGTGATGGCATCTTCAACGGAGGTGATCGTAGTTGAACGAGAAGCGGCGTAGATAGTCGTTGATGAGGCGAAAATTAGCTTTGTGTATATCGTAGGTGTAGTGATTAGGAGGGGCGGGGGCGAATGGAAGGTCATAAGTAGGGGGTTGGGGGGGGGGGATGCTCTATAGATATAAGGACGAAGAGGCTGGGTGAGACAGATGTATTGATAGTAAAAATGAGTTCTAGCTGTTGTACAGATGAGGTCTAGCTAACTACACAAGAGGTTTCGACCGTTGTTGATCTCACAGAGACAAGAATCACCTAGCTGATTAATGAAGAGACATTCCTTGGCCGGAGTGGGGCGCGAGGTGAAGTGTGATTGATCGTCAGATAAAGACCAATTGAGTTGTGGATGATTAAAATATCCGAAGATGATGATGTTGTCCTCGCAATTACTCAGCTCGATTATGTGGTCGATAGCGTAGTACTCTGAAAAGCCCTACTATCTCTCCAAGCCCTACCCACACATATATCCAAATCCCCACCCCTAAACTTAAATCCATACAAAACAATCATCTAAACTTAAATTTACCCTTGCACCCAACTCCCCATAATCATCCAACTAATCCACAAATACATTATCCTGGTCCAGCAAAATTCCTGGTAAATGAATCAAATATTCGTTAATCGAATCCGAATGGTAAACGAATCAAATATTCGTTTATGATCCTCAAACAAAAGTAAACATATGGTAAGTTGAACCAGATGTGCAGTTTCCATACTCACGCTCATGTTTCCGAGAATTCGTCTAACCGAATTCTTATCTCAAAATACAAACATTTGACTCCAGCCAAGTATTTTTTTCGAGATTCTACTCCCATTTTGATGCATTCGGGATACAAAATCCCGATAAGATCTTGAATAAAAGGGTGCTGAATTTCAGTTGACTAATGACCTTGCCCGGAAAACAAAACAAATCATTATGGAAAATTTAACAAGCTTCAGGACATGCTAAATAAGGCCAAGACCGGTTCCCGGTTGGAGTGCCGATGATGATGATGAATTTCAGTTTCGGACACCATTCACTCGCCGATCGTTCATTCAATCAGTCATATTTATCGTGTGCTCGTTTATAAATAAAATTGAATTCGTAGACGTTAAGTCGTCGTCGATCTATCGCGAATCACATCGAATCTTTTGACTTTATGTAATTATTGTATTAATTGCAAAAAAGCAGCAAAAAAAAACTATCAAACACGTGTAATTTTCGCTGGATGTCGCAGTCGAAATCTGTCTTTCACAAACGCCAGACAAGGACCCGAGCGCTACCCGGGACTACATATTAGAACGCAAGCGGAGAGCCATCGAAACTCTACAAAACTCAACGAAGAAGACCACAAATATGGAATGTCAGGGAAAACACATTGATTACGAAACAACATTCCACGAACTGTGACGTGTTTGCACACAAAAATGTATGTATTTAAATGAAATTGGTTACCTGTGGTTCTTCTTCGGGCTCCTCCTCGTTGTCGCCGTGTCTCTGTGATGTCTACATCTACAATCTTTTGTAGGGCGGGCCCTGGTGGGGTTCGGGACGAATGGTAGTATCGCTTCCCGATAGTGCTGCGTTCGGTTGGTATCCTCTTTCGATTAATCCCTCACAGTGTGTATTGGATACCGTAGGCGTGTCCGTTGATTTCGTGTCACTCTTGGGGGTATTCCTCCTGCCAATCGCCAATTTTTCACCTTTCCTTCCCAGACAAAAAGACTGTCACAATTTCCAACGCAGCAAACACAATTTATTACAACTTCAAAAATTTATTACACCTTCGTAAACTCTTCTCAGACAATTTAACAGCCATATCGCCGCCTTTGCAATTCAATGTTTTTTACATCCAACATTCTTACAATTCTCTTCCTTTAAAAAATCTACTCTTATCTTCAAAAACAATTCACCGCAACTTTTCTTCCGACTTCGAACAGTACCAAAAAAAAAACGGTCTTCATTCAACTGTTGCTAACGTTCCGCCGTAATCTTTCGCTCTCCAAAAAGTACCGAAGAACCATCATCACAACGGAACCCAAAAAAACGCATTTAACAAGACATCAAACTTGCTGCCTCTCTCTCTCTCCATCGACATCCACAGAATTCGAACTTGTACACGATCCACACTCGAACAGGGGGTGCGTTCGCACACTCACACGTGGATCGTGCACTTCCTCCACCACCTTACCATCACACCATATTAAAATTAATTTACATTAAAACAATTAAATGATGGAGGTGGCGGAAACCGCACGTAAAACTCAGCGAAGAAGACCACAAATATGGAAAGTCAAGGAAAACACATTGACTATGAAACAACATTCCACGAAGCCATGGAATACATCCAACAACTTACAACACAAGTCAAGCAACTCCAGAAGGAAATTCACTCCCTAAAGCAACCCACCAAAAACAGTGACGATGCCAGTATGGAGACAACGCCCTCTCCCAGCTTAAACCATCAAACATCTCCACCCAAACAACGATCACCAACCCATAAGGAATACACCAAACAAACCAAGCCAGCACCGAGTCCCCTGCCTGCTCAGCACACAAATGTTAGACAACCACCAATCTACATAAAAAATGTGAGCAGTATCAAGAAAATAATCATAATAGTAGAAAATGCTCTAGGACTCCGCAACTTCACCGCAAACACTAAGGACTCCTCTATATCCATTGCAACACCAACTCTGGTTGACCACGAGAAAACCGTTAGAAAACTTGCGGAACTACGACACCAATTTTTTACCTTCCAACACCATCAGCTCAAACCAACAACATTCATCATTACGCACATTGACCCAACTTGGACCAACGGAGAACTAGCGACAGAGATCTTCAGGATTTGCCAAACAATGCGCAGATTGGATCTCGTCTGGTAATGATACGTTGTTTGATGAGGCGGAGATATTCTCCTGAACTTCAACTGTTCGAACTGGCGTGGATTTAATCTCATCAGTTTGATCGCTGATCTGTAGCCTCATAAGAGTGTGATCATTTCCCATGTTAATCATTTTGTCGACAGTACGGATAGTAAGGGGTCCCCTTGACAAGAATGAGGGGGGCGGGGGGGCTTTGTAGGTAGAAATCAATACTTTTTGATAAAGCATTTATGCTTCCTGTTATGTCTTTTGAATGATCTGAGGCCCTGATCTGCATTCCAAGGTCTGCCCTAAACTCATGAACCGTATTATTGATACATTGTTATACGTTGGCTTTTAATGAGTTGGCGCTAGAAGCAATTATGCTTTGAACCCGATTGTGATGGGTTTTTAACGAATTGGCATAGCGTTCAGGAGCGGAGGCCACCTACTCAGCTGATTTAAATACTTCATTAAGTCTAGTTAATTCGAGTAGACCTTTTTTTTATATAATTTGAGATCTTCGGCAGTTTGGCTGCGAAACTAGCTTAAGCTTTTGATCGCAAGCAACACATGCGACGAGGAGCTGCTGTCACATTCGTCGCAGAAGAAAGTGAAGTTACGCGAGTATTCATTCATTTAGGAGGAGGCTCGTGCAACAAGTTAAACCAAAAATCTATTTGTCGCACATTGATTCAATTCCCATTAACCCTAATATCATGAAATGTCTAATTCCAAATGCATTTCATGATTTTACCTTCCGGTAATTTGTTCAAACAAAATCCCATATCCTTCCTGGAACCCCATTCCAATTGAAGGACACGCGAAATCTTGCTTTTGCTTCTTGGAATTTGTATGTACAATTTTTAACAAATTTCTGTATATGCAGAGTATTAAAGGGCGGCGCATTCTGGATTCGAGATCAGTGCCGCACAGGCGTACCACGAGGGTCAATTCTAGGGCCCATCCTATTTAATATCTACACCTCAGATATTCCTCGCCCTGTGGATGGGAGAATAAACCAGATATGCTATGCGGATGACGTCTTAGTGTACACGTCATCCAAAAGCCCTAAACACCCAACAAATCGACTCAACCGTCACCTGGACGAACTGTATCAGTATTACAGTCGATGGAAAATCCGACTTAATCCAAAGCAGTAGCTATAATTTTGAGTAGTAAAGACTCCCAACCTACTTTTCGATAGTTACAGAGTATTTGAATACAAATAGGGGGTAGTACGATTCGACCACAGAACAGGATGAAATATCTTGGGGTTATATATACCCAAAAAATTAATTTCATCAAACATATGACCAACATTCTTCAAAGGGGCCTGTTGCAGACGGAGCAGCACACGACGGCAACACTGGATGCGACCAGCGAAGTCGCATTGAATGCAGTAGATCACAACATAAACAACAAAGTCAGCAAACAACTGACATTCAAATTATATAAAATCATTTGTCAATCTATAAAGACACTTCGTTTGTTATTCAATCTAAAAACATAACAGTAATCAGTAAAATAAAGCATTATTTTACTACATTAAATAGTCTGCACCGATTTTCACTTCGTCCTGGAAGATAAACTTTGGGATTGTCATCAACGAATTGAGGTAATTCCTTTCGGTTTCAAATACATCCGATTTGCCATTGTTTTCGGGGCAAGAGAGCTGCCCATAACACAAACACATTTAGTTTTTACAGGGCCTCGGTCGGTCTAAGCAGCTGCACAACATTTTAAAGTGGAGGAACAAAATTGACACAAAAGCTAAGCTTCTCTGTTATAAACAGCTAATCCGGTCTGGAATGTCGTACGCCTTTCCCATATGGCCCTGCATATCTTCAGCGCAAATGCAAAGACCGAGTTTTCTAAAGGAAACTCCTCAAAAGATGCACCAACCACTCTAGAAACCCTCGCGGTCGCCATTACCCCAATACCCACCTATATGAAGGTGCCTCCATTACCCGTATCGACGAGTACTTGCTACAATTAGCATACAAATACCTCGAAAGCATTCGGAACAACGAGAACCTACTTGTACAGGAGTCTTGCGTTCTTGACCCTTTTTTCTTCATTACAAAACTGAAGAAATCACCATTCCCAACTCCCTCCAACCTGCCTACTATTTACAAGGCGTATATTCGTCCAAAAATGGAATTCAACTCCCATATTTGGCCAGGCGCATCCAAAACTGCACCACGCGTGCTCGACAGGATGCAAAGCGAGCAGTGAAACTTATTGGGGACACAGCCGCAAGTCGATCAATTCCGTCGTTAGAACACAGGTACAACGTATCATGCCTATCTCTTTTCTATAGGTATTACCACGGTCGTTACTCAACTGAAGTTGCTGAATGTGTTCCGCCCCTTCAGACATTTTCCCGCGATACCCGTCAATCTGTGAATGCGCATCAGTTCACGTTGAAAGTGGACTTCAGGCGCACAAATAAACATAGAGAGCCATTCTTTAGTCGAACCACACGAATGTGGAATACTCTACCTGGTCATGTGTTTTCTGGTCGTTGTCATGTCCAGGCATTCAAGACCAATATACATCGACACCTCCTTTCCTGATCCACTTCCTCTCCATCCGCCCGCACTGTACTCTGACATTTAAGGGTACTTGAAAATCCCCTTTTGTGCGCGCGTTAGTGCAAAAAAAAAATCTGCGCTATAATAGAGGATTCCTGGTCCCATAGGGTCCACTGCTAACACACCACACACACGGACGTACAGTACAAGACAGCACAAATACACACACCGACCAAAACGCAGATTATCAGACGCCGAAGATGTGATCTGCGTTTACTACCGCACTCAAGACCTATAGTATAATTTCTTTCCCACCATCCCTCCATACAAGTAGTTAGAGAACATTTGAAGTAACCCTGTCCACACTATCCTTAGATACTTCCACCCTTTTTTTTCAAACAACTTGAGAGCGAGCCCAACATCCTCACAGATGTAGGTGATTCTGGTTAGCGTAACATGACCAGAAGCCAGAGACAAGATGAACGACACATCTGTCCTTGTCTCGCTAAAGACCCAATTTTATTCTTTTCTTGACTCGAGATCAATTTCTGGAGGCCGAAGGGACGGTCGATTACCAATCAGTGTCTAGAGGTCAACCCAGCCAGTCGACTTACATAAAAATAAAGAGTAAGAAGTAAGAAACCAAAAGTAACGCCTTTTACTTTATATGGACCGCAGCGGAAACGGGGACAATACCTGTATCAGTAAACACCGCGAGTAGTAGTAGTATTAACAATATTTCAGTAGCAAGATAATATTTATTTTTCCAATCTATGAATGTAAAACATTGACAAAATATTAGAAATTTATTATTACTACTATATAGTATTATCAGGATTTTAGGCATTGAATCAATGTGCGACGGCTTAACTTTTGATGTAATTCGTCGCTCATATGATTCAATATTGAATTTGGATGTAAGTTTGGGAAGTATTGGCGATTTGGATGGGGTTATAGGTACTGTTGGGGATTTGGATGGATCGCTACAATAAGATCACGACCGGTTCCCGGTTGTAGTGCCGATGATGATGATACATTTAAGTAAAAGGAGTAAAAAAGAGAGAGAAAGGAACGATAGAGATAAAAACAGAAAAAAAAATGAGGGAAGGCGTTTAGGCCTTTTTGTAGAAGGGGAACGTGTAGTCCTATTTTCGGCATTAAGCCACCACCAAGAAGGGTGAAAAGCATGTCAATTTATCCAATGCCACGGTTCTTGACTTACCATGCCCCTTAATCCCACATGTCCATATACCGGTTATAAAGGTCAAAAGGTCTCCCGTGCCCCACCTGCCAAACAATCCGTATTGACGATTATTCAGACGTCCATTGCACACTAAATACTTAATTAACTCAGTATTGATGACCTTTTCCATCACGTTAGACAACATAGACAGTAATGCTATCGCCCAGTAATTTCGTTGGAGACACTTTTCCCCTTCTTTGGGATTGGCTGAATGCGATCACCCTTCCAGCAGGTAGGAAATCTCCTCCGTGGATAAGATAAACGGAAGAGTCTGACAAGAACCGGCGATAATTCTGGAGCACATTTCTTAAGGTCTACTGCTGGTATTCCGTCCGGGCCGTTTGCCTTCTTACAGTCAAGTAGACGTAGAATGCGTTGAATAGTACGCGGGCGCACCTAACATCCCGTATGGAGACCATACCGCCCGAGTTTTGAATTCGCGGAAAATAAATTCGCGAACACATTGGCTCTATCCTTTGAATTTGTGCCTAGTGTCCCGCTGCTCGTCACTAACGGAGGAAAAGACGAGGAAGCGAAGTTACTGCTGATAGCCCTTTCCAATGACCAGAAGGGACGCGAACCAGTTGGGCACTTAAGGAGTTTATTGGTCACTCTGTCGGAATAAGCCTTCATCGCGGTATCAATTGCCTGATTGCACGCATTTCTGATTCTAACAAAATTCGTTCTGTTAACATCGGTGGGATTGGAGCACCATGGTTTAAGAACTGTATTTTTGCCACTGTAATCTGCTCGCATTTTTATCAAACCAAGGATTATCAGATGAACTTCGTTTGATGGAATGCGGAACGTAAATCTCCATCCCCAACAGAATAATCTCCGTGACCGACTTCGCGAATGCGTTAACATTGGAGTCTCCTACACACATTTTTTTTTGTCATACAAATAGTCATAAGTACAGCGACAAACAAAGTTCTGTCGCCGAAAGGCAAATTATACAATAGTCATGTAATGTTGAGCTTAGAGCGTCTGCGTACGACCAATAAGTTATAATACAAGATAATTAACCTAGAATTTAAACATTTTTTGTGTAGTATATAATTTGGAATCAAGGAATATAAAAAGAAAATAAAAAATGTTGCAAAAATAAAAAAAAAAATTAAAAAAAGCACACCTCCGACCACGGAAAGGATTGGCTACTTGTTTGAAATGCAAGTGGTTGCGCGACCGATACCAAGCAGTGATCCGAGTTTCCCAGTGGCGCATCAACTTCCGGGGTAAAAATGCTCGCTCGGATGACAAAAACACATCCAGAGTGTTCGCATAATCACCTTGGGTATCTGGCACTCGGGCGACATATCTTCGTTGCTCAGGATACGGCTTACATTCGTGATTCCGTTTTAAGGGTGGAGTCTGCGTCTTCGCGCAGTCCGATCTAGCTTTCCAGAGGATGGAGGCGTTGGAACCCAATAACATGGACATCATATGGTTGATTGTTGTGCTGAGGAATTCTGTTCAATTTCGTTGTTGTCTTTATCGCTCCCCGAATGATGATCGACCGGCTACATTTTCCAAACATCTTTCACATACCATCGACTAGCTTCTGAAATTGTTGTCCTTGGCGATTTTAATGTACACAGTTCCGGCTTGTTGGTACATTCTAAAAGAACCGACGAGACTGGAAGGCTGCCGGAGATGTTTGCTGTTAGCCACAACTTGACTCAACTCGTGGAGGAACCAACGCGAGGGCCGGATGCCCGAGGCGATTATGCGAACACCCTTGATCTGTTTTTGACACCCTAACCGAGTATATATACCGTAGAGGTTTATGCTCCACTAGGAAACACAGATCACCGCTTGATATCTGTCGCGCAAGCACTTGCATATCAAGCGAATAACCGCCCTAGGCGGCTTCGCCATGTATGGAAGTATGGAGCTGCTAACTGGGACGATTTGAGAGATTACCTCGCATCCTTTCCATGGTCGGAGGTGTGCCCTTCAGAGACTCCGATGTTAACGCTTGTGCGGAGTCTTTCACGGAGATTAATTATCTCGGGATGGAGATGAACATTCCACATTCCATCATACGAAGTTCATCTGATAAACCGTGGTTTGACAAAAAAATGCCAGCAGATTACAGCGGCAAAAAATAGAAATTTTAAGCAGTGGTGTTCCAATCCCACCGATGTTAACAGAACGAATTATGTTCGAATGAGAAACGCGTCCAACCAGGCCATTGATACCGCGAAGAAGGCGCACAAGAGGGACCAATAAACTCCTTCGGTGCCCGACTGGTTCGCGCTCCTTCTGATCAATGGTAAAAGCTATCAGCAGTAACTTCCCGGCCTCCTCTTTCCCTCCGTTGGTGACAGCCAACGGGACGTTCTACGTGAACTGGATTGTAGAAAGGCAACCGGCCCGGACGGAATACCAGCAATAGTCCTTAAGAACTGTGCTCCACAACTATCGCCAGTCCTTGGCAGACTCTTCCGCTTATCTTATGCACGGAGGAGATGTCCTGCCTGGTGGAAAATCACTCGAGTTCAGCCAATTCCATAGACAGGAAAAAAGTATCTCGCACAAAATTACCGCCCAATAGCATTACTGTCTATGTTATCTAAGGTAATGGAAAAAGTCATCAATACTGAGTTAGTTAAGTATTTGGAGTGCAACGGACTTCTGAATAATCGTCAACACGGATTCCGTGGCCATTATAACCAATATACGGACATCTGCGATTGAGCGGCATGGTGATTCAAGGGCGGTCACATTGGATGTCTCTAGGACTTTTCATCGCGTCAGCATGGTGCATTGCTGAGGAAACTTCGTTCATATGGACTTTCCCAGCAGCTTTGCGACCGGACGAAGAGCTTCCTTGAAAATCGATCGATCCGGGTTATTGTGGACGGCGAGTGTTCGGATCTGTATCCTGTTAATTCGGGGGTGCCTCAAAGTTCTTTTTTGGCTTCAACCTTGTTTTTGCTTCACATAAATGATTTCTTGGAGACAACGGATAACAAAGTATTCAGTTTTGTGAATGATAGATAGTACGCTTGTTTCCCCTTTTTTGAGTGTTTGGCTGATTGGTGCATCGACGTTGCACCAGCTGAGATGTAGACAGATTGACTCTCTGAATCAGGCTCGAGATAAGGTCCTGCAGTGTGGAAGAACCAATCTCATCGACTTCCATGCAACAAAGACGCAATATACCGCATTCACAAAGAAAAGTGGATCATCGGTTCCACAGCTGATGATGAATGGCCAGGCCCTCGAATCTGGGGAAAGCTTGAAATCGGCGTCACGGTCTGTGGGAATGTATCGTGGCATTGACACTTGTGGTGCATCGCCAGGTCAGCCTCTGGAAAGCTGAGCTATCTTTTTAAAGCCAAGAAATATTTTACTCCGGCACAACTTCTTCTTCTGTATAAATCCCAAATTAGACCCGCGCTCGAATATTGCCCTCATGTTTGGAGCTCGGCTCCTAAACATACCCACGACCTACTTGAGAGCACACAGAGACGAGTGATCCGCCTGATCGGGGTCTCGGCGCTGACGTCGGACTACACCCGCTATCACATCGAAAACTCCGAAAATACAGCTAAGAGATCAGTCAAAAATGAAACTGGATTAAAGTACGACATAAAACGGCCTCTATCATTTCTTTCCTACATAATCCAATGAAATTTCCTCTTCTATGGACCGTTTTCCTCGTCTTTTTTATTTATTCATTTTATTTTCTTACTCCAAAAATACAACCAACAGTCAAAATGAAACAGGATTAAACAACGTCATATCTATCGTTAAAAAAATTATATTTTTTACATATCTTTATTATTAAAACTATCGAGAGTAAACAAACATTTTGTTATATTATATTTAATATAAAATGAGATAAATCATGAATAAATTATTTATCTCTTTTCGACGATTTACAGTAAATGAGAGGGTAATATTACATTAGAATGCTAAAACGTTGAACACCTATTTTTCAAGACCTCACCCCCATGATTGAGCTGTGAAGTTGATTTTAGACTTTTCATGTACACGAGGAACGAAAGCAGTTAAACCAACCTAGCGTTGGAGATGTAGCTGTTTGTGAGTCATTGTTTTTATAGTTAAAACATGTGTAAGTGTTAATAATTTGTTTACAACTAAAAGTATGCTACAGCACGCTTACCTTCGTTTCGAGGGTTCCAATATGAACCGCCTCAAGCTATGTGGAACGTCGTTCGATTTAGTGGTTCTATTTCTGATAGCCAATCCGTAACCATTTTTTTTTCTGGTTGTCATTTTGGGCACGAAGAGCATATACTTTTTTTTTTTTTAACATACTGTGTTTATTTGACCAATAATCACTGTTTACATTAAGTACTACAGCTAACTTATAATTCTAGTGATACAATTGTTTACATGCATATATTACACATTTTTCAAACATAACTGAATGTGTGAATAACTACTCGAGTATTATAGGTTTTAATATTAACAGTTTTCCTGGAAAAGGTCAGAAAACCAGGATTTTTATTTTTTAATTTAATCTAATCTAATACTTAACTTAACTCTAGCCTATTCTAGCTTAACCTAATTTATATTATAATAAGTTAAATATGTAATGTGAATTGGGGAATATAGGGATTGATGGTTAAGGAAGTAGGTTGGCGTGGGGTATGGTCAGTTAGTGTTCTCGGGTGCGGTAACACTTTCCGGTTGTTCGTTAAAACGCAGAATGTGGGAGAATGGTTGTATGTTACAGTATTTGAACTGATTGGGTGCCAGCTCGGTGTTATGGTATACTACCTCGTTGGATTCATTAACCATTCTTCCAGAGGTGAAGAGACTTCTGGTGTGGAGGCAATTCAGATAGTGAGCCCTGTTATCTAGAGGAGTTGGTAGTAGTGAAGTTATTATGGGGTTGGGATTATTTGGGAGGTTTTCAATAAATTTGATAGACAGCTCTAGGAAGCGTCTATCGAGACGGTCAATATTAGCGGCATAGTATAGCAAGCTGTTATAGTAATACTTGTAAGAGTTGGGTTGTCGGTTGAGGCCAGTGACCAGTCTGAAGCATTTCCTTTCGAAAGTGCGTAGCTTCTCCATTTGGGCTGGTGTTATATGATACCACAGTGGGCACGCATATGTGACTGTGGGTCTGATTATTTGTTTATAGATGAGCAGTTTGACTTTGTGATAGAGACCGTTGGGTTTCCACATCACTCTTCTACAGAGATTCAGTTGTATTGTGGCTTTACATAAAGTATTTGTAATATGGGTGCAGAATGAAAGCTCATTGGAAAAGGTTATTCCCAGATATTTTAAGGTTTTAGAAGGTTTTATCTGTGTTATACGAGGGTTGCCTCTTATGTTTCGGGATTTGGCAACCCTAGTGTTGCAATCCGGCAATTGACAGCTCTGTCGTAAAGTTGGACATTTTTGAGGTTATACGCTCTCAGAACGTTTTGACATACGAGCGCTATTTGTGTTGTTTACAGTAACTTAAAAGATTCATCTCGGCCCAAAAATGGAATTAAATCGTCAACATTTTCGTGCGATTATTTTTTACAACTTTCGGCGTGGATTAACTCAGCAACAGTGCATGGATGAACTTAATTCAATTTTTGGCGATGAAGCTCCATCAAGGACCAGTGTTTATCGATGGTATGGTGAATTCAATCGTGGTCGTAGTTCACTCCAAGATGAATTTCGTGAAGGTCGTCCAAAATCAGTTGTTGTTCCGAAAACCATTGATGTTGTGCGCGAACTGATATTGGAAGATCGTCATGTGACCTATCGTGAGATTGAGGCAACCTTAGGCGTTAGTGGGACCAGCATACCTTCAATATTGCATAAACATTTGACTGTCAAAAAAATTTGTTCGCGTCGGATCCCACACAATTTGTCAATCGCCCAAAAAAAGGCTCGTGTCAATTGGTCGAAAGAAATGCTCAAAAGATACGGTCGTGGTGCTTCGAAACACGTCTATGACATCGTGACAGGTGATGAATCGTGGATTTACGCGTATGTGCCCAAAATTAAACAGCAGTCGACTGTCTGGGTGTTTCAAGATGAGCCAAATCCAACAAAAGTTGTTCGCGCACGAAGCACTTCCAAGCAAATGGTCGCCTGTTTTTTCGGAAAAACTGGACATGTCGCAACCGTACCACTAGATCAACGCAGATCAGTCCATTCTGAGTGGTACACAACCATTTGTTTGCCAGTTGTCTTCCAAGAAATCAGGAAAACCAACCGCCGAAGACGGATCACTCTTCACCACGACAATGCGAGCTCTCACACATCAGCTGCGACAACTGCATTTTTGAGCACCCAAAACATCGATTTGATGGTTCATCCGCCGTATAGTCCTGACTTGGCACCGAATGACTTCTTTTTATTCCCGTACGTAAAAAACAAACTGAGAGGTCAACGTTTTTCGAGACCTGAAGAAGCGGTTGCTGCATTCAGAATGCATGTGTTGGAGATACCTCAATCAGAGTGGCAAAAGTGCTTCGACAATTGGTTCAAACGCATGCAAAAGTGTATAGATCTTCATGGGGAATATTTTGAAAAACAATAAAGTGATTTTCGATGATCAATATTTGTTTTTGTTCTCTAATCCCGAAATATAAAAGGCAACCCTCGTACTCCGTGCCGTGCTTTCCCAAACGGCTGGAGAAGAGCCCGGAGCGCCGAGAGCGAAAAATGAAAGACGCGAAAAGGGGGAGTTGAAACAACGATACTTAACTTTATTCTTTCTTTAATTTAAAAGTACAAGGGTGATTTTAGACACAGCGATTCGGCCTCTGAAGTTTCATTGATTATTGAACGGCCAGCGGTTCGGCCTCTGATATGCTACTGATCCCGAAATAAAAAAAAATAAAAAATTGGTGGCGAGAGGGCCGACTTTGGCGAGACAAGGACAGATGTGTCCTTCATCTTGTCTCTGGCTTCTGGTCCGTATCTTCCGATAACCAGAATCACCCACATCCGTGGATGTTGGGCTCGGTCTCGAGATATCTGAAAAAGAAAAAGGGAGCGTGGGGAGGGGGGGGGGGGAGGGGGTATCTAAGGATAGTGTGGACATGGTTACTTCGGATGTTCTCTAACTACTTGGATAGAGGGGTGGTGGGAAAGAAATCGTACAAGACCGGTAGGAAACGCAGATCACGGTGGTGGTCTGATCCGAAGAGATTGAAAGAGAGAAGGGTCAAGAACGCAAGATTGCCGTACAAGTGGGTTCTCGCTGTTCTGAATGCTTTCGAGGTACTTACATGCTAGTTCTAGCAAGTACTCGTCGATAGGGACAATCGAGGCACCTTCATATAGGTGAGAGTTCGGGCAGTGGCGGCCGTCAGGCCTTCTAAAGTGGTTGATGCATCTTCTGAGGAGCTTTCTTTCGAAAACTCGAGGTCTTTCCATTTGGGCCGAAGATATGCAGGACCATATCGGAAAGGCGTACGATCTTCCAGATCGGATTAGCTGCTTATAGCAGAGAAGCTTAACTTTGGTGTCAACTTTGTTGCTCCACTTCAAGATGTTGTGCAGTTGCTTAGACCGACCGAGGCCCCTTTGGAGAATGTGGGTCACATGTTTGATGAAATTCATTTTTGGGGTATAAATACCCCAAGATATTTCATCCTGTCCTGTGGTCTAATCGTACTACCCTATGTGACTCAATATGGGATTTGGATGTGTTATGTAGAATTTGAATCCATGTGCGATAATTAACTTTTGTTTAATTTATCGCTCATTGATTCGATATGAAATTTGGGTTTTTCGTTATGGGATTATGGATAGGATTTTTGATGTTATTGGGGATTTAGATAGGAGTAGCGATTTAGGATCGCTACATCTGGGTGTTATTTATTTTGAGTCTAATTTTGTTGTGGGTGCGCCTTGTGTTGTTTGTGCAGTGCTCATTTTTACCCTTAAACACTATAAGTTGAGTTTTATCAGGATTTAGGCGAATTTTCCATTTATTGAAGTATGTTGATAGATTTGGGAGGAAGTTATTAATGCGGTTTCTTGTCTATTTTACAAACTTGCTGCTGGAGTAGACTATGGTGTCAACAGCGTAATTCAACATTACAGTATTGGGTAATTGAGGCTGCGGTATGTCTGAAGTATAGAGGAGGTATAATAGTGGTCCAAGAATTGAACCCTGCGGAACCCCTCCGGTTATATTATACGATTGGGAGATAGAAGAATTTATTTTGACCATGAATTTTCTACCAGAGAGGTAGGAAGTAAGAAGTTTGGTAGTATGGGTGTTTAATCGAAATATGCAGTGCAGCTTGTAAAGCATTCCTGAGATCCAAACACAGTCGAATGCTTTAGATATGTCGACAGAGATAAAGACCGTCGGGCTTTGGTTTTGAAGATTAGTTGTGACATCGTGCGTTAGTTTTAACAGAGCATGACAGATGGAGTGTTGTGAGCGAAAGCCAAACTGCGAATTTAGGATAATAGCGTTGTCATTAGCAAATGAAAGGAGATTTCGATATATCTTGCATTCCAATATCTTGCTTAACGATATCGGACGATAGTTGCTGGGGTTGTTGGAAGGACTGGACTTACTGATAGGGACTATAACCGTGGTTTTCCAGTTATCTGGGAAATGTGATCCGTTAATTATGTGGTTGAGAAGAACGAGAATGGGGACTAGATTTGACGGGAGAAGTCTTTTGTAAAGAAGGTTTGGAATTCCATCTAAGCCTGTCGACTTCTTGTTGTTGCGTGATGTTATAAATTCAGATAATTCGCCTACTGTTAGGAAGGTCGTATTATCCCGAGGATGATACGCTTTGTTTGTTTCGTTGAATTCCGCGAAGAAGGGGTTGAAGGATGGGATCATTGTGTGTGAGATGTAGTCGTTTACAGTATCTTGAAAATTGGAGACTGAGAGGGAGTCGTTTTGTTGATGGATTTTATAAAAGTGATTAACTAGACAGTTTGCTATGTCAATATCTGATTGGACTGGGTGATTGTTACTAGAGTTGATAATATAATCGATTCGGGGTTTGTATTTTCGACCCGTTAGTCTGTTGATATTTTTGAATAAATCACCACTGGGTTTAATACTTTTAAGTATAGACCTGTAAGCCTGGTCGGCAAATTGTTTTAGTTGTCCATTTATCAGGGTAGTCAAAAGTTGGATTTGATTCTTAATAAAAGGGGAGTAACTGCTATGTAGTTTTCGTCTAAACTGTTTTTTTACGCGTAACAGTTTTGTAAGGATGTTGGGTAAAGGTTTTCCTAGGTGATTATGAGGAATGGATGTAGGTGTGTGGCTGAAGAGGGCATTTTTTAGTATTTGCTCTATTCTTACGGCTGCTTGATCAATTCCAGCACGGACTAGATTTGAAGTCTCTGGTAAAGTATAGTCTGTAAAACTGGCAGCAATGTCCCTATTGACTCTTTTCCAGTTTGTCCTGGAGAAATTCGGGTTCGGATTGAATGAGTAACATGGTTCGAGGGCTGGGATTTGGACAGTGGTGTGGACGGACCCATGATTGGAAGGGAATTCGAAGGATACTGTCGGGAGGTTAGGTGAGTAGACGTCTACAGATTTTAGGAAAAAATCTATTGTTGATTTAGTAGTATTGGAGATACGTGTTGGCTGTAATGGACAGTCCGCATAGATATATGGATGGAGTTGAAGGAGTGCTAGAAGTTGGCAACCGTATTTATTGCACTTAGTGTCGTTAAAAGAAGTATGCAGAGCATTCCAGTCTCCTCCTATTATGAAAGGTGTAGGTAGAGACTGTTGGATTATCTCAGTGATGTCGGAACTAGGGAAGTTTGGTTCTCGAGAAGGGTGAATATATACGGACGACAATACAAGCACTTTGTTGCCTTTGCAAAAGATTTTAATTGCCGTGTACTCAATATTATTTATATTGGTGAACCTAATT
Source organism: Microdon myrmicae (assembly GCA_963931805.1). NCBI lineage: Eukaryota > Metazoa > Arthropoda > Insecta > Diptera > Syrphidae > Microdon > Microdon myrmicae. Next base: position 19,024,480 of record OZ007497.1, read on the forward strand.
TCGGAAAATTGGAATTTCTTGTGTATTAGAATTCCAGTACCTACACGAGGTCCAGTGCTTCGTGGATTAGAAACAAGTGTATAATTCGGGATAGATACTCGGGAGTTTGGTTTAAGCCACGTTTCTGAGAGGAGAAGGATATCTGGAGAAAACTTGTCAACGAACAATCGGAGGTTTTGTCTGTGAATATTGGAATATATGGACTCTGCGTTGAGGGAAATGATTGTTAAATAAGCCATTAAGGGAGAGGATATGTGAAGTTAAATCTGACCTTTTTTTCTATTTCTGAGCTGTGCTTCAGCGTGGGCAGCATCTTCTGTAAGCTATTTATGTATCCTGTGATATCCAGATTCAGATCGTTACTGTTGGATTGGTGATTTCTTGTCATGTTATGGGAATCCTTGACAACCTTAGCGTATGACATTCCTAGACTTGTAGAATTTATTGATTGAGGTGATGTTGTTCTGGTTGATGAAGGGGTTTGCTCGTTGCAATGGGTGTTGTTCGCTTTTGTAGAATCCTCAGCTTTTGAGGACATTGCGAGAAGTTGGCAGGGTGGGGTGCTCCGCTGTTACAGCATGTTACCGTGATTTTCTTCGTTGTAATGGATCCATCGGGATTTGTTGTTTGGATTGTTCCTGGTTCCATCCCAGGCGGGCTGACCTTTCATTCTCCAGGTTGATGTTGTTCTGCACACTTTACGCATCGTACGCTTAGATGACACGCGGCCGCCAAGTGTCGTGAGCCTTGGCATATTTTGCAATGAAGAACGTTTTGTTTATGTGGTTCCTCAATCGCAATTTTATGCGTGAAAAGATATTTGACTTGTTTGAGCCGGGTGACATCAGTTGGAGGAATTTGTATAATTCGTAAATGCAGAGTCTTGTTAGTCCGCATTTATGGCGTTTGGAAGTAGTCCAACCTGTTTATTTTCAGTTCCGGACAGATCCTGAGTATTTCCGCTGCAAGCATTGGTGATGTTGGATCAATGTGTCTTAAGATGAAAGTCGCTGGTTTCAACTGTTCATGTTGAAAAATGAAAAATTCAAGCCTATGTTGCGCAAGTTTTTCTACCGCCTTGTTGTGATCCGTTAAAGTTGTTGTTGTGATGGAAGTCGAAGTTCCTCTTGTGTTTGTGGTGAAATTGCGGTGGCCTAAGGTACTTTCGAGCATTCTAATTAGTTCTTTGATGTTTTTTATATTTTTCATGTAGATGGGTGGTGGTCTTGTATTTTTGCCGTGCGTGTTAGGCATTTGTTTCCCAGCTGTCTTCTTTTGTTGGGGAGATGGTGTTTCGGGGGACGATAATTGCTGCTTTGGAAATGATGGGGTTAGTCCGGGGTGTTGAGCAGGCGTTTCTTCCATGCAGACGTCATCTCTGATTTTACTGGTTGTTTTTAGTGAGCGAATTTCCTCGTGTAGTTGTTTCATCTGGAGTCGAAGTGTATTGATATAATCCACGGCTTCCAGATACTTTTTTTGGTAATCCATAGCTTGTGTCTCCATGGTTGTTGGTTTCTTTGTTGCGATCAGTAAATCGTCGGTGGCTCTTCTTTTACGCTCTATGATGAATTGTTGGTCATCACTGGGGCCGTCGCCCAGCATGCGTTACTGATAGTTTTCACTGTTTTATTACTAAAAGTATTTGTACACGTGCACTTCACCCACGTGCGTTACACACTTTCACAAACACGAGTTTCACCTATGCTATGAGCGAACGTCTGTTCGCTCTGAAGTACTCGATAAGAATGCGTTCCATGCCCAAGCAAACTTAATTTACATCGAGATCTGTATTTAACAACCTAGCTGTCGCATATGACAGCCAACTGTCAAAATGTACTGTGAGCAAGTAACATCCAAGAAAATTCAATCGCTTGTTGTCAAGAAGTTCTTTTACATGACAATTAGTCGGCCAATACTTGACCATAAAAGTCAATTTCTAACTTGCGACGGTTGAGTCTATCCAAAGAAAGCCTATTCAATTTGCTTTTTGATCTATCCAATATCACTTCTGCGATACGAATATAGACTATTACTGATTTGTGTCACATATCTGATCAAGATTGTTTCGACAAACTGTTCATATGTTAACCATATTGATTGGTTGGTATTGTTTCAAGGTATCTCCTTTAACCTCAAGTCAAGACCGAAATCAAACAAGGAACAACACTCTCGAATGATGTGGAAATGTGACCCTGTAAATATTTGCCTTCGATCACTCAAAACCTTTTGAAAAACAGACTCTCAATCTGTTCTACACATTCTAATCCTAATGACTTAGGTTAAGAATTGTTGTAAAGTAGACTAGAAGTAAGATTATCGTTACATGTTTAGAATACGTTTATATAATTTAATATATGAATAAAATATATTTCAAGTATATCATTTATAGAAGATTATAAATTGAAGTAGTTCGATCAAGAAGCCCTAAGTAAGCCCAATTAACCGTCTGGAGATCCAACAGAGGGCCGACCACCTACCTTGTTTTCCATGACCTGTTCAAAAAAGATTCCCTCTTTTACCCGGCTTCTCCCTAGTCTTCTCGGTATACGAAAAATGCTTACTACTACAATACAATGAAAGGTCCTGGTGCCACATTACGACATCCGGTTTTTTTAAACAAGAATTTCCAATGAGGATGTAATTAAAAAACTTTACTGTTCACCCACATGGCTCAAGGCCAAAAATGTGCTTGGAATATACAAACTCATGCGTAGAACTTCTCAGAGAGGAAGTCACGTGAAAACTTCAAAGTATGTCTCTTGCGACGCAAGTTAAATTCTCAAAGACTACCTTATGCTCCACTTCCTTTGTATTCGCTTTCAGTCATCTAGGGGCTTCCACACAGGAGTTATATTCGTTTTTGCGAGTCGCTCGCTAGATATCTCATATCCTTGAGGGTATTCTTTCATATGAACTTGTGATTGTTTGTATTTGGGAGTTCTCTTAGTCACCTCATTTTCTAACTACCTCTCGCCTTATCGTCTTTATCCGCAATCGAACAACTTAAAAGTAAACAAAAGTTTTGTACGAGATACGATATCTTAAGAAAATCCTCTTTGGCAGGAGTATAGGTTCCAGTTTTCCTGGTGTACGTTTGGTCTTATAGGCTAAACTATATCTGAGCCTTCATTCGATATCGAGTAAGCCATCTGTAGGATCACTCAAAGTTTTCCCATTTAAGGAAAAGTTTGCTTTTCTCGTTTCCTGTACTCCGGCTGCCTGTTGTTTTATTTGTTTTCCGTGTTGTTGTTCTTGTTGTTTCTATTGATCTTATTCTTGTTTAACTGAAAAATCTATATTAACCTGGCGTCGGTGTCCAATTCAGGTGGAAGAAAGAACTATTGGCGATGAATAAGGTTACGGATTCCGGTCCTCATTGTTATTTCATCAGCTGCACTGCCACTCAAAAGTTTACGCGACCCCGGTAGCGCACCGGAATGAAGAAGGATTGAGGTGTTTTATTTGTCGTTCCAGGCACATGAAAGTTTTCCGTTTGTTCCATGGAACATGAGGTCCCAGGGAGACGACATTTCTAAGGGGAAGTTTTGTTTTACTTTTGTCGTGTTGTGGTCAACTTTGAATGGTTTTCTCTTGGGGCTTCTGGGAAACACCTCTTGGATTACTGTCACCAGATGGAGTTTTGTTGTTGATATTAATAGGTAAAGTGGGAATTCCTTTAGAGAACGTCGTTAGATTATGGACAAACAATATACTCAAAGAAAAAACGTCGGTTGATTCCCAAGGAGGCAAATAGTTACTGTGGTTTATCAAAGGTGTTGAGGCGACAGAGATTCCAACTGCGGGAGAAAACCAAACTAAATTCGTGGTGTGGAAACTTGCAAGGACAGATTTTCTCGAAAAAGAGAATCTAAGATTAATATTGCGTATTTTAATGGAGACGATCTTTCAAAGACGTTTTCATATCGTTTATTACTTAGCGCGATACATATTTGCTGTAAGTTGTTACATTTGCAATCTGGTCTTCAGATAAGTATGATAGGGTTATTTATTCTGGAGTAAAATTTAATCATGATCCTTATATCAAGTTGGGGAAAAATAAACGTGTTGTTTTTTTTTTTGCCAGAGGACTGTAGTGATACACAGCTACAGCCGGTAAAATATTGACCAAACAAATTTAAAGTTATGCTTGTCGGAAAAATTGCATTCAGCACTAAAAAAATCCGTGATATCTATCTACATCTAAATTACATGAAATGTTGCTGTTCCACAGGGCTGGATGTTATCATACATTTTTTTCTTAATTTTTGGGAATAACTCGTTGTTTACTGATTCTTTCTTTCGAACTCATTTATTCAAGCTCGTCAGACTTTTTTATTTGACTCGGACAAGGTTCTGCTCGATATGGTACTCGAATAGCAGTCACTCAAGCAAATATTATTATTATAAGCAGTGGCTTAATTCCCTGATTTTATTTGTCATATCAAATGCTGAACGTCCTTCACAGGAAAGAAATACTAACGGTTGCTCAGGGCACAGGACTTCTAAACCAGTGACTTGAGTATAAGTGTATCGTATATATATATATATATATATATATATATATATATATATATATATATATATATATATATATGTATATATATATATATATATATATATTTATTTATTTATTTATTTATAAATATTTTAAGTTATTGTATTTTTTTTTAAATATACTTCTCTCGGGTGAGGCGATCCTATAGCGCCCACACGGCCCCACGAGATGCCACCAAATAACTGTTGCAGTTCCTTTTGAACAGTTGCGGGTTGTAACTCTCCGAGAACATTTGCGCGGGAAGGGAGTTCCGCAGCTTCCCCGCTCTGTAACGGAGCGAGTTTTGATGCAGGGATGTTTGCGCCGTCGGGATATCAACCGCAAATTGATGCGATCCGTTGGATTGTCTTATGAAGCGAATATAAACCGAATTGCGCGGAACAATACCACGAATCTCCGAAGAACAGTACCTGTAATAATATCTGTAAAACAGACAGAAGTCTGCTACGCGCTTTCGATGTAATAGTGACTGTAGTCCTGATGTCAGCTCCGTGCCCCCGAACAGGCGGATCTCTCGTATCTGTATACACTCAAATAGGTATGCTTAGAAGCAGAGTTCCAAAGATGGGAGCAATATTGGAGCACGGATCTAATTTGAGGTTTAAACAGAAGAAGAAGTTGAGCCCGAGTAAAATACTTCTTGGTTCTAAGAATATAACTCAGTTTTCCAGAGGCGGACCTGGCGATATTCGACACGTGTTTATGCCACGATACATTTCCACAGACCGTGACGCTGAGTAACTTCCAGCTTTCCTCAGATTCGAGGGCCTGGCCATTCATCATCAGCTGTGGAATCGATGATTCATTTTTATTTGTGAATATTGTATACTGTGTCCTCGTTGGATTAAAGTCGATGAGATTGGTCTTTCTCCACAGCAAGACCCTACCCAGATTCCGATTCAGAGATTCAACCTGTCTACATCTCAGCTGGTGCGACGTTGTTACCCTACTCTGCCGATCACTCGAAAAAGAGGAAACAAACGTACTATCATCCGCAAAACTGAACACTTTGTTATCAGTGTTTCCAACAAATCATTTATTTTCTATCTTTACTATTTACTATTTATTGGTCTGTAGGAACCCGGAAGTTCATGACCTCACTGACTCGACTCCGCAATCGTTCCCTGTACTGTGCACTCTCCTACCACGTTTGACCAGACGATCCGATCTGCTCAAGGTCAAATCTGCTATTGTTCTTCCATCTCCGTCGCGGCCGTCCTGCCCGTCTCTTTCCCGTTAGTCTACCGTCAAGAACTGTGCGCACGGTCCTATAGTTTTCTTTTCTAAGTAGATCACTCTGAGGCGTTTCCGTTCTTCGATCTTTGCCCTGCACAAACGTAGGTTTGGACTTAATTGTTTTCTTAAATCCTAATACCTTTTGTTTGATTGTGTCTCTTATCGAAGCCTATTTAGTGTCAACATTATTGGCTTCCTCCTCTTCCTCACTGCTCCTATTCTCTGGGATGCTAAATCTATTCGTTAGTTCGTCTTGATATTCAGCCCTCTTGTGCAGGTCTTTTAGTTTATCAATGTCGAACTTTTTGCTCGTCTCCCGTGACTGGCCATATCCTAGGGCCCGCGGTTAAGATCTCTTTGTTGTGTGTTTGGTTACTTCCCACCGGGGAGAGTGTTCCGTTGGCAAATGAAATACTGGGCTTCTATTTTCTTTTTCAAGGTCTCTTCTCAATTTTTCCTTTTTAGGTTATTTTGACTCGGTATCGGACTAGGGGTCCGGCCTTTCAGAACTTTACTAATTATGAATTTATATTCTACTGGCCAGCGGTTCGGCCTCTGGAGTTCTACTAATGGCGAAATCGAAAATTACTGCCCTTTTATTGTTTTTTCAGTTGAGAATTGTCAACTATTTTAGTATCAAAATTCTAAGAAGCACACGCAAGACTTTGTGTGCTTCAATTGGAATTGTATTCTGGGAATTGGTTAGAGGTTTGGTTGGATAGGTTCTTGGAAGGGGAATCATGAAATGCGTTTTGAATTAAGCATTTCATGATGTCAGGATTTTGGGAATTGAGTCAATGTACGACGAATTAACTTTTGGTTTAATTCGTTGTTCATGTGATTCAATGTGGATTGGGGTATGAATTAATGTGAAATTGAATCAATGTGCGACAAATTAACTTTTGGTTTAATTTATCACTCAAATGATTCAATATGAAATTGGGATTTGCGTTATGGGAGGTATTGGGGATTTGGATGGGATTATTTAGGTATGTTGGGTATTTGGATGGGAGTGGCGATTTAGGATCGCTACAAGATCCCATCAAATACTTCCTCTAGTGTCTCGTAGAACGTATCCTTCGGTTCTTCGTCCGAAGATTTTGTTGGGCCATGTACGTTTATAAATACATAATTGTACCATGGGAACAAATCGTTTATGTGAAGCCAAAACAAGGTTGGAGCCAAATTGGAACCTTGAGCCACCCCACAATTAACAGGATACGGATCCGAACACTCACAACAACCCGGATCGATCGATTCTCGAGGAAGCTCTTCGTCCACTCGAAAAACTGCTGGGGAAGTCCATATGAACGAAAGTGGTCAGCAATGCCCCGTGCCAGACGCGGTCAAAAGCCTTGGAGATATCCAATACGTCTGCTCTTGACTCACCATGCCCCTCCATCCCAGATGTCCATATATCGGTTATAAGGGTCAAAAGGTTTCCCGTGGACTGCCTGCCACGGTTTCCGTATTGACAATCATTCAGAAGTCCGTTGCACTTAAAATACTTCATTAACTCGGCATTGACCAACTTTTCCATTACCTTAAATAGCATAGACAATAATCGTATCGGGCGGTAATTTTGTGGGAGACACTTGTTTCCCCTTTTTGGGATTGGCTGAACTCGAGCGATTTTGGAAAAGTTCCTCCTTCATAAGATAAAGGAAAGAGTCTGCCAAGAACCGGCGACAGTTCTGGAGTGCAGTTCTTAAGGACTATTGGGGTTGCGTTCCTAATATCCGTTCCACGTAGAATGCGTTGAATAGTACGCCAGCGGAACCTCACATCCCTCATCGAAGACCGTACCGGTGCAATCACAGCTGGCTCCAAAAGCCCGGCATTGAGGTCTTAATTCGCGGAAAATAAATTCGCGAACACATTAGCTTTATCTTTTGAATTTGTGACTAACGTCTCGTTGCCCGTCACTAATGGAGGAAAAGAGGAGGAGGTGAAGTTACTGCTGACATCCCTTGCCATTGACCAGAATGGACGCGAACCAGTTGGGCACTCAAGGAATTTATATGTCACTCTGTCGTTATATGCCTTCTTTCCGGTATCAATCGCTTGGTGAACACGTTTCTGATTCTAACAACATTCGCTCTGTCAACCTCGGTGGGATTGGAGCGCCACTGTTTAAAAGCTTTATTTTTTTGCCGTTCTAATCCGCGCGCATTTTTCATCAAATCAAGGCTTATAAGATAAACTTCGTTTGATGGATTGCGGATTTATATCTCCATCCCGAAAAGAATAATCTCTGTGATCGACTCCGCGTATGCGTTAACATTAGAATCTCCCAAGCACACGAAAGGCATGCAAAGTAATTTCGGAAAGCATCCCAGTTTGAAGCCCCATGCTGCCATACCTGGCGGAGCTGCTTGCATCGGTTATTCGCTTGAAAGGTAAGTGGTTGCGCGACAGTGATCTGAGTTTCCCAGTGGCGCAGCAATCTCCACGGTATAAATGCTCGGCTCGGATGTCAAAAACAGATCCAGGGTGTTCGCGTAATCACCTCGGATATCCGGCACTCGAGTAGGATCCTCCACGAGTGGAGTCAAGTTGCGTCTAAAATCCGTTCTGTTAGAATGTACCAACCAGCCGGAATTGTGCACATTAAAATCGCTAAGGACGACATTTTCGGAAGGTGGGTGGGTGATCTGTATCCAGTCGACGGTATGTGAAAGATCTTCGAAAAATATCCAGGGTCGGTCGTCATTCGAGGAGTGGTAAAGTCAACAAAGAAATTTAACAGAATTCCTCAGCACGACCCTCAACCTTAACATGATGTCCATGTTATTGAGTTCCAGCGCCTCTATACTCTGGCAAGGCAGATTGGAACGCGCGAAGACGCAGTCAGATGGAATTTCAAACGTAATCAGTTGACGAATCGACCTGGGTCTCAGTTAGTGCAAGGATATCAGGTTTCGCTGTTTGCAAATATTGGTTGACGGCGTTTACAATCGTATTGGTGATACCGATTCCCCTGATGTTACAAAATGCCGTTATCAGTCGAACGTCGACAGAGCCTTGAGAACGAGCCCGATTATGCCATGAGAAATTTCTTAAAGTTCGGTTATTTATCATAACATCTGCATGATGTTCCCCCTGACATAGTCATTTACGAAAGCACTTACAAACATTAAATGTGAATTAAGAAGGTTGAGTCTTAACTTTCTTCGCGAAAATAACTACCATTTATACAGAAACATAACAAATATTTATTTATCACTCGGGGATTTAACTCTACGACTCGACTATAGTCGCGTCACCGTGCGCACCGGTGAGCGGGAGATTGCGTGACCATGGCGGTCTGTGGATGGTAAAGGACCCCCGAGGATAGAACTCTGACATTAAGTCCATCCTAGGTTAGGGTTAAGAAAAGGGAAGAGAGAGAAAAACTTTTCTCTTGAGGGTGTGGTCGCCGAAGAAATGCACTATTTCAGTGCAGTGGTGTGCGTATGCGAGCGAACAGATCGATGTTATTTACACGGTTCGAAGGCAGTCGAACAACGAAACAGGCAGGCGGCAAAGACAAAGGAGATTCATGATCTATGTCTATGCTGTGCGACGTCGCTATGTTAGACGTTAGCAAAAAAAAAGGTGCTAATAGGATGCGATACTTTATACAATGGAAACTGTATATCGTATCTTGGGTCGGTATTGAATTCCTATTTGTATTTGTTTATGCTGTAGGATTCAATTGATGCCAAGAGACGCGGAATGTGTATTTGCTTTGGTCCCTTGGGTGTAAGTCGCCAGCCAATGTGTATGTAGGGAACATTGTTGTACACATGGCGCGGCTGGGAAAATAGACGGCGCATTATTTATGGTCCCTGTCATGACGGTTACATTGTATGCAAACCGAATCATTTTGTTTAGAGGAATTTGTCTGGTACCGAAGGTGCCGAGGTGGTTTGGAATTTCAGATAAGCAAAGCGAGAAATCTTGCGGAAAATTGTATGCGAAGGGATGCATGAAAAGGTAAGTTTTCTTTACAGGGACTTTAAGATTATAGATTTTACCTATATAATGCGTGAAGCATTCACAGGTGCTAATGCCGTTGCATTAGCGAAGTTAGGAAATTGGCTGAATGTTATGGGGATTTGACGGTAAGTATTTCAGCTTGGGACCGACTACCACCTAAACCAACCCTTTCTCGAACCGGTCCATCAGCCAAGCTCCGAAAGGCGGCCAGGGATTTCTTCCGACCATTTCGCGGAGCCTATAGCTTGATGGAGTTGTATTTCACCGGGCGGGAGGTCGCTGGGAGCCCACCTACCACTCGACTTTTAGCCGCCTCTTGCGACAAGGCGGGCTAGCTGTCGGTGTATTCTAACCCCCTAGTCACTGGGTTATACATACTACTATTTACTATACTGCTATTTAGTAGGAACCCGAAAGTTCATGACCTCACCCACTCGACTCCGCCATTGTTCCCCGTCCTGTGCGCTCTACTTCCACGTTCGACCATCTGATCCGATCTCCTCGAGGTCTATCCTAATAGTGTCCTCCCATCTCCGTCGCGGCCGCCCTGTCGGTCTCTTTCCCGTTGGCTTATCGTCAAGAATTCTATGCACGGCCCTATCGTTGCCCATTCGCACCACATGTCCGGCCCATCTTAATCTCTGCGACTTGATTACTCTCACTATTGTAGGTTTTCGGTATGGCTATTCCAATTCGTGGTTGTGGAGTTTCCTCCATTGTCCTGCCTCCTCGTCATATTTGCCGCCAAAGATACCCCTTAGAACTTTATTCTCGAATACGAATAATTTGTTTTCTTCACGTTTTGTGAGAGGCCATGTTTTGCATCCGTATAGAACAATCGGCATGATTATGGTTCTATAGACACGGAGCTTTATATTCCGTGATAGCAGTTTGGATTTCAGCAGTTTACTGACTGCATGCCAACTAGCGTTGACGGAGTGTAGTCTTTTGTTAATTTCCACCGACATTTCGTTACTGGCCGTCAGTATTGTTCCCAGATATTTAAATTCTTTGACATTTTCAAATATCTTGCCCCGGATGTTTATGTGTGTTCTCTGAGGTCCGCCTGCTGTGACCATAATCATGTATTTCGTTTTGTCTTCATTTATTTCTAGGGTCACCTCTTCTGCCGCTTGCATGATGATTTCACAGTTTTTACTTACAGTTTCTAGATTATCGCCCAAAACGGCGATGTCATCCGCATATGCGAGCACTTGTGTGACCCCGTTCAGGGATGATCCGGCCATGTTGTCGTCTTGTACCTTTCTGATGACATACTCGAGGACAAGGTTAAAGAGACATGGTGAGAGGACATCGCCCTGCATTAGTCCGTCCCGGATTTCAAATGGTTCTGAGAGGTGGTTTTCTATTCTAACTCGCCCTTAGTTAGGGCGGGTTATACATACATATATATATATATATATATATATATATATATATATATATATATATATATATATATATATATATATGTATTTGTTTTTTTTTTGTTTTTTTTTCTTTGTTTAGTAATATCAAATGTATAGTTCTGCTCTAATTATTCCGTGAATGTGTTCCACATCCCTAAATAATTCCCTGCAAGACCTGCTAATTAAAGTCCTTGCACTTTAGTCGAACGGATAAATCCAGAGAATCATTCTTCAGACGAACCACATGACCCCAGCCATGGCTCTCTGATCATATGCTTTTTCGTTATTGTATCCTTCCCATTTTCATGAGCAGTACTAAAATCATTTTAACCTACATCGTTAGATGTAGACACCACATTAGTGGCTATATTCTTAGTGATCACATCGATTAGAGCCCTTTTAGGATGTCATATGTTGGCCTTTAGTAAATTGCATGTGAAAATGTGTCCTAGCTCCTCCTGTTTAAAATATATGCCATTTGCCAGTTGGATGACGACGACAATAACGCCAATGATGATTGTTATAGCAGACACGAGGAATAAAACAGTCAACCGCCAAGTACATTGGGGTGATTATGAGAGGATGTTCGATACGAGTTTTGTGGAGCTTGCCATTTTCGTCCTTGTAGCAGTGATAGTTATACGACACGTCTATGTGGTGTGTGATATAAGGGCTGATCAAATGCTTTAATCATGTGACTGAATGCCTGCTATTTTCTGTACACCAATTTAACTGGCTGCGAACGGGCGATAACTTGTATGTGACGGAAATTGAAATCTTCGGTTCATACACATTTTCCGGAATACAATTTTCCATGAGCGATTATCGATGGGTAAATCAAATTTGACGATGTCAATTCAAGCGGGGGCTGATGTCAGCCCCTTGGCACTTTGAGCGTGACAACTAGAAATGCCAGTTTGGTAATATAAATTAAGCACACAGAGTCTGTGTAAATTGGAGTCACTGAGGTGCCAAAATAGAATTAAGGCGTGTTGCTTTAAGTTCAGGGTAACAAATTGACAAAAATTGCTCCTTTAGTCGAGTTGAAGTTCGTCAATTTTTGAGCGATGTTTTGTTTATTCATGCGTTATTCAGTTTCGAAGGAAATATTCACACCTGAATAGTCTAGGCCAGGAAAAATATACATATTGCATTTCTCAAGTATCACAAATCTCAAGTGATTACTTTTGGGGTTAATGAGATGGTGGTATATGGCTGACGTGGTACTCATTATGCAATAGTATGCGAGTTTCGCGCTAAACAGTGCAAGATCTGTGACTTAAGTTGTGATTTCTCTGCTATGTGTCTTTATATATTGCTCTACATACTGATTCTAAGGAAAGCCGAATTTACAGACTTTTCGGATTTCAAGTTAACTGGACAAAACCTGAGGACATGACATTTTGTTTGGGCTACGTCTACCACATTGGTGTAGAAAAAAGATTGTTCTAATTTGTTTGCTCTTCCTACGTATGATGAGGAATCTTTTCTTTCCTCTGATACCTATCATTTAAGGAAACATTTTTATGTCGCGCGGATTTAGTTTATAATTATAAGTATAGTAGGTCCATTAGTAAGGTGGAATAACTTTCTGTGGTGGTCTCGCTAGTACAGCTCCGTTTTATATGAAGACTTCGTACTTTGTCTCCCAGCTATTCCACATAAGAAAATTGTAACAAATTACTGGCTGGGAGCTGTGTAAGTTAAGTTTTTATTCCATGTTCCAACAGCATTCACCAGATATAGACATGCCCACCTATTCTTGGAATTACCGGGCAAAATATATTAAGTTTATATTATCCTATTGTTATTTTTTGGAATTTCCCAGTAAAGACGAAATTCTAGCCTGCACACTGATGTAGAATAGACAGTTGTTTTTGATCGGTTGCAAATTCTATTGCACTAGAAGCACTCACTAAAGAGGGATGTTTGTGGCGCTCTAAATTGAGGGCAAAGTGTAGGGTGACTGGTGAAGCAGGCTGTCATATTTTGTTCGCACTTCAGTCTCATTTTTGGGATTTATCACGCCTACGTGTTTAGATAAATCCGTGAATGATTTTGGATCGGTAAGATTAAGCATGTCAATGGTGTAATCCGTCACTATCCAAGGAATCACTGGGTATTGACTTGAGTCGTTGTATGAACGCCATACTATTGTGTTTAAGTACACCAGATATATATACGGAGTGCGGACGTGTTTGTTTTTCAATCGAACGTGACATACGTAAAAAGAGAAATTTGGTTACAAAAAAAGAGGAAAAAACCAATTAAAAAAAAAAAAAAAAAAAAAAAAAAAAAATTAAAACATAACATAATAAACGATGAAGTGGTAAATAAGTGATTATGAAAAAAGAGAAGAAAATAAATCTAGAAACTGAAAATTTGAGAAAAAAAAAAGTGATTGAAAAATCAATGTGAAAAATTGAAAAAAAGGCAACAAAAAAAAAAACAAACAAATACACAGTAATTGGTTCATCACCAATATACTATAGAGGTGCACAGTATTCGCTTTTTACTTTACCAGTAGTGCAAAGGTTTATGGAAAATGTATGTCGGCAACAAGCAGTGGCGATTTAGAGACGAGCGCGGGTCAGTACCGTGATGGAAGTGATGGTGGTTCTTTGGTGTTCGGGCAACTCAGAGAGCGGATCGGGATTAGAGAACAAAAACAAATATTGATCATCGAAAATCACTTTATTGTTGTTCAAAATATTCCCCATGAAGATCTATACACTTTTGCATGCGTTTGAACCAATTGTCGAAGCACTTTTGCCACTTGATTGAGGTATCTCCAACACATGCATTCTGAATGCAGCAACCGCTTCTTCAGGTGTCGAAAAACGTTGACCTCTCAGTTTGTTTTTTACGTACGGGAATAAAAAGTAGTCATTCGGTGCCAAGTCAGGACTATACGGCGGATGACCCATCAAATCGATGTTTTGGGTGCTCAAAAATGCAGTTGTCGCAGCCGATGTGTGAGAGCTCGCATTGTCGTGGTGAAGAGTGATCCGTCTTCGGCGGTTGGTTTTCCTGATTTCTTGGAAGACAACTGGCAAACAAATGGTTGTGTACCACTCAGAATTGACTGTTCTGCGTTGTTCTAGTGGTACAGTTGCGACATGTCCAGTTTTTCCGAAAAAACAGGCGACCATTTGCTTGGAAGTGCTTCGTGCGCGAACAAATTTTGTTGGATTTGGCTCATCTTGAAACACCCAGACAGTCGACTGCTGTTTACTTTCGGGCTCATACGCGTAAATCCACGATTCATCACCTGTCACGATGTCATAGACGTGTTTCGAAGCACCGCGACCGTATTTTTTGAGCATTTTTTTCGACAAATTGACACGAGCCTTTTTTTGGGCGATTGACAAATTGTGTGGGATCCAACGCGAACAAATTTTTTTTACAGTCAAATGTTTATGCAATATTGAATGTATGCTGGTCCCACTAACGCCTAAGGTTGTCTCAATCTCACGATAGGTCACATGACGATCTTCCAATGTCAGTTCGCGCACAGCATCAATGGTTTTCGGAACAACAACTGATTTTGGCGACCTTCACGAAATTCATCTTGGAGTGAACTACGACCACGATTGAATTCACCATACCATCGATAAACATTGGTCCTTGATGGAGATTCATCGCCAAAAATTGAATTAAGTTCATCCATGCACTGTTGCTGAGTTAATCCACGCCGAAAGTTGTAAAAAATAATCGCACGAAAATGAAAAATTCCATTTTTGGGCCGAGATGAATCCTTTAAGTTACTGTAAACAACACAAATAGCGCTCGTATGTCAAAACGTTCTGAGTGCGTATAACCTCAAAAATGTCCAACTTTACGACAGAGCTGTCAATTGCCGGATTGCAACACTAGGGTTGCCAAATCCCAAAACATAAGAGGCAACCCTCATATTACTAATGCCGTACGAGAGCTGGTCGATGTCATTGGTTGCCTTTACGATAAGGAAGTGGAAAATCACTTAAAGAAGCCATCTGCGCCGGCTGAAGCAAGCGGGGGAAACGTGCAAATCCAGCCAAAGCAAAACTCGCACACAGGCGTAAGGAGACTCCCGGGGCAGATCAATGTTGAGTCACCCAATTATAATTGGCCAGGGGGGAAGGAAGAGGGATTTAAGGTTGGAGGGTGAAGAGGCTCCAAAAGGTGGTACTGGGAAGGCCAATATTATGAAAAGAAGGAGACAACGCCCGGACTCTATAAATTCCTAAACCGGGGAAAAAACATATGAGTATATACTGAAGTTAATGAAGGCCAATCCCGAGCTAATTGAAATAGCGTAAATAAAGTTCGAAAGACAGCAAACAAGGAATTGCTGCTAGAACTGAAACGCCGTCAAGGGGCCACCACTGAGACACTGAAAGCAAAGTTCCAACAAGTACTAAAGGAAGATGCTAATGTCAAAGCAGTGTCACAGGAAATCACGGTTGAGCATCGTGATTTAGATGAGGTGACCACTGTGGAGGAAATCCTGACAGCGATCGCTATAGAGTTCCAAAGGAAGCGGTAAAGAGTTTGTAGCGGTTCCGACAAACCCTACGGTTTACTTACCTGAAAAACCCCCATAACTACTACCCTACTCCCTTAAGTTTGCTAATGCAACAGTATTAGTACCTGTAAATGCTGCACGCATTTAAGAGATCAAATCTATGATCTTTAAGTCCCTGTAAAGAAAACTTACCTTCATGCATTCTCTTCGCATACCACTGCTCCTTAAGATTTCTTTATTAGCTTACCAGGATCTTCCAATCAATTTCGGCATCTACGTCGCCAGTCAAATTTCCTTAGATGAATTCCTGTAAACAAAATAATTCGGATTGCATTCAATGTACCTTTTCATATACATTGCCTGGCAACCTTTTTTGTTTGTCTTATCAATAAACAACCCAAGCAGCTGCATATAATTAGCGCAATAGAGGCCGAAACCAAATTCTCCAGCATTTCCTAATGCAAATATGAACCCGGTTTCTACTGCAGCCAGAGATGCCATAAACATCCAATTTGCTTTTAGCACCTTTTTTCTCCCAACGTCGATAATAGTGACGAGGCATCGCGTAAACAATGACCCGCATTACCAACGGCGCATTTGGTCATTTTCTTCCTTTTGTCTTTGCCGCCTGCCTGTTTCGTTGTTCCACTGCACGTGTGAATAGCATCGATCTGAACGATCACCACACATACTACCATGACCTTTATCACGAGATCTGGTTTCCTATACCACCAAGAGAGACTTTACGTGTCTCTGATGTTAGGTAAAAACGATATCCTTATCGGAGAGGATATCGGTTGAGTCCTTTTCCAGCTGCCGACGACAATAGTCGTGCGGACTTCCGCGGTCTGTAGCGCTGCAGACTCGCGATAAATTCGAAGTCGTGTTCGTGCGTGAGCAAATTTTAAACCGAATTAATTAAAAACAAAAACAAAACAAAATAACAGAGCTATGAATGAGATGTAACATATCCTTTTAAACCAAAAGTGAATAAATTTGCAATAAATAAAAAAACAGTGTTTCAATTCGTATTCGTCCTTGTGTCCGGTGTCGCCGTGGAGTTTTGTTTTTGACTTGCTTTCCCGTGGCGGAACATTAATTATGATGGAGGAGGAAGGGAACCCGGTGCAGTACGCCTGCACACAATACTTTTTCCCAAGTTTAAGAAGAAAACCAAATGGCACGCAGGCTGACATGATCCGCTTACCAAGAGAAAAGGCTAGCACGTTGCTGGCTACAGGTTTCCTACGGGATGGATGAGTGAGATGCAGACTTCGAGAACACATCGCACCCACACGATATTTCAGATGTTGGCAATACGGTCATGTGGCGAAATCCTGCAAATCCGAAGAAGATCGTTCGTTAAACTGTTTGAAATGCGGAGAAAAACGCCACAAAGCAATGGGTTGTAAAGCACGACCCAAATGCATGTTCTGCGAATCAGGATGCGAAGGCGGTAACCACCACTCAACAGGGAGTTACAAATGCCGAGCATTTAAAAACGCGATCTCCAATCGTCTCAATAAAAATGGGCAGGTTTAAGTGCATTAAAATCAACTTAAATCATTGTGGAGCCGCACAAGATATCCTTTCCCAAACGGTTAAGGAATATGGTGCCGACGTGGTACTCATCAATGAGCAGTTCCGGATGCCTGGCACTAGTACTATTACATGTGAGGAAGACAGCAGCGGAACAGCGGCCAACTGGACAACTGGAAATTCGTCCATGGAATGCAGATGTGTCCAGCGGCTGGAAGGAATTGCATATGCTAAGATCGGAGGAATTCATTTCTACTGTTGTTACGCTCCGCCAAGGTGGGAAATAGAATATTTCCAATGCTTTTTGGACAGAATAACACAAGAAGCTAGAGATAAGAGCCCTCTTATAGTTGCTGGAGATTTCAACGCTTGGGCAGTAAAATGGGGAAGTACAAGGACCAACAGTAGAGGCCGGGCACTACTTGAAGCGTTCGCAGTTCTAGATGTGGTGTTACTTAATGATGGTATCGATGACGCCTTCATAAACGAGAGAGGCCGGTCCAAAATCGACATCACATTTGTCAGCTCCTATGGATTCGAGACCTGGGTGCTAAATAAAAGGCAACTCTTAGCCGCGTTCGAGAGGAAGATCTAAAGGAGAATTGTTGGCCCCGTATGTGAAGGAGGACGACTCCGGAAACGCTACGAGGGTTGCCTCTTATGTTTCGGGATTTGGCAACCCTAGTGTTGCAATCCGGCAATTGACAGCTCTGTCGTAAAGTTGGACATTTTTGAGGTTATACGCACAGAACGTTTTGACATCCGAGCGCTATTTGTGTTGTTTACAGTAACTTAAAAGATTCATCTCGGCCCAAAAATGGAATTAAATCGTCAACATTTTCGTGCGATTATTTTTTACAACTTTCGGCGTGGATTAACTCAGCAACAGTGCATGGATGAACTTAATTCAATTTTTGGCGATGAAGCTCCATCAAGGACCAGTGTTTATCGATGGTATGGTGAATTCAATCGTGGTCGCAGTTCACTCCAAGATGAATTTCGTGAAGGTCTTCGATGCTGTGCGCGAAGTGATATTGGAAGATCGTCCTGTGACCTATCGTGAGATTGAGACAACCTTAGGCGTTAGTGGGACCAGCATACATTTGTTGTATTCCAGAATACTACCCTTATTAAATTTAACACTGAATCTCCTAACACATCCTTAAAAACTTCACTTAACATATATTACATTCTCACTTAATACATACCATTCATAAACATTCACAATATTACCAGTTACAGCACACTTAATAACCTGCACCTTTTTATTTATTCAAAACATAGTAACTTGGATTTTCGTCCAAATTGATTAATGTGAAAAGTCACAGAGAAAAAATAGAAATAGAAAATTTTCAGTTCCGAACGAGTTGAGTATCAGAGAGAGAATAGTTTTTTCAGTTTGAGATTTGATAATATATGAGTTTTAATATCATCTAAAACCCTTTAAGAGCCGTTGAATTTAAAAAAGGGTTTTTCTTGTTAATGGCGCCTCAGCCAGTTGTAACTGGACTTTCACCAAAGGAAGGTCCGCCTGGGACGCGGATCATAATACGTGGAGAATTCTTAGGAACCAGAGCGAGTGATCTAATTGGTTTAACTATTTGCGGATATGACTGCCTTCTATCAGCAGAGTGGAAAAGTTGTAATAAGATTGTTGTGCGTACAGGACCAGCAAAAGAAGAAAAGGAATAATAAAAGGTCCCCGCTCTTCCCTCAACCGAGGAAGCACGGCGCCGGACGTACAACACATTCAATATTGCATAAACATTTGACTGTCAAAAAAATTTGTTCGCGTCGGATCCCACACAATTTCTCAATCGCCCAAAAACGGCTCGTGTCAATTGGTCGAAAAAAAT
Source organism: Microdon myrmicae (assembly GCA_963931805.1). Classification (NCBI taxonomy): domain Eukaryota; kingdom Metazoa; phylum Arthropoda; class Insecta; order Diptera; family Syrphidae; genus Microdon; species Microdon myrmicae. The sequence continues at coordinate 19,043,566 of OZ007497.1, forward strand.
GCTCAAAAAATACGGTCGCGGTGCTTCGAAACACGTCTATGACATCGTGACAGGTGATGAATCGTGGATTTACGCGTATGAGCCCGAAAGTAAACAGCAGTCGACTGTCTGGGTGTTTCAAGATGAACCAAATCTAACAAAAGTTGTTCGCGCACAAAGCACTTCCAAGCAAATAGTCGCCTGTTTTTTTCGGAAAAACTGGACATGTCGCAAACGTACCACTAGAACAACGCAGAACAGTCAATTCTGAGTGGTACACAACCATTTGTTTGCCAGTTGTCTTCCAAGAAATCAGGAAAACCAACCGCCGAAGACGGATCACTCTTCACCACGACAATGCGAGCTCTCACGCATCGGCTGCGACAACTGCATTTTTGAGCACCCAAAACATCGATTTGATGAGTCATCCGCCGTATAGTCCTGACTTGGCACCGAAAGACTTCTTTTTATTCCTGTACGTAAAAAACAAACTGAGAGGTCAACGTTTTTCGACACCTGAAGAAGCGGTTGCTGCATTCAGAATGCATGTGTTGGAGATATCTCAATCAGAGTGGCAAAAGTGCTTCGACAATTGGTTCAAACGCATGCAAAAGTGAATAGATCTTCATGGGAAATATTTTGAAAAACAATAAAGTGATTTTCGATGATCAATATTTGTTTTTGTTCTCTAATCCCGAAATATAAAAGGCAACCCTCGTACAACCATCAGTTGTACGCAACCTACCTTGAAGCTAATGTTGTAAGAAAAATTAAGCTCGGTATACTCCGGTGGGCCGGACACCTAGCTCGAATGAGCGAAGAGTAGCCTGCTCGGAAAGTCCTTTGTGGCAGGATGTGTGGATGTTATGCTCTCCGGTGAGAAATAGTTATACTCACAGGAGAGGAACAATTGAATTGTTAATAGTTAGGTGTCTGTAATTAGTATACTTTTGATGTCTTCTAATTGCTTACCTTCAGTTTTTTTTTTTTCTATCTTTCTTTTTCTCCAGTCTCACCTCCGAACAAAGATCTCGGCCAATTTGAATTCATATTGAATTCAAATAACACACACGCTATTGCTGGTCTTCTTTTAACTTTTATTGTTCTTCCTTAATATCTTTTTCTATTTTGATTTTAAACAATTCTTTAAACATTTTTCATTTCTTCATTTTAAACTGTTCTTTCCTTTTTTCTTATTTAATTTTGAATTGTTGTTGAACTGCTTCTCCGTTTTTGATTTTAAACTGTAATTTTGAATTGTTGTTAAACTACTTTACCTTTCTGTTTTAAACTGTTCTTTAAACTTTTTCTATTTAATGTTGAATGGTTGTTATTAAACGATCTTAATTATGTAACAAGGAGACAGCGGGGCAGACCTTGTCTGCGATGGAGGGATGGCGTAGGCCAGGACGCCCAGAGCCTTAGAGTGGCAAACTGGATGACATCGGCTCGAAATCGAGACCGGTGGAGAGATTTGTTAAATAAGGCCAAGCCCAGATCCCGGTTGTAGTGCCGATGGTGATGCTGAAAATCATTATTATAAAATCGAATACTAAGAAACAAAACTCAACTTAATGTCACAGTTTTAGCTTATGTAATGTCTTCCCCAGTATTTGTTTCTGACAAAACTATTGAGGATTACTCTTTTTTCTATTTCCCTTGCAATGTCACCGTGGCAGGGGATGTTGACGTCCGGCGCCGTGCTTCCTCAGATGAGGGAAGAGCGGGGACCGTTCTCCTTTATTTATTATTCTGCTGTCTTCAATTCGCGTTTCATTTATTTCAATTGATAATTAATTATCAAAGAAAAACTATTTCTTCTCTTTGATATTCTTTAATTGTTATTATTAATTATTTTAACTTTCAAACAGATACCACAAACTCAAAAACTCTAACTCACAACTCAAACTAAACTAAACTTAAACTGATACTTCTCAAAACTTAACTCTTCTTAAATGACTTCTTACTCCTTCAACTCCAAAACAAAAACTGATTTTTTCTATTCTCTAATATTCTCTGTGACTTTTCACATTGAATTAATTTGGACGAAAATCCAAGTTACTATGTTTTGAATAAATAAAAAGGTGCAGGTTATTAAGTGTGCTGTAACTGGTAATATTGTGAATGTTTATGAATGGTATGTATTAATTAAGTTGTAATATATGTTAAGTGAAGTTTTTAAGGATGTGTTAGGAGATTCAGTGTTAAATTTAATAAGGGTAGTATTCTGGAATACAACATCCCACCCTTCTTCGAGAAAGAAAATTATCCTTGAAGAGAATAATTTTCTAGTAACTATAGGTTAGATTAAGATTAATTAAAGGCTTGGATTTTCGTTCAATTTAAAATTTTTTTCTTTCGTCCCCCTCATTAACTTTTTTGTTTTTTTTTTTTTCGTCATTTCCTACAATTGTTAGATTATTTCATATATATTGAATAATAAAACAAAGGCCATTTGTTATGTGTTTATCTTTTCCTTAAATTTATGGAAAAGTTTCCAAAACCTTTTTGGGCCTATTATTATGATGATTCTATAGAAATGCATAATACCAAAAGTCTTCTTAAGAAATGATTTCAAATGTCCTAAATGACTGTGTAACTTTTTATTTTTTTGTATTTTGTGTTTGAATAAATGTTTATTGTTGTAAAAAAAGATTTGTAATGTACTTATATGGTTTTCCTTTTCCGTACCTATTTTAGTTAAATTTTTATTTTCATTATTTATTATTTCGTGTTTGAGTAAGTGTTTGTGTTTGTTTTCGTTGTTTAAAATATATATTGTTTTCGGCTTAGTGTTGTCATTGTCCATAGCTTTAACCGCTGTCGGAACGTCTACCTTTTCAGTCTTACTCACTGCTGATGGATCGTTTAGTTTCTCAGTCTCATTTACTGATTCGTATAGTTCTTCAGACTTATTAGCTGTCAGAACATCTTGGTTCCCAGTCCTATTTGCTGTTTGAACTATTTCTTCAGTTGTATCTGCTGTAGAAACATTTAATCCGTCAGTCTTTGCTGCTGAAAAGATTTGTTCATCAGTATTAGCTGCTGAACTGACTTGGGTTTCGAATTTTATTGCAACTATTGGGTCTTCAGTCTTTAACACTGCTGAATTTTCAGTCTTTGTTGCTGAAGTGTCGGGGTTGTCTATTGGGATAGCCGAAATATAAGGGATTTGTGGTTGTATATTTTCTGAAATTTCCGAATTTTCAGTCTTTATTACTGCTGAGTTCTCAGTCTTGGTTGCTGAAGTGTTTGGGTAATCAATTGGGATAGCTGAAATATTAAGGATATTAGTCTTTAATACTGCTGAAAATTTCGAATTTTCAGTCTTAGTTGCTGAATTATTTTCCAGAATTGCAGTCTGAATCGGAGTCATTATATTAGGGTTTGGTTTAACTTCTTTTATATTTGTATTCATATGGTTAGGAAAATCATAAGCTGGCTCAAGGTAAATTTGGGTAGGAGTTTCATTAAATTTGTCGTTATCTATTTCCAAAGATCTAATGCTGTAAATAGAAAAATTTTGTTTGTCTTCCATAAATTTTGGTTGGCGTCAGGCCTCGTTTTCCGACTCTTGCACCCGAGAAAAGTGAACATTTTGCTTATCGTTTTGTCTATTGGTGGTCCTAGAATTTTCACCAAAACGATTTTCAGAGTTTGTAGGATTGTTTCGGAATGGGTTACGCGTTGTTGTACCGTGTTGGTAATTTGTTGAAGACGATCCATTCCTAGATATCTTGTATCTACACTCATTCTCTGTGTGATTATTCCGTCCACAGAAATTGCATAAAATGTTATATTCCCTTTTTATGGGTTGTCTATTCGGAAAAGTGGACTGCATATTTCGATAACATGTGTCCTGTGTATGCCCTGACTTACCACAGGTTTGGCAGGCTATACGATTGAATGTAGGTTTTTCGTTATATTGATATGACCTGGGAGAGTTGTCCATTCGAGCCGCATGCGACACTACATGTGCAATCGACTGTTTTAAACAATTTCCCCCATGGGCTTTAGCTAGTATCTTTAGCTGTTCGTTGTTTAGTCCATCCTCAAATGTTTGTACGGCCAATTTTATGTTTTCTTCTATTAAATATTCCCTAACCACCGCGTCTGCTTTTATTTCACACGTGGCAGAGTTTAGAGTCCTTAGAGCATTCGCGACTCTATCGCCGTATTCCCGGACGGTTTATCTGTAGCGTTGTTTCAGAGAAATCAACTCATTGTGTGCCGTCGACCGAGATTGCTCCTCTTTATATTCCGATTCTAATTTTTCTTTTAAATCCTCCCACTTAGCGATTTTGCTATACCTAATCAGATCGTAAGCATGACCCTCTAGTCTATTTTTGACTAGCTCTAAAAATGTCTCGTATATATCCGGGTCTGCCTTCTTTATGGATCTAAATAAAACGTCTCCCCCGGAAATAAATTTACCTAAGTCGCAGGGTTTCCCGTCAAAGGTGGGGACGATTCTGAAAACATCAGAAATTCCGACAGACAGAGCCATTTCAGGGGTTTTACTGAGTATCTGTTGATAGTGGATTTGTTCTTCCCCCTGCCTAGCCGCCTGTCTCGTGTAATATGGACTCGTAATAGTGAAAGTTTAAAATAAAAGGCGAAAATTCTTTATCAATTCTTAAAAATATGGTTAACTTAAAAATATGGTTATGGAAAAATTGGCCTTTCTTTTGGTTATTCAATATATATATATATATATATATAGGAAAGAAAAATAAATTGGTCCCAAAACTGAATAGAAAGGAAATTCGACGAGAAAGAAAGAAAAAAAAAACGGAAATGTCTTCGAAATACTGAAATGAGAATTTGCAAAGAATATAGATAGAAATTTCTATCCAAAAAATATTCTATTGGGATAAGGAGAGCTTCCAAGTAGAAAATATTCCTAAAAAAAGTAGAGAGAAAACTCGCTATTTAAAAAAAATTCTTACTCTACTAATTGTTGTCGTTGTACTGTCTTTGTCTTGAGTGTTGCTGTTTTTTTTTTCAGTTTTCCTTAGTTGTTTCCTTTGTGTTTTTTTTTTCTTTTTAGATTTTTTTTTCCTTTTCCGCCAGGCAGACTTCACGTCCTAAAGTTGATTTGCTTATCCTGGTCTTGGCTGCTTTCCTTTTTTTTCTTTTTATTTCGTTGTTTTATGTCGGGGTTTTTTTTTTCTTCTTATTTTGGTTTGGTTATTTCTCCTGTGTGTTTTTTTTTCTCTCTTTTCTTCTTGAAAAATTTTTTTTTCTTCTTCTTATTTGGTTATTTCTCTTGTGTTCTCTTTTCTTCTTATAATCAATTCTTTTTGTTGTTTTAAATTTTTGTTTACTTTGTTTTTCGTTGTTTTATGTTTACTTTTTTTTTTGTTGTTTTATGTCGGGGTTTTTTTTTTCTTATTTTTTTTTTTGAAAAAAAATTTTTTTTTTCTTTCTTCTTATGGTTTGGTTATTTCTCTTGTGTTTTTTCTTCTCTCTTCTTTGTTTTTTCTTGAAAAAAAATTTTTTTTTCTTACAAAAAAAATTTTTTTTTTTTTTGTTGTTTTAAATTTTGTTTTCTGTTTCGGGATCCCGTTATCTGGGCATCCCACCGCTGCCACCAGTGTTGACGTCCGGCGCCGTGCTTCCTCAGATGAGGGAAGAGCGGGGACCTTTCTCCTTTATTTATTATTCTGCTGTCTTCAATTCGCGTTTCATTTATTTCAATTGATAATTAATTATCAAAGAAAAACTATTTCTTCTCTTTGGTATTCTTTAATTGTTATTATTAATTATTTTAACTTTCAAACAGATACCACAAACTCAAAAACTCTAACTCACAACTCAAACTAAACTAAACTTAAACTGATACTTCTCAAAACTTAACTCTTCTTAAATGATTTCTTACTCCTTCAACTCCAAAACTAAAACTGATTTTTTCTATTCTCTAATATTCTCTGTGACTTTTCACATTGAATTAATTTGGACGAAAATCCAAGTTACTATGTTTTGAATAAATAAAAAGGTGCAGGTTATTAAGTGTGCTGTAACTGGTAATATTGTGAATGTTTATGAATGGTATGTATTAAGTGAGAATGTAATATATGTTAAGTGAAGTTTTTAAGGATGTGTTAGGAGATTCAGTGTTAAATTTAATAAGGGTAGTATTCTGGAATACAACAGGGAGTTGCTCATTTTCTGAGTGAATGCATCCTGTAATGGCATCTTTCTATTATAAACCCGTAAGGATAATACTTGCATGGACAGCTTTCGTCATGCAATGTTATCTCTGGAATTAGGGTTTATCGCATTTTACAAATTTTGGTTATGAATAGTCACAGACAACGTCATCCATGAACATCTGCAGGCCAATGCTTGTTTGCTACTGCTGCCCTCTGGGGACATCGTAGGATAACAAGTGCGTAGACAAACAACACAACTTATGATAACCCTATGTTAAATTTTTTATGAGAAAAAGAATAAGTGTGAGCTGTAACCATTAGTACAACTGGAAGACATTTTTCTTTACCCTCACTTCACAGTGCCGGGTCTTCTTATATGCCAACAGAGGCTAAGATCAAGACCGGACAGCAGAACATTAAGGATGTATTCAACGGGCAGTTATTCCCTTTAATGTTTCCCTATGACATTCGACCTCGACTTTGCGTCTGAGTCCGACTCCGACTCCAACTCCATATCCAACCCTAGCCATGGCCTTCGCCCTCGATTGATAGTCTGTAAGTATGATGCCCTCCATTTCTCAGTTCAAAAATACTGTTTTGCGAAGCAACATCATGATCTACTCTGAATGTCGTTATTTATTTTTATACATTTCTCAGGATATTTAATGGAGGTTAATGGTCCTGTTGTATGCTCCACTCGTCTTTATTAAAGTCTAGCGAGAGGCATCAACGCAGCATTCGTTAAAAAAGCAGCCAATTCCGAGATGAAACACTAAATAGATTCGGATGTTTAATGGCAACCGGAATGGCAGGATGATGAAAAGGATGGGGATGTGCGGGTGGCGAGGCATCTCACATGTATCGGATAGCAAATGATTTTTAATTTAATTTGAATTTTCGCAGTATCAGCATTTAAATTGAACGAGGCTTATGTTTGCGGTTTTCACTGCAGAGCTATAATTTTATGCCTCTCGCTATCTCTTTCACCCTCCGACTCAGTTTATATTGCGTTTGGTTGATTTTATAGGCATTTGAGTTGTGCGTTGGCAGCCGTTCCATTGGAAATACGATCCTAGAGCGAATTTAAATGTTAATTTCGACGCTCATGATTTGCGTTCATTGCCGTAATTATGATGAAGATTGATGGGCATTGAGGCCTTGGTGTCTCTGGAACATGTGTAATAACAAAATCAGGGTAATAATCTCCGCTCATTAAATAAAATATGTTTGCTGAATGCATCCACTTTGGAGAAGTCACTCTTTAAGGACGTGGAAAGTATTTGCATCGTTCTCAACATCGTCATTCGAATAAGACAATAATCGCCAATGTGTATTTTGTACACCATCGCCGGGTGAGGTGTTGTTCTGTGCATATAATTGTTCACACTTTTAAAAGCTGAATCAACATATCGTAACATAATTCCATGGGCAATATCAATAGGGCAGCCGAGTGGCTCTTCGTCGGAGCCATGAGTATAGCTGATATTTGAGGAAAAAGAAAATATCACGCCATGTTGTCCATTGTTAAGGCCCCTTTGAATGAATGACTGAACAAATGAATAATTCGTTTACAGTGTTTTTAAAGGTGATAAAATAATCGTATCACTTTGGACTTTTAATAACATTTTATTTGAGCTTTCAATAGTACGAAAACACTCAGTAAAATTTTTTCTTCCAAAAGAGCTGCACTTGTCACCCTTTTTCTACAGATTCAAAATGTTGGGAATGCGAACCTGAGAGGTTGCAAACATCCAATAGTGTGATGGCTAGCAGGAGTACAGTCCACGCGGTGGTGGGTAGTGGATGAGGTGGCGTCCACGTCATGTGGTGGCTGGCGACAGTTCTCGTCACACCGGATCTGGATGGCGTGGTGGGTACTGCGGCTGTTAGCATCCATCCCAAGTGAGTAGCCTTCCCGATGAGATCGGAGCGTTCGCTTTTCCTTAACCCTTCAAGGATGAGGGTGTGGTAGAGGTCTGCTCCGATGATGAGGTACACTTTGTCGCCGGAGACGATGTTCGAATCTTCAAGGTCCAGATCCTCCACAAACGAGAGATTCCGTGCCATTGCTTGAGATGGTGGCACGTACACCGAGAGACGCGGCACGACGAAGGGTTTCAGAGTCCAACGTTGGGAAATGTGGAGGCGAGGGGCGATGGTAATTGTTGCTTGTGTCTTCGCAGTAGGCAGCGAGTACCTACGACACAGTAGGTGGGAACAAACGGTGCTTGGCGCCGGTGGTGCAACCTTCGAGTGAGTGTTTCCGATATGATGATGGGGCTGGAACACGGGCCCACAGGGCACGAATTTCAACCTTCCGTTAGAGTTCCGATGTAACGATGACTCGAGCGGTTGCGACCAGTGCAATTTGCCGAGAAGTGGCGTTGATCGTGTGCGAGCAGATTTCTTCATTGGATTTGAGGGTCTTGCGCTCATTCTTAGCGATGATGAGATCGCCCTATTGTTGGCGGTTGTCCCGACATGCATCAAGGTGTGATGTCTTCACTGAAATTGCCGGCACACTTTGCTGGAAGTGCAGTCGCGCGGCCGGTGGCGACCCAAACAGTTGTGGTACAGGCTCCTGTTATCCGCAAAGGACTTCCGCCAGGCAGTTGCGAGATGCAGTGTGAGGTCCTACAGAACGTGCATGGAGCCTGTTGCCTCATCGTTTCCGGCGATGTTGTATACATCGAGACACGCGACTTAAGGGGTCATTCCGGTTCCGGAGTGACTCGACAACATTCACAAACGTAGCCGAAAGATGAATAAAATGTAAAAAAAAAATTGTTGTTATATCTTTAATACTTTCTCTTAAAAAAAATCATGAAAATAACTTATTTTTTGACCCGACAAACCGGAATGTCCTTAACGACCTATAACTTTGGAACCGCCTAAGATTTCGTTTCCAAATTTTAACATATTATATTTGAAGTATAAAACTATCGATTAAGCAAAAAAAAACAAAAATTGATTTTTTGAACAAACCGGAATGGCCCCTTAAAGCTGGGTATCAGATCGGCAGCATTATGGCGGGTTCATTGTTGGTGATTGACCGCAGGGGTGGACAGTTTCTTACCCACCTGCTTGGTTGAAAGCGTCGGTAGATTCACTCAAGGCAGCTCACTCGCGGGGATGCGATTGGCAATGACGATGGTTGGGGCTCACAACAATCCCTGTGGATATTGCTGGAAAGTCTAAGTCAAGCTCGTATTGGCCAACGACGAGCTTTGCCTGCTCGTCAAGGTACACTTCCTCGGCCTCGACGATGTTTTTCCGGTTCTGATGCTCAGAGGCTGCCATGAGTAGAATGTCTTCGTGTCGCCCGAGAATACCTTCCCATTCGAGATGAAGGTCACGTTTGAGCGCCTCCATCGTAGTCAGCGTTGGTTGTCCCTTGTCCTGGAGGTTGAGGAAAGTGCGAGTCATCCTGTCTTGCTCCGAGAATTGAGTGCCGATATGCTCCTCAATATTTGCCATGGTGACCATTTGGAATTCACAGACGTCGTGAATGTGCCCCGAGTCATCGTAGAGGACGCAACCGAGGGAGTGACGTCTGAACTGCGATGTGAGTTCCGCAGCGTCCGGACGAGGCAGAATGCGATGCGTCGTCAACACCGTTGGTATTTAACACCTTCACCCCGGGCACACGCACTTTCAGTTTTTCATTTCCGGGGACCTACTGGAAGCGTATACTTCCGTCAGCATGGCCTGAGTGATTCATTGTAGTTGATGATGATTATGATGATGTAATATGTTAAAATGGGCTTAGCATATAGTCTAATATTGTAAAAGACCTTTCATGTACTTCTTTTTCTTTTGCAAATAAATGCGTTAAAAAACAAACAAATAGCCGCGCGGTTTTTGGAATTGGGGAGGCTCTGGAACAATTTGTTAGGACGTTTGAGTTTTTGTCCCGTGCCTCACGGATGTTTCGGTGTTAGCTGATCTATAGTCGGCTTGTGGTCGGGAAAAGAGAGTGTTGCACATTGCAACCAGTGATGATGAGGGTGCTACGTATGATAACACGTCTAAGAGATGTTGGCTTGTGTCATAACCGCTGAGCTCAGTTTCGATTACATTGAGCTGTGACACAAGAAATACTAGGGCTAACTCAATAGAACAGTCAAACAGTAGTGCTCTTGATCAGAAACAGCACAAGAAGCTCTGGAGAGAGGAGGACGACTATAACGTGGGTCGAGAACAAAGGAGATTAGCAGCGAGCGAAAACAACATGATCGAACAAAGAAAAGAAAGAACAAAGCAGGTAGAGCATCGATGGTTCAGGTAGATAAGAACGAAGGGGGATTTAAAGAGAGGATAAGTGATTAAAAGAAGAACGTCGAGCAGGTTCAATAATAACAATCGGATTATAGTAAAACTCTGCGAATAATGAAAGTGAAGATATAATAATAACCAACAACCTGAAATTAAAGTTGACGACTAATTAAACCCCCTGTTAATGGTGGGTGAGAGAGCTGAGCGACTGTCAGTGAGGTCAGTGTGCAAGAGTCGAGTCGTTGGTGCCGCGAATAAGACCGAAAAGGATCGTAAGTCTCGATGCCCAGAAGGGTATGTTTAGTAAAGTCACGTAAAGAAAAAAAGGTATAGAATACGTATGGGAAAAAAATTATGGCCATATACTTATTTAAAACTGTTTAGTAGGTTAAAAGTTAATTTCTGTTTTGCAATGTTTTCTTAGCTTTTATAGGATTTTACTTTGGGAATTTCTCTTAATTCTAAGGGCTAGTTAATTATTCTTCGTTGTGTTAATTTCTTTTTGTCTTACATGCTTGCTGAGTATGTTACTCAAATTTGAAATTGTGTCTTATTATTAGTAGAGGGAAAAAAAAAGAAAAAAGAAAAATAAAGTAAAGTAAAGTGAGGCGAGTCTGCCTGCAAAACATTTAAAAGAATTACAAAACTCGCTATAAGGAAGGTTACAATTTTCCTTATTACTGTGCTACTCTCTCTTAATATTATTTATGTGTTTAACAAAACCGCTCTGCAATAGTCCACTCCTATTGCTTTCCTTCTCACTATCAATTATTTGTATATTTTTTACTATTACATATTTAAAGATTTGTTTGTAAGTGCAATTTGTTTAAAAAAAAGGAAAATAATTTTTGTTTTTATTCGGTTTTTAGTTAGTGTTATCTATTATCTAGCTATACTATTGCTCGAGAGATTTTTAATGTCTGGGGGCTCGTAAGGAGCTCGCCCCAAAAAGGAATTACTTTTTTGCCGAAATCATCATCATGATCATCGGCACTACAACCGGGAACCGGTCTTGGCCTTATTTAGCAAGTCCTGAGGCTTGTTAAATTTTCCATAATGATTTGTTTTTTCCGTGCAAGGTCATTAGTCTTGCGCCAGAGGTTCCTCGACGGGGAATTGAACCCCGCTCTCCCGCGTGACAGGCGGGTATACTAACCACTATACTATCGAGGAGCCATGTTGCCGAAATACCACGAAGAAAAAAGGAAAAGAAAAATAACCTGGTGTCCAACGCTGGGTGTTACAGATGGACTGCGTCAGGTGGTATCGCTCGTATGTTCTTGCGGTTGGTGGCTTACGTTGGGGCACCTCGCCCTGTGATAGTCCCGGTGGGTCTTCTCTTTGAGCCAGGACTCGTCACAGATCAGAAGCTGCGTTCTCACTCACGTCGTTATGTCACCAATGTGGAGCGAGTACCAATTATTCCAGTAGTAACGTGCCACAGGGGCACGGGTTTACTACACTTACCCCAACTCGTCCGTCTCTGTTACCAACTCCAATTAGTAAAAACTCCGTAGTTCATCTAATATTTTCATTTATTGCTTGTCCACCTAACAAAAACTAAAGATTAGCATAACACGAAGGATAAATCAAAAAGTGAACACAGTATCGTTCGATGTTTAATCTTTGCACTACAAGAACGCATATATATATAGGATACAGAATACTTTAAGAGCTTTAAACTCGGCTATGAAAAAGCCTTATATTGACAGGATACAGTCTGCCTTAAAAATCTTTAAACTTTACTATGAACAACCACTTGTAAATGACAGGATGCAGTCTGATTTAGAATCTTTAAACTAATGACAAAGCACTTGTATATGATAGAACGATTTAAAATCCTTAAACTTTGCAATGACAAGCACTTGTGTAAGACAGGGCACAGTCTGAATTAGTAACTTTAACTATTGAAACAGCACTTGTATATGACAGGATGCAGTCTATCTTAGAATCTTTAAACTAATGACAAAACACTTGTATATGATAGAATAGTTACAGTCCATCGTAAAATAAAGTTTAAAGGGATCTCGTATTGCGATCTACTTTTTTTCAATTCATTTGTTTTATTTAGTGGATGCGGCTTCTTTGAGATCATCATCATAATCATCATCATCGGCACTACAACCGGGACCGGTCTTGGCCTTATTTAGCAAGTCCTGAGGCTTGTTAAATTTTCCATAATGATTTATTTTTTCTGGGCAAGGTCATTAGTCTTGCGCCAGGGGCTCCCCGACGGGGAATCGAACCCCGGTCTCCCAGGTGACAGGCGGGTATACTAACCACTATACTATCGAGGAGATCACATTGATCAAATTATTTGGGCCCAGTGCGGCATTATTCGGAAACCACCCAGAGGTGTTCTGAAGTTGAGATGATGTTGGTTATTCTAAAGTCAACCAGAACGAAGGCTGATGCAGAAAAACCATTTTGTTGTTTCCCAGTTGGCGAACCATCGGCAACATCGGAGTTGCGGTTCCCAGCTGGCGAAACATTCTAGTTTCTGTCTGATTGAAAATCCTTAAACTGTACAATGACAAACTCTAAGCTGTTTACGGAGCGCAATTGAATCTCGACTGAATACAATTTCCCTAGTGGATGCGCACCACCACACGTACAGTTAGTCGACAGGTGCCCACGCACCCAGTAGATCCCCGATTGATCACGACTAGGGTGCATGATCATATTAGTTGCGTCGTGGCACACGAAAACGACGTAAAAAAAGGAAATCTGACAAACATAGGCCGTCTTGTGTGTGTGCCCACAGCTGTGGTGATCAGCGGATACGATATCCGCACAACGATAATTGTGCGTCATATCGACGCCGGTGACCACTCCAGAATTCATGGGTGCATGTTAAAATCCTACATTAATTGCTTCTCAAGGTCTGGGCGTAAGACAGGCGAGCAAGTTTTGTCGGTTCGACCAAACTTGGGTGCCTTGAGATTGTTATGAAAATACGTCGCGCACGTGCGTTGCAGGGCAACTATGTTCATATGGAGCACCGATAGGTTTTTCTTTGGTATGTTGCATGTTAGTAATTCCTTACAAGGAATTCTGATGATGCAACCATATAACGAATGATATTTCGTTTATTGGGAATTTTGATGACGCCTTGTGGTGGTGTAGTAAATGCATGAACGTGATTTCTTTTCCAGGAAGGTTCCACAGATGCCTTAACCTATAAAGGGACGATGTCTGCAGGTGATTTCAAGTAATACTTGGTGTTGAGGCTGTCATAGCGGGAAAGGTCAAAGGTGAAGCACCCTGGTGATTCTGAGTGAAATATAGTGGTAAGTAGTGGCGTTCACTGGTATTGCCACACTGCTTGTTTTTCAGGTTTACCGTTGCTTCTAAAAAAGGTTTTTGGTGCGCTTGAAGAGGTACGGGGCGGCGTTAGGTAGAACCGGCACACCCTCCCCAACCGTTTTTTCGTGAATTCGATTCCCCGACATCATAGATTCCTCCGAAATCAACGATCTTTACTCACAGATCTAGAATCTTGCAATCTATTTTTATTAATTTGCAAACAATGTTTGTCAAGCTCGAATCGTATATTGGCAATTCCCTAGTTCAGGAAAACGGTTGCTCCGAAAGTGAATTGACTACTGCCATCTAACTTATCCCCGTTTTGAGCTAACTGCTAAACGGTCAAATCCAATCGGGATGCGGGAATCTCTCTGGTGTTCTGTGGAAGCAAAGATTTTATGCGATTTTCATTTGCTACCGCGCCGGGTAAGGGCTGCAAATATGCCAAGAAATGCGACGTCGTTATAATCTAACAAACTTTTTTGTTATTGTTCGGTAAATTTGTAATTTATTGAGTTCAACGGCTATTTTGTTTATTTATTTATTTATGTATTTATGTATTTATTTATTTATATATTTATTTATTTATTTATTTATTTATTTATTTATTTATTTATTTATTTATATATTTTTTATTTATTTATTTATTTTATTTTATTAATTTTTTTTTAATGCCTTGATTTCGCTTGTGCTCTCAATAACTCAAGTATCGGTGCTGGTTTGATCTACCTTTCTTTTTCAGAGGATTTCGTTTGAATTGCTTTTCGAATACATCTTGGGATTGTGTCTAAAGAGGGAATGTCATGAATGACTAACGATCACGTCTATTTCCACCTATAAGAGGTAAGCAATTCCAATTGACTTAAGGAGTTAAGTATTAGGAACACTCAAAGAATCGATTGAGACTGCCAATATAACCCTATTACGACATAATATGCACAGAGACGAATATTCTTTTATCCCTTATAGGTGAAGACATTCTTTCATCCATAACAAAGAGCCCTATCCATACACCAGCTATATCTTTCCCACTGCACAAATCCATAATTAAATTTATTCTTCAAAAGCTACTCAAAATCGTTTGATTCGAGTATGAACTCTGTACTCAGTGATCGCTTCAAAGGAATCAGTAAATCCAGTTCAATTGTCTTCGAGCACAACCCATTTACAAGCAACTCAACCGAAAGCTAAAAGGATTCTGTGCGCCCGCCAGCCCCTCACCCAGTTGCCAATTGGTTTGTCCGACATAAATCTCCGGGAACGATTTCGGTGAATGATGCTATTGTTTTAAGCCCCTCGTTCCCCACTATAAAACATCGCCAAAATAAATCTTGTTCTCCCTTTTAAGTCGACAAAAGCAAAATGGAGCGCAAAGGATATTAAGAGCTATGAGTTTGACGAATCCCTTCTCGAAGACTGCTATTCAAGTCGCATCAGCAGGAGAATGGGGTGAAATAATTTACTCCCGAATATAAATTTCCAATTGGCTGCCTGATTGATTGACACATGGTTAGGTTTTCGAATCGACGCATGGTCGTAAAAAAGAAAACTACTACTTTTTATTCCTGTGCGTCAGAGGAAGGGCGGTGACTTCCTTCGTGTCATTGATATTATTCCCTGTCTGCTGTTTTGACTTCGATCTTTTGTTCTTTTTTTGCAATACTCTCGCGCTCACACAATGGCCAATTTGACAGATTTTGCTATAAAATACCGTTTGTGACTGTCAGGGCGTAGACTGTCAATGTTGACAGGTATTATTAAGTGATAAATGAGGAAATGACAACTTGATCGTGAAAAAGTCTGGATAGAGTTACAAGCTGACCAAATTCCCAAAAAAAAGGATGTGCTTAAGAGTTACGTCAACAAAATATTGTCATACTTATATGTTTGCAATAAGGTTAGTTGGTACTTACCCAGTGTTTTTTTATTTTATGCAGGCGTGGGATTAAAAAGTTTAAACAGAGTATAAAACAAAGAGAGGCATTATGACACAGTTTATAACTAATAAAAAGAGTTGTTTTTTCTTCGGTTCACAGTGGTCAGTATTAACTTGGCGATGTGTGATGTACAGAAGTAGAATGTGTTATGATTGTGATTTAATTTTACTCTGCATGGGAAGGTTTACTATTGACACTGTCAGGGTTGTGAGCACAAGCTTCTGCTATTATTTCATTATTATAGATATATACACTCTTTTTACGCAAACCATGTTCACAAAAGCGGTTTCATAAATGTGAACACACAGGATGGGAGAAGGTAAGTAGAGACAATGGCTAAGGATAACATATGTTATTCTCAATTTTTTTCCACTTCTTCTTCTTTCAGGAAAAATGAACCTAAAGCCTTGTGACAGCAGTCTGACACCCTGATATGTACCGCAACTACAACAATGGGAACTTTACCCGCTTTTGTTGTTCCTTTCTATACCTTTGTTGTAATTGTGATAAATGATTTCACTTTAGGAGGTAGTGAGGTAATATTTCATATTCATTATAAATAGAAAAAACTCAGAACCAATGTTTTTGTCGCACAAAAGGGGATTTTGGATCCTTAAATGTCAGAGCACAGTGCTTCCAGTGGGAAAGTGGATAAGTGAAGGAGGTATCGATGTAAATTAATTTTAAATACCTCGACATTACAACGACGAGGAAACACATGATCTAAAGAATGACTTTGTATGTTTATTTGTGCGCCTGAAGTTCACTTTCAACGTGAATTGATGCGCGTTCTCAGATTGACCGGTAACGCGGGAAAATGTCTGAAGAGGCAGAACACATTGATCAAATTCACTTCAGCAACGACCGTGATAATACCTATAGAAAAGAGACGGGCATGGTATGTTGCGCCTATGTTCTAACCACGGAATTGATCGACTTACGGCTGGGTTCCCAATAAGTTTCACTGCTCGTTTTTGCACTCTATCGAGTGTGGTGCAGTTTTGGATGCGCCTGACCAAATATGGAAGTTGAACTGCATTTTTGGACGAATATACGCCTTGTAAATAGTGGCCAGGTTGGATGGAGTGAAGTATTTTTTGCATCTCTCAAGGAACCCCATACATTTGGCCGCACTTTCCGCAGCTTCAAATATGTGGTCATTCCAGTTAAAAGTCGAGTTAATTCGAGTGCCGAGGATTGATAGCTCCTTGACTTTTTGATACATGTGCCATTCATCGACAGAATATTTACTTTGGAGTTCGCCTTTGACGGCAAGAGGCAGCACTGAGTTTTTAAGGCATTGGTATATATTGTTGAGGTCGGAATTCGGTGTATTAAGCATCCTGCTGATTGGTATATATGCTCAAAGAGCTTGGCCGGGAATGTTCGTATGAGTATGAGAAACTCAATGTACTATCATCAGCAAACGAGTGGATTGCGTTTTGGGTAATGGACAAGAGATCATTTATAAAGATGAGGAAGAGAGTGGGTGAGAGTACCGAACCTTGGGGAACACCTGCATTAATTTGATGAGAGGCAGATTTGAGACCATCAAGAACCACTTGGATTGAACGGCAAGAAAAATAGTCTCTTATTCATTGGATCAGGGAATTGTCCACTCCATTATTATTATTATTATTATTTACTGGCCTGTAGGAACCCGGAAGTTCATGACCTCACCGACTCGGCCCCGCCATTGTTCCCTGTCCTGTGCGCTCTCCTTCCACGTTCGATCATCCGATCCGATCTCCTCGAGGTCCAATCTAACATTATCCTCTCATCTTCGTCGCGGCCGTTGTCACGGACCGACATTGAGTCCAGGTCCCCCCAGAATCCGCTAATCCCCCTTCGATTCCCCTCTTTACCTGTAAAAGGAGAATAACGCGCCAAGTAGCTAATTTGCATAAACTACTTTATGCAAATTCTACTTGGCAGAGAAATAAATAAAAAACGACGTTGGCGTCAGATAATAAAAATAACGTCAACGGAAAACAAATATAAAATTCAATTCGACGTAAATCTCCGCACCTGCACGGATGCCATTACATACACGAAGAAAACTACAGCAACGAATTGAGATCAAGTTAAGACTTAAGCTTACAGTTCAATTGAACGAGAAGACTTAACAGGGGAGCAGCCATCATCGCCCCCTGCAACCAGTCGCAGCCAACAGCAACAACCGCACAGCGACCGTTCAACGGTCGCACACATTTATTCACAGTAAGTCCCCTTCTTACGTTAACATACATTAAAATCAACTATATTAAAATATGGAGAATTGTTGGCCCCGTATGTGAGGGAGGACGATTCCGGAGACGCTACAACCATGAGTTGTACGCAATCTACCTTGAAGCTCATATTGTAAGAAAAATCAAGCTCGGTAGACTCCGGTGGGCGGGACACCTAGCTCGAATGAGCGAAGAGGAGCCTGCCCGGAAAGTCCTTTGTGGCAGGATGTATGGAAGGAGACAGCGCGGTAGACCTTGTCTGCCCTGGAGGGATGGCGTAGACCAGGACGCCCAGAGCCTGGGAGTGCTAAACTGGATGACATCGGCTCGAAATCGGGACCGGTGGAGAGATTTGTTAAATAAGGCCAAGACCGTATCCCGGTTGTAGTGCCGATGATGATGATGATGATATTAAAATATAATTACCTATATTCAATTAATTGTTAAAGAACACATAACACCGTCCTATCGGTCTCTTCCCCGTTAGTTTACCGTCAAGAATTCTATGCATCTCTCACTATTGTAGGTTTGCGGTATAGCTCTTCCAATTCGTGGTTGTGGAGTTTCCTCCACTGTCCTGACTCCTCCGCCAAATATACCCCTTAAAACTTTATTCTCGAATACGCGGAATTTGTTCTCTTCCCGTTTTGTGAGAGCCCATGTTTCGCATCCGTATAGAGCAATCGGCATGATTATGGTTCTATAGACACGGAGCTTTATATTACGTGATAGCAGTTTGGATTTTAATAGTTTACTGCCTGCATCCCAACTAGCGTTGCCTGAGTGAAGTCTTTTGTTAATTTCGTTTGACGTTTCGTTTCTGGTCGTCAGTATCGTTCCCAGATATTTAAATTCTTTGATATTTTTAAATATCTTGCCCCTGACGTTTATATGTGTTCTCTGAGCCCCACCTGCTCTCGTCGTAATCATGTATTTCGTTTTGTCTTCGTTTATTTCTATGCCCACTTCTTCTGCTGCTTGCACGATGATTTCACAGTTTTTACTTATAGTTTCTAGATTATCGCCCAAAACGGCGATGTCACCCGTATACGCGAGCACTTGTGTGACCCCGTTCAGGGATGATCCGGCCGTGTTGTCGTCTTGCAACTTTCTGATAACATACTCGAGGACAAGGTTAAAAAGGCATGGTGAGAGGCCATCGCCCTGCATTAGTCCGTCCCGGATTTCAAATGGTTCTGAGAGGTGGTTTTCTATTCTAACTCGCCCTTTGTTTTCGTTCCTGCAGATTTGAATGAGCGCGGCATATTTTTTCGGAACCCCAGCTCAATCACAATATGGTAGAGTCTTTGTCTTGCGACTGAGTCGTAAGCTTTTTTGAAGTCCACGAACAGTTGGTGAACCGTCTCTCCGTATTCTCACTTCTTTCCCAGCAGTTGCCCTATTGTGAACATCTGGTCGCTTGTTGACCGGTTCCTACGGAATCCGCATTGGTAGTCTCCCAATATTTCTTCTGCGTACGGTGTAATTCTTGCCAGTATGACATTTGTTAAAATTTTTTATGTGATTGGGAGCAATGATATTGCTCTGTAATTTTTGCCGTCAGATCTGTCGCCTTTTTTGAAAATGGGGATGACTATTGAGTTTTCCCATTCTTCCGGAATGACTTCCTTGTCCCATATTATTTTAACCAGTTGGTGGATCTATAGCGTTTGAAATAATAGTGAAGAAGATCGTGTGATTCGAACTGACGCTATGACAGCTCGAATCACGAAAAATTTTTTTACCTAAGCGTTACACATCAGGCTACTGACCGTGTTTAGAATTTGATTTCCAAACTCGACTATACTCCACTGATGTGAATTATTTTTTGTTATCGCCTGGTATACGGTTCTGATGTATTTGTCTTATTCGATTTTTTTCGTTCGGTGTTCTTCACTATTTTACTTGTGAATTGTGTGTATCTGTTAGAATCGCTACACCACTCCCGCCGCAGTAACTTCGTTACGATCAGATTCGTATGCGGACGACGGACGAAGGAGAGAAACGAGAAAACGCCCGAGGCTGTGCTCTATGCGGAAGTCGTGACCGTCTGGGAAGTTCTGCTTTACTATGGGAAGTGTATGCTGTGTGTACAGATCACGTCGTAGTCACCAATTATAGCGTTTGAAATAATAGTGAAGAAGATCGTGTGATTCGAACTGACGCTATGACAGCTCGAATCACGAAAAAAAATTTTACCTAAGCGTTACACATCAGGCTACTGACCGTGTTTAGAATTTGACTTCCAAACTTGACTATACTCCACTGATGTGAATTATTTTTTGTTATCGCCTGGTATACGGTTCTGATGTATTTTTCTAGTTCGATTTTTCGTTCGGTGTTCTTCACTATTTTTGCTTGTGAATTGTGTGTGTATCTGTTAGAATCACTACAGATCTTTCGAGCGGTTGCCCCTCCTCCGTGCTTCACAAGCTCTGCCGGTATGCAAGCGATTCCGGGGGCCTTGTTGTTTTTCAGTCAATTTATCGCGTCTACAACTTCGTCGAAAGAGGGCTCTGGGATCTAGGGCTCGGCTCTATGTACGTCTGGTGCGTTTATTTGTGGTTGATGGGTGCACACATTGAGCAGGTTTTCAAAGTACTGCTTCCATCTTGTCACGATATTTTTTGTTTATGTCACCAGACAGCCGTTTGTGTCTCGGATTATTTTGGCTCTCCCTCGGTAGCAATTTCTAATTGAATTTATGCCGACATACATACCTCTGCCGCTCTTTGCTCTGGCATTTTCTATGATTTTTTCGATCCGAGTCTTCTCTCATTCACGTTTTTTGCGTTTGAAAAGTCGAGTTGTTTCGTTGCGAATTGTCGGGTATCTTACTGCGTTGACTTCATTATATGCTTCTAAGTGGATCATTCTGAGGCGTTTACGTTCTTCGATCTTTGCCCTGCACTCATCGTTAAACCAAGGTTTGGACTTAGTTGTTTTCTTAAATCCTAATACCTCTTGGGCTGTTTGTTCGATTGTGTCTCTGATCGATGCCCATTTAGTGTCCACACTATTGGCTTCCTCTTCCTCACTATTGTCATTCTCTAGGATGCTAAATCTATTCGTTAGCTCGACTTGATATTCCGCCCTTTTAGGTAGGTCTTTTAGTTTATTAATCTTGAACTTTTTGCTCGTCTCCCGTGACTGTCCATGTGGGATTGCTGCAAGCCGACTTCTAATTTTGCCCATCACTAGAAGGTGATCGGAGCCGCAACTGCTCCTCTATATGATCTTACGTCAAGGATATTCGAGTGGTGGCTTTTGTCTATGAGGAAGTGGTCTATTTGGTTACGCGTTACGCCGTCGGGTGATATCCATGTTGCTTTATGGATTTGCTTGTGCTTGAACATCGTGCTTTTCACTACCAGATCTTTTGACGCTGCGAACGTGATAATTCGAATACCATTATCATTTGAAACGTCATGTAGGGTTTCTTTACCTATTGTTGGTTGGAAGATATCTTCCTTTCCAATTTTCGCATTGAGGTCTTCCTCTAGGGTCTCGTAGAATGTGCCCTTCGTTTCTTCGCCGGTAGATTCTGTTGGGGCGTGTACGTTTATAAGTACATAATTGTACCATGGGCCCTGTATTTTTAGAACCGACCGGTGCTTTTTTGATGATTTTTTGTCTTATGGTAGTGTCGGCTCATCACACCTACGCCTACCGGGTTTTTCGTGGGATTGTTTTTTGTATATTGGTTATTCATTTTTGATCCCACGAGACTTGGGGTTTCAAATAGTCTGCCACATCAGAGCCCCGTTTTGATGTGGTAAGGTCTGCTTACTGCTCTGATTCGACCCGGTGTCAGAGAGGCGCCGTTATAATACAGCCGGTATACCCCTGGCTGCAAACCATCCAATGGGCACGGTGACGCGTAACACCCTGGATTAGGGGTGGTAGATCTTTGTGTGTTACTCCTCGCTAGCCTGTCTGACATGGGTGACCCAACTGGAAGCATATGCTTCCGTCAGCATAGCCTGAGTGATTCATTGTACTTTAAGCCCCCGCACCACGTCAAGGTTTCTACCAAGCGGGGGAATTGTCCATTCCATATGAATGTAATTTTGACAAAAGGCCTGGATGCCAAACTCTGCCGAAGGCATTCGAGATATCCAGTGCAACAATCTTCCATTCTCCGAAGTAGTGGATGGAATGGCTCCACTTTTCGATAAGGTACGCCATCAAATCTCGTGTGGACCTGTTGCTACGAAAGCCATATTGGCGGTCATTGAGGAAGTCATTTGATTCCAGATATTTCGAAAGTTGACGGTTAATCAGTGATTCCATTACCTTCGAGAGAATAGAAGTTAGTGCTATGGGTCGATAAGAAGAGAGGGATGATTTGTCACCCTTTTTGGGAATTGGCTGAATGTTCGCTCTCTTCCATCTATTTGGGAAACGGCTAGTAGAATCAGACAAATGAAAGAGTTTCCCCAGTGATTTAGCGAGTAAAGAGGAACATGTCTTCAAGAGTATTGGGGGAATGCCATCCGGACCAGCGGATTTGTGTGCGTTTGGCTCTTTGAGTGCGCGGGCAACAGTACGCGTTCGGAAGTGAATCTGGCTCATGGTGTGCTGCTTATGCTCAAGTTGAGCCGGAACTGATGTGGTATCAGGCAGCGTTCAGTTGGCTGCAAAATGTGCAGCAAGTAGATTCGATTTCTCTATTGCAGTGATGACTGGTTTCTCATCGACTATAAGCGATGGAATGGGTGAAGAGACTGAGTTTTGAATGTTTTTCACGAATGAAGAAGTTTCTACTACCTGTGAAAGGGCGTAGTATTTTTTGTTTCACTCTCTGGTCATGCGAGTACTTGGCGCGTTGAATATACGCATTGCAGGAATTTCTAGCTGTCTTAAATCTTTTCCGGTTTTCCTCAGTATTGTTTGATTTATACAACCGGTAGCTCAACTCTTTAGCCATAATGACTTCTCTACACCCGGAATCGAACCACATATTTCTCTTGGGTTTGATCCCCTTTACTTTGTATGGAATAAAGGTCCTCATGCCAAATAGAATTGTGTCTGTCAATGTGTCCGCGATAAAGTCAGCATCGTTATTGAGGAAGAACAACGACCAATTGGACCTCTCAAAAAGGTCGTTCAGACCTTCCCAGTTGGCAGTGCCCAAGGGCGAAGAAACTTCAATTGTGTATTTGTTCGAGTGGGAGGTGAGAAACAGAACTAGTGTATAGGCGAAATGACCATATATGTCTGGTACCCGTGTTAGCTCATTGACGAAATGGGTTAAAATATTTGAATCAGCAAAGAGCTGGACATACTGACCTTTCAGATGTTGTGTGTCCGTACTGACAAAGCCACTGAAAATTATGCATATTAAAATCACCCACAATAACGATTTCAGTGTGGGGATATAGGGTCAAGATCCTATCGATAGAATAAGACAGAGCATCAAATTCGTTGAAGGATGCGTTTCTATCCAAGTTTGGGCTTCTGTAAAGAAAGCAGTGATGTTGTTAAATATATAATAACAATTGCTTATAATTTGTTTGTATCACAAAACTTACCCCGTTTTGTGTTGAGCGTTGGTTGATTGTGGGGATATTCCTTTTTCCGTCAATGGCTGGACTTAAATCTGCTTGCTGCTTGATGTTGCATCCATACGGCGAATTTGCACTCACTCAATGATAAGGAAGTCTTTATCCACACGATTTATTAATATTCGTAAAAGAACACCACCGATTCTTTCTCGAACAAATTCTAATTTTAACTGTCTTTCCTTTCGGTTTATTAATATGCGTAAAAGAGCACCAGCGATTCTTTATCGGCTGACCAACACAACACGAAAACTCGAACAAATTCTAACTTTGACTATTTTATTTCTTTTTACCTTTTATGTTAATTTTACACTAACAAATTTACAATAATTCTAAAACGGGATTAATGCCCACACGCGACCGTCCGCTTTCGCTACTAGATTTACAAGAAGGTCATTCTCGTGTCTTTCGACACATATCCTTTTTCGTTCCGCTTCCACGATAGTTATTTCTGGGAAGCGGAATTGGCTAATAGGGGGAGAATATGGCTAATAAAAAGAATATGACTATTGCAATGTGAGTGGGGTTTTAAATGGGTGTTTTACTTTTATTTAAATTATCTACTATTGTATTTGGGGATATTCTATTGTAAAGAGAAATTAGTGATTTGGAGGGAAGGGAAGGATATGTATGTGAAGACACGAAATGTTAATTATTCAAAGTGATAATTAATTGAACTTTAATTATATAACATTCCTCCCCCCTTACAAAAATGGACTTTCATTCTTGGAAGAGGAATGAAACTTCCTTTCGACAGCATATCGGTGCGCGAGTTTACTAGCTAGTTTAAAATTTTTATTTTAAAATGGTACTTAAATATATTATTTACAATTTTCATTTTTATTATCGAGTTTACTAGCTAGTTTAAAAAGTTTTAAATGTATTATTTTTAAAATGGTACTTAAATATGTTATTTACAATTTTCATATTTGTTTAATACTTTATTTAATGGTTTTGTATTTAGTCTAATACTTATTTTTAATACTACAAAAATAGTTTTTTATTAGTGTTGGGGTATCATCAGTAAAAGCTGTAAAAGGGCTGGCTTACCTCCTTTGGTGTATGTTTTTTGATGGTTCCTATAGACGTTCCTGCTGGGGGCCGTTTTCTGCTGGAGTGGGCGGCGCAAGAAATGTGTCCTCGCAACTTCCTCCTGTGGCGTGGGAGCTTATGGACGGTACACTCGGCTGTTGCGGGCTCCTTGACAGCGAGGGTGGTCTTTTGATGTTGTTGAATAGGTCCTCTTTGATTTTTGTTAATTAAACTGTCAACTCTTTGTCTTTTCAATTTCGGTTTTAAATTTTAATTGAGTGTACATTGTGGAATTTAATTTTTCATACGGCCAGCGGTTCGGCCTCTGGAGATATACTAATTGTGGTCGGTCATGGGTTCGACCTCTGAAGCTTGACTGATGGCGAAATCGGAAATTACCGCCCTTTTATTGTTTTTTCTGTTGACTTTTGTCAACTATTTTAGTGTCAAAATTCCAGGAAGCACATACAAGACTTCGTGTGCTTCAATTGGAATTTTGTTCTAGGAATTGTTTGAGGATTTGGTTGGATAGGTTCTGGGAAGGGGAATCATGAAATGCGTTTTGAATTAAGCATTTCATGATGTCAGGATTTTGGGAATTGAGTCAATGTACGACGAATTAACTTTTGGTTTAATTCGTCGTTCATGTGACTCTGTGGGGTTTAGGTTTAAGGGGTGTAGGTAGCGGAACGCCAACCCAATCCGGCTGCTGTCTGAATATATTCACCGCAGAAGAAATACTCTGGGTTACTCTGGTAATACTAAAAAAGATTCTTTATTTTCAATTGTTAAAACTAAACTGATGTTTAGAAATCTGACTCCAAGGTTAGCTTATCTCTTTACGCTACAAGTTAATTAGTT
This sequence comes from Microdon myrmicae, assembly GCA_963931805.1. Classification (NCBI taxonomy): domain Eukaryota; kingdom Metazoa; phylum Arthropoda; class Insecta; order Diptera; family Syrphidae; genus Microdon; species Microdon myrmicae. The sequence goes on from OZ007497.1 coordinate 19,068,903, forward strand.
ACTATAAGTAATGTTGGTGATTAAATAACTGAACAGTTCATATTTAACTTAAAACAGCGCACTATAGTTATTATAATTAATATTAGTATTGAATAATGGAATAGTTCACATTTAACTTAATACAGCGCACTATAGTTATTGTAATTAATATTAGTATTAGATAATGGAATAGTTCACATTTAACTTAAAACTGCGCACTTTAGTTATTGTAATTAATATTAGTATAGAATAATCGAATAGTTCACATTTAACTTAATACAGCGCACTATAGTTATCGTAATTAATATTAGTATTGAATGATGGAATAGTTCACATTCAACTTAATACAGCGCACTATAGTTATTGTAATTAATATTAGTATTGAATAATGGAATAGTTCACATTTAACTTAATAAACAACTTGTTGGGTCTGCGCACTCTTTGCTATCTCTTGGGACATCCCATGAGAGATTTTAGTAATTCCGTCTAAGGCTCAACTCTTCCTCACAGTATCCACGACGCGATTGCGTATCGCCATCGAAGCGACTTTTTTTTTTTTTTACATTTCTGTATTTATTGACCATAAATGATTTGTTACAATAAGTAATACAGATAACTTATAATTATCTTAGCTTTAATCGTTTACACATACTTGCTAGTACATTTTTCAAACATTATTATAAAGTTATATATTTCATGGGTGGACAAGATAGGAGTAGGTGGGGCTTCCTGGAAAAGGTCAGAAAACCAGGATATAATTATTTACTTAACCTGTAACTAATTTGCTTAACTTAACTTAACTTAGCTTAGCCTAGCTTATCTAATTATTAAATCTATTATTATTACAATAAGTTAGAGTAGGGTGGGGCGGGAGGTATAGTGGTTGATGGGTGGAATTTGGGTTAGGGTGGGTACTATGAGTCGGGGATATGGGTTGGGGGAACACTTTCCGATTGGTCGTTGAAACGCAAGATATTAGAGAAGGGTTGTGTATTACAATATTTAAACTGGTGAGGTGAGAGTTCAGTATTGTGGTATACGATCTCATTGGAGTTGTTGACCAACCTGCCAGAGGTGAAGAGGGTTCTGGTGTGGAGACAGTTCGGGTAGGCAGTTCGGTTGTCTGACGGAGTCGATGTGAGCGCATTTATTATCGGATTGGGATTATTGGGAAGATTTTCGATAAATTTGATGGACAGCTCGAGGAAGTGTCGATCTATACGTTCAATATTAGCGGCATAGTAGAGCGAACTACTGTTGTAATATTTGTGGGAGTTAGGATGTCGGTTGAGGCCAGTGATAAGTCTGAAGCATTTCCTTTCGAAAATGCGTAGCTTCTCCATTTGGGCGGGTGTGATATGGTACCATATCGGGCATGCATATGTGAGAGTGGGTCTGATTATTTGTTTGTAGATAAGTGATTTGACTTTGGGAGAGAGACCATTCGGTTTGTACATGACTTTTCTGCAGAGGTTCAGTTGGGTTGTGGCTTTACGAATCGTATTTTTAATGTGGGCGGAGAATGACAGATTGTTGGTAAAGGTTATACCTAGATACTTTAAGGTTTTGGAGGGTTTAATTATATTGTTATTTATTTTAATTCTGATTTTATTATGGCAGCGAATAGTGTTGTTTGTACAACTCGCGTTTCTGCCTTTAAAAACTATGAGCTGAGTTTTGGTTGGATTTAGTTGAATTCTCCACTTGGTAAAGTAGGCTGACAGGATTGGGAGATATCTGTTAATACAGTTTCTTGCCTCCTTGACAAGCTTGTTGCTTGAATAAATTAAGGTGTCGTCGGCATAGTTGAGCATTGTTGTATTGAGTAACAGTGGCTGCGGTGCGTCTGATGTATAAAGAAGGTATAGTAGTGGGCCGAGGATGGATCCTTGAGGAACTCCTGCGGTTATGCTATAAGGTGTCGAGAGAGTTGAGTTTATTTTCACCATGAACTTTCTATCAGAGAGGTAAGAAGCGAGAAGTTTTGTGGAGTGGACGTTTAATCCATACATTGAATGAAGTTTGTATAACAGTCCTGCGATCCAGACACAGTCGAATGCTTTAGCTATGTCTAGGGAGACACATACCGTTGGGGATTGGTTTTGGAGGTGGGTCGTCACATCATGTGTCAGTTTTAAGAGAGCATGACAAGTGGAGTGTTGTGAGCGGAAGCCAAATTGAGAGTTCTGAATGAGGGAGTTATCCCTGGCAAATGAGAGAAGATTTTTGTAGATTTTACATTCAAGAATCTTGCTAAGCGAGTTTAGCTGCGATATCGGACGGAAGTTATCCGGGTACTTGGAGGGCCCAGATTTGCTAATAGGGACGATCACCGCTGTTTTCCAACTTTTAGGGAAATGAGAAGCGTTTATTATGTGGTTGAGAAGAACGAGAATCGGGAGCAAGTTGCCTGGGTGGAGTCTTTTGAATAGGAGGTTAGGGATTCCATCTAGGCCAGTCGATTTTTTATTGTTACGTGAAGTAATGACTTCGGATAGTTCTTCAAGGCTTAGGAATGTGTCGATTCCTACGGGGTGTGATGCTTTATTGCTTTCGGTGAATTCAGTAATAAATGGTGTGAGGGATGGCTCCAGTGAGCGTGGAATGTAATCGTTCACGGTATCGTGGAAATTTGTTACTGGGAGGGTATCGTTTTGCTTATGGACTTTGCAGAAATGTTCAGCGAGACAGTTTGCTATATCAGTGTCCGACTGGACGATGTTATTATTAGTTGGGTGAATAAGATAATCTGTTCGAGGCTTGAGTTTGCGACCCGTTAGTCTGTTTATGTTTTTAAATAGATCGCGATTTGGTTTGATACTGTTTAAGGTGGATGTGTAGGTCTGATTAGTGAAAACTTTTAGTTGTCCATTTATCAGGGAGGTCAGTAGCTGGATCTGTTGTTTAATAAAAGGTGAGTAGCTAGTGTGCAATTTTCGTCGGAGTTGTTTTTTTATACGTAATAATTTTGTGAGTAGGTTGGGTAGGGGTTTTCCTAAGTGATTATGAGGAACGATAGTGGGAGTATGGCTGAAGAGAGCATTTCCCAGTATTTGCTCTATTTGGGCCGCTGCTTGGTCAATTTGTGTAGGGGGCAGGTTAGAAGATTCCGGTAAAGAAAATTTTGAAAAGCTAGCAGCAATATCCTTATTGACTTTTTTCCAGTTTGTTTTGGTGAAATTTGGAATAGGATTCAGAGTGTAGATCGAAGCGACAGAATACCGAAAATCTATCTATCGCCTCGATGACCATATTTGGTCATTTTTTCCCTATCATAGAAGGGTTGAACACATACCATGATCCCCTGTTGGTGCTCATCGCTTGTGTCGCCCCGCATGCGAACCATAGACATTGAATAAACATAAAAATAACACATTCGCAGCTGGGGCGAGTTGTTCTGAAAAGGTCATTGTATTTGCACGATCAGCGCCTACATGTAACATGATTGCTGATCGTGCGCATGTTGGATGTTGGCATTAATGAGGTCGAACCGGCGTACGTGTATTTACACTGGCGAGTTCTCTATTGCCTTTTTACTGCCAGATGCGAGTTCCCCTGTGTGTGGCTCGGGTTAGCGACCGACGTGGGCATTTCGTGAAAGAATCAAGAGAAATATAAACACCTCTTGTTGCGCTGTCGCCGCTTCTTAGGAGCATTTCGTTGGTAGGAAGTAATGCAATGTTGGTTGCTAGATGTGCGACAAATTTGCCCTTCCTATGGACATGCTTGTGTTGCTGATGGTGTTTTATTTCAGCGCAGTTAAGCATTGCAGCCGGTGGTTAGTCGTATGGGAAGGTAAGTCATACTTTTCAGGGTTTTAAAGCCCATGTTATGCTTTTCGTATCAGCATACATTGCGCTTTAAAGGTTTTGGTGGTTGTTGGAAATGCCAAAGCAGGTCAGTACGCGCTTTATTGGAACAGGACGCTTATAAAAAGGGGGTTACCTGGTGGTAGATAAGCAGGTAAGTAGTGGCGTTCGCAAGAAGCGTGCCGTATGTCAGCTCGGCAGCGGAGGCGCCTAGGTCCCCCTTCAAGCTGGTCCTCAAGCCAAGTAGGACAGTGGGCAGGGCGTCAAACCACTGTGTGTCGTTATGACACATTAAGGAGGCCTTCAATGATCTATGCCAACGTTCTATCATTCCGTTGGCAGCAGGGTGATATGCTGTCGCACTGTATTAATTGGAAGTATTGGGGATTTGGATGGGATTATTTGATAATATTGGAGATTTGGATAGGAGTAGCGATTTGGGATCAATAGTTGGAATAGTTACAATTTTGTTTGTTATTTATAAATTGTCTTCCTCATTGAGGGTTAATGTCTGTTTTGTTTAATTTATATGTGCTTTTTTGTGTTTCGTTACATTTGTTTTAATATGCTTTTTGTGTATTACATTTATTAGTTTTTATTTTTTGATAATTTTTGTGTCGTCTGTTATTTCTGTCCATATTCTGTATTTAGGAATGTTTTTAAGTGATGGACTGTGATACACCCTGGGGATAGCATATGTCTAGGGTTAGTAGTGGAAGGGGATTATTGGGGGTATTGGGAATTAGAAATAGGGTTTTAATCTATTATTGTGGATCACCACGGATCTTATGCCTATTTTGATGACCGTATTGTTTGCCTTAGTTATTCCTGTGATGAGGAAAGGGCCCTTCCAGATGGGTGTTTCTTTGCCCTTGCGGTTTTTCTATTTCATCAACACTCTGTTTCCCACTTGAAACGATTGTAGTTTCGTTTCAATTCCTGGGCATGCGGTTGCCTTTAAAGAACGGCATTCCTCGCATTGTCGTATTTTATTATACGACTTGGTGATGCTCAGATGTCCACCGGAAGGGGAATTATGATAAACCCTGAGTATCTCCGCGATCTCATTGAGGTTTATTATTTTTTCAGGCGTTGTGGGCATTTGCAATGGGTTTTTATTTTGAGAGGAGCTGGGACACGGCTTTGTTAAATTTGTTGATGAAGTGTTTTTTATTTGATTAATACCCTTGATATTATCACTTGGCTCCTTGGGGTTCCTTTTTAACCTGAGGATTTTGCGCTTACCTTGGGCTTGCTCCTGTTTCCCTTTGGCGTATTTATTTTCAGGTGCTTTTTTCTCGGCGTGTGAGAACTTTATTGGCACACTAAATACTTTGGGGTTTCTTTTCGTGCGAGGAAATGTGACGCAATTCCTTGACAGGAAGTCATTTCCCAATAGACCGTCTTCTGGAAGATCGGGCATATTGCTCACTACTTGGAACGTGCAAGGGAGTTTGGGCTTACCTTTTAACTGAAAGTTGACCTTGCAGGTTCCCAAGATTCTAATGCTTCCGAATGACGTCTCTAAGGTACAAGCTTCTTGCCGATTTATTTTGCAGTCTATTTTGCTAAGGCAGTTTTGGCTGATCAGACTTATTTCAGTGTCCACTACTAGTGTTATGTTCTTGTTAACACCTACATATATAGGTAGTTTGACAGTTGGGGCGCTGGTTATCGGCGCGCGTGGGGTCCTGATGTGGTAGCTCCTTTTTGCCACCGAGGGTTTTGACCTTCTTTGTTTGGAAGTAGAGGAGTTCTTTGCGGGTTGACATTGGATTTGCGACTCCCATTTCAGTTTTTACTGGCAGGATTCTAGGTTGTGTCCTTGTTGGCCACAGAAGTCGCAAGTCTGTCTTACGTGCAAAACTCTTTTTACATCCCTTAATGGCCGGCAATCGCGGATATCGTGATTTAATTGCTGGCAGTGTGTGCAAAAGGGTGTGTTCTCCCTTTTCACACAATCCTCATAGGCATGGCCCCTTTTATTGCAGTAACTGCAGGTTATCCTGCTGAGAGGGTCTGCATGTGGCGGGAGTATGCTGAGGGGTTCTGCTTCCATTATTCCTTCGGTTCCCCTGTATGGTTGGTCAGCTGGTGGCAATTGCGCCTCTAGTTGCGGAATCCCCTGTTTTATAGGTTGCCTGTATGAGAACTCTTCTATTGTTGGAGTATTGGGCATTATTTGTGCCATAGGCTGATCCATTTGGGTACCTAAAATTGCTTTGTACGTTTCTGGGGGTGCTATAGGTGTATAAGGTGAAGGGGAGTTAAGTGGAATCTGTGGAGAAGTTAACGGCAGCTGAGGTTGTTGGATTTGTTCCAATTCCAAGGTTCTTTCCATTAGGAAATCCAGCGTTGCATCTCCTATTAATACTAAAAATTGTCGATGGTATGGATTTATTAATCCCTTCATGTAGATGCTTTTTGCAAAGTCATCTAATTGTGCCTTTACCGCCTCGGACAGTATGGGACCGTATTTTAACTCCGCGGCTTTCCTACATTCCCTTAATGACTTCTTCAGTCGTAACTGAAATAGGATGATAGCTTCTGCCGGGTTTTGTCGAATAGCTAAAAGCTTATTTACCAGGTCTTGGTAATTTTCCACCGGCAAATAAACTTTCCTTAGCAAATCCTCGGCTTCCTGAAAAGTTGCGAACGGAGTGGACGCGAATAGGGCAGAAGCGTTTCCCCTCAGTCTAGTAGGGAATATTTGTAGAAAAGCCCCGTGTTCTTCGGTCCTGAGGCAGTTTATGACCCTCTTACAACAATCCAAAAATGTTTATAATTCTATACCTATGTGGGGATTTGGTTCCCCGAAGACGATGGGAATTAGCTGTGCTGACAGTTTCGCGATCTTTGTGTAATTCACGGCCATATTTTAGGGTAAACGGATTTGATTTAAGTTAAAAATGAAAAATGAGATAATAGTCTACAGATCCAGAAGTTAGGTTAGTACAGTTGCAAAAGGAAAGGGGGATAACAAGGGAATGTTTTTGGAACGAGGACAAGCACTACTCCAAAGGTGTTTTACCATAAATATGTTAAAGTGGGGGTATTTTCCAAAGATTGACGATCACACAATATGAACAAATATAGGGAGGACAGAGTTTTCCGAATAGGGCAGATTTGTTTAGGTTTTAAATAATATTTTTGGGACGAACTTAGATTATGGGTTATGTTTTGGTGTTTAACTAAAGAATTCATTCAAATAATATCTTAACTAGATTATTAAAATAAAAAAACAAAAAATGCTTACGCATTTTAGCTGCTCTCTGTTGTTCTGCTTCTGCTGCCGCTGTAGTCCATTGGCTGTTCAGTTGGAACTGCTGTTTTGTTGGCGTTGTTGTTTTTTTTTTTTTGGAACAGTTTCTTCTTGGTTCTTTCCTTTATTTGTTTTTTGGGTCTCTGATTGTATTCCTTCGGCTTGCGTTTCTTCTCGGTTATTCTTCTTATTCCGCAATTTCTTCTTTAGCTTTCTGGATCGTGTGGTGATATGGAACCTCTCTTGTCAGCCAGTCCTCTTTGATACAATTTTTTTTTTGTGTTTTTTTTTGTTTTGTTTAATTTCCAGGTTAACTTAGGTTCAATCCCGTGTAGTTTTATTGGTGATTTCTTATTCCTCAAATTTAGTCCTTGGATTGATGTTTTTGACGGTGGTCGTTTCTGTTATTTTTTTCTTGCTTACTGATGATTGTCCAACGATTTAGTAGATTCGTAGGATTGAGGATTTATTGGCTCTTATTAGAACCGTCCGTTCTATGGCCTTACCTAAATCCTACCGGCTGCGGCATTTTGTTGGGGTATCATCAGTAAAACTGTAAAAGGGGTGGCTTACCTTCTTTGGTGGATATTTAGATCGTCCCTGTAGACGTTCCTGCTGGGGGCCGTTTTCTGCTGGAGTCGGCGGCGCAAGAAATGTGTCCTCGCAACTTCCTCCTGTGGCGTGGGAGCTTATGGATGGGACACTCGGCTGTTGCGAGCTCCTTGACAGCGAGGGTGGTATTTTGATGTTGTTGAATAGGTCCTCTTTGATTTTCGTTAATTAAACTGTCAACTCTTTGTTCTCTTTTTTCAATTTCGGTTTTATTGGTTAAGCTTTAAATTTTAATTGTGTGTACATTGTTGGATTTGATGGCGAAATCGGAAATTACCGCCCTTTTATTGTTTTTTCCGTTGACTTTTGTCAACTATTTTAGTGTCAAAATTCCAGGAAGCACACACAAGACTTCGTGTGCTTCAATTGGAATTTTGTTCTAGGAATTGTTTGAGGATTTGGTTGGATAGGTTCTGGGAAGGGGAATCATGAAATGCGTTTTGAATTAAGCATTTCATGATATCAGGATTTTGGGAATTGAGTCAATGTAACGAATTGACAGCACTGTCAATCTCAGGTTTCATCCTCTATTCGAAATAAGGCTTCAACCTGTTATTGTGCACCACAGACCCTGGAGTGTCCCGTACATCTACTACCTTGTTGCTAACGGTAGGAAGTTTGAACGGCCCACACGATTCGGTAAAAACCTCCTTCACTATAGTGAGAACGTTTCCTTTCACCGTATGCCACTTGTAACTCGAGTAGGCATTAGGTGTGTCTTTGCTTATTACGTCTAAATATTGCCCACCATCAAGTGGTTCACTGCTCGCATCCGTGGCTAGAGTAAAAAAGATTGGTATTATTGGGATTCGCCCATTTTGGCGGCAAAACCAAGATCTACTTATTTTTTTTGTTTTTGTTTTTTTTTTTTTAAATGTGTGTTGACATTTGTCTGACCACGTTAATTTGTTACTGATATTATGCGAGCTAGCACTTGTGCGTTGGCCAGTAGTCGTCTTTAAGATGCATAAATTCATCTGAAGACTTACCATTCGAGACCAAGAGTTTAATTTGTTTACTTTATTGGAGGTGTTTCCCCCGAAGATTGGTTCTCGGATACGGGATGATTTGATTATTTATGAAAAGTGGGTCCCGTTGACGTATATACTCGCTTACCGGTTTGTATATCGGCTTGCCAGCAATATTTCCACCTCCAAAGGGTTTATTGGTAGGCGTTCTACCGAAACTTCCCCTTCCTTGCCACCTTTTGGCTTTTGGGTTTTTGCCTGCTTGTTGGGGTAACTAGCGCCTGACAGGTTTTCGCAGCCATGTTAATTTTACACTAACAAATTTACAATAATTCTAAAACGGGATTAATGCCCACTCGCGACCGCCCGCTTTCGCTACTAGATTTACAAGAAGGTCAATCTTTCGACACATATCCTTTTTCGGTCCGCTTCCACGATAGTTATTTGTGGGAAGGGGAATTGGCTAATAGGGAGACTATGGCTAATAAAAAGAATATGATTATTGAAATGTGAGTGGGGTTTTAAATGGGTGTTTTACTTTTATTTAAATTATCTACTATTGTATTTGAGGATATTATTATCTTCTAAAGGGAAATTAGTGATTTGGGGGGAAGGGAAGGATATGTATGTGAAGACACGAAATGTTAATTATTCAAAGTGATAATTAATTGAACTTTAATTATATAACAATGTATGATATGCTTACGAACATGAAGTTTTAGCCAAGAGAAATTAAATTCTGGGTTGGAACAGAGCCCATATTGTGACAGGAGCTGATAAGCAATATCACTTCGTCTATCTGTGGCTAGACCACGATGTGGAAATAACAGTGGCACTAAGTTATATCCACGTAGATTTAAATCGGAAATATCTGTATTAGTAATTATCTGGGTTTCGCTAAGTGCAAGGATAGTTGGTTTCTGATTAGAAACATGGGCAGACACAGAAGAGAAATTGCATCTCAAGCCGCGAATGTTACACAAATCAACGCGAAACTCTCGTTCCATTGAAATGGCCTTAGACAGACCAACACCGCCTCGGCAAAGGATGCCGGGACCAGCAATAGTTAGGCGAAAGCAACCACTACAGGTGGGTGTGGGTTCTCTATACTACATAGAGAACCAACCCACAATTCCAACTTAATTTCGACCGCCTACAGCGCGTCACATTATCCCCTATCCCACCGTTCAGCTATTTTACCTGTGAAAGAAAGCATAGCTGAATTCATTATTCTATGCAGATAATGCAGAATTGAATTCAGATATCTTTTTGCCACACGGCAACTCCAGTTTTGCTAGCCCATGAGATTTCCATCGGAAATCACATCATGTCAGTTAGCAACAACAAGTCGAACCAGACGACACTGTTGCATACTCATGCAACCGCTGGGGAATTTATCGAAATATCGTCACTTCGGCTTTTCCGTAGATCATCCATTGGCTTGGGATCAATGATCTCTTTCCGCAGGTGAATAGCACCTGCTAAATTTTCCTCCCCTTCACAGTTCTGTCTTCCTACAGTTCAATGTACTTTGAGATCACCATATTGACTGAATTAGGTCAATGGGTTACCCTCAAAGTGGCATTGATTCATGCACACACAACCAAACCCACCCCGAGATCATAGTACATCGTGTGTATGTTCTCTCATTCCCCCATGTTCCTCGACTATCAAATTAACCGATGTATTCACCACACATCGACGGGCGTGGCGATGAGAGAGCAGAAGTATGATCTCTATTGGTTGTCCGGTGCAAAAAAATTAAATTACCCATCTTCATACCCTTTTCCATCAGTCACTATTGAATCATCACAGCGCCAGGTCACGCCGCCGCATAAGGCAATCTTCGTCCCTCGCGTGTCAGTCGTTACACAGTCACAGCCGCGGTTGGTCACGCCGCCGCTCTGAATAATTTTATTTCGTGTGGGTTTAACCAGAGTCTTTACTCAATCACCATCGCGGGTGCACACGCTCGAGCCATAAGTTGTGAAGAAAATCTGATTTACAATTAAAACATTACTTACGAATGGAGACGTACCGTGAAATCAATCGTGAGCTAATACTTAATAATCAAGAACTTCGTAGTGCACTAGCTAAATCGAAACGTGAAATTTGCTATTTAAATTCGTTGGATATACAGCAACGAGAAAAATATTCTCGGCTGAAGGATCGGTGTGTTGCTGAACTACAGAAAGTTACCAGTGTATAATTAGAGATAAACATAGGCTAAACCAAATTAAATTAATTCAAAACAATAAAAAAAAAACAAATTATTCAATTAAACAACCAACACAGTGCGTTTGTATTTCTCTTGGATACTTGTGTAAAGTTGACTATTCGTCGAAACATCGTTGGGGATTGAAGAAACCGTGGCATACGTTGGCAACCCTACTCCTACCCCCACAGGTGTTGTGGCCTTTTAGTAGGTGCCCCACTAGATCCGTGCCGAAATCCAGGTCACATCCCTTCCATGACGAGCATTATGCCACTCAGACACCAAAAACCCTTAAAAGATTACAAATCAGTCGAGAGTATCGATGCTTGAGGGACACAAACAGAGGTTTGAAAAAGAGGAAAACAGAACAAGGGATAGAATGAGTAGAGGGGTTTCCCGCACTGCACAACACTCGCGTGTATATTCTCACACTTTTCACAGCACTAAGCCGCGTGTGCAGAGATCCGTTTATTTGCATAGGATCGCACACAAAACTTTGCACTCCACTCGGACGTGTGTGTGAAGATCCGTTTGTTTGTTTAAGATCCCATAGTAAGACTTATCGCGCGAACCGATAGTGCAATTGGGTATCTTATGTCTATTTAAGATTCCCAAAACGGATTGCACAATTGATCCGATGGTATGTATCACGAGGCCGAAGCGCACGTGGTGTCTCGTTGGCGATTTTAAATCGACTCCCGGTGGTTGTTAAACGCGTGTTTTCGGATCTGTATTCTATTAATTCCGGGCTGTCTTAGGGGTCTGTTTTGGCTCCAATCCTGTTTTCGCTTCACATTAATGAGTTATTAGAATCGGTTTAGTTTTGATGATGATAGTACACTTATTTCTTCATTTTCGAATCATTGGCCGATTATCGCATCCATGATAAGAGATGTAGTGAGATTGGCTCTCTGAATTAGGATCTGGGTAAAATCCTACATTGGGAAAAGGTCAATCTCGTCGAACACGCAATATTCAACATTCACAAAGAAAACATATCGTCGGTTCCACAGATGATGATGAATGGCATGGCGTCGGGGTCTTCGGGAATGCTGCCATCGCGACTGCGGTCGCCGTCGCATCGAAGGCGCGTAGCAGACCTTTATCTGTTTTACAGATATTAGAGAGGACGGTTCGTCGTAGATTGGTGGTATTATTCTGTGAGAATCAGCTTCTTTGCGGCCCACAAGGCAATCCGAGGGATCTCACCTATTTGTGGTTCATCTTCTGACGGTACACACACCTTTGGAGATTTTTGGTTGAGATTTTATCCCTGAAGACGGTCTGAATGAAAGTCACTATTTTATAATTTAGCGGAAGGTTCTTTATATACGGGTATAATATGTATTGCTTAGAATATACTCGTTAGAATTTATTGTGAAAGAATGGTACATTACGTTTTATTCAAAGTTTTGTTCATTACTAGACACTACTTTTTCCCATCTTTCTGCTAGCATCCGGATACCATGTCGCAATAACTCTTCACCCTTTGAGGATATCCACGAATCGACCCATTTTTTGGTATTTTTATATGTTGTAAAGTGCTGCTCGGAAAGACCATGTGCCATGGATCGAAATAAGTGATAATCAGAAGGGACAAGGTCTGGTAAATATAACGGGTGGGGTAGGACTTCCCAATGGAGTGTTTCCAAATAGTTTTTCACCGGCATCGCAACATGCGGCCGAGCATTATCATAGAGAAGAATAATTTTGTCATGTCTGGAGTAGTAATCGCCATTCGGAAAGCACTGTAGCGACAAAAGAACTTCTTGTTGATGTTAAATGAAAAGGCCGACTGATACTTTTTAAAAGATTAATTTATTTTAAGATCATCCATAACTTTGGAGGAGGTCTTCTCCTTATGAGCGCTACTCACTCACTCCTCTGCTCGATCCAGTATCTTTTGTTATTCGTTCTTTTCGTAGTCCGGATGCATCGCCACTTATCACCGTTCCTTTTTGGGGTCCATCTGGCTAATGCAAACAAGAGTTTGCGTGCACTTCAGATGGGTAACACAAGATCCATGGGAAATTAGGATCTGGGAATATGTGTCTATTTGCAAGTCATAAAACATCTGATTACAACGCGTATGCATTGTGATGTGTAGATTGCTGGAATTGTGTGTCATCGGATCAAATGGACAAGTTTTTGTTTAGACACGTGTTCATTTTAGGTTTAGGATATTAGGAGTTAATAGTGTTAATTGCACATACCATGCATATGAAGATATGCATTGTGCTCTTTGGATGTTAAGGAATTGTATTCAATGTTCGAAAGTTGAACGTTTGGTTCAATTTTCTTGTCATTGAATTCAATTGTGATTTGGGGATATGGAGGGATTTTTTGGGTGGGATTTTTGTAGCTGGGTAGCTATGTATGTGGGAGGAAAATGCTAGGGATTCTTGGAGCGCTACAACGACACCTTCTTCCCGTATCCGCTTCCTCTCCTTCCGCTCGCACTGTGCTCTGATATTTAAGGGTACTTAAAAATCCCCTTTTGTGCGCACGTTAGTGTAAGAAATAAAAAAACTCTTCTGTTGGTTAATCTCGCCTAACTAACTTCGTCCGGCAGTAACAATTTGAACCCTGGGTTGTCCTCCCTATGATTTCCTTTCTTATCACCTGGATCATCTCTTCTTATAGGGGTTCTTTATCATTCATCCATTCGCCGAGATTATGAGCGGATGTACCCACACACACACAGACGCAAACGATGCTGTCCCTGTGACCGAAGATACTCTGGGGATCGCTAGGTTTTCACACATGTGCGGTATTTCTTTGAGATAAATTATCCTCGTGTAGTTTATTATCCTTCATGATTGTGTCAGTCGAAGTATTGTTTACTTGATCTTCAATATAAAGGGGTTTAGTATGGGGCGGAGAATACTACGATGTATGGCTCTTTTTTGCTGAGCGCAAAAGTGTTCCGCTTTTCTGGCGGTTGTGTGAACTTCGTAGAATCGCCACACATCTCTGTACCTAAACTTGTTCCGTTACAGAACGGAAAGGCTGTGGGACGGATGAGAAAAAGTCGCTTCTCCCGAGAGAAGTATATTTCAAAAATAATAGTAATAAAGCGGTGTTACGAGGGTTGCCTCTTATGTTTCGGGATTTGGCAACCCTGGTGTTGCAATGCGGCAATTGACAGCTCTGTCGTAAAGTTGGACATTTTTGAGGTTATACGCACTCAGAACGTTTTGACATACGAGCGCTATTTGTGTTGTTTACAGTAACTTAAAAGATTCATCTCGACCCAAAAATGGAATTAAATCGTGAACATTTTCCTGCGATTATTTTTTACAACTCTCAGCGTGGATTAACTCAGCAACAGTGCATGGATGAACTTAATTCAATTTTTGGCGATGAAGTTCCACCAAGGACCAGTGTTTATCGATGGTATGGTGAATTCAATCGTGGTCGTAGTTCACTCCAAGATGAATTTCGTGAAGGTCGCCAAAATCAGTTGTTGTTCCGAAAACCATTGATGCTGTGCGCGAATTGATATTGGAAGATCATGTGACCTATCGTGAGATTGAGACAACCTTAGGCGTTAGTGGGACCAGCATACATTCAATATTGCATAAACATTTGACTGTCAAAAAACTTTGTTCGCGTTGGATCCCACACAATTTGTCAATCGCCCAAAAAAAGGCTCGTGTCAATTGGTCGAAAGAAATGCTCAAAAAATACGGTCGCGGTGCTTCGAAACACGTCTATGACATCGTGACAGGTGATGAATCGTGGATTTACGCGTATGAGCCCGAAAGTAAACAGCAGTCGACTGTCTGGGTGTTTCAGGATGAGCCAAATCCAACAAAAGTTGTTCGCGCACGAAGCACTTCCAAGCAAACGGTCGCCTGTTTTTTCGGAAAAACTGGACATGTCGCAACCGTACCACTAGATCAACGCAGAACAGTCAATTCTGAGTGGTACACAACCATTTGTTTGCCAGTTGTCTTCCAAGAAATCAGGAAAACCAACCGCCGAAGACGGATCACTCTTCACCACGACAATGCGAGCTCTCACACATCGGCTGCGACAACTGCATTTTTGAGCACCCAAAACATCGATTTGATGGGTCATCCGCCGTATAGTCCTGACTTGGCACCGAATGACTACTTTTTATTCCCGTACGTAAAAAACAAACTGAGAGGTCAACGTTTTTCGACACCTGAAGAAGCGGTTGCTGCATTCAGAATGCATGTGTTGGAGATACCTCAATCAGAGGTATTAGAGGTTCTCTAATCCCGAAATATAAAAGGCAACCCTCGTACGTACAACAAACACCCACCCGAGCATATATACCAGGCAAGCTAAGGATCACATAATGTGATCCCTTTCGGATTTGTTAATCAATCCACGACACAAACATTTTTTAGCGGCATCGCTAAAGGATAAAACTATAGAGTCCAAGACGTACATCTGAGATCAAAATCTATATGACGGCACAAAAGCAAACATAACGCAGATTGTACTCCCTAAACAATAGTAATCAATTCCACGGAAACGTTACATTGCTATCGTTGAGCATAAGTGAACACTTGGGTAAATAAAAGATTTTAAAGATATATTACGCACATCCACATAATCAGGTCTCGCCGATTGTAAACATTTTCAATCTTAAACAAACAAAAAATGTACTGGGACACATGTATCTGCTGTGTGATAGAAATACATCTATTGTGTGTTTCTAAATAAAGGATAAGTGCAAACAAAAAATTGACCCGAGGGGATTCTGTGGGTACCCGTCGTCATAGATGGACATCATCTGGTGAACCCAGCGCTTATAGAATAAACATGAGAGTCGCGAGTATTACCCGTCGTGAGTAAAGGCGGATGTCGCGCGTTTGTGGGTGTGTGATGGTATTTTGTCGTATTGTGCGTAATTAATGATGTATGTTTAAGGAATTAAATAAAGTGTTAAATAAACTCAACGTTTTGGTTTTTTTTTTGGTTTCGGTAGGAAAGGTGGAAATCTTCAAAAGATACCTCTCGACCGATCCAAACTTCTGGACCGACGAAAACCACCTCCCGCCATGTTCATATTCCCATTGATCCCTGCGGAACTTTCTTTTAGATATTCCATCGCTGGGCGGGACGGAGTTTACTTGTTACTCCGCTCGTCGCGTCGCAACGGACAGTTACTCCGGGAGGAGTAATAGAATACATGCATAGTTCAAAACAGGCATGGTCCGTAACAAATGTTATTCTCTGTGAAATGAAATAAACTCAACGTGTGTTTTATTCTCCGTGTGTGAGTGTGAGAAATGGAAATGGATCACATGTGAATTGTAACAGCGGTATTGTAATAATATATCAGTTGTTCCACTGAATCGAAATTTACAACATATTGAAGATTATGCCACTAGTTATAATGTTGTATCATTATTCTTCATAACCCTTATTAAAAGTACTTTATTGGGTTTTGTGTCCTCTTCGGAGTTCTTTTAAATATAAACTTCCTTCTCTTAACAAAGAGTTAAAAATATAATTTTCTTATCTAATCAATTTTCCCAACAGTTTTAGAAACCCTAGCCACAGAAGTACACATCCACTGAGTTAAAAATATAATTCCATCCTCCCATCTTAGGAGCGAAGTGAATCAGCTCTATTTATATCTTCAGGCACCTACCGTAGCAGTCTTCCTCGAGGCAATGGAACGACTAACAATTACACCCCTAATTTAGCACCCAACAGACTCACCTAATTATTTGAAATCCACCTGTCAACCGGAAGTCCTGATCTGCTGTGTCGAAAATTCTATATGAACTGCTTTTCAACCTGACGATTTCGCACACAAAATGCTATTAAGGTCGCATTTATTTTCTGGACTAACAGTCACAAGCCAATAAGAACACTTTCCCAACTTATCTTAGAAGTACAAAGACCGACCGAAGTAGAAGAAGGGAAAAGAACGAAAACAGAATTCATTCATTCATTTACTGTCGCCTGAGTAAATCCTGGTTGCGCATTTGTGGTCGAAGTGAAGTCCTTGGAAGGAACGTTTTACGAAATTAAGGGAAAAAGAAAGAAGCACGGCGGGCGTCCTTATGCCTGAAGGGTTGACATACGCAAAATGAACTTAGCCTTTCAAGTTGTGGGTTTGGGGGCTTACGGTGAATTATAAAGAAGTTTAAATATAGTACTCAGGTTGGTATTCAAGGATTCGCGTCGTTAAAAGTCTATGTATACAGGCGAAGATAAAAAAAAACGAGGAAATTGCTTGAGAATCCTTGATTTAACTTGGTTGACTGCGTTGGGTATTCAGTTCCCATGAGCCACAAATAGAAAGTGGGTTTATTGCGATACCCTTAGGGGGATAAGTTTCTTTAATTCGGATCGTTAAGGTGACTAAGTGGGGGAACAAACATTCTGCCGATTGATTCTTTTTTTTTTTAATCCAAATTTAATAACTTTTTTTGTGTCTGTGTACATTTTTGAATCAATTTACTTAACAACCTAATTTGAGAACTAGGAGTAATCAAAGTGATAGAGCTAGCACGAAAAGTGTTTTCGGGGGTTGTGAACTTCTTCACAAAAGAGGGTAATCAAAACTTAATATGGTAAAAAATGCACACAAAATAAGAATGTAAATTAATAAATGTTGTAATGTCAAAATTATTTCATCGAACAGTAATATACTTCTTTCTTCATATACTTTTTCGCCTTATATAACAACATTTATTCAATATGTTACATATTTCCAAAGAATGTTGGGCGAAAAGTGTTACCACACATGGGTATTTATATTTATTTTATTTTAGTTATTTATTCAGATTTTCGTTTTTAATCTATTAAGATATTAGTAACATTACTGATTTGTCTTTGTCCATTAATACATTAGTTTGAAGAAAAGAAAATCCATTATTTTATGGCTGCGCTGATATATATCCCGTAAAGTATTAATAAAACGGAGTCAGATTTATCCTCTTCTTGGGCAATTTTTTGATTGCTCGATTCAGTTGTAGCTAAACGATATAAAATATCGAACTTGACAAAGTAAATTCAGCAAATTTAACTATTTTCGTTCCATACAGCCGTGAATGCAAGTCAGATGGCTGAAATTTTGATTTGTGTTTATGGTCCCAAAACTCTCACAGCCAATTACAGGCAATTTTGGGTTCATCGAATGTGTTCCGATATGTTCGATGTAAAAGAACATGTCGTACATCATGAAAATTATCGAAGTAACGCAACACGCTTGCAGTCATAGCATCGTTTAGGAGCTAATAATTGTCCAAAAGCCATCTTCACCCCACCTGCAGAAAGCTGAATTGGATAAGAGGATTGATGTCGATGCCACAACGGTGTTTCCACAAAGATACGCGGGTGGAGCCGAAATTTGGGACAACAATCGTTTCATGACGAATGCGCCAATAACAAACCTATAGTATATTTGCGTAACATTTTTTATTTGCTTACACTTTCCACATACAGCTGAGTTTGTTGCATTCGGCTCATGCCTGCCTACTATCTGGATTCCACCAATATACTGATTTGGTAGCCCATGCAGATTTTTTTTTTTTTTTTGGAATGGCAGAATCTAATGATTTAGTTTGCCACTTTAACCGTCAGTTGTGGTGATTATTTTGCACTTTTCACTATCACGAGAATGAACTTATGATGGCTATAGCCTTCAAATACATTTAACTGGTTAATGTTTTCCAGCACCTGGCTCTGGATCGAGTTGTTCGATCGAGTTTTCTAGCTTATAATTGAACAGCTACACATCGAGGTTTTTTTTTTGTCATTGTATGTGTGTGCGTGTAACATAATTAACATTGATAATTAACTTGAAAGAATGAAACTCCATTTTTAATAAGGGGGACAGAAATTGATACATAATTAACGTAAATATCAATGTTACACCACCACCCCCCGTTTCTACCTACTTGATCAGTTGTAACGCTCCGGGAACACTCCGGAAGGGAGTTCCATAGCTTTAAACTCTGTAACGGAACGAGTTCTGATGAACGGGTGCGATCCGTCGGATTGTCTTGTGGAGCGCATAAAAGCCGAATTGCGTGGAGCAATACCACGAATCTCCGAGGAACGGTAACGGCTTTGTTCCACCAGAGGCGATCCTTGATTTGTACATGAAGGGGCTTACACAGCATGGATCCGGACTTCCCCTGATATATCATGTAAGTATATCATACGTAGGCGGGCGAGTGTGCTACGACCGGGAAGTCACGCGCACCCTTCGGGAAGATCTTGCGCTTCAGTAGGGCTATCTGCCACAGACACCAGGGAGATCATATTAAACAGCACCAACAGTTCTGGTGGTTGAATGGCAATTAAAGACCTGAATACCAATGTCGGTAGAATAACTATGTCATCAGAGAGCTTACACAGACTTAAATTTTCTAGAGTTAAGGTAGTATAAGATTTAAGTTAAGTTCTTTTAAGTAAAAGCAAAAAAGGAAGAATTGAAGTAAATTAAATTTTAAGAACCATAATCATGCCGATTCACTCGACAGCGTAACGCGTAACAAAATAGACCACTTCCTCATAGACAAAAGGCACCACTCGAATATCCTTGACGTAAGATCATATAGAGGAGCAGATTGCGACTCCGATCATCTTCTAGTGATAGGCAAAATCAGGAGTCGGCTCGCAGCTAACCAACATGGGCAGTCACAGGAGACGAGCAAAAAGTTCGACATTGATAAACTAAAAGATCTACGCAGAAGATTTAGCATCCTAGAGGATGGGAGTAGTGAGCAAGAGGGAACTATGTATGCCGGCAAAAATTCAATCAGAAATGGCTACCGAGGGAGAGCCAAAATAATCCGAGACACAAACGGCTATCTGATGACAGAAACAAAAAATATCGTGATAAGATGGAAACAGTACTTTGAAAACCTGCACAATGTGTGCACCCGTCAACCACAAATTAACGCACCAGACGTCCATACAGCCGACCCTCAGATCCCAGACCCCTCTTTCAACGAAGTTGTAGACGCGATAAATCGATTGAAAACAACAAGGCTCCCGGGGTTGACTGGATACTGGCAGAGCTTGTGGGGCATGGAGGGGAAGCAACCGCTCGAAAGCTCCACCAGCTCATCAAAACAATAGGGGATAAGGAAGTCACTCCGGTAGATCTGACTGCGAAAATTACAGAGGAATATCATTGCTCCCAACCGCATACAAAATATTAACAAATGTCATACTGGCGAGAATCACACCGTACGCAGAAGAAATATTGGGAGACTATCAATGCGGATTCCGTAGGAACCGGTCGACGAGCGACCAAATGTTCACAGTAAGCCAATTGCTGGAAAAGAAATGGGAATACGGAGAGACGGTTCACCAAATGTTCGTTGACTTCAAAAAAGCCTACGATTCAGTCGCAAGACAAAGACTTTACCATATTGTAGTTGAGCTGGGAATCCCGAAAAAATATCCCGCCCGCATTCAAATCTGCATGAACGAAAACATGGGGCGAGTTAGAATAGAAATCCACCTCTCAGAACAATTTGAAATACGGGACGGACTAAAACAGGGGGATGGCCTCTCACCATGTCTTTTGAACATTGGGCTCGAGTATGGTCTCAGGAAGGTACAAGACGACAACATGGCCAGATCATCCCTGAATGGAATCACACAAGTGCTCGCATATGCAGATGACATCGCCGTACTGGGCGATAATCTAGAAACTGTAAGTAAAAACAGTGTAATCATCATGGAAGCGGGAGAAGAAGTGGCCAAATAAATGAAGACAAAACAAAATACATGATTACGGCGAGAGCAGGTGGACCTCAGAGAACACATATAAACGTCAGGGGCAAAATATTTGAAAATGTTAAAGAATTTAAATATCTGGGAACGATACTGACGGCCAGTAACGAAATGTCCAAGGAAATTAACAAAAGACTACATTCCCCCAACGCCAGTTGGCACGCAGTCAGCAAACTACTGAAATCCAATCTGCTATCACGTAACATAAATCTCCGCGTCTATAGAACCATAATCATGCCGATTTCTCTATCATCATCATCATCATCATCGGCACTACAACCGGGATCTTATCTTGGCCTTATTTAGCAAGTCTCTCCACCGGTATCCGGTCCTTATCCGAGACTACTCCTGATAATGATTCATCCCGGCCTAAAAACGTTATACAATCTACAAGTCTCATCCTACTTAGTGCATATAATAGCAAGCTATTTCTCTGACTTTATGACACCCATAAGGGACCACAAACATATGGAATAACAGTGAGCGTACCTCAGGTTATGTACTGGGACTGCTGGTAAGGAACATCGTACGATGCCAATGTGCCAGAGGAAGTAAGAATCATTGGGTGTGCATATGGTTAGGCGATATTGGTCATATCTAAACACAAAGATGACGTAGAGGATAATTGTGCCTATACAAACTAGAGCACTAAATACTGGCTAGGTATAACCGAACTGAACCTGATCCCACATAAATCTAACGCATCCGTAGAAAGTTGAGCATCTTGATAAATAAATAAATGGGTTCACCATCACATCTGGTCTCTCTATAAAATATCTAAATGTTACCCTCGCGGCGGGGGAAGGCTAATAAACTTGCCGGGAAAAACAAATTTATTGGGGAAAATTTAACAACTCTCGGGACTTTCTAAATAAGCCCAAGACCGGATCCCGTTGTAGTGCCGACGGTAATTTTGATGATGATGTTACCCTCGAGAACTGGTTATCCTTCCAGAAGCTTCTGCAGAAAACGAGTGAACAAATAAAAGCGGCACTACTATCCAATCTAGGAGTTTTGCACCAGTAAAAACGTCGTTCTCGCTCGGTTGGGTAGGCAAAACGAACTGACTCATATCAAACAAACAACAAGAAAAACCGACGCCATCGAATTTTTCTAGAGAATTCTAAAGGATTGGTGTGGATTTGCTAATGATTTTTCCCATCCTTGGAGTATAATCCACGATGTTTGTAAACTCTCGCGAAGTACTAGTGGTTTCGTTCAGGAAGTGAACATCGTAATTATACAGCGATGGAAAGTTATTGTGTAACGCATGAATTTTCAAGGCGACGTAATTAAGACCGATCACGAGTTATCGACGGCCCCTTACTGTTGTCAAATGTGGCTTTACTACTTCTATTTAGTAGGACCAAGTCAAGTGCCATATAAGAATCTAGAGGGATGTTTCCCCTTCAAGTCATCTGGTTCCTGTTCTACTTGCAGTTTTTTTTTCAGTCAAATTATACAAATGTGGATCTCTGCAGGAACCGACACCAATGTACATCGGTATATTCTTTCCCAGCATTCTAACTCTTCTTCCATCTATATCGACGTTTATACGAGGGTGGCCTGAAAAGTTTCCGGCCTAACAAAGATACAAGACATTTTTTCTTAAAATTTATTTTTATCTTTCTACATAGTCTCCTTGTAACTCTACACACTTCTCCCAGCGATGCTCCCATTTCTCTAACCCGTCCAAATAGTACTCAGCGTTTTTTTCTGCAAAATGACAGTTCACGAAGGTGATTGCCTCTTCATTTGACGGAAATCTCTGTCCTACGAGCACAATTTTTAGATTAGAGAACAAAATGAAGTCGCTTGGGTCTAGATCTGGTGAGTAAGGTGGGTGGTCAAACAGTTCAATCCGTAATTATTGGATTTTCGCCATGGCAACCGCTGAGGTGAGAGACGGCGCGTTGTCTTGGTGAAACATGATTTTCTTTTTCTGCAAATGTGGCCGTGTTTCCGCAATTTATGCCTTCAATTAGCAAAGTAATGATGCGTAGTATGCACCTGTAATGTTTTTTCCTTTTTGAAGATAATTGATTAAGATAACTCCATGACTATCCCAAAAAACCGTCGCCATCACTTTCCCTACCGAAAAAAAAACACGTTTTGCTTTTTTGGAGCCGATTCCCCCTTTGCAGTCCACTGTTTTGACTATATTTTTGTTTCGGGCGCATAATGGTGTATCCAAGTTTCATCGACAGTAATTAATCGGCACCAAAACTTGGATTCATTTCGCCTAAACTGCGCCAACAGAACGTTGGAAATGTTCATTTGAACACGTTTTTGGTCTAACGTGAGCAAACGCGGCTTCCAACGCGCGGACAGCTTTCTCATGTCTAAACCTTGATCTAATATGTGACAAATACGTTCTTTGGGCATTTTAATAGCCTCTGCTATCTTTCTTACTTTAATTCGGTGGTCGTCTAGCACAATTTGGTGAAGTTTAGCGATATTATCGTCAGTTGTTGCAGTTTTTGGACGTCCCGAACCTTCATCGTCTCCCAAGCTCTCACGGCCACGTTTAAATTCAGCTGCCCAAAATTTCATTGTGGTAAATGATGGTGCAGATTCCCAATACACAGAGCCCAATTCATCTTTGATTTGCGTAGACGTATTGCCTATCAAAAACAAAAATTTAATGACAGCTCTTTAAAGATTGCAAATAACAAATTTTGGGAGCACGTGTTATAAAAAAGATAGACGTAAGTTATGCTGGGTGTTGGAGGGTGAATTTTCCTCTGTTGAAGAGTTGTGGAGATGAATGGAGGATAACACGTGGTTGGACGTTCGTGTGCTGTGGCGGCTAGTTGATGAAAGAGAGTGATGATGTGCACGTACATCATCAGGAAGCCTTTGCAACTTGACGAAATGCAAAATGGTGGATGCTCGTCAAGTTCAACCAATTTCGTTCATGTAGAACATTTGATGTCCAACACTTCCCCTCGATGAGCGCACCAGTACGAAAAATGTACATCAGGTTTAAGAGGTCGAGACACCTCTCGTGCTTCGGTTTGGATATGGCCTTAGTGAGAATGTCTGCGGGCATTTGTTCCGTGGGGATGTATTCGATCGAGAGTGTTCCGCTGTCCAGTGCTTCACGGATGAAGTGATGTCGGACGTCGATATGTTTGCCCGGGAGTGGAATACGGGGGTTCTCAGCCAGCTTCCGAGCACCGTTCTTGTCGTTGAATAAATTCAGCTTGTCTGGTAAGGCGAATCCCAGTTGACTAATCAGTCTTCGTAGATGTATGGCCTCTTTCGCCGCATCGGATATGGCCATATACTCTGCTTCTGTGGATGATAGCTCGGAGGTTTTTTGTTTACGCGATTCCCATGAGACAGGTGTGCCGTTAAGAGTAAAACATAGCCAGTGTACGATCTCCTGTCGTCCGGGCAGTTGGCCCAGTCCGCGTCGGCGTATCCGGTGAGACATTTCCCGCTCGTTTTATAGGATAACCCGATGTTCGCCGTGCCTTTCAGGTAGCGTAAGACAAGTTTGGCGGCTTTCCAGAGATGCTCGTCGAAACAGCTGTTGAATTGGCTCAATCTGCTCACGGCAAAGGCTATATCTGGTCTTGTGCATACTGACAGGTACATGAGAGATCCAACGGCAGGTTTCTGTCGGGTTCCTCCTTCCCTTTCTGTAGTATAGTGCTGCTGTCCACAGGTGTACTTACGGGCTTCGAGTCGGTCATGTTGGAACGGTCTGGGACTTCGGACATGTATTTGGTTTGAGTCATCCGCAGTTCTTCCTTGTCTCGATGAAATTCGATTCCAAGACAATGCTTTATTTCGCAGAGGTCCTTGGTGTTGAATGTTTTTGAGAGCTGCTTCGATAGTTCCTCGATCTATGCTGTGCTTTGTGAGGAAACTAAAATGTCGTCCACGTATACGGTGACCGGTAGTATGTCCTTTCCTTTTCCTTCAAAGAATATGCAAGGATCGGCGTTGGACTGCTTGAGGCCGAGGTGTTTGAGCTCACTGCTCAGCTTCGTGTGCCATTGTCGTCCTGCTTGGGGAAGTCCGTATAGAGCAAGCATACTTTATTCCCCTTTTGCAGTTGCGTTAGCATTTGTTTTGCTTTAATGTTTTCTCTGCCTTTTCCGGATTGAATTAATTTCTCCAAGACAACATCGGTGTGTTTGGGGATCTCCATGTATATTGTCTCATCGAGCTCGCCGTTTAGATAGGCCGTTGCAACGTCAAGGTGACGGATGCTTATGTTGCGCTGAGCGGCTGGGGCGGCCGTAATTCGAATGGAGTTCATTCTTGTAACTGGAGCGAACGTCTGGTGGTAGTCAATTCCGGGTACTTGGGAGAATCCTTGTGCAACGATGCGTGCCTTTCTTCGTTCTAGTGTGCGGCCGGGATTCGATTTGTTCCGCAAAACAAAACGGCTGCCGATGACTTTGTCTTGTTTCGGCCGATCTACCAGAGTCCAAGTGTCGTTTTTGATGATGGCCCTGCGCCATGGCATTTATCCACTCCTCGGAGTCTGGACCGCTTGTTGCTTCTTTTATAGGAACTTCGGCTCCTCCCGCGGTCTCCGAAGAAATGTCCCATTCTTGAAATAGTTTTCGAGGTCTTCCCCTGAGTCCAGTCCTTTCTCTCCGTGGTCTTCCTGGTCCTCTTCTTGTGATGATTGTGTCAGATCTGCTGGTTGGGGTTGTTGGTAGCCCGGTTGCTTCATTTCTTGTTACTTCGAGTTGTTCATCTCTCGCCATGGTTTCGTTGTGTGTTGTATTCGGTGTGATGAAATCGGTCGTGGCACTTTCAGTATCAGATTTGTCGTTTGTTGGGCGAAAATCGTTGGAGGCGGGACTGTGGGGCTTTTCAGGGCCCGAAGAGCCATACATCGCTCGATCCCCACCTTTCCAGGCGAACGACTTACCTCTCGGTCGAACTTCAGCAAGGTTGCGTAACCTTGCTACGGCATTTACCCTCAGCCAAATCGCCGGAATTAATACGGTTACCCAATCGGATAACCGTTTCGAATTTATGTTAGGCAGCTTACCTATTCTGTAGGGGATTTCCTTACAAACCCCTTTTTCTCCAGCATCACCACTGAAAACATTAAATCCACGGCAAAGCTTATCACCTTGCCGTGGCATCGAAAACTCACCCTCGGCCAGACCATATTCCCTAAAAAACATTAAGCCCACGGCAAAGCTTATCACCTTGCCGTGGCATCGAAAACTCACCCTCGGCCAGGCCATATTCCCTAAAAAACATTGAGCCCACGGCAAAGCTTATCACCTTGCCGTGGCATCCAAAATTTACCCCCGAGGTGTACATCATTTCCTGAAAAGAATATAAGTCCATGGCAAAATCAACACATTGCCATGGCATCTGAAATCTTACCTTTAGGCATACATTCTGCCGGGGCATCTCGTTTCCATAGCCTTAAGCTATGGAAACAACAATCAACAAGAGTTCCTTGTGACTCGTTGAATTTGTTTACCCCCGGCATAACATGCATACGGCTATTGCCCCTATCGATTTACTATCGCCGACAAGGTTTCTGTTGACGCAAATCAAACATTGTTCCTGTTTACCAGCAATCGCTGGCACCACAATTAGCGTTCCCCATGTCCATAGATAACAGTCAAACAACGATCACCAGCAGCCAGAAAGTGTTTACTTACAACATCTGGCAATGGCTGCACCCTATGTTCGTTGCAATGTTTGATCATCGGCAACAGAAATGATGATTTATGGCCTTCCATTAGGATGACCAAATCATCGGTTTGGGTCTTTCACACCCCAGATGCTATTATTTACATTCCTAGGAAATGCACTAGCGATGTTGCCCGCCATCCACGGTCGCTGAACGATCGTATGCATGGCATACGCACACATGCGCAATGTGTGCCTATTCCGTCAGATCCAATCACGATTAACTACATCGAGTTAATCGTGTAACTCCGCCTCTTTTTCAGTCTCTTTGAGGTTCCCTTTTCTTGGATGATTTCCAATCAGTCAGCCTTTTTCCCTTGAGTCGACTAGTGTGTGGCGAGTCTCGACATTTTATTCCCGTGTCCAGTTTATTTATACTTTTCTATTATTTCTAATCACGCCGTATCGCTTAAGTTAATTTTAATGTGAACATTTAGTTAAAACCGTTTCAGTGCGTTAATTATTGACAAGATCGTCGGGATCTGGTGTGGCCGATGTGCTTTTGTGTTTGCTGTGACTTATATTAGCACTAGACTGATGTAAAAGATTTTACTTGCTCATAAAATTGCTCGAATTGTATTTGATCGCGTAATAAGAGTTTATACTTGAATTTCTATAAAACCTGAAAAATATACATTAAATAAAAAGACAAACTAAAGAATATAAAATTAATAAAAGAACTTTCATCGAAACAACCCGTGTGCTTTTTATTTCACCAGTTCGCTCCGTTTGGGAAGTGTTTCCGCTGAAGAACTTTAAGCGGTATTTTTCGGTTTCTTATGTGACAAGTCCTCGGTGATTCGGTGGTGTTTTAGCTGAATCCGCACCCGTGCTTGGTGCATAGCCAAAATACCCACAGGACTCCGGTCGTTATGTTTTTCGAAGAACTTCACGTCCCTCGCAATTTCGATTCTTCATTCGTCGGCGAGCCAAATCCTGTACACTTTCGATTTGTCAGCGTAGCCGACGAAGGTCCCCTTTTTGGACCTGGGGCTGAATTTACCTTTCCTTGGTCCTCGTTCTAGCGAGTAGACAACGCATCCAAATTCACGAAAATGGCCTACGGTTGGAGCGTTTCCAATCCATACTTCGTATGGGGTTCTTCCGTTTGAGTGTGTTGGTCGGACATTTGTTTCTGATGTGGTTTGCTGTGTTGACTGCTTCTCCCCAGAGTGTCCAGATTTGCTTGTATGAGGAGGCATCTACCCATATCCACCAGGTTCCGGTTTTTTCTTTCGGCTACTCCGTTTTGCTGAGATGTGTGAGTCACTGATAGCCTATGGTGGATGCCGTTTTTCCTTAAGAAGGTATTGAATTCGTTGTTGACGTACTCGGTCCCGTTGTCAGCCTGTAAGCTCTTGATCTTCCTTCCAGTCTGTTTTTCGGCAACCGCTTTAAAATCCCTGAAGGCGTTTAAAACTTCGCTCTTGCTTTTGATCATTTTCACTGTGCACCACCTAGAGCAATCGTCGATGAACGTGACGAAGTATACAGACCCACCCCATGTTTTCATGTTCATTGGCCCGCAAATGTCGGTGTGAACTAGGCCCAATATGCCGGTTTTTCGCGCTGACTCCTTCGGGAATGGAAGCCTCGTTGTTTTTCCGAGAGCGCAAATATCGCACTTCATTTCTTGTGTGGGCTGCCTGAAAAACATTCCTCGTATAGTCCCGTTTCTGTGGCTTGAAGTTAAATCCTTAATATTCAAGTGACCCAGTCTCCGGTGCCTGGTTTCCAGTGGTGATACATCCGGGGTAGTTTTAGCGGCGGTTGCGTGGGTTTCTTTCGGGCTTGCTGGAACGAAGTACAGGTTGTTTTTCCTTACAGCCTCGAAGATGACCTCGCATTTTGAGTTCGTTACTTTCGCTCCTTTATTATCGAAAGTGATTGTGAATCTATAGCGTTTGAGATTGATAGTGAAGAACGTGTGATTCGAACTGACACTATGACAGTTAGAATCACCAAAAATTGAACCTAAGCGTTACCCATCAGGCTACTGGCCGTGTTTAGAATTTGATTTTTAAACTCGACTATACTCCACTGATGTGAATCGTTATCTTGTCGCAATGGTATACGACTCTGATGTATTTTCTTATTCGATTTTCGTTCGGTGTTCTTCACTATTTTGCTTGTGAATTGTGTGTGTATCTGTTAGAGACGCCACAAATCTTCTGTCAGCGATTTTGCTCACCGACATTAGATTCGCCCGCAGATCGGGGACGTGAAGAACATTATTCACTTTTACGTTTCGATATCTGCCTTTGTGCTGGATGATGATGTTTATGTTGCCTCGTACGGTGATGTCGGTTGAGGCACTGTTGGCAAGGTTGAGTTTCATCGGATGAATTTCGTTGTATCCTTCGAATGCTTCGGTGTTACTCGACATGTGGGATATGCTTCCGCTGTCCAGGCACCACACCTTACTGACAGTCGACTTAAAAGCCTGAAAGCCGTGTTGCGCTGAGTTGGTGTAAGCTAGTACTCTTGTACCGTAGTTGTACGTGTTGTTTTCCTTTCCTCGATCTTTAGAAGATCACAGTCCTTTTCTGTTGAGAGAGCGGCACTCGGCGACCTTGTGCCCGGCTTTTCCGCAATGGTAGCATTTGTAGGAAGGCTTTTGTCGGTTTCCGGGGTGATTGTGCCCATGGTGTTTATCCTCCGCCCTCGTGTCGCGTTGTTTGGCGGCCATCGCGCCTTCGGTTTCATGTCGTTCGTTGGTGCGCCTAGTGTCGCTTTCCTCGATTATCTTGATTCGTAGCGCCTCCGTCGAAGGTAACTCGTCTCGAGATTCTATGGCGCATCTGAAGTTCTCGAACTTCGGGGAGAGACTATACAGGAGCATGATGCATAGCAGATCGTCGTTTACTTCGATTTCCATGTCGTTCAAGTTATCGACGGTGTCAAAGAAGTCACTTAAGTGTGTTCGCACGTCGCCGTGGTCGCTCATTCGATGAAGCGTCAGTCTCTTCAGTAGACTGGCTTTCCTGGCCGGACCTTTTGACTCGTACACGGAGATGAGTTTCTCCCATACTTCTCGGGAAGTTTCACACCCTTTGATGATCTTGACTTCAGATGATTCGATCGCTAGTATGATGTCTGCCTTAGCTTTCCTGTCTCCTGTTTTCCACTGCTCGACCTCGCCTGTGCGCCCCTCCGTCGATTCAGGTTTCACAATTTCTCCAGTCACATAGCGTACATCATCAGGAAGCCTTTGCAACTTGACGAAATGCAAAATGGTGGATGTTCGTCAAGTTCAACCAATTTCGTTGTCACCAGTGTGCGCATCGGATGTACACTAATGTAGAACATTTGATGTCCAACATCCTCAAATCAATTTGAAGGTTACGGCAGCTTACACTTGGAATCAATTTTAGATGAATAAAACGTGGAACCGTTCTTCAGTTGGCCTACACGAGCGTGGAATTCGTGCGGGTAATGTGTCTCCGGCCGGGTCAACTATACTCACTGAAGACGAATATCTTCTTTGCGACGTTATTTTCTCCCTATGTACGCGCTATGAAATTAATAGAGTACTAAACAATCTCTTTTGAAAGCGCATATTATAAGAAGAAAGGTAATGTCGGCGTAATTTTGGAAAAAACAGTCCTGCGTTAAACTAGTTACTAGCCATAATGTTGTGTAGGTCCTAATTTCACCCAAACCTGGCTTAAGACTAACTTAACAATAGGGCAAAACAATCACTTGAACTTACATAAGCACTCACAAGCAAGTTGGAACGTCGTAACCATCTGCGCTATTGTGACACTTTAAATTCTGTTGTCTAATGATAGAGGAGAATACCCAAACTATTGGAAGTGAAACCGAATAGCAGTCGGGAAGATTTCAAGATAAAAGGTTGCCAATAACCTTCATGTCTGACCGAAAAGGATTCCGAATAATGTTAGCCTCCATCGTGCAGCACTCGTTGGGTGTACACTTGAACTTTATGCCTAGAGCATGAGTATTATGGAAAGTTTGTTTACTCCCCCCGCAGAACTTCTATCACATCATCGCATATAGAAAACTGTTACGTGACTCGAAGAGAAAAAACATAACCCAATTCAGTTAAATCCTCAGATTAGATTAGAAAAGGGCTCGAAACTTTATGAGATTGGAGACTTCCTCTCGCACCGAAGAAGAACATTTAAAGAGTATAAATCGATGACGGGTCTAAAAAGAAATGCTTAACCATTTCCTTATGCAAATATCGTTGGCGTATAAAAAGAGACAAATAAAATAGATAAATCCCTATCGCTAACCTTACGAATCCAACAGTCGCAACAAATCCTCTTTTGGCTAGGGACAAAAAATAACCCTAAGATAAACGAAAAGTCTCACACTGATTAACCCCAGGACAATAAATAACCCATTTGCTTGGGCCAGGCGAAAGGAGAAGTATCTGTACCATCCTGGATAAAGCAACCTAACTTGCAACACAAATGTAATAAACTACATGTCCTCGCAAAGCCGTTTGAGCGCCATGATGTGATCGCACTATTAAAGTTCCATTTCAGACGCGTACTGCTCACAGGAGCAACTAAACCAGCTCATTTTACCTGCGAGGGGATATGAGGCATTAAAGGATTTCTCGGGTAGAATCTATTTAAAGTTCCACGACCTACTGGACTCACCTTTCTTCAAGAAGTGATTTCGGTTTAAATAGAGTTTAAGGGTAGTTAGTTGTATTTTTTTTAACCCTGACCTTGCCTCTTTATGCGTTCACTTGTTCAGTTTTGGCTGTTAGAATTCCCCATCTGAAAACCATTTCTTCACGCTGCCTGTCTCTGTTTTCTGCCTTTGTCATTTTCGTCCCTTCATCTTATCGTATGTGAAGAGGACACAGTCCTTAAGGACACGCCATGATTGTCATTGTAGATTGCAACATGACTGCAATATCACGCACGGTATCAAGAGGATTGTTATGGACTGAATGTAGCTGTGATTTTGGAGTCCTTGCCAAACACGAACATCTACACACAAATTGGCTCAATAAATCAGCCGGAATGAAGTAAGAAACTGTTGGAAGTTCTTATTGTGTGTATTTTCGAAAACTCAAAGTGACGCTTTGTCCTGTCATCCCAATCACCATATCCTATGTCAAAAATAAATGCAAGAACAACCAACAGGAGCCAGAATCTTCGAAACACACAACCCAAAGAAGGATAAACAGTTTTTTCTTCTTTGCGTAAAACTTATTTGATTATTCACTAGGGGGTAATAAATTATATCCTTGGGCGCTTAATAAAAACACTACAACCAACTTCCTAAAGGCTCTGAAAGTGAGCCGTAAAGCGGTGAAGATGAGAGAGGGCCGCAGACAAAAAAACCCGAATGCGAGTAAGGCGAAGCCGCTCACATCCTCAAAACCCATAATCAAACAAATAGGAAACTTTTATGTAGAAAACTTTGCCATACCCGAAAATAGTGGTCCTTCTACCTCAATCGTCCGCTAACTGACTGGATCTACTGTCTGAAATGCTCTGTGATTTTTGAAAAGACTAACCAAATGGAAGGTTGCAGAAGAGACGCTGCTCAATGGACAGTATGTCCCTTTTGTCTTACAAAAGGACCAGAACTCGTACAGTTGTCGAATACGTGCGGTATTCAGAAGTTTTCACATTAAAACATATTATAGCCGATGATATCCTTATCGCCCGACGCGTGTGATGGTATTGCATAGCGAATTTCCAATGGCAACAATGAGCACTACTCAATGTTGGCGAAGGGTACATAGGTGGCGGCAACAACGACAGTGAAACATTAGCGTTCGTTTTATTGAAAAGCAAAAGGATCCTTCGAATCACATCGGTTATGTGTATATTCGTGCGTGCTGTGCTCAAGTAAAGAGTTGCTAGTGACGCTTACATTGTGCGATGGAATATGAATTATATGCGGGTGTGTTAAAAGGATGAAACTTTCCGAATACACTTCGTAGTCAAGAATATGCTCGTTGTTTGGTAGAAATCTGAATCCCTCTTCGCGCTAAGTGGTCCTTGAGACTCGAAGGACTGAGATTGTTGTATCTTTATTTGTTTTTCAGAAATTTTAATTGCATGTGACAATTTTACACTTTGTTGTTGTGTGAACGCTGATAGTATAGATAAGGGATGTTCAGGATGTCGAAGTTAGCGGATGACTTTTGATGAAGTTGCCAAAACGGAAACATTGTTTGCAAGCGTATCTGCGTAAAAGGATGACAATTTCCAAAAGAAAAACAAAAACCAGAAGTTTTCCGATAAGGTTGTCCTTCGAGTTCCATTGTCAAATGAGCTAATACTTTGTTGTATAAGTCGCTTTAGGGCAAATGAGGGAATGGATGTTTTCCCGCAATATTCTATTTATAATGTCGACGAATCGCAGAAATGTCACTCTTTTTATTATCCAAAGGTAGCATAACAATTTGTCATGAAGAATGTTGTGCTATATAAAGAATGACTGTTTGCTATGGATGTTTTACTTTGCCTTATAAGCCAAAAGCAATTTAGTGAAGTTAAGAATTGGATTCTTTTCCGGATACATTTTAAGCCCCTTGTTACAGCAACATATATGGCGCTTCTGCGCCTGTTCTTCAAAGCAGCCAACAAATAAGTTTAATCACTGTTAGAAGCCTTCCATTTACAAGCCTGTGGCGGTTCTATTCCACGCCAATTGCAAGGTTCGCTCGTCCCAGTTCGAACGTATATTACAAAAACTTCAAAAGTAGCGTAGTCCAACTAAATCCAGAATCTCCATTCAACTATAAACACAGCAGTGTTTCGTTTCAGATTTGATATATTTACTTGAGGCCAGGTATATATTTGGTTCAGGGGAAAATGTTGGGCGATGTTTAGTAAAAATTGATAGCATTCAAAATCAGTTTCATTCATACAAATATTTCCCTTTCATTTCGATCATCTTCTGTCACTTTTCAGCTCAAACGAATATTTTGGATTTCTGGGGTTTTATTTAAAAAAAAAACGAACCCAAGCGCTTCTCACTTTCGTAGTCAATTTTGCGCAAGTAAGAGAATGTTGCAATAAAAACAAACCGCTTATATAGAAAAAAAACAAAATAAAAAAAAAAAACCATCTTATAATTATTTTGGTAGGACTATAATCTCCGCGTGGGGCTCTTCGATAGTATATTGGTTAGTATACCCGCCTGTCACGCGGGAGACCGGGGTTTGACTCCCCGTCGGGGAGCCTCTGGCGCAAGACTAATGACCTAGCCCGGAAAAAAACAAATCATTATGGAAAATTTAACAAGCCTCAGGACTTGCTAAATAAGGCCAAGACCGGTTCCCGGTGTTGTATTCCAGAATACTACCCTTATTCGCTTTAACACTAACTCATGTCCTTTCAAACACAACCCTTAAAACTACATCCTCACATATCTTACATTCTCAGTTAATACAGCACATTTCATAAATAAACAGACACTATATTCTATATCCAGTCACTTACAGCACATTTCATAAATATGCCCCTTTTCATAACAAGCACATTTTTCATTTCAAAACATGGCCACTTTGATTTTCGTTCAAAGTTTATTCAAAATTCTAAGTCACATAGACTTCTAGATTGTTTTGTTCAGTTTATACGCCACAGTCAGTTAGAACAAAATGTTCTATATAAACAAGTTGATTTATATGGAAAAAGTAGAAAGAAGAGAGCTCAGCTTGAGATAGCTGAGTTCGATAAAATAAAAATAAAATATTTAAATAAAATAAAAAAAAAAAAAATAAAAGAGATCTTTTATTTAATAAATTATTAAATAAATATAATAACCTCCACGCTCTTCCCTCGAAAGAGGAAGCACGGCGTTGGAGCCGTAACACCGGTTGTAATGCCGATGATGATGATGATGATAATCTCTCCGCTTGGTAGAGATCTTGACGTGGTGCTGGAGCTTAAACTACAATGAATCACTCAGGCTATGCTGACGGAAGCACATGCTGCCGGTAGGGCCACCCATGACAGACAGGCTAGTGAGGAGTAACACACAAAAATCGACTACCCCTAATCCAGGGTGTTACGCGTCACCGTACCCATTGGATGGTTTTCCGCCAGGGGTAAACCGGCTGTATTATAACGGCGCCTCTCTGATACCAGGTCAAATCAGAGCAGCAAACAGACCTTACGATATCAAAGAGGAGCTCCGATAGGGCGGACTATGAAACCCCAAGACTCGTGGGAACAAAAATGAGTAGTCAAATCACAAAAAACGATCCCACGAAAAACCCGGTAGACGTAGATGTGATGAGCCGGCACTACCATAAGGGAACAAATCATCAAGAAAACACCGATTCGGCATAAAGTAGACGTAGGGAAAATCAGACAAAGCGAGATATACGCGCCGCCTCGTGGAATGTTCGAAAGTTACATAAATTAGGCACGACAGTAGAAAACGCGAAACAATATAAAATGAACATCGTCGCGCTTCAGGAAGTCCGACTCCCACCTCAAGTAATCGAAACCAACGGGTTTACATTGGCGTGTAGAGGTACCGATAGACACAACCTCGGAACCGGCTTCATCATAAGCAAAAGTTAAAATATGTGAAATTTATTAATGACCGAATGTCGGTGCTAAAAATACGTATTAATGTGGAGCACTACACCAGCCACCAACTTCTTTGTTTTTTAAGATTTCGAGATAAGATCAGCACTGGCCTGATCTTTGTTTACATTTGGTTTTCATCAACCACCCGCTAGCAAGGGGCAAATGGCAATTGTAGTAGAATTTCCTGAGGCAATTCACAATTGATTTAATTGCGAATCCGCAACAAATAAATAAACCCGTTTTTTCTTATAATGTCAGTCTACCAACTTTTGTCCACATCTGGCATCATAGCCATTAATATTATACAATATAATGTATTTCTGTTATACTAAGTTTTATAGAGTAGAACATTAGTTAAATACATACGAAGAATTAATATGAAACATATTTTGTCGCTGTTACTATTCAAATCTGATATAAATAGAAACACTTTTAATCAATTTCAAAAGGGGTGTACCAACTTACAATACATATTAGCAATACTTTACACTTTGATGATTCTTATATTATAAATGGTCTGAATAAATTGACGATATAGTCATCATAAGGCATTTTCATCGGATGCCATCATTTAGTGACATATTCTAGGCATTTAACGAGTCCCACTATTCGGCGACGGCAGTGACCCCTTATGTATTAAGCAAAACCTTAACAGAAATGAATTGCCAAAAATAATCTGCGAGAATACCAATACCCCCCCCCCCCCCCCCCCCCCCGCCGCCCTTCATCATCAGTACTACAATCAGGGTCCGGTCTTGGCCTTATTTACCAAGTCTCTCCACCGATCCCGATTTCGAGCCGATGTCATCCAGTTTAGCACTCCCAGGCTCTGGGCGTCCTGGTCTACGCCATCCCTCCATCGCAGACAAGGTCTACCGCGCTGTCTCCTTCTATACATCCTGCCACAAAGGTCTTTTCGAGCAGACTCCTGTTCGCTCATTCGAGCTAGGTGTCCCGCCCAACGGAGTCTACCGAGCTTGATTTTTCTTGCAACATTAGCTTCAAGGTAGATTGCGTACAACTCATGATTGTAGCGTCTTCAGAATCGTCCTCCCTCACATACGGGACCAACAATTCTCCTTAGAGTGCCTTTTATTGAGCACCCAAGTCTCGGATCCATACATGAGTATTGGTAAGACCATGACCTTGTACAGTAGTAGCTTGGATGTTCTGGATAAATTTTGGGATTTAAAGAGCCTTGATAGACCACAGTGGGCTTTGTCGGATTTGATCAGCCGTTCGCGTATATCTTCTTCCATATCGTTATCGACTATTGACTCATGATAGTTAAAGGATTACACTACTTCAAATTCGAGCTCCACTACCCTGATGTGACCAACGTTAGGTCTTCTCTTCGCAGATGTTGCCACCATGTGCTTAGTTTTTCCCTCATTAATGTGCAGTCCTAGTTTCTGTCCCGCCTGCTCAAATCTGGGTGCAGGAGTACCGCCAGAGTCACGGATTGCTTTCTTCAATACCAGGTTGAAGAGCAGGCAGGCCAGACCATACCCTTGTCGGAGTCCATTAAAAATGTTTATTGGCTTGGACAGAAATCCCATTATTTTTACTTGACTAGTTACGTTGGTCATGGTCAACCTACAAAGTCGTTTCAGTTTGTTTGGAATCTCTTGCCGAACTCTCTCATGGCATTACATAATTCTACCTTGGCTATGCTGTCGTAGGCGGCCTTAAAGTCTATGAATAAATTCCTGACATTTTTCCATCGCCTGCCTAAGGGTGAATATCTGATCAATCGCTGATATTGACCAATGATGACTTTAATGTATGAGGCTATCCGATCTTGTAGGATAGTGGAGGGTATCTTATAGGCGGTACTCAGCAATGTTATATCCCTATAGTTGCTTGTGATATCTCCCTTCTTATGTATGGGGCAAATTATTCCACGACGCCAATCTTCCGGCATCTCCTCTTGTTCCCATACGTGCACCACGATTTCATGATCTGCGTGATGTAACGCAGTCCCTCCTTGTTTGATCAGCTCAGCTGGTATGCCATCAGCTCCGGGGCTTTATTTGATTAGAGGTGTCTTATGGCTTTTAATGTTTCCTCAATGCTTGGTGACGACAGCATTTGGTCTTGATCTTGCATTGGTTGAGCCACTAATTCTTCTTTGAGCTGACCATTTACCAATTCATTGAAGTGCACTTCCCATCGCTCCAGAATGCCTCCAGGATCGGTGATCAGATTACCCTGTTTATCCTTGCAGTAAGTGCAGCGTGGTGTGTACCGCCCCATACTACGGATTATTTGGTAGAACTTCCGCGCATGGTGCGGACCTTGCTCTCTACTTTTCTCTATTTCACAGACTAGATTATTTTCCCAGGCACTTTTATTTTGTCTGTGGAATCTTTGTTCAGGTCTTCTGAGCTCTTTGTATTTCTCCTGGCGTACCCGCGTCCTATGAGACTGCTGCATTACCCAGTATGCAGCATTCTTACGTTCAGTCGTTAGTTTACACTCATTATCAAACCAGTCGCTCCGATCTCTACGACTACTGCCTAAAGTATTCTTAAGGCGTGTCCATTTACCTTCTACGCCCCAGGACTTACTCTCCCACTTGTTCTCAATGCGTAAGGCAGCCCTGTTGATCTGAATCTGATTGGCGGATGAAATACGTCTCCGATGCAATACGGCAATCCACGCTCGGAAAAGTATACCAAAAAGATAGTGATCCTAGTCGACGTTGGCACCTCGGTACGTTCGTACCATTATCAGGGTCGAGGAGTGGCGGCGATCTATCAACACGTGTTCAATTTGGTTGCGAGTGGCTCCATTAAGTGGTACCCTGGCGGCTTTGAGGACGTCTTTATGCGGAAACCGGGTACTCGCAACGACCAAGTTCTTTGGTGCTGCCAGTTCGATGACTCGTAATTGTGATTAGTGTTCTCACGCAAACTATGGGAACTTGCGTAGTGCCCGAAAACTAGCTCCCGACCTATTTTGGCAATCAAATCACCAAGAAGAATTTTCAGATTTTATCTTGGGCAATCATGGAGGACCCATTCGACGTTCTCATAGAATTCTTCTCTTTCGTCGTCAATGGACTCTTCTCTAGGTCCGTGAACGTTTATGAGGCTTATATTCTTAAACTTGCCTCGCACGCGCCGAGTGCATAGCCTTCGTAGGTTCTATTCATCATAGGCCTTTAGAAAGGTATTGGGAATTAGCACCCATCTTTTTCCTTATTGTGATGGCGGAGTGTATCGTGGATCTACAACCTTGGGAATAACAGTGGAAAGTTTGAACCGTCTAAAATCTCCTTCACCATAGTGGAGTGGATTCCTTTCATGGTTTTCCAGGTGTGACTGGCGTGGGCAATAGGCGGGTCTTTACCTATTTCGCCTCGAGATGACAGAGCTCTAAGTGCTTCTTGGCTCGCATCCGTGGTCAGATTAAAGGGGTTTGGTATGGTTAGGGTTGGCCCATATCGCGGGCGAAACCAACACCTCCCTTTTTATCTTAAATACGTGTTGGTATTTGTCCGACCACGTGAATTTGTCAAGTTATGATGCGAGCTAGCACTGGTGCACGTCAGGTCGTCGCCTTCTACATGTGTAAATTCATCTGACGACTTACCCCCCAAGAACAGAGATTTAATGTGTTGAAGGTATTCCCTCCTAAGGTTGGTTGTCGGATACGGGGTCACTCGATTCGTCATCGGAGGTGAGTCCCGTTGACGTGTTGACTCGCAACCCCAGGGGAATTTGGAAATATTCGCTGTCTGGCAACTCCACTGCCCAACCATCCTCCGTGAGCGCCAAGATTTGCCCTTATAGTTTACGCGTATGGGTTTACGCCTATAGTTTTGGGCCTACAGTATGGTTGCCTATAGTTTTGACTCCGCCCTTAAACAATTTCTCTTTAGACTCATCTAAGGCCTCCTCTCATCGAAAATCCTTAATAAAAGACGAATTTATTCGAATTTATTCGTAGAGAAGCCTGCGTCTAATCGGTCTGGTCAGTAGGATTTTGAGTCCCGGGGGGTTTGACTGTAAGTCTTGTATCAAAGCTTTCCCTTCTTGTTTGGGCTTTCGGGGTGCGGTCTTGTTGGAATAACGGAGACCAGCATTGTTGCACAGCCTTCCCCTATGCGGGTAGGGTCTCCGGCTGAATACCAACTCCGGCTTGGACCTGACCAGGTCCCCTTGGTACGGTACACCGTTCGGCTGCTTTATGCTCAACCCTTTGCAAAGTCGCTGGAAAAACGTTCGGAATTTACGGTTGTTCGGGGAAACTCCAAACAACCACCCGGTCAATCGACCTTGCAATTTTCCACAGGAAGTCGTAAACCAACAAGCCGTCTGCCGACAACCCCGGCAAGGAGTCCATTACTTGGAAGCTACAAGGGAATTTGTGCTGCATGCGGAGATTACCATGGCCGCAACCCCTCGACTTGCTCTTGCAAAAAAGCGTCTGGGATGTCGTGGATTTTCGCACATCCACAACATGCCTCGAGTGAAGTGCCTTAAGTTTTAAGTGGCTGATCTCAGTGCCTGTGTCCACGATTAGACGCGCAGTGTCTTTACAGCCAATGTCCAAAGGGAGTTGGACAATCGGGACTTTGGTTGGCGAAAGCTGAGAACAGCTTTGGCTGACTTGCGAGTTTGGGGCGGTTGGGTAGGGATTTCTTAACCCGACCCCTGGGAGTGTTCCGATCGATGCCATTTTGCTTTTTGTCGACACTCTGCCGCTGTGTGTGTGGATTTGCAAAATTCGGTTCGAAAATTTGTTGAATTTTCCCACCCCACCTTGTATCCACACCTTTTCCATGTGTGACCTTTACTTCCACAAAATTCGCAGCAACATCGGAAGCCATATTGATTGTATTGTTATTGTGCCTGGTGGGCGCGGCGAACATTGATGTCGTTGCCATATTGCCTTCAATCCGGCAGAAGGGAGTATTTCGCCTTTTCAGGCACTCGTCGTATAGGTACCCCCTTTTGTTACAGGAGCTGCAGGTCATGCGAGCAGCTAACGGGTGCACCGACCAAGTGCCTTGGACCTGGGTAGGCTGGCTGTGGTGGAACTGTTCACCGCCAGTGTGATGTGCGAATGGAGCCCCAGGCCCTGTTGGTGGAAACCCGCCCTGTAGTTGGGTCATAGCCCTCACAGCCGTCACAGCCGTCACAGTATGGTCCTCCAGGGTATACTGGGGTTGACCTGTTAAGGTCCGGGTAGTGTCGTATGACACACATGTTCACAGCAGCCTGCTACGCCTCATTCACTGGCAGGTATTGCATGAGAAGCGAGTCCTGTGCGAACTGATTTTGGGTTGCGGAAGGCATTGTGGTGTCCAATGGCCTTCCGCTGGGATAAAGCGAAACATTTAATTGTGTATTCGCGGGAAGGGGGTACCTATAGTGTGCCTCTTGCGAACACACCGGTGGATTTATTGAGTGGACAGGATCGACAGCCCTGCCATCACTTGGTGTATGGTGGTGGTCTAGTGGAGGGAGCGAGGCGGAGGTTGGAACCTGCATGTCCTCAATAAACGGAGTGGCCTGTGGATTTAGACCTGATTCGGTCGGCAGAGTGGGGCTCCCGGGGGTCACCAGGGGCGCGAGTGTTGAGGAATAACTAGGGTTGAAAGCCGATGAGGCAGAAAGATTGCCAAACCCGGCCGGGTTTTCCAAGAAACGGTGGTCGCTCTGTCTCAAGATCTCCTTTTGGGAATGTGCCATCTGGAGGAGCCTGTTAAATAGTCCTCTCTAACACCACCCATTATAACGGACTTTGCCAGCATGTTTATCTCGGTGGCAAAAACGGCCCCGTTCACGTGTCCGTATGAACGCTCCACCGCCTCCGTGAAATGCACAATGGTGTGGGGGTACGAAGTTGTGGCACCGGCATAGGAGCGAGTTCTACTTCGTCCCACGAACTGTTCGCTGAATAAAACAACACTGAGAGAAGAAAAATCGTTCGAAACACTTTCCAGCCAGGGAACAAAAATCCACAACAAATCGTCCACCAGAAGTAAGTAAAAAGGAAAACGCACTTTTTATTTCGTATAACAGGTTCTTATATTTCACAATACCTTTTTCCTATTTTAGTGAGATTACACTGCACAAGAAAAATTACTTCTTACTCGCAATGCGCTTACTCGACTCGACTTAATTATCTTCGCTTCCCCGTGCGCACCGGGGAGCGGAAGCGGCACGACCGTGGTGGTCGACGGGTGTAATTGGACTCCCTGATTCAACCCTCCTTTGGGGTGAGGTTGGTGGTGTGGTGGTAGATATCCTCTCCACTAAAGATATATTTTACTTACCACAAGATAGACGTAAAGTCTCTCTCTGTGGAACAGAAAACCGGATCATGTAATAAAGATCATGGTGGTACACATGTATGTGTGTACATTGGTTCATTCATGGGACAACGCCATGAGAACGAAACTGAAACAAAGAAAGGGCATACTGTGCATCCTTGAGATGTGAGTTCGGCTAAGCAAACAAGCCGAATCTCATTGGATGCTAATTCGGTTTGTGTTTGCTTATGTGAGAAGGTCAATGGTGAACGGATCCAGGAATATGTAGAACGGCGATGGCCG
Source organism: Microdon myrmicae (assembly GCA_963931805.1). Taxonomy (NCBI): domain Eukaryota; kingdom Metazoa; phylum Arthropoda; class Insecta; order Diptera; family Syrphidae; genus Microdon; species Microdon myrmicae. The sequence goes on from OZ007497.1 coordinate 19,110,282, forward strand.
CGACCAGTGGGAAGCGTCTTCCAGTCGAACCAGCATGCAAACGCCCCAAAAAAGAATTTGAACCGATGCTGGATCCCACCGACCTGCCCGATGAAGGGGTTGTCCAGGGTATGAAATTCATCGCAGAGTCCAAAAGTTTAAAGAAGACCGAAGTTTTATTTCCCGAGAACGTTTCACTGGACGAAATAGTAAAAGCCGAAGAGACAAAAGGGGAAATTCAGTCCCACGTTGTTGCTAACTCACTCACTCGGGTCGACACAGTGTATTCGCTCACCAATTGCCTGAAATGCCCAGGGAGTACATCTCGCAGCTGGTGTTCGATACCAAACACAAGACCCTCGCACTCATCAAAAACAACCGGCCAATCGGGGGGATCTGTTTTCGCCCGTTTCCCACCCAAAACTTCACAGAAATTGTCTTCCTCGCTGTTATTCTGACCGAACAGGAAAAAGGGTATGGATCTCATCTCATGAATCACCTGAAAGACTACAGCCTTTAAAAAGGCATTCGTAATTTCCTCACCTACGCTGATGAGCACGCCATTGGATACTTAAAAAAACAGGGCTTCTCGAAGGACATCAAACTGCTGAAGACTGTTGCAAGTTTTCGGAAAGTAATTTAGATGGATACACAATGACGGTTGTGTAAACCATCTGTGTCAACTATGCATGGCATCTATGGCGACGCCAGAATCGAACTATAGTGTGAATATCTACACTAATTGGAAATTTGGTTTTGGTCGCTTATGGAGAGATGCATTGATACATATATGAATGCCCTTGTAGGAAAAATTCTTTGCAGGCATTTCCAGGTAATGCATTGAAAGCATTAATTATCCTTGGGAAGGAAATGTTTTTGCTGTGCGGAGATTGCGGTGCAGGTTTGGGAAGGTTGGAATTTGCCTGGCAACCGAAGGTACCGAATAGGTTTTGTTTTCTGCTCCTGTATAATGGAAAGAATTCTTGTAGGGAATTTGTATGCGAAGAAATGCATGAAAGGTAAGAAATCTTTTACATGGACTTTTAGGTTATATAAATTTGATCTATTTGATGCGTGAAGTATTTAAGGTGCCAATGCGATTGCATTAGCGAAACTTATAAGGTTGGGTCAAAGTTATGGGGGTTCTTCAGGTAAGTAACAGTGGGGTTTGCCGGAACCGCCACAATGGCTCTCTTCACCCGAGGAACAAAGCCTGTGGGATCTTCGCGGGGGGTTGTCTCATTATAGAGAGCTGTGCTCACAGCTCTTCGTAGGACACTGACGACTGGAAAGCGTTCCTTAGACTTTGCTCCACCCGCAGGATCGTTCCGGGTGGCGCCTCACTTATCAGGCGGCATGCTTCACCGCATAGCCGTGTGGGCAACCACCTAAGGAAGCTTTCTTCCCCCTCCTTCGGCAGACAACTAAGTGTCTTTTTGCAGTTATCTTTGAACATCTGGAGTTCACCAGCCGCATGTGGAGCCCGTTGCCACGATAACACCGGAATCGTCTTTGAGACAAGATATATTGAATTCATATATTTATTTTATTATCAACTGCCTTTGTTTATTATCCTCTTTGGTGTGAATTGATGGATAACAGGGCGATTATAAGTGTATCTTGTGGAACAGTTAAAAATGAACTATCAATTTCCGTGGTTTGCGCTGGTACACTTGGAGCCACAGGGCTCCACCCACTATCGGTCGTGCACCTCCGAGTTTTGCTTGCTCTAGGATTTAAATGTTGAAGTTACTGAACACCGATGCAGAGCCAACTAATGGGCACCGGCTGCGCCAATAATGTTATATATAAATGCTTAATAAAGAGTTTTAAATATATGTTTTACACCCTTTCCAGTTTGACCACAGCTTTTCCAAATTATATATATATATATATATATATATATATATATATATTGGTACTCATATTTTTTCTTTAAAATATTAACAATTCACTCAACTTTTTTGGGTGTTACCCTCTTTTTTCTTTCCTCTTCTTAAAATTTTAAAAACGCTTTTTTTTCTGTCTCAACGACCGATTTTTCGCACAGCTCACCATCGTTGCGACTCCGTTTTTTTTTCCGCCCACCCAATGAGAAAAACTGGGTCATACCATGTAACCGTTATGATATGACCCAATCAACGACGGTAATCGATCTCGAATTATTCGGAGATATCATCGCCGGAGAAAGAACTGGGCTTGCAAGCACCAGGTTCTATGTTCTTGTTTTATGTTTTCAATGTTAAATGTAAGCTAAAGTTTTGTGTATTATGTCTTTAATTATGTGAAATTGTAGATTGTATAGAGTGTAGTTATTTTATGTTGTAAATAAATGTTATTGTAATTTGCAAATGAATGCAATGTAATTTAATATTTTATGGTATGTATGATGTGTAAATGAAAATTTACAATTTGTTTGTATTTAAGTTTAATTTGAAATATGTGATATTGTTTGTAACGTATGTATTTAATTAATGTTTAGTAAGGTAAATGCGTAATTGTGAAATGTAAATAAATGTTTTAATTTAAAAATGTAAATTGTTTGAAATGTTTTATGTTATACTATATGTGTTATGTATTTTTGCATGTGTTTAATGTTTTCTCGCAGGGACAAAGGTGGTGGGGAAGTTACGTAACCCACCCTAACGCTCTGCCCTTTTCCGTCATCTCTCTATGTCTATTTACCCATCATCCCATTTTTTGTCTCCATCTATCTCTCTATATTTCAATATCTGTTTCTCTGTGCTTCATCATCTCACTTCTACCAAGTGGCAAAGTTGTGCATTAAGTACTATAGTGTCACGCACTCAACAACTTTATAGCGTCCCTAACCACAACCTAGATCTGCTTTTAGTTATTCCAGCACTGAACACATAAAACATGTTAGACAAATATAAAATGTTAGTTATGTTTAGTGCTCAATTAAGTTCGCCAGTTCGGTTATTTCCCAGAAGTATTGGAAATGAACAGCCTCCTAAATGGAAGGCCATCTTCAGGCACTAAATATGAATGAAACCAGAAGCAACGGCTCGCATACCGATGACTAGGTGATGCCAAGCCATCTTATTTAACCTTCCGCATCATGTATGCAACACACGTTAATCCGTTTTCCGGATATGAAAAAAGGGGCACGTCCGGTCATTAATGTGACCATATATCGGGAATAAGCTATTGTCTATGGCCGCTGACCCTCATACTAAAACCTAATACCAGATAACATTTGTCACACCTTTCGTATTTAATACAATTCAAATCATTTATGCGGCTCATAAATGGCGTTATTGCCTAGAAGCAAACGTGGTTATGATTGTGATGGACAACCAGAAATTAAGCTACTAAGGTATGAAAATCAGAATGAAGGGGTGATTGTATACGAAAACAACCGAAGGCATAGATATATGTTACAACCGAGAGAAATAAAGTGGACCAAGAAAAGGAAAGGTAAACAGAATAGGCAGAAAGAATAACAGAGAATTCGGAAGAAGTAAATAAAACGAAGCGAAGTAATAACGAATTTAATGGAATAAAGACTATATTATTCCCGTACGTTCTTTTATATAAAATAATTTTCTCCGGGCAACAAAATATCGAAAAGGTGTCTCCAGGCGACAAAATATGTTGCACCCCATCCGGATATCATTTTGACATTTATAGATCACTGGTGCTACCCACCAAATGTGAAGTTCATGAAGATTGGCACCATACATTTTAAATCAACCAGCTATGAATTATAAACCGGGGAAAAGTTTCGCGTTTCTGACTCCTAATTACCAAGCATTCGAATAACATGTTCGTGCTATTTATAAATAGATAGCATTACGTGTTGAAGACGAACGTCCTTACAGAAAACTTCGTTACAGTTTAAATTTGTATATAGTAGGGTTTTTTTTTTTTTTTTTTTTTGGTTTCGGTAGGAAGGTGGAAATCTTCAAAAGATACCTCTAGACCGATCTAGGGGCATGCCGGGTTTTTACCGACTAAAACCTCCTCCCGCCAGGCTCATATTCCCGTTGATCCCCGCGGAACTTTCTTTTAGATATTCCATCGCGGGGCGGGACGGAGTTTACCTGTTACTCCGCTCGTCACGTCGCAACTGCTGCATCATTTCACAGAGAATACCACTGGTTACGGACCATGCCTGTTTTGAACTAAGCATGTATTCTATTACTGCAGCCGGAATAACTGCCCGTCTCGTGTGTCTCTCCAAAATCGTTCGTGTGGTCTCGAATCTCACGCACTCTGTGAGAACGTGTTCCGCATTCTCTATTTTGCTTTCGCAATACAAGCAGTATGGGTGATTCACATGCTTATACTTTTGTAAGTATTGCCGAAAGCATCCATGTCCTGATATTAGCTGAGTCAAGTAGTAATTCAGCTCGCCATGTTTTCTTTTCACCAATGTTTCTATATCAGGTATCATGGTGTGGGTCCATCTTCCCTTGGTGGAAGAATCCCACCTTCATTGCCATTCTCTTAGGCTTGAGAGCTATAATTGTGTCCGCATTCTCCAACGATTCTCTTGGGAGACCTTATGCCATGCAGCGTTTTCTTTAGCTGCAATGTCAAGTGGTGTCCTTCTGGCCAGAACATTTATGGCATCTTCGGATACCGTTCGAAATGCACACATACTCTTAGTGATGCTAGTCTACGAGTATGCGCTGAGTTCACTCCCCTCATGTATAACTTATACTGCGCGGCTCCTGCTCATATGTGAGCTGCATACATTATAGTGGTGGTGTTGACACTGGTTATGAGTTTCCTTATGTGGGGGCGGGGTCCTCCAACATTGGGTAGCAGTCTCGCCAAAACTTTGCATACTCTTGCCGTTTTTTCACTCGTTTTCCTCAGGTGTTCCTTGAAGCTCAACCTGTTGTCGAGTATAACACCAAGCTATTTAATATAGGGACTGGATCTGATTATTTGTCCTTCTATTTCCAAATCAAGGTGTTCAACTTTCTTGCGGCTGCTTATTAAAACTGCCTCCGTCTTATGTCCAGCTAGTTTCAGTCCTGCCATATCTAGCCAGCGTTTAATGCTATGGATTGCTTGGGAGCAAATATTCTCCAGGTCATCTAGATGTTTACCGACGGCTCCTATTGCCAAATATATAGTAGGTGTTCTCTCTGATTTGTGGGTGACACTTAGGAGGGTGTATGAATAGTATGTTGATTGATGGAAGGCGGAACCCCCATTTTTATTTAGCTTAATGCAAGCTTAAATTAACTTAACATAAAACCTTACAGACTATCTTAAAATCTAGAGTAGTGGTTAAGACCTTATTCAATTATTCAATCGAAAAAAGGAGAAGAAAACCAGGAAGTTGAAGATTACTGGCGATAGGGGAGGTAGGAGACCAGGGAAGAGCGAGTGTATGTGCGGGTGGTGAACGCGGCCTATATGCGACAGTGGAGGGCATGGGTACGGTCTGATACAGGGGCGGGGATCAGTGAGCATGGGGGGGGGGGGGGTTGTGGGTGGGGTTGGAAAGGTGTAGTGGAGAACTAGTTTGAGGGAGGGAGATGAGTGGATTGCTGGGTAGAGGGGTTATTGGGGGGAGGGGGCGGATTTAGGACGGGTTTATTCTGAGACGTCGTTTAAGAGCGGGAGTGGAGATGTTGAAATCGAAGGAGGTGGGGCAAGAGTTGGCCTGTCGTAGCATACGCGAGATGAGTTCGTTAGCGTCGTAAGAAGTGTGATGAGCGGGCACGTAAAACAGTCGAGGGTTGCGTACGTTACGGGGATTGTATGAAATGTTAAAGTGGAGAGCAAGTTTGGACAATTGATTGAGCCAGACAGAAGGCGATGGACAAAGATGATGTCGGCATGGATTCTGCGCTCTTCAAGCGTGTTTAGATCGATTAGAGGGAGCCAGCTTGTGTATGGTTTTAGAATGAGCGGATTTTCCCAGTTTAGTCCGCGGAGGGCAAAGCGCAAGAAACTACGTTGAACACCCTCAATCCTGCGAATGTGAATCACTTGATACGGGATCAGACCTGACTAGCGAATTCGAGTAGTGGCCGGACAAAAGTTGTGTAGAGTGATCGGATGACATAGGGGTTAAGGAATTCCTTCGAACAGTGTTTGACAAACCCAAGTGCAGCGTTGGTCTTGAGGATTGTGTAATCAATATGTGCGGTAAATTTGAGCTCCTTGTCGCATAGGACGCCCAGAACGCGAATCAATTCAACCGATGTTATCGGTTTGTTCAGTAAGAGATAGGAGCGTGGGTGAGTGGGGGAACGCTTCCGAGAGAAGGTGATTGTGTGACATTTGGCGATATTCATTTCTAGGCAATTATTTTGGCACCAAGTCGAGAAGCTGTCAAGATCCGATTGGAGAAGTGAGGAGTCCGGTGGAGAGCGGATTATCTTGAACATTTTGGAATCATCCGCGTAAAGCGAGATGAAGGAGTGATTAATGCAAGAGCCTATGTCGTTTATGGTTAGGATAAATAGGAGAGGGCCGAGGTGACTGTCTTGGGGGACACCTGAGGTTGGGAAAAAAGGATCGGAGAGGGTGGATCTAAATCGCACGCTTCAGGTTCGATTACTGAGTTAGGATGAGACCCACTTAATCAGCGGGAGTTCGAAGCCGAGGGAGCTATCTTGAAGAGAATTAGGTTATGGGAGATTTTGTCGAAGGCCTTGCTAAAGTCGGTAGCGACTACATCTACCTCATCGCCGTTTTCTAGGGCAACGAGTGTGTGGGATGTGAATTCGACAAGGTTAGTAGTAATGGACCTGGCTGAGGGAAGGCGTGCTAGTTCGGAGAGATGATGGGTCCGCAGCGAAAACATAACGCCTCATATAGAAGGTCTTCGAACAGTTTGGGAATGTGCGAAAGCTTAGCAATGGGACGATAATTGGATATATAGTTTTTTTCCTTTTTATGTATGGCGGTTTTGTAAGAGATTTCGGGGAAAAGACCTTGTGCAAGGGATAGATTGAAGATTGACGCGAGCGGGAAAGAGAGAGAGAGAACATTTTTTTATGAGGATAGCAGGGAGTCCGTGTGGGCCGGGACTGAAATTGTCTTTCAGTTTTTTTATGACTTGGTGTTGTTGAATGTGTAGAGTGATGAGAGGGCCGAGGGAGAGTTCAGACATGCCAGTAAAGTAGGAGGGGTTAGGCTCGAACGAGTCGTCCATGAAGGATAGTTTGAAGAAGGATGCGAAAAGATTGGATATGGTTTGGGAGTCCGTTGTAGTAGTTGAGCCGTAGAAAATGGAGGTGGAATAGGCATCAGATTTCCGTTTGTGGTTAATGAAGTGGAAAAAAGATTTGGGGTCGTTGATCAGTTTGCATTGAGCTTTGGCAAGTTAATTGTGGTAGATTGTTCAGCTCCTAACTTGATTTTAGTATGTTCGATTTAAACATGTTAATTCATGAGGTTTCGTCCGTTTCAGCCATCTCAATTCGTGTGTAATATCCAAGAGCTGAATAGCTTCTACGTTGGTATGATTATGTAGGCGTCTCTCGTGTTTGACAGCATATTCTTGGATAACTTCATAAATCCATTTGATCTCTAGGTCATCATGAATATCCTGATTTGTCACAAAACAGTAGGCATTCGTGATAGTGCGAAGGAATTTATTCTGGCTTCGGTGAATTATATCTCTATTGGATTGCTTTGTACAGCCCCATAATTGGATACCATATATCCAGATCGGCTTGACGATAGATTGATAGATCAATCTTTTACAATAGAGATTGAGTTGAGAGTGATTCCCGATTAACCAACACATCTGTCTACGCTTCAGCTTTATTTTTTCAGCTTTTTGTTTCACATGATGTCTTCAGTTTAGTTTGCTATCCAAGTGTATACTGAGATATTTCGCTAAATCTGCTTTGGGAACTGGAATTCCGTTGAGATAAGTAGAAATATTGTTATCTGATCGTCGCAATGTAAATGTTACGTGAATAGATTTCATCTCGTTGAGTTTAATTTCCCAATCAGTGGTCCATTGGCTAATTTCGTTGAGTGCCTGTTGCAATTGTTGTGTAGCTTTTTTTTTTTATTATCGTCAGCTGATATTATAACTGTATCATCTGCAAAGGTGCCTGTGAATGTATTCTTGGTTGTTGGGATGTCTGCTGTGTATAGTAAGTAGAGGAAATGTCCCAAGACACTTCCTTGTGGTACGCCTGCTTCTATTGGATAGAAACTACAGTGAGCTCTTCGTGTGTTACTTTGAACGTTCTATCAGACAAGTATGATTCGAGTAGATGGCAATAGTTTGCTGGAAACAGTTTAGACATTTTATATATAAGACCTTTATGCCATACTCTGTCGAATGCTTGGGAGACATCAAGAAAGACAGCTGGGCAATATTTCTTTTTTTCGAAAGTCTTTTCTATTGCTGTGGTCATACGGTGAACCTGTTCAATAGTTGAGTGTTTATTCCTATAGCCAAATTGAAAGTCTGGAATATTGATGAGTGGCTTGAATCGCTTGAGGAGTATTTTCCCAAACAGTTTTGAAATGGATGGCAATAGCGAAATGGGTCTCTATATCACACGAAGGACGAACCCACAATTCCTGCCAACTTCCTCCGCTAACAGCACGTCACCATAACCCCAATCAGCAATAACACACATTCGCAACCACACAAAGAACACACTTCCCAATATGCAACAGCATCCGTCTCCAAATCTGCAATCGCATACATCCCCAAACTTACCAAGAATCCATTTCCCAAGCTGTAATAAACTGCATTTTCAAATGTACAACGGAATCTTAATCATCTCCCTCAACTACATCAAACCGCATAGAATTTTTCCCAAAAACCACTTCGGTTAATTTCCTATTTAAATTATATTCCTCGATTGGAACCAAGCAACTCTAATTTCCCCCGAAAATCATTCCGGCTGACGTCCTGCTTACACTATTTTCTCGCTTGCAACCAAACGACATTCAGTTCCCCCGAAAATCATTTCGGCTCCCATCCTACCCAATACCAATTCTCCTTACTGGTAAGTCACCAGCACGATGCGTTGCATTTCTGCGAAACAAACATCGCAACGACTAAAACCCATATTCCTTTGTCTAACCGAGAACTCATGCCCATACTTGGTCGTGTTTCCAAACCAATTTCACCGTATACATAGCGACAGAGGAATTTAACTCAGCCTGTACGGCAGTGATTCTCTGGAACTAAATTCCCTATGCAAGCATAGCCACCCTTTTCAAGTCCCTAGTAAATGGCAGTGAGTTTATTTAGCTAGGACGCCACTGCCACGACGCGATGAACTCTTTCTTGCCTTTAATGAGTCAGTCGAGTCACAACCACCGCTCTCTCGTTACATAAGTACGTAGGAACCCGTGCCCTAGCTGGGAACAGCATTCAATCTTAGTAGTACTGGAGTGTGGTCAGACGTTAAATCAACTAAACTATCCGTTTCAATATATTCGATGACACTGTGGGGGATGAAGAAGTATATGGCGCCAAGACACGGACACATGGTTCACTTCCTTCCCACTTATCGTTCACTCAGGATCAATTGCTTATTTAAGAAAATTCCCGGGGAGATGTCGCGATAGCAATCCCTTGAAATGTTTCCCCCAGCACCAACAGACTCTACATAACGTCCGCACGCAAATACAATGCACCAACGATGAAGGGAAGGAGAAATAAAACGCACCGGCTTGTGGAATATAGTTTTTATTGTTTTTTTTTTTCACTTAAAATAGTTTGTAACATCAGTTCACAGAAGCTGTTTATAAATTACATCCACGGAGATTGTTTACAACTTAAATGCTGGTGCTTAATTATAACCTTGTCCTAATGGATAAGTGGCACGGATATATATCATCGAACAGCCTATAACATCAATCCACAGAAGTTGTTTATAAATCACATTCACAGAGATTGTTTATAAGTTAAATGCTGATGCTTAATTATAATTTTGTCCGAATGGATAAGTGACGCCGTTATTATAGCTTATAATGTCAATTCACATGTATATGTATAAATGAAATAATATATTACAAACGGGCAATAAAACTGTACACGACTTTAACCCCCTTATGATACTGACTCGACTTTTGTGGCGCGTGCGCACTCAACGTAGGTTAATGCTCGACCTTTTGCGATGTGACCGCCCGCGGTGGTGATTGTAAAACGACTGACTAGGAAAGGGCGAGAATCCATTCATCGTGTCGTGGTGGAGTCGTAACTAAATGAACTCACTGCCACTTATGGCAGGGTTGCTATGCGTGCATAGGGAATTTAGTTCCAGTGAATTACTGCCGTGCAGGCTGAATTGAATTCCTCTGTCGCTATGTATACGGGGAAATTGGTTTTGGAAACACGACCAAGTATGGGCATGAGTTGTCAGTTAGACAAGATAATATGAGTCTTGGTCGTTGCGATGGTTGTTTCGTGGAACTGCAATACATCGTGCTGGTGACTTACCAGTAAGGAGAATTGGTATTGGGTAGGGTGGGAGCCGAAATGATTTTCGGGGAAACTAAATGTTGTTTGGTTACAAGCGAGGGAAATGGTTTAAGCAGGAAGTGAGCCGGAATGACTTCCGGGGGAAATTAATGCTGCTTGGTTGCAAGCGAGAAATATAAAAAAAAGTAGGAAATTAACCGAAGTAGTTTTTTGGGAAAAATGTATGCGGTTTGATGTAGTTGAGGGAGATGGTTAATATTCCCTGTGTAAGTTTGAAAATGCGTTTTATTACAGCTTGGGAAATGGACTCTTGGCAAGTGTGGCGGATGTATGCGATTGCAGATTTGGGGGCGGGTGCTGTTGCATATTGGGAAGTGTGTTATTGCAGATTTGGGTTATGGTGACGCGCTGTTAGCGGTCGATGTTGGTTGGAATTGTGGGTTGGTTCTCCATGTAGTATAGAGAACCCTCACAACACTCCTTTCGAAATAAATAAATCGATCAGGTCAGGAGGTTTGTCGCTATCAGTGGGCCAGTATGTTGGTGAACAAGACGAATGAAATTTGCACTTTGCTTCGTCGATGGCTGTAAGCAATTCTTTTCCCTTGCCTGGAGTAATCAACCTTGACCCCCAAGCAGTGTGCTTGACATTAAAATCTCCACCAATTATAAACCTTGGTCCGAGTTTCTTGAAGATATCCCTGAATTGTTATTTTGAGATTGTGTGTCTAGGTGGGCAATATACAGCACCTACATTTAAACCAGCCCAATTAAGGTTGATAGTAACAATTGAGGCTTGAATAAAAGTTTCTTTTATTTCTTCTTGTTGGAAGGATGTATATTTTGTTTTATTATCAGAGCTGTGCCACCACGGGCACCGTCGCTGGGGTGCGTAGTCCAATAGGCCATATGACCCCTGATTTTTATGAAGCTCATATGAGAAAAGTGTGTTTCTGATATCAACGCAATATCTATGTTGTGCTCTCTTATAAATATTTCTAGTTCTTGAGCCCATTTGCGTTCCAAGTGATTATTCGGAGGAGCCGATTACTCATTGTCCTTATTTCTTGGATTTCTTGGTCGGTAGTTTTTGAAAATTTTCATGTTTACCTACCTTTTTTGTTAGCTGGTTGATGCTTTTTTTGATGTCGTCCTGGAATACACTGAGCATCTTCATCATATCCATGATGGTAGGCTCTTTATTGACAGGTTGTTGTCTGCTTTTATTGTTTGCTTTCCCATTCGGTTTATTGTTCATCTGTGTGTTGCTACTACCAGTTGTGGTTGGCCCCACTCGCTCCGTATTTTTTGATTGCAGTCTTTGGGTGACTGTAACTTTCTTTGGATGCTGTGCTTTTAGTTTATTTTGAGACACTGAGCATGCCTTGTAACTAGTTGGATGGCCATTCTCGTGGCAAAGCGCACATGTTACTAGGCAGTTGCGTTATTTCGAGCATTAGGGTGTGTGGTGAGGCCCAGCACACTTAACACATCTTGAATTATAATTGCAGACATTTTTTGTATGACCAAGCTATTGGCAATTATTACATTGAGGTATCGATCTGACCTTTTTGGGTGATTCAATCGATACATTGCACCATAATAATTTTTGGATTTCATAAACTGATTTGATAATCTCTTTTTGAACAATATCGACATAAAACAATGGAAAGGCTTTAAAGATTTTGTCTCCATTATTTGACGTGGTGCTTTTTCTGATGTTTGTTACCTTTACCATTTTATGATTTAGTGAGCATAATTCATTTGCAATCATATCTAGGGACATTGAAGCTGGAAGTCCTCTTATTACGAATCTAATTAGTTTCTCACTTTTTAGTTGGTAGGTATGATACTCTAAGTCTTGGGTTCTTACATCCGTTTTAATGGATTGTAGTTTCTCTTTAACTGCTCTGTATGCATTTTCTGTTTCGTATGTTATTTTTATAATAATGATAATGCTTTAATTTGAATTTTGTCTTTCACTACAGACAAAATGGCATTTCTAAATGCATTAAAATCGCTTACATTCCTCACATTGATTGGTGGTGGCAGGGGAATTTTCCTTTCTTTGGTAAACTCATTTGTTGATTCACGAACTGACGTCATATTGTTTACAGTTGGTATTGTATTTTGTTTATGACTGTTATCAGTTTTTCTTTTCTTAGAAACTACAGAGGTTTCCCTTTCCAAATCTTCTTCGCCTGTATGGTATTCTGTTGGCAAAGGGATAGTGGCACATACCTGCGATTGCATTTGGTTTTCCATTATGTTGATTTTGTGAAGCATTTCATTTATTATCGCTTGTTGATGTTGGCACATAGCTGCTTGTTGTTGGCATGCTGCTGCTAGCTGTTCATACGTTGTGGGGGTGCGGAAGTATATGCGCCAAGACACGGGCACCTGGTTCACTTCCTTCCCACTTTTCTATTTCCCGCACCTGTAAAACCGTCTATGTCGCCGCGTTCTTTTGGAACCGAATAAAATCAACTGTTTCTAGAATCGTAGATAGGTGTGTCTCTACAAATATTGCTTTTCCTTGTCTCTCCACCTTCTGCTGACAATGTTAATTCGAGTGAAAGGGAAAAATGAGCGCAGATGCGTTGTCCACGAACAATGAACTATGACGATACACCACCGACGAAGGGAAGAAGGAATAAAACACGCCCGCTTGTTAAATATAGGTTTTTTTTTATTTCTTGTTGGTTACACTTTATTTGTTTTTTTTTTATGGTACACTAAGTTTCTCTTGTTTCTGTTTTCTACACGGAACGATTCAGCGGGAATGCATCCGCGATTTGAGTTATATTTGTTGCGGCTGGGTTCACTTACAAGGGTGCTCTAAAAACCACATTTACATTTATTGATAAGCTTAGGTGTACTGCGCACTTAAATTTAGCTGTTAAACCACGAAATCGTCCATAAACCACAATATTAACAGGCGGCCGTATTAATTGAAACTCGACAAAAGACACCCGAGGAAGCTACACTCTCGACTCTAACGCTACGCGACCGATCATCGTAGGGGTTGCACAATGACCCGGCGTGGCGCGACCTGCCGCGATGGTGGTTGGGAAAGGACTTGGGGGTAATTGCAAGAGCGATGTGCGCTCGGTGGCGGTTGAATCTTGACTGACTAACGAATGGAAAGAATCTATTCATCGCGTCGTGGCGGTTGAGTCATAGCTGAAGTAAACTCACTGCCACTTCCTAGGAATTTCGAGAAGAGTTGCTATGCCTGTATAGGGGATTAGTTCCGGGGATTCCTCGCCGTATGAGCTGAGTTGGATTCGTTGGTTGTGTGTACCGGGAAATTGATTTCAGTGCCATAGCCAAGTATGATCAGGGGTCTTGATCGTTGTGATGGTTGTTTCGCGGAAAATTAGCTGCCGCTTGGTTGCAAGCGAGAAGTATAGTTTGAGGAGGAAATGAACCGAACTGGTTTTTGGAGAAAATGCTTACGGTATGATTGTAGGGAACTGATGTGGTTTTACATCTTTTAGGTAGAAGGTTTTCGGGGGAAATTGGAATTGCTTGGGTGAAAGCGAGGGATATAATTTAGATAGAGAATTAGCCGAAGCAATTTCAGGGGAAATGTATGCGGCTCGGTGTAGTTGGTGGTGATGATTAATGTTCCGTTGTAGGTTTGAATATACGTTTATTACAGCATATGAATTTCCGGGGAAATTAAGATTGGTTGGTCGCGAGGAAGGAATATGACTTAAGTAAAGAATTGACCGAAGCAATTTTGGGAAAATGTATGCGGGGATGATTTAGAATGTATTCTGTTGAATTGTATTCTGTTGCGGGTTTTGGAGTGTGTTTTATTGCAAAGTTTGGAATGTATGCTATTGCGGATTTTGCATGGGGTTAAGGTGACGCGCTGTTAGCGGTCAATGGTTGGTTAGGTTGGTTGGTTCTCTATGTGGTGTAGAGAACCACCACAACGTCATAATGTTGCCGTTATTCGTATAAATTAGCTGGATATTTTCTTGGTTGAATGATGCAGCACTATTCATACTATGAAGGGCATTCATTTTTGTATGCAATCAGGGAGTTTTTCCAGATGTGGGTGCATGGACTTTACAATTGACTCAACGATTTCATTGCCTATTTATGAACTTTAGATGTTATTTCTTTACACAAGTAATATTAGATGAACATCGTTGGAGTACCGCTAATCGAATATTGGAGTTGCAATTTCGTTCGGTGGTAATGAACCAGAACGGTTAGTTTCACAAGAGTTTTCGTGCCAATGTGGTTATTGGTCAGTCGATCAAAGGTCATCAAGATGCAGAAAGGACCATTCTCGGAGGTCCTCAGGTATATTAGAGGCAATGGACCAATCTTATAAGTCCAAAAATCATCATTTTGGGTTGTTGTTGGTTGCTGTTCAGCAAAAACGGACTACCTTTGTTAGGGGTATATGGACGACTGACCAGTGTCAGTTGATCAATCGAACGGCAGCGAAACCGTTGTCGTAGGTCTACAGTTGTCATCGACGCATTCCCGAGTGGGATCTGAGTACAAATTAATCGCATCTTTGTCGTAGATGAACTGTTGTAACATGAAACGTGGGTGCAACCAAAAATAATAATAAACAATAGGAAAACGTGCGTATCCACGGTTTATCTGGGTATATCGGCTTATAGCATTTGCGACGATAGTGAAGAATGTGTGATTCGAACTGACGCTATGACGGTTAGAATCACCAAAAATTGAACCAAAGCATCAACACACCAGTCCGCTGCCGCGTGAATTCGATTTTTAAACTCTAGTACACTCAACTGATGTGGAATTGCTATGTTATTGCCTGGTCTACGGCTGATGCTTTTGTTTATTCGATTTTATTTGTGTGATGTTCTTCACTATTTGCTTGTGTACTGTGTGCGTATTGGTTGTGTACTATATGCCTATTTGTTAGAAACGCCACAGGCTCACTGGCGTTTTTTGTTGTTTGCTGCTTTCTAGATGTTTTATGTAATATTTAAGTAATTAATTGTTGTTGGTTGTTGTTAAAATCCAATAAAAGTTGAAGAAAACCTTTCTCGATGTTTTATATCTGCGCTATAACACAAAGACTTTTTACTGTTTCAAACATTTTTATTTAAACACATGTTTACAAAGTGTTTGTATTGGTTAAGGAGTTTCTATTTTACACTTTTTCATTTATACGATAGTCGATGAATGGTGGGGCTCCTCGATAGTATAGTGGTTATTAGCCCCGCCTGTCACGCGGAAGACCGGGTTTCGATTCGCCGTCGGGAAGTCTCTGGCTCAAGACTTTAATGACCTTGCCCGGAAAAACAAATTATCATGGAAAATGTAACAAGCCTCAGGACTTGCTAAATGAGGCCAAGGCCGGTACCCGGTTGTACTGCCGATGATGATGATGACGATGAGTGATGAAAATTAACAATAAAAATTGTATGGTTTATATTTTACATCTCTTATGTTTTGGTTTCTCAGCGGGGCAAATGTGGTGGGGGAATTACTATGTAACAAACCTCCTCTTTTACGAAGATGCGTGTCATTCTCGGAAGAGGAATTGTGGCGGTTCCATGAACCGCACAAATCACCATAGGCTGAGATGTCTTCGTTCCACCAAGGAACATACTCACCTATAATCAAATTCCACGAACCGCACAAATGACCATAGGATGAGATGTCTTCGTGCCACCAAGGAACATACTCATCTATAACCAAACGACACGTGCCCACAGACACGTGCGCCTAAAGTCCACCGTTTCAGCTGGTCAAAGGTGACATTCATACCGGTGTCAACAACCCCACGTATCCTCAGATACGTGGACCACAAGTCTCGAACAATTTTCCTACGTCTGCACGGCGATCGAAGGACATGACCCAGCAGAGAAATTGTGCATCGATCTATCAACTGGATAAACACAAACGGTTGGCACAGCTGCGCCAGATGTCGACAAACATCACATCCCTGGCAAGAAGCCAATTGCCGGAAAACAATCAGTCGGCAAAGCCTTTGTCCGTGCTCCCATGCACTTCGCCTAAACAAAGACAAAAACGAAAACGCTATTACCATAGGGTAAAGTAAACACGATCCCAGGATCGCCTAAAGTAAACCACACATTCGATTGTTTGCTTAAGCAACACAACAGAAGTGTGAAAATTCTGATGCACCTAAAGACGACAACCCCGCGTCTGTATGTGTTGGTGTCATTTTCCCTGGTGGAGAGATTCTCGATTGAGAGAAAGTCAACACCCAGGGAAAGCGAAAAGAAAGAGGAAACTATGGGGCGAATAGAATCACCCCCAGAGAAGAAACGACAGTCTACAGGAAGTGGTAATCGCGGAAGGTCGCGCAGTGTGTGTGTTCAAAAATCAGCTCAGTAACTTGTGTTTTTCGTCGTAACTTCAAATATAACGATAGTAGAGAATTATGTGTTCAAAAATTAGCTCAGTAACTTGTGTGTTTCCTCTTAGCTTCAATTATAACAATCGTAGAAAACTCGATGCAGATTAGTACGGTCCGGGTGGTGTTATGTTCTTAGAAACAAGTATTATTTAAAAACTGTACGCTGTCTGTCTTTAAGTGATTATTTAATTACATTTGTTACATATGCCTTATCACGAAATCATTATATTGAGAAACATCAAAACTATTTGCATATTATTATAATAAAGAAATTAAGGGAAATAATAAGACGTTTGTAAAAAACAATATCTCCGTGTTTTATTGGTCTCGGTGTTCCTGTGTATTTCTTTTTCTTCCCTGTGAACGGTGTTCGGCGGAATAGACACTTCAGCCGTTATAGACCAAAATCCACCAAAGAATGACACGTCGACGGTTGAGCCAGTGGGTTCGCATCGGGCGTTAGAAATTTTGGGTTATTGTTGTTGCTGTTGATGGTGATTCATTAAAAAAGGAAAAACTAATTAAAAATAAAACTCGACATTTCCTCTCCATTCTCTTCCTAGCGGCTTGGTCCTCACACTTAGTAGGTTTCTCTCTAGGAAAAGGTCGATAAGACCACCATCATGTGGTTGACCGCCTTGCACTCTGTAGGGCATGCCCATCATAGCGCTTTAAATAGGTATCCTGAATTACCTCCGCCTTTTTCCCTTTTTTGATGACGGAGTGTACCATGCATCTAAGTCCCTCTGAATAATGGCGGAAAGTCTTAGCCACCCACACAACCCGGCTATAACCTCATTCACAATAGTGAAGTGGTTTCCTTTCACCGCTTTCAAAGTGCGACTGGCGTAGACAATAGGCGGGTCTTTGCTTATTTCCCCTTGAGATAACACGGCTCTGTGTGCTTCTTTGCTCGCATCCGTGATTAGTTTGAAGCGGTTTGGTATTTGTTTCGCTTGACCCGCTTTGGGCCGAAACCAACATCCCTTTTTTGGTCTCAAATATCTGACCACGTACATTTTGAATACATTTCATGTGAGATAGCACTGGTGTACGTCACCTTTAAGATGTCTAGATTCATCTGACGCCTTGGTATCGTAGAACAGAGGTGTAATGTATTAAAGGTGTGGTTCCTCCGAAGGTTTGTTCTCAGAAACGAGATCACTCGATTCGTCATCAGTCTGACCAGTCTGCTTTGAAAGATTTTGACCTCCGGAAAGTTTGTTTGTAAGCATTTATTAATGCTTCTTTAACGCTTTTTGGGCTTTCTGGTTACGACTTCGTTGGAATACTGGGGTCTGGCAATTTTTTGCGCCCCTCCCCTGTATGAGTAGAGTCTTGGGGTGAATACCGACCGCGGTCTGGACCTTCCCAGGTCCCCTTGGTGCGGTTCACTGTTCGGCTGTCTTATGCCCAACCATCCTGTTTTATTATTTGCAAAGTCAGCGGAAAAAACGTTCAGGATTTATGGTTGATCAGGGAAACTCCAAACAAGCACCCAGTCCATCGACCTCGCAATTTTTCGTAAAAAAAGTCATTGCCCAACAGCCTGGGTTCCGCCAAACCCGGCAAGGTGTCCATTACTTGGAAGCTGCAAGGAATTTCTTGGCGAATCTTGAAACTCCCAAAGCACCATCCCCTAGACTTACCCTTGCCTTGCGTCTGAAGGGGCGTGGATTTTTAGGCATCCACAACATGTGTCGGGTGGAGTGCCTTCAGCTTTAAAAGGCTGGTCTCAGTGCCGGTGTCCACGATTAGGCGCGTAGTGTATCTACGGCCATTGTCCGGGGGTAATTGGACAATCTGGATTTTGATCGGCGAAAACTGATAACAGATTTGGCCGAGTTGCGAGTTTATTGCGGTCGAGTTGGGGTTTCCCAACCGACTACTCTGCCCTGCTTTTGAGTCTTCGTGGACTCGAACACATACAGCTGGAGCAGCTTTGACCTACATTGAGCCGACGGTGTTATGGCTGGAATTTCCTGCGTTTGTCGCCTTTGTCGCGTGCATCTCCGAGGCCCTTCGATTTTTGCCTGGTGACCTCCTGCTGCCGACGATTAACCGTGCAGGTCTGTGGGTTTTGGTGTTGACGTTTAGTCGTGGCCACTCAGGTGCTTGTTATGATGGATGTTGCTTGCGAATACCTTGTTTGGTCCCACCTCACCCTGTACCCGCACCTTTCCCACGTGTGGCTTTTGTGGCCACAAAATTCAGAGCAACAACTGATGCTATAAACCCTTGGGTTCGACGTTGCTGGTTTTTAGGAGGAGATGGTTGGTGTGGTCCCGGATGTGTTTTCTTCTGGGGCTCCATCTGCTGCTGTGGTGGCCTATTTTGTGGTGGAGGTCCGGGTTTGTTTTGTGGCCCTACATGCTGTGCACGGCAATCCTTAACGTCGCCCCCATATTGCCTGCAATCCCGCCAGAAGGAAGTGTTTCGCACTTTAGGCACTCGTCGTACAGGTGCCCCTTTTTGTTGCAAAACCTGCAAACCATACGGACAGCTAAGGGGTGCGCCGACCGAGTACCTTGGACCTGGTTCAGCTGGCTGTGGTGGAACTTGTCAGCACCAGTATGTGCTGTTAATGAAGCCACGGATCCTGCTGGTGGGAACCCGCCCTGTAGTTGGGGCAGGGTTGCAACCATCACAGTCTGGTGGTGCTGTGTGTAACACCCCATAGCATAATGGGATTGACCTATTAAAGTCTGGGAAGCGCCGAACGGTCTACGAAACATATCGCCAGCAAAATGACTCGCCGCATTCATTGGCAGGTGTTGCCCATTAATCCAGTCCTGTGGTAGCTGACTGTGACTTTCGGAAGACATTGTCGTGTCCAATGGTCTTCCGCTGTGGTAAGGCGAAACTTGTAATGGTGTATTCACAGGAAGGAGGTACTTATAATGTATTTCCTATGAATACACTGGTGGATTTTACAGTAAGTGGGTACAATCGAATGCCCTATCACCACTTTTTTTTTGTGGTGGTCTTGTGGGAATCGAATGCCCTGTCACCACTTATTTTTTTGTGGCGGTCTTGTGGGTAGAGAGGGGGACAAAAGAGGGAACCCGTGGCTCGTGAACAGAGGATGTGACCTGTGGATTCAGAGTCAATGTGTTCAGTTGGGTGAGGGTCCAACAGGGTGTCTGCGGCCCGAGTGTTGAGAATTTCCAGGGTTGAAAGCCATTGGATCGACTGAAAGATTGCCGACCCCGGCCGAGCCTCCTAAGAAAGCGAAGCCGCGCTGTCGCAACTTCACCTTTTGGGACCATTCCGTTTGGAAGAGCTTGTTTATTATGTCGTCGAGAGGACCACCGCTAAACGATAACAAATAGTGCCGGAAGTGGTTCTCTCTAACACCGCCCAAGATAACGGACACGGCTATCCTTCCTATCTGCATGGCAAAGATGGCTCTATTTGCCTGTCGGTATGAACGCTCTGCCGCCTCCCTGCAATGCACAACGGCCTGCTTAACTTGGGAAACAAATCCTGTGGTATCTTCCGCAGGGAATTGTCCCATTACGGAGAGCTATGCACACCCCGGTTCGTAGCACTCTTGCGGCTGGTAAGCAATCCTTAGGCGCTACTCAAACTCCAGGAACATCCCGCAACCATCTATGGAAGCTCTCTTCCTCCTCCTTAGCCAAACATCTAAGGGTCCTTTTGCAACTATCTATGAACATCTGGAGTTCACTAGCCGCGTTTGGGCCCTTTCTCGTTTCTTAACATACCCCGAGGAGGCTAAGAAGGTAGGGATTTCAGTGAGGGAGAGCTCTGTTCGTCTCCTTTTAACTGCTTCCTTATTTTTATTTAAGGAGCACGCTGTCCTTACCTTTAATTAGCTTAGAGGAAACCGAGCGCAAAAAAACAAGGGAATCGTAAAAAAACGCGAAAAGAAACAAATAAAAAAAAAAACAAATGGTTGTTAGAAAGAAAAGAAGAAAAAGAAACAACCCTCTATCCGAATGGTAATATACCAAAGATGAACATAGAAATGGGGGACTTGGTGAGTCCTCGGGTCGAGGGGGAGAAAGGAAGAAAATGAAAGAACGAGTAAACCCAACGAATTGGGAGTCCTCGTCGGTCCCGAGACTAAATAGGAAAAGGGAAAAACAAAATCCAAGAAAGGAGAACTTCGACAGTCCACAGACAATGTAGAACAGAAAACGCGAAACCAAAAAGGTGGGAGACCTCGTCGGTTCCCTTTGCAAACAAAAGAGAAACCAAATAAAAAAACAGGAAATGGGAGACCGCCAGTCCCCACCGAACCGAAGAGAATGGCCAAGAAGAGAAAACCTGTCTGACTACCGAAGTGGGAGACCTCGTCGGTCCCCAAACGCAAGGAAGAGAGAAAAGAGTGAAAACCACTGAAAAAAAACCAAAATAGGAAGAAATCACACCACCTGCGGCAGCAAAAACAATGTGGAGAAATGAAAATAGTATATAAGCCCAGTGGTGTTGGAAATATGTGTATACTGTCAATGAAAGAATATAACATCCATTAAATGTAGCAACAACAATGCAAAAAAAACTTAGCATAACATATAAATTTCCTTTGCTGTGGAAGGAGAATGCACAGGACAGAGAGCGATGGCACAGTCGATTTGGTGAGGTTTTGGCGGATTTTTTGTTTGTTGTATGGCTGAGGTGTTCCACCGAACACCGTTCATAAAAGGAACACGGAGCAAATACTGTTCACAAATGAAACACTGAGCAAATGTTTTCGAATTTTATTTCATTGTTTCCTTTTTTTGTTTAGTACATCCATGACGTCGGATTTACAAAAGATTTAGTTTATGGGAAGCTCACTATTTCATAACACAAGGACAGTACACGGATTTCTACTTTTCGTTTTGAAGTTCTGTTAAGTTACTTCCGTTTTCAAACTACAACTGTGATTTACAAAGCGAACACTCATTAAACACGGAGCAACCTTGTCGGCACCTAACAATGCAGGCGCGTTCTACTATTATCACGGCTTCCGGTCGACTCCAATAAATTTTCTTTTTTCGGGGATGATTCTACTCATCCGATAGTTCTATTTTCCGATTTTCTCTTAATCGAGAATCTCTCCACCAGGAAAGATCGCACTCTTTTTTTCGGTCCTGCGGTTTTCCGTTTAGTCGCGGGCCAGATGTGTGGTTGCACCCACACCCATATACGCGGATGTTGCTGCCTGTGTGGCCGGAAATCTTCCTGGGATCGCCAAAATGTTCACACTTTCTGTTGAGTTGCTTTTCTATACATTCTGGTGTGTGGTTTATTCTTGGCGATCCTTGGATCACGGTAATTATCGTTGGTTGTGATCATTGTATTTGATTTGCCCTATGGGAACAGTGTTTTAGTTTATTGCTGTTTCTCCGCGATGGCCTTTGTTTAGGCGAAGTGCATTGCTGTAGGGTCTACGGCTTAGCCGTCAGATTATTTAACGGCAATTTGCTTAACGCCGGGGATTTGATATTTGTCTACATCTGGCGCAGCTGTGCCAACCACTTGTGTTTTTCCAGCTAATGGATTGGTACACATTTTCCATACTGGTCGTGTCCTTTGATCGCCGTGTAGGCATCAGAAAATTTTTCGGGACTTGGGGCCACATATCTGTGTCTACGTGGGGCTGTTGACACCGGTATGTATGCCACCTTTGGTCAGGTGAAAAGGTGGACTTTGGGCGCACGTGTCTGTGGGCACGTGAACTTTAGTCATAGGTGAATATGTTCCTTGGTGGAACGAAGGTATCTCAGCCTATGATGATTTGTGCGATTCGTGGAACCACCACAAGGTGATGAACTTTCGGCTTTCTATGGGCCAATAAATAGTATAGTATATATAAATTTCGTATGATACACTGTAGAATGAGAAGTTTCATGTCAAGAAGGATAATTCTCATCACCGATTTTGCGCAGATGTTAACTTCGGCGTTTCTAAATTAAATGTCTGATCACTGAGAAAGTGTGGAGAAATTCCGCAAATGATCTCAGTGTTGAATCCCGATTCGTTTACCGGGAGCGAACGACGACGAACTCCAATAAAACGAAATGTTTCTTATTATGAAACTCCTAATTTCAAATAGGCACAACACAATGTTGGCAACAAGCGAAATAATACAATTATTATTATAAACGAACGAAAATGAATATTATCTTTTATGATATAAACGAACGATAAAACAACGAATTGCTACGACAAGAAACGATAACGAAAACTAGCTAAATGCTACGGCAACCAAACTATAACTAATTTACATAACAAAAATGACAAGTAAACTAAACAACAAAAATGTCAGCAACTCACACAAACAGTGCTGCCAAAACATGACGTTATTTACAAAAACTATAAAGAATTAATACTAACAATTAATAATAAGAATAAATATAAACTATAATAATTAATAACAGAAATAATAATAATTAACTTATTCAATGGTTTGAACTAACTAGTTCAAGCATGACGCGACACTTAGTTTGTTATGTTACACAAATTGGCTAGATAATTATATGGATATATCAAGCTTAGATTACATCGAATCCTTTCCTTATCCGCTTCCCTGGTACTATGCTTTGAAATTTGAAGACACCTCAAAACCCCGTTTCTGCGCGTGTGTGTGAAAAAACAAAAGTAAAACAGTGATGAAATTGTTTCTATAGAGTTTGCCTCTATGTCAAACAGATTCAATATCATCTTACATTTTCCCCAGTAGTTGCATAGCTTCTTCTATTATCTGAGCCAGATTACGGCTGATAGTAAATTGTGCCATTCGAACCTACATTATGAAACTATTAGAACCGAGGACCTATATATGATGATCTCTCAAATCATTACACAAACTGTGATTGCTACGTTGATGCTCTGGAATACGACGCTGATGATTTTTTTCGATCCTCTTTTTGTAACAATTTTTTTCACTACGGCTTCATGTATGTAACCTGTGGGACTCACCACACATAAGACCATAAACAATATAGCGCAATAGCCGTATGTTAGTCCATGTTTGGTCGCAATTATAACGCGATTGGCGCTGATTTGAACGGTTTAAGAGCTAATTGATGACATTTAATCTGTGGCCTGTGGAATTTCTTACAAAAGTGGATTTTTGGTGCATTGCCTATACACGAAACGTAACAACCCATTTACAGACATACTTCCTAACTCAGTCGATATTTTTCTGAACATTGTCACACACAGGCAATACTTCTCTCTATCTCGCCAATACATTACAAAAACCCTTTTATCACTTTCCAAACATCGATGTGGTGCAGCTGACATTGCCACATATACTTTTTATGGGTTGGTAAAATCTATTTCCCATCTATAAATTGTTTCAATCGTGACAGATATTCTAAGAGTGCCATCTGTAGGTAGTTCTATGAAGCAGAGGCCATCCAAAATCCTCATTAACATTTTTATTTCATTTTGATTGGGGGCGTAGTCATTTCCTTTTCCATAAGTTTGTCCTTCCCCATGCCTCTTGAACGTTTCTTAGACGACGTTATCCTCAAAATTGATTGCCTTACACCCGAAAGTGATAAAAGTTTATCGGAAGCTGATTTGAAAGTCAATTATCCTTCTTTCTTTCTTTTGTTTTTTCTTCCTAGCTGCATGCTACGTACAAGTCCGACGAGGACTTCTCCAGAAATGGACAAAAAAGAATATTGCTACGTAGGACAGCAATTTCTAACCGTTTAGTATCCTTTTCTTATACATATGTATATATATATATGTATATATATATGTATATATTCTTATTTTATTCAGTTTCAATTCTCACGAACCGTGTGCGTTATAAAGTCATAAAAGGATCTTGGATATTCCATGTCCTTGCAGCACAACCAGTCCTGTTTGCCTACTCCTTCGCCACGAGATTATTCTCATAGTCATCCATCTGCAATTGCCACCAAATAAGTATCGTCTTTTCATGAAGGGGACAGAAGTGGTAAAATGAAGCTGAAGGAAACGAATTGAATTTCATTGTCAGGATAATAAAATACGCTGTGTGAACGCAACGATGCGAATGGTGTTGTACTGAATGTCGCGCATCCTTAAATCTTAATGATTGCTGCGACACGTTAACGATGTAAATATAACGAAGATTAAATTTTTATTTGAAATTAAGGACAACAAGTCGATTGTTGGTGGTACAGGATGCGAAATTTAATTGTCAAATTGTTTGGATATCCAAATCACAGGGCACACTGAAGAGGGGTGCGTTATCTCGGAGGAGTAGGATGTCGATGTATTTTCTTCTTCCTCGTTTTCTTTCCTTTTCGTTTTTTTTTATTTGCTCATGTGGTAGCTTCTGTAATTTGGAGGAAAAATCCTTCAGAACGTGTTTTGCTCAAAGACGGTTTTGTTTGTGTTAAGGTTAACGAGATAAAGTAAAACAAATAAGATTGTACAAATAAAGATAAGGACAGGAAGCTGATTGTTGGGTAGATCTTTGCATTGAAAGTACAAATTTTATTTTAAATATATTATATTTTAATCTGGCTCCTCGATAGTATAGTGGTTAGTATACCCGCCTGTCATCCGGGAGACCGGGGTTCGATTCCCCGTCGGGAAGCCTCTGGCGCAAGAGTAATGACCTTGCCCAGAAAAAATAAATCATTATGGAAAATTTAACAAGCCTCAGGACTTGCTAAATAAAGCCAGGACCGGTTCCCGGTTGTAGTGCCGATGATAATGATGATATTTTAATCTAATGGCGATGTGAATACTTATTCAATTTGTCGCGACATCTGCCTCCATGTGGAAATCTGTTACGTTAGTAATATTATTTAGTTTATGTTATAAAATCTCTCATGAATGCTTGCCCATTGGCGCCGAACCCACAATAATTAATAATAATAATTTTCCATGGATTGGTTAACTTGTGTTTAATCAAAACATCAAATTATTTATAGGTACCTGTTAAATGCACAGAATTGAATTGAAATGCATAACGGGCAATGAAATCAAACAATATATTTGGTATTGTTGACCAGGAGTGAATCGTACAGATTCGTAATTTTTACATTCCAACGTAATAAACAAGTGCGTGCGAGGAGTCGGAAATCGGATGAAAAACTTGCCCAGATAATGTAAACAAGGTAAGATAAACAAAGAATGTTACAGATGCGATGCATTTCAAGGATATTTAGCTAATATCCACAACTAGTTGCCCTCATTGCAATGAGCCACAAATAGAATAGAAATAGAAATGCGGAATTATCCATAGACCTACACGTATGAAGATAAAGGGAGTCGATCACCAACCACCAAACAAAACAGTCGGATGTTTCTGAAAAGCCATGAACAACCCCTCGGTCAAGACGAAATTCCGCATAGTGAAACCACAAGTTGTGTTTGTGTTTTTAGCAATAAAAATCTGAACGGGGATTCATTCCGAATCAGTCCTAAACAAATAAAAAATCAAAGCATTGACCAGTCTTAGTCCAGTCGAGAGTTGAAGTCGCGGATCGGAATTTTAAGACAGTAAAAAGGAAAGTTATTAAATATTTTGTCTTCGGTTGTTCCACATATTAAAAACTAAATAAATAAATAAATATAGGAAATATACGGGAGTGTAAGGTTTTCACTGTCTGTTTTGTAAATCTGAATATTAGAAATAAGTCCAAGAAATAAACTACTGTTTGTAAAGCGTTGCTAGAAACTTTAACGTTAAAAATTAATACAAAAAGGATATAGCCAATATACTGAGTTTGCCTCTATCATGTTTAATTATTTTTTATAATAAATTCAAACTGAAATAAGGTCTGTTGTTTTTTTTTCCTCTGAGATTACTAGAACAGTGTTTGCGAGTGGTGTTATATAATTATAGCAGTAGGTCTACCATAATTTACTTCTCAAGAAAACTCAAATTGTTATTGCAATATAATGTTACCGAGAATTATATTCCAGTAATCACAGCGAGATTTTCTGCCTCTCTTCGCTACATATATCTGAGCTATATTTCGGACTATGACTATAGCCATCCCTATATTCAAGGGGTGGTCGAAGCTGAGAGCGGAGCATGGAAAGAGGATGCAGTACAGGAAATCATGGCGAAGCCGACTCAGTGAGATCGTGAACTTTCGGGTTCCCGCAACATTATTATATTCTTTCAGTTCCCCTTTAGAAGATGTCTCTCCCTCAAGGGAAATTCTCCAACATTAGGTAAATCTCATATGTCACGCCTGCACTCAAAAAAGGACCCAAATGCGCTGTCACGAACTATCGCCCTATTGCTAAGCTTTCCCATATACTTAAGCTTTTTGAAAGATTTCTGTATGAAGCGTTAAGCTTTCAACGCATCTTCTTCTTGCAGGCAGACCAACAATAACCAACACCGATGAACTTACATTGTTTACATTGTCAGCCCTAGAGAGTGGCAAGAAGGTGAACATGGTTACAACCGATTTCAGCAAGGCTTTCGACAACATTTCTCATAAACTTGTCCTTTTTTAATTCCCCACTTTCGGTTTTGAAAGCATTTTGTTAAAATGAATTTTTTTCTTACTTGGAAGCCCCATCTATAGTGTTCGTTTAAGATCCCCGACATCTAATCCTTTCTTGGCTAACTCGGGGTTCCCCCAAGGCAGTCACCTGGGTCCCCCACGTTCCATTTTAACTACAAAGGACATCGATATAGTCATAAGGCATTCCTATCTGTCTTTCTATGCTGACGACACAAAATTTTATAACACCATCATGTCACCATTTGATTCTGCATTACTTCAAGCAGATCTTGACAACTTCTCGGTTTGGTGTCGCAAAAACAGTTTGGAGCTTAATATCGCTAAATGTCAAGCTATAACCCTTTTATAAAAACGCATACCTGCCCCCCCCCCCCCCCTCCGGCCCCTGCGACCTTACTCTATTTATAACTAAACCCTCGCTATCGTCCTATCGATCCGTGACCTTGGTATTTTATGTGATAAAGAACTTAATTTTGTTTCACATATTGACGAGGTGATTATTAGGGCCAACTCAACCCTTGGGTTTGTAAAACGGTGGTCTAAATAATTCTCCAACCTCATATGTCATCAGGTCCCTCTACATTTCATTTGTCCGCCCACTGCTCGAATATGCAAGTCGGGTATGGTGCCCGTGTCTGCAGAAATACATTCGCAGAATCGAGAACATTCAACGTCGTTTCTTACGTTTCGCTCTCCGGTAATTAGATAGGGGAAACCCTATGACACCCCCCCCCCCCCCCCCCCCCCCGCGCAAAAATCTCCTCAAACTATTTAACTCGAAAACCCTGCCCGATATTCTATTCATACGTAATCCCCATCCGTTTTTCTTAATTAACATATAAAATGTTATCAGTGTATTAAATGTGAGAAAGACAAACATTCACACACATGTATGCGAACAATAAACTTTATTTATTTTTCGTTGACGATTGACGAGCGATGTTATTCGTTCAAAGGTCAGAGAAAGAATGTGCAATGCAACGACTCCAATAGATGTTTACAATTCCACCGACGATTATCAAGAAATGCAGCACACCATTTTTCAAGCTAAAGCTGGTTCCTTTGACTAACGTAATTTTATTTTCAAGCAACAAGCAATGTTTATAAACCAATTCGTGTAGTTTCAAGACGAGAGAGGTATCATCGATTGTTTTCCAAAATATCTTATGATGAATAAAAATCACATAAAGCTTTTCTGAGACACGAACAGGGAATAATTTCAGCAGAAGACCCACTTAGACAGCAGCTAAAAATCGTCTACACTTACGAAAAACACAAACTAACAAATATACCTTGCAATTAAATTCAAATTAAAAAAAAGAAACGAAGAAGGCTTGTGGGGCTTTTCAGGGCCCGAGGAGCCACGCATCGCTCGATCCCCACCATTACCAGCAAATACAACTTACCTTAAAGTTGAATCTTCGGCAAGGTTATACAATCTTGCTATGGCATTAACTGCCAACCAATTCGCTGGAATCAATTCAGTTATCCCCACGGACAACCGACATAAATACACCATAGGCAGCTTACCTTTTTAAGGGCTGTTCCAAACCCCCTTCGAGCGGTCATACCTGGAAGCATAATTCATCAATCCAGCATCAACCGATTTTCATCGGCATGTTCTATGATCTATCTTTCCCAAGGAGGAGATGATCAAATTAAACATTGGCCTTGCAGGTGCGCATATTTGCTTGGCCATCAGCATGACCGATTTTATGATCCGTTGCCGTATCTTGGAACGATCACCAGCATCGGTCATGACCACCAATATTTACTTACCCAACGAGTAGCCACGATTCTCACGCTGGCTATCGAAGCTGTTTTGGTTTACATAAAGTGAACACCCAAGCGGATACTTTCGCCTGGCGGTACCACCAACGGGATTAACATAACCCTAAAACAACATGCACCCCATGCATCAAATTGCATGTGGCAGTCGAGTGTTTATTTTAAACAACTGGCAACGGTTGGATCCTGTATTCGTTTGCAGAGCCAAACGTTGCATCCATGTCTTTAGGATTGTTTACCTACATCGAGATTTTCTATTAACGGCCGCCAACCGTCCGCGGACCTAGAAAACAGCATGTTCATCAACTAAATGTTGATTTATGGCTTCTCCTAGTGCGAGCAGATCTTCGGTGCGTTTTTCACACCAGAAAGGTCTGCTGCCGGCAAGCGTTACACAAATCAATTGTGTACACAGCCGTCGACCCCATGCAATGTTGGCGAACTCAAACAATCCATATCCCATCGTTCGATCATGGAGATAGCGTTTCTGTTGACATAAAATCGCAGAGGCCTATTCCTTCACCTAATGATCATTACGATGGGTTACAATAACAACGCACGCATCCACCTATGTTCGTTCGTTGTTGGTTTTCTGTAGCGGATACCCATACATGGAAAATCCACCCCATGTCATCTAACCCAACCACAATTGACTGCCACTGGTTGATCGTTTCGCTCCTCCCCATTTGAGGCTCTTCACTGCCAGGTCATTCTGATGGTGGCGAATGGAAGTGAGTCAAATTTCATCGCCAGAGGAGTACGTACACACGCTGCCGGTTAATATATCAATTACCATCGTTTTCGGTCGAGTCGCTTGTCGTAGTTAGAGTTTTGGTAGTGAGTTGCCATTTAAGGGCCTAATACGAGTCGGAGGTTTTCTTGTCGGTACGGTCGTCGCTTATTTATAACAACTCTTTGTGAAGGTCGGCCTTAATAACTCAAATGTCAAAAGTTAAAGATCGTTGATGGTGATTTAAGTGTTCAATCAATGTGAATAAAATTCATTTGTAGACCCAAACTAACTTATCGTTCAAAAATAAGGAAGTGTAATAGTCTAACCTAAAACTACCGTGTGTTTTATTACCGCTGGGGATTTCAGTGTGTTGCATCGATCTTCGTTAAGTTTTGCCACTGTTCGGTTGGTGGACAATTACCAGTGAGAAATCCGTGGGTGTTTCTACGAACCCACGTCCGTGCAGACGTAAGGTAAAAACAACTCCACAGGCTTACGAGGGTGGACTGAAAAATGTCCGACCTAACAAAGATACAAGACATTTTTCTTAAAATTTATTTTTATTTTTCTACATAGTGTCCTTGTAACTCTACACACTACTCTCAGCGATGCTCCATCTCTCTAACCCGTCCAAATAGCACTCGGTAAATAGCAAGGGCTGTCAGCAGTAACTTCGATTCCTCCTCTTTTCCTCTGTTAGCAGCGGGCAGAGTTCGTTCGTCATAAATTCAAAGGATAAAGCTAATATGTTCGCGAATTTATTTTCCGAGATGTGGGATGCGAGGTTCCGCCCATGTGCTATTCAACGCATTCTACGTGGACTGAACTGTGGGGGATGGCAACCGGCCCGGACGGAATACCAGCAATAGTCTCAAGAACTGTACTCCAGAACTATTGCCGATTCTTGGCAGACTCTTTATCTTACCTTATAAACGAAGGACTTTTCCTGCCTGCTGGAAAATCGCCCGAGCTCAGCCAATTTTAAAGAGGGTATAAAAGTGTCTCCCATAAAATTACCGGCCAATAGCATTATTGTCTATGCTACGGAAGGTGATGGAAAAGGTGATCAATGGCGAGTTAATTAAGTATTTGTAGTGCAACGGCGTTCTGCATTGGATATATCCAAGGCTTTTGACTGCGTCTGGCACGGGGAATTGCTGAGCAAAGTTCGTTCATATTCACTTTCCCAAGAGCTTTGCGACTGGACGAAAAGCTTCGAAGATCAATCGATCCGGGTTGTTGTAGACGGCGAGTCTTCGGATCTGTGTCCTGTTATTTCTGGAGTACCTCAAGGTTCTATTTTGTCTCCAACCTTGTTGTAGCTTCACATAAATGGTTAGTCAAATGCAGAAGTAAAAGTGACATAGCCAGAATCGTTGCTGTCCTCTTCCTGCAATGTTATGAGATATTGAGAACCCAAGAGGAATGGAACATCATTAAAGGGAAATACCTCCTGTTACCACCCAATAGGTGCTCTTCGCTGCCAGAGTTGTTAAAAAAACAAGACCGCGGGACTGTATTCCTAACGCTGTGGTGAAGACTGCCTTAACAAAAGCTCGGAAGTCTTCAGCAGTCTCTTCATGACGTGCCTTCAAACAGGCCACTTTCCTAAACGATGGGAAAAACAGCGGCTTTTACCAAAAGGAGCTAAGAATCCAGAAGCACTATCGTCCTGCCGCCCGTTGTGCATACTGGACACAACAGGGAAACTGCTTGGGTGAGTAATTGCCACTCGCCTGGAACAATTCACTGATAGGACAACTGGGCTCTCTGAATGGAAGTATGAGTTCAGGTAGATCAACACGTAAGGCACTATCTGTGATTTGCGACATCGCTCGCAATGCGATGGCTGGAGCACGATGGCTAGGAGGTACGCAAAAATATTGCGCGGTGGTGAGACTAGACGTTAAAAATGCATTCAAGTCGGTGAACTGTAATCAGATGCTAGAAGCGTTGGGCGATCTGCAAGTGTCGCCCTACTTGGTGCATATACTAACAAACTACCTCTCGAATAGAAGAATGCTCGATTACACCGATGAAGCACCAGGGAAATATAAAAGAACAGTGGGTGTACCTCGGGGATCTGTATTAGATACACTGTTATGGAATATCGTGTATAATGGTGTGCTCAAGGTAAATGTACCAGAAGGAGTTAGAATCATTGGGTACAAAGATGAATTGGCGATAGTGGCCATAGCTAAACATCTAGATGGCCTGGAGATTATTTTCTCCCAAGCAATCCAGAGCGGTAAAGGCTGGCTGGATATGGCTGGACTGAAACTAGTTGGGCGTAGGACGGAA
Organism: Microdon myrmicae; assembly: GCA_963931805.1. Taxonomy (NCBI): domain Eukaryota; kingdom Metazoa; phylum Arthropoda; class Insecta; order Diptera; family Syrphidae; genus Microdon; species Microdon myrmicae. The sequence continues at coordinate 19,142,315 of OZ007497.1, forward strand.
CTAATTTTAATAAGCAGCCGCAAGAAAGTTGAACATCTCGATCTGGAAATAGAAGAACAAACAATCAGATCCAGTTCCTATATTAAATATCTTGGTGTTATACTCGACAACAGGTTGACCTTCAGTTTTTGCGAAACTGCAACCCAATGTATTGGTCTGTATATAACATTCACAAGGATAAGTGGATCATCGGTTCCACAGCTGATAATGAATGGACAGGCATTGCCAGGTCCGCCACAGGAAAACTGAGTTATCTTTTTAGAGCCAAGAAATATTATACTTCGGCTCAACTTTTTCTCCTGTATAAGTCCTAAATTAAACCCACGCTCGAATATTGTTCTCATGTTTGGAGCTCTTCTCCTAAGTATACCCTCGACCTACTTGAAAGCATACAGAGACGGGTGATATGCCTGATCGGGGATGCGGCACTGACGTCGAGACTACAGTTGCTGTCAGACCGAAAGCACGTAGGTGACCTTTGTATGTTTTACACATATTATCACGGGTACTGTTCTTCGGAGATTCGTAGTATTGTTCCGCGCAATTCGGTTTATATGCCTTTCATGAGACAATCTGACGAATCGCACCACTTTGCGGTTCATCTCCCGACGGCACGAACCTATCTGCATCAGAACTCGTTCCGTTATAACGTTGGAAAGCTGTGGAATTACCACCCCACGCGAGTGTTTTAAGCGCGTGCAAACTTGAAGTGTTCAAAAAGAACTGCCGCGATTATCTGGTGGCATATCGAGCGCCGTGTTGGCGCTATAGTTTCCCCTCTCCTAATAGAAGTATATACAAATATTGGCTTAAATTGTGGTCTCTTGCCTAGTGTTACAGTTAAATTTTTAAGTGTGTTTAGGTTGTTGGGATAAGAAGTATGTTGCAGCGGCGTACGGCGCTGATTCACTTCACTCCTCATCACGAACGAAAGTTCAGCCGCAGCAATTGTGCCCGCCAGAAAAGCAATCACTCCAAGGATAACGCACACGCACTGGGAGAGAAACACAAGCGAAACTCCAAAACCAACGTCAACAAAAATAACGATGAAAGAAAAGAAACACACTGAATTAGTTTATGGCTGGTGATCACCGCCTCTTTATTTCACGTACAAGAAAACATTAATATTTAATTTAACACTCACACGTTCACTAAATACACGATTAGGCACATAAAAGGGGACCAGGTAAGATGAGCGACAATTTTTAACTCTCGACTACACTCGACTGTTATTAACGCTCGGGGGTGTGAGCACCCCCGTGTGCGTTCTACCGGAATGAATAAAACGACCCGCACTGATCGGTGGTTGGTATAAGACTCCTCGAGGATAGAATTCTGACATGAATTCCATCCTAAGTTAGGGTTAAGAGACAAGAGAAGAGAGAGAAAAACTTTTCTCTTAAGGGTGCGGCGCCAAGGAAATGCACTCTTTCAGTGCAATGGTATGCGTAAGTAAATGTATCGCCATTAGGAAGAGGTACTAATGGTTTTTCTATTTACACAATGCGAAATGTGTATCACTAGTGATGCTAAAGGGATCGTATACATGATTACCTGCGAAGAAATTCGTTTTATGACTCTAGGGTAAGATGAGAGTATTCGCTTTTGTCCGATGGTCAAAGAGCTGCCGCAGCCGTGAAAATGCCAGGGACATGTGGTATGCACATGTACGGCGGAATTGCATTGGTGTAACAAGGGTGCCTTATGGTCGGGAATCGATGGTGCATATACACGTTAAAGAATTGTTTTTAGGAATTTCAGGGACGATTACGCTAATTGAATGCAGCTGCTGGTATATTATTGCTGGGAGAAAAAGATCGCCGGCCAATGTGTTCGTTAAGAGATTTATCATACACATGGCGGAGCTGAAAAATAGACAGCAGAATGTTTATGGCCCCTGGTGAAGGTTATATTGTATGTAATTTAGATCCTTTTGTTTACAGGAATTCATCTAGGGAGATTTGCTTGGCAAACATTGGTGTCGGAATAGTTTTCCTGCGAATTCTAGTGATGCATTGGACTATGAATGCTAAGAATTCATTGTTGGGAACATTTTTGCCGATGAGTTGATGCAAGGAAAAATGCCTTTGTAGGTAAAACTCTTTTTATAGGTGCTAAATGTAATTAGCAGCAATTAGCAATTATGAAACAATGGAATTTGAGGGGTTTCAGCACAGGAAGCTTGGGGGGTAATTGGGTAAGTAGGCAGTGGCGTTTTCGGAACCCCACAAGCTTACCTCCGCCCCGCTGGTGGTTAATGACGAGAATATAGACTTCTTCGGATACTTCTGTCATTCTACTGGGCCCGGATAATGACGGGTTTTTACAATTTGTTAACGTTCTTAATTTTATTAATGTTTCTTGACCTATAGTTGTGGCCTGCGGATTTCGACTCATCGGTCATGCGTTCGGCTTCTGGAACATTACTGATGGCGAGATTAAAATGTGCCGCCCTTGTTAAACACTTTACATAAAAATTCCTAGAAGCACAAACAAGATTTTGTGTGTGCTTAAATTGGAATGGGATTCCCAGAAGGAGAAATTATGAAATCCATATAGAATTAGGCATTTCATAATGTTAACGGTTTTTGGAAATTGAATCAATGTACGACAAATGGACTTTCGGTTAAATTTGTCGTGTATATGATTCAATTGGGGAACATGATTGGGATTATGGGTAATGGTAGGTAATTTGTGTTTTTTGTATAATAATGGGCATTTGATGAGAGTAGTGATTGAGAATCACTACACTAGCATGGCGAGCACCTTCCTTTGAGCGTACGGTTCATTTTTGAATTAGGAAACACATGCATTCGACAACCATTAGAGCGGCCTTAATTTTGTGTTCGACTAGTTGTAGTTCGGCTGATAGTATTCACCATTTAGTGAATTGAAATGTCTTCTACTTGGTGTATGGTATATATTTCGCTATACTATGATGTCGGCGAATACAATAATATTCACTGCCTATGGCGGTTTTGTTCGTGAGATTCCGTCGAAGATAATATTCAGAAACACTGGATCCAATACTGACCTCTGGGGGAAATTTTATAAAATGTCCTGCCCTCATCTGTGTCGCCAATCAGCTTTCTAGCGGTGAAGGAAGTTATGACAATTTTTCGATAGTAGAGGTGAACATTTTGCTTCCAGGCGTCGCGGTATCTCCGTTCAATTGACGTCTAATTGGTAATTAGGTCCAACTTGTTAGACATATATTTCGGTTTTTTCTATAAAAAAACAATCGCGCAAAAGGGATATTGGGGTGAGTTTAAATGGCAAACCATAGTGGGAACGAGAAAAGACGGAATAGAGTTAGGTAGAAAAAAAATGGTGAAGAATTGTGTGAGCCATTGAGAGATGAACTACATGTACGCCGAAAGGCAAAACTAAACAAAAAGAATTTGTACAATTTAGAGTGCTTGTGAAGAACCAAAGTTAATTAAGAAAAAAAAAAATGACTGTAAATAGGACAGCATTTAGACTTAAGTGAAACAATGTAATTATTTTTTTGGTAAATAATGTGAATTTCAGATAAAAAAAGAGATGAACTGCGAATTGATGGATGGTGGGAAGATTTATAACCTATATAAATAATAGAGACAATCTATTCGATGATCACGAAACTTACTGAGGCTGATAATAAAGATAAAGATAGCAAAATAAGCAACGGTGGTGGGTGTTAAACTATTGACTAGAAAAAATATGAAACCTATAGGTATTACAATAAAATAGCCATTTAAGCATATGACCTTTCTGGATAATAACATGCAGGGTGAGAATCACGTCGGAATGACAACGAACATGACATAAACATGATAATTTGACTATCTTCTTCTTAAACCCGACCGATTCACTGGTTCCATTTCTTTATAGGTTTTTTCAGATTTTCAGCTTTTACCAGCTCATCCAGGCAAAAGTCTATTTCATCATTGTGGGAAAGTAGTAAAAATTATATTGATATGAAATGGGAGCCCAGCTTCTGGTTTATAACTTGATTACGTCAAATAGCTTATGCAAATCTTCTCTTTTAACGCCATCACCGTCTCTGACCTAAGCGTCTTCAAGAATTGTCTCGGATACGAAGAAATTCATGGGACAGCCGCCACGGTGGGTACTTCGTAAAACCAATAAAACCGTATAAGTACTCATAAAACCTCTGTAAGACTTACTTGTAGACTTGCACATGCGTTGCTGGTCTTGGTTCTGAAGGCATTTAAAATGTCATAAAATTGTCATCCGCTTTTTTTTAGGATAGTCCCCTTTGTAACATCATCCTTACAAGTACTGTAGTGTTTTGGGTCAATAATCTAGCCCAGATGCAAACTTTTAATGACGTAAGACGGCCATGTAATATTAAAGCCTGGTAACTGCAATTTGTTCCTTGGGAGTGATGAAATTTTCCAGCTGTATTGTGCTACTCCAATTCCGAAGCAAATTATCTCTAGCGAAATGACAATGTGGTGTCAGCAATTTCTGCGACTCAATTCTCGGTTCAATTAATTCGATTACGATATGGGAAGCAGACGGTGAATGCTTCCAATGCATATGTTGCTACTGCGATGGCAATCCTTGTTCCCCGGATACAGGTTGAAATAATTACGGGAAATTGATTTGTTGTTATGCAACCTTTAGGGCTATAAATCAGATACAGTGCGAGGATTCGATTGAGTGGAAGCATTTGCACGGGTAACATATTGAAAAGGTAATTTTCAGAATGAGTGGTTAATCATTTCTGGTTCAATATCTGCAATCGAAAGGTTTTAGTTTAAATTCACTACTTGCCGTGATCCAAATACCAATTGCATATTTGTGTCATAAAGTTGTAGTTTATGACGTTATTTTCTCTCGCTTTTGATGGACCAATAGATATTAATTTGAAGCGGTCTACGATATACAAACCGTATAGAACTTCAGCAGGTTTTTTTAAAGGGGGGAAATATAGTGGGGGTAAGTGACTGCAGTTTACAGTCTACCCTATAAGATTGCTGATATAAGTTTGGGGAAAAATAAAGCCAATATTTTCGAGACTTTATTTAATTCGGTTAGCATTATCCGGCTAAAGTTTTGTTGTATAACTTCATAAGACTTCTCTGATAGAAACCCTGATCCATATTGATGAAAAAAATCGTCAAATTTTCCCCATCTTCTTGTAATTTCTTATCACTAAGAAAATATAGCTTCAGATCTACCAACACACAGGGTAAAGTCTTTGCTTTCAACCTGGCGAAGGCCAGGACGATCCTTGTCCCTTTTCAACCCAAGCTGACATGCAGTCTCCACGTGAAATCCGTGGATAGCTTGTGGGGGTTTAGATTGGTGTGCCGGCGTATGGCACGGGTTCCTATCACCCACCAACGAGTCCTTCACAACAATTGGCCTCCGAAATCCGTGCGCCAGGAAAGAGCGATACACAAAGGCCACTGGGAGCAGTTCTGTTGTATAAAGATTTCTTTATTTGATGGATTTTTACACAAAGTTTTTGTTATTTGGCGTTTCACTATCGATCTCTTAACGTATACAAATTAGTTTCTGTTTTCTCTGTGTCTATTGTATTTTTTTAATCGGGAGCTACAAACAGTACTAAACATATCAAATAGTTCGCGTTTACTTGTTTTGTTTGTTATTCGTTTTCCCTTTTAAACCGTTCAGTCATGCATGGCCTTCATTTATTTTATTTATCTCCTGCCTTTTACTTAGTTTTAGGCACTTGAGTCCCGAACAAGGCGCGTCACTTAGTCACAACGTTAACAATCTCTCTGCTTTGCTGACACAATACTGACTCTATGTTAGAAAACGGCACATTCTCGCGCACACGGTTCCTTATAATAATGAACGTCACCTGTACACCCAGGCAAAGAAGAACTAGAGTCTCGACTCGACGCCCGACGCGACCGTCCGCAGTGGTGATTGGGCTTTGACTTTGTAGCGGGAGAGTGATGTGCGCTCGGCAGTGGTTGTGTTTCGACTCCGGTGGAGGTTGAATCTCGACTGACTAATGAATGGGAAAAATCTATTCATCGCGTCGTGGCGGTTGAGTCATAGCTCAAATAAACTCGCTGCCACTTCCAAGGAATGTCGAGAAGAGTTCTTATGCTTGCATGGGGAATTCAGTTCCAGCGAATCCTCGCCGTACAAGCTGAGTTGGATTCGTTGGTTTTGTATACCGGGAAATTGGCATAGCCAGGTATGATCCAGGGAAAATTAGCTGTCGATTGGTCGTAGACGAGAAGTATGATTTAAGGAAGAAATGAACCGAAGTGGTTTTCGGGGGAAATTGGAATTGCTTGGGTGCAAGCAAGGAAATATAATTTAAGTAGGAAATTAACCGAAGTAGTTTTTGGAAAAATGTGTGCGGCTCGATGTAGTTGATGGAGATGATTACTATTCCGTTGTAGGTTGGAATATGCATTTTATTGCAGCTTATGAATTTCCGGGGAAATTAAGATTGCTTGGTCGCAAGGAGGGAATATGAAATAAGTAAAGAATTGACCGAAGCAATTTTGGGGAAATGTATTCGGGGATGATTTAGAATATATTCTGTTGAATTGTATTCTGTTGCGGGTTTGGGAGCGTGTTTATTGCAAGGTTAGGAATGTATGCTATTGCGGATTTTGCATGGGGAGTTGGGTTAAAGTGACGCGCTGTTAGCGGCCATGGTTGGTTAGAATTGTGGGTTGGTTCTCCATGTGGTGTAGAGAACCCCCCACAAGCTACTTTGGCACCATCCAAGTAGTGAACCAATTCATGCGGCGACATCCTGAGAAAGATTAGCGCAAGGCTAATAACCTTGTCCAGAACAACGAATTATTATGGACAATTTAATAAGTCTCGGATATAGACCGGATGCCGGTGGAGAGACTTGCTAAATAAGGCCAAGGCTGGATCCCGGTTGTAGTGCCGATGATGATGATGATCTATCACTAGATTCAAATGGTTCAATTTGTGATGTGCGCTCAAATATCTGAAGAGCACTACAATTTCCAACTGTTCAAATCCAATACTAGAACTTATTTATTAGCATTTCATGGTGCTGATTCGCCACTACATGCTCGTTTTATTAGAGTGAAATTAATACATGAAAGGTGTTGTGTTCTATAACGTTAAATAAGAACAAATTTGACCCCGAAATTTGACACAGGAAATCTTTCTTCAGACGTGCTACATATACTACGAACGCTCTATTTTTTACTTGTTCCCTGAAAACCTAATCACAGTTTATATGGCGAGTGACAATATCTTCGGTGTGGTTCCCACTCTTTTAGTGTCGGTTCAAATCACATTTCTCACATACATTACTTTCCAACATTTCAACAAGTTTGCCATACATTTTGTGAGCAATGTCAACAACGATTTCACCTCCCTGTTATCTTCATGTCAAATCCATCCATACACGTGTCACGTGTTACTTCCAGGAGCATAGTTTAATACATTAATAATCGGTATCACCAGTTTCGAACAACTCTTTAATGAAATGTCTTTTATTTTTGCCTACAAAAAAATGAGTAAATATTTATTGTTATACAATTATCCGCGATGTGCACTCAGTCGTAGACAAGACCCGCGTTTATTGTGTACTTTGTTCATGGGAGGATACAGAAAACGGTTTTGTAGAATAACTTTAGTCAGAACAGCTCATCATTACAGGTAACAGATTCACCACATAAGTGACGCCTAGCAAAAAGTAGCATACGTAGAAAGTTTAATAAAAGTGCAGTACGGATAAAGTAATTAAAGGGAAGGATTCTTTTATGGAAAGACCACATGTTTGATCCATCGTTATGTAATTGGTAAATTTAAAACGGTTCAGATGGCCATATCATGACTGATCGATGATACAAGATGGCATGCACAGTAAATGAAAAGTCGACTGTTCCCTGAAAGGAACATTATCCAATCTCATTGGCTCAATCAATTAGAAAGTCACGATAAGGAAGGGGCATATAGACTATAATACATGGTCTAAAAATTTCCGGGATTTTTCAATGAACACTAGAAAATGAACATGACTCATTTCGAGAAAATTCACAAAACTGATATTAATCTAGCAAGTATATTACTGTTGATGATCAGTTGTTTCAATTGACAACTAGATGTCGATTCACCTAATATATGCCAAACAAACCAGACGAATTTGGGATAAAATTCTGTTCGACATGGAATGTTAATAGCAAAGATATAATGAATGGGTTTCCCTATTTGGGAAAAGATGAAAGAAGAGTACGTTCAATTCTACTTGGGCAGTCCGTTGTTCTTAACCTGATGGAACCATTCACTGGACGCAGAAGGAATTGAACTACAGATACTTTTTTCACGAGTGGCCGAAAAGTTACTTGCAAAAAAAAAAAAAAATACAATTGTTGGGATAATCCGTGGAAAAAATTAAATTGACTTAGTTAACTAAAGAACGGAAATATAAAATGATTCGTTTTTCAAGCAAAATATAAAAGTAATATAACAGGTCAATTGAAAAGTCCCCAGCCCGACACATAGATGGCGGCACTAGAATTAAATCCATATGATTTTTAGTTAGCCCTAACCCTCAAAAGACGCGTGTATAAATTTGACAGATGTCGGATCATTAGTTTGTGAATTATAGTATTTTGAGTGAAGCAACTTCTGTTATTGTGAAAAAAATGGATAAAAAGGAATTTCGCGTGTTGATAAAATATTGCTTTTTGAAGGGAAAAAATACAGTTGAAGCAAAAACTTGGCTTGATGACGAGTTTCCAGACGCCGCCCTAGGAAAATCAACCATCAAGGATTGGTATGCTAAGTTTAGACGTGGTGAAATGAGCACCGAAGACGGTGAACGCAGTGGACGCCCAAAAGAGGTTGTTATCGACGAAAACATTAGAAAAATCCACAAAATGATTTTGAATGACCGTAAATTGAAATTGAATGAAATAGCAGGCACTCTAAATTTATCAACTGAACGTGTACATCATATCATTCACGAATATTTGGGTATGAGAAAGCTCTGTGCAAAGTGGGTGCCGCGCGAGCTCACTTTTGACCAAAAACAACGACGAGTTGATGATTCGGAGCAGTGTTTGGAGATGATCAAGCGTAATAAACCCGAGTTTTTGCGTCGATATGTGACAATGGATGAAACATGGCTCCATCATTTCACTCCGAAGTCCAATCGACAGTCATCCGAGTGGACTGCACACGATGAACCCGCCCCAAAGCGTGGAAAAACGCAACAGTCGGCTGGCAAGGTTATGGCGTCTGTATTTTGGGATGCGCGCGGAATAATTTTCATTGACTATCTTGAAAAAGGAAGGACCATCAACAGCGACTATTACACAGCGTTATTGGACCATTTGAAGGACGAAATCCCCGAAAAACGACCGCATTTGAAGAAAAAGAAAGTGTTGCTTCACCAAGACAATGCACCGTGTCACAAGTCAGTGAAAACGATGGCAAAAATCCATGAATTGGGATTCGAATCGCTTCCGCATCCACCGTATTCTCCAGATCTGGCCCCCAGCGACTATTTCCTGTTCTCAGATCTCAAAAGAATGCTCGCTGGGAGGAAATTTTCGTCGAATGAAAAGGTGATCGCCGGAACTGAGGCCTATTTTGAAGCAAAGGACAAATCGTACTACAAAAAAGGTATCGAAGAGTTGAAGGGTCGCTATAATCAGTGTATCAACCTCGAGGGGAAGTATGTTGAATAAAAAACAACGAATTTTGCCAAAAAAATGTGTTTCACTATGGAAGGCCGGTGACTTTTCAATTGCCCTGTTAATATTAGTCATACTATGTGTCGCGTCTCGCCTAACAAAACAGCATGGCCAGCATTTAACGACCAACATAATTCGAAAGACAACAACCATCAAAAATTATATTACCACCTTAAGTGTTATAATCTCACGTCAGCATAGTTCAATTCGTCTAGTTTCGTTTGGCAACCGCCATTAATCAACCACGTGACCATGATGGCCTCGCCTACTTCCGTTCACCAAGGGACGCTTTTGTTAAGTTGCAGCCATTAAGGATTTCAACGGTGAAGACCCCTTCACACTTCTTTCAGTTCGTTCGTCGTCCTCAAGCATAGCAGTCCCTTTACTAAATTCGATTATTTGTATTTCGTGTCGTGTCACATGTGCCACTTTGCATGTGCGTAATTGAACTTTTTTGTTAATTACATCGAATAAAAAAAAAAGAGAGAGTAAAGAAACATTTGTTGTATATCTTTATTTAGTTGAATCGTCGTTCGTTTTTGTCGAATTTTTGAATTTACACGGTAAACGCACCGTGAACACTATGTGTTGTTGCAACGAAAAGAAACTGAAATCGCGGACGCCTCTTTCTTCAGCGACGTCCCAACAGTTTCGCCTTAGCGGATTGTATTTTCCGGCACTGGCCGGCCAACGATGATTTCTTCTAATTCGAGGGATTGTACTGTGGGGAGGAAGTCGTGTACCAGCATGGGTACTTGGTTCACTTCCTCCTCCATCATATATCTGTTCCACCGAATACAAAAGTCAATCACAAACACGATCACCAAGCAAAGGAGAAAACACTATCAGGAACCGCAGCGCGACAAATTAAAACACTGGTTTCATTTTGTTCAGTTTTATTTCTATTGCTTGACACTTTCATTAGGTTTGGATGTATCCATGGTATTTTGATGCATTTATTTTGTCACATCCTCTAATTAAAATACAAGCTTAATAATTAGTGGCATCACTATTGTCAATTTGCTTTCACATTGGTGAACACGTACAATAATAAGAATAAAAACACTTAGATAGGAAAACAAAAGAAACTCAACACCGGTTTAACTACGCATCTCCGCAGCCGGCGGAGAGCGGGAGTGAACCGACCGTTGTTAAAAGAAATTCAGCTGTGAAATTGGTTCTCTTAAATTAAGGGTGCATTTCCTGTTCCAAGAGAGACGTAAAGTCTCCGTTTTGAGTAACCAAACCGATCTCATAGAGGAGATCTTCACGATACACAAGTGTGTATGTACGTCGGTTCTTTTCATGGCTCAACGATATGGTGAATAACCTGAAACACAAAGAAAGGGAAAGGATCGTAAAGATGTTTGTTTATGTGAGAAGGCTACTGGGAACTGAGTCCAGAACTATGTAGGATAAAAGGGATTTATGAACTGTGTCTATGCTGTGGTGTTGATGCGTAGGTAAATGTATCGCCACTAGGAAGAAGCGCTAATGGTTTTTCCATTAACACAATGGGAAACGTGTTAATGGCATCGCTAGTAAGGGTAGGTATTGAGTTCCTATTTGCATTTGAATATGCTGTAGGATTTAATTGATGCAAGAGACGCGGAATGCGTATTTGCTTTGGTCCCTAGGGTATAAGTCGCCAGCCAATGTGTATGTAGGGAACATTGTTGTACACATGGCGCGGCTGGAAAAAATAGACGGCGCAGTATTTATGATCCCTGTCATGAAGATTACAATGTATGTAAGTCTAATTATTTTGTTTACCGGAATTCATCTAAGGAAATTTGACTGGCGACGTGGATGTCGAAATTGGTTGGAAATTCCTGGCAAGCTAGTAAAGAAATCTTAAGGAGCAGTGGTATGCGAAGAGAATGCATGAAGGTAAGTTTGCTTTACAGGGACTTAAAGATCATAGATTTGATCTCTTAAATGCGTGCAGCATTTTTAGGTGCCGAATGCGAATGCATTGGCGAGGATTTGAGCGTCTTAGGTGATGATTATGGGGGTTTTTCAGGAAGGTAAACCGTGGGATTTGGCGGAACCGCCACAGTATCTCCAGAGCCGGACTCTTCTCTGGATAAACGGGCGTTAGAGTCTTGCCTAGTACAAATCCCTAATCGACTAACGTCAAGGTAAAAGAAAGGAGAATATCAAAAACGCAGTACAACAAATTTGCTTATTTTCCTTAATCGAATATTTATTATGTCCTATGATTATTTTTTATTATCTGTTAATTCCTGATCTCTCTGGAGCTGGTCTTGATCAAGACCGATTGGGTAGGAGTTCCTTCGACGACTTCTACTGCTTCAAAAAAAAAAAAAACAAAAAAAAAATGTGGGGTGGCGAGAGGCCGACTTTAGGGAGACAAGGACAAATGTGTCCTTCATCTTGTCTATGGCTTCTGGTCACCTTGCGATAACCAGAATCACCCACATCCGTGAAGATGTTGGGCTCGGTCCAAGATATCTGAAAAGAAAGGAGAAGGACGTATCTAAGGATAGTGTGGACAGGGTTAGTTCAATTGTTCTCTAACTACTAGGATGGGGGATGGTGGGAAAGAAATCATACAAGACCGGTAGGTCTTGAGTGCGATAGTAAACGCAGATCACCTCTTTGACGTCTGATAATCTGCGCTTTGGTCGGTGTGTATGTGTGTGCATTTGTGCTGTCTTGTACTGTCCGTGCGTGTTTGTAGTGTGTCAGCAGTAGACCCCATGGGATGGGTCCAGGAATCCTCTATTGTAAAGGAGAATGTTGTTAGGAAGGGTGCTTTCTTCAGTTTTGTACTGAAGAAGAAATTGTGGTGGTCTGAATTGAAGAGATCGGTCAAGAACGCAAGACTTCCGTACAAGTGGGTTCTCGCTGTTCTGAATGTTTTCGAGGTACTAGTATGCTAATTGAAGCAAGTACTCGTAGATAGGGGTAATGGAGGCGCCTTCGTATAGGTGAGAGTTGGAGTAATGACGACCGTCAGGCCTTCTAGAGTGATTGGTATATCTTCTGAGGAGTTTCCATTCGAAAACTCGAAGTCTTTCCATTTGAGCCGAAGATATGCAGCACCATATGGGAAAGGCGTACGATATTCCAGATCGGATTAGCTGCTTATAGCAGAGAAGCTTAACTTTGGTGTTAACTTTGTTGCTCCACTTCAAGATGTTGTGCAGTTGCTTAGACCGACCGAGGCCCCTTTGGAGAATGTGGGTCACATGTTTGATGAAATTCATTTTTGGGCTATAAATGACCCCAAGATATTTCATCCTGTCCTGTGGTCTAATCGAAGTATCTCCCATTTTTATTCGAATATTCTGTGAATATCGAGAAGTAGGTTGGAAATGTTTTCCACTCAGAATTATAACTACTGCTTTGGATGAGTTAAGTCGAATTTTCCATCGACTGTAATACTGATACAGTTCTTCCAAGTGACGGTTGAGTCGAATTGTTGCGAGTTTAGGGCCTTTGGATGACGTGTACACTAGGACATCATCCGCATAGCATATCTGGTTTACTCGCCCGTCCACAGGGCGAGGAATATCGAAGGTGTAAATATTGAAAAGATGGGGCCTAGAATGGAGCCCTGTGGTACGCCTGCAGCGGCGTGTATTCAGTAATTTCAAAACGAGACCATCGATCTACGTTGTGTCAAAAACCTTTTCAATGTCCAGGCTCACCACAATGGTGGGTTCCTTAATAAAGAAACGCACGCAGAGGTGGTTTTGAAATATGTTAAGAGCCATAGTAGTGTTGTGCGCTCTTCTAACTCCAAACTGGAAATCAGGTATTAGATTCCTGGCATTGATGGAGTTATTTACCTTCTTGTATATGAATTTTTCATATATTTTTCTGATGCAAATGAGGAGCGAGATGAGACAAAAGTTTGTGGGGTGATCCGTTGGTTTACCAACTTTTGCTATTGGACAAATAATAGCATGCTTCCAAGCTTGAGGAAAATACTTCAAGTTGTAGGCATGGTTGAACAGAATGGAGAGCTTAATCAAGAATAAAGCAGAAAGTCTTCGTAACGAGTGACTAATGATGAAACCAAAAGACGGCGCCTCTTTATACCTTCCATCTAAAGAGATTTGTTAAAAACTGTGTAAAAAATACCAAGAAGTACAAACAAGATTTTGTGTGCGCTTAATTTGGAATGGGGTTCTAAGAAGGATATGGGAATTTGTTTGAACAAATTCCCGGAAGGTAAAATCTTGAAATGCATTTGAAATAGGGATTTGATGATGTTAGGGTTATTGGGAATTGAATCAATGTGCGACAAATGGACTTTTGGTTTAATTTGTCGCACATATGATTCAATTGGGGATGGTGATTAGGATTATGGATAGGGATAAGATCATTGTTTTTTCTTTCTTTTTTTGGTGTATAATAATGGGGATTGGATGAGAGTGGTGATTTAGAATCACTACAATACTATACGTTCATATGATCACGATTGGGTCCCCCCGGTGCATATTCTTGTCGCAGATGCCTCGTTCCCTCATACATAATACCACTTATTTTCAGAGTCGCCGCTAAGTCGTTCGCAGCAGTCGAACCCTACTCCCTCGTGTAATACTCGTACTAGCCGGTCTTGGACATTAGCTATATTGCTATCATAGAGAATTCGTTTATCCCTGCCACCCCGGAAATGCGGATGGAACTGCAAGCATAAAGTACCCTACTAAACTCTTGAATTCACCCGATTTACCAGGACTTCCATTACATAACTTGTATAACTAGTTCATCTCTTATTTTACTCCAAAACTTAAATACACTTCGACTTTGTTATGGGATGATATTTGTTATTGAAAAAAATGATAGGAAAAGTCATTGACAATGTTTTACTGACAAACAATCCCATGATACATACTCACAGACAGACCACTTCAATTCAAACGGATATCCCACAAATTTGGCATTTGCAATGTATGTAATGCTGCCCATAAAGAGTCTTCACTCTAAGGCGTAGGGCAAACATAAAACGCACAATATAGAAACAGACAACGTGGGTATAAATCGAAATGTGTAGATATGTTGCTAAACATATATATAAAACTCATCCTAAGGTGATTTCTCCCCAAGCAAAAACCATTTATCTCTCATCGGAATAATATCATTCCACGTGACCTCCAACCGCGTCATCCAGCTAAACATTTCTTACACATATCACTAATATCAATGAGTGTTAGTAGGGTTGTCGTGCCATACATTTAAATATGCATACAATTACTGTTGTAACAATTTGGAATAACTACTGAGTGGTAAGCGGATTGTTAGAAAACCTTCATGTCATAAGGTTAGTTAGCTATCATCGTTTATCTGAATTCAAAATTCGGACTTTATATTAAATCTATTACCCATTGAGCGTCCTTTCGATTCCACCTATATGCAGATAGTTTAAAATTGGTTTGTTTTCGACTTTTATTAGGTGTACAAATAAGTTTCCGTTTTCTATAAAAAAATTAGGAATTTATTGTGAAAGAACGGTAGATTACGTTTTATTCAAAGTATTGTCCATATTGTTTTTCCCATCTTTCTGGCAGCATCCGAATACTGTGGGGGTTATCTATGCCACATGGAGAACCAACCCACAATGCCAACCAATTTTGACCGCTAACAGCGCGTCACCCTAACCTAACCTGTAACCCATTTCCCAACATGCGAAAACACATCCCAATATGCAACAGCATCCGTCCCCAAATCCGCAATTGCATACATCCCCATACTTACCAAGAATCCATTTCCCGAGCTGTAATAAATGCATATTCCAATTGACAACGGAATATTAATCATCTCCCTCAATTACATCACCCCACATATAATTTTTCCCAAAACCGCTTCGGTCAATTCTCTATTTAAGTTACATTCCTGGCTTGCGACCAAGAAAATCTATTTTTCCCCAAAAATTATACTCTCTAATAAACGCATATTCAAATTTACAACGGAATACTCACCATCTCCATCAACTACACCGAGCCGCATACATTTCCCCGAAATTGCTTCGGACAATTCTCCATCTAAATTATACCCGTTGCTTGCAACCAAGCAATTCCAATTTCCCCCGAAAACCATTTCGGTTCCCATTCCACCGCAACCATGTAGAACCACACCAATTCCTTCTTACTGCCAAGCCAACAACATGATGCGTCGCCTTTCCACGAAACGACCATCGCAACGATCAAGACCCTTGATCATACTTGGCTATGCCGCCGAAACCAATTTCCCGGCACACGACCAACGAATCCAACTCTGCTTATACGGCGATGATTCCCCAGAACTAAATCCCCTTTACAGACATAGCAACACTTTTCAAAGTTCTTAGTAAATGGCAGTGGGTTGATTTTAGCTATGACTCCACTGCCACGACGCGACGAACTTTTCCTCGCCAGTAATGAGTCAATCGTCGTTCAACTACCAACGCGCACACATCAAGTCGAGATTCAACCGCCACCAGGGCGACACCGGCGGCTGCAAGCATTTTGTTTAGTTTCAAATGTTTCCGTTTGATCCACTCAGCCGGTGTTTGACGTAGTGTATTTCGGGAATCCGTTGTCAGGGCGGGAAGTGCGTTTTGGCCACTTTACGTTTGGCAATCCTTGCGTATGAAACAGCCTTTTGTAACATAGTGCGGCGCAACTCGGGTCACCGTTAGGAGCATGCGGATTTACCTAACCACCAGATGCCGAAAGTCGTGAAGTGTCCCGAGATGTTATTTTCGAAAGTCCTCATTCATTGTTAGTTGAATTCATCATCATCATCGGCACTACAACCGGGAACCGGTCTTGGCCTTATTTAGCAAGTCCTGAGGCTTGTTAAATTTGCCATAATGATTTGTTTTTTCCGGGCAAGGTCATTAGCCTTGCGCCAGGTTAGTTGAATTCGATTTGCAAAATTTCGCTTTGGAAATCAAACCAAGATTAAGTGCTCTTGGAACCGTGGTTAAGTGAGGTATAATACTAAGATAATCTCAAATAGAAGGGGAAATTAATCGATAAATAAATATATGAGAAATTGAAGAAATGAAAGACTGAGTTCAACAAAGCCCGGGTGTTTCATTTGTGGTGTTTCCTCCTTGCGGATGACGGTTTCGCATCAGGTTCTCAAGTGCTCGCAACCTGCCCGAAGTGCGATCTTCTAATGGATGGCTGCCAGTGAATAACTTCAATGTATGACCCAATCAATCAAACCTTTGAAATAATGGGAAACGATCTAAACCGACCCAGTGGTGACTGTTCCCTGGCTTGCTATTACCCACAACTATTCGCCGTTTCCGTGATTCCCGTCGGTGGGCGGGAGTGAACCACTGCCGTACGCCGGCAAAATACATTTCACCCCACAAAACCACGTTTTCATCTTGTGACGATATTCACGAATCGATCCATTTTTTGGTATCTTCACATGTTGTAAAGTACTGCTCAATACCTTCTGAAAGGTCGCTACGACCGCCAAAATGTTGATATATTCCGATCATTTCCATGATTTTGTCGGCATTTTTGATGTCGACCCTGTGCGAGGTGCATATTTAACATTGAAAACACCAGTACGGAAGTGGCAAAATTAAATTGCCTGTATTTGTCTGTAACAGTATCCCGGTTCACAATTTCAGTCGTTAGGCTCTGTCTTTGTTAACTTTTACTGTACTATTGACAACTCAATCGGGTAATCAAAAAACTGACATGGACTTTCGTATGAAACATCACTACTTCGTCTGAATTTTTTTGATCATTCATTTCGAAATGTGTATTATCGCCATAGCAGCTAGTCAAAATATTATAGGGCTTTTTCCTCAAACTAATACAAATGTCATATAGCCTGTGCAACTGAATTTGGTCTAAATAAAGGATTGCGTTGCGGTCTCTTAATGTGATATCAAACGAGCCGATTAATAATCGAATCAAATCTGACCATAAAAACAATCTTTGCCGAAACTTGATTTAAAATCATGTTTCGAAACCTTTTCGCTACGACTATGTGTCCCTTGGTAACTTTATCAAGTAACTTTAATATTTTTAGAAAAACTTGAATCTTTTCTTAATTCCATATATATCAGGAGGAGGTACTTAAAGCCGAATCTAAGTGTAACTTCTCACAACCCAATGTATGCGACACGCTTTAAATCCTTCCCTGTGAAGAAAAATTGCCTGAGTTGTAAAATATACATCTTCCGCCAAAGACCTTTCGCAAAGGAAAACCATAAAGGATCAGTCCAGAGTCCATACGTTAGCTCCGGCAATCCATATTCGTGTTGTTATGCTTTTGGGCAATAGCTCCAAATGGATTTTTGATGATGTAGAAGCGCAGAAGGGTAAATTTATGTTTATCCTGTTGGTTTTTTATCCTTTCTTTCTCAAATTTCTACTTCCCACCAATTGGTTGCCAGAACAAATTCATAGCTAAGACTGAGTTTGTCGAAATGAATAAAATTGGTTTTTTGTTCCGGAAACTCATTTGGTGTTAGGATTAAAAGGATCCCAAGACACGATTGGATGGTCCTTTTTTATTGAAGTAAGCTTAGCAGTGCTTTAAATTTACAACCTTCAGTGATTGCGGCATTTAAACAAGGGACGGCGCGTACTTAAGTCAAAGAGTAGAAGTCGATTTTAAGAAAATATGACAGTTGTCGGTTGAACCAGATTTGATTGAATAAAAAGCTGTTTAATGTACATTGTCCGACAATGGTTTGCCGGCAGTCTCTTTGTTCGCCTAGAGTTTGTTATGACTTCAATTTTTCAATGGTATCTAACACGAATTGAGATATTTTTGTGCAATTAAAACTGTCACAACTGTGTACGATATGTTATAGAATGGTAAGTTACCTTCTGTGTGTGTAGGATTGAACACGCTCCGGATGGGGACTTTTTTTTATTTCCTTATTTCTCTTTTCTTTCTCCTTTAATTATTTAACTTGAGTGTATGTAGCTGTTTTTATACAATTTGAGTGTGATTTATTACTGTTGGCGATATTTTTCATGCTTATGCCTCCTTTTTTATTTCGTTTTCTTTATGTTGTTTGTTTCCATATATACATAGATATATTGTTATGCCTTCAGTAGGCTGCACACCATGTAATAATTTGCACCAACTAAGTCCGCAGGCCAGATACGGTTTGTGGGTAGAGCCTCTTTTCCGTTGGACTAGGGAGCGGATGCTGGAGCCCATGGAGATGTTACCACGTGGAGTCACCTTTTTTTTTCTAAAATACGTTTATTTTCACCTTAAACTTAACTTTATTAATTACAATTATTAATTATATCAATTTACAATATTTAATTGATATCTTTTTGTTCACAATATTTAATAAATTCTTAACTCATAATATTTAATTAAATCCAATCTTATTATTATATTTTTCTTTATTACAATATCTAATTAATTCTTAGCTCACTATATTTAACTAATTCTAAACTCATAATATTTGGTTAATTACAATCTTATTATTATTATTATTTATTGGCCTGTAAGAACCCGGAAGTTCATGACCTCACCGACTCGGCTTCGCCATCGTTCGCTGTCCTGGGCACTCTCCTTCCACGCTTGACCATTCGATCCGATCTCCTCAAGGTCAAACCTAACATTGTCCTCCCATCTCCGTCGCGGCCGTCCTACCGGGGTCTTTCCCGATGGTCTACCGTCAAGAATTCTATGCACGGTCCTATCGTTCCCCATTCGCGCCACGTGTCCGGCCCAACTTAGTCTTCGCGACTTGATTACTCTCACTATTGTAGGTTTGCGGTATAGCTCTTCCAGTTCGTGGTTGTGGAGCTTCCTCCATTGTCCTGCCTCCTCGCCATATTTGCCGCCAAAGATGCCCCTCAAAACTTTATTCTCGAATACGCGGAATTTGTTTTCTTCACGTTTTGTGAGAGCCCATGTTTCGCATCCATATAGAACAATCGGCATGATTATGGTTCTATAGACACGGATCTTTATGTTACGTGATAGCAGACTGGATTTCAGCAGTTTACTGACTGCATGCCAACTCGCGTTGCCGGATTGCAGTCTCTTGCTAATTTCCTTCGACATTTCATTACTGGCCGTCAGTATCGTTCCCAGATAATTAAATTCTTCAACTTTTTCAAATATCTTACCTCTGACGTTTATATGTGTAATCATGTATTTTGTTTTGTCTTCATTTATATCTAGGCCCACCTCTTCTGCCGCTTGCATGATGATTTCACAGTTTTTACTAACAGTCTCTAGATTATCGCCCAGAACGGCGATGTCATCCGCATATGCGAGCACTTGTGTGACCCCATTCAGGGATGATCCGGCCATGTTGTCGTATTGTACCTTTCTGATAACATACTCCAGCACAAGGTTAAAGAGACACGGTGATAGACCATCTCCCTGCTTTAGTCCGTCCCGGATTTCAAATGGTTCTGAGATGTGGTTTTCTATTCTAACTCGTCCTTTGTTTTCGTTCATGCAAATTTGAATGAGGGCGGCATATTTTTTTGGGACTCCCAGCTCAACTAGAATATGGTAGAGTCTCTGCCTTGCGACTGAGTCGTAAGTTTTTTTGAAGTCAACGAACAGTTGGTGAACCGTCTCTCCGTATTCCCACTTCTTTTCCAGCAGTTGTCTTATTGTGAACATTTGGTCGCTTGTTGACCGGTTCCTACGGAATCCACATTGGTAGTCTCCCAGTATCTCTTCTGCGTACGGTGTGATTCTCGCCAGAATGACATTTGTTAATATTTTGTATGCGGTTGGGATCAATGATATTCCTCTGTAGTTTTCGCAGTCAGATATGTCGCCTTTTTTGAAAATGGGGATGACTATTGAGGTTTTCCATTCTTCCGGAGTGACTTCCTTATCCCATATTGTTTGGATGAGCTGGTGGATCTTTCGAGCGGTTGCCCCTCCTCCATGCTTCACAAGCTCTGCCGGTATGCAGTCGACTCCGGGAGCCTTGTTGTTTTTCAATCGATTTATTGCGTCTACAACTTCGTTGAGACACGGCTCTGGGATCTGAGGCTCGGCTGTATGTACGCTTGGTGCATTTATCTGTGGTTGATTGGTACGTATATTGAGCAGGTTTTCAAAGTACTGCTTCCATCTTGTCACGACATTGTTTGTTTCTGTGACCAGACAGCCGTTTGCGTCTCGAATTATTTTGGCTCTTCCTAGGTAGCCATTTCTAATTGAATTTATGCCGACATACATACCTATGATGTTCTTTGTCCTAGAATTTTCTAGGATTTTTTCGATCCGAGTCTTCTCCTATTCGCGTTTTTTGCGTTTGAATAGCCTCGTTGTCTCTCTCCGAATTGTCGCGTATCTTTCTGCGTTGACTTCATCATATCTTTCTAAGTGGATCACTCTGAGGCATTTACGTTGTTCGATCTTCGCCCTGCACTTATCGTCAAACCAAGGTTTGGACTTAATTGTTTTCTTAAATCCTAATACCTTTTGGGCTGTTAGTTTGATTGTGTCTCTGATCGATGTCCATTTAGTGTTCACACTATTAGCTTCCTCTTCCTCACTGCTCACATTCTCTAGAATGCTAAATCTATTCGTTAGTTCGTCTTGATATTCAGCCCTTTTGCGTAGGTCTTTCAGTTTATCAGTGTCGAACTTTTTGCTTGTCTCCCGTGACTACCCATGTGGGATTGCTGCGAGGCGACTCCTGATTTTGCCAATCACTAGAAGATGATCGGACTCGCAATCTGCTCCTCTATATGATCTTACGTCAAGGATATTGGAGTGATGTCTTTTGTCTATGAGGAAGTGGTCTATTTGGTTACGCGTTACGGCGTCGGGTGATATCCATGTGGCTTTATGAATTTCCTTGTGCTTGAACATCGTGCTTTTCACTACCAGATATTTTGACGCTGCGTACGTGATAATTCGAATTCCATTACCATTTGAAATGTCGTGTAGGCTTTCTTTACCTATAGTTGGTTGGAAGACATCTTCCTTTCCAATTTTTGCATTGAGGTCCCCGAGGAGGATTTTAACATCGAATGATGAGATCCCACCGAATACTTCCTCTGGGGTCTCGTAGAACGTGTCCTTCGTTTCTTCGTCGGTAGATTCTGTTGGGGCGTGTACGTTTTTAAATACATAATTGTACCATCGTCCCTGTATTTTTAGCACAGACATTCGGTCATTAAAAAATTTCACATCTTTTACATGGGGCGTAATCTTCTTGCTTATGATGAAGCCGGTTCCGAGGTTATGTGTATCGGTACCTCCACACACCAGTGTAAATCCGTTGGTTTCGATTACTTGATGTGGGAGTCGGACTTCCTGAAGCGCGACGATGTCCATTTTATATTGTTTCGTGTTTTCTACGACCGTCTGTATCGCGCCTGGTTTATATAACGTTCGAACATTCCACGTGCCGACGCGTATATCCCGCTTTTTACGTTTTTCCTTACGTCTTCTTTTTGCCGAGTCGGTGTTTTTCTGATGATTTGTTCCCTTATGGTAGTGTTGGCTCATCACACCTACGCCTACCGGGTTTTTTGTGAAATTGTTTTTTGTGTATTGATCATTCATTTCATTGGATCACTCTGGGGTTTCAAATGGTCCGCCATATCAGAGCCCCTCTTTGATATGGTAAGGTCTGCTTACTGCTCTGATTCGACCCGGTATCAGAGAGGCCGGTATACCCCTGGCTGCAAACCATCCAATGGGCATGGTGACGCGTAACACCCTGGATTAGGGGTGGTAGATCTTTGTGTGTTACTCCTCGCTAGCCTGTCTGACATGGGTGGTCCTACTGGAAGCGTATGCTTCCGTCAGCATAGCCTGAGCGATTCATCGTAGTTTAAGCCCTCGCACCACGTCAAGGTTTCTACCAAGCGGGGGAATCTTATTATTATTACAATATCTAATTAATTATTAGCTAGCAATATTTAGTTAATTAATATTTTGTTCGTTAAAATCTTACTTTCGTTTGCGCTTAAATCAATTCACTTCTTTACTAGATTTACTTTGTTACTAAATTGTTTTGCACAATACTGCTTTATCCGTTTTGCGCTTAAATCAATTCACTTCTTTACTACATTTACTTTGTTACTAAATTGTTTTGCACAATACTGCTTAATCCGTTTTGCGCTTAAATCAATTCACTTCTTTACTAGATTTACTTTGTTACTAAATTGTTTTGCACAATATTGCTTTATCCGTTTGCGCTTAAATCAACTCGCTTCTTTACTAGATTTACTTTGTTACTAAATTGTTTTGCACAATATTGCTTTATCCGTTTTGCGCTTAAATCAATTCACTTCTTTACTAGATTTACTTTGTTACTAAATTGTTTTGCACAATATTGCTTTATCGTTTTGCGCTTAAATCAATTCACTTCTTTACTAGATTTACTTTGTTACTAAATTGTTTTGTACAATATTGCTTTATCCGTTTTGCGCTTAAATCAATTCACTTCTTTACTAGATTTAATTTGACTGTAGGACGAGACCTTTTGGACGATAATGCCTCTTCAAGACTTTCTGACGAACTGCCTTCGTTTCCCATTTTTACTTGCCTCGCCGGCTGCCCGTGATCGCATTGCCTTTTGTCGATCATGCAAAACGTTTGTTAGGGGCTCTCATGGGGTTCGTATTTCTGTACAGACTACATTGTATCTTATGGATTATACCATGGGACAATTTGCAGATCAAGCAAATATTTCCCATGGGTCATATGATTGTGTGACTTGGATTATTTTGTGAACTGGGCAAAATTGTTTCTTTGGATTATTTTGTGAATTAGGCAAAATTGTTTCTTTTGAGTGGTTTCTTTGTATTTCAGTGCAGGTTATTTGTATCTTTAAGCAAGCATTTGTTATTGTTGAATATAGGGTTAGGGTTTCTGATTGGTTTTTCTCCTATGGATTCGCAGCATCCATAACAATATATATATATATATATATATATATATATATATATATATATATATATATATATATATATATATATATATAAATACATATATATGTATTTTTTTTAAATGGTTTTTTCAAGTTTCATCATCATCGGCACTACAACCGGGAACCGGTCTTGGTCCAAAGCCTTGTTAAATTTTCCATAATGAATTGTTTTTTCCGGGCAAGGTCATTAGTCTTGCGCCAGGGGCTCCCTGACAGGGACCGAGCCTTCACCAATTAACACGCAAAAGCATCCACTAAAAGGATAAAACACTCCCCAAGCCATAGTATTGCCCTATATATTAAACGGGCCCATATCAAACTCAATATCAAAGAAATTGAACTAAACGTTCAATTTTCCCATATAAAATTCAATATCAAACAAATGAATTTAACATAAATCCAAGACGTGATATACAAACCAGATGTTCAACACGCAAATTCCCCTGGATCCAAATGTGCGGACCAGATGACCAACTCTCAAGTAAAGTTGGTAAGAATCATAAAATGCACGGCAAAAATTGTATGACTCTGTAAAGGATAGTTTACCCAAACCAATTCCCGCAGACACCCTGGTTTCCTTTTCAACTAAACCAAGGTTATCAAGCAATTAGCACCATAAAAACGAACTACACGTTCGTATTATCGCTCCCACAACAAGGATCATAAAAGCACATTTGCAAGATCCTTGGCTGATTGTCCTTTTGTGTTTCCCTGTTGAACCGACGCCTAAAGTATAATGAAAGGAAACGGAGACTGGGGAAAAGGGTCCTACAGAACAAGGGAGATACCCTTCAATCTGCAGGACGAAAGATAAAATTTTTCGTTCAGGGAGGAAAATAAAAACTAAACCGAGTTGGTTTTCAGTGATCGGCCGAGAAGGTTGAAGAAAAAATGTGTTGTGCTGTGCGGTGATTTGTATAAGTGGTGAAAATTTAAATTAGGTTGTCTTTATTCCGTAAAGTTGAAAATATTATAAGTCCTGAAGGCCGAACCTACGGCCGATATGTAAAATGAAACAGTTGCAAAATAATTAAGTGTCGATTCAAAACCAAAAGATAAAGAAGTACGAGGATTGCCTCTTATGTTTCGGGATTTGGCAACCCTGGTGTTGCAATCCGGCAATTGACAGCTCTGTCGTAAAGTTGGACATTTTTGAGGTTATACGCTCTCAGAACGTTCTGACATACGAGCGCTATTTGTGTTGTTTACAGTACCTTAAAATATTCATCTCGGCCCAAAAATGGAATTAAATCGTCAACATTTTCGTGCGATTATATTTTACAACTTTCGGCGTGGATTAACTCAGCAACAGTGCATGGATGAACTTAATTCAATTTTTGGCGATGGAGCTCCATCAAGGACCAGTGTTTATCGATGGTATGGTGAATTCTATCGTGGTTGTAGTTCACTCCAAGATGAATTTCGTGAAGGTCGTCCAAAATCAGTTGTTGTTCCGAAAACCATTAATGCTGTGCGCGAACTGATATTGGAAGATCGTCATGTGACCTATGGTGAGATTGAGACAACCTTAGGCGTTAGTGGGACCAACATACATTCAATATTGCATAAACACTTGACTGTCAAAAAAATTTGTTCGCGTTGGATCCCACACAATTTGTCAATCGCCCAAAAAAAGGCTCGTGTCAATTGGTCGAAAGAAATGCTCAAAAAATTCGGTCGCGGTGCTTCGAAACACGTCTATGACATCGTGACAGGTGATGAATCGTGGATTTACGCGTATGAGCCCGAAAGTAAACAGCAGTCGACTGTCTGGGTGTTTCAAGATGAGCCAAATCCAACAAAAGTTGTTCGCGCACGAAGCACTTCCAAGCAAATGGTCGCCTGTTTTTTCGGAAAAACTGGACATGTCGCAACCGTACCACTAGATCAACGCAGAACAGTCAATTCTGAGTGGTACACAACCATTTGTTTGCCAGTTGTCTTCCAAGAAATCAGGAAAACCAACCGCCGAAGACGGATCACTGTTCACCACGACAATGCGAGCTCTCACATATCGGCTGCGACAACTGCATTTTTGAGCACCCAAAACATCGATTTGATGGGTCATCCGCCGTATAGTCCTGACTTGGCACCGAATGACTTCTTTTTATTCCCGTACGTAAAAAACAAACTGAGAGGTCAACGTTTTTCGACACCTGAAGAAGCGGTTGCTGCATTCAGAATGCATGTGTTGGAGATACCTCAATCAGAGTGGCAAAAGTGCTTCGACAATTGGTTCAAACGCATGCAAAAGTGTATAGGGGAATATTTTGAAAAACAATAAAGTGATTTTCGATGATCAATATTTGTTTTTGTTCTCTAATCCCGAAATATAAAAGGCAACCCTCGTATATTTTATTTCTAAATTGTGAAGTGTATAACGAATTTGCACTGCTCGTGGTGGAATATACCTCGGCGAGTACAGCGCACCGTAGTTATACGGGCGGCCAGGAAAGGAGCCTCCCGTTACAGTAGTGCAGTTAACACCTGCAGCAGATGCAAGGGACAAGAGAAAAGGACTAACTACTCGACATCACCAGGAAGAGGTAGCAGCCACATAGAATCAACCACCAAGTCCAGAAAGCCGGAAACCACCCCAAGAGACCTGGAAGGAAAACACCCCATTAAGGTAAGCCTATAAAAAGCATTTTAAAAATATAACCCTACACAACAATTGGCGCAGCCGGTAGAATTAAGGTAAAACCCTAGAACGGGCGGTTCTAATAAGAGCTAGTAAATCCTAAATCCTACATCTCGACCTCCCATTGAACGGGAAACAACCCAATTGAAACAAATAATTATTAAAAAAAAAATTAAATAAACACACAAATAACTCTACACGATCGTACTGGGCAAGACTAAAAGGCCCCTGTCCAGAAAAGGGTCCCGTTCTGGAACAAAGATACGTTAATCAAAAAAAAAACACAAGAAGCAGGAGTATACGACAGGCGTTGGTAAACACGCGGAAAATTAAAGAGGATCCCAGCATTCCAGCATCAACCAAGAGTGTAAATGGCACTAAATAATCAAACATTTTATTAGCACATTATATTAAAAAAATGTATACAATATTTATTAACATATTTATATAATCTTTTTGTTTGCACTTTTTACTCTTCTGGTGCTCCTTCCCTTAACTTCATTATTAAAAGTCCAAGATTTCAGGATAAGGTTCTAGTTGTCAGTTACCTACCGCCCCTGGCAATTTCTATTCTGCTTTCACCGCGTGCTCCCCTTGAACCAAACGAGGCAGCAATTGAAACAAACTTATAAAATCTTTAGGTAAACTAATAAAATCCTTAGATAAATTAAACAAAGCGGATCCCAAGAAAAATAAACTTAAGAAGTTTGTTTTAGTAATCAAAACCAGCAATTGTTTTAAAAATTGGCCTCTTCATATTTGACTGTGTTGTGCGATCATTAACTTTGGGAAGTTTTTCCACTACAAGACAATTAATAAAAAAATAAACGTACTAAATACCCTCGGAATAGCCCTCCACTAAGAACGCCCTCGACTCCATCGTTTGTTTGTTTCTACTCATAGTTATTTTTCGTTTGCTTTCCCAGCCGGTGATAGGTCCCATCCTCTGGCTAGCGTCTCACAGTTCTTTCTGTCGGAAGAAACATTTTGTTGCTTCCTGACTCATTTGTTTGCACCCTTTCGGGTTCGCATTCGTTTGTCGTTGACCAATCAGTTTCACCGCGTGCTAGCCTTCATGAAAACGAGGAAGCAAGTGAGAGAAAGTAAAGTAGTCACACACACGGCAAATACCTCGACGTTAACTCCCCCAGAAAGTTTGCCGAAGGAACGGGAAACAAATTCAAATCCTAGCGTCCTTCCCGATTCACCACTAAACTCCCCAAGGCGACTCCGAAGCGGAACCGAACGGTTAGAAGGGTTAATTAAAAGACAATTACAGTTTAGTGATCCGGACTTAAGCACACTATGTTGGAAGCGGACAAGATGTTTGACTTCATCTCAAAGACGATCCCAGTGTTCTCTGGGAAAAAGGGTCCAAATGCAGCGAGCGAACTCCAAATGTTCATAGATGATTGCAAAAGGACCGTTAGCTGTTTAGAGAAGGAGGAGGAATCCATGTGCCTGAGGTGGTTGCCCATGAGGTTAGATGGTGAAGCACACCCCCTGATAAGTGAGACGACATCCGAAACGTTTCTAGAATTTGAACAGCGCCTAAAGAACGCTGTCCAACCCCAAAAATTGTATGAAGAGTTGTGTTCACAACTTTCAAGAATGCGACAACTCCCTGCGGAAGATGTCACCGGCTTTGTTTCCCGCGTGAAACAGAGCCGATGACGCGTTGCAAGAAAGCACCGGAACTTTGTTACGGACAGGCAGGCGGTGCCACATTCGCCATCTAAATCGAAATAATGGCGAAGTCTGTGGTAATGAGTGGTGTTAAAGAGGACCACTAACGACAGTAAATTCTGCTCCTCGTAGATAGCCCCATCGATAATATATTAACGCGGCTCACCCAAATGGAATCTCAGAAGGAGATGTTAAGACGACTTGATTTCTCTGGCATGGGAGGCTCAGCTGGGATTGGGGACTCCACGACACCCACGCATGTCTACACAGTTCCCAACCCTAACCAGTGGTTACCACAGAGAACCACCCCACAAGACCACCAATCCCACCAAGTTTATGCTAGGGTAATTGCCACAACCACTCCACAAGACTACCAATCCAACCACATTTATGGTAGGGTAAAGGACACAACCACTCCACAGAATAGCCAACCACAGTAGTCACAGGCAGCGCATTACAATTATTCCCCTCCTGTGAATGCACCAGTAAGTATTTCGCCCCAATTTTGCATAAAGCCGTTAGACACAGCAATGACTGCTGAAAAATCAACCAAAAATCAATCAAAAATCAACGCTCACAGAATTTGCTTCACGGTGAATTCCCACATACGGGTGCGAGTGTCAATCCACTGGGGACATTTATGGTAGGGCAATCGACGCTATCCAGCCAGCAGGTCAACCCCAGTATGGACTGGGAACACCTGTAAGTCATCCCAAGCCCGTGACTAGGATACACCCGTACCAACCCCAAGGTGAGTTTCCACCATTAGGACCTAGTGCCACGGTACCACAACGGACCGGAAGGGATGCGTACCGCCAAAATCCAACCACACAAGTCCAAGGCGCTCGTCAGACGCACCCGCTGCTTGAACGCATGACGTGCAGCTTTTGTAACAAGAAAGGGCACATATAAGATGAGTGCCAAAGAAGGCAAAATACTCCGTTCTGCCGGGATTGCAGAGAATATAGGCGCGACGTAAGAGATTGCCGTGCGCATTATGTACCAACACAACGTAATCCCGGACCACCCCCACCGAATAGGCAAGCATATCAGCAGAGGGAAATCACATCTGGGACCCAACCAACCCTCTACTTCCATAAACCCAGCAACATCAAACCACCGAGTGTATAGCATTGGAAGTTGCTGTGGGTTTTGTGGCCGTAACGGCAACACGTGGGACAAGTGCGGATACAGGGCAAGGTGGGAAAAACCACGATTTTCCCCGACACGCACCCAAGTGGCCATGCCTACACGTCAACGCCAGTGCCCACAGGCCTATACGGTAAACCATGTATGGCAGGAGGTTTCCAGCAAAAAACGCCGACAACAACACCGTCGGCGGAATAAAGGAAATAACGGCAATAGCTCTGGTAGTTCCGAGTCTTCGCAGAGCTCTGGTAGTTCCGAGAAGCAGAGCAAACATGCGACAAAGGACGGCAAACACCGGGAGCCCCAACCCACAACACCGTCGACCCACGACGGAAGAAAGCCGCTCTTGCTCTACCAGATCGGAGGCCAGTAGGTCTCAAAAACAGACCAAAGGCGTACCTTTAGGCTCGGCGAGCCGCAAGCTGCGACCCCAGCGCCGTCGGTCCAAGGCAGGCCAAAGCCGATCCAGTTCTGCTAGCTTGGACTCTACAGAGGCTCCGAGGCAGAGAAGCCTTCCCAAGAAAAGTGGGAAGAGGTGCAGATTTTGCGGTCGACGCAACCACGCGGTGTCGCAATGTTCGCAAAAAGCAGAATGCGAGAGATCGGAAAACTCCCAGAGGTCAGGTCGGGAAACCCCAACCCGACCGAACTAAACTCGCGAATCAGCAAAAGCCGTCCTCAGCTCTCGCCGACACAAGTCCCAATTATCCAACTCCCTTTGGACATTGGCCGTAGAATCACTACGCGCCTAATCGTGCACATTGGTGCTGAGATCAGCCTCTTAGGGCTGAAAGCACTCCACCCAAATTATGCGGTGGACGTCTAAAGAGCAACGACACTCCAGACGAAGTCTAGAGGATGCTGTTATGGGAATTTTAGGTTGCATTGGGAGATTCCCTGTAGTTTCCAAATAATGGACTCATTGCCTGGGATATCGGAAAACGGACTGTTGGGTAATGACTTCCTGTCGAAAAATTACAAGGACCGAGTGGTTGTTTGGAGTTTCCCCAAAACAACCATAAACCCTGAAAGCTGTTCCGTTGACTTAGCAAATAACAAGACAGGATGGGCTTGGCATAAGGCAGCCGAACGTAGAACACTACCATGTGGACCTGGGAAAGTCCAGTCCGAGGTCAAAATTCACCCAAAGACCCCACTCACACAGAGAAGGCCTTCGAAAAAATGCCGCTCCACGTTGCATCAACAGAACCTTAGTCCGAAAGCCGAAGAGCGCAATGAAGGAACAGCGTTGGTAGAACTCCCACCAACCCATCCCTCTGTAGTCGAAATCGTCCTGAGCAAACCAGTAGTAGTACTGGGGCGCTCACGAACGATAATTGGACCCATAAAAATCCGGGAGGAGGTAATTCTGGTGGCTAAAGTAGTACAAGAAGGGATACTACTCTCTAATTGTATTTTTAAAAAGGCAAAAAGTGCCAAATTAACGGCACTTAATATCCTGAATTGCCCCCAGACAATTGATCGAGTTGCATCCAACCAGGAATTATTCAATCATCCACCTGGAAAAGCGGATTAACAGGTCGACGGGACTTCACTCTGGTGACGAATCCGAGTAAGCCCGTGTCCAAGGACAAACCTTCGGAGGAACAGCACCTCCAGTATATTAGACATCTGTTCTCGAACGGCCTTTCGCCTGTAGAATCAACACAAGATTCAAGGTTGGCGCAACTATACGAGGAACTCCACTTAGGAGAAAATCTATGTCCTCAAGAGCGCCAATCAATAGTAGAAATATGCGAGGAGTTCAATGATATTTTCCAACTTAAAGGCGACTACCTGACCCATACCAGTGGGATATAACATGAAATACCTTCGGTACAAGACCGAGCGCCCATTAACGAAAGGATGTACCGTCTGCCCGAGTGCAAAAACAAGTGATTAATAAACAAATTCGGGAAATCCTAGAGAACGATATCATTCAACCTAGCAAAAGTCCGTGGTACTCACCCCTATTGGCAGTTCCAAAGAAATCGGGCCCCGATGGAGAAGCCCGATGGAGAGTTGTGGTCGACTTCAGGAAACTGAACGAAAAAACCATCGGAGATGCGTACCCCCTACCTCGTATTGCGATATTCGCTCATGTTATTGTTTTTTTTTTTACTTTGTCGTTTCGTTCTCTTTTATTCAATTATTTGCATATATTTTCATTTTATTTTGAGTGTTTTTATCACAGGAATTTATTTATAAATGGTTTTTGATTCACTCATCAGATTGCCAATACGCCCGAGTTAACAGTCATAGTTAAAAATCATAGTTAACAATCATATTAGTCATAACCAACATAATAGTTAACAGTCATGGTTTCATATTCAAATACCGCATATTCAAATATCGCCAGAACAATAACATAATCTGTTAGGAAAAATCCCAAGAACACCAACTAATAAATCTAAGCATGTAAAGGAAAATCCCATTAGTAGCATCTCTATACAAATCCATCTGAACAGAGGAAAAACACTGCTGATAAGACACACAGACGATTCCAACAAAACATAGGAAAACTACCAGGGGTAGCACCCACATCAGAACGAGATAAGATTCATGATATAAATATGAAATGCAGAACTAGCAGCGGCATTCCCGATTCATCAATACGAGAGACACTAGTCAATAAGTAAATTGTTAATTAGTGTATAAGTATTAAGTTGTGAAAATAAAATTATATTTTTTTAACAACTTTAAATCGTCGAATCATAATTCCCGTACAATGTCTAAGAAAAACCAAAATGCACCATGTTGTCTGCTTTCAATGGTTGTCAAACACGGCAAAACTAATTCCAGCAGCCGACACCATGCGAGATTCGGAATTGCACGAATAGACCAAAGTTTCTTCGACTTGCTAATAAAGAATTTTAGGCCAGGGTTTTTTTTTTTTGGGAGGGGAGGTGTAAAATATGAATGGACCGGTGTGGAGACATTCATATTTTGCCGTGCAGTCTCGCCCGATGTGAAACCTACCTTAAAGTCAGATGAAATTCAGTGAAACGTATGACAGGCGTGTGGAGAATTGAATTTGAGTGAGTGTGGAAATAGTGAAAATAGTAAAGATACAGATCAGGAAAAGTGAGTTTAATTGTCGTTTCTCGTATTCCACAGCAACCCAATTTTGTCACTTATTCCAAAATAAGAACATCAAACTCACTATATAAATATATATATATATATATATATATATATCACTATATAAATATATATATATATATATATATATATATATATATATATATATATATATATTTATATATATATATATATATATATATATATATATATATATATATATATATATATATGGGCTCCTCGACAGTATAGTGGTTAGTATACCCGTCTGTCACGCGGGAGACCGGGGTTCGATACCCCGTCGGGGAGCCTCTGGCGCAAGACTAATGACCTTGCCCGGAAAAAACAAATCATTATGGAAAATTTAACAAGCCTCAGGACTTGCTAAATAAGGCCAAGACCAGTTCCCGGTTGAAGTGCCGACGATGATGATGATGATATATATATATATATATATATATATATATATATATATATATATATATATATATATATATATATATACCGCGAGTTGCTCTGGATATGATGAAAGCTTTTAGGGCCACATAATACATATTACATTCCCAGGAGGTAATCAAGCATTTTCCTTGCAACACCTCCTATTCGCTCTTCGGTTCTTTTCGGGCCTTGGTACCTTCGGTGGGTTCGCTGCCTTCCGTGCCTTCTGGTGTCTTCAATGTCTTCAATGTTGGTCGGACCGTAATAGAAAAGAAAGACTAAATTGTTTCTACTGGTCTTTATTTTTAAGATTTAATTTGTCAGAGGTCGGTTTATAAAAGTTTCCTTTTGTCGCGGATTACTGGTTGGCCGTGGATTCGGCCTCCTGGATTTCGACTGCTCTGGTCGGTCAGCGGTTCGACCTCTGAAGCTAGACTGATCGCGAAATCGGAAATTACCGCCCTTTTATTGTTTTTTCCGTTGACTTTTGTCAATTATATTAGTGTCAAAATTCCAGGAAGCACACACAAGACTTCGTGTGCTTCAATTGGAATTTTGTTCTAAGAATTGTTTGACGATTTGGTTAGACAGGTTCTGGGAATTTGTTAGAGGTTTGGTTGGATAGGTTCTGGGAAAGGGAATCATGAAATGCGTTGTTGACGTCCGGCGCCGTGCTTCCTCGGAATGAGGGAAGAGCGGGGACCTTTTCTTTTCCTGAGGATGGTAAGACGTCTTCTGTACGTCTTCTTTCTGGATTGAATAATTGGTTTTACTTTCCTTTTATATTTCTTTACTTTTATTCTATGCTGTTTATTCTATTCTTAATAACTGTCTTCCTTCTGGTTATTCTATTCTTAATAACTCGAACTCTCAATTTTACTTCTCTAACTCAACTTACTACCTCTACTCTCTAACTGATGACTCAAACTGTTCTCTCTAACTTACAAACTCAAACTGATTTTACAAATGAATTTTTTCTATACTTACAGAACATTATGTTCTAATTTACTGGAAGTTATAACATGAACAAAACAAATTTTAACAAAGTATTCCTTTAGTTTCTGTGACTTTTAAATTGAATAAAATTTGAACGAAAATCAAAGTGCTCTGTTTTGAAATAAAAAGGGGCAAGTTATGAAAAGGGGCAAGTTATGAAAAGAGGCATGTTATTAAATGTGCTGTAACTGGCAATATTGTGAATGTTTATGAATGGTATGTATTAAGTGAGAATGTAATATATGTTAAGGGAAGTTTTTAAGGATGTGTAAGGAGATTCAGTGCTGAATTTAATAAAGGGTAGTATTCTGGAATACAACAGCGTTTTGAATTAAGCATTTCATGATGTCAAGATTTTGGGAATTGAGTTAATGTACGACGAATTAACTTTTGGTTTAATTCGTTGTTCATGTGACTCAATATGGAATTTGGATGTATTTGATGATATTGGGGATTTGGATAGGGGTAGCGATTTAGGATCGCTTCACAACCAATAAAATCAGAGATGACGTCTGCATGGAAGAAACGCCTGCTCAACACCCCGGACTAGCCCCATCATCTCCAAAGCAACAAATATCGTCCCCCGAAACACCATCACCAACACGCACGCCAAAAATACAAGACCACCACCCATCTATATTAAAAATATAAAAAACATCAAAGAACTAATTAGAATGCTCGAAAGTACCTTAGGCCACCGCAGTTCCACCACAAACACAAGAGTAGCTTCGACTTCCATCACAACAACAACTTTAACGGATCACAACAAGGCGGTAGAAAAACTTACGCAACATAAACTTGAATTTTTCACTTTTCGACATGGACAGTTGAAACCAGCGAC
Organism: Microdon myrmicae; assembly: GCA_963931805.1. Lineage (NCBI taxonomy): Eukaryota > Metazoa > Arthropoda > Insecta > Diptera > Syrphidae > Microdon > Microdon myrmicae. The sequence goes on from OZ007497.1 coordinate 19,176,709, forward strand.
TTTCATCTTAAGACATATTGATCCAGCATGGACCAATGAGGAACTTGCACCGGAAATACGCAGGATCTCTCCGGAACTGAAAATAAATAGGTTAGACTACTTCCAAGCGCCATAGATGCGCCTAACAAGACTCTGCATTTACGAATTATACAAATTCCTCCAACTGATGTCACCCGGCTCAAACAAGTCAAATATCTTTTCACGTATAAAATTGCGATTGAGGAACTACATAAACAAAACGTTCTTCATTGCAAAAGATGCCAAGGCTCAGGACACTTGGCGGCCGCATGTCATCTAAGCGTACGATGCGTAAAGTGTGCAGAACAACATCAACCTGGAGAATGAGTGGTCGGCCCGCCTGGGATGGAACCAGGAACAATCCAAACAACAAACTCCGATGGATCTATTACAACGAAGAAAATCACAGTGACATGCTGTAGCTGCGCAGGACCCCACCCTGCCAACTTCTCGCAATGTCGTCATAAACTGAGGATTCTACAAAAGGGAACAACACCCATGGCAACGAGCAAACCTTCACCAACCAAAACAACATCACCTCAATCAATAAATCCTACAAGTCTAGGAATGTCATACGCTAAGGTTGTCAAGGATTCCCATAACATGACAAGAAATCACCAATCCAACAGTAACGATCTGAATCTGGACATCACAGGATACATAAATAGCTTACAGAAGATGCTGCCCACCCTGAAGCACAGCTCAGAAATAGAAAAAAAGGTCAGATTTAACTTCACATATCCTCTCCCTTAATGGCTTATTTAACAATCATTTCCCTCAACGCAGAGTCCATATATTCCAATATTCACAGACAAAACCTCCGATTGTTCGTTGACAAGTTTTCTCCAGATATCCTTCTCCTCTCAGAAACGTGGCTTAAACCAAACTCCCGAGTATCTATCCCGAATTACACACTTGTTTCTCATCCACGAACCGCTGGACCTCGTGGAGGTACTGGAATTATAATACACAAGAAATACCAATTTTCCGAAATTAATTTCACCAATATAAATAATATTGAGTACACGGCAATTAAAATCTTTTGCAAATGCAACAAAGTGCATGTACTGTCGTCCGTATATATTCACCCTTCTCGAGAACCAAACTTCCCTAGTTCCGACATCACTGAGATAATCCAACAGTCTCTACCTGCACCTTTCATAATAGGAGGAGACTGGAATGCTCGGCATACTTCTTTTAACGACACTAAGTGCAATAAATACGGTTGCCAACATTTAGCACTCCTTCAACTCCATCCACATATCTATGCGGACTGTCCATTACAGCCAACACGTATCTCCAATACTACTAAATCAACAATAGATTTTTTCCTAAAATCTGTAGACGTCTACTCACCTAACCTCCCGACAGTATCCTTCGAATTCCCTTCCAATCATGGGTCCGTCCACACCACTGTCCAAATCCCAGCCCTCGAACCGTGTTACTCATTCAATCCGATCCCGAATTTCTCCAGGACAAACTGGAAAAGAGTCAATAGGGACATTGCTGCCAGTTTTACAGACTATACTTTACCAGATACTTCAAATCTACTCCGTGCTGAAATTGATCAAGCAGCCGTAAGAATAGAGCAAATAGTAAAAAATGCCCTCTTCAGCATCATACCTTCATCCATCCCTCATAATCACCTAGGAAAACCTTTACCCAACATCCTTATCAAAACGGTTTCGCGTAAAAAAACAGCTTAGACGAAAACTACATAGCAGTTACTCCCCTTTTATTAAAAATCAAATCCAACTTTTGACTACCGTGATAAATGCACAACTAAAACAATTTGCCGACCAGGCTTACACGTCTATACTTAAAACCCAATCGTGATTTATTCAAAAATATCAACAGACTAACGGGTCGAAAATACAAACCCCGAATCGATTATATTATCAACCCTACTAACAATTACCCAGTCCAATCAGATATTGACATAGCAAACTGTCTAGTTAATTACTTTTATAAAATCCATCACCAAAATGACTCCCTCTCAGTCTCCAATTTTCAAGATACTGTAAACGACTACATCTCACGCACAATGATCCCACCCCTCACCCCTTTCATCGGGAATTCAACGAAACAAACAAAGCGTATCATCCTCGGGATAATACGACCTTCCTAACAGCAGGCGAATTATCTGAATTTATAACATCACGCAACAACAAGAAGTCGACAGGCTTAGATGGAATTCCAAACCTTCTTTACAAAAGACTTCTCCCGTCAAATCTAGTCCCTATTCTCGTTCTTCTCAACCACATAACTAACGGATCACATTTCCCAGGTAACTGGAAAACCACGGTTATAGTCCCTATCAGTAAGTCCAGTCCTTCACAACCCCAGCAACTATCGTCCGATATCGTTATTAAACACATTAAGCAAGATATTGGAATGCAAGATATATCGAAATCTCCTTTCATTTGCTAATGACAACGCTATTATCCCAAATTCCCAGTTTGGCTTTCGCTCACAACACTCCAACTGTCATGCTCTGTTAAAACTAACGCACGATGTCACAACTAATCTTCAAAACCAAAGCCCGACGGTCTTTATCTCTGTCGACATATCTAAAGCATTCGACTGTGTTTGGATCTCAGGAATGCTTTACAAGCTGCACTGCATATTTCGATTAAACACCCATACTACCAAACTTCTTACTTCCTACCTCTCTGGTAGAAAATTCATGGTCAAAATAAATTCTTCTATCTCCCAATCGTATAATATAACCGGAGGGTTCCGCTGAGTTCGGTTCTTGGACCACTATTATACCTCCTCTATACTTCAGACATACCGCAGCCTCAATTACCCAATACTGTAATGTTGAATTATGCCGATGACACCATAGTCTACTCCAGCAGCAAGTTTGTAAAAGAGGCAAGAAACCGCATTAATAACTTCCTCCCAAATCGATCAACATACTTCAATAAATGGAAAATTCGCCTAAATTCTGATAACACCCAACTTATAGTGTTTAAGGGTAAAAATGAGCACTGCACAAACAACACAAGGCGTACCCACAACAAAATTAGACTCAAACTAAATAACACCCAGATAAAACCTTCTAAAACTTTAAAATATCTGGGAATAACATTTTCCAATGACCTTTCATTCTCCACCCACAATAAAAATACTTTACGTAAAGCCACAATACAACTGAATCTCTGTAGAAGAGTGATGTGGAAACCCAACGGTGTCTCTCACAAAGTCAAACTGCTCATCTATAAACAAATAATCAGACCCACAGTCACATATGCGTGCCCACTGTGGTATCATATAACACCAGCCCAAATGGAGAAGCTACGCACTTTCGAAAGGAAATGCTTCAGACTGGTCACTGGCCTCAACCGACAACCCAACTCTTACATGTATTACAATAACAGCTTGTATACAATGCCGCTTATATTGACCGTCTCGATAGACGCTTCCTAGAGCTGTCTATCAAATTTATTGAAAACCTCCCAAATAATCCCAAACCCCATAATAACTTCACTACTACCAACTCCTCTAGATAACAGGGCTCACTATCTGAATTGTCTCCACACCAGAAGTCTCTTCACCTCTGGAAGATTGGTTAATGAATCCAACGAGGTAGTGTACCATAACAACGAGCTGGCACCCAATCAGTTCAAATACTGTAACATACAACCATTCTCCAACATTCTCCGTTTTAACGAACAACCGCAAAGTGTTACCGCACTCGAGATCACTAACTGACCATATCCCACGCCAACCTACATCCTTAACCATCAATCCCTATATTCCCCAATTCACATTACATATTTAACTTATTATAAAATAAATTAGGTTAAGCTAGAATAACTTAAAGTTAAGTTAAGTATTAGATTAGGTTAAATTAAAAAATAAAAACCCTGGTTTTCTGACCTTTTCCAGGAAAACTGTTAATATTAAAACCTATAATACTCGAGTAGTTATTCACACATTCAGTTATGTTTGAAAAATGTGTAATATATGCATGTAAACAATTGTGTCACTAGAATTATAAGTAAGGTGTAGTACTTAATGTAAACAGGGATTATTGGTCAAATAAACACAGTATGTTAAAAAGAAAAACTGGAAATTCTCATTAGCCTTGCTCTTCTACAAGTGTCTAATTATCTCAACATATGATTGTAAAATCATAAGATTTGTTGTTCCCATAAAGTAAGGTAATACTCGTATGTAAAAAGAGAGTAAGAAAGAAAACGTGTATTTATATGCTTTCATATGTACATCAGTCAATCATCCCTAGCTATTGTAATATCATATTCGTTACTTTATGGGCAGAACCCTCTGCACCCACTAATTTCTGTAATTTTTCCAAATAGGGATGTTTCATAACAAGTTTCATTGTATATTCTCATCCTTCAACCTAACATCTGATGCCGTCAAATCCATAGAATCTTATTAAAGGGATTCCAGTCGGGGTTTCCCTTTCCCTGAGCTTGATACCGAACAAATTTATCCATCTCTGGTAAAACTAATTAACGGCGCGGCTAAAATTAATTAAAATACGAAAAGCACACGCCACGATAAGCTTCAAATTTTTGCGAAGTGAAAGTTGTAAGTGCTCGGATACGTTTATGTGCTTACCTGAGCAGAAACGCTCAGGCTCAGGTATAAGCCACCATCAGAGGCGATGTAATTGCTTCAACGAATACCACAAAACACATGCCTCAAAGAGTCACCTCGTGCCGCTTACCTTTTTACAGCCGGTACCGGCATCATTACTTGGTATCGTGGCTGTGAAAAAGTGGCCGGCGGTGGAAGCTTGGTGCCTTCGAATTAAAATCCATTCTGCAGTGCTTGCAGTCATATATGAAATTTCACCAACCACAAAGTAGCGGCAAAAGGCCTCTTGTAGTTCCACTTTCATAGCGGTACGCGGGGATACTAAGGGATTCAGTGACCAAGTGAAATAGCGACCGAAATTTTTTTTTTTTTTTTTAAATTTTTTTTTTCAGTTTCTGGTCAAACCTCAAGTAGATCCGACTTGGTTCGCAGGTTAGCTCGATAGCGAAAGGAGTCCCCACCCCTCAGGTGGTGTGGTACTGCATTCGGATAACCAGTAGGGAGACCAATTTAAGGACTAACTGCCACAGTAGTTCCACCATTCAAATAAGGGAGCTATTAAAATGCACTTCAGTTGTCAACGAAAAATATAAAAAGGAAAATTCTCTCAGGGAATCATGTGGCATTAAAGGGAGATTCCACTTATTGATTCAAAAGGAATCAATTTCAGAGGGCACTTGGAACGTTCTCAACATTTAGTATTGTATCCCCGTCCGTGGGTGTCGGAAGTCCTGGCATAACATTTGCTGCATGCAAAATATGTAGGAACGTCGATCCACGGGTCCTGGCCTGTAACCGTATTGCTAACCTAAGTGACGGATTTAGGTGGCTGCTAACGCTGTTCATATCTTTTTTCCTTTTACATCAAACCCCTTGCCATGGAATCAGACAACGGGGCCGGGAGAAAATTCATATCATCTTTTTTTCGTGAACGTGAAACACATTTCAAATTGTTAGCGAACAACAGCTGCCGGGATCAGGTTGTAAGTAGTAAGCCGTGCGCGAGGCTTGGCAACTCGGCGATGAGAAAGGACCTGCCAGCCAAAGTAAAGATATGCCACGTACCTACAAATCGCATACTTTTGTGGTAAAACATTGAATGGGTATACGAACGTGCTCTTCCATGTTATTCTTCCGGTGACGTATATTTTTCTTCATCCCTTTACTTATGAGGATGTGTGCGCGTTGAAAAGGATTTTAGGGTTTTTGTCCTCAAATCCGGAATATAGCAACATATCCATGAAAAAGTGACGACAGGGTGAACGCAATGCAATATACTTCAGTTCAGATGTGTCTACGGATAGGATACGATGACCCTTCTCAGTTCTCTGGACACAAAAATAAGTTCTAATGTACAGACAGGAGTTACATGAGGTTCCAAATGATGTAATCTGTTTTTCTCAATACGCGGATAATGAACTGGACAAGCTGTAAAATGTCTGAAAGTGGAGAATATACAACTGGGACGAATTTACCTGCCGTTAATCTCAGTCTGCTGGAGGATTTTATTCAACGGACACGTACCCCTGCTAAAGTCTGGGAATTGAGCGAGCTTGGATTATATAGTCTAGAGGGAATATTCTTACGCTCAATCATTCTTTCAGGCTTTCCTGGTGCAATCAGTAGTCTACGCAAACCCAGGTATATTTCCTCCTGTGTACACTTATCAGTTCATTTGATAAGTTTTGTGTGCAATCCTAAATAAACAAAGGGGTGGCTTGCTCTAATATGAGCGCGTATCAGTGTATTGTAAAATGGGAAGAATTGATTATATTGCATGGGTGAAGCAGTGATTCGAAAACTGCAATATATTCATTTGGTGTGTACAGTTCGTCTTCGAAATATAACGAGGTTTATCTGAGATTCGGGGGGGTAACTTCTAGGATCGATATTTCGGTCTTCAGACCTGGAAATAATATTTAGAATATATTCTTCTTACATCTAGCAGACGAGTTTAACACAATGTGAGTATCTCTTCCCTAAATATCCATCACCCTATAAAGCCCGAGACTAGACCTTAGATGGAGCCTTTAATGAAAAATATGTGCTATTTTTAGAAAAGACCTTTCGAGAACTTTGGGGAATATTCTTCCTAGCGCAAACCATATAAAAACGAATATTCGTTTTTAAAAAACGTCTTGTATTTTTCGGTTATAGAGAAAATATTTTCGCTGTTTAGCTTTCCTCGCCTTTTTCCTTTAAGGAATTATTAGTTTTGTTTATCCCGCCTTTTTCTGTTTAACACTTTTCAGATAAAGTTTCACTTTCGAATATCTTTTCTGCCAAGTAAACTTTAATGGTGAAAAATTAAATAGAGAACCAGCCTGTACGTTTGCTACTAAATATTTAAGTAAGAGTTTTAAGGTAAAGGGTTTAAAGTGTGAAAAGTGGCAACTAAGAACAGAAACTAGAATCGTCACAGATCAACCTCCAAACCATGACAATTGGACCGTAACACACTAATTTAAATTTAAATGACGCAATTTTTGAAATTTTGAGAGTGAAAGAAAAATATGAATTTTGTGTGTTGATAAAACATTACTTTTTAATGATAATAATAAAAATAACAACCATTGAAGTTTACCAACGGCTTAAAAATATTATCCGGTCTCTGTTACATCGAAACTAACCATTTGTTATGGTAAACTCATTTTAAAAGTCGTCATTTGGATAAGGATGTTGCTGAAACCTCCGGTGATCTAACTGAAAAAATGACTCAAGAAGACATCAAGCAAGTCCGGAAAATCGGGATGAAAGATCCAAAAGTGAATGTGGTAGTATTTTCAGTATTTTGCATCAGCATTTGGCCTTAAAAAAGCTTCTTCCCAATCGGTGCCCAGTTCGCTTAGAATAAAACAAAAAGAATACGTGCACCTTATCTGTGTTCTTCGTAATACACACTTCCATCGCAGATTACGTTCCACGTTGGCTCAATAACAAATAACTTAGACGATTGTTTCTCGATTTCCAATATTAATTTATCATCGTTTCCCCGAGCAATGAGCCCAAAAAAGTTTATTTATTTTCTGCGTCCTATCGAAATGTGCGGATGCATCCCACGCAAGGCATGATCGTTCTCGCTTGTGTGACCGAAAATGCAGTAGAGGTCTTGTTTGATATTCCCAAATCGACGGTGTTCCCTTTTAGGGACAATATTTCGCAGTGTGTCTTACAACCCATGGCGACATTCCTCGTTGTGATTGTTATCTTAAAACACAGCCACGGTTTGTGCTCAATCTTTCGGTGGTAAAGAATAACATGGGTTACGTATTACCATAATAATTCTAATGATTTTTGAATGCTGTTCCTATTGGAAAGATTTCCGTGAAGGGAAACCCACCCGGTACTGACTAAAAGAAGATCGTAAAAGCTACCTCTTCTATTGCGCTTTTAAAGCCTGGGATTTTTAAAGTGGTTCTGCGTTAATTTAGTTAATTATGTTTACCTAGCAAATGGATCGCCGGTTATAATTTTACGATGTGCCGCGAGATAGTCGTGCAGGCTGGGTACACATTGGAAATGTCTGTGACTTACCGCATATAAGGGTATAGCTATTTTTTCTGGACAAAAGTCTGCACGTTTTTCAAGGTTTTGAAATCACCATAGACGCATTTCATAGAAGGATTATGAGAAACGAGTCATAGACGAATGATGAGAAATGAATAATATACGTCAATATTGTGTGAAAAAACAATCGCCGTCACTGCCCGTCAAAACTACTTAAATGGTGTCCAAGCCAAAAAAACGCCCAATAATGTTTTATTGTGCACGTAATGACACTGGAAACAAATACTGAGCTACTTTCATTTGTGTTTGTGGTAGTACCAGCCTGTGATATGATGTGTAGGGTAATTGGGATATGATGCGGGCCTTGTACTTTTGCTGTGGAGATCTATTAGGTAAATATTAGTTTTGTTACCGGCTAATCAAGCACGTATATGGCTTATAAATATCGGCCATTCAGGTAACTATCTCCGGTCGAAACTACTTAAATGGTGGCCAAGCCAGAAATAACGCCCAGTAATATTTTATTGTGCATGTAATGAAACTGGAAACAAATACTGAGCTACTTTCATCTGTGTTTGTGGTAGTACCAGTCTGTGATATGATGTGTAGGGGAATTGGGATATGATGCGGGCCTTGTACTTTTGCTGTGGAGATCTATTAGGTAAATATTAGTTTTGTTACCTGCTAATCAAGCACGTATATGGCTTATAAATATCGGCCATTCACGTAACTATCTCCAGTAGGTGTCGGTTACGCCAACGGTTCTCCCAGGTGTGGTTACCTAGTTGTTCCTCTTGACGTCCCGTTGTTGAGCCACGATCTATCGGCTCCCGGTTCCAACTTTGGTATTAGGATAATTGAAAGACATGTGTCGGAGTATTATAGGGCACAAACAAGTTTTATTTTAATAGTACGTTCGTCATGCAATTACACCTATTGTTCTTTTACAGTACGGTCTTCCAATCTCGTTTTTCTGTTGCTTATCATACCGTTCATCTCTAATATCATTTTCCGTTCTATTGCACGGTTAATATACGGTCAACTGTGTTTGATTTTCATCGGCTTTCTCCCTTTCCTTCCGAACACCGAACATCTAGACGATTCACAGGATATGTCTGATAACAGCCAACAAAGTCCGATTTGTTACTTTCCGTATTAGAATGAAAAACGAATAAACTTTTGTCTGCTAATAAGGCACTATTTTTCTTATTCCCTCTTCGATTTTCATTGCTTTTTACCTTTACACACGGTGAAAACCTCTCCGCGTCTGTCATCCCAGCCTTTCGAAAAATTCAACCTCGACGGCGTTCGACTTCGAAACTAGCCGAAGTCTCCACCGCCGAAAAGGAACTGGGTTTGCACGTCCGCACTATTTATTCCAACCACAACTCAGCCGTACTCAATGTTTATATTTTTAATATATTAAACTCCCATATGGCCGAGCGTAAGTTAAAACAAAGGCGATGGGGAAGTTACTTATGTAACATGGCCAAACACTAAGTTCGCACTGCTACTGCCACCTTTCGAACCATTTGATGATGATGCACCAGAGGCTCCGGCAACTTGATTGAGGTGTTTTGGTGTGTCCTCCTTATAGCGATTACCATCTTTTTCTATCATTGTAACAATTCCCCAGTGATAAAAAATTCGTATCAGAAAAAGATTATTAAAATAACTTACTCGAGTTTATAACCAATGGGATCAGGGTTCCTATTAGAGAAACCTTATGACGTTACCTTTAAAACGGGAACAAAATATAAAATAAAACAGTACAGATTTGGTCCAAATAGGATAATTCCAACCACGTTAAGTGAATTCTTTTCTGAAAAGGCAGCTCAAGCTCTTTGAGGAGGACCTGGCGATATTCGACACATGTTCATGTCCTGACTGGTTGTGACACTGAGTAAATGCACGCTTTCCTTAGATTTGATGAACAGGTCGTTCATCATCAGCTGAGGCCTTGTAGACATCGTATATTGCAGATTCATCGCATCGAATTCAACGTTATTGGCACTTTCTTATTGTAGGGTCTGCTATCGATCCAGTAGGTCTGTGCTCCAACAGATTACGTACATGCAACCACAGTTAAGAACACATCACCAAAAGAAAATCGACAAATTCGTGCGCGTCATATATCATAGGACCAGCGTAGCAATCACAGTGTGTTATAGCGGGTTACGATATGCTCACACAACATGCGGTTGTGGTCAGATGCGTCCGTGCTTTGATCTAAACTTTTTGGCGTCGGTTCGATTGAGTTTTTCAAAAATTAAATATACTAAATATGTTTAAGTGAAGCGACTTAAGTTTCCAAAAAACAAAATATAATATTGTATCGTACTAAATAAACCCCATTCCACAATCAATTAACATAATTCATTCCACAATCAATTAACACAATTCATTTCAATCCAACGACGCACTGTCATTCCCCAAGCTACACTCTATCCGATTGCAAGTACATTTTTGCATCGTATCCAAAAACAAACGCCACACCTGGCATGGGACACTGCCGGCGTGTTCAAAAACAATTGTTGCACGGCAGATATCATGTTACCGTGTAACGGACTCTCCGCCAAAATGGTGGGGCCTACGAAAGGCAGGCACATGCATAACAACGAAACCATACTGGCAATATCAGTTAAGCGATACGAATTGTTTGAACGACGGATCACTACACCTTAAGTGAATCGATCAAATGTGAATATCAATTAAGCAATACGAATTTTTTGCACGAGAGTCACTGTACTTTAAATGGATCGATCAAGTCGGAACACCAATTAAGCAAAGCGAATGAGACGTACCGGGCAGTGCACTTGTGGGGCTTTTCAGGGCCCGAAGAGCCACGCATCGCTTGATCCCCACCATTACCAGCAATACAACTTACCTTTAAGTTGAAATTTCGGCAAAATTGTACAATCTCGCTAGGGCATTAACCGCCACTTAATTAGCTGGAATCATTTCAGTTATCCCTACGGGTAACCCACATAAATATATATTAGGCAGCTTACCTTTTTTGGGGGCTTGTAGTGCTCCAAAAAGCCCTACCATCTTTTTCCGCCATTCCTAATCCAAAATCCCAGCAATATTACCCTAAAACCCAAAATCCTATCAAAACCCACAAAAACCCAAACATAACCCAAAATTCGCAATAAACGAATCAAAATTCGTTTATCGCATAACATTTGCCCCCACGGCGAAGTTTAATCCAAAATCCGAATTAAAATTAAAATTCACAATAAACGAATCTAATATTCGTTTATTGTTCTATATTTGCTCCACAGCATCACCCAAATCCAAAATTCAGAGATTGTTATCTCTATCCTAAAAATTCCATTGAGTTAAACAAACAAAAACTCAAAAGCAGATACATTCACACATCTGCGTAATGGTTTCGTAAGAATTCAAGAAATTGATTTCTTATCTTGTGTAAACACAACATCTCGCTCGAAATATCCAAAAGATCGAGATTGTTGCACGAAAATGTGTATCTTTGGGATACAATTTTCGATTCCTTTTCCTTTATAAAGGAATGGTTTCGTGATCTCCGGGCCGCAGTCTAAATTCGTGTACAGTCCCTGGAGGAAGTACCCCAGGAAAATCTTTGAGAAAATAATAAAAAAACACATTCCAAAGGAAACAAGACGTGCTTTCATTTTTACCCAACAATGGATAGCCAAGTATCACCTGCCCCTCACGGAAGACCAAGTGAAGACTAAGGACGAAGGCCAAACCAAAAGGACGTTACTCTTCCCTCTGGATCAGAGGAAGCACGGTTAACGACCCCTTGTAGGACAAGATTTCAGGAGCGGTCTGTTTTAAGAGATCGCCTTGTCCTTTTAAGGATCAGGAGACTCGCGTCCTGAAACTAACCCCTACAGAACACAACAAAAAATTTTGGTGGCAGCAGTGGAATTGAACAATCTACCACAGAAGAAGAAGACTCGTGGATTATCTAACAATCCCCTACCGCAGAAGAGCAAAACTGCTGAAGCAACGAGGCGATTCAGGAGGATATCGAAGACTGTTGAACACCGGCAAAGTGAGATTTTTTAAAGCGTATTTCCGAGGCTTAGAACACCGGAATGCATAGTGACATTTAAAATCTTTTTTTTAAACAAAGTAAAACTTACAAGCGTTGCCTGGGGCTTAGATACCGGCTGTAGAGAAAATCAAAGTGTTAAGTGTATGACGGCCACGAGTCCCGTCGACAATCCAGTGGAAAAGAGGAAAAGTCTTTTCCTTGTACAACAGTGACTACAAACAACTAGGAGCACAACACCAGGACCAAGCAGCTAGATCCAGTGACGACAGGACACCCTACAAATCCGCAGTAGATCCAGAAAACACAGGTATTACATTTTTATTTATTTGTTAAGTGAAAAGTGATATAAAGGTAACTTAGTTGAAACAAAAAGTGAACTAAAATTAAATTCAGTTTTGTCATTTTTGTCATTTTGTCTTGGTAATTGGCTCCCAAATAAGTAAATTTTTAAAATGTTTGAATTGTTAACTAAAAGGGGACGCCAAGAATAAATTGAATATTTATTTTAATTGTTCTTTTACACTGGGATAAAGCTTATTAATAATTTGTGCAAGTGCATTTAAATTTAACTTGTTTTTCTAAGAATAATAAGCAAAGTTGTTCTCATTTTTCCAAGAAGAGTATACGCATAAAAAAGCCCAAAGTGATAAATATAATTAATAAAAGAAATTTTTCTCTCACACAAGCATATACAATATACAAGTACGCACTTACTTTTCGGCTAGTAGAGGCAAACATTTTAAATACATTTTTCTTAATAAACGGATCTTTCTTAAACGCATTTTTAAGAAACACATATTTTTGACAATTTTCAAAACTTTCTTCACGAATATATACATATACACATTTTTTCCAAAAACTTTTTCCCAAAATATCAACATTTTATTCTTCAAAAGGGGACAATATAAAAGACCCCACACAAAAATTAACTACAAATTTGGTTTTATTATTTATTTTTTTGATATATATTTTAATTAATTATACACATAAACATATATACATACACTTTCTTTTGGGAAGATTTTTCTTACGTGACAAGCTAAAACAATAACGAACAAATCAAAATTCTTGGTCCTTGTCCTTAGCGTCTTGTTTGGAAAATTTTCTTTGGGTTGAATCTTTTCCTTTGACTCATCTGTGGCTCTTCGAAAATCCATTTTAGGTTTAGACACTTTTTCCATAGGGCGAAAGGGTGGATTCTCTCACCTTAAGTAGAACAAAGGCTTTCTAATAGAATCAAAACTAACTGAGTTTGAAGACACTTCTCTTGTCGTTGGTCTTGTCTTTTCTCTTGGCCATATTACCCAACAATAATGAAGATCTCATATCTTGGTTCTCTACCCCTTTTCACCATCATTTGGGAAGGTCTGTTTCACAAATATGTCGTGAGCGACAAAAATAAACCGGGTACGCGTTCGCAGAGACCTGAGCCCGAGCTCATACAAAATCGCGAGGACGAAATATCGGAAACCGTACGTATGGAAACACGCGAACAGAGTTCTAGAATGAACTTACCAATAGGATTAAGTGACATACTGGGACTCGTGCCGATATTTAACGGTAATCCTGACGAATTAGAGGGTTTCGTCTCTTGTGGAGACATTTTGTTCTCACAAGCACAAGATGACAATCAGAAGTCCTTTATTCTAAGGGTGGTCAAAACCAGATTGCAGGGACCGGCGCGTGATTGTATCAGGCATAAAATCATTTCTACCTGGGAAGATCTTGTTTCAGAATTAGAGGGAGAATTTAAAGCTCTCATCTCTGGGTCTGCTGCCCAAAATAACTTAGTGGCAACAAAACAGGATAGCAAGGAGGGTGTGAAAGAATTTTCAAATAGACTCACACATCACCTGCATGAATTGGACAGCGCCACATACGCTAGTTCTCCTGAGCCTGCAGTCAGAAGTTATCTTCTGGCTGAGAATCAGAGACTCGCGTTGAGTACGTTTGAGGATGGGATACGAAATTCCAGCCTCAGAATCTTGGTGAAGTCTCACAACGCCCCAAATTTAAAAGCAGCCATCAGCTACGCTTTGGAACAATCTCGAAGATTAGGTAACGATAACTCAATGCTAACTTCCAATAACAATTTTAGGAGAAATAACCAACAAATTGTTTGCCAAACATGCAACAAGAGGGGACATACTTCTGCGACTTGCTATCGCAACACTAATTTTCCTAATTTCGTCCCCCAACGCATTAAGACTGAGGCTGAACGTCTCCAATGCACATACTGTCGAAAGTATAATCACACTCAGGCAGAGTGCAGAACCAGGTTAGCTCATATGCGAAACCAGGACCAACATTCGACGAGTCGTAATCCCTTTAAAACTCATCTTAACCAATCCAATCAATCTCAAAATAGGACAATAACAAACTCGCCCCGCATTGAAAATCGTAATACCCGACAAAATCAAAATATTAACAGGGTATCCAATCAACAACAGGGAAACGAACTCACTCGGGCAGCGAGCAACGGCAATCCTTCTCGAGTTCAGACAATCGCCGATATACACCCCATCCCGATGTAAATTTTCAAATGCGCGTATTTTTCTGCCCTGAATTTAAGGAGCCAGTAATACGTGTAAAATTTAATCCATCGGATAAACAATACTCGACTTTCCTTATCGATACAGGCGCCGACATCAGCCTGATCAAATTAGATAATCTTTATATTGAACAATCTGTAGAAAATTCAGACCCAGTGACTATATCCACCATTGCTGGAAAAACGGTCAGCACATGCGGAAAGGTATTGGGGGAGTTCGAATTCAGAACTGATAGGCACTCCATACCCTTTAAGCATAATCTATTTGTAGTGGGAAGCAACGTAGACTTCCAACACGATGGCATACTGGGAAGCGATTTCCTTACGAAGCACCAGTGCCACATTAACTTTGAAAAGGGATTCCTTAAATTCGCTGTAAAGAAGAGAACTATGGTAGAACTCGAGCAGGCTTTAGGGAACAAAAATGAGGTCAAGGAAAATATTCAGAAGGCCACGCCTTACGAGGTATCTTCCACGGATAATACAGGCATTCTTGAAAAATTGGACATTCAACATCCGAATCCGTTTGTCTACGGGCCGGATCTGATGCTGTGACAAACACAACGAAACCAACCACCCTTGAATCTTCCTCTCCCCATTTAAATAAAGTTTGTGGTAACAGAAAAGGTAAGGAAACTGCCGAAAAACTGAGTTCAGAAAAACATGAACCTGAAACTCTAATACCGTCAGTAAATTTAAAACGAAACACCACGGTCGACTACATAAAATTGCATTCACGATCTCAACAAATAATGGAGATTCTCTTTAAAGAAAAATCCAGTCAAGAACTGATTATTAAAAAATCCGAGATCATGCCAGGGATATATCTGGGTAATAGTTTGACAACACCACAGGACAACAAAATAAACGTATTATTAATGAACACATTAGACACCGATCAAGAAGTAAGCACCAACGACATAGAAGTCGAATGGGAAGATCTGGATGACTACAATGTGTTACAGGCGGATGAAACTAAGAACTTTCTAAAAAATAGGCTTGAACGGCTAGAATCACTCCTAGAGTTGCGTCATTGTAACCAGGAGGAAAGGATATCTATCCTAGACATCTGCCGCAGATTTAACGATCTCTTTTACTTAGAGGGCGACCATCTCACACACACTGACGCCATAGAGCATCAGATCATCACTGAAGAAGGAAAGCCCCCACTTTACATAAGACCATATCGCCTCCCAGATAGCTCGAAGCAAGAAATCCACAAACAAGTGAATGAAATGCTTCAGGATGGCGTGGTACAACCAAGTTTCAGTCCTTGGAATTCCCCTCTCTTACTAGTACCCAAGAAGGCAGGACCTGATGGGACAAAACGGTGGAGAGTAGTTGTCGACTTTAGAGCCTTAAATAAAATAACAGTCGGAGATGCATATCCATTGCCCAATAATACAGATATTTTGGACCAGCTAGGTAAAGCTAAATATTTTAGCACATTAGACTTAGCAAATGGTTTTCACCAAATACGCATGGACAATAGAGACAAGGCAAAAACAGCGTTTAGCACACCCTTCGGACATTACGAATATAATCGAATGCCCTTCGGACTTAAAAACGCACCCGCCACATTCCAAAGGCTTATGAATAATGTAGTCATGGGTCTCCAAGGAATAGAATGTTTCGTCTATGTAGATGATATTGTAATTTACGGATACGATCTGAACGATCACAATTCCCGACTTACCAGAGTTTTCGAGCGATTACAAGGCACAATCTGAAAATACAACCAGAAAAGTGTCACTTCATAAGGAAAGAGCTCACCTACTTAGGGCATGTTATTTCAAAGGAAGGTATAAAACCAGATCCAGAAAAAACTAAAGCGGTGAAAACGTTTCCAACGCCCAAGAAACAAAAAGATGTAAAATCTTTTCTCGGTTTTGTAGGCTACTATAGAAAATTTATCCCTAATTTCGCCGAACTGGCAAAACCTTTAAGCAGATTGCTCAGGAAGAATGTTCCATTTTATTGGGATGCCTTTTGTGACGAGGCATTCACAACTCTAAAAAGAAAGGTTATTACCCCACCAATACTGGCTTATCCAGACTTTAACCGGGAGTTTATAATAACTACGGATGCTAGCAATGTTGCGTTAGGAGCAGTGCTATCTCAAGGTACAATAGGACAAGATAAACCTATTGCTTTCGCTAGCCGAACTTTAAACGACGCAGAAACTCGATATACAACATCCGAAAAGGAATTATTGGCAATCGTTTTTGCACTAGCCCAGTTCCGACCATACGTTTACGGACGAAAATTTACTATAGTCACTGACCATAGCTCTCTACAGTGGCTTATAGGACGAAAGGATCCTACATCCAGACTTATGCGATGGAGAATTCTACTCGAAGAGTATGAGTACACAATCGTCCATAGAAAAGGAAAGCAAAATGCAAATGCTGATGCTCTCAGCCGTATAACAATGACTACCCCAGTCGATCCCATCAAAAATAATATCCTCGTCACCACACGAAGTAAAGCCAAACTCGAAGAAGATGTGGCTGCACAATCATACAAAGATACTACCAATCTTGTATGGCAAGAACAAACAGGGTCCATCTATACCAAGAAGAAACTTGGACTACGTATCATAATCCTCCCATTGATAGACTCTGCTGAGGAAGAAAACCTGGCAGGAAGAATCGCAAACTTCACCAAGCCAGACGTAGGTAAAATTACGTTTCATGAGCAAGATGGGTTATGCGCCATCACATTGCCATTGCCTTTCAGAAACCTAAGCGACCAGGAAATCGCTAAGAGTTCCCTTATTGATCTGAAGAAGATTTGCAAAGACCGGAATTTCAATTCCATTGGAATTTTAGTCCCCTTCATAGAAAACGAATCAAAAGTAGCACTCAATAACTTGCTAAAAGAAACTTTTGCTCACCTCAACGTGACAATGTACGTTTTCTCCAATAAAAAGAAGCTTCTAACAGATCCTAACGAAATACAAAAGTTACTCGCGGAATACCATAACTCACCTTTCGGAGGACACCAAGGAGCCACCCGAACAATCAATAGATTGAAGCAAAAATATTACTGGCGCACAATGACCGCTGACGTCGCGGCGTATATTCGAAAATGTGCTTCCTGCCAGATAAACAAAAGTGGAAGGAATCCTAGAATTCCTATGAAGATAACCACAACAAGCTCAAAACCTTTCGAAAGAATTGCTTTAGATATAGTAGGACCATTACCAGTCAGCTATAATGGAAATAAATACCTACTAACGTTTCAAGACGATTTGACTAAATTTTCAGGAGCTTACGCACTGGCCAGCGCCGAAACCAAGGACGTGGCCAGAATTTTCGTTGAAAATATCGTCTGCCAGCACGGCATACCATCTTCTCTATTAACTGACCGAGGTGCAAATTTTCTCAGCGCACTTTTTAAGGACATCTGTTCCTTACTCAAGGTCAAAAAACTCAATACAGCACCCTATCATCCACAAACGAATGGAGCACTAGAACGGAGCCATAGAACTCTGGTGGAATACCTCCGCCACTATGTAAACCAGGATCCTCTCACCTGGGACACCTGGATACCTTACGCAATGTTTGTGTACAATACTACACCCCACAGTAATACAGGTAACACGCCGCATGAATTACTATATGGTTTCCCAGCCGAAATACCCAATTCTTTCAGACAAAACCCCGAAAGCACTTATAACTACGACCATTACGCAAATGAATTAAAAATGCGATTACAACATGGTTACCGTACAGCTAAGGGAATACTGATAGAGAAAAAACAAAAATCTAAGGCATACTACGACCAAAAAGTAGGCCGTAAGAAATTTAATGTTGGCGACAAGGTTCTATTAAAGAATCACTCAAGACCTAACAAACTAACCTCCCCGTGGAAAGGCCCCTATGAAATTGTAAAGATCCTATCCGAAGAAAATTCAATCCTCAAAATAGGAAAAGGAACTCGAATAGTCCACAACAATAATATAAAACTATTTGTGGATTAGGCAATCACGAATAAGAAACTCCAAAGAAAAATAAAAGTTGAAAAAAAAATGTATATATGTATAGATAACCTTAAAAAAGAAAAAAGAGAAATAAATAAATGCATACACGTATAGTAAACACAAAAAAAAAATTATAAACTAACACTGTACCAAAATACCACGATAATGTATTTAAAATTTGCGAAAAAAATTTTCTATTCAAATAATTGTATACGAATAAAATAATTTTGTAAATAGTATACAACACTTTTAATACAAAAAAAAAAAGAAAAAAAAAAAACAAACAAAACACAAAAAAAATAAATATATAGATAAAAACTAATATTAACGCACTTAATAAAATAAGTTTATATCATGTTTTAAATAACCACCACTAACTTAAATAAATAAACAACAACAACAACATTTTGTAATAATGATAAATAATCTTAGGTTATAAGAAAAAACACATTATATATATATATGAAAAAACGAAAATACAAAAACAAAACTTACAAAACAGTGTTAAAATAAGAACTTCTAATATTTATATAAATTCAAAACAGTTTTCAACTAAGAAAATACTAAGAAAGTAAAAAAATTTTTATATAACAAAAAACAAAAAGGAAAAGTTATAGAATTAAATTGTACGTCCAAATACATGGAAAAAATTATATAAATAAATAAACGCCCGACTAATAAGGACAATGAAAAAAAAAAGAGAAAAAAATAATATATGTAAATAAATTTATACGAGTATATAAACAATGAAAATTCTATGTAATATACAAATTGTAAGAATAAACCATAAAAACCTTACTTATCTATGTATCTTTTTACAAATAGTACTTTATAAAAAAAAAAAAAAAAAAAAACGCAAAGTTAAATTTAATATAATGAATTCAAATACTTATGTAATTATAAAACATTCTACAATTAACCTTACACTCAGAAAAAAAAGAAAATATTTTATTATATAACCATTGTGGAAACTTGAATACACGACCATAAATACGAATACATAAATATTAAGAAAAAAAACAAAGAACAAAAATTACACATTTATAATAAATATTGTATACAAAAAGCTACTATGTTAGAAAATATCAGGCATATGTAACGGAATCACGATACCGTCATCCTTATTCCCAATCACACCATTTTCCAGAAAATTAATCTCATAAAGATCAATTTTCTTTTTTTCAAGGAGGGGAGGATGTAGTGCTCCAAAAAGCCTTACCATCTTTTTCCGCCATTCCTAATCCAAAATCCCAGCAATATTACCCTAAAACCCAAAATCCTATCAAAACCCACAAAAACCCAAACATAACCCAAAATTCGCAATAAACGAATCAAAATTCGTTTATCGCATAACATTTGCCCCCACGGCGAAGTTTAATCCAAAATCCGAATTAAAATTAAAATTCACAATAAACGAATCTAATATTCGTTTATTGTTCTATATTTGCTCCACAGCATCACCCAAATCCAAAATTCAGAGATTGTTATCTCTATCCTAAAAATTCCATTGAGTTAAACAAACAAAAACTCAAAAGCAGATACATTCACACATCTGCGTAATGGTTTCGTAAGAATTCAAGAAATTGATTTCTTATCTTGTGTAAACACAACATCTCGCTCGAAATATCCAAAAGATCGAGATTGTTGCACGAAAATGTGTATCTTTGGGATACAATTTTCGATTCCTTTTCCTTTATAAAGGAATGGTTTCGTGATCTCCGGGCCGCAGTCTAAATTCGTGTACAGTCCCTGGAGGAAGTACCCCAGGAAAATCTTTGAGAAAATAATAAAAAAACACATTCCAAAGGAAACAAGACCTGCTTTCATTTTTACCCAACAATGGATAGCCAAGTATCACCTGCCCCCCACGGAAGACCAAGTGAAGACTAAGGACGAAGGCCAAACCAAAAGGACGTTACTCTTCCCTCTGGATCAGAGGAAGCACGGTTAACGACCCCTTGTAGGACAAGATTTCAGGAGCGGTCTGTTTTAAGAGATCGCCTTGTCCTTTTAAGGATCAGGAGACTCGCGTCCTGAAACTAACCCCTACAGAACACAACAGGCTTATCCAAGCCTCTTCTCTACGGTCATTCCTGAAAGCATCTTGCCATGACATCAATTCAGCATCACCACGAGCTTCCGCGACCGAACAATGGATGGCACATATCTACCAACACACGCTGATCTTTCTGTGTGTTATCTTTGTACCCATTCATTGACCTAGCATCATTTCGGGATGCTTGCACATCTGCAAGCCAGATTTTCAACGGCATGTCTATGATCTATCTTTCCTACCAGTAAAGAAGATCAAATTAAACATTGGCCTTTCAGGCGCGCATATTTGCTTGTATCTCAGCATGACCGATTTTATGATCCGTTGTCGTTTCTCGGAACGATCACCAGCATCGGCCATGACCACCAATTTTAGTTTACACAAAGTAAACACTCAAGCGGATACTTTCGCCTGACAGTCCCTTCAACGGGATTAACATATCCCTAAGACAACATACATCACCGAAATATGTTTATTTTAATTGATCTGGCAACGGCCATACGCAATGCTTGATTCATTATTCCAAGATAGATTCCTGCCTTCGGCAAGGGTTTTATTGACTCACGTCAATCAAAGAATCTATCCCTTGCGGATGGCGGCAGTTTATCTTGCCCAAACATGTAGCAGCAGATTCGATCTGCTACATGAGTTTTTCCCTGCTTCGTTTTGTTTTTGACCTTCGCCATTGGCCGACCTTCGTCGGCGAATCCCTTAGGTTCGTTTTCGTTGGATGTCTGTAAAGAGACATCCCATAATTAGTCAGATATCATACGGAGAAGGATACGCTCGCACAGGGAGTCCCTTTACTTTTTTCTTTTATTATCTCAAGGAGCTCAGACTGGAGTCGCGATTGCTTGTCAGTGCAAAATTAATGTCTAATTGTTCGAATCCATGGGTAATATATGTGTAGCTAATTAATGCCTAATAGTTTCACTCAGTGATTAACGTATGGAACTAAATTAAAACCTAATTGTTCGAAATCATGGATAATATATGTGTAACTAATTAATGACTAATAGTTTTGCTCAGTGATTAATGTACGTTTAACTAAATTAAGGCTGTATAGTTGAAATCCGTGGAACATTTTTGTTTAACCAAAATCAATATTGTAAATTCAATCAATTGTAAACCAAAATAATTGTGATGACTAGAGCGTTTGCAATTCTCAACAATTCACCAAACGGGATAATAATAAAATTTCAATCACCAGTGCTTTCGGTGTGTTTCATTTTTCTATATTATTGGAGCAGCAGAGACATTTTCATCGATTGTGAAGTATTGATCCCGTGTTCCTGTTTTTCTTGGTGCTTGAGTTCACTGTTTTGTGTAAGACAATTTTTGTGTTATATTCGTCGTTGGTGTTTGTGATTCGTCTTTTCGTCGGTGGAGTTTTTATCAACTAGCATCCTTGTTGATGTCATAATAAAAACCTACCACACACTCAATACGGGTCAAACCTAAAACTGCCGCAGGGTAAATGACTTCCACTTGCGGTCAGAAGAATTAGTTGCCTCGTTTGCGATTCTGCCCCAATACATTGGGTGTAAAAGGAATGGATGCGAGGAGTTAAGATTTAGAGTTGAGTAGCCAAGAAAAGGGTTGCAGTCTTGCCACGGAACAGCGAGCCGTTTGCTTTAGAATAAAATATTAAACAAAAAAATCTTAAACTTTTAAAAGATATAAAAAACAAAAACGTTTTTAACTCGCCTCCTACATGTTCCTCCCTCGGACTGGTTACAACAATACTAAATGTGTTCAAGTAAAGCGACTTAAGTTTACAGAAAATTGAATATATAGAACAAAACTCGAATTAAAGAATAAAAAAAAGAGACTTCGGCTAACGGACGATCAGTGTTTTAGTTTCTCAACGGTTGGTTAAAAATAAACGTTTCTGTGGTTCTGTCTAGTAAAAGGGGTGGACAAAGAGTAGAAGCAATAACCCAACGACATCGACGAAACTCCAGAAGAGTTAACGAAAAAGGCAGAGAGGTGACCGGGCCCAACATTCCAACATACTCCGGAGGCAATTCACATGATTTTGTATGGCTTTTAAATGAATCTTTGAAACACCCGCATACAAAGGAGCACCTGCATCGCCATCTCAACGAAGCAAGTTTGTAAGCAACCGGAAAAACTGTGAGTAGCCTTATTGTTTAGTTTTACTTTAACAAAAATTGGTACATTTAAAAATACGTGCAACACGTTCTCCTTCGTCAATCACTACCTAGTCTGCAGGTTTAAATTCGATGAGTTAACTGGTCGATCAATCGCAGATAAAGAAATCAGCGAACTATCGTACTTTCGTCGACGAAACTAAATATTTTTTCACTCACTAGTACTAGTAAATCAATCGTCAGGTACCTGGTATAAGTGACCTAGTGTATTGTAGTGTAATGTAAGATGGTCACTTTTGCCAGGTACCCGACAATATTTAGTAATGATTTACTAGTACCAGTGGGTAAAAGAATATTTAGTTTCACCGACGATAGTGCGCTGCTTTCTTTAATTTCAAATAAAGGATAAATGAGGTTAAGGCCTCAGCCACGCCGGAAATTATAGAGTACAGATCCAAGGACTCACCGTCCACCACAATTCGAATCGATATTGACGACTTCCGATTCGATCATCATTCATCAAATTCGCAAAGTTGTTAGGAAAGTCCTTATGGACGAAGGTTACTTAGTAACGCCCAATTCCGGTCCAAAGCCTAAGAAATATTGAAGCGACTGCTCTTGACACAATATGTATTTCAACTGCAGGTATTCGGATATCAGTTACAAACATCTAAAGATCTTCCATGAATCAGCTGTTGATAATCCCGTTTAAGCGTTCATTTAGGAGTCCCTTCCGCTCTAGATGCTTAATCAACTCTTTTCATCCCCTTCAAGAACTTAGACAAGATGGAAAACATGGACATGGAGTCACTTTTTCCCTACGTTCCTGTGACTGTTGAACCGATCTTACTTTTCTCTCTTGTTTCATAGTAAAGACTAATTCTTTGTGAAAATTTATGTAACATTATAGCCACAACGAATACCTTTTGTAGTGCTCCCGAAGCCCTACCATCCTCCCAATAGCCAACAGAAAGCTAAAACCGAATAAAAAATAGGTCAAAGTCCCAGCAGACAGTAAGACTGAAGAACAGAAGCAGATAATAAGACTGAGGAACAGAAAGTCTCAGCAGATAATAAGACTGAGGAACAGAAAGTCCCAGCAGACAGTAAGACTGAGGAACAGCAAGTCCCAGCAGGCAGTAAGACTGAAGAACACTTGAAAACCAAAAAACTACATATTAACATTCGTTTTTCACTCTTCCTCTTCAGGTACTCGATCGCCCTCACCCTCCTCTTCTTCCTTTCCTTAATCCAAACTTTAACACTTATCTCAAAAATAAAACCGAAAGAAGTAGATCAAACTTGCTTTAACACAAAGGAACGAGTAGCCTCAGCGGAAAATAAGATTAAAAAATTAATTCCGCACAAAGAGTATGGAAAATTGTCCACCAATTTAAAGAGACAACTATAGGATAAGTTATGAAAATATATATGTAGAATATATATATATATATATATATATATATATATTTTTTTTTTTTTTTTTTTTTTTTTTGGAAAAATCACAATATAGTAGATATATAAAAATAAACATAATTTTAAGAAGAAAAAAAACTTTTTTTCAAAAATAAAACCGGAACGAGTATGAAAAATTTTCCATAAATTCAAAGAGAAAACGGTCCGAATAAATCGTGAAGATTTATAAGTAGTTTAAATAAATTTTGGAAAGAAAAACACCATATAACATATACAGATAAAGATATTATAAACAAACACATAATTAATAATAAGATGAATATTACTTCCTCAATGAAGAGAACAATTATAAAAGGAAGAAACCCTTTTTTTCTCGTTAACCCTTTACTATTAACGGATTTTCAGTAAAACATTGTAAAATAGTAGAACTAAGTAAACCTTAAGAAAGAACTTTTGTATGATAAATATCAATTCCTCAATGAAGAGAACAATTATAAAACCAAGAAATCATTTCTTTTTGTGAAACCATTACCATTAAAGGATTTTGAATAAAAAATTGTAAAATAGTAGAACTAAATAAACTTTAAGAAAGAATTTTTTTTCCTCAGATACCAGATGAAGAGAATAGTTATAAGTGAAAGAAACATTTTTTTTTGTTTGTTAATTACTCGACATTAAACGTATTTAAATAAACAAAAAAATCTCTAGTAAACAAAATATTTTTAAGAAAATCCTTATAAAATAAATATGAAGAAAACCATTGTAAATGAACGAAATCACCCGTGACAACCAATCAAAAAAAAAAAAAAAAAAAAAAAAAAAAGAGGGAAAAAAAGTAGTCTCAAGAATAACTACAAGAAAGCCTCCTAGTGCCTGAACCCCGACCGGGCGCAGAGAAAGGTCCCCTAGAATATGCTACCGTACTTTTTTTTTGCCAAATAAGACCCAGAAAATTATTCTCTTCCAGAATAATTTTCTTTTTCGAAGGAGGGTGGGGTGTAGTGCTCGCAAAGCCCTACCATCCTCTCATCTCCCAATATACCTATCCCATCCATCATCCCACTTTCCCATACAATATACATATCTCCTCTCCCAATATACACATCCCATCCATCATCCCATTTTCCTAAAAGATTTCCAAAAATCGTCATCCTACACACACAGCAGCTGCAATAGCAGTTGCTTAATATAACGATCCCAAAATCGTCACCAAGCAAATATAGCAAATACTCGACGTGAAGATTCTGAGCTCAAATCGAGCAACCAGCAGCTGCTCGATGGTGATTGGCTAAAAGACACTCATGCGTTGCTGGCTTTCGGGTACCTGCTGAGGAAGATGACCCTTTTTCCCCAGGTTCGACTTCGTTCATGAAGGAAACTGAACGAAAAGAAATGAAAAAGAAAGAGTGGTTGCACTTTTGCAGGGGAGTCGAGTTTCATACGTTGCAGAGTGAAGTAATATCTTCCAAGCGATACTGTCAAAAAATTGTAATAATAATTTTCGTTTCTAATAAACTTTTGTTCAAACTAATCATTCACATTGGAGAATTTAATACAAGAACTACAGACACAAGCTGTTTTTGTATAATATAAATTTCACCTTTCTTCGACGTTAATATATCTGGCAGCAGTCGTACTGCTTCCCAACTGGCGTTTACATCCTCGTGGCCAAGAAATGGTCCAAATCCCGTAACAATGATTAATTTTTGGTCAATTCCATTCTCTGCTACTTCATGGGGATGGGAGGCTGTAGATTCAGTTGCAGCAGCTAGTTGTTCCATAATCTAAATTACTACTGACGGGAGATGCTTGATTAAAAAACAACACTAATAAATATGACCCCCAATTCACGTCAAACTAATACACCCCCGCTTGGTAGAAACGTTGACTAGGTGTGGGGGCTTAAATTACAGTGAATAACTCAGGCTATGCTGATGGAAGCATGCGCTTCCAGTAGGTCCACCGATTTCAGACAATCTAGCTAGGAGTAAAACACACAAATGCCCTCCTGCGCGAAGTCGTGGTGTAAGTGGCAGAAGGCAAAAGGTACAGGTACTCTGTCTTCTTTCCACCACAAAAAACTCTTAATATAGATGTTTTAAAACCATTATACCGATCAATGATGAGCTTTCAAAAGATGATATGCTGAGTTGTTGTTTGGGAACTTTTACTCAAAACCGAAAAAGTACATGTGCAACTTTAGACACGTTTTTTTCGAAAACCCTTTTTCAAATGAACCTTACAAATCGCTCCAACAATTTTTTCCGATCGACTTCAAATTTTAACAGCTTCTTTCTAATACAATTTTTCAGAAAAAAACACATACGGTATTTTTGATTAGTTAAAAACTTTTTATTTGATGGGCACTTTAATAGGAAATTTTTCATCGAAAATTCGACCTGTAACTTCAAATGTCCGCAATTTTTTGGAAAATCAATATTTTTAAAAATCTGTATGTGCTTCTCTAGAGTCAAATTGTGGTTAACAGCAAACGCCTCAGTTGGCCCCCCAGCCTTATCGGATCATAGGTCACTCCAAAATACCGACGTCGAGGGTTGAATTTGCAGGAAATAAATTCGTGATCCGTAAATTTTATTCTTTGAACTCGTGTCCAATACCCCTCCGCCCGTTGTTAACAGAAGAAAAGAAGAAGAAGTGAAGTTATTGCTGATAGCATTTGCCATTGACCAGAAGGGACGCGAACCAGTGGGCACTCAAGCAGTCTGTTGATTACTTTATCACCGTGAACCTTCTCCTCGATCTCAATCCCTTATCTGCATGCGTTTCTGATTCTAAAAAACACCGTTCTGTTGACCTCCGTGGGATTGAAGCGTCAATCCTTAATAGCTCTATTTTTTGGCACCGTAATCTGTTAGCTTATTACTACTATCAAACAAAGATTTATCAGATGAAATTCGTTTGATGGAATGCGGAATGCAAATCTCCATCCCGAGAAGAATAATCTCCATTACCGACTAGGCTCTTGGTTAATCTCGAAGTCTCCAAGGCACACCTCTGACCACGGGAAGAATACGAAGAAATCCCACAAATCGTCCCACTTAGCAGCCCCGTACTGCCATATTTGGCGAAACTGCTTATTTTGGTTATTCCATTAAAATGTAAGTGTTTGCGCAACCGATGGCAGGCAGTGGTTATTGTCTCCCAGTGGCGCAGTCGATATATTAACCAGGCGCAGTTGTGTACGTTAAAGTCACCAAAACGACCATCTCATTAGCCGGGTGGTTAATTTGTATCTTTGTATACAGTCGGCAGTACGTGAAAGATGTTCGAAAAGTGTCTTTGGACGATCGTCAATCGGGGACGGTGGAGACGACCGAGAACTTTTACAGAATATTTCAACTTGATTTTCAATCAAATGACGTCAAAGTTATTGCGTTCTAATGCTGCAGTAGACTCAACACTTAGAACGAAGTCTAGAATGTAAGTCCTATCCTGGGCAACGAAGATATGTCGAGTCAGTTGACGAGTCAACCTGGATATGGGTTAGGACAAGGATATCAGGTGTCGTTTTGTCCTGTATTGTACCGTGGTGTAAGGGGACTGTATTTCTTTGTAAATTATTTTCTAGACAATGAATGAATGGATAAGATCAGACTTTATTATTATCAAATATATATATATATATATATATATATATATATATATATATATATATATATATATATATATATATATATATATATATGTATATATATATATATATATATATATATCACTATCGTTCGTTGTCCTTTGCGATAACGGTGCTCGATGGCTCGATGCAAATGCCGGTTGCTAAACGATGACGATATCCGGTTCCTTGAGGCTTTTTGTTAGCGGTGGCGACCTTCCTGAACGTTGTTCCGCAAACGTAGTGGTTAGTTGTTTACCCAATTGGTCGCGTTGGAAGTACGATTGCGAATTCGTATTCCGTTGCTTTTGCTGCTTGAAACGATGTGCAGAAATGTTATAAAATAAAAAAATTCAAGAATCACCCCAGAACGTGTATGGAATTCCCGAAGGTCAATTATTCGTATTATTTTTCTCGTCGCGGTAGCGAACGGCACATGAATTGTTTGATTCTCACCAGACGCCGATGTAACTTGTATATTTTACACTACACCTTGTTTTTCATGTTTACCGGATGTATATGAGCTTGACCGTTTTTTATATATCCCTTGACTTGTCGGACTGAAATCAATTGGAAATACGCATGACTTTACAACATGAGGGTTTCAGCTCAGTTTTCAAACGTCGCTGTTATTCTTTTTCCGTCTTCTTCACCGTTCTATCGATTACAGGTATATGCACTGTATTGCGGATATTCTTGCTTCCTTCAGTTGATTGTCACATCTTTCGTTTATATTTCAATTATCCACACTATTTTCTTTGAGGCGTGGCGAATTTACTAAATAATGATTTCCTCTTCACTTCTCTTTTCTTCTTACGTTATCCTTCAGTTCCAGGAGCTAAAAAATGCCTAATGAATTTTTGTGGTCCTTTGCTTGTTTTGATACACTAATCGAACGGGTGGAATTGGACATTGTTACTTTAAGGCAATTTGACGCATGCCTTGAATAACCGAAAGATACTTCGTTGTAAACTGCTTCCTTTACTTTGGTATTAATTCACCGACCACTCACCCGGTTATAAGTTATAGTTTTTCACTTCTCCTTCCCTTATCGCCTTGTTTTTTTTTTCACATTATTGATTCCTTTGTTCGATCTTATCGCACGTCAGACATTGACTATTTCCCCACAACATTATCGCCCCTCTTCACTCCAGGGCTTTTACAAGTTCTTCATTTAAGAGCAGTGCTGTTGCCCTGTTCTCTTGAATTCGCCCTATTAGTTCTTGTGTCACAACTCGATGTAAACAAAACTGAGCTAATCGGTTGTGACACAAGCTAACACCTCTAGCGTAGAAGATGGAGAGTTATTTAAATATATTGTTATATTACGTACGCTCATCATAACTAATTGCATCGTGCAAAAGGTTTCGCTTTTTGCAAATATCGGTTGACTGTGTTTACAATGATATTGGTGAAATCGATGCCCCTGATGTTACAACATAACGTTACTAACTGAATGATTCGCGGGTGAACCCGATTACGCAGTGATGACAGTTCTGCTTTTTATCAAAACATTTGCATGATGTGCCCCTCCTTCATAATGCTATCAGCAATGTCTCTTATGGTCAATAGATGAGCACCAAACCCTTACCGTTCTTGACGTGTTGTGCCTCAATGGATGTGTTTGGTCAACTCGGATGACGTTTATCTTCAACGCATTCTCGATCCTCTTTGGACATTTTATGCTGAAGATATGTTTTTGATTTTGACATCGACTGATCACCGAAGGTCTTCTGCAATTTCATTCCGACATAATCTAATGCAAGCACACTGCTCAATACTTTTAGACTCTGTAAAAGAGAACGCTTCTCTAGAACCCTCGTATCTCTCTTAATGCGCTGCAATCTGCAAGTCTTTGAAAACAACTCCAACCTTATTTAGAGCGCGAGTTAACACCTCCCACATAATGTATTAGATATACCTATGCATTACTGTAGTTCAAACCCCAAACAAATCTCTGTACATAATAACCCTTGTATTTTAAACCCCAAATATCTTTATTATTAATCTCTACCAACCTTTGTACAGTTACATTATGATACCAATATACATACAATCCAATTTAATCTTTTCCATATTGCAAACCAAATACTGCATAAATATTGTACAAATACCATACTCACCCGAACTCGCATTATCAAAACATAGTCAAAGGATACCGACGATAATAAAACCAATCGATGCCGCCAAGACATCTCTAATCGTAAGACAAATAATCAACACATGGCCCAGTATAGCAACTCAATCCAATCTATCTCAAGACAAACAATCAACGAATGCCCATGACGGACACATCA
Source organism: Microdon myrmicae (assembly GCA_963931805.1). Classification (NCBI taxonomy): domain Eukaryota; kingdom Metazoa; phylum Arthropoda; class Insecta; order Diptera; family Syrphidae; genus Microdon; species Microdon myrmicae. The sequence goes on from OZ007497.1 coordinate 19,206,898, forward strand.
ACAAATATACCGAACTACACACTCAACCTTATCGCAATTCGAGGCATAAATACCGCCACCGAAGAGGAACCGGCACGATTGATTTCCCAGCCGTGAGGGAGCGAACTCAGCGTCATTAATTAGTAATTTAAATAAAATAAGTAAAAAAAAAAACACCAAGTTGTTTTCCTTTAACTGGCGATCCTGCCATTCATACAAGTATACTGCTTGTTTGAACGGACCATTAACCTTTCATCATTATTCCAAACTTGTAATTCCCCACCATATGAGGGTGTAGTTGGATATTGGTAAAGGCCCGGCGATCCAAAAGGACCACCAAATTAATTTTCAGCTGTCGAGCTTAGTTTAATAAAACTAAAATCCACGAAATAGAAGTCGTGCCGACCAGAGGACCAGTATAAACTTACAACGGATTGTCGCAGCAGTTCATCGATTTGGTAAGAAAAATACTGTGAGAGAGGTGGCACCAAATAATAGTTCAGTGCAGAAAAAACCCCACAAAATTAACAACCGGCTGAATGTGAAAAGCCATAATCCAATTCAAACTAGTGCAATAGATACATCACATAAAAATTATTCAAACTAAAGCAAATTAACAACCGGCTGAATGTGAAAAGCCATAATCCAATTCAAACTAGTGCAATAGATACATCACATAAAAATTATTCAAGCTAAAGCACCGAGAATTCAAAGAAAATCAACCTCTACTCAATCCCTGAAGACGACCCAACTTTAAAATCGCATTCGTACAGCAGGGAGAACCATCCAGAGATCACCACTTGGAAGCGAAGCAACCACATAGGCAAACATTAAAGCTCCATATGACACTTTCTCCATTAGGAAACCGTAAGTACAACTTAATTACTAGTGTCTATATACATACAGAAACCCTTATATAAAAAAATTGTTAGGCAGAAAAACAATAATAAGAACTAGGAGTTGTCTATGAGTTTGAGAAGTGGAAAAACCTACCTTAGTTCATCTAAAGAAAACCCAACTATGGCTACTTTACCTGAGTTACAAGCCCAGATTGCTCACCTAGCAACTAATTTTGAGACATTAAGAACTGAGAACAAAAAAATTAATAGCGAGAATCAAAGACTAAACGAAATGATAACCAAATTACAATCACAGAACATACAGGATTGTAGCGAAGATATAGCCAAGGAACAACAAGAATCAATTAAATCCCCGATACAAAACGCAGAACAGATAGACATAGAAATATTTAAAAGTTTACCTACATTCGATGGTAACCACGAAGAATATAGAGCGTGGCGTAGTATGGCTTGGAAGGCTATGGAAGATATAAAAGAATTCCAAAATACATGCAAATACTATACATGTCTAACACTATTAAGGTCTAAAATTCGAAGAGAAGCTGCCAATCTTTTAGTAACGAACTGCACAGCTTTTAATTTCTACGCTATAATCAAACGATTGGACGACGTGTATGCCGACCAAAGACCTTTATACGCGTTACAAGGAAAACTCCGTAAATTAATACAAGGAAAACTTTCTCTGCGAGATTATTTTAATAAAGTTAATAAATCCTTGAACCTAGTGCTCAACAAAATAGAACTAGAAGAGGGCGAAGATGCCGCTCCACTATGTAGACATGCTATACAAGACGGGGTTAGAACTTTCATCCAAGGCTTAAAATGCGATTTTACTCGGAGTACCCTATACAATAGTAGGCCCAAAGATATAGAAACAGCGTACGCTATAGCCAGTACTATTCTACACGATAACGAAACCTTTAAACTTAGCCAGCAAGATAGAGATTATTCACTACCATATAGAAGAAATCACTATATACCTGTGGAACAAAGACATAACCAATATCAACAAAGATCCAGTTTTAATAAACCCCAAAGATATAACCACTATCCCCCAAGAAACCATGATAATACTCAGCAAAGACCAGGGCAACCATTTAACAATCATTGGAACCAAAATCAATACCAAAACCCCTTCGGACAAAACCCTACCCCTAATACCCCACAGACTAACCCGCAAAGACTCAATCAGATAGCGGAAAACACTATCCCCATCCCTGCTTCAATTACTCCAGAAAATCTAATCTCTGAAAGTACTTTTTTAGGAAAGTACACGGCCTCCCGTGTTTAGTCTTAGAATCTAAGGATATAGGGAGACCAACAGTCAAGGTCAACGTTTTGATCGACACTGGAGCAACAATGAACTACGTTTCAACACTATACCCATATGGCAGATCTATACCCATTGCACCTATTAAAGTAAATACCCTACATGGAACATCCCTAATAGAAACAAAAAAACAAATCGGTCTATTTGGCCATAACATAACCTTCTACGAGACTAACGACTTGAAAGACTTCGACATGATCCTAGGCGAGCAAGGCCTTAAGCAACTAAAAGCCGAGATCAGTCTCGAAACCTATGAAATGAAGTACAAATTCAAAACGGAAAAGAAACCAGAAGAAAAACCTGAGCTAAAAATAAACTTTACCATGGAAAACAAAAGATTTAAAGAAGAAATAGAAGAAATCATGAATATTAATGAAAAAATGAATCCAACTCTACCATTTGTAACCAATATAGAAGCCACAATAAAGACTAGAAACGAAAACCCAGTCTATTCTAAACAATACCCATACCCAGTTACAGACAATAACTTCGTAAACGAAGAAATAAACAGATTGCTGAATGAGGGGATTATTCAAAAAAGTTACAGCCCCTATAACTCACCAGTGTGGATCGTACCAAAAAAAGGTACAGATGATCAGAACAGGCCTAAAAGAAGATTGGTGATCGACTATCAAAAACTCAATAATGAGACAGTAACAGACCGATACCCTATCCCTGACATAAACCTTACTATACAAAACCTAGGCAAGGCTAAAGTATTTTCAACACTCGATCTGGAATCTGGATTTCACCAAATAAAAATAAAGGAATCTGATCGGGCGAAAACTAGCTTCTCCATAAACGGAGCTAAATACGAATTTGTTCGCATGCCCTTCGGACTCAAAAACGCACCTAGCATTTTTCAGAGGACAATAGACGATATTCTACGACCCTATATTGGAAAATTCGCTTATGTCTACATTGACGACGTCCTAATATATTCTGGTAACGAGGACGAACATATGGAACATTTGAAAATAATAATTGCAGCTCTACAGAAAGCAAACATGAAGATTTCATCGGAGAAGTCGCATTTCTTTAAGAAATCGATCAACTACCTAGGGCATATAATCTCACAAGGAGTTATAACTGTAGACCCTGAGAAGATCAATACTATAAAAAATTATCCCGAACCATCAAACTTGAAGGAATTAAGATCATTTCTAGGATTAGCCGGATATTATAGGAAATTTATTAAGGATTACGCCAAAATTACAAAGCCAATGACTTTGTTTCTTCAAGGAGAAGGACAAGTATCGAAAAACAAAAGCAAAAATATAAAGATTAAATTTGACGAGCCAGCTAAAGAATCTTTCAATAATATAAAAATTAAACTTCAAGAAAAAATCGTGCTGTTCCAGCCCGACTATGGGAAGCCTTTCGAATTAACTACCGACGCCAGCAACTTTGCAATAGGAGCAGTATTAAGCCAGGGAAGACACCCTCTAACTTTCATTTCTAGAACACTAAACTCCGCAGAAATTAACTACTCCACCAACGAAAAGGAGCTATTAGCAATTATCTGGGCCCTCCAGAAACTACGCAACCTTCTGTATGGTATCACAGACTTAACTATATACACGGATCATCAATCCCTAACTTTTGCTATTTCCGAAAAAAATCCTAATACGAAACTCAAGAGATGGAAGAGCATCATTGAAGAGTACGGAGCAAAACTAGTTTACAAACCAGGCAGCCAAAATATTGTGGCCGATGCATTATCCAGACAACAGATAAACGCAACAACGGATGACAACATACCTACAGAGAATTTCAAGATACTAAAAAGACCATTAAACGCCTATAGAAACCAACTAATATTGAAAGAATCCAACAAAAATAATCTTGAATCGACCAACATATTCAATAATTTTCGACACATAATACACTTCACTAACGAAGAAAAACTTATAGACTTCATGAAGAAAACTTTAAATCCAAATAAATTGAACGCTTTAAAAATGGAAGCAGAAATAATGATGAAATACTGCGATAAAATTAAAAAGGTATTCGGGAGATACAAGATTGCCTTAACCGACAAACTATTAGAAGACATAACAGATAGAGAGAAACAATTACAGATTTTGGAAGATGTGCACATTCGAGCTCATCGTAACCACAGAAATAACTCAAAAGAAATTTGGGAAACCAGCTATTGGCCAACTCTGTCAAAGGACTGCAAAAAATATGCAATAAACTGTAAAATATGCCATGTCACCAAGTACGATCGGAAACCCAACCATCAACCCATAGGACGAACACCTATACCAAGCAAATGCTCCCAATATCTACAAATGGATGTATTCCACATGAACAATGAAATATACATTAGTACTATAGATAGGTACTCAAAGTATCTGCACTTACGTTATATATCTAATAAAATTAATACCCACATTACATTAAACGAACTCCTATCCCAAATATTTGGTTATCCGGGCCAACAAAGTGTTATGACAGATAACGAGTCTATTTTTATTAGTCAACAGGCAAAAGCTGTGTTCAACCGGCATCACGTTAACCACACTACTACACCTGTCGACCACTCTACCAGCAACAGCCAAGTAGAAAGAGCGCACTCCACACTCATCGAAATCGTCAGAGCCCTCGCTAAACAAGAAGGAGGTGAATGCAAGGACTTCATATTTGATGCAGTCACTCAATACAACCGAACAATCCACTCGTCGACTGGATACAAACCTGAAGACGTATTTTTTAACAGACGAGACTATCCTGATATAGAGGCGAAATTAAAAAACAATCAACAAAACCTCTTGGATCATGTTAATACAAAACGCGTAAACATCAAATACCTACCCGGGGATAAAATCTTTGTTAGGTCTTCACGCAGAAATAAAAATACCGATCGATTCAGCGAACACACGGTAAAGGAAGACAAAGGCGACATTATAATCACAACACGCAACAAAAAAATCCACAAAGATAATATACGATCGAGAATCAAACTTTCCCAGGATGAAAAATCTAACCATTCTCCTGGTTATAACAATGACAGGCCTAATCCAGCCAATCAAGATCAATGATCTAAAAAAATAGGAAATATGTTTTAGTGAAAACGGACCCAGCAAACCTCTAAATTCATGTAATGGAATATTCCAGTATATTTATTTGCTACTATATTGATACGACTTTAATAACGTATAATAAAAAATGTCAACTTTTTCATATATAATACATGCATTATCAACTATATATGGTAAACCTATAATGTCTGATAGCATCTAAATATACACATATTACCAATTGTAAAAACTTTGTAGGGACATATATCTGTAAACTTATTCGAAATTACAAAGATAACTGTACATTACCATTAATAACCAATGAACCAGCCGCTTCTAACTTTATAAAAGAAAACAATGTAGAGATTAAAGAAATAGAAAACGGATATATTTTTATAGATAAAAGTCATGTCGTAGACGGCAAAACTATTAAAAGTCCTAACCTTATAAGTTTCGAAAAAATGTAATCAAAAAAGCTGTAGCACTAAGACATAATGAAGAATTGAACATAATAATTGAATTATTGTCCTCAGATACAACTAATAAATTCACAAACTTACAAGAAATATCTACATTCTTCACACCCTTAGAAGACCACCCTATAAGAACATTCTGCTGCGTACTGGCAATTATTGTAATCATCACATTAACACTTTATATTATAAAAATAATATTAATATATAAAAAGAAAAAAACTTAGAAAAATGTAATGTACTATCTAAATAAGAAATGACACGACTAGTCCAAAAAACCGAAAATATAAAAAAACGAGGGCGTTTTAACTTAAGGGGGGGAGAGTTAACACCTCCCACATAATGTATTAGATATACCTATGCATTACTGTAGTTCAAACCCCAAACAAATCTCTGTACATAATAACCCTTGTATTTTAAACCCCAAATATCTTTATTATTAATCTCTACCAACCTTTGTACAGTTACATTATGATACCAATATACATACAATCCAATTTAATCTTTTCCATATTGCAAACCAAATACTGCATAAATATTGTACAAATACCATACTCACCCGAACTCGCATTATCAAAACATAGTCAAAGGATACCGACGATAATAAAACCAATCGATGCCGCCAAGACATCTCTAATCGTAAGACAAATAATCAACACATGGCCCAGTATAGCAACTCAATCCAATCTATCTCAAGACAAACAATCAACGAATGCCCATGACGGACACATCAACAAATATACCGAACTACACACTCAACCTTATCGCAATTCGAGGCATAAATACCGCCACCGAAGAGGAACCGGCACGATTGATTTCCCAGCCGTGAGGGAGCGAACTCAGCGTCATTAATTAGTAATTTAAATAAAATAAGTAAAAAAAAAAACACCAAGTTGTTTTCCTTTAACTCGCGTCAGAGGGTGGTGTCTCAGTGTTACAAGTAAAAAAAAAAAAGAAGAAAAACCTAAAAGCAAAGGAACATCACGTCGAAGTTTCCCGGATGTGGTACTATATTGAAAACGAATAGTGTTTAAGGATGGGTTAGGTAGGTAAATTGTGTCACAAATACGTTGAGTCATGGCATAGTTGTCCTGATAAGTTCTTTATGAGAACATCACTATTAGAACCCTCAAAAACCAGCAATTTGTTTACTTTTTACCTGTGTGTTAAATAATATTCCAAAAGTTCCACTTAGTTGTTTTTAAAAACTTTCCCAACACGTTTTCAAAAGTGAAAGATAATGCAATTTAAAATCTGCGATGATTATGTAGTTTCAACAACAGGCATTTCAGATATATTTAATTAACTGAACTAACTAAACGAGATATCTAGGAATTTAATTAGAGTTAACCCTTCGCGTCCTTATCATCACTTAAAAGTATTTTCGTGAATTGAAAACCAATGAAGTAAAAAAATGCCAATTTGAGAAGTCAACTTGAGCGTTAAATTAAACAAACAGATACAACAAGAAACACCCCCAATCCACCATACTCGTCGGGCAGAGACTCAGGCCTTATGTAAAGGGTACGACGATGCCAAACTACCAAAACGTTGAAAGGATCGGTCGGTAAAGCCACCTCCGCTGACATTTTCCAACGTCAACCAGTCCCATACTGGCAGGCCCCCTACCAATCACGCAATACCCAAGGTTTGCAGTGACAACTGTTTCCTGTTTGCGAAATCGAATTTGAGTAATTGCTTCTGTCGGTGGCAGATTAAAAGTTTTACTAGCTATTTCTCATCGGGGGAACCTTGAGTGAAACGCTCCACAGTTTCGATTTGAGAAGCTTCTTCTTCGTCATAGCGCGAGTCAGTCCTGATCCTTGATAGTAGAATAAGTCCACATTGACGATGACTGCTTGAGAGAAAGGGAGAATGTTTTATTTCATTTGCTTGTCTCCTTGAATTTGTAAAATGACAAATGTGACGGATTCTGTTTTAATTTGTGTGCTTTCAGGAAGAAGGAAGCCTCAGGCATCCGGGTTTGCTTGGGGTTGTTAGTGGAACCATTTGCTCTTTGAGCGGTCATGATGGTAGTGTGCAGAGAGCGATTGTTTGTACACTGTTGAGTATATAGCTTCAAGGATCTATTCGATGTGTGGAACGTAACTATGACAAACTGTGGAAACAAATAACGTCTAACTTCAATACCCGAGTAAGGATAAGCAGCTTAGGTAGCGTAATTGACTTCAGAAAACTTCGTTACATTGATTTTGAGGTCACTTAGAGAAATTTTCGTGAGGGCACTTATGTCCGTGCGAGGAGATGGTCGTAATATCCACAACTTTATACTATTGTGACTTTTCTATGATTACACATAAAGGCTTTCTTAGTTTTTTTTACACTAACGCGCGCGCAAAAGGGATTTTGAAGTACCCTTAAATGATAATATGCTTTTAGACGAAATGAAATGAAATAATGGGTTTCTCAACAGTAGTGATATGTGATGACAGTCATATTTAAAATTGTGGAATTACGCTTGTCGTTAGAATAGTTTTAGTTTTTAGTTAAAATAAAAAAATTTGCTTTCATTTCAAATGTTGCATATGTTATTTAATTAAAAAAATTAAAAGTCATATTTATTGGGAATCAGTATATACATAAAGTTGCCTTAAAATATCACAAATACCAGAGTATGGATAAGCTGATGCTAAACAGTGGCATATCACCTTTAACATTCATGTCACTATATAAGCCACTATAAGGAGCTTTTGGCATATATTTACCACATCCGGGAAATTTCGGCGTGATGTTCCTTTGCTTTTAGGTTTTCCTTCTTTTTTTTTACTTGTAATACTGAGGCACAACCCGCTGACGCGCTCTAAATAAAGTTGGAGTTGTTTTCAAAGAGTTGCAGATTGCAGCGCTTTAAGAGAGATACGAGAGTTCTAGAGAAGCGTTGTCTTTTACAGAGTCTAAAATTTTTGAGCAATGTGCCTGCATTAGATTATGCTCAGAATAAACCCTGCCTGTAAAGGGGAACGTCATGCTAATGTTTTGATAAAAACCTGAATTGTCATCATCCCGTAACTGGGTTCAACCCCGAATCATTCAACTAGCAACGGCATGTTGTAACATTAGGGACATCGAACTCACCAATAGGAATGTAAGTACGGTCTACCGATATTTTCAAAAAGCAAATCTGATATTCTGCCCTAACCGAGATCCAGGTTGACCGGGATAGGACTTACATTCGACACTTCGTTCTAAGTGTTGAGTCTGCTTATCTACTCGATACGATTTGGCTGGCTGACCAAAGGGTAGAAGCATTAGAACCCAATAACTTTGACGTCATTTGGATGAAAATCGTGTTGAAATATTCTGTAAAATGCCTCTGCTGTCTCCACCGCTCCCCGATTGATGATCGTCCAACGACACGTTTCGAACATCTTTCACGTACTGTCGACTGTATACAAAGATACAAATTAACCACCCGGCTAATCAGATGACTTCACTTCTTCTTCTTTTCTTCTGTTAACAACGGGTGGCGGAGCATTGGACACGAATTCAAAGAATAAAATTTACGGATCACAAATTTATTTTCTGCGAATTCAACCCTCGAAGTCGGTATTTTGGAGTCACCTATGATCCGATAAGGCTGGGGGGTCCAACTGAGGCGTTTGCTGTTAACCACAATTTGACTCTAGAGAAGCACATTCAGATTTTGGAAAATATTGATTTTCCAAAAAATGGCGGACATTTGAAGTTACTGGTCGAATTTTCGATGAAAAATTTCCTATTAAAGTGCCCATCAAATAAAAAGTTTTTAACTAATCAAAAATACCGTATGTGTTTTTTTCTGAAAAATTGTATTAGAAAGAAGCTGTTAAAATTTGAAGTCTATCGGAGAAAAATTGTTAGTGCGATTTGTAAGGTCCATTTGAAAAAGCGGTTTCGAGAAAAACGCGTCTAAAGTTGCACATGTACTTTTTCGGTTTTGAGTAAAAGTTCCCAAACAACAACTCAGCATATCATCTTTTGAAAACTCATCATTGATCGGTATAATGGTTTTAAAACATCTATATTAAGAGTTTTTTGTGGTGGAAAGAAGACAGAGTACCTGTACCTTTTGCTTTCTGCCACTTACACCACGACTTCGCGCAGGAGGGCATTTGTGTGTTTGACTCGTAGCTAGACTGTCTGAAATCGGTGGACCCACTGGAAGCGCATGCTTCCGCCAGCATAGCCTGAGTTATTCACTGTAATTTAAGCCCCCGCACCTAGTCAACGTTTCTACCAAGCGGGGGTGTATTATTATTCTGAAAGATACAATTAAAATTATTATTTTCAAAAGTTGGGCTCCTCGATAGTATAGTGGTTAGTATACCCGCCTGTCACCCGGGAGACCGGGGTTCGATTCCCCGTCGGGGAGCCCCTGGCGCAAGACTAATGACCTTGCCCAGACACAATAAATCATTATGGAAAATTTAACAAGCCTCAGGACTTGCTAAATAAGGCCAAGACCGGTTCCCGGTTGTAGTGCCGATGATGATGATGATGATGATGATGATGATTTTCAAAAGTTAAAATTAGAATTGTTTTCGGGATTAACAGAATTAATAATTGTCCAAAAGTATAGCTCACAAAAGTGTTATACGTCACTATTACTACCGCCTTGCTTCCTCGTCTCGGCCGAGGGAAGAGCGTAGGGGGTTTTATAAATGAAAGTCACTGTAGTTCTTGTATTAAATTCTCCAATGTGAATGATTAGTTTGAACGAAACTTTATTAGAAACGAAAATTATTATTACAGTTGTTGGCCGAATGTGAATGATTAATTGGAACAAAACTTTATTAGAAACGAAAATTATTATTACAATTTTTTGACAGTATCGCTTGGAGGATATTACTTCGCTCTGCAACGTATGAAATCCGACTCGCCTGCAAAAAGGCAAAAGTGCGTTCAGTTTCCTTCATGAACGACGTCGAACCTGGGGAAAAGGGTCATCTCCCTCAGCAGGTACCCGAAAGCCAGCAACGCATGAGTGTCTTTTAGCCAATCACCATCGAGCAGCTGCTGGTTGCTCGATTTGAGCTCAGAATCTTCACGTCGAGTATTTGCTATATTTGCTTGGTAACGATTCTGGGATCGTTATATTAAGCAACTGCTATTGCAACTGCTGTGTGTGTAGGAACGACGATTTTTGGAAATCGTTTAGGAAAATAGGATGATGGATGGGATGTGTATATTGGGAGACGAGATATGTATATTGTATGGGAAAGTGGGATGATGGATGGGATAGGTATATTGGGGGATGAGAGGATGGTAGGGCTTTGCGAGCACTACACCCCACCCTCCTTCAAAAAAGAAAATTATTCTGGAAGAGAATAATTTTCTGGGTCTTATTTGGCAAAAAATAAAGTACGGTAGCATATTCTAGGGGACCTTTCTCTGCGCCCGCTTGGGGTTCAGGCACTAGGAGGCTTTCTTGTCGTTTTTCTTGAGACTGCTTTTTTTTTTGTATACAATGGTTGTCACGGGTGATTTCGTTCATTTACAATGGTTTTCTTCATATTTATTTTATAAGGATTTTCTTAAAAATATTTTGTTTACTAGAGATTTTTTTGTTTATTTAAATACGTTTAATGTCGAGTAATTAACAAACAAAAAAAAAAGGTTTCTTTCACTTATAACTATTCTCTTCATCTGGTATCTGAGGAAAAAAAATTCTTTCTTAAAGTTTATTTAGTTCTACTATTTTATAATTTTTTATTCAAAATCCTTTAATGGTAATGGTTTCACAAAAAGAAATGATTTCTTGGTTTTATAATTGTTCTCTTCATTGAGGAATTGATATTTATCATACAAAAGTTCTTTCTTAAGGTTTACTTAGTTCTACTATTTTACAATGTTTTACTCAAAATCCGTTAATAGTAAAGGGTTAACGAGAAAAAAAAGGTTTCTTCCTTTTATAATTGTTCTCTTCATTGAGGAAGTAATATTCATCTTATTATTAATTATGTTTTTGTTTATATCTTTATCTGTATATGTTATATGGTGTTTTTCTTTCCAAAATTTATTTAAACTGCTTATAAATCTTCACGATTTATTCGGACCGTTTTCTCTTTGAATTTATGGAAAATTTTCCATATTCGTTTCGGTTTTATTTTTGAAAAAAACTTTTTTTTCTTCTTAAAATTATGTTTATTTTTATATACTATATTGTGATTTTTACAAAATATATGTATATATTCTACATATATATTTTCATAATTTATCGTATAGTTGTCTCTTTAAATTTGTGGAAAATTTTACATACTCTTTGTGCGGAATTAATTTTTTCAGGGTCTATGCTATTTTGCACTTCCTCTTGAAACTTTCTTTTTTTATTTCGTCCCGGTTCTCGTAATATTTTTTATAATTAATCTTATTTTCCCCTTAGGCTACTCGTTCCTTTGTGTTAAAGCAAGTTTGATATACTTCTTTTGGTTTCATTTTTGAGATAGGTGTTAAAGTTTGGATTATGGAAAGGAAGAAGAGGGTGGTGAGGGCGATCGAGTACCTGAAGAGGAAGAGTGAAAAACGAATGTTAATATGTAGTTTTTTGGCGGTCAAGTGTTCTTCACTCTTGCTGTCTGCTGGAACTTTCTGTTCCTCAGTTTTATTATCTGCTGAGACTTTCTGTTCCTCAGTCTTATTATCTGCTGGGACTTTCTGTTCCTCAGTCTTACGAGGGTTGCCTTTTATATCTCGGGATTAGAGAACAAAAACAAATATTGATCATCGAAAATCACTTTATTGTTTTTCAAAATATTCCCCATGAAGATCTATACACGTTTGCATGCGTTTGAACCAATTGTCGAAGCACTTTTGCCACTCTGATTGAGGTATCTCCAACACATCCATTCTGAATGCAGCAACCGCTTCTTCAGGTGTCGAAAAACGTTGACCTCTCAGTTTGTTTTTTACGTACGGGAATAAAATGAAGTCATTCGGTGCCAAGTCAGGACTATACGGCAGATGACCCATCAAATCGATGTTTTGGGTGCTCAAAAATGCAGATGTCGCAGCTAATGTGTGAGAGCTCGCATTGTCGGGGTGAAGAGTGATCCGTCTTCGGCGGTTGGTTTTCCTGATTTCTTGGAAGACAACTGGCAAACAAATGGTTGTGTACCACTCAGAATTGACTGTTCTGCGTTGTTCTAGTGGTACGGTTGCGACATGTCCAGTTTTTCCGAAAAAACAGGCGTCCATTTGCTTGGAAGTGCTTCGTGCGCGAACAACTTTTGTTGGATTTGGCTGATCTGGAAACACCCAGACAGTCGACTGCTGTTTACTTTCGGGCTCATACGCGTAAATCCACGATTCATCACCTGTCACGATGTCATAGACGTGTTTCGAAGCACCGCGACCGTATTTTTTGAGCATTTCTTTCGACCAATTGACACGAGCCTTTTTTTGGGCGATTGACAAGTTGTGTGGGATCCAACGCGAACAAATTTTTTTGACAGTCAAATGTTTATGCAATATTGAATGTATGCTGGTCCCACTAACGCCTAAGGTTGTCTCAATCTCACGATAGGTCACACGACGATCTTCCAATATCAGTTCGCGCACAGCATCAATGGTTTTCGGAACAACAACTGATTTTGGACGACCTTCACGAAATTCATCTTGGAGTGAACTACGACCACGATTGAATTCACCATACCATCGATAAACACTGGTCCTTGATGGAGCGTCATCGCCAAAAATTGAATTAAGTTCATCCATGCACTGTTGCTGAGTTAATCCACGCCGAAAGTTGTAAAAAATAATCGCACGAAAATGTTGACGATTTAATTCCATTTTTGGGCCGAGATGAATCTTTTAAGTTACTGTAAACAACACTAAAAGCGCTCGTATGTCAAAACGTTTTGAGTGCGTATAACCTCAAAAATGTCCAACTTTACGACAGAGCTGTCAATTGCCGGATTGCAATACTAGGGTTGCCAAATCCCGAAACATAAGAGGCAACCCTCGTATTATCTGCTGAGACTTTCTGTTCTTCAGTCTTATTAACTGCTGGGACTTTCTGTTCCTCAGTCTTATTATCTGCTGCGACTTACTGTTCTTCAGTCTTAGTGTCTGCTAGGACTTTCTGCTCCTCAGTCTTATTGTCTGCTTCTGTTCTTCAGTCTTACTGTCTGCTGGGACTTTGACATATTTTTTATTTAGTTTTAGCTTTCTGTTGGCTGTTGGAAGGATGGTAGGGCTTCGGGAGCACTACAAAAGGTATTCACTGTGTCTATAATGTTACAAAAAAATTTCACAAAGAATTAGTCTTTACTATGAAACAAGAGAGAAAAGTAAGATCGGTTCAACAGTCACAGGAACGTAGGGAAAAAGTGACTCTAGTAAAATTACCGCGCAATTACTATGTTGTCCATGTTTTCCATCCTGTCTAAGTTGTTGAAGGGGATGAAAAGAGTTGATTAAACACCTAGAGCGGAAGGGACTCCTAAATGAACGCTTAAACGGTATTCTCAACAGCTGATCCATGGAAGATCATTAGATGTTTGTAACTGATATCAGAATTCCTGCAGTTAAAAGACATGGTCTGTCAAGAGCAGTCGCTTCAATATTTCCCAGGTGTTCAGCATCGAGCTAAATTCCTCGACGTGACAGCAAAAACATTCCTCTTCGGGTAATCCAGTTCTCATCGCAACTGGAGCTACATAAACTGTTGATCATCCTGGTGGATAGTGCAATTCGATACACTCGATGCTTCCTTTTCCATGCTGTAGAAAACTGTAGGAACTAAGCAAATGAAATACTCCCAATTGTTGGCGTTAAGGTATTCACACTGCGACCGTAATAACAAGAAACGAAACAACAACTCGTAAAAAGATTCCTTTCAATTTAATTTGTAATAAAACGATTTAAAACACGATACATCAAAATTGTTCTTCATTTAAGGACGATTCGAATTACATCAAGAACGTAAAACAGTGTAGCACCAACTGTGTAATCTACTAACCTTAAGAAAAACAACAGGTGCTGAAAGCACCGTATACAAAACAAGATTTTAACTTTAACCTTGAAAACAAAACTGTGAAAGAACAGTACAGTGGTGAAATATATCACAGTTCTTTGTTCTCCTTCATGTTATTTTACTGATAACGGGGTCGTTATCAGTCCGATGAACCTGCTGGTTGTCATTGGCAGCGTTCAGTGCCAATAGTGTTTTTTTCCGTAATGGTATAAGGTATAATACATGTTGCGGAACTGCAACACCAGGCTTTTGACCGGGATAGGGCGTTACTAAGTAACCTTCGTCCATAAGGACTTTCCTAACAGTTTTGCGAATTTGATGAATGATGATCGAATCGGAAGTCGTCCATATCGATTCGAATTGTGGTGGACGGTGTATCCTCGAATCCCTACTCTATAACTTCCGGCGTGCCTGAGGCCTAAACCTCATTTATCCTTTATTTGAAATTAAAGAAAACAACGCACTATCGTCGGTGAAACAAAATATTCTTTTACCCACTGGTACTAGTAAATCATTACTAAATATCGTCGGGTACCTGGCAAAAGTGACCATCTTACATTACACTACATTACACTAGGTCACTTCTACCAGGTACCTGACGATATATAGTAATGGGTTACTAGTACCAGTAAGTGAAAAAATATTCTATTTCGCCGACGAAAGTACGCTGATTTCTAAATAGCTATATCCTCGTATGCGATATTTGCTATCCAATCCTGCAGGACTATATTGCGACACATCGTAAAATCAAACCCAGCGATCCAACGGACGAAACCTGTTGCAGCGCAACATAATCTCGATAATTTCGCTGGCGGCAATTGCCACAAATCAATTCATATTTGCGGTCGACAATTGAGTTGATCGATTGCATAATGGAAATATGAGTGTGAAGGAGATACGACAAAATTGTATGTTTGTCGAACCTCACACCGATCCGGCCACACACACAAAAGCCGGGCGTTGGCTATGACGTGAGATAAATGTGGGTTTTATACATTATTTCACAAAAACACAACTTTGTATTTTCTTATTAATAATATTTTAATTAACTTAGTATACTTAAAACTAATTCTATTTTATTTTAAATTGTCTCCGCTCGGAGGCTAGTGGACTACTGCATCTTCATTTTCACTTAAAAACTATTTCAACTCGAAACAACAACTAGTGTTTACATATTCAAGATAACAATTGATAAAGCGAATTGAATTTTGGTATTGTTTACATTTTCGGTATAAGATAGGAAGAAAGGAATTGAATTTGAGTATTGTTTAAGTATTAAATTAAATTGTTAAGATCGTTCTACTCATATCCAATAAAGGATGTTATTAAAAAAAACTCAGGCTGAAAAGTGGCATACAATTGGGATACTTCATGCTCTCTAATGAAATTCTAATGAAAAAATATGAAAAAAGCAACACTTTTTTAAAACCAGCTCAATCAAAATTGTATTTATTTTATAAAGTTAGTACATTAAATTAAAAGAAAATGAACGCTTTTGTATCTTACACTAAATGTCCCATAAAAAAAATAATTTTTCATGTTTTAGAAAAAAAAAAAGTGTGTCTACCTTAGAAAAAATATAAAAGTGAATTGAACTGGGTTTGATACTAAACTCCTCATATATGCATATTTTTTCAACAGGAATTTGCCTGTAACGAGATACTCTATAATTG
This sequence comes from Microdon myrmicae, assembly GCA_963931805.1. Classification (NCBI taxonomy): domain Eukaryota; kingdom Metazoa; phylum Arthropoda; class Insecta; order Diptera; family Syrphidae; genus Microdon; species Microdon myrmicae. Next base: position 19,223,210 of record OZ007497.1, read on the forward strand.
GAAATATGTCAAGGTTTACAACAACTGTTTCAAGCAAAGTCCAGGAATCACACGAATCTCCCTCTTACATTTTTGCCCTTGATGAGTTTTGTGAAACAAATCTTGCTATTATAAATATCTATTACGATATAATTATCATAAAGCTAAAGGATGTAATCATTTCATTGCTGTATCGCTTACATATTCAAAAACAATATATATTTCGCTGCAATTACAACTGTCAATTCGTAGCATTTGGAGATATCACATGTATAGTTGTTTATCTTTCAGGAATAAAAACACTGCACATAAGTTGCCCCCTGTAATTAAGTAGAGTAAAATTGTATTACAACTTTTTATTTCAGCGTGTAGGCGATACTGCGGTTGATAAGCCAACATGTTAGTAAAATGTGTGTCGTCGGCATCAGTGACATTCGATACATTTAAACACGTTACTGTTTGCGATGCCAGAAGTGATATGGGCGATTGATTTATCGGTTGGTTGAAATGCGTTTATATTAACAAGGTTGCTTGTAAAAATGTTCAGGATAGATCAACTTAGGGGAGCATGTTACTGAAAAAATCATGTAAGAACCCTTTGTGTGTGTTGTTTAAGTTAAAATTATTTAATACATCGGCCTACATCTATTTTTAATGTGATATCGCGAAAGCGGTTGCTCGGAGCGCGAATGTATTCGAAATGTATTCGTTTTTCGCCCTGTTCCATCACATTGAACAATGTTTCGACCGATTTGGTGGCCATATCCTGGCGGATGTTGGCTCTAAGTTCATGTAAGGCCCTTGGTTTGTTGATACAAACCTTTAACTTCTAGTAGTAGAAGAAGTCTGGAACCGTCAAATTGGGTAAACACGGAGTCCAGTCAACAATGGTTTCAAAAAATGGATTGTATTGCAGATTTAGCTACACTGTCTTTTAGAACTTGCAGTCATCCATGGCATCTTCACTAAAAAATGGGCATAAAAAAATCGTCCAAAAAAATGTTATAGCAATATATAATGCACTTGATTAAGGGTTGTTGTTTAATTAGGTCCATCTTCAAAGTAAAACAGTTTGGTGACCATATCAACACAAACACCACACACAATAACTTCTCGAGGGTGAAGATGTAGTACTCTACGAAGGCCTACCATTTCCCTCCCACATATATGATACACCCATCTATATTCCCAAATCAACATCGAATCCAATTTCAAAAAAATTGAATCAAACTTTCAATTGCCCCACATTGAATTCAATTCCCAGAAATCCCTTCATATTCAAACATCACAACGCATATCTCCATATGCATTGTATGTCCAGTAATCACACGATAACGCACCAAATGTTCATTTGGTTCATATACGCGAAATTCCCAATATGCAAAACCAAATACGCGATAAACGAACCAAATGTTCGTTTATCATGCACAAACAAAATCCTCCACAACCACATCAAAAACGTGTTAAACGATCCAAATGTCCGCTTGGTTCGCATACACCCAATTCCTACAATCCTTATCTCTATATGCATCGTAGCCAGATGTTTATTTTCTAAAAATAGATTTAATTTCCCATCCTTTTCCCCAGTTTCTCACATAGAAATCTCAATGAAGATTTGTATAAAAGGGCGATGGATTTTTAATTCGAAAATCAGTCTTAATTGGCGTCCGAAGGGCGAGGACGCCCATGAATTATTAAATTTAACAGGGTAGTTTTTAATATCAAGTAAAAAATATATATAAAAAAATATACATAGACAAAATAGTGTTTGAATCTACCGTCTCATTGGGCCTGTGGGGAAGGGAAGTAAGTTGCACCGGCGTGCGACGCTGATTCACTTCCTCCCCATCATACACGAGTGCTCTTTAAATGTTCACCGACAACCAAATGTTGAAACGCGGAGCGGACACAACACACGTCACACACAGATGAAAAATAAACACACTGTTCACCCGAAAGAAAAGGATGAATACGCCCAGGAACCGCAGCACAGGAGAAGAGTAAAATGAAACTCACTGATTGCCGGTTAATGTTAAAAAGGTTTCTTTATTTAATATTGTTGGTCATTGCATTTAGGGGTTAAAATTAATTTGAACAAAAGCACTCTTATGACTATCGTTAATGTAATTATTGGTCAGCCGTCCAAGGTAAATTACGCTGCCATTAAGGAAAATACACAGCACGTAAACGCGGAAACAACAAACTCGAACGACAACAACTGAATTCGCAAACACACTCACTGGGGTTATAGGCTTGCGGAGTGCGGGAGAAAAACCTACCGTCGCGAGCGGTGGTTGGGATGAGACTCAGCGATCTTAAGTCCCGGTCAAAATAATTTTTGGATGCATTTACTTTACTTGTAGTGATAACCGGATCTCATTAGAGGAGATCGTCATGGCACACATGTATGGGGGCGCGTGGGTTCTTTTCAAGGATTAGAACGAACGTGGAACACAAAGAAAAGGCTTAATGGGCATCCAAGAGATGTGTGTAAACAAATCCAATCTCGTCGGATGTTAGTGGGTTTGTTTATGCATCGTTCGGTAATGAAGGTCAGCTAAATAAATAACAGCTCATAAATGAAAAAAAAGTCTTTCGGATACCACAAACGATTGCTTATGGCGTTGCAGGAAACCTATGTAGGAACAGCGTTCTTCTGTTTGCACACGGTACGAATTAGAGAATTTTATTGCTGGGAGAAAAAGGTCGCCGGCCAATGTGTACGTAAAGAAATTTATCGTACACATGGCGAAGTTGGAAAATAGAGCAATATTTATGGTCCCTGTCATGGCGGTTACATTGTATGCAAACCGAATGATTTTGTTTACAGGAATGTGTCTGGTACCGAAAGTGCCGAATTGGTTTGGAATTCCAGATAAGCAAAGAAAAAAATCTTACGGAAAATTGTATGCGAAGAGATGCATGAAAAGGTAAGTTTTCTTTACAGGGACTTTACGATTATAGCTTTAATCTAATTAATGCGTGAAGCATTTTCATTGCATTAGCAAAACCGTATGCGACTTGAGATGAGGTTATGGGGGTTTTTAGGTAAGTGTACCGTGGTGTTTGGCGGCACCGCCACAGGCCCCTATTCAGCCATCGGTCTTCACTTTTTCCGGAGGGCCCGGAAGCAGGATGGCGACCGCAGCGAGCAACTAGGGAGCGGTTTAACAGAGAGACCCTCGTCCTTTTAAAGACAAAGAGACGAGCTCCGTAAGATTTGCTATTGCAAAAAATCGGTGGCAGTGGTAGGATGATCCAACTATCCTCTACCGACAAACCAAAAATGACATACCAGTGGCAGGGGATTGGATTGATCCATTCATCCCCTACCAGAGAAGCAGATCAAGAATGGGACTGATCCAAACATCGCTTACCTACCCGAGAGATGACATCCTCCACAACAACCGGAATTACAAGAGATCGTGAAAATTCGCCGCCTGGAGATCATGGTCGTCCATCACGTCCAAAGCCTAGGGATCGACGATAAAAAAATAAAAAAAACACCGACGATCTGGGTCACCTTATCGTTCCTCAAAGAGAAGACGAGTATTATCGGTTCAGGAATAGTTGTGTAGTTCATTCAAGAACCACAAAGCTTGCATAAACAATTCACATTAATTCAAAACAAGATAAAAGTAGGTACAATTTGTTAAGACGGTTGAAGGCAAATGAAAGGATACCAACTATGATTAATCCAGAATACCAGAAATACAAAAATCGAAAGCACCATAGACCAGGCTGAAGAGCCAAATCTTAACTCCTTTTAGAAATACACCAGGTCTTGTTAGTGCCCTGACTGATGTAGATAACTCATTGAACAACCGAAGTGACATCACAGTAAAGAAATCACGATATGCTGTAGTACGGTATTTGGGAACAGTTAACATAAATAAATAATTATCCCTAAGGTTATATCGGGAGAATAACCGAAAATTAAGATTTCCAGACCCCAAGAAGAATATCTTTAACACTTTAAAACAATACGAGTGTCTTACAGGAAGAATATTCAGGACCCTGAACGAAGGAAGCGACTGATGCCTGGTAGGCAGGGAGACGATGTACGTTTGGGACGTCCAACAAACTGCAACAACTGACGATAACATTGCTAAAGTTCACCAAATGGTCCTCTCACTAAAATAGAATTAAAGTGAGAGAGATAGCAGAGGCTATGAAAATGTCCAAAGAACGTGGTTGTCACATATTAAAGAGGTATTTGGGCATGAGAAAGCTGTCCGCGTGTTGGGTGCCGCGATTACTCACGTTACACCAAAAACGTGTTGGAATGAACATTTCCAACGCTCTATTGGCACAGTTTAGGCGCAATAAATCTAAGTTTGCTGCCGATTAATTACTGCCGATGAAACTTGAATACACCATGATACGCCCGAAACAAAAATACAGTCAAAACTGTGGACTTAATCGATTATCTTCAAAAAGGAGCATACTACGTATCATTACCTGACCAACTGAAAGCAGAAATTGCGGAAAAACGGGCACATTTGCAGAAAAAGAAAATCCTGTTTTACCAAGACAACGCGCCGTCTCACACCTAAGCGGTTGCCATGCCGAAAATCCACGAATTACGGTTTGAACTGGTTGGCCATCCGCCTTACTCACCAGATCTAGCCTCAAGTGACTTCTTTTTGTTCCCTGATCTAAAAAGTGCGCTCGGAGGACAAAGATTTTCGTCAAATGAGGCGGCAATCACATTCGTGACCAGTTATTTTGCAGAGAAAAAAGCCGAGTACTATTTGGATGGGTTAGAGAGATGGGAGAAGTGTGTAGAGTTACAAGGAGACTATGTAGAAAAATAAAAATAAATTTTAAGAAAGAATGTCTTGTATCTTTGTTAGGTCGGAAACTTTTCAGCCCACCCTCGTATGTGAAGATTCCTGACCAAACCCTTCGAATATCATTACCAAAGAGCAGTTTATGCTTGATACATTCAATTTCGACCTCAACAAGATATATCAATGCGGATTAACTAACCCAGTAGAATTTAATACCTTAAAAACTCAGCGGTGTCTCTTGTCGTCAAAGGCGAACCCCAAAATAAATATACTGTGGATGAACGGCACTTGCATCGACGAAGACAAGCAACTAACAATCCTCGGCACTCGAATTAATTCGACTCTTAATTGGAATGATCACATATTTGAAGCTGTGGGGGCAAAAGTATGGGTGCCGACGTACGGCACGGGTTCACTATCACCCGCATCAATCACCTGCACAAGGATTGTCACCAGGAGGAATAGGCCACGAAAGAAAACACACCGGCGTAGTTCTAATGTTAATGTTTTTTTTTTATTGATTGTTTATTCTAGATCCGGTACATACATGTAGTTCACCCTGTCGTTGGTCCTTAAAATACATTGTTTTACTGGATCGAGTGCATACACATAGTCCACTCTGTTGGTGGCTCTTAAACTATATCATTTTGCTGGAGCAAGTAGATACACGTAGTTCACCACTTTCTCTCGTAACGCTGTTTATAACATAACGATGATATTTGCTAAACCAATGTAAACTACACGTGGTCCTTGGAGTGCGCTCCTTCCGAATCGCTTTATTTGTACGTTTCACAATGTCAATCGATTCTGGTTAATTATCAATCCTTTTATAAGAATTTAAATAAATTCCACTTCATTAAGCGTCGGGTAAAATCCGCTTTATTAGCAATCAAATATACCGTCTCGCTAATAGATAAGAAACTAGACTCACGACTTGACTGCTCTGGGACGCGCACTGGAGGGTATGAAAGGACGTATGTCCCCTGGGATGGTTATTACTCGACTGACTAACTACTAGCGGGGAAAAGTTCGTCGCCGTGGCAGTGGAGTCATAGCTAAAATAAATTTACTGCCTTTTACTAGGAACTTTGAAAAGGGTTTCTATGCCTGTATAGGGAATTTAGTTCCGGAGAATCATTGCCATATAGGCTGAGTTGGATTCTTTGGTTGTGTGTACCGTGTAATTGGTTTCACAGGCATATCAAAGTATAGTCAAGGTTCTTGATCGTTTCGTGGAAGGACGACGTACCATGCTGGTGGCTTGCCAGTAAGAGGGAATAGGTGTGCTTCTACATGGTTTAGGTGGAATGGGAACCAAAATAGTTTTCGGGGTAACTAAATGTTGCTTGGTTACAGGCGAGGAGATAGTTTAAGCGAGGAGTGAGCCGGAATGGTTTTCGGGGAAATTGGAATTGCTTGGTTGCAAGCATGGGATATAATTTAGATAGGATATTGGCTGAAGCGGTTTTTGGAAAAATGTATGCGGCTCGATGTAGTTGATGGGGATGGTGAGTATTCCGTTGTAAATTTGAATATGCGTTTATTACAGAATATGATTTTCGGGGGAAATTGGGATTGCTGGGTGGCAAGCAAGGAATATAATTTAGATAGAGAATTAACCGAAGCGATTTTGGGAAAATGTATGCGGCTCGGTTTAGTTGGTGGAGATAGTGAGTGTTTCGTTGTAAATTGAATATGCGTTTATTACAGCTTGGGAAATGGGTTGTTGGTAGGTTGGGGATGTATGCACTTGCAGATTTGGGGACGGATGCTGTTGCATATTGGGATGTGTTTTGGCATGTTTGGGAATGGATCACAGGTCGGATTAGGGTGGCGGCTGTTAGCGGTCAAAATTGGTTGGCATTTTGGGTTGGTTCTCCATGTGGTATAGAGAACCCCCACCAAGCTGCGAAAAGTGCACCCAAATGTATGGGGTTCCTTAAGAGATGCAAAAGGTACTATGCAGTAGTTTAACTATGCACCAAGCACGGGTGCGGATTCAGCTAACTCCCACTAACTTCTCCTGATACTCGTTCACTAGTATCCAATGGTTACGAACTGGACACCGCAGCTAAATGTTCACCAAAAAGGAAATGAAACTCCGGGTTGCTAATTGCATAAACGTTCTTTTATTTTTAATTGTTTTTATTTACACACAAGCGGAAGAAAATCGTTTGCATACAATTAATGACACTGGTGATTTGCATACAACTGTTGATATTTTGTTACCTTCTGGTAAACGTACATGAAAATATTTTTGCGAACAATTCACGGACTCACGGATAAGTTACATCGAATAACAAAAAAAAAAACGGAATTTCCCATAGAGGAAAACAAAACACACCACTATGATGCTCGACGTTACTCGTCTTTCGATATACACTCCGCGTAGATTACGACACGACCCATTTGGTGTTTTTACGCGACTCTGGACTCTGACTGTCCGGTTCGGTGGCTAAAATATGACTGGCCTAACTCCATAAAAATTGGTCCAGCCTCCGGCGATTGTGATGGATTCCCACCGCATACCATCACAGGAGAAACATCCCTTTCGACATGCATGACCAATGGGAGCCGATCAGCATCCCATTGGAAAGTCCATGCACAATATCTTTTCTATGGGAACGAATGTCTTCCCATTGGAAGGAAGGACAGACGAACGCGCATCGAAACGAATAGATGGAAGATGTGCAGCTGGATAAACATAAACATTGGAGGGTATATTGAATACCGAAATGTAATCCCATGCTTAAGCGCTAAAATGCGGCTTGTTTGAACAAGCCAATTAAAATACATTAGGAATATCTAAGCAATGGTGATCCGTGATAATTGGATGCAGCTGCATGGGCATCGATTTGCATGATATGTTTGTGGGGATCGATAATTGCTTTGAGAAAAACAAACACAGAAGAATTTCCGTGAGTATGATTGCAATGAATTGTGATAAGGGGGCTGCAGAAGATTTCCCAATGGTTGGCAATGGACATGGGTGCCTACCAGAGAAAACAAAAAGTTTTAAAGATTACAGCGATGTGAATAATGCTGTGGCAAGATGATGGTCTTGCCATGGAATGTTTTGCAGGAAGCTTAATGCTGCCTAATTGAAGGTAAGTACCATGGGGTAAATTAGAAAGAGGAAGATTTAAAAGGGGTAAGCGATGGGTGCTTCTTCGGCGCTTTGAAGAAACCCCACAGTACTTCATTCCGTTCAACCTGGGCAAAATTTATAAGGCATATATTCGTCCGAAAATGGAGTTCAACTCCCATATTTGGTCCGGCGCACCCAAAACTGCACTAAACGTGCTCGATAGGATGCAAAAACGAGCTGTGAAACTTATTTTGGACTCAGCTGTAAGTCGTATAATTCCGTCGTTAGAACACAGGCGCAAAGTATCATGGCTATTTCTTTTCGATGATGCTATTGTAGGGTTTGTAGTATTATGCCAGTCACAGGCACTAGGTTCACTACAAACACCACTCCTTATCACTGTCAAAGTTCCGCCGAACACTTCCCGAAAATGATGTACGGAAATGTCGTTTCGAGATTTGTTTTTTTTTTTATTGATTACGGTTTCTTCAATATAGGGTAATTTAAATACACTTGATTGCAATAAATTTGTCCTTCTTACTCCTTATTACGAGTTTACTTATCTGCTTAAAAAGCACAGTGCAAAATGACGCGGCGAACAATAGCGAAACGAAAAACTGATGATTAACTAAAACTTCGAACACTCTCGACTCTTTTTGGTATCTACGCGACTCCGCAATGACGGAGTGCGGGAGTGGCATGACCGTGCTGGTCTGTGGATGGTAATGGACTCAGTGGTTCAATCCTCGTTTGGGGTGAGTTGGATGGTGTGGTGAAAAGGAGATGAAATTTCCTTTGACCAGTGACCAATGGCAGGCGATGTCGGGGACGCGGTGGCGTAGGTGTGCGTGTGTACACATCACCGTGTTCATCGATGGGTTTAGTCAAAGATAGACAGAACTTGAAATGAGGAAAAAAAAGAACAAAGGGGAAACGACCTGAAGCATCTTTCGGTAATGAGGGTCAGCTGTCTAAATAGCAGCCACTCATTAGATGCTAAAAGGGATTGCGATATTTCATACAATAGAGATCGTATATCGTCTCTCTGCCGACTGGGAGAATCGGATTCTTTTGTTCGCATATGTTTATGCTATTGAATCCGATCCGACGGTTAAACGTAGCGTGATCGTTTGAAGATTCAAACAAAGAAATATTTCCGCGAGAAGTGCTTGCAATTGAATCAATAGTTGCAAGTCTTCGGAAAGTAATTTAGATGGGTACACAATGACAGTTGTGTATACCATCTGTGTCAATTATGCATGGCATCTATGGCGACGGCAGGATCGAACTATAGTGTGAAAATCTACACTACTTGGAAATTCGGTTGATGAGATGCATTGATAATGTATGAATGCCCTTGTAGACGCAATGGTTTTTAGGAATTCTACGTAATGCTTGTATGCATTAATGTCCTTGGAGAAGGAAATATTTTCAGGTGCCAATGCGATTGCATTGGCGGGAGACAATGGGAGTTGAGTGCGGATATGGGGGGTTTTTCAGGTAAGTGGGCCGTGGGGTTTGATGGAACCGCCACACTATCACGGTCGTTGCTCTACTGAACTTGCTGAATGTGTTCCGCCCAGACATTTTCCCGCGATACCCATCAATCTGTGATTGCGCATCAGTTCACGTTGAAAGTGAACTTCAGGCTCACAAATAAACATAGAGAGTCATTCTTTAGCCGAACCACACGAATGTGGAATGTTCTACCTGATCATGTGTTTCCTCGTCGTTGTGATGTCCAGACATTCAAGACCAATATACATCGACACCTCCTTTCCTCATCCACTTCCTCTCTATCCGCTCGCACTGTGCTCTGACATTTAAGGGTACTTCAAAATTCCCTTTTGTGTGCGCGTTAGTGTAAAAAAACGCACTGGACATCTCAAAGGCGTTCAATAGAAATTAGTATTCAGCCCTGTTGTTCAATTTGCACTCCGACGGAATAGACGATACACTGATTGAATGGATAGAAAATTATCGTTGGCCGCCAACCCACCCGAATGATGTTAAATCGCATCCTATTAAATTATACCCGGTGTTCCACCGGGCGCCGTACTCTCGTCTACTCTTTTCCTCATTCAACGAATTCTTGTCCGATATTCATAATCCAATTCGCTCATTTGCTGATGATAACATGTTGAGTTTCGAACATCTTACTAACATTCTCGACCAACTTCTCCCAACCTTATTAGCAATCAGCCTGATATTCCCAATGTATTGGATTCGGATATCAACTAGATATGGCTGTGGGTAATCGAGTAAAATGCAATACCTTGAAACCACAATGCTGCCACTTGTCGATAAAGACGAATTCTTCTCGATGAGAGCACTTACATCGTGGAACCTACGGAAGCGTCATTTCTTGGCACCCGCATTAATTCAGGTCTTGCTTCAAGCAACCAGACATTGCGATAAATACTTCAACTCGTCAAAATTGGTCACAATATATAATGAGAATGTTTCACCTAAACTGGCACTGAATTCTCATGCTTGGCCAAGCGCCTCTAAAGCGGTGGCTCCTCGTCAGGGTGCAACAAAGACCAGTGAAAGAGGTGCAGCTCTCCTAATATCGTCGTAAGAAATTAAATAACACTTACACAATTTTTAAGGTGCGACTCAAAGACAATCCAAATAAAATTCAAAAAGATAATCAAGGACCCGACAATACCAATTATTACTCTCTGAATGACAGATACAAATTAGGCTAGAGTATCGTCAGAAATTTCATAAGCACTCGATTCCCTTTTATCTTCCCTTTTAATTTTGAGCGAGATTTCATTTGGTAAAAAGAGCCACATTATCCTGACGCTCCTCATCGATTCTTCGCTAATGGAAGTAAAATAAAATCCAAACTTTCATCGTTGCCACCACCGCATGGTGGTGCGTCGTCTTTGTAATCACAACAAAGGCGCGAGCATAATATGCAAAATCAAATCACTATTGCACCCTATCCTTTCATCATGGTAATACCCCTTTCTCCAGGCACTTTGTGAGGTGAAACAACAGGGATTGGCGGACGGAAAACGAAATTTCATTAGATCCAATTGAAAACGCTTTTAATTCACAAAAGCCTGCCGCCAAGTGAAACAAAATCAAAGGATAACCTGACAAGGTACAGCATTCCATCCCATTGTTGGCCACCATCAGCCCAGCCCATAACTAAAATGGATAAATCATCATCGAGCAGGAGCAATCTACCAGCCGCCATCTCCTTTGCGGCGAGAAAATTTGCCCAAAATTATTTGAGGATTTAATATTTCTACTGGTATTACTGGCAGAAGGACGCACCCGTCCCGGGGTGCCATCCACTTCGATCTATCCTCTGTTTAGTGGGAAGAAATGCTTAACGGTGGCGAAATTAGATTTGAGCCACTTAAATCCAGCAATAGGACGGGTGTAAAAGGGAGAGCCAAACGTGAGGACATTTGAGAGCTCGAATCCTTTTGATGTCATACGAATTGAATTATGCAAATTGCTTTTAGCAAAGATGAGGGTCTCGATGTTGTGGTGCCCAGAGCAAGGACGAGCATCACAATAAATTGAAAATTCTTAACAGAAGTGAACAAAAGGGATTTCAAATTATTTCGTTTGTTATCCTTTGGTGATGACACAACCGGCACGAATAATCGAAATGCGCCCAGGTAGACAACCCTTTAATGACGCCAAAGGACGACGTTATCAATTTGTAAATAAATATAAATAATCGGAAATTTCCTGAAATTCGGAATCACACAAGACCACGTCTGGGCGTGGACTAAATGACACCAGTCGTGCGCTCACAACAATTAACCAGAACCACAATCTCGTAATTTACTAAGTTATCCTTGGCCTGCTTCAGCACAAAGGACTATGTTTGCTTCGGCTTAGACACATACCATGGAAATAGCGAAAAAATTATTCTGGTGCAGCAATTAATTCTGATTGTGTCGATGTCCTGGATGGATGATCGCCAGTACTGCAAGAGCACGTACGAATATACCGCTGTTGACTAGACCAACGGTGATAGCTGATGGGTCAGTTGGGCGCAATTGGATTTCACGGATTAAGGCTGCCAGAAAGTTTAAAGCCAAGTCGTCTTTAATGGTAACACCCATTAGGTGGTTTCGAAGGTTGGCGATTTATTACTGCAGATGTGCAAATCAGTTTTTTTGGTATTCAGCTTGTGACGAAGTGGTAAGAATGATTTGAGGACATCACGTGAATATAAGTAAATTTATTGTAGACAAGTTTTCCCAATTGAACATTTCTGTATGAGCATCAAATAGTTGAGTGAAATACAATTGTCAATTGACGACACACGATTCATTTGCGATGCATTTTGCGATGTAAGGAACCCTTTAATAACAATTTAGACATTTGCCCTTTTGCGTGGGAATCGACCGGGGGTGTTGTGGATTGACAGACCACCTTCCACACGTTTTTCTCGTTTCTAGCTCGCCGGATCTGTGGTTTCTCCATTGTCGAAGAACCTCCTTAAACTCATGTACTCATGTTTTGATAGGTAGAATTTTCGGTGCTTCTCTAATGTGACGAATTTGATTCAGATTGCAAAATTTTAAAACTCGCGCACGCACCACCCACACTACACACCCGTGAAACGCTCCATAGCGACTGAATTCGCAACGACGAGACTAGCTACAAGCACATGACACGCGCCTCCGCATGCGGTTGCATTTTTACAGAGTTGGCCTCTGTTTGAAAGTGAAAACGGCTTTTGGGACACCATGCATTTATTTCAGAGTACAACTCAAATCAACGATGCCTAAATTCCGACCGACTTCGTTCTTAGATTGGTAGAACATCTCCCTAATAACGAAGAAATGATAATTCCTTAAGTATAACCTAAAGTTCTAGCGAGTTCTTAACGATGTGGAAAGTAAATTAATTAAATGAAAGGTTATCAACCGGAAACATTTTGAGAGATAAATCCGCAAGTGGATATAAAAATAAAGAAGAAAAACCATTATCTAACCATGGAGCTGGTGCTATTTCCTAGCTCCTCGTAACCAAACGGTTTTGCTATTCTTCCGAACCAAGTTTAGTAAACTTTGAACTTTGGGTTTACCCTTGAAATATTTTCTAGATGTAGTGCTCTGCTATGGATAACATTGGGATCTACTTCGTGACTAGAGAGAGGAATACCTCAATTGCCATTAACTTACTAGCTGTACCATTTGAAAATACAAGTCGTAGCAGTTCATCCATCCGCACACAAAGGAAATGTTTTGTTGTTTCAAAAACTTTCCTTGATCATATCCTCTTTGTATGTAAAGCACTCATTGTTAGATGACTCTTGACATTGTCCTTTCGTATTCTCCGATTGACGACCCTGCTGCCCATCTGGCATTCGCAACATTCTAGTTATGCCAGAATAGACATTATACTACGTAACTTCAACTAACTCCGTGTGCACTCCTTTCGTATTTTTCAATTAGATTTGATCAACTATAACACCGAATGCCATACGTTTCCTATTAGATGTTTTCATAAATACTTCTCTTGTCGTGCTTGGTGTCCCTAGTCCTTAATCGCTGAAGTTTTTTGATATGGGGCGTAAAGCTTAAAAATCAAACCTCTTAATAAAAAAGGAAATCCAAAATCTGAAAAAAGGATGAACTTGATTCCTTTAATACTTTGGCAGGACGTTTAGTATGAATGGACCCAGATACGTTCGTATAACCATCAGATGAAACCTGCAGGCGATGGTCGCTATGTAATTCTGCATATGCTACGTCGGTACTCACTTTCAATTCAGTATGCTGCGATCTGAATTACACACAACCCACGGGCATATCCTGTAGTCGCTAATTCGATGGCGGATATGCAAATTGTGATGGGTTGACCATTTCAAAGCGCTGGGACTAGTACTGTGCAAAATATTGACTTTTGAGATAGTCATTCGGCGCACCGGAATGTTGTTTCAGCAAATTACGCTGCTAGATTGGAAGTGAGCTAGGTTCCAGGGGATACAGATGCACACATAAATGCAGATACAGATCCTCCAGTATGGTCAAAAATTTGCTATAATTATTGTAATTTCATGCATTTGGACAGGACCTGTTATGCAAATTCCGATTAGGATCACAGGAAAGAGTCTATCACCCAATCCCAGCCATTCAAATGGAAATTAGGCGGCGAAAGAATTTTATTCTTTTACACCTGACACTTTGGAAGTGTTAGACTAGAAATATGATTTGTTAGCTTCGGTTCGTTAGGCAACAGCAAAAGGGATCGGAGAATTAAAAAAAAAAAACGGACGGTGGCAATGAGATTTTCAAGTTTTCCATTCAAAAATCGACATTCTGGTTTGAATATCTAAATTTATCTCTCCATAGGAATTATTCTTTGATGAATGATTAGCAAAGAATCACTTGAGAATCTTTACGACGATAATGAAGAGCGTGTGATTCGAACCGACGCTATGACGATTAGAATCTGTTGCATATATTATTATCATCATCATCATCGGCACTACAATCGGGAACCGGTCTTGGCCTTATTTAGCAAGAACTGAGGCTTGTTAAATTTTCCATAATGATTTGTTTTTTCCGGGCAAGGTCATTTAGTCTTGCGCCAGAGGCTCCCCGACGGGGAATCGAACCCCGGTCTCCCGGGTGACAGGCGGGTATACTAACCACTATACTATCGAGGAACCTATATATTATATATATTATTATGCTCACAATTAAAATATTTCTTATGATAAGGGGTGCTCGCAGTTTCCTAATAGACAGTGGGTCCTATGCAACCCAATGTTCGCCCAACTTGGTTGGGCGGCCCCTCCTGTGCCTTTCGTTATGGTTGGTACCCGTGTTCTGCGGCGGTGATGGTTCGAAAAAGCACAAAAAGGAAACTCCGCACTTTGGTTTTGTTTTTGGGTTTTTCTTCTTAAATGTTTCTGTTTACTTAATAACTATAACAAAACTGTGGGGGTTCGAGAAGTATTAAATGAAAAAACACGGGCACTTGGTTCACTTCCTTCCCACTAGTAGTTCCGCTGAAATCCAAGTCGCCGAAAGAACAGAGGAGAAATAAAATAAAAACGCACTGGAATGTTGTTTTGATGTTAATCCGTTTTTATTGTTTTTTTTTTTTTTTATTTTTTTAGTGTACACAAGTCTTTGTATTTTTTTTTCTTTGTTACTTAATGGTGTTCATAAATTAGGTTCACAATCACTGTCTACTTTAATGTATCTTTTTGTCTTTGAACATTCATGGATTATTATTCCTTTTGTTTCTCTGGCACAATGTTGATTTCATATCAGAAACTAGTATATTTTCACGCACTGGGTTCTTTAAGGTAATGGACTCCTTTCCGTTCATTCGAAAGGTGGCTAATATTTTGCGCTTAATTTCACTTGGTGATTGTCGACTTTACTGACTCTTGAAACAGACGAAAAACAAAACTCACAACTCGTAATCCCAAAAACGTGTGTGCACACTCCAGTGGTTGAATATCGACTGCGTTAAACCGACGCGAAACAAATTTTTCCCGAGCGGCGGCATGACCGACCGCGATTGTGGTTGAGTAATGACTGCCGGGATTAGGGGTGAAGATTGGGATTTTTGATTTGCACCACAAGCAACCAATCGAGATCATCTTTACATTTGCGCCCATCGAGGTAGATAAACGCTTCGGTTAATTTGATAGTCGACGGACAAGGGAGAATGAGAGAGCCGGAACACAATTTGCAATGATTCCGGGGTGGATTTGGTTTTTGTGTGCGTGTATCAATGCAGCTCGGAGGATAGCCCACTGAGCCAATTCGGTGAATGTGGTGATCTCAGAGTGCATTGAACTGTGGGAAGGTAAAACTGAGAAGGAGAGGAAAATGTTTTGTGGCTATTCACCTGTAAGAAGAGATCATTGATCCCCAGCGAATGGAGTGTCTGGGGAAAGTGAATAGGACACCGAATCGGCTAGGGAAATCTGATGGTGGGAACTAGATTAAATACTTTGATAATTTCCCCAGCGGTTGCATGACTATGCAACCTCGTCGTTTGTTCAGACTATGCCGTTGCTAACCGACATGAAATGCGATTTCCGGTGGAAACGGAGCGAAACGGAGTTGCCGTATAGCAAAAAGGTAGCTAAACTCAGTTATACATTGTCTGCATAAAATAATGAGTTTACCTATGCGTGCCTTTGAAAAACATATCTTTCAGGTGAAATAGCTTGTAGGGGAAATAAGGGTTGAAATGACGCACTGAAAGCGGTCGAAATAAGGTTGGAATTTGGTTGAAATTGTGGGCTGGTTCTCCATGTAGTATAGAGAATCCCCACAAAACTATTTACTATTAATGAAGTCTTTTACTTTATTTAAACAAAACTATTCATTATTTTGTTTAACGTTTTCTTTCTCTATTTTTGTTAAAACTATTTAGTATTGTCTTTTAATTTCTTTAATGTGGTTTTCTTTCTTTGAACAAAACATTTTTTTTTGTCTTTCATTTTGTTTAAACAAAGCTATTCACTCTTTTCTCTAATGTTTACTTTCTTTATTTGAACAAAACTATTTACTGTTGTCTTTTAATTTTTTTAATGTTGTTTTCTTTATTTGAACAAAACTTTTTTTTTTGTATTATATTTTCCTTAAATAAAACTATTCACTCTTTTCTCTAATGTTTACTTTCTTTATTTGAACAAAATTATTTAATATTGTCTTTTAATTTTTTTAATATTGTTTTTTTTTTATTAGAACAAAACTTTTTTTTTTAGTATTTTATTTTCTTTAAACAAAACTATTCACTTTTTTCTATAATGTTTACTTTCTTTATTTGAACACTGCAAACTCAACCACACTGGTTCACTTCCGTTTTCCAACTCTTCTTCTTGCCAATTCGGGTGCCTATTTATTGATTCAATCTACCCCTTCACTTCACTGTCCATCGATTCGTTGAACCAAAGGTTGGTATTCGCAACACCCAACCCCAAATAAAAAATCGTTGCTAACGGTGAAGTTAGTGGTACATTGCTGGAATAGGGGAAATTGGTATACTTGATATTTTGGGCATTCGTTTAGAACATTAGTAATTCTTATTTAGGGTAGAAATTGAACACCTGCGAGTTGATGGAGGAAAAGTAGATAGTTTTTGCATTGAAATGCAACGGAAAGTTTTGACCACAATTTTTTGGGATGGGCTGTAAGGGATGATGTGATTTTAGAATGTGTCTCTTGCATGTGGCAAATATGTTGTTTTCAGGAATCTGATGTGTGTGTCTTTGGATAAGCTTTTAATGATTTAAATGGTGCGGTGGGGGGAGGGGGGTTTGATATTTAACGCATGTTAATTATGTAACAAATCGCCGAAAAAGATTGTCAAGTATACTCAACCGATGTGGACGGTATGGCTATAGTATACAGCTCTGATACTTTGATCATTCATTTACTTTCGGTGAATTCTCAATTATTTACTTCTGAATTTTATGTCTGTTAGAAACGCCACTGGATCTCCTAACGCCGATGAAGTACTCCTTAAGAGGGGTCTGGATATGTGCGGCGTTTCGATGCGTTCGGCGATAAAAGGTTAAGATGTCCAGATATCGCCTGAGACGAGGAAAGTGCATCAATACGTCTATCTTATCTGCTACTGAGGAAACACCTTGTGCGTCGATGCAGTAGCCATCCGGTTCTCCGAGATGACAGTTGTCTGGGTTAATCGCAAGACCGGATTTCGGGAGGCGTTCGAGCACTTGCCTCATGTGGAAGCTATGTTTGCCGAGATCTTCGATGCTATGAGTATGTCGTCGATGTACGCATTAGAAAAGTCAAGTCCATGAAGAGCCGAGTCGATGTGGCGCTGAAATGTTTGTGCTGCATTTCTAATATCGAAAGTCATTACTTTGAATTCGAATAGTCCCAAAGGATGTCATTACTGCTGTCTTGGAGATACACCTAGGTGCTACCGGTATTTGGTGGTACCCCCTCGTGGTACGCACTAGTTATGTTAGGCATTGGCGGTTTTTGTCGATGAGTTCCGGCAAACACTGTCCATGAAATAAAAGGCACTTATAATTTTGCTTTCACGAATTTTAATTTTATTTTATTTTTCCTTTTTTTATTCGAACACTCGCATCGTCACACTCTTGACCATTTTCGTCTGTTACTGTTATCACTAGACTGACTAATTAAAATTTTGCCGAAGGAAAGGAAACTCACCCGGTTGTTCTTTCCATTCTCTTAAAAAGATTCCCTTGGTATCCTCTCTTTTCCAACGGATTTCTTCTGTCCGGGCGACCACACCCTATCTTGTTCTACGATTCCACTTCATTCGTAGAGATACTATGTGGATGCACCCACACAGAGACACGAACGTTGTTGTCCATGTGGCCGGAGATATGCCGAGGATCGTTAGGTGTCCCTTTGTGTAATTTGTCCGCATGTGGTTAATGGCCTTGGTGATTTGCTCGGCCGACGTTGTAGGAACAGTGTTGGTTCGCCTATTGTTTCCCTTCTGTTTTGCGGTTGGCTCAAGAGAAGATCATAAATATAGTTTATTACTTTGCCGTATTTTTGGCGCATGGGATTTTTGATGTCTCTCGGCGTCTGACGCTGTCGCGCCGGCCACTTTTGTTTACCCAGCTAAAGGGTCGCCAACTTCGTCCACAGTAATTTGTGAGGTTCGCATAAACGCCACAAGGTTTTATTCCAATAAAAACTATACAAATTTATTTTTTTCCGATCTATGGCCGGTGCTCGTTGCTTTATTATTCAAATAGTAAAGTATACATCCCTTGCGGTCACATCCGAAGAAGGTGCAGTAAAGAAAATCGGACTGTTAGCCGAATTTTGCTCCATTTTAATGGGGGAAGCCTTCGCGATCTTACAAGCCGTAACATTTGCGACCAACCACAGAGAAAAATATGTCATCTGCACCGACAGCCTGTCGGTACTCAACTCAATAAGAAACACGGACAACACTGATGATATCATTTCCAATATTCGGAACAATATCATTAAATACTGCAATAAAATAAAACTAATGTGGACTCCCAGTTACGTCGCCATCAGCGGTAACGAGAATGCAGACGCTGCAGCCAACTCAGCCAAAAGAGCTCCAGTACATAAATTCAACACCTAAACAAGAGCCGATCGATCTACTGTCAACTATCAGCAATCAACAAAAACATATAAACCAAACAAACTGGGCTACTCACCACAATGCCTATAAAATGGTAAACCCATTTAAAACTCACCTTTCTTACCCAACTAACTTGGCCAAATCCAAAATCACAAACTTGGTGAGGCTGCGATTTGGCCATACAGCTGCTACCCACTTTCACTTGCTCCGCCAAGCAACAGCCCCAATCTGCCCAAAAATGGACGGTTGGGATGAGTAGGCGAGTGTTGGTTTTCCTGTTCAATGAATTGTTGTATAATTTTGGTTTAACTGAACAAGTATTTCTTACATCCATGTAACGGCAGCTTATGCCTCTTTTCATTCAGTTGACGGCCTTATTGGGCGTAATGCATTTGACAAGTTATTTTTTTGTATTGTTGTGGCTATCAAATTATAGATTGTGTTCGTTATAATAACAGAAAAAGCAGCATCTTGTATTGTGAAAAATGGTAAATAAAAACGTCGAATAACATCAACCAATTCATATCGGAAGCCAAGTGCCTTGATCCATCACATTAATAGGACCTATTCCCTCATAATCTGCTTCTCCTTTTCTTATATTTATACTCATTTTGTTTCGGTTTCCTTACTTCATTTTATTTCGTGGTTTTCGCGGATAGCGGATATATATTCTCGTATGTTTTCCGTATATTTTGTGTAGAGAGCATACAAAACGAGAAAATGCCAGCCGCGTAAATTAGGGCGCTCATAAATAAACGCGCGAGTGCCAAGTAGTCTCTGACCATTTAGTAGCTTCCTTAAGCGATTTGATACCCTCCCGGGTTTTACAGCGCTGGAAAAACACTTTGACGGAATTAAGGCAGTTCGGTAAAGTTGGAAGATCTCCTTGGATATAACATCGGCTTGGTGGAATATCGGACAGAATTTCACTATTTATATTTTGAAATTTACGTGACTCCTACATATCCCGTGTACAGTACAAGAACTGATGCGGTTTCATCCAAAAAGAAAAAAACGTTTCAGATATTGACCATTCTTTTCCGCCAGGGTCGGTTGAAAGCATCTAAGGCTTCAATTCTAAGGTTTCGGAAATAATATTCTCCTCAGAGATTCGAGAAGGTCTCAAATGATTGCTTGATTCATTAACTGTTTGCACTAGTGCTATCGAGGCACTCAATATTCCTACGGCTGCTACCGCAGATACCAGCAAGGGCATAACATTCCATACCATTTCGGGACCTAGACTGGGGAGGAGGCCATGACAGTTGAATCAATCTCCTCAACTCATCCATCCTTAACAATGAACTTCTGATGCAGTGTTGACGATTCCACTCGTAGATTTCTAAAACGAATATGGCAAGGCAAGAACATGGAGGATGCTCCTCAATACTGCTTCTCAGGCATATTTTATATCTGAAGATTCTAAAATTGAATCATTTAGCGGTTAATGTCTGAGTCTGAGCCTGGACAACTGGGATCAGTTATTCTACGGATGCCTTCATTAAGGCACGATACAAACAAATTCCAGAAAGCTATTAAATTGCTCATAATGCTGCACAGAAACCTCACTATACCATCCATGCCGATCGACGGGCCAATGATCGGAATTTCAAAAAATATTTTTTTAGCCGTTCCCGAGCTTTTTAATTCGCCTACATCGATTCCCTTCTTGGGACGAAACTTTTTTATAAATTCCTTAGCGTGAGCCAAAAGCCTTAAAATATCATCCAGATTCTATCTAGCAAAGAACGCAGCTCGGATAGATTTTTGCACGCGAAATGGATAACTCCTCATCCGGAAAATTGACTTGTCATTTAAGAGTTTGCAAAGACACGCTAACCTTCGATCCGTGTAGATTTTGGGAGCCTGATAAACTGCCGACTGTCAAAATCTATTCTCCGGAAGAGCAAGGTTGCCAGTAGCATTATAGTCCACCTCACAGCGAGGTGCTTCCAGCCGGGATATGGTCCCGTTCCATTCAGTTCAAAATTACCCACCCTTGTCAACGCTTCTATGCGCTGGAAAGTCATTTTCATAAAAGTTGAGAACTTCGACCGGATTACTCCGATTTTTTTGAGTGAATATGTGGAATTTCATATGTCCTTATCTAATCAGTATGACAGCTCTTCTGTGGGACACTACCTGCCACCCCATGTCGTAATTACGTCTTTTCTATAGGTTCGAGGGTGAATCAAATATAGTTTATTTTATTTTACTTTTTTGCTTAGCAACGAATTAAGAGCTAGATAATCTTGTGCATGGTTGTTGTTTGGTTTATGAAGAGTAGGGGAACTGGCTTGTAGTCAGTAAGTACAACCACGACAACGTCTGTTGCGCAACGGATTATTATAAAAATTTTAACAAACGAAGACGTTTAACCCTTGGAAATATTTTCTCTATTGAAGACACAGCTTGCTGATGATATGCCGTCTCAGAATCGTGTGTATACGTGGTGCAGAGAATTTAAAAGTGGGTAAGGACGTATCGAATATGAAACTCATGATCGACGCTCAAGGAAAGTCGTACAGATGACAACATCCGTGTCTTTAGAGAGGTTATTGAAAGTGATCGCCGCTTAACTGTTGGAGAAATCTCATCAAAAGTGGGTATCGCTATGGCAAAAGCCGCATATCGAAACAAAATACGGGGTATTCCCTTTCGACATGTCATCCTTCTTGATGATAATGCCAGGCCTCACACCGCGTCCTTGACCAGGGATACATTGGAAAACTGGGTTGGACAACCCTCGTACATCCTCGTTATAGCCCAGAGTTGTCTCCCTGTGACTATTTTTGTTCGCACCTTTGAAGGAATCATTGGAGTTGGAGGAAAAAAATTCGATAATGTAGAAGTCGAGAATGGCGTGGCCAAGACTGGATCCCGGTTGTAGTGCCGATGATGATGATGACTATCATTTATGTTCCCACGGTTGTTTCCGGAGTTGACATCCATTATCCCTACCAAGTGTTTGAAACACACCCTAGGACCTTCCTGCTATTTGGGGAAATTAGTCTCGATTGGATAATTACAGCGTGTTCTTTCCTACATAGTGCGCCTCTCAAAAACGTCCGCTGAAGCCACATAGTTTTCGATTAGACAAACGCATAGGGCTCTAGACGGTCCTAAGACAGAGCGAAGGGTCCTACATCATTGTTTGCCTTACTCTCGCGGCCAACCACGGTTAACTGACTACAGTGCAGCATCTCTGTGACGCCTCGCGTCACTTGTTCCCGACCTTTTCTCAATGTCAACAGGGACTGTGGTCTGCTGTTTACAAAGGAAAAACGGTTTACGAATCGCAAGAGACAGAACTTCACCTCTTCCACAGATGTTTCCACAGAAGCAATTCTATGAAAATCTGAGATATCGTGTATTGTAAAGTTAAAATCGTCTGTTATTATATAAGTTTAAAACTGAGGAAGTAAGAGTCGCCAATACAGACTAATTTTTGTTTTTATTTTTGTTTTTAATGTAATCACATTACATTAAAAAACGACGTTTCGATCATTGTATTTGATCGTCATCAGGTCAACAACAAAATGGAACCAGGATCAATAATCAATTACTGTCATTCACTTCTCTTTCAAATTTATTGTCAGAGTAAATTCTATTTATTTAATTTATTTACTTCATTTTATTTTCAATATTACTGGGAAACTAATCTATATTGTAATTTTCCTGGTTCCATTTTGTTGTTGACTTGATGACGATCAAATACGAGGGTTGCCTCTTATGTTTCGGGATTTGGCAACCCTAGCGTTGCAATCCGGCAATTGACAGCTCTGTCGTAAAGTTGGACATTTTTGAGGTTATACGCACTCAGAACGTTTTGACATACGAGCGCTATTTGTGTTGTTTACAGTAACTTAAAAGATTCATCTCGGCCCAAAAATGGAATTAAATCGTCAACATTTTCGTGCGATTATTTTTTACAACTTTCGGCGTGTATTAACTCAGCAACAGTGCATGGATGAACTTAATTCAATTTTTGGCGATGAAGCTCCATCAAGGACCAGTGTTTATCGATGGTATTGTGAATTCAATCGTGGTCGTAGTTCACTCCAAGATGAATTTCGTGAAGGTCGTCCAAAATCAGTTGTTGTTCCGAAAACCATTGATGCTGTGCGCGAACTGATATTGGAAGATCGTCATGTGACCCATCGTGAGATTGAGACAACCTTAGGCGTTAGTGGGTCCAGCGTACATTCAATATTGCATAAACATTTGACTGTGAAAAAAATTTGTTCGCGTTGGATCCCACACAATTTGTCAATCGCCCAAAAAAAGGCTCGTGTCAATTGGTCGAAAGAAATGCTCAAAAAATACGGTCGCGGTGCTTCGAAACACGTCTATGACATCGTGACAGGTGATGAATCGTGGATTTACGCGTATGAGCCCGAAAGTAAACAGCAGTCGACTGTCTGGGTGTTTCAAGATGAGCCAAATCCAACAAAAGTTGTTCACGCACGAAGCACTTCCAAGCAAATGGTCGCCTGTTTTTTCGGAAAAACTGGACATGTCGCAACCGTACCACTAGAACAACGCAGAACAGTCAATTCTGAGTGGTACACAACCATTTGTTTGCCAGTTGTCTTCCAAGAAATCAGGAAAACCAACCGCCGAAGACGGATCACTCTTCTCCACGACAATGCCAGCTCTCACACATCGGCTGCGACAACTGCATTTTTGAGCACCCAAAACATCGATTTGATGGGTCATCCGCCGTATAGTCCTGACTTGGCACCGAATGACTTCTTTTTATTCCCGTACGTAAAAAACAAACTGAGAGGTCAACGTTTTTCGACACCTGAAGAAGCGGTTGCTGCATTCAGAATGCATGTGTTGGAGATACCTCAATCAGAGTGGCAAAAGTGCTTCGACAATTGGTTTAAATGCATGCAAAAGTGTATAGATCTTCATGGGGAATATTTTGAAAAACAATAAAGTGATTTTCGATGATCAATATTTGTTTTTGTTCTCTAATCCCGAAATATAAAGGCAACCCTCGTACAATGATCGAAACGTCTGTTTTTAATATAATGTGATTACATTAAAAACAAAAATAAAAACAAAAATTAGTCTGTATTGGCCACTCTAACTTCCTCCGTTTTAAATCTGAGATATCGTTTTAAGGGATTCCATTTATTCGCGCCCCCCAAGGCAATACGATATATCCCATCAATTTCAATGCGTCTTTCAACGGCATGTGCCGCAATTCTGTTGCTAATAATAGCAATAATTAAAAAACAAATCCACCGGTTATGTAAATCATCTCAGAGCGCTGACCAAACGTTCGCCTTTCCTGAAAGAAATATATATATCAGATTGGATTAAAGGTGGGTAGATGGCTGACTAGTTCCGAGCTTATGCTTTCTGGTATTATTCGGAGGAGCTAAATAATTAAGATGGTTATTCGGAATGCCTTAAGAATAAGGCATTTCAGTAAACTCGGCCAGAATCATGCAGTTCTTCTACACCCCTGGTACATTCAGTAATGAATTAACAAACTGCAGCATGTAGTAACTAATGAATACGTCCGCCCTGGGATTGCTAAAAACTGCAACAATAACTTTTTCATCCACATACCCAAAACGTGTTCAAACTCCGCCGGATGCTTGTTGGCCACACTGTTCATAACAATTTCAATTGTAGCCAGCATCAGAGTCGGAAGTGTTGCATACCATGAACTAATGCCACTTGATTGTGATAACCTTCAGCAAAACTTGTTCCTGCACATTTGCATATTAGTTCTCGTCCAAGCGAAAAACTCGCATGCTATCGAAACGATGACTCTGCGGACTCTATCAACATATGCACACGAATTCTGTACAAAAAAAAAGAAAGAAAATGAAGGAAACGGAAGGAAGTATGTTACACTCAGCTTCAAAGCAAGGTTGCCCTGAGCGAATTGGAGCAATTGACTTGTATTCATGCTAATGAAGAAGCGTCGTCTCGTTTGCTGTTCATGCCTTCATCATATATTCGGCATGTCCTGTTCCGAGGAACCTAGAATGGTTTTAAAGCTGCGCTTCCTATCTGATCGCAGGGAATATAATATCTTCCCCAGCGGAAGGAAGCAACGCCAATGAGCCCGATAGAGCTCTCTATACAGGGACTGGATCACAAAACAGAAAGGACAGCTTTCGTATCCGCAGGGATATAGGACAATGCAATCTCTTTGACTAATATCGCACCGACATTTTTCAACAGTTTTTACGTAGCACTTGGGGTAAATTAATTACGCCACCATAAACAGGATTCATCTACCATCTGAAAAGCTGGGCCATCGTTAAGCATAAATGGTAATGAAATAATCGCTAAAGATCTGAATCTGACGGCAAGGAGTTGTACTGAATCCGCGCTCAGCTCCAACATAGATATACAGCTATCTAAGGATGTGCCTCTTCATGCATATGCATTAGCATTTCCAAGTTGTTCCTAGTCTAATCCGGTACTACTCTGCTTCAGATATTATATCTAGCTGCTGTTCCTGCTGCAGGTTATAGTCCACATACACCCCAACAGAACTGAACTAAAGTAAAAAAAATCATATAAAAAGACAAACAAACACAAAAAGGACAAGGAATGCGAATGGAACGAAGCCCGTGTAACTGGAGATGAGATGTCGGAAATTTATTCGAGCATCCATATGCATGCATTTGGGTAGCTGCTCGGTTTGCTTAGTGGATGTGATAAGGGAGAAAATTTATTTTCCCCATGGTTTGCGCCAGTTATTCGGGTAACCCAAAAGAAGAATATGAAAAAGAAATACCATCGCGGTGATACCAGGGCAGTAGTCGAGGAAGACGGTCCTATTATGTATTCACCAATTATTTTTTCTCTGCCCTGAGTACAGTTGACTTGAGAAATGAAAGCGGACAGACACGATGCCTGTGGGGTTAGCCCGGATAGATGGAAAGATATTAAAATGAGCATTTTCAAAGGAACTGCCGAAAAATGTAGCCCCAAAAAGTGACCTATTCTAAAGAGTACAGTATGCGGCATAATACTGCAAGAATGACTGAATATTGTAGGGTTTGGCTTACACTTTAAAGCCTCTTCTAACCATTCGTCCCATTCTCATTACTATTTGGATCAACAAAATATAACATTGCTTAATTAAATTTCGTCCTTATTTCAAATTACTAACCCGATTGACCTAAAAACTTTCGACCTGCGATGGCACCAGTCGTTTTTTGGACAAACGCACATCTATATTATCACGTTTATATTCTCAAACATAGAAGATCAGTGTTCACCACATTTCCAGGACACATTTTAAGTTTCGCACAATTTAAGTTCCTTTTTGGATTCATAGATGTCACATATCAACACGCAGGAGAATTGAGTTTAAAAAATTAAATAGGCACAGCGAACCTTTCCTTATTACTACTTCGTCGTTGTGATTTATCGCTGTAGTGGAAGCTGCTTGCACTGAATGAGGATTAAGGTCATGATACCTGATCTGCAACATTTGATAATGGTCGGTTAATTTGTTCTCTTTCACAGGTGATTGGTGCGAAATGGTGAAGTGGTTTCTGTGGTCGTCGCTGGAGCTGCTGAACACGAGAGTGACGGTGAAGACGACCACAGATAAGGATTTCACCGATAATGTCAACGATATAGATATAGATTGTGGCTGCAGCGACGATGAAGATAACGTTGTCGACGACGGGGGGGCAAGTGAGAACAACGATTGATGTGAGATTTGTACTCGCCGGTAAGTTCTGTTCCATTTCCGATTGTGCTGCCATTCGGCCATACGGCACCTGATATTTTCACAGAGAGATTATTTGTTTAGTTGGTTACAGTAATTCGTTTTGGGGAACAACAATGCGGCATATATATCACACCGCTATTTTTCGCACTATCACCACTCTTATATGGACTGATGGCACTGGGCATACTTGTAGGTGAAAGACTTATTGACACCGTCGGCCTTGATTGTTAATCTTCATTCATACAGAAGGCACCTTCACTGTCGTGCAGCCTTGGGGTAAGCACCCCAGAACTGTGAACAATAAGCTACGGCGAAATGACCGATCCCGAAATTGCTAAACAGTGCATGACTTGCCTCTGAAACGTCGCTCATCGAGCCTAGCCATATCAATGTTTCCGTAGAAGAGTGGGTATCTGAGTTGCTGCTATTTGTTATTGACGTTCAAAGGTCATTTTGTGAAGAATGATCTGATTGGCGGGATAACAATTCACGCTCTTAACGTGATCTATCTGATAATGGTGTGGCTGAGCTTGAGTCTGAGATGGACCTGTGAGAGCCTTCCGATTGGGCATAAGATGATTGCTTCTAAACCAACTTGCGTTAAACCACATTGATGGTTCTTGGATTGAGCCAACAACAGAGGTGGAACTAAAGCTTTCACTTTTTTAATTTTTTATTTTTATTACATTTCTCTCGGGAGAAGCGGGCCTTAACCGCCGAGTCGGCGCCCCGAGATGCCACCAAATAACTATTGCAGTTCTTTTTGGGCAATTGCAGGTTGTAACGCTCAGGAAACACTCGCGCGGCGAGGGAATTCTGATGCAGAGATTTTCACGCCATCGGAAAATGAACCACAAATTGGTGCGATCTGTCGGATTGTCTCGTGGAGCGCATATAAACGGAACTGCCAGCCACGTCAGCTCCACGTGCCCGATCAAGCCGATCGCTCATCTCTATATGTTCTACTTGAGTTGAAGGTAATTAATAAAATAATAAAAATATAAAAAGATAACTCAGCTTCTTAGAGGCGGATCTGGTGCTGTTCGACACGCGTTTATGCCACGATAAATTCCCACCGACGCTGGGCAATTTCATGCTTTCCCCAGATTCGCGGTCCTGGCCAATCACCATCGGCTGTGGAAACGATGATCCACTTTTCTTTCTGAATGTTGTATATTGTGTCATCAATGCATTGTAGTCGACGAGATTGGCGTTTCCTTACTGTAGGACGTTATCCAGATCCCGATTCTGAAACTCAAAGGTTCATACTATCACGCATCGTTTGGGGAAAAGGAATTAGGTTGAGGCTTATTAGGAATTGGGTGGGGGTGGTGATTTAGGATCACTACACAGTGAATACCCTCAACCCTTATATATTTATTTACACATTGTGCGCAAATAATTTGTGTAACACGCTTGTTTCCTCTATCTCGTTTTAAACTAACCCCTGTAACTTTTAGAACACTCGTCTATTTTATTTGCGAATTCATCACCACATCTCATAACTTTTACGAACCCATCTCGCGTATGCTACGGAGCGCCTACTCCAACCGCCCCTCCTTGACTACAGCCATAACACTTCCACTCTTCAACTCCATCTCCGTATAAGCCCCCCCCCCCCCCCCCCCCACAATCCACACACATTACACTAACTTTAAACCTTCTCCCTTCCCCGAAATTGCGATCCATTCTTATTATTGTATTAACCGTTAAATTTATTTATTTTATTATTTTTGTTATTACAATTGGATTACAATTGAATACAATTGAATTGAATGTTACCCTAATTATAAATTAGTTTTTTATGCGAAATAAATATGGGTTCAATCCACACCAAAACTAAACTAAATCTACCCGCCCCCAATCATAACCGCCAATACGCGACTCAACGGGAAACATTTTGTAGTACCCCGAGTACCCGAAGAGAAGCTGTGGCGTTTCTAACAGATACACACATAAAATAGTGAAGAATACCGAAAGGAAATTGGAATAAGCACGGCATCAGAGCCGTATACCATAGCGATCGCATAACAATTCCGCATCAGTTGAGTATACTTGAGGATAGAAATCTAATTCGTACACGCGTGTAGTGATCCTAAATCACTACTTCCATCCAAATCCCCAATATTACCTATAATCCCAACCTAATTCCCATAGTGAATCATATGAGCGACAAGTTAAACCAAAAGTTAATTTGTCGCACATTGATTCAATTTCAAATTAACTTACATCCCAATCCAATTGAATCATATGCACGATAAATTTAAACCAAAGTCCATTTGTCGTACATTGATTCAATTCCTAATAATCCTAACATCATGAAATGCTTAACTCTAAATGCATTTGATGATTTCCCCTTCCAGGAATTTATTCAAATAAATTCCTATCAATTTACCGGAATCCTATTCCAATTGAAGCACACAAAATCTTGTTTGTGCTTCTTGGAATTTTTAAATAAAATGTTTAACAAATCTCTGTTGCCACAGAGTATAAAGCGGCGGCACATTTTGGATTCCTGATCCGTCGGAATCCAGAGGCCAAGGCACGGCCACAACAAATTATTATTATATTTATTATTTATTGGCCTGTAGGAACCCGGAAGTTCATGACCTCACCGACTCGGCTTCGCCATCCTTCCCTGTCCTGGGCACTCTCCTTCCACGCTTCCCCATTCGATCCGATCTCCTCAAGGTCAAACCTAACATTGTCCTCCCATCTCCGTCGCGGCCGTCCTACCGGTCTCTTTCCCGTTGGTCTACCGTCAAGAATTCTATGCACGGTCCTATCGTTCCCCATTCGCGCCACGTGTCCGGCCCATCTTAATCTTCGCGACTTGATTACTCTCACTATTGTAGGTTTGCGATATAGTTCTTCCAATTCGTGGTTATGGAGTCTCCTCCATTGTCCTGCCTCCTCGTCATATTTACCTCCAAAGATGCCTCTCAAAACTTTATTCTCGAATAGACGGAATTTGTTTTCTTCCCGTTTTGTGAGAGCCCATGTTTCGCATCCATATAGAACAATTGGCATGATTATGGTTCTATAGACACGGAGCTTTATGTTACGTGATAGCAGTCTGGATTTCAGCAGTTTACTGACTGCGTGCCAACTCGCGTTGCCGGAATGCAGTCTCTTGTTAATTTCCTTCGACATTTCGTTACTGGCCGTCAGTATCGTTCCCACATATTTAAATTCTTTAACTTTTTCAAAGATCTTACCTCTGACGTTTATATGTGTTCTCTGAGACCCACCTGCTCTCGCCGTAATCATGTATTTTGTTTTGTCTTCATTTATTTCTAGGCCCACCTCTTCTGCCGCTTGCATGATGATTTCACAGTTTTTACTAACAGTCTCTAGATTATCGCCCAGAACGGCGATGTCATCCGCATATGCGAGCACTTGTGTGACCCCGTTCAGGGATGATCCGGCCATGTTGTCGTCCTGTACCTTTCTGATGACATACTCGAGCACAAGGTTAAAGAGACACGGTGATAGACCATCTCCCTGCTTTAGTCCGTCCCGGATTTCAAATGGTTCTGAGAGGTGGTTTTCTATTCTAACTCGGCCACAACAAATAAATAAAAATTAATAAAACAATATTATTAAATAAAAACAAAGTTAATAATCGCTTTTCAATATGGAATATATATAATAATAAGGAAGAGGTAAGAAAAAACAATTTAACAAAAATATAACCCTACATAATTGATGCAGCCGGTAGGATCAGAGAAGCCAAAGTAATACACTTGTAAGTGCTTGATAACCCCTGATTACTACAATAATACAATTCCAAGCGGACTGGGCACAAGACACCCTTACCCTGTGTCCGGAGCTGAGTCTGGCTCCGGAGGTACGACTTGGTAATTAAAATCTAAAACCAACACAAAAAAATAACCAAATCAATAACAAAAGCGTGCCTGGGGCTAAAACACCAGGTACAGTGCTATAAAAAATAATAAAAAACAAAAAATAATTAAAAGCGTACCTGGGGCTTAAACGCCGGTGTCAAAAGCAAAAAAAAAACAACATCAAGGCTCACGGGCAGCAACAGCCCCAACAACAATAGTAACAACAGCAGCAGCAAGGAGTGGACACCAATCTCTAGGATTATGACGAACGTCTGTTATCGACCCGAACAAAACAGTCCAATTCTGAGACATTAGATCGGTGAGCAGAAGCAGTCAAAGTGAAATGGGATCCACATGCGATATCATCAGCTACTAACGATCAACCGTTAGCACTTCAGCTCAGCAGCAGTTCCAACAACAGTAGACCGACAGGAGTAGCAGTTAACACACAGAGAATAGAATAAGTAAGCATTTCTTCTTTTTATTAATAATTTCAATTAAGACATTATTTTATTGAATTTTGCTCCAAAAATAATATTAAAAACAAAACGAAACCAATTTTTAAGACTCAGTCCATATTATCAATCACACTTGAAAAAAATTGCCTGTTTGTCTATATTGTGTAGCCATTAAACCTAGGGAAGAATTTCCACCCATAAATAAATAAATGACAATAATAGGAACTAACGCAAGAAACACTTACGGGATAGCAGATGTCTTAAATATTAACAGACCCCCCCTCTAACTATTATTCCTAGCATTTTCAGCACCTCCCACCACAAATACCTAAACCCATATATCTACCACTTTATTATCTTTTGTCGGAACAATCTCAAACCCTAGTACGCCCCGCGACCTAGTACCCCCTTCACCGAAAAGACTTCGTGTGGAGACATAGGATATAAAAAAGCAATTACACCAAAATATAACCTCCACACGCAGCAGTGGCCTGATCGTAATAAAGTTACTGAGGAGAGAGTGGGGTGGCGTTTCTAATAGCTACACTCACAATATACAAGCAAATAATGAAGAATACCGAAAGGGAATTGGAAGAACCAAAGCATCAGACCCGTATATCAAGCAATAACATAGCAATTCCACATCAGTCGAATGTACTTGAGTTTAGAAATCGAATTCGTACGCGGCAGATGTCTGATGTATTGAGCATTGGTTTTGATGATTTTAACCGTCATAACGTCAGTTCGAATCACACGTTCTTCACTATCGTCGCAATAGACGATAATGCCATTTAAGATTTTCCCACTTTTGCGGAATCCTTTTTAGATTCCTTCCGCCGAGATTTATACAGACAGAGGATACTCTGTAATTATCTCGGCAAAAGTTGTTATTACTCGCTTAATTTTCTATAGAAATCTAGCATGGGTTGTGTATTCCATTATAAGAGTAAAGTTGGTTTATGATGACGGTTTGTTTTGCTATTCGTACTATTATTCTTTCCGTAACGAAAACCTGGTGGGCGCTAGCTCAAGACACCAATCATAAAGATTGTTTGTTTTTTGGTGGCGTTATTATCGCATTCGATTTTTCGTGACTGCCAGCATCTGGTGATCTTGCGCCTGGCCACTTGTGTTTGCCCAGCAAATGGATCATCAAACTGTTAAGGTTTTATGCCACTATGACCCTCAACAGCCGTACAGACATGGTCCATTATTAGAGACGGGCGCCCTAGGGCACTAGGGTTTACGGCTCACTTCTGCGGCGCGAAAAAGTATAAAGCTTCTCAGATCATTTTTGTGGCATTCAGTTCACCTTAGTTCAGTTGAGTTTTCATTGTAAAAAAAGATGTCACCTATAACAAATTGTTCGTTGAATCTCGATGCCGCACGAGGAATGTCGTCGGCCGAGATCGCTGCAGATGTTGTTCCGCCGAACGAGGAATGTCGTTCGGGGAATTGCGACAGTGAGCACGTTGATATTACAAGAGGATTGACGCAATGGCGTCCTACCCTACGCTGCCTGAAACCAAATGTGTATTTAGAAAAAGGAACAGCAATACCTTCTGATAACTCCTGCTGAAATTGTTGTCCCTCCGTAAAAGTTAGGATTTGCGTTTACGTAGGAAAGTTTGTGTAAAACCAAGCCGTTGTTGGCCGCGAATAAGCACAAATCCAATGTTCTACTTGGTCTCCTATTAGTTTCTGGGTTGGTTGATCGTGAAACTCAAAATAATACAACCAATGTCCAATCCACAATTTCCTTTATTGCCCAGAACTCTCATTCAATCACAAATAAGATGAATAATGAAGAATATTTTCGTACAAAACAAACTGGAAAATTTGTCTTTCCTTTGTTCCCCGATCATCCACTCCAAAACACTAAACAACGCATGACAGTTGTTTGTGCACTGTCATCTGGCCGTCGTCAGGTGTGGTGAATATTTATCGGGGAAAGTACTAGACGATGTACTAAATTTTCCCCGAGCATATCATCATGAATCCGAAACACAACTAAAACAAAAATAAAAATGGAGGGAATTTTAACAATTTATTACTCCTAACGAAAACAGAAGAAAAATGAAATGAAGTTAATACAACAAAAAAAAAACGTTTGTTTTGTTGAAATATTCTGAAAGCGGTTTATATTTTCTTGGGTTATGCTTGAAGGACGTGTCCTAAAATTATTCAAAGACACGTTTTAGTTTCTATTGTATTTCTCTTTCCAAAACAGTTTTGTCAACAATAACCCTCTTAATTTACAGTGTCCTCGTCTTTTCTATTTATCAGACTGCCTCAATTCCTACTCTAAAGAACCCACCTCTGGAATAGTCCTTAAAATTATCTCTTACCTTCTTCGATGTTTCTCCAAAGACTCTAGTCTTACAATATGCCTCCTTCGGGGTCTATCGCTACCTTAGTTCTTCAGTTTTAATAAGTAGTGGTAAGCAAACGTAGCTGAAATAGAGCTGAATAAAGTCACTCTTACCGGTTCATAAGATCAAAACATTGGTCGATTGGGTAAATGTAAGGACAAGACAAATATACAAGAAGCACAAAGTCTGTGCGGATGCTACCCCTCTCGTAGTTCTAGGAAACTTCCATGAAAAAACAACATTTTCTGTAGAATCGTAACAGATGTAGAAATTTATTATAGAGCACATGGCATTCCATTACGACAAAGGTATATCATGGGCTGAAAAGAATAATCCTCTAACGAAAAATGATTGGATTTAAATCAAATTGTTTGCCAACAATGTATCTTCAGATTGTTGTGGAATACTAACTAAAAAATACCCCATGTCATTAATACGAGCATGTCGGCATCTCAACCCGGCTCAAAAATGAGATAAATCCGTCACTTCACTTCCGCCAATCTCCTTTACAATACCCAGGTATCGCTTAATGCCTATAAGCCACATCAAAAATCCACATAAACAATAGATCAACGTCGCTCCCCATTAGGTGACACGTTTGGCTCAAGGTAAACCTCTCCAAAGCGTGCATTATTTACTTTAGGGCGACGGTGTCCTCGCTTCAAGACACACTCAATCTCCAAAGCCAGACGCTGATAATAAATACTTTCGATTCCAGGAAGAACGCACAAATTAAATTTTCAATGAAACGGCGTGCCATGAGGATAACACACCATCATGGTAAATGTGGGTATACTAGCTAAAAGGAATCACTAGGAAATCCTTCAGCAAACAGGCAAAGCCAGAGACGCCGTCTCACCCACTATAGCATAGGCGAAGTGGAGGATCTTAAGTCGAGTATAAAAACCCTCAACGTTTAATAAACGGATGACACTTTGTGAGAATTCGGTTTTAGGACAAAGCCCAGGATAACAAAGCGAGTGTGCGGCTGACACGTACAAGGAATGAAAAAGAAGGAAGAAGAGGAAACAGGAAAAAAACAATAATCCTGAAAAAGGATTATGTTTGATATTCACCGGATTATTGCGTGCGATTACGACAACCGCCTCGGGAAGATTTCCATAGAAAAGTGGAATACAATTACTGGTATTGTAACCGGAGTCCTTGCAGTGGGACGCAATGGTTATTTTTGGTTTTCGAATTGAATTTTCATTTCTTCATAATAAAAGAAAAAATCCTCAGCTGGAAAAACGTCTCCACGACTAAAGATATTTCAAGAGGATTTTCTGTACCTTTTTTTTTTTTTTGTTGAGCCGGTGATTCACTTAAGCGTTTTTATACAGTAATTTCCAGGCAGCGATTGATTCTACTTCCGTGACAATTCGCCGATTTCATGATTCAATTGCGACAAAAGATTAAATGGGCATTTTGTTTAGCGATTGTTATCATTAATCGTTGATTTGTGGTTCCCGGAATATAGGAGTTGGGTTTACGCTCTGGAGCGAAAAGACCAAGGAGAGACTTATTTTTCGAATTAGAGAAGCGAGTGAAAGTAGAAAGGGCAGATACTTCAAACGTAAAGCCATTTTATGTGAAAAGGGAAATGCCAGATGAAGTGACTGTGAATCATTGGTGCAAATAATGTCGAACAATTTCCCAGGATGCCGTTTTTTATTTGATAGATTGGGTCCGAACACTCAGATGCCAATCCACGTGCTATAGGTCCGAGAAAAATGCTAGTTTTTTTTTTTTTTTGGTTTCGGTAGGAAGGTGGAAATCTTCAAAAGATACCTTTTGACCGATCCAGCGGCATGCCGGGTTTTTACCGACTAAAACCACCTCCCGCCAGGCTCATATTCCCGTTGATCCCCGCGGAACTTTCTTTTAGATATTCCATCGCGGGGCGGGACGGAGTTTACCTGTTATTCCGCTCGTCGCGTCGCAACTGGTGCATCATTTCACCGAGAATACCATTTGTTACGGACCATGCATGTTTGAACTAAGCGCTCAATATTGCTCTCATGTTTGGAGCTCGGCTCCTAAACATACCCTCGACCTATTTGAGAGCGTACAAAGACGAACGATCCGCCTGATCGGGGACTCGGCGCTGACGTCGGGACTACAGTCGCTATCACATCGAAGGCGCGTGGCCGACCTCTGTCTGTTTTACAGATATTATCACGGGTGGTGTTCTTCGGAGGTTCTTGGCATTGTTCCACGCAATTCAGTTTATATGCGCTCCACAAGACAATCCGACGGATCGCACCCGTTTGTGGTTCATCTCCCGACAGCGCGAACATCCCTGTATCAGAACTCGTTCCGTTACAGAGCGGGGAAACTGTGGAACTCCCTTCCCACACGAGTGTTCCCGGAGCGTTACAACCTGCAACTGTTCAAAAAGAACTGCAACAGTTATTTGATGGCATCTCGGGGCGCCCACTCGACGCTATAGGTTCGCCTCTCCCGAGAGAAGTCTAATAAAAAAAAAAAGTATTCTATTACTTCTCCCGGAGTAACTGCTCGTCTCATATGTCTGTCCAAAATCGTTCGTGCGGTGTCGAATCTCACGCACTCTGTGAGTACGTGTTTCGCGTTTTCTATTTTGCCTTCGCAATACGAGCAGTATGGGTGATTCAAATGCTTATACTTGTGCAAGAACTGCCGAAAGCATCCATGTCCTGATATTAGCTAAGTCAGGTGGTAATTCAGATCGGCATTTTTTCTTTTCACCCCTGTTTCTATATCAGGTATCATGGTGTGGGTTCATCTGCCTTTGGTGGAAGCATCCCACCTTCGTTGCCATTCTCTTAGGCTTGAGAACTCTAATTGTCACCGGATTATCCGACGATGCTCTTGGGACACCTTATGCAATGCAGCGTTTTCTCTAGCTACAATGTCAGGTGGCGTCCTCTCGGCCAGAATAATTATAGCTTCTTCTGATACCGTTCGGAATGCACAACGTACTCTTAGTGACGCCAGTCTATGTGCGGAGTTCACTCCCCGCATGTACGACTTATACTGTGCGGTTCCTGCAAATATGTGAGCTGCATACATTATAATGGAGGTGTTGACACTGGTTATGAGTTTCCTTGTGTGTGGCCGGGGTCCTCTAACATTGGGTAGCAGTCTCGCTAAAACTTTGCATATTCTTGCCGTTTTTTCACTCGTTTTACTCAGGTGTTCCTTGAAGTTCAACCTCTTGTCGAGTATCACACCAAGTTATTTAATATAAGGACTGGATCTAATTATTTGTCCTTCTATTTCCAAATGAAGGTGCTCAACTTTCTTGCGGCCGCTTATTAAAACAGCCTCCGTCTTATGTCCAGCTAGTTTCAGTCCGGCTATATCTAGCCAGCATTTAATGCTCTGGATTGCTTCGGAGCAAATATTCTCCAGGTGATCTAGATGTTTAGCTACGGCCACTATTTCCAAATCATCTGCGTATCCAATGATTCTAACCCCCTTCGGTACATTGACCCTCAACACACCATCATACATTATATTCCATAACAGTGGTCCTAATACAGATCCCTGAGGTACACCCGCTATTATTTGATATTCCCGTGGTCCCTCATCTGTATCATACAGCAGTCTTCTATCCGAGAGATAGTTTGCTAGTATAGGCACCAAGTAGGGTGAGACTTGTAGATCGCGCAACGCCTCTAGAATCCGATTCCAATTCACCGCGTTAAACGCATTTTTTACATCTAGCGTCACCACCGCGCAATATTTCTTTGTACCCCCTAACCATAGTGCTCCAGCTATCGCATTGTGAGCGATGTCGCACACCACAGATAGTGCCTTACCGGTTGATCTTCCTTTCCGGAATCCATACTGCGATTCAGAGAGCCCCGATGTCCCCTCAGTGAATTGTTCCAGGCCAGTGGCAATTACTCGCTCAAGCAGTTTTGCTGTCGTGTCCGACATGCACAACGGACGATAAGACGACGGCGGCTCTGGATTCTTGACTGCTGTTTTTTCCATCGCTTGGGAAATTGTCCTGTTTAAAAGCAGGTTGTGAAGAGACTGCTGAAGACTTCCGGGTTTTTTGTTAAAGCACTCTTCACTACAGCGTTAGGGATACCATCCAGTCCCGGGGTCTTGTTTTTTTAGCAACCCCTGCAGCCAAGAGCACCTCTTCGGGGGTCACGGGAGGTATCTCTCCTTCAGTGATACTCCACTCCTACTGCACTCTCAACACCTCATCACACTGTGGGAAGAGATCAGCAACGATTCTTGCCATGCCAGTTTTGCTTTTTTGCATTTGACTACTGTTGTTCTGTACTCTTTTCATGACTATCCTTTAAGCGCTGCCCCATGGGTTGTTATTTAATTCATCCCTTAGGGAGCAGAACATATTTACTTCTGCGGATCACATTCCTTAACCCTTTCCGTTTGCTGACGAATTCCGCATGCAACTGTGGGTAGGTGTTACGGTTTCTTGCTCTTTGTTGCAAGCGTCTTAACCTGTTGCATTCCGATCGAACATGCGCGATTTCTGAGTTCCACCAATAGACTGGTTTCATAGCCCCTGCTGGTTGTCTTTGTCGTGGCATAGAAGCATCACATGCGGTAATTAGCCACTTCATAACTTTTCCAGCCTGCCTGTTCGCATTGGCTTCTGCGTCAAACTGTGCGATTTGGTCTTCCAGTATATAATCGAGCAGTTCCACATCGAGGTCCTTCTCTTTCCACCAATTTTTTGGGCTCTCTTCGCCAATTTGCCAGTGATGAATCCTCTGTGCGGTAATATTTCGTACATCACGGCTTGGTGGTCACTGTGGGGGTAGGTTTCCAAAACTCGCCACTCCATACTTCTTGCCAACATGGAGCTGGCAAATGTGATGTCGATTTTGGACCGGCCTCTCTCGTTTATGAAGGTGTCATCGATACCATCATTAAGCAACACCACATCTAGGACTGCGAAGGCTTCAAGTAGTGCCTGTCCTCTACTGTTGGTCCTTGTGCTTACCCATTCTACTGCCCAAGCGTTGAAATCTCCAGCAACTATAAGTGGTCTCTTATCTCTAGCTTCTTGTGTTATTCTGTCTACAAAGCATTTGAAATATTCTATTTCCCACCTTGGCGGAGCGTAACAAATGAAGAAATTAACTCCTCTGATCTTCGCATAGGCAATTTCTTCCAGCCGCTGGACACTTCTACACTCCATGGGTGAATTTCCAGTTGTCCAGATGGCCGCTGTTCCGCTGCTGTCTTCCTCACATGTAATAGTACTATTGACAGGCATCCTATACTGTTTATTGATGAGTACCACGTCGGCACCATATTCCTTAACCATTTGAGAAAGGAGATCTTGTGCGACTCCACGGTGGTTTAAGTTGATTTGAACGCACTTAAACCTGTCCATTTTTTTTTTGAGAAGATTGGATATCGCGTTTTTAAATGCTGGGCATTTGTAACTCCCTGTTGAGTGGTGGTTACCGCCTTCACATCCTGATTCGCAGAACATGCGTTTGGGTTGTGCTTTACAACCTATTGCTTTGTGGCCTTTTTCCGCATTTCAAACAGTTTTCCGAACGATCTTTTTCGGATTTGCAGGATTTCACCACATGACCGTATTGCCAACATCTGAAACATCGTGTGGGTGTGATGTATTCTCGAAGTCTGCATCTCACCCATCCAACCCGTAGGAAACCTGTAGCCAGCAACATGCTAGCTTTTTCTCTTGGTAAGCGGATCATGGCAGCCTGCGTGCCATCTGGTTTCCTTCTTAAGCTCTTTACCGCCTCCTTCGGGATCGCGTTCAGCGCAGGGAACTCTCTAGCGATCGCTGTCAGAATATCCTCCACAGTGGTCACCTCATCTAAATCTAAATGCTAGTCTGTCTTTCAGAATATCCACATCCGAGATATGTTGCACGACTAACATAGCATACACACTTCACTTTATAACCTATATAATGGTATTGCGCCTTCTGGAGGATATTCGTTATTCGTTTAGTTATTGATTAAAGCAGCCTATCAATCCGTTCTTTTTATAACATACCACTGATGTTTGATTGTTATTATAAAATATTTGGTCGTCAGGGATGGAATTTGTAGAGAGAAAAAAAACAGATTTCATTCTCCACAACCGCCTTGCCCAAAAAGTTACAAATATAAGAATTTTTGTATATATCATTTTTATTAGGTTATGTGCTAAGCCGAACTCTACACATTCAGCCGAAGGATAGCGACGGTTCTATGTACCGCTGTATCTTTACAGAGTCACCTAAGTTTCTAGATATTTACGAACCGTTCGTTACCACTGGTGGGGAATTCGTAATTCATGAAAAGAAGACACAAAATAATCTGTTTCAGTCTTTTTGAATGCCTTTTTTCTGGTGTTCGATAACGCTATGGGAAGGCATCACTCCACAAATCGTTTCGCCCAAAGCTTTTGTTCTGCAGAACAGGTACCCGGTGTCCCAATCGACTTTGACATCATAATAGGAGTTTGAAGTATAACTCTGCACCAATCAACATGTCAATGGTACCAGGTATGTTAAATGTTGGATCTGCTAAATGGATGTTTGTTACACATCGCTTCACACGCCCCTCAGACAATTAAGATTCCGTCTATATGATCAGTACTCAAAACATTTTGCATACAATGCAACTCTCCCATTCATTCGACTCATATCAAACGCCTATCCATTTCACGGTTACTCTTAATATCATAAACAATCCAATCGTTACAAGTATTTTGCATACCATGCAACTCTTCAACATTCAAATGATTCATCCACACACGCTGCGATAAGCGCCCAAACATATCGTACTTCACAAACGAAGTCCACCACATTCTGCTTCGTATTACAAATATCAAGCGGACACCTGGCCGCAGACCTACACGGTCTCATGTTACAAGTCCATATGTTAACAGGTGTAATACATGATATTCGAGCGCCAGCGGCATGATCAAGGAACACCGACTACGAGACAGTTGAACGTCGGAGAACGATCTCTCTGAACCAAGAGGTTAGACTTGTTTTTAGGTTAGCTAAGTTAAATAGATTTTAATAAGTGTAGCGGAAAAACGTTTGTCAAAGTAAAAATTAAAAGGTGTTCACGGTTAGAAATCCCCAGGAGTGTTTAACAATAAATATTAAGTGAAAAACTAAAGGAGAAAGGCTGTTTTACTTTCGACGAACAATCCACCCAAACAGAAGCCAAACAACATAGCCACCTCAACGGAGAAGAAGACCCTGTTTCAGAAGAAAAGAAAACTTACTAGAGGGAAGCCCGCTGACCAAGTAAGCATCTTCTCATCATCATCATCGGCACTACAACCGGGAACCGGTCTTGGCCTTATTTAGGAAGTCATGAGGCTTGTTAAATTTTCCATGATAATTTGTTCATCCGGGCAGGTTCATTAGTCTTGCGCCAGAGGCTCCCCGACGGGGAATCGAACCCCAGTCTCCCGCGTGACAGGCGGGGATACTAACCACTATACCATCGAGGAGCCCAAGCATGTTCTAATGTATATTAATATTAAAGGTAGAACCTCAAAAGAACAAACAAGTGAACATCTTCTATTAGTATACTTTAAAAAACAAAATACTAAATGTGTGAAGACATTTTGGTGCCCAACGAGGGGCCATAATAAAGGTATGAATACCCTGACCACAACACTTACGCGATAACCAAATAATAAATGATAACACCTGGGGTTACGCTCAGGTATTACATTTCTATAACAAAATATTAAATGTTAATATCAGGGGTTACGCCTTGATATTACATTTTGACGCCCGAACAGGGACAATAACAAAGTATCAATAAATAATACAAATAAGTCAACCAAACACACAAGCTCAGATAACTAAATATTAAATATTAAATGTTAACATTGGAGTTACAAACTTTAATGTTACATTTTTGGTGGAGACTGGCTCCAAAGAGGTATATATTTATGGGTGGGTGGTTTTGGTCGTAACATGTTGTTAGGCACCACCTGGGTGGTCCGATACAATCTTGGGTAGAATGCCAGACTCTATTCTAGCTGCGGAAGAATTCATTGGCGATTTCAACTCCACGTTTACTCTACCTTCGAAGCATTGTCCACTCTGGCCAATACCCAGGGTTTTCGTGTTTTCCAGGAGCTTAGTCAAACCCAACCGTTTTGTCATCCATTCTGTGATTAACATCGGTTGTGAGCCCGAATCCAATACGGCATTCTATCGGCTTGCCATGGATGTCGATTATGTGAATTCTTGCTGTTCCGACCAATATATTAGCCCGTCCTGAACTGGCTTCTTGATGACGTCGATGGGTTGACTGTCGGTTCTACTTATAGGAACAGGTGATGTCTTCTATCATATTTGACGCATCCATGAGACCGGCATTTCCCTTCGCATCTTGGACAGATACTGGATTGGTCCAAAACTGCGAGCAATACTCCATGCTGGCTCCATTTTGATGTATCTGAGAAGACCCTGTTCCTTACCGCGAACGACTCTAGGATATGAAACTTCAACTCGAGGAAATCCATCAGGTCTTTCAAAGACGGTAGCGATTTAGAATGTTTTACGGATTGCACCCTTAGTGTGTGGGAGGATCTGTCCAATTTCCTCGTGAATAACTGCGCGATGATCAAAACCCACGAGTTTGTGTCGATGTCCCGACCGTCTAATGTGTGGATGCATTCTTGATGACATCATAGATACCTGTTGGCGATGCATCACGTCGACACGAATTCAGAGGAAAGGCAAGGCAAGCGCCAGCGCACAAGTTCCTGGCAAATAACGATCAGCGGCGCACCGATTCCAGGAAGTCACTAAGGAAAACAGCACCTAGGAAACGAGTAAATAAGACGGCGGTTGCGGGCCTATATAAGGCGGGCACATCGGATGAACAGCAGATGTGGTGCCCAAGACCCACCGTCTTGTATAATTTCTTTCCCACCATCCCAACACCCGAACTAACCCTCTCCACACTATCCTTAGATACGTCCCTCCCCTTTCTTTTCAGATATCTTGAGACCGAGCCCAACATCCTTACGGATCTGGGTTATTCTGTTTATCGCAAGATGACCAGACGCCAGAGACGAGGTGAAAGACACATCTGTCCTTGTCTCCCTAAAGTCGGCCTCTCGCCACCCAATTTTTTTTTCTTCTTTTAACTCCTCGCCACACGGTCGTAAAGCAACCACTTAGCAGAGTAGGGAGAAACAAATGACTACAAGTGATTTGTATTGAAGAATTATATTAAAATTAAGACACTGCATAAAGTAAAGCCAGAGCCCTGTATTAGCTGGACTTTATACTAAGTGTTCAAGTCGGAATGCTCAGAGACATCTATAAGGCAAAGTTGCAGAATCGTTTGGTCGGCTGACGCCGGAATACAGTCCACAAGGAGAGGAGGAAGCTGGGGCGTCGCCGGTGAAGGCGCCGTTCGCAGATCAGTAACAGTTTTTGGCCCATTGAACCGAATTTCGGCGATAAACGAGGATACCGATCACGAGATCATCTAAAGTCAGCAGGACACTGCCATCAGCTGCGGGAAGACTGTCTACTCAACCTGGAGTGGCAGCACCAGACCAGATGTAAGGGCAACAGGAGAAGAATCTCTCACACGGTTTGGAGGAGATTGCGACGGACCTGTCGGAGCGCTTGCCAGAAGAAAGGAATCAGCAAACGTGACCGAAGTGAAGGAGAGCCACTCTGAACTCCACACCTTCGGGTGGGGGATCGACCCAACGCGCCAACAGGGTGACCAGAGGGCCCGCGTCACCGGGGAACACAGAGTCCCGAACACCCGTGCCAAGATCAAAGCGCGGCATGGGACACGAGGCATAGTCTCAAGAGGCAGCTCAAGAAATCATCGAGGAAAGCCGAGATCAAGGCGAGGTTGGAAGTCGCCAAGCGAGAGCTAGAAATGGCAGAGGCGAAGGCGAAAGTAGCACGAGCGAGACTCGAATTGGTGGGAGCATCTTCCAAGGATGAGACTAGCCAAGGCGACTTTGTACCCCCACAAAGCTACCGAAGGTGAATACCAGCAGGGCCTCGCGATCGATGGGGCAATCAAACGAGGCTGCCTGAAGAAAGGCGACGGGGGCTAACTGCCGCGGACAGGTCGCCGCATCACGGAGAAGGAAGGAGCGATATCCAGGATCTGGCCCAAGCCATAGCCAGGCTCTCGATAGCATCCCCGGAGCAAGTACCTCGAGGCAAATGACCGAGTTACCTCATTTCAATAGTGCCAGCGAGGAGTGGCTGGCTTTCGGGAGAACGTTCGAAGACACGGTCGTTGGATGCCCACACGCGCAGAACTTGTCGCGTCTTCGGAGAGCTCTTCAGAGGGCGAGAGAAGCTGTTAGAAGTCTCCTATACATTGCCGAGGACCCACAAGTGGTAATTAAGGGACAGGAGACACACTTTGGAAGACCAGGAGCGTTAGCCCCGGCGGAGCTAAAGAAATTAAAGGATCTGCCTCGGGTCACAGAGGAGCCGGCCGCACAACGAACTTTGTGACGACCATCAGGGCGCTGGGCAAGGAGCAGTATTTGAACCCACCTGAGACGGTAAAGGAACTGACTGTCGTACATGAGGTACAGATGATTCATGTATTACCACAGCCATCGAAGATAAGCCAGAACAGAGAGTTTTCATGAGGCTGACATGAGTGGTGATTTCGCCCCACCCGAAGTATCTTAGGAGCCAAGGGGAGTCTACCATCAACATGCATCATCCCAAGTGTAATGTATTTTTCTTTTGTGTTAAGTGAAATTGGTTACCCTGATTCTTCGTCAGTGGGGTGCATCCATTACCTCGCCTCCAGCGATTTCGTCTAGCGGCAGCTTGGGCTCCT
Organism: Microdon myrmicae; assembly: GCA_963931805.1. Classification (NCBI taxonomy): domain Eukaryota; kingdom Metazoa; phylum Arthropoda; class Insecta; order Diptera; family Syrphidae; genus Microdon; species Microdon myrmicae. Next base: position 19,267,364 of record OZ007497.1, read on the forward strand.
CCTCTTTTTCAGCTGCTACTCCACCACCTGTGGCTGCTCTTCAGGTTCTTCCTGTCTAACACGACCTGGGTGGCCACCGCCAACCGTAATTCCAGAGGAATCTCATCTACTGCTTCTGCTTCCGAGTGTGTCTTTGCGGGATTAACACACGGGCCCGATGGATAGCTACGGCCAATCCACGTTTAAGCACTTGCGCCTGTAAACGGCGCCGGTGCAATATAGTCAAAAAAGGCACGGTTTCGTTGCAGCGGCTGCTGTTCTGTATTTCCAATGTTTTTCAATCAAAAATCAACTGTACAACTTTTGGTTAAGCGTTAGACATATCGTCTTTAATTTTTCAATCAAAAAGAACTGTACAACTTTTAGTTAAGCGTTAGACATATCATTTTCAACTAGAATTAACATATATCACGAGGTGTCAAGTTTTTTCTGTTTTCCTTTCGGTATTACTTTTTTTTAATCAAAAACATGAACCGGCGCTCTTCCTCTGCTTTCTTCCAAACAAAAAAAAAAAAAAAAACGTTAACCAACTCCGGTCTACCAACTGTAATCTTCAAAAACAGTCTCCAACAACAAAACGCAAAAACAAAAACGGAATCGAGAATTCCCCCCGCTGCCCCCCCCCCCCCTCTCCGTCGACATCCACTTCGAAAACAGAATTCGAACTTGTACACGATCCACACTCGAACTGGGATGTGTTCGAACACTCCCATGTGGATCGTGCACTTCTTCCACCACCTTACCATCAAACCATATTAAAATTAAATTATATTAAAGACAAATAAATGATGAGGGCGGTGGAAGCCGCACGTAACACAAGGACTGTGCGAATGGGGCAGGAGAGCAATCCACGCCGTTCGACAAAGTGGCGCACCTAAGAACGGAAGCAAATTAGATTGTCCAGTTTGACTCAAAGAACACGACGTCTCCACGTGCCCCGTGTTTTGGGGGGTCAGTATTGGCGAGAGATGGGACCCGGCGAAGAAGGCAAGGATTTGCTTTAAATGCCTTCGCTCCAAACATCGACGATCGAATTGCAAGCCACCGCCTTGCGATAAGTGCGCAAAAGGGCACCACGTCCCACCCACCTAGGCGAATTTCCACAGAGGATGGCACCAAGAAGAGAAGGAAGGTCACACCATGACACCTCTCCATCGAACAACGATCCCGAGCAAACCAGGGCAGAGGTGGTCAGTTCCACGCGCACCGTCAGTAGCACTAAATCATACCTAAAGGTATGTTGAAATTGAGGGTGTGGCTGAAAATGTGTAGGCGGGGGGGGGGGGGGCACGAGGGAGAGACTTAGTTTGAGATCGGGGGAGGAGAGGTAGAATTGAAGGGTTGGGAGGTTATTGGACAAAAGGGGCGAGCTTAGAACGGGTATGTTCGGAGACTTCGTTTGAGAGCGGGAGTGGAGAGGTTGAAATCGAAGGAGGTGGGGAAAGAGTTAGCCCGTTGTAGCATACGCGAGATGGGTTTGTGGGTAAAGTTTGTATAGTCAGGGCACTGGCGTGGGCGCTAGGTTCGCTAAACTTCCACTTAAAATTGAGGCACTACGATTGACTGTGGTCCTTGCGATTGAAGTCAACTTAGCTCGTCTTCACTGAAGAATGTCAAAGGATCAGTACGCACCAGGGAGTACAGGAACAATTAAAACGCTTGGAGATTGCTGGTGATCACTGCTTTATTGTTAATAATTTCTTTTTTTGTTTTATGTTACACAAGTTTCTTTCAAATATATTTAGTTCCACAATTTTAGGTCCATTAATTTAGTGTTCTCTTAAACTTTAGTTTCACAAGATGCTACGTTTAATATGGTGATCGCACTCCTTGCCGTGCCGGACAGAATTTTACATTCACACTATTTATTGGGCCAAGGACCAAGAAACCGAATTGACAATTTGTATGAACGACTGTGGAAGAAAATCGAAAGTACAAATTTAACGACAACCGACGGACCTCAACATCTATAAACACCTCGGGTAAATGAATCTGACTTTTAGTTCGTGTGTGTACACGACAAGGGATGATTTTCGACCCCCCGGCAACGCCCTCAACACGTGTGGTTTGGTGTACGATTCAAATCTGACTCCCTGTTGCAACTCACATCCATCAGATTCAATGGTGGTGAATCACATCGATGGAGGAGGAGCAATGCGGATCAACTTGAAGAACAGCCAATGGCAATCGAGTAAGGGTTACATGGGAGAATTTCCATTACTGTGTAGGGTAAGTTCGATGCCCTGCAATGAAGACAATGATCGACGGACACCTGATCAAACAAATGTACGATCATCCGGGGCCACGGCGATGTGGCCATAAATCGTTGATGTTGGACACCTGGATACGAAAATAGGTTTTTGCCTCAAAGTACACAAAAACACTATTTCACAGGTCAAATGATGAGATGTACAATGTTCATGATGTGCCTATGTTGCAAAGGGTCTTCATTGTATTTACATAAGGTTCCAGGCAAATGCCGTTGTAGGCGATATCTGCTGATGACGATAGTTCAACCAGAGATTGGGAATCTATTTGCTTTAGCGGAATGGCACTGTAGCAGAATAGGGCAAATTGTTCATGGATGTTAAGTCCACAGAAAACACAGCGACGGTGGATATGGGTTATTTGTTTGGGTTAGACGATGGGTCATCGTGGGGCATGAACGTGGGTAAACAATGGTCATGTTCATGCCCAAATCAAATGCTCGGTTGAGTAATGATGAAGGGAATTGGTCGCACTACAGCGAACCTTAGCGGATAGATAAAGTATACAATTATCGGTTGGTTCAGTAAGGGATAGAAGCGTGGCTGGGTGGGAGAACGCTTCCTAGAGAACGTGATTGTGTGACATTTGGCGATATCCAGTTGTAGGCAGTTATTGTGGTACCAAGTCGAACAGCTGTTAAGATCGGGTTGGATAAGAGAGGACTCTAGGGGAGAGCGGATTGTCTTGAACATTTTAGTATCATCCACGTATAGCGGAATGGAGGACTGATTGATACTACAGCCTATGTCGTTAATGGGTAGGATAAATAGAAGGGGGCCGAGATGACTGTCCTGGGGGATACCTGAAGTTGGAAAAAAAGAATCGGAGAGGGTGGATCTAAATCGCACGCGGCAGGTTCGATATTTGAGATAGGATGAGATCCATTTTATCAGCAGGGGTTCAAGGCCGAGGGAAGATAACTTAAAGAGAATGAGGTTGTGGGAGGCCTTGCTAAAGTCGGTAGTGATTACATCGGCTTAATAGCAGTTTTCTAGGGCAAGGAGTGTGTGGGATGTGAATTCAACATGGTTGGTAGTAGTAGACCTGCCGGAGAGGAAACCGTGCTGGTTGGGAGAGATGATGGGCTTGCAGCGAAAACATAATGCATCATATAGAAGGCCTTCGAACAGTTTAGGAATATGCGAAACCTTAGCGTTATTGGGATATATCGATTTTTGGTCCTTTCGTATGTATGGGGGTTATATAGGAGGATTTCCAAATGCCAGGGGATTGACCTTGGCGAAGGGATAGATTGAAGATTGAAGTGAGTGGGAGAGAGAGACGGGATCATTTTTTTAAGAGGATACCAGGGAGTCCGTCTGGGCCGGGACTGAAATCGTCTTCCAGATTTTTTTTTTTTTTTTTTTTTTATTACACTTCTCTCGGGAGAGGCGAACTTATAGCGCCGAGTCAGCGCCCGAGAGGCCACCAAATAACGGTTGCAGTTCTTTTTGAACAGTTGCAGGTTGAAACGCTCCAGGAACACTCGCGTGGGAAGGGATTTTAACAGCTTCCCCGCTCTGTAACGAACGAGATCTGATGTTCAAGTTTTTCTATAACTTGTTATCGTTGAATGTGTAGTGGGATGAGATAAAATATATATATTCATTATATTTTTTTGATTTGGTTGCTATGACATCTGTCAAACATATTTAGTATGCATAAAGTCATTGTACAAAGATCATTTTTTTTAATCCTGTTAAAAATGTCGAATTTTCTACCAGAGAATGATGATTTACGGAAGCATTAATTTTTTGTTTTCATTTGAAGAAAAATGCTGCAGAGTCGCATCGAATGCTTGTCGAGGCTTATGGTGATCATGCTCTATCGGAAGCAACATGGAAAAGATGGTTTAAGCGGTTCAGACATAATGATTTTGATGTGAAGACCACTAAAAAAGTTTGAAGACGCCGAATTGCAAGCCATATTGGATCAAGATGACACTTTAAGTCAAAAAAAAAATGGCACAAATGTTAAATGTTGCACAACAAACAATTTCTGGCCGTTTAAAAGGTATGGGAAAGATCCAAAACTGTGGAAACTGAGAGCCACATGAATGGATTGACAGGCAGATCGAAAAGCGAAACACCACATGTGAAACGTTGCTTCTATGACACGAAAAAAAGTCAGTATTGCATCGAATTGTGACTGGTGATGAAAAATGGATTTATTTTAAAAATCCTAAACGCAAAAAAACATGGGTAAATCCAGGAAAAGCGTCAACATCGACTGCAAAGCCTGATCGGTTCGGAAAAAAGACAATGTTCTGTGTTTGGGGGGACCAGAGGGGGTGGTGTATCATGAACTTCTAAAACCTGGCGAAACTGTTGATGTGCAACGCTACCGACAACAAATGATCAATTTGGCCATGTATTGATCGAAAAACGACCAGAATGGACCACAAGACACGGAAAGGTAATTTTGTTGCATGATAACGCTCCGAGTCATACAGCAAAACTCGTCAAAGAAACAATAAAAGCTCTCGGCTGCGAAGTGTTACCCCACCCGCCGTATTCACCAGACTTGGCTCCTTCCGACTACCATTTGTTTTCATCGATGGGACACGTATTGCCTGAGCACCATTTCAATTCCTACGAAGAAGTCGAAAATTGGGTCTTCGAATGGTTTGCCTCAAAAGACGACCGGTTTTATTATCAGAAAGGTGGTCGAAATGTGTAGAAAGCAATGGCCAATACTTCGACTAAAATGTTTTTTACTTCCCCATTTGAAATTACTGTTTTATTAAAAAAAAAACATATATATATATATATATATACATATATATATATATATATATATATATTGTTGGAAATGAGACTTTATTTGTAACAGAAGTTAACATTTAGTCTTAAGTTAAATCTTGAATTAAATTGTGTTGACGACAGGTCCAGCGGCGAAAGGAGAGAGAGAGAAAGTCATCGGTGCCACGCCAACTATCCGGCGCTAGAACTACTAAAGTTGTTATCAGAACACTCTGTAAGCGCCCCTTGCCAACACTCCTTCTCGCTTCAGAATGTTCCGGTCTATGCAGTCCCAGTCTTTCTGCAAGTTCCCCGAACCGGTCCCTGGCCAACGGCTTCGTTAGGATATCTGGCAACATTTGTTCGCTATGGGCTATAACAAACATTTATTATCGCTTTCCCCAAAAGGTCCCGCACCTGGTGATAGCAAACGTCAATATGTTTGGTCCTGGCCGATCCCGAACCTGAGATTAGTCTAATACAACCTTGGTTGTCTTCATACAGGGTTATTGGTTCCTTCAATGGAATTTTCATATCCTTGAACAACTGCCTCAACCATAGCAGCTCTCTGCGCGCGAACGACGCGGCAATGTACTCTGCCTCTGTGGAGGACATCTCTACCGAGGTCTGCTTACGACTACACCAAGCGATCACTGCTTTACCCAACAGGAAAACTTATCCCCTTGTTGACTTCCTGTCCGCCTTGTCACCTGCCCAGTCCGCGTCCACGTAGAAAGTGGGACTGGCGTCCTTCGCGGAGGGTAGTCTCAACACAGTCTCCGTGGTAGTTTTCAGGTAGCGCATCACCCGCTTGGCTCCGCTCCAGTCAGCTTGGGTTGGGTGTTCCACTCTTCGACACAGCAACCCGACTGCAACAGCGATGTCTGGTCTCGACACAGTGGCTATGTATAGGAGCGACCCCATCACTTTCCTATACAATTTGTTGTTCTCCAGCTCTACGCCATCTTTTCTGGGAGTTGCAAGGAATCCGGTCTCCATCGGTGTGGTAACCGCCTTCGCGTCCAGCAAGCCGTTCTCTTCCACCAATTTGACGATTTTTTCCCTTTGATTCAGCAAAAATGAACCGTCGTTGTCTCGCTCAATCTGAATCCCCAGGTAATGGCTAACGTTTCCCAAGTCCTTGATCTGGAAATGTCTGCTCAGCTGCTTGCTCACTGCTCTTGTCACCTCAGGCGTTGCTCCGGCCACCAGCAAGTCATCAACGTAGAGTAGAATGTAGGACATCCTTCCCTTAAGTACAGACACCTGTCTGCACAACCACAGCTAAAACCCAGTTTGCCAAGGATTGCCGCTGCCTTCAAATTCCAGAGGCTCCTTTTGAGTCTTAGCACCTTCTTCTCCTGTCCTGGCATAACAAATCCCTCGGGTTGCTCCATGAAAATCTCTTCGTCTAGCTCGCCGTTCAGGTACGCACTCATCACATTCAGGTGCCGGACATGAAAATTCTGCTGCGCTGCCAGTGTGAGTAGGACTCGAACTGTCTCGTGTTTGACCACGGGAGCAAACGTCTCGTCGAGAACCCTCTCACGACCAAGCGAGCTTTGTGGGTGTAGATTTTTTCATTTCATTTCAGACTTGGTGGTCGTTCAGTGACTTCATCTCTTCTTCGGCTGCCACTCGTCACGGGTTCTGCTCTCTGGGTGACATCTGTAACAAACCTTTCCAATCCTATGGTTCTCTTGCGATGCAGGCTCTCACCTTGTACCCCAGCCTCGGTGGTGGTACATTTTTGTTGCTTCGTTGAGAAACTCTTCTTTGTACTGATGGGGATGTTTGGAATTGTTCGCCTGCGGAATCGCCTTCCCTTTGCTCTTCTTGACCTCTCAAGTCTATTGTCTCTCCATCTGAGTCTTGGCCTTCTTCCACAGAGTCGGTTTCTCCGTCTGGTTCTTCACTGTCTGGCATCCCGTATGTGACGTATCGCTCTGGTAGCTTCTTGTTCTTCTTCTCTTCATGGCAGCTCTTCTTTCGCTTATTTGAGCTTTCGATGATCTTGACTGATCTGCTAATCCAGGTCTCGTTCGTTGACGGGTCCAGAACTCGATATTCTGTAGTGTTGCCATGGTACCCCACCAGAACTCCTTCTCGTGCCTTGACATCTCACTTTCTTCGTTTTTCTTTTGGGATGAACGAAAAAACCTTGGAGCCAAAGGTTCTTACGTGCGACAGGTCACCTGTTAACAGTTCTACCGGTGTTTTGTCGATGCTTCTGCTCGCCATCCTGTTTTGCAGATATGTCGCTGTCAGCACTGCTTCTCCCCAGAACCGTTTGTCCAGTCCAACTTCAAACAGCATGCACCTCGCGGATTCGACCAGCGTCCTATTCTTCCGTTCCGCCACTCCGTTTTGCTGTGACGTGTATGCGATCGTGAATTGCTGCTCCATTCCTTCTCGCCGAAGAAAGTCTTGCAATTCCTTGGGGACGTACTCCTTTCCGTTGTCCGACCTGATTGCCACTGGTTTTCTGCCGTATCTGTTTCCAATTGCTGCAACATAATCTTTAATTACATCGGTTACCTCGGTTTTTGATTTCATTAGCCTGACGACTGTGAAACGAGAAAAATCGTCGATGAGGGTCAGATAATATCTGTTTCCGCCCGGGGTCTGTGCCTACATCGGCCCGCACAGATCCGAATGGATCAGCATCCCTGGTTGCTTCTGGATCAGCTTTCCTCTGATGCAGCTCTCACAGGTTGATTCACACTTGCAGGGAGATATGCGTATTCGGGGTATCTGTCCAGATCTAGCCACTTGTCTGATAGCTGCTAAATCTCGATGTCCTAATCGTGGATGCACGCTACTTCTCTGGTCAGGTGTGCCTGCTCCTTTACTCCTTCCAATTTCAGCCTGTTCAAACCGCCGTCGTTGTCTGCTTCAGCTACTACTTACTTTCCTTGAAGGACCTGGCATCCGTTGTCCTTGAATAGTACTTCGTGTCCTTTATCGATGATTCTCCGAACTGAAATTAAACTGTCATCGAGTTTGGGAATGTACAGGACATCTGTCAGCCTTACTTTCTGGACTTGACCGTCTTTCACGATGCATGGTAGGTAGGCATCTCCTATCCCAGTTGCCATTATCTTTGATCCATCCGCCAAATAAAAGGTTGAGTTGTTTGTCATGTGGTTCGTTGCTCCCGAGTCCACAAGCCAGCCATCTTCTCCGCCGTCTTGGATCCTCGTGTCATCTCTCGCTTGGAAGAGAAACTGCTTCTGATTGGCGTCAGCCCTCGGCGTCTTTGGCTTTTCTATTCCTGCCCTGACTTGTTCCTTCATTGCTTTGTACCATTTGCAATCCTGTTTCAGATGTCCTGGTTTCTGGCAATGGTAGCATGTACGAGTTTCCTGTTTGTCCTTCCTTTCTATCTGGAAGTTTGAACCTTTGTTGTGATGTCCCTTCTTTAGGTCATGTTTACCTGGACCTGCTGATTTGAGAGCCACTTCTGAACCTCCGCTGCTCGACCCTAGAGATTCTGTCCTTCTCTGGTATTCGTCCATAATCTTCCCTGTTACGTACTCGATTGTGAGATCCTTCTCGTCACGGCCCTCGAGCGCAGTGCCTAGTCCTGAGTACGATTCCGGAAGACTCGCCAGTAGAATAGCTACGACTTCCTCATCCTCGAGTGGCTTGCCTGATCCTCGGAGCAGTGCAATCACTGTCATGATGGCATCTACGTGATCACTCATTGGTCCGCCTTTGTACTGTATTCCGTACAGTTTCCTTCTCAAATATATCCTGCTTCCGTACATTGAACGTTCATACTTCTTTGTTAGCACTTGCCACGCTTTGTACGCTTCTTCCGTATGTTGGATGTGCACTAACTGATTATCTCACTCTAACGGACGGCTCACTCACCGCTTCCCATAACTCATCTCGAACCAGTACTGCTTTAAGTTTTGTCTTCCAGGGTATGTAATTTCCTCCGCTTAACAACGGAATATTTGTCTTCATTCCGTCCTGCATCGTACCGATTACTTGGCGTCACTTTTGGGTCTTCACCTATTGTCGCCACGTGTTCCGCCGTCGCGTGCTTTAACCTCACTATTTATTCCGGCGTTAGACTGGGCCCATAACCTGTTGGAAATGAGACTTCATTTGTAACAGAAGTTAACATTTAGTCTTAAGTTAAATCTTGAATTAAATTGTGTTGACGACAGGTCCAGCGGCGAAAGGAGAGAGAGAGAGAAAGTCATCGGTGCCACTGTTTATATATGGCCTGCTTGTTGACGTAAGCGCCACCTATCCGGCACTAGAACTACTAAGGTTGTTACCAGAACACTCTGTGAGCGTTCCCTTTCCAACATATATATATATATATATATATATATATATATACTGTGTGGCCCGTAAAGATAAATTATGGAAGTTTAACAAGCCTCGGGACTTGCTAAATAAGCCCAAGACCGGATCCCGGTTGTTGTGCCGATGATGATGATGAAAAATAGTTGTGATAAAAAAAAAGAATCCTTCGTTCAGTCACTAGATAATGTTATCTTGAAGAAGTGTACAAAATTTGAACAAAATCGGTTCATAATCTTTCGAGATATCGTGACAACCGACTTCGAAAATTGAGTTTCGAGAAAAACGCGATTGAAGTTTGAACTGAAATCACATCCATACATTTTTTTTTGACGTAGATTCGTCAATTCCGGCACAATAAAATAAACAACCTGCCTCAGCGGCAATATCTGGGGCATCCTTTGCTCTTGTCTGTGGCGAATTCTTGCTTCTCGAGTTCCAGCGTCAGCTTTTTTTTCATCTGCCTCAATATACCTGCGACGCGGTAGGCTAACGTGGCCTGATGGGCGGAACTTCTGACGGCACTATTTCTTAGAATTGTACTTCAATAATTTTGAAATTTTGGGAGAATATTCTAGACCTATTGTACTATGTACTAAAATTTAAAAAAGTTAAATCCACCTACCCTCTTAAAGAAAAAAGGTATATCCACGTCTATGGGCAACCGATAATGAGTATTTGTATGTGGTGCTTGAGACGACGTCCGATAGGATGTAAAATCTGACGCTGAAATTTATAGCGACGGAATCGCCACACAATCTACTCTGGCATAACACATTCTGCCTTTCCCCATTTTCCAGATATTACTACATACACAGCTCAAGGGAATCCTCATTCACGTTCTCGGCTATGATCGAAAGGTAATCAGAAAAATATAGTCTCCATTCGAATTATACGAGCGTGGATTTGCGAATGTGTTATGACTGATATATTTTGAATTGCTGGCAATGGTAGCTCTGCTCTGATCATTCTGGAAGGCAATTTCAGAAAGTTAAACTCTGTTGGTTAAGCTTCATTGTAGGCAGTTAGACCAATAAGATAGAATAGCGTATATATGTGTAATATGAAATGGTTATACAGCGATTTCGAAAGTCTGCTGTTGCTTTACAATTTAATTTTAGAATTTTCGTTTCACTCCTAGAAGTTTACTATAATGTCGACAATTCAAGCTAACCATTAGAATCAAATTCCTTGTTTTCCGGCGGTACGATTCACAACCGGTTGTTATAAATAACAATGTTAATAGTCTCCTCTTCTGTAAATTCCAAATTTCTCTACTTGAGATAATGAAAGATAGTACTGCTTTCCCACTTTCTTATAGGGAATATTATATTATTGAAAAATGTATAATGAGAAATAAAAATGAAACCCCTTTTATTGGTGACGCTTTATATTAACTCAGGCTTGCGCTTCTACCACTCAACATCGCAACATCAAGAAGCACATTCTCTATGAAGTACCCTCAAGCTCTTCATTATAAACACAACATCAGCCTGAGTAGCTCTTGAAACTCCGACAAAATTAAATACCGCAAAAAGTCAATTAAAATGCATTGTAGAAGTTTTAAATCGCAGCCCCCAGTTGTCCAACTGTCATCCCTCGAAACTTATCTCAAACCCTCGATACTACATTTTCCTTGCCAAGAAATAAGTTTCCTGCAACTCCCAAGCGAACGATTCCTGCAGATTAATGGCTGTTGCTCGAGTGCCTGTCTGTAGCCGCCATTCCGACCGCTCGAACGCCCTTCCCAGATAGCGTTGTATGCATGTTAAATCATTACCAGAAAAACCAAGCTCATCAGCAGAATCCAATATAATCCCGTTGGATATGGGGGGCATATAAGCGAGGGTGGGCTATTTGGTCGCGAAGCACAAGACCACATACACAAACACTCTTACTAATGCTATTCAGCTATTGACTTTGTGGCGATGGTGGAAACTTTTTATAATACCACCCTAGTCAACCGCTGAAAGTCTAGAGCTCTCAGCGTCTCGCAGAAATCGCTCCTTAAGGAAATGTTGTTTCCATTCCCAAACATCCCCACCCAACCGCCGTTTAGTGCTTCACATCCACCCAAGAACGGTCTTCAGTGTCTGGCAAATAAATTTCATTCGACGAAAACTTTCTCCTTCAGAAATCAGAAGTGCATTTAGAAGGGATCGTCGACGCTCCACAAGGCGATAGTGAGGACGACGGAGAATGTATATAAATTCTCATTAATTCAATTAACGCCTCGACTCTCTGGCTGCTTTTTTGCCAATCAAATCGAACTTTAGGGGATTTCCATTGATCACAGACACCATGACCAAGATATCGCGTCCTCATTGCCGATTAGAATAATTGAAATGGTCCTTTTCGAATAGGATTGGATATCGTGGTCGGGGAATAAAAATCGGAGCACTTGTCGTTCCATTCCTTTAGATGGGACGCGGAGGGTTTTCAATTGAAAAACCACAGAGCTAAGAAATGCAACCTAGTTAGCTTTCTTTTCATTGGTAATTTATGGCATACGACAAGATCTCACAGTTCCTGGTACACTTACTTCCCCCACAGCCAAAAAATGGATATGTCGAGGTTGGAAACTGGTAGTTTCAATATAAGGCGGCAACCCAACGTATTCCATCTGAGATTTATTATCGACCGGAAAGCCATTTGGGGCGGAGAATGTCGACGGCGACTGCATCCTTCTACGGCCAGGTAAAAGGTGAGATTCCGTTCTTGTCAGATTTTACATGTTTTTGAGACTTTAATGAATGGCACATACAAGACTAGCACACTCGTTGCACTCCGGAGATGTAAGACTAAGTAAATGGACTGCAGACTGGATGACTGCAGTGTGGTGAGATTAAAAATGCCAGTAGTACGCACAGTTGATTACCGTCACTGAGAAAAATCGATGTTATCAGAACCAGGACTGCACTAGCCAACCTGCAAGGGCAGGGATGCCTGCCACTTCCAGAAGCCTTGAATAGCTCTCACTGCATAAACTTGACATAAATCACTTTATGTGCGATGCTGAAGAGATTTCCAAGGATACTCTCGGTGTACATATGGAATATTAAGTGATTGCAGGTGGTGTTTGCTCGATGCTGTTCCTTCGACTTATGTGAAATTCCTGATGGATAAAAGCTTATAAAAGGTGTACAACTTCAAACAGAACAAAACAAAAAAAAAAGACTTAAAGTAATAGTGAAATCCTAACGTGGCTGTATGTCAATCACAGCCAACAACATGTATTTTAGACAAGGTTGTAAGTGAATGGACACGGTTAAATGAAACCTTTTAGGAACACTTAAAAGATAACCAGATTTGTGGAGGAGTTGAAACACCGTCAAAAAGAAGAGAAATACTCCATTAAAAACGCTTTGAATATTTTTCTACGATAGTGAAAATTGGTTAACATAAATCCGAACCGAGTCCATTCATTTTGAAGTTTTTTTTTTTTAATATAGAGACGAACCTAGAACACCATGACAGTGCCCCGAGAAGATGCCATTAGTCTGCCTTCCATACATCCTGCCACAAAGGACTTTCTGGGCAGTCTCCTCTTTGCTCATTCGAGCTAGGTGGTATTCTACCTACCGGAGTCTACCGAAATTTATTTTTCTAATAACGTTAGCTAGGTAGATCGTGTAAACCTCCCTCACATACGAGGCCAACAGTTCTCATTAAGACCTTCCTCTCGAACACGGCTAAGGGTTCAGAGTGCCTTCTACTGTACTGGTAAGACCATGGTCTTGTACAGTAGTAGCTCGGATGTTCTGCATAAATTTCGGGATTTAAACACCCTTGATAGGCCATAGTAGGGTTTGTTAGATTTGATCAGCCGTCCCCGTATTTCTTCTTCGATATTGTTACCGGCTGTTACTATTGACCCAACGTAGTTAAAGGATTGCACTACTTCAAATTCATGCTCCGCGACCCTGATAGTTTGACCAACGTTAGGTCTTCTCTTCGCAGAAGTTGCCACCACGTATTGAGTTTTCCCTGATTAATGTGCAGTCCCAGTTTATATGCCGCCTGTTCGATCTGGGTGAAGGAGTCCCGTGCAGCTGAATCGGATCTACCGATGATGTCGATGTCATATGCGTAGGCCAGCATCTGGCTGGACTTGGTGACAATGGTCCCTCTATTTGTAATTCCAGGGTCACGGATTGCTTTCTCCAATGCCAGATTGCAGACTAGCCCGACCAGACCGTCCCCTTGTCGGAGTCCATTAAACATGTTTATTAGTTTGGACAGGAATCCCGCTATATTTTCTTGACTAACTACGTTGGCTATGGTCAACCTTCTCCGCGAGGAGAAGTACCAAGAGCTCAGAAGATCTGAAAAACCACTTCACAGACAAAAGAAAAGTGCCTGGGAAAAAAACTTTGTCTGTGAAATAGAGAAAAGTAGAGAGCGAGGTCCGCACCAGGCGCGGAAGTTCTACCAAATAATCCGCAGTATGACGCGGTACACACCACGCTGCACTTACTGCAAGGATAAAGAGGGTAATCTGATCACCGATCCTGAAGGCATTCTGGAGCGATGGGAAGTGCAGTTCAATGAATTGCTAAATGGTCAGCTCACAGAAGAATTGGAGGCCCCACCAATGCAAGACCAAGACCAAATGCTGCCGCCACCAAGCATTGAGGAAACACTAAAAGCCATTAGACAGCTAAAATCAAATAAAGTCCCTGGAGCTGATGGCATACCAGCTGAGCTGATCAAACAATGAGGGACAGCGTTACATCACGTAATTCACGAGATCGTGGTGCACGTATGGGAGCAAGAGGAGATGCCGGAAGATTGGCGTCGTGGTATAATTTGCCCCATACATAAGAAAGGAGATATCACACTGTGCAGCAACTATAGGGGTATAATATTGCTGAGTACCGCCTATAAGATACTCTCCACTATCCTACAAGACCGGATATCCCCATACGCTAAAGCCATCATTGGTCAATATCAGTGTGGCTTCATCCCAGGCAAATCAGCAATTGATCAGATATTCACCCTTAGGCAGGCGATGGAAAAATGTCTGGAATTTAAGATTCCACTATATCATCTGTTTATAGACTTCAAGGCCGCCTACGACAGCATAGCCAGGGTAGAACTATATAATGCCATGAGAGAATTTGGCATTCCAAATAAATTGATACGACTTTGTAGGTTGACCATGACCAATGTAACTAGTCAAGTAAAAGTAGCGGAATTGCTGTCCAAACCAATAAACATCTATAATGGACTCCGACAAGGGGACGGTCTGGCCTGCCTCCTCTTCAACCTAGCGTTGTAGAAAACAATCCGTGACTCTGGCGTTACAACAAGAGGGACTATTGTCACCAAGTCCAGCCAGATACTTGCCTACGCAGATGACATCGACATCATCGGTAGAACCGAATCGGCGGTACAGGAATCCTTCACCCAGATCGAGCAGGCGGCACAAAAACTGGGACTGCACATTAATGAGGGAAAAACCAAGTCCATGGTGGCAACTTCTGCGAAGAGAAGACCTCACGTTGGTCAAACTATCAGGGTAGTGGAGCACGAATTTGAAATAGTGCAATCCTTTAACTACCTTGGGTCAACAGTATCAGCCGATAACAATATGGAAAAAGAAATACGCGAACGGCTGATTAAATCCAACAAAGCCTACTATGGTCTATCAAGGCTCTTTAAATCCCGAAATTTATCCAGAACATCCAACCTACTACTGTACAAGACCATGGTCTTACCAGTACACATGTATGGATCCGAGACCTGGGCGCTTAATAAAAGGCACTCTGAACTCTTGGCCGCGTTCGAGAGAAAGGTCTTAAGGAGAATTGTTGGTCCCGCATGTGAAGGAGGACGATTCCGGCGGCGCTACAACCATGAGTTGTACGCATCTACCTTGAAGCTAATGTTGTAAGAAAAATCAAGCTCGGTAGACTCCGGTGGGTGGGACACCTAGCTCGAATGAGCGAAGAGGAACCTGCCCGGAAAGTCCTTTGTGGCAGGATGTATGGAAGGAGACAGCGCGGCAGACATTGTCTGCGATGGAGGGATGGCGTAGACCAGGATGCCCAGAGCCTGGGAGTGCTAAACTGGATGACATCGGCTCGAAATCGGGACCGGTAGAGAGATTTGTTAAATAAGGCCAAGACCGGATCCCGGTTGTAGTGCCGATGATGATGATGATGGTCAACCTACAAAGTCATAGCAATTTGTTTGGAATGCCGAACTCTCGCATGTCATTATATAGTTCTACCCTGGCTCTTCTGTTGTCGACAGACAAAGTCTATAAATAGATGATATAATGGGATAAATTCCTGACATTTTTCCATTGCCTGCCTAAAGGTGCATATCTGATCAGTTGCTGATTAGCTTGGAACAAGCCACACAGATATTGACCAATGATGACTTTAGCGTATGGTGCTATCCGATCTTGTAGGATAGTGGAGAGTATCTTATAGGCGGTACTCAGCAATTTTTTACCCCTATAGTTGCTGCACAGTGTGATATCTCCCTTTTTATGTATGGGGAAAATTACTCCGTGACGCCAATCTTCCGGCATATCCTCTTGCTCCCACACGTTCACCATGATCACATGAATTGTGTGATGTAAGGCTGTCCCTCCTTGTTTGATCAGCTCACCTGGTATGCCATTAGCTCCGGGGACTTTATTTGATTTGAGCTGTCTTACGGCTTTCAATGTTTCCTCAATGGTGGCAGCATTCGGTTTCGATCTTGCGTTGGCGGAGCCTCCAATTCTTCTGTGAGCTGACCATTTAGCAATTCATTGAAGTCCACTTACCATCGCTCCAGAATTCCTCCAGGATCGCTGATCAGATTACCCTCTTTATCCTTGCAGTGAATGGAGCGTGGTGTGTACCGCGTCATACTGCGGATTATTTGGTAGAACCTCCGCGCCTGGTGCGGACCTCGCTCTCTACGCTCTATTTCACACACAAGTTTATTTCCCAGGTACTTTTCTTTTGTCCGTGAAGTCTTTTTCAGATCTTCTGAGCTCTTTGTATTTCTCCTCGCGCACCCGCGTCGTATGAGACTGCTGCATTGCCCAGTATGCAGCATTCTTACGTTCAGTCACTAGTTTGCACTTATCATCAAACCAGTTGCTCCGATCTCTACGACTACTGCCTAAGATTTAGTTGGCAGTACTAATGACAGTATTCTTAAGGCGTGTCCATTTCTCTTCTACGGCCGGCATTTTGGCCCCAGGACCTACTCTTCCTCCGTCGGGCTCTTCGAGGGCGAGTCCTAGCGCATGACCAAAGGTGTTATTGGTATTATTATTGCGTAAGGCAGCCGTGTTGATTCGAACCTGATCCGCGGATGCACTACGTCTCCGTAAGACAATTCGCGCTCGGAGAACTGTACCAACAAGATAGTGATCCGAGTCGACGTTGGCACCTCGGTACGTTTGTACCATCATCAGGCTCGAGGAGTGGCGGCGATCTATGAGCACGTGGTCAATTTGGTTGCGAGAGGCTCCATCAGGTGATACCCAGGTGGCTTTGTGGATATCTTTACGCGGAAACCTGGTACTTGCAACGACCAAGTTTTTTGATGCTGCCAGTTCGTTGAGTCATAGGCCATTGACATTAATGTTCTCATGCAAACTATGGTAACCTGCGTAGTGCTCTAAAAAACTCTACTATCCACTTTCCCCCACACATACATCCAAATCCATACACCCAATTCCCCGTAATTCTTACACTTAAACTCAAATCCATCATCCAAATTCACAAATCCATTCTCCCGATGAAACAAAACGAATCAAATGTTCGTTTATCACCCAAACACCCGATTTCCTAAAATCCCCAAACTAAAACAACCACATGGTAAGTCGAACCAGATGTTCAATCATCATAATCATATCCCAGATCTCCAAGAATTCGCTTAACCGAAATCTTAACGCAACTTCCCAGTAATCTAGTCCAGCCGAGGTACTTTCTCGAGATGTTACTTACATCTCGATACATCCGCGATGTAAAATCTCGATCAAATTTT
Source organism: Microdon myrmicae (assembly GCA_963931805.1). Taxonomy (NCBI): domain Eukaryota; kingdom Metazoa; phylum Arthropoda; class Insecta; order Diptera; family Syrphidae; genus Microdon; species Microdon myrmicae. Next base: position 19,284,691 of record OZ007497.1, read on the forward strand.
TTTTAGAAGGGGCATGCATCGTATCTCGCACGACAGTATCTTGAGAATTAGTATCCCTGGAGGTAGTACCCCAGGAGAACAACCTTATGAAGATGAAAAGAGTTTAGTTAAATAAAGCCATTTTACACCGAAGAAAAAGGATACTTTTAATAGTTTTGTTAAGTTGATAACTGGTGCGTAGAGTTTAGTTTCGCTGTTCCTGAGCATCACCTGTCCCTACAGAAGCCAGTGGGGGCCGCTGGGGCTGCTCTGAAAATTGTGTCGTTAATTCCACGATCGGTCGCTATTCTTCTTTCAGGTGTGAGGAAGCATGGCGGCGACCTGAACGACTCTCAGAAGCGGTGTGTTAAAGAGACCCTGGTCCTTTTAAGGATTAAGAGACGCGCTCCCCGAGAACAAGGCTGTCTATAACAATGAATGAAAATCGGCTCCCGACCTATTTTGGCATTCAAATGACCAAGAACGACTTTCATATCGTATCTTGGGCATGCATTGAGGGCCCGTTCGACGTTCTCGTAGAATTCTTCTTTTTCGTCGTCAAGGGACTCATCTGTAGGTCCGTGAACGTTTATAAGGCTTATGTTCTTAAACTTGCCTCGCACACGAAGAGTCCATTGCCTTTCGTGTATTGCATTAAAGCCGATAATGTCAGACTTCAGTTTTTTGCTGACTAGAAAGCCTACCCCCAGCACATTGTGTTTTGCATGACAGCTATAATAATGTCATACTCGTTTCTTTGAATAACACCATTCACCGTCCATCTTATTTCTTGTAATGCTGTTATGTCAGCCTTATATTCGGTCAGGGCATCGACTAGCTGCTGTGCATCTCAAGCTCTGTATAGTGGGCGTACGTTCCATGAGAAAATTCTCAAATCGTTTAGCCATTTTGGTATATCCGGTCCATATCCGAGGCTTGTTAGTTTGTCCATAATAAATTGTTTTTCCGCGCAAGGTTATTAGCCTTGTGCTAAGCTTTCTCGGGATGCCGCTGCATGCATTGGTTCACTACTTGACGGATGCCAAAGTAGCTATCCAGGGATGTCATGTGGAGACTGCATGTCAACTAGGGTTGAATAGGGAGAAGGATAGTCCTGGACTTGAAAGCAATAAGTGACTTTGCCTGTATCATCATCATCGTCATCATCGGCACTACAACCGGTAACCGGTCTTGGCCTTATTTAGCAAGTCCTGAGGCTTGTTAAATTTTCCATAATCATTTTTTTTCTTTTTTCGGGCAAGGTCATTAGTCTTGCGCCGGAGGATCTCCGACCGGGAACTTTGCCTGTATATTCGCTCCCAAATCCCCTTATTGTTTTTTCTTTGAATAAAATTCACAAATAATATCAGAGAGAAAAAAAAGGAAAACTTAGATCTAGTTACATTATTATGTTTTTTAATTTTTAAATTTTTTTTGTTTCCTTTTATACCTTTTTTTTTTTTTTTTTTTAGACTTTTCTCGGAAGAGGTGAACCTATAGCGCCGAGTGAGCGCCTCGAGATGCCATCAAATAACTGTTGCTATTTTTTTTTGAACAGTTGCAAGTTGTAACGCTCCGGGAACACTCGCGTGGGAAGGGAGTTCCACAGCTTCCCCGCTCTGTAACGGAACGAGTTCTGATGCAGGGATGATCGCGCCGTCGAGAGATGAACCACAAATATTAATATATTACATATACGTTTTTTGAAATTGTTATATACATATATGTATGCATATATATATATATATATATATATATATATATATATATATATATATATATATATATATATACCAGTTGGCGCAAAATTAATCATCCAATGTTTGTTTTTGATTTAGTTTTCTTCTAAATAAAAAAAAATGTTTGAAGTGATGAAAATCTTTATTTGGATCTTCACAATTTTTTGCTGTTAAATGGAAACGATGATACCCATCAAGTGGCTGGCGCCAGTGTTGATCCACATTTGTATGCGTTTTATCGCATTTTCCATGACTTTCCCCAAGATTTCTGGTGTTAACTGTTCGCATTCCTGTCGAATATTCTCTTTAACCCGCGACTTCAAGTAGTCCCAAAGAAAAAGTGTGGGGTGGTTAAATCGGGCGATCTTGCTGGCCATGCCAAATCGCCAAAACGGGAGATTGTACGACCAGGAAACGCTTCCTTCACAATATCTATTGTGGCTCGGGCTTTGCGCCTTGTTGAAACCAGATGTTCCGAAGCCCCGCTCACCCAATTCCGGCAGTAAGAAGTCGTTTATCATGGCCCTGAAGCGTTCGCCAGTAACAGTGACCGTATTGCCGATGGCCGATCACTCCTCCCGTGTGAACGCCGCACCACACACTGGGTTTGAGTGAATGTAATGGCTCTTCGTGCATCACACGCGGATTTTGTTTATTGACGTAAGCGTAAGTCGCCCATGATGATTTTCAACACAAAATCGTCCTCTTTGTTGTCGAGATCAAGGATGGCTTGACAGTAATTCACACGCGAGTGACGGTCAACAGGTATTAACTGATGCACTGTTTGCACTTTGTACGGGAACATGTGTAAATCTTTCACAAAAATTCACTGTAGGGCCCGTCTGGTGATGCTCAATTGCGTGGCATGTCGTCTGGTTGATGTTTCTTCGTTCTCAACGATATTGGCACACACAGCCGCGATATTCTCTACCAGTCCAGTGGCGGCCTGCATGGTCTCCTGTAGTTCCAGTCTGTCCAAGTCGAGTAATTAAACGCCAGAATGTTTGCCCAGTTGGCTCGACACTATTAGTAAATCGACGTCGAAATTCACGCTGTGCTAACATAACTGACCGATTATTGGTCAAAAAAATCGACACAATTATTCCACGCTCTTGCGGAGTATAGCGCTCCATTGCTTGTCTGTTTGTATACTGCAGCTGTCTAGTTCGCAAATGTCAAACATGATTGACGTATGACGCCATTTGCAAAAATTGTAACATCTTCCGACAGGGTGATTAATTTTGCGCCGCGTTGTATATATATATATATATATATATATATATATATATATATATATATATATATATATATTGTTGCGGATTGGCAATTGAATGTGCTGGAATGTTCTGGAGAAATCTAGTACATTCGCAGTGTATACCAGTTGCGCAGCAGCTGGCACCAGCTGGCCGATTGTCACCACCGATGACGTCATGGCGCCCCGTTTTGAATTGGCAGTTCTGCCCAATGAGTCAGTCTGCACTCAACTTCCATTACGGGCGCGCCCTCTCCAGCCAAGCACCAACGCTTACACAACTGCCGACCATAAGACAGTACGACTAAATATTACCAAGTGATGCTTAAACTATTAAAAGGTAAATTCTTAGAGTTGTTGTGTTCTTTCATTTGCCATGTGAGTCTGCATTCAACCGCAAACCCGTACACACCGCCAAGAAGTCCAGCGTGCGAGGTCACAACGTTGATTTTGCCCGTTCTCATCACTGTTTCCATTGACTCTTCCTTTTATAATTTACATTAGCAGCCTTTTGCTTTTGATACACGTGTTGTGTGTGCAGCCAAATAAACAAATGAAGCCGAACTATTTCCAGTGAATTTTCCTCTCGTAATTTGCATCAGCGAGGTTTGATTTCGATACGTGTGTTGTATTGTGCAGCCAACCCAACAACCGACGTAGAACAAAAAAGGGATCTCGGTTATCTTCTTGAATGCAGCTCACCGCTCCTGGACGCTGCTCTCTCTCCTTTGGGACAGCCATTATTCGTTGTGACCGTCCATCGGCGGCCGACGAAACGCGTACCACTTCAACCTAACAATATATATAATGCGTTTAAGCCTAGAAGGCATTATATCTAAGGGGAACCTATCCTCTACATTAAGCCACCACCCGGAACGGTGGAAACATGTCTGTTTAATTTATCTTGTTCGCCGATTGCTGTGCCAAAACGTAAGCGGTCTGCGTGGTTGAATATGTTGTTATCATGAAGTATTCTTATGTACTTAGCTAAACACTGTCCATAGTCTTATCCAAGAGGAAATTGCTTCTTGGATTTACAAATGTCGGCATGAATTCTACGCTCTTCAAGTGTGTTAAGGTTAGTTAGATAAAGATGGCTCGTGTATGCGCGTAGAATCAGAGAATTTTCCCAATTCAATCCTCGGATGGCAAAACGGAAAGAACAACGTTGCACCCTTTCGACCCTGCGAATTTGGGACAAGTACTGAGGAGACCAAACCTGACTAGGGTATTCAAGAAGAGCGTGGGCAAAGGCAATATAGAGCGATGTGGAAACGTGGGGATTAGAGAATTCTTTCGACTAGCGTTTCACAAAACCAAGGACAGAGTTGGCCTTGAGAATAATGTCATCAATATGTGGAATGAAGTTACGCACCATATCACATAAGATGCCAAGGTCACGAATCGTTTATACAGGTGTTATCTGTTGGCTGAGTACGACATAGGAACGTACTGGGGGGAGGGGTCGTTTACGGGAGAAGGTGATTGAGTGATACTTGGCATTATTTACTTCGAGGCAGTTATTTTGGCACCAAGTTGAAAGCTGTCGAGATCCATTTGGACAAGTGAGGAGTCGACAGAAGAGCGGGTCGTCTTGAAGAGTTTAGTGTCGTCTGCGTATAGAGAAATGGAGGAGTGCTTGATACTGGAGTCTATATCATTAATAGTAAGAATGAATCGAGGGGGGTCCACGATGACTGCTTTGGGGAACCCCTGACGTGGGAAGAAAAGGATTGGAGAGGGTGGATCTAAATCTGACTCGGTAGGTTCGATCGTTAAGATAGGAAGAAATCCACTTAAACGGTATGAGTTCGAAGCCAAGGGAGGATAGCTTAAAGAGGATGAGGTTGTGTGAAATTTGGTCGAAGGCCTTGCTCAAATCGGTTATGATTACATCGACTTCATTGCCGTTGTCTAAGGCACGGATACCGTGGGATGAGAATTCAACTAGATTGATGGTGGTCGACCTACCCGTACCTACCTACCATTCCAAACGAACACTCACTACTTGAGCTGTACGACCAGATACATTCTTTTAACTTTTGAAAGCACACTGGTCGCGCATTGATCGGCTACGAAAAAAGAATGGGGGTAGATCCACCGACTGACAGGAATCTTCAAAATGGCGAAACTGATCATTATCTTTTAATTATGGACAATATTGTTAGGTTTTAGGTTTTTGAGCAGGTCTAAATAATGCATATTATCCAAACCGTTATCCATCCCATCGCCAACAAGCAAAGACAGAAGCAATCCAGTGATATTCGCTCGATTAGTTTGCTCCCAAACATCAGCAAGATATTCGAGAAAATTATAAATAAAGCATTGATAAACTGGTGTGAAAATGGTATTATTCCGAACAATCAGTTTGGTTACAGATAGCCTCTCAGCCAGGCATTGCATACCCCGACGATATTGTTGTGTATAGATCTGGAGAAAAGGTTGATATCATCAACAGACTTTGCAAGATGACTTCAATAGAATCAAACGTTTTTGTGACGACTGGAAATTAAAGATCAGTTCCCAGAAAACAGAAACTATGCTCTTCAGAATGCCCTTGTCCACGGCATCAAGGAATACAAAATAGAATTGGAAAAAACGACTCCATTGTAGGAAGTAATAGCCTTCCCCTACAGTTAAAGTAAAGTGTAGCGAGATACCTTGGTATCTGGCTCCATCAGTATCTTTATTTGATAACCACATAACAGCACCTCTTCATCATCATCATCGACACTACAACCGGGAACCGGTCTTGGCCTTATTTAGCAGTCCTGAGGCTTGTTAAATTTTCCATAATGATTTGTTTTTTCCGGACGAGGTCATTAGTCTTGCGCCAGAGGCTCTCCGGGGGGGAATCGAACCCTGGTCTCCCGCGTGACATGCGGATATACTATACAGCACCTCTTACCACGGCTAAAAATGCATATGCTATGACCAGAAGTCTCTTCCGTAGCAGTCTTCTGACCTCCTAAGTCAAATTATAATTTACTACTCGGCATTCATCCGACCAGTATTGGTTGGTGTATGGCTGTCCAGTATGGTACAACATATATCCATCCTACATGGAGAAGTTTCGGGTGTTCGAAAGGCAGTGTTTTCGTTTCTGCCTTGGAATGTAGAGGAACACCAGAGTCGCAACATAAGAGGTTCAACCCCTATAAAAGTCTTGTACGATTGTTACATTATAAGAGCCACCCTTGAATGATTATGCTAATTCGCGCCCTTTATCATTTCCACACTGCAAGATCATTACACACACTTTTTCCCACGTATGCCCATCCTAATAGTTCCTATGCTATGCTAGCATATCACACATATGTTCTCACACACTTTTTCCCACCCGGTTATGGGTTGGTTTTCCATGACACCTGCAGGTCCTTGAGTAAGGGTTTGAACAAACGAATAAAATATTCAAGAAGCGATAGAGGGGCCTGAATGGGCAGAGAACCAGGTAGTAGTGAGTGGTTGTTCATTGTTCGTGTCGTGTGGCATTAGTCGTGTGGATGTCAGGGACATTTGTCAGTAGTAAACGCGTTTCGCGAATTCTTCTACTAAAATTCACCAAGAAGGAACAACAAATTAATCTATTTCTAGTGAAAATACTCTATTTAGAGCATTATAAGCACTAGACATAGAAAGAATTTTGTGAACAAAATAAAAAATTAAATGTTGTAGACTTGTGGAATTTACATTCTAAATAAATAGCAATAATACATTGAATTCAATATAAAGTGGTTAAAGTGATCAAGGGTACTATACCATTCAATTTGTGTTTCTCGAACCTTTGCAAACTGTGAATACAAAAAATAATATTGAGAAGTTGAAGAAACGGCTGGGACCCGCCACGGTGTCCGTTGGTCGTTTCTTGGTTTCAGCATTTGTTTCATCTCTCATTCATCCCATTTTGTTTTCAGTTGGGTTTTTGTGTTGTTTTGAACACCAGCTCCCTTTAATGAAAACGGGAAGCAAACCAAGGAGGACCAATTAGTCACAATCACGACTGATACCCCGATCTCTGCTTCCCAAGAGGGCTCGTCAGAAGAACGCTGGTATACGGAAGGTATACCGGATACTCAAGAGGTAGTTATCGCGTCTTCTTTTGTCCCACCAAAGCCCACAAAAACAATGTTAGGTGTGGACAGTATATTCGATCTTGTCCCAAGGACGATCCCGGTGTTCGCGGGGTAAAGGGGTTCAAACCCGGCTAATGAACTCCAAATGTTCATAGAAAGCTGCAAAAATGCCCTTAGCGGTTGCACGAGGGCGAAGGAAGACAACTTCATATCGTCGGCTGATGAAGCACACCGCCTGTAAGATAAGCGGCACCCCGGGGTGCTTGAAATTTGAGTAGCGCCCAAAGAACGCTTTCCAGCCGAAGGTGTCCCGTGGAGAGTTGTGTGCGCAGCTCTCCGTAATGCGACAACTCGTTAGGCGGTGGAACATTCATACGGACAGGCAAACGGTGCCACCTTCGCCATCCAGATAGAGAGAATGGCGAAGTCTGTGATAATAATTGATGTTAGAGAGGACCACTAGGGACATCATATGCTCCCTATCGGAGATGGCCCTCTCAATGACAATGCTGCTCAACGCTACTTTTCTTCCATAGGAGGCTGAGCTAGGATTGGGGACTGCACAACACCCGCGAAGGGTCGCACAGTTTCCGACCCTAACCATTGTTCAGATTTGACGACCACTCTACAGGACAACCACTCCCACCAAATTATAATAAAATAAATAATAAGATAATTGATCCTACCCACATACAGAAAAGTCAACTACAGTAATCACAGGAGGCGCATTACAATTGCCCTCTTCCTGTGAATGCTCTTGCAGGTGTTTCGCCTCAACTTTGCGAAAGGCGACTGGACACCACGATGACTTCTGCGAACCAAAATCAGCACTCACAGGAATTGCTTCACAGACAATACCTACCTATGTAGGGTAGGTCAATCCACAATCGTTTGTCAATCAACCCAGATTTCTGCGGGCGAACTCCAGTATCGACAGGGAACACCTGTAAGTCATCCCCAGCCTATGACTACCACACACCCGTACCAAGCACAAGGTGAGATTCCACCAGGCGGACCTAGAGCCCCGGTGCCACAACAGGGTGGTGGTGGCCAGTACTACCACAATAAACCCACGCAGGCCCAACGCGCTCGTCAATCGCACGCATTAATTACGCCAATGATGTGTAGCTCTCGTAATAAGGGATGTCACTTATATGAGGAGGCACGCCCGACGAAAGCGACAAACGGCGGAAACCCCGGCCACAACACTGTCGGCCAAATAAATACCATATCGCCTCTAGCTCTGCTAGTTCCGAGTCCTCGAAGACTCAAAAGCAAGGCAGGCTGGACACGATTAAGGGCGGCAAACGCCGTCGACCCACGCCAGGTGAAAACCGCTCCAGATCTGCCTGTTCTGACAGTTCTGGGCCTACTAAGGCACAAAAGCAGAGCAAAGACGCACCTATGGCTCAAGGAATTGAAAGAACCGACCGCAGCACTGTCGGCCCAACGCAGGCCGAAACCGTTCTAGCTCGGCTAGCTCGTCGTCTATAGAGGCTCCAAGGCAAAGTGGCTTTCCGAATAAAAGCGGAAAACGGTGCAGATTTTGCGGTCGACATAACCACACGGTGACAGAGTGTCCGCAAAAAGCAAAATGTTCGGGTCGGGAAACCCGAACCCTACCCAACTCAGCTCGCAAAATAGCCAAAGCTATTCTCAACATTCGCTGTCCAAGGTTCCAATTGTCCAACTTCCTTTGGACATTGGCCATAGAAACACTGGGCTCCTAATCCTGGACACCGGCGCTGAGATCACACCCTTAAAACTGAAGGCACCCCACCCGAATTAGGCAGTGGATGTCCAAAGAGCAACTCCAGACGCTTTGTGGTAAATGGAAGTCTAGGGGATTCTGCTATAGGAATTTCAGGTTACACCGGGACATTCCCTGTAGTTTCCAAATAAGGGACTGCCAGGGTTATCGGAAAACGGTCTGTTGGGTAACGAATCCTGCCAAAAATTGTAGGGTTGATGGACCGGGTGATTTGGAATTTCCTGAGACAAACATGAAGCCTGAAAGTTTCTCAATTAACTTGGCAAATGATAATGCAGAAAAGGTTCGTCAAAAGGTAACCGAACAGGAAACGCACCAAGGGGACTTGTGGAGGTCCAGACCGCGTTCAGCAATCACCCGAAAGCCCTACCTACACAGGGAAAGGGCTGAAAAAAATTGTCGAACCCCCGTTGCTCCAACAATACCAAACCCCGATAGCCGAAAGGTGGTGAAGAGGGGAAAGAGTTGGTAGAACACTCACCAACAAACCCCTCTGAGGTCGAAATCTTTTTGAGCAGACGGGCCATATTATCGGGGCGCTCACGAAGTATAATTGGACTCCCAACAAAAATCCGGGAAAAGGTTATTCTGGTGCCCAAAGAACTACGCGCAGGGATTTTACTCTCGAGTTGTATTTTGAAAAGGGCAAAGAGTGCACAAATAGTTGCCCACAGACCATCTACCGTGTAAAGTTGCACCCAACCGGGGACTATTCAATTGTTCCACTGGACATGCGAGTAAAGACGTCGACTGGACTTAACTCTGATGACGGATTGTGTAATCCCGTGTAATAGGACGGATCTTCGGAGGAACAACATGTCCAATATATTAGATGTCTGTTCTCGGATGGTCAGTCGTCTGTCGACACCAGATGCAAGGTTGGTACAACTATACGAGGAACTACACTTACGAGAAAACCAAAGTCCTCAAGAGTGCCAATCGATAATGGAAATATGTCAGGAGTTCAGCGACATTTTCCACTTGAAAGGCGAATACCTGACGTGTACTTGTGCAATCTCGTATCAAATGCCTTTGGTGCAGGACCAAGCGCCCATTAACCAAAGGATGTACCGTCTGCCCGAGTGCAAGATTAACGAGCAGATTCGGGAAATGGTAGAGAATGACATTAGTCCCAAAGAAAGCGGGCCCCCAGGGAGAACCCCGATGGAGAGTTGTGGTCGATTTCAGAAAACTGGACGAAAAACCATCGGTGATGCCTACACCCTCCCTCGTATTGAGCACATATGTTTGATATGCTATCGTAGCGTCGGAATCATTAGGATGGACATACGTGGGAAAAGGTGTGCGAGAAGTTATGTTTGATATGCTGTCATAGCATAGGAACTATTAGTATGGGCATAGGTGGGAAAAAGTGTGTAAGAAGATATGTTTGATATCTGTCTGATGTGTGGGAATGATAAAGGGCTTGAATTAGCATAATCATTTAGGGGGGCTTTTATTACGTAACACGACAAATCAGGACTAAAAAAAGAGAGATAACTTCATAATCAAATTACCCGTGGTCACACTGCAGACAATGTGGAGTGAAAATGATCTTATTTTGGGAGCATTCTATCCCAATCACATGTATCTGGAGAGTACTTTCCGGAATGGCTTTATTCCCCCAGAGGCGTTCCCTTTTTTGGATAGAAAAGGACTTATCCAAAAAAAACAAGGATTCCCTATTATTTATCACACTTGCCGTGGTGACAGCGATAAAATAATCTTCCATGATAACGATATATCAACTGTTCCAGGTTGCCTACGTTTTAGTATGGTGATTAGTGAAAGAGATAAATCTAAAAAAGACCGATGTCATCCCAACTAGTTTACCACCGAGACATTTCTTCAAGTTTGGAATGAGAAAATAGTCCGATAATCTTTCTAAAGTTGGTACTATCTACCACATTAATTATATTTTAATAACTGCCGCCTTCTATATATTAGGCCGATTAATTCTGGGATTGCCCTCGTAATTACATCTCTAAAGTTTTATAAAAATTGTAACTGTTTAATATATGCGTGTTGCAAACAAAAAATCCAAATCGTTGTACCTTTGGTGCCCAAAAAAAAAGATTAACTATTAAGTTCCTTAATTCAAAACAACCTGCGAAACTAAATTCTCAGGAGCCAAACCCTAAGTGCAATACAATTAATTCAACCAAACAAAAACTGCATACAATTCATGGAGTCGATTAACAAACACTTGGCCGCATGTCTTCATCGTCAACCCCGTCTCCATCAATCGCGGGTCACGAATGCCCTCACTCAACCACAAACTCCAATTAGCCGGAGGAAGTACTTGCATAACTGGTACGTAATCGAAGAATTTATCGACGGAGTTTCTTCTATGCACACCACTGTTCCACGGCTAGTTAGATGTAACGCGAAGAACTCTCCACCAAAGTGTCCAACTTATTGTAACGCAAGACATTACGACACCTTTTGTGGTCAAGGCACGTTTCCTTGCACCCAAACACCATCCAATAACCGCATAATTTTCTAGTTCCGCCTCGAAACTTCAGTGTCTTGCTTTAAAAGCCTCCGTTCGCATACACCATAGTGTCTGTAGCCAAAGGAAATTAGTGCAAGGAACATGATATCGTTAGGCATACCACACAACCGATTAACATGGATCTGCATATCGTGTTGTGTCTGTTACATGCTCGTAACAGCATGTGGGCCAGTACAGGGTTCAGTGGTACAAGACTTAGATGTAGCCGCTTCTAAGTACCATCACGACCATGAAGACGAGGATTGGGAAGAAGGGGACGGCGAAGAGGACCACGAGGAAGAGCATTCGCACAAGGGTGAAAAGGGTAAGAAAGGCGAAAAAAAGTCGGAACATTATTCCAAAGGAGAGAAAGGCCATCATGATAAGGAGGGCAAGAAAGGTGAACACGAAGAGGAGGAGGAACATGAGAAAAAACACGAGAAGAAAGGTGGTCATCACAAGAAACACAAAAAGGGCGACAAAGCTGAAAAGGGACATGAATTCGAAGAGCACGGTTCCTTCAAGAAGGGACACTCGATTAAAGGTAAGCATAACGTACATAAACTCAACGAGGACAAGAAGGAGAAGAAATTCTATGACGAGGGCCACGACGAGGGTTCTGAAGAGAAGCATGGCGCTCATAAAGAGGAAAAGAAACATAAAAAGGGCGGTAGCCACAAAAAAGGCCACGAGAAGAAATCGCACCACGAAGACAGTCATGCTAAGAAGGGACATGGGGAAAAAGGCCACAAGCACCACGGTCACAAAGGACACAAGGCTGAACACGAGGAGAAAAAGCATTGGGGTCATGAAGAAGAGCACGACAAGAAAGGCGGCGAAGAATTCAAGAAAGCCAGCTCACACAAAAAAGGTCACCACGGATATTAATATAAGAATAATCTCAAAGGATGTGGACTGGACAACCGACATCCGTCTTAAACACTCCCAGCTATACAAATTCCGATTCCTGCTTGTCTATTCCCTCCTACTGCAGCTCTGGTGTGGATTTTGTCCTTCGACTTGGCGAATTCGTAAATAATGCTTGTGACTGCTGAAGATTTATTATGTGCCCACACCAGAACCAACGGTTTGTCGTGCCCAGGCAACTGACAATATCAATGGGTACTGCGATGTATAGTACATTCCAATAAAAATAATATGACCTCTACATACGTATCTTATTGTTTGTGTAAAGTATATTATATCATGCCACGACCACAATCCACTCTGTTTATTTGTTCACAGAACTCCCACCATTATCATCCTTACATTGCAACCCAATAATAATCCCACATCGTTTGTTGTTAGTGCCCCTAAGCGATGCTAATAAACTATCACCAATCTTGCATCGACCATTGAATACACCGGAAATGTCGCGACACTTCACCAAACTGACTACAATACGCCTCTTCCACACACTTCCGATCACATACAGAACACAACCGGCCTTCACAGGATAAGGCACTGTGACCAATATAGTCGCGCAACTGTATTCTTCCGGTTTATGAAATCCACAAATATCGTGATACCACGATTGTCCATCGGTTACCCTCAGATTGCGTGTCGAGTTTCATGGAATTTTTCTACCCCAATATCGAGTCTTTTCCTTCAAACAGAATTCCACACCAATCACCTCCTCCGACGCAACAATATTTTATGAAATTCCTGTTACTTTAAATTAAACTCTTCGCGAAGTTGAGAACAAGTTTTAAGTAATTAAATGTTCTCAGGACGTTTATGCTTTCGCTCCTTGAGTTCGTCGTTTTACCTAGCTAAACAAGGGCAATTGCCTGAGATGACGCAAAGCCATGAATCCTGACAAATCTTCGAAGCAATTTATTAACTAACAAAATCTGTTACGAGAGGAACAAGTTATATCCTGGAAAGGAGGATTGTTCAGCTCGAAGTTGTCGATACCTAAAATCACGTAACGCAAGTCTGTTGCTACCGCAGACATAAACTATTCCCGTTGTGTACCTGCTCGATGGGAAACGTTTCAAAAGTTTCCGACTATGGTATCCTTGTCGGCCTTCACTACAACGACAGAACAGATTGTGAATTGAATATTTAAACAGGAACGCATGGAATACTATTTGTTTAAAGGGAATGTTGACTCGGGTGAAAAATCTGCTGACAGAATTTGCATCGTTTATTGACGCGTGTACTGAGAAAGCTACGAGTACTCAAATCTACCCACAGATGGCCACAAAAAATAGGCATTTTTTAACTTTACCGACTAACCAATGTGGAAGACCCTCTCTGATGCAGACGCATGCCATACTTCGCCATTATATCCACCTTACAGAAATCACAATAAAACGTACGAATCTCTAACAGAAGTATGTATAGCGCCTTGGAATGTGTAAATGAGTGGTGATCTTCAAGAATCACAGGTCGGAGCTTTCTGGAAAAATATAGGTCTCTAACAAAGCATTCTTTCTTATCCTTCGTTTCCAATTTTCTGACGACATCATTTTTCCAGTGATCGGACGTATACCAACATCTCTAATTACCACATCACAGCGGACTACTAACTCTGCTCCGTCTTCTTTTTGCCTGCAATGGTTGACGATACATATTGCATTGCATCCGTCAAGGATCCAACCAAATCTCATGAATGAATTCGATGTTTGTTCTCTTCTTTAATTTCCTCGTAACTATACGTCACCAGTTGTCTTGTTTTATTAGTTTTTCGACTCCTTCGATTGCCTCCAAGGATGCGAATCTTATGACCGGTTTTGTCATTTCTTCTTTGGAGAGCTTTAAGTTGTCGATCATTCAATCGACCTGTTGTTTGTTCCTTTGGCCTTTGCCTGGACTATCTCTGAGTGACCCTTCTTGATGCCTTGTTCATCGACTGTCTCCAGGGCGAGCGCTTCTAATCAGCCTACGCCACAAGTCCTCTTAAGGATAGCTGAATCTAGCAATGAGATGGTAGTCAAGAAATTACTATATTCTTTCGATGTACTAATCATTTTCAAATACGCTTTCCGGGGGCTGACGGTCCAGGTGACAATTTCCCCTCTTGATTTCTTTGATTCAACATATGATTCGCTCTTCGATTGGAACGTGCCACTCTGCGCTGTTACTGATGAAGGGTTCAGGGAAATATAATAACATTTTGCACACTTGCATTATTTCTTTCTATACTACTAACGAAGGTACGTGAAGCAGAGTCTTGCTTTCTTGATCAACTTCCATTTCCCGATAAAGCAGACCCTCTCCAATTTAGGGTTTGAGAAGATATCATATTGCTCACGAGAGACTCCGTTATGTTGCTTTCTAGGACGACATGGACCAATTTCCATACGGAGCCATTTTTCTCTTCAGGCGAAGCATCTTAGTAGTGGTTCCTCGTCGGGTTCCAGACTGCTTTAAGTCACCGCACAAAACTACTTCTATCTCCATGAAGCCGCTAAAGACCATAAGTTCAAGTTCTTGTTCCCCTCGATTACTTTCGTGATACTTGAACCACCTATCCGGTGGCATGTTATTGTTCATCGTTTTTTTTTATCTCTGTCGAAGTCATATACTATCCCAGTGCGTTGATGGCGGCAACTAAGTTCCGTGTGTCGCGGCAGATTCTTCAGGTGTGTCAATGATGCTAATACCAATATTCCTGGTCTCCCAAAGCGTGAATCTAGTTCTTTCATCAATTTCCTTAGGTCTGTGGCGATAAGAAGACCCCTTATGGCTCCCTTTTTCTCCACTGGGGTGGTCTTCCCGAACGCACCAAGTTCAGTACACAACTGAAGTTGGATGTTGTATCAACGAGTTTCCCCCGAAATGTGAGTGATTTCTTCGCTTCACCAATGAAATGTAGAAGCTAGTTCACATGCGTTAAAGTACATTTGACAAGACTTATCATTGTTTGAGCCAAGTGTTTCTTCCGCCTTCATGATGTGGTACCCCCCTCTTGTGGGGCCAAGATCCGATTAGTTGATGTTAGCACTGAATCTTTCGTAAATCACGGTGGAATTTTGAGCATCGTCAATTCTGCCAGCGCCAAGGCGCCCGAACTTCCAAATCGTGACTCTAGATTCGGTTCGATCTCCGAGGGCTAGAATGGGGAAATCGTCTAATACTTCACCCGTACATTAACCGGTAGCTTTCTACAAACGCACAATTCCACCCAGGTAAGGTTCCTACCCTTCAAGGAACATACTTACCTTATTCATTACACGTGCCCACAGACACGTGACCCAAAGCTCTTGATCATACCTGTAACAAGGGTCATAGAAAGCTGCAACAATGTTGAACCCGATATCAAAAAAACAAGGAACTTAACGTTCAAAAACTTTCAATATCGAGTCAACGCATCCATTCATCGTATGCAAAACCAATCCCAGAATACAGGTCATAAATCTCCCATCCTAAACATCAACGCGAGGTTTCCAAAGAAATACCATTTTCGGTAAATAGACCAAACAACGGATGCATACGCTCGTAGCTAAATGCTATTAGCGCCTAAACCAGGCACACTTACGCAAACAATCAATTCGTTGCGCCGCTGATTAGCAGGCGAACAATCATAAACTCTAAACACTATCCCAGATAGATGTATGATGGAAAAGGCAAACAAAGCCTTACATCCCATAATCCGTGTACACATCCGAAATGCAGGCGACCCTTTGCCGCATGCCAAATGTGCGGCATCCGATCCGTAAACAAAGGAAGAAACGAGATACCGACCACCAGCATCGAATGGTGATAATGATGATGATTAGGTAAGTTTTCTCCTTCCAGATCATATGGGAAATTCTCCTTGTGAGATGAAAAGAAAGATGGTATGCTGCTAACAGATACTGTGGAAAATTCTGTTAGCAAATGAAATGGGAAATTTTCTCCTTTGCAGATGCAGAACGGAAATCTGAATCGGGATATTTTTTTGGGCAGACGATTAGTCTAAGTTAGATCGTCAACGAGACGACAAGTCCCATTTTGATCGTCAACGCGACGAGGTGTCCAGTTAGAGAACCCCACCGAGGAGGTATCCGCGATCCGAGAAAACAAAAAAAGTCGAGTTTAACGGTGTCGAGTAGTAACGTGAGGTGTGAGATTGCATTTGTAAAGAAAATATATATTCGTTCCGATTGTGTAAAGTCGTTGTGAGAACAAAACGTTAAAAAAATGTGTGTATTAAATCCTTAAACCTTTACAACAAGTAATTCAAAAATAAAACCAAAATTAAAACAAAACAGTTCGCAGTGTTTCATGTGTGTGATTGTCTCCGTGTTCCGGTGTTTAATTCCTTCTACTGCGGACGTGTTCGGCGGAACACCGCAGTCATCCATATCCGACCTAAGGACAATCTACAAGCATTCGCCAAAGACAAACACCCGCCAAAAACCGTATCAAAGTAATCAACCTCAGAACCCTTGAGGACCGCAGTGTCGTGGCTGACATACTGTTCATTCATCGGGTCCTCTGCGGCTCCATCGACTGCGCCCACCTCCTTAACTGAATTCTTCTGAACACAAACTCTTGAAATACGCGTAATCCCCGCCTTCTCTACATTCCCCCTCACCGGACCTTTCGCGGATGCTAAAAAATGTCAACTTGACGTCGATCTCTCTACCCAGACTCTCAAGCACCGCCTCCTAAACCATTCTCACCACCAACCTTAATCGGGGCTTCTACACTTTACTATAACCTGCCCCCACCTCTTACCCCTTCTCCTGCGTTCTTAATTTGTCCTGGTTACCTTAGGTTAAGCTTAATTAAGATATTTCTTAAGCTCTCTACTTTGTAACTTAAACATACTTTAGATGTGATTATGCTGCGTGAATTAAGCCAATAAATGGGGTGGTAGCTCCACTAAACTAAACTAAAAACTAGTCATTTCACCACCTCCCTTGGATACACACCTAGGAATAAATACGTCTTATCCTCGCTATCCCCTACGAGTACAATAATTTTCACAAATGCCCCAAGTTCCGCGCAGTAGTAAAGCCGGACGCCTTAACATCATAACGGCCTCCGGAAAACCAGCTATTGTTTACTGGCACTATTGAAGTGGGATGTGTGTGTGTGTGTGGGGGGGGGGGGGGGGGGGTGATGTGGAAGGCATGATCATCTGACAGAGTCCATTATAGATATGCGAGATTAAAGTCGCCAAAAACAATGAGATTGTCCTGAGAGTAGATTATTTCAATAATGTGGTCGATAGCTTTAATTGCTAGTTCATACGCTTCAGTGGAATGGGATGGCAAAATCTAGAAGCAAGTGACATATATTGATTTGTGGGACAATTTTATTTTGACAGAGCCATAATCGAGCGACGAGCGTTGAGTCAAGGTTACTTTGGATGGCTGTGAGCACCCCACTGGAAGGGGGGCCAATAGAAGGATGATTAGCAAAGTCACCGCGATATATAGTAAAGGAGAATAATGTAACCAGATTCAAGTTTTCCTTTGTTTTCTCTGAAATAATTTGTAAATTTTGTTTAAATTAAAAACAATAAAAAATACAAATGCTGTACACCAAAAGGTAACATATTTGTAACAAAATAAATGTACGTAGAATAATTTAGAGTGCTCATACAGAGCCAATAAATTAGATCAAAATGTAAAATGTTAAAGTAAGCTTAGCATTTAGTCTACTACTATTACTATTTACTATTACTATTTATTGGCCTGTAGGAACCCGAAAGTTCATGACCTCACCGACTTGACTCCGCCATTATTCCCTGTCCCGTGCGCTCTCTTCCACGTTCAACCATCCGATCCGATCTCCTCAAGGTCCAACCCAACATTGTCCTCCCATCTCTTTCCCGTTGATCTACCGTCAAGAATTCTATGCACGGTCCTATCGTTAGCCATTCGCGCCACGTGTCCGGCCGATCTTAAATTTCGCGACTTGATTACTCTCACGTTTGTAGGTTTGTGGTATAGCTCTCCCAATTCCTGGTTGTGGAGTTTCCTCCATTGTCCTGCCTCCTCGTCATATTTGCCACCAAAGATACCCCTTAGGACTTTATTCTCGAATACGCGGAATTTGTTTTCTTCCCGTTTTCTGAGACCCCATGTTTCGCATCCGTATAGAACAATAGGCATGATGGCACGGAGCTTTATATTCCGTAATAGCAGTTTGGATTTCAGCAGTTTAGTGGCTGCATGCCAACTAGTGTTGCCGGAGTGTAGTCTTTTGTTAATTTCCTTCGACATTTCGTTACTGTCCGTCAGTATTGTTCCCAGGTATTTAAATTCTTTAACATTTTCAAATATCTTGCCTCTGACGTTTATATCTGTTCCCTGAGTTCCACCTGTTCTCGCCGTAATCATGTATTTCGTTTCGTCTTCATTTATTTCTAGGCCCACGTCTTCTGCCGCGTACATGATGATTTCACTGTTTTTACTTACAGTTTCTAGATTATCGCCAAAAAAGGCGATGTCATCCGCATATGCGAGCACTTGTGTGACCCCGTTCAGGGATGATCCGGCCATGTTGTCATCTTGTACCTTTCTGATGACATACTCGAGCACAAGGTTAAAAGGAGATGTCGGGAGACCATCCCCCTGTTTTAGTCCGTCCCGGATTTCAAATTGTTTTGACAGGTGGTTTTCTATTCTACTTCGCCCTTTGTTTTCGTTCATGCAAATTTAAATGAGGGCGGCATATTTTTTGGGATTCCCAGCTCAACTACAATATGGTAAAGTCTTTGTCTTGTGACTGAGTCGTAGGCTTTTTTGCACTCATCGTCAAACCATTATTATTAATTGTTTTCTTAAATCCGAATACCTTTTGGGCTGTTTGTTTGATTGTGTCTCTGAGCGATGCCCATTTAGTGTCCACATTATTGTTTTCCTCTTCCTCACCACTCCCATTCTCTAGGATGCTAAATCTATTCGTTAGTTCCTCCTGATATTCAGCCCTTTGCGTAGGTCTTTTAGTTTATCAATGTCGAACTTTTTGCTTGTCTCCCGTGATTTCCCATGTGGGTTTGTGGCGGTTCTTTAATACATTCCCAAAGAACCGCCGATCCTCTTAAATTAACCACCTTCCAAACCCATAGTACTTACCTCCAATTAGGGGCAGCGTAAGCCCCCCTGCAGCATCACACCTGAAAGTCATCAAGGCATGCATCACATTGAATTATTATATGAACCGTACCATATCTCTATGGGCTCGGCTTGTCAGCAATTATAACAGATAAATACGTGCTAGTCAGCATAATTGTTGACACAGTCGTAGTCGATGGGTTTTGCTACGGTTCATAACCATTTATTGCCCCAGTTCCGAGGTTCACAACACTTGCGACCATTTTCCTTTATCGGCTAACAACCGATCATTAATTTGGGCATGTATATGAACATTGTTTAGGTAACCTTACCCATACCATGCCTATGATGACCTGCCTGAAAACCTAAAGTAAACATACAGTATCTCACTGTGTGCGTTTTGCTTACCCACATATTAATCAAACATATATCCATTCAGCCTGACCCTTTGCCGCCGTCGACGAGGTTTCTGCTGACTTATGTCAACAAAAGAATTTGGCTCCTTGTGCATGGAGCCATATGGCTAGATTAGATATTGCCTACATCGGTGTTTCCAAGGAATCGTTGGCAAATACCATGACGACCCCTTTTGGGTCATATACATCATGTGTGCCACCATTTGATCTGTGAAATAGCGTTTTTGTTTACTTTGAAACAAAAATCTATTTCGATCTCTGGCATACATCACCAAGGATGTATGGGTGCATCGCCCCCGACGATGGCACTTCTGTTTGATCAGGTGTCCGCCGATCATCGTCCTCATCGCAGGGCATTGTACTTGACCTATACGGACACATATAGAATCTTCCCTTATCTATGCAATTCGCGGCTATCGAACTGATGGATGTGAGTTGCATGGTCGAGTCAGATTTCTACCTTCACCGAGGTCGCACAAGTTCCGAGAGTACAGATCGATTGTCTTTTGGAATGAAATTATATCGGAGTTTAAACACCTTGTCAATAAAAGAGTCGTGCACGAAAGTTGAATGTGCGTGGTGTAATGTAATTTAAAAACAAAGAACATCGCCATTACAATTAATTAACAACAAAAAATTCGAACAATAAAAAAATTGTGCTCAACATCAATATCAAGTGTTTTATTCGTTACATTCTTCGTTGTTGAACAGTCCCAGTGTTTTCCTCTTTGGTCCTTTGTTTTCCGCGGCGGTTGTTTTTATTGAATAAGCGTCCGTGTCGATGCACTTAATAAAAACCCACCACAGGTTTGCTGCGAGCCAACTTCTAATTCTGTCCATCACTAGAATGTGGTCGGAGTCGCAATCTGCTCCTCTATATGATCTTACGTCAAGGATATTCAAGTGGTGTCTTTTGTCTACCAGCTCTTTTGACGCTGCGAACGTGATAATTCGAATTCCATTATCATTTGAAACGTCGTGTAGGCTCTCTTTACCTATTGTTGGTTGGAAGATGTCTTCATTTCCAATTTTCGCATTGAGGTCCCCGAGGAGGATTTTAACATCGAATGATGAGATCCCATCGAATACTTCCTCTAGGGTCTCGTAGAATGTGTCCTTCGTTTCTTTGTCCGTAGACTCTGTTGGGGCGTGTACGTTTATAAATACATAATTGTACCATGGTCCCTGTATTTTTAGCACCGACATTCGGTCATTAATAAATTTCACATATTTTACGTGTAATCTTCTTGCTTATGATGAAGCCAGTCCCGAGGTTATGTGTATCGGTACCTCCACACGCCAGTGTAAGCCCGTTGATTTCGATTACTTGATGTGGGTGTCGGACTTTCTGAAGCGCGACGATGTCCATTTTATATTTTTCGCGTTTTCTACGACCGTCTGTATCGCGCCTGGTTTATATAACGTTCGAACATTCCACGTCCCGACGCGTATACCCCGCTTTTTCCATTTTCCCCTACGTCTTTTTTGGCGAGTCGGTGTTTTCTTGATGATTTGTTCCCTTATGTTAGTGTCGACTTATAGCGTTTGGAATGATAGTGAAGAACGTGTGATTCGAACTGACGCTATGACACTTAGAATCACAAAAAATGTAACCTAAGCGTAACACACATGCTACTGGCCGTGTTTAGAATTCGATTTTTAAACTCAAGTATATTCCACTGATGTGAATTAATTTTGTTATAGCTATGGTATACGGCTCTGATGTATTTTCTTATTCGATTTTCGTTCGGTGTTCTTCACTATTTGATTATGTATTGCGTGTGTATCTATTAGAGACGCCACACTACTCCCTCCTCAGTAACTTCGTTACGATCGGCTTCGGTGCGGACGTTGGAGCGACAAGAGAACGTCGGAGCAGGCGAGTGTGTCGGTGCTCTATGTGGAAGTCATGATCGTGTGTGAAGTTCTGTTTACTACGGGAAAGTGTGTGCTGTGTGTACAGATCACGTCGTAGTCACCAATTATAGCGTTTGGAATGATAGTGAAGAACGTGTGATTCGAACTGACGCTAGGACAGTTAGAATCACCAAAAATTGAACCTAAGCGTAACACATCAGGCTACTGGCCGTGTTTAGAATTCAATTTTTAAACTCAAGTATATTCCACGGATGTGAATTAATTTTGTTATCGCCATGGTATACGGCTCTGATGTATTTTCTTATTCGATTTTCGTTCGGTGCTCTTCACTATTTGATTGTGTATTGTGTGTGTATCTGTTAGAGACGCCACAGGCTCATCACACCTAGGCCTACCGGCTTTTTCGTGAGATTGTTTTTTGTATATTGATTATTCATTTTTGTTCCCACGAGTCTTGGGGTTTCAAATAGTCCGCCACGTCAGAGCCCCTCTTTGATATGGTAAGGTCTGCTTACTGCTCTGATTCGACCCGGTGTCAGAAAAGCGCCGTTATAAAACAGCCGGTATACCCCTGACTGTAAACCATCTTTGGCGATTATTGTCGATTCGGTCGTAAGTGTTCCACCGAACACTGTCCGCACACGAGGAAGAACACACTGAGCGGAAACGGCACAAATAAAAAAAAAAGTCAGACGGTTTTGGTGTATTAATCTACGTTTATTGTACTTGCTCTTGTTTATGTGTATGTTATTTGCTTACAAGCAGATATTACAAGTTCACTATTTACATTTGAATAAAGTTAGTGTCGTAGATATTGCAAGTTTACTGTTTCAGTTTGACAAAGTTAGTGCACGTACGACCGTCTTGATCACCACGGAATCACTTTACGAAAGGTTACGGTTTGAGCACACGACGATTTTCTTAATCGACACTACTAGTTTGTTTCTAAGACGCGAACTCACACGACTCACAACTCGCGCTACTCGGATTTATTCTGTTTCTCGACTATAGTAACACCTCCACGATAGCGTTCCTCCTCGTTCTATGCTTGTCGTCCCGTTGACGATTGAAATCTGACTATTGGCCGTGTGTCTGTGGGCACGTGCGCTGCGTTATCAGGTAAGAACGTTCTTTGAAGGTAGGAACCTTACCTGCGCGGAATTGTGCGTTCGTAGAACGCTACACATCCAATGGGTACGGTGACGCGTAACACCCTGAATTAGGGGTGTTAAATCTTTGTGTGTTACTCCTCGATAGCCTGGCTGACATGCGTGTCCCTACTGGAAGCATATGCTTCCGTCAGCATAGCCTGAGTGATTCATTGTAGTTTAAGCCCCCGCACCACGTCAAGGTTTCTACCAAATGGGGGAGCATTAAGTCTAATATTGTAAAAACCCTGTCTGTACTTCTTTTTCTCTTGCAAATAAATGCATTACAAAAATACAGTAAAGGAGGGAGGAAATAACTTTAGGTTGGACTACTATGGATTAGGTTGGTTTCAGTTAGGGCGTATATTTTGAAAGGAAGGGAGTGAATCATCTGCAAGATTTGTCGACACTTGGAACGAAGACCTCTCACATTCTGGTAATAGAAGGCAACAGGGAGTTTATGAGGGGTTATGGTGGGAGAAAGATGCGGTGACAGTTCGAAGTCGAAAAAATTTATTACGATGAAGATTTAAGGTCATGGAGTGATCGCATTGACCAAAAGCCTGTAGGTCCTTACATACTTTACGTGGTGGTAAGTTGAGATTTACATGAAATTTGAGGAAAAGCGAAAGCTGGGGACATCAGCGGTAAGCCTTCTTGTTGAAGGGCGACCTTTCGTTACTGGCCCTCAGTATTGTTACCAGATATTTAAATTAGATTTAACAAAATGCTTCGTCGTTCGTCGACCATATATCATCGTCATCTTCAACGTCTTAGATGTTACTAATTTCTTCGTCTTCTGAATCATTATGTATAAGTGGGAATAAGAATTTTGCTTCCAATTATTGTTTCGTTGGTATCACTTTCATCACCACTATCAATTCCTGAATAAATGTCAGGACCATCTGAAAAATCGTCTAAATAAAACTCTCCAACACGATTTTTTTTTTCGTTCATTTTGAAGGGAAAGAGTTTACAAAGCTAATAGGCTATCGGTCGGTAAGCATCGGTGACCAAAAGCCGATTAATAGACTATCGGTCGGTAAAGTGTTAAGTGTGGAACAAACTCGTTAACCTTTCATAATGATTTGTCGCCTGTTGTATGCTGTTCTGTGTGCTGCTGCTGCGTGTAAATCATCTTCTTAGATATTTGCACGATGATGTTTGGTATTGTGTCTTTCTGGGGATTCTATTACTACTGCTTGGTCTAACATCTTCCTGGAAATTGAACGATGCGTCTCTAACAGATCTAGTGCGGCAATCTATATAATATCACATTCGCTCACTTGATGCGGAGCATAATTTACATACCATTACGAGGACTGAGAAGTCTGGGACCACCAGTGCAACAGTCTAACGTTGCAAGGTCGCTTTCTGTGGTGGCATTGGGCTTGCGTGTCTAGTTGTTGCAATGGTACGAGAGTTCCACTATAGATGAATGGAACACTCGTAGCTTAAGCTTCATCTACTTTGCCCACGTGTATGTTGCAATAATTTTTGCATAACTATAAAATAATGTTAGGTATATAAATTATTTGTAGACGTACTCACGTGCCGGGCTGGATTGATGGTATCAATGGAACATACAGAGTGCATCTGCTAAATTTGTTCCAATAGTGGAAGACGCAATATGGTCAGGGTCCTGGCTGTGGTTGGCCTGGTAATAAACTAGTCACTGTAGTAAGCAGTGTCATACGAATTAGTGGAACACCACGGATAGCTGTAGGAAGTAAACGGCCATCAGCCGATGCAGCAACTACTCGTCGCCATTCGTCCTCTACTGTTGGAAGAGATTTAGCCGTGTTGATTCGAACCTGATCCGCGGATGCAATACGTCTCCGTAAGGCAATTCGCGTTCGGAAAACTATACGAACAAGATAGTGATCCAAGTCGACGTTGGCACCTCGGTATGTTCGTACCGTCTTCAGGCTCGAGGAGTGACGGCGATCTATCAACACGTGATCAGTTTGGTTTGATTGGGTGGTACCTAGATGGCTTTGTGGATCTCTTTACGCGGAAACATGGTACTCGCAACGACCAAGTTTTTTTATGCTGCCAGTTCGATGACTTGTAGTCGATTGTCATTAATGTTCTCATGCAAACTATGGGAACCTGCGTAGTGCTCTAAAAAACCCGACCATGCCCTTTCCCTCACACATACATCCAAATCCATACACCCCATAATCGTTAGTTACACTTAAACTCAAATCCATCATCCAAATTCACAAATCCATTCTCCCAATAAAACAAAATTCCTGATAAACGAATCGAATGTTCCTTTATCAGCCATACATCCAATTTCCCAAAATCCCCAAACTAAAACAAACACATGGTAAGTCGAACCAGATGTTCAATCAACATAATCATGTCCCAGATTTCCAAGAATTCGCTTAACCGAATTCTTAACGCAACTTCCCAATAATCTACTCCAACCAGTGTTCTTATGCAAACTATGGGAACCTGCGTAATGCCTGAGAACCGGCTTCCGACCTATTTTCGCTTTCAAATCACCAAGAACGATTTTCACATCGTATCTTGGGCAGGCCTTGAGGACCCGTTCGACGTTCTCGTAGTATTCTTCTTTTTCGTCGTCAGGGGACTCCTCTGTAGGTCCGGGAACCTTTATTAGGCTTATGTTCCTAAACTTTCCTCGCACGCGAAGAGTGCGTAGCCTTTCGTTTATTGCATTAAAGCCGATAATGCTAGGCTACAGTTTTTGGCTGAATAGATCGCCTACCCCGAGCACATTGTGCTTTACATGACAGCTGTAATAGATGTCATACTCGTTTCTTTGAATAACACCACTCACCGTCCATCTTATTTCTTGTAATGCTGTTATGACAGCCTTATATTCGGTCAGGGCATCGATTAGGCACTGGGCAGCTCGAGCTCTGTATAATGAGCGGACGTTCTATGATAATATTCTAATACAGTTTAGCCATTTTCGTTTCCGTGGTCGTCGTAGTGCATCCGGTCCATATCCGAGGCTTGATAAATTTATAATAGTTTGTTTTTCCGGGCAAGGTTATTAGCCTTGCGCCAACCTTTCTCAGAATGTCGATGCATACATTAGTTAACCATCTGTCGGGTGCCAAAGTAGATATCCAGGGGTGTCACTTGGAGACTGCATGTCAACTTGGACTGAATAGGCAGAAGGATCGTCCTGGCCTTCGCCGGATTGAAAGCAATCAGTGACTTTGTCCTATATGTTGGCTCCCATCGCCCCAGAGTGCATACATCACTCAATCCTTAAAATAAAATCAACGTATTTGTGTCATCAGCATAATTGATTAGTAAATAATTCAATCATCATCATCATCATCGGCACTACAACCGGGATCCGGTCTTGGCCTTATTTATCAAGTCTCTCCACCTATATCCGGTCCTTATCCGAGACTTCTTAAATTGTCCATAATAATTTGTTTTTCCAGGCAATGTTATTAGCCTTGCTCCGAAGACCTTACGTCCTGATAGTATAGGGTAAGGGGTGTTATACTGTTGGTTTTGGGGGGGGGGGGGGGGGGGTAGAGGAGGTAGGGCTAGAATTAAACGCTCCGGTAGA
The DNA here is from genome assembly GCA_963931805.1 of Microdon myrmicae. NCBI lineage: Eukaryota > Metazoa > Arthropoda > Insecta > Diptera > Syrphidae > Microdon > Microdon myrmicae. The sequence goes on from OZ007497.1 coordinate 19,311,003, forward strand.
TAGTTGGGTAGAGCTGGGGGAGTAAAAGGACTTAGAAAATGACTGGTGTGATAGGTTAATAGAATGGTCTCTGGTGAAATTAGGATATTTGTTTGAAGATATTTTAGGGAGGGGTGGTATATAGCGTAAGACTAATGACCTTGCCCAAAAAAAAAAAAATCAAATCATTATGGAAAATTTAACAAGCCTCAGGACTTGCTAAATAAGGCCAAGACCGGTTCTCGGTGGTAGTGCCATTGATGATGATGATGATGGTATATAGTACATTCTCTATAGTACCACTTTACGAAGAATTTTACGAAGCGTATAAAATTTAACTGACACACGTATTGAAATCGACCGACATCAATTTGCGGCTTAATTCTACTAACGTGATATTGGAACGTTTCGACTACTTTCCCAAAAACATTTAGCGGTGAGACTAATTTTCATGTCAACAAACAAAACCCTTAGTTATGGTCACTGAATAGTCCCCGACGGTTTTCATAGGATAGCCATGCCACCGTCTCCATGGATCTGTTGAAAGAGATGTTCCTTGAGATACCCATACCACGAAGAGAAGGAATGGATTTCGACTCCACTAATAGTTTACTTGCGCCAACCTTTCTCAGGATAAAATAATTCACTAGTGCCTCAAAAACATTCAAACTCATTACCACTCGCGACTAGCACGGTATTCCATTTTTATCTTTGTTGGGATTACACCGTATCCTTGTACCAATCAAACTGAATTTCCGGGTCGTTTTTTATTAAAGAATTTTTTCGAGTATTGTGTAATTGATAAGCTTTTTATATTTGATCCGTAAAATCTGAATACATAAGTATTGCAAACATTTCGTAAACGAAAAACAGGCAAAATTGTATCATCGGATTCCAATACAATAAAATCAAACAACCACATAGTTTCCGATCTGAGTTCAGTCATTACAACCTTCATTGTATCGAAGGAAGTCAATAGGTCGAGATGTTGTAAGAAATGTCCACCACGGACAGCACCACTATTTGGCACGAGAGAGTATTGTAAAAGAAAAGAATTCCTATCAAAAACAGTTTCGAGCATAAGTGCAAACAAGGCAAACTAACATCAGTAGCCTGCAAACGGAGCAAAGGATACAAGATTCCCATACATTGGGCCAATACAAAGAAACAACGAAATCATCTAAAGGTCCACAAATAAAAATTGGGAACGTTTGATATTGTTGTAACCTCGATTTGCAGCAAAAGGCAAGTCGGTCATACAAGAAAAGCCAAACGAAGCGCAAAAAGGACGAAAAGGATCTCATAACATCACATTTACAAGGTACAAAACTTTCACAGCCAGAAGCAAGTGCAGTTGAAGAGAAAATGGGCCCCACAACGGGTTCATTCCTTTATTTGCTCAACAAAGTACAGCAGGATGCATGCTGCGGCAAAGGACTGACTTGTCCTTGTTGTGTTGATTTGCCAGCAGTTTTTTATAGTGCAGCTTTTAATATGTTTATGGAGATGACGATACGAAAATACTAAAGAATCGTATCTTGCCAGTGAACGAGCGTGGTTGTGTAGGAAGGATATGATGCAACAACAGGATGGAAGATTTGTATAAAATTTTATTTCATTACAGTCGAGTGAAGTAATAGAAAGACGGTGCCTCAAATTTTCGAAGGATTATATTTGTACCAATGCCGAGATACTCGTATATGCCAGAAAGGGTGAAACGAATGTAGCCAGTGTGCAATAGGCGGATAATTTGGATTCCCTGGATTTTTCGTTTCGCTGCACAGAGGTATACAATGTTACTGGGGAGTACTAGCCGAATTCGAAAGAAGTCAGCATTTTCTCATTTTCTATGATATGTAGTGGCCTGCCTCGATAGGTCATGTATTCAGCAGGGAACTTTTCAAAAGTAATCGGTATTAAATTATTTTTTTAAGTAACATACAATTTTTTATATAAGGTATATAAAGTGGTATACATTTTTTATAAACTATAACGTACGTGGATACACCCGTACAGAAAATCACATTGCTCATAAGCTGATATCGTCGTTTCCTTGAGTTTGCCACTTAGCCGACCGAGGTTACCAACAGGTGGCGCAACGGACTGCATCATTGTTTGAGATGACAAACATTTACAAAAATATTCTCTTAAAACGCTTCTGAAAGAAATTTTATTCTGTACGAATACATTTTCCTAAAGAATAACACAGGCCAAGGAATTGACCACCTGCCGGTGTAGATGTGTAGACAAACGATAGTTGATGAACCGTTCAACGCAACGGCCTAAAAAGTGAAGTGTTTGTAAAACTATTATTAAATTATTATTTTTAAATTAAACCGCGATGCACATCATAAATGAGTACGGGTTCGCTTGGGACTTCTCTGCACCCAAAATAATTAAAAAACAAATAGTGTCGAGACGCGACATACGAAGTGTTCCTGTTTGTGTATGTGTGCACAATCTAATAAACAAACCCCTGAACGTGATTATCTATCTGTCACGCGCGAATTAATAAGAGTCTTCTTATATAATTACAAAAAAACATTTACACTTTATTATTTGTTGAGTTTGTTGGAAGTGGGTGGCAAGTCAATAATTAAGAACAACGGTTAATACACGAGGATATATATTATATATGTATTTGTCTTATTACAAATGTAAACGTCTGTCTTGTATGGATAGTGCTATGCAACTGACGCATTTCTGTCTCCCGCCATTGGCTTGGTGGTAACAAAACGCGATAGCTCTACTTGTCGGTAAGGTCGCTATCTCTAAAATCTCCCCCTCGGAAAGATCTCCCCCGAGCTTGGATCCTTTCGCATGGATAGCCCTTGAAGCATCTTGGACCGGTGAATCTCATGTTAATTCCTTCCGAGTGATTTTGTCAAAATGTCTGCCGTATTTTGATCCGTAGTCATTTCAGTTTAATTCTTCCATTTGCAACATTTTCCCTCACGTAGTGGTGTTTGATTGCAATATGCTTCGTTCGGCTCTTGCTGATGTAACTCTCTGCGTGTGCTATCGCAGATTGACTATCGCTCAGAATGATCGTCTGATCCCTGGCGCGTTCGTTCAGTCCAACTGAGTTCAGCAAATTTCTCTTCCATATGACTTCCCTTGCACAATCCGCTAAAGCCGTATATTCTGCCTCCATTGTGCTCAAAGCAACTGAAGTTTGTTTCGTGCTTCTCCAAAGTATTGGTGCTCCTCCCAATACCACCACGTATCCACTGATACTCTTCCTGTCCAATGTTGATGTGGCCCAATCTGCGTCACTGTACGCCATCAACTCCTTTCCTGTGGTTTTGTAAATCAATTCCAACTTTTTGGTTTCTTTCAGGTATCTCAGTACTCGCATCGCAGCACTCCAATGTTGTTCGTTGTGTCGAGTACAAAACTGAGCCAATTTAGCTGCGTGAAATGCTACGTCCGGTCGTGTTCGTTGAGAAATGTACAGAAGTCCTCCGATGAGTTCTCGGTACGGCCGATCGCTTTCACTTTCCTCATCCTGTTCCTCCAGGAATGTTGGTCTCACTTCCATAGGTGTTTGGAATCCTTTGGCGTTCTGTAGTCCAAACCGCTCTACTAATTTATCAATGTAGTTTTCCTGCGAAAGTGATGTGCTTCCCTCTCGATTTTCGTGAAAATCTACTCCCAATAGGTTTGTCAATTTTCCCAAGTGTTTGACATCAAAGCATTTGTTTAACAAGTCTCCTACGTGTTTCCTGGTAGCCTCGTTTTCGACAATTGTCACCATATCGTCGACGTAAACTGTCAGCAATGCTCGTCCTTTGGTAGTCTTTAGTTCGTAAACGCACGGGTCTACCTTATTTCTGATGAATCCCTTTTCAGTCAGTGTTTCGTTCATGTGCTCGTTCCAGCACCTTCCACTTTGTTTCATTCCGTTGATTTCTTCAACCAACACACTTTGTTTTCACTCTTTTTGACGAAGCCCTCTGGTTGTAACATGTATACATCTCGTTCCAGCTTGCTGTGGAGATAAGCGCTCTTTACGTCGTATTGGTCAATAATCCAGCGCTTTTCAACTCCAGCCGCTATCAGCAAACGTATTGTCTCGAAGTTTGATACGTGTGCGTATACTTCGTCGTAATCGATGCCTTTTCTTTGCGAACATCCTTTAGCCACGAGTCTCGCTTTCCACTTCAGTGCGTCACCCATTGTTTTCTTTGCGCCAACCCATCTGCACTTTATCGGTGTCACTCCGCTTGGCGGATCCACGAGTTTCCAAGAATTGTATTTTATCAGTGAGTCATATTCACCGTTCATCGCTTCCTGCCAGTGTGCTGATTCTGGAGATTCAATTGCTTCTAGATAAGACGATGATATCTCCTATCCGTTGACGGTTGATAGGTTCGCTTTATAGTCTGGGGTTTCTCTGTTCAGCTTTGTCCTTATCTGTTTCCGAAGTTCTCCCGGATCAAGTTCTAATGCTGGGCGTACGGTTTCCGCTCTGTCCGCTTCCTCTGCATTACCAGCAATCTCGATTTCTGAATAGTTTTGGTCTCTCATTCGTGGCCTCAAATTCATTTTGTGCGATACTCGTTCTTTTTCGTGTTCGGGACCTTTCCTTGGTCTTCCTCGCCCTGTTCGTGTCGCTCGCCCCTCGCTATCGATTTCGATCACGTTCGGTGTTGACGGTACTGGTTCATTATCGTCTTCGTCCAGCTGTATTACCTCCGTTGTAGATGATTCCGCGACTGTGTCCTCCTCATCTCCGTCGAGTTCTCCTTCACTCTCATTTTCCCTTGGCTCCTCGGTTTGGACTGTTTCTGGGCAATTTTCTTTTGTTCCCTCGTCCGGGTTAGCTACTTTGGACTCGTCGTGGTAGTGTGCTTCCTTGAAGACGTAGTCTCTCGATTCCTCGATCCGTTGTTCGTCTTCTAGCCACACGCGGTATCCACTTCCTCTCTTAGCGTAACCAATGAGTCTTCCTCTCTTCGCTCTGGGGCTGAGTTTGGATTTTCTGTTTGATTTTGTTTTTGCTCACGTGCATCATTCTCCGGTGCCATTTGTCAAGTGCTAAGGTTTTCACGTTGACTTCCTTTGATATGGCATTCAACGATGCGCTTTTTCGTCCTGGTTCAGTGTCCACTGTGTACAGCCTTCCCTGTAGTCGTGCCCTGATCATTGACTTGCCTTCTTTGCTCAGAATGGAACATCCGTCTTCGTCGAAGATGACTTTCTTCTCATTTTCGATTAGACTTTTCACTGACAGGATACCATAGTCCAGTCCCGGAGCTAAAATTGTGTTTCTAGCTTCGAACTCAGTGATCTCAGTAGGAGCATTCTTTATCCTTATGCTCGCAGTTCCTCGACCCAAAGTTGGTGTTGTACTCCTGTCTGCCATTGTGATTTCATCATTGTCACTCTTGCTTACTTTTGAGAAATAATTGTCGTTCGGTGTCATGTGGTGCGTCGCGCCGGAGTTAATGATCCAGCTGTCTCGCCCTATCCCCATTGGGCCGCATGACGTTCTTAATACCACTATGTTCGAGTTTGCAGACTCGTTTTGCTTTTTCTTTCGTTCTGGACAGAATCTAGCAATATGTCCAGGTTTCTGGCACACATAACATACAGTTTTCGGGTTGGCTTTCTTCTTATCAAACGGTTCCTTATTCTTCTCATGCTTCTTTTTGCTAAAGGCCATTAATACCGTTTCTTTATTTGCACCGCTTTCTCGGCGTCTTGCTTCCTCAGCAAGTAGCCTCATTTTCACAGTTGCACTCTTGAACTCATCTGCGGGAGGATTACACAAATTCGACGCTACGTTGTCGTAATCGGTGGATAAGCCGCACAGTATTATCATCGCAATCTCGCTGTCGTCTATGACATCTCCAACACTAGACAAATCGCCTATAGTTTTGTTGATCTGTCCCAAGTAATTCTCCATGTTTCCACTGTCGCTCATCTTGTGATTGTAGAGTTCTCTTCTCAGTTTCACTGTGCGAAACTTGCTGTCCCTCGGTGCGTAGAGGTTCTGCAGTTCGTCCCAGACTTCCTTGGCCGATCCTCTGTTGCGAATGTGCATTTGCTGTTCGTCGCAAACCGCAAGCGCAATCTTGGCATGAGCCCTGCTCTGTCTGGATACGTATTGCTTCTTTTGAGTTTCGGTTGCATTGTCCGCTGGTGAGTCTTCTCCTGGTTCTATAACGGACCATAAATCAGCTTCCATCAGTGTCATCTGCATCTGATATGACCAGGTGGCGTAATTCGATCCATTTAATTTATCGATCGAAGACTTCTGATCCGTTCCCATCTTGTTCGTAATATTCTCCTCGATACCTTTTCGATTGTATTACAGAGCGCTGGAACCTTTCACTCATTATCACCAAAAAAACGATTCGTCTGTTGAATGCCACGCGTGTAACTGCTTTACTTGCGTATCTCTGGGCCCATAACCAGTGTTGGAAGTGGGTGGCAAGTCAATAATTAAGAACAACGGTTAATACACGAGGATATATATGTATTTGTCTTATTACAAATGTAAACGTCTGTCTTGTATGGATAGTGCTATGCAACTGACGCAACTCTGTCTCCCGCTATTGGCTTGGTGGTAACGAAGCGCGATAGTTTTACTTGTCGGTAAGGTCGACGTCTCTATTTGTCGGTAAGGTCTCTATCTCTACAGAGTTTTTCTTAAAACTGTATTTTCAATCTAGTCTAGATACTAGGTGTATCTCAACACATCAGTCGATGAAACCTGACTGACTGATTCCACCGTTCGCCTGTATCCCTTTTCCAGTCATCTTTTGGTGTTTCTCCAATTGCTTATCTCACACTTCCTTTAGGTCGTGGGATCGTTTTGATAATCCTGGTCGATGATTGTTTGGACAGCTGTGTCATGTCGGGTACAGCATTGAATCCTATTTTCAATGCTGAAGGTTTATCTGTTGCATTGTTTGGACAGATGCAGCAGTAAATCCTATCTTCAATGTTGATCACGTTGGAGGTCATCATTTTTATTACATTGTGATGTAGGTTTGTGATGAATCTTATCTTCTAGTTGGGAGTTGGGTGTGTTAACTCGCGCAATAAAAGAAAAACACGTACACCCCTATATCGGAGAAAACAGTCTCCATGCTCCTCAAAGGACGCTCCCGAAGAGGTGCTGTCAGAACTAAAAAGCTTCGAAAACGCTACCTTGGAATTTACAGGTGTGAAACCATTTTCTACAGCAAATTAAAGAAATCGCAACCGTAAGTTGCCTTTCGATTTCAACATCTCCACTCCCGCTCTTAAACGACGTCTCAGAATAAACCCGTCCTAAATCCCCCTCCCTTCAATAACCCCTCTACCCTGCAATCCTCTCCTCACCCTCCCTCAAACTAGTTCTCCCCCACACCATCCTCATTGTGTCGCTAAGCCCCAATAGTAAAATTGATGGACTTAGATATATTAAATACATTAATCACCAAACAATAAGTTGGGAGGGTAATAAAGAAGTCCGACCGCGTATTGCTGTCAAGGCTTCGACCATGTGGCAGCGAATTGCAATATGCATTTCAGATGCGTCAAGTGCCTAAATAAGCATATCATTGGAGAATGCCAATTGGGCAAAGAACAGCTCCCGGATAGAAATAAACTATCCTGTGCCCTCTGTAACAACTCGGGTCATTCTGCTAACTTTAGAGGTTGTGCTAAGTACCAACAACTAAAATCGAAGTTGGAAGCCAGAAAGAAGCAACTTGAACAAGAGAAACGAATGAAAACTCGCTCTTACAACAACTTCGTGGCACCAAGTGTGTCATATGCCCAAATGGCAGGTGGAGTAAAAAATGCACCGATCTTAGAACAGTCACGCAATATCATTAAAACCCCTGCTGCAGAAGCGCAGACTGATATAACAGCTATATTACTGTCCATACAAGGACAGTTTGCCGCGTTTGATAAAAAATTCGAAATGATCAAAAAAAACTGACGGAACAGGTGGCTCGAACTGACATTGTCTATTCGACCCTGTTTCCAGATGAACCCCCGCTTTAATCATAACGTTCACTGGGGCTGAATTAACCCTAGAAATTATTGCTGTGAATATTAATTCACTAATCCGCATGGAAAGAAGGGATAATCTCAGCAATCTAGCTAGCGAAACTAAGCTAAATTAGGGGCACATATTGGGCGACCCAAATTATAAAGTAATTAGACGAGATCGGCCAATTTACACTCAGGGGGGCGGGTCGCTGCCTTAGTTAAAAATGGTCTACAACACAAAGTCGTCTACAGTAGAGATGTATACAAATTCCAGGTACTAGAAGCCTGCGTTATAGATATTCCTTTGAAAAGTCAAAGGCATCTATATGTGATCTCTGCGTATGCTCCCGAAGCTCCACGGTGTGTACAGTTTATCAATGAACTTGATACCCTTTTTCGAAGTCTCAAGTTAGACTCGGAAAATAATTCTTTCTTTATGACGGGACATCTCAATTCCAAGAACAGTGCTTGGCGTAACCTTAACACAAACACAAGAGACAATGTGTTGTTCGACTGGTAGCTAACAAACGCTATCGAACATAAACTAGAATTGTACGCTACAAGTACTCCGTCATTCCCAAGAGGAAATTCCTTCTTGGATTTACTGTTGCTGGACGAGCCAATACAATTATTAGATACGGATCTAAATATTCGAAATTGTCTTCGTACAATCGAGTACGATAGCAATCATTACGGACTTGGTGCTGTAATACATGTCCCAATCGAACGCTCACTGCTTGAGCAGTACAAACAGATACATTCTTTTAATTTCGGAAAGCACACTGGTCGTGCTTTCATCGGATAATAAAAGAGAGAATAACACTCCAATGGCATAGATCCACCAACTCACAGAAATCTTCATAATGACGAAATTGATCATTATCTTCCGACGATGAACAACAACATTGTTACTAATACAATGAATCGTTCTATCCCAAAAGTGTCTCACATGGAGAGCCATACAAACCGATAGAGAAACGCAACGATCGACGAGCTGTATAGGCAAAATAGTATTCTGCTCTCTAAGTTAAAATTGCTCTACAGACAGTTCAGCGATACAAATAGCCAGGAAATTAAAACAATTAAGTCACTAATTAAAAATCTCCAAAAACTGATCCCTGACAACTACAGATCAGTAATTAATGAAGACTGGAACAAGAGAATTCAAGCCATTAAAGCTAGTGGACCGAATATGTTCCCTCAAATAAATAAAGTCTTTCGAAGGAAAGATTATAATGACATCCCATGTCTGCGAGTTCCGCGGACTCCCGAGAATTGTCAAACTCTGCTGAACGCATGACTTACCCTGGAACACATCAACTCTAACGAAGAGTTCATAATAGTCCAGGATCCGCAAAAAAAAGCGAACTTAATTGGCGCTTGTTTCGAAGCAGTGTATAGATTGAACGAATCGGCTCATTCTAAGCTTGACCTGGAAAATAGGGCTCTCAAAAAACATATTTCCCTACGCAATAAAGTTAACAATTTGCGTCTCTTAAGTCGAAGTTTCACTATCTTTAGTGAAAATAATAGAGCGGATTCCCCATTTAGAAATCTAAACACTAATATATTAGTACACAAGAATGAACTGACGGACATTCTTAGTTCGATTAAGAACAAAAAATCTTCTGGAATAGATAGTACTCCCAACCGTGGTCCTAAAGCATTTACCTTTTGAAGTAGTGAAGGTTTACACTATTTTGTTCAATAACGCTCTAAATAATGAATATTATCCAACCCAATGGAAATCTGCAGTAGCCCATATGATCCCCAAAAAGGGCAAGGACAGGAGCAAACCAGCCATTCTTCGCTCGATTAGTTTGCTTCGGAACATCAGCAAGGTATTCGAGAAAATTATAAATAAAGCATTGACTAACGGGCGTGAGGAAAGTGGTATAATTCCGAACAATCAGTTTGGTTTCCGATCGCAACATGACACAGTTCATGCTGCGACAAAACTTGTTTCCGACCTACAGTGGAACAAGGCGAAGCGACAATGCACAGGGGCCTGTTTGGTTGACTTTGAAAAGGCTTTCGACAGCGTATGGTTCGAAGGGCTTGTATATAAGTTATCAAATCTACGTATGCCCGAATATTTATTATACATTATCTACGATATGATAATGGGTAAACAATTTGTAGTGAAATGTGGAGATATAATCTCTAACAAGACCTTCCATATCAAAAACGGCTTACAACAGGGAGCAGTGAATTCCCCATTTTATTTAACATTTACGCTAGTGATCTAGTGGGTTCTCTCCACCATGCAATTGCGTATACCGGCGACATTGTGGTGTATAGATCTGGAGAAAAGATTGACGTCATCAACAGACTTCTGCAAAATGATTTCAACAAAATCAAACGTTTCTGTGACGACTGGAAATTAAAAATAAATTTTCAAAAAAACAGAGACTATCCTTTTCAGAACGCCCCTGTCCAGTGCATCAAGGGATACAAAACGGAATTGAAAACAAGTAATAATCGGAAGTAATAATCTTTCACTACAAGTAAAAACTGTAGTCAGATACTTTGGAATCTGGCTTGATCAGTATCTTTACTTTGATAACCATACAGCAGCTGCTCTTAAAGCTGCTAAAAACGCATATGCAATGACACGGAGTCTCTTCCATAGTAGTCTTCTGGACCGCAAGGTGAAAATAATTTCATACTCAGCATTCATGCGACGAATATTAGTGTATGGCTGCCCGGTATGGTACAACATATCCCCATTTTACATGGAGAAGTTTCGGGTGTTCGAGAGACAGTGTTTGCGTTCCTGCCTCGGGATGTATAGAACCCCAGAATCGCAGTATAAGAAACACTATCCCAATAAAGTTCTGTATGACAAATCAGGACTAAACAGAATAGATAACTTCATTATCAAGATTATTCGTGGTCACACAACAAGGGCAATGTGTAATGAAAATGATCTCATTTCGGGAGCATTCTATCCCAATGATGGGTATATGGAGAGTACTCTCTAGAATGGGTTCATTCCCCCAGAAGCGTTCCCATTTTTGGATGAAAAAGGACTTATCCAAGACAAACGTGGAGTCCCTATTATTTGCCACTCTTTCCGTGGTGCCAGGGATAAACGAATTCTCCACGATAACGATATCTCTAATTTTCCAGATCGCCTGCGTTTTAGTATGGTGAAAGAGATAAATCAATAAAAGATCGATCCCATCCCAACTGGTGATGAAGTCAGTGATGAAGAAAGGACTATATGTCCCCAAACATAGTATGCCTCTCAGGCCTCTCAGGCGCACCGCTTTCCTCCCCCCTATCCCCAATTCCCGATTATTTTTATTTTTTTAATATTTGTTTTTAATTTAATTTTTATTTTTTTTTATTTATTTGTATTCCTTGTTTATGTTTTTACATTTTGTTTCGTTTTTTATTTTGCTTGTCAACCCCCTATAAATGTAATTAAAAAAAAAAATTATAAATAAAACATGATATAGAAGGAATAGAATAAACTTTAAAAATAAAACGTATCAATTATTGTAACATGTAATAAAAACAGTTATTGCACGCCGAAAGGCATAAGAAAAATGATAATGTATAATTTAGAGTGCTTGCGAAGAGCCAGTAAATTAATGTAAGAATGATATTTGTAAAATAGAAGTTAACATTTAGTCTTAAGTTTGAATCGTTAAATAAATGTGGATATAGAACAAAAACAAATAAACAACTTCAATAATACATAGAACGAAAAACACCATAGCCTCTCTCTTCCTACCTACAGAAACCTAGTTGAGATAAACAATGTTGTAAGCCGATTTCGCGTGATTTTAGTTGAAACCTCTGAAATTCACGACACAATGTATAAACTTGAAGAGACTCACTTTTTTTCTCATTTGGGATCATAAGAGGCTCTGAAGAATGAGATACCGTTACGGAAAGGGAGATAACACTTGGGATTTATCGTTCACAACGCTGATAAAACACAGAATCCAAAACTGTCGCATACTTCAATTGGAAAATAAACTGAAGAGTATTTCGTTGTATCTAAAAGTATAATCAAACTTTCAAAAGATATGTGACACTGCTCGTGTCACTGGTCCAATTATACACAACGGTCTTGTTCTCAATAACGACACCTGCAAAGCAAACATTATCAGAAAAGCTTTTCAAAATAATCCCAGACTCACTCTTAAGGATAGATAGAAAAAACTAATACGATTCTTAGTTCAGAGGTTCACAACAAATTTGACAGCTCCAAAGAGCGAATTGTTGTCTTCAATGCTACTCGGATGGGAAAGTAAAGCAAATGTGGTATCCGGACGGCATTCTCATATACATGTCGTCCATAAGTCCCAAACTTGCAACAAGATATTCAACGTCACCTCGATGAACTGTATCAACATTACAATCGGTGGAAAATCCGAGTTAACTCAACTAAAGCAGTCGCCATAATCCTAAGTAGTAAACACTCCCAACCTACTTCACGATATTTACAGAATATTCGAATACAAACAAGTGCTACCACGACTTATTCTCAGGATAGAATAAAATATCTTAGTATCATGTAACATATACCACAAAAATAGGGTTTTCATTCATGTGAGCCACATGTGGCCACCAGTCGGTCTAAACCATTGCACAACATCTTGAACTGAAGTAACAAGGTTGACATCAAAGTTCAACTTCACTGCTACAAGCAACTTGTCCTGTCTGGAATATCGTACGTTTTTCCAATGTATTCTTGCATATTTTCGGCCCAAACGGAAATACTTCCAATATTCGAAAGAAACTCAGGAGGTGGTTCAACACTCCGAGAACGCCTGTTCATCGCCATTAGCGTAAATCTTACTTATGTAAAGGTCATTCCATTAGCCCTATCAGTGAGAACTCGTTACAGTTAGCATATCTGTACCTCGAAAGTATTTAGAACAGTGACAACGTGCTTATATAGGGGAAGCATTCCTGACCCTTTTCTCCGTCGATTTCTGCGAATCCGTCCACCATAATATCTGCTTTAATATAATACTGAAGAAAGCCAACAACATTTCCCTCTGTAAAAAAAGATTCCTGGACCTATGGCCACCATTGACTTACCAAACGCACACACGCACATAAACTGTACAAGTGGACACAAATGCACAAACACACCAACCAAAGCGCAGATCGTCACCGGACTCCTTCATTTCCCCCCCCCCCCCCCCCCCCCCCCCCATGCACCCATGCAACCCATTCCCGTTTTTCACATATCCTGAGTCCAAACCTAACATTCTCACCAATGTACCAGGTGTGCCGAAGTGAAGTGAGCGTTTGTTGTGAACGAGCCCTTGTATTTTTTTTATTTGGTTGCTATGACATCTGTCAAACATATTTAGTATGCATCAAGTCATTGTACAAAGAACATCTTTTTTTTTTAATCCTGTTAAAAATGTCGAATTTTGTACCAGAAAATGATGATTTGCGGAAAACATTGATTTTTTGTTTTCATTTGAAGAAAAGTGCTGCAGAGTCGCATGCTTGTCGAGGCTGATGGTGATCATGCTCATCGGAAGCAATATGCGAACGATGGTTTAAGGGGTTCAGAGATAATAATTTTCATGTGCGAAATGAAGAACGTGGAAGACCACCAAAAAAGTTTGAAGACGCCGAATTGCAAGCAATATTGGACCAAGGTGACACTTTAAGTCAAAAACAAATGGCACAAATGTTAAATGCTGCACAACAAACAATTTCTGACAGTTTAAAAGCTATGGAAATGATCTAAAAGTGTAGAAACTGGTTGCCACGTGAATTGAATGACAGGCAGATGGAAAAGCGAAACACCACATGTGAAACGTTGCTTCTACGACATGAAAGGAAGTCTGTATTGCATCGAATTGTGACTGATGGTGAAAAATGGATTTATTTAAAAAATCCTAAACACAAAAAATCATTGGTACATCCAGGAGAGGCGTCAACGTCGACTGTAAAGCCTGATCGGTTCGGAAAAAGGACAATGCTCTGTATTAGGTGGGACCAGAAGGGGGTGGTGTATCATGAACTTCTAAAACCTGGCGAAACTGTTGATGCGAAACGCTACCGACAACAAATGATCAATTTGAACCATGTCTTGATCGAAGAACGACCAGAATGGGCCACAAGACACGGAAAGGTAATTTTATTGCATGATAATGCTCCGAGTCATACATCGATGGGACACGCGTTGGCTGAGCAGAATTTCAATTCCTACGAGGAAGTCGAAAATTGGGTCTCCGAATGGTTTGCCTCAAAATACAACCGGTTTTATTGGCGTGGGGTCCACAAATTACCAGAAAGGTGGTCGAAATGTGTAGAAAGCAATGGCCAATACTTCGAATAAAATGTTTTTTACTTTCCCATTTAAAATTAGTGTTTTATTTTAAAAGGCACCCAAAAAGACAAAGACACGATGAAGCATATGTTTATCTTTGTCTCACGTAGGTTGTCCTTCTTTCCAACATGTTTCTTTCTTTTATTTGCTGGTCAATCTCTGGATTGGGGACCGATGGTGTGGGCGCCAGCAATTCTATTCATAATAATATATAATAAAGTAATATATTAATATCAAAATCGATCTCAGGTTTGGCTCCCATCGAAGTTGTAGACGCAAACAAGATCATAAATAAAAATTAATACAATTAAAACCAGACTCCGGGTTGGATGATGAGACTATACAACCCAAATGATGGTGATGGTGGCTGAGATTGAAAATGATTTTAACAGAAACTTGTAAAAGGGCGACAATAATTGGAAAACCTGCCTTCGAATGTGCAAAATAGAGGGTAGATATGATAACCTCAGGAACAAAAACCACACCCACAATGTATGGTTGTCTATAGATACAAATACATAAATACGTAGATTATAATAAGTACGATAAAAAAAAAGTATTTATTTATATATACACAGCCTATAGTGTTTTAACAGTTGAGGATAGCTAAAAATCTCTTGTTAATAACGATTTGTGTTAAAATAATAAATAAGAAAAACATACTTAGATTTAATTTTGTGAAAGAACCGATTCGTGGTTACATAACAAGCAAAAGCTGCAGGCAAGTTATTTCTCAAACCACAGATATTGCATACGAAATGCTAAACCTATAGCCATGACTTGTCAGAAATTGCAATAGATTTTTAGATAAGTGAAAGCAACTAAATTTATGCAGTAATTGCTTCACCCTCAACATACAATCCATCCATGAGAGATATTGGTAAGTAGGCTGAATAGTCCCCGGATTTTTCATGAAAACAAGTGTATTTTTGGCGCAGTTATATTTATTCTTCAACATAGTTGCCTTCGAGGGCGAACCATTTGTTATAGCGATTTTCCAAAATGTCGATGCCCTTTCTGTTGTACGAAACGTCCAAGCCTTCGAAATACGATTAGAATCTCTTTCCCCGGAGCCGCCGCTTGTGGTTTGGAAACAGACAATAGTCGCTGAGAGCCAAGCCTGGAAAATACGGTGGGTGTGCAACCAATTCAAATGGTAATTGATGCAATTTGGCCATCGCTATTATCGTGATGGTACACAACTTTTTTCTTCGCCATATGGGGAGATTATTCTTTATTTCGTCGTTCATTTTGTCCTATAACGCTGCATAATACTCTTCTGTGTATGTCTTCCCTTCTGCAGGTAATCGATAAAGATTATGCCATCCCAAAAACTGAGGCCATACTCTTCCCGACCGAGCGTTGGCCTTTGAGGCACTTTGTCGGCTTTCGTGGCATTCCAGTCGCTCTGCAGACTGTCCATTGGACTCATCCATAGTTTCATCCTTAGTCACAGAACGTCGAAAAAAGTTCACTTGATTACCCTGTAACAACGCCAAACCGGCCGTTGACCACTAAATTAAATAAAACCAACTATCTGCTTTTACTATCACCGGCATTCCCACAAACGTTGATGCTTTCTGGGTATCCAACTTCTTGCCAAAGAATTACGCAATCAGCAGCATCAATGTCAACAAGATCCCTAACCAGGCCCCCAACTCATTTAGTTTTTAAATCCCCTCTCCCTATGAATTGCTATTTCTTCACCCGGCAGGTGATGGTCTTAAACTGGGTAATTTTTCTGTTTTCAAAAACGATACCAACACTTCCCTTATTCATAAAGAGAATCGCACCCACAAACGCCCCCCCCCCCGTGCTTATTCAAAAAAACCACCACCCAAAACTTCTCATCAATACAGATTTTTACCACCCCGCAGCCGATCCTCCAAACCCACTTTCACGTCCGACCCCACTTTCCCTTCGAAATCTACCGACCGGCCAATGCTTACCCCCAATCCCAACTCCACTCTTCGTACTGGCCCCCCCAAAACCTAATCAACACAACTCTGTTACGCCTAATAAACGGAACACCAATTGCGACAATCCCCCTGCTCATCCTATCACAGCCCCGTCACAATAACATCAAACAAATATCCTAATTTCATCAAAGCCTATTCTAGTAACCCATCACACCAGTCATTTTCTAACTCCTTTTATTCTCCCAGCTCTACCCATCTATCTACCGTCCCATATAATTTTAGAGGCCCATCGCGTTCTCCCTCCGTGCCAGCTCTTAACACTATCGACCACATAATCGAGCTGAGTGATTGCGAATACGATATCGTCCTCTTCGGAGATTTTATTCTTCCACAACTCAATTGGACTTTATCTGACGATCAATCACACTTCCCTGCCCAACCCACCTCTGCCAACGAATGTCTCTTCATTGATCGACTAGATGATTCTTGCCTCTGTCAACTCAGCAAAGTTTGAAACCTTTTGGGTAGGCCTTTGCAACCAATCCTATCAATACATCAGTCTCACCTAGTCCTAGATATGGTATCGACCAACCTCACTAAAGTATTCGACAAAATCGCCCACAATCGAATCCCCTTCAAATTATCCGCCCTCGACTACAAACATGGATTGCTGAAACAGGCTTCTTCCTATCAATAGAATCGACTTTTTCGGCTCAGGTCCATGATATCCAACCCCTTCCTTGCCGCC
Organism: Microdon myrmicae; assembly: GCA_963931805.1. Taxonomy (NCBI): domain Eukaryota; kingdom Metazoa; phylum Arthropoda; class Insecta; order Diptera; family Syrphidae; genus Microdon; species Microdon myrmicae. The sequence continues at coordinate 19,327,954 of OZ007497.1, forward strand.
TCAGGGGAGCCTCAAGGAAGCAACCTGGGCCCTTTCCTATTTATATTTGCCATTAATGACATTGAAGAGGTTAAAATAAATTCATGCTAGTCCCTATACGTTGATGACCATTTCCTTTGGTTCCCGGTGGCATTATAAACGTTATCGTAGCTCTTAAACGTTAGAATGTCGGGAGGCTTGGATATCTTATCCCTCAAAGAGGAAGATGTTACTAAAATGCTCGCTGCCTGTGCCCACTTGGGCAGTAAAAATGTCAAATGGAGCAGTACGTTTTTAAACGACGCCCCGACGGAATTAATATCATTAATTTAGGCAAAACGTGGGAGAAGCTGATGTTGGCAGCCCGCGCCATCGCTGCCATTGAATACCGCCAGGACGTTTTCATGATTTCATCTCGTCCCCTGGACCAACGTGCTGTACTGAAATTCGCAAAGTACACAGACACAACTCCGAACTTGCTGGACGGTGCATTCACCAATCAGATTCAGGCTGCTTTCCGCGAACCTCGTTTGTTGGTAGTAACTGATCCTTCCACCGATCACCAACCTATAATTGAAGCTTCGTATGAGAACATTCTAGTAATCGCCTTCACCAACACGGACAGTCCATTGCGTTATGTTGACATTGCAATCCGAAGTCCCCACATTCAATTGGTTTTTTGTGGTGGTTCTTGGCGCGTGAGGTCCTCCGATTGCGTGGAACAATTTCACGCCAAATAGATTGGAGTGTAGTGGTGGATTTGTTCTTCTACAGAGATCCTGAGGAAACTGAGAAGGAAGAAGCTGCAGTTAAGTAACTTCCCCCACCAGTTAAGGTTGACGAAGTCCCAGAGCACACAGTAGATGAACCCAATAACTGGGCCGAAGAAGTGGCTGCTGCCGAGAACGCCACCATTATTGAAGATGGTTGGGTCGATGATAACGTGAAGACCTCATGGAGAGGTGATGGTACCTTCTAAGGGTATTGAAGAGTCCAATGGGATGAGCACATGTTGTATGTGTTAAAATATATAAAAATATATGTAATGATACCGAGATATACAAGATCTTCGAGTCACCCCTTGATTCTCCACGACTGCAATCAGACTTTAACAACTTCTCGACTTGGTGTGACAAAAAATGCTTTGTACTTAACATCACCAAATGCCAATCTATAACCTTTTCCCGTAAACGTATTCACTCATCCTCGTGACCCTATATCCTTCATAACCAACCTCTGACCATTGTCCAATGAATTCCAGAACTTGAGATTCTTTGCAACAAGGAGCATAACTTCATCTCTCACATTGACGACACGATCCGGAAAGCCAACTCTGCTCTAAGGAATTCTCCGCCCCCTACGTAACTCGATCCCTATACCTTACATTCGTCCATTCACTGATGGAATATGCTAGCCAGGTATGGTCCCCTTATCATAAAACGTAGAATCGAAAGTATTCAGCGTCGCTTCCTTCGGTCCGCTCTCCGAGGGCTAGTGTGGGAAAACCCTTTCATTCTGCCCCGTACATTAACCACCTCAAATTAATCAACTTCAGAACCCTTGAGGGGCGTAGGGTCCTGGCTGACATAGTATTCATTCATCGGGTCCTCTCCGGCTCGGTCGACTCCATTAACTTAATTCCTCAACACAAACCCTCGAAATACGCATAATCCCCGCCTTCTCTATATTCCCCCTCACCGTTTCTCTTATGGTCTCAACGAAGCCCATTTGTGGATGCTGAGAAATGTCAACTCCAATTCCACCTTATGCGACTTCGACCTCTCTACCCATACTCTCAAGCACCGCCTCCTAAACCGTTCTCACCACCATCTTAAGCGGGCCTTTCTACACTTTCATCTCTAATCTGCCCCCACCTACCGACCCTACTCTTGCCTTCAGAATATGACTTGTTCACCTTAGATTAAGATTAGTTAAGTTAGTTTTACGTTCTTCAGTTTGTAAAGTAATATATACTTTAGCTTATAAGTACTTATATTGCTTAAATTAAGCCAATAAATGGGGTGGTACCCCCACAAAACTTAAAATTGAATCATCAACGCGGTGCTGTTTTTGGTCGACGGTCAGTGTATATGAAGAGATGATACACGACCGACGAGTCACAAATGGTCCGGCCCAAAGGACCAAAAAATGTAGCGTGGAGATGCCAAACGAAAACTAATAACTGTCCAGTTGGTGTGCGACCCGACTCTGGTCCAAATTTTAAACTGAGCCACTAAAAGATACGCCAATTAAATCCAATGATGGTTCAGTAAGTCTTTGTTCAACGAGTGTCTATACGCTACCTAGCTACCTCTGAAGATGCTGTTGCTGCTGTTGTAGTTGAGGCCGTTGTGCTGATGTACTCCCCGACGTCTGGGTGCCTCATCCAGGTGCACGGGTATGGTCCACTTTGGCTGCCAGAAAGTCGAGCATCGTTTTTCTAGGTAAACTAATATCTCCGGATCCTCTTCCTCTGTTGTCGGTCGTTGTAACTGCAGTGCCTTCTAGGACAACAGAGCCGCAAGGTGTAGAGCATAATTGAGCTGTATTAGACGTGTTACGGCAGGAAACAAATTATCGAAACATTGGATGGACTGTAGTGAAGGGTATTGTTTTCCACCGGTTCCATGTGATTAATTTCCACTTTTCCCTTGCATTCGTACATCACGAGATTTAGCTGTGTCCCAGAATGTGGTCTTCACAGTCACGAATCAACTAATCACTCCCGACTCCGGATAATATACATTAACTCATTAGTTCCAAAATGTTTAAGAAATTGCAAGTCAAAACTAGAACAGTGAGAGATCCTTTGAATCTCTAAGGAAAAAACTCAAACACACCAGTTATTGTATAATAAATTTATTAATTTAATGAATAAAACACGCGGCTTTTACACCTGGACATTTCTTTTACGACTCCGAGATAAGTGCCTTTGTCTCTTATCTTCCATAAGATTAGCAGTGGGCTGAATTTTGCTTCCATTCTGGCTGACACCGACCACCCGTTACCAACTGGCAGCTGGGAACGAAATAGAATTGCCCCAGGAAATTCTCAATAACCAATTTGCGAAACCGCAACAATCAAATAGTTTTTTCATCTCTAAAAGATCGTGCAAAATGTATCCCGCCCGTTCTTTTCAGATGCCCACGACCTCAGCTAATACGCGCAACTTCACTTTACGATCAGTCAACACGATCCGATGCACTTGCTCTACGGTATCCGCATTCGTAGACTCTTTTGGGCTTCCAGAGCGACGTGCATCTTCCGTGCTTGTACGGTCCAATTTAAATTCGCTAAACCATCAATAAACTGTTGTTATCGAAGGAGCAGATGTGGGATAACATTTTTACAACCACTGCAATGATTCTTCAGAAGTTTTTAAGATCAAAAAACAATGTTCGATCAAAATGTGATATTTCTGTTTTTCAATTTTTTTTTTTTGTTTTTTACGAAGGCGAAAGTAGCGTCACTCAAATGACTGTAGCTTGTAAACGAATTGACGAAATGTCACGGAACTTCATACATAAACTCATGACAGGTGATCCTTTCAAAAAGTTCATTTTCTAGTAGCGCCACCTATTAAAAAATCCCGTGACTTTTCAGACCATGTTGTAGGGTTATAATTTTATATATTGTTTTTCTTACCTCGGTTGGCGGGGCTTCCGGGTCTTTTGGCCTTGTGTCCAAGATGAAAATTGATTTTATTTATTTTTGAAGATTTAATTAATTTATTTAGTTTTTATTTTCTTAACTTTTCTTTTGGCAATATGTGGCCGTTTTGGCCTCTGGATCCACACTGATCACGAATCCAAAATGTACTCCACTTTTATACTCTGTGACAACAGAGATTTGTTAACAATTTTATTTAAAAATTCCGAGAAGCACAAACAAGATTTTGTGTGCTTGAATTGGAATAGGATTCCGGGAAATTGATAGGAATTTATTTGAATCAATTCCCGGAAGGAGAAATCATGAAATGCATTTAGAGTTAGGCATTTCATAATTTCAATGGCTATAGGGAATTGAATCAATGCACGACAAATGGACTTTCGTTTAAATTTATCGTGCATATGATTCAATTAGATTGGGTTGTAGTGTACTTGGAAATTGAATCAGTGCGCGACAAATTAACTTGTGGTTTAAATCTATCGTGCATATGATTCAATTGGATTGGAATTATGAGTAATGGTAAGGTATTCGGAAATTGAATCAATGTGAGACAAATTAACTTTTGGTTTAAATTGTCGCTCATATGATTCAATATGGAAATTAGGATTAGGATTATAGGTAATATTGGGGATTTGGTTGGGAGTAGTGATTTAGGATCACTACATCCCTGTTGTATTCCAGAATACTACCCTTATTAAATTTAACACTGAATCTCCTAACACATCCTTAAAAACTTCACTTAACATATATTACATTCTCACTTAATACATACCATTCATAAACATTCACAATATTACCAGTTACAGCACGCTTAATAACCTGCACCTTTTTATTTATTCAAAACATAGTAACTTGGATTTTCGTCCAAATTTGATTCAATGTGAAAAGTCACGGAGAGAAAATAGAAATAGAAAAAATCAGTTCGGACAGTTCAGTTCAGAAAAAAAAGAAGTTCAAAAAAGAATATACAGTTCAGAGAAAAAGATACAGAGAGAAGAAGAATAGATGAATAGAAAAGAATCAGTTCACTTCAAGTTTAGTTGTGAAAGTCGAAATGTAGAAGAAAATAATTAAATAAAATTTATAAAGAAAAATTGTTCTTAGTGTTTCGAAATCTCAATAAATATAAGGTCCCCGCTCTTCCCTCAACCGAGGAAGCACGGCGGCGGACATTCAACACTGATGGCAGCGGTGGGATGCCCAGATAACGGGATCCCGATGATGATCTCGATAATAATGATGACGTAGAAACAAGATAAGAAAAAAAAAAATAAAACAGAAAACAAAATTTAAAACAACAAAAAAAAATTTTTATAAGAAGAAAAGAGAACACAAGAGAAATAACCAAATAAGAAGAAGAAAAAAAAAGTAAACATAAAACAACGAAAAACAAAGTAAACATAAAACAACGAAAAAAAAAAACAAAAAAAAAGGAAAGCAGCCAAGACAAGGATAAGCAAATCAACTTTAGGACGTGAAGTCTGCCTGGCGGAAAAGAAGAAAAAAAAAAAACAAAGGAAACAACTAAGGAAAACTGAAGAAAAAAAAAAACAGCAACACTCAAGACAAAGACAGTACAACGACAACAATTACTAGAGTAAGAATTTTTTTTACTAGCGACTTTCCTCTCTACTTTTTTTAGGAATATTTGAATATTTTCTACTTGGAAGCTCTCCTTATCCCAATAGAATATTTTTTTGGATAGAAATTTCTATCTATATTCTTTGCAAATTCTCATTTCAGTATTTCGAAGACATTTCCGTTTTTTTTTTCTTTCTTTCTCGTCGAATTTTCTTTCTTTGCAGCTTTGGGACCAATTTATTTTTCCTTCCTATATATATATATATTGAATAACAAAAAGAAAGGCCAATTTTTCCATAACCATATTTTTAAGTTAACTATATTTTTAAGAATTGATAACGAATTTTCGCCTTTTATTTTAAACTTTCACTATTACGAGTCCATATTACACGAGACAGGCGGCTAGGCAGGGGCAAGAACAAATCCACTATCAACCGATACACATTAAACCCCCTGAAATGGCTCTTTCTGTCGGAATTTCTGATGTTTTCAGAATCGTCCCTACCTTTGACGGGAAACCCTGCGACTTAGGTAAATTTATTTCCGGGGGAGACGTTTTATTTAGATCCATAAAGAAGGCAGACCCGGATATATACGAGACATTTTTAGAGCTAGTCAAAAATAGACTAGAGGGTCATGCTTACGATCTGATTAGGTATAGCCAAATCGCTAAGTGGGAGGATTTAAAAGAAAAAATTAGAATCGGAATATAAAGAGGAGAAATCTCGGTCGACGGCACACAATGAGTTGATTTCTCTGAAACAACACTACAGAGAAACCGTCCGGGAATATGGCGATAGAGTCGCGAATGCTCTAAGGACTCTAAACTTTGCCACGTGTGAAATAACAGCAGACGCGGTGGTTAGGGAATATTTAATAGAAGAAAACATAAAATTGGCCGTACAAACATTTGAGGATGGACTAAACAACGAACAGCTAAAGATACTAGCTAAAGTCCATGGGGGAAACAATTTAAAACAGTCGATTGCACATGTAGTGTCATATGCGGCTCGCATGGACAACTCTCCCAGGTCATATCAATATAACGAAAAACCTACATTCAATTGTATAGTCTGCCAAACCTGTGGTAAGCCAGGGCATTCTCAGGACACCTGTTATCGGAACATGCAATCCAACTATTTTCCGAATAGACAACCCATAAAAAGGGAATATAACATTGTATGCAATTTCTGTGGACGGAATAATCACACAGAGAATGAGTGTAGATACAAGATATCTAGGAATGGATCGTCTTCAACAAATTACCAACAAGTTACAACAACGCGTAACCCATTCCGAAATAATCCTACAAACTCTGAAAATCGTTTTGGTGAATATTCTAGAATCACCAATAGACAAAACGATAGGCAAAATGTTCACTTTTCTCGGGTGCAAGAGTCGGAAAACGAGGCCAGACGCCAACAGAATCATGCTGAACGGCACTCTTCAATCTATAGTATTCGGTAGACTCATATAGAGAGGAAACAAGATAATTCAGAAGGAGACACACAGCCATTCCTTTCGAACGGCTGTAATGATCAATATACACCAAATCTAAGATTCCACGACCCCTTTTGTCCCGAATTAAAAGAACCAGCGATACGTCTTAGAGTTAGTCCCGCAGACAATATGTACACGACTCTTCTAATTGATACCGGCGCCGACCTAAGCCTTTTAAAATCATCGTGCTTAAAGAATCAGAAAAAAGATGACAAGATCTACACAATATCCACACTAGCAGGTGATTCTTTGAAAACCCTGGGGACGGTTAGTGGTACCCTAGAAGTAAAAACCCAGGATCATACCATGCTCATGAATCATCCTTTCCACCTACTCACCGAACAAATAAATCTGCCTTATGACGGAATCATAGGAAACGATTTTTTATTTAAATATAGATGTGTTATCGATTTCAAGGAATACCTCTTGAAGATTCCAATGTCAAAGGGTAATGATAGTGAGCATCGAAGAAAGCCATACGGCTCTACAAACGAGTCACCGAGCCTATTCCGTAATAAGCTAGTATGTGAATCAAAAGGAAAAAGTAATAACTCTAAACAGAATAGAAAGCGAAAACAGAGAAGATTGGGTGACAAAGTTTCAGCAGCAAAGACTGAAGTACAAAATGTTCCAGCAGCACATAAGACTGAAAGAACAACTTTGACTTTAAAACCCAGAAGCCAACAAATTGTAGACTTTCCGTTAAATAGTAAACACCAGGACATGTCCGGCGATATAATCATTCAAAAAAAACGAATCATGCCAGGAATATACGTGGGCGAAACCTTAACCAGCCCCAAGAGCTCCAAATTAAAGGTGTTAATGATGAACACTTCGGAAGCAGAACAAACGGTGAATACTAAAGACGTAGACTTCAAATGGGACAAGCTAAGTGATTTCAACCTAATCTCTAGCCAATCCGACGACCTAATCAAAGACAGGTTAAATAAATTAACATCAATAATCAATCTCAGCCACTGTAATTGTGAAGAAAAACAATCTATCCTTCAAATATGTAGAGAATACAATGATTTATTTTTTCTCGAAGGCGACAACCTCATTCACAGAAGCGCTGAAACATAAAATCATTACTGACCCGAACAAGCCACCCGTATTTACCAAACCATACAGGCTCCCGGACACACAAAAAACCGAGATACACAAACAGGTGAATGACATGCTACAAATGGTATTATCCAACCCAGTGCTAGTCCTTGGAACTCCCCCTTGCTCTTGGTACCAAAAAAGGCTGACAGGGAAGGTAATAAGATATGGAGAGTTGTGGTTGATTTCCGTAGGTTAAACGAAGTAACTGTTGCCGATGCATATCCGTTACCAAATATCACGGACATACTAGATCAACTAGGGAGGGCAACTTATTTTAGCACCCTCGACCTGGCAAGCGGATTTCATCAAATCCTAATGGACAATGAAGACAAGTGCAAGACCGGCTTCAGTACCCCTTATGGACATTATGAATATAACCGTATGCCGTTTGGTCTACGAAACGCGCCCGCAACTTTTCAGCGTTTAATGAACAACGTTTTAATGGGATTACAAGGATTCGACTGCTTTGTATACATCGATGACATAGTCCTTTACGGATATAACCTGCAAGAACACAACGCAAAGCTTATACGAATATTTAATTGTTTACGTCAGAATAACCTTAAGCTTCAACCAGATAAATGTACTTTTCTGAAGAAGGAGCTAATGTATCTGGGTCATGTAATTTCCGAACACGGTCTTAAACCAGACCCCGATAAGATTAAAGCTGCTAAAACATATCCCACACCCAAGAATGTCAAGGGAGTAAAATCATTCCTCGGATTCATAGGATACTACCGGCGATTCATAGACAATTTCTCAACCATAGCAAAGCCACTAACGAAGTTACTAAAGAAAACCGAAGCATTTAAATGGGACCCTTTCTGTGATGAAGCCTTCCATACGTTAAAAAATAAACTTATAGAACCTCCCATTTTAGCTTACCCTGACTTCAATCAAGACTTTATAGTAACTACGGACGCTAGCGACGTTGGAATAGGCGCGGTCTTATCGCAGGGAGAAATTGGCCAGGACAAAGCTATTTGTTATGCTAGCCGTACCCTTAACGACGCCGAATCCAGGTACAGCACTTCAGAAAAGGAGCTACTGGCAATCATCTACGCCGTCAAACAATTTCGCCCCTACATCTACGGACGAAGGTTCACAATATGTACAGACCATAAACCACTACAGTGGCTCATGAATCTGAAGGACCCGACATCAAGATTGGCTCGTTGGAGAATATTGCTAGAAGAATATGAATACCAAATTATTTACAAGGCAGGAAAATACAACTCCAACGCAGATGCACTTAGCCGCCTCCCTATTAACCTCCAAGACACAATAGAGATAGGCAAGGTACTAGTTACCACTAGAAGCAAAACAAGAGGTCAAAGCACCGCTGAACCGTTAGTAGCCGCAAGTGAGGAAATTACTCTCCGACATACCGAATGTAAGATAATCGAAATTTCTAAACCCATAGAGTATGCCAAAACCCGGTCACCCATTCAGATGTTTATATTACCCAATAAAGAAGGCCAGACCGAAAAGATACTTAAAACCATCCCTACCTATACACGTCCGAATCCAAACGAAATAAAATTATACCCAAACACGACTAAATCCCCTTCATATATTGTTACTACGTTGCCGCTAAACATAGAAACCGAACCCAGCTTTGAACAAACACTCAGCAAAATTCATAACTATTGTAAAAAGGAAAAGGTAAACCATATCGACATTTCTATCCCAAAACAAGAGCCAATAAACCCCCGCCTTAAAAATGCCATAATACAAACATTCGCCCAAACCAAGATCACCGTGTATCTTTACTCTGACAAAAGAATCTATACCGAAGACCGACAGGATATCGCTCAAATCCTCCGTGACTTCCATAATTCACCTTTTGGAGGGCACCAGGGAGTCTCCCGCACAATCAAACGTGTTAAAACAAGGTACTTTTGGCCAACCCTCATAAAAGACACGAAAGAATTCATCCGCAAATGCGACTCGTGTCAAAGAAACAAACTAACGCTAAACAGAAAAATCCCGATGAAAATCACAACAAGTACAACCCCCTTCGAACGAGTAGCTCTAGATATTGTTGGCCCGCTCCCAACTAGTTACGAAGGTAATAAATACATATTAACGTTCCAAGATGACTTAACAAAGTTCACTGAAGCTATACCGCTACCCAATGCGGAAGCACCCACCATAGCTCGTAGTTTTGTGGAGAAAATCATATGTCGTTTCGGAATACCCGACGCGGTATTAACGGACCAAGGCACCAATTTCCTAAGCCACCTGTTTAAAGAAATATGCAAGATTCTAAAAATCAAAAAGATACAAATAACACCTTACCATCCCCAAACAAATGGAGCCTTAGAACGTAGCCACCGAACGTTGGCCGAATATCTCAGACACTACGTTAACAAAGACCAACTCTCATGGGATACTTGGCTACCATATTCAATGTTTGTGTATAACACCACACCGCACAGTAGCACCGCATTTAGCCCTTTTGAATTACTCTATGGTTTTCCTGCACGAATACCGAATTCGATCAGCATAAATCCGCAAACGTCATACAAATATGAGAACTACGCTAACGAACTAAAAGCCCGCCTACAGTACGGTTACAAGATTGCGAAAAACATATTGCAGGACAAAAAGGAAAAATCTAAAGCGTGTTATGACAAAGGAACAAGCCATAAAACATTCAATGTTGGCGACAAGGTACTCATAAAAAACCATACCAGAAAAAATAAGTTCGCTTCCTTATGGGAGGGTCCCTACGAAATACACAACATAGTATCCGGTGAAAACTCAGAAATCAAAATAGGAAATAAATTCAAAGTCTTACACAATAATAATATAAAACTATTTTCGGAATAAATAAATAACCCATACACACAACATAACCAAATTTTTAACAATTATCTTAAAATTAAACACGGTTAGAAAATTTTCCATAAATTTAAGGAAAAGATAAACACAAAACAAATGGCCTTTGTTTTATTATTCAATATATATGAAATAATCTAACAATTGTAGGAAATGACGAAAAAAAGAAAAGTTAATGAGGGGGACGAAAGAAAAAAAATTTTAGAGGTAATATGTATTGGAAATTTTGGAATTAATATATATTCGAACGGAAAAGGAAAGAAAGAAAATTTTATTGGTAATATATATATTAGAAATTTTGGAATTAATATATATACGGAAATGAGAATTTTGAAACAATAATATTAATATTATATAATTAATATAATAAGTAATAATGATTTTTGGATAAGAAAAGAAAAGGTTCCAAGGAGAAATATTTAAATTTAGTTAATATATAATGTAAATAGACTATTTTGGACTATTTTTCTAGTGTTAAGAACTTTTTGATTATTGGAAAAATTTAGTTAATATATAATGTAAATAGATTAATTTTCTAGTATTAAGAACTTTTTGATTATTGTAACCTTTGATGAAAGATTAATTTTGAAAACCATTGTAATGTAATTGAACGAAAATCCAAGCCTTTAATTAATCTTAATCTAACCTATAGTTACTAGAAAATTATTCTCTTCAAGGATAATTTTCTTTCTCGAAGAAGGGTGGGATGTTGTATTCCAGAATACTACCCTTATTAAATTTAACACTGAATCTCCTAACACATCCTTAAAAACTTCACTTAACATATATTACATTCTCACTTAATACATACCATTCATAAACATTCACAATATTACCAGTTACAGCACACTTAATAACCTGCACCTTTTTATTTATTCAAAACATAGTAACTTGGATTTTCGTCCAAATTTGATTCAATGTGAAAAGTCACGGAGAGAAAATAGAAATAGAAAAAATCAGTTCGGACAGTTCAGTTCAGAAAAAAAAGAAGTTCAAAAAAGAATATACAGTTCAGAGAAAAAGATACAGAGAGAAGAAGAATAGATGAATAGAAAAGAATCAGTTCACTTCAAGTTTAGTTGTGAAAGTCGAAATGTAGAAGAAAATAATTAAATAAAATTTATAAAGAAAAATTGTTCTTAGTGTTTCGAAATCTCAATAAATAAAAGGTCCCCGCTCTTCCCTCAACCGAGGAAGCACGGCGGCGGACATTCAACATCCCCCCTACCCCCCCAACCCCTTCAGAAAAGAAAATTTATCTGGAAGAGGTTAATTTTCTAGAATGAGTGAAAAGCAAGGGGCGGTGGCATTTTGACTTCGTGATAGTTTACATGTTTGTTCCAGTTTAACATTATAAAGATACGTTATGTTTCTAATATATACTTAAGGATATAATACATTAATATTTATTATTATATTTTTTTTGTTGTTTTTTTTAAATTAACATGAGGGTATCTTTCTTATCCATTTATTTTTGGTGTAGTTTTAATTAATTTGGTTTATGTTGTTTACAGATTTTATTTAAAATGAAACTAAATTTTAAAGTAAATAAGTTTCAAATTAAGATACAAAGGATCAAAGTAAATGTTCTCATTTTAATTCGATTTTTTATTAATAATGAAGAGTTATTTTTCTAATATATACTTAAGTCATTAATATTAACTTTTTTTTTTTTTTTTGTTGATCATTTAATGCTAGAATTATAAAAGTGTATTTATATTTAAAAAGGTCTTACACTAGTAATACATGTTTCCTATGCGTAAATATAGGTATATCTTGTAATATTGTTTAGCATTCTTTATAGCTTCATTCTCTTTTTTTTTTTTGTGTTTCTAACTTTTAATGTTTTAGGGTTTGGAAGTCGTTAGATCTTAATTAGGATTTACATACTTCTTTTTTGAAATAGTTATTTACAATTTTGTTTAGTATTTATAAATTGTCTTCCTCATTGAGGGTCAATATCTGTTTGGTTTATTTGTATGTGGTATCTTTTCTTATTTTATTAGATATGACATTTATTATTACCACTTTTTTGTCATCTTTGTCAATATTGTGTATCCATTAGTATTTTTAAGTGATAAAATATCGAACTACAATACACCCTGGGGATAGTATATGTCTGTGGTTGATAGTGGAAAGGAAGGTGAAACTAGGGTGAAGATCAGAACTAACCAACCTAGGAATATTGGTTTAATCTTTTATTGCTTATTTTTATTGATTTTTTACCAATTTTGATAGTTGTATTATTCGGCTCAGTTATTCCTGTAATGAGGAAAGGCCCCTTCCAGATTGGTGTTTCTTTGCGCTTGCGGTTTTTATACCTTACTAACACCCTGTTTCCCACTTGAAACGATTGCGGTTTCGTTTCACTTCCGCAGCCTGCGATTGCCTTCGAAGAACGGTATTCCTCGCATTGCTTTCTATACTTCCTAATGTCGGAGAGCATGGACGGCCACCAGTATCTTTGTCGTATTTTATTATACGATTTGGTGGCACCCTGATGTCCACCGGAGGGGGAATTATGATAAACCCTGAGTATCGTCGCGATCTCATTGAGGTTTATTATTTTTTCGGGTGTTGTGGGCTTTTGCAAAAAGTTTGTATTTTGAGGGGAGCTGGGGCACGAGTTTTTTGGATTAGCTCACGAAGTGTCAGTTATTTGATTAATACTTTTGATGTTACCACTTAGCTCCTTGGGGTTCCTCTTTAACCTGAAGATTTTGGGCTTACCTTGGGCTTGCTCCTGTTTCCCTTTAGCGTATTTATTTTCAGGTGCCTTTTTCTCGACGTGCGAGAACTTTATTGGCACACTAAATACTTTGGGATTTATTCCCGTGCGAGGGAAAGTGACGCGTTGTTTGGGGCCTTCCACGTTGCAATTCCTTGACAGGAAGTCATTTCCAAGCAGATCGTCTTCTGGTAGACCAGGCATACTGCTCACTACTTGGAACTTGCATGGGAGTTTAGACCTACCTTTTAACTGGAAGTTGACCTTGCAGCTTCCCAAGGTGCTTCCGAATGGCGTCTCTAAGGTGCAAGCCTCTTGCTGATTTATTTTGGCGTCTGATTTTCTAAGGCAATTTTTGTTAATCAGGGTTACTTCTGCACCGGTGTCCACTACTAGTGTCGTGTTTTTGTTAACACCTACATCTATTGGTAGTTGCACGATTGGAACGCTGGTTAACGGCGAGCGCGGGGTCCTGATATGATAGCCCCTTTTTGCCACCGAGGGTTTTGACCCTCTTCGTTTTGGTTTCGAAGTAGAGGAGTTCTTTGCAGGTTGACATTGGATTCCCGACTCCCATTTCAGCTTTTGCTGGCAGGATTCTAGATTGTGACCTTCTTGGCCACAGAAGTCGCAAGTCTGTCTTACGTGCAGAACTCTTTTTACCTCCCTTAATTGCCGGCAATCACGGATATCGTGATTTAATTCCTGTCAGTGTGTGCAAAAGGGTGTGTTCTTCCTTTTCACACAATCCTCATAAACATGCCCCTTTTGTTGCAGTAACTGCAGGTTATCCTGCTGAGAGGGTCTGCATGTGTCAGGGGTATGCTGAGAGGGTCTGCATGTGTCAGGGGTATGCTGAGGGGGTCCGCTTCCATTATTCCTTCGGTTCCCCTCTATGGTTGGTCGGCTGGCGGTATTTGCGCCTGTAGTTGCGGAATCCCCTGTGTAATGGGTTATCTGTATGAAAACTCTTCTATAGTTGAAGTGTTAAGCATTAAAGTTTGTCCCAATTCGGTACCTAAACTTGGGTTGTAAGCTTCTGGAGGTGCTACTGGTGTATAAGACGAAGGAGAGTTAAATGAAACCTGCGAAGAGATTAATGGCAGCTGAGGTTGTTGGATTTGTTCCAATTCCAATGTTTTTTCCATTAAGGAATCTATTGATACATCGCCCATCAGTAATAAAAATTGTCGAGGGTACGGATTTATCAACCCCTTTTCGTAGATGCTTTTTGCAAAGTCATCTAATTGTGCCTTTACGGCCTCAGAGAATGTGGGACCGTATTTTAGTTCCGCGGTTTTCTTACATTCAGTTAACGATTTCTTTAGTCGTAATTGGAATAGGATAATTGCTTCTGCCGGATTTTGCCGAGTAGCTAATAGCTTATTTACCAGGTCCTGATAGTTTTCTACTGGTAAATAAACCTTTCTTAGCCCATCCTCGGCTTCCTGAAAAGATGCGAATTGACGCGAATAAGACAGAACCCTCTCCCCGCAGTCTAGTAGGGAAGATCTGTAAGAAAGCCCCGTGTTCTTCGTTCTTGAGGCAGTTTAAGACCCTCTTCCAGCAATCCAAAAAGGTTTCCAATTCTGCACCTATATGCGGATTTGGTTCCCCGGAGAAGATGGGGATTAGCTGTGCTGACAGCTTCGCAACTTTGTGTAATCAATGGCCATTGTGTCAAAGGTTGCGAGATCCGTTTGGTGCTGAAGAACTGGAATTTCTGATAAGGATGGGCTGGGGTCGCGAGTTTTGATCGGAGGGTTTGCTTCGATTATGGTTCCGCTGCGAAGTTTTTTCGGTGAAGGGGGTACTTAGTCGTGGGGCGTACTAGGGTTTGAGGTTGTTCCGTGTTCCATAGACCGACGGTGGAATGGTTAGGTTTTTATATGATGGTGAGGTGTGCTGATAGGGAGGAAGAAATGGTAGTAATGATAATTAGGGGGCAGTTTGTTAATATTTAAGACATTTGCTATCCCGTAAGTGTTTTTGTTCCTTGTATTAATATCATTTTTATTATTTATTATTTGGGGGTAGAAATTCTTCCCTAGGATTACTGGCCACACAATATAGACAAAGTTGAGACGGGATATTTTTGAAATAGTAGCAGGGTTACAATTGATTTTATAGTAATTTGTTGTTTTTTTTTTTTTTTGTATCTAAAGGTTATGTTTGTTTTTAACTTAGAGTAGGCCAGATTTTGGGTAAGTGGTGCTTATATATCAAGTGAATTATTTTGTAATTTTAGTCAAAATTTCAAGAGAAAGTAGATTATTACCTAAGTCTTTAGTAAATTAAAGGAAAAAATAAAGGTTCACTCAGCTGTTCTCTGTTGTTGTAGTTGTTGAGCAAGCTGCTGTCCATTGGTCCTGCTACTGTTGGAGCTCCTGTTGTTTCCTGTGCTTTCTTTCTGACTGCTGGTGTTGAGTTGTTTGTTTTTAGGTGGTTGGTACTCTGCCTTCGTTGTTGTTTCTGTTGATGTTGGGGCCGTTGCTGTCCGTGAGCTTTGATGTTGTTTTAGTTTTTTTTTTTTTTTTTTGACACTGGTGTTTAGCCCCAGGTACGCTTTTAATTATTTTTTATTTATTATTTTTTTATAGCACTTCCTGCTGTTTAAGCCCCAGGCACGCTTTGAATTATTGATTAAATTATTAATTTTCTTTTGTTGGTTTTTGATTTTAATTACCAAGTCGTACCTCCAAAGCCAGACTCAGCTCCGGACGCAGTGCTAAAGGTGTCTTGTGCCCAGTACGCTTGGAATTGTATTATTGTAGTAATCAAGGGTTTTCAAGCCATTACAAGTGTTTAACTATGGCTTCCTTGATCCTACCGGCTGCGCCAATAATGTACGGTTATCATTTGATATATTGTTTTTCTTACCTCGGTTGGCGGGGCTTCCGGGTCTTTTGGCCTTGTGTCCAAGATGAAAATTGATTTTATTTATTTTTGAATATTCAATTAATTTATTTAGTTTTTATTTTCTTAACTTTTCTTTTGGCAATATGTGGCCGTTTTGGCCACTGGATCCAAACTGATCACGAATCCAAAACGTACTCCCCTTTTATACTCTGTGGCAACAGAGATTTGTTAACAATTTTATTTAAAAATTCCAAGAAGCACAAACAAGATTTTGTGTGCTTCAATTGGAATAGGATTCCGGGAAGTTGATAGGAATTTATTTGAATCAATTCCCGGAAGGAGAAATCATGAAATGCATTTAGAGTTAGGCATTTCATAAATTCAATGGTTATAGGGAATTGAATCAATGCACGACAAATTGACTTTCGTTTAAATTTATCGTGCATATGATTCAATTAGATTGGGATGTAGGGTACTTGGAAATTGAATGAGTGCGCGACAAATTAACTTGTGGTTTAAATCTATCGTGCATATGATTCAATTGAATTGGAATTATGAGTAATGGTAAGATATTCGGAAATTGAATCAATGTGCGACAAATTAACTTTTGGTTTAACTTGTCGCTCATATGATTCAATATGGAAATTAGGATTAGGATTATAGGTAATATTGGGGATTTGGTTGGGAGTAGTGATTTAGGATCACTACAATGTTGAATGTCCCTTTGTTACCACAAATATAAATCGTTAAATAATGAATCCCAGTTGATCGTATTTGAGGTAAAAATAGATTAGCAAATGTTAATTGGTATATTTTTACATGTTTTATTTTTTAAGGATCACGATGACAACGGAGTTAGAACAAGTACTAAAATAAATAAATAAAGTAAATGTTCAACTCCTGCCCATAAATTCAGATAATAAATAATCCGATTTTAAAAACAAAAATTTTTTTTCAAGTTTATTTAAGCAAAATAAGTATTTAGAAACTGTTTATTTAATTACAACCAATAATCAATGACAACGATGTTGACAATTATTTTCAATGCTGAACCAACATAACTCTGTCTTCCGCATGATGGCAAAATGTATACATAATTTTTTAGCGTCATCCATGTAGTGTACACTCAGCTACCACTTAAAATTTGCCGAGTTTCCAGTTAACTCTCACTAAATCCTTCAATCTATTCCATAGCCAAACAAATGTTAAAATATGAAATGGCGAAAAAATTCAATTACAACTTTCAAACGTGCAGATTTGCACTCATTTCGCCACATTTAAGAGGTCCTCGGTATACCACGACAATTTATTCGTACTGTACATTCGCATGTGTGTATTCCACACGGCTGAGTAAATGAAGGAAGAACACATCGACGACAAGTTTTGCATCAGTAAATTTCTTCAAACATTCTGTACAAGGACATCCCTTGACGACGTATGTATATTCTCAACGGCCAAGTCAATCCGCCACGGTCACATAACGACGCCATGAAGCAACAACATCGCGATATAACGATGTGATATACTCGATTCCGTACCAGATACTTGGGTTTTCGCTGTCGCATTTGTTTCCTTCCAACCACTGTAGTAAGGGAACGTACGTTTCGTCCTTTGTCAATAATTTTACACATTCAAATTTATGCACTCCAGCAGGAGCATTGAAGTTCCTCGCGCCCTGAAATCCTTCGATCCATAGCCAGCTAACTGTGAGATACATTTGGCTTTCATTAAATTGCATCTAAAGACTGAAAAAGGGAAAAATATTCTTAAAAATGGAATTTACCCGTCATGTAAGCATCTCTCGAGTAAAAGGATGCAGCCACCATGGCTTGCAGCAAAGTTTTCCATTTCCAAAAACTCGGAAGAAAATCCATTGAAAGTGTCACCGGAGAAAATGGAAAAATGATAAACTTTTCACGCTGCAGCGATTATTATAATTGGCACGTACTTTTCCGAGTTAAATGGGGTTCGGGTTAAACGGAATCAGGTTCGTTGCACCACACTTGCCGACTAAGATGAGCTTCATATTTACCAGATTTTTTACCAGGTTCTGGACTATGTCTACGACAACAGGAGAAATTCTCTGGATCTTGTTCGACAGTAAATGTTGCAATTAATTTAATACTCTAATGAGCGTAAATTTGAATTTCTTGCTGAGAGGATCCATAAGCGCAGTTTGGTTGACTCGTCGCTTTTAAAATTCACTGCCAGAATGGAATGCTAACATTTTTAACTTATGCACGAGCAATGGTAATATCCCTAACTAAATAGTTTTACGCTTTTACTTGTTTAACTTATTTTTACAATATGTGGTCTCAAGCTCTACGTTTGAGGGAGACAGAATATAAATTATCCATTTCTAACTGGTCGATTGTATTTTGTATGTTCATTGAACGTCTTTTTCAAATTTAATTTATTGAGAAATCAATGACTTTCATTTATTTAATACATGTAAATGTGTCTGCTTTATATATACCTCAATCAACCTACAAACAAATGAGGGTTCTACAACGCACGACTAGTATTTTATTTTAAAAGGTTTGTATAATATGCTTTTACATATTTTATAATTTGAATATATTCTACATATTTTATGTTTTATTTAGTCTATAAATTTTTAATCAGGACTAGGAATAAGTGCTCGCTAATTTGAGTTTCCGTTGACTTCAAACCATACAGTAATCAATATGATAATATTGGCAAATGTTTCGAAACTTTTATGTAACCTCCATCCTCTGAATCATTTCGCAAGTTCGACTACCGTTTGACATAAATAATGTGAAATCGTATTCAAGGACCTAATATGTTTTGTTTAATTCTATATACTTTCTACTTTTTTTGTATTCGATGTGTTTATATACATATATATATATATATATATATATATATATATATATATATATATATATATATATATTATGTATGATATTACATATATATATTATGTATTATATTACATGTGTATATATATATATATATATATATATATATATATATATATATATATATATATATATATATATATATATATATATATATATATATTTATATATATTTGTGTATTTGAAAAAAAAATAGACTCAAACGTAAATTTGTAGGTTTCTTGGAATAAGTAAAAACTTTTATGACTACCAAATATTGTCAACCGTCATTAACTCAGCGAAAGTTGTTTAATGGCTTAATTTCTTTTTTTTTTTAAAAGCCCAAATTTCGCCAGTGAAAAAGTATTAACTCAGGCCTTTTGTTCAATTTCAGCCTTAGTTGATACGCATACCTTATATGTATAGCAAAAGTTCGTAAAAAACAGTGCAGACATTCTGGAGAATATTTTTAAAGTTCTAAATATGCGATATGGGGATGGGGGCGAATATACAGGACAAAGTCACTGATTGCTTTCAATCCGACGAAGGCCAGGACGATCCTTGTCCCTGTACAATCCAAGTTGACATGCAGTCTCCACGTGACACCCCTGGATAGCTACTTTGGTATCCGCCAAGTAGTGAACCAATGCATGCAGCGACATCCTGAGAAAGGTTGACGCAGGGCTAATAACCTTGCCCGTAAAAACAAACTTTATGGAAAATTTAATAAGCCTCGGATATGGACCGGATACACGACCACAACCACGGAAACGAAAATGGATAACGATTTGACAATTTTCTTTTGGAACGTCCGCTCACTATGCACAGCAGCTAGCCGAAGCCCTGTCCGGATATAAGGATGACATAACAGCATTACAAGAAATAAGCTGGGCGGGGAGTGGTGTTATTCAAAGAAACGAGTGTGACATATACTACAGCTGTCATGCAAAACACCATGTGCTCGGGGTAGGCTTTCTAGTCAGCCAAAAACTGAAGCCTGCCATCATCGGCTTTGATGCAATCAACGAAAGGCTATGCACTTTACGCGTGCGAGGGAAGTTTAAGAACATAAACCTCATAAACGTTCAAGGGCCTAGAGAGGAGTCCCCTAACGACAAGAAAGAAGAATTATACGAGAACGTCGAACGGAACGTCAATGCCTGCCTAAGATACGATGTGAAAATCGTCCTGGTAATTTTAATGCAAATAGGTCGGGAAGCAGTTTTCAAGCACTACGCTGGTTCTCATAGTTTGCATAAGAACACTAATGACAATGGACTACGAGTCATCGAAGTGGCGGCATCACAGAACTTGGTCGTTGCAGATACCAGGTTTCCGCGTAAAGATATCCACAAACTCACCTGGATATCACCTGATAGAGCCACTCGCAACCAAATTGACCACGTGTTGATAGTTCGCCGCCACTCCTCGAGTCTGATGACGGTACGAACGTACCGAAGTGCCAACATTACAGTTTTTCGAGCGCGGATTGTCTTACGGGAACGTATTGCATCCGCGGATCGGGTTCTAACCAACACGGCTGCCTTACACAATGAGAATACCAGTAACGCCTTTGGTCATGCGTTAAGACTCGCCCTCGAAGAGCTCGATAGAGGGCGAGTACGTCTTGGGACCAGAATGGTGGGCGTAGAAGAGAAATGGACACGCCTTAAGAATACTTTCATTAGTAATGCCAACTCCATCTTAGGCAGTAGTCGTAGAGATCTGGTTTGATGATGAGTCCAAACTAGCGTCTGAACATAAAAATGCTGCATACCGGGCAATGCAGCAGTCTCATAGGACGCGGGTGCGCGAGGAGAAATTCAAAGAGCTCAGAAGATCTGAAAAAAGACCACCGACAAAAGAAAAATGCCAGGGAAAAAAAACCTTCTCTTGGAAATAGAGAAAAGTAGAGAGTGCGGTCCGCACCGACGCGGAAATTCTACCAAATAATCCGCAGTATGACGTGGTACACACCACGCTGCACTTACTGCAAAGATAAAGAGGGTAACCTGATCACCGATCGTGAAGGCATTCTGGAGCGATTGGAAGTGCGCTTCAATTTATTGCTAAATGGTTAGCTCACAGAAGAATTGGAGGCTCCACAAATGCAACATCAAGACCAAATGCCGCCGCCACCAAGCATTGAGGAAACATTAAAAGCCATAAGACAGCTTAAATCAAATAATGCCCCCGGAGCTGATGGCATACCAGCTGAGCTGATCAACCAAGGAGGGACAGCGTTACATCACGCAATTCATGTCGTGGTGTACGTATGGGAGCAAGAAGAGATTCCGGAAGATTGGCGTCGTGGAATAATTTGCTCTATACATAAGAAGAGGGATATTACACTGTGCAGCAACTATATCGGTATAACATTGCTGAGTACCGCCTATAAGATACTCTCCACTACCCTACAAGATCGGATAGCCCCATACGCTAAAGTCATCATTGGTCAATATCAGTGTGGCTTGTCCCAGGCTAATCAGCAACTGATCAGATGTTCATCCTTAGGCAGTCGATGGAAAAATGTCTGGAATTTCAGATTCCATTATATCATCTATTTATAGACTTTAAGGCCGCCTACAACAAGATAGCCAGGGTAGAAAAATATAATGCCATGAGAGAGTTCGGCATTCCATACAAATTGCTACGGCTTCGTAGGTTGACCATGACCAACGTAACTAGTCAAGTAAAAATGTCGGGATTGCTGTCCAAACCAATAAACATCTTTAATGGTCTCCGACAAGGCGACGGTCTGGTCTGCCTCCTCTTCAACCTGGCGTTGGAGAAAGCAATCCGTGACTCTCGCGTCACAACTAGAGGGACTATTGTCACCAAGTCCAGCCAGATACTTGCCTACGCAGATGACAGCGACATCATCGGTAGAAATGTGGGGGAATACGCCTTAAGAGAGTGAGAGATTGAAGATCAGCGAGAGGAGAGCAGAGAGAATGGATTTCTTGAGGAGAATTTCAGGGATACCAGGGCCCGGTGTAAAGTCGTCTATGATTTGTAGTAGCTTGGATTCCATTAAGAGTGGTCAAAGGAGTTGTTCAGAAGAGGCCCGAGAGAAAAGTTAGGTAGGTAGTTGAAGTACGACGGGTCAGGAACAAAGGAGTCATTAGTGAATGACTGATTGAATTGAGTGGCGAGGAAGTTAGTAATAGTAACAGGATCAGATGAGGTATGCGAGTTTAAGGTAAGCGATATGGGGTAACCATCGGATTTTCGTGATTGACGAACTGAAAGTAGGTTTTGTGGTCATTTTTGAGATTGGTCTAAGTTTTGGTAAGATAGTTGGGATAAAGGGTGTTGTAAAGTTCCGTGAATTGGAGATAATAGCCAAGAAAATTACACTAGTCGGGTATAGTTCGATTCCGGAGAAGATGACGAACGAATTCGAACGTTCCTGATCTGACAGATGCAAGAATCATCTAGTCGATCAATGAAGAAACATTCCTTGGCCGTGGTGGGATGGGAGGTGAAGTGTGAGCGATCGTCAGATAAAGCCCAATTGAGTGGTGTAAGATTAAAATCCCCGAAGATGATGATGTCGTTCTTGCAATTACTTAGATCGATTATGTGGTCGATAGCATTAAGAGCTAGCTCGTAAACTTCAATCGGCTGAGATGGCAAGATATAGAAGCACTTGACTAAGATTGAATTCCGAGGAAGAGTGATTTGGACAGTCAAAAGGTCCAGCTTGAAGGGGGTAGGGAAAGCGACAAATGATGCCTCGAGGGTATTATGGACACCGATGAGCACTCCTCGGCTGTGGGAAAAGTCAGTGGTATGATTGAGGAGGTCATCGCGGAAGATGGTGGGCGTGCGGGGAAACACTTCCTGGTTATGAATGCTGGGGATTAAGTTTGTTTCACTTAGAACGAAAATGTCGACAGGTAGAGTATGGGAGTTTTTCAGAATAGATTGGGTCTTTGAGCGAAAACCTTACGTTCTGATAATAGAGGGTAAGGGGTGGCATACTGTCAGTTTGCGGGGGGGGGGGGGGGGGGGGGTTAAGAACGAAAAAACTTGCTGAGGACGGCCTTCATACGTTGAAGATGTGATAACGTTCTGGAGTGAACGAAGTGGCCGAAAGCTTTTAGGTCATTCGACACTTTATGAGGGGATAAATTGAAAATTTGTGGAGGCTGGGGACGTCAGTGGCTAAACCTTCCTGTTGAATAGAGAGTTTGACACTAGTTTTGGTTTTGCCTTCATACCAACAGAATCAAATTTGTCGTGGAGATACGCTAGAAAGAGACGAAAATTTTTATATGTCTTTTGGTCTCTAAGTTTGGACAGTTTGTAGAGGCCATTAGATGTTTCGAAGGTAGGCTGTGTAATTTTTACTGCGTGAGGGAAGACGGGATCAACAATCGATTGAGAACGATGGCGGCGGGTGGGGGGGTTCTAAGGTGGGAACACGATGAGTGGCTAGAGTTGAATGGTCCGGTAGATAGTTGGGTAAAGCTGGGAGAGTAAAAGGACTTGGAAAATGACTGGTGTGATAGGTTAATAGAATGGGCTCTGATGAAATTAGGATATTTGTTTGAAGGTATTGTAGCGGGGGGGTGATATATAAAGGGTGGTTTTAAGGCCCGATGTTGAATGTGAACCACACCTAAACGTCGTGTTTTTTTCTGCATTTCATTTGACATTTCTCAATTTCAGACTAACTCAATTTGAACCATGGAAAAATACTCAATCGAGCAACGCGTTAAAGTTATTCAAGCTTATTATGAAAATGGGCGTTCAAATCAAAATGCATATCGTGCACTTCGTGATTTTTTCGGTCAATTTAATATGCGTACAATCGGAAAAATTGTGCAAAAATTTTAGCAAACCGGGTCTGTAGGAGATGTGAAAACACCAGTGCATGCTGGTACAGCTCGTACTGCAGAAAATATTGCTGCTGTTCGCGATAGTGTGGCTGAAGAGCCGTCCACTCGTCGTCGTGCCCAACAATTGCACCTCTCACGCTCGGCGTTGATGAACATTATGCATAAAGACTTGCATTTACACGCGTACAAGGTGCAATTGACTCAAGAACTAAAGCCTCTTGACCATT
Organism: Microdon myrmicae; assembly: GCA_963931805.1. Taxonomy (NCBI): domain Eukaryota; kingdom Metazoa; phylum Arthropoda; class Insecta; order Diptera; family Syrphidae; genus Microdon; species Microdon myrmicae. The sequence continues at coordinate 19,352,156 of OZ007497.1, forward strand.
TCAAGCGTCGTCAATGGTCAGAATGGTGGCAAGAAATGGCAATAGCGGATGATCAATTTTCGAAGAAAATCATCTTCAGTGATGAGGCACATTTTCACCTCAGTGGATTCGTCAATAAGCAGAATTGCCGCATTTGGGCGAATGATAATCCAACAGTGATTGACGGAAAATCAATGCACCCACAAAGAGTGACTGTTCGGTGCGGTTTATGGGCTGGCGGCATCATCGGGCATTTTTTTTCCAAAATGAGGCCGGTCAGGCAGTTACTGTGAATGGTGTTAGCTATCGTGAGATGATAACGAACTTTTTATGGCCCGAATTGGAAGATATGGATGCGGACGATATGTGGTTTCAACAGGACGGTGCCACTTGCCACACAGCTAACGAAACAATGGCTCTTTTGTGCGACAAATTCAATGACCGTGTTATCTCACGTGGTGGCGATGTCAAATGGCCGCCAAGATCATGTGGTTTGACACCGTTGGACTTCTTTCTTTGGGGTTATTTGAAAGATAAGGTGTACGTCGATAAGCCAGCAACAATTCAAGAGCTAAAGGATGAGATAATTCGGCACATTAACGGCATAGAACCTCAATTATGCCTCAGCGTCATCGAAAATTTGGACCATCGCGTGGAGGTGTGCCGCCGAGGTCGCGGCTGCATTTGGCCGATATTTTGTTTCATACATAATTGAACCATACCAATATTATCATAATAAAAAGAAATGACAATGATTTCCTAAATAATTTGTGTTTTATTCAAAATCAACATCGGCCCTTAAAATTTAACCACCCTTTAGTACATTCACTATAGTACCACTTTACGAAGAATTTTACGTTGTGACTTGCGCCACAAAGCGTATAAAATTTAACTAACACACGTATTGAAATCTACCGACATCAATTTTCGACTTAATTCTGCTAACGTGATACTTGAACGTTTCGACAACTTTCCCAAAAATACTTAGCGGTGAGATTAATTTTCATGTCAACAAACAAAACCCTTAGTTATGGTCTCTGAATAGTTGTGGTTCATCTCCCGACGGCGCCAACATCCCTGCATCAGAACTCGTTCCGTTTCAGGCCGGGGAAGCTGTGGAACTCCCTTCCCACGCGAGTTTTCCCGGAGCGATACAACCTGCAACTGTTCAAAAAGAACTGCAACAGTTATTTGATGGCATCTCGGGGCGCCCACTCGGCGCTATGGGTTCGCCTCTCCCGAGAGAAGTCTAATAAAAAAAAAAAAAAGGTCCACGACGGTTTTCATAGGATCGCCATGCCACAGTCTCTATGGATCCGTTGAAAGAGAATTTCCTTCAGATACCCATACCACAAAGAGAAGGAATGGATTTCGACACCGTTAATAGTTTACTAAGGTAATTCAACAACAATGACACTCTTCAAACGCAAAAAACGCGAATGGGAGAAGACTCGGATCGATAAAATCCTAGAAAATTCTAGGGCAAAGAACATCAGAGGTATGTATGTCGGCATAAATTCAATTAGAAATGGCTACCGAGGGAGAGCCAAAATAATTCGGGACGCAAACGGCTGTATGGTCATAGAAACTAACAATATCGTGACAAGATGGAAGCAGTACTTTGAAAACCTGCTCAATGTGCGCACCCATCAACCACAAATAAACGCACCAGACGTACATACAGCCGAGCCTCAGATCCCAAAGCCCTCTTTCAACGAAGTTGTAGAAGCAATAAATCGATTGAAAAACAACAAGGCTCCCGAAATCGACTGCATACCGGCACAGCATGTGAAGCATGGAGGACAGGCAACCGCTCGAAAGAGCCACCAGCTCATCAAAACAATCTAGGATAAGGAAGTCACTCCGGAAGAATGGAAAACTTTAATAATCGTCCCCATTTTCAAAAAAAGGTGACAGATCTGACTGCGAAACTTACAGAGGAATATCATTGCTCCCAAGCACAGACAAAATACTAACAAATGTCATACTGGCGAGAATCACATCGTACGCAGAAGAAATACTGGGAGACTACCAATGCGGATTCCGTGGGAACCGGTCAACAAGCGACCAAATGTTCACAATAAGACAACTGCTGGAAAAGAAGTGGGAATACGGAGAGACGGTTCACCAACTGTTCGTTGATTTCAAAAAAGCCTACGACTCAGTCGCAAGGCAAAGATTCTACCATATTGTAGTTGAGCTGGGAATCCCGAAAAAAATGTGCCGCCCTTATTCAAATTAGCATGAACGAAAACAAATGTCGAGTTAGAATAATAAACCGCCTCTCTGAACACTTTGAAAAGGCCTCTCACTATGTCTTTTTAACCTTGAGTATGTCATCAGAAAGGTACAAGACGACAACATGGCCAGATCATCCCTGAACGGGGTCATTCAAGTGCTCGCATATGCGGATGACAACACCGTTTTGGCCGGTAATCTAGGAGATGTAAGTAAAAACAGTGAAATCATCATGCAAGCGGCAGAAGAGGTGGGCCTAGAAATAAATGAAGACAAAACAAAATACATGATAACGGCGAGAGCAGGTGGAACTCAGGGAACACATATAAACGTCAAAGGCAAGTTATTTGAAAAAGTTTAAGAATTTAAATATCTAGGAACGATACTGACGGGTAGTAACGAAATGTCGAAGGAAATTAACAAAGGACTACACTCCGACAACGCTAGTTCGCACGCAGTCAGTGAACTCCTAAAATCCAAACTGCTATCACGGAATATAAAGCTCCGTATCTATAGAAACGTAATCATGCCGATTGCTCTATACGGGTGCAAAACATGGGTTCGCACAAAACGGGAAGAAAACAAATTCCGCGTATTCGAGAATAAAGTTTTAAGGGGTGCCTTTGGAGGTAAATATGACGAGCAGGCAGGACAATGGAAGAAACTCCACAACCACGAATTGGAAGAGCTATACCGCAAACCTACAATAGTGAGAGTAATCAGGTTGCGAAGATTAAGATGGGCCGGATATGTAGCGCGAATGGGCAATGATAGGACCGGGCGTAGAATTCTTGACGGTAGACCAACGGGAAAGAAACCGGCAGGTCGACCGTAACGGAGATGGGAAGACAATGTTAGGTTTGACCTTGAGGAGATCGGATGGGCCGGTAAAGCGTAGAAGGAGAGTGCACAGGACAGAGAACGATGGCGGAGTCGAGTTGGTGAGGTCATTAACATCCGGGTTCTTACAGGCCAATAAATATGTTAGTAATTCAACAACAATACACTAATTACATTAAAACATTGTACGGGAAATCAATTCTAATCTGCCTCCGAATGATTATTGTCTTGGAGGATATTTAAAATAGTTTACCAAGGTAATTCAACAACAATAAACTAATTACATTAATTTGTACGAAAAATCAACACTATTCCAAAAGCAATTAGTCAGTGTATTTTAGAGGTTGCAAATACGACTTGAATAATGTCAACAAGATAATGAGAGTCACGTGAACCATATAACTTTGGTAAATTAGATACGATAAAATTCCTTTATTAGTACCTTTTAAAAATATAAATAAAAAATGTCTAAGTTCCGTAATTATTTGTTATTGCCTATTGCAAATGAGATCTAGTTATATAACAACTGGAGTCTATCCGGTGAGTTACTGGATTTACACTAAGTAATAAGTTTATCGGGCTTTCGAGTAGGAACTTGACAACTCTGAATTTAATTTGTGAACGCACCCTTTCACTAATTATCGAACTGTCACTGTCAATTTATGCAGTAAACTCAACATTTTCATCATGGTTAAGTACACGAACAAACATCATCTGCAAATTATAAAAATTTGCTACCGAAAAAAAGTTGTCAAGCCCCTATTGGAAAACCCTATATTATCCAATCGCCTTAATTACTCAGAGCCACATAGGTAAAACCCTCCCACGTCGCAACTTTATTAGCAACTCCGTCACCGAGGCAGGTTAAAACTTAAGTCATTTATTCACATGTTAGGGTACATTACTTGCTTAACATGTAAGATATCGATAACACGAGATCACTACCTACAGTACAAATCAAGAAGAAGATTGTTAGGATCCACCATTAATAAGAAATTCTCTTTCTTCGAAAAAGTTATATCAAAAGTTTAACAGCATTATTTTCCAATTTGACTTATATCTGTGCCCAAAGAACGTTGATGTAATGTACCAATTTCCAATCGATCGGAATGGCTAATCTGTGGTTCGACTGTAGCCCCTTCCGTGCTTTCTCGTGCAAATCATTTGTTTTTTTTTCGTGTGATAAATGGAAAGAAAGAAAAACCCAAAACTTTTTGAAACCATCAATCAAAGATACATCAACGAAGTTCTCTCGTTAAGCTTCCATGTATGACCGGAAGTAGCCGAATGATAACTTTCATCGAATAACGTCACCCTGCCAGTCGTAAAGCTTCAACAGTAACAGACACATAATCTTCTAAAATCATTCCTGACAAATAACGTCCACATTCTGCATCACACACGACCATCTTTGTAAGTCCAGTAATAATTTACAAAATCAATCAAATGGCTGTCGTTGAGCGCTCAGTTACTTCGGCTTTCTGCACAAGAGCCGAAATCCTGACGAATTCAATCAACTTGGTTTCCCAAATCACAAACAATTCCAGAGAATAATTTTCTAACCCATCAGGATGTCATGTCAACTGTCTGAAACCCTCGGTTGATGTTAACAACCCATCACCATCTCTCTGATCTCTGCTCGTATTGCCCTGTGTATTCCTAATCAGTATCGGGTGACCGGAGTGCTACCAAAAATCTAATGAATAAATTAACCAAAAACCAAAAATGAATTTGAATAAACAATTAGTTCGGAATTGTCCTGTTTCATGTTCAGATTTGTCCTGTCAACGCTACACACATGTGCGCTACATGAATAGTTCAAGGGTAACCATAGGCCAATAAATCGTATCTCATCACAACGACGCAATCATCATTTCACGTATGTGTAACTAAGGAAAGTAACACTAATGGGAGTTTGTAATTCGAATTACTATTTACCCTCGAATCTGGAAATTTCGTCCTATTGGGTAATCAATCAACCTGATTCCGCACGCGATTGAAGCATTCTCACAGTTCAATAAACCACATTGAATTTAACGTTCAATTAACGTTTGAATTTATGATCGCGCTCCACCTCTCCGATGCTCCGCAAATCAGGTAAAATTGCTTCCAAAGGAAGGACTCTACTCGTAGAACGCCGGCAATGACATTCCATTACCCCTTCAATCACGGCCCACGGCAATGGCTAGCCTGACAAATACTCCAATAGCCGATTAATCCGCAAAATTGCTCCTGTCGCACAAATGATAATGAAAATAATAATCCACTTAGCCGAGGGTGAGCGAATGTATTGTAGAACAAGTGCACGTACAAAGTATTAAGTCTATTACAACATAATGGCCTCCCGAAGGTCCTGGAAAGAAGATGCTATCCCGTGAAATTCACTGTTCGCTTCACTGTACGCCATGTGTATGCTTGTTGTCGGACAAATATTTTCTCGACGATGACAAAAGACTACCAGTCATCCTGTTCACATAATATTTTATTGAAAATTGTTATCCTTTCTTTGGAAAGGGCCACTACACTGGCTGCGTCGTCAACCGGACATAATCGGGTTTAAGTTTGATATCGCATTTCATGTGCGGAACTCCTGACCAACAGCAAATGGTTTGTTACACCGTCACCTTCATATCTGCCTGATACGCCCCATGCGCCGAATTGACAATGTCTTCAAGACACCGCAATGCAATGAAATGGATTTCCACATATTGCTCGAAATATTGTGTGCTGCATCCTTGAAAATTGTTCTCTTTTATAGGATGTCGTTCGTTTGTATTTCGGTTGGTTCCTTTGCCATCTGTATCTGGATCCCATCATCCTCGTCGTTGCTCCCTATGAAAAGGATTACTGACATTCTCCCAAACTGTTATTATCTACACGCTGCTTTGATTCCGGCACGTTAAGCCAAGGATGTGGACATATATTCTTCTGGTATGAACCAACCAAAAGCTAAACTCAAAATATCCACAGACGGTTCATGATGTTTGAAATGAAAGACAGGACGAAAGAATCAACAACAGCTAAGTCTGATGTTGTTGCACACAAAGCCCGGAACGATAAACGAAATGGATGAAAGAACCAAGATAACAACACAAAGGGCCACCAATTTGCCGGTGAAATATTTTGGTAACACAAATGCTTCAAATGAAGAGTGAAATCTCCTTTTAGCAAGATAATAGAAGTGCACCTCGAAGGATATGTTGCCGTGAGTGCAAGGTACGTAACCATCTGCTGGATTTGCTTCGTGCGCAACTACACATATGAGTGTTTGTGGAGGTAATTCTTCTACAACCTCAACCAGGACACTCAATTACATAATACAAAAGGATTGTTTATTATCCAACAGACAATCCGGGAATAGCCTGGAAAAACCTTACTTGTTCAAAGATGTGAGAGATAACTTAATTTCATCCTTAAATGTTCATGTAATTCCAAAGGTTAATGGGGCTCATAAAGAACACTTGCTTTGAACACTGGCATCTTCCGCAAGACATTGTTGGAATTTCCAGTTATTTTACTTCCTGTTTGAAATAAGACATTCTTCTTCAAATGAATTCAAACGACTGGTGTACGTCGGTATGTGAAGTTCACATTCCCTTTTTTTTTATGTAGTCGGAAAAAAGCGGAAGACAAACACCACGAGACACCATTTGAGGTTAGACGTAATTTTCTAAATGGAATTTCCACTGGCATTACTTTCCTGTAATTTATGTCTGTATTGACGTGATTGCGCCCTGAACCTTCTGTTTTGGCGTAGTTTGACGAGAATTCATTCATTGCTCAATCATTTGATTGATACGGTGCTACTACAAAGCAAACATTTATCAGGAAAGTAAAACATCGTGCTTCCATGATAATATAAATAATTAGTAATATTTTGATATACGAACTAATTCAAAAATGTACCAACATAACTATCTGAGATATTGTGTGCGAGTGGAATGAAATTATTTTGTAAATAGAAAGAAAGAAGGCAAAAAACAAGTGCATCTCGCAACGATCAACGGACTCCAGGAAAAAGTCTCCATACCGTGTTCATGGATCCTCAAGTCGACGAAATAAAACCGTCGCAACTCTGGCACAAAATAAAGGCCCTCGTCGAAGCAGATCAACGACGGCGCACTGGTGGTAAAGTGAAAGTCAATATTCCCCGAAAGCGCCCAAAACCTGCTGACACATTATAAGTCCCAATATACAGAGGACCTGATTACCACGGCAGACGATCTCGTCAACATCTTCATCGGTGGCATTGTGGCGAGTCTCCCGAACGCCAGCACTCATCGTCCCACAATCTAGGGAAAAACCCCCAAATAGGGCATACAACAAAAGAGAAACAAGTACCGTGGCAGTTCCACTGAACGCCACTACTTACCTTGCAGATACACAAGGTAACAGTCCCTGAAATACATTAAAAGGCCTGTACTTACCTTCTGTACTGTATCTGCAAAATACAAGAAAACCCTGCGAAACATTAAATCGCGCTGAAGCGAAATTCCAGCGGCATCAAACGCTGTATTCTTCAGGGCAATTTGGTTTAACAACCAACCAACCAATATTGCCTGGGCAATATCTACACGATATCCTCTTGCACGCCAGCTGCACACCAGCAGAAAAAGGTATTTTGCCTTAGCAAGCATGCCCACATCGAACGACCGATACATGAGGGCATCCGGCTGGCGCCCCAGCAATCGAATTCGCAAATGGAAAATTACCATTAGAGTTCGACTGCGAGGATACACCAACAACATGCACACGATCAGCATCACGCTACTCGTAGCCACTGATCGGGTAAACATTTCAACCCTTTTGCCATTGATATACTCGCACCTGCTGCGAACTTTTAAAGGGGACTTATGCAATGTTTGCATACTTGCGGACACACACGATGAGCTGCGAAAGCAATCATCGTGTGTATATTTCCACCCCCTTTTTGAGTAGCATCTAAGCAAAAGAGAATACCAAATATGGTCATCGAAGCGATGATGGGATTTTGGTATCCTATCGCTTCGATGAAATAATTTAATCTCGGTTCGGATTCCGTGAGGGCAGGTCGCGCCCTCACGTTAATTAACATCCCTCTTGGGCCGTCGCAAGGGATCGCTGAAGTTGTGCGTTGGTTTAATTCAGTCTGAGATAAGTGTCGAACGAGCCCGGCAGTAAATATCTAATATTCTATCTAATAAGTGTCTATCAATTTGAACGGAATAATTTACATTTTTATAATTCTTCTAACAAGTGTTCATGAATTATAGTGGATAAGTACATCGTAAGCAAGGATTGAATTATCATCCAGAAACACTGTAAATATCTAATATTCTATCTAATACGTGCCTATCAATTTGAACGAAATAATTTACATTTTTATAATTCTTCTAACAAGTGTTCAATGAACACTTGTTAGAAGAACACAATGAATGTGGCATAAGTCTTGAATATCTTGATCTGGAATAAACACTAATTAGTATCACTAAGGAACCAAGTCGACCTTTTATTTGGAGTCAGATTGCAGTTGTGTGTTCGTAGGGTTGGCGTAGGAGGATCAACCAATAGTTGTCCAGTTGTGCCAGTGATTATTGACGTAGGGCGTCAAAGTGTAGCGAACCCGTCTCCTGGTGACACATAACTCAAAGACATTTGGATACTGTGGGGAGATTCGCTACAGCATTATGGTGGTCGGTGGCAGGATACACACTCTCAGCGAATCGAAGCCCTGGAGTAAGCCGTTACCCACCTAGTCCACAACCACCAACCAGCCAACCGAGACGACCGCAGTAGGCGCCAGCAGCGAAGTCGTTTCAGATTGAGGCTGATGTAGTGAAGATCAGGTAAATCTCCTTGTTGCAGCTTGCAACTAGAAGTGACGAGAAGGTGTTCATTATAATACTTTCTTGTAGAACACTTCATCATAGTCAGCTAGTATCACAACTGTTACACCTCGCTACACACCCCCTCTCAAACAATTAATATTCAACCATCCTCACAACCAATAATCATTTTGCATACAATGCAATACACGCCTTTCTCCCACAAACAATTAAAATACATATCGCACACGTTGCGATAATCACTCATCCGTTCAGAAGCAAAGCGTTGCCGCCTTTTCCCACAGCAATTAATTCATATCATATTATTCATAATACCGGCCGACGCAAAGCGCCATTCATTGCAAACAGGCCCAAGGTCGCTCGCTACGATTATTCTCCTGTGCCACCAAGAAACCAAGCGAACACTTGGCGGGCTCATGTTTCGACTGCACGTCTTCTTTTTTTACCATGTCCAAAAACAGTTGTCATACAAGCTATATGGCACGGACGGTATTTTCAAAGGCCGCCAACGACGAATTAATTGAGCGTCGGTAAAGTGCTGAGTTCTGCGAAATAGCGAACACAGCGACGAAACGCAAATTGATCGGATGATACGATTTGCACACGGGCCAATACACTACAATTGGTTCGCCATATGAAAGCAATTAAGTAATTGCTCAGTTCACTACCGCTGCATTTTAAGCAGGGCAAATTAAACGGGAAGCAATTATTGAAAAATGCAAGTAACATGTGATAGGCAAATAGCCTCAAAATAGGTTATACATTCTGATAGAGGAAAATCTACCGTCTGCATTAATTCCCCAATAACTTGGTATAAAAAGAGTGGTTGCGAATGGGCAAAGTTGCCAGTGGTGAACTATTCTAACAAGAGGTTGCGGCCTTAGCGTTTGTACAGCGGGCGTCTTGTTTAGATTAGTTGCAGTTTGTAAGAACTAAGCAAGAAGGCTGCGGTCCAGTGCGTAAGAACAGTGTGCCTTCTTGCTATTAAATAAAGTTACTAACAGTGTAAATTTAAAAAAAATTTCACTCAAAAATAAAGTGTGACGTAAACAGTTAAATAAGAAGTGTTTTATTTAATCAAAAAAAAACAAAGGGAAGCCAGTCAATTTTAACAGCAGCCCAAGGATCGTCTAACCACTGAACCGGAAGCCAATCAATTTTATCAGCAGCCCAAGGATCGGGTGTGGGGTACGAGTTGGTGTGCCAGACAGTGGCACGGATTCACTTGCATCCCCGACCCTTGTACCGCCGAACACACTTCACAAAAATATCCATGAGCAGAAGAGGAGAAATAAAATATCCTGGTTTGCTTGTAGTCTGGTTTTATTGATCTTTATTGTTCGCTGGTGATATTGAATTTACACTGTTTAAGGTACACGTAAGTTGATATTTTTACTTGGTACTTGGCACCCAAACACAAGCGCTCGAGAATCGATGCTAAATTTACACTTTGTTTTACTTCATTTAATTACATTGGTTTTTCCACTGTTGAGTGACAATTTATGACCGTTTAGATGTTAAAGAATTTCCGAAATAATAGTTATTTTTTTGATAATGGAATTGTAAACTCCGGTGGTATGCGCGACTCGAAAGTTATTGATTGGTGCGACGTGAACGACACTGGTAGAGATTGGAAAGCGACTGCTTGAATTAGGGATGAAATTCTGTATACTATTTTTGCACAGCCATTAGCCAATCATCATTGCGCTCTTTTCATGACTCTTCTTATTTGCATGTCTCGATGAGGTGAATAATTCTCACGCATCATTCGACAGTCGCTGGACATGCGAAGGATGAAAAGAACAAAAGAAAGAGCGCAATAACTTCGGGGTTGGCTTAGCTTGTGCGTTGGTATCAAATGCAGTTTCTGAGAATGACGTACTGCCCTAGTGTTACGGCTGTGGTGATCCCAGAGTGCATTGAATCGTGTGGAGACAGAATTGTGGAGGAGAGGAAATGTGGCCGGTGCTATTCGCCTGCAAAAAGAGATCATTGATCCCAGACGAATGGATGATCTGCGGTAAAGCCGGTGACGCCAAATTGGCTAGGGTAATTTATCATGAGAACTAATTAAATATTTTGATAAATTCCCCGGCAGTTGCATGAATATGCAACAGTGTCGTCTTCTTCGACTTGTTGTTGCCTACCAAAATGATGTGATTTACGATAGAAATCTCATGGGCTAGCAAAAATGGAGTTTCCGTATGGCAAAAAGGTAGCTGAATTCAATTATGCATTATCTGCATAGAAGAATGTGGGGCTTCCACCAAACCCCACAGCCCACTTACCTGAAAAACTCCCCATATCCGCAACTCAATACCCATTGTCTCCCGCCAATGCGATTGCATTGGCACCTGAAAATATTTCCTTCTCCAAGGGCATTAATGCATACAAGCATTACAAAGAATTCCTAAAAAGAATTGTGCCTACAAGGGCATTCATACATTACCAAGCATCTCTGCATTAGCGACCCGAAAACCAAATTTCCAATTAGTGTAGATATTCACACTATAATTCGATCCAGCCGTCGCCATAGATGCCATGCATAATTGACGCAAATGGTATACACAACCGTCATTGTGTACCCATCTAAATTACTTTCCGAAGACTTGCAACTATGGATTCAATTGCAAGCACTTCACCTGGAAATATTGCTTTGTTTGAATTTTCAAACAATCACCGACGCCAAGTTTGGCCGTCACATCGGATTAAATAGCATAAACATATGCAAAACAAAAGAATCCGATTCTCCCAGTCGCAGGTAATCAGGTATACGATCCTTTTAGCATCTAATGAGTGGCTGCTATTTAGATAGCCGACCCTCATTATCGAAAGATGCTGTAGGTCGTTTCACCATTGTTCCTTTTTTCCTCGTTTCAGGCAAAACGCAGCGGTGAACACGGTGATGTGTACGAACACACACATACGCCACCGCGTACCTGAGATCGTTTTCCATTGGTCACTGGTCACAGGAAATTTCATTTCCTTTTCACCACACCACCAAACTCACCCCAAAATGTGGATTAAATCACTGAGTAGTTTTCCATCCACGGACCGCCATGGTCGCGTTGACTTCCGCTCTCCGCCGGTGCATGCGGAGATGTGTCTATACCCGTTGTCGAATGAGTGCAAACTCTTAATTTTTAAAAAGTCAAGTGAGTGTCAAATGTAAATCAAGTGCTAAACGATAAACAAAAATAAATTCCCGTAACATCTCTTTCGAATAATGTCGTATGTAACAAAGTAATGCATCAAGATACCATGGATAAATCCGAAATTAATGAAAGTGTTAACGATAGAAATAAAATTGAACAAAATGAAACCGGTGTTTTAATTTGTTGCGCTGCTGTTCCTGACAGTGTTTTCCCTCTTGTTCTTGGTGATCGTGCTTTCGAACAGTTTTGCTTCTCTCCGTGTGGTGTCCAACGAACCGATAATAATATTGGGGACGAGGTAGAACTCTCGCCCATGCTGGCGTCGCGACTTACTCCCCACAAGAATGAATTTACCTATGCGTCCAAATGAGAAATATGATATTCCAGGTGAATAGCATGAATGGAGGGATGGGGGTTGATGTTACGCGCTGTTAGCGGTCGAAATAAGGCGGAAATTGTGGGTTGGTTCTCCATGTAATATAGAGAACCCCCACACGTGTAACCACTGAACCAGAAGCCAGCCAATTCTAACAGCAGCCCAAGGATCGATTCAACCCACACAGGGTGCCAGCTACGTAAGTAGTATCATATATAACAAGTGATGAAACATAACGGTTGTAACCAAACAATACAGCAGCTAGGATAACAAAAATAGTAATAACATATACAAGCACATTCACGATAACGAAATATTGAATGTCAATATCGGAGATCTGCTTTCTGATGTTACATTTTGGTGCCCGAGCAGGGACCTATAATAAAATACTAACAACAATAATACAACATTTTGGCCATTAGCTGCCCGATAACCAAATATTAAATGCTAATATCAGAGATTACCACGCTGATGTTACACAACCATAGAACTACCAACAACTTAGTTCGACTACGTTTTGTTGTGACGCAAGAATCACTGGAGGCAGATCAAGGGAACAGCGCGAAAGTACTGATCTTGATTTGTGAGAACAGATAAAAACAAAGGAGAATAAGAGGAGGCTGCCATCGACTACGGATGAAGGAACGAGAAGGTTTAACACGACACGACACATACGTTAATTACGAGAGAAAATAGAACAATAAGAAGTTCATATGAATAAAAAAAAGATAGATACCGAGATGCCACTGAATAACGGTTCCAGTTCTTTTTGAACAGTTTGAGGTTGTAACACTCCGAGAACACTCGCGCCGAGAGAGGGTAATATTCGAGCGCGGGTCCAATTTTAGACCTATACAGAAGAAGAAGTTGGGCCGAAGTAAAATATTTCTTGGCTCTAAAAACTTAACTCAATTTTCCTGAGGCTGACTTGGGAATGTTCGACACGTGTTTATGCCACGATATATTCCCACGGATTCGAGGGCCTAGTCATTCACCATCAGGTGTGGAACCAATGATCCACATTTCTTTCTGATTGTTTTGTATTGTGTCTTCGTTGCATTGAAGTCGACGAGATTCTCCTTACCCCACTACAGGACCATATCCAGATCCCGACTCAGGGACTCGACCTGACTACATCTCAGCTGGTGTAACGTTGATGCACTACTCGGCCGACCACTCGAAAAAAGGATACCAGCACACTATCATCCACAAAACCGAACACTCTGTATCCGTTGACTCCACCAAATCATGTATACGAAGCAAAAACAAGGTTGGAGCCAAAATAGAACCTTGCGGCACTCCGGAATTAACAGAATACATATCTGAACGCTCGCCGCCCACAACAAACCAGATCTATCGATTTTCGGGGAAGCTCTTCGTTCAATCGCAAAGCGGCTGGAAAGTCCGTATGAAAGAAGTTTGCTCAGCAATGCCCCGTGCCAGAGGCGTTCAAAGGCCTTGGAGAGATCGAATACGACACCTCTTGACTCATCGTATCCCTCAATCGCAGATATCCATATATCGGTTATAGGGGTCAAAAGGTCTCCCATGGACCGCTTGCCACAGAATCCGTATTGTCGATCATTCAGAAGTCCGTGCACTCCAAATATTTAATTAACTCGGCATTGATGACCTTTTCCATCACCTTAGATGACGTAGACAATAATGGTATTGGCCGGTACATTTGTGGGAGACACTTTTTTACGCTCCTTAAGACAGGCTGAAATCGAGCGGTTTTCCAGCACGTGTGGAATGTCCTCCGTGCATAAGATAAGCAAAGGATCGGCGATATTTCAGGAGCACAACTCTTAAGGACTATTGCAGGTATTCCGTCCGGGCCGGTTAACTTCCTACAGTCCAGTACACGTAGAATACGTTGAATAGTGCGCGGGCGGAATATCACATCCCGCATCGAAGACCGTACCGACTCGATCACAGGTGGCTCCAAAAGATCGGCATCGAGGTTTGAATTCGCGGAAAATAAAGTCGCGAACACATTAGCGTTATCTTTTGAATTTGTGACTATCGTCTCGTTGCCCGTCACCTAGGGAGGAAAAGAGGAGGAAGCGAAGTTACTGCTGACAGCCCTTGCCATTGACCAGAAAGGACGCGAAGTAGTTGGGCACTCATGGAGTGTATTTGTCACTCTGTCGTTGTAGGCTTTCTTCGCAGTACCAATCGTTTGATTGCACGCATGTCTGATTCTAACGAAATCTATTCGGTTACCCTCGGTGGAATTGGAGCTGCATTGGTTAAATTGTTTGTAATCTGCCGCATTTTTTATCAGACCAAGGTTTATCAGATAAACTTCGTTTGGTGGAATGCGGAATGTAGATCTGTGGTGGTTCCGCCAAACCCCACGGCCCATTTACCTGAAAAACCCCTATATCTTCCATCCGATCATATAATTTCGCTAATGCAATCGCATTAGCACCTTAAATGCTTTACACGTATAGGATTATCTAAGGTATAATCTAAAAGGTCCCTGGAAAAGAAAACTTACCTTTCATGCATCTCTTCGCATACAATTCCTGTAAGATTTCTTTCTTACCTTATCAGGAATCTCAAACCAATTCAGCACCTTCAGTGCCAAGCAAATCCTCCTAGACGAATTCTTGAAAACAAGATGATTTGGTTTGCATACAATGTAACCATCATAACGGGGACCATACACATTACGTCGCCTATTTCCCGTCCTCAATAAGTGTTATCATAAATCACCATACATACGCATTGGCTGGCGACCTACACCCAAGGGACCAAAACAAATATACACATATCGCGTCTCTTGGCACCAATTAAATCCTACGGCATAACCAAATGCAAATAGGTATGGTATACTTACCCAAGGCAGCGATAAACACCAATTCACGGTAATCTAGCTAACCCATTAGCATATTTCCACATTGTATTGCCGCCTATTTATTTAGCAGCAATGCACATTTCAGACAGAGACCCAAACGTTTCCTTTGTCTTTTCATATTTCGGGATCTGCTTCTCATCAGCGGCAGTATAAGCAAACACAAACCCAATTAGCATCCAATGAGATTCGGCTTGTTTGGTTAGACGAATTCACTTCTCATGGATGCACATTATGCCCCTTCTTGGTGTTTGAGATTCGTTGTCATGGTGTATCCATGAAAGAACCCATGTACACACATACATGTGTACTACCAACGATCTTCACCCCAAACGATTGAATATCGTTGAGTCGCATTACAACCATCAAAGCGGGCGGGTCGTCCGCCATCCACCGTACCGGCGCCGGTACTGCATTGCATGCTATGGAGCATTCTGAAGTTCAGTCGTTAGTTTGCACTTATCATCAAACCAGTCGCTCCGATCTCTACGACTACTGCCTAAGATGGAGTTGGCAGTATTAAATACAGTATTCTTAAGGTGTGTCCATTTATCTTCTACGTTCGGCATTCTGGCCCCAGGACTTACTTTCCCTCCGTCGAGCTCTTCGAAGGCGAGTCCTAGCGCATGACCAAAGGTGTTACTCGTATTCTCATTACGTAAGGCAGCCGTGTTGATTCGAACCTTATCCGCGGATGCAATATTTCTTCGTAAGGCAATCCACGCTCGGAAAACTACATCAACAAGAACGACGTTGGCACTTTGGCACGTTCGCACCGTCACCAGGCTCGAGGAGTGGCGGCCATCCCTCAACACGTGGTCAATTTGGTTGTGAGGTGCTCCATCAGGTGATACCCAAGTGGCTTTGTGGATATCTATACGCGGAAACCTGGTATTCGCAACCACCAAGTTCTTTGATGCTGCCAGTTCGATGACTCGTAGTCCATTGTCATTAGTGTTCTTATGCAAACTATGGGAACCTGCGTAGTGCCTGAAAATCGATTTATTTCGCATTCCAATCACCAAGAATGATTTTCACATCGTATCTTGGCCATGTATTGAGGCCCCGTTCGACGTTCTCGTAAAATTCCTCTTTTCCGTCGTCTCCTCTGTAGGTCCGTGAACGTTTATGAGTCTTATGTTCTTAAGCTTGCCTCACATGCGAAGAGTGTATAGCCTTTCGTCTATGGCAGGCTTCAGTTTTTGGCTAACTAGAAAGCCTGCCCCGAGCACATTGTGTTTTGCATGACAGGTATAATAAATGTCACACTCGTTTCTTTGAATAACACCACTCCCGCCGATATTATTTCTTGTAATGCTGTTGTCAGACTTATATTCGGCCAGGGCATCAGCTAGCGGCTGTGAGCTGCAGAGCTCGAGCTCTGTACAGTGAGCAGACATTCCATGAGAAAATTCTCGAATCGTTTCGCCACTTTCGTTTCCGATCCATATCCGAGGGATGTTTAATTTTCCATAATAATTTGTTTTTCTGGGCAAGGTTATTAGCCTTGCACCAACCTTTCTCTGGATGTCGCTGCATGCATTTGTTCACAACTTGGCGGGTGCCAAAGTAGTTATCCAAGGATGTCACCTGGAGACTGCGTGTCAATTTGGATTAGACAGGGACAAGGATCGTCCTGGTATTCGCCGGGTTGAAAGCAATCAGGGACTTCACCCAGTATGTTCGCTCCCATCAAGTGTACAGAAGTATACTTGATTATAAAACTTAGTTAGAAACTACTTTTTTCATAAACGTTTAAACGACAATTTTTGTTAAGACAAAAAAACAGAAAAAAAAATCCAAATTCGCGTCAATTTGTGTAAAATGACTTTTTAATGGTGATGCATACTTCCCTACTAAATTTATCGTAGATTGTGAAAAACTATTTTTTTTTTGTTTTGTCTTAGGTGCAGATGAAAAAATGTTATTTATTAGGCCCCAGATCTTCTCCAAAAAAAAGACATGTTGTTTTGAACGTCTGTACCACCATCATTATGGAATAAAGAATTTAAAAAGAAACCTGTTGGCGATGTATCACGAATTCCCAGGAAAGGCAAGGCAAGCGCTAACATACCATTTCCAGGGAAACGACGATCAGCGGCGCACCGATTCCAGGAAGCCACAAAGAAAAGCAGATCGCTGGAAACGAGCGAAGGAGGGGACGATTGCGGGCCTATATAAGGCGCACACATTCGATGAAGCAGCAGCAGGAGGCTTCGACGAGTACTTGCTTCAATTAGCATACAAGTACCTCGAAAACATTCAGAACAGCGAGAACCTGCTTGTACGGGACTCTTGCGTTCTTGACCCTTCCCTCTCTCGATTTCTTCGGATCAAACCCCCACAATTTCTTCTTCAGTACAAAACTGAAGAAAGCACCCTTCCCAACAACATTCCCCTCTATAATAGAAGATTCCTGGATCCATCCCATAGGGTCTACTCTTAAGAAACCACACACACACGGACGCACTATACAAGACGGCACAAACACACCGACCAAAGCTCAGATCATTAGACGCCAAAGACGTGATCTGCGTTTACTACCGCACCCAAGACCCACCGGTCTTGTATGATATCTTTCCCACCATCCCTCGATAAAAGTAGTTAGAGAACACCTGGACTAACACTGTCCACACTATCCTTGGATACCCCCCCTTTTTTTCTTTTCTTTTCAGATATCGCGAGACCGAGCCCAACATCGTCACGGATGTGGTGGATTCTGGTTATCGCAAAATGACCAGAAGTCAGAGACAAGATGAAGAACACATATGTCCTTGTCTCGCTAAATTCGGCCCTCTTGCCATCCATTTTTTTTTTTTTTTTTTTTTTTGAAGCAGCAGGAGTCGTCGAAAGAACTCCTACGGAAAAGGTCTTGTTAAAGACCAGATGAAAATAAAGAGATCAAACAATAACAAAATAATAAAATATCCAAATAATAGAATAATAAATAGTAAAATAAGCGAGTTATACCCCGTTTTGCTAGTCTAGTCTAATTGGGTCGTTTTTTCACTTTCCTTAAATGGGGATTTGTACTGGGCAAGACTGAAATGCCCGTTTCATCCAGAGAAGAGTCCGGCTCTGGAGGTACAATCCCTCGAATTGACAAAAGCATCGTCGGCCGGCCAGTGCCGGAAAATACAGTCCACTCGAAGAGAGATTGGGGCAGCGCTACAGAAGCGCCGGTTGTTGGTTTCGGTTTCTTTTCGTTTCAGCAACAGTTTTGGTTCTTCGAGCCGGATCTCGGCGATAAAACGAAGGATGCCGGTAACGAGATCGGCTAAGGCGAAGAGGACGCTGCCGTTCCCTACGGGAGGACTGCCTACTCAACTTGGAGTGAGCAGCACCGGACCTGATGGAGAGGCCACAGGAGAAGAGTCTCCCACACAGCTTGGAGGAGATCATGACAGAGATCGGAGCGCTCGCCAGATGGGGATCAGCGCACGTGACCGAAGAAACAAAGACGATGAAGATGTCGTTCAAGACTTTCGTGGCCCATCGATTGGCGGAAATCGAAGAGCTGACAGGACCACGGGACTGGAGATGCGTGCCGACGAAGGAAAACCCAGCGGACGACGCTACCAGAGGGATACCCAATGAGTTCAGCAGCACAGCGAGGTGGTTCAAGAGACCCGCCTTTCTGTACGAAGAAGACGACAAGTGGCCAAACCGGCACTTCGAGACGAGCGCGGCAACAGTCACTGGAGAAGAAAAGAGCCCCCAAGTGGTAGCAGCGGCGAGAGTGGTCGAACCATCCATACCGAACCCGGAACGATTTTCCGACTGGCTGCGTCTGCTGAGAACCACAGCACGCGTGTTTCAATTTATAGACACGCTAAAAGAGAAGAGAGGGTGGCGAATGTCAGCCAAAACATCGAAGTCCCGAAGACAACAAACACCCACATGTTCCAAAGCCGAGAAGAAGACATTCACGCCCGTGCATCAAAAACATCTAGACAGGGCCGAAGAGCGACTGGTCAGAATGAGCCAACAAGACAGTTTCGTAGGAGACGTGGCCCGCTTGCGAGAAGGAAGACCACCAGAAAGCTCGAGTCGGCTGCGCAAAATAGATGTTTACCTCGACGAAAATGGAGTGATGAAGCTGAGGTCCCGGACATATACCACCAGGATGCCCTAATATGGGGGGAGCATGGGAGAGGCTCGTGCGATCAGTAAAAGCGGCCTTGACCGCCACTCTACGCTAGAGGAGGTACTGTACACCCTGATG
Organism: Microdon myrmicae; assembly: GCA_963931805.1. Lineage (NCBI taxonomy): Eukaryota > Metazoa > Arthropoda > Insecta > Diptera > Syrphidae > Microdon > Microdon myrmicae. Next base: position 19,371,654 of record OZ007497.1, read on the forward strand.
ACCGATGCGGAACACGTCGTCAACTCACGGCCACTGACCCACGTTAGCACGGACCCGAACGACGAAGAGAGCCTTACACCGAACCATTACCTGTTGGGACGCTCTTGCGGTGCGATGGCACCTGATGAGTTTAACGACCACGACCTTGTTGGTAGGGCGAACTGGAGAACGGCGCAGCGACTGACGGACCACTTCTGGAAAAGATGGGTAAAAGAATACCTGCCGACACTAATGCCAAGAATAATCTCCGGCCGAGATACCACCGGCCCACAAGTTGGAGATATAGTCCTGGTGGCGGATTCATCGCTGCCCCGTAGTACCTGGCCCCGTGGAGAAGTGCAAGCGGTGTATCCCGGACCCGATGGAAGGATCAGAGTCCTGGACGTGAGGACGACATGGGGGACACTACGAAGACCAACTCGCCGCGTCGTAGTGCTGGTTCCAGCGACAACATCGCCGCCACATGGGGAAGTGCTTCGCACTGCGGGGGAGACTGTTGACGATGTATCACGAATTCCCAGGAAAGGCAAGGCAAGCACCATTTCCAGGGAAACGACGATCAGCGGCGCACCGATTCCAGGAAGCCACAAAGAAAAGCAGATCCCAGGAAACGAGCGAAGGAGGGGTCGTTAAATGGGGATTTGTACTGGGAAAGACTAAAACGCCCGTTTCATCCAGAGAAGAGTCCGGCTCTGGAGGTACAATCCCTCGAATTGACAAAAGCATTGTCGGCCGGCCAGTGCCGGAAAATACAGTCCACTCGAAGAGAGACTGAGGCAGCGCTACAGAAGCGCCGTTTGTTGGTTTCGGTTTCTTTTCGTTTCAGCAACAAAGCCTCTGTACCACCATAATTTTGAAAGAAATATTTTAAAAAGGATGTTTTTGGACACCTCATCATATACACAATAAACCCTCAAAATTTCATTTGATTTGTTTTATTGGATCATAAAAGATAATCCTCAAAACAGTTTCATTTTCTACTATTCAAACCCCTTATTGAGTATAGTACTCTTAATTTATCAATTAAGGATTATAGCTTCTTCCAGGCTGTTTTTTGACGCGTGTTATAACATATATAATAACATATTTAAAAAAGTGTATACATATTCTTATTGGAAAATATAATATCTTAATAATACAACAGAATACTAACAATATACCCAACTATTAAATTATCTTCCACGTATATTAGCCATAGATTAGTTCTTTAATATTTTAAATTGCATATCAATGAATTAAAAACTTCCCAAGTTGTGAACTACTCGCGGTAACTATCGATTAAGCATATCAGTACTTCACTAAATATATTACTTACAGCTCTAAAAGACTCCAATTTAAATCTCAGATTAGCCTTCCCTCAACATTCTCCGACGAACAGACTTTTAACTACCCTTCAAGTTACCAGCAAAGTTACAAATTAGTCTACACATGACTCTAACGAACTCACTTATAAATGCCGCATTCCGTTTCCACCTTAACACGATCTTGAATCTAAAATTCACGCCCCGCTTTTATACTCCCCACTAATAATATTCGGCCATGGCATCAGTGAACGCTCCCACTGAGAAGGCCCCCAGTGTGGAACTTGTTTGTGGAACCAGTTGCCCATAAGCCATTATCAGAGATCGTCCGCTCAGTAGATTGTGACCCTGCTACTTGATCGCGACGTTTTGAAGTTTGTTTAAGTTGTGTTAATTAAAGTTTTATTCTTCATCTTCTCCACGGACACATTAAAATATCAATTTTGGGAGTACTCATCAACAAAACGGTAAATAGTTTATATATTCGGAATGGTGATCAATATTAAGCCAATCTTGAGTGGATCGCCACACTTGCTGGCACTTTTGGTCAGTCAATCTCATCCGGGGAATTCTGGAATTATACGATTTGATTCCTGGGATTCTGGACTCTTAATTAAGAGTAATGGTTATGGCGGTCGTTTTGCATGTTTTCCATTTGGGGTTTTCTAAATTCTACTTGTACTTATTAGAAATATAAAAATTTGGGAAAAATCCAATATTTTGGGTCAGCTGACCTAGAGGTCTTGTGACTTAAAAGCTCCAATGAGTGAAAAGATATCCGAGCTTTCAATTGATACAGACCGAAGAAAGAGCGAGACAGACACCGAGAGTCTGGTCTATTATCAAGAGACTTACGATGGCGCGCGATCAATTTGAAATTTTTTGTTAAAGTTCAGAAAGAATCTTTTAACCTGCGGAATAAATGAGCTCGATTAGATCATGTTCTTGAGTGTGCGCAGTACACCTGATCTCCTATGTCAGGTGGATCGTAGGCTAAATCGTATCGAAATCAAACCGAACTTGATGGAATTATGGATAATTGAATTTGTATTGTTAGATATCGAAGTGGAATAAGTAAGTCACTCTTGGCGGGTCGACGACGAAAATTAGGGTACTGCAGAAATTTAAACCAACGATGGAACTTTATTTGCAAATTCCGTTTAGTGAAGATATATAATTAAGGAAAAGACCCTAGATCGATGGATCCTTCAGCGCAACAGTTGTTATATAATAATTATTTTAAATAAATGCGTTCTTCCACCGTACAAAAGTGGATATGGGTGAAAATATCGTATATTCAGAAGATCAGAACGAAAAGATATGCTGGAGAGCGATATTATCCAAACACGTGACTCCAACTAGATGAAAGAGTTGCCAAAGCGCAAACCTAGTGCTATCCATCGCACGGGTTAACGAATTCTTGTGGGTAGCTACACTAAATGGGGAACTACCGTCGAATTTTGGGCGTATTTTGTTTTAATTCGTTACGTATTTTATTTTTATCCCCATTTATCAGACTTCGTTGACAAGCTAAAGATATTTTAAAGGCAAACTTAGTTCAATCAAAAGGTTCCCGGAATTTGTTATAAATGTAAATTTTTTTATCAAAATTGATACGAGGGTGGGGTGAAAAGTTTCCGACCCGATAAAGATAAACAATATTTTACCATTATTTTTTTCGGGTTATTTTTCAACACAATCGCCATCAAGACTAATACATTTTTCATAACGGTGCTCTAATGTATGATACGAGGGTTGCCTCTTATGTTTCGGGATTTGGCAACCCTAGTGTTGCAATCCGGCAATTGACAGCTCTGTCGTAAAGTTGGACATTTTTGAGGTTATGCGCACTCAGAACGTTTTGACATACGAGCGCTATTTGTGTTGTTTACAGTAACTTAAAAGATTCATCTCGGCCCAAAAATGGAATTAAATCGTCAACATTTTCGTGCGATTATTTTTTACAACTTTCGGCGTGGATTAACTCAGCAACAGTGCATGGATGACCTTAATTCAATTTTTGGCGATGAAGCTCCATCAAGGACCAGTGTTTATTGATGGTATGGTGAATTCAATCGTCGTCGTAGTTCACTCCAAGATGAATTTCGTGAAGGTCGTCCAAAATCAGTTGTTGTTCCGAAAATTGATGCATTGATGCTGTGCGCGAACTGATATTGGAAGATCGTCATGTGACCTATCGTGAGATTGAGACAAGCTTAGGCGTTGGTGGGACCAGCATACATTCAATATTGCATAAACACTTGACTGTCAAAACAATTTGTTTGCGTTGGATCCCACACAATTTGTCAATCGCCCAAAAAAAGGCTCGTGTCAATTGGTTGAAAGAACTGCTTCGAAACACGTCTATGACATCGTGACAGGTGGTGAGTCGTGGATTTACGCGTATGAGACCGAAAGTAAACAGCAGTCGACTGCCTGGGTGTTTCAAGATGAGCCAAATCCAACAAAAGTGGTTCGCGCACGAAGCACTTCCAAGCAAATGGTCGCCTGTTTTTTCGGAAAAACTGGACATGTCGCAACCGTACCACTAGAACAACGCAGAACAGTCAATTCTTAGTGGCACACAACAATTTGTTTGCCAGTTGTCTTCCAAGAAATCAGGAAAACCAACCGCCGAAGACGGATCACTCTTCACCACGACAACGCGAGCTCTCACACATCGGCTGCGACGACTGCATTTTTGAGCACCCAAAACATCGATTTGATGGGTTATCCGCCGTATAGTCCTGACTTGGCACCGAATGACTTCTTTTTATTCCCGTACGTAAAACTGAGAGGTCAACGTTTTTCGACACCTGAAGAAGCGGTTGCTGCATTCAGAATGTATGTGTTGGAGATACCTCAATCAGAGTGGCAAAAGTGCTTCGACAATTGGTTCAAACGCATGCAAAAGTGTATAGATCTTCATGGGGAATATTTTGAAAAACAATAAAGTGATTTTCGATGAACAATATTTGTTTTTGTTCTCTAATCCCGAAATATAAAAGTCAACCCTCGTACTCGAAGGATTTTTTTATATTCGACGTGCCGTAGAATCGTCTTCAATTTGTAACACCAGAGTTTGAACTCTGATATTAACATTTAATAATTGTTTATCAGGCGGCTTATTGGCCAAGATGTTATACTAGTTTTTAATATTTTATTATTATTACAATGTAATACCTGAGCGTAACCCCAGATATTAACATTTATTATTTAATTATTAAAATGTAACACCTTAGCGTAACCCCAGATGTTATCATTTATTATTTAATCATTAAAATGTAAAATTATTTAATTATTAAAATCTAACGTAAATGTTTTAAGAAGATTTTGTTACTTGCGGCGTGCTGGAACTCGTCTGGTACCTCTTTGGCGGATTTATACGTGTTCAAGTGTTCCGCCGAACACTGCTTGCCGCAGAGAAAACATACATACACAACAAATACAGCACAAGAATGAAACTCAGGCAAATTGTTTTTAGGAAGCGTTTATTCAATTTCCTTTTATTTATGAATGTTTATAAGCGGCAACGTTAAACTAATACTGTTCTTTTCTATCGCGGTGAAACACTAAAAAAATGAGTTATATGTGAATCTTTACACAATTGTACAATTTAATTTCCTTTTATTTATGAATGTTTATAAGCAGCAACGTTAAACTAATACTGTTCTTTTCTATCGCGGTGAAACACTAAAAAAATGAGTTATATGTGAATCTTTACACAATTGTACAATTTAATTCAAAAACACTTAAAGAGTTTTTGCACAAAGCGGATAGTTCCTTCAACACACAATATAATTTAAAAGTTGGTGAAACCTCGACATTTCTTTACTTGTCCTACCTCGAAAAAGACTCTTCTTCTCCATCGTTCGATATAGACGACTCGTCGCGTTGACGATCAAAATTTTTACTTAACCTATCGGATACTCTTTTTTTTCAGTCCCTGTGTGTTTTGTATCTGCAGTTGTGCAGACACAATTTCCTGTAAGGAGAAAATTCTCACGCATACATGTGGAAGCTTCACCGTCGTGGTTGACGGTGGGTTCTATTCCCACGCTGCTTGGTTAGGTCGACCATCTGGTGTTGACGATCGCCTGGGCGTCTAGTCCGCTGGTATCTATTGGATTTGAAATCCAAGAGAGTTTTTCACATGGTGTGAAAAACAAACATTCCGCTGATGCATTTCTGCTTGGCGGACAGTGGCAACGGCGCAATGCTGTGCCGTATTTATTTATTGCAGCTGGCCTTCGTAAAACTTCAAACAAAGTATTGTTTGGAGTTACGTGGTGCTTGGTTTTTCGCGCCATCTGGGTGGTTACGAGGCTAAGGAATGCGGTCCTTTGTTTGCGGTGAATATTTGGGTGATCTAATGTTTAGATCAACCGCACCACGTCCGTTGGTCGGTTAATTGTTTTAATTGTAATTCCCTGCATCTCGTGCAGATGTTCAGGGTTGCCGACTTGTGGTGCTGGCATTCACTTAGCTTGCGATTGCACACGTCGAAGGATGCATGGATGTTTCTCCTTGTTTCAGGTCGTAGGTTTTAGGTATGGAGAATTATAATTGTTGAGCTTAACCTAAAAAGCTTTGGGGACGTTCAGTTCCTTGCTTTTTGGTGTCGGTCTCAACGTTGGCTGCGAGTTGCAGGCCCTATCGTGGGACTTTGGGGCACGCGTCTGTGGGCGCGTGCAACGCTCTCAGGTAAGTACGTTCTTTGAAGATAGGAACCTTACCTGAGTAGACTTGTGCGTTCGTAGAACGCTACATCACTCCCCCCCTAGTGACGTAGTCACGATATGAGGTAGTTAGTTGCTTGGGGGGTGTAGTTGAGTTTTACGAGCGTGCTCCCTTCCGTATTGGGCGGTGTTTGGGTGGTAGAGGAGCGAAAGTTAGCGCGTTCGTCGTTCTTTTTCGCTTGTCAGAAGTTGGGGTTTCAGGTTGCCGTACATTGAGAATCTTCGCAGCGTCTTCTTGTGCGCGCAGATCTCGGGCGCGCTGCCGCGTTATCGGTCCGTGTAGGATGTCCGATGCCCCGCGCGCGACCATTTCGCGAGGGTTTGGTTGATTCTCAACATTTGACGTGCCTGGCGTTTCGTGGGAGTCTGCTGGGTGGCGTAGGGGGCAGGTTTCGGCTACCGCCGCTGGTTGTTGATGCCCTTCTCCCAGTACGGTATCTGGTGGTAGTTCCAGGTGGCACGGTTTCAATCTTTCGACACTGACGGTGTACGGCTTGCCGTCGATGTCTACAGAGAAAACACGGTTGTTTATCCGATCCAGCACCCTGTATGGCCCTTCGTAGGGCGGTTCTAGAGGTTTCCTAACATAAGTCAGCCGCTATTGGCCGTATTACCATGATTCTTTTTTGACATGATTTAATCTTACGTAAATATCTTTTTCTTAACGGCGTCTCAGAAGGAGCTACGCGCCGTGTTTTAAAAGGACTTTAAGGCTCGGATGGAGTTTCACACAGATTTCTCACTTCAGCTCTGAAGGAGCTTCATAAATTTTTCACACACAAAAAAAAAAATATTTTATCTGCACTATGAGACTCAGAGGGAGCTCGCACAAGAAATTAAAGTAGGATATATATATATATGTATCACAATTTGTTTACTGCACTACAGACTAAGAAAGGAAAAAGAAGAATATGATAAAAAAGGAAATTGTTTTAGTGTGCATTAAAATTCGAATTTTTGCTCGGAAGGAGCTTACTACATTTCGGTTTTTCTCAGAAGGAGCTTAATCAATTTTAAAATATGAATGACTCTTTTATTATAATATAAAGGAAGAATAAAATGACTTGCGGCTTTTTTTTTTTTTTTTTTTTTGGAGATGTCCTGCGTTGTTGGGCTTCGTGGGGCGAAAGTGGGCTGCAGTTCGGTGGTGTCGTCGCTGTCACTGGCACTTCGCTTTACTGGGTGCTTATGTTCATCCTTGAGTTTCGGCACTGTTTTTCGCTTCTAGTTTTTTTTTAGTGTCTTTTTTTATTTTTCGGCATTCACTGTTTTTTTTTTTTATTTACCGTGTGTATTTTTCTTTACATTGTTTTTCGCGGCGTGTTCTGTTCACTTTCCCTCGTCGGGATGTCACCACTTTGGCGGATTTATACGTGTTCAAGTGTTCCGCCGAACACTGCTTGCCGCAGAGAAAACATACATACACAACAAATACAGCACAAGAATGAAACTCAGGCAAATTGTTTTTAGGAAGCGTTTATTCAATTTCCTTTTATTTATGAATGTTTATAAGCGGCAACGTTAAACTAATACTGTTCTTTTCTATCGCGGTGAAACACTAAAAAAATGAGTTATATGTGAATCTTTACACAATTGTACAATTTAATTTCCTTTTATTTATGAATGTTTATAAGCAGCAACGTTAAACTAATACTGTTCTTTTCTATCGCGGTGAAACACTAAAAAAATGAGTTATATGTGAATCTTTACACAATTGTACAATTTAATTCAAAAACACTTAAAGAGTTTTTGCACAAAGCGGATAGTTCCTTCAACACACAATATAATTTAAAAGTTGGTGAAACCTCGACATTTCTTTACTTGTCCTACCTCGAAAAAGACTCTTCTTCTCCATCGTTCGATATAGACGACTCGTCGCGTTGACGATCAAAATTTTTACTTAACCTATCGGATACTCTTTTTTTTCAGTCCCTGTGTGTTTTGTATCTGCAGTTGTGCAGACACAATTTCCTGTAAGGAGAAAATTCTCACGCATACATGTGGAAGCTTCACCGTCGTGGTTGACGGTGGGTTCTATTCCCACGCTGCTTGGTTAGGTCGACCATCTGGTGTTGACGATCGCCTGGGCGTCTAGTCCGCTGGTATCTATTGGATTTGAAATCCAAGAGAGTTTTTCACATGGTGTGAAAAACAAACATTCCGCTGATGCATTTCTGCTTGGCGGACAGTGGCAACGGCGCAATGCTGTGCCGTATTTATTTATTGCAGCTGGCCTTCGTAAAACTTCAAACAAAGTATTGTTTGGAGTTACGTGGTGCTTGGTTTTTCGCGCCATCTGGGTGGTTACGAGGCTAAGGAATGCGGTCCTTTGTTTGCGGTGAATATTTGGGTGATCTAATGTTTAGATCAACCGCACCACGTCCGTTGGTCGGTTAATTGTTTTAATTGTAATTCCCTGCATCTCGTGCAGATGTTCAGGGTTGCCGACTTGTGGTGCTGGCATTCACTTAGCTTGCGATTGCACACGTCGAAGGATGCATGGATGTTTCTCCTTGTTTCAGGTCGTAGGTTTTAGGTATGGAGAATTATAATTGTTGAGCTTAACCTAAAAAGCTTTGGGGACGTTCAGTTCCTTGCTTTTTGGTGTCGGTCTCAACGTTGGCTGCGAGTTGCAGGCCCTATCGTGGGACTTTGGGGCACGCGTCTGTGGGCGCGTGCAACGCTCTCAGGTAAGTACGTTCTTTGAAGATAGGAACCTTACCTGAGTAGACTTGTGCGTTCGTAGAACGCTACACCTCCTGTGTGGTGTGTCCTCTCGCTAGTTAAATGATACGCTGTTACTTTCGTTTTACGCTTTATTTTAGCACTTTTGTTTAACTTTTAATTATACGTTGTTAGTATTCGACTTTACAGTTATTTGTTTTAGTTAGAAACAAAAAAACTCGCTGTACTTGTGCGAGGCTGCAGTCTTCTTGTTATAATATTACTTTACACTGCACTGCTAACACACTGCTAATTCTAATCTAATCAAGACAAGAGGTCCGCTGTACATGCGCTAAGGCCGCAATCTCTTATCCGATAGATCAGATCAATATACACTGCACTGCCACTTCAGCTCATTTTCAACCAATTTATATACCATTTTAATCTGCTAAATGTGCAGATGATACATTTTTCCACATCGAATATGTAACCTATTCCGAGGTTATTCGCCTGTCATAATCCAATCGTTCAATTATTCTGCAAAAACTGCAGCGACAGAGAATTAAAGAATTCCATAATCGTTTTCCTTGCCAAAAATGCATCGGTAATTACTTGTGCAAATATTCAATTGATTTCAGTGCGGCGAACCAATTATAGGCCATTACCCGCATGTGCCAATCGTATCATACGATTTATTGCGCCTCACTGCTGTGTGCGCTACTTCGCCGAATTCAGCAGTTTTCTGACGCTCGATTATTTCGTCGCCGGTGGTCCTTGATATTGCCGCTTGTGCTCGCATATCATGTATTACACCTGTAAACGTGTGTACTTGTAACATGAGACCGTGTAGGTCTGTGGGCAGGTGCTTGTTTAAGTTTCGTAATACGAAGCAGAAAGCAAGGTCAAGTGCCCGACGGATATATGCTTTGGCATGGATGGATAATTATCGCAAGATATGCGATATGAATTAATTGTTCGTGGAGAAGGCTTTGTTTCTGAATGAACGCGAGTATTGCATCGTGTGGAGAATACTTTGATTAATGTTTATATGAATTGATGATTAGATTTCTATGAGGATTTATTATTTGAGGATGCTTGAAGTATTAATTGTTTTGTTTAAGTGGGGGTGTGTAGCGAGGTGTAACAAATTTCACCATTATCTCCTCTTGGATGCTATCTCCGTAGTGTTTTTTTTTTTTGTATTTTTTTTTTTTTTTTTTTTAGCTCGATTGAATTTTAAAAAGCCGCAAAGAACCAAACCAGTTGAATTCGATGGCCGATGGATGGTATTCATTCTGTTTTCAGTCGAAATGTCGCATGTAATGTGGGTTTTTTTTTTGGTTTTTAACCCACATTTATTGCCAATACAATTACAGATTTTACCTAGGACTATTTTATACATATCTTACATTCATTTACTGGCTGTTCCCAAGCACTATAAATTATACAATATCAATTTTTTTCGTGTGCCTTTCGGCGTACAACTACCTTTTGCTTTTTAATGTATGTGGCTGTGTGTAGGGCGTACTCCTCTTTAAATTTGTGCTTTTTCGTGATATATAAATATATAAATTTTCTACTTTTCTATTTTTTTTTTTAAACTGGCTGGCAAAAATTAAAAAACGAAACAAGACAAAACATAAGCAATAAATAAATTTTTGTTTCTACTTTTTTTAGCCTGTAGGAACCCGGAAGTTCATGACCTCACCGACGACTCCACCATCGTTCCCTGTCCTGTGCACTGTCCTTCCACGCTTGACCAGCCGATCCGATCTCCTCAAGGTCAAACCTAACATTGTCCTCCCGTCTCCATCGCGGCCGTCCGGTCGGTCTCTTTCCCGTTGGTCTACCGTCAAGAATTCAATGCACGGTCCTATCATTGCCCATTCGCGCCACATGTCCGGCCCATCTTAATCTTCGCAACCTGATTACTCTCACTATTGTAGGTTTGCGGTATAGCTCGAGCAATTCGTGGTTGTGGAGTTTCTTCCATTGTCCTGCCTGCTCGTCATATTTACCTCGAAAGATACCCGTTAGAACTTTATTCGCGAATACGCGGAATTTGTTTTCTTCCCATTATGTGAGAGCCCATCTTCTGCATCCGTATAGAGCAATCGGCATGATTATGGTTCTATAGACACGGGGCTTTATATTACGTGATAGCAGTTTGGAATTCAGCAGTTTACTGACTGCATGCGTTACCGGAGTGTAGTCTTTTGTTATTTTGCTTCGACATTTCGTTACTACCCGTCAGTATCGTTCTCAGATATTTAAATTCTTTAACTTTTTCAAATATCTTGCCTCTGACGTTTATATGTGGTCCCTGAATTCCACCTGCTCTCGCCGTAATCATGTATTTTGTTTTGTCTGCATTTATTTCTAGGCCCACCTCGTCTGCCGCTTGCATGATGATTTCACTGTTTTTACTTTCATCTCCTAGATTACCGGCCAAAACGGTGTTCTCATCCGCATATGCGAGCACTTGTATGACCCCGTTCAGGGATGATCTAGCCATGTTGTCGTCTTGTATCTTTCTGATGACGTACTCGAGCACAAGGTTAAAAAGACATAGTGAGAGGCCATTTCAAATGGTTCTGAGAGGCGGTTTTTTAATCTAACTCGCCCTTTGTTTTCGTTCATGTTAATTAATAAAAAAAAAATTATAATTAGGAATGGGAAATGTGGAAGAAAAGGGCTGCGCTTGAGACGTAAAGACTTTCCTTCGTCGCACACCCACCACCAGATGTGATGATTTAGGTCTCTTTTAGATTATCTCTTTCACTAATCACCATACTGAAACGTAGAGGAGAATTCGTTTACTCCTGGCACCATGGAAAGCGTAGTAAATAATGGGGACTCCGTACTTGTTTTCAATAAGACCCTTTTCTGCTAAGAAGGGGAATCTTTCTAGGGGAATAAACCCGTTATGGAGAGTACTCCCCAGATAAATATTATATGGACTCCAGAAGCATATAGCATATGCCTTTTTAGCTGCGATAAGAGCAGCAGCTATATGCTTATCAAACTAAAGACTCCAAGGTATCTAACTACAGTTTTTACCTGTTGGGGAAAATTATTACTTCCTTCAATGGAGAAATTTTTCCAATTCTATTTTGTATCCCTCTATGCCATGGACAAAGGTGTTCTGAAAAGGATATTTTCAATTTCCAGTCGTCCCAAAAAACGTTTCATTCTTTTGAAGTTGTGTGGTCGGGGGTGTGGGGTGCCGCCGTACGGCACGGGGTTCGCTCCGGTCCCCATCGCTCTGCCACCGTACCTGTTCACAACGAAGAGAATAAAGGGGGCAAACGCCCGGGATACTGCGAGACGGCGAGGAAGCGAAGCCGTAGGAAATAAAACACACTGATATAGTTATTCGCAAATTGTTTAATTATTCACTACGTTTTATTAAAAGAAAGGGTTCGATTGCCTGCGTTCGACGACATTGTTTATTGTTCATGTTGTACGCTATTTTTATATTTAATAAATGGTTGCCGGACTTTAAGGGACACGACTAAATGATTTTCGTTTAGGGGGCCAAGAACCCGACACACCACTAAATGGTTTTCGCCCCCACTCGACAGAGACACGGTAGACTTGATTGTACACTCGGGGGTACCCCCACAAAGTCATCTTGCAGAAGTCTCCTGATGACCTCAATCTTTCCTGTAGATCCATACACCACGATGTCGTCGGCATACTTCATTGCATGGCTGAGAGAACCCACTAGATCACCAGTGTAAATGTTAAATAGAATGGGAGAATTTGCTGCTCCCTGCTGTAAGGGATCCTTACAAACGCTGATAATTGCTGGCTATCCAACTTCTTCCTAAAGAATTAGGCAATCAGAATCATTAACGTCAACAAGATCCCAAACCAGGCCTCCAACTCATTTTGTTTTTACATCCCCTCTCCGTATGAATTGCTATTCCATCACCCAACAGATGACACTCTTAACCTGGGTAAATTTTCCGTTTTTAAAAACGATACTAATATCAACATTTCCCTTATTCATAAAAATAGCCCCGTTTGTAAACATCCCCACCACCCTGGCTATAATTCAACCAGATCCACACCCAACACCTCACCAACATAGATTTTTACCACGACACAGCCAATCCTTCAAACACGCTATCACGCCATAGCCCACTCCCAACGCTAAATCTATCAACCGGCCAATGCGTAGATATCATTGATTATTGGAATTTTGCGTAAAGCATACATACGTATACATGTCATATGTACGGGAATATTGGAATGTTAGAGTATTGGATATAAATATCAGGGTATTGGAAATCTGCGTGTAACAGATACATCAGCCAAGCTCCGAAAGATGGCCAGGGATTTCTTCCGACCATTTCACGGAGCCTATAGCTTGATGGGGTGGTATTTCACTGGGCAACAGGGCGCTAGGAACTCACATACCACAGCCTTTAGTCCCCTCTTACGACAAGCCGGCCTAGCTGTAAGTATATTCCAACACCTTCCTCACAGAGAATGCAGAGTTGATTAAGTACTGGTAATGCAACGGACTTCTAAATGCTCTTCAATACGAATTACGTGGCAGCCGGTTCACGAGAGACCTTTTAAGTCTTGTAACTGATATCTGGAGATCTGCAATTGAAAAATATGGAGAGTCAACGGCCGTCGCATTGGATATCTCCAAGGCCTTTGGCCGCGTCTGGTACCAGACGTTACTAACCAAGTTTTGTTAATATGGACTTTCTCAACAACTTTGCGACTGGACGAAGAGCTTCCTCGAAAATCGATCGATCCGGGATGTTGTAGAAGGCGTGTGGGGGTTCGAAGTATTGATGTCAACGTATGACACAGGTTCACTTAACTCCCCCAACAATTGTTCCACCAAAAGAAATGTTCACCAGTTAGGAAGATGAAATAATTAAACGCACTGAATGTTGTTTGATAATAATCCGCTTTTTTATTGTATTGTTTTTCTTTTTTACTTAACTTTGTACTTATTATTTACTGTTATTGTTACCCAAATGCTGGTGAGCACTTTGGTGTTGATATGTAACTCGCGCAACGACAATATTCGACTTTGGTAACGTGGGTGTGCGCGTCGAGGGATGATTTTTAACTCGGTACGGCGTGGTAATGACTGAATAGCGACTGATCCCAATCAGGGATGAAATTTTGATTTTGGAATACGCACGGCTATTAGCCAATCATCATTGCGCTCTTTTCATGAATCTTCTCATTTTCATGTCTCAGTGAGGTGAATAATACTCGCACATCATTCGACCGAAGCTGTGCATGCGAAGGATGAAAAGAACAAAAGAAAGAACGCAATAACTTCGGGGTTGGCTTAGCTTGTGTGCTGGTATCAATGCAGCCTCTGAGGATGACCTACTGCGCTAGTGCGATGACTGTGGTGATCTCAGGGTGCATTGAACCGGGGGAAGATAGAAGCGGGAAGGGGGGAAAGTGCTCTGTGGCTATTCACCCGTGAAAAGATATTGATCCCCAGCGAATGTAGTGTCTCGGGAAAGTGAGTAGGGCGCCGACTTGGCTAGGGAAATCTGATCATGGGAACTAAATTAAATACTTTAATAATTTCCCCAGCGATTGCATGATTATGCAACCGCGTGGTTTGATCAGACTATGCCGTTGCTAACCCACATGATGCGATTTCCGGTGCAAATCTCATGAGTTAGCGAAATGGAGTTGCCGTATGCCGAAAAGGTAGCTAAACTCAATTATGCTTTATCTGCATAGGATAATAAGTTTAGCTTTGCGTCCTTTTGGGAAACATGTTTTGCAGGTGAATTACCGAACGGTGGGATAGGGGTTGATATGACGCGCTGAAAGCGGTCGAAATAAGGCGGAAATTGTGAGTTGGTTCTCCATGTAGTATAGAGAACCCCCACAGGCGCGTGGTCGGATATGTATCTTATTAATTTCAGGATGCCTCAGGGTTCTATTTTGTATCCAACCTTCTTTTTTCCTCACATTAATGATTGGTTAGAATCAACGGGTAACAAAATATTCAGATTTTTGGATGATGGCACACTTATTCCTCATCTTCGAATGATCGCTCGATGAATGTATCAATGTCACACAAGCTGAGTTGTGCCCAGATCGACTCTCTAAATCGGGATATACATACGGTCACACAGTGGGATAAGGCCAATCTCGTCGATTTCAGTGCACCGAAGACACAATACTCATATGGTACGTGAAAGGGAAAATGTATTGTCAGTTCCACAAATGATGATGAGTCCAGGCCCTTGAATCTAAGAAAATAAGTATAATTAAAAAGCATCATAGTCTGTAGGAATGTATCGTAGCATGAACACGTATCGGGAATCTCCAAGTTCGCCTCTAGAAAATTGAGTTATCTGGTTATAAGTCAAAAAATATTTTACTCCAACCATATTTTTTCTCCTGTATAAATCTCAATTTAGACCCGCGTTCGAATACTATGCCCATGTTTGGAGCTCTTGTCCTAAGCATATTATTGACCTACTTGAGAGCATACAGAGACCGGCGATTCGCCTAAACGAGGACACCGTGCTGATATCGGGACTGCGGTCGCTATCACATCGAAGACGCGTAGCTGATCTTTGTCTGTTTTACAGATATTAACATGGGTACTGTTCCTGGGAGATTCGTGATGTTATTCCGCAAAATTCGGTTTATTTGCGTTCCACAAGACACTCTGACGGATCCCACCAATTTGCGGTTCATATCCTGTCGGTACGCACAACTCTGTGCCAAAACTCGTTCCGCTACAGAACGGGAAAGCTCCGAAACTCCCACCGCGAGTATTTCCGACACGGTACAACCTGCAACTGTTCAAGAGGAACTCCAACAGTTCTCGAGGCGCCAACTCACTATCGGCTCGCCTCTGCTAAGAGAAGTATATTAAAAAGAATTCCTTCTATTATTACATTGTCCTTAGGTATTCTGCCTACAGGCGGCCATAGCCGCCGATGTCCTATTTCTTATCATCTGTGTGGTCCCCCTTGTGTTCATTTTCGCACACTTTATTTCATTTTTGGCCGCAGCATTTGATTTTGACCATTTTTAACTGAATACTACCCCTATCTTCGTCTTCAATCAACCATAGGCTTAGCTCTAATGGAGTCCCATTATTGTCTTGTCTGCTTTTCAAAGTCTGTTGATCTTCCAGCGTTCTTTTACCCATGTCGTTGTTAAGTGCACCCTGTCGGTTTTAATTTCGGTTGGACAACCTTTTTTGCCATAGATTTGTCGGTCTTTAATATTCTAAAAGTACTGACACTGTATTGTTTCACCGTCATTTCCTATTTGAAGAGCTGCAACTTGTTATTAATGTTCTATGCGTATTTTCATGACGTCTTTTATATTTCCCTGGAGCAATCTTCACAAACACCGCAAGTTTCGTGTGTGAGTTAAGGCAGTCGCTTTATTCTCAAATAATCTGCTGTCCGATAGTCGTTCCTCAGTGGTACCACTGAGGTACGGAAGTTCATTTGCCTCGGTATGGCAACTTCCAATGACCTCTGCTTGAGCTATGTGAATATCATTCTTGTTTTTATTTTACTCCTGACGAGGTAATTTTTCTTTTCAGTCAACAAGTTGAACTAAGATTCGACCCGACTAAAGGAAAATTTATCGTTACAGTCTTCACTCTCCTCCTCTGAATTTGCTTTTAACAGCTCAAGGTCCGCTTGCGCCAATATTGCACTCGCCTCGACTATTTCTAATTCTCGTTTGATGACCTTCATTTTGCATTGATTTCAAATCTCTCTTCGACTATCGGGCGGAATGCTTTCCTGGCCTCGACAAGAGCATATGTAATAAACCATGCGTCGATCCCCACATTGGTCGTTGGCAATCTCTCCCCCTATCGAGTCCGCCAATTATACGAGTTTGGAGCGCGGAGAGGTTACAGCGTTTTGTAAAGTAGTGAAAAACGTGATTCCAACCCACGCTATGACAAGTTTACAACCAAAGCACCCACCCATCAGAATACAACCGCGTGTATGCCAAAATGTCTTAATGGCCTTTATAAGCTGTGGACAACTACTACGTTAATGCTGTGGTACATGGCTCTTATAATTTCATATTCTTCACTGTTCTTCACTACGGATGCTTGTTAGAATCATCACGAAGTCTCTTCCCAATCCAGCGGCGTTGGTATGTCCTGATTCCCTTATTCTGGTGTGTGTACCAAGGCACAGTGCGCCAATCCCTCGCCCGCTGCAAGTAATTGGTACGGAAGGATTTACCGCAAGGTGGGTACGTGATGCTCCTTCAACGTGGACCGACAGTGTCCTGTCCGACTTAAAGCATAAGGATGTCTTTCGCGGTAAACCCCACTCTAACTCTCGAACTGAAAAACAATATTTGGATACTTCTAATTGGAAGGAATATTATATCTTGAAGTTATTAAATATCATAGTTAATGCGATAAGATAATACCAGAGATTGTATGCATAAGATACTGTTGATAATGAGTATAATATATCGTGGATAGTAATATAAGATAACACATGTGGTGGTATAAATTGTAGTATAAGATATCATAGGTTGTGGTATAAACAACATCGTTGTTGAATGAATAAGATATCCGAAAACCGCGAGACTCGATTATAACTAGGAAATTTCCGTTCACAACTGTTCTCACATTGATCCACTAATTACAAATTCTTTGGCATTCTTTTCTCTCCACAGGAACACAATGTCCACTCTAAAAAAATTCGATGATGAAGAAAATGAGGCCGTGTACGGCCGAGTGTTTGCCGTCTCAGGTCCAGGTATTCTTGATAACTATAAAGTTGTGTTATATCATTCAAGCTATCTTCTCTTCCTAGTCGTAACGGCGGAATGTATGTCCGGAGCTGCTATGTACGAGTTAGTTCGAGTCGGCTACTTTGAGTTGGTTGGAGAGATTATTCGCCTTGAAGGTGACATGGCTACAATCCAGGTGTACGAAGAAACTTCTGGTGTAACTGTGGGTGATCCCGTTTTAAGGACTGGAAAGCCGCTATCTGTTGAATTAGGACCGGGTATTATGGGCAGCATTTTTGATGGTATCCAACGTCCATTGAAGGACATCAACGAGATGACCGAGTCAATTTATATTCCAAAGGGTGTTAATGTACCTGCTCTTTCTCGATCATCAGCTTGGGAATTCAATCCGTTGAATGTGAAAGTTGGCTCTCACATTACTGGAGGAGATCTGTTTGGTATAGTGCACGAAAATACTCTAGTCAAGCACAAAATGATTGTGGCACCACGTGCCAAGGGCACAGTGCGTTACATTGCCCCAAATGGAAACTATACAGTAAACGATGTTGTGCTGGAAACGGAGTTTGATGGAGATATTACAAAGCACACGATGTTACAAGTGTGGCCAGTACGTCAGCCACGTCCGGTAACTGAAAAACTGCAAGCGAACAATCCACTGCTGACAGGTCAGCGAGTATTGGATTCGTTGTTCCCGTGTGTGCAAGGTGGTACAACTGCTATACCTGGTGCTTTCGGTTGTGGCAAGACTGTCATCTCGCAAGCCTTGTCCAAATATTCCAACTCCGATGTAATTATCTATGTGGGTTGCGGTGAACGTGGTAATGAAATGTCTGAAGTATTGCGTGATTTCCCCGAATTGTCAGTGGAGATCGACGGCGTCACTGAATCTATCATGAAACGTACTGCTCTTGTGGCTAATACATCCAACATGCCTGTAGCTGCTCGTGAAGCATCTATCTACACCGGTATCACCCTTTCCGAATACTTCCGTGATATGGGCTACAATGTGTCCATGATGGCTGATTCGACCTCCCGTTGGGCTGAGGCTCTTCGAGAAATTTCCGGTCGTCTAGCTGAAATGCCTGCCGATTCCGGTTATCCAGCTTATTTGGGAGCCCGTTTGGCATCGTTCTACGAACGTGCTGGAAAAGTCAAGTGCCTAGGTAATCCAGAGCGTGAAGGGTCTGTCTCCATTGTTGGTGCTGTATCACCACCCGGTGGTGACTTCTCAGATCCTGTCACCTCAGCTACTCTTGGTATTGTTCAAGTATTCTGGGGATTGGACAAGAAACTTGCTCAACGTAAACATTTCCCGTCAATCAATTGGCTCATTTCGTACAGTAAATACACCCGTGCTCTGGATGAGTTCTACGATAAGAATTACCAAGAGTTTGTGCCTCTGCGAAGCAAAGTCAAGGAAATTCTACAAGAAGAGGAAGATCTTTCAGAAATTGTACAGTTGGTCGGTAAAGCTTCATTGGCGGAAACCGATAAGATCACCCTTGAAGTGGCTAAGCTGCTAAAGGATGATTTCCTGCAACAGAATTCGTATTCGTCGTATGATCGTTTCTGTCCATTCTATAAAACCGTGGGCATGCTGAAAAATATGATGGCCTTCTACGACATGGCGCGTCATGCTGTGGAATCGACTGCTCAGTCGGAGAACAAGATCACCTGGAATGTTATCAGAGAAGCCATGGGCAACATCATGTACCAACTCTCCTCAATGAAGTTTAAGGTAAGTTCAGACGAGACCTGCTATTATAATTTGAAGGTAATTGAATGCACCTTTTTTCAGGACCCAGTAAAGGATGGTGAGGCAAAGATCAAGGCCGACTTTGATCAATTACATGAGGATTTGCAACAAGCTTTTAGGAACCTAGAAGATTAAATGGCTTCTACTTAATATTGTTTATTATTGTTGATTTGTAGATATTCTAGAAACAGTTAAAATAGTCCCAATCAATGTCCTTGTTGTTGATTAAAATGTGTTTCTTCTTGTAATTAAGTTTGTCGGACATAAGTGCTTCTTTCAAATGAAATATTCATATTGTTCAGTATTAAACTATAAGATGGATGTGCCGTTCATTTGAGTTATTATTGTTGTTCGCACGAAGCCGAAACAAATATTTTAATAAAGTTATGCATTCCCTCAAGATGGTCTTCTTTCAAGAAATATGGATATTGCAGTACTCTCGGTCAATTCAAAAGGAGTCGGTAAAATCAATCACACTCAATTATTCGTATACTCCCGCTCCAGGTGCTTAACGACTTACCTAGTCCCCATACCTACCTGAAATTCTTTTCAGTTTTGTCATGTCGATATTTCACTACTACTAATACTAATGAACAATGTAAGGTGCGACTTTGAGGAGATTGGACCAGAGAGCGAAGAGTGGAAGGGGAACGCACAGGACAGGAGCATAGAATGGCGCAACCAAGTCAGTGAGGTCATCAACTCCCAAATTCCTACAGACCAATAAATAGTAATAGTATTAATACTAATGCTAATACGAATGATAATACTAATGGTACTACTAATACTAGTAAAAATACGAATACCAATACTAGTACTAGTCATCATCACCATCATCATCGGCACTACAACCGAGATCCGGTCTTGGCCTTATTTAGCAAGTCTTGAGGCATGTTAAATTTTGCATAATAATTTATTCTTACGGCCAAGGTTATTAGCCTTGCGCCACCACTAGTACTTGTACAGGTACTAATAAAGAAAAGATTGAGGTTTTCTGATACAATTTGTGCACATTTATAATACCTTGAACACTTATCATAGTAATACATATATGAAATATGGTATGCACCGGAAAGCTAGCAACCCCCGCCCGGCGTATTCACCGCCTTGTATCAACTTGAAGAGTGGAGTGAGAGGATCACTAAATTTAATAAAAACAAGTTCTATGCTTTTACTATAACCGGCATCCCTAGAAACGCTGATGCTTCTTGGGTATCCAACTTTTTCCTAAAGAATTAGGCAATCAGCATCATTAAAGTCAGCAAGATCCCAAACCAGGCCACCAACTCATTTTGTTTTTACATCCCCTCTCCCTATGAATGGCTATTCCACCACCCGACAGATGACACTCTTAAACTGGGGAAATTTTCCCTTTTTAAAAACGATACTAATATCAACACTTCCCTTACTCATAAAAAGAGCCCCATTGGCAAACGTCCCCGCCACCTTGCCATTATTCAACGAGATACCCACCCGACACAATTCAACAAGATTCTCACCACCACAGATTTTTACCACGATACAGCTGATCCTCCAAACCCGCTATCACGCCCCACTCCACTCCCACCCCCAAATCTGCCAACCGTCCAATTCATACCCCCCTTCTCGACGGCCCTCTTCGTACAGCCTGCCCCAAATCCGTGTACTAGCCCCCTCCCGACCTAATCAAGCCAACTCTTATCCCACTAATAAACGGAAAACCGTTAGCCACAACCACTCTCTTAAAAAAGAAATTTTCCCTCAAACTTCCCCCAATAAGGCTCTTTTAACCCTAACCCGGCCCTTTCCAACGCCTCAAAACCCGTTAGTCGACTCTCCCTGCTCATCCCATAACACCCCTCGCCACAATAACATCAAACAAATATCCCAATTTCATCAAAGTCCATTCTATTAACCCATTACACCAGCCACTTTCCAAGTCCTTTTACTCTCCCAGCTTTACCCTACTATCTACAGGACCATTTATTTCTAGCCATTCATCGCATTCCTCCTCATTGGACCCCCCCCCCCCCCCCTCGGCTGCGGAGCCAGCCCTAGCCTTCGTTCTCAACCCGTTTTAGACGTTTTTTAGGCTAAACTAAAACCAATGTCAAACTCTCTATTCAACAGGAAGGTTTACCCACTGACGTCCCCAATCTCCACAAATTATTGATAAAATTCCACGTAATTTTCAATTTATCCCCTCATAAAGTGTCGAATGACCTAAAAGCTTTCGACCACTTCGTTCACTCCAGTATGTTATCACATCTTCAACGTAGGAAGGCCGTCCTCAACAAGTTTTTGGGTTCCTAAATCCCCCCCCCCCCCACCCCCTCCCAAAACCGACTACATAACACCCTTACCCTCTATTACCAGAACGTAACAGGTCTTCGCTCAAAGACCCAATCCATTCTGAAAAACGCCCATGCCCTACCTGTCAACATTTTCGCTTTAAGTGAAACGAACTTAATCCCCAGCATTCATAACCTGGACTGTTAATCATACTACTGACTTTTCCCCCAGCCGAGGAATGCTCATCGCTGTCCACAATAGCCTCGCGTTGTCAGTTGTCGCTTTCCCTACCTCCTTCAAGCTGGGCTTGTGACTGTCAAAATCACTCTTCCTCGCAGTTCAATCTTTGTCAAGTGATTCTATATCTTGCCATCCCAGCCTATTGAAATTTACGAGCTAGCTCTAAATGATATCGACCATATAATCGAGCTGCATAATTGCGAGGACGACAACATCATCTTCGGAGATTTTAATCTTCCAAAACTCAATTGGGTTATATCTGACGAACATTCACACTTCACCTCCCACGCCACCTCGGCCAAGCAATGTCTCTTCATTGATCGAATAGATGATTCTTGTCTCCGTACATTCGTAACCTCTCGGGTAGGCAGTTTTACCTCATCTTTACAACAGATCCTATCAATACATCTGTCTCAACCAGCCTGTTCGTCCTCACATCTATAGACCACCACCCCCCCCCCCCCCCCCATCCCTGTCGTGACTTTCTTCCGAGTCCACTCACAACCGCCCCCCCCCCCCCCCCCCTAACAAATATTACGCCTACGATTTCGATAAAGCTTAGTTTCACTTCATCAACGACTACCTAGGCCGTCTTTCGTTCAACTACGATTACATATCCGTTGAAGTTGCCATCACCCACTGATATACCGAAATCCTTTACTCTATTTCCCTGTTTGTTCCCTACTCTAGACAAAGAATATCGACCTCTTCCCCTCCATGGTACTGTGGCGATTCCGCCAAACCCCACGGTTCGCCTTCCTAAAAAAACACCCATAACACCATCCAATCATATAATTTCCTTAATGCAATCGTATTAGCACCTTAAATGCTTTACGCATATAGGATTATATAAGGTATAATCTAAAAGGTCCCTGTAAAAGAAAACTTACCTTCATGCATCTTTTCGCATACAATTTCCTGTAAGATTTCTTTTCACCCCTTTCAGGAATCCCAAAACCTATTCGGTACCTTCCGTTCCCTGGCAAATTTCAATTGCCCACACCTGCACCGCAATCTCCACCCAGCATACTTGAAATATTTCCTTTTACAAGGACATTTAATGCATACAACGCGTTAACATAGATAAAATTCCTAGAAATAATTCTTTAAAGTGCACATGGCATCATGAATCCCAAGCCAGTCGGCACCCTTTGTATGTGTTAAAATCCTATTGCGGACAGCTTGTTTTTACAGATGCCATAAACCATATTTCTGTAAACATGCATATGTTAAGATCCAACTCATCGTTTGTATTTCCACTAACAAACAATCTTCAATTTCTTTCCCTGCCTCAGCTAATTACCCGGCATATACAAGGGCATGCAGGATTCATTCGGCCACCAATCCCATAAGCACCTTTTTTCTTCTCAACGTCTATTATAGCGACGATACACTGCGTAAACATGACGCTCATTACCGGACGAAGCATTTGGTCGCTTCTCCCTTTTTCTTTTTTTTTTTCCTGTTTCAGGTTTCGTTTATCCTTTGCTGAATGCAACGATCACCGTGTTGATGGGTACGATCACACACATATCACCATAATCTGCATTACGAGATCTGGTTCTCTGTTCCACAAAGAGAGACTTTACGTCTCTCTTGTGTTAGGTAAAGGTATCTACCACGACACCACAAACTCACCCCACAAGCGAACAATCTCTGCACGAGATAATTATCGCTGAGTCCATTTTCATCAGCAGACCAGCGCGGTCGCGTTCACTCCCTCTCTCCGTGGCGCGGCGGAGTAGCGTAATTAAACCGGAGTCGAGTTTCTTTTGCTTTCCTGTCTAAGTGTCTTTTTCTTATTATTGTACGCGTTCGTAAATGTAAAAGCAAATTGACCATAGTGACGCCGCTAATTATTAAGCTTGTATTTTAAGCAGAGATTATAACAAAATAAATGCATCAAAATACCATGGATACATCCAAATCTAATGAATGTGTTAAGTAATAGAAATAAAACTAAACAAAATGACACCAGTGCGTTTAATTTCTCATCCTTACGCGTTTGTGGACAATTTTGGTGCTCACGTTTGCGGCGGAACAGGGGAACTTTCTTTTGGATCTTTGTGACAGTGAAAGCGGTGGGTCGGTAGTAGAACTCGCGTCCATGCTGGTGCAACGATTACCTATACAGTACAATCACAAGCTTCGCTCCCTGTGTAACAAAAGGAATAAGTTGTGCGTCATCTTCTCTCGGAATGGCACTATACCCGACTACTACAATTTTCTTGGCTGTTACCTCCAATTCATGGAACTTTTCGACGCCCTTTATTGCAACTATCTTACCACAACCTAGACCAATCTCACAAATTATCCCAAAACCTTCTATCCTGTCACTATTGCTAACCCCTTCACCACTCATTCACTAATGACTCCTTTGTTCCTGACGCGTCACGCTTCAACTACGTACATAACTTTTCCGTCGGGCTCCTTCTCCACAACTTATTTGATCCGACGTTAATTAAATCCAGGCTACTGGCACTCAAAGACGAGTTTACACCGGCACCTGATGGAATCCGTGCAATCCTCCTCAAGAAAAGCTCATCCATTCTCTCTGCTTTCCTCGCACTGATCTTTAATCTCTCACTGTCTCAAGGTGTATTCCTCTATATTTGGAAAACATCCTTCATCACCCCCATCCACAAGAAGGATCCCAAAAACGATGTCGCGAACTTCCGCCCCATCGCCAAACTGTCCCACTTACCAAATATTCTCGAAAGCATTCTGTATGAATCTCTAAGTTTTCGGTGCAAATCTTTTATTTTACTAAGGCAACATAGTTTTCTCAACGGCCGATCAACTACAACCAAACTTATTGGGTTCACTTCCTTTACACTCTCAGCACTAGAGGAAGATTACAAGGTCGATATGGTCTCGACCGACCTCAGTAAAGCATTCGACAAAATCTCACGATCTTGTCCTCTTCAAATTATCAGGCTTCGAACCTGGATTGCTGAAATGGATTTCTTCCTATCGAAAGGATAGACTGTATTCCGTTCGGTTCGAGTCCAACCCCTTCCTTACCGCCTCTGGGGTCCCTCAAGGTAGCCACCGGGGTCCTCTCCATTTATACTGGCCATTAATGACATCGATAATGTCATTAAGAATTACTATACGCTGATCATACCAAGTTATACAGGATCATCGAGTCACCACTTGATTCTGTACTGCTGCAATCAGACCGCGAGAGCTTCTCGACTTGGTGTGACAAAAATTGCTTTGTACTTAACATCGCCAAACGCCAATCTATGACCTTTTCCCGTAAGCGTATTAACTCATCCTCACGTTCCCATACCCTTCATAACCAACCCCTGACCAATGTCCAATGTATTCGAGATCTTGGGATCCTTTGCGACAGGGAGCTTAACTTCCTCTCACACATTGATGAGTCGATCCGGAAAGCCAACTCTGCCCTCGGACTCGTGAAACGATGGTCTAAGGAATTCTCCGACCCTTACGTCCCTCCTTCCATTTACCTTACCTTCGTCCGTCCATTGCTCGAATATGCTTGCCAGGTATAGTATCCTTATTACAAGATCCATATTTGTAGAATCGAAAGTATTCAACCTCGCTTTCTTCGGTTTGTTCTCCGAGGGCCAGGATGGAAAAATCCCTTAACCCTTCACTCGTACATTAACCGGCTCAAATTAATCAACCTCAGAACTCTTGAGGAGCGCAGGGTCGTGGCAGGCATAATATTCATTCATCGGGTCCTCTCCGGCTCAGTCGACTGCGCCTACCTCCTTAACTTAATTCCTCTGAACACAAACCCTCCAAATACGCCTAAACCCCGCATTCTCTATATTCTCCCCCAACCGGAGGTCGTATGGTCTCAACGAACCCCTTTCGGACATGCTGAGAAATACCTACTCCAATTCCACCTTGTTCGACTTTGACCTCTCTACCCATACTCTCAAACACCGTCTCCTAAACCATACTCACCACTAATCGTAAGCGGCGCTTCCACACCCTGCCTCCACCTCTCACCCCTACTTCTGTCTCCTTAATTTGTCCTGGTTCCTTAGGTTAAGCCTAGTTAAGATAGTTCTTAAGCTCTCTAGTTTGTAACTTATATATATATACTTTGGATGTAGGTTATTATGTTGCTTGAGTTAAGCCAATAAATGGAGTGGTTGCCCCACTAAACTTAAAACTTAAACTAGAGGCTATATTGTTCAGTTATATTCACCTGTTATACAATACAATAAAAACGTTATACAAATCTCATTAATGACAAAAGCCAACACCAATTAAAGTCATCTGATTTTTCTATTATTTATTTTCCCATTTATCTCAACGCTCCACGAACGTAAATGTGACATTTCTTATATAGTATACAAATAATTTACCCAGAGGCTGGGATTTTATTACCAACCTGGTGAGGAAGCTTGATTGGGTCATTTATTGAATTCGTTAATGGAAACTTGGTACGTCACTAATTGAGTAACGTTTATTATCAATGAAAATAATTTTCACTGAAATATTTCTTTGGTATCTCAATGTAAAGGTCTATCTGACCGTCTGTGCGATGGAATGAAGGACTGTAAAGGAATATTTATTTTTCATTAAAATTATTTTTGCTGCCTGTTGACCATTCTACGGGTGATGAGTAATTTATTGTCCAGAACGTGCAGGGTAATGTCCTGCCAACGATCATGTTTGAGAGCAATAAAACTTTTACGACTTAATGCGTAAATAACAAACCAAATGAAAGCGGTTGGGGGTGCCACAAGCCCTCGGAATTCAAATGGGAATTCGTACTCGCTGATTGAATTAAAAGTGCTGTTGGCAATCGGTTAAGTAAATAATCATTGTGCCTGTGAGGACTGAAAAGGATGTGTGTTCATTGTGTGGTCCATTTGAATTGGAAACCGGAATATGGTTTCAGGACAAACGAATGGTTGTAGGAAATATCTTTTTTTATGAAATGTCCAACATTAAGGGATTACAAGGGTTTGGAATTAAAAAAACAAACGATTTTAGTTTCTACTAGTAGTACAGGGTGACGCAGAAACCTGTCTGATTCAATTTAAAAAAATTATGCAGATATCGATTTAATTTCAGTACAAAATTTAAAGTCCATGTGTCACCTTTAAAGATTATAGTAGGTAGATTGCGTCTACACTCCATTAATCGAAAACGTTTTTAACTCTTGGTTAACGGTACTGTTGAAAGTCCATTCCAAGCCACGCATATACTTCGTCACCAGAGTCATACATATCCACAGCCGGCAACCCTATTCCTAATGCGAAGAACTCAAACGAATCGCCGTTCATTTCCTCCATTGATTACAAATACGCGATCCAACAAGGGTACAACAGGTGTCCACAGCAACGGGAGTGTTCCAAATCGTTGCGGCTGTTCCGCACCATCCTTGTTCTTATTGATCATACACAATACCATCAAAAGTATACGGACCGATTCTGAAGTTGACTGCATGATACTGACAACAGAATGCGACCCTCGTCAACTGATCGGATGATCTTGTAACTTTGTACCATCTGCAAACATTTCGTTCCTTTCGTCCGCACACTCAATGTGAGCAGTTACATCTTTGTATGGTCGATCCCCGCTATATATGCACGGGAAGTTTATTACGGTTCTACTATCGCCAGAGTGACTTAGTAGTAAGGTGGTGGCCATGAATGGTCAGGGGGTGCCTAAGTTACCAAGCAACAACGGTCGTGTTGGTTCTCTTCTCTAATATCCGCAGTACCCAATCCGATCACAACGAATCAAACAACCATTCATCATGATAATCATGTGGGATGTTGCGGTGGGATGTCGGCACCGCTGGTAGAAGTAGTTGGTACAGACATCTCGAATTCGGATCTACTGGTTGAATAGTTGATGTAATCGTAGTGCATTTTTCGGTCGATATAGTGAGGTGCGAGGAGGTGGGAGCGAATATAGAGGGCAAAGTCTCTGATTGCTTTCAACCCGGACGATCCTTGTCCCTGTTCAATCCAAGTTGACATGCAGTCTCCACGTGACACCCCTGGATAGCTTCTTTGGCACCCGTCAAGTAGTGAACCAATTCATGCAGCGACATCCAGAAAAATGTTGGCGCAAGGCTAATAACCTTGCCCGGAAAAACAAATTATTATGGAAATTTTAACAAGCCTCAAATATGGACCGGATACATGACGACGACCACGGAAACGAAAATAGCTAAAGGATTTGAGAATTTTCTCATGGAACGTCCGCTCACTATACAGAGCTCAAACTGCACAGCAGCTAGCCGATACCCCGTCCGAATGTAAGTCTGACATAACAGCATTACAAGAAACAAGATGGACGGGGAGTGGTGTTACTCAAAGAAACGAGTATGACATTTATTATAGCTGTCATGCAAAACACCATGTGCTCGGGGTAGGCTTCCTATTCAGCCAAAAACTGAAGCCTGCCATTATCGTCTTTAGTGCAATAAACGAAACGCTATGCACTCTTCGCGTGCGAGGCAAGGTTAAGAACATAAGCCTCATAAAGGTGTGCGGGCCTACAGAGGAGTCCCCTGACGACGAGCAGGAAGAATACTACGAGAACGTCGAACGGGCACTCAATGCCTGCCCAAGATACGATTGGAAAATCGTTCTTGGTGATATGAATGCCAAAATAGGTCGGGAGCCGGTTACCAGGCACTACACAGGTTCCTATAGTTTCATGAGATCGTGGTGCACGTATGGGAGCAAGAGAAGATGCCGGAAGATTGGCGTAGTGGTATAATTTGCTCCATACATAAGAAGAGAGATATTACACTGTGCAGCAACTATAGGGGTATAACATTGCTGAGTATCGCCTATAAATACTCTCCTCTATCCTACAAGATCGGATAGCCCCATACACTAAACCGTCATTGGTCCATATCAGTGTGTCTTCAACCCAGGCAAATCCGTGATTGATATTCACCCTTAGGCAGTCAATGGAAAAATGTCTGGAATTTAAGATCCCATTATATATGTTAATCTATTCATAGACTTTAAGGCCGCCTACGACAGCATAGCCAGCGTAGAACTATATAATGCCATGAGAAAGTTCGGCATTCCAAGCAAATTGATACGACTTTGTGGGTTGACCAAAACCAACGTAACTTATCATCATCATCGGCACTACAACCGGGATCCGGTCTTGTACTTATTTAGCAAGTCTCGAGGCTTGTTAAATTTTCTATAATCATTTATTTTTACGGACAAGGTTATTAGCCATGCGTCGCCATTGCACCCAAAACAAAATAAAATGTTTCCACGTCCTCAGCATTTAAAGAATATTTCTTCTGATTTTCGGTGTTATCGTAAGTCAGTTGCACATAATTTATCCAAAGACGTTTCGATATCGCCTCTTCGTTGCTCTCACTCCACTAGCTGCTGCCTTCAACTCAAGTACCGCTATTGATTAAATTAAGCCTTTAGCAAAAGATTTTATACGACCTCCAGAACACAAGAGCGTTGAGCACTTCCATGACGGAGTCGTTCAAAAGCTTCAATATATATTTCAATATGACTCAACTGGACTGTGTCTATTCCGCGAGCTTTAGGTTCAGAATTGCTGACAAATCCGGATCATTCTCGATCATCTTCTCGTTCTCCCAACACTGTGACAACGACTCTGTTCGCGTAACTCTAAGGCCCATTTTCCATTCCTCTGACCAACATGATGGAACTCTTCCCTTTGGAATCTTTTTCTTTAGATACACGCTCGAAGTTAAGAAACTCCTTAGAAACTACACTGGAAACTTCTTCCCTTCTTTGTGGAGTTTTTCAAATCTGCATTTAGTTTTATCGCATCATTCGCCCAAGTTGGCGTCCACAATTCCGTATATTGTGCCACACTTACAGATTTACGATAACGGCCTGGATCGCTTAACGACATACTCCAACGGTCGAGCTACAATTATAGACCTACGACAACGGTCGAAAACCAATTATACGACCTACGACAACGGTCGAAAACCAATTATACGACCTATGACAACGGTCGAAAACCAATTATACGACCTATGACAACGGTCAAGATACATTTATGAAACACTTATGACCTACGTCATCGGTCGAGAAACAAATTTAGATCTACGGCAACGATCTGGATCAATTGTATCACCTACAACGACGGTTGAGAAATAATTACAGACTTTCTACAACGGACAATATAAATCTGAATAGCCACATTGGCGGTCATGCGAATTCTGTGTCTCCCTCATCTCTGAATATCGAGAATTAGCTTGGGAGTGTTTACTACTCAGGATTATGGCTACTGCTTTGGAAGGATTAAGTCATACTCTACATCAGTTTTTGGATGTCGTGAGCTGTATAGCATATCTGGTTTACTCTCCCGTCCACAGGGCGAGGAATACGTTCTAACTTGACTGACTAAAAACTCTCCCGTAGGAAGGAAACTCACCCGGTTGTTCGCCCCTTTCGCTTAAATTCACCTCTTCCAGGGGATGCCTCCTTTCCGGAAGATCGCATCCTATCTTGTTCTACGCTTCCACTTCATTCGTAGAGATACTGTGTGGATCCGTGTGGCCGAAGATATACCGAGGATCGTTCAGTCTTTCACACTTTTGCGATATCCCTTTATCTATTTTACCCGCATGTGGTTTATGACCCTAGTGATTTCCTTGGTCGATATCTTCGGCTCCAATATATTTAGAAGGGTTGTATCTCCTTATAGGAAGAGTGTTGATTCATTGATTGTTTATCTTCTGTTCCCGCAAGGATACTTTCGATAAAGTACAACCAAAATGCAGGTGGCTCAAGAGGAAGTCAAAAATATTGGTTATATCTTGGCCGTATTCATATCGCGTATGATTTTTGATAGCTGTCGGGGTCTGGTGCTGCTGCGACGGGCCGCTTTTGTTTACCCAGCTAATGGTTTCCTAAACAAATTCGTATCTAATTTAGTGTCCTTCAATAACCGTTCAGGCATGAGGAATTAGTAGAGGAATGTGGCCCACGTTTTTGTGGATACGAGGGGCTGAGGGCACCAGTATGTATGGCTCCTTTAGCTAGATGAAAAGGTATTTAACCCCACGGTAATTTGTGGGGTTAGCAGGACCGCCACAATACTTCTCATAGGAGAGGTGAACCTCCAGAAACAGTCACGAATTAATGTACATATTTCAGTTTGAGAATAAAAAAATCTTTAGTTATTCTGACTCGCTGCTGTACATTATTTCTTAAGATCAGAGTGTTATCACGGCTATGGAAGGACTTTCTAGGCAGTCACCAAATTAGACTCGATAAGAGTGCTGCATGGTGGAGGGTTCGCCATATTTATAGTAAAATGATTCCTTTGTTCCGGAATATGTTATCTCTATTCTCGAATATGTTATCTCTAATTATGAATGTCGGCTATTGGTTAGCCATGGAATTGTGCTGATAAATGAAGTGTGGGATCCGGCTGGTCGTGGGAGAATTTTGATAAGAATTTCCAAGTTTAATCTGAATCATGATGGGACAAATGCGTCAAGGATCATCAAGGACGTTAACTCGCGCGAGAAGGGAATTCCAAAGTTTTTCCGGTCTGTAATGGAACGAGTTGTGATGCACAGATGTTCGCGTCGTCGAAAGTTGAACCGGAAATTGGTCCGACCCGGTGGACTGTCTTATGAAGCGCATATAAACCAAATTGCATAGCATAATACCACGAATGTCCGAAGAAAAATAGCCGTGATAATATCTGTAAAACAGACAATGGTCAGCTATACGCCCTCGATGTGATAGCGACTGCAGTTCCGACGTCAGCGCCGTGTAACCGATCAGGCGGATCGTTCGTCTCTGTATGCTCTCAAGTAGGTTGAGGGTATTTTTAGGATCAGAGCTCCAAACATGAGAGCAATATTTGAACGCGAGTCTAATTTGGGATTTATACAGGAGTAAAATATTTCTTGGGTCTAAAAAGGTAACTCAGTTATCCTGAGGCGGATCTGGCGATGTTCGGCACACGTTTATGCCACGACATATTTCCACAGACCGTGACACCGAGTAATTTCAAGCTTTCCCCAGATTCGAGGGACTGGCCATTTGTCATTAGCTCTAGAACCGACGATCCACTTTTCTTTGTGGATATTGTATATGCCTTTGTTGCATTGAAGTCGACGAGTTTGGCCTTTCCCCTCTGCAGGACCTTAACCAGATCTCGATTCAGAGAATTGATTTGGCTACATCTCACTGGGTGCGACAATAATACACTAATCGGCCAATCACTCGAAAAAGAGGAAACAAGTATACTTTCATCCGTAAAGCGGAACACTATGTTATCCGTTGACTCCAAGAAATCATTTATGTGTAGCAAAAACAAGATTGGACCCAAAAGAAAACCCTGAGCTACTCCGGAATGAACAGGATACAGACCTGAAGACTCACCGTCCACAAAAACCCGTACCAGACGCGGCCAAATGTCTTAGAGATATGCAATGCGACCACTCTTGACTCACCATGACCCTAAATTGCAGATGGCCATATAGCGGTTGTAAGGGACAAAACGTCTCCCATGGACCGCCTGCCGCGGAATCCGTATTCACGATGTTACAGAAGCCCGTTGCACTCCAAATACTTAATTAACTCGACATTGATGACCTTTTCCATCACCGTAGATAACATAAATAGTAATGCTATCGGGCGGTCATTTTGTGGGGTACACACCACCCCCCCCCCCCCCCCCGCCGCCCGCCGGTCTTTAGAATCGGTTGAATTTGAGCGATTGTCCAGCAGGTAGGAAATGTCTTGCGTGCATAAGATAAGCGAGAGTCTGTGAAGAATCAGCGACAGTTCTGGAGCACAATTCTTAAGGACTATTGCCGGTATTCCGTTCGGGCCGGCTGCCTTCTTACAGTCCAGTCCAAGTAGAATGTGTTGCATGGTGTGTGGGTTCTCTATATTACACGGAGAACCAACCCACAATTTCTACCCAATTTCGCCCGCTAACCGCGCCCTACGTCAACCCCAATCCCAATTGACAACCTATTCATCTGTAAAAAGTATACCTCAAAGACCGCATAACCTGAATTCATATTTATGCAGATAAAGCATAATGGAATTCAGCCCGTTCTTGCCATACGGCAACTCCATTGCATTTACTACATGAGATGTCCACCCAAAATCACAATTTCATGATTGGTTAGCAACAGCAAAGTCTGGGCAAGCGATGCTGTTGCTATATAGCGAAACCGCAGGGGTAATTTTGCTCTCTTTTTCGATTCTTCCACTCTCTCTAGTCCATTGACTATTGAATTAACCCACAAGAGTTTATTCACCTCGATGGGCGGGGGAAATGGAAGAGCGCAGCTGAGAGTGCGATCTCGATTGGTTGATCGTTTGATAGAACCAGTGAGTCAAATTTCATCCCTCGTTGGCCAGTAGTCGAATTTCAACCACTGTAGGGTGTGCAAGGGTCGCGAGAGATCTTTCTCCAAGAGTCGAGCTGTTCGGTTTATTTATTTCAAAAATAATCGAGACGTGGATATTTACCCGTCGATAAGAAGGATAGTTAAACTCATGTGTGGGGAAAGGTTAAAAAAATTCTCAACCAAAATTTCAAGGAGTGTTTATTTAAAACAAAGTGATTAGTGTAGCCCAAAACATTAGTTACACCTGTGGGGGTTTAAGTTTGGGCGCCGACCTACGGCACGGGCTCACTATCACCCACCGACAGAAATCCCGGGAACAGCAAATAGTTGCGGGTAATAGCACCGGTAATGGTAAGCTCGTTCGCACTTTGTGTTTTTTTTTTTTTACTTTCCTTTTTTCATTCGGAACTCACAGCCAAGGAACAGTCACCACTGAGTCAGTCTAGATCGTTTGCATCTATTTTAAAGATCCGACTAATTGGATCATACCTTGTAGTTATTCACCGGTAGCCGTCCACTAGAAGATCGCACTTCATGCACGTTGCGAGCACTTTTAGATCTGATGCGAAACTGTCACCCACAAGCAGGAGACACCACAAGGTAAAAGACGAATGAAAGGCACTGAACGATTTCCACGTTAATGTTCTTTATTTCTTTAATATTTAATACGGTACGAAATATTGCGCCATTACCGCAATTTACAAGCCAGTAGCACTTAGGCACATGGGGTACAAAGAGTAGTTTTATATACAAGCCCTCGCGTAGGAAGAATCTCCTCTAATTTCCGACTTTACTTTATCCACTGAGTTACAATGGCGGCGTATTATATTGTTTATTAAGTTTTCTGTGGTCGCGATAATTTATTTTATAACTACTGTTCGCGTATGCACTACCGAGGTGGAATTCGTTCTTTTTATTCTCTTTCCTTGGCTTAATACAATGGCGCGGAGTTCCCGCTCGACTCGGGGTGTGCGTGCTCCGCAGCGTATCAAACTCGACTGACTAAAAGGGGTAAGAATCTATTCATGGTGTGGCGGCAGTGGAGTCATCACTAAGTAAACTCACTGCCACTTACTAGGAGTGTGAAGAAGGGTTGCTATGCGTACATAGAGAATTGTTTCCGGGAATTTTCTGCCGTACAGGCTGAATTAGATTCTTCTGTTGCTTTGTGTACGGAGAAATCGGTTTCGAAGGCATGGCCAAATATGGCATGAGTTGTCGGTTAGACAAAGGAACATGGGTCTTGGCCGTTGCGATGGTTGTTCCGTGGAAAGGCAACGCATCAAGCTGGTGACTTGCCAGTAAGGAGAATTGATGTGATCTTAGATGGTTTAGGTAGAATGGGAACTGAAATAGTTTCCGGGGAAACTAAATGTTGCTTGGTTACAAGCGAGGAAAAATGGTTTAAGTAGAAAGTGAGCCAGAATGGTTTTCGGGGAATACTAAATGCGGTTTGATTGTAGATGAGGGAGATGATTTAAAATGTATTCTATTGCGGGATTTGGCATGTTTTCTGTTGTAGGTTTTCAAAATGCATTCTATTACAGGTTTGGAAATATATACTATTGCGGATTGGGAAATGTATTCTTTGCAAGTTTTGAATGGGGGAGGGGGGGTTTAAGGCGATACGCTGGTAGCGGTCAAAATTAGGTTGGGATTGTGGGTTGGTTCTCCATGAAATATAGAGAACCCCCACAAACCTACTAAGCTAGTACCAAACATTTATAAATTTCTTGTGAACTAGTTAGAGTGAATTCTAGACTTAATTTGAATGTGATTAAATATACAAGGTGCCTCAGTGCTATCAAGAGATTAAATAAAAAAATTTAAAAAAAAACATTAAAACGGCAAAAACAACACGCCAGCGTTTTATTTTAATTCTTATTGGTGAACAATTTTCGGCAACACAATCGTTGGTGGGTGTTAAGTGAATAAGTGCCCCTATCGGCACAGAACTTAAACCCCCACAATAGTATGTGGATGCAATCACAAATCCCGCTCCGAAGAAGGTGCTGGTGCGTCTCTGTTATACAAATAATGATAACTAAAGCTAAAAACAAAGTTCACTCGCCGAAAGGCAAACTACACAATAGTCATATAATGTTTAATTTAGAGTCTTAGAAGAAATTAAGAAATAAAATAAAAAAATTTGTAAAAATAAAAATGAAAATGAACCTTACCACATGTCATATGTGGCTCCAAAAGTCTGGCATCGAGGTTTGAATTTGAAGATAATAAATTCGCCAACATATTAGCATTAACTTTTAAATTTGTGGCTAGCATCCCGCTACCCGTCACTAACGCAGGAAAAGAGGAGGAAGAGAAGTTACTGCTGATAGGCCTTACCATTGACCAGAAGGGAGGTAAACTAGGTGGGCACTCTGTCAGTGTCGTTTTTTAGTCACTCTGTCATCGCGATTGATGCCGCCTTCTTCGTGGTATCAAAGACCTGGTTGCACGCGTTTCTGGTTCTAAAAAAATCGTTCTGTTAACACCGGTGGTATTGGAGCGTCATTGCTTAAAGGCTCTATTTTTTGTCGCTGTAATCTGCTCGCATTCGTTATAAAAACAAGATTTTGAGACATCTTATGCCGTCAATAACGTTATAATTACATCAAATGCTGTTTCGGTGAACTGCAGAGCCTATTCCAATGGACGACGGAGTGAAGAGTCATCATCGACTACGCAGTTTTTCAATACTATTATCCTACGGACAAGTACCCATTTATTCCAATTCACACGCATCTCTCGTAACATTTCACATACCTCTACTCGGTTCTAGAACTCACTTTGACATCGGAATATTTCCTTTATAATTTACGCCCACTGCCAAATACAATACACGTTATATTACCGACCATAAGCATCAATAAGTGGCAATCTAAACACTGAACGACATTAACACCAAGTGCAACCGCACATTAACCACATGAAACAAAAGGACAAAAAAGAGAAAAAATCTCAAAAGGAGTAGTATTTACCATCAACTCAATGTGCTTTCATCTGTCTCCATATTATCGTCACCATCAGGTACCAGCCGCTAGCCAGCTGAATACCGTGTTCAGCACACCATTACAGACTTGTAGACCAGCAACACCCGTAGCTAACGCAACAGTCCGGTAGCGAGGCATTAAAACTGCCTTTTTTCAAGTGTCCTGTTGAGTTACACGCCATCGTGGTTTGGCAATTGGCTGGAACAATAGTGACTCAGTCTATTATGATCCAACACGACGGCACACTGCTAGACAACTCCCGGCTGTCAGCCAATTCAAGTTAAGGACTGTGCTAGTGACAAAAAAAAAGTAAAACCGCGCCAAAGCTTCACAACCATATCCTTTCGGATGAGACAGATACCGGGATTTCCTTTTTGCCTTCCGCTTTAAAATTCCTGCCCTATTCTATCTGGACTTGGGCCGTTTAGGATTTTTGCTTTATTATTGTAAATCTTCGCTGTTTTAAGGGAGGTCCTTTCGTCGGAACGAAATGACAGTTGTCAGAACAGGGATACTGTCCAAGCCATATAGCCAGACTCAATTAACTGCTACGGACATTGACTGTCAGCACCGTTTAACTATAGTAAATGCCTCTCGGCTACCCTTGAATCCTGTTTATGGCACGTTGTTGAGTTTCGTATCCTGCTTTTTTGTTCTCTTTGTCCTGTCGCACTTTCTATATCGCAGTCTCCAAAATTAATTTGCTTAACTTGATCCTTCGCATGTATGAGTGTATGAATTTTCTGCTTTTTATGTGACTGTTCACAATGCAAATGCGGAGTTGGAGCACATTCAGTATTTTTTCCAGATATTTTTTAACATGGGGTTCTTGGTCGTTTTGCTTCAGCAAGAGCTTCATTATTAAGGCAAACACATCTCGCTGTTTTATACATGGTTAATGTGAACAATGCACATGGGTAGTGTTGCGGAAAAAGGATGAAGCAATAAATTAAAAATTAAATTCCCGGAATGAATAGAGATGAAACGAGATAAAAATGTAGACGTAATTGTTTAAATACCACACGGCAAGGTATCGTGTTGAATGTATCCTTTTGTTGAACAAATTTGCGTAGGTTGAGGTGGGCAGAGTAAACAACGTGAAAAGGGAAACGGAACTCGCAAAACCAACATTACTTGATAAGTATGTAAAGAAAATTGATAATTTTACCCGCGGTTGACTGTAGTCGGTTTTGACATTAAAAACCTTTTTTAAGTGCAAGTTAGTTCGAAAGTGACGAAATAAGGCACCTGCATCGGAGCTATAAAGTTGCTAAATAGTCAAGTTAGTGGCAATAATTTGATCTTTGTTTTGTACAATAGCTTTTTTTAATACGAAACGCATACATAGCATTTTGAAGCACTCTTAAATATCAAAACACAGTGCGGATGGAAAAACAAAGAGACGGCAATTAAAGGAGTTCCAATTAAAAGCCGAAATGTTGATATTTCTTTGATTTCACTGTTGCAAGTGCCGTCCGTCAAAAGTCGGGATTTTTCTTTGACGACAGGATGTAACATTAGGTTTCAAAACCATTGAATTCCATTTGGTTAGGTAATCCCGATTGGGATATTTTGCTGAAATGGGATCTCAATGAATCGGGCCTCTCGGTTTTATAATGATATTCGTAGATGTATCGAGCCTTTTCAATGGATACCAGAAACTCGATAAAGTTGTCACCACAAACGACTGAAAGTTGTCACCACAAACGACTGAATTGAATAGTGGGTAACGGGCAAGATATCTTTTATAGAAAATGTGTATAAAGAGTGTAAGATAAGGTAACCCTGGGGCACACCAGCATTATTTAAAGGGAAATAGATTTGAGCCCATCCAGAACTACTTGGTATGAGTATGTAGAAAGATGGGTTTGGTATTCGTTATTTTGTGCCTTAAAAATGTAACAGCGCCATGTTTTAATTATATAACACTTGCTCGAATCGGTCGTCGTGCAAACTTTTGACGTGTGAGTGCGAATCAATGCGTTGAGATTCGAGTTCCTCCTTCTTTGGTTCGTGCCAAATTTTAAAGTAACGAACCTTAGTTTCTCTTATGCTTGGCTATAAGATTACCTGTGAAATCAGGTTACTTATCGTCGGAAAAGTGGGTTTTTTGCCATTTTTTAGCTATCTCTTTTTTCTTAGTTACCAAAGTTCGGCTTCGGGCCATGTCTACGACTGGTCGACGTGTTTCAGTGGCGGAACCTTATTGAATTTTGAGAGCCCTGTGGGGAAGAAGTATTGTGCCGGACAGGGGCACTTGGTTCCCTTCTTCCTCCAGCGTTCGCTCCACTGTTCAACAAGGTTCCGCCAAACTCTTGGTGATTCACTACAGCAGAAAAGGAAAAACCAGCATCGAACAATTGTCACAGAACATGCACCGGATAAGGAAAACGACGCAAAACAAAACTCCCCGACATATTGTCCACAAGGAGGAAAAGTTAAACACACTATTTTGTTTGTTAATATTTATTTTATTTTAGTCCTCTTAAACTATTGCAAGAAACAGTTGTGAGGTAGTTTGCCGCGAATTGTTCGTAACACACATATCGGGATGGGATGCAATTTAATTTTTATTGTTTGTTGAATCAAATGAAAAGCATGAATCAAAGGTCACGTGGAATATTTAGGTTTCTTAATTTAAGTGTTCTCATTTCAACATTCAAAAGTACACAACTCACGATTAGACGGAAAACAACAACCACTCGACTCACGGTTGATTCGATGGTGTATCTCACGTCCCCGTGCTCATTGGGGCAGCGGGATTAAGACGACCAGCAGCGGATGTAATTTGACTCACCGAGGATGGAACTCTGACATGAATTCCATCCTAGGTTAGGGCTAAGAATGCGATTTCATTAGCGAAAGCTTGTGCAGACTGGGTAGCAGTTATTGGGATTTTTTCAGGAAGGCGAACCGTGGGGTTTGGCGGAACCGCCACAGTCCCCCTTTCAACGACTCGCAGGGGTAGATCTCACGTAACTAAATGGAATTTATGGAGAACATGGAGCGTCAATGCACCTTACCCTTGTCTATACGTTCTAACCACGAGACAACACATGACCGTCCCCTTGGTGAAAGTCGATGTGGCAGTGGCCTAATGTGTTAAGCATTGGTTCTATTTTTAGTGATTCTAGCCGTCATCGCGTCAGTTCGGATCACACGTTCTTAACTATCGTCGCAAACGCGATAATCTTATGTAGACAGAGGCAACACAACCAGCGTGTAACTCCTGAAGCGTCAATACCAAATTGACCACCATCGGGTGTAGACGTGTCGACAAACGACAAATGATAGTTGATGAACCGTCTAACGGGACGGCCTTAAAATTGAAATGTATGTAAAATTATTGTTAAATTATTATTTTTAAATTTAACGGCGTTGCGCATCTTAAATGAGTACGGGTTCGCTTGGGACTTCTCTGCACCCAAAATAATTAAAAAACAATTAGTGCCAATACGCGGCGTACGAAGTGTTCCTGTTTGTGTATGTGTACAATATAATAAACAAACTCCTGAACATGAGTATCTATCTGTCACTCGCGCAAAAAAAATAATATGGACGTAAATCAAATGGATGTCAAAATGGTGCTTCGGAGAAGGCAAAATGCAGACCTAAATCTAAAGGCTAAACGCCTTAAAACCAATAAAAACAAGGATACAGACACGTTGAGTGTCAACAGCGACGACGAAGACAACGCTCATGGTGCTCAATACTCAGGGGCTGGAAACCAATTCCAAGAACTAGCTGTCAGCGAAACAAATGCAGTCGCCGGCAATCAGGTCGAGGTCCTCATCCACGAGATTAGTCTTAAAAAACAAGAACTGGATAAACAAATGGAGGAAGTTGTTAAACTAAAAAACTATTTGAGCGAGAATAAGCGGAAAACGAAAAAGGTACAACAACAACAGCAAGAACAAAGACACCAGCAACCCACGAAGGCAAAGAAAACACGACAAGCTGAGAAAAC
The DNA here is from genome assembly GCA_963931805.1 of Microdon myrmicae. Classification (NCBI taxonomy): domain Eukaryota; kingdom Metazoa; phylum Arthropoda; class Insecta; order Diptera; family Syrphidae; genus Microdon; species Microdon myrmicae. Next base: position 19,411,689 of record OZ007497.1, read on the forward strand.
TTAACAGCACGAATCACATCAACAACAACAGCAGGAACCAAATCACAGGCAGGAACCATCTCAACAGCTGGCAGTCAAAAAAAAAGGAAAAAAGTACCTCTTACCTACATCAGTTACATGAAGACAAAGGATCTCATAAAATTGGGTGAGTTGACATGCAAAACTTTTAAAACAAAACGTATAAATAATTTTAAGATCAGTTTACCATGCGATGATTTAGAAGGCTATAGTAAAATTAAATCGGCATTGGAGAAATCGAAAAGCGAGTACTACAGGTACACCCCTAAATCGGAGAAAACTGTCTCCATGTTCCTCAAAGGAGTTGTACCTTCCTTTACTCCCGAAGAGGTGCTCGAAGAACTAAAAAGCTTCGAAAACGATACCTTAAAATTTACAGGTGTGAAACCATTTTCTACAGCAAATTCTAGAAATCGCAACCGTAAGGTGCCTTTCTTCGTTGTGTCGCTAAGCCCCAATAGTAAAATTCATGGACTTAGATATATTAAATACATTAATCACCAAACAATAAGTTGGGAGAGTAATAAAGAAGTCCGACCGCGTAGTGCAGTGTATGCGCTGTCAACGCTTCGGCCATATGGCAGCGAATTGCAAAATGCATTTCAGATGCATCAAATGCCTAAATAAGCATATCATTGGGGATAACCAACTCGCCAAACATACCCCCCCCCCCCCTTTTTTTTTTCTTTTTAATCATAGTTTATGTATATAAGAATAGTTTTAAGATAGTTGTTAAGTTTTATCGCTTGTACTAAGCTGAATATATGAGGGTTCTGCCCTCACTAAACACTTAACAATACCCATTGGGCAAAGACCAGATCCCAGATAAAAACAAACTCTCCTGTGTCCTCTGTAACAACACAGGTCACCCTGCTAATTTTAGAGGTTGCCCTAAGTACCAACAACTGAAATCAAAGTTGGAAGCCAGAAAGAAGCAAGTTGAAGAAGAGAAACGGATGAAAACTCCCTCTTACATCAACTTCGTGGCACCAAGTGTGTCATACGCCCAAATGGCAGGTGGAGTAAAAAATGCACCAATCTTAGAACAATCACGCAATATCATTAAAACTGATATAACAGCTATATTACTGTCCATACAAGGACAGTTTGTTGCGTTTGATAAAAAATTCGAAATGATCAAAAAAAAAAACTGACGGAACAGGTGGCTCGAACTGACATTATCTATTCGACCCTGTTCCCAGATTAAGCCACACTTTAATCATAACGTTCACTGCGGCTGAATTAACCCTAAAAATTATTGCTGTGAATGTTAATTCACTAATCCGCATGGAAAGAAGGGATAATCTGAACAATCTGCTGGAAGCTGAACGCCAAGATGTGTTTTTGGCTAGCGAAACTAAGTTAAACCAAAGCCACAGATTGGGCTACCCGAATTATAAAGTAATTAGACGCGATCGTCCAAATTCCACTCAGGGGGGCGGGATCGCTGTCTTAGTTAAAAATGGTCTACAACACAAAGTCGTCTACAGTAGAGATGTATACAAGTTCCAGGTACTAGAAGCCCGCGTTATAGATGTTCCTTTGAAAAGTCAAAGGGATCTATATGTGATATCTGCTTATGTTCCCATAGCTCCACAGTGTATACAGTTTATCAATGAACTTGATACCCTTTCTCGAAGTCTCACGTTAGACTCGGAAAATAATTATTTCTTTAAGACGGGAGATATCAATTCCAAGAACAGTGCTTGGCGTAACCTTATCACAAACAAGAGGCAATGTGTTGTTCGACTGGTGGCAAAAAAACGCTATCGAACATAAACTAGAATTGTACGCTACAAGTACTACCTCATATACAAGAGGAAATTCCTTCTTGGATTTGCTGTTGCTGGACGAGCGAATACAATTATTAGATACGGATCTAACTACTCGAAATTGTCTTCGTACAATCGAGTACGACAGCGATCATTACGGACTTGGTGCTGTAATATAGAGTTATACAATAGGGACTTGACAACTTTGAATTTAATTTGTGAACGTACCCTTTGACTAATTATCAAACTGTCACTGTCATTTTATTCAGTAAACTCAAAAATTTTCAATATGAATAAGTATACGAACGAATAACGTCTGAAAATTATAAAAGTTTACTACCGAAGAAAAGTTGTCAAGTCCCTATTGGAAAACCCATTACATGTCCCAAACGAACACTCACTGCTTGTGAAGAGCCAGTAAATTACATTATGTAGTAAAATTATTAAGATAGGTTTAGCATTTAGACTAAAATTGTAAAATATAAAAAAGACTTTGTGAATAAATGCGTCTGCAAACAAACAAACAAACGAACACTCACTACTTGAGCAGTACAAACAGATACATTCTTTTATTTTCGGAAAAGCGCACTGGTTGCGCTTTGATCGGATAATAAAAAACGAATTACGTTCCAATGGCATAGATCCACAAACTCACAGAAATCTTCATAATGACGAAATTGATCATTATCTTCCGACGATGAACAACAACATTGTTACTAATACAATGAATCGTTCTATCCCAAAAGTGTCTCACATGGAGAGCCATACAAACCGATAGAGAAACACAACGATCGACGAGCTGTATAGGCAAAATAGTATTCTGCTCTCTAAGTTAAAACTGCTCTACAGACAGTTCAGCGATACAAATAGCCAGGAAATTAAAACAATTAAGTCACTAATTAAAAATCTTCAAAAACTGATCCCTGACAACTACAGATCAGTAATTAATGAAGACTGGAACAACAGAATTCAAGCCATTAAAGCTAGTGGTCCGAATATGTTCCCTCAAATAAATAAAGTCTTTCGAAGGAAAGATTATAATGACATCCCGAGAATTGTCAAACTCTGCTGAACGCAGGACTTACCCTGGAACACATTAACTCTAACGAAGAGTTCATAATAGTCGAGGATCCGCAAAAAAAGCGAACTGAATTGGTGGTTGTTTCGAAACAGTGTATAGATTGAACGAATCGGGTCATTCTAATCTTGGCCTGGAAAATAGGGCTCTCCAAAAACATATTTCGCTACGCAATGAACTTAACAATTGGCGTCTCTTAAGTCGAAGTTTCACGATCTTTAGTGAAAATAATAGAGCGGACTCCTCGCTTAGAAATCTAAACACTAGCATATTCCTACAGAAGGATGAACTTACGGACATTCTTAGATCAATTAGGAACAAAAAATCTTCTGGAATAGATAGTATTCCAAACATTGTTCTAGAGCATTGACTTCGTAAAGTAGTAAAGGTTTACACTATTTTGTTCAATAACGCTCTAAATACTGCATATTATCCAACCTAAGGGAAATCTGCAGTGGGCTGTGGGGGCTGGGTATGTGTGCCGTCGTACGGCACGGGGTTCACTTCCAACCCCACGATGTTGTTTCCATGAGACACCAATTGTCATAGTTTAATCCCTGTTATTATTTTATCTGGAGCGGACACGGCACTGAAACGTACACAGAGGGTCCTACCGCCAAACGATCACCAGACGGGAATGGATAAATAAACACGAGATTTATTATAGTCGTAATCGGATTTTTTATTATGGTTGATTTTTATAGTTTACATGTACATTTTTGGTGTTTGTTATTTTCACATCAGTTATAAGACATTTCAATAATATTACAAAACACGTACGAAATAATGCTAGCACTGAGTTAGCGACTTGACGCGTGTGGACCGGGCGGTGGTTGGGAAGCGACTGGGTGCGTGCGCACACAGCGGTGGTGGGATATCGACTGACTAATGAATGGAAAGAATCCATTCATCGCGCCGTGGCGGTTGAGTCATAGCAGAAATAAAATCACTGACACTTGCTAGGAATTTCGAGAAGAGTTGCTATGCTTGTATAGGGAGTTTGTTTCCGGGAATTTCGTATTGGCTGGGATAAATTCCTCGGTTGCTATGTGTACCGAGAAATTGGTTTTGGGAACACGAGCAAGTATGGGCATGAGTTTTCGGGGGAAATTGGAATTGGTTGGGTGCAAGCAAGGAGTATAATTTAGATAGGATATTAACCGAAGTAATTTCGGAGAAATGTATGCGGCTCGGTATAGTTGGTGGTGATGGTTAATATTCCGTTCTAGGTTTGAATATGTGTTTTATTACCGCATATGGATTTCCCGGGAAATTAAGTTTGCTTGGTCGCAAGGAGGGAATATGAATTAGGTAGAGAATTGACCGAAGCAATTTTGGTAAAAATTATATGTGGGGTGATGTAATTGAGGTGATTTAGAATGTATTCTATTGAATTGTATTCTGTTGGGAGTTTTGGGAAATGCCTTTCATTGCAGATGGCAGATGGACTCTTGCAAGTTCGGGATGGATACGCTTGCAGATTGGGATTGTTTTGGCATGTTTTGAAATGGGTTACAGGTTAGGGTAGGGTGACGCGCTGTTAGCAGTCGAGGTTGGTTAGAATTGTGGGTTGGTTCTCCAAGTGATATAGAGAACCCCCACAGGTCCATCCCATCCCCAAAAAGGGCAAGGACAAGAGCAATCCAGCCAACCTTCGCTCGATTAGTTTGCTTCGGAACATCAGCAAGGTATTCGAGAAAATCATATATAAAGCATTGACTAACTGGTGTGAGGATAATGGAATTATTCCAAACAACCAGTATGATTTCCGATCGCAACATGACACAGTTCATGCTGCGACAAAACTTGTTTCCGACATACAGTAGAACAAGGCGAAGCGACAATGCACAGGGGCCTGTTTGTTTGAGTTTGAAAGTGCTTTCGACACCGTATGGCTAGAAGGGATGGTATATAAGTTATCAAATCTAGGTATGCACGAATATCTATTATACATTATCTACGATATGATAATGGCTAAACAATTTGTAGTGAAATGTGGAGATATAATCTCTAACAAGACTTTCCACATCAAAAACGGTCTACAACAGGGAGCAGTGAAATCTCCCATTTTATTTAACATTTTCACTAGTGGTCTAGTGGGTTCTCTCAACCATGCAATTGCGTATGCCGACGACATTGTGGTATATAGATCTGGAGAAAAAATTGATGTCATCAACAGACTTCTGCAAAATGATTTCAACAAAATCAAACGTTTTTGCGACGACTGGAAATTAAAAATAGATTTTCAAAAAAACAGAGACTATCCTTTTCAGAACGCCCCGGTCCAGTGCATCAAGGGATACAAAACCGAATTCAAAAACATTTTCCATTGCAGAAGGTAATAATCTTCCACTACAAGTAAAAACTGTAGTCAGAAACCTTGGAATCTGGCTTGATCAGTATCTTTACTTTGATAACTATACAGCAACTGCTCTTACAGCAGCTAAAAACACAGATGCAATGACACGAAATCTCTTCCGTAGTAGTCTTCTGGACCCCAAGGCGAAAATAATTTCATACTCAGCATTCATCCGACCAGTATTAGTGTGTGGCTGCCCGTGTCGTGTGTACAACCACAAAAATTTCTATAATTAGCAATAAGTTATAGTGGTTACCTGTTTCCTCCCTCGTGGTGACCAGCTGATGAATTTTGTTGTGCTCGGCCCAGGTCAGTGCAGCAGCCCAGACACAATCCTGTCTGTGGTGTCCCACTTGAATTGATGATTGCTGCCCTGATTCCAGCAATAAGTAGTTCGTAAATTATCCAGTGTTGGCTCCTCTGGATGTTTTACCGATTCAGCACTGATTAGTTACTCTTAGTTTGTTGAACAACCGCTGTTAATTGAATTTGTGCTTATTACATCCGGAAAGCAACGACAGAGGCCACACAAATTCACAGTAAAAACGGAAACCACATTTTTCTTTAGTCTTTAATATATTTTTCTTCTTTAACTTTTATTTACTCTTAGATTCACGTTTAATTTCCAAACTCTTATTTTTACAACAATGTTTTAAACTTTACTTTTTACCAAAAAAAAAAAACAAAAGGGAACGGGCTCTTTCTATATTTTGTCCTTTGCTGCTGACCAACTGCGCGGAAAATCAACTCTCATCAACGGAATCCAGAAAAACCGTATTCTAGAAAAAGGCTAACCCTCCGTCTCTCTCGCTCTCCACTCACGTCCACTTCGAAAAATAAATTCGAACTCGAAGAACTGCACGATCCACACCCGAATGAGGGCGTGTTCAAAAACTCACTTCTGGATCGTGCAATTCCTCCACCACCTTACCATCGTACTATTTTAAAACAAAATTATATTAAATACAAAGTATCAAATGCTGGTGGTGGCCGATGTACGTGACACCCCCCCCCCCCCCCCCCCCCCCCCACAAGACTGCGTGGCATTCTTAGGAGAGGAATGTCACGCCGGAGAGTGGACGGCGGAGAGCAAACAAACAAACAATCAGTAAACCTACCAACAAATAAATAAATAAATAAATAAATAAATAACACGTAGGTATTAATATAAGAGGGGGAACAACAGACAAGCACTCCACAAAACCAAGGACAACACAAACGTCCGCGGCGGCTCCGACACTTAATCCGATGGTCCGACCAAAAGCTCGACCGCCCACACGATCCGGTTAGGACTCCCCCGCCAAGGCGAGGTGATCCCCTCTCGTTCAACCACTCCAAAATGTCACCCGGCCGGCGAAAACGTCCCGCTCTTATACATCGTCCAAACTTCGAGCTCACGACTCCCCTACTCCCAGTAGGGCTTCAGACGGTTGTTGTGCACAACCACCGTCCCCTTGCCCAGCCTCACCGCGCTGTTGACCGCACTTTTCACCTCCACCACGTCATAAGGACCTCTCCATAGGGGCGCCAATTTTCCTTTTTTGTTTTCTTCCCGCATCAAGACTTTATCGCCCACATGGAACGTGAACGGGCGTAACTGGCGGTCATGATACCCTTTGGACCTCTTTTTCGAGATCAACAGATTGCGCCTAGCTATTTCGTACGTTTTCTGAAGCTTGTACTTCAATAGCTTATGGAAGCTCTCGTGGTTGTAAACCGGTTCCGGAGGTAATTTGATGTTCGAGGGAACCTCCGGAGTAAAACCAAAGAGACAGTCCATCGGCGTCAATCGGGTACTCTCGTGCACGCTGGTGTTGTACACGAAAGTGGCCGCCCTCAGGTACTGATCCCAGGTTTGGGGATTTGTGCCCACAATGCTGCGTAGGTATTCTACCAGCGGTCGATGGGCTCGTTCCAAGGCACCATTCGATTGTGGGTGGTACGCTGAGGTTTGCAGTTTTTTGATGCGGAGCAGCCTGCACACGCTTTTAAACAGGCTGCTCAGGAAATTGCTGCCCTGATCGGTGACCAGTTGTGTAGGTACACCATACCTTGCAACTATTTGGTCGAAAAAGACCGAAGCCACCGTCTCAGCCTCTGCATTGGGCAGGGCATAGCAATCTATATACTTCGATAAATTATCTTGGAACGTAAGTATATATAGATTGCCTTCAGGAGTACGGTCCAGGGGGCCCACGATATCTAAATAAACCTTTTCGAAAGGCCTCTTGGCAATGTCGGTGATTACCATCGGCATTCGTAAATTTGGGGAAGACTTCATGCGCTGACAAATCTTGCATACTTTAATATATTGCTTGATATCGCGCATCATATTCTTCCACCAGTAGTGCCTGCGTATCTTCTTATACGTCTTGATCACCCCTTGGTGCCCACCTAAAGGGTGATCATGGTAATCCCGTAGTAAGTGTTGGATCTCCTCGGGATTAGTTATTTCCATTCCTTTTTCCGTGCAGGAAGGAATGGCGTCCTCTTCAGAAGGTGACTCTTCGTCACTTGGACGTCCCGGGGATCCCTCGCTGTCCCGTTGGGTCTTTGCCTGGGCGCGAGTCACTACATTGCATCGCGGTGGTGAAGGGGTTTCGTCTACAGAATGGGGAATACGGCTTAGCGCATCCGCATTGGTGTTGTATTTACCGGGTTTGTACTCGATTGAGTAGTCAAACTCCGATAGCTTATGACGAAATCTGGTAAGGCGTGAGGTGGGTTCTTTCACGCCGAACACTCCCTTCAACGGTTTGTGGTCCGTGTACACGGTGAAGCGTCTACCCAACAAATAGCACCGAAAATTCGTCGCCGCCCATACAATGGCCAACAACTCCTTCTCGATTGTGCTATATCTACGTTCGGCCCCATTCAGGGTGCGGCTGGCATAAGCAATAGGCTGGTCTTTGCCTATCTCACCTTGGGATAACACCGCTCCAAGTGCCTCATTACTCGCGTCCGTGGTTAGATTAAAGGGTTTAGTGAAGTCGGGGTAAACCAATAGTGGTGGCGAAATTAACTTCCCCTTTACCTCTTCAAATGCCTGTTGACATTTGGACGACCACGTGAACTTCACGTCCTTCCTTAATAAGTTCGTTAAGGGGCGCACTATCCGGGAAACATTTGGCACAAATTTCCGGTAATAGTTCGCCAACCCTATGAATGATTGGACGTGACGTACCGTCTTCGGAATGGGGAAATCTCTGACACTAGCTGTCGTGGCAGGATTTGGCGAAGCCCCTTTTTCTGAACAAACATGTCGCAGGTAGACTACTTCCCTTTGCAGGAATCTACACTTTTCCGGTTGAAGTTTGAGGTTGTGGTATCTCAACCGGTCGAACACCCTCCGGAGCTTGTCATTATGGTCAGCCAGGTTCTTACCATATATGACGATGTCATCCAGATACACAAAGCATTCGACCCCTTGCAGACCAGTAAGGACATGGTTCATTAGTCTCTGAAACGTAGCCGGGGCTCTTTTTAACCCGAACGGCATACGTCGAAACTCATAATGCCCATAGTTGGTGCTAAAGGCGGTTTTATTCCGATCGTTTAGATCTACCAAAACTTGGTGATAGCCACTGGCCAAATCGAGCGTGGAGAAGTAACGCGAGCGACCGAGCTGGTCTAAAATGTCCTCTATACGGGGAATAGGATACGCGTCCCCGATGGTTTTTTCGTTTAGCTTGCGAAAGTCCACCATAACTCTCCATCGGGCTTCTCCGTCGGGGCCCGCTTTCTTGGGAACCACTAGAAGGGGGGAGTTCCACGGGCTTTTGCTTGGTTGGATAATGTCGTTATCCAACATTTCCCGAATTTGCTCGTTTATAACCTGCCTTTTGCTTTCGGGCAATCGGTACATTCTTTGGTTAATGGGTGCCTGATCCCGTACCAAAGGTATTTCGTGCGAGATTGCACTGGTGTACGTCAGGTAGTCGCCCTGTAAATGAAATATGTCGTTGAACTCTCGACATAACTCCGTTATCGATTGGCACTCGGGTGTGTTCAGGGTATCCCCTAAACGAAGTTCCCCGTGCAATTGTGCCAACCTGGAGCTCAAATCGGGCTCATCAGGCGACTGACCATCCGAGAACAGGTGTCGAATGAAGTGGAGGGATCCTGTAGGGTATACCTTCACCGTAAGCTGTTCGATCCTTTGAGGGCCACTCTGGGTATTAAGTGCCAATAACCTGGCACTCCTTGCCCTACCAGTAACGCAGTGCGAGAATAAAATGTTTCCTCGCGCGTCCTGCGGCACCAGAATGGCCTTTTCCCGGATGTCAATGGGGATAGCCACCTCCATCTGGGAGCGAGCCGGCACTTCCACCGGCCTACTCAGGGCTACTTCGATCCTCGGCGGCTCACGTTCATCCATCCACGATGTTTCCTCTCGCTGGGGTGACCCGGCTGAGCATTTTTTCGTATCCCTTCCCCGTGTGGGTGGGGTCCCCGGTGAAGTGTGGACCTCGGTATCGACCCTGACAGGTCCCCGTGTCCCAACTCCCCGTTTGGTTACCTTATGCTTCAGCCCCCTCGTCCCACCATTAACAAAACCAAAGGAGAAGAATTCGGGGTTTATGGTTGTTCGGGGAAATTCCAAACATCCACCCGGTCCGTTGATGTTGCAATGTCTGGACAGGAAGTCATTACCCAACAAGCCATCTGCTTCCAACCCCGGCATGGAGTCTACCACGTGGAAACTGCAGGGAATCTCATGGTGCAACTTGAGAGTCCCATGGCAGGACCCACTCGACTTGCCGTTGCCAAATATGGTTTGCAATGGTGTGGATTGCCGAACGTCCACCGCCTGGCCCCGGTGAAGGGCCCTTCGCTTCAAAAGACTGACCTCAGCGCCAGTGTCCACCATGAGACGCGTAGTATTCCTACGGCCAATGTCCAAAGGAAGCTGGACCATGGGGACCTCTACTGGCAAAAGCTGAGGACAGTATTGGCCAATCAACGTGTTCAGTGCGGTCGGGTTACGGTCTCCCGACCCGACCTCCGGGAGTTTTCCGACCTCTGATTAGATGTATCCTGCCGACGCACCGTCGCCGCATAAGTGCGTCGGCTGCAAGATTCGCACCGTGCCTTGTCCCTCCGTTCAGGACTATCCCGCCTGGAAGTCTCAATAGACTCCGAACCAGCGGGACTGGACTGGCCTTGGCCCAACCTGGGCCCACGGTGCTGAGGTCGCTCCCTCCTATTTCTTTTATCCCTTGGTGAGGTGCCACGCCTCGCACCCGCTTCTGAGGACTCCGAGTCCACGGAGTCGGTTCGTCTCTCGTCACCGCCCGACACGGGCGATCGTCGCCCATCATCTCCATCCACCCTCCGGGAAACCACACTCTCCGCGCGACTATTACCGGCTTTCCGATTTCGCCGACGCTGTCTGCGTCCATTTCTCGCGCTTGCCCTACTCTCCACACGGGTGTCCTGCTCTCGGCCCGCAACAGGTGCTGTTCCGGCGTGCCGCTTGTGGGGAGAACCCTGGGAACCCTGTTGTTGTTCCCACCTTTGCCTGTATTCGCACCCGCGCAAGCTATGACCTTGTCGGCCACAAAACTCGCAACAGCACCGGACGCTGAATACTCTTGGGCCTGATGTCGCCGGCCCGCCGCCCGTAGACGGGGGCTGCGGGTCTGGTAGGGCTCTCCGCTGAGCCTGCGGCCGCTGATGTTGCGGCCCATGCCGCGCGGTTCCGCTCTGCTGTCCACCACCCCTGTATGGAGCCTGGGCTTGGCGCGTCTGTCTCGGACGATCCGGGCAGTCCACTATGTCGTGGCCATACCGCCAGCACTCGCGACAGAAAGGAGTGTTCCTTCTCCTCAGGCACTCGTCGTACACGTGACCCCTCACTTTGCAGAAACTGCATGTTGTCTGGGATTCCAGGGGGCGAGCCGATCGATCAACCTAATCCCGGACCGGATTGTCCCGAACCGATCGATCTCCAGGCACATACGCCCCTTGAGCCAAACCCTGCGACCCTTCACTCCGACTCGAGGAAGACACGGTATTTGACCACGCTCCCTCGCCAGAGAAGGCCGGAGCATAGGCACCAGCATCCCGTCTATAATTGAGAGGTCCGCACGACTGCTCCCGAACGAAACCACACCCCCCCCCCCCCCCCCCGCCGACGACTATCAGGCTCTGCGACCGGCAACGCGAATGACACCGCCCGGGGATTCAAATTCGATAACACCGGCGCCGGCGCCGGCGCCGCGGTACAATCCCTAAAAGTGGAGGATGAATTTTCCAAAAGGGTCGAGCAACTTCCCGGTCCTAACTCTAGTGTTTCCGACGCTCGCTCGGCGATCCCGTGCCGCGCATCTACAAACAGGTCGTCCTGCCTCAGCATTTCCCTACGAGCTCGCTCAAAACCGGTTAGGTGGTCCACCAGGCTACGAAAAGGGACATTACCCAACGTGAGAAGGAAGTGCTCTAGTCCTTCCTCCCTCAGACCCCTTACCAACACCGGTTTGGCCATGCCCTCAAGCTGGCTGGCGAAGACGAACCTACCCTGGCGACCATAAAAGCGCTCAGCTGCCTCCTCGCACCGTACCACGGCCCGCTTCACTCGGGAAACGAAGCCTGTGGCATCCTCGGAAGGAAGTTGTCGCATTTTGGAAAGTTGCGCACACAACTCCTCATACGACACCCGGGGTTCGTAGGCCTCTCTAAGACGCTGTTCCGCTTCAAGGAATGTCGTGGGTGGTCTCTCCTCGAACATCCGATAGGCCTCGCCGCTCGGCCTAGAGGGCAGCCACCGGAGGAAGGTATGTTCCTCCTCCACCGCCAGCCCATCCAAGGTCCTTCTACAGCCCTTGAGAAACGAAGAGAGTCTCTCGGCCGTATCCGGTCCTTCCTGTCCCGAAAACATGGGGACCGCCTTCGACACAAGGTCGAAAACCCTATCTGTGCCCAGCATGGTCCGTACAGGACATGGTTGTGGGCCCAGTTTAAAATACGAGGGCATCGGCGTGTCCTCCATGCTCCCGACAGGCTGTTTACCGACGGTGGGAGGGGGGCGTGTTGGCGATCGGTCGTCCACAAATTCGTCCCTCGAATCATGGAACGCCTCCGGATCCACCTCGTCAACCGGCGGCTCGGGAAATGCCTCGGGTCGTGCCCGGGCAGGGGTGCCCTCTCGGACATCTCTTTGACGTTGCCTTGTCTGCATCTGCCGGCCGTCTAACTAGATCTCAAGGTTACCTACACCAAAGTCAATCCCGGATACCCCGCGGAGAAAAGAGAAAACAACCTCCTCGCCGACAGTATCCACCAACAGAAAGGGTGCGAAAAACAAAAACAAGCACGCTCCCAATATACAACAAGACGCCGGCCGACGAACCTTCCTCCCTCGCAATCACTATAGGGGCCTGATGCGTAACAAGGAAACCCGGAACATCAGAGGAGGTCAGCCCGCAATCAAAAATTCAATAATGTTTGGGACTGAAAACGGTGCACTAATCGACAAAACAAACGGTCGTGCAAAGAGAAAGAAAAAAAACACACACTACACCCGTCGGTCACAACAAACAAACAAAAATACTATTCTACTAACAAACGCAGTCCTCAGCGGGCGAGAATTGGAGAGAGAGAAAGGGGTAAGCAAATATAATGACCACTTTTGGGTCACTTTTGTAACACAACAAAAAAAAATTTAAACGAAAACCAAACGCGCAGCCGAAAAGGAAGAAAAGCAGAATCACATTAAAAAATTTCAAAGATCGATTAAGGTCAACAATAAATAATAATAAACAATTTAAATATCACAGTTTGTAACCGAGAGAAAAAAAAATAAATCCTCCTATTGGCATCTGTTACACAGGATGATTAAATAAATTAATAAATAAATAAATAAATAAGTTAGATAACAAGAAATTAAACGCAGTAACAAGTGATCAATAAATAACATCAAAACAACAGCTTAAGACTAAAACCAAAACAATCCTACAATCATTAATTAACAAAATTTAAAGTTTGTACATCTTAGCATCAGCAAAAAACATTATCACAAAAGTCAAAAAAAAATAAATCTTGCTTTTCCCTTATATGCCGGTCTCTCTCTCTGCTCACGATCGTATGATATTCTCCAATGTCATGCACCGGTGCGTAGCGCTATCTTAGTGTTCCACTCAATGCACTGTTGTCTTAAGATGCCTTATTAGGTTCCTGGATTCGGGCTTTTCAAGCGCTTACGAGTTTTAAACCTCCGGCTTCCTCGAATCCTGTCCGCAGCGCCAGTTTGTCGTGTGTACAACCACAAAAATTTCTATAATTAGCAATAAGTTATAGTGGTTACCTGTTTCCTCCCTCGTGGTGACCAGCTGATGAATTTTGTTGTGCTCGGCCCAGGTCAGTGCAGCAGCCCAGACACAATCCTGTCTGTGGTGTCCCACTTGAATTGATGATTGCTGCCCTGATTCCAGCAATAAGTAGTTCGTAAATTATCCAGTGTTGGCTCCTCTGGATGTTTTACCGATTCAGCACTGATTAGTTACTCTTAGTTTGTTGAACAACCGCTGTTAATTGAATTTGTGCTTATTACATCCGGAAAGCAACGACAGAGGCCACACAAATTCACAGTAAAAACGGAAACCACATTTTTCTTTAGTCTTTAATATATTTTTCTTCTTTAACTTTTATTTACTCTTAGATTCACGTTTAATTTCCAAACTCTTATTTTTACAACAATGTTTTAAACTTTACTTTTTACCAAAAAAAAAAACAAAAGGGAACGGGCTCTTTCTATATTTTTTCCTTTGCTGCTGACCAACTGCGCGGAAAATCAACTCTCATCAACGGAATCCAGAAAAACCGTATTCTAGAAAAAGGCTAACCCTCCGTCTCTCTCGCTCTCCACTCACGTCCACTTCGAAAAATAAATTCGAACTCGAAGAACTGCACGATCCACACCCGAATCAGGGCGTGTTCAAAAACTCACTTCTGGATCGTGCAATTCCTCCACCACCTTACCATCGTACTATTTTAAAACAAAATTATATTAAATACAAAGTATCAAATGCTGGTGGTGGCCGATGTACGTGACACCCGGTACGATATAATGTGACGGTTCCTTCGAACGCCACTGCTTATCTTCTCGCCTATGATGCGAAAACACCCCCATGCTTACAAAAACCTATAAACAGGTATTTTGGCAAGTACAGCTGAGCGCCATTACTTACCTGACAATTAAGCATACAACTTCCACCTAAAGCCCATAGATCCTGGAAAGCATTTACGCACCTCCCAGTTATCTGCTGAAAATGTCTCCTACCCACGTAAGTCATATTCTCGCTAATTATTAGAACGAGCAACAAGAGACATTTTCCCCAAGAGCATGATAGCATGAAGCACAACATATGCATAGAAAGCAATTCGTCGGTTGTATGTTGCATCATCAGATTTCCTAGTAAGAAATTATAAACGCAGCATACACCAAGGAAAACCATTCGGCGTTACTCAAATATACTTACCCTGCTACGCATGTGCGCGAAGATCATCGTATTCATCCCAAGACACAGCAACTTATCCAAACAATGAAACTTGCTCTCCTATCTCACGCCCAGACATCGGACGCAAATTCTGCGACATTAAAACATTCACACAAGAATCCTGAGTAGGCCACCAGCATCGGTACGATAACACAATCATAGTGTGCGCTGTGTACTTAATGTAAACATGTGGATGCCCTTTCAGGATGACTTGCCCAGCTGCAGATCATTGCTCATGGTGTTACCCTTATGGATTTGATGATCCACGGTCCGCATACTTGTGGACACACACACCATGAGCAACAGACGCAAACATCGTGTATGTTTCGCGCCCTATGTGTTGATGTAAGAAGATTATACCTTATATGGTCACCGAGGCGATGGATGGAATTTTGGTATTCTGTCGCTTCAGTGGCAATAATCAATAGCGCTTAGGATTACGTGGAGACCGGTCGGGTCTCCACGTTAAATAAAACAAGTCTGAATCAAGCCACTGACCGTGTTGGTGCGTTTAGTTAAATAATCGAGGTAGTGCTTTGCTCGACGTGTCTAAGGGTGTATAGTTCATCGCAAGTAAATAACGCTGTAACTTTTAGCAATTCGGTTTAACGGATCAATTTCATTCGAACTAATTTCATTTGACGATAAAGATATAATAGTGCACATATCATTAAAGGAATAACCCTTATCAGTTTAGTGAAACAGAGCAAGTGTAATAGCTGTCCATAATTTATTGTAATAATTTTATTAATTCATGTATACAATCCAATTTCACTCGCACTAATTTCATTTACCGATAACGATATAATAGTGCGCGTATCATTAACGGAGTAACGTAAATTAACCCAAGTTAATTACTTTTATTAATACATCCTGTTTATAGTACTAAGTCAGCACGAAATGTATTTTTTGTTATGTTTTCATAAATAAACTAATAAATATTGAAGGGGTGTGTTTTTTATCACCTAACCCAAAGAGAGACAAGATAAAGACATAAAACCCCACAATAACATATCCAAACTCTACATGGAGAAGTTTCGGGTGTTCGAGAGGCAGTGTTTGCGGCCCTACCTCGGAATGTACAGAACCCCAGAGTTGCAATACAAGAAATAATATCGCAATAAAGTCCTGTATGACAAATCTGGACTAAACAGAATAGATAACATCATTATCAAGATTATCCGTGGTCACACAACAAGAGCAATGTGCAGTAAAAATGATATCATATCGGAAGCATTCTATCCCAATATGTAACAGGTCAATTGAAAAGTCCCCGGCCCGACACATAGATAGCGGCACTAGAATTAAATCCATACGATTTTTAGTTAGCCCTAATCTTCAAAAGACGCGTGTATAAATTTGACAGATGTCGGATCATTAGTTTGTGAATTATAGTATTGAGCTTTGAGCTTCAAAATAGGCCTCAGTTTCGGCGATCACCTTTTCATTCGACGAAAATTTCCTCCCAGCGAGCATTCTTTTGAGATCTGAGAACAGGAAATAGTCGCTGGGGGCCAGATCTGGAGAATACGGTGGATGCGGAAGCAATTCGAATCCCAATTCATGGATTTTTGCCATCGTTTTCACTGACTTGTGACACGGTGCATTGTCTTGATGAAGCAGCACTTTCTTTTTCTTCAAACGCGGTCGTTTTGCGGCGATTTCGTCCTTCAAACGGTCCAATAACGCTGTGTAATAGTCGCTGTTGATGGTCCTTCCTTTTTCAAGATAGTCAATGAAAATTATTCCGCGCGCATCCCAAAATACAGACGCCATAACCTTGCCAGCCGACTGTTGCGTTTTTCCACGCTTTGGGGCGGGTTCATCGTGTGCAGTCCAGTCGGATGACTGTCGATTGGACTTCGGAGTGAAATGATGGAGCCATGTTTCATCCATTGTCACATATCGACGCAAAAACTCGGGTTTATTACGCTTGATCATCTCCAAACACTGCTCCGAATCATCAACTCGTCGTTGTTTTTGGTCAAAAGTGAGCTCGCGCGGCACCCACTTTGCACAGAGCTTTCTCATACCCAAATATTCGTGAATGATATGATGTACACGTTCAGTTGATATCTTTAGAGTGCCTGCTATTTCATTCAATTTCAATTTACGGTCATTCAAAACCATTTTGTGGATTTTTCTAATGTTTTCGTCGGTAACAACCTCTTTTGGGCGTCCACTGCGTTCACCGTCTTCGGTGCTCATTTCACCACGTCTAAACTTAGCATACCAATCCTTGATGGTTGATTTTCCTGGGGCGGCATCTGGAAACTCGTCATCAAGCCAAGTTTTTGCTTCAACTGTATTTTTTCCCTTCAAAAAGCAATATTTTATCAACGCGCGAAATTCCTTTTTATCCATTTTTTTCACAATAACAGAAGTTGCTTCACTCAAAATACTATAATTCACAAACTAATGATCCGACATCTGTCAAATTTATACATATTTATAAATAAATATAATATATTTATATTTATTTATACACGCGTCTTTTGAAGGTTAGGGCTAACTAAAAAGCATATGGATTTAATTCTAGTGCCGCCATCTATGTGTCAGGCCGGGGACTTTTCAATTGACCTGTTATATGGAGAGTACTCTCCAGAATGGGTTCATTCCACCAGAAGTGTTTCCCTTCTTGGATAAAAAACGACTTATCCAAGACAAACATGGAGTCCCTATTATTCACCACGCTTTCGGTGGTGCCAGAGATAAGCGAATTCTCCATGATAACTATATCTCTAATATTCCAGATCGCCTGCGTTTTAGTATGATGATCGGTGAAAGAGATAAGTCAATAAAAGGTCGATCCCATCCCAACTGGTGGTGGATCAGCGATGAAGAAAGGACTATACGTCCCTAAACATGGTATGCGTCTCTCACGCACCACTTTCCTTCCCCCTATCCCCAGTTCCCAATTTTTTTTTTTTTTTTTTTTAGTTTTTATTTAATTTTAATTTTTTATTTTTTTATTTTTTTTAAATTATATTCCTTGTTTGTGTTTGTATATTTTGTTTCGGGTTTTTTTTTTTTTTTGGGCTTGCCAACCCCCGTATATACATATCCATACATGATATAGAAAGAATATAATACATTTTAAAAAGAAAACATCAATTATTGTGAAAGGCCGGAAGGCATAAGAAAATTCATAATGTATAATTTAGAGTTTTTGCGAAGAGGCAGTAAGTTAATGTAAGAATGATATTTGTAAAATAGAAGTTAACATTTAGTCTTAAGTAAAATCTCCAATTGAATTGTTGAATAAATGTGTATATAAAACAAACCAAAACGTTCTTTGGGCGTTTTCACAGCTTCTGCTATCTCTCTCACTTTAATTCGCTGGTCGTCTAGCACCATTTGGTGAACTTTAGCGATGTAATCGTCAGTTCTTGCAGTTTATGGGCGTCCCGAACGTTCATCGTCTCCCAAGCTCTCACGGCCACGTTTAAATTCAGCTACCCAAAATTTCACTGTGGTGAATGATGGTGCAGAGTCCCCATACACAGAGTCTAACTCATTTTTGATTTCCGCAGGTGTATTGCCTTTCAAAAACAGAAATTTAATTTTTTTTTATTAAACTTCTCTCGGGAGAGGCGAACCTATAGCGCCGAGTGGCCGCCCCGAGTTGCCACCAAATGACAGCTCGATTCTCAATTTTGTCTATTTTCACAAAAACACTCACATCGACTCACTCAAACGACTGTCAAATAAAAACTAAACGTCCAAAATGGACGAAATTTTGGGAGTAACTGTCAAAGAATGCACAACTATATTCATTAGCTTTTATCGACGAGTGGTGCAATCTTCACGTAGAGGTCGGAAACTTTTCAATCTACCCTCGTAAGCTTGTAATTAGCTTTTTTCTTTATTTCTTCACTTTGCCCCACAACAGCGTAAACCGCACTGCACTTAAATGCAATAATCGGACGCGTGTGTGTGATCCGTTTTCCATTCCATGCGTGCGCCTCAACCTGTGACCTGTGTGTCTGCATCTGAGGTGTAGGTAGACCCAACCGATTTACAATTTCTTGTACCTGTAATATTCACTGGCACCGTGTGTGTAGCCGTGCGTGTAGGTGCGAAGCATCTTCCCAGGAATTGACATGCTTATTTCATGTTGCGTCTTTTTTGTAATTGGCACGATGTATTGAGGCGGTGACCTTTTGGAGAGGGAATGACAGGTCACAACAATGATTATATCGGGTTTTTCAATGAGAACATACCAATTTTGTATTCAAATAAAATACGGAATAATTGAGACATCAGACTGAAATTTATTCCGGGTGCAGTACACATGTTGTATTTAAAGGGTTATACGCAGTTCGTAAGACAAAAAAAGCGATATTTTAAGAAATTTTTTTGGAAAGACATTTTAATATTTTAAATTGAAATTATGTTTAGGTATTTTATACAATACTGCTGTTTTTTTTTTTTGTAAAAATTATGATCTTTAAGGTCCCAATAGACCATCTGCGAAACTTCCTTAAAAAAATTGTCGTGTACAGGATATTTTGTGACCTAATTATCTGAAATCGAAAATTTTGTTAATTTATAATATTATCTAGTAACTACTCGAAGGAATAAGCAAAATATTAACTTTTTATAAAATGCCAGCTCCTTAAAAAAAAACTTTCAATTTTTAATGAAAATTTTGACCTTAAATTCTTTATAAAATGAAAAATATTTATTAGAATCGCTAATCCTTCTAATAATTATTAAAACATGTATGCAAAAAATATGGTGTTAAAATCTGAGATCGATCGGTTCAGCTGTTCTCGAAATATCGTGTACACCGATTTCAAAAACATGGTTTTAAGAAAAATGGATTTAAAGTTTCAAAACCATTTTAAATATCCAAACAATTTTTTTTTAAACTTACACAGAGCCATCTATTCCAGGACCATATAAATATACCAAAAATCAGAGAGAAACAATACGGAATTATGAAACGAGAAATGAGCAATACAAGAAAGTAATAAGAGGGGAGCTCCAAGTAGGCAGATGTTTAACCCTACTCTATAAACTTTCACTCGCGCAAAGGCGTCTATACAAATATGAATATAACACCGACAATATTTTTCCGGATCGGCTTGAAATTTTGTGTATAGAATCTTTAAATTTTTTTTTTTAATTCTAAGTGCGTATAATCCCTTAAGTATGGAAAGTCTGTGGTCCACAAGCCTCTATGCAGCTATGTATTCTGATAGATTCCCGGCATGGAATTGGGTGATTTGGCTCATTTTGAACTGGAGTAGTCAGCATAATGAAAATGTAAACCTTGACTGTGGCGGTTCCGCCAAACCCCACTGTCTACTTACTGTAAAACCCCTATTATTACAACCCAATCTACATCAGTTTCTGCTAATGCAACAGCATTAGCACCTGTAAATGCTTCACGCATTATATAGATCAAATCTATAATTTTAAAGTCCCTGTGAAGAAAACTTACCTTTTCATGCATCTCTTCGCATACAATTTTCCGTAAGATTTCTTGCTTTACTTATCTGGAATTCCAAACCAATTCGGCACCTTCGGTACCAGACGAATTCCTGTAAACAAAATGATTCGGTTTGCATACAATATAACCGTAATGACAAGGACCATAAATATTGCGCCGTCTATTTTCCCAGCCGCGCCATGTGTGCAACAATGCTCCCTGCATATACATTGGCTGGCGACTTACACCCAAGGGACCAAAACAAATACGCATTCCGCGTCTCTTGGCATCAATTAAATCCTACAGCATAAACAAATACAAATAGGAAATCAATACCTAACCTTACTAGCGATGCCATAAACATCATTTCTCAGTAACCTAGATAAAACCAATTAGCACATTTCCACATCGTATCGTCGTCTCTTTATTTACCCGCGACGCACATGTTCCAACAAAGATCCCATTAGCATCCGACGATTTCGGTTTTATTTGCTTTACCGAAATCGTATCCCATGAATGCATTTTATGCCCTTTCTTTGTTCTAGGTTCGTTCCCATCCATGAAAGAACCATGCACACACACCACTGCACTGAAAGAGTGCATTTCTGTGGTGGCCGCACCCTTAAGAGAAAAGTTTTTCTCTCTCTTCCCTTTTCTTAACCCTAACCTAGGATTGAATTCATGTCAGAGTTCTATCCTCGGGGAGTCGTTTTTCAATCAGCAAAGCGGTCGGGTCTTCCGCCATCCACCGTACCGGCGCCGGCACGGTGTGGGAAACTAACAGTCGGGTGTGAATAGTGCTTGTCGGCCGCGCGAATAAATCCTCAGTGAATTTTTTTGTACGGAGTTTCGAGGTTGACATAGATATTTGTACATAGAATATATATACCCGATAAAAACAATTAACATTATTATCATTATCGCCACTACAACCGGGAGTCGGTCTTGGCCTTATTTAGCAAGTCCTGAGGCTTGTTAAATCTTCCATAATGATTTGTTTTTTCCGGGCAAGGTCATTAGTCTTGCGGCAGAGTCTCCCCGACGGGGAATTGAACCCCGGTCTCCCGCGTGACAGGGGGGTATACTAACCACTGTACTATCGAGGAGCCCAAAAACAATTAAAGTCTTTTTAAAATAAAATAAGCTATATGTGCAACAAATCAACCACGGGTGTTTTATTTTTGGTTCTTTTTGGTGAACAGCGTTCGGTAGCGGAACAATTAGTGAACAATTGATTTGGCACTAGTTTTGATTTTCTTCCGGTGGAACAGCGGACCTTCGCGAACAATTATGATGGAGGAGGAAGTAGAACTCGCACCCATGCCGGTGCCACGAATTCCTTCGCACAGACTAATGTTTCGATGCCGATAGATCCAGAAAACATTTTAAGAGGTCGCTGTTATGCCTCTTTTAAGAAACCCGCTATATACGACGACATTCCCTTTCATGAGTTGTTATTAAATATTCATCCGACACATTTTCATCCCAATGACTGAAAACCAATGCCACATTCCAACGATAAATGAGTTACATTTAAAATGAAAAATCTTCAAAGAGGCGACAGCGTTTAAAAAGCCGCCAAGATTCGTTGGCCATCTACAGGCTACTTCTTTGCTTGCTCTTTAAAAAGCAAAAACCAAAATAACATAACTCAATTAAAACATACTAGGACCTTGACAGAGCCGGTTTCTGACCTTAATCCCGGGGTATTTAAGCTGCAGTATTTCGTTTTAGTCCTTCAATTCAAAAAACCCCACTATCACCTAGTATATTAGGACGAATACATTCGCCACAAAAACATTCGTCGAAAGAACCGTATTATTCCATCGTTTCCTTGAATTCCAGCAATGCTCGTGGGAGTCCGAATCTTAATTCCTCGTTAGAGCTCCCACAACTCAAGAGGACTCAAATGATAAACGCTTAATTCCCCTTAATGACTAATAGACACTTAGCCACTAGTTAGGAAATTCTTATCAATTTTTATTGTTTTAATTCTGTTTTACACCGACATACACACTGACACATTCACGAATATATACATGTACTTAAGAAGTCGTTTCCTTGGGTGTAGGATTTTCGATTCAATTAGAAACCAGACCAAAGGATCAGGGCTAATCCTAATACAAAACTATTGCAATAGCACTTTAGTATCATCACAGTCATTGCTGCTCTCGTTTCTTCACTCAATTTTCTTCGACCTACTGCTGCGAATCTTTCTGGACGTTGTCTTTACAAGTAAATCATCATTACCACAACGTAGTATCCTTGGAGGGATTACCTATAATATACAACAGGATGTGCACTAGTTTTAAAAGGAATCTTATCCTCATTGCTGATATATGAAATCTGATTTTGAGTTCTGCTGTTTGTTGTGTTATGTGGAGTGTTCAAGATGATAAATGGGAATATCCCTATTGGCTTATAAAGAGTGGTTTTAAATCAAGATTTAATAAAAAGGGTTATCAGAAAATATGAATTTATTTGTTCAACTTATTCCGCAAAAATTTTATTGCGAAAGGATAATCGAATTTCTGGGCGTGCGAATGAAATCAGGATATTCCTGGCACACATGTGGTTGGTGCGTGTGTTAGGTACGAAGTAAAAGCGATAATCGATCGAAACGTTTGGGAAAGGACCAAATAAGTTTAGCACTTGGGAGTTAAAGAACTTTTCTCTGATGTAATTGCTTAGTTAAGTTAAAGAACGTGATGGACATGAGTCATGCTTGTTGCATGAATAGCTTTGTTATAGAGAGGGTATTTAATGTCCAGATTGTTGGTGTTCAAATACAATTCACCTTATGGAACTTGTTTAATTTAGTTCAATAATGCATTTATTTTTTAAAATAATAAAACAATGCAGAGATTCTCTCATACCTAGCATAAATGCTGAAATACGTAAGGTCCACATATAAGCTTAAAAGAATGACAAGAGAGGTCGTAATGATTATATAAACGCATCAGATCATTTTACAACTAACTTGTGACATCACTTCGTTTTATTTATCATTATGGGACATTTTGTTAAGGGGCACAACTAGTCTCACCACAAGAATAAAAAACTAGACGATGTTCGGGAATTCATTAGAAGAAAGGTCTTATATCAAATATCAATAGTAAACTGACTGTTGTATTCCACTACCCTTATTCGCTTTAACACTAACTCATGTCCTTTCAAACACAACCCTTAAAAACACAACCCTTAAAACTACATCCTCACATATCCTACATTCTCAGTTAATACAATTCATAAATAAACAGACACAATATTCTATATCCAGTCACTTACAGCACATTTCATAAATATGCCCCTTTTCACAACAAGCACATTTTTCATTTCAAAACATGGCCACTTTGATTTTCGTTCAAAGTTTATTCAAAATTCTAAGTCACAGAGACTTCTAGTCACTTCTACAGTCAGTTAGAACAAAATGTTCTATATAAACAAGTAAATTTATATGAAAAAAATAGAAAGAAGAGAGCTCAGCTTGAGATAGCTGAGTTCAATAAAAAATAAATAAAACAAATAATTATTTGAAAAGAAAACTTTAATTATTAATAACGCCTTAATTTAATAACCTCCTCGCTCTTCCCTCAACCGAGGAAGCACGGCGACTGGAGCCGTAACATGACCATCGATAGGTGAAGAGGAATCGTTCATAAAAACAAAAAGTAATTGTACGCCGAAAGGCATAAGAAAACAAAAAATTGACATTATATATTGTAATTTAAAGTGCTTGCGAGGAGCCAGTAAGTTAATGTAAGAATGATACATACAAAATAGAATTTAACATTTAGTCTTAGGTAAAATCTGCAATTGTATTGGAAATAAATGTGGACTTCAAACCAAAAACCAAAAGACAAATCGTTCATTGAAATAGAAATTAAAGTGACGTGAGTGCAAATATTAAGCAATACACTTGTAGTGATCCTAGATCACTACTCCCATCCAATCCCTATTATTATCCCTAATCCCAATCATATTCCCCAAGTGAATCATATGAGCGACAAATTAAACCAAAAGTCCATTTGATTCAATTCCCAATAACCCTAACATTATGAAATACCTAATTCTAAATGCATTTTATGATTTTTCCTTCCAGGAATTTGTTCAACCAAATTCCCATTTACTTCCTAGAATCCCATTCCAATTGAAACACACACAAAATCTTGTTTGTGTTTCTTGGAATTTGTATGTACAATTTTTAAGCAAATCTCTGTAGATGCAGAGTATAAAAGGGCGGCGCGTTTTGTATTCGAGATCAGTTTGCACTTGGGGCAACATTTCCTAACGTCAAATTCACTGACGTCAAAAAATGCTGTCCCCCACAACGGTTTGTAAAAATCAGACCACAAAAATACAGAAAGATGAACATATGGGAGCTTCACCTTGCCACAGGGACCGACATAGATTCTATAATACGGACAAAGTCACTTCCAACCTTGCATCATAACAGCGAAATACCTCAATGCAGACGATGACAACGTTTCGGGCATGTTTTCCGAAACTGCAACATGAGCTACCGTTGCGTTCGTTGCGGAAAATTACAACGATATTGGCAAGTGCGAACTACCGCCGCTACAAAACAGGATCCCACAACAAATGTGCAGGATGAAATAACACAACCAACTTGCTGTAACGGCGGAAAGAAACGATATCCGGCCAGTTATAGGAACTGTCCTAAATATAAAGAAATAATTCAAAGATCAAAGGAGACTCAAGCTAAGCAAACAGCCAAGTCAGACTTCCACACAACATTTCACCCAAAATGGGTTTACATTCGCCGACATGCTTAAAGTACGACAAACAAAGAATATATAAACTCTCCCAACTCCTCCCCCTCAAAAATATATTTAAGTCCCTACGTGACCCGCGGTAAAGGCCAACACAACGCCACAAAAGCCTCCGAGGGGGCAATCCTCAATGCTCGAGAAACTACTTAGTTTCTTCCGCCTCATTGAAGATATTCGACCCCGATATGAAAAACTAACAACCGAGGCTAAGAGGGATGCACTCCTTTTCACGCCATATGCAAGACATACCCACCAAAATGGATTCTAAAACTAAAGTTATCCTTATAAATGTCAACTCCCTTGTTTCGCTTTCAAAGCGTATGATAATCTCTGACTTCATAAAGGGTAACCGGGTGGACGTAATTCTTGTAACTGAAACTAGGTTGCATCCATGTCACCGCCCTGTATTCCCAAACTTCTCCATAATTCGAAGAGATCAAAACCGCACTGCGGGACCCGCCATTAACGGGGGTGGCACCTGTATAGTTAATAGCGGACTGCGCCATGAAGCTATGGAACTCCCACAGTTTGAGTCCATAGGGGTCTGCGGAGTTGAACTGCATCTGCCTAATAGAGGTAGAGTGAATATATACTCCGTATACCACTCGCATAAAACCAATAATGTCCCCATTAATCCCGAACATAGCGGAAAATTAATAATGTCGTCGGGGCGTACATCCTTCATCATAGGCGGCGATTTTAACTCCAGACATCCCCACTGGAACAACTCTGTCTCTTGCCCAAAGGGCACAAAATTGTACAAATGGTACACCAAAAAATGCCACGACCTCAACTTGGAAATAGTTGGATTTACGTTTTGTACGCGAGGTAACTCAATTCTGGACATCTTTTTTGTGTCCAAAGATTTACTTCCTCAAATAACTCCTCCCCAAGTATTGGCGGGTGTTTCTGACCACAACCCTGTGACCACGTTCATTCGCAGCTATCGAGCATCGCGGGCTCATATCAGATACATACCCTATTATGGGCGCACAAATTGACACAACTTCAATATCACATTGAACGAAAAACTCCACCAACTCTCTCTTCGCACTTACAGGAACCTAACGATGGTTGAGATAAATAACGCTGCAGCTCGTCTTCACGAGATTCTTTTTGAAACTTCTGAGACTTATGTCCCGAAGTACAAACTTGAAAAGACTTATCAGATTCCCCATGACGACTTCACTCTTCGTCTCATCCGGGAGGGTAAAAGGCTCGGCAGAATGAGATATCGTCACCGCTTTAGGCAAAGGGAGCCAATATTGCGATCCAGTATACACAATATTGGAACACTGATAAAACAGAGAACCCAAAACAATCATATCCGACAATTGGAAGACAAAGTGAAGGGTATTCAGTTGGACAAGAACGTTTATAAAAACGTTAAAAGGATATGTGGCACTTCTCGTATCACTGGACCAATCATGCACAACGGTCTTGTTGCCAGTAATGATGCCAATAAAGCAAACATCATCGGAGAGACCTTTGAAAATAATCACAAGCTCACTCTCGAGGATGGCGACCCGGAAACTAATGCAATAATTAGTTGAGAGGTTCACAATAAATTAGAGAACTTTAACGAGCCAATAGTTGTCTTTAACTCAGCTAACAGTGCATACTTCGACGACACACATGATAATAGTCACGGCTTCGTCACACCAAATACCCTACAGAACCTAGTTAGATCTCGAAACCCCAAGAAGTCACCCGGTATCGACAATATGTATTACCACTCGTTGCGAAGGCTTTCTGCTTTATTCTTTATAAAGCTCTCCATTCTGCTCAAACATGCCTACAACATGGGGTACTTTCCCCAAGCTTGGAAGCATGCTGTTGTCTGCCCAATAGCAAAAGCTGGGAAACCAAATTATCACCCCTCAAGCTTTCGTCCTATTTCGCTCCTCACCTGCATTAGCAAAATATATGAACAGTTCATATACGAGAAGCTAAATAACTTTATCAGTGTCAAGAACCTAATACCTGACTTCCAATTTGGATTTAGAAGAGCGCACAGCACCACCATGGTAATCAACATATTTCAAAACCACGTCTGCGTGCGGCTCTTTGATAAGGAACCCACCGTTGCGGTGAGCCTGGACATTGAAAACACTTTTGACACGACTTGGATCGAAGGTCTCGTTTTTAAATTATTGAATACTGGCCTCAGTAGAACGCTATGTAGTATCATCTACCAGTTCGTTCGAAAGAGAACCTTCCAAGTTAGAGTGAATGGAAAGCTTTCCCGAACTTTTCACGCCGCTGCAGGCGTACCACAGGGCTCCATTCTAGGCCCCATCTTTTTAATATTTACACCTCCGATATTCCTCGCCCTGTGGGCGGGAGAGGCTTCAGTTTAAAGCTGAAGAAAGCACAGATATTTTGAGACGGAGCCCACCTCATTGATGTGGGTGATTCTGGTTATCACAAGATGGCTAGAAGCAGTGGGGGTTCTCTACATTACGCTGAGAACCAACCCACAATGGCAACCATAATTTCGCTCGCAGCCCGCGCTTAACGCCAACCTCAACCCTTTTCGTTGGCCCATACCACCTGCAAAAGATACCCATTCCAAAAGGCATAAACCATGTAAAGGATGTGTGGGGATTCAAGTATGTTAGTCAACGTATGACTCGGATTCACTTTGTCCCCCAACGATGTCATTCCGCCGAAAATTGTTCACCAGAAGGAATAGAAAACACTGTTTTTATTTTGTTACTTTATTTGTTCTTTGAATTTTTGTTTTAAAAACTAGGCGTTGATACAAATCTATTTTTTTGGTTACATGATACTTATTTTTGTAATGCACAATTGGAATAAATAACTTTAATACAATATTTAACACTTTCTTTCTCGACACTGTGACCGCAGTAATTAAAATTTTGATTTAACTTATTACGTGACCGTATATTGTACATCGGTTCAGAAGACGTGTGGTCCATTTGAGTGATGATTAGCGACTGCGTTAAATAAACACGAAATAATGTTTAGCTTCGAGCGGCGTGACCTCGGCGGTAGTGGTTGGATAGCGACTGCTTGAATTAGGGATGAAATTCTGTATGCTATTTTTGCACAGCCATTAGCCAATCATCATTGCGCTCTTTTCATGACTCTTCTTATTTGCATGTCTCGGTGAGGTGAATAATTCTCACGCATCATTCGACAGTCGCTGGACATGCGAAGGATGAAAAGAACAAAAGAAAGAGCGCAATAACTTCGGGGTTGGCTTAGCTTGTGCGTTGGTATCAAATGCAGTTTCTGAGAATGACCTACTGCCCTAGTGTTACGGCTGTGGTGATCTCAGATTGCATTGAACCGTATGGAGACAGAATTATGGAGGAGAGGAAATGTGGTCGGTGCTATTCACCTGCGAAAAAAGATCATTGATCCCAAACGAATGGATGATCTGGGAAAAGCCGAAGTGACGCCAAATAGCTAGGGTAATTTATCATGAGAACTAATTAAATATTTTGATAAATTCCCCAGCGGTTGCATGAATATGCAACAGTGTCGTCTGCTTCGACTTGTTGTTGTTAACCGACATGATGTGATTTCCGATGGAAATCTCATGGGCTAATAAAAATGGAGTTTCCGTATGGCAAAAAGGTAGCTGAATTTAATTATGCATTATCTGCATAGAAGAATGAATTCAGCTATGCATCCATTTGGAAAACATGATGTTTCAGGTGAATAGCATGAACGGTGGAATATGGGTTGACGCGCTGTAGGCGGTCGAAATTAAGTTGGAATTGTGGGTTAGTTCTCCATGTAGTATAGAGAACCCCCACAGATGCATTATCTGAATTCGTCATCTCATGCAGACAATGCATCACAAAATTCAGTTTTTCATGCTATAGGCATCATTACAAATATCCTGAAAACTATAAACCCTGTTCGTGCATTTACTGCACCACTATAGGGCATCAACCAAATTTCCCATAAAGAAAACTCGTTCGTTTGTGTGTTGCATAACACTGATTCCCTGAAAAGAATTATCAACATGCGGCATACACCACGGGAAACCAATCGGCGCCCCTTTTTAACATATTTTCCCTGGCACACACGTGCGCAGCGTATTTCCATGACTTATTCAAAGTCACCCGAAGTTTTGTCCAATCAACACAACTTGTTCGCGCATATCGCGCCCAGTCGCCGAGCAACAACTTCTTCAGCATGTGAACATGCACACAAGAACCCTATGTAGGCCACCAGCATCGATACACCACACAATCATCGTTGTGCGAGTATCCTATTTGCTGATGGCGCAAGTCGCCCTATTGGCGGGCAAACGATCTGTGCAGCTGCAGGCACACAGTAATGATGACGCTTTTTACAGATTTCCCTTTTGTCGCTTTCGTTTGCCACGACTCGGCAACACGAACGACCATGCATCCTCGCCGTGATCAACTCAGAGAGATCCTCTCTGATTGGTCGCTGCACGAAAAACTTCACGTTTCTATCTTAAAACGAAAACCCACCCTTAACGGATGGCGGACTCTGCACGGATCAAAAATTAGTCAGTCGCGTTTCAACCACAGACCAGAGTCGCATAACACTCCAACAGTGGTGCTCACGTATTACCCGTGGAGAGTAGTGTGTCCCGAATACGAGTCGTTGGTGTTTTATCAAAACACATATCTTTTACAAAGTAATTCAGTTAATGTACCAACCAACATGTTCACAATTAATTCGGTCCAGTGTATTAGCCGCCCTTTGTTTCAAAGAAATTCAGTTAGTGTACCAATTTCCATGTTTACAAACTAATTCGCTACAGTGTATTAATCGCCACTTGTTTATATATTATCCCATACAATCAACAAAAATGGACTACATTTAATTAAAAAGAACATTCAAATTTTCCATAATGATTTATTTTGTCTGGGCAAGGTCATAAGTCTTGCGCCAGGGGCTCCCCGACGGGGAATCGAACCCCGGTCTCCCGGGTGACAGGCGGGTATATTAACCACTATACTATCGAGGAGCCCTTTCTATTCACTCACCAATTGTAAAACATACTTCCATAAGACAATAATAAAGAAAGTAATGAATTAGCACCTATCCATGAGTATTTATTATTTTGTTTTGGTTCCATGTCCACTCCGCATTTTGTACAACTGCGGCACCATCCGCTTGAGAGGCGGCACGGAAAGTTTAGCACACGGTGGGAATTTAAGTGAACCCGTTCCCGTGCCGGCACACGAACTTTCCACCCCCTACAAAGCCAGAGACAAGATGATGGACACAGTTGTCCTTGCCTCGCTTAAATCGGCCTTACGCCACTCCTTTTTTTTTTGTTTTTTTTTTTTTTTTTTTTGAGCAGTAACTCCTCGTTATAAAGAAACCAATAACAGATATAGTGCATGTGATTTACTGAAGTTTGCCCCATTAAGTTACAATAAAAATCAGGGCATAACAAATAATAAAAAGTGATTATGCAATTGTAAGGAACAGATAAAGATACAAATCTGTTGCGGATTCACCCTGGACACAACCGGCGAATTTGCAATTAAATGCTACCTGTGGCACCACCCTAACCAATGTCAGCAATCAGGTGACATTTTAAATGAAATTCTGTTGGTTGTCAAACGACAACCATTTTACCCGTTCTTCTTCGTTAACCTGTTCAAACGACACGGTTCGTATTTTGCAATCAAGGGAAATAAAGCCCATCAAAAGATTAAAGAAGATTTTTAATATTACAAACCAACCCAAATTGCTGTTTCTTCTGTGTGGGAAAGTTATTGTTGGTGTCTGCTACAATTCAGGAGAACTACATTTTGGACCGATACCATCCCACGAGGTATTCTTTTGCTATTTTCACTTGTTAAGTTTCTCAGTATTTCAGAACCATCACTGCACGCCAGGAGACACCATCGTGTTCCTGATGCAAGCACCCAGCCCACAACACAACAACAACCCGGTGTTGGTGGAAGGTGTGTTCAACGCTTGTTTGAACATACAATTGTTGCTGGGAGGCGACCTGGGTCGCCATAAGGTTTTCCGCCAATATAGCTGTCATGTTCTGTTTTCTGGGCGTTGACATTTCCGTGTGATTTGGGTACCACGAACTTGGCGACGGTTGGTCGTGAGTAACTGCTAGGGGCAGCGTCTGAGACGGTTGTAAGTAGATGCACTGGCCAGATCGTGATGCGCCATTAAGCTGGCGGCTTCAGGATTCACAATTAAAGTCTTCTTATTGCGTTTTTGTTCTGAACCGCTCGTCCGGGTGGATACTAAGACATTAATTCATCGCGGTCATCACTATTTCGTTGCACTTGCACGAATAGACACCAATCTCCCAATTGTGCAGCAGCAAATTAATTAGTACTCGAGAACGTTATTCAAAATGAATGTTGACAGAAAGTTATTAATTATTGGACGTTGAGGAGATGATCTTTATTGTTCGGTGCGATATTCCTTGCCATTGGTTGAAGGCTGGGCCATGTGCTTCTTTTCGTATGCTGCGAGCTGGCAGCAGTGAATTGGATCCACAGACTGGATCCGGCTCGAAGGACCAAATATTGTGTGCTCAAAAAGCGTTGAACACACCTTCCACAAACAAGGGTTCTTGATTTGTTGTGGGCTGGGTGCTAGCGTCAGGAACACGATGGTGTCTCCTGGTGTGCAGTGATGGCTGTAAAATAACCTGGAAATTAATGTGAAAATAGCAAAGAATACCTAGGTAGACTCTTGCTTGTTCCTCTGTATGCAGTGATGATCATTTTGATTTTTGGTTGATGGGTTGTATTAAAACGAATTAATACAGGATAACAAATAGAACGTTCCTCGTTAGAAATTCTATGCAGCTCGAAACCGCCCGCAATTGTACAAAATAAATCAACAGCAAACTATTTCACACTTAAAGACTCAAACTGGAGTCACAATCTTTAATAATCCTTAATTTATTTCACACGATTATTGTTATTTTCTTGGATTAATAATCTTACGATCCGTGGTTGCCAATTGGTTTACGAAGAAGGGATAAAAAATGGTTGTCCTTTGACAACCAACGGAATTTCATTTAAAATGTCATCTGATTGTTGACATTTTCTAGGTTGGTGCCACGGGTAGCATTCAATTGCGAATTCGCTGGCTGTATTCAGGGCGAATCCGCAACAAATCAAATAAATCATTTAGCTGGTTGGCGTCGGAAGTGCAGTCCAACTGGAAAAGGAAGTGAGACGCTGTCGAAGAGGCGCCGTCCGCAGACCAATAACAGGCAGCGTGATTAAAAGCTGCAACAGTATTCTCCCTTTCTGTTTATTATTGTCACTACTAAACAGTAATTCGTTCAGCAGTATTGTCTACAACAGTAATCTCCCTTTCTGTATATTATTGTCATTGGTAACCAGTAGTTCGTGCAACAGTTTCCTATACAACAGAATTGACTGTTTCTATTTATTATTTTCAATGTTAAACAGTAGTTCATACAACAGTCTTGTCTACAACAGTAATCTCCCTTTCTGGGTATTATTGTTATTGTTAACCAGTAGAATGTATGTATTCTGCCTCTACAAGAACATCGCCCCGACACACCCTAATTGGAGAGTGCCCATCAGTTCCTGTTAAAAGTACGAATGAAAAGTCAATCCTTCTTTAGTCGAACCACACGAATGTGCGATACTCTGCCGTATCAAGTGTTTCCCCGTCTTTGTAATATGCGGACATTAAAATATCGATACATCTTTTGGTTATCCCATACCTCTCCCTACGTTCGTACTGTGTTTGACCCAGTTTTTGTGTAAAAAGAAGAATCCCTTAATATAGCTTAAGTAGCAAAATGAATAGCACAGTACCCCATACTGCATACACATTTAAACCTATACAAATGGTTGGGCAGCCTTTTACTCCGTACCAAAAATGATATGAAATCCATCAGTGTGGCCATCGCTACGTGGTTATATTCAGGTAACCATGAAGTAGCGACTAACGAAAAATTACCGGAGGTATCCTTTGCATCTGAAGGTTGCGGTCGTTAATAGCAAGACAGGATCACTTTACCTACCCCACCAAAAATCCGAAAAATTACATTCACTCATGCTCCCTCGGTAATATTTGGTTATTATTCGGGATTTTGCCGTGTCACTTCTGCCCTTGGCCAGGAGCGGGGACCCTTCTATTACAAACGAAATGTGCGTGCGAAAGCGTAGAAACCTGCCAAAACTCAAACGGCTTATCACGTTCAATATTTATGTGGGATCTGTTTTACTGGCGTAGTTTGTCTTGTTGTGTGAGCAATTCGTTTACGTGATGTTAATTAAGACGGTACGGCATACGCTCGAACAGGGACGACACATGTACGACAGATGCTTATTTTTCACCTACCGCAGCAGGATAGCGGCACAGGGAAACAGATTTGTATGATGATAAATCGCTTCGCATGGTGATAATTGATAAGCGGTGTAATTTCATATTCAGCATTAGGAGCAGGTGAACAAATTAATGTGTTCCCCAAGGATTAAGTGAATCAGTTATCACATTGGTGTGTTGGGAGATAAAGGATCTCCTTGCGGATGCTGTGAACTAACGCTGATTGTTAACGGTTTTCGACAAATTAATTTTCCACAAGTTTCAAATCATGGGGAAATGTAATTAAGTAGTTAATTGCGGAAGGATAAGTAATAAGATTTAGCTATAGGGTGCGAAGAACATCCTTGGCATCGTACCATATGCCGGGGATTATGTTAACGGTTTCAAGGAATTACTTATCAAAAGGATTTGAATCGGGACTAATTTCCAATTATGTCATAACAACCTGAGCAGTAAAAATGTGTGTCTATATTTGTGTTACTCCGGAGTACCAGGTGACCATTGGGAAATTATCCAACTTGATCGTTGAGATGTTTTTAAACGTTCCACACAGCCAATCTGGATTGCGTTGCCCATGCGAAACAGGATAAGAAATCCCTATGCCGTCGTAAAGTTACTCCTGGAAATGCATCACATCTGCGTTCCAGGGTCTGAAACGCGTCCTGGCGTCATGTCATCGAGAAGTGCTTCAAATCCATAATTCGCTAGACACGAAACCTCCTGTGCATTGTGCTCTGCATACATTGCGTATGCAAATTCCTTAACCTGCCGTGTGCCTTATCTCCTTGTTGCCCACAAATCCTTATGCATTATAGCTTCATGTTGGAAAAGACGTTTTGCATGGTAACTATGTGCTTCAAAAATAGTGTGCGCTTGAAATTCCCACCTTTGGGTTGTATGAGGAATAAAGTTCTTGCACAGCGTCTCTGTGCAGGGTTCCCAGCCGGTGATGTACTATTAAACAATTGACAGCATAGCTATTGATCCTTTTACATTCTTTCGAAATTAATCCCGGAAACGCTAGAAACGCCATGTTTCGGTGTATGGTATTTTATTCTTGTTCACATTGGAGCACAGGATCTGGATCTACATCCCAGAGATGTGAACATTTTCTATTTGCTTTTTATTTGTCTTGAACAAGGAACGAGTTTTCATCGATGGTGGAATATTTACGCGAGCTAAATAAATCTCACAGGACCTCCTAGAGGGTAAAGCAGCAATAGTTGATTCCGTTCTCGGTGCAACTAGGTCTGCAATGCCACAAACACAACAGTGTTGAGATAGGATGTACGTGTTTCTTCGAGTCCATAAGGACAAACGAAACGATGAAAGTTCTTCATATGGATCATAACTCGCGATCCATAAGGATACGCGAAGGTGGTGTGAATAAATGGCGTGTGCTCTTCAAAGACGTTGGCAAATGTTGCAAAATTCAATGAAAATCTTTTGTTTGAATTTGAAGTGACGCTACGGGAATCCTTACAAGGATTCGCATACGTGCAGATTCAATGCAGCAAACACCACAGGGGACCATCACCATGATCCTGAACGAAAATTTCTCTATTGAATCGAATGAAGTGAAAATTTTTAAAGATTATCTAAAGATTTCTGTAGATGCATGAGGCAACTGTGATTTGAATTCAAGCGAATTTACCACGTGACACGATGGGATGGATTTGGGGTGGATGTGTTCGTAGTCCTTGAAAAACGACCAACTGTTAATGTTTTTGGAGAGGAGATGACAGAGCTCATTTTTGTGGAATCATTCGTTAATTTCAGAAATTTGTTAGATATCAAGCATTTCCTAACGAAATAGTTCACAAACTTTACATAAACGAGGGATTCGTTAAAATCTTCCTTCTTACTTCATTGATTTTCCAATTTGTTAAGTGTATACCTTGCTCAATGTTTAGAATCACGAGTGGGATGCATATTGAGTATAATTTCCATGCCGGCATTAAAACCAGCCTTTAAAAACCAGTTTTTCTTACTCTATGAAGACAATTAATTCCAAATCTTGGTTTGATGATGAGTGCCGGCTGGATATAGAGCAACGTCAAAATCTCAGGATGCTTCTTAGAAAGATATAATGAAGTTAACTAGAAAAATACCTGGCAATTCGGATAGAGACAACGAGACTTTTCAATTGGAAAAAAAAACGAGTTGGGGGAAGAATCGAATCAAAAGAATTCTAAAAATTTCAGAGCTAGGAACACCAGAGAAATGTACACCGGCAAAAATTTGATTAGAACCGTGTACTGACAAAGAACAAAAATATTCCGAGGCAAAAAGAGCTGCCTGGTTACAAAGAACATCGTGAGAAGATGGAAGCAATATATTGAAAACTTGTTTAATGTGCGTACAAATCAACGACAAATAAATGTACTAGACGTACATACAGTCAAGTTACAGATCGTAGGACCTCCTTAAACAAAGTTCCGGAGTTGATAGAAAACCGGAAGAACTTCTAAAGCATGGAAGATACACAAGTGATACACGCAAAACCCCCTATTACTCACCCTTGGGGCCGCCCACCCACCATTAATCGGATGCATCTTAATGTGATTAACCTGCGCTTAATCAACACACACAAATTGCTTTATCTAGTATCTGTAAAAATACTAAATGCGAAATGTATACACAGACAAAACATAGAACCCGGATACCATTTCTCGAAAAAATCTATGACGGCACAAGAGAAATGTAAGTACAAATTGTGCTACTCACAACAATCAGCAATTACATGGAAACGACGCAATACCATACCAAATGTCTTCGCTATCGTTGACCATTCATGGACATATGTGTAAATACAACCTGCTAAGGATTGTGTTACGCAGTTCAAAAGTAAACAAAGCATGAGTGGGGCCAATTAGAGATCGCAGTGAAGACACTGGTCTTATTTATTTTGTGTAAACAATAAATATACAGCGAAGCACATATCCCTATGGATGCCCTGGTTGATCCATCAACAAAGGGTAAATAAAAACTAATAACGTAATCTTTGGTCTGCACGATCGAAGAAGAAGACGAGTCTCCTTCAAGCAATCGTCCACAACGTACAAACGGTCGGCCTATCGACCCTTCTGGTTTAAGGAGTTTTTAGCAAGAGGCGTCAGAAAAGTTGCCACAGAGATAACTGTCTTGCGCCAGCCAAGCATTCATAGCGACATCGCTTTTTGATCCTTCTGCCTTCCGGTGATAAATTAAAAGTAACGAACGCGAGTCTTACATTAATACTCGTTCAAAACGGACATTTCAAAATATTTAAAGAGTCGTGCTTTACCCGTCTATAAGGCGGACGTACCTACGATCATGTAGATCGTAAATTCAAAATTAAAATAAAATTACCGTGTTTTATTTCAATACAGCGCAAGTGGAGGTTGGGAAAAGTAGAGTTGAGGAAAAAATGTTTACAATGTAATTCACGGCGGTATCCTGTCCACTTATGGCCACGGCGATCACAGAAGTCACAGATATAAAGATAAATTCTGCAGCCTTGAGTGGACTGCGCCTGGGTGGATGTTGATGGTTGGAGCCCCTGAGGTGGTTGTTCTTGTGGCCGTAGTGAATTGTTTCGTGGAGAACCGCTTTTCG
Organism: Microdon myrmicae; assembly: GCA_963931805.1. NCBI lineage: Eukaryota > Metazoa > Arthropoda > Insecta > Diptera > Syrphidae > Microdon > Microdon myrmicae. Next base: position 19,448,550 of record OZ007497.1, read on the forward strand.
GAGGACCATCGTTGTTAGGTTGGTGTGGGTATACAACACTCCCTGGGGGATGGGAGCGAACATACAGACAAAGTCACTGTTTGCTTTCAACCCGGCAAAGACCAGGACGATCCTTGTCCGTGTTCAATCCAAGTTGACATGCAGTCTCCACGTGACACTCCTGAATAGCTACTTGGGCACCCGCCAAGTAGTGAACCAACGCATGCAGCGACAACCTGAGAAAGGTTGGCGCAAGGTTAATAAACATGCCCGTCAAAACGAATTATTATGGAAAATTTAACAACCCTCGGATATGGACCGGATACACGACGACGACCACGGAAACGAAAATGGCTAAACGATTTAAGAATTTTCTCATGGAAATAATTTAAATATTTTGAATTTTCTCATGGAACGTCCGCTCACTATAAAGAGCTCGAGCTGCGCAGTAGCTAGCCGATACCCTGTCCGAATATAAGGCTGACATAACAGCATTACAAGAAATAAGATGGACGGGGAGTGGTGTTATTCAAAAAAACGAGTATGACATTTATTACAGCTGTCATACAAAACACCATGTGTTCCGGGTAGGCTTTCTAATCAGCCAAAAACTGAAGCCTGCCATCATCGGCTTTAATGCAATAAATGAAAGGCTATACACTCTTCGCGTGCGAAGCAAGCTTAAGAGCATAAGCCTCATAAACGTTCACGACCTACAGAGGAGTCCCCTGACGACGAAAAAGAAGAATACTACGAGAACGTCGAAGGGACCCTCAATGCCAGCCCAAGATACGCAAATCGTTCTTCGTGATTTGAATCCAAAAATAGGTCGGGAAAACGTTTTCAGACACGACACAGGTTCCCATAGTTTGCATGAGAACATTAATGACAATAGACTACGAGTCATCGAACTGGCAGCATATAAAAGCTTGGTCGTTGCAAGCACCAGGTTTCCGCGTAAAGATATCCACAAAGCCGACTGGGTATTAGCTGATGGAGCCACTCGCAACCAAATTGACCACGTGTTGATACATGACTGCCACTCTTCGAGCCTGATGACGGTACGAACGTACCGAGGTCCAACGTCGACTCGGATCACTATCTTGTTGGTACAGTTTTCCGAGCGCGGATTGCCTTACGAAGACGTATTGCATCCGCGGGTCAGGTTGGAATCAACACGGCTGTTTTACACAATGAGAATACCAGCAACACCTTTGGTCATGCGTTAAGACTCCCCCTCGAAGAGCTCGATGGGGCCAGAATGCCGGGCGTAGAAGAGAAATGGACACGCCTTAAGAATACAGTCATTAGTACTGCCATCCATCTTAGGCAGTAGTCGTACAGATCAGAGCGACTAGTTTGATTATGAGTGCAAACTAGCGACTGAACGTAAGAATGCTGCATATCGGGCAATGCAGCAGTTTCATAGGGTGCAGGTACGCGAGGAGAAATACAAAGACCTCAGAAGATCTGAAAAAAAGGCTGCACAGGCAAAAGAACAGTGTCTGGGAAAAAAAAACCTTGTCTGTGAAATAGAGAAAAGTAGAGAGCGAGGTCTGCACCAGGCGCGGAAGTTCTACCAAATAATCCGTGGTATGACGCGGTACGCACCACGCTGCACTTACTGCAAGGATAGGGAGGGTAATCTGATCACCTACTACGCAGGTTCCCATAGTTTGCAGTCGTAGAGATCGGAACGACTGGTTTGATGATGAGTGCAAACTAGCGACTGAACGTAAGAATGCTACATACCGTGCAATGCAGCAGTCTCATAGGACGCGGGTGCTCGAGGAGAAATACAAAGAGCTCAGAAGATCTGAAAAAAGGTTTCACAGACAAAAGAAAATTGCCTGAGAAAACAACCTTGTCTGTGAAATAGAGAAAAGTAGAGAGCGAGGTGTTGAACAGGCGTGGGAGTCTACCAAATAATCCGCAGTATGACGCGGTACACACCATGCTGCACTTACTGCAAGGATAAAGAGGGTAATCTGATCACCGATCCTGAAGGCATTCTGGAACGATGGGGAGTACACATCAATGAATTGCTAAATGGTCAGCTCACAGAAGAATTGGAGGGTCCACCAATGCAAGATCAAGTCCAAATGCTGCCGTCACCAAGCATTGAGGAGACATTAAAAGCCATTAGACAGCTCAAATCAAATAAAGCCCCTGGAGCTGATGGCATACCACCTGAGCTGATCAAACAAGGAGAGACAGCGTTACATCACGTAATTCATGAGATCGTGGTGCACGTATGGGAGCAAGAGGAGATGCCGGAAGATTGGCGTTGTGGTATAATTTGTCTCATACATAAGAAGAGAGATATCACACCGGGCAGCAACTATAGGGGTATAACATTTCTGAGTACCGCCTATAAGATACTCTTCACTATCCTACAAGATCTGTTAGCCCCATACGCTAAAGTCATCATTAGTCAATATCGGTGTGGCTTCATCCCGGGCAAATCAGCCAATGATCGGATATTCACCCTAAGGCAGGCAATGGAAAAATATCCATTATATTATCTTTAAGGCCGCCTACGACAGCTAGCCAGGGTAGAACAATATAATGGCATGAGAGAGTTCGACATCCCAAACAAATTGATACGACTTTGTAGGTTGACCATGACCAACGTAACCAGTCAAGTAAAAATAGCGGGATTGCTGTCCAAACCAATAAACATCTTTAATGGACTACGACAAGGGGACGGTCTGACCTGCCTCCTCTTCAACCTGAGGTTGGAGAAAGCAATCAGTGACTCCCGCGTTACAACTAGAGGGACTATTATCACCAAATCTAGTCAGATACTTGTACGCAGATGACACCAACATCATCGGTAGAACCGAATCGGCGGTACAGGACTCCTTCACTCAGATCGAGCAGGCGGCACACAAACTGGGACTGCACATTAATGAGGGGAAAACTAAGTACATGGTGGCAACTTCTGCGAAGAGAAGACCTAACGTTGGTCAAACTGTCAGGGTAGTGGAGCACGAATTTGAAGCAGTGCAATTCTTTAACTACCTTGGTTTCAGTAGTATCAGCCAATAACAATATAGAAGAAGAAATACGCGAACGGCTGATCAAATCCAACAAAGCCAACTATGGTCTATCAAGGCTCTTTAATCCCGAAATTTAACCAGAACATCCAACCTACTAATGATCTTGCCCAGAAAAAATAAATCATTATGGAAAATTTGACAAGCCTTAGGACGTGCTAAATAAGGCCAAGACCGGTCCCCGGTTGTAGTGCCGATGATGATGATCCAACCTACTACTGTACAAGATCATGGTCTTACCAGTACACATGTATGGATCCTAGACCTGGGTGTTCAATAAAAGGCACTCTGAACTGTTAGCCGCGTTCGAGAGGAAGGTCTTAAGGAGAATTGTTGGTCCCACATGTGAAGGAGGACGATTCCGGCGGCGCTACAACCATGAGTTGTACGCATCTACCTTGAAGCTAATGTTGTAAGAAAAATCAAGCTCGGTAGACTCCGGTGGGCGGGACACCTAGCTCGAATGAGCGAAGAGGAGCCTACCCGGAAAGTCCTTTGTGGCAGGATGTATGGAAAGAGACAGCGTGGCAGACCTTGTCTGCGATGGAGGGATGGCGTAGACCAGGACGCCCACAGCCTGCGAGCGCCAAACTGGATGACATCGGCTCGAAATCGGGACCGGTAGAGAGATTTGTTAAATAAGGCCAAGACTGGATCCCGGTTGTAGTGCCGATGATGATGATTAGTTATATTTCGTGCAGAAATCAGTGACATCAGTTCCAAAATTGTAGTATAAATTAATGTGTTGTTTTTTATTTGTTGCCGAATTGCTATTTATTTGTTTTCCTTTTTAATGATAAATAAAGAGAGATAGTTTCACAACTTCACTATATTGTCAGTTATGAGATTCTGATGTCATATATCACTTGTAAATTTTAAACGTAGATGACTCTAGCGGGTTCTGATGGGTGATATCGCTTGTGAGATTTGATAGGATGTTTAATTCATAGGGAGTGGTCCCCTTCGGTGCAGAATGTAAATCAACTGGCTCACAAAAGGGCAGTGGTCGTTAAAGTGAATTATGATGCAAGGTAAACTCTGCCTCTTCATTTTATTCAAGTATCAAATTAAGAGTTCAATCGCGAAAATTAACGTTATTTGCGAAGAAAATTCACTCCGAAAAAAAAGAAAGAAAAAGTAATAATAAATTGTAGTGTATTATAATTTTCACTATAATTTTTGTAAATTATCTTAAATTAGGTGCTCCAAAACAACTATTATTCACCATTCTCTATGGCTATCAAATACTATTACTATTAATACAGAAAATATGGTAGTGACATTACAGTGGCCCCTTTGAACACTGCAACATATTTTACTTCAATTTTCAACTATAGATTTGTTTTTATGCACAACACAAAAGACAAAAAACCTGTGGCAAAATGGAAATAAATAATGTGAAACTGTAGAAGAAGGGATTTTTTGAATGATTCCAAATCCCAGCTGTCCATTTATACATATATCTATCTAATTATAATTTTTTGCCTACATTTCGGAACAATATTCTGTTTGAATCCTGATTCTTCTATATTGTTACATTCCTACCCGATTTACGAAGGGCATACCTCATATTATCCTCTCCCTATATAATACTCGTAACATTCGATTACACCCATCCTAAGTGTGCAGAATTTCAAACGTGTACTAACATACTTCTTTTGGCAAGGAAAAACGGCAAAAGGGTAAAATGAAAGATGAATGAACACACATCGTCCTGATAACAGGGAACCCTTAAAAGCTTGAGCTGAAGAGGTGATACGGTTTTAGTACAAAAGTTTAATGGAAAGCGAAAATATTTGCCCTCCGTTATAGCGATCCGCACTAATCCGATAATTGAGAGATTAAGCAAACATTTCTACTCAAACCCAAACAGCCAGTGGCCAATGTTCATTTGTATCCTTGAAGAGGATAATGAAATTGACTATTCGATTCATATCAGTTATAATACTTGACTTGGCGTTTTGGGGATTATTCATGAGTGGGTACGTGTTCTTGGCTCTCTATACGTTTGTGCGTGCGTGTGGGATGGAAGAGTGTGCTATGGAAAAGATTTCATTTTTGAAAGGAATAATGTGGATCTGAATTACAATATAATCCTTTGTGGGAGTGAAGTCAGGCTTCCAAGGACGAGTGCTCTATAATCTCTATGCTAAGTATGACAGATATCTTAATATGATAGTGCTGTCGTTTACACGCACACTTGTACTTCTTTTCTCTCACGGCAGGGGGAGGGATTTAATTGGACATGAAATCCTTTCGTTTTACCGATCCTTTAAACGACTCCTATGAAAGGTTTAAATTAGATTACAGGTGAAAAGAAAAACTGAAGAGCTTATGATATAAGGCTAGTAAAAGGATGTTTGACCGTCGACAAGGAGCTATTCGGGCTCGGCCGGGTATATTTCGTTGGGATATGCCCGGAAAGTTTAGCACACGATAACATAATACTTTCAAAGGTACAAAACTACGCTGTAGGATAAACGGGTACACATGCAAAATATATTTTCGAATGCTGTCACGATTTAAGGCTTTGAATAAAAATCGACTGGGAATGACTTTAAATAGGTGCTTTGTCGTGCCCAACATTCGTGAATGTCCTTCCATTACTTGGTTTACAATTCATTACACTATTTGGGTAATTTTTCGATTGAATTGAGAAAAATTAGAGAGGCATCGAAAAACGAACGAATTCAATGATAAGAGGTCTTCTTATTTAGAAGTTTGCTAACGTAATATACATATATCCGACGCAAGACTAATGACTTTGCCCGGAAAAAACAAATCATTGCGGAAAATTTAACAAGCCTCAGGACTTGCTAAATAAGGCCACGACCGATCCCGGTTATAGTACTGATGATGATGATGGCGAATATACATATAGGTTTTTTATTTTATTATTTTATTTTTTTATCACGGTTTTGTTGTTGTAAAAGCAAACATTTAAAAACAAAACGATTAAAAGTAAAATTACTAAATTAATTAAACTATAGGGACTCCATGTTTGATTTGGATAAGCCCTTCTCTATACGAGAATTCACTGCCCCCTGCTGTAGGCCGCTTTTACTGTGGAAGGTCTTGTTCGAGATTATATCTTCACGTTTCACCACAAATTGTTTACCCATTATCATATCATAGATAATGTATAACAAATATTCGGCCATACCTAGATTTGATAAGTTATATACAAGTCCTTCTAGCCGTAAGGTATAGAGGGCCTTTTCAAAGTCAACCAAACAGACCCCTGTACATTTTCTCTGCTGTTGTTCCTTTGCTTATAGAGCTTCTTGTATTTGCTTTTGCAATTGCTTAGTTTTTCTCCATAGCTCGGCAATTCATTTGTCTCGTTCAATATCTTTTTCGATGCTGTTTTCGTTGTTGGAAGCATTCTTTTCTTGCGTCGCCAGGTCTTTAAATCTGTTTCCTGCACGAGTATAATTAGATTTATTACGAATAATTAATTCTTTCTCATTCTCATTGGACTTCAGCCGCTTGCCTTGAAGATTGGGCTTTCGCGCTTACTCCGTACCGCCCTTTTGAATCCAGCCTTAGCACTATTTATTTATATAAATGTTTGTACGTATTCGTTTCCGTATACTATACGCATACACAAGCGAGTTATGTTATCTAAGGGTCCTTCCAGAATTAAATGAAAAACCAGTTTATGATAGTCACTTTTTTCTTTTATTACTTATCTTTTTATTTCTTATCTAGCTCTTTACACTTTTTCTAAATTGTTTTTGAGTATAATTTATCAAAACTTATAGCTTTCAGTTTCTTAATCATTAAGTACATACATTTAATCTAGTCTATACATTTCTATTATTAATGTACAAGGTTAATAAGCACTTCTTCTTTTCTTTCTTAACTCTCCACTATTTCTTCTTCAATCTGTGCACTTTAACTTAACACTATACGACACTACTTTACTTTATTTCGTTATAAAAAGTAATTAAGCACTACTTCCTTCATTTATTAGTTTCTTCACCACTTTCCTTTTGATCAGTGCACTTACACTTAACTCTATATGAAACGATGCTATTCTTTATTTTGAATTCTTAATATTTCTTACCACAAATTATGTAGGTCCATCTTTACAAGTTTGTTTCCAACACCAGTGATAAAAGTCATTAAGTTATTGTTCCTCTCTTTATCAAATCTCTATTCCTTTCACTGTATTCCTTACTGGTCAATCACTTCTTAGACTCGTCAATACTATTCCGCTTTACACTTCTCGAATGCTACTGTCGAAACACTTTTCATTTATATTCTACGTTTAAAAAGACTTTTTCTCCGACTCCCAAAGAAGATTTTATTTCTATATTGAATCACCGACTCCAACGATCAACCCTCGACTCTGACCAAGCATCGACTGCCTTCCTAATTGCTTCCTGTATCTTCTTGATACCTCGGGGGTCAACACTTCCCGATTACGACAATGCAATTCAATTTTAATTGCCCCAATTTCCGATTATTAGCTTTTGATTCGCAATTGCTTCAAACTGCTGTGTTGGTCAATATTTCTTCATTGACTTGCATCACAGCTCCGTATCCGCAGTTGCGAATTGACCCAATTAATTATTTCGTACTTGATTGTGCTGGAGCATGCAGTTTAAACCTTTCTGCAATTTAATTGTTCCGCAATATGCCGTTAATTGCTTTTGCATTATTAGGCAATTGTTTTGGCATATGCAATTGATGCATTATCGTACCGGGGGGGGTCATTCGAGTTTAAAATCGGATGGCGTTTTTAGGTTTAGGTGTGTCAATGATCTCTTGTATGTCATCTTTATCTATGACATCATCGACACACCTAACACGCGCACGTGAACACTTTGTTTGTCGGGTCTTAGCACTAGTTGTTTTTTAATTACGGTGCATAGGTACACGACATCCACTTACGATGCGTAGGTAGACAATACACAGTGTATGGTTTAATGATTGCACTAACTTCACTTCACCGGTCGATGGTCAATTTTGTACTGACAAAGACTATTATCGTGTGTCCCAACCTCTGAGCTTGATATCGATTACGTTTAGTTGTGACAAAGAATGGGATAACAATACTGCTCTTGATTTGAGATAAAGTAAAATTTGTGGAAGAGTAGAGGACAGGTGGATTAGCGGTAATAAATAACATAGACTAATAGATTGAAATGAACCAGCTGACAGTGGTTGAGAAGAAAGAAAGACAGTCCAGAGTCCAAAAGGTGGTGTGCAGATTTACGAAAAAAAAAAACTGGCGGAAATTCTCCAAAAATTATTGATTTTTTTTATTACACTTCGCGCCCCGAGATGCCACCAAATAACCGTTGCAGTTCTTCTTGAACATATCCAGTAGGTAACGCACCGGAAAATCCGCGCGGTGAGGACATTCTATAGCTTTCCCACTCTGTAACGGAACGAGCTCTGATGCAGGGATGTTATCGCCGTTGGAAGGTGAACCGCAAACTAGTGCGATGTGGATTGTCTCGTGGAGTGCATATAAACCGAATTGCGCGGAATAATACCACGAATCTGCGAGGAACAGTATCCGTGAAACAGACAGAGGTCGGCTTGTGGCGGTGCCGCCAAACCGCACGGTATACTTACCTAAAAACCCACATAACCTCATCCCAAGTCGCATAAGTTTTTGCTAATGCAATCGCAGTAAGCACCTGAAAATGCTTCACGCATTAATAAGACCAAAGCTATAATCGTAAAGTCCCTGTAAATAAAACTTACCTTTTCATGCATCTCTTCGCATACAATTTTCCGTAAGATTTCTTTCTTTGCTTATCGGGAATTCCAAACCAATTCGGCAATTTCTCTACCAGACAAATTCCTGTAAACAAAATGATTCGGTTTGCATACAATGTAACCGTCATGACAGGGACCATAAATATTGCGCCGTCTATTTTCCAACTTCGCCATGTGTACGATAAATTTCTTTACGTACACATTGGCCGGCGACCTTTTTCTCCCAGCAATAAAATTCTCTAACTCGCACCATGTGCAAATAGAAGAGCGCTGTTCCTACATAGGTTTCCTGCGATACCATAAACAATTCATATCGTTTGTAGTATCCGAAAGACATTTTTTCATTTAATAAGCGGCTGCTATTTATTTAGCTGACCCTCATTACCGAACGATGCATAAGATCCCATTAGCATCCGACGATTTCGGTTTTATTTGCTTTACCGAAATCATATCTCATAAATGCACTTTATGCCCTTTCTTTGTTCTAAGTTCGTTCTCATCCATGAAAGAACCATGCACACATACCACCATGATCACCATAGCGAATGAGCTCTGCACGAGCAAGATATCGCTGAGTCGTTCACCATCATCCAACCGAGCAAGTCGGTTCGGCTTCCGCTCTCCGTCGCCGCGGCGGAATGGCGATATATATATTCGGAGTCGTGGGCGAAATAAATCCGAATTACTCGGTATGGCTGTACGTAAATTTTATTCGTCACCCATTGAGTTGAGCGTAGAGTTATCGAAGTCGTGTTTATTGTGTCACGTGTTAAAAAGACAATCGGCAGTGATATGAAATGAATAATAAATATCTAGGCATTATCCGAACAATATTGTGTGTTTTGTTTCAACGGTTTTGTCTCCTTGCTGTGTCCAGTGTCCTGGGTGTTTATCTCTCACCCTTCACCCGTGGTTGCGAACGAACGAGGCGGCGTTCGTTCATTTATTAGTGATGACTTTCGGTTCGGTGTTTTACGCGACAAACAAATTATGATGGAGGAGGAAGTGAACGTTGTATCCGTGTTAGGCACAATACGTCCTCCCCAAAGGCTACCCGCCTTCGATGTGATAGAAACTGAATTCCCGACGTCAGTACCGAGTCCCCTATCGAGCAGATCACTCGTCTCTGTATACTTTCAAGTAGGTCGAGGGTATGTTTAGGAGCCGAGCTCCAAACATGAGAGCAATATTCGAGCGCGAGTCTAATTTGGGATTTATATAGAAGAAGAAGTTGGGCCGGAGTAAATAGTTCTTGGCTCTAAAAAGATAGCTCAGTTTTCCTGAGGCGGATCTGACGATATTCGACACGTGTTTATGCCACGATACATTCCCACAGACCGTGACGCCGACTAATTTCAAACTTTCCCCAGATACGAGGGCGGTCATTCATCATCAGCTGTGGAACCGATGATCCACTTTACTTTGTGAATGTTGTATATTGTGTTTTCGATCCATTGAAGTCTACCAGATTAGCCTTTCCCCACTGTGGGACCTTATCCAGATCCCGATTCATAGAGTCGATCTGGCTACATGTCAGCTGGTGCCACGCCGATGCACCAATCGGCCGATCACTCGAAAAAGAGGAAACAAGCGTACTATCATCCGCCAAACTGAACACACCAGTTATCCGTCGACTCCAACAAATCATTTATGTGAAGCAAAAACAAAGTTGGAGCCAAAATAGAACCTTGAGGCAACCTAGAATTAACAGAATACTGACCCGAATACTTACCGTCCACAACAACCCGAATCGATCGATTTTCGAGGAAGCACTTCGTCCAGTCGCAAAGCTGCTGCGTAAGTTAATATGAACGTACTTTGCTCAGTAATACCCCATGCCAGACGCGGTCAAAAGCCTTGGATATATCCAATTCTACCGCCCTTGAGTCACCATGCCCCTCAAACGCAGTTGTCGATATATCGGTTATAAGGGTCAAAAGGTCTCCCGCGGACCACCTGCCAAGGAATCCGTAATGACGATCATTCCGAAGTCCGTTGCGCTCCAAATACTTAATTAACTCGGCATTGGTGACCCTTTCATTTCATTACTACATTACCTTAGATAACACAGACAGTAATGCTATCGGACGGTAATTTTGTGGGAGACACTTATTTCTCCTCTTTGGGATTGGCTGAACTCGAGCGATTTTTCAGTAGGTAGGAAATGTTCTCCGTGCGTAAGATAAGCGAAAGAGTCTACCAAGAATCGGCGATAGTTCTGGAACACAGTTCTTACAGACTATTGCTGGTATTCCGTCCGGGCCGGTTGCCTTCCTACAATCCAGTCCACATAGAATCCGTTGAATAGCACGCGGGTGAAACCTTTCTGATTCTAACAAAATTCATTTTGTTAACCCCGGTGGGACTAGAGCGCGATTGTTTAAAAGCTTTTTTTTTTGCTGCTGTAATCTGCTCGCATTTTTATAAAAGCAAGGCTTATCAGATGAACCTCGTTTATTGGAATGTGGAATGACCGACTGCGCGCAAGCGTTAACATCGGAATCTCCGAAACACACCTCCGACCATGGAACGAATGCGAAGAAATCTCGCAAATCGTCCCAGTTAGCAGCACCATACTTCCATACATGGCGAAGCGGCCCAGGTCGATTATTCGGGTGAAGTCCAAGCGGTTGCTCGAGTTAAGGATAGCCACAATATCATAATACCATGATAACACCACAATACACACGACGCCACGATTCAAACATCAAACAATCATCATGGCTCAACACTTATCTCCGCAAACGGCACTATCCTCATGAATCAACGCCGAACACTTATCTATGACCCAGACACCACATAGATGCAAAAAAAAAGGATCATAGATCTACAATGACCTAGAACAAGTATCTACACACACAGCACCATTCTCATGATCAACACGAGACGCCAATCTGTGAACCAGCAGACAGATAAAATGTGAACAATCTGCACGAAAACATGTCATTCTTCTTGAGGACACCAATCGGCATAGCCGCTACTAATAATATTAAAATAAGTAGTCCTAAGTTTTAAAAAATAATAAAGTTATTTTTTTATTTTTAAAAAACCCCGATCGGTCTATTTAATTCGCGGCAGATACCAAGCTCTGATTTGAGTTTCCCAGTGGCGCAGAAACCTCTACGGTATAAATACTCGGTTCGGATGTCAAAAACATGATCCAGGGTTTTCGTATAATCACCTCGAGTTTCTGGCACTCGCGTGGGTTCTTCCACGACTTGAGTCAAATTGCGGCTAACAGCGAACATCTCAGCCAGCCTCGTCGGTTCTGTTAGAATGTACAGCCGGAATTGTGTACATTAAAATCGCCAAGGACGATAATTTCAGAAGCCTGGTTGATCTGTATCCAGTCGATGGTACGTGAAAAATGTTCAAAAAATGTCGCTGATCGACAATAAAGAAATTTAACAGAACTCCGCAGCACGTCCCTCAACCATACGATCCCCATGTTACTGGGTTCCATCGCCTCCATTCTCTGGCAAGCCAGATCGGGCCACATGACGACGCAGACTCCACCCTCAACGCGGAATCTCGAATGTACCTGGGCAACGAAGATATGTCAAATCAGTTGACGAATCGACCTGAGTCTCAGTTAGGGCAAGCATATCCGGTTACGCTATTTGCAAATATTGGTGGACGGCGTTTACATTCGTATTGGTGAAACCGATACCCCTGATGTTACAAAATGCCGTTACCAGTCGAGTGTCGACAGAGCCTCGAGAGCGAGCCCAATTATGCTATGACGAATTTCTTAAAGCTCGGTTATTTATCATTGTCGAGTTAAGAAAATATTGTATTATCCGAAGTACGCGTGCGTCAAAAGATTATCGGTAAATTAGAAAAGAATCCATTGCAAGGATTTGGGGGAAAGCTGGTAACAAATCATACAGCAGTGTTCCAGCCAACCAGCCTACCTCCGGATTAATTCATCTCATCGCAATAGTGAATAAACACAACACAGGGAACCCATAACAACGGGATAAAGAAAATCCACACTACCCAGGAAAAAGGAAAAATATCATATATAATCATATCACATATATATATATATATATAATATCATGTGTTTCTTGAATTAGAGAAATATCACTAATATTCACAGTGGGTATGTACAATCTGAAATCCAATAAATAAACTGAATTTAAGCCAACTATTAAGGCAGATTATTCATTGGGTTTGGGAGCATATTACGATTTCTTTAGCCGAGAATTTATTAGGTACGGCAAATCAGCCAACCAAGCCAACCATTAGACCACACAACACACCACAGTGAGGAAATAATCGTTATAACAAAGGAAGATATTCGAACAATTCAGATACCACAATCTCAAACTGCAATCATAGAAGTGTAGTTTCCCACGGTACTCAGAGCTTGTTTGTTTGGAAAAATGGGCAATGCCAAATTCTGGCGCCAACACTAGCGTGTAGGATTTCCCCATTCCCACGATTGTAAGAAACGTTTGGCAAAGTACCCTAGTAAATTTGGTCCAAATTTCTCAAAGATAGTGCGCCCCCTTAACAGAAAGACCAACATGTTTCTTCCTGTAGCTATAATAAGCAAAGCCCTAGTAGAATGTATCCTTTTGTATCCTCCCAAGGTTTGCTCCAACCGGTCCCTACTGTACTTCCTCAAACCTGAGGGAAGAGGGACGACCGATTGTCGAACTTGGGCCTAGCGATCTTCTTAGCCCAATAACATTCAAAAGACTTTAGTTTTATTTTGTTTTTCTTTTATTTATTTAACAACTTTAGATTTTTTTTAACTATATTTTGGGTGTCCATGCCGCTGGGTACAAAACTTGCCAGTAGCCAGGCACGGCTCCAAAAAACTGTTCGTCCACCCTAAATTGCACAGCTGCCCGCACGTCTTTGTCAGGGTGGATAAGGTCAAAATACGCCTCGACCCACCTTATGATGGCCCATTCAAAATCTTCCGCCGCATCAGCGACCGCGTCTTCGAGATCGATATAAGAGGTAAACGATCCACGGTCAGCGTCGAGAGACTTAAGCCCTGCGTTCTGGAAGCGTCCGCTCCAGAACAACCCCCATCTGCAAACACGACTACCACCCAGCCGGCACAACCTCCCCGCCCTCCCTCAGCAAACCTCCTCTCAGCCTCCCTTATCTATTTCGTGACTACGTCACTGGGGAGGGAGTGATGGGGGGCTTTTCAGGGCCCGACGAGCCTTTCATCATTTTAGCCTCATTAAAATCTATAAACCTCATACCCGTAGGTCGAATCCCTGGCAAGATTACACAACCTTGCCATGGCATTAATTCCCGACCTAATCGCTGAAAACAATTCGGTTATCTCTATCGATCTAAACGATTATAGCGTAAAGTTTGTGGCCTGCTACGTAAGGTTAGGGCAACCCCAGTAGCCAGGCACGGCTCCAAAAAACTTTTCGTCCACCCTAAATTGCACAGCTGCACGCACGTCTTTGTCAGGGTGGATAAGGTCAAAATACCCTTCGACCCACCTTATGATGGCCCATTCAAAATCTTCCGCCGCATCAGCGACCGCGTCTTCGAGATCGATATAAGAGGTAAACGACCCACGGTCAGAGTCGAGAGACTTAAGCCCTGCGTTCTGGAAGCTTCCGCTCCAGAACAGCCCCCATCTGCAAACACGACTACCACCCAGCCGGCACAACCTCCCCGCCCCCCTCAGCAAACCACCTCTCAGCCTCCCTTATCTATTTCGTGACTACGTCACTGGGGAGGGAGTGATGGGGGGCTTTTCAGGGCCCGACGAGCCCCTCATCATTTTAGCCCCATTTAAATCTATAAACCCCATACCCGTAAGTCGAATCCCTGGCAAGATTACACAACCTTGCCATGGCATTAATTCCCGACCTAATCGCTGAAAACAATTCGGTTACCCCTAGGGATAACCGACATGTATATCCCATCATAGTCGAGGAGCTTTTCCTGTACACCCGGCATGTCAATTTTACCGTTTAATTGCAGACCCATCGGCTAATCGTCCTATTGACGATATTCAGTGTAGCCGTTATTGGCTACCTACAACCGATCGGGCACCATTCAAAATAACACTCACTCGATACATCGACTGACGGAATGTTATTGTTCAGCAGAACAAACGGTATACAAACACCGCGTCCATAAATATATGCCGGGCTATTTGCTGGCTTGCACATCTGCAACCCAGACTACTAGTAGCCCTGCAATACGAAATACCGAGCGGGATCATAAAACCTAAACAATAAACCATTCCGACTTAGGTCCTATGGCGAGCGACCTTCTGTGAATTTCACATCACAGAGGAGCCAATTCCGTAGCCGCATTATTTCCTTATTCGTCTGCCAAACATAAACAGAGGACAACATTCTCGCCACTATCGGCACCGTATTTACCCACTACCGTCTGAAATAATCATGCTCTCAGGCAGCCTCGTGTTTCGATCGATATTTTATCACCATCATGGGAAAACCATTCTCATGATTTATGACTGCATTTTCTGCCAGTCTCAATCATCATCATCAACGGCACTACAACCGGGAACCGGTCTTGGCCTTTTTAGCAAGCCAGTCTCAATAACCGCCCATTTATTTACACAGATGTGTATTTGAATTTTCCTGGTACACCACCAGATTTCCAATAGGCATTGCTTCCAGCGAGTGGGCGTGCCTTCCCAGCCTGTACGGCTGCCGGAGTAATTCCATTGTGGGAGTTTCCAGTTCGATGGCCTTTGGGTTACCACCAATGAAGCGATCGGATTGGCTCGTTGACTGATCAGCGTCTCAGCCTCGTGGCTTCAAGAAATGTTGAGGACGAATTTACCAGGAGTCAGATCTTAACCACGGCCGCGTGCACACATACCCGAGGCAGATTTTGGCTACAGAACACAATTTACCACAGGAAGTAGACGCAACTACTTTTGAGTTGTATTATAATCTCACGCTGTTCTTTTTGTCTTCCGCGACAAATGTTCATTTTCAACCGATAGTTTGTCGTATTAAACACTTGTTAATTTCGGGCAAAATATCACTTAAGTATCTAATTAAGAGTGATTGTAATGTGTCATAATTAATGTTTAATAAACCCTAAAGATTCAGCCATCCGTGTAACAACTTGTGAACTCGTGGACAAAAATAAAGTAACACTAAAATTAACTCGGTCGTTTTATTTATTGTGTTCTTGGTGCTTGCGTTCTTTTTGATAGACAATTTTGGCGAGTTGTTGTTTTGTCGGTGGAGTTACAGCGAACAATCTGTGGTGTTTTTGCAAAAATCACATCCTTGCTGATGCCAACGTATAAAATATCCACAGGCCTGTGGCGTTTCTAACAGATACATACACAATACACAAGCAAATAGTGAAGAACACCGAACGAAAATCGAATAAGAAAATGTATCAGAGCCGTATACCATAGCGATAACATAACAATTCCACATCAATTGAGTGTACTTGAGTTTAGAAATGGAATTCGTACACGCGACAGTAGCCTGATGCTTTATTGCTTCGCTTTTCACTCGTTTCATCGTATGTTCAAATCACCGTCTTCACTATCCTTGCTTAACGCGATAGGCCGACTTAAGAGAGACAAGGACAGATGTGTCCTTCATCTTATCTCTGACTTGTGGTCATTTTACGATGGCCAGAATCACCCATGTTCGTGAGGATTTTGATATCTGAAAAAGAAACTACTTGGATGGAGAGATGGTGAGAAAGAAATCATCCGAGACCGGCAGGTTTTGAGTGCGCTAATAAACGCAGATCACATCTTCGGTGTCTGATAATTTGCGTTTTAGTCGGTGTGTGTGTATATTTGTGACGCATTGTATTGTGTGTGCGCGTGTGTGATGTGTTAGCAGTAGACCCTATGAGATGGGTCCAGGAGTTCTCTGTTATAGAGAGGAATGTTGTTGGGAAGGGAGCTTTCTTCAGTTTTGTACTGAAGAAGAAATTGTGGTAGTCAGATCCGAAGACATCGAGAGAGAGAAGGGTCAAGAACGCAAGATTCCGTATAAGTAGGTTCTCGTTGTTCTGAATGCTTTCGACGTATTTTTATTTTAATTGCAGCAAGTACTCGTCGATAGGGATCATGGAGGCGCCTTCGTATAGGTGAGAGTTGGGGTAATGGCGACCATCAGACTGTCTAGAGTGGTTGGTGCATCTTCTGAGGAGTTTCCTTTCGAAAACTCGACTTTCCATTTGCGCCGAAGATATACGGAACCATATGGAAAAGACATACGATATTCTAGATCGGATTAGCTGCTTATAGCAGAGAAGTTTAACTTTGGTGTCAACTTTGTTGCTCCACTTCAAAATGTTGCGCGGTTGCTTAGACAGACTGTAGCCCCTTTAAGGAATGTGGGTCACATGTTTGATGAAATTCGTTTTTGGGGTATAAATGACCCGAAGATATTCCATCCTGTCCTGTGGTCTAATCATAGTACCTCCTACTTGTCTTCGAATATTCTGTGAATATCGAGAACTGTGTTGGGAGTGTTTACTACTCAGAATTATAGCTACTGCTTTGCGTGGGTTAAGTCGAATTTTTCATCGACTGTAACACTTCAAAACTAAAACTTCATTCATTTATATATAGAATTTTGGGTTGGAATCTTTATGAGAAAAAATAAATGAAGACAAAACGAAATACATGATAATGGCGAGAGCAGGTGGATCTCAGAGAACACACATAAACATCAGCGGCAAGATATTCGAAAATGTCAAAGAATTTAAATATCCGGGAACAATGCTGACGGCCAGTAACGAAATGTCGAAGGAAATTAACAAAAGACTACACTCCGGCAACGCTAGTTGGCATGCAGTCAGTAAACTGCTGAAACACAAACTGCTATCAGGGAATATAAAGCTCCGTGTCTATAGAACCATAATCATGCCGATTGTTCTATACGGATGTGAAACGTGGGCTCTCAGAAAACGGGAAGAAACCAAATTCCGCGTATTGGAGAAAAACGTCCTAAGGGGTATCTTTGGCGGCAAATATGACGAGGAGGCAGGACAATGGAGGGAAACTCCACAACCACGAATTGGAAGAGCTACAATAGTGAGAGTAATCAAGTCGTGAAGATTAAGATGGGTCGGACACGTGGCGCGAATGGGCAACGATAGGACCGTGCATAGAATTCTTGAGGGTAAGCCAACGGGAAAGAGACAAACAAGGCGGCCGCGACGGAAATGGGAGGACCTCGAGGAGATCGGATCGGATGGTCGAACGTGGAAGGAGAACGCATGGGACAGCGTACAATGGCGGAGTCGAGTCGGCTAGGTCATGAACTTTCGGGTTCCTACAGGCCAATAAATAGTAATAGTAATATTTATGAGAAAAGGGGAACGTAAACATACATGAAACGGTTTTTTGCTTCGCCGATAATGGTTCACAATTTTGTGTAGACAAAATTCTTGAGAGAGGATCTGCAAATGGAGATTTAATGACCCACAATATAGACGCGCGACAAACGAACATGCGGTTCGTTTTATAGCGTTTTTGTGGGAGCACTATTGTGAACATTTTCAAACAGAATGTTGCAGTTTGAACAAAATGCATGATAGGGGGATAGTAGGGCTTTTCTGGAGCACTACAAAGGTATAAACGTTAGAAAAAGTCGTTAGTTGGAAAACGACATTTTCACCTTCCGATTTACGTAGTGATCTTGAAGAATTGTTTTTCGGTACTGTATACCAATGTCATGAGATTCATAAGACAACAACTACGAGGGTTGCCTTTTATATTTCGGGATTCGAGAACAAAAACAAATATTGATCATCGAAAATCACTTTATTGTTTTTCAAAATATTCCCCATGAAGATCTATACACTTTTCCATGCGTTTGAACCAATTGTCGAAGCACTTTTGCCACTCTGATTGAGGTATCTCCAACACATGCATTCTGAATGCAGCAACCGCTTCTTCAGGTGTCGAAAAACGTTGACCTCTCAGTTTGTTTTTTACGTACGGGAATAAAAAGAAGTCATTCGGTGCCAAGTCAGGACTAAACGGCGGATGACCCATCAAATCGATTTTTTGGGTGCTCAAAAATGCAGTTGTCGCAGCCGATGTGTGAGAGCTCGCATTGTCGTGGTGAAGAGTGATCCGTCTTCGGCGGTTGGTTTTCCTGATTTCTTGGAAGACAACTGGCAAACAAATGGTTGTGTACCACTCAGAATTGACTGTTCTGCGTTGTTCTAGTGGTACGGTTGCGACATGTCCAGTTTTTCCGAAAAAACAGGCGACCATTTGCTTGGAAGTGCTTCGTGCGCGAACAACTTTTGTTGGATTCGGCTCATCTTGAAACACCCAGACAGTCGACTGCTGTTTACTTTCGGGCTCATACGCGTAAATCCACGATTCATCACCTGTCACGATGTCATAGACGTGTTTCGATGCACCACGACCGTATTTTTAGAGCATTTCTTTCGACCAATTGACACGAGCCTTTTTTTGGGCGATTGACAAATTGTGTGGGATCCAACGCGAACAAATTTTTTTGACAGTCAAATGTTTATGCAATATTGAATGTATGCCGGTCGCACTGACGCATAAGGTTGTCTCAATCTCACGATAGGTCACATGACGATCTTCCAATATCAGTTCGCGCACAGCATCAATGTTTTTCGGAACAACAACTGATTTTGGACGACCTTCACGAAATTCATCTTGGAGTGAACTACGACCACGATTGAATTCACCATACCATCGATAAACACTGGTCCTTGATGGAGCTTCATCGCCAAAAATTCAATTAAGTTCATCCATGCACTGTTGCCGAGTTAATCCACGCCGAAAGTTGTAAAAAATAATCGCACGAAAATGTTGACGATTTAATTCCATTTTTGGGCCGAGATGAATCTTTTAAGTTACTGTAAACAACACAAATAGCGCTCGTATGTCAAAACGTTCTGAGTGCGTATAACCTCAAAAATGTCCAACTTTACGACAGAGCTGTCAATTGCCGGATTGCAACGCTAGGGTTGCCAAATCCCGAAACATAAGAGGCAACCCTCGTATTCTAACGTCCTACTCACAGAGCAAAATTCATTCAATTGCAAAGTAAATATCTTACAGATCCACCCTCCCAAGAGCGACCCTGTAGAACACTTTTCTAAATGGAATCCATTGTTGAAAGTTACAGTCTATAAATGGCAATTTACAACCACCTTAAAACTTGGTTATTACCATCCAAGAATATCACTTCGCCAATACACAATGGACTTGCAAAGGACATAAAAAGTGTTCATTACCCGAAATGTGATTTCGGCGCATTCCTTTTGGCAGACACATTTCCAAATTATTGTTTGCGCCTGAAACAATCAAATTATTTATGTTGGAAAGTTTTCGTGCTTCGGCACAGCGTTCAATGCTGTTTTTAGATTAAATAATTACATATGAGCATACCATCGCATATTGCTTAGGCAAATCACAAGGAATCAATTTGTCTGTTACACAGTTATTGAGTAAAGTTTTCTATTTGCAAATCCTTGTTATCCTTCGTATGCTTGCATCGGACCCAACACCCCCACTCAACTAGAAAGTCTAACTTTATGGTTGATCTTCTCATCAAAAGCAGCTTTCAGCTAAAATTTTTGATGATAGCTCGTAACATCAAATTGAAGAACCCAACAAACAACCTGAAAAGCAAATTAACAATGGAAACTTTATTGTGTAAGGGAGGAACTTCCGTTTAGTACTTCATTCGATTCCGTTCCGCATCGGTTGGTTTTTTTCGAGTTAGCAAATGGAAATGTGAATCCTAACACTCATCCCAGTGATGTTGTTCCTCCTCATCACACATATTTGATGCTCTTGTTTCATCTTTTTCCACTTTTTGCCCTTCACACTCACTGAACAGAGATGTGTAGAGGGCAGAGAAAGTTGTTAGGGGCTGGTTGGATGTAGTTGAGTAGGAAGGCTTCCTTTATGCTGTGAACTTTGAATTGGAAAATTTGTTCTTGCTTTTTTTCCAATTCAACTAAACGATGTTTTTGAATGGGTTTAGGATAGGTATGTATATTCCTATCTGAGTTTAGTGATAAGCATTTTGGACCATTTAATCCTTTGAAAGTGCGATTAGTGGTACTTTGATGTGTACGAAGGTTTATAGCAAAGTAAACTAAGGTTACCCCAAGATACAAAACTGATTACTGCCACACATGTTGTCCCTTAAGGTCGGCAATGATTATGAGTGATGTTTTCAAATATGGACTAAAAAAAAAGCTAAGCTGAGAAGGATTTTAAGTTAAGAAGCAAGATGTATTACATTAATAATCATTTATAATAAAGGAGGGCTTGGTCGGATATGGTAAAAAAAAATTGCATTCTACCTTAATTGTTTTTTAACTTTTCAGGCTTAAGGTAATAATAGAGCCAGTAATTAGGCTGTAGGCTATAGAATGACTCTATATTTATTTGTGCGCCTCAAGTTGACTTTCAACGTGAATTGATGCGCATTTTCAGATTGACGGATGTCGCGGGAAAATGTCTGAGGAGGCGGAATGCATTGAGCAACGACCGTGATAATGTGGGTATTTTTCACTAGTGCGTCGGCACGGACGCGGATTCAGTAAAACACCCCACAACACTACTGATGCCTGCTGCCAAAATTGTCACTGATCCTACGGTCACCGTTCTCCACACTCGAGTTCCAAGACACTGTACACTGCGGAATGATGACAATTCAAACACGGATGTTGTTATTCTGTAGAATGTTTATTTATTGTTTAGTTTAAAGTTTCTTAACATTGACATGGTCCACCTCTTTGAAAATTATTAATTTTTCTGATATCAAATCGTTGTACGGCGAAAAAGAAAACAAACACAACTAGTCACACAATGATACAGTTCACGAAAATGAGGTAAGTTTTGAACACATAATTTACACTTGTGATAGACACCCATAGAGTTCGTAGATATATTACATTGATATAAGAAGGAAACCGGCGAACATTAACAATGAGAAATAACTACTTCCGAAAGGGATGTGTGACGGTTCCGCCAGATCCCACGGCTCGCCTTCCTGAAAAACCCCCCATAACTACAACCCAGTCTGCATAAGGTTTCGCTAATGCAATTCGCATTAGCATCTTAAATGCTTCACGCATCAAATAGATCCAATTCGTATAACCCAAAAGTACCTGCAAAAGAATTCTTACCTTTTCAAGCATTCCTTCGCTTACAAATCCCCTGTAAGAGTTCTTACCTTCCTCATCATAAATTTCCTGAAAAGAAAAACCCTCGGTTCACATATCATGTAACCATTCCAGCCAGGAATAATTATCATTGCGTCGCCTATTCCCAGCTTCATTCATGTATACGATAAATTTCTTTATGTATACATTTAGCTGGTGACGTTTTTCTCCCAGCAATAAAATTCTCTGACTCGCACAATGTGCAAACCAAAGCAAATACGCATTCCGCGTCTCTGGGCATCAATTAAATCCTGCAGCATAAACAAATGAAAATAGGTATTCAATACGTACCCTTACTAGCGATGCCATAAACACCATTTCCCAGTAACCTACCTAAAACCCATTAGCACATTTCCACATCGCATCGTGGTCTCTTTGTTTAGCTGCTATGCACATACATCCGACTATTTCGGTTTTATTTGCTTTACCTTGGAAGATCGTCGTGCGACCTATCGTGAGATTGAGACAACCTTAGGCGTTAGTGGGACCAGCATACATTCAATATTGCATAAACATTTGACTGTCAAAAAAATTTGTTCGCGTTGGATCCCACACAATTTGTCAATCGCCCAAAAAAAGGCTCGTGTCAATTGGTCGAAAGAAATGCTCAAAAAATACGGTCGCTGTGCTTCGAAACACGTCTATGACATCGTGACAGGTGATGAATCGTGGATTTACGCGTATGAGCCCGAAAGTAAACAGCAGTCGACTGTCTGGGTGTTTCAAGATGAGCCGAATCCAACAAAAGTTGTTCGCGCACGAAGCACTTCCAAGCAAATGCTCGCCTGTTTTTTTCAGAAAAACTGGACATGTCGCAACCGTACCACTAGAACAACGCAGAACAGTCAATTCTGAGTGGTACACAACCATTTGTTTGCCAGTTGTCTTCCAAGAAATCAGGAAAACCAACCGCCGAAGACGGATCACTCTTCACCACGACAATGCGAGCTCTCACACATCGGCTGCGACAACTGCATTTTTGAGCACCCAAAACATCGATTTGATGGGTCATCCGCCGTATAGTCCTGACTTGGCACCGAATGACTTCTTTTTATTCCCGTACGTAAAAAACAAACTGAGAGGTCAACGTTTTTCGACACCTGAAGAAGCGGTTGCTGCATTCAGAATGCATGTGTTGGAGATACCTCAATCAGAGTGGCAAAAGTGCTTCGACAATTGGTTCAAACGCATGGAAAAGTGTATAGATCTTCATGGGGAATATTTTGAAAAACAATAAAGTGATTTTCGATGATCAATATTTGTTTTTGTTCTCGAATCCCGAAATATAAAAGGCAACCCTCGTAGAAACAAAATCAGATTTTAGTGTTAGAAATATGGGTTATATATTTTATATAAATTTTCTAGCATTTGGAAAATTGTACATTAAGAATACATACATTTCACATCTTCCTTTTTCTTTGTTCCACTAAGTTCCTGTTTTGCTTTTGTTTAATTTAATATATTGTGCATTTAACAAACATTAATTAAAACATTTGATATAAAGCAAAAAACAACAGAGAAAATTATAAATACACGTATACACGCACAGTGGTATACATAAATAAAATCAATGTAAAAACACCTAGAATTTAAGTGAAAAACCAATATAAGTTTTAGGAAAACAAAAACAAAAATTCGAAACACCTGTATTATATTATAAGTATTCCCAGATATACTTAACTAAAAGCAACAAGAATACAAAAAACTTTAAAATTTATATATATATATATATATATATATATATATATATATATATATATATATATATATATATATATATATATATATGCAAGCACCATCATATTGTTTAAAAAATAAAAAATATTTTCATGGTTTTCCTAATTCCTTGCTTTTAAATATTATTTTAACTGCTTCTCCTAGTTTTTTATTCATGTTTGATATAAATTAATATAAATATATACACACAGATAAATTCTAACCAAATTAATGGAAAGCAGTCTTCAATTTTTACTTTACTTTTAATCTGTTTTAAATCTTATTTCAAGACGAATACAAATAGCAAAAAAACATAAATATTTAATAGGGAAAGTAAATAACAACCTAACATATAAATTACATAATTTCTAATCTCGATTCCATTATATTATTTTGTATTTACTGGCAAAAAAAAGTCATCTTTTCAAGTACGGAATTTACACATTTAACAAATCCGCTACGTGTGCATTTAGTTCGATTATAGCAAAACAAAATATGTATAACATTGTTTAAATTCGAAAACAGAAACACTTTACAAAGACACAATATCAAAACAAATATGGATAATATTGTTTAAATTATAAAAAAACGAAAGCTAGTAAAACATAAGCCGCAGAGAAATGTTATAATTGATGATTATAATAAAATAAAACAAATATTATCCAAAGATAAAATGCAAACACTAAAAATTTAACAAAATAAATTGCGCCTAAGAGAAAAAACAGAAATATATAAACCTAAATGAGAGAAGCAACATTATCTATAAATCAACATAAACCTTGTAAGTCCCTTCAGGGTATTAAGAAGCGCACAACCCTTTCCAGCACACACACGACTCCGCTCACCCCTATTTAACCCTTTCCAACACCACTCGACTCCACGCGACTCCACGCAACTTCACCCGACTACTCGACCTTTTTGGACTCCATTTCGACTACATCCAATCTGTCCACCTCTTCCCAAGATATTGGCGCATCATGCCATCACACACACCCGACTTCACTAGACTCTCTTCCACTCCACCCAACTTCATTGCGACTCCTTTTAACTCCACTCGACCACCTTAGACTCCATACAACTGTTTCGACATTTTTCACCCCACCGGCCCCATTGGCATCATTTTCAACCCTTCCAACTTCACTCGACTTCTCCTATTCGACGTCATCAAGCTCCTTCGACTCATTTTCAACGTCCTTCGGCTTCACGCCACCTCACACCCGACTTCTTTTCACCCTTTTAGACTTCGCTCGGGTTTATTCAATCCTGACGCCTTCTCAACATATTGGCGCACATGCCCGCCAAGCGCAGTCTTCATGCGACTTTGCTCGGCGCTATGCGACCCTGTCCGCCTACTCTCGTCTATATGCAATTTCTGCAAACCGGATCCTTAAGTAACAACAGCTACTACGCGTAGCATATAACCTATAGGACGCCCGGTTTTGTCTCGCGCGAAACATCTCACCCTTTTCTGTCTCTTTTCTGAAGGTTGGCGCTCAAGCTCACCAACCATAGCCTTCACGCAACCCCATGCAACCCTTCTCGACTCTGCTTGACCGCTAACAACTTTTTCTGTCCCTGTTCAAATATTGGCGCCCATGCACGCCAAAGACGGTTATCACGCGACACCGTTCATAAATACTCGACGTTTCTACCCGATTTCAGCAAGCCAGCTCCCCTCGTTACCACAGCTACTACGCGTAGCAGCACCCACCAGGACACCTGGCTTTGCCTCTTTATTTAAACTTAGTCCCTGAAAATTTCCCATGCATCCCACCAGCACCGGTCGGAAAATCAAACCGATTCCACCGGCCGGAGCCCTATTTAGAACACCTTACACAGGCGTCCCTACCCAACCCCATCCTGGATACACCTCATACAGGTATTCCAGTCAATAGGCCCCTCCAAGGCCCGATATTAGCGGCAACTAAAGGCAATACACGCCCCTCTACACCACCTCACATTTACCAGGTGCATAATACTTCGGAGGGCCCTTTTTGTAACCCTAGGGCGCCCTGGGGTTGGACACAATCAACCACCCACCATAAGCAAAGTCGCCCAACTTAACCGAGCCGGCCCCCCCCCACAAGGCGCCGCTTGGTCGAGGTAGCATCTGCCATTTATCAAGCTCCGGGGTCGACACCGGAGCCGATGTATCGGACTTCCCTCGATCGGTAAGCCGCGCAACTGGAGTGCCCGCCCCCTTTTACCAGTCCCAGTGGCAAACAATTCGTCATAAAAACGTATGGACGAAAGGCACCGACTCTGGGCTCCGTTTCTTTTTTCAATTTTATCCACTGACACGTCCTAGCACGATGTCAGTGAGTCACCAATAGATCCCATCTCCTGGCACTTCACCGCGATGTCAGCGAGCTTCTAATGAAATTATACCTGTTAGATAGGTACAACCTGTTGGCACGTACCGCCAACAACAGATCAATACCCGCAGTGCCTGTATCTGCATCTTCCCGCACACGCTACTTCGTGACTGCGGACGTGAGCAGATTTCCGATAGGTTCCGACCTACTCGGGCGATACACCTGTTGGTCAAGCGACCCACAACAGGCCTTTTGACCACGCCGCACACCTTTGCCCTTGATGGCATCAAGCGGTAACATCTGTGTCCACCTTATCGACAAAGGCCCAAACAATAACCAGGAACTCGTCACCACGACAGTTCCCTTAACATTACCACAGCGCATCCGGAAGCAAGCTGGGCCACCTTGATTCCCAAGCGCCCGGCCTCCCTATCATCACAGCACCCACCATCGAGCATCCCTTCGCTCCTACCTTTTTTCGTGACTACGTCACTGGCGGGGGAGGGTACTGTGACGGTTTCGCCAGATCCCACGGCTCGCCTTCCTGAAAAAAAAACCCCATAACCACAACCCAGTCTGCATAAGGTTTCGCTAATGCAATTCGCATTAGCATCTTAAATGCTTCACGCATCAAATAGATCCAATTCGTATAACCCAAAAGTACCTGCAAAAGAATTCTTACCTTTTCAAGCATTCCTTCGCTTACAAATCCCCTGTAAGAGTTCTTACTTTCCTCATCATAAATTTCCTGAAAAGAAAAACCCTCGGTTCACATATCATGTAACTATTCCAGCCAGGAATAATTATCATTGCGTCGCCTATTCCCAGCTTCATTTATGTATACGATAAATTTCTTTATGTATACATTTAGCTGGCGACGTTTTTCTCCCTGCAATAAAATTCTCTGACTCGCACAATGTGCAAACCAAAGCAAATACGCATTCCGCGTCTCTGGGCATCAATTAAATCCTGCAGCATAAACAAATGAAAATAGGTATTCAATACGTACCCTTACTAGCAATGCCATAAACACCATTTCCAAGTAACCTGCCTAAAACCCATTAGCACATTTCCACATCGCATCGTGGTCTCTTTGTTTAGCTGCTATGCACATACATCCGACTATTTCGGTTTTATTTGCTTTACCGAAATCGTATACTAAGAATGCACTTTATGTTTTTCTTTGCTCTAGGCACACATACCACCATGATCACGATGAGCCAGTGAGCTCTGAACGAGCAAGATATCCTTGAGTCCTATTACAACCACCGTTCGCGACGGTAGGTTTCGCTCCCGCACTCCGCAAACCGCGGAGATGCGTAATATATATAATAATATACCTCGGAGCAGTGTTCGTGCGTGTAAAAATTGTTTCCTTAATTAAATACATATTATAATATTCAATTATATTATAGTTTTTACTTTGCAAACGTGTTCCGTGTAAGTAAATCGAGTAAAAATAAACTGAGATAAATCCTGTGTTTATGTTTTCATCCCCGGCTGGTGTTCGTTCCGTATTTTCTCTTGTTGCGACGACGGGCCAATCATGAATATGATGGAGGAGGAAGTGAATCAAGTACTCATGCTGGTACATACTTCCTCCCCACAGATGTATTTACGCGCGAATCGAATACGCAAGTTAAGTAATTATTACAACTCCTCGACTCCTCCGCTAGATTTGTAAAATTCGTCCTGATTGCGATGACCTCTAAACGTCTGCCCGTTGGACGGAAAAAATCTGACTCCACTTAGTAATTCACCTCCATCAGTTCGATGGCCCCGAATTTCATCGATAAGGGAGGATTGTATATGTGTCCGTGTAGGACAAGTTCGTTGCCCTTCAGCCTGCATATCGGCAAAGACGAAACGGCACCTCAATAAACATGGGCTGGTGTAATGAATTGGTATTATAGAGATATGCGATGGCGAAAAATCGCCGAAGAGAGAAATAGGTTTCTGTGTCTTAAATAAACAGAAACGCTATTTCGAGGGCCATAAATCTTAGATGACCTGCGCCTGAGAACGAAATAGGTTTTTGCTTCAAGATACACAAAAACGCAATTTCAAGGGACACGATGATATGCACATCGTGTTTACTTCGGCGTTCATGCTAATGCCATTGTAGGCTATAGATTTTTCGTGGCGATGAGCAAACCGACGGTTTGCTCGCCTATGGCCTAGGCTATGGTAGCTTTTGTTTGTTTTACAGGCCGGAGCATCGTTAGGCATGATTTGGGGTATGATTGACTAACGTCAATCATATTAGTGCCCAAATCCCATGATCGGTAGATAACCAATAAGGAAAATTGGTCGCAAGCGTTGCGAACCTCGGGATTGGGGCAATATTCACTCATGAACCGTAGCAAGAATACCAGCTACAGCTATGTCAACAATTACGCTGGCCAGCGAGTATTTATCTTTTATAATTGCTGACAAGCTGAGCCGATTGTCTGGCACGGTCCATGTATGAATGAAATAATTTGTTTGATGTGCATGCTTGATAAGGTTTAACTTTCAATAATGTCAGAAGTCGGATGGTTGATCTGTATCCCGTCGACGGTATGTGAAAGACGTTCAAAAAATATCGCCGGTCCATCATCATTCAGAAAGCGGTAAAGACAACAACGAAATTTAACAGAATGTCAGCATTCAACCACATGATGTCCATGTTATTGGCTTTCAACCCCTCCATCCTCTGGCAAGCCAGATCGGACCACGTGATGACGCAGACTCCACCCTTAAAACGGAATCTCGAATGTAAATCGTATTCTGAGCAACGAAGATATGTCGGATCAGTTGATGAATCGACCAGGTACTCAGTTAGGGCAAGGATATCAGGTTTCGGTATTTGCAAATATTGGTGGACTGCGTTTACATTCGTATTGGTGAAACCGATTCCCCTGATGTTACAAAATGCGGTTATCAGTCGACCGGTGACAGAGTTTCGAGAACTAACCCGGCTACGCCATGACGAATTTCTTAAAGTTCGGTTATTTATCAAAATATTTGGATGATGATGATACCACTCGGCCTTTAGTCGCCTCTTACGACAAGCCTGTGGCGATTCCGCCAGATCCCACGGCTCGCCTTCCTGAAAAAACCCCCATAACCATAACCCGGGTCTGCACCAGCTTTCGCTAATGCAATTCGCATTAGCATCTTAGATGCTTCACGCATCAAACAGACCCAATTATTATAACCCTAAAATCCCTATAAAGAAAACTTACCTTCATGCATCCCTTCGCATACAATTTTTCATAAGATTTCTTTGTTTTCCTATTTGGTATTCTGAACCAATTCGGCACCAGACAAATTCCTGTAAACAAAATAATTCGGATTGCAATCAATGTAACCGTCATGACAGGGACCATAAATATCGCGCCGTCTATTTTCCCAGCCGCGTCATATACCATACATACACATTGCCTGGCAACCTTTTTTGTTTGTCTTACCAACAAACAACCCAAGCAGCTGCATATAATTAGCGCAATAGACGCTGAAACCAAATTCTCCAGCATTTCCTAATGCAAATATGAACCCGGTTTCTATTGCAGCCAGAGATGCCATAAACATCCATATTGCTTTTAGCACCTTTTTCTCCTAACGTCGAAAATAGCGACGAGGCATCGTATAAACATGACCCTCATTAAAGAGCGAACCATTTGGTCGCCTTTTCTTTTGTCCTTGCCGCCTGCCTGTTTCGCTGTTCCACTGCACGTGTGAATAGCATTGATCTCAACGATCCCACACATACCACCATGACCTGTATTACAAGATCTGGTTTCCTATACCACCAAGAGAGACTTTACGTTTCCCTGGTGGTAGGTAAAAAACGATATCCTTATTGGTGAGGATATCGTTTGAGTCTTATTCCATCCTCCGACCACGCTGGTCGCACGGTGAAACTCCCGCTCTCCGCGCCACCAGCGGAGAAGCGTAAACAGTAACACGCGAATATATACCCGGAGTCGTGTGTGTTTTATTTTCAACTCTAGGAAGTTTTAGTTTATTTTTTTCCACGTAAATTTATCCGTGAATCTATGAAATAACGTAAATTTATTGATCCCAAATTGTTTATTATCGAAAACATATAAATTTCAAAAAAAATCGGTATGCAATAGTCTCATTGATAAAACAATATCATTAAGTTCATACGAAAGTGTTCAATACCAGTTTTTGTGAAAACGAACCAATACATCCAATAAAATAAAAGAACATTAACTTTCCCTCCAGTGTTTTTGTGTGGCGTAGGTTTTGTTTTGTTTCGTTTTTTTTCGGTTCGGTGATTTGCGCGGCGAACAATACATGATGGAGGAGGAAGTAGAACGGAGTACCCATGCAGGTACATTACTTCCTCCCCACATTGGTGACACGCGAAGAACTCGCGAACCTTCGCCCTGGAGTCAAATAAAAAATACTAAAAGACCGGTACGAGCAGAGACCAGTGTTGCAAAAACAGACGGTGAGAGTTGTGAACAGTGACTATTCGGTGCTGCGACTGTATCAGTGACAATCGGTGAGCAATTGTGGCGGCAATTGCCAAAAATCAATGAATGGGCAAACATCGCCCCAACGACAGGATCACCAAGCGACGCACCAGCATCAGTTACCCCAACACATCACCGGACTAGCAGCAGCACCACCAAACAGCCAAGGCTTTACCAACATCACCTGGCCGGGAGCAGTACTCGCCTCAACAGCAACGGCCAGGATTTGGTAAGTTCCGTATTATCTCTTCCTTTTTTTTCTGAACAGGGAGTCACGCAACACTACCAAGCAACAATGGCATGAGCAACTCATCATTCATTGCTCCCAGAATGCAAGTAATCTTAGAGGCAGAATGAGATCGCGATCATGGACCACCGAGGCATGTATGGTGCACCCAAACGATCGCAGCATTATAAGGAACAGGGTACTACCGATGCAATACGGAAATTCACACAATGGCTACCCCACGAGAAAGCAATTAAAAATGTGGCATTGCGAGGAAATGTGCCAAAGTCATCGAAAACAAAGGAGAAGCAGTATCCTGTTGGTCCGTGGCTCTTGGCATGGTTTATCTTCGCCGTTGTGGGTCGGCTATTTTTCAGATAATCCAGTCAATTTGTGTAGCGTAAAACCACCCTTCCTTCCAGTTATTTATCTATTACCAATAATTAATAACGTCGTTAAAACTCAAAATCCTTTACAGTTATGTATGATGTATCAATATTAAAGTCCTCTATTTTCTTTTACACTATTCGGTGTTGGTGAAACTGTCAAAAAAAAAAAAAAGCAAAAAAAGCAAATGTCATTTTCATTTTGATTAGTATATTAACACTAGGTTTACTGACGTTTCTGATATACCTATCTCTACGAACACGCGTCAATTTGACGCAGAGACGAATACATATAACAACACTTAGAAAATAATGTAATTATATACTATAAGAAAAAAATGAAAATGTGAGATATATATTTATGGAAAGGTTTTATTATTCAATAGTTTTATTACAGATTATTTCAATATTTGACATTTATTTCGCACATTTTTTACACAAATACTCAATTTTGTTTGTACATTTTCCGCAAACAACCTTTTGACATATTTTACAGATATTATTGCTCCTGTTTCTTTTACAAAAGCCAATTTGGCAAGTCCTACGTTCTCCCGAAGTACTAGGTAACGGGTGATTATAATCTATGTTGTTGGATTTTTTCTTTTCTTCTTCTGTAAGTTCTTTGGCCAACTGAAATAGAAACTCCTTTCTGGATAATTTTGACCCAGTACACTCTGTGTATAATATCCATGCGTTTATTGTCGCTAAATCTATAATGTTGAAGAACACCTGGAGAGGACAGCACCATTAGATTTGGCTTACTTTTATATATAGTAAGTATGCAGTTTCCTGATTTATAATGTTCTGAAGAATACAACTTCATTTTATCTTTCTTGCTTTTTGCTGGCTTTGGCAGTTCTCTTTTGTTGGCTCGAATAGTTCCAACGAAACTGGTTCCTTTTGCAACTAATTTTTCAGCTAGAGGAATACTGGTGAAAAAATTATCCGTAGTTATATTTCTTCCGTGATGAAGATATGGTTCCGCTAACTTCATAACTACAAATTCGCCCAACGGTGTTGAATTTCGCGTTTCATCCTTCCCTAGGTAAGGGATCCCATTGATAACGTATTTAGATTGCACATCTACTGCCAACCAAAATTTTATACCAAATTTGCAGCGGGCTTTAGTAGGAAACAGTTGCTCGTCTATTGAAATATTTTCGTGAGGTTTATAACAGCATTGGCTATTGTGTATAAATTGATTCCATATTTCGGATATCATTGCAAATTTGTCGGTGCGTAAACGTCTAAATCGTTCCGTTTTTTTATCAAATCGGACAAATCGAAGAATTTGCATGAAATCATCTCTGGACATTGTATTAGAAAAAAAAGCAGGTCCCCATTCTTTGGACCACAAATAAAAAGCATTCAGCGAATTTGCTTCATACGCTCCCCTAGCGTACAAAATCCCAATAAATGCAAGCAACTTTGTGGTTGAAATCTTCCAATCTCCTTTCAAAACACGACCTGCTTCTTCTTCAGTACAACTTTTTATATGTTCTATCATCTTTTTGGTTATAATCAAATGAAAAGCACTGCTTACGTTACCTTCCATCACATTGCGTTTTGCGTAGCCAGTAGGCCCAGCGATGTCTTTGAAGATTGTGTGGAAAGGATAGCGACCACTAGATCCGCCCACTTTCAATTTCGTCCAAGTGGTTCCATCGGCCGCTATTTCTGTATCACAGACTGCCTCCGAATTTTGGAACGATCTCCTAATATTTGTCTCATTCTCGGATTCAGAATCGGATAGGATACGCATCCTTTTTCTGCAAAGACCAAATTTCTGATGATTTTCTTTTTCAATGTCTGATGAGTCCCCTGTTTGCATACTTTCATCAGATTCCAAAATCTCGATTTCATCCTCGTCTTGAATCACGCAAAAGTTGTTTATCGCTTTGTCTTTGTATAACGTCAAATTGACGCATATCCGTAGAGATAGGTATACCACATAAAGAATTACAATATTTCAACACTTTTGAAAAAAGTAGGCCACAATATATATTTATCTCGACCACTGGACAAAAGTCAATACAAGAGATAAGATAAAAATGCAAACGGTGTTTGTACATTTCCTTATAAAATTTTAAATGCGTCAAAATGACGCGTCCCGTAAAACTAGTGTTAATAGCAATTTTGTAAGAAGGAATTAAAATATTCCGTCAGGGCAATTAAATATTACGAACAGCACAATGTACGAAAATGGTCCAAAATCAAAGAACCAAAGGGTAAACAAACCCAACAGCAAAATTTTGTCAAAAGTAAAATTTTCAATACTATTTCGAGAAACTATTCAAATAGGCTAATCATTAAGCTTGTGTTTTGTGTAAAATTAATTAGTGATTTGAAGTGCAAATTTCCTCGCACAGTTCTAATTTGGGAAAATGATTTTCTATTGTAAATGTAGACAACTGGTTAGAGGCAGTTATTCTACCAGTTTTAAATAAAAGAAGAATAAACAGTTTTTCAAGCAAGAAAAAATATATAAAGGCAAAGAACTGCAAAAGAGATTGACATTTATATGGATGCATATATGTCCGGAAATATATGCATTTGCATGAGTGCGTTTCTTTTGTTGTTTTGTAACCTATTAACGTACGAAAAAGGCATAATACTTTTATATTAAATATTACAGATACTCAGTTTTGCTATTATCTTTCCTTTTTAATACATTAAAACACAAAAACAGACGCGCCAATCAAAAAGTTCAGTGCGTTTTTAAAAATCAAAACATTCGAATAATTTAATATCGATAATATTTTTGTTGTTTCATAATGATAAATACACCCTTATAGATATGAATTTTCGAAACACTTTCAATAATGACTTTTAAGCTCACTTATTGTGTAGTTACTGAGAAAAACAAAGTGTATTAACACACATGAAAAGAACTATATATTAAAGTAACCTAAAAAAAAAAGGAAAAATAATTTAGCTCCTTTAACATAACCACAATTCAGGAATACCCTAGAGCTTCAGATATTCTGTCACATTGTGCTAAAATTAGTTAAACAAGTTCCAGAAAGTCAATATAATTTAAAAAAAAAAGTAAATATAAACATAAAGCAACATTGTTTAAATTAAAAATAATTCACAAGAGGCAACAAGATAACATATATTTTTATATTTTCCTTTAGTTTTGCTGTTCTCCCCAAATTTCTGTTTTTTCTGTCGCTTAATTTGATATTTTACATATTAAACAGATACACTTATCTTGATGCAACAAAATTTACTTAACCTCAGTTGTTGTCCATTTCCTGCCTTTATAGTTATTTAAGCGTGCTTATATATTGTCAGTCAAAACAGACAATTAAAACAAACTAAAATACGAAACACCGGTATCATAAGAATTCACAGATATACTGTAAACCTTACTGAATATAAAAACGGTTGCTGCAAAATTTTATACATTTTTAAAACAAAATAATAATCATTGTAAGCCCCATCTGGGTACATACCACAGCACAACCGTTTCAATAACATTCGCAACTCTTTTCAACTCTGGACAATTTCACATGACTCGCTCAACTCCATTTGGCGTGTTTTGACTCCGCGCTCACACATTCGACTATTCGACTCCATTTCACTTTTTTTCGACTTTGCTCGACTCTTTTTCGTCGTCTCTCGACTCCTTTCATTCCTTCGACAACACTCATCCACGCGACTTCACCCGACTACTCAACCTTTTTGGACTCCATTTCGACTACATTCAATCTATCCACCTCTTCCCAAGATATTGGCGCATAATGCCGTCACACACCCCCGACTTCACCTTAGACTCCATATAACTGTTTCGACATTTTTCACCCCACCAACCCCATTGGCATCATTTTCAACCTTTTGGTTTCACTCGACTCCTCCTATTCGACGTCATCAAACTCATTCGACTTCGCTCGGGTTTATTCAATCCCGACGCCTTCTCAACATATTGGCGCATATGCCCGCCAAGCGCAGTCTTTATGCGACTTTGCTCGCCTCTATGCCACCCTGTCCGCATACCCTCGTCTATATCCAATTTTCTGCAAACCGGCCCCTTATGTGACAACAGCTACTACGCGTAGCGTATAATCTATAGGACGCCCGGTTTTGTCTCGCGTGAAACATCTCACCCTTTTCTGTCTCTTTTCTGAAGGTCGGCGCTCACGCTCACCAACCATAGCCTTCACGCAACCCCATGCAACCCTTCTCGACTCTGCTTGACCTCTAACACCTTTTTCTGTCTCTGTTCATATATTGGCGCCCATCTACGCCAAAAGCAGTTATCACGCGAAACCGTTCATCAATGCTCGACCTTTCTACCCGATTTCAGCAAGCCAGCTTCCCTCGTTACCACAGCTACTACGCGTAGCAGCACCCACCAGGGCACCCGGTTTTTCCCCTTATTTAAATTTCAGGACATTCGTCCTTAGATCTCCTACGTCTCCCAAATGTCTCAGCAACACCGGTCCACAAATCAAACCGATACCACCGGGCTGAGACAACATACCTGGTTCCCCAATCTTTAGCCACCATGGCTCCCCTTTAGCGCCAACTAAAGGCTATACACGCCCCTCTACGCCGCCTCAAATACCTAGGTGCATAATACTTCGGAGCGCACTTCTAATAACCCTAGGGCGCCCTGGGGTTGGACACAATCAACCACCCACCAGGAGCCCCCTAACCAAAATCCCCTATTTTTCTTTTTTTTTAAACAAGAGCGACGGCCGGCACCTCACAGCAAGTTTCCATTCGGTCGAGGTCGCAGCTACCGCTACATTGGCACCAATGTACCGGTCCTCCCTCGATAGGTAAAACGTGCAATTGAGGGCCCGCCCTCCTTTACCAGTCCCAGCGGCAAACAAATCGCCATACAAACGTATGGACAAAAGACACCCGCTCTGGACTTGGTCCCTTTCCATTCCGCACACGGCAACCCGTCACTGCGGATGGGAATTACCCTGGGATAAATCCCCCTCCACCTCGCACACACTATATCGTCACTGCGGATGTGAGCGGATTTCCGATAGGTTCCGACCGATTCGGGCGATAAGCCTGTTGGTCCACGAGACCCATAACAGGCCGATGGACCACGCCGCACACATTTGCCCCTGATGGCATCAAGCGGTAACAACTGTGTCCATCTTATCGATAAAGGCCCAAACAATAACCAGGAACTGGTCACCACGACAGTCCCGTAACATTACCACAG
The DNA here is from genome assembly GCA_963931805.1 of Microdon myrmicae. Taxonomy (NCBI): domain Eukaryota; kingdom Metazoa; phylum Arthropoda; class Insecta; order Diptera; family Syrphidae; genus Microdon; species Microdon myrmicae. The sequence goes on from OZ007497.1 coordinate 19,484,821, forward strand.
CGCATTCCGAAGCAACCCCCCTATCATCACAGCACCCACCATCGAGCATTCCCTCGCCCCTACCTTTTTTTTCGTGATTACGTCACTGGGAGGGGAGTACTGTGGCGATTCCGCCAGATCCCACGGCTCGCCTTCCTGAAAAAACCCCCATAACCATAACCCGGGTCTGCACCAGCTTTCGCTAATGCAATTCGCATTAGCATCTTAGATGCTTCACGCATCAAACAGACCCAATTATTATAACCCCAAAATCCCTATAAAGAAAACTTACCTTCATGCATCCCTTCGCATACAATTTTTCATAAGATTTCTTTGTTTTCCTATTTGGTATTCTGAACCAATTCGGCACCAGACAAATTCCTGTAAACAAAATAATTCGGATTGCAATCAATGTAACCGTCATGACAGGGACCATAAATATCGCGCCGTCTATTTGCCCAGCCGCGTCATATACCATACATACACATTGCCTGGCAACCTTTTTTGTTTGTCTTACCAACAAACAACCCAAGCAGCTGCATATAATTAGCGCAATAGACGCTGAAACCAAATTCTCCAGCATTTCCTAATGCAAATATGAACCCGGTTTCTATTGCAGCCAGAGATGCCATAAACATCCATATTGCTTTTAGCACCTTTTTCTCCTAACGTCGAAAATAGCGACGAGGCATCGTATAAACATGACCCTCATTAAAGAGCGAACCATTTGGTCGCCTTTTCTTTTGTCCTTGGCGCCTGCCTGTTTCGCTGTTCCACTGCACGTGTGAATAGCATTGATCTCAACGATCCCACACATACCACCATGACCTGTATTACAAGATCTGGTTTCCTATACCACCAAGAGAGACTTTACGTTTCCCTGGTGGTAGGTAAAAAACGATATCCTCATTGGTGAGGATATCGTTTGAGTCTTATTCCATCCTCCGACCACGCTGGTCGCACGGTGAAACTCCCGCTCTCCGCGCCACCAGCGGAGAAGCGTAAACAGTAACACGCGAATATATACCCGGAGTCGTGTGTGTTTTATTTTCAACTCTAGGAAGTTTTAGTTTATTTTTTTCCACGTAAATTTATCCGTGAATCTATGAAATAACGTAAATTTATTGATCCCAAATTGTTTATTATCGAAAACATATAAATTTCAAAAAAAAATCGGTATGCAATAGTCTCATTGATAAAACAATATCATTAAGTTCATACGAAAGTGTTCAATACCAGTTTTTGTGAAAACGAACCAATACATCCAATAAAATAAAAGAACATTAACTTTCCCTCCAGTGTTTTTGTGTGCCGTAGGTTTTGTTTTGTTTCGTTTTTTTCGGTTCGGTGATTTGCGCGGCGAACAATACATGATGGAGGAGGAAGTAGAACGGAGTACCCATGCAGGTACATTACCTACCCCCCACAAGCCGGCCTAGCTGTGAGTATATTCGATGGCCCTAATCACAGGGCAGAATCGACAACAAGATCAAAAACAGTAATTGACGCAGTATTTCAAAGAAATATTGATCAAAATCAAACCAAAGAATTTATTTCATACTTTAGTTACCAGAAGCCTCTCGTGTCGTTGTTGAAAATGAAAACTTGGAGTCTGTATAATATGTTATGTAATATATGCAGAATAAAATGGAAAATAACTTTTAAGCTTGGTAACAATATTATAATAAATGAACCTTACAATTATCATACCCCTCACATTCTATATTCGTTTTATTCTCTCGAAGTTTCGTTTTTTGAAGGTGTGAACTGCACACATGTTTTTCATTTTTTCAAACTTGTTAATTCTGAGATTAACTATCTGCAATTGGATATAGACTTTTTGAAGGGGCCTGAGGTGGCTGTATTGCACCCCATCAAAGATTTAGCTAAATTATTTATCGTCGTCAAAATTTCCTTGTCTAGTAAAAAAAAACTCATCATTGAAACTGAGATTTTATTGACATCGGTCTGTTCTTAAGAATAAGATCGTATTTTCCTCGCTGTAGTAAAAGAAGAAGAAAATAATTAAACGAATTGACGATTTCTCTGATCATCCCCTTTGCAAATCAAATTGGGCGTGGTCTTCCAATCATTCATTTACGATTCAGTCATTAAAGAAACTTTTATGACGCTTATAAAATCTGCTAGTTTCTATGAGTTTTGTGTAGGGCTTCTTGAACTGTCTCCCAAAATTCCCAAAAAACATGGAGTAACCTGCAATTTTTTGGGGGCACTTTTATTGCACCACAGCTAGCCGATGCCCTGTCCGAATATACGGCTAACATAACACCATTACAAGAAATAAGATGGACAGAGAGTGGTGTTATTCAAAGGAAGGAGTATGACATTTATTACAGCTATGATGCAAAACACCTCAATAGTATACTGGTTAGTATACCACCTGTCACGCGGGAGACCGGGGTTCGATTCCTCGTCGGGGAGCCCCTGGCGCAAGACTAATGACCTTACCCGGAAAAAAACAAATCATTATGGAAAATTTAACAAGCGTCAGGACTTGCTAAATAAGGCCAAGACCGGTTCTAGGTTGTAGTGCCGATGATGATGATGATGCAAAACACCATGTGCTCGAGGTAGGCTCTCTAGTCAGCCAAAAACTGAAGCCTGCCATCATCGGCTTTAATGCAATAAACGAAAGGCTATGCACACTTCGCGTGCGAGGCAAGTTTAAGAACATAACCCTCAGAAACATTCACAGACCTACAGAGTAGTCCCCTGATGACAAAAAGGAAGAATACTACGAGAACGTCGAACGGGCACTCAATGCCTGCCCAAGATACGATGAGAAAATCGATCTTGGTGATTTGAATGCCAAAATAGGTCGGGAGTCGGTTTTCAGGCAATACGCAGGCTCCCATAGTTTGCATGAGAACACTAATGACAATGGACTACGAGTCATCGAACTGGCAGCATCAAAAAACTTGGTCGTAGCGAGCACCAGGCCAACCCAAGATACAAAAATCGTTCTTGGTGATTTGAATGCAAAATTAGATCGGGAAAACGTTTTCAGGCACGACACATGTTCCCATAGTTTGCATGAGAACACTAATGACAATGGACTACGAGCCATCGAACTGGCAGCATCAAAACACTTGGTCGTTGCGAGCACCAGGCCAGCCCAAGATACGAAAATCGTTCTTGGTGATTTGAATGCAAAACTAGGTCGGGAAAACGTTTTCAGGCACGACACATGTTCCCATCGTTTGCATGAGAACACTAATGACAATGGACTACGAGTCATCGAACTGGCAGCATCACAGAACTTGGTCTTTGCAAGCACCAGGTTTCCGCGTAAAGATATCCACAAAGCCGCCTGAGTATCACCTGATGGAGCCACTCGCAACCAAATTGACCACGTGTTGATAGATCACCGCCACTCCTCGAGCCTGATGACGGTACGAACGTACCGAGGTGCCAACGTCGACTCGGATCACTATCTTGTTGGTACAGTTTTCCGAGCGCGGATTGCCTTACGAAGACGTATTGCTTCCGCGGGTCAGGTTCGAATCAGCACGGCTGTTTTACACAATGAGAATACCAGTAACACCTTTGGTTAGCGTTGACTCGCCCTCGAAGAGCTCGACGGAGGGAGAGTAAGTCCTGGGGCCAGAATGCCGGGCGTAGAGGAGAAATGGACATGCCTTAAGAATACTATCATTAGTACTGCCAACTCCATTTTAGACAGTAGTCGTAGAGATCGGAACGACTGGTTTGATGATGAGTGCCAACTAGCGACTGAACGTAAGAATGGTACACACCGGGCGATGCAGCAGTCTCATAGGACACGGGTACGCGAGGAGAAATACAAAGAGCTCAGAAGATTTAAAAAAAGGCTTCACAGACAAAAGAAAATTGCCTGGGAAAACAACCTTGTCTGTGAAATAGAGAAAAGTAGAGAGTGAGGTGTTGAACAGGCGTGGGAGTCTACCAAATAATCCGTGGTATGACGCGGTACACACCATGCTGCACTTACTGCAAAGATAAAGAGGGTATTCTGATCACCGATCCTGAAGGCATTCTGGAGCGATGGGAAGTGCACTTCAATGAATTACTAAATGGTCAGCTCACAGAATAATTGGAGGCGCCACCAATGCAAGATCAAGTCCAAATGCTGCCGCCACCAAGCATTGAGGAAACATTAAAAGCCATTACACAGCTCAAATCAAATAAAGCCCCCGGAGCTGATGGCATACCATCTGAGCTGATCAAACAAGGAGGGACAGCGTTACATCACGCAATTCATGAGATCGTGGTGCACGTATGGGAGCAAGAGGTGATTCCGGAAGATTGGCGTCGTGGTATAATTTGTCTCATACATAAGAAGAGAGATATCGCTCTATCCAGCAACTATATTGCTGAGTACCGCCTATAAGATACTCTCCACTATCCTACAAGATCGGATAGCCCCATACGCTAAAGCCATCATTGGTCAATATCAGTGTTGCTTCATTCCAAGCAAATCAGCGATTGATCAGATATTCACCCTTAGGCAGGCAATGGAAAAATGTCTGGAATTAAAGATTCCATTATATCATCTATTTATAGACTTTAAGGCCGCCTACGACAGCATAGCCAGGGTAGAACTATATAATGGCATGAGAGAGTTCGGCATTCCAAACAAATTGATACGACTTTGTAGGCTGACCATGACCAACGTAACCAGTCAAGTAAAAATAGCGGGATTGCTGTCCAAACCAATAAATATCTTTAATGGACTCCGACAAGGGGGCGGTCTGGCCTGCCTCTTCTTCAACCTGGCATTGGAGAAAGCAATCCGTGACACCCGCGTTACCACTAGGGGGACTATTATTACCAAGTCCAGTCAGATACTTGCCTACGCAGATAACATCGACATCATCGGTAGAATCGAATCGGCGGTACAGGACTCCTTCACTCAGATCGGGTAGGCGGCACAAAAACTGGGACTGCACATTAATGAGGGGAAAACTAAGTACATGGTGGCAACTTCTGCGAAGGGAAGACGTAACGTTGGTCAAACTATCAGGGTAGTGGAGCACGAATTTGAAGTGGTGCAATCCTTTAACTATATTGAGTCAATAGTATCAGCCGATAACAATATGAAAGAAGAAATACGCGAATGGCTGATCAAATCCAACAAAGGATACTATGGTATATCAAGGCTCTTTAAATTCCGAAATTTATCCAGAACATACAAGCTATTACTGTACAACATCATGGTCTTACCAGTCAGTACTCATGTATGGATCCGAGACATGGGTACTCAATAAAAGGCAATCTGAACTGTTAGCGGAGTTCGAGAGGAAGGTCTTAAAGAGAATTATTGGCCCCGTATGTAAGGGAGGACGATTCCGGAGACGCAACAACCATGAGTTGTACCTTGAAGCTAATATTGTAAGAAAAATCAAGCTCGGTAGACCCCGGTGGGCGGGACACCTAGCTCGAATGAGCGATAAGGAACCTGCCCGGAAAGTCCTTTGTGGCAGCATGTATGGAGAGAGACAGCGTGGCAGACCTTATCTGTGATGTAGGGATGGCGTAGGCCAGGACACCCAGAGCCTGGGAGTGCCAAGCCGGATGACATCGGCTCGAAATCGGGACCGGTAGAGAGATTTGTTAAATAAGGCCAAGACCGGATTCCGGTTGTCGTGCCGGTGAAGATGATGACTTTTATTGAGACCAATATATTAATTTGATTGAATTTTGGTTTCTGAAATATAATAATAAATGTAGGTTTCATCCACTGCGGCTTAACATGTCCAAACACTCTTTTAGTATACTATATAAATACGACTCCTTTTTGAATCGAACATCATTAAGCGTAGCACGCTCTTCGCGCCAGTTTCCACCTGTCCAAATTTTTTGTTGTAAACTAAAAACAGTAGTGATAAAAGGATTAAAGTATACATACTATGAACAGGTGGCACCAAATAGATAGCCCTACCTAATGAACAACACTGATTTACCGTGCGGCCCTCGTATAGTAAATTACCATCCCGAATTCTGCTTGATGTTGTTCTCTTAGTTAGATATTAAGTAGGTATTCGTTCCTCAACTGTAACTGTTTTTTTTTAATTATTTAAGTAGTAGTTATAATATTTCTCTTAACAAACAATATTGTTGAACAACACTTTTACGAAAATTAACCTACAGAATTAATACCTCTAAGAGTTCATAACTTTTTCATAAAAAAAGCAGAGCCTTGAAGAACTCTTACAAAACCACATTTCCGCTTTATGCACAGTCAGTGCATATGACTCTACCAAAATAAAAATCCCTTTTGTTGGAATTTATTTACGATCCTATCCCGTGCATGACTTCAGCCAACTTGTGAATGAAAGAGCATCTAATAACACTTATCTAGCACGTCACAGTGATTTGAATTTTATATATTGTCCTGCAGATTCTTTGACTTTCCCATCTGCATTCTGTCAATTTTCGTAAGGATCCACTTGCCGTTTGATTTCGGAATGGGGAAAAGCATTTCGTTGTTCTGCAGTCGTAATAATGCTTAGGGTCCTTTGAATAGCTCACTATTGCACGCAGATCAAAGAGGGACAACGAAACGAAGAAAAACGACGAAAACAACGACCACTCTCGGTTGAAGCGAAAATTGAAGGATTCCAAAATCTCAAAAAAGGACACCAGTCCTTCCACAGAAGCACGATCTCATTCAGGCTCCCCAAGTCTCCAGTATTTGTATTCCCGTCGTTTTGCCAATATCGCCGAGGAAGCGCTCTCCAGCTCAATCAACCGTTTTATTCGTGTATTTGCAGACACATTAAATGTGCATAGCAAATCGGTAAACATTAGCTTTACTTATGTGTGCTTCAAGCCGAAAGGATTTGCCAGTGAACCGATAGTGTGCACGGACTGAGGATGTCTGATGTCTACGTAAGGATTCCTGTATATGCACAAATCTATGACTTCAAGAATGTACGAGCACGAGTATTGTATATGGAATCAGTATGAGGCAGTACAGAAGTTGTTTGGTAATATTTTTGGAAAGGAATTTTAGAAAACGCTTGCGATTGCTGTTTATGCAGCATGAACGTGTTTATGTGAGTTAAACACGCAGAGAGTCAGCGATGGTGCAACAGCCGCGTCATACAATCGCTACATCTCTATAAAGGATTATAAATATCTTGCAGAAATAGATTTTATATATCAACGTTGTGATTTGTGCATTAGATCCAAATAGGATTTCACTATTCTGCCATTTCGATTTGCTGAGGAACTGTGCGTCTCTCTGTCTACATCGCATGCAGGTCCTTGAATGCAGCAAGGAATTTCAATCATGCAAGTCACAAGCAATCGCTCGGAACTCGGATCGTATTTGAACCGAAAATAATTTGGACTGGTGATTGCAGTGGAGTTGAAACTGCAGCACACACCCAGGAAGTTATATCAGAAGGATAGAATTGATTATATAAACAAACGTATCCTTGTCAAATTTGCAAATGATTTTATTTGTTAGGTAACGCTTTTTGTGGGAATCCATAAGATTCACTTTGATTTCATCTTGACTTTATGATGTATTATAAATATTCTACGAACTCAATTTGTATACGTGATCATTTCAGATTGTGGGCAGGAGGGAAAAATTCTTACCAAAGAACTATCAAACAAAGATGAGTGTCGATCGCTTTTAGTTAAAACAGTTTATTGAAAAAAACTCGTCCGCTTGGTAGAAACCTTGATGCTGTGCGGAGGCTTAAAGTATAATGAATCACTCAGGCTGTGCTGACGGAAGCATATGCTTCCAGTAGGGTCACCCATGTCAGACAGGCTAGCGAGGAGTAACACACAAAGATCTACCACCCCTAATCCAGGGTGTTACGCGTCACCGCGCCCATCGGATGGTTTGCAGCCAGGGCTACACCGGCTGTATTATAACGGCGCTTCTCTGACACCGGGTCGAATCAGAGCAGTAAGCAGACCTTCCCACATCAAAACAGGGCTCTGATGTGGCGGACTATTTGAAAACCCAAGTCTCGTGGGATCAAAAATGAATAACCAATATACAAAAAACAATCCCACGAAAAATCCGGTAGGCGTACGTGTGATGAGCCGACACTACCATAAGGGAAAAAATCATCGAGAAAACACCGACTCGGCAAAAAGAAGACGTAGGGAAAAACTGAAAAAGCGGAATATACGTGTCGGCACGTGGAATGTTCGAACGTTATATAAACCAAGCGCGATACAGACGGTCGTAGAAAACGCGAAAAATATAAAATGGACATCGTCGCGCTTCAGGAAGTCCGACTCCCACATCAAGTAACCGAAAGTAACCGGTTTGCACTGGTGTGTGGAGGTACCGATACACATAACCTCGGGACTGGCTTTATCATAAGCAAGAAGATTTCCCCCCATGTAAAAGATGTGCAATTTATTAATGACCGAATGTCGGTGCTAAAAGTACAGGGACCATGCTACAATTATGTATTTATAAACGTACCCGCCCCAACAGAATCCAAGGACACATTCTACGAGACCCTAGAGGAAGTATTCGATGGGATCTCATAATTCGATGTTAAAATCCTCCTCGGGGACCTCAATGCGAAAATTGGAAAGGAAGACATCTTCCAACCAACTATAGGTAAAGAGAGCCTACACGACGTTTCAAATGATAATGGAATTCGAATTATCACGTTCGCAACATCAGAAGATCTGGTAGTGAAAAACACGATATTCAAGGACAAGCAGATCCATAAAGCCACAGGGATATCACCCGACGGCGTAACGCGTAACCAAATAGACCACTTCGTCATAGACAAAAGACACCACTCGAACATCCTTGACGTAAGATCATATAGAGGAGCAGATCGCGACAACGATCACCTTCTAGTGATCGGCAAAATTAGAAGTCGGCTTGCAGCAAACCCACATGGACAGTCACGGGAGACGAGCAAAAAGTTCGAGATTGATAAACTAAAAGACCTACGTAAAAGGGCGGAATATCAAGACGAACTAACGAATAGATTTAGCATCCTAGAGAATGACAGTAGTGAGGAAGAGGAAGCCAATAGTGTGGACACTAAATGGGCATCGATCAGAGACACAATCAAACAAACAGCCCAAGACGTATTAGGATTTAAGAAAACAACTTAGTCCAAACCTTGGTTTGACGATGAGTGCAGGGCAAAGATCGAACAACGTAAACGCCTCAGAATGATCCACTTAGAAGCATATGATGAAGTCAACGCAGTAAGATACGCGACAATTCGGAAAGAAACAACTAGACTTTTCAAACGCAAAAAACGCGAATGGGAGAAGACTCGGATTGAAAAAATCATAGAAAAGGCCAGAGCAAAGAATATCAGAGGTACGTATGCCGGCATAAATTCAATTAGAAATGGCTACCGAAGGAGAGCCAAAATAATCCGAGACACAAACGGCTGTCTGGTGACAGAGACAAAAAATATCGTGACAAGATGGAAGCAGTACTTTGAAAACCTGCTCAATGTGGGCACCCATCAACCACAAATAAACGCACCAGACGTACATACAACCTCGCCCCAGATCACAGAGCCCTCTTTCGATGAAGTTGTAGACGCGATAAATCGACTGAAAAACAACAAGGCTCCCGGAATCGATTGCATACCGGCAGAGCTTGTGAAGCATGGAAGAGGGGCAACCGCTCGAAAGATCCACCAACTGGTTAAAATAATATGGGACAAGGAAGTCATTCCGGAAGTATGGAAAACCGCAATAGTCATCCCATTTTCAAAAAAGGCGACAGATCTGACTGCGAAAATTACAGAGGAATATCATTGCTCCCAATCACGTACAAAATATTAACAAATGTCATACTGGCAAGAATCACACCGTACGCAGAAGAAATATTGGGAGACTACCAATGCGGATTCCGTCTGAACCGTTCAACAAGCGACCAGATGTGCACAATAAGACAGCTGGTGGAAAAAAAGTGGGAATATGGAGAGACGGTTCACCAACTGTTCGTTGACTTCAAAAAAGCCTACGACTCAGTCGCAAGGCAAAGACTTTACCATATTGTGTTTGAGCTGGGGATCCCGAAAAAATATGCCGCCCTCATTCAAATTTGCACGAAGGAAAACAAAGTGTAAGTTAGAATAGAAAACCACCTCATAGAACCATTTGAAATCCGGGACGGACTAAAACAAGGGGATGGCCTCTCACCATGCCTTTTTAACCTTGTCCTCGAGTATGTTATCAGAAAGGTACAAGACAACAACATGGCCGGAACATCCCTGAACGGGGTTATAGCGTATTAAATAATAGTGAAGAAGATCGTGTGATTCGAACTGACGCTATGACAGCTCGAATCACGAAAAAAATTTTACCTAAGCGTTACACACCAGGCTACTGACCGTGTTTAGAATTTGATTTCCAAACTCGAGTATATTCCACTGGTGTGAATTATTTTTATTTTTCGCTTGGTATACGGTTCTGATGTATTTTTCATATTCGATTTCTTTCGTTCGGTGTTCCTCACTATTTTTGCTTGTGAATTGTGTGTATCTGTTAGAATCGCTACAGGGTCCCACAAGTGCTCGCATATGCGGCTGACATCGCCGTTTTGGTCGATAATCTAGAAACTGTAAGTAAAAACAGTGAAATCATCATGCAAGCGGCAGAAGGGGTGGGCCTAGAAATAAATGAAGACAAAACGAAATACATGATTATGGCCAGAGCAGGCGGACCTCAGACAACACACATAAACATCAGGGGCAACATATTCGAAAATGTCAAAGAATTTAAATACCTGGGAACAATACTGACGGCCAGTAACGAAAGTCGAAGGAAATTAACAAAAGACTACACTCCTGCAACGCTAGTTGGCATGCAGTCAGTAAACTGCTATCACGGAATATAAAGCTCCGTGTCTATAGAGCCATAATCATGCCCATTGCTCTATACGGATGCGATACATGGGCTCTCACAAAACGGGAAGAGTACAAAATCCGCGTATTCGAGAATAAAGTTTTAAGGGGTATATTTGGTGGTAAATATGACGAGGAGTCAGGACAATGGAGGAAACTTCACAACCACGAATTGGAAGAACTATACCGCAAACCTACAATAGTGAGAGTGATCAAGTCGCGAGGATTAAGATGGGACGGATACGTAGCGCGAATGGACGATGATAGGACCGTGCATAGAATTCTTGACGGTAAACTAACGGGGAAGAGACCGACAGAACGGCCGCGACGGAGATGGGAGGACAATGTTAGATTGGACCTCGAGGAGATCGGATCGGATGATCAAACGTGGAAGGAGAGCGCACAGGACAGGGAACAATGGCGGAGCCGAGTCGGTGAGGTCATGAATAATAATTGAAAAAAACTGTATTTCTAGTATTTGTGCACGCACAAAAGATAATTATCCTTAAATATCAAAGCACAATGATGGTGGAAGATGAGGGAGATTATAAAGAAAGGTATTATCAAAGTGACCGACGGCCAGAAAGAAAATTAATAAAAGACTACATAGCGGCACCGATAGATGGTATGCGGTCTTCAAACTGTTCAAATTAAAACTGTTGTCACGTAATATAAAGCTAGGTATCTATAGAACCAATCTGGCGCAAGACTAATGACCCTGCCCGGAAAAAATAAATCATTATGAAAAATTTAACGAGCCTCAGGACTTGCTAAATAAGGCCACGACCGGTTTCCGGTTGTAGTGCCGATGATGATGATGATGATCTCTAGAACCATAATCATGCCGATTGTTCTATACGGATGCGAGACATGGACGCTTACAAAACGAGAAAATAACGGATTCCGCGTATTCGAGAATAACGTTTTAAGTAGTATATTCGGCGCTAAAGATGATGAAGTGGCAGGAAAATGGAGGAAAATTCACCGCGAATTGGAAAAGCTATACCCGAAACCTACAAAAGAGAGAATAATCAGGTCGCAAAGATTAAGATGGGTCGGGCATGTAGGGAGAATGGACAGCGACAAAACCGTACGGAGAATTCTTGACGGGAAGCCAACGGCCAGTGGGAAGACCGTGACGAAGATGGGAGGACATTGTAAGGCGCGACCGTGGGTAGGCTGCATCAGAGGACGGAGTGTGGCGGTTCTATTAAACGCCACTACCTACTTGCCCAATTGCCCCAAGCTTCCAGTCCTGAAACGCCTAAAACCTCATGGTCTCCTGCTAATGCAATTGCATTAGCATCCGCAAAAGCTTCAAGCATCAAGGTTATCTAATACATAACCTTGATGGTTCCTGTAAAGGAATTCTTACTTTCATGCATCAATTCGCATTCAAAATGCCTGAAAAGAATTTCTCCCACAAAGGCAGTCTCGTATGCATCAATGCATCTCAGCATTAGCAACCAAGAACCGAATTCTATATTGGTATAAATATTCACACTAGTAATCGACCCTTGAGTTGCCATAGATGCCATATACAATCGGCATAGATGTTATACACAACCGTCATTGTGTAACCATCTAAATTGCGTCTTAATGACTTGCAACTATTGATTCAGCTGCAAGCACTTCTTTCAGAAATGCTCCTTTGTTTGATTCTCCAAACAATCACCAACTTCGCTCAGAGCCGCCGAATTCGAATTCAATAGCATAAAGAAATGCAAATAAAGAATTCGTTTCTTAAAACGACCAAAGATACGGTATACAAATTGTATGAAGTATCCCAATCAATTAGCACCTAATGAGTGGCAGCGTATTTACTTAGCTGAACCCTCATTACAGAACGATGCCCTAGGTCGCTTCGCCCTTTGTTCTTTTTCCCTGGTTTTAGGTTTCGTTTATCCTTGGCGGAAATGTCTCAATAAACAATCTGATCTACACGATCACGTACACACACACATCACCGGAATTCGGCCAGCAGGATTCCCTTGCTGGTTACTCACCACATTGAGAGAAATTTTCTCTCTCTCCTCCGAATCTCACCTTTAACTGCAGATCGAATGCAAGTCGGAGTTCTTTCCTCAAGGAGTCATATCCCAGCCACAGAACGGATCGGTCGAGCCGTTATCATCTCTTGTAGGATGTGCTCGGAGTGCATACCCTGGAGTTGTAATTTTCCATTCCCCCGTGGTTTGTGAGTGACAAAGAGTTTCCTTAAGTGTTATATCCGTGATTAATAACGAAAAGTGTATTCGTGTCAGTTAATACTTAATGGCTTAACCAATTTCAATATTAATCATTTAAAAAGGTCCGTTTATTGCGTAAAGTAACTTTAATAACATTATACACGAACATTCCGTTTAACGTTAATTGACTTTGTATTAAACACATTCAGAAATACCATTGCCCGTGCATCATTAATCTTTGTTTGATTGAAATGGATTTAATAAAAAGAACATTTGGTACAAATAGTAAAACCGTGTGTTTTATTTTCTGTTCTCCTTTGGTCAACAATCTCTGCGGAACTTCTAATTTGTGAGGACGAAATAGAACCCTGCACCCATGCTGGCGCCACGACTTCGTCCCCCACAGGAGCATTGAAGAAATGTGCACAGGAAGGGAACGATGATGCAGCCCGTAACACTTTTTCGTTGCATACTTTAATATATAGAGGTTTTTATTAATGGTGTACCCACGTGGATGGCTACTGCTGTTTCTTCCTCCAAGTCCGATAGTATATGTGATTTGTGCATTCTTATTTCATTTCTTTTAACACTAACTTACATTGGTAAAAAATCGTTCTTTTGTCTCTAGTAAAATTAAACTAGTGTTTTACTAACCTTTCACTTCCATTTACTGCACACTTATTTTACATTTATTTTAGTAATAAGTTGTACATTTTTGTCTCTAGTAAATTAAAAAAATAATTTTACTGTCTTTTCACTTTCCTTTAGTTCACATGTATTTTACAATTATTTTAGTAAAATTGTTTGTGTTGTCTCTATTTATTATTACTATTTATTGGCCTGTAGAAACCCGGAAGTTCATGAGCTCACCGACTCGACCCCTGTAATGATATGAGTTACGCCAATTGTAATGATGTCGGCTGTGGCGATTGTAACGATATGGGTTGAGTGGTGTTGTGCCAAATTGTATGAAAATGTGTGTAATTATGATATTATATTAAATGTGATTGTTGTAATAAGTGATTAAGTGATTTTAAGCGCCAAATGTTACAAAAATAATGATATGTATAATGTATAATGATATTGTTACGAATAAAATTTGTTGATTTAAATATGTTGATGTAAATATTTAGATGTAAATATAATTTGGATGTTTGAAGATTGAGGTTATATTGTTGTAAATCAGGCGAGAGCGAATCTCTAAATCTTTGGTGTTAAACTGCGGTTGGTTATCGTTGATCGCCGAACAAGAATAAAAGGCTGCGCCAGATGTTAGGGTATATTTTCTAACACTAATTAATATGGTTTTACGATGCTATTAACTGGCTGCGCCAGTTGGTGTATTTTTGATTTTGCAGTCGAGTGGCCGAGCCAGTTGTTAAACGATTGTGACAAGGTGGTCAAACATTATAAACGGTGGTGGTGGACCGGTAACGGGCGCGGGCTTCAGATGAGGTTAAAAATGACCGTATGTCAAGGGCATCGGGTTGCCACTTAACGGTCCGTTACGTGCTGGTGGTAGTCGGCCGGTTCAATGTAGCAGGGAAAAGCAACGGTGTACAACCTCCCGTCGCTCGGATCACTAGAATGACTCTTTTTACCGCACTTACCCGTAATTCCAGGGGTCCTATGGGTACTGTTAAGAATTCGGGCCGTTATGTACTCCGATGCCCTGTGCTCCAACTTCCTCCCTCTCAAGCAGAAGCGTCACAATCAACAACAAACACTGACTTTCATTATTTCTTCTTTACTTATTTTACTGCATACACTTTATTAATTAAACAAGTTTGACTTTTTAGAATAGAGAATTAAAAAAAAAATTAACAATAAGAAAAGGAACAAAAAAAAACGATTCAATAAACTGTGTGACACAAAACACGACCTTCTTTGAAGAGGTCTTTTCTTCGACTCCTATAGACGCACTCTCTCCCCATTACCCGTTATCCCACTACCCTTCGAAAACGATCATCGCATTATTTGTCCCTTCGAAGATCAATAACTTAACGATGCAGGTTTGTGCAATCGGTAGTATTTAAATGCAAATTAAAAGTGGAATGTGGGTTAAAATGCATTTAGTCCAATTTAATGTTTTGTATTTTGTTTTTTATGTTATATTTTCAATTTAAAGCGTTGTTTACTTTTAATTTTACGCACTTTTATTTTATATTTCATATTTTTTCTTTGGGGGGGCAACGGCGGTGGGGGAGTTTGTGGGGGTTCTCTATATTACATGATGAACCAACCCACAATTCCAACCACATTTACGCCTTATTTCTACCACTTTCAGCGTGTCATATTATCCCCGTCCATGCTATTCACCTGAAATATCATGTACTCCCAAAGGGCGCATAGCTAGACTCATTATTCTATGCAGATAATGCATAATTGAGTTTAGCTACCCGTTTTGCCATACGGCAACTCCATTCCTCTAGCCCATAAGATTTCCGTCGGAAATTCCAATTCATGTTGGTTAGCAACAACCAAGTCGAATCAAACGACGCGGTTGCATCGTCATCCAATAGCTTGGGTAATTACCGCATTCCTTGGCGTTTTTCCTACGGTGATATTTCCCTAGCCGATGTAGCGTGCTATCGATTTTCCACAGATCATCCATTCGCTTGGGATCAATGATCCCTTTTCGCAGGTGAATAGTACCAGGTACATTTTCCTCTCCTTCACAGCTCTATCTTTCTACAGTTCAATGTACTCTGAGATCACCATATTCACCGAATTAAGTCAATGGGTTGTCCTCAAAGTGCATTGATTCATGCACACACAACCAAACCCATCCCGAGATCATCGTACATCGTGTTTCTGTTCTCTCATTCTCCCATGTTCGTCGACTATCGAATTGACCGATGTATTCACCACACATCGACGGGCGTGGCAATGAGGGAGCAGAAGGATGATCTCTCTTGCTTGTCCGTGCAAAAGTAAAATTACCCACCTTCATCCCTTTTTGATTCAGTCGCTATTGATACACCATTGAGGTTGGTTACGCCGCTGCGTGGAGTTTTGTTTTATCCAACGCCAATCGCGAAAAGAGTCGTCTCGTGGTCAAGTAGAGTCGTGCGAAGTAATTTTTGCTGAGTGGAAGTTAATTTAAAGCCGTGACGTGCAGTGGGGAAGAAGTGAATCCAGGGCATACGTTGGCAACCATACTTCTCCTTCCCCCCACAAGTTTACCATGTAACACTCTGCCATCGTTCCCAGTCCTGTGCACTCTCCTTCCACGCTTGACAATCCGATCCGATCTCCTCAAGGTCAAACCTTACATTGTCCTCCCATCTCTGTCGCGGCCGTCCCACCGGTCTCTTTCCTGTTGGTCTACCATCTACGCACGGTCCTATCGTTGCCCATTCGCGCCACATGTCCGGCCCATCTGAATTTTCGCGACCTGATTACTCTCACTATTGTAGGTTTGCGGTGTAGCTCTTCCAATTCGTCGTTGTGGAGTTTCCTCCATTGTCATGCCTCCTCGTCATATTTACCGCCAAAGATACCCCTTAAAACTTTATTCTCGAATACGCGGAACTTGTTTTCTTCCCGTTTTGTGAGACCCGATGTTTCGCATCCGTATAGACAATCGGCATGATTATGGTTCTATAGACACGGCGCTTTATATAACGTGATAGTAAATTGGATTTCAGCAGTTTACTGACTGCGTGCCAACTAGCGTTGCCGGAATGCCGTCTTTTGTTAATTTCCTTCGACATTTCGTTACCGGCCGTCAGTATCGTTCTCAGATCTTTTTCAAATATCTTGCCTTGTTTATATGTGTTCCCTGAGGTCCACCTGCTCTCGCCGTAATCATGTATTTTATTTCGACTTCATTTATTTCTAGGCCCATCTCTTCTGCCGCTTATGATATCACTGTTTTTACGTACAGTTTCTAAATTATCGCCCAGAACGGCGATGTTATCCGCATATGCGAGCACTTGTGTGACCCCATTAGCTGGGCAAATACAAGTGACCGGCGCGGCAACGCGGCATGTCGCCAGATTAAAAAAAAAAGAAAAGTGACTTTTATTCGGCGGAACACCTGTATCGATAAATAAAAATCCACCAAAGTACAACCTAATACTTTTATCAGCTCTGCTAATCCTTTACGACGGCTCTCTTCTATCGCTCCCAGGTGTTGTCCAGCATTGAAGGGATGACTCTACGGAGATCTGTGGGTATTTTTTAGTAGTTGTGTCTTTATCTTATATCCTTCCTCGTGTTGTTGATAAAAACACACCTCTCACCGGCTATTAGTTTATTTATCTTATTACCCTTAATTTAGTTATATACACTTATTGCTATTTACATTATACTATTATTGAATTAATACACAAGCTCAAGTGTCTAAACAAAACGCCAAATCAGAATATTTCATTTGTATATTAAATTTAACGCACTAATTTAATTTTATAAAACAAGATGGTTTAAATTTATAAAACAAGACTTCAAATCGGTTTAATTCGTTGTATATTGAATTAACGCACTAGCTTACATTTGTAAAACAAGATAGTTTAAATTTATAAAACAAGACTTCAAATCAGTTTCATTCGTTGTATATTGAATTAAATGCTACTGCCGGGCTCGATCAAAAACTATTTCAGACTGGTTACCTGATTCGAAATTTCGTCCAACGAAATCCATGGCCCCACACCACGGACACCAGAAATACTCACACCAACGTTTATCCGTACATGCAAAACAAAAAAGGAAGACAAGATACATGGCACTCAACTGCGTCGTCTGCAATTTTCAGCAGATCACCATGCCCGAGGGTGTTTACTTTATTTTTTATTATTTTGTACCTATCGCTGAAAAGGATTGCTACCAGGCCATACGGAGTAAGTGGAAGATGTATATCCATGCGATCGTCGACCGCACGCAGCATTACCGCCGATCGCATATCGTTCGTAGGGTAACTTAGTGCAGGTGGTGTTGCTTTGGTCTACTTCATTGAGTAGTCAAGCTTTGTTCCTACATTGTATATAGTTAATCCTGCTACCGAGATACACGTTGTACACCATGGTAGACGGACGCAGCTTGCCCGTGCGCCCTGGTATCGAACCGAAGGTAGAGGTGTGCGATGTATCTCGCTTTGCTCGGTCGGTTACAGATGCGACCGTTTCTTCCACTCGAGCAGATGGCATATTGTAGTGGGAACCCAATGGTTGGGGTGCTCTCGTTGCCTTTTGGCGCCGAATGACATTCCTTGGTGTGCGTTGCAAGCTGAGAGATCTCTATCGAGACTTAATGTTATGCAACGCACAGACAAGCGATTCATCGTTGTCGTGAGATCTTTATTCTTGTTCGAAA
This sequence comes from Microdon myrmicae, assembly GCA_963931805.1. Classification (NCBI taxonomy): domain Eukaryota; kingdom Metazoa; phylum Arthropoda; class Insecta; order Diptera; family Syrphidae; genus Microdon; species Microdon myrmicae. The sequence goes on from OZ007497.1 coordinate 19,503,167, forward strand.
GGAAATACGACGTAATGCCAAAAGCCAGATCTCTGCATGTTTTGTTGCCATGTCGATGGCGTGAAATTCATGCTGCTATGTGCCCCTTTTGTGTATTTAATGAATTCAGACAATGCCCGTTACGCTGGTTATTGTCTCCTTTTGGGGTATTACCCCACAATGGGTGCGACGGGGCAGTGGCGCTACATGAAACCGCCACAGATCTTGGTGAGGACATTTTAACTGTTTCTTGCTATTCCTCTCATCATCATCGGCACTACAACCGGGATCCGGTCTTGGCCTTATTTAGCAAGTCTCAAGGCTTGTTAAATTTTCCATAATAATTTATTTTTACGGACAAGATTATTAGCCTTGCGCCAGACTTGCTATTCCTATGTAACCCATTAAAAGACAATAAACTCAACTCCACCACAGTAAAGAGTGCAACACCAAAACGAAATCGAATAAAAAATCTTCAACGCAGAATACCAGACTATTGATGCGGCAATCACATTTAGGTAGCGAGTGCAAACAGACGACCGTGGTCGAATGCATTAAAGCTCTCGGTCTATACTTTTCATAATGTGGACTTGAATCACGTTCTTACTACCATTGTGTTGCATCTCGCTACATAACACCCCTCACTCATTAATCAACCAACCCCATAACTCATATTGCACATTCTTAAGCAATTAACGCTTCTTCCCACTCATTAACTAATTGACGCCTCTTCCCACAGGCAATTAATGTTCATATCGCAAACTTTGCGGTGTCCATTCGAATATCCCACTGATTGCCTCCGTACCCAAAGCTGCACGCTCATCGTATCCTGAATATGTTACACGCTCGCCGTGTCGGGTGATTAGCTGGCACCTATACTCACGCGTCACATGGCATCAAATTGCATTAGAGGCGACTTTACGTCCACCGCTGGGACCTCTGTAAAGGATTTCCTTTTCACTCACTTTAAATTCCACACACTTTAAATAAAACAGTCATTTGTTTGTTAAATCAATTTAAACTAATTTTTATTCTTAATTCCCATCTATGGGCACAACTTGTACCTACTAATATCGGTCCGGATACTATTTCAACTTAATTCCACGCACCACTTTTACTTAATCATTTTTGTTTCGGACATACTTTTAAAATTAACTCCGCGCACCACTTTCAGACCAACTCCGTCACGAGTCATCAACCAACCCCTTTTTTATCTCACCGTCTCGGTCGAGATTCAAAATTCAACTCACCAAAGTCTCGCCGTCTCCGTCGAGATTCCAAAACCCAAACTCTCAAACGAAGACCTGTTTTTTCTTCATCCTGAAGATCGAAGGATATGGCATTTCTTTCTTTATCTTTCCCGGCTTGGGATCAAACGCGGAAACACAAATGGAAAAATCAACAGAGGATCGTGCGAATGCACATTTATAATCCTCTATGTTGATATGCGCTAAACGAATGAGTAATTCGTTTTATGATGCCTGTTGTTTGTTCTAGCCGACTCGGCAAGGATCCCTTTTGTAAGGATACGTTAGGGAATACAAATAGAGAATTGTGCTAATGAGCATTTCTGATTCTCTATGTTGTTTATTTTAGCCGAATGGGCAAGGATCTTTTCCGTGGGGAATCGATACAAAGGCGAATATTTTCCTTTTGTTTGTTTTAACTTAATTTTGTTAAAACGAAAACTGGCGTTGGTTGTTTTAATTGTTTTAGATAACCATTTTTCTGAGGTCTCGTAAAATTGCTGGCGCGCAATTTTTTATGATACTCAATGGTTTTGTTTGAAGGACGGCATCTGGCCTGCACATTTGGCTCTTAGGGGTTGTTGTGGTGAACCCTTGGTTCAATGATTATATTTCCCAGTTTTTTATGTGAGCAAATTGAACGTTTAGTTCGATTTGCTTGCTATCAATTTATGCGGGACGAGGTGTAAGGGGTAATGCTTTGATTTAGCATTATGTCACATCCTTTAAGTGGATGTTTTTGGCGTGTATCGCCGTTAGTGGTGGAGTCTAGCTCCAAAAGGGTAATTTTTATGGGATGGGTGGTTGTGGTCGTAACACCTCCACTGGACACATGACACCGGCAGCGTTTCCGTAGCAACAAAAGCAAACGCAAAGCCGACGCTTCCGGTCGTGTTTGACTTCGGCACACTGCCCAGAGCCAATACAATTTATCATATTTCGATTTGCCGGACACGGTTTGCGTGTGAATGATGCGAATGACCGAGACCAGGTAAATCGACTAAGCGGATGTGCCTGGCGAATGCCAATTAAGTTTAAACGATAATTAAGCCATATCGACGGCACGTGTGGGAAAATCGGTGTCAATGTCGGTCATGCGTTTTGGATCAAAGCCCAGGCTAAATGAACTGCATCGTTGCGGTTCTACACCCGATTTTGGGGTATATAAAGAGTGGTTGCAAGTGAACTAATGGAGGCAGTATATTTTAAAAGTAACAGGCTGCAGCCTCGCCATGGGACAATGGGCCTGTTACTCGAAACTAGTGTAAAAGTTTAATTTAATTAAAGATAATAAAACTCAAGTAACAAGTTTAAGTAACAATTTTTTAGTTTGTCCATTTAATTAGTAACACCTCAATTTAAAACCCAGTGAACCGAATCAGGTAATTAGCAGGAGGAGGACGCCAGCGGGCCACCCTCGGGAGTCGGATCTAAAACTAGCGGCTAAATATAAAAAGTTGTATAACCTAATATTTACATTTGGCGCGGACGGCAGGATACTACTTAATAAAACAATCAACAATATTTTATTATTAAATAATAAAATAATGAATGTTGACATCAAATATATATTGGTGTTACATTTGCGAAACATGGCAATAGTAAAAATGAATTTTTTTTTTGTTGTTGATTTATTGTTTTCTCAAGTGAAATATTTCATATTATCCAGATGGTTGCAATTCCCCTCCTGGACTCTTTCTAAATGTTGGTCAATACATTGTTTTGATTTGTGCATTGTAGGATCATTTATGTTCATTGCGGGATGCGGTTTGTTAAGGCTATGAATTACTAATGAAGAATCATGTAGGTGAGTTGGGGGGTTCTCTATACCACACGGAGAACCAACCCACAATTCCTACCTAACTTTGACCACTAACAGAGCGTCACCATAACCCAAATCCGTAATCCATGCGCAAACACGCAAAGAACACATCCCAATATGCAACAGCATCCGTTCCCAAATCTGCTATTGCATACATTCCCCAACTTACCAAGAACCCAATTCCCAAGCTGTAATAAATGCATATTCAAATTTACAACGGAATACTAATCATCTCCATCAACTACATCGAGCCGCATAGGTTTTTCCAAAAACCGTTTCGGTCAATTTCTTACCTAAATTATATTCCATGCTTGAAACCAAGCAACTCTAATTTTCCCCGAAAATCATTCCGACTCACTTCCTGCTTAAACTATTTCCTCGCTTGTAACTAAGCAACATTTAGTTTCCCCGAATCATTTCGGCTCCCATCCTACCCAATACCAATTCCCCTTACTGGCAAGCCACCAGCACGATGCGTTGCATTTCTGCGAAACAACCATCGCAACGACCAAGATCCACATTCCTTTGTCTAACCGACAACTCATGCACATACTTGGTCGTATTTCCAAACCAATTTCCTCGTATACATAGCGCCAGAGGAATTTAACTCAGCCTATACGGCAACGATTCTCCGGAACCAAATTCCCTATGCAAGCATAGCAGCCCTTTTTAAAGTTCCCAGCAAGTGGCAGAGAGTTTATCTAGCTATAACTCCACTGCCACAACGCGATGAATTTTTCCTCGCTTGTAATGAGTCAATCGAGATTCATCCGCCGAACGGCGCGCATCATCCAGTCGTTTCACAATCACCACCGCGGGCGGTCACGCCAAAAAAGTCGAGTTTTAGCAGCTACACGAGGAGGTTCTCTCGCCAACCATTGGAGCGCGCACACGCCACGTCGGGCGTTCGAGTAAAATCGGTATATAATGCCTAGCAGCGCACCATCGAGGGAGCGAGGGTTGACGTGCGTGTTTTTCCTTCAAGTCGAGTTTTACCATCAGAGGAGTACCCACCGTGAGTAGAGTGTCAGCCAGAGTCGGAGTTGGAAGCTGGTATTAATCGCGGTTTTGTAGTCGCGAAAACTGAATATGCGAATTGAATACAAACATTAATTAAAGTAGTAACGTTAAGTACATAACCGTTTGGCACCACAACGAGTAAAAATAAAACGTTTTGTATATGGAAGCCTTCGTTCGCGGGCGTTAATTGTATCGATTGAAAAACCATAGAAACGTTAAGTGCATAACCATTTGTCACCACAGTAAGTAAAAATAAAGTGTTTTATATATGGAGACCATCATTCGCTGGCGTTAATTATGTTGGCTAGAAAAACCAGCGAAGGTGATAATGATCGGTAGTTTCACGTGAATTGTCGACGCGCGAACCCAAGACACATCAGCTAATTAAAGACCTGTCCTTTGGAACAATATCTAGCGTTTTATTTCTCCTTTAGTGAACGATTCCCCATCTCGCCCCAGCCCCACACCCCCCGCCCCCACGTTTTTGATCCCCTCCTACCGCCCCCCGTCAAGATCACACAGCAATCCCTGAAGTTATCTGAATTACGCTACGCCCTCTCAAAGCTTCGAAATAGTCGGACCTACGATAACGTCCGCATTTATCTAGCTTATCTTCATGGTAAATCTGATGCAGTCTGCTATGAAGGCAAAACGAAAACGAGCGTTAAGATCTCCATTCAACAGGAAGGCCTCCCCGCCGATTTCCCTAGCCTTCGTACACTGTTCATAAAGTTCCACGAAAATTTCAATATTCCCCCTCTTAGAGTAACAAGAGGCCTCTCGGCTCTCCGACAATACATTTGCACGTAAATGGCATCTGGTCCGCCACGCAGCGAACCCACTAAAAATAATTTTTTTTCTGCCCTAATCGGCTGCACAACGCACTCTCTATGGGGTCTCCCAATACTCGTCCCATAACCATATACTATCAGAATGTCAGAGGACTTCGGTCCAAAACCCAGTCGATCTTACACAATACCCACTCCTTTCCCTATGATATATACGCCCTGACCGAAATCAACCTCACCCCCAGTATCAACAGCCTAGAATTGTTCCCCCCCTCCTTCACAGTTTTTCTTGACGACGATGTCCATCACTCCTTGCCTGACATCCCCTGCCGAGGCGTGCTGCTTGCCATCCAAAACGGACTAACAGCTTCTCTTATCACCTTCTATTCTTCTCCCAACCTCGACTATGTCGCTATAAAAATTGAACACTGCTTAAAGTCCTTGTACATCATATGCTTCTACATTCCACCTTCGCAAGCTACCAAGGCATACGAACTCGCTATTGCTGCAATCGACCGCTTAACGGAACTGAGTTCTCCCCAAGACGACATTGTAGTCCTGGGTGATTTCAACCTCCCCCATCTCCATTGGACGCTGTCTGACGATGAGTTCCACTATATCTCAAGCTCCTCTACCTCCAACGAGTGTCTCTTAATAGACAACCTCACCGACTCTAGCCTTTACCAAGTCAGCAATATCCTAAATCATCTGGGCAGACAACTCGACCTTGTGCTCACGACAGGCCCCCTTAACTCCTCAGTTACCCCTAGTCCCCACATCCTCTCAACTATTGACAACCACCACCCCACTTCTCTTATCCTTATACCGTGACTACTCAGCCCACAGCACACCCACTACCCCCCCCCCCCCCTCCAATATTCGTTCAACTTCCGAAAACCCAATTTCCGCCTCATAAATGAGTACCTCAGCAATACCACACCCCGCTTAAATGATATAAGTGTAGAGGTCGCTACAGCCTCACTCTACACAGTAATCTACAACGCCGTATCCCTATTTGTCCCATATTCCCGAAACAGGTTATCATTCTCATCGCCCTCTTGGTATAACCGCAGACTCCACACACTTCGTAACAAGAGGAATAAGTTGTGGAACACTTTCTTAAATACACGTTCTCCTCTGGACTACTCCAACTATATCGGTTACTTTTATCAATTCACCGAGCTTTATAGCTGCCTATACCACAATTACCTTGCCAAAACCCAACTCAATCTGATCAATGAACCCAAATCTTTCTTCCACTTCACCAACTACAAACGGAAATCAGATGCCTATCCCAACTCTCTTTTCTACGACTCAACTACTTCAACTGACTCCCATACCATAGTCAATCTTTTCGCGTCCTTCTTCAAACTATCCTTCGTAGGCGACTCGTTCGAGCCGAACCCCTCCTACTTTACTGGCATGTCTGAATTCTCCCTTGGCACACTTATCCCTCTACACATTCAAAAACACCAAGTAAAAGAAAAACTTGAACAAATGAAAGATGATTTCAATCCCGCCCCAGACGGACTCCCTGCTATCTTCTTAAAAAAATGCTGCTCTTCTCTCTCTCTCTCTCTCTCTCTCTCTCTCTCTCTCTCTCTCTCTCTCTCCCGCTCGCTTCAATCTTCAATCTATCCCTTGCACAAGGTCTGTTCCCCGACATTTGGAAATCCTCCTACATAACCCCTATACATAAAAAGGGGCCAAAATACGATATATCCAATTATCGTCCCATTGCTAAGCTTTCGCACATTCCTTAACTGTTCGAAGGCCTTCTATATGAAACGTTATGTTTTTGCTGCCCACCCATCATCTCTCCTAACCAGCACGGCTTCCTCTGCGGCAGGTCCACTACTACCAACCTTGTCGAATTCACATCCCACACACTCCTTGCCCTAGAAAACGGCGATGAGGTCGATGAGGTCGTCCACTACCGACTTTAGCAAGGCCTTCGACAAAATTTCCCATAACCTCATTCTCTTTAAATTATCTTCCCTTGGTTTTGAACCCCTGTTGATTAAGTGGATCTCACCCTATCTCAACCCTCGAACCTGCCGTGTGCGATTAGATCCACCCTCTCCGATCCTTTTTTTCCAACCTCAGGTGTCCCCCCGGGCAGTCATCTCGGCCCACTCCTATTTATCCTAACCATAAACGACATGGACTTGCGCATCAATCACTCCCTCATCTCGGTTTACGCGGATGATACCAACATTTTCAATACAATCCGCTCTCCCCCTGACTCCTCACTTCTCCAATCGGATCTTGACAGCTTTTCGATCTGGTGCCAAAATAACTGCCTAGAACTGAATATCGCCAAATGTCACACAATCACCTTCTCTCGGAAACGCTCCCCCACCCAGCCACGTTCCTATCTCTTGCTAGACCAACCGACAACATCGATTGAATTGATTCGCGATCTGGGCGTCCTATGCGACAAGGAGCTTAGATTTACCGCACATATCGATGACATAATCCTTAAAGCCACCGCCGCCCTTGGCTTTGTAAAACGCTGGTCGAAGGAATTCCTAAACCCCTACGTCACCCGATCACTCTACACAACTTTTGTCTGGCCACTACTCGGATATGCTAGTCAGGTCTGGTCCCCGTATCAACTGTCTCACATTCGTACGATCGAGGGTGTCAACGTCGTTTCTTGCGCTTTACCTAAACTGGGAAAACGCACTCGTTTTACCACCATAAATAAACCGGCTCCTTCTAATCAATCTCAACACACTTGAGGAGCGCAGAATCCATACTGACATCATCTTTGTCCATCGCCTTCTGTCAGGCTCAATCAATTGCCCAAGCTTGCTCTCCACTTTATCATTTCATACAAACCCCCGTAATGTGTGGAACCCTCGTCTGTTTTACGTGCCCGCTCATCACACTTCTTACGGCGCTAACGAGCCCATCTCGCGTATGCTACGACAGGCCAACTCTTTCCCCACCTCCTTCGATTTCAGCCTCTCCATTCCTGCCCTCAAACGACGACTCAGAAAAAACCCATCCTAACCCCGCCCCACTCCAATTTCACCCCCCCACCCTCCAACCCCGGCCCCATACCAGTACGTAGACGTGCCCTTCACCGCCACTGTCTCACAAATGCCGAATTTGCCTCCCCCACATACACTTGCTTTTCCCTAGCCTCCTACCCCCCTTATCAACCAGTTATTTTCACCTCCTGGCTTTTCTTTTTTCTTTTTTATTCTCCTTCTTACTCTAGATTTAAGATAGTCTGTAAGATTTTTTTTTATTAATTAATTTAAGTTTAATTTAAGCTTGCATTAAGCAAAATAAATGAGGGTTCTGCTCTCACTAAACTAAACTGAAATTCCAGGCAGAACTCAGTGGGATATTAGTGAACCCGCACCCGTGCCGGTACACCCACTAATATAAAAACCTCACAGAGTCAATCCCAGGGACTAGTTTTCCTCAAGGAAATCAGAACAAGTTTTAGTGCAATATGATCCAAAGGACCCCTCTTTTGCTAATTTAATATTACACAATGGGTAACGTTACTAATTTCAAATAATGATTCACTTAGTATACACAATAAAACAAAACAGTACCGCTTGCCCAGGAGGTTCGACTTTTTTTATTTGAAAACTTAAACTTTTGTAAGAAAAGTCCCAATTACATAAATTTTTTTGTATTGATATAACTGTTGAATAATTTCGCAACTTAATTCATGAGTTGTTATAATTCCGAAGGATCTCTAAAGAACACAACCCTTTAATTGTGGTGTTTACCTATTTCATTCATCTTCCCATGGATATTCATGTTTATTTTATGCCTAACTTTGAATATCCTGAATAATTTGTTTACCACTGGCGTCCTTTGCATTTATAAACTCAAAGAGATTTCCTCAGCTCTTGCAGGATATTCTTGTGACCGGCAACGATTATGTTGATCCTTTTTCAAATCCATTTGATGCCTTTTTTATCATCTCATCCAAATAGTAAAATGAGACGGAGTCCTTTTCCATCGTAAACGATTTCCTTACGTTAAAAATTAGGATGCTATTGTTGTTGTTGTTCGTGTCCTGAAAATTTCCTTTTTATACTTTGAGAATAAAAACAAAACACGAATCAAATCGTCGTCATCGATGCTTCTTTTTATATTCTCACAAAACTTGTGTCCCTTTTGTTCTCTACCTTTTCCTTTTGTCATTTATTTTATTTTTATTTTCGTATCTTCTTTTTTTCTTTGTTTTATATTTATCAACAAAAGTTTGGTTGGCGGGATAGAAAAATGTTGTCGAAACGAAAATTGATGCCAGTTCTGAAATAGTAGATGAAAATCGAAAGGATATACTGCCGATGCTTTATGGGAAATTTCATTATGGTCAAGCAGCGTTCTCTGATTTCAACTACACAAGGACACTGGTATTTTGAGTTTATATTGCTTTATCTGTGATTGACTGGATCTTAGCCTTTGTTGATGTGTTTCGGGGACAACAAATCTTTTATACGAACAAACTGCTGATTGCTTCGGGTTGGAATTGATTTCAGTTGAAACGTTTCGTGGCTACTATTGGTAGACATGGGAGAGTTAAATTTTGCTCATATGGAACGGAATTACTTTATTCGCCCATCCCATCATGGAATGTCATATAAACTCGACCAGATTGATAGGATTGGTCGTTGGGAGAAGGAATTTTCCTTTGAAGACAAGTTCGGGGACCTTCTCCACAGTAGAGAGCCAAGAGAGTCATTGCTTAAGCCATTTTCGAGTGATTGAAATAAATAATTTTGTTTAGTTTTATTGGGTTCATTGATTGTCGGAATCTGTCCCGACTTTTCAATTTCACTTGACCTAGTTGCGTCGTTTTCACATCGATGGCTTTCATTGAACAACGTACAGTATTCAATTGAATAAAAGTTTTAATGTGTGGAACTTTCAATTAAGAGTACTGGTCCTGTGTGGGTCCATGCGGAGAGAGGAAGAAATGCTATATGGAGCTGTGTCCCGGAGTCACAGTATGCAAAAATGTCGCTAACTGCCCGAAATGCTTATAGAAGTAGTTAAATTAATTGAACTAGTGGTTCATAAGGAGTCCTAATGCGTTCTTCATCCGTCCACCATATACATCTTTCTCTACCATCCCCCTCTTCTTCCGGCGCTCTGGCAATCCAAAGAAAAATACTAAATTCTTCCAAGACGAAGCAGTCCGTCTGTCGAAAGTTATTCCAAATTATCTCATTTCCGGTCAAGAGATAATAAAGAGCAACCGCAAAAACATCACGATCCTCATTTCCTTAACTCATGTTTTCATTACAAATTTATTTGCATTCTTATCCTTCAAGATGCTTCCATATTTTTAATCTGTCTTATTTTTCTTCCTTTTTATCCTCGTGGCCAAATAATCAAGCTAATTAAAATGTAAAATATCAAAAAGCTGTGGTAATTAACACTTACATAATGAGCAGACATGGAATGGCAGTGGAAAAGTCGAGGGAGCATTCATTCAACATCACCGTTTTATTTTTTTTGATTCGTTGTTTTTCAAAAGGAAGTCCAAGGAGCAAAGAAAAGAGTTACACGGTCCGCAAGTGTTTAAAGAAAGAAAGTTAAGGTAAAGGCCCTAGGACAATCACAATACAACCTCTTCGGTAATAGGATGTCGGATAGTGGCAACACAGCATCCAAGTAGCCTCATTATAATCACCAGTAATGCAAGGATAGAGTATAATACAGCAATAATTTTCGCTTATTTCGTCCATTTATCGTATCCTTTATCCTTTTTTAGTGAGCTGGATTCGGAGCACAGGCAGATATAATAAAAAGGATAAAAATAAGAGCCAAGAAACGAGTTGATTTGTACATTTTGCTTAGCTTAATTGTACCCATTCTTTTTGGGGAATCGTACGTATTGTGTATCTGTAGGCAGTCGGGCGCTCTTGTGCGTTATGCTAATGAGGATTTTCAAATTATTAAATCCTTTTGTTTCTGCGGTATAGGAAGGGAAACGTTTTGATATAAGATTATTTTCGTCCTAGCATCTTGTGCTCATTTAAAAAAAGACGGAGAAATAAGTCAAAACTAATTTAGAACGCAAGAATTGGGAGGCGGAGATGTAACAGCGGCTTGTCCCCTTTTAATTGGCACAATCCACAAATGTATACTTTATATAATAAATAATTCCTCCAAGAAACGCTTATGCGACTAGATTGTACAAGTGGAGGTTGGTTTTCAGGTAGCTGTTTGCAACAGATCGGCTATTCTGAAATGAACGGGTATGAGTACTATCATTGGCCAATCAAAGGTTCATCCCTGCTCTCTCTATTTCATAGAGAGCACTATAATGCCGAGTAGTGTTAAAAATCCTTATTAACTAAGTATTTCTAGGGGATTTGTTGCGGAATCACAATTAAATGTACTAGAGAACTCTAGTAGAAGACGACAACATGGTCGGATCATCCCTGAACGGTGTCACACAAGTGCTCGCATATGCAGACGACATCGGCTTTCTGAGCGATAATCCAAAAGCTGTAAGTAAAAACAATGAAATCATCACGCAGGCGCCAGAAGAGGTGGGCCTAGAAACAAATGAAGACAAAACAAAATACATGATTACGGCGAGAGCAGGTGGGCTCCAGGGAACTCATTTAAACGTCAGAGGGAAGATATTTGAAAAAGTTAAAGAATTTAAATATCTGGCAACAATACTGACGGCCAGTAACGAAATGTCGAAGAAATCAACAAAAGACTACACTCCGCCAAAGCTAGTTGGCATGCACTCAGAAAACTGCTGAAATCCAAACTGCTATCACGTAATATAAAGCTTGGTGTTTATAAAACCATAATCATGCCGATACGGATACGAAACATGGGCTCTCAGAAAACGTGAAGAAAACCAATTCCGCGTATTCGAGAATAAAATGTGGCGCGAATGGGCAACGATAAGACCGTGCGTAGAATTCTTGACGGTAGATCAACGGGAAAGAGACCGATAAAACGGCCGCGACTGTGATGGCAGGACAATGTAAGGTTTGACCTTGAGAAGATCGGATCAGATGGTCAAACGTGGAAGGAGAGTGCACAGAATCGGTAACGATGGCGAAGTCGAGTCGGTGAGGTCATGACCTTCTGGGTTACTACAGGCCAATAAATGGTAATAATAGAGAACTCTAGTAGGTTCGCATCTGCCTGTCATTTGCTAATTGTCACCCACCAGCTGACAACGCGTCGGTAATAGGAGAGAAAACTCTCTTAAGCGTCCCATTTCAAATCGACTCAACGGTTCCTTTCTCTCTCGACTCATCCCCTTGGCCGTCTTTCATGAGTTTTTCGTTGGGACTATAGTTGCAGAAGCAACAAACCAATCAACAAATGCAACGACATTTTAGATGATGGCACCTAAGAGTATGCAGTGGCAAGGTTGCAGTCGAAACTTAGCCATGCCGCTGGATAGAATTCGAATTATGCTCTGAAGCAACGAGAAAGGCAATGAAGTGACTTCTCAGTTAGAACCGTTTCCAACTGAATAATCCCATCTTCAGTGCCTTGGAGGGAAAACGGGGCCCTAGCCATTAAGCTCGGTGGCTGTTCAACTAGAAAGGAACGGAAAGAACCTGTTGTTTGTTTTTCAAGCGGTGATTTAAATTATTATTATATCATCATCATCGGCACTACAACCGGGAACCGGACTTGGCCTTATTTAGCAAGTCCTGGGGCTTGTTAAATTTTCCATAATGATTTGTTTTTTCCGGGCAAGGTCATTAAGTCCTGCGCCAGAGGCTCCCCGACGGGGAACCGAACCCCGTTCTCCCGCGAATTATGATTCCACGACTTAAGATTTCTAAAAAAATATATTTTTATTTTTCTTAAATCTTACACACTAGTTAACACATTTCTTAAAGTATGTTAGCCTAATGCGAAATAATCGGTAATCATGCTGCTGGTTCAGTATTCTCTATTTATATCGATATTCTTATCTCCTTATTTCGTTGGTGCTGTCTCTGGTAGTTTTCCTATGAAGCATCTGTGGGTCTTATCAGCAATGGTTTTCCTTTGTTCGGATAGATTTGTATATGATGCTATTGATGAGATCATCGGTTGATGTTCTTGGGAATTTTCCTAGGAGATTATGATATTGTTCTGCTGCAGTATTTGAATATGAGTCATAATATGATATGATCGCTATTTGAAATATGTATAGCCATGTTGGTTATGACTAATATGATTTGTTAACTATGGTTCTTAACTATGACTGTTAACTCGCGTGACAGGCGGATATACTAGCCACTATAATATCGAGCCATTACATCAAGAACTTCAGTCACACTATCACCTTGTTATAAAGGAATTTTTAAGAAACAGAGAGCTTTCAAATTTTAACAGCACTCAATTATATCGGGTTTTCCAATAGGGACTTGACAACTTTTTTTCGGTAGTAAATTTTTATAATTTGCAGACGTCGTTCGTTCGCGTACTTAACCATGATGAAAATGTTGAGTTTACTGAATAAATTGACAGTGACAGTTCGATGATTAGTAAAAGGGTGCGTTCACAAATTAAATTCAAAGTTGTCAAGTCCATATTAGAAAACTTGATATAATTGAGTGCTGTTAAAATTTGAAAGCTCTCTGTTTCTTAAAAATTAAAAAAAGTGTGACTGAAGTTCTTGATGTAAAGGCATAGAGAAATATACTATTTTCAGGAATGTGATGCGTATTTCTTTGGATAAGGACACGAATTAGCGATAGATGTTTATGATTAAAAGGGGGGTGATAATTAACGATTGTTAATTATGTAACATCCGGAAGACCTTCGTGTAAAAGTTGGTGGTCCGTTAGGGAAACGCCAGGGGAGTACGGTGGATGCGGAAAAATGTTAAATCCCAACTGCAACAGCTTTTGCACCGTTACTTGTGGGGTATGGGGTCTAGCATTGCCATGCAAAAGGATTGGGCTGTGCCTATTGACCAGCGCGGGTTGCTTTTCAACCAATATGGCATGTAATATGTCGATTTCCTCACAATATTTAATAGTGTTTATCGTTTCTTCTGGTTGAAGAAATGAAAAGTGGATTGGTCAGTTCGATGTCCACCAAATTGTCACCATAACCTTTTTCTGGGCGAAGATCGGGCTTGGGTGGGTGTTTTGGTTTTTCATCTGCATCTAATCACTGCCCAGGTCTTTTAAGGTTATCATACAGAATCCACTTTTCATCACACGTAACTATTTGGAGCAAAAACAGTTCAGTTTGGTTTCTTAATCTAAGCGATGCGCAAGTTTTCAGGCACCGTCGTTTTTGAGACTCCTTGAGTTCATGGGGTACCCACTTATCAAGATTCTTTACCTTTCTTATGAAAGGTATCAACTCATTGTCGTTTGGGGATACTCCCATGCTTTATGCAATCTCCCACGCCGATTTCGTTGGGTCCGCATCCACCGTTGCTCTTAAAACATCGTCGTCAACTAACGTTTCTAACTAACTTCCCACGTGATTCATTTTTGAGGCTGAAATCTCCCGAATGGAACTTTCCGAGCCAACGTCGTATAGTGCGTTCGTTTACCGCTACATCCTCAAATGCGTCATTAATGTTTTTCATTGCCTTGAACTCTAAAATTCTCACACGTCAAGCACACTTTACTTTATAAAAAATCGGACATTTCGTGTGGTACAACCCAAAACATTGGGTATGTTATCATAACTATTATCGTCTTGCTTATAAACAATAAAAACACGTTTTGAGCCACTTCCTCTGGCTTATTGACTATTGTTCTCGGGGCTGTGTCACTAGGAAGAAGTACTATGGCAGTTATATTTACATTGTAAAACATTTCATTTCAATTTTCATGGTGGGGTTTGGTCTTGAAAATTGTTCGCAATCGTTACTTGGTAAGCAAAATATTTAATTAAGTCCGTCCAAACTAAGCATTCATAATTCATAATTCATGCTTCGAGCTGAAAAAAAAAACAATTCGAAAAATGAATAAATGTCATTACGATAAACATGAATTTAACAATGTTGAATTAAAGATATATTTTAAAGTTTAATTTAAGGGTAGTAAGATTATAAATTTCGTAAGAGACATTGCTGTCCATTTCAATCACCAGAGACTTATATTACTTCAAATTACTCAGCTCTAAAAACCGGATATCTCTGAATGAACACTGAACTCTAATGCCCCTATCACACAAGACGGGTATTATAAAAAAGAACATTGTGTCAAACATGATTTAATAATAGAGTATTAACTGGACAATAACACAATAATACAATGAACCTGCCCCTTTAACCGTGATGGTAAGAATGTTACCACATGCCAGGTCCAACCGATTTCGATTGCACCGTTTATGCAATTGTTGCAGTATTTATTCATTTAAAATTGTCACAAACTACGAAATCTAAAGTGGATAAAGGTTTTTATTAAATTATCATGAAAAAGCACTCAACACAATACCTAGAAATCGGGCAACGCGTCAAAGATCAGCAAAAGTTTGCTATTGCATTTCTAATGAAACAAACTTGATATTATCCCCTCACCGTTTCCATAGTCATCCACACATATTCGAACTGTGATATGACACTCACTTCTCCATTACTATACCCTCTGTTATTTTCTCACCCGACTACCTCTCTGAACTACAAACATTGTTATATTTGCATGTGGCATTTTCATTGCAAGTAGCAACTGCAACAATAATATATGCTTATCCTTGACCAGCTGTCACAAGTATCTTCAGTACATCAACTTTGTCACTGTTACAAAGGCCCTTCAAATTCAAGCCTCAAGTTGATATTTCAAAGGTGTACCTTAGAACTGGATTTACCTGTGAAGTTGTGTAAATGATCTCTAAAATGTATAATGCAAGTATGCTCCATTCCAAAGGTAATTAATAAATGAGAGGGAAGCGAGACAGCATTTCCTGGAGATTATTTCTTCTTCATGTACCTCCATTTGGTGTAATTAAACACACAAGCACGGAAGCTTAAATATGTCCGCCAGAAAAAATCAAATCTGGCTAAAATAACATAAAAACACAACAACATAAAAAAGGACGAAAAAAAGGAACGTACATACATTAAAAGATCATCCAAGAGTCAGGATATATCAACTGTACAAATGTGCAGAGCATATAAAGGACCTACATATCCTTGTATGGGAAATGAATGGCGAACATTTTTTTTTGCTGCGGTAATCGAAATAATTATTCATCCTTGCGAACTTGCTGATCCCTCAGCTGAAGTATTGTTTTCTTTTTCGGGATTTTATTTGTTTTTTTGCTACCCTCTTTTGCGGAATGATGCTGAATTAATTTTGTTAATTAATAATATCATTTATTATTCAAATGGGAACTGCTCATCCTACAGCTCATCAGCAGAAAAACGTAGCAAAGGGCAGACCCAACGGAATGAATCTCGTTTCCGATATTAAAAGCGGCAGCAACAAAATGATTTTTGTTAAGGCACCAAGATCCGAAATAATGGTTTCTCCACCTTATTTTTTAGAGTTCGGACTCCTGATGAAACAGGACTACTGATTTGTAATTACACAAGATTAGATGGCACACATTTTCAGCTATCACATGTCTGCTACGGATTTAATATCATACGAATTAGTAAAATGCCTATTTTTTGGTAAAAGAAAATAATAATAATAAGCAAATGGAATTGCAGCATACGCAAAAGTATAAGGGAATATTTTGTATTACAAACGCCCTCATTTGATCGAGAAGTAATAGCGTTTATTACAAAAAAAAAAAAAAAACAGAGGAAAAAAAGATTTTCATTCCAAGTCTTAACATATTTTATTATTGATCTTATTGATACTCGCTATATGATAAAATCTATCAAAAACAAGGAATAAGCAATATAATGGCCCCCCCGACCATGTATGACAGATAATCGGCTTAGCGAAGGTGATTCACTAACCGAATCCTTGTGTAACAACAACAAAACCCCAATATGTATCTCAAATATCGCAAAAACCGCAACTAGCCTATAAAAACGATCAGCACCACTTGACTGAACGTACCCGAATACGGTTTTTCTCCAGGATGTTTGCCCCACAATAAATCTGAAATCAGCCATAGTCTGAGAACAGCGAGCGATAGATATTACCCAAATCACTTGTCGACACAGCTTTTTCTCAAATATACAGCGATTTGTTCACTGGACGTCATCAAAATCACGTCTATCCCAAAAATTGACAGATGTTGTTACAGCAGCCTTATGGTGGGCAATCCGAGTGCCAAGAAAATTGCCGCCACTAACCAGCCCTCTAGAGCAGAGGAATTCAGAATAAACTACTACAAGAAAACTACGGGAACGGATGCTACAGTCCGTCACGGGCATATCTGCTCGCGAATATATTCCAAGCTAATTCGTAGTTGGCTCATGTGGATGGCGAATGACGAATCAAGCATTCTGCTTCTCGGATGAGACTAGCCTTAATATAATACTGTGGCGTTTCCCTTGAACGCCACCAATCATCTTCCCAATACCCCATGTAAAAACTCTCACCTAGGGCATACAAAGCTGGAAAGCAAGTACTCACCTGTTTATAGTTGAACCAATAAGCCTTAGAACGCATAAAATCACCAAAAAGGCATGTCCTTTATGGACAATTTGGTTGCATTACCACGCAACCAACATGAACCGAACCAATCCATTGAACATGCCTCGGATCGATTTCCATTATGTAACAGGTATCTTCCACACATTAAAGGCAATTTGGTTGCATCACCTACCAACCAACATTGCTCGAACTATGTCAACGCGATTTACTCTTACGCGCCAGCCGCACACATGCAGGAAATGTATTATCTTTTCCTCTAGCATACATGCCTACATCGTTCGGTCATCCGACCGACATATACATGAAAGTATATGGTTGATCGCCCAAGCAAGTAGAGTTCTCAAAATGGAAAATTACCATCGAGAATTCGACTACGTGGAGATGCCACCAACATGTGCACGATCAGCAGAAATACTTTACGTAGTCGCTGATCGTGCAAACACTTTAATCCCTATGTCGAGATATTTGCACCAGCTGCAACCATGCCAGCTAATGTTACCCTTGTGGATTCGGTTAACACACGGCCCGCATACCTGTGGACACACACGATGAGCAGCAGAAGCGATCATCGTGTGCGTGTCTCGCGCCCTTGTGCTGGGACCGATACAAGGAGAATCATCCCCTAAAGTTGAAATTATCTTTCGATATCTTCCATCGTTTAACAGATTCCGTGGAGGCAAGTCGGGCCTCCACGTAAAACGAAAAACGTGAGTCGAGGGTGGAGTGAAGACGCTAGTGTTGTTGCGCGTCCGATAACGTCTACGCAGTGTATTATTTTTTTGTTCATTTGTCTCGCGCAAACGAAAGGGTTGTTTTTAAGAACTTCCCAAGACAGTTCCAAAATGTTGTATACAATAAACGAAAAGACGATCCGAACAAAGTACGATTGTGCGCGAGAACGGAAAGTAAAGACGATAGATATTGTGCATCATCAACAGTTTAAATCAACCAAACCTGATCCCAGACTTGAGTTATCCGATTTGTGTTTTAGTAATAGTACCGAATGAAATAAATAAATTAGTTTAAAACTCATTCGACTGATTTTAGAATTGACCCAATCGGGAAGTGCTCGCCGTTGAAATTCCTTGACGTTTATCCTTTTGCTGCTTCTTCACTAATTGATATTGTTACGTGCGGTTTCCGCCACCACCATCATTCGATAATTTGTAATTTTAATATAATTTGTTTTAAAATGGTATGATGGTAAGGTGGTGGAGGAGTTGCACGATCCACAAGTGAGTTTTCGAACACGCCCCGATTCCGGTGTGGATCGTGCAGCTCTTCGAGTTCGAATTCGGTTTTCGAAGTGGACGTTGAGGGGGAGCGAGAGAGAAACAACTTTTTAATGTTTTGAGGAATACGGTTTTGGAATTCCGTTTTTGGTTGATTTTAAAAAGCAGAAAATACGGTTGTCCCCGATTCCGTTGATCGATTTTTTGGAAAGACGAGAGGAAGCCCGTGCCTAGTTTGTTTGAGATTAAAAGTAAAGATGAAAAATTGAAAAGTAATAAGAGTATTTTCAAAAATACACTAGATTCCCAAAAGTGTTTAAATTGTTTGTTACATTTTAAATATATCTCATAATGAATTAAAATTCTCAGTGTCAGATTCTTTCAAGTGATTCGATTTGGAAAATTTACCCTTCATATAAATCCTAATTCAGATATGACCCGAGTGTGAACGTTCGAAAACAGCAAACTATATTTTTTGTACAGTGTCTCGAACATCTATTTGTAACTAAATGCTGATCACTGTCCTGGAGAGGTTTATAAAATAAAAAATTGTTTCAATGGTGCCCATGGAAATTGAAGTGCTTCAATATATGATCTATAGATTTTAACAAAATCATTCACCATTGAAAGCACCAATCTGGCCTAGAGTGGGAACACTGTACATTTCTGACATTATCGACAAAGGACCGAGGTCTATGATTTGACTGCGGAACTTCTGGGAGAGCTGCTGATCGAATTCACCAAAACTACAGGTATCATTTAAATTACAATTAATTTTCTGTGACAAAGGCATCAAAACTGTCACAATATGCCTTTATTAATGTGTTTGTTGATAGCTCTACGTAGTACGTGTAATGTACCGGTAAAAAACGGTCGTATGGTGACAGAATCACAAACGGCAGAAGTTAACTTGAAGCCAGCTTTATTACTACACGTGTTGAAGGAAAATTAATGACCGATGGTGTTTCCTCTGTGAATGTTGATTGTAGACGATTGTAACGAGCCCGTTGAAGGTTGATTGCAGACTGACGAAATGGCATAACTGCCAATTCAAAAAGTGACGCCATGACATCATCGTGGTGACAATGATGGCCAGTTGGTGCCAGCTGCTGCGCAACTGGTATACATGCGAATGTACTAGATTTCTCCAGTACATTCCAGCACATTTAATTGCCAATCCGCAACATTCCGCCCGCCTTCGCCAATCATTGGCGAATCATTTCGTTCCAGGGGACGGTGGCCAAGGGCCGGGAGTGTGCGGTCTGCTGGTGGCGGTTGGTCTTGGTCGGCTGTCCACCTTCACGTTGATGATCGGTTGAGAGGGGGCCGCCCGCCCTGAGGAGCGCTGGAGGCTTGAGGGTCTGGGATGGCCCGTATGAGCGATGGCGACAGGAACCTCTTTCCCATCGCTGATGTCCGTTGCCTCTTGTGGTCGCGGGACCGGCCAGTTGATCCGGGTTGGAGTTGTAAGGTCGCAACCCACGATCAATGACCACGTGATGACTGGTGATGGGTCTAGCTATGTCGAGACCGGTGGTGGTGCCATGTACTGCGCACGTTGGCGCCCGTCTGGAGTGAGTGGCCGGCAGGTTGCGACCGTTGGGGGTGTGTGCTGTAACGTGGAGTCGGGTGCGGTGTCTGCCCTGGCACTGTCCGCGTGTCCTTTCGTAGTGGCAGTCACGGGCCAAGTGCCTCCCGGGGTCGTCGGAATGCAGCCTCTGTGGATGCACAGAGGGGCGCGCTTTCTTGCTGGAGTTCGAGAGACCGCTGGATGCTGGGTAGCGCCGCCCGCCAAGCGGGGCATTGCGCGCTCCTGGGGGTATGTCTTGTAGTTGGGTCGCGCAAGTGATCGGTGGCTGGTAGTTGAATGGGCTTCGTATGTGGCCACTGCGGCCGATTCCGGCGAGACGTCCTTTGGGTTCTCTGGTGGAAGCCGCGGCCCTCAGTCGGAAGGACGACCAGTTCCTCTGGGTCGGAGTTGTAAATTCGTAACCCACGAGGAATGGCCATATGATGGCTGGTGACAGGCCTTGTCACCTTTGCGCTGGATGATGTGGTGGGTGCTGAGCCTGTTAGCACCCACCCCAGTTCAGTGGCCTGCGCGACGAGGCCGGAACGTTGGTCCTTCCTGAGACCTTCGACGATGATGTTGGGGTATATGTCTGCCCCAAAGATTATGTCCACCTTCTCGGCGGAGGCGATGTTCGGATCTGCAAGTTCCAGATCCGCCACGAACGAGAGATCCCTTGTCGTTGATCCTGGTGGTGGTGTATACACTGAGAGCCCGGACAGGATGAAGGGCCTCAGTGTCCATTGTCTCGAGCCGTGGAGGCGAGAAGTGATTCTGATGGCGGCCTGAGTCCTGGTGGCAAGGCCACGAGTGCCCCCAACACCGTAGGTGGGGACGGGTGATGCTTGGCATCGGAGGTGCAACCTTCGGGCGAGTGATGTTGAAATGAAGGTGCCATTGGAGCAGGGGTCCAGTAGAGCACGGACTTCAATCCTCTGTTCGGTCTCCGACGTCACGATGACTCTGGCTGTTGGCAGCAACGCGGAATGCTGTGAAGGGGTGCTGATTGTATGTGCGCAGATCCCTTCCTGACGGTCGATCCGGGGGGTGGAGCCTTTGGCTCGTTGTGGCGGTGATGTTGTCCCGTCGATGGCGGTAGACCGGACATGCAGCAGGGTGTGATGTCTCCGCTGGCATCGACGGCACGTCTTGTTGGAGTGGCAGTCGCGCGGGCGGTGGCGACCCAAGCAGTTGGTGCACAGGGTTCTTTTGTGTGCGAAGGACTTTCGACGGCCAGGTGTGAGTGATCGGAAGCCCTCGCAAGCGTAAATGGTGTGTGAGGCCCTGCAGAATGTGCAAGCACCCTGTTGCTTTACGGGTGTCGGCGGTGTTTTGTGCATCGGGACACTGGGCTGGTTAGTCATCGGGCCGACTACTGTTGCTGGAACAGTCGAATTCGTGGAAGGCATTGGCGTTGGATCTGACACGGATCCTATGTACGCCGTGCCCACTGCTTGCTCTGGAGTCCGTGTGATGGTAGCCAGTTCCTCTGGGTCGGAGTTGTAAGTTCGCAACCCACGAGGAACGGCTATGTCATGGTGTGCCCCACAATGCGTGCGCGGCATCGTCTTCTGTGGGGGCTTCGGCACTGGGTCGATCATCGGGACCTTGGGTAGGTTGGGCTTTGGGCAGGCGGCACTCTGGTCGGCGGCCTGCTCACTCTTATCCACTGTTCTGGGGTGCAGTTCCGTTTCTGATGGCTTGATGTCGGCCATTGGCAGCTGCACTGGGGGCAGCTCGCTAGGGTGAAGGCGGTTGGTGCTGTTGACCATGGTTGAGGAGGCTGCTTTGAGCGCGTACTGGGCCTCGAGGAGCTTCGTCTCTTCCTCGAGGTATATCTCTTCGGTTTCGCCGAAACAATCATCCGCGAAGTACGCGTCTTGCTGATCCTCAGGTGCCGCCAGGTAGAAGATGTCGTAGTGCCGCTTGGAGAAGGCTTCCCATTCGGCGCGGAGTGCGCCTTTGGTTGCCTCGATTGCTGTCGGACTTGGTTGTCCCTTTTCCTGTATGTTGAGGAAAGTACCGGAGATGGTAGCCTGTGCCGCGAACTGAGCGGCGATGAGATCCCCAATCGTGGTCGGTTGTTGTATTGGAGCAGCTGTCAAAGACACGTTGGTTTGAACTATCGTTGTAGAAAGTTCGTCATCCTGCTTTCGTTTTGCATCAACAGCGGTTTCCATTGAATTTTTCTCCAGCAAATCACCTAGCGTTTGATTTGCAATGATCATCTGGCGGCCGCTGTCCTCCGATCCACGACTTAAGGAATCCTTGGAACTGTCATCTTCTTTTGTGCATGTCCTTACATTTGTACTCGACTCGGGTTGGTGATGAACAGATATATGATCTCTGCCGACCGAGGAATGTCGTCGGTCGAGATCTTTGGTGTTCCGCCGATTGAGGAATGTCATCGCGGAACCGTTGTCAAAGTTGTCGCCGTCGCCGCCGCCACCACTGCCGTGGTGATTGTCGGCTCCGTTGCGCATAGTGTAGCGAGAAAACGTATGATCTCTTCCGAGCGAGGAATGTCGTCGGTCGAGATCTTTGTTGTTCCGCCGACAGAGGAATGCCGTCGGGGAACCGTTGTCCCTACGGGGGGAATTTTCCGGGTGCATCATCCGTGACGGCAATCCGGGTGGAGGGCCGAGCGGCATATTAACTCCTAATTGCCGAGGCAAGCCGCCAAGGCAGGGACGAACCGTGGTTGGGCCGGACGGCATTCGCATGTTAAGTCCCGACGGAGTTTCCGGGCGCCGTAGAGGTGGCCGGAACATCATTGGCGGCGAACGACTTGCTGGCGGGGAGATGGCCGGTGCACCAGTCCGAGGAGCATCGTTACCAGGTTTCGACGTCGAATCACTTTCCCCGTCACCAGCTTCACTCGATGTATCACTTTCTTCCTGCTTGTCACTCTCACTGTGGTTAGGCTTAGGGTCCTGTTCCTTTCCTCGTTTCCTTTGAGCACTCTCCGTTCCCTTCGGGGATTCACCAGCATTTTGTCCGGATATTGCCAGCCTTCGCTGTTGCACTGGGCGCAGCTTCGATAGATCGGCTTCTACCTTTGCCTGTGGTTTCCTTTCACATATTTTTGTTGCCAAGTCCTTTTGGCTCAATCCTTTCCCTTGACGTTCCTGTTGAATGATCTTGCCGACTTCTAAAGGTATTTTTTCATGTTTAATTTCTTTAGTTTCCCTGTCCAATTTAGCAGTGTTGTTAGTGTTGATGTGATGCTTTTTAGTACCGACACCAAATTTCTGTTGAGTATCCGCTTGAACCTCCTGACGACGTCCCTGATTAATAGCACTTTTCATTTTGAGGGCAGGTGATTTCGGAGCCCGTTTACGTAGAACCGTAACTGTGTCCCAGTCAGACATCTTGTGTTTGTTTCACAGACGATTGGATTGAAATTAAATTGATGCTTCGGCAAATGCTGCTGCTTGCTTGATTATGAATAACGTTTAGTAATACCTTCAGATCCTTGATTTGTGTCGAGGTAGCTGGCAGTTGTCGATGTGCCGCGAACTGGGCGGCGATGATGAAAATCCAATTAGCCACTGGATCCGTTTCGAAGGACCAGAAATGTTTGTTGATAGCTCTACGTAGTACGTGTAATGTACCGGTAAAAAACGGTCGTATGGTGACAGAATCACAAAAGGCAGAAGTTAACTTGAAGCCAGCTTTATTACTACACGTGTTGAAGGAAAATTAATGACCGATGGTGTTTCCTCTGTGAATGTTGATTGTAGACGATTGTAACGAGCCCGTTGAAGGTTGATTGCAGACTGACGAAATGGCATAACTGCCAATTCAAAAAGTGACGCCATGACATCATCGTGGTGACAATGATGGCCAGTTGGTGCCAGCTGCTGCGCAACTGGTATACATGCGAATGTACTAGATTTCTCCAGTACATTCCAGCACATTTAATTGCCAATCCGCAACAAATGATGTGTCGTTTCATTGTATTACGATGCCCAATAAAATCAGTGTGTCTCGAGGCAGCGATCGTTTACAGAAGTAAAATGTTTCGAACTTTAGAATGGCATCCACGGCAAGTGCAATCCACTAGGTGATCGTCAGCTCCAGTGATAACAAAGCCGAAAGCGGAACTTTTACCCCACATTGTTGACAACCCACGGGGTAACTTCTTGGGATAGGAGTAGAACCGGTGCCAACGACGGCACATATACATTTCTACCCATAGTGCATCTTCTAGGCTTTCAGTATTCTCCTAGTGTGGTGTCTGTTTCATCGCACTCTCTTCGTAGGGTTTCGATGCTCTGCACCCTTTTGATAAAGTTTTCTCTCGTTCTTCACGCTTTTGGCTCTGTTTTATGGGTTGCGATGACTCATTCAAGTCCTTCGCTTGTTTTTTCGTGCCCTGCCGCCAGCTCTTCTGGCGTTAGCTTAACGTCATTCATCCAATGCAACGCCTTTTTTCGTATGGTTTTTTGTTGAAGGTTGCGTATCTTGGCTCGGTCACAAATGTGGGGGTTATGGTACGTATGCCGACGTACGATATGGATTCACTGAAATCCCCAACGATGTTCCGCCGCAAATTGTTCACCCGAGACGAACGGATAAATAAAACGCACTGTGTTTTTTTTGTGGTTGTAAGGTTTTCTTTCCTTTATTTTACACTAAGTTTTTCTTTTTGCACGAAACTATCCAGCAGAAATGCATTCGCTATTTCGCTTGTATTTGTTGCAACTGGATTCACTTACAAGAGCGCTCTAAAAACTATATCTACTTTTATTGTTTAGTTTAGATGTACTGTACACTTAAATTTAATTGATAAACCACGAACAAATGACTCGTGCACTCCTGGTGATAGATGTAAATCGGCTTCTCTCCGCAAGTGATAGTAATCGACTCGGCGTGTGTGTACGCAGCGGCGGTTGAATTGTGACTTCGACACGTGTGTGCCGTTTTAGAGAAAAATCTCGACTGGTGCCAATTGGGGATGAAAATTGGCATTTGGGATGTGCACCACAATCAACCAATCGAGATCATACTTTCATCCGTGCTCTCTCATGTTCCCCGCCTATCGAGGTGAATAAAACCTTTGGTTAATTCGATAGTCGATGGACTAGAGAGAATGAGAGAACCGGAACGGCAAAGTGAAATGATCTCGGGGTGGATTTGGCTCTTGCCGGTATGTACCAATGCAACTCTGAGGCTGACCCCGTGACCTAATAAGGATATTGTAGTAATCCCAGAGTGTAATGGATTCTAAAAAGGGGAAATGAGATGAGAATGGAAATTGGTTTGTAGCTATTCACCTGTATAAAGAGATCATTGATCCCCAGCGAATATAGTGGCTGGGAGAAGTCAAAAGGACGCCGCTGATGCTTGGGAAATAACAGCGTGAGAACCAGACTCGATGACGCCTAAATAATCCCAGCGGTTTTGCAATGATGCGACAACTTCGTCTGGTTAGACTTGGTTATTACTAACCAAAATGACGTTGAGATTTCCGTTGGAAATATCATGGGTTAATGCAGTAGTGTTACCGTATGGCAAGAAAAGACGAAATGATATTGTGCATTAACTGCATAGATGTATGACTTCCGGCAATGCTTCTTTTACAGGCGAATAGGGGTAGGAGGAATTGGGGCTGGGTAGGTGCGCTGTTGACAGGGGTGAAATAGTGGGTTGGTTCTCCATGTAGTATAGAGAACCCCCACAGCCCTTTAGTAGAACCGTTATATTCTTTATTGCTTTCGGGCTGCACGTTAAAAATCCGCGGTGGCCCTTTTTAGCACATTTTTCATTTTTTCGAAGTCTTCAACCGAATTTGTCTGTGTGGCAAACCTGTTTTCTTTTAATTGAAAAATCCTCCCCAACAGAAAGATTACATCGACTTACCAGTTCGTTACAATCCATATCTGTAATGTTGATGGGTGGCATCTTCGCTTTCCTTTTTGCTGCCTGTTGCTCTTGTTGTGGTTGTTGTTGTGTACTCTGTTGCGGTGGACATCCTTTTTGTTGGCTATGCTTTTGTTGTGGACATTGTTGCTGTTTTTCCTGCTACTGTTGTTTCACGATTAGCTGTTACTTTTCAGCCAATTCCCCCTTTTTCGACGCTTCTCAGCTAATTGTGCCCTTGCTCTGGATAGCCTTGCTTCAAGGTCGCTGATTTCCTCCTCGTCGTCCTCAGTCTCAGAAGTCGCTAAACATGCAAACATGTTATTGGTCACATTGCCGTCATTATATGGAACCAAGGGGAATGTATTGTCCTCTTCCAAGTAGAAGAAGAGCAAGTCTGTTATTGCTTCGTTTGGCTTGTTGATTTTTGTCGTCGCTCGGAGAGAAGGGGAAAACGAGGGAGCAAAGTAAGGAGGGACTGAATCGTCGGCTTTTTTTTTATTTTGTTTACACAAACGCGCACACAAAAAGGGTTTTTGGAGTACCCTTAAATGCCAGAGCACAGCGCGAGCGGAAGGAGAGGAAGTGAATAAGGAAAGGAGGTATCAATGTACATTGGTCTTAAATGCCTGGACATTTCTACGACGAGGAAACACATGATCAGTAAGAGTATTCCACATTAGTGTGATTCGGGTAAAGAATGACTCTCTATGTTTGTTTGTGCGCCTGAAGACATTCATGCTGAACTGATGCACATTCTCAGATTGACGGGTATCGCGGTAAAATGTCTGAGGAAGCGGAACACATCCAATTCCAAAACAGCAGCCACCCATTAACGACCAGACGAAACAACACAATCGCGAGTACAACCAATATAAATAATTTTATAATCTTTATTTGTAATTTGTACTGTGGGGGTGAGGAAGTACGTGCGCCAAGACATGGGCACCTGGTTCACTTCCTCCCCACTTATTGTCCACTCGGAATTAGTCGTTTGTTTAAGAAAGCTCCCGGTCGAACGTCGCAATAGCAATCCTCTAAAAAAAATTTCTTCTAGCCCAACAAACTCTACGCAACGTCCGCACACAAATACAATACACCAACGACGAAGGGGAGAAGGAATAAAACGTGCTGGGGTTGCTTCTTTATTGTTAATGTTTTTTTTTATTTCTTTTTCTTTTACTTATTAATAGTGTACATTCAATATTCAGTTCGTCTACCTGGATGTTCAAAACCGTCTATTAATTTCGTTAAATTATGCAATAATTCACTGGATCACTTTCCTTCTGGGCGTAGTTTACCAATTAAAAGGAGAACACAATCACCGAATTCGGTTAATCGCGAACCATTGCACAGGATTACTTTCCTCCCGGATATCGCGTATCAATTGAAATTACAAAAATCGACTCCCTTATAATGTACTTTTGGATTGTTTTACACTTCTACAGCGGACAACGGAAGAAGGAAAACTTGTTTCAGCAGCACAGCACTCCGGGTTGAGTAAACGCGACTTATCTCCTTGTGGGATGAGATTTTACTTCTTGGCACTAATTGCGCGTGTGTGTGCACACAGCAGAGATTGGAATTCTGACTAAGAAAGGAAGGGCGCGACCGTCCCCGGCGGTTAATGGACTTTGACTTAGTGATGCGCACCATTCGGCGGATGAATCTCGACTGACTAATAAAATGGAAAGGAAAGGTTCATCGCGTCGTGGCAGTGGAGTCATAGCTAAATAATCTCACTGCCACCTAATAGGAACTTAAAGGGGATTGCTATGCTTGTGGCAGTTCTTTTTGCTGGTTTTGCCACCGAAAACTAATTAATGTTTAATCTGTTACCTTAGATCCGGGAAAACGCTGATCAGGAATGTTTTCGCTGCGTGCCGCCTTGCGAGATTTCCACTCCCAGTCACTCGCTTGTACGCCCCTTGAATATCCCGAGCAGTTGCATGGAGTCACTCCAAGAATCTTATATGGGTCACCTTGAGAATTACTCCGCCTCAGCCCGGACTCGAATTTTCAATTTCGGAAATTTGTTCTTTCCTCTACGAAAACTTCTGTCTGACAGTTATCAATTTAATTATGACTTTATTTTGTATGATTTTTAACTTTTACAACTTTAAACTTTCCCTTGCGTACAATTTCAATGTTTTTAGAAGTTACAACTTTTCTCTTTGTGCCGTGACCGAATCTTTTCTTCTTTTTTTTCCTTCTGCTTTTTTTTTTTTTTTTTTTTTTTTTTTTTTTTTTTTTTTTTTTTTTTTTTTGGTGGTGGCCGACGTAGGTGACACACCCCCCCCCCCCCCCCCACAAGACTGCGTGGCATTCTTAGGAGAGGAATGTCACGCCGGAGAGTGGACGGCGGAGAGCAAACAAACAAACAATCAGTAAACCTACCAACAAATAAATAAATAAATAAATAAATAAATTAGTCTACATGCTTAAGTATTAATGTTAGTAATGATTATACTACTTATATATCATTGTTAGTAGAAAAATAAATAAATCATGCTTAAGTGCTAATGTTAGTAATGATTATACTACCTATATATCAGTGTTAGTAGGAAATAAATAAATCATGCTTAAGTGCTAATGTTAGTAGGGATTATACTACTTATATATGAGGGTTAGTACAAATAAATAAATAAATAAATAAATAAATAACACGTACGCATTAATATAAGAGGGGGAACAACAGACAAGCACTCCACAAAACCAAGGACAACACAAACGTCCGCGGCGGGCCCGACACTTAATCCGATGGTCCGACCAAAAGCTGTGGCAGTTCTTTTTGCTGGTTTTGCCACCGAAAACTAATTAAAGTTTAATCTGTTACCTTAGATCCGGGAAAACGCTGATCAGGAATGTTTTCGCTGCGTGCCGCCTTGCGAGATTTCCACTCCCAGTCACTCGCTTGTACGCCCCTTGAATATCCCGAGCAGTTGCATGGAGTCACTCCAAGAATCTTATATGGGTCACCTTGAGAATTACTCCGCCTCAGTCCGGACTCGAATTTTCAATTTCGGAAATTTGTTCTTTCCTCTACGAAAACTTCTGTCTGACAGTTATCAATTTTATTATGACTTTATTTTGTATGATTTTTAACTTTTACAACTTTAAACTTTCCCTTGCGTACAATTTCAATGTTTTTAGAAGTTACAACTTTTCTCTTTGTGCCGTGACCGAATCTTTTCTTCTTTTTTTTCCTTCTGCTTTTTTTTTTTTTTTTTTTTTTTGGTGGTGGCCGACGTACGTGACATGCTTGCATAGGGGATTCAGTTCCAGCGAATCCTCGCCGTATAAACTGAGTTGGATTCGTTGGTTGTGTATACCGGGAAATTGGGTTCGGTGGCATAGCCAAGTATTATCACGGGTCTTGATCGTTGTGATCGTTTCGTGGAAAATTAGCTGTCGCTTGGTTGCAAGCGAGAAGTATAGTTTAAGGGAGAAATGAACCGAAATGGTTTTCGGGGGAAATTGGAATTGCTTGGGTGCGAGCAAGGAATATCATTTAGATAAGATATTAACCGAAGCAATTTCGGGGAAATGTATGCGGCTCGGTATAGTTGGTGGTGATGGTATATGTTCCGTTGTAGGTTTGAATATGCGTTTTGTTACAGCATATGAATTTCGGGGAAATTAAGATTTTTGGTCGCAAGGAAGGAATGTAACTTAAGTGAAGATTTGACCGAAGCAATTTTGGGAATATATATGTGGGGTGATGTAATTGAGGGAGATGATTAATATTCCGTTGTAAATTGGAATATGCATTTATTTCAGCTTGGGAAATGGGTTTGTGGGTTATTAGGTACTTGACGTCAACAAGGACGCGGATTCAGTACTAACACCACGTACAACGCGCCGCGAAAAGGAAACAAAGTTCATCAGAAAGAGGAAAATAAAACACACGATCAGTATTCAAAGTTCATACTCGTTTTATTACGCCGCACTGAATTTTCTTAAATTTTTATTCCATTAGAGTACATATTTCTGAATTTTGTTAAATTAGTTTAAAATATTTTTTACTGTCTCACATTACATTAATTCAATAAAATGTTGCTTGGGAAATTTAACAAACGAACTTTTCTTAGGAACACCGAATTTTGCAACTAAAATCAACTTTCCGCTCGCGAATTTATCGACGCACATCTACTCTCAGCTTACCAGCTTAAGATTTTTTTTGGTGACGTCCCTCTGGACTGGTGACTAAAATCTGACTAATGACTCCAGCTCACCAAAGAAACGGAAAACCCTCAAAAGAAACTAAAAAGGAGGCGGAGTTACACGATTAACTTGAAGTAGTTAATCGTGATTGGACCGGACGGGGTAGTCATACATTACGCATGTGTGGGTATGCCATGCATACGATCGTTCGGCGACCGTGGTGGATGGGGGTACATCGCTAGTGCATTTCCTAAGAAAGTAAACACTAGCATGTGGGGTGTGAAAACCCGAAACCGATGATTTGGTCATCCTAATGGAAGGCCATAAATCATCACTTCGGTTGCCGATGATTAAACATTGCAACGAACATAGGGTGCAGCCATTGCCAGATGTTGTAAGTAAACATTTTCTGGCTGCTGGTGATCGTTGTTTGAATGCTATCTCTGAACATGGGGACCGACAATTGGAAGCCAGCGATTGCTGGTAATCAGGGACATGTTTGGTTTGCTTCAGCAGAAACCTTGTCGGCGGTAGCAAATCAATAGGGGCAAATAGCCGCATGCATGTTATGCCGAGGGTAAACAAATACAACGAGTCACAAGGAACTCTTGTTGATTGTTGTTTCCATAGCTTAAGGCTATGGAAACGAGATGCCCTGGCAGAATGTATGCCTAAAGATATGATTTCAGATGCCATGGCAATGTGATGATTTTGCCGTGGACTTATGCTTTTTATTTAGGAGATAATATGCGCCTCGGGGGTGAATTTTCGATGCCACGGTAAGGTGATAAGCTTTGCCGTGGGCTTAATGTTTCTTAGGGAATATGGACTGGCCGAGGGTAAGTTTCGATGCCACGGCAAGGTGATAAGCTTTGCCGTGGCTTTAATGTTTTCAGTGGTGGTGATGGAGAAAAAGGGGTTTGGAAGGAAATCCCCTACAGAATAGGTAAGCTGCCTAACAGAACTTCAAAACAGTTATCCGATTGGGTAACCGTAATAATTCCGGCGATTTGGCTGGGGGTAAATGCCGTAGCAAGGTTACGCAACCTTGCTGAATTTCGACCGAGAGGTAAGTCGTTCGCCTGGAAAAGTGGGGATCGAGCGATGCCTGGCTCTTCGGGCCCTGAAAAGCCCCACATCACTCCCTCCCCAGTGACGTAGTCACGAAACAGGTAAGGCAGATTAGGAGGAGGTTAGTTGGGTATGGGCGCGCGCATGAGCGCGAGTACGGGGAGGTTGAGCTGGTGGAGTAGGAGCGGTGTCGGTAGATGGAGGTGATTCTGGAGCGGAAGCTTCCAGAAAACAGGGCTTAAGCCTTTCGACGCTGACCGTGGATCGCTTGCCTCTAATGTCGATCTCGAAGACGCGGTCACTGATGCGGCGGAAGACTTTGAATGGGCCATCATAAGGTGGGTCGAGGGGTTTTTTGACCTTATCCACCCTGACAAAGACGTGCGTGCAGCTGTGCAGTTCAGGGTGGACGAAAAGTTTTTTGGAGCCGTGCCTGGTTACAGGGGTTGCCCTAACCTTACGTAGCAGGTCACGGAGATGTCCCAATTCGCGAAGTTGGTCACGCGGTGTTTCGCCATTCAGGAAAAGTTCTCCTGGAAGAAGGAGGTTGGTACCATAGGTAAGCTCTGCTGCCGAAGCACCCAGGTCCTCCTTAATACTTGTCCTCAGGCCGAGGAGGATGGTTGGAAGGGCGTCAAACCATTGTGTGTCATTATGACACATGAGTGAGGCTTTAAGAGATCTATGCCAGCGCTCTATCATCCCATTTGATTGCGGGTGGTAGGCGGTGGTACGACTTCTTTGGCAGCCGAGAAGATTTGTTAGCTGCCTAAAAATTGTCGCCTCAAATTGTGGACCTCGGTCCGAAGTTATGGTGGTTGGTACACCGAAGCGTGTGACCCAAGTTGAGTAAAAGGCCTTGGCGACTGATTCGGCAGTAACTGCCCGGAGAGGTGTCGCTTCTGGCCATCGCGTGCAGCGATCCATCATAGTGAGGATATAAGAAAATCCTCTTGATGGAGTAAGCGGTCCCACTATGTCTATGTGGACATGGGCGAAGCGTGCCGTGGGAAGCTTGAATTGCGCTGGCTCCAGTACATTATGTCGCGCTACCTTGCAGCGCTGGCACTGGAGACAAGCACGGGCCCAACCGGTGAGGTCTTTGTTCATCCGGGGCCAAATAAATTTGCGACGGACAGCAGCGGCTGTTGCTCGGCCGCTGGGGTGGGCAGGGTTGTGGTAAACCTGGAACACGCCCTTACGAAGTTTCTCGGGAATGTAAGGTCTAGCGGTTCCAGTGGAGACATCACACCAGATTTCGCCCAAAGGGTCGCGAAGGGTAATTTTCCTAAGCTCTAGTGCCGTATCGGCAGTTAGGAGGGACTTGAGCTGTTCGTCCTCCTCTTGAGCTAGGGCAAGGTCAGTGTTGTTCAAGGCGGTACGCAAATGAATCGTATCGATTCGAGAAAGGGCGTCCGCCGTGACATTCTGTTTACCGGAGATATGCCTGATCTCCGTAGAATATTGCCCAATGAGGTCTAATTGACGCTCTTGTCGGGGGGAGGCATTTCCCGACTTCTTCCGGAACGCATAGACCAATGGCTTGTGGTCTGTTAAAATAGAGAGCGAACGTCCTTCTATCATATGACGGAAGTACTTAACAGCGCTGTAGATCGCGAGCAATTCACGGTCGTAGGCGCTGTAACGTCGCTCAGTGGGACTCAGTTTCCTTGAAAAGAAACCAAGTGGTTCCGGTCGGCCTTCAATGTCCTGTTCAAGGACGGCTCCGATTGCGGTATCCGATGCGTCGCATTGGATAGAAAGTGCCGCTCCCTCGAGAGGGTATCGGAGTAAGGTGGCATTTGCCAATTGTTCTTTGGACAGTTGGAATGCTCTATCAGAGTCTTCTGTCCAATTAATGGGGCGCTTATCGTTGCGCTTGGCTCCTTTTAAAAACTCATTTAGGGGAGCTTGAACTTGGGCAGCGTTCTTCAGTGTTGGGCGGTAAAAGTTAAGCATGCCCAAAAATCGACGAAGCTCACTCACGTTAGTAGGTCGGGGATACTTCATGAGGGCCTCCACACGGTCTGGTAGTGGGCGAATGCCCTGGTTGTCAACGACATAACCCAGATAGGTGATTTGCTCCTTGGCGTATTGACACTTATCTGGGTTGATGACAAGACCGAATTCACGGAGGCGCTCTAGGACCTGACGTAAGTGGCGTTTATGTTCGGCGTGGTCTTTGGAGGCGATGAGAATATCATCGAGATATGCATGGCAGCAATTTAGACCACGTAAAGCCGTGTCGATATAACGTTGGAATGTCTGTGCGGCATTCCTGAGGCCGAAAGTCATCACTTTGAACTCGAAGAGTCCGAAAGGTGTAATGACTGCGGTCTTGGGGATGTCTTCAGGTGCCACCGGAATTTGGTGGTATGCCCTGGTGAGATCCAGGGTTGTGAAGACATTGCACCCTCGTAACTTGTACGAAAAATCGTAGAGGTGTGCTATTGGGTATCTGTCCGGGACAGTTGCTGCGTTCAACAGCCTGTAATCGCCACATGGGCGCCACTCACCAGAACGTTTCTTCACTAAGTGGAGTGGGCTTGCCCAGGGACTGTCCGACGGTTGGCAGATACCTAGTTCGATCATATGCTCGAACTCCGCGCGCGCCGCACGTAATTTTTCAGGAGCCAGTCGACTTGGGCGCTGGCTCACCGGGGGACCACGTGTTTCTATATGATGAAACACCGTGGCTTTGTGTCGGCGCTGGTTAGGTAGAGGAATTGTCGTACTAACAAATTCTTGTACCATAACCTGAAATGGGTCTATGCACTCTGTGGCCCCTGAAGTTGCCGCTGGAGATGCCGTCATGGGCAAGGGGGGTGCGGTTGGAGCCACAAGTCTGTTATGGGTCGAATCGACCAACAGATTATGTGCACCTAATAGGTCGGAACCTATCCGGGGTTCATTTACGTCCGCAATGACGAAACGCCAAGTGATCGGACGACAAAGACCCAATTGGAGTGTCAGCTTTTTACGTCCGTACGTAAGTATCGGCGTATTATTTGCAGCTGACAATTTAAGTGCGGCTGGCACGCGGTTGCGCGGAGCAAACGATCGCGGGAGGACTGAAATATCGGCGCCGGTATCGACAGTAAAAGCGATATTCAGTTTCGAATCCCGGATGGTTAGGCGACTTATTGTATGGGTGCCGGCCGATTGCGCGAGGGTGTCGGTCGGCAAAATCAGTTTAAAGAGCGCCTTTGGTTGGTGGAAGGTTGCGTCCAACCACAAGGCGCTTTGCAATTGAATGCGCGGTCACCATATCGTTGGTGATTGGCGCACCAAGGCAGAGTAACGGCATTATCTGGTATATTCTGCCTATTGGCATTGCCGTTACGGGGAGGTCGAGCCGGAGCTCGCTGGGAATTGGCCCGGTGAGGGCCATTTTGAGAGGAATTGGCCCTCTGTGGGGCGTTTTGAGGCATATAGGCCCTCTGAGGGGCAGTTTGGTAGGAATTTTGCCGATTGAGAGGACGGCTCGGCATGGCGCGGTTCTGGGCGCTTCGAGGATTGTTCCTCACCTCCGCACGCAATTGAGTTATCTCGCGGAGGAGTGAGGTTTGGAGCGCCCGGAGGTCAGCAGGAGTTAGTTGTGTGGGCGAATTTCTTTGGTTAGGGTTGGGGCCTGCCACTGGATTCCCCTGAGGGAAATTGGTTGAGGCGGGCCCTCTAAAAGGTAATTGGGTTTGAGGAGGATGGGGAGTTGAGACCAATTCATGGGCTGAGAAAGGCAGACGAGGGTGCCGTGCAGGCTGGGCGGCGTGTTGAGAAACCGCCGCTACCTGGTACGCTGGAGGCTCAGAATACTGATCTGAGCTTTCCATAATTGCGTCCGCAATTTTGGATAAATAGCCCAAACTCTGATTGGGTTGGGCTATAAGTGCCGAACGGGCATGCTGGGGAAGACACCTCAAAAAGTGAGGCTTTATTAGGTCGTCCCCAATCCTGGTCCCCGCTATAGAGCGTAAATGGGTCAGGAAAAGAGATGGTCTCATCCCAGAAAGGTTGGATACAGCGGCTAAACGTTGTTGCCGCACACTTCCTGGCTCGTCCAATGCGTCGAGCAGAGCTTCACGCATGTTGCTATATGGGTTGCGGCCGGCCGACCTTATTATGTGTGCAACATGCGGTCGTTGAGTGCGGTCAAGCACTTTCAACAGCTCAACTGCACGAAGTTGTTCGTCGTGCAAGGATGAGGCCTGGAAGATGCGGTCTGCCACTGCAAACCAAAGGTCTGGGTCCTCCTCATCGAAGGGGGGAAGTCCTATATTAGGGTGACGAGTCCCATTCCCGAGGCTGGAAGCATCGTGGAATTCTTGGGACTCTGAAGGTCTTTGGGGTTGTTGTGAGGTGCTGGCACCAGTTGTGGGCATTAAAATGCCGGAATCCATCAATTGGCCGGCACTAGGGGCGGTAGAGGAAGTCGGGAGTGCGTTAGAAGAAGCAGGTATGGGTCGGTTCACGACGCTGAGGGCAACGGGTGGTGCCAGGGGAGTAGCTTGTCCGGGCAAGTCTAGGTCAGCATCGACTTGCTCGGTGGGGAAATCGACGCTGGAGGCGTCGTGGAATTCAAGGGATTCGGGGTGTTCCTGGGCCTTTTTGGCCATGGTGTTCCGCGTGTTGACCATTATGGTAGTGACGCGAAACGGGAATTAAAGGCGTGAGAGGACGCGAAGAAAGGTGAAGAGAGGCCAATGGGTGAAAAGGAGTCGCAGGAAGTTGAGAGTAATCGATTGGTCGCGCGTAAAACGGAAGAATACTTAAACTTTGGTTTGGCTTATAAGCGAGGAAGTGAAAAAAAACTCGAAAAGAAGAAGTCGAGTGTAGTTGAGAAAAAAAAAGTGAGATGGAGTCGAATCGTCGAATGTGTGAGCGCGGAGTCAAAAGACGTCAAACGGAGTTGAGCGAGTCGTGTGAAACTGTGCAGAGTTGAAAAGAGTTGCGAATGTTATTGAAACAGTTGTGCTGTGGTATGTACCCAGATGGGGCTTACAATGATTATTATTTTGTTTTAAAATTGTATAAAATTTTGCAGCAACCGTTTTTATATTCGGTAAGGTTTACAGTGTATCTGTGAATACTTATGATACCGGTGTTTCGTATTTTAGTTTGTTTTAATTGGTTATTTTGGCTGACAATATATAAGCACGCTTAAAAACTATAAAGGCAGGAAATGGACAACAACTGGGGTTAAGTAAATTTTGTTGCATCAAGATAAATGTATCTGTTTAATATGTAAAATATCAAATTGAGCGACAGAAAAAAAAAGAAATTTGGGGAGAACAGCAAAACTAAGGGAAAATATAAAAATATATGTTGTCTTGTTGCCTCTAGTGAATTATTTTTAATTTAAACAATGTTGCTTTATGTTTATATTTACTTTTTTAAATTATATTGACTTTCTGGAACTTGTTTAACTACTTTTAGCACAATGTGACAGAATATCTGAAGCTCTAGGGTATTCCTGAATTTGGTTATGTTAAAAGAGCTAAATTATTTTTTCTTTTTTTTTAGGTTACTTTAATATATAGTTCTTTTCGTGTGTGTTAATACACTTTGTTTTTCTCAGTAACTACACCATAAGTGATTTTTTTTAACAAAATATTGTAGTAGCCAATTATAAACAGTTAGTGAAATTTCTTACTGATTTTTTAAAATTTTGTTTTATGTTAACTTTCCAAATATTGAGGCTGAGAAAAAGTTAATATATTTTTACAATGAAAAACTTATTACGCTTACGTATAAACTTACAATATGTTAAACACTTTCGCAAGAGTTTATAATATTTCGTATTGTTTAAACCTGTATACTTTATATTATATAATGTGTGCACAAGAACTTGTAAAATTTTAAATTAATCCAAAACAAATGAGCTTAAATAACAAAAACAGAAGAAAATAATTCACATAAATGTAAATAACTTACATACACACAATTTACGTAAGATCCGGAAGCATCGTACAGATCTACTTGATCACAAATAATGGGTTGTTCTTCCTCTTGTGTTGCTAGTGATGATCCGGTGATGGTG
Source organism: Microdon myrmicae (assembly GCA_963931805.1). Lineage (NCBI taxonomy): Eukaryota > Metazoa > Arthropoda > Insecta > Diptera > Syrphidae > Microdon > Microdon myrmicae. The sequence goes on from OZ007497.1 coordinate 19,540,498, forward strand.
TTGTTCTTCGTGTGTGGTGTTATGCCAGGTGCTGTTGTTGGGCTGGCGTTGGGGCGTACCCTTTTATTGTCTTTTTCTTTTTGCACTCTCGATTTTTGCACCACGGTCACTGTTTCCAATTTTATTGTCCAGTGAGAGATGATGAAAAGCAAAATCGACCGAAGCCCAATAACTGTATTGGCTGTGTTACTTCACTTTCGAAAAGGTAATCTTTGCCGGATTTCACTCGGAATTGGTTTGTTTTCCGGTCGCTAATGTTCGAAGGTTGCGCGTTTTTACGGTGTCACCAATGTAGGTTATTAGATACTTGACGTCAACAAGGACGCGGATTCAGTACTAACACCACGTACAACGCGCCGCGAAAAGGAAACAAAGTTCATCAGAAAGAGGAAAATAAAACACACGATCAGTATTCAAAGTTCATACTCGTTTTATTACGCCGCACTGAATTTTCTTAAATTTTTATTCCATTAGAGTACATATTTCTGAATTTTGTTAAATTAGTTTAAAATATTTTTTACTGTCTCACATTACATTAATTCAATAAAATGTTGCTTGGGAAATTTAACAAACGAACTTTTCTTAGGAACACCGAATTTTGCAACTAAAATCAACTTTCCGCTCGCGAATTTATCGACGCACATCTACTCTCAGCTTACCAGCTTAAGATTTTTTTTGGTGACGTCCCTCTGGACTGGTGACTAAAATCTGACTAATGACTCCAGCTCACCAAAGAAACGGAAAACCCTCAAAAGAAACTAAAAAGGAGGCGGAGTTACACGATTAACTTGAAGTAGTTAATCGTGATTGGACCGGACGGGGTAGTCATACATTACGCATGTGTGGGTATGCCATGCATACGATCGTTCGGCGACCGTGGTGGATGGAGGTACATCGCTAGTGCATTTCCTAAGAAAGTAAACACTAGCATGTGGGGTGTGAAAACCCGAAACCGATGATTTGGTCATCCTAATGGAAGGCCATAAATCATCACTTCGGTTGCCGATGATTAAACATTGCAACGAACATAGGGTGCAGCCATTGCCAGATGTTGTAAGTAAACATTTTCTGGCTGCTGGTGATCGTTGTTTGAATGCTATCTCTGAACATGGGGACCGACAATTGGAAGCCAGCGATTGCTGGTAATCAGGGACATGTTTGGTTTGCTTCAGCAGAAACCTTGTCGGCGGTAGCAAATCAATAGGGGCAAATAGCCGCATGCATGTTATGCCGAGGGTAAACAAATACAACGAGTCACAAGGAACTCTTGTTGATTGTTGTTTCCATAGCTTAAGGCTATGGAAACGAGATGCCCTGGCAGAATGTATGCCTAAAGATATGATTTCAGATGCCATGGCAATGTGATGATTTTGCCGTGGACTTATGCTTTTTATTTAGGAGATAATATGCGCCTCGGGGGTGAATTTTCGATGCCACGGTAAGGTGATAAGCTTTGCCGTGGGCTTAATGTTTCTTAGGGAATATGGACTGGCCGAGGGTAAGTTTCGATGCCACGGCAAGGTGATAAGCTTTGCCGTGGCTTTAATGTTTTCAGTGGTGGTGATGGAGAAAAAGGGGTTTGGAAGGAAATCCCCTACAGAATAGGTAAGCTGCCTAACAGAACTTCAAAACAGTTATCCGATTGGGTAACCGTAATAATTCCGGCGATTTGGCTGGGGGTAAATGCCGTAGCAAGGTTACGCAACCTTGCTGAATTTCGACCGAGAGGTAAGTCGTTCGCCTGGAAAAGTGGGGATCGAGCGATGCCTGGCTCTTCGGGCCCTGAAAAGCCCCACAGGTTCCTGGTAAATTGGGGGATGTATGCAATTGCGGATTGGGGACGGATGCTGTTGCATATTCAGATGGGTACGCTTGCAGGTTTTGCATGGTTGCGAATGTGTATATTGCAAGTTTTGAATGGGTTGGGTTGAGGTAACGCGCTGTTAGTGGTCAAGATTGGTTGGTTCTCCATGTGGTATAGAGAACCCCCACAGTACCATTACATCGGCAACTGCAGGACCTCTATTATCTTCAGAATACCGAAAAATCCATCCACCCGATCCAGTTTTAAGTTCTGTTTAATTTCATTCGACGGCGGGTGAAAAGTTTACGGCCTGACCTACAGATGGCACCACCAGGTCAATTGTACTGTATAGTACTATATCTCGTTAGCTTGTATATGAATTTTCAGGTCGATTGCTTTGTTAGTATACATTTGAGAGGTCAGGCCGGAAGCTCTGCACCCCCCACCCGTGGGTCATACGTCGTGACTATGTTCAATAAAATGGTTTAAATGAACTGATAACATTTTGTCTATGGGATACATTTTTTTAAACATTTTTGAATAGTTTATCCATCAATCAAAACAATAAAAAAAAAATGAATTTTTGAAATATTACAGTGCCATAACCCCTTAAGTGTGCCGACAGTAATGGCCCGACATGTTACTGCTGTGGCATATCCCGGATCACCATCTTTCGGTGGAATTTTGTGCAAGCCCACCAGTCTAAGTAGCACGTTGGTTACATGGCGACCGTGTTTTTAGTACAGGAATTCAACATGGGCACATGGTTCTTGCCCACTCGCACTGTGCTCTGACATTTAAGGGTACTCCAAAATCCACGTTTGTGCGCGCGTTAGTGTAAAAGAAAAATGGAGTTACGAACCTGTCTACACCTTATCGCAAGGAAGCTCGTCTAACTAATGTCAGCATCCACGAGTTTTATTTCATTGTCTCTTCAAAAATCGGTGCAGCTGGGGCCAGGTTTAAAGTCCATTTCATAACGCGCTACCGAACCACTTCTATACCGTTGATGACCAAGAAGAGGAACTTAGCGAACTGGAGAAATTCAATTCCCAGTCTTCGAATCCAGTTCTCCAATCGCTATCCATTGTTTATTTGTTGTATACTTCACTTTTAATACTTTCGTCTAAATTATACAAATTAGAAAACGTTTTCAGGTAGAAATCTTTCCCTGTTGGTAATTTTATTTGAAAAACAATGAAATAAAGTTCTCTAGAGTTTAAAGCTATTGTCATTGTTAGAAATCAAAAGTGAAGATTTGTCCTGTTTCAAATTCCTTGAAATGTCATATGTGAATATTTTATTTAAAAAAAAATTGAGAAAAACCAAAATGAAAACAATGAACTGTTTGTTTCTCATTTATGTGACATATTCCAGAATCTAAGTTTCCAGAAACTATCAAAATGTATAAAAACTATAAATTCTATTTTTAAATATGAAAAAATTTATTAATTAAGACTAATTTTTAGTCGAAGGCCATTTTACAGCTGTAGGTCTAGAAAAATAACAATTTATTGTGTATTCGATTCAAGATTTCCTTAGCACGGATTGATTAATTATAATTCTCATTCACCACGTTCCCCTAAACATGCGATATCCTTCGTTTACGATGTCCTTAGAATATCGTGATCAAGGCAAATACACCGTACAACAGGGCACAAGGATATGCAACCAACACTTGTTGATGATCCATTGAATAAGCAGTCACGAACAACTTCGATGCGGACGTTGCACACCAGAGAATACACACTCCAGTAATAATTAAACCCAAATGACCTCTGTAATAAAAACAAAAGCAAAATAGAAATATACAATAACAAACAACGACTGGCAAGAGCTTAACTTTAATAGCCGTAAGCATAACTTACAAAAATAAAAACAGAACATAAAAAATTACAGCACAAGTTTAAAAAAATAATAACGAAAAACAAAAACACAAAAAAACAAAGGACGCAGAAAAAACAGTTGAAGGAGATTACAGGACTAAAAGCAGAACAGATTGCAAATGGAAAAAAGGAATAATATATAAGAAAACTTCTGAATTAGTTTCATGAGAAAGCAAGTCCTGGTAGGATATGAACACTCGCACAATTCACACGCAACCGAGAAAGGGGGATGTTAAGCTCGGAAATGGGTTCCAACAAGAAACGGGAGAAAATTATTTTGCATTCCTTCTTCATTGTGTGCCCTTGTTGGTCCCTGAAGCAGCCTGATTGGATTTCCATGATTAAAAACTTAATAGAGAGGAACGTAAATAGAAAAATAATGGGTGAAGCAGATGGAACTTGGGGCATAGAGTCCTTTAAAACAGTCATCTATTGAGGATTCGGAAAATTTTCGACGGAATTTCCAAAGTAAAGACTAATTGGCATCTAGAAAAGTCTTAGGTATGGTTTCTCAACAACATTTTTATTTTTAGTTCCCAATACCTGCCAGGGGAATCTTAAGGTGGGTTAATCTATTATTATTCATGTACACGGTAATTGACACCATCACGACGGTTCTTCTTCTATCTCTTGATAATTGATTAAGATAGACATAATTGCATTAATGAACGCATTTTCAAAGGAAATAAGAAATTGGAAATACTGAGAGTGTTATTAGGAAAGCTAAATTTAATGTGGCATCATTGAAAAATAGCGTTACATCCTACTTCCTAAGCGAATATCACGTTCGACAGCTTGCAAAATTTTACAAAAATACAATAAGTGTGCGTAGTCAGATCAACAGCACAAACTTGTATTGAACCCAACCACCATTGGTCTTGAATCAACATTTTTACCTAGTACACCAGTGCCACACTGAAACTTTAATGACAAACAAATATCGGCGTAAAGGGGGGGGGGGGGGGGGGGATACAGGGGGAGAGGGTGGAGATTGTTTAAAAATACTAACAGCATTACAAACCATGAGGATGTCTTTAAATCAATTCCAGATTCTTAAGGGTTTTTTAAAAGGGACATAACATGTTTGGGATTTAATACGCACTTTTTTTCAGGATCTAACAATGTTAAAGCCCCGTGTGGTAGAAACTTTGACGTGTTGCACGAGCTTAAATTACAACGAATCACGCAGGCTACGGCAAGGGAGGTCTACGCCTCCATCAGGATCCCTCGGAGGTAAACTAGTTTCCCATTCGGACCTCCGGGGGGACTATGTCAGGGGGAACATCATGCAAATATTATGGTAAATAACCGAACATTAAGAGGTTCGTCATCATAAAATCGGGCCTGTTCTCGGGGCTCTGTCGACGTTCGATTGATAACGGCATTTTGTAACATCAGGGGCATCGGTTTCACCAATACGAATGTAAACGCCGTACACCAATCTTTGCAAACAACGGAATCTGATATCCCTGCCCTGATTGAGACCCAGGTCGATTCTTCAACTGATTCGACATATCTTCGTTGCTCAGGATAATCCTTGCATTCGAGATTCCGTTTTAATGGTGGAGTCTGTGTCTTCACGCGGTCCGATCTGGCTGGCCAAAAGATGGATGCGTTGGAACCCACTAACATGGACATCATGTGGTTGAGGGTCGTGCTAAGGGATTCTGATAAATTTCTTGACTCGACTGGTAACGGCATTTTGTAACATCAGGGGCATCGGTTTCACCAATACAAATGGGACACCGTCCACCACTATTTGCAAAAAGCGAAACCTGATATCCTTGCCCTAACTGAGACCCAGGTCGATTCGTCAACTGATTCGACATATCTTCGTTGCTCAGGATACGACTTACATTCGAAATTCCGTTTTAAGAGCGGATTCTGCGTCTTTGCGCGGTCCGATCCAGCCTGCCAGAGGATGGAGGCGTTGGAACCCAATAACATGGACATCATATGGTTGAGGGTCGTGCTGAGAAATTCTGTTAAATTTCTTTGTTGTCTTTACCGCTTCCCGAATGACGATCGACCGGCGACGCTTTTCGAAAATCTTCCACGTACCGTCGACTGGATACAGATCAACCACCCAGCTTCTGAAATTGTCGTCCTTGGCGATTTTAATGTGCACAATTCCGGCTTGTTGGTACATTACAACGAAACTGATGAGGCTGGGAGGCTGGTGGAGATGTTAGTCGCAATTTGACTCAACTCGTGGAGGAACCTACGCGAGGACTGGATGCCCCAGGTGATTATGCAAACACCCTAGATCTATTTTTGACATCCGACCCAAGCATGCATCCATTCAATTCAATTCAAGGCAATTCCCCCATTTACTCAATCCATCCAATTAAACGCATTTTTCTAAAAGCAAAGAGAATAATGCATATCTCCTCATATACCTAATAGCAATTAGCACCCTAAATTTCTGGCAATATTTCAAAACCAAGAAGAGCACGTGGGCAAACAAAGGCAGAGCGATTCGCTGCCGACACACCATCCATGCAATCATAAACATCTTAACGCAAATCTTACGCCAGATGTTTATGACTTGGAATTGCGATCTAGGAACCGACATTCAAATCCCACGGTTCCTTTGTTACCCATCTGAAGACACGAAAATTCTTGTTGTCTTAAGCCAGATGGGTAACGCAAACAAATCATCGATCCTTCGAACAAAGAAACAAGATTCCGATAAGAAATCGAAATGGAAATTTTTTTCTTACAGATAAGAGAAAGGATAATGATGGTCATGATGGAAATTGTTTTTACGGAAGAGAATTGGGAATGAATAGGAAAAATTAATTAGGACAGTCTACTTCAAGCATTAGTTGATAGCGAACCCCACCGAGGAGGTCGAACCGCGAGACGAGATACGGTGTCAGGAGTAACCGCGACTTAAAATAAATTAAAAGAGAAAGTCGAGTTTAACGTGTGTCGGTTGTCACAGCGAATTAGAAAATAAAATGTATCTCGAAAGCGTTCGTTGTATTTTCAGTTTTGAATTGTGTTCATAAGTGGTTGTCATTGACAAAGATTGTAAAGCGGCGTAATTAAACCCAACTGAGTGTGAATGTTGTGCCTAAGTTAAAGACTATTATAGATAAAACAATTTAACGCCAAAAATATTTGCGCCAAAGCATTGTGTAACAGCAGACATGGGAAAACAATAAACAAGTTTTAATACTAAATTGCGTTGTGTTTAATTGGTGACGGCATTCGCTCCAGTCATTTGGTTTTTGTGGACGGCGGTGGTAGAGCACGTCATTCGCCCTGTGTTAAGTATTGGACAGTGTCGGCGGAACACTTCCTCCGACAATAAGACTAACATCCGCCAAAGGGCTGCTAACTGAGACGATTTGCGAGATTTCTTCGCATTCTTTCCGTGGTGTGCTTTGGAAACTCTGATGTTAGCGCTTGCGTGGAATCGGTCACAGAGATTATTCTTCTCTGGATGTAGATCTACATTCCGCATTCCATCAAATGAAGTTCATCTGATAAACCTTGGTTTGATAAAAAAATGCGAACAGATTACAGCGCAAAAAATAGAGCTTTTAAACAATAGCGCTCAAATCCCACCGAGGTTAACAGAACGAACTTTTTTAGAATCAGAAACGCGTGCAACTAAGCGATTGATATCGCGAAGAGGGCTTGTGGCGTTTCTAACAGATACACACCCAATATACAAGCAAATAGTGAAGAACACCGAAAGAAAATCGAATAAGAAAATGCACTAGCCGTATTCCAAGCGATAACATAGCAATTCCACATCAGTTGAGTGTAATTGAGTTTAGAAATCAAATTCGTACACGCGTCGGTGTTCTGATGAGTTCAGCATTGATACAATTTTTACTGATTCTCAACGTTACAGCGTCAGTTCGAATCACACGTTCTTCACTATCGTCGCAAACGCTATATGTTTACAACGACAGAGTGACTAGTAGACTCCTTGAGTGCCCGAAAGGTTCGCGTCCCTTATGCTTAATGGCAAGGGCTGTCAGCAGTAACTTCGCTTTCGCCTCTTTTCCCCCGTTAGTGACGGGCAGCGGGACCTTAGTCACAAATTCAAAAGATAAAGATCATGTGTTCGCGAATTTATTTTCCGCGAATTCAAACCTCGATGTCGGTCTGTTGGAGCCACCTGTGATCGCGCCGGGACGGTCTTCGATGTGGGTTGTGAGGTTCCGCCGGAGTACTATTCAACGCATTCTACGTGAGCTGGATTGTAAGAAGGCACCGGCCCGGACGGAATACCAGCAATAGTCCTTAAGAACTGTGCTCCAGAATTATCGCCGGTTTTTGGCAGACTCCTTCGCTTATCTTATGCACGGAGAAAATTTAGTACCTGGTGGAAAATGTTCGAGTTCAGCCAATCCCAAAGAGGGAAAAAAATATCTCCCGCCCGATAGCATTACTGTCTATATTATCTACTATTATTACTACTATTATTTATTGGCCTGTAGGAACCCGGAAGTTCATGACCTCACCAATCCGACTCCGCCATTGTTCCCAGTACTGTGCGCCCTCCTTCCACGTTCGACCATCTGATCCGATCTCCCCAAGGTCAAACCTAACATTGTCCTCCCATTTCCGTCGCGGCCGTCCTACCTGTCTCTTTCCCGTTGGTTTACCGTCAAGAATTCTATGCACGGTCGTATCGTTGCCCATTCGCGCCACATGACCGGCCCATCTTAAACTTCGCGACCTGATTACTCTCAAGATTGTAGGTTTGCGGTATAGATCTTCCAATTCATGGTTGTGGAGTTTCCTCCATTATCCTGCCTCCTCGTCATATTTACCGCCAAAGATACCCCTTAAAACTTTATTCTCGAATACGCGGAATTTGTTTTCTTCCCGCTTTGTGAAAGCCCATGCATCGCATCCGTATATAACAATCGGCATGATTTTAGTTCTATAGACAGTTTGGATTTCAGCAGTTTACTGACTGTGTGCCAAATAGGGTTGCCGGAATGCAGTCTTTTGTTAATTTCCTTCGACATTTCGTTATTGGCCGTCAGTATTGTTCCCAGATATTTAATTTCTTTAACTTTTTCAAATATCTCGCCTCTGACGTTTATACGTGTTCCCTGACGTCCACATGCTCTCGCCGTAATCATGTATTTTGTTTTGCCTTCGTTTATTTCTAGGCTCGCCTCTTCTGTCCTCTGCATGATGATTTCACAGTTTTTACTTACAGTTTCTAGATTATCGCCCAAAACGGCGATGTCATCCACATATGCGAGCCCTAGTGTGACCCCGTTCAGGGATGATCCGGCCATGTTGTGGTCTTGTACCTTTCTGATGACATACTCAAGGACAAGGTTAAAGAGACATGGTGAGAGGCCATCCCCCTGTTTTAGTCCGTCCCGGATTTCCAATGGTTCTGAGAGGTGGTTTTCTCTTCTGACTCGCCCTTTGTTTTCATTCATGCAAATTTGAATGAGGGCGGCATATTTTTTTTGGGATTCCCAGCTCAACTACAATATGGTAAAGTCTTTGCCTTGCGACTGAGTCGTAGGCTTTTTTGAAGTCAACGAACAGTTGGTGAACCGTTTCTCCATATTCTCATTTCTTTTCCAACAGTTGCCTTGTTGTGAACATTAGGTCGCTCGTTGACCGGTTCCTACGGAATCCGCATTGATAGTCTCCCAATATTTCTTCTGTGTGCGGTGTGATTCTCGCCAGGATGACATTTGTTAATATTTTGTTTGTGGTTGGGAGCAATGATATTCCTCTGTAATTTTCGCAGTCAGATCTGTCGCCTTTTTTGAAAATGGGATGACTATTGAGGTTTTCCATTCTTCCGGAATGAGTTCCTTATCCCATATTGTTTTAACCAGTTGATGGATCTTTCGAGCGGGCCTTGTTGTTTTTCAATCGATTTATTGCGTCTACAAGTTCTAGGCTCTGCTGTATGTACGTTTGGCGCGTTTATTTGTGGTTGATTGGTGCGCATATTGAGCAGGTTTTCAAAGAACTGTTTCCATTTTGACACGATATTTTTTGTTTCTGTCACCAGACAACCGTTTGTGTCTCGGATTATTTTGGCTCTCCCTCGGTAGTAATTTCTAATTGAGTTTATGCCGGCATACGTACCTCTGATATTCTTTGCTCTTGCATTTTCTAGGATTTTGTTGATCCGAGTCTTGGTAAGTGGTCTATTTGGTTACGCGTTACGCCGTCGGGTGATATCCATGTGGCCTTATGAATTTGCTTGTGCTTGAACATCGTCCTTTTCACTACCAGATATTTTGACGCTGCGAATGTAATAATTCGAATTCCATTACCATTTGAAAAGTCGTGTAGGCTTTCTTTACCTATAGTTGGTTGGAAGACATCTTCCTTTCCAATTTTTGCATTGAGGTCCCCGAGGAGGATTTTAACATCGAATGATGAGATCCCACCGAATACTTCCTCTGGGGTCTCGTAGAATGTGTCCTTCGTTTCTTCGTCTGTAGATTCTGTTGGGGCGTGTACGTTTATAAATACATAATTGTACCATGGGGCCTGTAATTTTAGCACCGACATTCGGTCATTAATAAATTTTACATCTTTTACATGGGACGTAATCTTCTTGCTTATGATGAAGCCAGTCCCGAGGTTATGTGTATCGGTACCTCCACACGGCAGTGCAAACCCGTTGGTTTCGATTACTTGATGTTGGAGTCGGACTTCCTGAAGCGCGACAATGTCCATTTTATATTGTTTCGCGTTTTCTACGACCGGCTGTATCGCGCCTGGTTTATATAACGTTCGAACATTCGACGTGCGGACGCGTATATCCTGCATTTTCCGTTTTTCCTTACGTCTTCTTTTTGCCGAGTCACCGTTTTCTTGATGATTTGTTTCCTTGTGGTAGTGTCGGCTCATCACACCCACGCCTACCGGGTTTTTCGTGGGATTGTTTTTTGTATATTAATTATTCATTTTTGATCCCACGAGTCTTGGGCTTTCAAATAGCCCGCCACGTCAAAGCCCCTCTTTGATATGGTAAAGTCTGCTTACTGCTCTGATTCGACCCGTTGTCGGAGAGGCGCCGTTATAATACAGCCGGTATACCCCTGGCTGCAAACCATCCAATGGGCTCGCTGACGCGTAATACCCTGGATTATGGGTGGTAGATCTTTGTGCGTTGCTCCTCGCTAACCTGCCTGACATGCGTGTCCCTACTGGAAGCGTATGCTTCCATCAGCATAGCCTGAGTGATTCATTGTAGTTTAAGCCCCCACACCACGTCAAGGTTTCTGCCAAGCAGGGGGTCTATATTATCTAAGGTAATGGAAAAGGTCATCAATACTGAGTTAATTAAGTATTTGGAGTGCAACGGACTTCTGAATGATCGTCAATACGGATTCCGTGGCAGGCGATCCACGGGAGACCTTTTTACCCTTATAACCGATATATGGACATCTGCGATTGGGCGGCATTGTGATTCAAGAGCGGTCGCATTGGATATCTCCAAGGCTTGACCTCGCTGGCCGGGGGCATTTCTGAGCAAACTTCGTTCATATGGACTCTCCCAGCAGCTCTGCGACTGGACGAAGAGCTTCCCCGAAAATCGATCGATCCGGCTTGTTGTGGACGGCGAGTGTTCGGACCTGTATCATGTTAATTCCGGAATGCTTCAAGGTTCTATTTCGACTCCAGCCTTGTTTTTGCTTCACATAAATGATTTGTTGGAGTCGACGGATAACCGAGTGTTCAGTTTTGCGGATGATAGTACGCTTGTTTCCTCTTTTTCGAGTGATCGGCGGATTGGTGCATCGACGACGCACCAGCTGAGATGTAGCCAGATCGACACTCTGAATCGGGATCTGGATAAAGTCCTGCAGTGGGGAAAGGCCAATCTCGATGTCTTCAATGCATCGAAAACAGAATATACAATATTCCCAAAGAAAAACGGATCATCGATTCCACAGCTAATGATGACTGGCCAGGCCCTCAAATCTGGCGAAATCATGAAATTGCTCAGCGTCGCGGTCTGTGGGAGTGTATAGCGGCATAGACACATGTTGAACATCGCTGAATCCGCCTCAGAAAAACTGAGTTATCTTTTTAGAGACAAGAAATATTTACTACGGCTCAACTTCTTCTCCTACATAAATCCCAAATTAGACCCGCACTCGAAGATTGCTCTCATGTTTGGAGCTCTGCTCCTAAACATACCCTCGACCTACTTGAGAGCGTTCAGAGACGAACGATTCGCCTGACCGGGGACACGACGCTGACGTTAAGACTACAGTCACCATCACATCGAAGGCGCGTAGCTGGCCTCTGTCTGTTCTACAAATATTATCACGGGTACTGTTCTTCGGAGATTCGTCGTATTGTTCCGCGTAATTCGATTTTTATGCGCTCTACGAGATAATCCCACCATTTCGCGATTCATCTCCCAACGGCGCGAACATCCATGTATCAGAACTCGTTCCGTTACAGAGTGGGAAAGCTGTGGAATTCCCTCCCGCGCAAGTGTTTCCGGAGCGTTACAACCTGCAACTGTTCAAAAAAAAAAAAAAAAACCACAACAGTTATTTGGTGGGATCTTGGGGTGCTGTGTCGGTTCGCCTCTCCCGAGAGAAGTATATAAAAAAAAAGAACAAAACGCGGCACCCATCTTGCATACAGCTTCCTCATGTCCAAATATTCAGTCAATATGCGGTGAACAGCACTTTTTGAAATGCCTCCCATTTCTGCTAACTCGCGCGTCCACGGTCATCCAATACCATTTTGTGGAATTTATTACCATTTCTAGAACAGTAACCTCATTTGGGCGACCACTGCGATATTCGTCTTCGTAGCTCGTCCGGCTTCGTTTAAATTCTGTTATCCAATACTTCGCTGTTGAAAACAAAGGTTCAGACTCCCCCAAAATAGAAGATAGCTCGGCTTTGATATTAGTTGCTCTAAGTCCTTTCAAATGAAAGTGTTGGATCACATAAGGATGACCAATTTTGTCCATGTTTACAAATTCAGTGACAGCGTTTACCCTTCATAGCTGTCAAACAAGTAATAAACAACGTAGCGTCTTCAAACTTGAAACTTAATCATTCTAAGATTGGTACTATCTACCACAGGCATTATATTTAAATAAGTACCGCCATCTATGTGTCATGCCGATTAATTCTGGGACTATCCTCGTAGTGTTTGCCTTGCGACGAAATCGTAAGATTTTCTGAGGTCAACGACAAGTTGGCGGATTGTCTGTCCGTATTCCCGCTTCCTTTCCAACGGCCCCCTTATTGTGAACATTAGGTCACTTGGTGACCATTCCTGCGAAATCCACACTGGTAATCTCCCAGTATTCAGCATATAGCGTGATTCTCGCCAGTATGACATTTGTTAGTATTTTATATGTTGGAAGCAGTGATATACCTCAGTCATTCTCACTGTCTGATTTGTCGTTCTTCTTGAAAATAGGAATCCATTCAGAAGTTTTCCATCCTTCCGGAGTGTCTTAATTAATTGGTGATGAAAATTTTCTGTAATCAATGAAAAGTTGCTCGACTGTCTCTCCGTATTCCCACTTCCTTTCCAACGATCGCCTAATTCTGAACATTATGTCACTTGGTGGCTGCTCCTGTGAAATCCACACTGGTAGTGTCCCCTCTTCAGCATATAGCGTGATTCTCGCCAGTATGACATTTGTTAGTATTTTATATGTTGGAAGCAGTGATATACCTCAGACGTTCTCATTGTTTCATTTGTCGTTCTTCTTGAAAATAGGGATGCATACAGAAGTTTTCCATCTTTCTCGAGTGTCTTAATCAATTAATGGCCCTATAGCGCTTGCGGCGATAGTGAAGAACGTGTGATTCGAACTGACGCTGTGACGGTTAGAACCACTAAAAATTGAACCAGTGCTGAACACATCAGGCCACTGCCGCGTGTACGAATTCGATTTCTAAACTCCAGTACACTCAACTGATGTGGAATGGCTATGTTATTGCTTGGTATATAGTTGATGCTTTCTTTTATTCGATTTTCTTTCGGTGTTATTCACTATTTGCTTGTATATTGGGTGTGTATCTGTTAGAGACGCCGCAACCCTTCCGACCTGTTGCTTCTCATCTATGCTTCATAAGTTCCGCCGGTGTGATATCCACTCCGGGAGACACGGTATAAATGCTCCGTTCGGATATCAAAAATAGATCCAGGGTGTTCGCATAATCACCTCGAGCATCCGGCATTCGCGTAGGTTCCTCCACAAGTTGAGTCAAATTGGGGGCTAACAGCGAATACCTCCGCCAATCTCCTAGCCTCGTCGGTTCTGTTAGAATGCACCAACCAGCCTGAATTGTGTACATTGAAATCGCCAAGGACGACAATTTTAGAAGCTGGGTGGTTGATCTGTATCCAATCGACGCTACCCGAAAAATAGTGGGAAAATGTCGCCGGTCGATCGTAATTCGAGGAACAGTAAAGACAACAAAGAAATTGAATATAATTCCTCAGCACGACCCTTAACCATATGATTTCCATGTTATTGGGCTCTAACGCGTCCATCCTCTGGCAAGCCAGATCGAACCGCTTGAAGACGCAGAATCCACTCTTAAAACGGAATCTCGAATGTAAGTCGTATCCTGAGCAACGAAGATATGTCGAATCAGTTGACGAATCGACCTGGGTCTCAGTTAGGGCAAGACTATCAGATTTCGCTATTTGCAAATATTGGTGGACGGCGTTTACATTCGTATTGGTGAAACCAATGCCCCTGATGTTACAAAATGTCGTTATCAGTCGCCCGTCGACTGAGCCTCGAGCACGCGCCCGATTACGGGATGAAGAATTTCTTAAACTTCGGTTATTTTTCAAAATATTTGAATAATGTCCCTTGACATAGTTCCGCTCGGAAATCCTAATGAGAAAATAGTTTACATCGGGAATTCTTTATCTCAGAAGGTACCATCATGACTTATCTCCGTGTCAGTCCGGGCCATCAGCCAAACATCCGAAACGGAATGTACATCGTGACGGGGTGGTATCTCACCTTGGCACCGACTACCATCTAAACCAAGCGTTTCCCGAATTGGTCCATCAAAAACAGATGTTTCAATCGAGCGTTTTGCCATATTACGCCGCGACAAAGCCGTTTTTTGCATCGATTCATAACTATGGATGAAACATGGGCCCGTCACTACACACCCGAGACGAAGGAAACAGTCAAAACAATGGAATGAAGAGGAGAACCGGCTCCATCTGCAAGCAAAGTTGTAGCTTCCGTTTTTTGGAATCATCATCATCGGCACTACAACCGGGAACCGGTTTTGGCCTTATTTAGCAAGTCCTGAGGCTTGTTAAATTTTCCATAATAATTCGTTTTTTCCGGGCAAGGTCATTAGTCTTGCGTCAGAGGCTCCCCGTCGGGGAAACGAACCCCGGTCTCCCGCCTGACAGGCGGGTATACTAACAACGATACTATCGAGGAGCCTAGTTTTTTGGAATGCGCGTGGTATAATTTTCATTGATTATTTTAAAAAGGGAAAAACCGTCAACGGCGAGTATTACGAGAGCTTATTGCAGCGTTTGAGTCATGAAAATAGGGAAAAATGGCCGCATCTGGCGAAAAAGGAGGGGTTTTTCCATGACGACAATGAGCCTGTTCACACATCCGTTATTCCAGTGGCCAGAATCAATGGTTTTATATATATAATTTTTTTTTTTTTTGGAGCTCAAAGTTTCTTACTATAAACAAGGTATCGAAGCCATTGAACATCGCTGGGAAAAGTATATCGAGCTAAAAGGAGACTATGTTGTGAAAGAAATAAAATTTTTGCCAAATACTTTGTTTTCTTTGTCAGGCCGATTAATTCTGGGACTGTCTTCGTAAGGTGTATTAAATTGTGCACCCCAACACGTTCGACCAATACTGGAAACTAAAATAAATCTCATTGTTTTACTCTGCCAGTAAACAATAACTACAGTGCATACCATAGAACTGGCAAGCATAGTATTTAACGCCTCTGCTGCATCTGAACATGAATGTTACTCATGGAAGTTCTGTAAAGTGTGTTAATAAACTTTCGACAAGCAACTAAGAACCAATTGACCATACTCTATTGCCAGAAGGGACTGGGTAACTTGTCTACACAGACCGATTGCCACCTCGCCACCCATTACATAAAGAACAAAACAAAACTATACTCTTCGAACAAAATCAATTTCAAATCGAACTACGAAATGAACGACAAGAGTAAAAAGTGTAATTTCAAAGCACCCCCTTAGTACAGCTTCCTTGTTTACAATTTGCGGAACCCTCGATGTTGTTTTTAATCAACGCATTCATTGTTTGCACAATACTATTGGTACTGGTCATATTGCTGCTGTTCACTAGAAAGAAAATACCAATTCCAATAATGTAAAAACAAAGGACATCACAGGACGAGATACAAAAGACAATACACAAAACAGGGAGGAAGAAATAAATAAAAAAAAAAGAAACAACAAAATTACTTCAAACAAAAGCATACTCACTGAATGGTGATTAAAACATTAATGCCGGACAATACGACCATTGGAAGTAGACAATATCCCAGGACCGATACTACGGCCCCAAATGTAACTTCACCATGTGGAGCCATCACTAGAAGCAGGCAAAAACAACCAATGCATCCCAATCCTCCGATACTATATATATAAGAGAATGTCACTTTGCCGCTCTGCGTTGGAAATCAATTGAAATTAATGTTTCTTTTCCAATCACTTTTATGGCATTGTACACTCACCAGTAACAGGAAACCCCCAAGGGCTAAGCAGAACACCAACGGTCCGGCCATATCTGTGTCCTGGAGAATATTTTGTTCGGCACCACGGAATGGATTTAATACGGCCAGTGTCTGAAATAGTCATAAATTTAACGTTATACAATCTATATTGTTTATGTGTATGTTTGCTACATAGCATGTAATTATATTAATTATTCGTTGCAATACTAATTAAATTAATTGTAACACTTCTGTTATACGTATAATAAAGAGTTTTCTAAAAAGGGCACAACAGTTTTGCATTTTACTACGAACTAATCTCTTTTCAGAATCTATCAATGTCAAAGGATCAGTCAAGGTTTACATCTATACTATGGTGAAGTTCCCGAGCGAGCAACGTTTGGAAATTATTAAACATTACGATCGAATTTCTGAGTCGGGGTTTGCAATTTTAAGAGCGCGCTACTTCTTACTTCGGTCGTAACAGTCGTCCCATCAGACAGGCTGTAAGTGCTGGAGGAAATAAACTCAGAATTATCACTATTGGACGCCGTTGTACCAGTGAGAAAACGCGTCGGTCGAAGTACTGAAAATACCATAGCCATGCTTCAGTTCAAAACGGCCCATTTAAAGGGGTTGTATTTCACCGGACGGCTGGACCTTAGGACCCACTCAGTAATTGTGCCGACCTGCACATTAGCAAGAGTCGTCAGTTGAACCTACGTTTGTCCAATGAAACCCAGGAGACAAAACCTCCTTACCAACTCAGCCATTGAGGCGGCCCTTAAGTAGTTGAAACATTAAAAACGCTACGTCAATCCATATCATCACTCAAAATGTATTACAGTACGTACAGTCATCAACGCAATTGTGGTAATCTGCGTTTACTACCGCACTCAAGACCTACCGGTCTTGTATGATTTCTTTCCCACCATCCCTCCATCCAAGTAGTTAGAGAACACTTGAACTAACCCTGTCCACAGTATCGTTAGATACCTCCCCCCCTTCTTTTCCAGATATCTCGAGACCGAGCCCAACGTCCTCATGGATGTGGGTGATTCTGGTTATCGCAAGATTGCCAAAAGCCAGAGACAAGATCAAGGACACGTTTCGTTGTAATGTACCAACAAACCGGAATTGAGCACATTAAAATCGCCAAGGACAACAATTTCAGAAGCTGGGTGGTTGATCTGTATCCAGTCGACGGTACGTGGAAGATTTTCGAAAAGCGTCGCCGGTCGATCGTCATTCGGGGAGCGGCAAAGACAACAAAGAAATTTAACAGAATTTCTCAGCACGACCCTCAACCATATGATGTCCATGTTATTGGGTGCCAACGCCTCCATCCTCTGGCAGTCTGAATAGGACTGCACGAAGACGCAGACTCCGCCCTTAAAACGGAATCTCGAATGTAAGTCCTATCCTGAGCAACGAAGATATGTCGAAACAGTTGACGAATCGACCTGGGTCTGAGTTAGGGCAAGGATATCAGGTTTCGCTGTTTGCAAATATTGCTGGACGGCGTTCCCATTCGTATTGGTGAAACCGATGCCTCTGATGTTACAAAATACTGTTACCAGTCGAGCGTCGACAGAGCCTCGAGAGCGAGCCGACTGTGAGTATATTCTAACGCCTTGGTCATAGGGGGTGAATTGAATTAAGAGTTGAATCGTCCTCCTGGAGCATCATAAAGTCCGTCACGCGTATATTAATTAAAAACACAAAGAGTCGTGAATCTTACCCGTCATCGAAGGCGGAAATAAAAGAACGGATGTTTAAAGTCGTGTACCGTGTGTAATAGAGCTTGAATATATAATAAAAAAGAGAACTGTGCGTGTTGTGTTAGTGTAATTAATTATAGAATTTTAAGTAATAAAATAAAGTGTGTTAAATAAAATTAAGTGAAAGTTTGTGTTTCGTTTGTGATAAATGTACAAATGTGAAATGTGGTCAAATGTCATGCTTATTGTATAACACCACCCTGTAAATGCACCGTATATGCAATCCTAGCATTCCCCTATCAGATTATCATTTCTTCCTTTGTCTGCAAATCTTGCAGCTTTCAATGACGTAAACGTTACCCGGGGAAATGTTCTGGGAAAACCGCCTCCTGGAAACAACCCCGAAATTCTACAACAAAAGAACAATGGTTCCAATCAAAATGTGATAAAAGGTGGTCGAAAAGAATGAGCTGCTTAGAGTAGATACTTTTGCTCAAAAAATAAGAAAAAATGCTGACAATTTTTATGAAAACCAACAAATTTTTTTTACCCAACCTCACACTTTCATCTGTCTTATTCAGCTGCTGAATTCTCAAGAAGATGGAAGGCGGCGATCATCCAACAAAATACATACTATTAATTTTGATAAGGAAGCACGAATCACAACACAAAAGCTTCTTGAGCACAATCATCATCATCATCGGCACTACAACCGGGAACCGTTCTTGGCCTTATTTAGCAAGTCCTATTGTTAAATTTTCCATAATGATTCGTTTTTTCCGGGCAAGGTCATTAGTCTTGCGCCAGAGGCTCCCCGGTGGGGAATCGAACACCCGTCTCCCGCGTGACAGGCGGGTATACTAACCACTATACTATCGACGAGCCCAATCAGCCAAGGATTGATAATCAAAGCTACAAAATTGGGCTCAATCAAAATCTTGAAAGGTAAGGGGGACCTAAACCATGATTTATGGCACAAGCCCAATGTAATCACCTACTCGGCCGCCTGTTATTCGAAAATTCACATTTAAAAACAGCAACAACAATGAATTGGATCCCCCACATCGGTTTTTATCGAAAGTGTTCAATGCATCCTCAAGTTCTCTTTTGAAATTTCATATCCACGTTAAAGCGTTTGAATTGAATCCATCAGCACCGATTAATCGCTTACCCAAGCGCGTCATACGAGCTCCATCGATACTTTTTATGTGGAACATTACAACATAGCTACACAACGAATCATTGGACCGGATAAATAAAATTTGATAAAAATTGCAACTCGAGTTATTGGAGGGCTTTCCTTACATCGTTTACGTTATATTCATGCCTATGATTTTACTTGAATGACGATATTTCAACAAATGCTCGCTCGATAATCAATTATGAATCGGTGCAAATTCACACCATTCACGCGAAAAAAAAGCTCTAAAAAGGATATTCCAATGTGCACGCGAATTATTCGGAATTCATTTAAAAAAACAGTCGATAAATATATGTCGCAATCGCACTATCGCTTATATAGTAAAGTGGTTTACGACAAAAGCAGGGTCACAGTTTCAATGTCTGCCATGTTTATTTCATGGTAACTAAATGAATCTTTTTTGTTATGTTTTATTATAAATATGTTTACGCTTTAGAATACACCAGACAATTCTTGCGGGAAGGTAGCCACAACGGAATGCATGCACAATGGGAAGGTGGCCATGAGGAAGTATTAGTTAACATTAACATGCATTAGTTAACTGCTACGCCGGAAGATATATTATCCACGATAAAGTAGCCTGCACGACTATAGGAAAATACCAGTGGCAATCATGAAAGAGAATTGTTGGACTAGATGAACCTGTTCGGGAACAAGATTTTTCTTAACTATTGTAAATATTCTAAGGCTCTTGACAATAATAACCGATTCCCATTTTGCAAAAAATAAGACCCAGACGATCGACTTTTCTAACTCCAGCTCGTTATTTAATTAGATCGAAACACACTCTAATTCCTGAACCTAACTAACAGGCCGCACAAAGCCTGCGACTCTCACGATGGCAGCACATTTGCGAGATGATTCAAAGCTTCTCGAAGAATTGGTCAAAGGAATAACTCCAACGTCATCAAGCCATTTATAAATGGAAGAAACCATCCCCTCCGATTACAGAGAGCATGCTATCATTAATCATAAACGAACGCTACCCTCCAGCTAAGTGGCCTCTTGGTCGGATTATCAAAGCGCATCCTAATAATTTTGATCCGGCTATCACTGTTTATGATAATTACGTCACTTTTTGAAAGAAGAGCTTCCAGAAAAGGAGGAGTACACAAACGACGAAAAATACAAGCATTACACAGCCCATTCATGGAGAAGTAGAACACGAAGTAAACATAAACAATTCTTACTGCAAAATGCCGCCTCAGCTAAAACTGTCGATTGAACTTGTTGTATTCCAGATGCAAGAGTCGGAAAACGAGGCCTGACGCCAACCAAAATTTATGGAAGACAAACCAAATTTTTCTATTTACAGCATTAAATCTTTGGAAATAGATAACGACCATTTTAATGAAACCATTTACCCTGAGCCCACATACTCCTATAAACCTAGACATATAAACGAAGATAACCCTGCCCCTAATATAAAGACTCCGATTCATACTCCCATTCTGGAAAATAATTCAGCAACACAGACTGAAAATTCGAAATTTTCAGCAGTATTAAAGACTGAAATCCCTAATACGAGGGTTGCCTTTTATATTTCGGGATTAGAGAACAAAAACAAATATTGGTCATCGAAAATCACTTTATTGTTTTTCAAAATATTCCCCATGAAGATCTATACACTTTTCCATGCGTTTGAACCAATTGTCGAAGCACTTTTGTCACTCTGATTGAGGTATTTCCAACACATGCATTCTGAATGCAGCAACCGCTTCTTCAGGCGTCAAAAACGTTGACCTCTCAGTTTGTTTTTTACGTACGGGAATAAAAAGAAGTCATTCGGTGCCAAGTCAGGACTATACGGCGGATGACCCATCAAATCGATGTTTTGGGTGCTCAAAAATGCAGTTGTTCCAGCCGATGTGTGAGAGCTCGCATTGTCGTGGTGAAGAGTGATCCGTCTTCGGTGGTTGGTTTTCCTGATTTCTTGGAAGACAACTGGCAAACAAATGGTTGTGTACCATTCAGAATTGACTGTTCTGCGTTGTTCTAGTGGTACGGTTGCGACATGTCCAGTTTTTCCGAAAAAACAGGCGACCATTTGCTTGGAAGTGCTTCGTGCGCGAATAACTTTTATTGGATTTGGCTCATCTTGAAACACCCAGACAGTCGACCGCTGTTTACTTTCGGGCTCATACGCGTAAATCCACGATTCGCCACCTGTCACGATGTCATAGACGTGTTTCGAAGCATCGCGACCGTATTTTTTGAGCATTTCTTTCGACCAATTGACACGAGCCACAAATTGTGTGGGATCCAACGCGAACAAATTTTTTTGACAGTCAAATGTTTATGCAATATTGAATGTATGCTGGTCCCACTAACGCCTAAGGTTGTCTCAATCTCACGATAGGTCACATGACGATCTTCCAATATCAGTTCGCGCACAGCATCAATGGTTTTCGGAACAACAACTGATTTTGGACGACCTTCACGAAATTCATCTTGGAGTGAACTACGACCACGATTGAATTCACCATACCATCGATAAACACTGGTCCTTGATGGAGCTTCATCGCCAAAAATTGAATTAAGTTCATCCATGCACTGTTGCTGAGTAAATCCACGCCGAAAGTTGTAAAAACTAATCGCACGAAAATGTTGACGATTTAATTCCATTTTTGGGCCGAGATGAATCTTTTAAGTTACTGTAAACAACACAAATAGCGCTCGTATGTCAAAATGTTCTGAGTGCGTATAACCTCAAAAATGTCCAACTTTACGACAGAGCTGTCAATTGCCGGATTGCAACACTAGGGTTGCCAAATCCCGAAACATAAGAGGCAACCCTCGTATCTCAGCTATCCCTATTGACAACGCAGAGACTTCAGCAACCAAGACTGAAAACTCAGCAGTATTAAAGACTGAAAATTCGGATCCTGCAGAAAATATACAAACAGAAATCCCTAATATTCCGGCTATCCCAATAGACAACCCCGACACTTCAGCAACAAAGACTGAAAATTCAGCAGTGTTAAAGACTGAAGACCCAAAAGTTGCAATTAAAATCGAAACCCAAGTCAGTTCAGCAGCTAATACTGATGAACAAATCTTTTCTGCAGCAAAGACTGAAGGATTGAATGTTTTTACAGCAGATATAACTGAAGAAATAGTTCAAACAGCAAATAGGACTGGGAACCAAGATGTTCTAACAGCTAACAACTCTGAAGAACTATACGAATCAGTAAATGAGACTGAGAAACTAAACGATCCATCAGCAGTGAGTAAGACTGAAAAGGTAGACGTTCCGACAGCGGTTAAAGCTATGGACAATGACAACACTAAGCCGAAAACAATAAATATTTTAAACAACGAAAACAAACACAAACCCTTACTCAAACACGAAATAATAAAAAATGAAAATAATAATTTAACTAAAATAGGAACGGAAAAGGAAAACCATATAAGCACATTACAAATTTTTTTTTACAACAATAAACATTTATTCAAACACGAAATACAACAAAATAAAAAGTTACACAGTCATATAGGACATTTGAAATCGGTTCTTAAGAAGATTTTTGGTATTATGCATTTCTATACAATCATCATAATAATAGGCCCAGAAAGGTTTTGGAAAATTTTCCATAAATTTAAGGAAAAGATAAACACATAACAAATGGCCTTTGTTTTTTATTCAATATATATGAACTAATCAAACAATTGTAGGAATTGACGAAAACGAGAAAAAAAAAAAAAAAAAAAAACAGTTAAAGAGGGGGAATAACGAAAGAAAATTTTAGAGGTAATATATTGTGACGCATATGACAATCAGTACTAGAATATTTTAGAGAGTCCGAAACAGAGTACTAGAATATTCTATAAAGTAATGGAAAACTGGAGACTAGGAACAGTAGAACATTCAAGGCAGTGGAACGGACGGAAACGAAACGCTGAAACAGTATAAATACGTCGCACACAGAGCATAGTGATGAGTATGAAGTAGGAAGTGAAACAAGCGATTGCTGATGAGTAAGAAGTAGAACGTGAAGCAAGCGATAAGTGTGGTAGTAATAAGTAAGCAGTAAAATACGCGATAAGTACGGAAGCGATAAGTCAAGAAATCGTTGTGTTCGGTAAAAGTAACCGTTCTGATTAACGGACTAATAAAGTGTTATATTAATTCAAAATCGATATAACGGCTCTTATTTATTTTAAAATAATTAATCCAGCGAACCCTAAGCTCGCTACAATTGGTGTCAGAAGTGGGATTAATTATTAGTGAAGTAAATAAGTCTGTGAAAATGTGTTGTAACGATGTCAGATCGACATTTGGAGGATCTTCGCGTTCCTGAATTGAAGAAGGAACTTGAGGACCGGAATCTGGATAGCAGAGGACAGAAGCAAATTCTTCAACAGCGTCTGCAAGCAGCAATGGAGGAAGAGGGTATTGATGTCGACACATATGTTTTTACGAGTGGGCCAGACTGTCCGGATGGAGAAGAAACAGCGAATCAAGATGGTGCCAATGTAACGGAGAAGAGTTCGCCACAGTTGGACATTTCGGAGATGCTCAGGGTGATGATGATAAAATTAGATGCGCGAGCTGCAAAATTTGATGCGTGGGCTGCTGACGTTAATGCAAAATTGGATGCGCGAGCTGTAAAATTAGACGCGCGAGCTGCAGAGTTTAAGGCAAAATTGGATTCGCAAGCTGCAAAATTGGATGCGCAAGCTGCAGACGTTAATGCAAAATTTGACGCGCGAGCTGCAGAGTTTAAGGCAAAATTGGATGCCCAAAGGCAGTGTATGAAAGAATTCTGGGACTCGGAAGCGGAGGAATCTGAGGATGAGGAGAAATTGGAGCCACATGAAAGGAAGAAACTCAGGAAGAGCAAAGCTATGGCCGACAGCAGTGAGGATGAGGAGGAAAATGACGATGTTGTGTTACGTGAAGAACTGAAGGATTTCATCGATGATAACCCGATTGAAGAGGACGGCAGTGATGATGAAGACACTGATGCTTCAGGCCGTTCCCTGAAACGGATTTACAATGATGATAACGAGTTAGACGACCGACTGGAAGACGACGACTGTGACCTTATTGAAGAGAATCTTGGTTTGAAAGTCGAAGGCAGAAAGCGTTCCAAGTGTCTGCGTCGTACACAGGATAAGGAAAGTGATGGAGAGGAACAGCACGTCGATGAAGGTTCAGCACGTGAGGCTATAGACGAATAGCTATTCGACGACGAAGACGATGTTGAACGCCGCTGTGAACGTAGTCACAGGGAAACTGAGGCGGCAAAACATTTCAATGATGAATTGGAAAGGGGTCACTTTACTGATTTGGACAATGAAATCCGTAAAACAGATATTCCTGAGCGAATGCAATTGCGCGAAGTTCCGGTTACGCCTGTTCCAGAGTGACCCAATGAACTACAAGATGAAGCTGTATGGATTTGCAAACATGCGTTTTGTAAATCAACTCTTTCCGAACAAAAGAGATCAACGGATGTTGGAGGTCGAGACCGCTATTGTAAGCCACCACATATGGGGGGAAAGATCAAGCAAGCCCTAGATTGTAGGCGTAATCAACAGCTAGAGGTGCCGTTCATTGCGTTCTATAGAGAAGAACACGTGAAACCAGAAATAACGTGCGACGATCTATGGAAAGTCTATTACTACGACGCACGATGGTGTTTACTGTCAGCTCCAAAGAACAAACCCCTTCAGTTATTTGAAAAGATGCGGAACTACCAGTTGGATACGGTTATGAAATCGACAGATGCTCCAATACCAGATGATATGCGTGTAAGTAAAGATGAAGATCTAGACCGCTTACGTGATGTGCAAACTCCAGAAGAGCTTAAGGGTGTGCACATGCATTTTCTCTTATACTATTCGCATGAGATCCCTAAAATGCAAGAGGAATTCCGTCGTCAGGAAAAGGAAGAGTGGCGGCAGGCTAGAGCTGACGGGAAAAGGAGAGCAGTAGAAAATTTGGATGAAGGTCAAGAACTTCCACCGCCGAACGCCAAGATGAAAGTGGTACATCGTGACCGACTGGCGACTTTTGTTGGCCCGGGAGACCAGTGAACTTAGTTCGGGACGAACTAATCTAGGCGGAGGGTAGTGTGACGCATATGACAATCAGTACTAGAATATTTTAGAGAGTCCGAAACAGAGTACTAGAATATTCTATAAAGTAATGGAAAACTGGAGACTAGGAACAGTAGAACATTCAAGGCAGTGGAACGGACGGAAACGAAACGCTGAAACAGTATAAATACGTCGCACACAGAGCATAGTGATGAGTATGAAGTAGGAAGTGAAACAAGCGATTGCTGATGAGTAAGAAGTAGAACGTGAAGCAAGCGATAAGTGTGGTAGTAATAAGTAAGCAGTAAAATACGCGATAAGTACGGAAGCGATAAGTAAAGAAATCGTTGTGTTCGGTAAAAGTAACCGTTGTGATTAACGGACTAATAAAGTGTTATATTAATTCAAAATCGATATAACGGCTCTTATTTATTTTAAAATAATTAATCCAGCGAACCCTAAGCTCGCTACAATATATTGGAAATTTTGGAAGTAATATATATTCGAACGGAAAAGGAAAGAAAGAAAATCTTAGAGGTAATATATATATATTGGAAATTTTGGAATTAATATATATATTCGAACGGAAATGAGAATTTTGAAACAATAATATTAATATTATGTAATTAATATAATAAGTAATAATAATTTTTGGATAAGAAAAGAAAAGGTTCCAAGGAGAAATATTTAAATTTAGTTAGTTAATATGTAATGTAAATAGACTATTTTGACAATTTTTCTAGTGTTAAGAACTTTTTGATTATTGTAAAAAATTTAGTTAATATATAATGTAAATAGACTATTTTTCTAGTATTAAGAACTTATTGATTATTGTAACCTTTGATAAAGATTAATTTTGAAAACCATTGTAATGTAATTGAACGAAAATACAAGTCTTTCTTAATCTAATATATAGTTACTAGAAAATTATTCTCTTCAAGGATAATTTTCTTTCTCGAAGAAGGGTGGGATGTTGTATTCCAGAATACTACCCTTTATTAAATTTAACACTGAATCTCCTTACACATCCTTAAAAACTTCCCTTAACATATATTACATACTCACTTAATACATACCATTCATAAACATTCACAATATTGCCACATTTAATAACATGCCCTTTTTCATAACTTGCCCCTTTTTATTTGCTCTTTTTCATAACTTGCCCCTTTTTATTTCAAAACAGAGCACTTTGATTTTCGTTCAAATTTTATTCAATTTAAAAGTCACAGAAACTAAAGGAATACTTTGAGAAAATTTGTTTTGTTCATATCATAATTTACAGTAAATTAGAACACAATGTTCTATAAGTAGAGAAAAAATTCAATTGTAAAATCAGTTCAGCTCAGTTGAGGTTGGAAGTAAGTTCAGTAGACTTTGAGTTTTAGTTTGAGTTTTTTTTTTGAGAGTTAAGTATTGAGGAAGTAGTATTGTGGATTTGAGAGTTTAAAATAAATATATCGAAGAGACGGAATAATTTCTTCCTTTGATAATGGATTATCAATGGCAATAAATTGTTCAAACAAACGGAGCGAATAAACATTGCAACGCGAATTGATGAAAGAATATTACATAAAGAAATAATAAAAGGTCCCCGCTCTTCCCTCATCCGAGGAAGCACGGCGCCGGACGTCAACAAACTGCAGCGCGAACGAAGACCCACTTTTACAATTGGCTCATCATAATCATTAAACAATTCTTACTGCTAAATGCCACGTCAGCTAAAACTACCGATTGAACTGTAACGCGAACGATAACCCACTTTTAGAATTGTTTCATCATAATCATTAAGTTTCGCTTAAAGCAAACTGATTTAGGTTATTGCGACGTATGCTTCATAGACAATATTTACGTATAAGTAGCAGGGTTTTCTGTTCAATAAAGTCAAATAAAAAAGTCTCACAATTAACAGTCGATTCTTGTCCTGTCAATCAAAACGTATAAAATATAAGGTGTATTCTCAAACATTAGGTCCTTCGAACAGAATGAAACAACTTCCAAGTAGTCGTCCTCCAACTGGAAGAGGTTAGAGTTAATCTTATCAAGTTGGACTTAGATAAGCGTACCCCGGAAACGGTTGCAAGGCATTACGGCAAGGCAAAGAAACCTTTGGCTAATAACCTTGCCCGGAAAAACAAATTATTATGAAAAATTTGAGAAGCCTCAGACTTGTTAATAAGGCCAAGACCGGATCCCGGCTGTAGTGCCGATGATGATGATGATGATGATGATGATGATGATGATGATGATGATGATGATGATGATGATGATGATGATGATGATGATAAAAGAGCCTTTGGACTTCTATCAAAGCTAATTACGCTGCTATGGCAGACCTAAGCGGAGAAGCCGCTGCCACCTTTTCCCCAAAATACGACGCAGCAAAAGCCATCTCATCAAAAATCCAGGAGTTCATAACTAAGAACTCCTCAGAACTAGTAGAGGCGGAGGAAAACGGAACAGACGATATCAAAGATCCAATCCGTCCACGAACCAGCCAGGCTCTCGAGGCCCCATTGACCATAAGTCGTAACCCGAAGACGGATCAACAAAAAACTCAAGCGCGTTCTGAAACCGACCAACAAACTACCCAGAGGCTCGGGATGCCAGCCCAACCCATGTATACATTTGTGCAAGCTGTTGG
The DNA here is from genome assembly GCA_963931805.1 of Microdon myrmicae. Classification (NCBI taxonomy): domain Eukaryota; kingdom Metazoa; phylum Arthropoda; class Insecta; order Diptera; family Syrphidae; genus Microdon; species Microdon myrmicae. The sequence goes on from OZ007497.1 coordinate 19,568,497, forward strand.
GTTCATTTTAAATATCCCCGAAGGAGGAATAGCTATGATTCTCCACCAACCAACCACAACTGCCACAACCGGCCCATAATGCACAGAACCAGCCAACCGAAGCAGTCTTACACGCTATAGCAAAACTTACGCTCAATCGCGAGCAAACCTTGCAAGGCCCATAATCACATACGGAACATGGTGGAATCAAAATCTCGAAAGTTAGTCTACACGAATTTAGTGAAGGCATAACGAAGTATCGCGAATCAAGGAGCAGTTTTAATCGCTGATGGTAAGACGTCGAACTTCAAACATTGAATGTTTTGGTTTGCTCAAATGCAAGCTGGGAGAGCATTAGTAATCCAGATCTATCTGGAGGCAATTAGTAATCCAGATCTATCTGGAGACAACTATCCTATAGCCTGGTCACTTTGAGATCGAACGTTTGACAACCAAAGACACCAAGCAAAAGTAGAATTATAGGCCTTGTTAGATCTACACCAACGCCCAGCGGCACACCAAAGAACAGCTCTCTAACCTTAGAAAAAACAAGATAAGTGAAGAACCTTACCCTTCAAGGATTATATCCCATCACCCGTTGAAGACTAGAACTTTTCGTTAACTCTAAAACTAGGCGTCCATGAAGATTTCATATTCCAGGAATACCTGTAACACCTAAACCAAGACGATAGTCGTAAATTCTGGCAACCATATCAAAAGGTACCCAAGAAGGAATGCTGTATCTGACAAACCAAAGTACATGCAACCGTACAATCACGACAACCAGTAAGGTGATTCATCTCCACAGAGCGACATGAAGTTGCGGATTGTCCAAAGTTCCTGAGTTCCCAAAATTGGGGAAGCCCTATTGCGGGAACATAAAATCTGCATATATTGCCAGACGTATCGTTTCAAGTATCATTCCCCTTGCAGATCAAAACAGTTCTTAAAATGTGAAATCTGCTTAAAATCCCGCATTACGGCAATGCATCCTCCAGCAACTTCGATCATGGCTGAACCGCCAGAAACAAACAACGTTCTCTAATGTGATTCTACCTACAGCTGTTGCAACACTTTTAGTAAACAATGAAAACGTCCCTATTCGCTGCTTGCTAAATCAGAGCAGCCAAGCCAATTACATATCCGAGGATTTGGTGCAGAAATTACGTTTGTCAAAAAAACGAACACTCGTCAAAGTGATTGGAGTAGGCGGAGAGATTGAAACAGTCCGCGTTATTACCAGCGTCAGACTTAAGCTTGATCATCCAGAACTGCATTTCATATATATAAAAGCACTTATAGCCCAACACGTTACTGGAACACTTCCCAGCATGCCCAGCCACATCGTTTGGAAGTCCACTTACAACAAGCCGCTTGCAGATCAACATTTTAATAGACCAGTACCCATACCCCTATTAGTCCTGGTTATCTTAGGTTAAGCCTAGTTAAGATAGTTCTTAAAATCTCTAGTTTCTAACTTATATATACTTTTGTTGTAGGTAATTATGTTGGTTGAATTAAGCCTATTTATCTGGTCGTGGCCCCACTAAACTACAATATAAACTGTTGAGTGGACCGGTAAACTCAACAGTGTTACGGCCTGGTCTGTAAAAGAAGAATGGACTGTTATTACAAAATACTTATCTTGGTGGATGGATTGTATAAGGCGACCCGAGAAGCGGCATTGGAAATCTAACCTCAGTCTACACGACGCTTTCAGAGTTTGAGTCAAAACTAATAAATTTTATTTAATAGATTGCCAACCAACGAAATGGACATTAGTAAGGACGATAATTCATATTGGAAGAAATTGTTCGTCGAAAAACACTTCCGAACCAAAGATGGTCGCTATATTGTCCCAGTTCCCTGGAAAGTCGATGCTTTTGCACTAGAAAATTCTTTTAGGACAGCTGTAAAATTCTATGTTGGTCAAGAAAAACGGTGGGAAAAAGACGAAGCCCAGAAGAAAATGTCGAACGATTTTATGGTAGACTATCTTGGATCTCACACATGTCCCCAGGTCCTGCTACGCTACAGCGAGACGAGATTGGAAACGCTTACTACATTCCATATACGACTGTCATTCGTAAAGATGTGGGAATGTGAGGGTTCTTTAAACATACGCAAGAACCACCCACAATTCCAACCCAACTCCCTTTGGAAACCTGCAAACATTTCCTTCCCAAGAACACCTAATTCATCACCCCGAATTCTCATAATTCATGCATTTAATGCCACATTCAAAATTCTCTGGAAGAATTCTTTAAACCAAGCATAATCATGGATTGGAAAAACTTATCAGCGCCCTTGTCAGCCAACGTACCACATTTTCCTGGCTTATCCACAGTCTCGACAGCCTTTTGTCCAATCGACAAAAGCAATTTACGCATCTAGCGTCTAACCGCAATGAATCGAATTCTCCAGCATATAAACATGCATTCAAAGAATTCGACCCTTTCCGCCAGCTAGGATACAGTGCACAATCACCATTGTGTACCTATAAATTGCTCTTAGCATCAGTTTTCCCTAATAGCATACAGTCTATTTATACAGCTGCATCCGTGTCTTTTATGATGCCCTTTGTCTACTCCCTTTTCTCAGTTTCGTTACCCATGACCTCGTTGCATGAGTAAACAATGGATCTATTAGCACACCAGCTAAGATCAACCCGGAGAAATCCTCTCCAATTCACCACCACAAAGAGAAACTTCACGTTTCTCTCATGAAAAGTAAACTCACCCTTACTGAGAGAGGACTCACCACGAGTCTCTCGAGGTTAATCACTGAGTACCACAGTCGCGTTTCATCCACGGGCGATTACGCATCGCAAAAAAGTCTTCTTACATCCACCATAGCGTGCGCACGGGAGCGCGCACACCCCTGAGTGTGACCCTTCACGAAGTCGAGTGCGTCCGAGAAGTGCAGTATGAGTCAGTAGTGTTTTGTTGGAGTCTATCGTGTTCTAATGTCGTGCGTCGGTAGTTTGGCATTTTAATGAGACGCTTTGTGTTGTTGTTCTAACTTAAGATCTACAGTTTACAATTAATTCAGAACAGTGTACTAATCGGGACCATTCAAATTCAATCCAATGTAAAATAAATGTGTTGCAGCTTAACATTCCCTATTTACTGAAAGATATTTACAGATAAGTGAAGTGAAAAATAAAGGTTACTGATTAACAATAAAAAAACGAATCACCAGAAATCAGTGTGTTTTATTTTCCTCTATCAATTTTCCTCTGGTGAACGGCTTTTGGCGGAGCAATCGTTGGGGATATGAGTGAACCCGCCCCCGTGCCGGCACACCCGACTTTTTACCCCCACAGCAACACCAAGGTGAGGAATATTTTCAACGCCAGCGCCCCATCTAGTAACGGAGCATCCCTAAATCAGCTCATAAAGCCAGGGCCCAAACTGTAGTCCATATGTTCGATATTTTCCATCGGAATCAACAATACGAATTCATCTATACCAGCGACATGAAACAAATGTTCCGACAGCTCCTGATACATGAACCAGAACGTGAGAAATTCAGAATTATCTGGCGCGCCAACTCAAGTGAACCCTTAGGTGAATACTACTTGAACACCGTGACATACGGAGTGGACTGTGCTCCATGGCAAGCCATACAAACAGTACACCAGCTCGTTGAGGATAACTCTCCAGATCTGGAGATCATAGACATTATCAAGAACTCCGTTTACATGGACGACCTGGCCCATGGAGCCGACAGCATTAAACAATGCCTAGAGCAAATTGGTAAGATAGACGCTACCTTGTAGGCTGATAATTGGACGCTAAACCCGCCCTACAGCCCTAACTTCGGTGGGCTATGGGAAGCCGCCATTAAGTCCCTGAAACATTTTGTGAATAAAATGTCCTGTGCCACTAATCTAACCTACGAGGAATTTAACACGCTGTTGTGACGCATTAAAAGTATTCTAAAATAGCAGACGCTTATATCCAGAGTCGTCGGAAGCAGAAAATGCACCTGCCCTTACACCATTTAATTTCCTCACACAACGTAGCTTCAAAAACGCAGTAACCAACGCTGGCCCACCAACTACCGTCCCAATAACAAAACGTTGGTTGCAAGTACAACAACTTCAGCAGCAATTTTGGGAACGGTTCCCCCAGGAGTAGCTCCATCTTCTACAAAAGATGAATAAATGGAAGTTCCCCACCCGAATGCTTGGTATCGGAAATCTTATATTACTCCAAAAACAGAGCTGTACACCTGCGGATTGGAAAATGGGACGAATCATTGAATGTCGTCCGAATAGGACGGAGAATGTTCGCAGAGTCGACGTGAACACAGCAAATCGAGGTCGTGCATCGGGCCACAAATGTTTGGCCTCACTCTTTCCAGACGATGCTCAAGAGCCGACTTTACGCAGAAGTACACGAAAACAAAGTCGCACTACCACGCTGTAACTCGAGTTATTTTATGGTGGCTTTCTCTCACGTATCAATCATCCATCAGTGTCAAAACAGTGTCACTGGAAATCACGGTTGAGTGTCGTGATTTAGATGAGGTGACCACTGTGGAGAAAATCCTGACCGCGATCGCTATAGAGTTCCCTGCGCAGAACGAAACCAGATGGCATGCAGGCTGTCATGATCCGCTTACCAAGAGAAAAGGCTAGCATGTTGCTGGCTACACGTTTCCTACGGGTTGGATGGGTGAGATCCAGACTTCGAGAACACATCGCACCCACACGATGTTTCAGATGTTGACAATACGGTCATGTGGCGAAATCCTGTAAATCCGAAGAAGATCGTTCGGAAAACTGTTTGAAATGCGGTGAAAAGGGCCACAAAGCAATGGGCTGTAAAGCACAACCCAAATGCATGTTCTGCGAATCAGGATGTGAAGGCGGTAACCGCCACTCAACAGGGAGTTACAAATGCCGAGCATTTAAAAAAGCGATGTCCAATCTTCTCAAAAAAAATGGACAGGTTTAAGTGCATTCAAATCAACTTAAACCACTGTGGAGCCGCACAAGATCTCCTTTCTCAAATGGTTATGGAATATGGTGCCGACGTGGTACTCATCAATGAACAGTACAGGATGCCTGGCAATAGTACTATTACATGTGAGGAAGACAACAGCGGAACAGCGGCCATCTGGACAACTGGAAATACACCCATGGAATGTAGAAGTGTCCAGCGGCTGGAAGGAATTGCCTATGCGAAGATCAGAGGAATTCATTTCTACTGTTGTTACGTTCCGCCAAGGTGGGAAATAGAATATTTCAAATGCTTTTTAGACAGAATAACATAAGAAGCTAGAGATAAGAGCCCACTTATAGTTGCTGGAGATTTCAACGCTTGGGCAGTAGAATGGGGAAGCACAAGGACCAACAGTAGAGGACAGGCACTACTTGAAGCCTTCACAGTCCTAGATGTGGTGTTGCTTAATGATGGTATCGAGACACCTTCATAAACGAGAGAGGCCGGTCCAAAATCGACATCACATTTGCCAGCTCCATGTTGGCAAGAAGTATGCAGTTCCGAGTTTTGAACATCTACACCCATGGTGACTACCAAGCTGTGATGTACGAAATATTACCGCACAGGGGATTCACCACTGGCAAATTGGCGAAGAGAGGCCAGAAAAATGGATGGAAAGAGAAGGACCTCGATGTGGAACTGCTCAATTATATACTGGAAGACCAAATCGCACAGTTTGACGCAGAGGCCGATGCGAACAGGCAGGCTGGAAAAGTCATGAAGTGGCTAACTACCGCATGTGATGCTTCTATGCCAAACAAAGACAACCAGCAAGGGGAATCAAACCAGTGTATTGTTGGAACCCAGAAATCGCTCATGTGCGATCGGAGTGCAACAGATTACGACGCTTGCAACAGAGGGCAGGAAACCGCAGCACCTACCCACAGTTGCATGCGGAATTCGGCAGCAAAAGGAAAGCGTTGAGGAATGTAATCCGAAAAAGTAAACATGACGCGTTCTGCTCCCTAAGGGATGATTAAACTACAACCCATGGGACAGCGCTTACAGGATAGCCATGAAAAGACTACACAACAGTAGTCAAACGCAAACAAGTAAAAGTGACATGGCCAGAATCGTTGCTGTCCTCTTCCCGCAGTGTGATGAGGTTTTCAGAGGGCAAGAGGAGTGGAGCATCGCTGAAGGAGAGATGCTCTTGGCTGCAAGGGTTGTCAAAAAAAAAACAAAAACCCCGGACTGGATGGTATCCCGCACGCTGTAGTGAAGACTGTTTTAACAAAAACGCCGGAAGTCTTCAGCAGTCTCGTCATAACCTGCTTTCAAACAGGACAATTTCCTAAACGAAAGGAGTCAAGAATCCAGAGGCACCGTCGTCTTACGGCCCGTTGCGCAGGTTGGACACAACAGATCAAAAAAAAAACATTTTCTCCAGCTATATGTCCTTTGTTTTTATTTTAAAGCAGATTTGAGTCATTGGAGCCTGTACTACAACCAGAAGCGCTCTACAAGCCAATCCGACTGATCGCACCAACTTACGGTTTATCTCCCAACGGCTCGAACATCCCTGCATTAGAGCTCATTCCATTACAGATTGGGGAAGCTGTGGAATTTCATCCCCGCGCAAGTGTTCCCGGATAGTTACAGCTGTTCAAAAAGAACAGTTATTTGGTGGCATCTCGGCGCTATACATTCGCCTCTGCTGAGAGAAGTACATATATTTAAAAAAAACACAGGATTGAGTTGGCTGTGAAATGAGATTCGTTACCTCAATTGCGTTGTACCCGTTCTGTAATAAATTAAACAAAAACCCGGCAGACACATTTAGTTCATTACTGGTCTTTCCGAGAGGTGTATAAAAAAATAATAAAAAAAAATTAAAAACAAATTTTAAAGAATAAATTTTAAAAAAAATAAAAAAAATAAAAAACAATAAAAAAAATAAAAATAAGATTAAAATAATATGAAAAAAAATTTTTTTTTTAAATTTAAAAAAATTAAAATAAAATTAAAATTAAATTTAAAAAAAATTTAAAAAAATCAAAAACAAAAATTTAATAATTTTTTTATAGTACTTTAAAGAGGAAAAATTGTAAAAAACCCGTATTTAAAAGTTCAAATAGCCGTTCAAATTGTTGAATTTTAACTTTCTTGGATGACTCATGACTACACTCGTATAGTTTATGAAAACTCTTCGATTATTGATTTCTGATAATTTTTGCAGGTGCTAGAGTGGCCAACAGTAAGTACCTTTTTTTTTAGACGGTAACATTCGTCGTAAAACGACGAAGTTCACAAGTTGACAACGGAAAGACGACCGCAAAATAAACAAAAATAACTGCAGCTCTATTGAAACTATAATCACCAATCAGCAAGGCGACGATTGAACAGTGTGAACATCTGCAATCGACAACGGACTAGACTGAAGCTGTACAGGGGAGCAGCCCTTCAATGCACCCTGCACCTTGACGCCGAATAACAGCCGCCGTCTACAATCAACACCAACACTAATCGACCGCTCAACGGTGACGCAAGTAAGTCCTCTTAAACTTACCCTAACTAATTTAAATACATATTCAACCTTAATCCAAATAAAATTATTTACTACATATATATTTAAATTAAATTGTTGACAAAAACTATAACCATTTTGGCGTATCAGCAATTATTGTCACTATATATTATAATAAAAAAAAATTGTTTTGTACTTTAGAACATTAAACAAGTGACAACAAGACTGAGTTCTTTATTTATTTCCTTCTATGGGAAAAAAAAATCAATAATATGGGCTTTTTTTGAGGCTCTCATATGAGAACCTCCCCTTAAATCTTTATTCTCTAATACGCGGAAGGTATTCTCTTCTCGCTTTGTAAGTGCCCATATCTTGCATCCGTAAAGAACAATCGGCATGATTATGGCTCTATAAATACGGAGCTTTATATTACGTGACACCAGTTTCGATTTTAAGAGTTTGGTGACTGCGTACCGCTTAGCGTTGTTGGAATGCAGTCTTTTGTTAATTTCCGTTGACATTTCGTTACTGGTCGCCTGTATTGCCTCCAGATATTTAAACTCTTTAACGTTCTCCAATATCGTTCCCATGACGTTTATTTGGGTTCTCTACGGTCCGCCTCACTATAAGCAGTAGCAAGGTACATGTAAAGATCAAGCTAGTGGATCTTCGCGGAATTTTAACTCCTCTCTTCAGATGGAGGATCCACAATCTGGCTACTAGATTCATCAATCGCGGTGAAGATTGATGCGAAGTCAAACCGGAAGCGCTTATTTTGGAGGCACTCGGTGGACAAAGAGGGATGATTCTTAGAGAATACAAATAAAAATAAAAATGGGTCTATAGAGGATCCGCCCTACTTTTTCAAATTAAAAAGAAAATTATATAAACCGAAAATCGTTTACGAGCGATCCAAATACATATGCCAACCACACTCATTTCGTTTCCTAATAAATTCCATTAATGTGAACATCTCCACCAACTTCCAGTAAAATATCACAGCATCTATCAGGTTACTGATTGAAGTCAAAAGATACTTTGAGTCAATAACACCAAACTACTACATAAACTATCCATGCTGACTCCATTACATTGCAAATATATTGCCAACCAGAATTCCATCGAAAATTCACCCAACGATCAGGCAAATTCGATGCACGCTCCCAACTCAGTTACGGTTCCTGCAGCTTCAAAATGATTCCATATATTGGTCCTCATTGCAAAGTGTTGCCCCAGTAAAGCCTATTAGGGATTCTATAGTAAAAGCCCCAACATTTATAGGAAACGCCGGGAATTTGCGTTCGCTACTTTCTACGTTGCAGTCCATGGAATTGAAAGAATTTGACAATTAGTTTCCATTCAAATGTTTAATTAAACACAAATTGGAAACATTTACATCTGTTCTCCTAGTCAAGCAACCATGTGCAATGTGCGAACTACGTTGTAAGGAAACTCAGTGAAAAAATATTTAAAAAGGACAACAAATAAAATAAAACCGAGCGGAATATTCACGACTCAGCAGAAATATTCGAAGTAGTGGCAACGTGTCCGCTTTTTTTTCTACAGCTTCCATGCGCTGGATATTTAATTTCGTGCTCACCAGTTTATATTCCAAGCAGAATCCTACCCGAGGTCTTGTGTCATCGTTTTTTCACTTTTTTAAGTGATAGATGCGGATGAGGATGTTTGCTTATCAAAATGAAATATTGTCGCCATGTTTATATATCGTATTTCGTCTCTTTGCAATAAATATGGAAATACATTGTGCAGGAAAGAAGAAAATAGAGGACAAAAGAACTTTGGGAGAGAGCAGAATACTTGGCGATTGTTGCCTGGTTACTCATACACGAATTTCAGGGAAAATTTTTTATCTGACGATGTAATTATAAGAGTTTACTTTGACTGCCAGGGCGTAATAACTTTTGCGTTGGAACAATTTGTTGGATTCCTACCGGAAAATATAACTAAAAACCAATCCCGCTAATTGGTGGCGAACACTGTTGTATTTTCATTAATCCAACTCTCATCGTTACATAACAATATGCACAAGTCTTTCATAAGTCGTTAAGTAACGGGTGGAGTGGTGAAGGCGATAGACAAAATGTAGTAAAAGTAGCATATAGGAAAAGGGTAATTTAAAACGATGGATTCAGGAATTGGGTTGTCCAGAAAATCCAATGGCCAATGTTAGAGCGTAACTTAAGGTTTCATGGACATATAAGTTTACGAAATTCATAAATTGAAGAATTCTTTTTACAACCTTCCTGCATATATGACTGGAGGGTATCGACTGGCCAAAATGCTTTAATAATTGCTGTACACAAAAGATAAAAGTATCTTGTGGGGCTGTTGATAGAAAGGAAACCCAGTTCGAACTGCAATCTTGAATCTCATGCGTCTTCTTTCTATTTTGGCTACATTCGAGAAACTGAAGCAATTTACTTCAAAATTCGTCAGATAAGGGGCTATGTTCCGAGATGTGAAAATACTCAACCTGAGATACCACAAATATGATGAATTAGATTGGGTATAAAATAATACGTATAAAAAGATGAACAAAAAAAAACACTGGTTATGATGAAACATAAAAAAAAAATAAACAAACCTAGGATGATCGGAATATTGGGCATTTTTATTTTGCACACAAGATCTCAGAAAGACGGTGTCGTACATGTTTACTTGCAAAAAAGACTCTGATTTTTTTTTACACTAACGCGCGAGTTACGGCCCCTAACCTGACACTCACACCATCTCAACATGAAGTACAGCCATCGACAGATTCCCACAGTAACTCAACACCTCTTCAAGTTACTGCAACATCAACGTCTGGAGCAGAGACATCTCCGGATGTTCATGGCAACCAAACACCCTGGCAATGGGTAACCTGGCCATCCCACACAATCCACCAAAAATCGCAACGGGACATTTTCCCAGAAGACAAAAACACAATGTAATACACCTTCAGTGTCATTCATTTTCATACGAAGAGTTTGCACAGATAGTTCAGTATGTTTTCACCTGTTGTGACGATCAGTTCTTAAAACCAATTCAATAGTTAAATAAAGGAAAATATAAATTCTAAACTTAGCTACCGTTTGTTTTTTTATTGTTGCCGCGGAGTTAGAACGTAACTGGCGCAGTCGTGCGGAACAGTGACCGGTGGTTCCTTTATAAATAAAGCCGCGAGTTTAATTTAATTAAATCCAGATAATTAAACTAACTGTGAAAGACAAGTGTTAGCTCCTCGATAGTATAGTGGTTAGTATACCCGCCTGTCACGCGGGAGACCGGGGTACGGGATTCCCCGTCGGGGAGCCTCTGGCGCAAAACTAATGACCTTGCCCGGAAAAACCAAATCATTATGGAAAATTTAACAAGCCTCAGGACTTGCTAAATAAGGCCAAGACCGGTTACCGGTTGTAGTGCCGATTATGATGATGATGATGAAAGACAAGTGTGGCCGCTAGTTTAATTTAAGTTAATCTAGATAATTAAACTAACTGTGAAAGACAAGTGTGAAAGGCACCATCGGGGGATTCCAATCCATCATCACTGTAGAACCAGAAAAAAAGACAAAGGACCATGCTGATCATCGCCATCATCGGGTGCATGTAAGTTGTTAGTGTGTGTCTTAAATAAAGTTTTCAGTTTTGTTGAATGCATAGATTTTAATTATTGTAAGCTTCATTTTAAAAACAAATAATGTTAAGATTTGATTGTGCTTTTAATTGGATACATCGCTCAGTTTATTGGGCTAATTCGTTTATCCCGCTATCTGTAACTCAATATCAAAATACCTCAGTTAAAACATTTCATCTCTGGAATTATATTATACGAATAATTCCGATCCCTATCTTGGGCACTCTAGTTAGACTAGTTAGTGGCACTTGCAAGTCACTATGAATCCAAAGTAGTTAGCAATCGAATATGATTAAAATTTGTATAAACGTACAAAATATTTGTGTTTTAATATATTTTCATTGAGTAATATATTGGTGTATATAGGAATTGAAGGATAATTTAAACAACAAAATAAAGAAAACTATCGTAGTTTGTGAACTGTTTTTCGATGACATATCAAGAGTCATTATCAAAGAATATTGACTAATCTTTTAGGTTCCCCTCGGAGATTGGCAATTTATCTTATGTGGGGTTGAATCTACCAATCATTATAGATTATTATTATAGCAAACAATATTTGGAATACAGGTCAATATCTTGTTCATATTAAAATTTTGTGGAAGTAAAAATACGAATAAAAAAAAAAGAAAAAAAAATACATACATTGGAATTGTAAAACGATTTCTTTCATCGAAAAAATATATACATATAAATATATACTACAATCGAAAAAAAAACCCTTTTATGTCGAAACCGCAAAAAATTAAAACAATGCATAGATTCATACCGTAGAATCTAAGGAACCTACCCTCTGCTTCCACAGATTCCGAAACCTCTCTTGATAACTCTCTAACATCAAGTTCAATCGATCTAAACGCGATGAACAATACTACCGAGCAAAACACAAATCAACAATTAAGTCAAATAGACATTTTTAATTCATTAAGAATTCCGGATGCCATAAAGGACCTCACCAAGTTCGATGGGAACCCTAGGTTACTATACGAATTCCTTAGTAACGTAGAGGAAATTCTTCCTATGTAAGGGGTACGGATTGAACCCCATATGGGCAAATCCTCCTAAGGGCCATATGAAATAAAGTCGAGGGTCAAGCAAATGATATCCTCAATATGTATGGTACACCACTGGTCTGGGATGAAATAAGGAACAATTTGATTTTGCACTGCTCAGACAAGCGGACGGAAACATCGCTTATCAGGGACCTACATAGTATCAAGCAATTTAACAAATCTGTCGAAATGTTTTATGGGCAGGTAATAGAAATTCAATCAGCATTATGCAATATCATACTAATTCATGGAGAGGACAATAACGTCATTAAAGCAAAAAAGGACTTGTAGGCGGAAATGTGCCTTAATGCATTTCTAAGTGGCCTAAATGAGCCACTGGGGTCTCGAGTCAGAACCATGCAACCGAATTCATTGGCCATGGCACTGACATACTGCATCAAGGAACAAAACATTTCATACCAGAAAACCCCACAAAATTTGCACTACAACAGACCTTTCCAATATAAACCCTATAATCCCCCACAATATAGAACAAACCCTAAACCATTTTTCAGAGAAAACCAAACTAGACCCCATAATCCAGAAAACCCATTTTACAGGAACAACCCAAACCAACAAAATAATGCAACCTACACCCGAAAACTGACCAACTACACACAAACTAACCCAAACTTCAATTCAGGTATTAAGGTAAGCCCCAGCCAACAAAGTAGGAACATCAAACCCAGGAACTTTAACTTTCACGAAGTAAACCATATGGGATGAAACACTCTCCAACTGGGTAGCTTTTTCGACAACGATCCCACCAATATCCAACATGTAGGAAATTTTCGCATACATGCCTCGCAAACTCAACAGGATACTTAGACCCTAGACAACATCCTGGAGCCCTGCCATATATCAATATCTCCTCTCCCTTCGGTAGAGACCTTAAGTTTCTACTGGACACAGGGGCATCAACCTCTTTCATAAACCCAGAATTCATACCCCCGAATAGACAAACTAAGACTGAACCGGTAACCATTACCACAGTTCTCAAAAAATATCAACTCGATAAACAAACAACCCTTCCCATTTTCACAGAATTTAACGAAGAAGGTTCCTTAAAATTTCTAATCTTCAAATTTCACTACTACTTCGATGGACTCTTAGGAATAGATACACTAATGGCACTAAACGCCAAACTTGATCTCGAAAAAAGAACCCGTACCACAAACAATACCACCAACAAAATCGACTTCAAACATAATTCCACATCACACCCAATTACAGTACCTGGTCAATCGAAAATATTAACAAGGGTCCCTGTTAGAAGGGAAACTGGTAATATTTATATCAAGACAATAGAACTTAATTCACAGCTATACATAAGCCAATGCTGAACATGGATCCAGTATCGTAGAGATTGTAAACCTCTCCGAGAACGATCAGAACATGATTGTGGAACAACCCCTAGATAGTGAGAATTTCGACCCCGACAACCTCATAGAGGTAAATAATCTGAATATGGAAATAGGAAGCGGAACTGAAGACAACAAATCAACGGAAGAAATACACGGAATAATTAGAATAGATCACCTAAACCAGGAAGAATGCAAGAAGCTCCTCAAGTTGTGTAGGAACTATAGCGATATATTGTATAAAGAGGGGGAACCTCCGTCCTTCACAAACAAAATCAAACACAATACAAGCACTACCGAAGAAATCCGAATACATACCAAATCATACAGGTACTCCTTCCTGCATAAAGCGGAAGTAAAAACCCAAATCGGGAGTATGTTGGATCAAGCCATTATCAAACACACCTACTCCCCTTGGATTTCACCAGTCTGGATTGTTCCAAAAAAAGAGGACGCCAGCGGACGAAAAAAATGGAGACTAGTCATTGACTATAGGAAAGTCAATGAAAAAACGATCTCCGATAGATACCCCATCCCAAATATCTCGGAAATACTGGACAAACTCGGGAAATGCCTATATTTTACCACTCTCGATCTAGCAAGCGGATTCCACCAAATTGAGATGAACCCAAAACACGTCCAGAAAACCGCTTTCACTGTTGAGGGAGGTCATAACGAATTTGTAAGGATGCCCATCGGCCTCAAGAACGCTCCTTCAACGTTTCAGAGAGTGATGGACAATGTTTTAAAAGAGCTCATCGGAAAAATCTGCTTGGTCTACCTGGATGACATAATTATATATTCTACCTCATTGCAAGAACACCTGCAGAGTGTGGAACAAGTAGTTAAAAAACTAAGGGAAGCAATCTTCAAAATACATTGGACAAATGCGAATTCCTTAAAAAGGAAATAGCTTTCTTATGCCACATCATCACTCCGGAAGGGGTAATGCCAAATCCATCAAAGATAGACGCCATAAGGAATTTTCCCTTATCACGCACTCGCAAACAAATAAAATCTTTCTTAGGATTAATAGGCTATTATAGAAAATTTATCAAAGATTTGGCCAAACTAACCAAACCCCTTACTAACTGCTTAAAAAAGAACGCAGAAATGGTAATGGATACAAATTACACACAAGCATTTGAAACATGCAAAAATTTATTAATGAATGACCCAATCCTACAGCACCCAGAATTCGAGAAACTATTTATTCTGACAACAGATGCAAGTAACTGCGCACTGGATGCAGTTTTTTCACAAGGACACATAGGCAGTGACATACCTATTTGTTTCGCAAGTCGCACTCTCTCTGATAGTGAGACAAACTACTCGACTATAGAGAAGGAACTTTTTTGGCAATCGTACAGGCTACAAAATATTTCAGACCTTATTTGTTTGGAAGGAAATTCAAAATAAAAACAGATCATAGGCCCCTCACGTAACTAACTCAAAACTCGTGATGTGGCGACTCAAGCTTGAGAGGAGTTGGACTACGAAATAGTTTTCAAAAAAGGAAAACTAAACACGAACGCCGACGTCTTAAGTCGGATCAAAATTGATAAGCCCGACCATGAGGTATTTAACACCAGTGAAGAAATCATGAGTACGATACATAGTGCGGAGGAAAATTTGGACGATGGAATCCTTATTTCAGAGAAACCATTAAACGAGTTCAATTTACAAATAATCCTAGAAGAAAATAATACAGCGTCACCAATGACTACCGAAACAGTCTTTAAAAATAAACAAAGGAGAACCATCAGGAAACCACAATTCGATGAAAATCAATTGATAGATATATTCAAGAAATGTTTCGCACCTAAAAAGTTAAATGCTGTATACACAACAGATAGCATATTCCGCCTTGTACAGTCCGCATACTCTAAATTCTTCTCGCAAAGCAAAATATTCCGAGTAACAGAGGTTCTTAAAGATATCAGAGAAGAGGACGACCAAGAGGAAATGATAAGGAATTACCATGAGAATTCAAATCATAGGAGAATAAATGAAACCTTCCTACACCTCAAGAGGGATAACTATTTCCCTAACATGAAGGATAAAATCAAGAGGACAATAAATAACTGCGATAAATGCAAAATTTTCAAGTACAATAGAAACCCAGCCAAACCCTATTTCGAGAAGCCTGAAATTCCTCTGAAACCACTAGACATTATTCACGTAGACCTATACTCTATAAAAAACAATGTTATTCTCACACTCATAGACAAGTTTTCTAAGTTCGGTTGCGGCTATACTCTAAGTTGTAGAACCGGTATAACTATTTTAAGCGGCATACAAAAATGTTTGAGCCTCTACGGCATACCCACAAAAATAATATGCGACCAAGGTCCAGAATTCGTCTCTAATATCTTTAAGGACTTCTGCGGGCAACACGATATTGTATTACACTACACTTCCTTCCAACAACCTAGCAGTAACGGACCAGTAGAGAGACTACACACGACCCTTACAGAAATATATAGGCTAATTCTAACAAAAAGAAAAGAACAGAAACTAACCCTAGAACACGAGGAAATACTCACCGAAACCGTCATTACCTATAATAACGCCATCGTTCTACAACAAAATTCACCCCATACGAACTATTTTTCGGCCGACCCTATAAGTTTATGAAAACACTCACGAATTTCTTAATGAATTACATCCTAAAATCCAAGATGAAGTAAGGAAATTAACTAACGCAAAAATAGATAAATTCAACACATCAAGAGAGGCACCGGAAGACGTAGTAGAAGATGAACCAATCTTTAGAAAAAAGCTAGACGAAACAAACTTAAACCAAGATTCTCAAAACACATCATCATCATCATCATCATCATCATCATCATCATCATCATCATCAGCATCGACACTACAACCGGGAACCGGTCTTGGCCTTATATAGCAAGTCCGGAGGCTTGTTAAATTTTCCATAATGATTTGTTTTTTTTCGAGCAAGGTCATTAATCTTGCGCCAGTCTCAAAACACATAGCAAGTAATAATAATAAAATTACAGTTATCAGAAAAGAAAACAAAAAGATACATAAACAACCGTCAACATTTTTTTTCTCTCCTATTTTTTTTTTTTTTTTTGCCTCAAAAGAATTTTTATATAAAAGGAAATTTTAATGACATATATATCAAACACGAGGATAACTACGGAAGCAAATCATGGTACATGATCATGCAACCGCCAACATTTTTTTTCTCTCCGATTTTTTTTTGCCTCAAAAGAATTTTTATATAAAAGAAAATTTTAATGACATATATATTAGACACGAGGATACCTCCGGTAGCAAATCATGGAATATGATCATGCGACCATTCAGTTTCTCCTAATCAATAAAGAGAATAAATATACACAAATTATTATATACAGAAAATTTTAAATGTATAAGGTACACATTCATGGAATATGAGTGTAAACAAGGCAGCTAATCATGGCATATGTTTACAAGGCCACCTATATACTTATAAAAATATTAAATACAAAAAGAAACAAAAAAGGAAAAAAAAACATAACTATAATAAAGGAAAATTCTACTAACACCCCTTTTCATCTACTAACTTACAGCCTATCACCCACTAACACCCATAGACTAGAAGTCTTTAATATCCCAAAGGAACACAGTCTACTGCCTCTACGCCTAGGTCCATCAAGATACATCACTAGCTTCCAAAACCGAATACACATTATTAACCTCGAGGACTATAACAACAACATGCAAAACATCACTAACTCACTTTACACGTTCGAAAGACAAAAAACTGAGACTAACTCACTTCATATAACCAAACTAAAACTAAAAGAACTTCAAATCAAGTTCCAAACCCTGTACCCTTTCAAGAAAGAGAATAAGCGTGGCCTAATCAACGGATTAGGTTCTGTGATTAAACTAATAACAGGAAACATGGACGCACAAGACGCAATAAGACTTAACAACCGCCTAAACGACATTAACACAAACATTACCGACTTAACACGTTCACTAGGGACTGAACATTTTCTGAATTCCCAAATGATCGAAAGATTCAAAAACATAACACTCCACATAAACACCGAACAAAAGGTCACCGAAAACTTCCTTAAAAGTTCTAGCAATAGAATCAAAAAAGAACATAATGCCCTTTTGGAAATCGAATACATTAGTCAATTAAATTATAACATTGACCTACTAACCCATCACCTATCCAACATAGCGGAGGCAGTAATCCTGAGCATACTTAACATGATCCCAAAACTCCTTCTATCGTATGACGATCTAACACTTATAAAAACCCGACTAACAAACCAAAATATAACGATTAACGCTCACGAGCAAATCTATGAATTCTTAGGAGTGTAGTGCTCCGGGAGCCCTACCATCCTCCCACAATCCCAATATACGAATTTTCCATATTATATATATATATATATATATATATATATATATATATATATATATATATATATATATTTCCTATTATTCCTATTCTATTATAAATATATTTTATCATTACTTAATAACTTCATCATTAATTATTAACAATATGCAAAGATCTATGTCCTCATATAACATACACATACCCAATTAATTCAAACGATTTCTAATATAATAATGCATAATCCCTATCCCAACCATCATCACACTTTCCTAAACGATTTCCTAAAAATCGTTATCCTAAGTACATAAGTAGCTGCAATATCGTTTTCCAATATTATAAAGATATTTCATCATTACCTAATAAAAATGTACAAAATTCTATATCTTCATATAACATACACATACCAAATTAATTCAAACGATTCCTTATATAATAATACATAGTTCCTAACCCAACCATTCATCACATTTCCCTAAACGATTTCCAAAAATCGTTATCCTAAATACATAAGCAGCTGCAATAGTTTTTGCTTAACATGATGAACCCTGAATCATCCCCATGTACATAGAGTAAATAAATATAATCGCACAAGCGAAAACGACATAAGAAAGCTAACGGTAATTTCGTTCATGCAAACAGAAGGAAATGTAATAGGAAAGTTTTGTACTTTCGTAAAGCAGTAAGAATTACAATTTCGAAGAAGAAGCATGTGTTGCTTAGCAGGAGAAGAAAAAAAACCACAGACGTGTGCGGACGTCTGGTGGCTATATGTTATTACTTAAAATTTAAATATTGTTGTTTATGTTATTTAATAAAATACTAACTATCTGTTTTTGTGTTAAAATTTAAATATTGTTTATGTTAGTATCATTAAATAAAATATTAACGATACGGTTTATCGACCATTAAATCAATTTAATTAAATTAAAATATCGTTCACGCTCTTCCCTCGGTCGTGGCGAGGAAGCACGGCGGTGGATTTGAACAGGAGTTCAAGCATATTATAATAGTTCTTAAATAATTTTTAACATACAAATACCCATTTTATCCAATGAAGCTTACAATTTCTACCAAACAATACCCCAGTAAATGGCACAAAAATATTAAATACAAAGTCATATCTAAATTATAATACAAGACACACACAACACTTTAACAAACCTTGCCCCAAAATAGAAGGAACCTACTATTGCACACCAACAATACAGGAAGAAGATGCCAACCTATCCCAATGTATTCAAAGATGTGGGCAAGATTCAATCCATATCCCAACCGCAACCAAACACATTATTACTTATCAACATCCACGGCTTGGTAATAAGCTCTACCTGCAGACCAAAAACCATTCATGTAGAGGGAACGGTACTACTACACTTCGAAAACTGCCATATAGAAGCCGATGGGATCGCCTACAACAATAGACCACATATATTTTGGGACACCATCCAAATACTTCCTCCATCAAGTAGTATCGTTACGACCAATACAACAGTTGACGAGCTGAACCTGGAAAAACTACAAATATACAACTTCAAAACTGAAGCAAAGGTACTTGAACTAGGGACCATCACTACAGTCATCGTCATCATCATCATAGCCACCGTAATACCAGGGAAATATACTCACTTAACAACCGCTCAAGATCCTGACAACACCCCACATCTTAACGCTATGGCCAACGCGACATCAGTACATCAAACTGAGGCTGTTTCAATGACGTCACTTTGGCCTTCGCTCTACAATAAGGGGGGAAGAGTTACGACCCCAAACCTGACACTCGCCCCATCTTAACATGAAGTACAGCCATCGACAGATTCCCACAGTAACTCAACACCTCTTCAAGTTACTGCAACATCAACGTCTGGAGCAGAGACATCTCCGGATGTTCATGGCAACCAAACACCCTGGCAATGGGTAACCTGGCCATCCCACACAATCCACCAAAAATTGCAACGGGACATTTTTCCCAGAAGACAAAAACATAATGTAAGACACCTTCAGTGTCATATTCATTTTCATACGTAGAGTTTGCACAGATAGTTCAGTCTTTACTCACCTGTTGTTAAGATCACTTCGTTATATTAATTCAACAGTAAATATAAAAGAAATTATAAAGAGTTAAAACTAAGTACCGTTTGTTTGTTTATCGCTCCCACGGAATTAGAATATAATGTAAAAAAAAATCACCGAGCTTTACAGCTTCCTCTACCGCAATTCAACTTGATCAATGACCTCAAATCTTTCTTCCACTTTATCAACTACAAACGCAAATCTGATGCCTACCCCAACACTCTTTTCTAAGGCTCAACTACTACAACTGACTCCCATACCATACACAATCTTTTCCCGTCCTTCTTCAAACTATCCTTCACGGATGACTCTTTCGAGCCTAACCTCTCTTACTTCACTGGCCTGTCTGAATTTTCCCTCGGCCCTCTCATCCCTCTACACATTCAACAACACCAAGTTATAGAAAAACTTGAACAACTGAAAGACCATTTCAATCACGGCCCAGACAGACTCCCTGCTATCCTCTTAAAAAAATGTTCCTCTTCTTTGTCTCCCCCGCTCGCTTCAATCTTCAATCTATGACTTGCACAAGGCATATTCCCTGACATATGGAAATCTTCTTATATAACCCCCATATATAAAAAGAGACCAAAAAACGATATATCCAATTATCATCTCATTGCTTTCGCACATTCCTGCAGTGTCCGAAGGGCTTTAATATGATTCGTTATATTTTCGCTGCAAACCCATCATCTCTCTCAACTAGCACGGGTTCCTCTCTGGCAGGTCCACTACCAACAACCTTGTTGAATTCACATCCCACACACTCCTTGCCCTTGAGCGATGAATTCGATGTAATCACTATCGACTTTAGCAAGGCCTTCGTCAAAATCTCCCGCGACCTCATTGTCTTCAAGTGATCTTCCCTCGGTTTTGAACCCCTGCTGATTAAGTGGATTTCATCCTATCTCAATTATCTAACCTGCCGCGTGCGATTTAGATCCACCCTCTCCTATTTTTTTTTTCAACCCAGGGCAGTCATCTAGGCCCCCTCCTATTTATCCTAACCATTAACGACATAGGCTGCAGTATCAAACACTGCTCCATCCCGCTTTACGCGGATGATACCAAAATGTTCAACACAATCCGCTCTCCCTAGACTCCTCACGTTGCCAATCCGATCTTGACAGCTTTTCGACTTGGTGCCAAAATAACTCCCTAGAACTGAATATCGCCAAATGTCACACAACCACCTTCTCTCGGAAGCGTAATATTTAAATATATATTACTTATATTACTTATTTATAAAAATAACATTTAAATTGTAAATATCCATAACAATCTCCCACCCAGCCACGCTCCCATCCCTTGCTGAACCGATCGATTCGCGACCTGGGCGTCCTATGTAACAAGGAGCTCAAATTTACCGCACATATTGATGACATAATCCTTAAGGCCAACGCCACCCTTGGCTTTATCAAACGCTGGTCGAAGGAATTCCTAAACCCCTACGTCGCCCGCTCACTCTACATAACCTTTGTCCGCCCACTACTCGAATATGCTAGTCAGGGAAAATCCGCTGACTCTACCACCATACACAAGCCGGCTCCCTTTAATCAATCTTAACACACTTGAAGAGCGCAGAATCCATGCCGACATCATCTTCGTCCATCGTCTTCTGTCAGGCTCATTCAATTGTCCAAGCCTGCTCTCCTCTATAACATTTCACACAAACCCCCGTAACGTACGTAACCCTCGACTCTTTTACTTGCCCGCTCATTACACTTCTTATGGCGTCAACGAGGCCATCGCGCGTATGCTACGACGGGCCAACGCTTTCCCCACTTCCTTCGATTTCAACCTTTCCACTCCCGCTCTCAAATGACACCTCAGAAGATATCCGTCCTAGCCCCGCCCCCTCCTTCCAATAACCCTCTTCCCTTCAATCCTACCTCTCATCTCCCGCTTTCAAACTTTGCAAGGACATTTTACATTCCGATACCAGAGGGTAAGAAAAAGATTATGGGAAAAGAGAGCATGTGTCAATTTAGGGACGGAAAAATGGCATCGTGGTCAGCCCTGTTTCGTTGAAGATGTGAAGTCTATATTGTCCGACACTAAACCGCGAACCGTCATACGGTGAACACCGCCTAACAAGTTACGTGAAAAAGTGAAAAAAAAAATAAAATAAAATTAAAATAACAATAAAAAAAAAACACAAAAGTGAAAAAAGTAAGAAACAAAAAGGAAGTGTAATAAAAACGTAGTTGACGGCAACTGTCAAAACTCTCTAGAAATCACCAGCGATACACAACAAGGCCACAACACGTAAGAAACCACAAATATGGCCCTAGGTCCAAGCCAGCACACCGGCAACAGGTTCCCAGAACTGGGAAAATGCTCACTCTCAGGCTCTGCAACCAACGTGCCAACAAAAAAGAAAAGGCAATCCGGCAGCCCATGGTCTTTCGATTTCCCTGCTTTGCCGAACAAAGCAACTTCCTAAACACCTCGGTTTATTCAAATTCACCCAACCGATATTAAGGCCACTAACATCTGTTAATGTCTTTGTGCTGAAGAGAATAATTGATTCTATTAGTACACAGTACGAAAGAATCACCCTGCTTAGGGATGGTTCCATACTAATTTTAGTCAAAGACCAAGATACGATTCGAATCAATCTGTCCGGTCGACATAAGCCTACACCCCAAACTAAACTTCTCTAAAGGAATTGTTTACGCCCCCTGTCTTATAAACGTCCCAGAAGCTGATATAACAGCAGAAATGCGTTCCCAAGGCATTGTTGATGTGTTTAAATTCACCAAAATGATGGATGGAGAAAGGAAGCCCAGGGGCCTAATGCTATTTTCATTTGACCGTCTTCAACCACCAACAACAATTGAAATCGGCTGGTACAACACCAAGGTCAAGGAATACATTCCGAGGCCTATGCGTTGCCGACAATGCCAATTACAAGCCCACACGGCAAAATGGTGCAAAAATACAACGGCATGCAATACATACAATCTTCCACCCCACCCTGAAACTGAATGCACAAGAACAACCTGTGCAAACTGTCACGGCCCCCACCCGGCATCTTTTTCCACATGCCCAAAATATATGCAATGCCAACAAACTTTACTAAACAAAAAAAAAAAAACATCCCTATGCGACGCTAAACGCACATACAGAGAACAAAATCTCATACAAACAACAAATAATGATTTCTATTTGGAACAAATAAAGAAAACCGCTTCCACACAAAAAACACCAATTCGTACCAATTCAGTCCCAACAAAACACATACAAGACCCAATACCCGTAAACAAAACTACTACCAAAGAAACACACATATTTCGTTCCACCTCTTACGCAACCTTAAAGGAAATTGAAAAGAGAAAATACCCTATTGGACAACAAAACACAATAAAAAACAAAATACAAAACGATTCTCCGACATAAACTCAAACACTCGCAAACAAATCGAAACACACTCCAGCAGAAATCCAAAAATCCCGTTTAGACTCAACGGAAAATTTCCCTTTACCTGATCATGGAAAGATATGATCCTAAGTTCTGTCACCAACACATTGACTCCGCGGCACAGAGCGACTTTCACTCAAACTAATCCGAGCGGATTGGACAACGGAGTGAAACGAGCTGTGTGGCGCGGAGTCAGATAACCAACCACCGTTATATTGACTCCCCCACGTTGAACACCACAAAAAACACTAACAACAATCCCAACGATCTTTAAATGCTTCAGTGGAACCTGAATGGGTTCCACCATAACTACCACGAACTACAGGTCCTCATAAAGGAACTAAAACCAGCGATCATAGCATTGCAAGAAACCCACTTACCCCAGTCCTCAAATGCTAAAGTGCCTCGGGAATATATAGCCTACTTCAGCAACCTTATAGGTAACCACACAGGAAACAATTCCTCTAAACAAGGGTCAGGTATACTAATACATAGGGCCCTTAACCATAGGCATCTCAACATTACTTCCCATTTCTCGATTACGGCAATCGAAGTTACAAGTAAATTAAGTCTAACTGTTATTTCAATTTACATCCCACCCAACCAACCATTGAATCTATCGGAACTGAATAACACAATTCGAAACATGCACACACTAATCCTCCTAGTGGGGGATTTCAATGCATGGAGTCCAATATGGGGATGACGAACAACAAACAAAAGAGGGAAAATCGTTGAACAATTAAAATCCAACATCCACCCCAAAAAAAGATATGGACCGACATAAAAACGCTGACAGGCAGCTACAGCCCACCCAATATTAAATCAATAAATACAGGATCCAACATACTTATATGTCCTGGCAAAATAGCCAAATACTTGGCCGAGTTTTGGGCAAATACGCCCACCAACTTCAATTTCCACCCAGATTTCTATACCGCCAAAAACCAAATAGAAGTGCAGCCAACACCTCTGAGCAACACCAGTAACCCCTGCAACAAAGTTATCGAAGCCGCCATATCCCATACAGAACTAGAATCTAGTCTTCATACCCCAAAAGGGAAAACTCCAGGTTTCGATAGAATCGACTATCAAATGCTAAAACACAGTCCACAGATTGTGAAGGACCGCCCCCTAACTCTATTTAATTCCATATACACGACAGACATCATACCTCAAATGTGGAAAATAGCCACTATTATTCCTCTGCCAAAGCCAAACTCCACAACCGACACAATGAGCAGTTTACGCCCCATTGCCCTACTTCCTTGCCCAGGAAAATTACTGGAAAAAATTGTCGCCAAGAGACTGAACTGGTACCTAGAAAAATATAACTTGATAAGTATCCAACAACTCGGCTTTAAACAAAGTAGGGGAACGATGGACGCACTTCTCCACATTGATAACTACGTTATCTCCGCTCTTTCCTGCAAAAAATATACTTCCATTCTATCAGTAGACTTCGAAAAAGCCTTCGACCGCATCGGTCCACACATTATCCTCCAACCTCTACAAAAATGGAAAATAGGACGCAACATGTTCAATTTTATTTAGGTCCTTTTTAAATAATAGAAAATTTAGAATCAAAGCTAACGGCGTATTTTCTGATGTCCACAATGTAAAAACGGGTATCCCTCAAGGGTCACCGTTATCAGTGGTATTATTTAAAATTGCGTTTCAAGAATTAAATAGCATAATCTCGAAATATAAAATTGTAAAACATTGCCTCTACGCCGATAACCTTATCATTTTCACTAATGTTAACGACTTAAAAGTAGCTAGGAAGACATTCGAAAATATTCTATGTTATTATTATTATTATTTACTGGCCTGTAGGAACCCGGAAGTTCATGACCTCATCGACTCGGCTCCGCCATCCTTCCCTGGCCTGTGCGCTCTCCTTCCACGTTCGATCATCCGATCCGATCTCCTCGAGGTCCAATCTAGCATTGTCCACCCATCTCCGTCGCGGCCGTCCTGTCGGTCTCTTCCCCGTTAGTTTACCGTCAAGAATTCTATGCACGGTCCTATCATCTCCCATTCGCGCTACGTGTCCGGCCCATCTTAATCTTCGCGACTTGATCACTCTCACTATTGTATGTTTGCGGTATAGCTCTTCCAATTCGTGGTTGTGGAGTTTCCTCCATTGTCCTGACTCCTCGTCATATTTACCGCCAAATATACCCCTTAAAACTTTATTCGCGAATACGCGGAATTTGTTCTCTTCCCGTTTTGTGAGAGCCCGTATGCCGTATAGAGCAATCGGCATGATTATGGTTCTATAGACACGGAGCTTTATATTACGTGATAGCAGTTTGGATTTTAATAGTTTATTGGCTGCATGCCAACTAGCGTTGCCGGAATGTAGTCGTTTGTTAATTTCCTTTGACATTTCGTTTCTGGTCGTCAGTATCGTTCCCAGATATTTAAATTCTTTGACATTTTCAAATATCTTGCCCCTGACGTTTATATGTGTTCTCTGAGGTCCACCTGCTCTCGTCGTAATCATGTATTTCGATTTGTCTTCGTTTATTTCTAGGCCCACCTCTTCTGCTGCTTTCATGATGATTTCACAGTTTTTACTTATAGTTTCGAGATTATCGCCCAGAACGGCGATGTCATTCCCATACGCGAGCACTTGTGTGACCCCGTTCAGGGATGATCCGGCCGTGTTATCGTCTTGTACCTTTCTGATAACATACTCGAGGACAAGGTTAAAAAGGCATGGTGAGAGGCCATCCCCTTGTTTTCTATGCGACATTCAAATATGGTGTAACCGTTCCGGGTCAACAATTTCAAAGGAAAAAAGCAAAATCTTACACATATGTAAAAAGAAAAATTGTAACAAGAATCTAATAGAAAATTTTGAAAACGCTATGATTAGTACGAGGGTTGCCTTTTATATTTCGGGATTAGAGAACAAAAACAAATATTGATCATCGAAAATCACTTTATTGTTTTTCAAGATATTCCCCATGAAGATCTATACACTTTTGCATGCGTTTGAACCAATTGTCGAAGCACTTTTGCCACTCTGATTGAGGTATCTCCAACACATGCATTCTGAATGCAGCAACCGCTTCTTCAGGTGTCGAAAAACGTTGACCTCTCAGTTTGTTTTTTACGTACGGGAATAAAAATAAGTCATTCGGTGCCAAGTCATGACTATACGGCGGATGACCCATCAATTCGATGTTTTGGGTGCTCAAAAATGCAGTTGTCGCAGCCGATGTGTGAGAGCTCGCATTGTCGTGGTGAAGAGTGGTCCGTCTTCGGCGGTTGGTTTTCCTGATTTCTTGGAAGACAACTGCCAAACAAATGGTTGTGTACCACTCAGAATTGACTGTTCTGCGTTGTTCTAGTGGTACGGTTGCGACATGTCCACTTTTTCCGAAAAAATAGGCGACCATTTGCTTGGAAGTGCTTCGTGCGCGAACAACTTTTGTTGGATTTGGCTCATCTTGAAACACCCAGACAGTCGACTGCTGTTTACTTTCGGGCTCATACGCGTAAATCCACGATTCATCACCTGTCACGATGTCATAGACGTGTTTCGAAGCTCCGCGACCGTATTTTTTGAGCATTTCTTTCGACCAATTGACACGAGCCTTTTTTTGGACGATTGACAAATTGTGTGGGATCCAACGCGAACAACTTTTTTTGACAGTCAAAGGTTTATGCAATATTGAATGTATGGTGGTCCCACTAACGCCTAAGGTTGTCTCAATCTCACGATAGGTCACATGACGATCTTCCAATATCAGTTCGCGCACAGCATCAATGGTTTTCGGAACAACAACTGATTTTGGACGACCTTCACGAAATTCATCTTGGAGTGAACTACGACCACGATTGAATTCACCATACCATCGATAAACACTGATCCTTGATGGAGCTTCATCGCCAACAATTGAATTAAGTTCATCCATGCACTGTTGCTGAGTTAATCCACGCCGAAAGTTGTAAAAAATAATCGCACGAAAATGTTGACGATTTAATTCCATTTTTGGGCCGAGATGAATCTTTTAAGTTACTGTAAACAACACAAATAGCGCTCGTATGTCAAAACGTTCTGAGTGCGTATAACCTCAAAAATGTCCAACTTTACGACAGAGCTGTCAATTTCCGGATTGCAACACTAGGGTTGCCAAATCCCGAAACATAAGAGGCAACCCTCGTAATGTCGACACATTAAAAATCCTCGGCTTACAATTTGACTGTAAATACAATTTTAGGAACCATTGTTTAGCCCTTAAGAAAAAATTAGATTTAAGGTTAAATATTCTTAAATACCTGGTATGTAAAAATGGCTCAACTCATACTAACACACTAATCACTATCACTAGAGCACTCCTATTATCTAAAATAGACTATGGTCTCCCTATATACGGCAACTGCAGCAAAACAATCTTACAGATGATCAAATCTCCCTACCACGCAGCAGCCCGCATAAGCGCAAGGGCATTTCGAACCACCCTAATTATCAATATACTGGCTGAAAGCGGTCTTCCATCCATAGAAAACAGAAAAATAGCTATTATCGAAATTAGCTGGCAAATTTCCCGCAATATCCTCAACCCCCATCCTAGACGATGTCAAACAGATACTTAGGAGAAAACGTCCTCTGAAATTCACTTCGGCACTAAGAGAGGCAACAGAACTGGCTAAAAAGCTCCATGTAGTAACTAAACCACAACGACAATGAACGCATTACCCGACAAGACTACTACCAACAGAATGTATCATAGAGGACTTATCGCAGCTCCCCAAAAATACAACAAATAACTTGGTATACCAGCAACACTTCCAATCAATTAAGAACCAACACCGGGAGTGGAAGTTACTCTTCACCGATGGTTCCAAAACAAAAGAAGGAACATCATTCGCAATAGTAAACAATAATAATGCAGTGCTAAAAAAAGGACTGTTACCCGAATTTTGTTTCATCTTTTCAACCGAAGCAACAGCAGCCCTCGAAGCAATCAAACTAGTGGAGAAAAAGAAGACACTAATCTGCACCGACAGCCTATCCACCATCCAAGCAATCCAAAACACAAACAACAAAATCAAAGTCATCAATCTGATCTTGGGTAAGCTAATCCAGAAGTAAATCAAAGTCAAAATGCTCTGGGTTCCTAGTCAAAGCTGGATAAGGGGCAACGAAGCAGCCGACAACGCTGCAAAATTGGCTATAAGAGAATCGTTGACCACCTTCTATGTGCGCAACAATAATATAATAACATCGATAGGTACTTTAAAACAGAATTCCAAAAGATAGAAAAACTAGAATGGATAAAATACAATCACACCTACAAAACAATAAATAACAAAAGAGAACCAACCATCTACCCGACAATTCGTCAGTGCAAAAAATCAAATGCTTCCTCCGTCTACGCCTTGGACACACGCTTATCACCAATCAATATATCATCAACAAAACTAACCAACCTATCTGTCATATTTGCAGTTCCAACTCCAGTTTAACATCCAAACATATCCTATTGGAATGCGTGGGCATGAAAACCCTGGCTCAACTACATTTTCAAGACGACATCATCAACATCATCAACTTTATCTCCAAGCCAACTTCACCCAACATTGACAAAATCTACAAATTACTAACCCTAGTTAAGTTACGAAATAAGATTTGAAAACAAAGATACAAAGGTACAGACATATATTTACAAAACCTAGCCGAAAGCCTTAGTTGCTAGATCTACTAGATTTAAGTTACTATGTAATTTACTTACATTGTAATTAATAAATAAATAGATAAAAATATATTGTCCAAAAACAGGAAAATCATTTGAAACTTTGTGAGGTGGCATTTAGTTTTCATGGAATTTTATGAAGAGATCTTGGGGCGTTGCATGCATGCGTGTGGATGCAAAAACGATCGATTTAGCCCTGTGAGTAGGGCGTTAGAATATACTGACAGCTAGGCCAGCTTGTCGTAAGAGGCGACTAAAGGCCGAGTGGTAGCCGGGGTCCCAACGCCCTGTGCGCCCGGTGAAATACCATCCCATCAAGCTATAGGCTCCGTGAAATGGTCGGGAGAAATCCCTAGCCATCTTTCGGAGCTTGGCTGATGGACCGGTTCGAAAAAAGGTTGGTTAGCTGGTAGTCGGTCCCAAGGTGAGATACCACCACGTCACGCTTTACATTCCGCGATATCACCGAGAGAAATCTTCGACGGTGTTTTGGACGTGTGGCTGATGGCCCGGACTGACACGGGGATAAGTCATGATGGTGCCTTCTGATATAAAGAATTCCGGAGGTAAACTAGTATCCCATTCGGATCTCCGGGGGGGACTATGTCAGGGGGAACATCATGCAGATATCATGATAAATAATGGAACTTTGAGAGGTTCATCATCGCATAACCGGGCTCGCTCTCGAAGCTCGGCCCAAGGTCGACTGGTGACGGCATTTTGTAACATCAGGGGCATCGGTTTCACCAATATGAATGTAAACCCCGTCCACCAATATTTGCAAACAACGAAACCTGATATCCTTGCCCTAACTGAGACCCAGGTCGATTCGTCAACTGAATCGACATATCTTCGTTGCTCAGGATACGACTTGCATTCGAGATTCCGTTTTAAGGGCCGAGTCTGCGTTTTCGCGCGGTTCAATCTGGCTTGCCAGCGGATGGAGGCGTTGGAACCCAATAATATTGACATCATATGGTTGAGGGTCGTGCTGAGGAATTCCGTTAAATTTCTTTGTTGTCTTTACCGCTCCCCGAATGACGATCGACCGGCGACATTCTTCGAACATCTTTCATATACCGTCGGCTGGATACAGATCAACCACCCAGCTTCTGAAATTGTTGTCCTTGGCGATTTCAATGTGCACAATTCCGACTGGTTGTTACATTCTAACAGAACCGACGAGGCTGGGAGGCTGGCGGAGATGTTTGCTGTAAGCCACAACTTGACTCAACTCGTGGGGGAACCAACACGAGTGCCGGATGCCCGAGGTGATTTTGCGAACACCCTGGATCTGTTTTTGACATCCGTACCGAGTATTTATACCGTGGAGGTTTCTGCGCCATTGGGAAACTCAGATCACTGCTTGGTATCTGTCGCGCAAGCACTTGCATATCAAGCGAATAACCGGCCTAGGCAGATTTGCCATGTATGGAAGTATGGGGCTGCTAACTGGGACGATATGCGAGATTTCTTCGCATCCTTTCCATGGTCGGAGGTGTGCTTCGGAAACTCCGATGTTAACGCTTGCGCTGAGTCGGTATCAGAGATTATTCTTCTGGTGATGGAGATGTATATTCCACATTCCATCAAACGAAGTTCGTCTGATAAACCTTGGTTTGACAAAAAATGCGAGCTGATTACAGCGGCAAAAAATAGAGCTTTTAAGCAATGGCGCTCCAATCCCACCGATGTTAACAGAACGAACTTTGTTAGAATCAGAAACGCGTGCAACCAGGCGATTGACACCGTGAAGAAGGCTCACAACGACAGGGTGATCAATAAGCTCCTTCTGTGCCCAACTGGTTCGCGCTCCTTCTGGTCAATGGCAAGGGCTGTCAGCGGTAACTTCGCATCCTCCTCTTTGCCGCCGTTGGTGACAGACAGCGGGACATTAGTCACGAATCCAAAGGATAAAGCTAATGTATTCGCGAATTTATTTTCCGCGAATTCAAACATCGATCCCGGCGTTTTGGAGCCGCCTGTGATCTCGCCGGTACAGTCTTCGATGCGGGATGTGAGAGTCCGCGCACTATTCAACGCATTTTAGGTGAACTGGATTGTAGGAAGGCAACCGGCCCGGACGGAATACCAGAAATAGTCCTTAAGAACTGTGCTCCAGAACTATCGCCGGTTCTTGGCAGACTCTTCCGTTTATCTTATGCACGGAGGACCTTTCCTGCCTGCTGGAAAATCGCACGAGTTCAGCCAATCCCAAAGACGGGAAAAAAGTGTCTCCCACAAAATTACCGTCCGATAGCATTACTGTCTATTTTATCTAAGGTAATGAAAAAAGTCATCAATACAGAATTGGTTAAGTATTTAGAGTGCAGCAGACTTCTGAATGATCGTCAATACGGATTCCGTGGCAGGCGGTCCACAGGAGACCTTTTGACACTTATAACCGATATATGGACATCTGCGATTGAACGGCATGGTGAGTCAAGGGCGGTCGCATTGGATATCTCCAAGGCTTTTGACCGCGTCTGGCATAGGGCATTGCTGAGCAAACTTCGTTCATATGGACTTTCCCAACAGCTTTGCGACTGGACGAAAAGCTTCCTTGAGAATCGATCGATCCGGGTTGTTGGGGACGGCGAGTGTTCGGATCTGTATCCTGTTAATTCGTGGGTGCCCCAAGGTTCTATTTTGGCTCCAACTTTGTTCTTGCTTCACATCAATGATTTGTTGGAGACAACGGATAACAAGTTGTTCAGTTTTGCGGATGATAGTACGCTTGTTTCCTCCTTTTCGAGTGATCAGCCGATAAGTGCATCAACGTCGCACCAGCTGAGATGTAGACAGATTGACTCTTTGAATCAGGATCTGGATAAAGTCCTGCAGTGGGGAAAGGCCAATCTTGTCGACTTCAACGCAACGAAGGCCCAGTATACAACATTCACAAAGAAAACTGGATCATCGGTTCCACAGCTGATGATGAGTGGCCGGGCCCTCGAGGCTGGGGAAAGTTTGAAATTGCTCGGCGTCACGGTCTGTGGGAATGTATCATGGCATAAACACGTATCGGGTATCGCCAGATCAGCCTCAGGAAAACTGAGTTATCTTTTTAGAGCCAAGAAATAATTTACCCCGGCCCAACTTCTTCTCCTATATAAATCCCAAATTAGACCCGCGCTCGAATATTGCTCTCATGTTTGGAGCTCGGCTCCTAAACATACACTCGACTTACTTGAGAGCGTACAGAGACAAGCGATCCGCCTGATCGGGGACTCGGCGCTGACGTCGGGACTACAGCCGCTGTCACGTCGAAGGCGCGTAGCCGACCTCTGTCTGTTTTACAGATAATATCACGGGTGCTGTTCTTCGGAGATTCTTGGCATTGCTCCACGCAATTCGGTTTATATGCGCTCCACAAGACAATCCGACGGATCGCACCCGTTTGTGGTTCATCTCCCGACGGCGCGAACATCCCTGTATCAGAATTCGTTCCGTTACAGAGCGGAGAAGCTGTGGAACTGCCTTCCCACGCGAGTGTTCCCCGAGCGTTACAACCTGCAACTGTTCAAAAAGAACTGCAACAGTTATTTGATGGCATCTCGGTTCGCCTCTCCCGAGAGAAGTCTAATAAAAAAAAAAAAAAAAAAAAAAAAAAAAAAAAAAAAAAACTTATTAAAAACTTAGGCACATGGCTAAGAACAAAAGCGCAATGTATCTTGGTTACATCTGGGTACAACCACGGTCGCTGTTCAACTGAACTTGACAAAAAACTTCCAACAATTCCCCGCAATACCCGTTAATCAGAAAATATGCATCATGTCTGGCAACTTTGTTCACTCGCATGGTACTTTAACATTAAAGAATACTTCAAAATTCCTTTGCGAGCGTTTGTGTAAAAAAATAAACAATAAACTAGTGTAGTTTTAGATAAACTTGTTACAAATAAAGCACATTAAAAACTGCAAAACAACTAATTGCCCACCTCATCTATGAAGGATCCCCTCATGATATGAATGCAAGCACATATTACCCTAACTATTCACTACATCTATAAAGTCCACTGTACGCAGTCTTCCAAATACCATCTCATCAAAATAATTCATTGTTATGTGACAACCCTTTAGGTGTGCATCTGCACCAGGTAATTACTGCGCCTAATCATTTCAACATATCATTGCCGCTGTTGGGTACAGCAAAATAAAGTCGAATCAAAGCAACAAACGTAAAGTAGAAACCAATGGAAGTGGATTAATGAGTCTTATCCCTCACAAATGACGTCCACTCACGTCACCCCGATTCTTCCCATCCTTTTGCTTTATACGGCTGAAGCGGGCCGACAAAGCAGACAAATCACAGAGCAAAGAAAGGCTGAAAATCAATTCAAAAATCATCCTTTGAAAGTTGTCTACCAAAGCGACTGCCCCGTCCTGCAGCATTTAATTAAAATTGCTTCCCCAGGTGGGGGCACTGAATCGTAATAATATGGTCAAATGAAAACCAGCCGAAGCAGAAACAACTCAAAAGTACAACACAAACATCGGCTTTACCCGGAGTCATGCAGATTCGTTAAATGGCAGTCTTTTTCTCTAAGTTATTTTGAAGGGCACTCACCTTTTGGAATATATGATTCGGATTGATTCCTAGCTCTGAAAGAATAAACGTTTTCAATCGGAACCTTTTGAAATACAGCCAAACCTACCCTCTAGTAGTGGAGGTTCATCTTCGAAGTCTGTGCCAGTTTCGTGTTTATATGTCGTTTGGTCTCCATATACCCCACTGACGTAGGCATTTGGATCATAGTACCCGCCGGCATTAGAACTCACTTCACCATAGGTAGCATCATAATTTGGGGGCATAGATGTTTGCGTGTTGTCGAATGTTTGGAAGTGTCTGAAAGACGAAAAGCTTCTTAACTCTTAACACTAAGGAAGCAGCAAACTCTTACAGATCCTGTCCGAACTCCGGTACTTCGAAATTGTAGGATTGATCCGTAGTGCCTCCGTTCCAGGAGTAATTATTCGGTTGGTTTCCATAAGGCACAGACATTTCAATACGCAAGGTTACACGCTACCAACCTGTTCGAGGGGAATGGATAGTAAAGTTTTTTTTTTACTTAAAGTGCATGACCTTAGTCATTCCAAGCAGGACGACACAACGTTTCATGAATGGCAACAGTTTTGATTTAGAAATCAATATGGTTTGTCAAATGACGATGGAAGTAATGGGGTGAGCCAAACGGGTGGTTACCTAGGTCGTTTTAATTAAATTTGAAATCTCAATTTCCTTTTAAATCAGCGATAATCGACAAGAATGTTGTAATCAAAACAGACGGATATCAGACGGCGAAAGCACAATCCACGTAAATTCAATTGACAGCTGCCAATCGGCGAACGTCTAAGATGTCATGTCCATTCACAATAGACATTTAACACAATGAGTTTAACAAGAGAGGTGTTAAAAACATTTTTTTTTATATGTTTCTGGTGAAACTCTCATGAGTAAATAATTATATACATAATTTTAAGAAACAAATTATATATTACGTAATTTTAGTTATACAATATCGAGCACTTATGTTCGTAGAGCATCAAATATTAAAAGAAATCGCAAAAAAAAAATAGAAACGGAGTTAACGGTAAGTTTTTATAAGCGAGGATTATTTAATATAAGTTTAAGGAGTGAACTTTAAAAAATGTAAGCATTTAAAAACACTTTAAAAAAGCAAAAAAAAAAAAACAATAATAAGTGCTATGAAATTCGTTGAAGACTGGTTTTCGTACATCCTAATATCAGCCTTGTTATCGAAATTCAATATTTGCAGGAAAGCCTTTACGTCGCATAATTGACTGGACATTTCTACCAATTTTCCAGAAACACCTAGTTATATATTTTTTCATTTTGTTTCGAGTACTGCTTTAGATGTTTAACATCACTAGTTTTGCATGTTAGTGCTTGCCTTTTTATGAGATATAAACATCTATGAGTAAAGACTTTTTTAATGTTTATTCTTTCTTTAAGCTTGGTCTCTTAAGAATGGCTGGTGAAAGTTTTGAGAAAGAATTTAAATAAATAAAAAGGTTATATCTGATAGAGTGCACGTCGTGTACCGCTGACTAGTCAGGTGGCAGCATGATGAACCTGAAGGTTCTAAAGAAGGGCGATTAAGATGTCGCCAAACAAAAAAGGAGATATCATAGGCATTCCATCTATCGTTGGAGTCCTGTATTATGGACTTAACAGTCGAAGAATTTCGCTAGTTATTCACTGAAAAACTTTTAAGAACACTTTTCTTGAAACCATTCTTTTAAACCGGTTACCAAAGTAACTCAACAAACTGAACCAAATAACTTGACATTATTTGTGATTATTGTATTTAAGGACAGGCGTAAAATAATTATTAGTAGTTTAAGATTTACAGACAGCAACCTCTAAATATGCTCCATACCCCCCTTACTTCTTGTGACGTAGTCACGAAAACGATATCCAGTGCGATTCGAAAGAACACTCTGATTAAATATCTCGTGTCCGGGATGGCCATGGAGGATTGTGGCTGTGGGGATCAGAAGCACTTTTGGACATCTTGTTGTCCCCTCCCCTATTCAGACAGAATCCTCGTACAAGGAAAACCAAAATCGCCTATGTTTGGGTAGTCAAATCTTGCGGAATCAAATCATGTTGCATTCGGGAATAAGTAGTTTGAAACCCTTTTCGTGTGGCCGAGTGATTCATATCCTGAGAGATATTCAGAATAGTGGCTTTTCAATTCTGGAATTTTGGCTGGGGGCTGATTTAGGCCATGCTGAGCAGTATGCTTTGAACATCCAAGCTTCGGTGAATTCGGTTTAAATGGAAGACGTACAATGTATCTTCCTGATGAGTCTAGAGAGTGAGTTGCTTGGAAGTAATCCTCACACTCAGCTTCTTCGACAACGAGCGATTCTTCTAATGAGAATGGAATTTCTTCAAGTTACCAGGAGCTTGTAATCGCGCCGTGCAGTTGAGCGCCTGAGCAGAGATTTAAGGAACTAAGCAAAGATGGACGAGGGGATCCACTGATCGGACCAAGGATTGTCCACCCAAAAATGGTCTGCATCGTGATGGGTTCGACAGACTATCTTGTTATTATTCCTGGTTTAATAATTTTATTGCAAGAGTCAGCTCCTATGAGAATGTCGATTTTACACGGTGTTAAGCAATCTGGATCTTCTAAGTCCATATGTTCTTACTTCGGCAGAACATATACTAAAATTGACATTCTCATATTAGCTGACTCTTACAATACATACGTCTGGTGGGCGTGTCATAATATGCGGCAGAATCACACTGATTCGCGAGAAAGCCTCCAGAATGTCCCTCGCATTTCCTTGTTGGCGCACAATCTCATTGATTCTGAAATGAGTCGTCCAGCAATTCTCATCCTAACAATGGATTTGGAACCGTTCGATGACCTGACTGTGGAGAGGCCTGCGACTGTTCGCCGCATTGATATATGTGTGGTGCTCGTAACCAGTGCTGTGGAGACAATAATGTGAAACAAAATGCGGGTTAGCCGTTCCCGCGAATATAGGGTGAGAAAAGACCAGGCAGGATAGTAAGAAAAAAAAGAAAGAACTGTCTAGCGAGCCTGGAGGAAGGGGAAATGTGTCAGAATAAAATCGTTGGCATGTTCTTGCTAAATATTTGTGCTCCTGATAGCGAAATTCTCACACCACAGGCGAACCTTGCGGCCAATTAACAAGTTGCCTGGATCTCCTGATATATCGTTGAAATGATAACTCGACTTGTAAAACGCAAAATAGTAGCGCCTTTGTCTATTATCACGGAGGAAAAATGTTCTGATTATATATCTCGAGTCCGGGATTACCGTGGAGAATTGTGGGTGAGGTGATCAGGAGCATGTTTGGACATCCAAGTTGATGTCCCTTCCCCTATTCAGTAAGAATCCTCGTACAAGGAAAACCAAAATTGCCTAAGTATGGGTAGTCAAATTTTGCGGAATCAAATCATGTTGCGGTCGGGAATAAAGAGTTTCAAACTCTTTTCGTGTGGTCGAGTGATTCATATACTGAGAGAAATTCAGAATAGGGGCTTTTCAATTCTGGAATTTTGGCGAGGTATTTAAGGAGCTGATTTGGGCCGTATTGAGCAGTATGCTTTGAACATCCAAGCTTCGGTGAATTCGGTTATGGGAGACGTACAATGTATCTTCCTGAGAGAAATTCAGAACGGGGTCAAATGCTCCAGTTTATCAGAGTGAATATGATTGTTTATAATTTGATATTTATTTGTATGGTGCTTCTACGTATAACTTTATTTAAAAACAGGGGTAATGCCAAATTACATTTACAGGAATACATACTACAGCACGTGTGTGCACCAAGAGGCAAGAACCAAAAGGAGGAGGTATTTTGATGTTCATTGTGCCTGGAGGAAGTACCCCAGGAGACCATCTGTAGAAAAAAGGAATAAAAAACAAACTTTAATAATCGTGTTTCGTTGAACAAACTGGTGAGTAGACTTGTGGCACACCCACAAAACCTTTTTAGATTTCGCTGTTGCTGAGCTTCACTTGCTCCTACGGAAGCCAGCGAAGGTCGCGGGCTGTTGCCCTGGAAATTGAGGCACAATATCCACAACGATCGGCCGCAACTCTTCCGGTTAACTCCGGAAGCATGGCGGCGACGGCAACGGGCCTTCTCAGGAGGGGTCTAAAGAGATCCCTCATCCTTTTAAGGACAAGGAGACACGCTACCTGAGAGCAAGGTTATTATTACTACAGTGGGACATACAAACCGATACAGAAACCCAACAATTAACGCTCTGTATAGGCAGAAAAGTGGCACAAGGCTAATAACCTTGCCCGGAAAATCAAATTATTATGGCAAATTTAACAAGCCCCGGAACTTGCTAAATAAGACGAAGATCGGATCCCGGTTGAAGTGCCGATGATGATGATGATGATAGGCAGCTCTACAAGCTGAAACTGCTTTATAGACAGTTTAGCAATCCAAATTGCCAGGAAATAAAAACGATTAAGTCACTAATCAAAAACCTTCAAAAACTGATCCGTGACAATTATAGATCAGTAATTAACGAAGAGTGGAATAACAGAATTCAAGCCATTAAAGCTAGTGGACCGAATATGTTCCCACAAATAAATAAAGTATTTCGAAGGAAAGATTATAATAACATTTCATATCTGTGTGTGCAGAAAATTTTCAAACACTGCTGAACGCAGGACTTACCGTGGAACATATCAACTCCAATGAAGAGCTAATATTGGTAGAGGATCCGCAAGACAAAGCGAACTCAATTGGTGCCTGTTTCGAGGCAGTGTACAGAGCGAACAGATCTGTTCATTCTAACCGCGACCTCGAAATCAGGGCCCTCCAAAAACAACTTCGTTACACAATGAGGTTAACAACTGCCGTCTCCGAAAAGAAAGTTCCACTACTTTTCACGAAAACAATAAAGCGGATTCTCCGCTTAAAAATCTAAACACAAGTATATTTGTGCACAAGGATGAACTTACGGACATCTTTAGATCCCTTAAGAACAAGAAATATTGTGGAATAGATAGTATTCCAAACATTGTTCTAAAGCACTTGCCTTTTAAAACAGTGAAGATTTACACAATTTTATTCAACAACGCTCTAAATAATTCAAATTAACCAACCCAATGGAAAACTGCAGTAGACCATCCCATCCCCAAAAAGGGCAACGACAGGAGCAATCCAGTCAATCTTCGCTCGATTAATTTGCTTCCAAACATCAGCAAGGTATTCGAGAAAATTATAAATAAGGCATTGATAAACTGGTGTGATGAAAATTGGATTATTCCGAACAATCAGTTCGGTTTCAAATCGAAAGACTTCATCGTTAATGCGGCGACGAAACTTGTTTCAAACATACAGTGGAACAAGGCAAAGCGACAATGCACAGGGACCTCTTTGGTTGACTTTTAAAAGGCTTTCGACACCATATGGTTAAAAGGGCTTGTATACAAGTTATCAAATCTAGGTATGCCCGAATATTTGTTATACATTATCTACGAAATGATAATGTGTAAACAATTTGAGGTAAAATGTGGAGATATAACATCCAACAAAACCTTTCACATCAAAAACGGTATACAGCTGGGAGCAGAAAATTCTGCCATTCTATTTAACATTTACATATAAAGCTCCGTGTCTATAGAACCATAATCATGCCGATTGTTCTATGTGGATGCGAAACATGGGCTCTCACAAAACGGGAAGAAAACAAATTCCGCGTATTCGAGAATAAAGTGAGAGTAATCAAGTCGCGAAGATTAAGATGGGACGGACACGTGGCGCGAATGGGGAACGATAGGACCGTGCATAGAATTCTTGACGGTAGACCAACGGGAAAGAGACCGGTAGGACGGCCGCGACGGAGATGGGAAGACAATGTTAGGTTTGACCTTGAGGAGATCGGATCGAATGGTCAAGCGTGGAAGGAGAGTGCCCAGGACAGGGAACGATGGCGAAGCCGTGTCGGTGAGGTCATGAACTTCCGGGTTCCTACAGGCGAATAAATAATAATAATAATAATAATATTTAACATTTACACTAGTGACCTAGTGGATTCTCTCAACCATGCCATTGCATACGCCCACGACATTGTCGTGTATAGATCTGGAGAAAAGAATGATGTCATCAACAGACAGAACCAAACGATTTTGCGACGACTGGAAATTAAAGATCGATTTCCAGAAAACAGACCATCCTCCTCAGAACGCCCCCGTCCATGGCATCAAGGGATACAAAACGGAATTGGGAGACATTTTCCATTGTAGGAATTAATAATCTTCCTTTACAAGTAAAAACTGTAGTTAGATACCTTGGCATCTGGCTTAATCAGTATCTATACTTTGATAAGCATATAGCAGCTGCCCTTTCTGCAGCTAAAAACGCATATGCTATGACAATAAATCTTTTCCGTAGTAGCCTTTTGGACTCCAAGGTCAAATTAATTTCATAGTCGGCATTCATTCGACCAGTATTGGTGTATGATTGCCAGGTATGGTATAACATATCCCCATTCTACATAGAGAAGTTCGGGTCTTCGAGACGCAATGTTTGCCTTCTTGGCTCGGAATGTACAGAACCCCAGAGTCGCAACATAGGAAGTTCTACCCCAATCAAATCCTATATGACAAATCAGGACTAAATAGGATAGACAACTTCATTATCAAAGTTATGTGCAGTGAAAATGATCTTATTTCGGGAGCATTCTCTTCCAATGATATATATCTGGACAGTACTCTCCAGAATGGGTTTATTCCTCCAGAAACGTTCCCCTTCTTGGATAGAAAAGGACTTACCCAAGAGAAGAATGGACTCCCTATTATTTACCACGCTTTTCGCGGTGTCAGGGATGAACGAATTCTCCATGATAGGGTTACCTCTAATACTCCAGATCGCCTACGTTGCAGTATGGTGATCGGTGAAAGAGATAAATCTGAAAGAGACCGATCTCATTCCAACTGGTGGTGGATTAGTGGCAAAGAGAGGACTACACGTCCTTAAAAATAGTATGCCTTTTAGTTGCAACGCTCCACCCTTTCTCCGCCTCCATATTTAGCATAGTTTGATTAATTTTGTTATTTTAGTTTTAATCGTTTTGTTTTTTTAATGACAAAAAAAACCTATATGTATATTGCGTTAGCAAAATTGTAAAAGAGGAACACCTCTTATATACTGATTACACTGTAAACAAATTTATAAAAATCATTGTACGCCGAAAGGCATAAACAAAAAAATAGATATTGTATAATTTAGACTGCTTACTAAGTGCCAGTAAGTTAAGATTAGAACAATATTTGTAAAATAGGACATGCATTTATTCCTACATGAAGAAGGTGTACCGGTGTGAAGTGAGCGCCAAGATACAAATGTATCGATAGGGAACGTTTGTTGTGAACGAGCCCTTAAATTTTTTTATTTGGTTGCTATGACATCTGTCAAACATATTTAGTATGCATCAAGTCATTGTACAAGCAATATCACTTTTTTAATCCTGTTAAAAATGTCCAATTTTGTACCAGAAAATGATGATTTGCGGAAAGCATTAATTTTTTGTTTTCATTTGAAGAAAAGTGCTGCAGAGGCGCATCGAATGCTTGTCGAGGCTTATGGTGATCATGCTCTATCGGAAGCAACATGCAAAAGATGGTTTAAGCGGTTCAGAGATAATGATTTTGATGTGCGAAATGAAGAACGTGGAAGACACCAAAAAAGTTTGAAGACGGCGAATTGCAAGCAATATTGGATCAAGATGACACTTTAAGTCAAAAACAAATGGCACAAATGTTAAATGTTGCACAACAAACAATTTCTGGCTGTTTAAAAGCTATGGAAAAGAACCAAACATGTGGAAACTGGGTGCCACATGAATTGAATGACAGGCAGATGGAAAAGCGAAACACCACATATGAAACGTTGCTTCTACGACACGAAAGGAAGTCAGTATTGCATGGAATTGTGACTGGTGATGAAAAATGGATTTATTTATAAATCCTAAACGCAAAAAATCATGGGTACATCCAGGAGAAGCGTCAACATCGGCTGCAAAGCCTGATCGCTTCGGAAAGAAGACAATGCTGTGTTTGGTCGGACCAAAAGTGGGTGGTCTATCATGAACTTCTAAAACCTGGCGAAACTGTTGATACCTAAAGCTACCGACAACAAATGATCAATTTGAACCATGTATTGGTCGAAAAACGACCAGAATGGGCCACAAGACACGGAAAAATAATTTTGTTGCATGATAATGCTCCGAGTCATACAGCAAAACCCGTCAAAGAAACAATAAAAGCTCTCGGCTGGGAAGTGTTACCCCACCCGCCATATTCACCAGACTTGGCTCCTTCCGACTACCATTTGTTTTCATCGATGGGACACGAATTGGTTGAGCAGCATTTCAATTCCTACGAAGAAGTCGAAAATTGAGTCTCCGAATGGTTTGTCTCAAAAGACGATCGGTTTTATTGGCGTGGTATCCACAAATTGCCAGAAAGGTAGTCGAAATGTGTAGAAAGCAATGGCCAATACTTCGAATAAAATGTTTTCTACTTTCCCATTTGAAATTAGTGTTTTATTTAAAAAAACACTCACTTCATACCGGTACACATTAATTTGATGTTGAATTAAAATAAATGCGGACTTCAAATCAAAAACAAAAAAACGGAGTGCTCCCACACCCATTGAGCTTCTAAATCTCAAACAAGGGTGTTACTAAAACCGGACCTATTCTGAGGAATGCGGGAAGATTGCGATATAGAGAAAATAGTGCGAAAAGTCGTAAGCTCGTGCACCAATTTATGTGGTATAAACCGCGTGGTAGTGCGCCTATCCGCGATTTCGGCATTCTTGCGCCCCGGTTGGAGTTGGGGCGCTTTCTGAGGCGGTGCCTCGTTTGTGGAACTAGGCCTAATGTGAGAAGTGTCGGGGTCTCGAAACATAGAAAATGAGGAGAAAAATCGTACTGTTTGTGTATGTTCGAGAAAATAAGTACAAAGGAGCGATAATATTAAATATTAATTGAGAAAATATTGTACGCCGAAAGGCAAAACAAAACAAAAAGATATTGTAGAATTTAGAGTACTTGTGAAGAGCCATTAAGTTAATTAAGAAAAATAAGTGTAAATAGGACAGCATTTATAGTTATGTGAAAAATGTACTCTTTTTTTTTGGAAAATAAATGTGGAATTTAATGTAATGTAAATAACTTTCTGAATGAAGCCGAATCAGATGGAGGGAAAGAGAAATATAATAGTTGTGGAAACCGACTTAAAGTGAGATGATGCAATAAATATAAATACTACATTTTAAAGAATTTGTGTCTTAATTTTAAGCACGAGTACTTTTTGACCCTCTCCCGTACAGTCTGCATGTTTAATTAATTCGATGTTGATTATTCATCATCGCATATCCTTGGATCATTGAAAAAAAAAATTATTTTTTTTTTCATTTCTTTAGGATCGACTGGATTCGACAAGCGATTTATAACAGGAAGAAAGGGGTTTCTGTGCATAGGATATGCGCACAAGTTTAGAAACAATTAAAGACAGATCTGATGCGAATTTTTAAGACTGCAGTTGAGATTCTGCCCGGTACTTCCTTACACTCGACTCGATGAAGAATGCATCGACTCACACATGGGTGTAACTTCACATCCGCCATTTATGAATGCACTGTGGCGGCAGCAAGTGGCTTTAAAGCGCCGAGACCTACGATTGAATTCGGAGAAAATAACTTAACAAAAATATTGTCTCTTTTGAATTTATACGCCGCTTGGCTACTCGATCTTTGCATAAGGAAAGAAGATGAACTAGGACTATTGCTAGTACATTTGGCAATTGACTAAAACACATGTCAACTAGTTCAGCACTCGGTTTTTTTGTTTTGCTAGTTTTTCGCGGTCCTAAATACTTTTTTGTTTGCTTACATTTATGATTCTAACTCTATTCATTCTGTGAGTCTCCGTTGGAATGGAGTATCAGACTTTGAAATCCTATTTTTAGATGCAAGACTAATGACCTTGCCCAGAAAAAATAAATCATTATGGAAAATTTAACAAGCCTCAGGACTTGCTAAATAAGGCCAAGACCGGCTCCCGGTTGTAGTGCCGATGATGATGATGATCTGTTTTTTTTTTTTTACACTAACGCTCGCACAAAAGGGAATTTTGAAGTACCCTTAAATGACAGGGCACAGTGCGAGCGGATGGAGAGGAAGTGGATAGGGAAAGGAGGTGTCGATGAATATTGGTCTAGAATGCTTGGACATCACAGCACCCAGGAAACACATGATCAGGCAGAACATTCCACATTCGTGTGGGTCGGCTAAAGAATGACTCTCTATGTTTACTCTATGTCCACTTTCAACGTGAACTGATGCGCATTTACAGAATCACTATTCTATTAATTTTAATTTTTTATTGATTTACAAATTTTCTTTTTTGCATTCTTGCACTTCGGATGCCAATCGAGACTGACCACCGAAATCGAAAAACCATCGCCATTTAATTTTTTTTCTTTTACACGAACGCGAACACAGTGCGAGCGGAGGCAAAGGAAGTAGATAATGAAAGGAAGTATGGATGTAGATTGGTCTTAAATGCCTGGGCATTACAACGACGAGGAAATACATGATCAGATAGAGTATTCCATATTCGTGTGGTTCGGCTAAAGAATGACTCTCTATGTTTGTTTGTGCGTCTGAAGTTGACTTTCAACGTGAACTGATGCGCATTCTCAGATTGACGGGTATCGCGGGAAAATGTCTGAAGGGGCGGAACACATTCAGCAAGTTCAGTTGAGCAACGACCGTGGTAATACCTATAGAAAAGAGATAGGGATGATACGTTGCGACAGAACGACAGAATTGGTCGACTTACAGCTGGATCCCAAATAAGTTTCACTGTGCGTTTTTGCATTCTGTCGAGCACATGTAGTGCAGTTTTGGATGCGCCTGACCAAATATGGGAGTTGAACTCCATTTTTGGACGAATATACGGCTTGTAAATAGTGGCCAGGTTGAATGGAGTGAAGTATCTTTGCATCTCTTAAGGAACCCCATACATTTGGCTGCACTTTTCGCAGCTTCAAATATGTGGTCATTCCAGTTAAGAGACGTTTTAATTCGAGTGCCGAGGATTTATAGTTCCTTGGCTTCATCGATGCAAGTGCCGTTTATAGACA
Organism: Microdon myrmicae; assembly: GCA_963931805.1. Lineage (NCBI taxonomy): Eukaryota > Metazoa > Arthropoda > Insecta > Diptera > Syrphidae > Microdon > Microdon myrmicae. The sequence continues at coordinate 19,613,265 of OZ007497.1, forward strand.
GTATATTTACTTTGGGGCTCGCCTTTGACGACAAGATCCAGCACTGTGTTTTTAGGGCATTGAATTCTAATCGGTTAGATAATCCCCACTGATATATCTTGTTGAGGTCTGAATTCAATGTATCAAGCATAAGTTGCTGGTTGGTAGTAACGTTCGAAGAGTTTGGACGGGAGTGTTCGTATGAATATGAGAAACTCAACGTGCTATCATCAGCAAACGAGTGAATTGGGTTGTGAATAATTGACAGGAGATCATTTACAAAGATGAGGAAGAGAGTGGGTGAGAGTACCGAACCCTAGGGAACACCTGCATTAATTTGATGGGAGACAGATTTGACACCATCAAGAACCACTTGGATTGAACGACCAGAAAGATAGTCTCTTATCCATTGGATCAGGGAATTGTCCACTCCATATGAATGCATTTTTGACAAAAAGGGCTGGATGCCAAACTCTGTCGAAGGCTTTTGAAATATCCAATGCGACTACCTTGCTTTCACCAAGGTAGTGGATGAATTGGCTCCACTTTTCGGTAAGGTGCGCCATCAGATCTCCTGTGGACCTGTTGATACGAAAGCCATATTAGCGGTCGGCGGTCATTGAGGAGGTCATTTGATTCCAGATATTTCGAAAAATGACGGTTAATCAGTGATTCCATTATTTTCGAGAAAATAGAAGTTAGTGCTATGGGTTGATAAGAAGAGAGGGACGATTTGTCGTCATTTTTGGGATTTGGCTGAATGTTCGCTGACGTCCATCTATTTGGGAAACGGCCAATAGAATAAGACAAATGGAAGAGTTTCCGCAGTGGTTTAGAGAGTGAAGAGGAACATCTCTTCAAGAGAATTGGGGGAATGCCATCCGGACCAGTGGATTTGTTTGCGTTTAGCTCCTTCAGTGCGCGGGCAACAGTACGCGTTCGGAAGCGAATCTGGCTGATGGTGTGCTGTTTATGCTCAAGTTGAGCATAATGTGCAGCAAGTAGATTCTCCTTCTCTATTGCAGTGGTGACTGGTATGTCATCGACTATTAGCGATGGCATGGGTGAGGAGACCGAGTTTTGGATGTTCTTCACAAATGCCCAGAAGTTTCTACTACCTGTAGGAGAGTGTAGTATTTTTTGTCTCACTCTCTGGTCATGCAAGAACTTGGCGCGTTGAATATACGCATTGTAGTCATTTCTAACTCTCTTAAATCTCTTCCGGTTTTCCTCAGTATTGTTTGATTTATACAATGTGATATGTGAAGCTTCATGCCGGCTAGAAATTTCTGTGACTGATACTGTATAAATGTTTCTAAGAGAAGGTCAAAAAACCCGTAAATACTTTCTGCTGGAAGCTCTGCGTTTCCATAGTCGCAGTCATTATACCAAATACATCATCAAAACAAATCTCCAGTGTTCTTAAAATCATCTTGATTATCTGGTATTCGGGTGTGTTATTCTATTAGACGAGCCATGACCGCCTGATAGCAAACGTTTTACTTAATCTAGGAAGAGACAAACCTATAGCGCTAAGACAGGAATAGCTGACTATTGATCTTTAGTTATAGGACTACGTCAGAAATAGGTGAATATTTATCTTTAGTTTTAGGACAGCCTTAATAATACAGAGCCTCATAATATAAATAATTAAGTTAAGTGGCAGCCCAGTTGAATTTTCGAACAAGCTTTCGGGTTATCAGTTCATATTTGTGAAATCACAATTTACTCTATTTAACTGGCCGTCATTCACAAACTAAACCACGCAGATTATTTTTAAAAAGCATGTCACCTTTTAAATTCTAACAGTCCCATGTTTGGTCTATGCCACGTAATTATCATACAGCTTTATATATTTTTGTATAATCGAACTGCGTTACTCCAATTATTATTCATTTTCTTTTCAAAGAAAAGCGTTGGATTTTTTTACTCGGATTTGATGTAAGAAGGTGCCATCGAAGACTACTAACCAAGTTGTATTCTTGGTGTGGGCCATATTATTGCTAAACATGAGTTAATCAGGCTAGCAGGATCTTCTCACGGATGGTAGGTAAACTGGTGTTACCAATGGAACGATTAACAGCATCAATTCATAATTATTAAGAGATAAAGGGTTGTAGTTTAACAAAACATTTTCAGTAAGTTCTAGATACATGCACATTTATATATTTTTATATATTTTTTACAATAATACTTTACAATAAAACACATTTTTAATTATTTTGCATAAAAACTCTGGAAAAGCATCTGTAACAACAACAATAATAGAGTAGTTCCAATCACTTGGTATTCTCTTCGTATGTGCGTCTGCGACGCATTTCGTTACAAGTCTAATTTCAGTAGATTATTGTATTTTGTTTTAACGTTTACATATTTCCAATAAGTATTATTTTAATTTATTGTTTGGAGTAAAACACACGAACAATTTATACATGAACTAGAATAGTTAAATATCCAATTGCTTTGCTGGCAAGGGGTCTCCTACGTATTTAAAGTTTGAGTTAAGGGCTAATATTAAGTACGCTAATTATTGTTTTCAATAAATTTAATTTTAGCATTAAATTTCGTTATGTATACATATTTTTGTTTTGTTTTTCTTTTTATGACTAACAATAAACAGAAACTGGGATGGCCAAAGAACTATAGAATATATTGTAGCTTAATCTTCTATGCTTCTGAAGACTTGTTGAATTTCTTCGTAAAGTTGTTCGAAATCTGCTTTGATTTTGGCTTCACCGTCTTTGATAGGATCCTGAAACAAAGATAAGAAATTTGTATTTGAATTCAATTCATTGAAATCATTTGTATTTATTTTAACAATATTTTCCTTTTAGTTTCGAGTTGAAGTAAATAAATCAAGGGCAGTGCTCACGAACGGGGTAGGTTCAGGAGGGATAAGAGAGGAGACGACATTTGAGAGCGGGAGAGGTGAGATTGAAGTCAAAGAACGCGGGGTGAGAGTTTGCCCAGCCCAGCATTCGCGAAACGAGTTCATTAGGGCCGTAAGACGTGTGATGGACGGGCAAATAGAAGAGAGGAGGGTTTCGCAGATTTCGGGGATTAGTGGAAAATGTGATGGAGAAGAGCAGGCTTGGGCAGTTGATTGAACCTGAGAGTAGACGGTGGATGAAGAGGATATCGGCATGAATTCTGCGCTATTCAAGTGTGTTAATGTTAATTAGGTGAAGACGGTTCGTGTATGGGGGTAGAATCAGAGGTATTTCTCAATTCAATCCTCGGAGGACAAAACGCAATAACGACGTTGCACGCTTTCGACCCTGCTCATTTGGGACGAGTAGTGAGGAGACCAAACCTGACTAGCATATTCAAGAAGGGGGCGGACAAAGGCTATATAGAGTGATCTGAAAACGTTGGGATTAGAGAATTCTTTCGACCAGAGTTTCACAAAACCAAGGACAGAGTTGGCCCTGAGAATAATGTCATCAATATGTGGGATGAAGTCAAGCTCCCTGTCACATACGATCCCAAGGTCACGTATTGAAGGTACAGATGAGATTATGGTAGATTTGGCCAAAGGCCACGTTGAAATCGGTTGTGATTACATCGGCTTCAAACCTGACTAGCATATTCAAGAAGGGGGCGGACAAAGGCTATATAGAGCGATCGTAGGGATTAGAGAATTCTTTCGACCAGAGTTTCACAAAACCAAGGACAGAGTTGGCCTTGAGAATAATGTCATCAATATGTGGGATGAAGTCAAGCTCCCTGTCACACAAGATGCCAAGGGCACGAATCGTTTGTACAGGTGTTATCTGTTGGTTGAGTAAGACATAGGGACGTAGCGGAGAGAGGATCGTTTACGGGAGAAGGTGATTGCGTGATATTTGGCAATATTTAGTTCGAGGCAGTTATTTTGGCACCAAATTGAAAAGCTGTCAGGATCCATTTGGAGAAGTGAGGAGTTGACAGAAGAGCGGATCGTCTTGAAGAGTTTAGTGTCGTTCGCATATGGAGGGATGGAGGAGTGCTTGATACTGGATTCTATACCATTAATAGTAAGAATGAATAGGAGGGGACCAAGATGACTGCCCCGGAGAACCCCTGACGTGGGAAGAAAAGGATTGGAGAGGGTGGATCTAAATCTGATACGGTAGGTTCGATCGTTAAGATAGGAAGAAATCCATTTAATCAGTAGGGGTTCGAAGCCAAGGGAGAATAGCTTAAAGAGGATGAGGTTGTGTGAAATTTTGTCGAAGGCATTGCTGAAATCGGTTGTGATTACATCGACTTCACTGCCGTTCTCTAAGGCACGGAGAGCGTGGGATGAGAATTCAACTAGATTGGTGGTGGTCGACCTACCCATAAGGAAACCGTGCTGGTTGGGAATTATTAATGGTGGAGAGAGCGTGAGGACTAAGGGCAAGTGAGGAATTATATGGGTTCATTGTAAACACAAGGTCAAGTTGCCTCTTCATATAATTTGGCACATTACTTGAATCGGTGAGACCGTTTATAAAAAGACATTCCTTGGTACTAGTGGGGTTTGAGCTGTAAAAGGATTGATCGTCGGACAATGTCCATTGGAGATGGGGGAGGTTGAAATCGCCAATAACAACAATATCGTCAAGGGAAGTACTTAACTCGGTTAGCTGCTCAACCGCTGCTATTGCCAGTTCGTAGGACGCAATAGATTGCGAAAAAGGTATATAGAAACATATCATGTATAACGACTTTGGGCGTTGGTCAATTTTTATTGCGACATAGTTCAGATTGTGAGAAGAAGAGATGGCAATAAGAGATGAGGCGACGTTATTTTGGATATTATTATTATTTTATTATCAAAAACCAATGTTTACACTTTTTCCAACATATACTCATCTTAATGTTTCCTATGCTAGGAACGCACATCAGACATATCCTATCACACGTTTTTTCACACGCATGTTGCGGCAGCATATCAAAAACCACTTTTCACACACTTTTTCCCATATGCCCATGCTAATGTTTCCTATGCCACAAGCGCATATCAAACATATCCTATCACAAATTTTTTCACACGCATTTTTGGACGCGCAAAACCCTTACTGGCAGGATTTCCTTCGGTTTTCCAGAACACATACGGGTCCTTGCAAAAGTGATAAAAGGGACGCGAATGGAGAGAGAAGTAGCTAGTAAGCAGTCAAGATTTGGCGAGTGAGTTGTGGACGTCGTTCTGTGCATAAAAGATAAGCCAAATAAAAAGTTAAAAAAAAAGAAAAAAAAATCTTTTTTACTCAACTCAAGAACAGTTACCACTCTTTCCTCAATCGCGAGGAAGCACGGTGCGTGGCGATATTATATTTGGTGGCAGCGGCGGGATTCGAACCCACACCTCCGAAGAGATTGGTGCAAAACCGGTTACAGCACTCCATATGGACATTATGAATACAATAGTATGCCATTTGGTCTACGAAATACACCCGCAAGCTTTCAGCGTTTAATGAACAATGTTTTGATTGGCCTACAGGGATTTGACTACTTTGTATATGTTGATGACATAGTCCTTTAGGGATATGACATACAAAACCATAACTCTAAGCTCAAAAGAATATTCAACCGTTTACGCCAAAATAACCTGAAGCTTCAACCAGATAAATGTAATTTTCTGAGGAGAGAACTAATGTATCTTGGTCATATAATCTCCGAACACGATCTTAAACCGGATCCCGAAAAGATAAAAGCAGCAAAAACATACCCCACGCCCAAAAACGTAAAGGGAACAGGGGACGGTTTATATACAATTTCTCAACCACAGCAAAGCCACTAACGAAGATGTTGAAAAAGAACGAGGTATTTAAATGGGATCCTTTGTGTGATGAAGAATTCCAGACACTTGAAAGTAAACTCATAGAACCTCCCATCTTGGCATATCCCGACTTCAATAAAGACTTTATAGTAACGGCAGACGCCAGTGACATTGGACTAGTCCCTGTTTTATTGCAAGGAGAAATTGGTTAGGATAAACCAATCTGTTATGCAAGTCGCACTTTAAATGACGCCGAAACTTGATACAGCACTATAGAAAAGAAATTGTTGGCAGTTATCTACACCGTTAAATAATTCCGTCCCTATATCTACGGACGCCCCCGCTTGGTAGAAACCTTGACGTGGTGCGGGCGCTTAAACTACAATGAATCGCTCAGGCTATGCTGACGGAAGCATAGCTTCCAGTAGGGTTACCCATGTCAGACAGGCTAGCGAGGAGTAACACCCAAAGATCTACCACCCCTAATCCAGGGTGTTACGCGTCACCGTGCCCATTGGATGGTTTGCAGCCGGGGGTATACCGGCTGTATTATAACGGCGCCTCTCTGACACCGGGTCGAATCAGAGTAGTAAGTAGACCTTCCCACATCAAAACGGGGCTCTGATGTGGCGGACTATTTGAAAACCCAAGTCTCGTGGGATCAAAAATGAATAACCAATATACAAAAAACAATCCCACGAAAAATCCGGTAGGCGAAGGTGTGATGAGCCGACACTACCATAAGGGAAAAAATCATCAAGAAAAAAACCGACTCGGCAAAAGGAAGACGTAGGGTATTCTCGAATACGCGGAATTTGTTTTGTTCCCGTTTTGTGAGACCCCATGTTTCGCATCCGTATAGAGCAATCGGAATGATTATGGTTCTATAGACACGGAGCTTTATGTTACGTGATAGCAGTTTGGATTTCAGCAGTTTACTGACTGTGTGCCAACTAGCGTTGACGGAATGCAGTCTTTTGTTAATTTCCTTCGACATTTCATTACTGGCCGTCAGTATTGTTCCCCGGGAAGAGTGGGCTACCGTTGTCGTTCTTGATAGATGTGTCGAACATGTGTACTTTGTCCTTCCGAACAAAATACCGAGGGAGTTGCCGTACAATTATGCAATGTTTCTAAAAAGAACTGTCACCAAAGAACTGAGCAGTCACAAAAACAACACTTCCAATTCTTTTAAAATTGATTTATTTTAAGTTTATTCCTAATTTTTTGAGGAGGTCTTCTCCTTATGTGCGCTACTCACTGACTCCTTTAAGCGACTCTAGTCAAGTCACTCTTCCATGGTGTTCACCTTCCCACTTAAAAATTCTGACTCTCCTATCTTTTTCTTCCTTCGAAGGTCAAGACGCATCACTACTTCTCACTTGATCCTTTCTTGGGGTTTTTGTTTGTGTTAGCCATCTGGCTAATACAAACAAGAGTTTTCGTGCACTTCCGATGGGTAACACAAGATCCGTGGAAATTGGTTGTTAGTTTTAAAATTGGCGGATTTGCAAGTCATAATACATCTGGCGTGTGAAGATATGCATTAGGATGTTTATGATTGCAAGAATTGTGTGTCGGCGGATCGAATAGATATGCCTTTGTTTGGACCCGTGCACTTTTGGGTTTTGGATCTTGTAGGAAATTTAGGTGTTAATTGCTTATAGCATACATGAGAAGATATGCATTATGCTGTTTGATTCTAGGGAATTGAATTGAATAAATGCATTGAATTGAGTAAATGAATTGAATTCAATAAATGAGAATTTGAACGTTTAATTCGATTGGGTTTAACATTGAATTTAATGTTGCGTTGGGGATATGAAATGGATTTTGTTATAGGTAGGATTTGTGTATATGTTGGAGGAAAATGGTAGGGCTTCTTGGAACACTTTAAGAGAGAGAGAGAGAGTTTTAGTTTTTAGTCTTAAAGAAGTCTTATACATAGCCACAGGCGAAGGAGGGAGTCGAGTCAGTGCGGGAATACCTAACGGAAGACCGGAAAAGGTTTAATCAAATAAAGAAAAAACGGGAATTATTTAATTTAACGTTTTCTTAAAGTAAAATGTAAAATCGTATATTACGTTTGACCCATAATCGATGGTGGGTTCCGAATTCATCTAGTGACGCTATTTAAATAAGGAAACCTGCAGACGGACGTTATTTGAGCTGAATCGAGATTGGCCATTGAAGGTCGACTAGGAGCAACCATGAAGGCATACCGAACGGCAACCACGTAAGTACAAACACATTATTTTAAACATACAACATTGATCACCGAAAACTTATCCTGTTGTACACATTCAAAAATAATACATATATGATCATTGAAAATATATTACACGTGTGGAAATTAAATTTTGTTGTGCACAAATATTAATACAATAACCTGGAGGAGATCGGATCGGCTGGTCAAGCGTGGAAGGAGAGTGCACAGGACGGAACGATGGCGGAGTCAAGTCGGTGAGGTCATGAACTTCCGGGTTCCTACAGGCCAGTAAATAGTAAAAAAAAAACCTAAAATAAACACGTGTCTAAACAAACTCCTGTTCATTTGATCTGCCGATACAAAATTCAGGGAATCTAAACATCACAAGACATATCTCCATATGCCAGATGTTTTATGATTTGCAATTAGACCCAGATTCTAATTTCACACCCAATTCTCACGGTCTTTCTGTTACCCATCTGAAGGGCATGCAAACTCTTGTTTGCATTAGCCAGATGGATAACACAAACGAACCCAAAAAGGATCAGTGATAAGTGGCGATGCGTCTGGATTTCGAAAGAAGAAGATAGCAAATGATACTGATAGAGTCTGAATCGAGAGTCGGAATCGACAAGTTATAGAAACAGGAGTCACAAGAAGTTCGTTGGTCGCAGCACTTGTTCGAATCGTGATTTGGTTGTTTCTCTCCCGGTAAGTGGAATTGACTTTTATCAACAGTGTTTATTTCTCGCTTGTGTATGGACACTTGAGTCGTTAGAAATCAGTATAATCGTGCGGCAACACCTTCGGTATTTTGTTCATCATCATCATCGGCACTACAACCGGGATCCGGTCTTGGCCTTATTTAACAAATCTCTCCACCGGTCCCGATTTCGAGCCGATGTCATCCAGTTTGGCAATCCCAGGCTCTAGGCATCCTGGTCTACGCCATCCCTCCATCGCAGACAAGGTCTGCTGCGCTGTCTCCTTCCATACATCCTGCCACAAAGGCCTTTCCGGGCAGGCTCCTCTTCGTTCATTCGAGCTAGGTGTCCCGTCCACCGGAGTCTACCGAGCTTGATTTTTCTTACAACATTAGCTTTAAGGTAGATTGCGTACAACTCATGGTTGTAACGTCTCCGGAATCGTCCTCCCTCACATACGGGGCCAACAATTCTCCTTAAGACCTTCCTCTCGAACGCGGCTAAGAGTTCAGAGTGCCTTTTATTGAGCACCCAGGTCTCGGATCTATACATGAGTACTGGTAAGACCATGGTCTTGTACAGTAGTAGCTTGGAGGTTCTGGATAAATTTCGGGATTTAAAGAGCCTTGATAGCCCATAGTAGGCTTTGTTGGATTTGATCAGCTGTTCGCGTATTTCTTCTTCCATATTGTTATCGGCTGATACTATTGATCCAAGGTAGTTAAAGGATTGCACTACTTCAAATTCGTGCTCCACTACCCTGATAGTTTGACCAACGTTAGGTCTTCTCTTCGCAGAAGTTGCCGCCATGTACTTTGTTTTTCCCTCATTAATGTGCAGTCCCAGTTTTTGTGCCGCCTGTTCGATTTGGGTGAAGGATTCCTGTACCGCCGATTCGGTTCTACCGATGATGCCGATGTCATCTGCGTAGGCAAGTATCTGGCTGGACTTGGTGACAATAGTCCCTCTAGTTGTAACGCCAGAGTCACGGATTGCTTTCTCCAACGCCAGGTTGAACAGGAGGCGGGCCAGACCGTCCCCTTGTCGGAGTCCATTAAAGATGTTTATTGGTTGGGACAGCAACCCCGCTATTTTTACTTGACTAATTACGTTGGTCATGGCCAACCTACAAAGTCTTATCAATTTGTTTGGAATGCCGAACTCTCTCATGGCATTATATAGTTCTACGTTGGCTATGCTGTCGTAGCCGACCTTAAAGCTATAAACAGATGATATAATGGAATCTTAAATTCCTGACATTTATCCATCGCCTGCCGAAGGGTGAATATCTGATCAATTGCGGATTTGCCTGGGATGAAGCCACATTGCTATTGACCAATGATGGCTTTAGCGTATGGGGCTATCCGATCTTGTAGAATAGTGGAGGGTATCTTATAGGCGGTACTCACCAATGTTATATCCCTATAGTTGCTGCACACATATAGTTGCTTGTGATATCTCTCTTCTTATGTATGGGGCAAATTATTCCACGACGCCAATTTTCCGGTATCTCCTCTTGCTCCCATACGTGCACCACGATCTCATGAATTGCGTGATGTAACGTTGGCCCTCCTTGTTTGATCAGCTCAGCTGGTATGCCATCAGCTCCGGGAGCATTATTTGACTTAAGCTGTCTTATGGCTTTTAATGTTTCCTCAATGCTTGGTGGCGGCAACAATAAGTCTTGATTTTGCATTGGTGGAGCCTCCAATTCTTCTGTGAGCTGACCATTTAGCAATTCATTGAAGTGTACTTACCATCGCTGCAGAATGCCTCCAGGATCGGTGATTAGATTACCATTTTTATCCTTGCAGTAAGTGCAGCGTGGTGTGTACTGCGTCATACTGCGGATTATTTGGTAGAACTTCCGCGCCTGGTGTGGAGCTCGCTCTCTACTTTTCTCTATTTTACAGACAACGTTTTTTTCCCAGGCACTTTTCTTTTGTCTGTGAAGCCGTCTTTTGAGATCTTCTGAGCTCTTTGTATTTCTCCTCGCGCACTCGCGTACTATGAGACTGCTGCATTGCCTGGTATGCAGCATTCTTACGTTCAGTCGCTAGTTTGCACTCATCATCAAACCAGTCGTTCCGACTTCTACGACTACTGCATAAGATGGAGTTGGCAGTACTAATGACAGTATTTTTAAGGCGTGTCCATTTCTCTTCTACGCCCGGCATTCTGGCCCAAGGACTTACTCTCCCTCCTTCGAGCTCTTCGAGGGCGAGTCTTAACGCATAACCAAATGTGTTACTGGTATTCTTATTGCGTAAGGCAGCCGTGTTGATTCGAACCTGATCCGCGGATGCAATACGTCTCCGTAAGTCAATCCGCGCTCGGAAAACTGTACCAACAAGATAGTGATCCGAGTCGATGTTGGCACCTCGGCACGTTCGTACCGTCATCAGGCTCGAGGAGTGGCGGTGATCTATCAACACGTGGTCCATTTGGTTGCGAGTGGCTCCACCAGGTGATACCCACGCGGATAAGCTTTGTGGATATCTTTATGCGGAAACCTGGTACTAGCAACGACCAAGTTTTTCGATGCTGGCCGTTCGATGACTCGTAGTCCATTGTCATTAGTGTTCTCTTGCAAACTATGGAAACCTGTGTAGTGCCTGAAAACCGGCTCCCGACTATTTTTGCATTCAAATCACCAAGAACGATTTTCACATCGTATCTTGGGCAGGCATTGAGGGCCCGTTCGACGTTCTCGTAGTATTCTTTTTCTTCCTCGTCAGGGGACTCCTCTGTAGGTCCGTGAACGTTTATGAGGCTTACGTTCTTAAACTTGTCTCGCACAGGAAGAGGGCATAGCCTTTCGTCTATTGCATTAAAGCCGATAATGGCAGGCTTCAGTTTCTGGCTGACTAGAAACCCTACCCCGAGCACATTGGGTTTTGCATGACAGCTATAATACATGTTATAGTCGTTTCTTTGAATAACATCACTCCCCGTCCATTTTATTTCTTATAATGCTGTTATGTCAGCCTTATATTCGGACAGGGCATCGGCTAGCTGCTGTGCAGCTCGAGCTCTGTATAGTGAGCGAACGTTCCATGAAAAAATTCTTTAATCGTTTAGCCATTTTCGTTTTCGTGCTCGTCGTTGTGTATCCGGTCCATATCCGATGCTTGTTAAATTTTCCATAATAATTCATTTTTACGGGCATGGCTATTAGCCTTGCGCCAACCTTTCTCAGAATTCGGTATTTTGTTCGGAAGGACAAAATTCACACGATCGACACATTCAACGGTAGCCCACTCTTCCCGGGGAACCGGAAGCACGGTGGTGCACCAGAAATATTATATAAATGCATTCAATTCTATTCTGCTGTATTGCAAATACACATTTAGTGTTTTCAATCGGCCCCCGTCCCTTTTCTTAACAGATTTCATGTCCCTTGTAACTTTTCTATTATCAAGAACCAATAAATAAAAAAAATTCCGGACGACAAAAAATTGTATCGTCTACAACAGAGTTGGAGCAAGGCATCATTAAATAATTTCTCACGCTTTATATCAAAAAGTGTAAACTACTGTCATATGTGGTCATGTAGGACCAAAATCTCTTGAGATTAACTTCAGATATCGTAACTTGTCTTATCTTTGTCGATATATCAGGTAATAGCCACATTAGTTCAGATTCGACCGTTGCACCCGCAAGCATGGTCCACTGAGACGGTTCCTATTGCCTAAGTGATATAAATCGTAAATTAAGAGATAATTCTATACCCAAGTCATTAGAACTCGAGGTTCACTACTCATTGCGGTGCAGCTGTCAAGTACCATTAGCGAACGAGGAAGCCATCACCCCCCCTATTTTGGCAAGAGTGTGGGGGTTCTTTATATCACATGAAGAACGAACCCACAATTCCTACCTAACTTCGACCGCTAACAGCGCGTCAACATAACTCAAACCTGCAATAGCACACGATTCGCAAACATGCAAAGAATACACTTCCCAATATGCCCAGAATCCATTTCCCAACCTGTAATAAAACGCATTTTTGAAACCTACAACCGAATATAAACTATCTCCCTCATCTACATCAAACCGCATACATTTTCCCCAAAAACCACTTCGATTAATTTCTTACTTAAACTATATTTCTCGCTTGCGACCAAGCAGCATTAATTTCCCCCGAAAGTCATTCCGGCCACTTCCTGCTTAAACCATTTCCCTCGCTTGTAACCAAGCAACATTTACTTTCCCCGAAAACCATTTCGGCTCCTATCCCACCTAAACCAATTGAAACAACACCAATTTTCCTTAATGGTAAGTCACCAGCACGATGCGTTGCATTTCCACGAAACAACCATCGCAACGACCAAGACCCATATTCCTTTGTCTAACCGACAACTCATGCCCATACTTGGTCGTGTTTCCAAAACCGAATTCTCCGTATACATAGCGACAGAGGAATCCAATTCAGCCTGTGCGGCAGTAATTCTGTGGAACTAAATTCTCTATGCACGCTTAACAACCCTTTTCAAGTTCCTAGTAAGTGGCAGTGAGTTTATTTAGCTATGACTCCACTGCCACGACACGGATGAGTTAGTTAGTCGAGTGACAACCTCCGCCGAGTTTTTACCCTACCAGAGTGCGCTCCAAGGAATCAAGTTGAACGGTAAGCGAAGCGACAGGGTCGGAGTAACATAAGTCGAGAGAACCCGTTTTGAAATTTCCCCAGCAATACTATTGTTTAAAGTTTAAGAAGTCCCTTTAATCATACTAATTATTAAATTCTATGTGAAGCGTAACAACCCATGAGTATCTCGCATTGGCCGAGAGCAAAGTGTTTTAAAGAAGAACAAAACTGGATAAAAACCGTTGTGACAAAAGAACAAAATAGAACGATTGCCTTTTCTTCCTGCGTCGGTTGTATAGAACAAGTGTTGTGAAGGAGAACAAAACTGAATAAAAACCATTGTGGTGAAAACCCAAAGTGGGACGATTGCTTTTCCTTTCTGGATCGGTCGCACGCAGTGCACTTAGTTTGATTGTTCAACGTAAAACGATCTGTCCTCGCAAACATAACCTACTCAGCGGAGTGGAATTGGAGACAGCGTCTCATCATCTTGACATTTTTCCGACCGCCCCTTGTGTGCTCGGTGATTTGCCTTTCCCTCGGTGGGAGGTTTAGTGAATCCTGCGCCCTTGACGGCGCCCCAACGAACCCACCCCCACAAGAGCATTCGACCAGACTGATTAAGTAAGTGACTCGACCGGTTACGTCAATTCGCATCATCCCCCTATTTAAAAATATATTCTCTTAAGCGATGATTTTTCTGAAATGCCGCAATATGTTTTTAACAGTTGCTTTTTTTAATGTTTAGACTAAATTTGCACCAATAGTGAACAGAATTAGGTTGTTAATTCTCACAAATTCCAATTCAGAATTGTCACCCGTTCCAACGGAGTGGAGTACGTTTACACGTTTCCTAAACTCACCATCTCACGCGACGGTAGGTCTAATTTTTGGACATTGTACGGATCATTTAACAAAGTTGCGCTTACCTTAAACTTCATTGATGACAGCTGATACATCAAGGGTCCCATATATTCCCGAATGGTGTTCCACGTAATTTTGTTTTCCGATTGTGCTGTGGCCTCAACAATGTGTCGAGCGGAATCGTAGAAAGCCATCATGTTCTTCAGCATACCAACGGTTTTATAGAATGGGCAGAATCGGTCATACGTCGAATAGGAGTTCTGTTGGAGGAAATCGTCTTTCAGCAGTTTGGCCACTTCCAGAGTAATCTTATCGGTCTCGGCCAATGATGCCTTTCCGACCAGCTGAACAATTTCCGAGAGATCTTCCTCTTCCTGTAGAATCTCTTTGACTTTGGTTCTGAGCTGAACAAATTCCGGATAGTTCTTATCATAAAATTCTTCTAAAGCCCGAGTGTATTTACTGTACGAGATGAGCCAGTTGATCGATGGGAAATGTTTGCGCTGAGCGAGTTTTTTGTCCAAGCCCCAGAATACTTGAACAATACCAAGAGTGGCAGAAGTTACGGGATCTGAGAAATCACCACCGGGCGGAGATACAGCACCTACAATAGAAACGGACCCTTCTCGTTCTGGATTGCCCAAACACTTGACTCTTCCAGCACGTTCGTAGAAAGATGCTAAGCGTGCACCCAAATACGCTGGATACCCGGAATCGGCTGGCATTTCCGCCAAACGACCAGAGATTTCTCGAAGTGCCTCGGCCCAACGTGAGGTTGAATCAGCCATCATAGACACGTGATAACCCATATCGCGAAAATATTCTGAAAGAGTGATACCGGTATAGATGGAAGCCTCACGGGCAGCGACAGGCATGTTAGATGTGTTGGCTACAAGAGCAGTTCGTTTCATGATTGATTCAGTGACACCATCAATCTCCACAGACAACTCGGGAAAGTCACGTAATACTTCAGACATTTCGTTGCCACGTTCACCGCAACCCACGTAGATAATTACATCGGAGTTGGAATACTTGGATAAGGCTTGTGAGATTACCGTCTTGCCACAACCGAATGCCCCAGGGATTGCGGTAGTTCCTCCTTGTACACAAGGAAACAGGGAATCTAGAACTCGTTGACCTGTAAGCAATGGATTATTTGCAGGTAATTTCTCAGTTACTGGCCGCGGTTGACGCACTGGCCAGACTTGCAGCATTGTGTGTTTCGTAATTTCGCCATCGAATTCCGTCTCAAGGACGACGTCTTGGACTGTATACTGTCCAGGTGGTGCAATGTATCGCACTGAACCCTTGGCACGTGGTGTTACCATCACTTTATGTTTCACTAGTGAGTTTTCGTAGACGACTCCAAACAAATCACCTCCGGTAATATGGGATCCTATGCGAACGTTCTGGGGTTGGAAATCCCACAATTGCTTGTGTGACAAAGCTGGAACATTCACTCCCTTTGGTATGTAAATAGATTGCGTTAGTTCGTTGATGTCCTTCAGTGGACGCTGGATACCATCAAATATGCTGCTCATTATACCAGGGCCCAACTCAACGGAGAGTGGTTTACCAGTGCGCAGCACAGGATCTCCGACGGTGACACCAGACGTTTCCTCATACACCTGAATTGTTGCCATATCTCCTTCCAGTCGAATTATTTCGCCCACAAGTTCATAGTATCCCACACGGACCAGCTCGTACATAGCTGATCCGGCCATCTGCTCTGCAGTAACCACTATGATTCAAAAGGAAAAATCAATAAATTCCCCTAAAGGACGAATGACATAAAGTATACGCACCTGGTCCCGAAACAGCGTATACACGACCAAATTCTCGTTCACGGTCTTCATCCTCGATTTTCTTCAGTCCTGACATGACTTCTGCAAGTTAGTATCTGTAATGGAACCAAGAGAAATTAATGTCAGTGGGATGAAGGATACACATGAATGACCTCTCCCTATCGATTGCACCCCAAAAGAAGTCACATGACCCACTCAGGGGCTTCTTTAATTGATGTCTCACTCACCAAGAAACCACCTGAATACCTGAATGTCAGTTCTCCAGAGGATTACTTGGTTGTTAGTGTCTTCCTTTAGATCCAATTTAAACAACGAAAATTTGTTTTATACAATAAATACGAATTCCTAGGCACCGAGTATTCTGCGTTCGATTTTTTGACACTTGCTCTGTGGATCTAGATGAGGGATGAGAAAATCTCCGCCTCGGTGAAAATTCTCATTCTCAAGGTACTTCTTGTACATGCGCGCAGCAGTTAGGGTACCTGGACCTGTGCACTACACGAAGTATTGATTCGATTCGCAGAGTATTTTCATTATTTGGGGCATCCACTGAAATGTGATATAACATCCTTATCGATCGATGTTACTTTACTTACATTGTCCAAGTGCTGAGATGACTTTCTTAAATTAATATAGACTAGACACAAAAATCACCAGGAACAACCGTTACAAAGCACTTGGTCCAACTGCTAAAGAACATCCAAGAATGATGAGTAGATTTTCAACTAAAACACTAAACGAAGAATGAATTGAGTGCTGAGAATGAGTGAGAGCGTTACTGATGGAGCACATTTGAATTTATTGTGAATATTTTCACAGGGTGTTTCAGAACAAAAAGTAAATCGTTAAATACTAAAACAGAATACAACGTGTTGAATCTTATTTAGTTTTGTATCTTACTTATGTGGGTTCGAAAGAATCATCATCATCATCGGCACTACAACCGGGATCCAGTCTTGGCGTTATTTAACAAGTCTCTCCACCTGCATTCGGTCCATATCCGAGACTTGTTAAATTGTCCATAATAATTCGTTTTTCCGGGCAGAGTTATAAGCCGTAGGGTTCGAAAGAATACTTGCAACTAAACTCCAAAATCTTGATATTAAAAAACAAATTCAAATAAATAAACGACATAGAGTTGTTTCTAGAACCCAGACAGAAAAATAAATAATTGATTCGGTTATATTTTATAATCTAATATAAATTAAATTAGTTTTAGAAGGTGGCGCAAAATTAATCACCCTATCGGAAGATGTTTTAATTTTTGCAAATAGCGTCGTACGTCAATCATATTTGACATTTGTGAACCAGAAAAAATTGTAAAGGTCCAAATAAAGATATCCATCAGTCAAAATCATTTTTTTTTTTATTTAGTAAAACAGTAATTCAAAAACAAAATTGAATGATTAATGTTGCGCCACCGTGTACATTCATTATAACGCCTAGAAGCATAATTAAATTAACTATCTTGTTGCGGATTGGCAATTGAATGTGCTGGAATGTACTGGAGAAATCTAGTACATTCGCAGTGTATACCAGTTGCGCAGCAGCTGGCACCAGCTGGCCGATTATCACCAACGATGAAGTCATGGCGTCCCTATTTGAATGGGCAGTTATGCCCACGATTCAGTCTGCTACCAGCTATTATCACGAGCACACCCTTCCCGAGTCATTGTATTAGGTGCTGATCCAACATAAATTATGAAGCAAATTTACTCAATCTCATGCAGAGAAATTGAATCGTTGTGCGTTGTTAAGAAATTGTTAACCAAGTCGCATCCGACTTAGACAATAAAGAATTAAAGATCCACCTTGAGTTCAGTTTGGTTTTTCTTGTGCTTCCGGAATCTGCTGCCAGCTTCATCCGGTTCCTCTCTACACGGAAACAGTGGACAACTCCAAACATTCCCGTAAGATTTTCTGGTCCTTCGACCTGGAACAGATCATCATCAAATAGGATCTCGACGGACGTCATTCCTCGTCCGGCATCACCTCAGTCAACATTTTCTGGTCCTTCGAGCCGGATCAGATCATCATCCAATAGGATCTCGACGGACGACATTCCTCGTCCGGCATCACTTCAATCAACAATCTGCTATTACCATCTGTATCACATGGAAGAGTTACTGATTTCATTTAAATCTTCCTTTTTAATGGGATTTTTTTAAAAGAAAGTTGAGGCTTAGTTTGTAGATGTCTATTTATTTAATTTGATACAGGGTTCGTTAAAATTAAAAAATTATCATAATTGTGCAACCGCTACACATCTGTTAGTATGGAAGAGGTTAAAAAATTTAATTAGCTCGGTTGTATCGGGTATTCCAATAGGGACTTGACAATTTGTGAACGCACCCTTTCACTAATCATCGAACTGTCACTGTCAATTTATTCAGTAAACTCAACATTTTCATCATAGTTAAGTACACGAACGAACAACGTCCGAAAATTATAAAAATTTACTATCGAAATTTGGAGTCGGTGGCCGCAACTTTAAGAGCGTAAACTCAAATTTTCGGTCGTAATTCTCGTCCTAGTAGACAGGCAATAACAAGTTTAGTGCAAAAATTTGAGTCTACATATTTGTTGTGTGATGTTGGCGTGCCAGTGAGACAACGGGTTGGTCGAAATGTCGAAAATATCGCTGCCGTTCAGGCGCCCATAGCAAACGATCCAAATCAGTCAATTCCACGGCGTTCTCAAGAATTGGGCATCGCCCAGACCACTTTATGGCGAATTTTGCGTAAGGATTTTGGTTTACACCCAAACAAGATCAAGCTGACTCAAGAATTGAAGCCGATGGACTGTTTGAAGCGACGTACCTTCTCCGATTGGGCTCTGAAAAAGATGCGCCAAGATGATGAATTTCATTGCAAAATCATCTTCAGTGACGAAGCTCATTTTTGGCTCAATGGGTTTGTCAATAAGCAAAACATGCGTTATTGGTCGGGTGAAAATCCACATGTGCTTCATGAATCACCACTTCATCCACAAAAAATAACTGTTTGGTTGCGTTTGCATGCCGGGGGCGTCATTGGGCCATATTTTTTCGATAACGATCGTCACGTTACTGTGAATGGCCATCGTTATCGCGCCATGATTACCGATTATTTTTGGCTCGAATTGGAAGATACGGATTTGGGCGACATGTGGTTTCAACAGGACGGTGCCACAAGCCACACAGCACACGATACAATCGATTTATTGAAGAGTAAGTTTGATGAGCGTGTTATCTCAAGAAATGGGCCAGTCGGTTGGCCGCCTCGTTCGTGCGATTTAACGCCTCTAGACTATTTTCTTTGGGGCTACGTCAAGTCATTGGTCTATGCTAACAAGCCGACGACGTTGGACGAGCTCAGAGCCAACATTGAACGCGAAATAGCGGCCGTTTCGGCCGAAATGTGTGGCCGAGTCATCGAAAATTGGGTCCAACGACTCGAACGCTGCAAACGTGCCTGCGGTGGCCATATGAACGTAGTCGAGTTCTATTCATAAATGTTTTGATTGTACTTCAAGCCTATAATAAAGTTTTTGAAATATCTCAAATGGTTTGCATTTTTAAAAAAAAAAAAAAAGTTGTCAAGTCCCTATTAGAAAACCCGATAGTACATGAAATGTCCGATTTCGCTCAGTCGGGAATAAGAGGTTCTCGAGTGAACATCTGTTCCAGAACGTTAAATTTTTTTTTTTATAAAGTAAAGTGGTTCGTGTGCTTGACGTGTGAGAATTTCAGGGTTCGTTACAAGTACAGTTGTTTTTTTCATAGGAATTGTTTAGCATGTTGTCGGGTGTTCAAATTCGGACCCTCTTTCTTTATGAGTTTAAAGTGGGGCATAGTGCGTCATTGGCAATGAAAAACATTAATGACGCATTTGAGGATGCAGCTGTAAACGGGCGGACTTTACTACGTTGGTTTGGAAAGTTCCCTTCGGGAGATTTCAGTTTCTAATCTGAACCACGTGGAAAGCCTGAAACATTAGCTGACGACGATGTTTTAAGAGAAACGGAGAATGCGGACCCAACAAAATCGGTGCGAGAGTTTGCACAAGTCATGTGAGTATCCCCAATGACAATAAATCGACACCTTTCTCTGATAGGAAATGTAAAGAAACTCGATAAGAGGGTACGACATGAACTGAACGAGTCCCAAAAAGGACGGCGCCTATAAATCTTCCCATAGCTTAGATTAAGAAACCACACTGAACCGTTTTTGCATCGGATAGTCACCTGTGATGAAAAGTGAATTCTGTGTGAAAACCGTAAAAGGCCTGGGCAGTGGTTGGATGTAAGTGAAAAACCAAAACACACCCTCAAGCCCGATCTTCACCTAAAATAGTGTGACGCATGTGACGATCAGCTGAGATATCTGACAAGTCTCCAAAACAAAGTACTAGAATATTCTAGAAAGTACTGGAGAAGTGGAGACTATGAGCAGTAGAAAATTCGAGGCCATTGAGCGGACGAACACGAAACGCCGAATCAGAATGAGGAAAAACGGTATAAATACGCCGCACGTAGATCAAGCAAGAGAGTAAGCAGTAAGGAAGTGACAAGTAAGAAAGCGATAAGCAAAAAAGCGAAGTAAAGAAGCGATGGGAATAAAACGATAAGTTTCGAGAGAAAGAAGAGTCACCGAATTATTAACGAAATATCAAGGAACGGTTCTTATTAACAGACTAATAAAGTGTTTACAAAGAAAATCGATTTAACGGCTCTTATTTATTAAAATAATTAATCCAGCGAACCCTAAGCGCGCTACAATAAGTTATGGTGACAATTTGGTGGACATCGAAAGGACCAATCCACATTTTCATTCTTCAACCAGGAGAAACGATAAAATATTGTGAAAAAATCGACATATTGCATGCCAAAGTGGCTGAAAAGCAACCAGCGTTGGTCAATAGACACGACTCGATTCTTTTGCATGGCAATGCTAGACCCCATACCTCACAAGTAACGGTGCAAAAACTGTTGCAGTTGGTATTTGAAATTCTTCCGCATCCACCCTACTCTCCTGACATTTCCCCAGCGGACTACCATCTTTTCCACAATCTGGATTCATGTTGTCGGCAGAAGTTCTTCCGGAACCGAGCAGAGGTCATAAAAGCCTTTGAAGATGTCATTGCCTCAAAAACTCAGCACTTCTACGAAAAACGAATATTTGACCTCGTATCAAGTTGGAAGTATGTCATAGATGCCAACGGATCCTATTTTCATTGAATAAGAATATACGGAAAAATAATATTATCTTTTAAATATTTACTATAAAATCGGACATTTCATATGACACAACGTGATAGTTATATAAAATTCAAGCTGAAATCTTTCACCCTCGTCGTTGGTACAGTTGCCCTGCTGTTTTCTAAAGGTAATATCATGGTTGCTAAGCTGAATTCCGTGAATGTTTTGCTAATTTATATAAGTCGTCGTGATTCCAATGGATATGTGTTACTCAGATGCTAGCTAAGCATACAATTTTTAATTGTTGACATGACAGTTTTGATTTGTTTTAAACTATTAGGAACGAATAAAGCAAAGCACATCGACTGCTGTACATATTTGAAGGCAACACGAACTTATTCAAGGTCCTAATATTTCCGGTTATGCTTTTCAATAAGAGATTGCATGTCGATTTGGCCAGACTACACACGTAAACACCCAGACTTATCATGTGCTTCTACGGTTTTTCAATCTCCAACAATCAAAAGCAATGTACACTGGAGTAATTTTTAAGTCGGTTCATTCTTCCGCCTTCATTTGAATTAAATATTTAAGGGTATTGTTAGCAACACAACGATAGGACCGTGCGTAGAATTCTTGACGGAAAACCAACTGGAAAGACACCTGTGGGACATGCACGATGGAGATGGGAGGACAATATAAGGTTTGACCTTGAGGAGATTGGATCAGATGGCCAAGCGTAGAAGGAGAGTGCAACAGGTAAGTAGTTACTTACTTCATAACTCCGATGATAGGTGATGACCCAGGCCATGCACTGGAGTTCGTAACAGAACGAAAAAGGAAAGCTCTAAACATCTTACGGAACGCACCAGTAAAAAAATCCATAAACATGGGGAGAACAAGCAACCCCACAAATTATATACAAAAGTTCGAGGAAGTGTTGGAAACCATAAACCAATTAACAGTTAAAGTGAAACAACAAATCTATAAACAAGATTCCATCAATAATACTGATGACGTCCATATGGAAGAAGCGTCCCGTTAACCTCTCAATTCGGGTCACAGCCAAGGCTAACCAACCACCAAACTTTCCAAACAATTAAGCCCTCATCAAATCAAATACCCGCTCAAGCCAGAGTGGAAATAAAAACGAAAACAACCGCGAAAAACGAAAGACCCCAGCCAATCTACTTTAAAAACCTGACCAGCACGAAGGCTATAATTCAAACTCTGCAAAATACCCAGGGTCACGGGAATTTAAGCACAAATACAGAAGGATCTAGGACTTCCAGTTAAAAAACTGTTAAATGAGCAATATCAGTTCTTCACCTTCCAACTCCGAATAGCAAACCAGCTACCTTTATTATAAGGCATATTGACCCAGAATGGATCAACGAAGAATTAGGACTGGAAATCGCTAGGATATGTCCACAAATAAAGATTAATAAGCTGGACTACTTCCAAACACCATACATGAGGACAAACAACATAAAAAAATCTCCGGATTATACAAATCCCGCCAAATCAAGATATCAAGCAGCTTAAACAAAATAAATATTTGTTTACCCAAAAAATCGCAATCGAGGAGCCACACAAACAATAAATTCTACATTGCAAGCGATGCCAAGACTCAGGACACTTGGCGGTCTCATGCCATCAGCAAAGACGTTGCGGCAGATGCGCAGAGGAACACGAGCTCGATGAATGCAAGGCAAATCCACAAGGCCTGGAGCCAGAGATAGTACAAACCGCCAACGCCGATGGATCCATTACCACAAAGAAGATTACAGTATAATGTTGTAACTGTGGAGGCCCTGATCCAGCAAAATTCTCTCAATGTCCTCAGAAGCTAAATTTCTACAAAGACGGAAATTAGCAATGTCAACAATTAAACCAACAACAACGAAACTAACAGTATTGCAGGAAGCAAAGTTAACCCGACCCAGAATATCTTACGCGGATGCAGCAATAGGAAACCTCCACACCACCACCCCCTCTAACGACAATATTAAACATTTCAATCTGGACATCATGGGTTACATCGAAAGCCTACAGGCCATGCTTCCTTCGCTGAGGCATTATTTAAAAACTGAAAAAAAGGTCAGATTATTTCACTAATAACTTCCCATATTCTTTCCAGCTCTGTCTAAATTAACCATTATCTCCCTCAACACAGAATCAATCTACTGTAATATACGTAAGCAACACCTCCGGTTGTATGTTGAAAAATTTTCCCCAGATATCCTCTTCCTTTCAGAGACCTGGCTCAAACCAAATTCCCGAGTTTCCATTCCCAATTATACTTATGTTAGAAACCCCAGAACTAATGGATTTCACGGAGGTACCGGCATCTTAGTACACACAAAATTTCAATTCAGTGAAATTAGATTCACCGATATATTCAGCATTGAATACACGGCAGTTAAACTTTCTTGTGAGATCAATAAAGTGCTCGTCTTAGCATCGGTGCTATTTGCCAACTCGGCTTTTCCGGCCATACGTAAATCGAATTCTGTCTTCTTTATTCACTTCTACCTTTGTTTGCACTTCTTGTATCAGACTGGTGTGATTGACCAGTTTTAATGGAAGTATGTTCCGACGTGGGGGGATGGGAACGAACATACAGGGCAAAGTCTCTGATTGTTTTCAACCCGGCGAAGGCCAGCACGACCCTTGTCCCTGTTCAATCCAACTTGACATGTAGTCTCCAGGTGACACCCCTGGATAGCTACTCTGGGACCCGCCAAGTAGTGAACTAATGCATGCAGCGACATCCTGAGAAAGGTTGGCGCAAGGCTAATTACCTTGCCCGGGAAAACAAATGATTATGGAAAATTTAACAAGTCTCGGATTGGACCGGATACACGACGACGACCACGGCAACGAAAATAGCTAAGCGATTTGGGAATTTTCTCATGGAACGTCCGCTCACTATACAGAGCTCGAGCTGCACATCAGCTAGCCGACGCTCTGTCCGAATATAAGGCATATAATGCATGACAGCATTACAAGAAATAAGATCACCGCCACACCCCGAGCTTGATGACGGTACGAACATACCAACGTCGACTCGGGTCAGTATTTTGTTGGAACAGTTTTCCGACCGCGGATTGCCTTACGGAGACGCATTGCATCCGCGGATCAGATTCGAATCAACACGGCTGCCTTACGCATTGAGAACACCAGCAACACCTTTGGTCATGCGTTAAGACTATAACCTTTCTCAGGATGTCGCTGCATGCGATGGTTCATTACTTGGCGCGTGCCAAAGTAGCTATCCAGGGATGTCACGTTGAGACTACATGTCAACTTGGATTGAACAGGCACAAGGATCGTCTTGGGCTTCGCCGGGTTGAAAGCAGAGACTTTGTCCTGTTTGTTCCATTATATCATCTATTCATCGACTTTAAGGCCGCCTACGACAGCATAGCCAGGGTAGAACTATATAATGCAATCAGAGAGTTCGGCATTCCAAACAAATTGATACGACTTTGTAGGTTGACCATGACCAACGTAACTAGTCAAGTAAAAGTAAACATCTTTAATGGACTCTGACAAGGGGACGTCCTGACTTGCCTCTTCTTCAACCTGGCGTTGGAGAAAGCACTCTGTGACTCTGGCGTTACAACTAGAGTAACTATTGTCACCAAATCCAGCCAGATACGCAGATGATATCGACATCAATGGTAGATCCGATTCGGATGTACGGGACTCCTTCACCCAGATCGAGTAGCCGGCACACAAACTGGGACTACACATTAATGAGGGAAAAACTAAGTACACGGTGGCAACTTCTGCGAAGAGAAGACCTAACGTTGGCCAAACTATCAGGGTAGTGGAGCACGAATTTGAAGTAATGCAATCCTTTAACTACATTGGGTCAATAGTATCGGCCGATAACAATATGGAAGAAGAAATACGCGAACAGCTGATCGAATCCAACAAAGCCTACTATCAGAACATCCAAGCTACTACTGTACAGGACCATGGTCTTACCATTACTCATGTATGGATCTGAGGCTGGGTGCTCAGTAATAGTCACTCTGAACTCTTAGCCGCCTTCGAGAGGAAGGTCTTAAGGAGAATTGTTGGTCCCGTATGCGAGGGAGGACGATACCGGAGATGCTGCATCCATGAGTTGTACGCGATCTATCTTGTAGCTAATGTTGTAAGGAAAATCAAGCTCGGTAGACTTCGGTGGGCGGGAGACCTAGCTCGAATGAGCGAAGAGGAGCCTGTCTGGAAAGTCCTTTATGGCGCGATGTATGGAAGGAGGCGGCGCGTCAGACCTTGTCTGCGATGGAGGGATGGCGTAGACTGGGACGCCTAGAGCCTGGGAGTGCAAAACTGGATGACATCGGCTCGAAATCGGGATTACGGTCAAGACCAGATACCCATTGTAGTGCCGATGATGATGATGTTTCTGGCGATGCATTCAGGAGGTAACTTGTTCAGAAAGGGCGTTTTCTCAGTAGTCTTTTCACTGTACGAGGGTGGGGTGAAAAGTTTCCGATCTGATAAAGAAAAACAACATATTTTCGCTTTATTTTTCAACATAATCGCCATCAAGACTAATTCATTTTTGCAGTGCGATTCATCAAGTTCAAAAGTTCGTTTACAGCATCGACGACTTTCTCGTTGCTGTCAAATTTCTTAAGGTTGGGAAACAGATGATAGCCACTGGGAGCTAAATCTGGTGGTTGGGGGTAGAATTTAAACTTCAATTCGTTGATTTTAGTCATCGCAACGATGGATTTGGTGCGTTGGCATGGTGAAACGAGATATTTTTCTTCGGTAAGTACGTAAATAATCCAGGGGTTTTGTTCAGTAAACTCTCAAATGTATACTTACAGAGCAATCGACCTGAAAATCTATATACAAGCTAACGAGTATAAATTAGACTTGCCGGTGCCATCTGCAGGTCAGGCCGGAAACTTTTCACCCCATGTTCGTATGACCCCAGTTCTTTTACCCTACGTTTAACGATGACCTTCATTGACATAGATTACCTGGCTATCAATATTCTTACCGTGGTCGCATCTTCTAATTATCTTATTCTTTATTGGTCGAGTTTCAAGACGTCAATTGTGCTTACTTCGATCCAGTTTTTGTTGGCTTCGCAACTTCATTTTCACCATTGGCGAGGCGTCATTGCCTGTGCTTTATCAATCGACAGTTACTATGAAGGATTCCGGCCAGTTTTTTGAACTAATCTTCTCGGCGGCAGATGATTTGAGGAGTGAAAGAATGGGTATTTCTTCTAGCGGAGCTTATATCCAAGTCATTCACTTCGGCCCAAAAAATTCTACCGGCGCCATTTTCATCTAGCTTTTTTTGTTTATGGTAGTCCACACAAATGACTTATGTCGACTCTTCCATTAAATTTGTCATGCGACCGCAGCAGGCTACGGGGCAGTTCACTGTGTCGCCCCAGGCGTTATCGTCGATGGAGACTCCTCAGAGTGAAGAATAGTGTCTTGCAGACTTTTTGCAAAATGCAAGTCTAAACACTCGTTTGAAAAATTTCTCTATTCCTGTTGTTTTCGAAAATCCAATTGCCAATTCAATAGATAATTGATTTGAGAATATTTTACAATGTCCGTTTAGTTCCAATATATGAAAAGTCAACTTTTTTATATTTCATTTAGTCACAGATACTACCATCTAAAAACCACTTTTTATCCATAAAACCATTTAGTTCGCCATTGCCAATTGAACTACCTTAAGAATATAAATCCATTAAATATCTAATTATTAGTCAGCCATAAGTTCCGATCGACCCCCCATGGGTGGCTTGTAATATGGATCTAGCGCTTTGCCCCGATGATTAAATGAATAAAACGACGGAAGGTTCCCGAGGCTTTCCCAAGACCTCGTTTGTAACTCCACTGAGGCTCGAATTTCCTTCAAATCAGCAACCAACTGAATTATGTTGTACATAATTAGAACTAAGCTCAATACTGTTTGAACGATGATCTAGGAATACAATATTTAAAATGTATTTTGTTTTTAAAGGAATTTAGCGATTTACATCTAGTGGAAGTTGATTCCAGTCTTGCTCTGTTACACGAAGATACGTCCGATCTAAGATTGAAAATGTGATAAGCAAGAAACCATGTTGTTAATAGTTGCAATAGCTTACGTTGCGCAGCTGAAAACGCTGAATGAACGAAGGATATAAACCCAATAGTTAACAAAAGTTTATTCAGAAACTTTTGTCCCATTTTTATGGTAAAGTGAAGAATTTACTTTAACTACACGACTGTGGCTGATTAAAATGTCATTTCAAGTTTGACATATGGAATGCATATGTCAAGTCAGGAATAAGGGAAAAAATTCGAAGCACATTTCTATAAATGTGCAATGAACGTAGATATAGGGATTTGTTATTTTATATATATGAGTATTATCAAATATGTCCATGGTTAATTAATAATTGAGGTCTGAAAAAAAGGACAAATTGTTGAAATATGGAGCGGTAGGGAGCATCAGCGGTAAAACCAATAACCAATAACTAGGGTAAGTGAAAAAACAAAATATTTAAAACACAAATTATACAATAGGGACTTGACAACTTTGAATTTAATTTGTGAACGCACCCTTTCACTAATCATCGAACTGCCACTGTCAATTTGTTCAATAAGCTCAACATTTTTATCGTCGTTAAGTACACGAACGAACAACGTCTGCAAATTATAAAAATTTACTACCGAAAAAAAGTTGTCAAGTCCCTATTGGAAAACCCTATATATGGCATTTAGCACAAGAGGCCCATGCCTGACACCTATATAGCAAAAGTGCTTGGAAGATGACTTTATTAGCTATTTTATTTTCATTTGATAATAAGGACTTGCTATTAATAAACGGTATTTATTTATTTATTTATTTATTATTTTTTTTTTTTTTTGGTTTCGGTAGGAAGGTAGAAATCTTCAAAAGATACCTCTGGACCCATCCAGAGGCATGTCGGGTTTTTACCGAGTAAAACCACCCCCCGCCAGGCACATATTCCCGTTGATCCACGCGGAACTTTCTTTTAGATATTCCATGGCGGGGCGGGACGGAGTTTACCAGTTACTCCCCTCGTCGCGTCGCAACTGCTGCAACATGTCACATAGAATATCATTTGTTACGGACCATGTCTGTTTTGAACTCAGCATGTATTCTATTACTCCTGTCGGAGTAACTGTCCGTATCATATGTCTCTCTAAAATCGTTCGTGCGATCTCGAATCTCACGCACTCTGTGAGTACGTGTTCCACATTTCCTATTTTGCCTTCGCAATACAAGCAGTATGGGTAATTCACATGCTTATACTTGTGCAAGTATTGCCGAAAGCATCTATAGCGTTTGAAATAATAGTGAAGAAGATCGTGTGATTCGAACTGACGCTATGACAGCTCGAATCACGAAAAAAATGTTACCTTAGCGTTACACATCAGGCCACTGACCGTGTTTAGAATTTGATTTCCAAACTCGACTATATTCCACTGGTGTGAATTATTTTTTATTTATCGCTTCGTATACGGTTCTGATGTATTTTTCTTATTCGATTTTTTTCGTTCGGTGTTCTTCACTAGTTTTGCTTGTGAATTGTGTGTATCTGTTAGAATCGCTACACATCCATGTCCTGATATTAGCTGAGTCAAGTGGTAATTCAGCTCGCCATGTTTTCTTTTCTCCCATGTTTCTATATCAGGTACTATGGTGTGGGTCCATCTTCCTTTGGTGGAAGAATACCGCCTTCGTTGCCAATCTCTTAGACTTGAGTGCTCTAATTGTGACCGCATTCTCCGACGATTCTCTTGGGAGACCTCATGCAATGCAACGTTTTCTTTAGTTGCAATGTCAAGTGGCGTCCTTCCAGCCAACACATTTACAGCATCTTCTGATACCGTTCGGAATGCACAGCATACGCTTAATGATACCAGCCTGTGTGCTGAGTTCACTCCCCCCATGTACGACATATACTGTATGGCTCCTGCTCATATATAAGCTGCATACATTATAATGGAGGTGTTGACACTGGGTATGAGTTTCCTTATGTGGAGCTGGGGTTCTCCAACATTGGGTAGCAGTCTCGCCAAAACTTTGCATACTCTTGCCGTTTTTTCACTCGTTTTCCTTAAGAGTTCCTTGAAGGTCAACCTGTCGAGTATAACACCAAGATATTTAATATAGGGACTGGATCTGATTATTTGTCCTTCTATTTCCAAATCAAGGTGTTCAACATTCTTGTGGTTGGGAATAAAAATGCCTCCGTCTTATGTCCAGCTAGTTTCAGTCCGGCCATATCTAGCCGGCATTTAATGCTCTGGATTGCTTGGGAGCAAATATTCTCCAGGTTATCTAGATGTTTAGCTTCGGCGACTATTGCCAAATCATCTGGGTACCCAATGATTCTAACCCCTTCTGTGTTGTAGCTGCGACAGGAATCGGTTTGGCTGCTGACTGAAGTTCGCTCCACTGGATGTATTATTTTTTTTATTTTTGGTCCCAATCACTATCATCAGAATCTGTGATCACTGGATCTAGCAGCAAATTTGTTGGGTGTCCTGTTGATTGTGTTGCGCTCCTGGTATTATACAAGGAAACATTTTTTCTCCTCTTCACGGGACTTGTGGCAGTTCACGTAGCACTTTGTTGTTGTGTTTTTCACTTTGCCGGTGTCCAAGCCCCAGGCAACGCTTTTAAAAATTTCACTATCCGGTGTCTAAGCCCCGGAATACGCTTTAAAAATTTCACTATCCGCTTTGTTGTTTATGGTTATCTCCCAACAGCCTTCGGTATCCTCCTGAATTAACTTGTTACTCGACGCAGTGGGCACGAATTAAGGTAGAATGGTCCGGTGATAAGTAGTGAACTAGATGAAAGTACCTTCAGCAACAACACGTTTGCCTTGATGTCGTCCAGCTAGTAAGCTTAAAACGCGTCCAGTGGAAGGGAATTTTGGATAAATCCACTTAATCGTGACGTCCTTCGTGTTCTGGTAGGGGATTTTGAGTAATCCGCTGCCACCAAAATGTTATGTTCTGTAGGGGTTCAGTTTCAGGAAGCGAGTCTCCTTATCCAGAAAAGGATGTGGGATCTCTTAAAATAGACCGCTCCTGAAAAAACCGTCCTCGTCTCCGCTGGTTTCCGTGGGGGCCAGGTGATACTCCTAATCTACAAGAGTGCCTTTTGTGGAGGTACCACGGCTTTACTTACCAGGCGTTGGATAAAACTAAAAGTTCGTTTTATTTTCTTTGATATGTGTTTATTACTTTACTCAAGTTAGTCAAAGATTTTGTTGGGGTACTTCCTTCAGGCGGAGTGTATATTCATTTACTGCGGCTCGCCTAGCCTTAACATTACTTAACATAACTTAATCTAACTTAGTCTAATCTTATATACAATTTACAATATTTGATATTGCAATGATAGTGACAATTCGAATTTGACTTAAAAATAATATTTACAATTTTTAGTTATGGATGTGGGATTTCTCGTTGGGATTGAGGATACTAAGGGATAGGATCAGGTAAGTTCTTGAAGGAGGGGAGAGCCATTCGGTTCTGTGTTAAAGGTAAGGATCTTGGAGAATGGTTGGATGTTGCTGTATTTGAAATGATTGGGTGCCAGTTCGGTGTCGTGGTACACGATCTCGTTTAGATCGTTAACCAGTCTGCCTGGGGCAAAGAGGGCCCTGATTTGGAGACAATTACGGTAGTGAGCTCCCGTATTGGAGGAGGGTGATGGTAGGTCCGTTATTATCGGGTTGGGATTGTTAGGAAGGTTTTCTATGAAATTTATCGACAGTTCTAGGATCCGTCTATCCAGTCGTTCGATGCATGCGGTGTTGTAAAGGTCGTTGTTACAATGGTATCTATATGAGTTGGTTTTGCGGTGTAAGCCAGTGATAAACCGGAAACATTTTCGTTCAAACACTCGTAATTTCTCCATTTGGGAGGGTGAGACGTGGTACCATAATGGGCAGGCGTATGTAAGAGTAGGTCTGATTATCTGTTTGTAGATGAGCTGTTTGACCTTAAGAGAGAGGCCTTTAGGCTTCCATAACACTCGTCTGCACAGGTTAAGCTGTATTAAGGCTTTTTGAAGAGAATTTTTGATGTGGGTTGAGAATGGCCAGTTGTTGGAAAGGGTTACTCCCAAATATTTTTGGGGTTTGGAAGGTTTTATGAGGGTGTTATTAAGATTTAGTTTAATTTTGTTGTGGCAACGTTTAGTGTTGTTTGTGCAGTGAGCGTTTTTGCCCTTAAACACTGTTAGCTGGGTTTTGGTTGGGTTGAGGCGAATTTTCCATTTGTTAAAGTATGCTGAGATGAGCGGGAGGAAGTTGTTAACGCGGTTTCTTGCCGCTTTGACAAATCTACTGCTAGAGTAGATTAAAGTATCGTCAGCATAATTTAGCATTACAACACTAGGTGGAGGTTGGGGGATATCGGATGTGTATAGAAGATATAAAAGTGGTCCAAGAATGGATCCTTGGGGAACTCCTGCGGTTATGTTGTGAGTTTGTGAGAGGGACGAATTTATTCTGACCATAAATTTCCTCCCAGAAAGATAAGATGCTAGGAGCTTTGTGATATTGGAATTCAGACCAAATAAGCAGTGCAGCTTATAAAGAAGTCCTGAGATCCAGACACAATCAAATGCTTTGGAGATATCGAGAGATATGCATACGGTAGGGCATTGGTTTTCTAGACCAGTTGTGACATCGTGTGTAAGTTTTAGTAGCGCATGACAAGTAGAGTGTCGCTCACGAAAGCCAAACTGAGAATTAGGGATAAGAGCGTTATCACTGGCAAACGAAAGAAGGTTTTGGTAGATCTTACATTCCAATATTTTGCTTAGGGTGTTCAATAAAGATACCGGACGATAGTTGGAGGTGTTATTGGAACTGCCGGACTTTTTAACGGGAATTACTACCGCAATTTTCCAGTTCTCTGGGAAATGTGAAGTATTTATGATGTGGTTAAGAAGGACTAAAATGGGAAGTAGATTTGGCGGGTGAAGTCTTTTAAATAGAAGGTGTGGTATTCCATCTATACCGGTAGATTTTTTGTTGGGTCGTGATTTTATGAACTTGATGAGTTCATCTGTGGTTAAAAATGTGATGGTGTCTGAAGGATGTGACGCCTTGTTTGTGTCGTTAAATTCTCCGATGAAAGGAGTATAAGATGCGGGTAATCTGTGTGAAATATATTCGTTGACAGTATTTCGAAAATTAGGGACCGAGAGGGAATCATTTTGTTGATGGATCTTTGAGAAGTGGTCAGCGAGACAATTGGCTATGTCCGTGTCGGATTGGATAAGATTGTTGCTGAGTGGGCTGATAAGGTGATCGATTCGCGGTTTAAACTTCCGACCAGTTAGTCGGTTGATGTTTTTGAAGAGATCACGATTGGGTTTAATATAGTTCAGTGTAGAGGTATAAGTCTGATCCGCGAACTTTTTTAAATGTTCATTTATTAAGGTGGTCAAGAGTTGGATCTGACTTTTAATAAAAGGACAGAATCTTATATGAAGTTTTCGGCGGAGTTGTTTGTTTCTTGAATTCTTACGAAACTATTTCGCAGATGTGGGAATGTATCTGGATTTTGGTTTTCTATTTGTTTTTCTTAATGGAAATTTTCAGATAGAGATAACGATCTCTGAATTTTGGTTTTCGATGATGCCGTGGGGAAAATGTGAAACGATAAACGAATATTAGATTTGTTTATTGTGAATTTTAATTTTAATTCGGATTTTGGATTAAATTTTGCCGTGGGGGCAAATGTTAAGCGATAAACGAATGTTTGATTCGTTTATTGCGAAATTTAGATCATGTTTGGGTTGATTCAGGTTTTGACGGGATTTTGGGTTTTAGGGTAATATTGCTGGGATTTGGATGTAGGAATGGGGGAAAAATGTGGTAGGGCTTTTTGGAGCACTACACCTGAGCACACCATCATACATGATATTCCATAACAGCGGACCTAATACAGATCCCTGAGGTACACCCGCTGTTATTTTTTATTCCTGTGGTCTCTCATCTGTATCATAGAGCGGTCTTCTATCCGAGAGATAGTTTGCTAGTATATGCAACAAGTAGGGTGAGGCTTGTAGATGGCGCAACACTTCTAGAATCCGATTCCAGTTCACCGAGTTAAATGCATTTTTAACATCTAGTGTCACCACCGCGCAATATTTTTTTGTACCACCTAGCCATCGTGCTCCAGCTATCGCATTGCGAGCGATGTCGCACACCACAGATAGTGCCTTACCGGTTGACCTACCTTTCCGGAACCCATTCTGCCATTCAGAGAGGCCCAACGTCCCCTCAGTGAATTGTTCTAGTTGAGTGACAATTACTCGTTCAAGCAGTTTTCCTGTTGTGTCCAACATGCACAATGGGCGATAAGACGATGGCGCTTCTAGATTCTTGACTCCTTTTGGTATAAGCCAAAGCCGCTGTTTTTTTCCATCGTTTAGGAAATTGTCCTGTTTGAAGGCAGGTTGTGAAGAGACTACTGAGGACTTCCGGCTTTTTTGTTAAAGCAGTCTTCACTACAGCGTTAGGGATACCATCCAGTCTCGGGGTCTTATTTTTTTGACAATCCTTGCGGCCAAGAGCACCGCTTCGGTGGTCACGTGAGGTATCTCTCCTTCGATGATACTCCACTCCTCTTGCACTTTCAACACCTTATCACACTGCGGGAAGAGGACAGCAGCGATTCTGGACATGTCAGTTTTACTTTTTTTTGCATTTGACTACTGTTGTTCTGTAGTCTTTTCATGACTATCCTGTAGGCGCTGCCCCATGGGTTGTTATTTAATTCATCCCTTAGGGAGCAGAACGCCCCACATTTACTTGTGCGGATTACATTCCACAACTCTTTTCTTTGTTGACGAATTCCGCATGCAACTGCGGGTAGGTGAAGGGGTTTCTTGCTCTTTGTTGCAACTGTCGGAACCTGTTGCACTCCGATCGCACATGGGCGATTTCTGAGTTCCACCAATACACTAGTTTAATAGCCCCTGCTGGTTGTCTTTGTCGTGGCATAGAAGCATCACATGCGGTACTTAGCCACTTCATGACTTTTCCAGCCTGCCTGTGCGCATCGGGCTCTGCGTCAAATAGTGTGATTTGGTCTGCCACGTGTTGAGCACTCATTGTTTGATGCACGTAATCGCATGATTTTTGTAGTAGTTTTATAGGCCGAGGTACAATTTTCCGCGAAATGTCAACGGATATGATTTTGTCCATGACGCCACTGTCATTATCGCTATCCGGCAAACACTGTAAAGGGCTCAAATAATTGGTCCGGGAATTTTTTTTTATTTGAGGCCATTTCTAATGGCACACTGACTCGTTTTTTTTAGAGAACAATCAAATGCCCTCAGCATTAGGGCACCGAGAACGTTTATATTTTCAGGAAAAGAGCGAAGAAGAAGGTACAAAACTCTACAACACGAGAGCAATTATCACTACGTAATACACTATTTATTATTTTCCGCGTTCGCGAGTGTATCCACACTGTCCAATGCCACTTCGATTACTGAGAGGTTCATTTAAAATTACCGTTTAGTTGTGCGACGAAGGAGACTGTTACTTGTCCATTGAATGAGGGATTCATGTCTTCTGTGTCAATTGTACGCCGAAAGGCATAAACAAAAAATTAGATATTGTATAGTTTCGGGTGCTTTTAAAGAGCCAGTAAGTTAACATAAGAACAACTTTTGTAAAATAGGACATGCAATTAGTCCTTCATAAAAAAATTTGACTTTGAGTTAAAATAAATGCGGACTTCAAATGAAAAAAAAATAGAAAACTTCGTTTTCGACTACAGGACTGGATGCTGCACTCTGAATAACACTTTAGAGAAAGGAAGGGCGCTGGCCCCTTCCTTAATCAATATTGCACATCAATAAAATCACTTTTCGGTGAGATGTACCATCCGATTTTCTGCGGATTTGTTGCTGCGAAAATGTGCATTGGCGGACTTAAGAAAAACATATCTTTTAAGAAATTCATAATTCTAAGACATTTTTGAAGTTTATGCTTCATTAATCAGAAAGATATGATGAGAGGCCATCGTCCGGTTTTAGTCCGTCCCGGATTTCAAATGGTTCTGAGAGGTGGTTTTCTATTCTAACTCGCCCTTTGTTTTCGTTCATGCAAACTTGAATGAGGGCGGGATATTTTTTCCGGATTCCCAGCTAAACTACAATATGGCAGAGTCTTTGCCTTGCGACTGAGTCGTAGACTTTTTTGAAGTCAACGAGCAGTTGGTGAACCGTCTCTCCGTATTCCCACTTCTTTTCCAGCAGTTGCCTTACTGTGAACATTTAGTCGCTTGTGGACCGGTTCCTACGGAATCCGCACTGGTAGTCATCCGGTATTTTTTCTGCGTAAGGTGTGAGTCTCTCCAGTATGACATTTGTTAGTACTTTGTATGCGGTTGGGAGCAATGATATTCGTCTGTAGTTTTCGCAGTCAGATCTGTTGCTTTTATTGAAGATGGAGACGACTATCGACGTTTTTCGTTCTTCGGGAGTGACTTCCTTATTCCATATTGTTTTGATGAGCTGGTACATCTTTCGAGGGGTTGCCTCTCCTCTTGCTTCACAAGCTCAGCCGGTATGCAGTCGACTCCGGGAGCCTTGTTGTTTTTCAATCGATTTATTGCGTCTACAACTTCGTTGAAAGAGAGCTCTGGGATCTGAGGCTCAGCTGTATGTGCGCCTGGTGCGTTTATTTGTGGTTGATGGGTGCCCACGTTGAGCAGGTTTTCAAAGTACTGCTTCCATCTGGTCACGATATTGTTTGTTTCTGTGACCAGACAGCCGTTTGCGTCTCGAATTGTTTTGATTCTCCCTTGGTAGCCATTTCTAATTGAGTTTATTCCGATATACATACCTCTGATGTTCTTTGCTCTGGCATTTTCTGGGATTTTTGCGATCCGAGTCTTTTCTCATTCGCGTTTTCTGCGTTTGAAAAGTCTTATTGTCTCTTTCCGAATTGTCGCTTATCTTTCTGGCTTCACTTCATTATATCTTTCTAAATGGATCACTCTGAGGCGTTTACGTTCTTCGATCCTCGCCCTGCACTCATCGCCAAACCAAGATTTGGACTTAATTGCTTCTTAAATCCTAATACCTTTTGGGCTGTTTGTTCGATTGCATTTCTGATCGATATCCATTTAGAGTCCACACTATCAGTTTCTTCTTCCTCGCTACTCCCATTCTCTAGAATGCTAAATCTATTCGTTAGTTCGTCTTGACATTCAGCCCTTTTGCGCAGGTCTTTTAGTTTATCAATGTCGAATTTTTTGCTCGTCTCCCGTGACTGCCCGTGTGGGTTTGCTGCGAGCCGACTCCTAATTTTGCCAATCACTAGGAGATGGTCGGAGTCGCAATCTGTTCCTCTATGTTCTCTTACGTCAAGGATATTCGAGCGGCGCCTTTCGTCTATGGGGAAGTGGTCTATTTGGTTACGCGTTACGCCGTCGGGTGATATCCACGTGGCTTTATGAATTTGCTTGTGCTTGAACATCGTGCTTTTCACTACCAGATCTTTTGACGCAGCCAACGTGATAATTCGAATTCATTATTATTTGAATATGTCTGTAATTAAATAAATAAAATCCGGCTCCTGGTCTGCAATTAATATTAATTTTGCTTTTATAACCTTTATTTCCTTTTCTTGATGTTGCTTCGTCAAAATTCAAAGCTGAACTAAATAAAATTGAGAATTAACTCTGACGCCTGTTCACTCTAGAGACGACGCCTTCTGAGGTAATTTTGATTTAATTTCCCTCTTGGGAACCCAAGTGCTTTTATTTTGTATGTTTCTCTTTATTGATTTGCTGGGAACACAACATTTTGTTTGTTTGACACGGTGAGTAAGCTAGTCGTAATAAACCAAATAAAATAGAATACCGCTCAAATCTTTGAACATATTTAATGAACTATAACGTGTGGATGGGCTGTGTTGGCTACTCTTCAATCTGCCGTGGAGAAAGAGATTGGTGGTAAGGAGAGACAAGATCTTGTATCTTGTATCCCCCCAAATACGACATTAACATTTTGGGATGAACAACCAGGCCTTTTCCAGTTACTGTCTATAAGAGAGTCCGTCATTGTTTCCACAATAAAATTAATTTAAAGTAGTAGAAGATTCATCTACCTTGTGCCAATAATAATATTCAGTAACACGATAGAAACGGAAGCAGACTTGTAGCGGTTCTTTAATACATTCCCAAAGAACCGTCCATCCTCTTAAATGAACCACCTTCCAAACCCACCATACCTACCTGCAATTTTGGGCAGCGTAAGCTACCCTTCATTCTCTTTCACCTGAAAGTTAAACCTCATTAAGGCATGCATCACATTGAATTTTTTTGTTTATGAACCGTACCATATCTCCATCGGCTCGGCTTGTCAGCAATTATAAAAGATAAATACTAGCTGGCCAGCGTAATTGTTGACATAGCCGTAGCCGATGGTTTCTTGCTACGGTTCATATCCATTTATTGCCCCAGTCCCAAGGTTCGCAACACTTGCGACTAATTTCCTTTGTCGGTTATCTACCGATCATGGGATTTGGGCACTAGTATGATTGACGCTAGACAATCATACCCCAGATAATGCCGAACGATGCTCCGGCCTGTAAAACAAACAAAAGCTACCATAGCCTAGGCCATAGGCGAACAAACCATCGGTTTGCTTATCGTCACGAAAAATCTATAGCCTACAATGGCATTACCATCGTAAACACGATCTGCAGATCATCGTGACCCTTGAAATAGCGTTTTTGTGTATCTTGAAGCAAAAACCTATTTCGTTCTCAGGCGCAGGTCATCTAAGCTTTATGACCATCGAAATAGCGTTTCTGTTTATTTAAGACACAACCTTTTTCTTCCTTCGGCGATTTTTCGCCATCGCTTATCTCAACGACGCCTGCAGCTCCCAATACCAATTCATTACACCAGCCCATGTTTATTTAGGACACAGGAACCTATTTCTCCCTTCGGCGACTACGCTATCGCGTACCTCATATTGCCTGCTATTCATTCCATGTGTATTCAGGTCTTTCTCGTCGTTGCCGATGTCCAGGCTGAAGGGCAACGTACTTGTGCTATACGCACACATACACAATCCTCCCCTATTGATGAAATTCGCGGGCATCGAACTGATAAATGTAAATTACATTGGAGTCAGATACCATCGTCACGAGAGTGCACAAGCACTATATGCGCCTATTCAGGTTTTCCACAATATACAAAGTTAAGTTTGTAATCGAGTACACCTTAATGTAAAAGCATATCGGTTGTTATGATTAACGGAACTAATAAAGAAAATTTCAAATATTTAATAAGGAAACTCGTGCGTTTTATTTCCCCGGTAATCGTTGTGAAGGATTAATCCAGTTTGTTTGGTTTTGCTCCTTTTCCTCGCGGAACAATTTAGTGCACCGTCTATCGCTGTGGGGTATTTCGCTTAACCTGTGTCCGTGTTGACGCTCCTGGTAAATACCACCCACAGACTCATCGTTACCTACTGTGGGATGTCAAAGCTTTGCATATCATGGAACTTATTTGGGGCAATTACATTCCTGTTGAATATGGCATCACTTCTTATGTATAGATCCGATAGTTGGGGTGCTTAGTGTAATGCACTCTAATCTTTCAGTTGTGTTAAGTTTTAAGCTATTCGGAGAATGGTCGATTTCGTTTGTAGCAAAATATGATTTAGGAGAGGCTACAGAGATGAAGTTAATGATTGATACCATGCATGGTGTGGAGAAGATTCTAGGGAAAACCACACGTCCTCGTAGGTTAATTTCGAACAGAACACGAAATATATATAGGTGGCCAACTAAATAACTACAGCTAGAGATCAGTACCAAAAGTAAAGACGGTTGATGCAGACCGAGATCGGGTTCCAATTACACACCTAGATAAATGAATAAGCAACTACGTAGTATATATCTCTTACCATGCCTGAGCACTTTTCCCAACAGCTGGTTTAAAAAAAAAGTAATCATTTGTTACAGTGATATTAGCGAGGACTACGTCGTTTCATAAATCAAGTTATGTGTGTTATAATAGAATCGCGGATATGTTCATTACCAATCGATATTGACAGAAAATATTATAAAAATTTCAAGAATACCCATCAAACATTATATAAATAAAAACCTTTTGACGTTCATAAAAATACGCACTTCGTACTTTATTTTCTTGTTTCTAAAGCCCAATTTCCTGTAAGTTAATGAAAACACAAATGGCAACATATAAACCAAAGGATATGGAAGCTACTGTTCCACTTGACCTTTGGTATGATAATAATTCCAATGCTGAAGCAATATTGCACTCTGTTTCCATACAGAAACTGCACTGTTGGTCGCTTGCGCAATTTTGAATTTCATCGTCGCGCAAGTCGTTCACACAACCACGTTCAACATACGGACCTAAAAATAAAATCAAAATATATATTAGATTCGTATATGGAAATTTTGCATTCTATAAAAAATTACGAGTTGGGCGAGTTTCGAATCAGAGGAAGAATAGGTAAGACCGTTACAGAATTTCCTACAGCAGGTAATAATTTCGTCAATAATATTGGGCGCTTTTATCAATTCTATTAGTAATATTGAAGTTCTAAATGGACGCAAGGTCCCTGAGCCATGTGAAAGATTAACTCATTACCTAACAATCATCCAAAAAGTGGATTAGGGGATGAAATATTCCAGACTCGGCAGTAGTTTATCGCCTAGGCTATTAATATATGCTACGGCTGCAAAGTGTTGGCTGTGAAATCAATTCGTTTAATGCAGCAAACAAAATCACATTAAAAAAAAACGTATATAAATATTTAACATGCGTATACAGTACACGGGTGCAATAACAACTGATGTGATATCATTCACGGTCGGGAGAAATCATTGACCATGTGTCGGAGGCTGGTCGATGGGTCGCTCAAAAAGGTATTTGAGGCAGGTGGTTTGTCAGAGTTGGCACCAGACCAACTAGATACCACCGGAACTTGTCACAGGTCCCATGATGCAATCGAAGGAAATCTGTTTTCGGAGTTTCGGGCATGATTCAGTCTGAGGTCGGAAAAGTGGCACAGAACGACTGAGGGCAATTTGTTGTCTTCACGAAATTGGGTTCGTTTCGACAGAGTACTACCTTTGAACTTGTTAACGACACTTTGTAACATCAGAGGACTCTTTTCACTAATAAAGGGTGCTTGTTGAAGAAATATACGATGAACACATTGAATAAAATGGTGAGTGCAAAACCCCCACATCTAACTTGTAGTAAAAAGAAATCCATTATTTTTCCAATAGATGACTGTACTAATCTGTATCTCGCGTTATGTAAGCGTGATCGCGTTACGCTAGATGGCGTTAGAAAGAAAAGATTTCGTACTAAAAAACAGACAGTTTCGTGATTGCATGAGTTAGTTTTGTTAGAGCATCAAATACGGACACCATATTTTACAGTTTTTCTTTTATAAAGACGAAAAAGCAAGCCAGGTGGCTGAAAATGTAAATGGTGTTCATGGTCCACAATTTTGATGTCGTCGATTCCGTTCCGATAATTTTGATGTCCAAGATGCACCACGCTCTGGAAGGCCAATTGCCAAAAATATCGATGATGTCATGGAAATCGCGGAGTCCGACCATCATGTAAGCACTGTTTCGATTGCCCAGGAGTTAAACATTGCATAAAAACCATTTGGAACTACTTGAATAAGGCTGGATACAAAAAGAAGCTCGATCTATGGATGCTGATGTTAACATAAAAATCTCATGCACCGATTTCCATCTTCAAATCGCTGCTGAATCGCATGAAAATCGACCCCTTTCTGAAACAGATGAGCACTGGTGATGAAAAAGGGGTCACTTACAACAGCGTAGCGGTCGAATCGTGGTGAGCCGGCGCAAACGGTGGTAAATACAGGATTGACGGTCATGACGGTTTTGCTATGGGATTGGCAGGGAACCACTACTATGAACTGCTCCCCTACGACAAAACTCTTAATTGGACCGTCTGAACGAAGCAATTGCCCATAAGCTAATAGAAAAAGAATTGTGTTCCATCAGGACAACGCCATACCACACGCGTCTATAGCGATTGACCAGAAGCCCTGGGAGCTTGGTTGGGGGGTTCTTATGGACCCGCTTTATAGTATGGAACTGGCACCAATTGATTATCACCTGTTCCTATCTAAGACGGATGATTTTGCTAGTGAAAAATTCACATCAAGAGAAGCTTGTGAAAATCGACTGTCTCAGTTTTTTTTCTAATTGAAACAAGCGTTTCTATGAGAGACGCAATGAAATTACCCTCGAAATGGTAACGAGTTATCGAACAAAACGATGCATATTTGACCTAAATCGGATTATTCTAACATAATATAGTGGATATCTTTTTATGCATGCGTTTAAATTCAAACAAAGTTTAAACTAAATTAAACTAGAGCGTATAGAAAAATGATTTGACAATCAAGTGTGTAGGTATACTATTTTTTGGGCTGTAGGAACCCGGAAGTTCATGACCTTACCGACTCGAGTCCGCCATCGTTCCCTGTCCTGTGCACTCTCCTTCCTCGTTCGACCAGCTGATTAGATCTCCTCAAGGTCAAATCTAACATTGTCCTTCCATCTCCGTCGCGGCCGTCCTGCCGGTCTTCTTCCCGTTGGTCAACCGTCAAGAATTCTACGCACAGTCCTATCGTTGCCCATTGCGTCACATGTTTGGCCCATTTTAATCGTAACGGCCTTTACAATTTCGTTGAAAGCGGGCTCTGGGATCTGAGGCTCGGCTATATGTACGTCTGGTGCATTTATTTGTGGTTGATGGGTGGGTGCGCACATTGAGCAGGTTTTCAAAGTACTGCTTCCATCTTATCACGATATTGTTTGTTTCTGTTACCAGACAGCCGTTTGCGTCTCGAATTATTTTGGCTCTCCCCGAGGCTCGGGGTTTCAAATACTCCGCCATATCAGAGCCGCTCTTTGATATGGTAAGATCTGCTTACTGCTCTGATTTGACCCAGTGTCAGAGAGGTGCCGTTATAGTACAGCCGGTATACCCCTGGATGTAAACCATCCAATGGGCACGGTGATACGTAACATCCTGGATTAGGGGTGGTAGATCTTTGTGTATTACTCCTCGCTAGCTTGTCTGACGTGGGTGGCCCTATTGGAACCATATGCTTCCGTCAGCATAGCCTGAGTGATTCATTGTAGTTTAAGCCTCCGCACTACGTTAAGGTTTTTACCAGGCGGGTGGTTCGTTTATCATGTACACACAAATTCAGCCAATGTAAACATCACCATGCATACCGTTAGGACGTAGTTCTTTTGTTAACGATCTGGTGAATCGTGACCATCGCATTGTCCCGTAGTTGTCGGGTTTGGTACCAAGAATTCGTCCAGTTCTGCCAGTTCATTCGGAAGCTTTATTACGGCCGTGAATGCACAGTGGCCTCTGTCGTATTGTCCATAAACAGTTTCTGTTATGCCTGTGGGTGTTTAATAGTCTCAGTCGTGTGACAATAAGCATGATATCTAGATAGGACCTACCTCTAGGGAACGATGGATATTCCGTAGCTAGAAGGTCAGTTTTATATTCTACGTGGTATTGATCTAACCAGCTAGTCGGTTGATTTCCTCTACTATTGGACATGCAATTTCCCCAATCTTTATGTTTGGCGTTCATGTCTCCACCAATAATAAAGTAGTTTTTATCCTGTGGGAGTTGCAAGCATCGAAAGAGTGTCTCAAGTTCTGCTATGAAGAGATTATATTGGTGTTCCTCGGGTGCATAAACCGAAATCGCATACAGCCCCCTTCCTTGCTGAAGTGGTATACGTACAATGCATGCTTCAAACACCCGGAACCTGCGCACTTCTCCACTATATATGACTTTGTGTTGAAGTCCTTTTCTAATAAACATGGCGACACCTTCCCGTTGTGAGGAATTGGGTCGGTCTCTTATATATGAGGGTTGCCTCTTATGTTTCGGGATTTGGCAACCCTAGTGTTGCAATCCAGCAATTGACAGCTCTGTCGTAAAGTTGGACATTTTTGAGGTTATACGCACTCAGAACGTTTTGACATACGAGCGCTATTTGTGCTGTTTACAGTAACTTAAAAGATTCATCTCGGCCCAAAAATGGAATTAAATCGTCAATATTTTCGTGCGATTATTTTTTATAACTTTCGGCGTGGATTAACTCAGCAACAGTGCATGGATGAACTTAATTCAATTTTTGGCGATGAAGCTCCATCAAGGACCAGTGTTTATCGATGGTATGGTGAATTCAATCGTGGTCGTAGTTCACTCCAAGATGAATTTCGTGAAGGTCGTCCAAAATCAGTTGTTGTTCCGAAAACCATTGATGCTGTGCGCGAACTGATATTGGAAGATCTTCATGTGACCTATCGTGAGATTGAGACAACCTTAGGCGTTAGTGGGACCAGCATACATTCAATATTGCATAAACATTTGACTGTCAAAAAAATTTGTTCGCGTTGGATCCCACACAATTTGTCAATCGCCCAAAAAAGGCTCGTGTCAATTGGTCAAAAGAAATGCTCAAAAAATACGGTCGCGGTGCTTCGAAACACGTCTATGACATCGTGACAGGTGATGAATCGTGGATTTACGCGTATGAGCCCGAAAGTAAACAGTAGTAGACTGTCTGGGTGTTTCAAGATGAGCCAAATCCAACAAAAGTTGTTCGCGCACGAAGCACTTCCAAGCAAATGGTCGCCTGTTTTTTCGGAAAAACTGGACATGTCGCAACCGTACCACTAGAACAACGCAGAACAGTCAATTCTGAGTGGTACACAACCATTTGTTTGGCAGTTGTCTTCCAAGAAATCAGGAAAACCAACCGCCGAAGACGGATCACTCTTCACCACGACAATGCGAGCTCTCACACATCGGCTGCGACAAATGCACATTTGAGCACCCAAAACATCGCCGTATAGTCCTGACTTGGCACCGAATGACTTCTTTTTATTCCCGTACGTAAAAAACAAACTGAGAGGTCAACGTTTTTCGACACCTGAAGAAGCGGTTGCTGCATTCAGAATGCATGTGTTGGAGATACCTCAATCAGAGTGGCAAAAGTGCTTCGACAATTGGTTCAAACGCATGCAAAAGTGTATAGATCTTCATGGGGAATATTTTGAAAAACAATAAAGTGATTTTTGATGATCAATATTTGTTTTTGTTCTCTAATCCCGAAATATAAAAGGCAACCCCCGTAATACCATAGTTTTTATGCCCTAGCTTATGCTTCTCGTTTAACTTTGTTTCCCCTGTAGGGGTTCTCTATACTACATGGAGAACCAACTCACTATTTCAGCCCTATTTCGACCGTTAACAGCGGTTCACCTCAAC
Organism: Microdon myrmicae; assembly: GCA_963931805.1. NCBI lineage: Eukaryota > Metazoa > Arthropoda > Insecta > Diptera > Syrphidae > Microdon > Microdon myrmicae. Next base: position 19,657,749 of record OZ007497.1, read on the forward strand.
TCCAATTCCCCTACAAGCTATTCCACCTGAAAACCATGTTTTCCAAAAGGACGCATAGCTGAATTCATTATCCTATACAATTAATGCACAATCGAAGTATTTAATTTAGTTCCCACAGTTAGAATTCCCTAGCCGATGTAGCGTCACTTTGACTTCCCCCAGATGCTTTATTCGCTGGGGATCAATGATCTGTTTTGTCAGGTGAATAGGTACAAACCATTTTCCTCTGCTTCCCATTTTTAGCTTCCCAGGGTTCGTTGCACCCTGAAATCACCACAGTCACCGAACTAGGTCAGTGGGTCATCCTCAGAGTCTGCATTGGTACAAGCCAAGTCAACCTCGAAGTTATTGCGCTCTCTCTTTTCTCTTCATGATTCGCATGCCCAGCGACTGTCGAATGAATGAGCAAGTATTTATTCACCTCGCCGAGACATGAAACTTAATGGATTCATGAGAGAGCGCGATGATGATTGGCTAATCTCCGTGCAAATAAGAAATCCCAATTTTCTTCCCTAATTCGCATGAGTCGCTTTACAATCACCGCCGCAAAATAGTCACAATTCATCCAGCAAACGGTGCGCACGGGACACGGAGTCGATTACTATCACTTGCGGAGAGAAGCCGATTTATATCTATCACCAGAAGTGCACGAATCATTTGTTCGTGATTTATCAATTAAATTTAAGTGTACAGTACATCTAAACTAAACAATAAATGTAAATATAGTTTTTAGAGCGCTCTTGTAAGTGAATCCAGTTGCAACAAATACAAGCGAAATAGCGAATGTATTTCTGTTGGATAGTTTCCTGCAAAAAGAAAAATGTAGTGTAAAATAAAGGAAAGAAAACGTTACAACAACAACAAAAAAAACCCAGTGCGTTTTATTTATCCGTTCTTCTCGGGTGAACAATTTGCAGCGGAACATCGTTGGGGATAATAGTGAACCGCGTGCTCCTGTTTGTCATACAAACATCTATCACACCTCCACCAGAAGTACATCAGGGATTTCGTCTTGCAAAAGGTTGAAAAGCGTGGCTCTTATCTCGGTTTTTGTTAGTGAAATTACATTCACCACAAGAGCTTTGATTGATGTTTTGGTTAGAGGGTTTATATTGACTTTTTCTTTAGACTGGGCAAGAGATCTCGTTTATTTGACTTTGCAGCTGTGTCATCTGCCTCTGTAGATTGAGCAATATTGTGAACACGTCTGCTTGTGACATAGTTTCAGTTTGTGCCGAATTATTTGTGGGTATCAGTGTTCGAGCTTGTGTTGGAGTTCCCCCACCTCTCGCTATTTGGGTGTAAGACCGCTGAGGGGTAACACTCATTGATCTTGTGTGATTTGTCTTAGTTTTTCTTTGCTGAGTCATGCCCTTTGACGTTAATTCTTGGTTTTTAGGTCAACCTCGGTAGTTAGCGGGGTGTCCCTCATTTAGACATACTGTACACTTTAAAAGGGTTTTTTCTTCGACCCTTTTTTTACCCAAAGGGCACTCGTCTGCTTTATGATCCTGACCACAATTCATGCAACGATGCTGCATTTCACAGTTCGCCACTGAATGTCCAAACCTTTGGCAGCGAACGCATTGAAGAATGTTTATGCCTTTTTTTAGTTTGTCCCATGTTTCATTTTGGTGGTCCAGGACTGATATTTTTTATAGACTACCAGTTTCACTATTTGCGGTTAACTGTACCAGGAAGAAGGGTAGCTTCCGGTTCTCCCTTTTAGCCCTAGCTGTGGTGAAGGGTTTGACCATACTAAATTCAAGGTCATCGTACTTTACCGCTCGCAGCATTTTCAAAAGGGTTTCCGGTTCAGTTTCAAGGTCGACGCCCTTTAATAGAACTGTAATATTTTTAAGTTCTTTTGGCGTGTAAGAAAAGAATTCCGCGGTGGCTTTTTTCAAAACATTTTTAATTTTAATATGGTCACCAACGTTATATGTTTGAATGACATGCCTATTACCTCCTAGTTTTTTTATCATAAAATTATTACTACCTACAGCTAACTTACACAGGCTTACCAATTCTTTACAATCGATGTCTACCGTGTTGATTGGTGGCATTTTAGTTTTCTTGCTGGTTTCCTGATGTTGTGCTTTTGCATGATGGGCTGCCTTTTGTTTAGTCCTTTGTTTATCTGTCCTTTGTTCTGAGGTTGAATTTTGTTGTGGATGTTGGCCTTCTTTTGGCTTCGACTTTCCTTGTTTGGTTTTTTGTTGTTTCAGCGCTTCAATTTTTTTGGCTATAGCTAGTATCGCTTCTAGCTCATTTATTTCTTCTTCTTCGTCCTCTGATTCAGAAGAAGCCAGACAAGCGAAAGAAAAATTCCCGCTGTAGTTGGAAATAGAGGGAATGCATTCTCCGCCTCCGTTTGTTGTTCTTCTGGCAAGAGTTCTGCAGTTTTGTTGCGAGTCATTATTTGTTTATTTATTTCGCTCTCTATGCTTTTTTTGCCGCTTTTAATTTCGGTTTGGTGCCCGAAGAGCGTTTTAATAGGCTTTTGGCTTTTAATATCCTATTCTTTGTTTTTACTCCCTCTTTACTGCTCATGTAGAGCAGGCGGTACACACACGTGAACACAACAAGCACAAACACTACCGTTTTCATTTCATTTCGTTTTTTTTTCTTCGACGCTCCATCGAAGATTCGCGCAACACAATCTGGTTTTTTATGTTCACCGCTATTGTCACTTTTCACAAAGCAAAACACGGCGCGAAAATCGAATCTATTGTTCGGCCTAACTTTACTTTTAAGACCGTTCCGTTGAGAGATTTCTTAGTTGTCGTTTGTCGGTTGTAGGTTGCCGACACGTCTTCACCGGGTGGTGGTTAAATTGGTACTGATCTCTGTCTGTTTTACAGATATTATCACAGGTACTGTTCTTCGGAGATACATGGTATTGTTCCGCACAACTCGGTTTATCTGCGCTCCAGGAGACAATCCGACAGATAGCACCAATTTGTGATTCATCTCCAGACGGCGCGAACATCCCTGCATCAGAACTCGTTCTGATACAGAGCGGGAAAGCTGTGGAATTCCCTCCCCGAATATTCTTTTGTATTTTTGGGTGTAGAGGGGCTGAATGTTCCCCAACTTTTCAAAAAAAAAAACAGGTAAACCTGTTTGGCTTAGAAATTATACGGTAGATGCCGTAAAGAGCGCTCGTTTACTTACCTGCTATCGGTACTTTTGCGCATCGCTTTCATACATACATTCTTCAGATGCTAAATTAATTTTTAAAGGAAAAAAAATTCAAAAAATCTTTTTTAAAGAGACTTCCCGCCTTAACAACTCATACGGCAGACAACAACTTTCTGTTACTATTCCCCAGATCTTCAATCAAGTACCCAGAGAACTACCAATATATCTTTTGATAGCCTGAGGAAAAAACTGCTAAAAAATCATCTGTTATAGAATGAAAGAAAAAAAAGGAAAAAAAGAAAGAGGGAATATTTTGAATGTAAGCTCTTTTAAGAATATTTCACTAAAAATTGTAAATATTTAATTTAAACAACCTTCTGCAGAAAAGCTTTTTTAGGTTGCACAGATTTTTCTAAGTAAACAAAACGTTATATATTAAATGAATAAAATCAAATAATTAAATAATACAGTCCACGAACAACACGCCACAACACAGTGGGAAAGCAGCTACTTATATCATATTTTTTCAACCCTCATCATGAAAATTGTCTGCCGGGAGCCGAGAGCTGTTGCAAAGTCAAGATCTTACTCCCTTAATTGCTGAAGAGTTCAAAGAGCACCTCCTACCAATTTATGAAGATTTATCTAGAGATGATTTACTCCAAAGATGCTTGGATGGCCATACTTAGAATGCTTACGAAAGTTTTAATGCAGCAGTTTGGTGGTTGTCTCCAAAATACTTGCATTCGAGTTTGGAAATTGATGACATCTCATCATGCATCGCTGCTGGGATATTTAACGAAGGATACACATCCATTTTTAGAGTTACAGATAAACTCCCTATTCGGATCAGATGGTCAAGCGTGAAAGGAGAGTGCACAGGACAGGGAACGATGGGACAGCCGAGTCGGTGAGGGCATGAACTTCTGGTTTCCTATAGGCCAATATACTAATAGTAATAATACGTAAACTCGATATAATTATTGCCACACATGCAAAGTTTTCGCCGGAAACTCGACAGAACTATAGGAGTCTTTCCAAGACCAAACCGGCTCGTACAGCTCAAAAACAGTAGCCGCTTTTTTTTTCTTTTTCTACACAAACGCGCGCACAAAAGGGGATTTTGGAGTACCCTTAAGTGTCAGAGCACACTGTGAGAGCGGATGGAGAGGAAGTGGATAAGGAAAGGAGATATCGATGTATATTGGTCTTAAATGCCTGGACATTACAACGACGAGGAAACACATGATCGGGTAGAGTATTCCACATTCGTGTGGTTCGACTAAAAAATGGCTCTCCATGTTTATTTGTGCGCGTGAAGTTGACTTTCAACGTGAACTGATGCGCATTCTCAGATTGACTGGTTTCGCGGGAAAATGTCTGAGGAGGCGGAAAACATTCAGCAAGTTCTGTTGAGCAACGACCGTGATAATACCTATAGAAAAGACATAGGCATGATACGTTGCGCCTATGTTCTAACGACGGAATTGATCGACTTACAACCGGGTCCCCAATAAGTTTTACTGGTCGTTTTTGCATCCTATCGAGCACGTGTAGTGCAGTTTTGGATACGCCTGACCAAATATGGAAGTTGAACTCCATTTTGGGACGAATATACGCCTTGTAAATAGTGGCCAGGTTGGATGGAGTGAAATATCTTTTGCATCTCTTAAGTAACCCCATGCATTTGGTCGTACTTTTCGCAGCTTCAAAAATGTGCTCGTTCCAATTAAGAGTCGAATTAATTTGAGTGCCGAGGATTGCTAGTTCCTTAGCTTCGTCGATGGAAGTGCCATTCATCGAGAGTATATTTACTTTGGGGTTCACCTTTGACGACAGGAGACAGCACTGAGTTTTTAGGGCATTGAACTCTACTCGGTTATACAATCCCCACTCATATATCTTGTTGGGCTCCTCGATAGTATAGTGGTTAGTATACCTGCCTGTCACCCGGGAGACCGAGGTTCGATTCCCCGTCGGAGAGTCTCTGGCGCAAGACTAATGACCTTGCCCGGAAAACAACAAATCATTATGGAAAAAATTAACAAGCCTCAGTACTTGCTAAATAAGGCCAAGACCGGCGCCCGGTTGTGGTGCCGATGATGATGGGGGAAACAGTACTTAAAGAACGATTTATTGGTTGTAATGCCGATGATGATGATGATGATATATCTTGTTGAGGTCGGAATTCAGTGTATTAAGTATAACCTGCTCATTGGCATTGACGTTCGAAGAGTTTGGCCGGAAATGATGTCGTATGAGTATGAGAAATTCAATGTGCTACCATCGGCAAACGAATGGATTGGGCTGTCGGTAATGGACAAGGGATCATTTATAAAGATGAGAAATAAAGTGGGAGAGAGTACAGAACCTTGGGGAACCTGCATTAATTTGATGGGAGGCAGATTTAACACCATAGAGAACCACTTGGATTGAACGGCCAGAAAGAAAGTCTCTTAACTATTGGATCAGGGAATTGCCCACTCCATATGAATGTAATTTTGATAAGAGGGCCGGATGTCAAACTCTGTATTAGGCTTTCGAGATATCCAGTGCAACACCCTTGCTTTTTCCGAAGTTGTGGATGTAATGGCTCCACTTTTCGGTAAGGTACGCCATCAAATCTATCTGTTGCTACGAAAGCCATATTGGCGGTCGGCGGTCATTAAGGAGGTCATTTGATTCCAGATATTTCGAAAGTTGACGGTTAATCAGTGATTCCATTACCTTCGAGAGAATAGAAGTTAGTGCTATGGGTTGATAAGAAGAGAGGGACGATTTGTCGCCATTTTTGGGAATTGGCTGAATGTTCGCTGACGTCCATCTATTTGGGAAACGGCCAATAGAATAAGACAAATGGAAGAGTTTCCGCAGTGGTTTAGAGAGTGAAGAGGAACATCCCTTCAAGAGAATTGGAGGAATGCCATCCGGACCAGTGGATTTGTTTGCGTTTAGCTCTTTCAGTGCGCGGGCAACAGTACGCGTTCGGAAGCGAATCTGGCTGATGGTGTGCTGTTTATGCTCAAGTTGAGGGGGAACTGATGTGGTATCAGACAGCGTTGAGTTGGCTGCAAAATGTGCAGCAAGTAGATCCTCCTTCTCTATTGCAGTGGTGACTGGTATGCCATCGACTATTAGCGATGGAATGGGTGAGGAGACCGAGTTTTGGATGATCTTCACAAATGCCCAGAAGTTTCTACTACCTGTAGGAGAGTGTAGTATTTTTTGTCTCCCTCTCTGGTCATGCAAGAACTTTGCGCATTGAATATACGCATTACAGTCATTTTTAGCTCTTTTAAATCTTTTCCGCTTTTCCTCAGTATTGTTAGATTTATACAACCGGAAGCTCAAGTCTTTAGACTTAATAGGTTCTCTGCACCCGAAATCGAACCACATATTTCTCTTGGGTTTTTTTTTATTTATTTTTTAATTTTTTTAATTTTTTTAATTTTTTTTTTATTAGACTTCTCTCGGGAGAGGCGAACCTATAGCGGCGAGTGGGCGCCCCGAGATGCCATCAAATAACTGTTGTTGTTCTTTTTGAACAGTTGCAGGTTGTAACTCTCCGGGAACACTTGCGTGGAAAGACAGTTCCACAGCTTCCCTGCTCTGTAACGGAACGAGTTCTGATGCAGGGATGCTCGCACCGTCGGGAGATGAACCACAAACGGGTGCGATCCGTCGGATTGTCTTGTGGAGCGCATATAAGCCGAATTGCGTGAAACAATACCAAGAATCTCCGAAGAATAGCACCCGTGATAATATCTGTAAAACAGACAGAGGTCGGCTACGCGCATTCGATGTGATAGCGACTGTAATCCCGACGTTAGCACCGAGTCCCCGATCAGGGGGATGGCTCGTCTCTGTATGCTCTCAACTAGATCGAGGGTGTGTTTAGGAGCCGAGCTCCAAACATTAGAGCAATATTCGAGCGCGGGTCTAATTTGGGATTTATATATGAGAAGAAGTTGGGCCGGAGTAAGATATTTCTTGGCTCTAAAAAGATAGCTCAAACTTTCCCTAGCCTCGAGGGCCCGGTCATTTATCATCAGCTGTGGAACCGATGATCCACTTTTCTTTGTGAATGTTGTATATTGTGTCTTAGCTGCATTGAAGTCGACAAGATTGGCCCTTCCCCACTGCAGGAGCCCTATCTAGATCCTGATTCAGAGAGTCAATCTGTCTACATCTCAGCTGATGCGACGCAGATGCACCAATAGGCCGAACACTCGAAAAGGAGGAAACAAGCGTACTATCATCCGCAAACCTGAACACTTTGTTATCCGTTGTGTCCAACAAATCATTTATGTGAAGCAAGAACTTGGTTGGAGCCAAAATAGAACCCTGTGGTACCCCTGAATTAACATGATACAGGCCGAACACTCGCCGTCCACAACAACCCGGATCGATCGATTCTCGAGGAAGCTCCTCGTCCAGTCGCAAAGCTGTTGGGAAAGTCCATATGAACGAAGTTTGCTTAGCAATGCCCCGTACCAGACGCGGTCAAAAGCCTTGGAGATATCCAATGCGACCGCACTTGACTCACCATGCCGTTCAATCGCAGATGTCCATATATAGGTTATAAGTGTCAAAAGGTCTCCCGTGGACCGCCAGCTACGGAATCCGTATTGACGATCATTCAGAAGTCCGTTGCACTCCAAATACTTAACAAACTCTGCATTGATAACTTTTTCCATTACCTTAGATAAAATAGAGAGTAATGCTATCGGACGGTAATTTTGCGGGAGACACTTTTTCCCGTCATTGGGATTGGCTGAACTCGAGCGATTTTCCAGCAGGCAGGAAAGGCCCTCCGTGCATAAGATAAGCGGAAGAGTCTGCCAAGAACCGGCGACCATTCTGGAGCACAGTTCTTAAGCACTATTGCTGGTATTCCGTCCGGGCCGGTTGCCTTCCTACAATCCAGTTCACGTAGAACGCGTTAAACAGTGCGCCGAAGAAATTTCACATCCCGCATGAAAGACCGTACCGGCGCGATCACAGGTGGCTCCAAAAGGCCGGGATCGAGGTTTGAATTCGCGGAAAATAAATTCGCGAACACATTAGCTTTATCCTTTGGATTCGTGACTAACGTCCCGCTGTCTGTCAGCAACGGTGAGAAAGAGGAGGATGCGAAGTCGCTGCTGACAGCTTTTGCCATCGACCAGAAGGAGCGCGAACCAGTTGGACATCGAATCTCTATTTTTTGCCGCTGTAATCAGCTCGCATTTTTTGTCAAACTAAGGTTTATCAGACGAACTTCGTTTGATGGAATGTGGAATATACATCTCCATCCGCAGAAGAATAATCTCTGATACCAACTCCGCGCAAGCGTTAGCATCGGAGTTTCCGAAGCACACCTCGGACTATGGAATGGCTGCGAAGAAATCTCGCAAATCGTCCCAGTTAGCAGCCCCATACTTCCATACATGGCGAAGCTGCCTAGGCCGGTTATTCGCTTGATATGCAAGTGCTTGCGCGACAGATACCAAGCAGTGGTCTGAGTTTCCCAGTGGCGCAGAAACCTCTACGGTATAAATATTCGGTTCGGATGTCAAAAACAGGTCCAGGGTGTTCGCACAATTGCCTCGGGCATCCGGCACACGCGTTGGCTCCCCTACGAGTTGAGTCAAGTTGTGGTTTACACCAAACATCTCCCCCAGCCTCCCAGCCTCGTCGGTTCTGCTAGAATGTAACAACCAGCCGGAATTAAGCACATTAAAATCGCCTAGGACAACAATTTCAGAAGCTGGGTGGTTGATCTGTATCCAGTCGACGGCATATGAAAGATGTTCGAAAAATGTCGCCGGTCGATCGTCATTCGGGGAGCGATAAAGACAACAAAGAAATTTAACGGAATACCTCAGCACGATCCTCAACCATATGATGTCCATATTATTGGGTTCCAACGCCTCCCTCCTCTGGCAAGCCAGATTGGACCGCGCGAAGACGCAGACTCCACCTTTAAAACGGTATCTCGAATGTAAGTCGTATCCTGAGCAACAAAGATATGTCGAATCAGTTGACGAATCGACCTGGGTCTCAGTTAGGGCAAGGATATCAGGTTTCGTTGTTTGCAAATATTGGTGGACGGCGTTTACATTGGTATTGGTGAAACCGATGCCAATGATGTTACAAAATGCCGCCACCAGTCGAGCGTGGGCAGAGTCTCGAGAGCAAGCCCGGTTATGCAATGACGAACCTCTCAAAGTTCCATTATTTATCATGATATCTGCATGATGTGTTTAGTCGCCTCTTACGACAAGCCGGCCTAGCTGTGAGTATATTCTAACGCCCTACTCACAGGTTTGATACTCTTTACTCTGTGTGGAATAAAGGTTCGCATGCCAAACAGAATCGTGTCCGTTAATGTGTCCGCTATAGAGTCAACATCATTATTGAGGAAAAATAACGACCAATTTAACTTCCCAAAAAACTTGATCAGACCTTCTCAGTTGGCTCTCTCGTAGAACCATACTGTTCTTTTGGAAGCTTTCTTATTAACGTTATTGTTGGTTAGAGGAAATTTAGCTGACACGACACTGTGGTCTGAAGTGTCCAAGGGCGAAGAAACTTCAATTGTGTATTTGTTTGGCTGCGAGGTGAGAAACAGGTCCAGTGTTTTGACGGAATGACCATCTATATCTGGTACCCGTGTTGGCTCACTGACGAGTTGAGTTAAATTATTTGACTCAGCAAAGAGCTGAACTTACTGAGTAAGTTAAATTTTAAGAAAAAAAAAAAAAAAAAAAAAAAGACAAAGTTTTTCAAATTTTTCTTTATCTTTCAAATAATTATAAGTACTGCTACAAAATTCTGTCGCCGAAAGGCAAATTATATAATGGTTAAGTAATGTTTAGCTTAGAGCGTCTGCGAAGGATCAGTAAATTATTATATAAGATAATTAAGCTAGAATTTAAGCATTTTTTGTCTAGCCTTTAATTTAGAAACTAAGAATATAAATAGAAAATAAAAAATGTTTTAAAAATGAAATGAAATGCTGATAAGCAATATCACTTCGTATATATGTAGCTAGACCACGATGTGGAAAGAACAAAGGCACTAGGTTATAACCGAGTATAGTTTTATTATTTTAATATTATTTATATGTTCCTACAGGCACTCGGAAGTTCATGATCTCACCGACTCGGCTCCGCCATTGTTCCCTGTCCTGTGCGCCCTCCTTCCACGTTCGACCATCCGATCCGATCTCCTCGAGGTCAAACCTAACATTGTCCTCCCATCTCCGTCGCGGCCGTCCTCTCGGTCTGTTTCCCGTTGGCTTACCGTCAAGAATTCTATGCACGGTCCTATCGTTGTCCATTCGCGCCACGTGTTCGGCCCATCTTAACCTTCGCGACTTGATTACTCTCACTATTGTAGGTTTGCGGTATAGATCTTCCAATTCGTGGTTGTGGAGTTTGCTCCATTGTCTTGCCTGCTCGTCATATTTGCCGCCAAAGAGTATAGTAAAATCGGAAATATCTGTATTATTTATTACCTAAGTCTCGCTAAGAGCAAAGATTGCTGGTTTCTGGTTACCGACGTGGGCAGACACAGGGGAGAAATTGCATTTTAGGCCGCGAATGTTACACAGATCGACATGAAATTCCCATTCCATTGAAATGGTCCGACACAGAAAACCAATGAAGAAAACCAGCTGTTTCAAAAAGCAGTCGGTGTATTATATCCACCTGGGATCGCTGATTTATCGGTAAGTCACAAAAACTAATCATTTCATTGTGCTAATATTTTAAACGCGATTATTTCGAAACTGTATTTTCAAAAACTGCTCTTGCAGTAACTCAACAACTTAACAGCCGATTTGGCTGTAACTTTGTGAAGCTTTTATGTACATCATTATCGGAAAGATGTTCCTACAGTTGTAAAGAAACTGCTTTTTTGGGATGAAAAATGTCGAAAACAGCACAAAATTTGAACATTTTATTAAAGAGCGTACTTATTTTTTAATTTTCTACTTTTTTATCATTTTATAGGTTTATTCTTCCCGTATATATGTCAGAAATAAAAAGTAATTTTATTTTTTTATTTCAGATCAATAGAAAAAGAGTGACAACTGCAGCACTTTTGGACCTCGCGCCAGAGACGCCTGAAGAGAAAGTTTCTTAAGGCACCATTTTGTACAAAAAAGAAGGTGTTTTTGTACTCTTGAAAGTTTAAATAAAATGATGTTAAAAGTCCAAAGTGATACGATTATTTTATCACCTTTAAAAACCCTGAAGAAAATTACTCATTTGTAGGCGTCAAGGGTTTTCCCCTCTTCAAAATGCCCTTTGTGTATGCTTATTATAAATAAACTTACCAATAATCCTTACGTAACATCCCCGCTGTGTATGTGTCACTAAACTCCGATTGCATACATCGCTGCCGTTATTATCAATTTTAATCGAACAGTCATTTTCCTCGGATATATTAGCGCGGCACTGAATGCATCTTTGAGCGATTGTGTTGGCATTATTGCAACCATCATCTTCACAAATCTGAACCAAGGGGTCCATTTCTTCAATATCTTCATCTAAACTACATCCCCTGGTGGTGGAGCCATTCGGGTAACGTTTCGTGAAACAGGTTTCCTTGGACCCAAATTCTAAATCGCGCTGACAGAGTTTTAAGCTGCTGTCATCCTGATGCCAACTACAACTTTCCTCAGTGTGTGAGCATACGTGGCAATAGAGTGACGACGGAAGGTATCTGGGCATCGAATTGCAGCCAGGTTGGGTGCAAGACAGGCACCTTCTCCCAGCTAGGAGGCACTCGTAAAACAGCAAACGGTCTGACCGACATCCACGGAGAAATGTTCTCCTGGAACTCAGGAGGGCTAAACAGGAGTCATTCTCAGCCTGAACAGAGCAAGGAGCCAAATTTTGGTCATTTACCACGTCATTGCAACCGTCACATTGATGGCACTGAAGTCTCTTGGGAGGAAACACTCCCGTGTTACACAGATTTCCAGCACAAGCGGCGCAGTTGGTTTGAGTTCCATTGCAGTACAATTGCGGACTTTCGCATCCTCGAACCGTCCTTCTGTTACGGAATGTTGCCATGACACATTTCGCGGTGGAATTGCTACACAACTCCTTTGAGATGATGTTCGCATTTATCCACTGGGCGCAATTGGGGCTTTCATCCGTGGTGCATTTGTAGCACTTGGTTAGAGGCACTGCATTACAATTTCCCCCATCGCACTGATTACAAACGGTACCTGGTGGTGCCGAGGGAGCACCACAACCCCTTGTGATTGTACCATTGTCGAGCTCGCATAAGTAACAAGAAGACGTTTCCGCTCCCGCGCAAGTTGATTTATCCAAAGAGATTGGGTTGGTTTTGCAGCGCCCATCCTTCGAAGAATCACAAGTAAGGCATACTTGAGGTGGCAAGCACTTTCTATTGCACTGACTCGTTGTGCACGTGACAAAATTCCTGGAGTCCGAAGAGAGAAGTCCCCCATCCACTGTACAACCGCGAACTACGCGATTTAAATTGTGATATAGAAAACAAGTTTCGATTTTTCGTCCTAGCAATTGCTTCACCTCGCAACTACTGTTGATGGCGATTTCACATGACTTGTTGCTTATTTCAAAGAGGTCTATTTTACAACCGCGGTTTATGGCCGAGTCACACTTGGAACATGTCAATGTTGTTACTCCAGGTAGATCGTTGCACCCGTTAAAGTCACAGAGTACTGCCAGCTTTCCCGGCGGTCGGCTGGTATCAGAAAGGCATCCTCGAAAAGTTACCGCCTCGTTTATCACATCAGTGTAGCAATAATCAGTTTCATTGAAGTTGAGACATGGTGTTGGCTTTGTTTTTGGGGCCAATGTGCATTCAGTTCCATTACATTGATGGCATTTGAGCCTGCCAGGAGGAAAAACACCCTTGTTACATAGACTCTCCGTGCATTCCTTGTAATAGTCAGGTCCAATAGGTGTGTTCGTACTACATCCTCTATATGTGACAGAGTCAACTACATTTCGAAAACTTTAGTAGGGTGTTATTCATATTGCTTGCAATTAAACTCACCGATTGATTTAGCACACGCATATGCACTCTTACAAAATACTTGTGGCAAGATGTTGCTATTCAGACTTATTGCACACTCAGGCAATGAAACGGAATCACATTTGTGACATGCCAATTGTTCAAGCGGTGGAAATTCCTCAGCAGTTGCATCATTGGTCGTCAGGACTAATATCATCACCGAGACCAATGCCCAACTATAAATTAACTGTGATTGGTTCTTGTGCATTTTAGAAAGGTAGGTTTTGAACTGAGAAGCATAAAACGCTGAGACTCTAAGGTGTGTCTATCAGAACCCTTGAAAGAAGTTCTCATAGATAAGATCAGTGATTTTCGATATCTGTTATTATTTTTCTGAGATTTTTGCAAGTGATTATAGTTATTGAGGTGGGAGAAGAGGGGATAAAGAGAGAACTAATCTATGAATCGGCTATTTTGACTAATGATTATCGGCTGCTGGTTTGCTATCTAAATGCTCAAATAAATGTTAGATGTGTAGTGGTGACAAATCTGTTTTAAGAAACACTTCCTTAATCGAGCTTATCTAAATCAAAGAAAAGATATTCAAAAACATGGGACTATATGTGTTCTAGAGTTACCTGAAATCAATCATAACAACTTACGACTTTTACAAGAATAATTTAGTTTATGGCACAGCCCTTTCAATAACTCAAGACTCTACAACAACTCTATTAATGTATCACATCAGTAGGTGGTTGGGAAAGAAACATTGACATGTACCTCATCATCAGAACCTTGAGAACTAGAGTACAGAAATGTGACGATAATTGTTATCTATATGTAACTTATCTTACTTGATGGTTTTGATGTTTGGGTTATGACACTTTGGAGACTACTTCTGTACCTCCCCAAAGTTCGACCCTTTTGTCTTTGGTTTTTTCTTGTTTTGAAGTTGGGTGGAGTATTATCAATAATCTGTTTAGGCTGTGGTAGGAATTAAATAACTTGGTATTCTCGAATTTGTTTATATTTCATTATTTGTTATCTGCCAGCACTTAGAACATGTGTCCACTGCAGTTGAGAATCAAGCATCAATCATGCACTATAAACTACATTGACCAAAATCCTAGCGGAATTAATTGCAGATTGTAGAAATTACCACGTATTTTAGTTCTAGAATAAGAAGTAAACAGTAGTTTTGAATGGCGTTCTCACTGTTACATGTATATAATGAATTACTCTTGGACTTTCTATTATATGACTTTAAGGACTTCATTTGGCCCAGAACGACAAAAGAGGATGGTAAGCGACATTTTTGACAAAATGTCTCTGGAATTCTTAAACAATATATATGGACTTTTTGGATCAAAAATATTTGTTTTGATTCAGAAATAAAAGCGGCAAAAGAGATACTGGTCGGAAATCATGACTGTATAACAGGATACCACGTTTTGGATGCAAAAATAAACAATGGCTGAATTATCTCATCAGTCAAGTTTCTTTGTTGTCTCGACTGCTTCCTGAATGATGATATCCCAGCATCACTTCTCGAATGTCTGGTTTTGAACTGGTAAGCATACTATAGGGTATTGCAACGCTAGTGAAGAGCGTGTAATTCGAACTGACGCTATGATGGTTAGAATCGCTAAAAATGGAACCAATGCTCGACACATCAGGCCACTGCGCCGTGTATGAATTCGATTTATAAACTCAAGTACGCTCAGCTGATGTGGATTTGATATGTTATCGCTATGGTATACGGCTCCGATGCTTTTTCTTATTCGATTTTCTTTCGCTGTTCTTCACTATTTGCTTGTGTATTGTGTGTGTATCTGTTAGAAACGCCACACTACTCCCTCCTCAGTAACTTTGATTCGATCAACTTCGTGTGCGAATGACGGAGCGAGGAGCGAGCGAGCGAGAGAACGTCGGGACAGCCGAGTGTGCCGGTGCTCTATGCGGTTCTCTAACCTTACGCAAGAACCGTCCACAATTCCAACCCCAACTCCCTTTGCAAACATGCAAACATTTCCTTCCTCAAGGATATTTAATGCACTTAGTGCATTCCCTAAAATTATCTGCAAAGAATTCTTACCAATCATGCACCCCTGTGTAACGCGTGGAGGGTAGAAGGATCGCCATGCGGTGTTTAAGGATCGTCAAGTAGAATTTCATCTCTGTATGCACAAGCTTTGGTGCAGTGTCTTCAAATAATATATCAGGACCTATATTCTAGTTTCCCTACATGTCGCCGTATAAAGCGCAGCACGCTAAAAGTGTATGCCGAATGCGCCGCAGTTATTTGAATCAAAAAGACAGTTGCTTAATGATTGATTTATTTCTGAAATGATTGGGATATTCATACTCCCAATCATTCGTTCAATTATCCACAATTTCCATATAAATATTGCTTAACATGCAATTCTTTTCTTAACGGTAACTTCACTTATACAAATATTGATTACTTAAGCTATTTTATTCTTTACAATCAATTAAGAGTGCAATGCAAAAACTACGCTACGAGTTGATCCAATTAATTCATTAATTGCTTGCCAATGATAAACTCGGAAACGTTTCTTCGTAACAGGAGCTATTCGTTTGTTTACGAAATGAAATGAGTTGACCTTGAATTTATGTTCAACAACGAATGCTGGTTATATGATATTTGAAAAATGTGACACGGGCAATTAATGTATTTGATATTATTGTCTGTGGTCATGTCGTGCGTATGTTGTTACACTACACCTGTTTGCCAAGCAAATCACCCATTGTATACATAAATTGCTCTTAGCATCATTTGCCTAATTGCAATGCAGTCTATTTACGCAGCTGCACCATGCATCTACGCCATGAATAATGTCCTTTGTTATCTTCGCTTTTCTCGATTTCGTTTCCCATGACCTTCGCTGCTTGGGTACACAACGATCTATTAGTACTCTCGCTAAGATCAACCGGAGAGATCTTCTCCCATTGGTCACTGGCCAAAAGGAAAATTTCATTTCCTCTTCACCACACCACCAAACTCATCCCGAACTGAGGGTTAAATAAAAAGTCGGAATTCAACCCTCAATGAGTCGTATTTCAACCACCGGTGCGCACACATCGGGGAGTCCTTTTCCAAGCACCTCGGGTACACACGGGAGTGTGCACGCCCACTAAGTGTGTCCGAATGCTAGTAACGAAGCGTAACGAAGTGTTTGATCGAGTAGAGTCGGGTTCTTTTCCTAAACAAAATCATTTTGTAAACGGCAGGCAAAAGAAAAATTCGAGACATTTTCCGATACAATTCGTGTGTTCTACAGTTCAGTGAATTAGCAATCATTATTAAGTTTAGAATGTCGTCAAACATAAACAAGAAAACAACACCATTTCTATTTAATAAGAATTTAATAAAATATCATCGTGAAATAGATTTTCGTCTACATTGTGCTCACCAGTTCATCATCATCATCATCATCATCGGCACTACAACCTGGAACCGGTCTTGGCCTTATTTAGCAAGTCAACAAGCTTGTTAAATTTTCCATAATGACTTGTTTTTTTTTTTTTCGGGCAAGGTCATTAGTCTTGCGCCACAGGCTCCCCGACGGGGAATCGAACCCCGGTCTCCCGCGTGACAGGCGGGTATACTAACCAGTATACTATTGAGGAGCTCACCAGTTACCAAGTTTTAAATAATAAAAAGACATTAATTACAATAGCCATACTTGAGTATTTTATTTTCTGTGCTGTGTCCGCTCGGCTACGAAGATCAACCATCGTTTTGTCGTGTCGGCTGATCGTATTGCAGCGGTGTTTCTTTGATCATGTGGTGGACAGTGTTCGGCGGAACGATTGGTCGTAGGGAATAGGAGTGAACCAGTTCCCGTGTCGGCACATATACTTCTACTCCCACACATTTATCGCCTGGGATTTTTCTGGCTGTCAACATCTGGGGCTGCCGCCCCGGCCTATTTTGTTTGCCCAGCTAATGGGTCATCAAACAATTTCTTTTCTGGGTAGTGTCCTTCGATAGCAGTGCAGGCATGAGGAATCGGTTGAAAAATTGGGACCACGTGTCTGTTGATACGTGGGGTCGAGGACGCCCGTACGCATGTCCTTTTAGCTGGGCGAAAAGGTAAATTGGACCCACGCGTCTGTGGGTACGTGGGGCTGAGGACACGGTATGTATGTCCACTTTAGCCAGGCGAAAGGCATTTAATCCTACAGTGGTTTGTGGGGTTCGCAGCACCGCCACAATACCATTGAGGGGATGCAAATCAACTACCCAGCTTCTGAGGTTGCCTTTAACGTACACATCTCCAACTGATTACTACATTCTGATAGAACTGACGAGGCTGTAAGGCTAGCCGAAATTATTGCTATTGGCCCCGATTTGACTAAACTGACGGAGGAAGCCGAGTGCCGGATAACTGGAGTAATTCTGCAAACACTCTCGATCAATTGCTATCATCCGAGCCAAGTCATCCCGTAGAAACTCGGCACCCTATTTGATATCTACTGTGCAGTCACTTACCTTTCAAACTGCCAAATGACCTAGGTATGGAGGTGCGGGGCTGGTATGTTTTTTACTGCGTTGTGGCGTGGTGTTCGTGGACTGCATACTTTGTTGGAAACAAGTTCCCAAAATTAAAGGCGGAGTTAATATTGGTTGTATAATTCACTTTACTTTATTGGTTATCTATATCCACTGAATAAAAATGATCCTACTCACTGTACTTGTGTTGTGGTTGTGCTTCGCACGAATCATTGATGCGATGCCGAAATTCATATATTGGTTGGTTGGCTGGAACACGATGATCTTTTGACGTACGCGCACTTCGGATGAAGCACGATTTTTTTTCATTGCACAACAAACGATCTTAATTGATTATGAATTACTTAATGCTACTTTATAATGCACAAAGTTGATTCAGTCTCGCTTCTCACTTTTCCCCAATTCCCCTTTTCAACCAATTCTTCTCTTTGTGTTATTTTTGATATTCTTCCCTTTTGTATATTTTGTGTTGATCTCGTCGACGGGTTGCCGCTAATCTCCTCCATTGTTCTTTTTCTCCCGTCATTATCGGTCCAGTACTCTCCAGTACTTTTTCTGTTATTGCCGATCAAGAGCAATACTGTTGTACTGTTCTCTTGAAATCGCTCTGGTATTTCTTGTGTCACAACACAACGTAATAGATGTTAAATATATATGCGTTAAATTTTTATATATATTTAAAATTGTTGTTAATATTTACTTACCCATTTCACATTGGAGGTGTTGAATGTAGTTTTCAACAAAATCCCCAAAAGAAATCAAATGTTAACAACTTTACCGGCTGACGAGCTGAATGAGGAGAGACTGCCGGTTAGGTAGTAGAAAAAGAGGAAAATTCAGTCAATGACAAGTCGTGTAAAAAGAAAGATGCGTACGTTGGTGCGTTAAGTGTATAATGAGTGTTTTATTCAGTAATATATATTTATATAATAATAGTAAAAGTAACGAGTGTTTTATTCAGTTCAATCCATTTATTTCTTTGATCTTACACTATTAATATTTTACTGTCGTAACTTAAAAACTTGTTGTCTTGTTGAAAATACATAAAAAGAGATATTTGATCACCACACCGGAAATTCATTCAATAAAATAATTAATTGGAACATTTTACTTTACAGAGCAACCACCACCGACGACGACTCACTCACAGATTGGTACTCATTTGACTGCTCAAAACGTACTCTCTATTTTTTAACCTCTTACCAACTTATAATCCTTTTTCGATTCCAATTTGTTCCAAATTCACCGTCAATTGACTCTCTGAATATGTGTGGAAATTAACCGTATTTACCATTTTCTATCTTATGCTAGGGTCATAGCTAACGGTAAACCAAAAACAAATTGGGGGAAGTGTTGTTCGTTTTACTTGTAAATGGTATTTTGGCCAAATCACACAGATTAGGGTTGTTGTACACGTGTGATTTAATGTGGGAAATGAGAAGTTTGCATCGAACTGCAATGGAAGTTTTGACCATAAAATATCAAGTATTTGGAATGGGATTTTGTATTTTAAAGGGGTAATAGTTTTATAAAATGTGTCTATTTCATGGTGGGAATGTTAATTGCGGGCTTAAAATGTGCGATGGAAACAATTCTTTCGAAGGAAGAGGTGGTTTTGGGTCTATGGCCAAAGTGTAGGCTGACTGGTGAGGGAGGCTGTCGTATTCTGTTCGCACTTCAGTATCGTTTTTGGAATTCATCACGCCTACGTGTTTAGATGAATCCCTGGATGAGTTTGAATCGGTGAGATCAAGGATGTCACTGATGTAATCCGCCACTATCCAAGGAAACGCTGGGTATTGACTTGAGTCGTTATATGATCGGTATCCTATTGTGTTTAAGTGTATCAGATATTTAAAATCGGAAATTTTTCTGTTTACCCATTTCTGCGTAAGTCCTGAGGAACGTGGTAGGTCTTGTTTCGTGTCTTGGTTGTGAAACGTAGAAAGTAGCTAGTTTGAATGGGAGAATCTCCAATGAGCTTGGACGTACATTGTTCTTACGCAAGTGAACTTCGCGGATCTTATCTATGGAAAACCGAAAATCCTTTTTCTCGCCAGCTTCAGATGGTGCGCTTAAATCTATGAAGGTGAATAAAGTTCGACTTACTGCGATACGGCCTATAACCCTTTGGCATCCGTGTTATTAGATCGCACTCTTGCGAGATGGCCGCATTTTCTAGTCGTACATCTTGTTGTGGTTGAGCGTCAAATGACGCCATAGTTCTTCTCCAAATATCACGTTGTCGTCATAAAGAAAATCTCGTACAACGACTGTTTTTATTGTTGAAACGAATTTTCGGGTCACAAGCATTCGATGTATCATCTCTGAGACTAGATGCGTTTTCAAGTCTCTTAGGGAACAATTGGAGACGCATCCGTGTCATGTTCTCGTGTTCAGAAAGAGTTCAACATTTTTCAGCGGGATGTCTTGTTCATCACTAACAATTCTTCGACACTTGAGCTGCTATCTGATATCAACGTTGAAGGGTCATTTGTGACCAGTGATGTGATCGACGGGATAATAGTTGTTTCTCTTGATGCGATTCACCTGGGAATGATATGATTGACCTATAGTCTTAGCTGGACACAGAGGTGACTTTCCAATTGGACATTTGATGATTGCCGTTGATAAAAAAAAACTGCTTGGTACGAGTGACTGATGTAATCTTTCAGGCCAGAATACGTCAAACTACCCTGATGGTTCATGTTGTTGCCCTGGGTAGGGTCAGCAACAGGGGCGGTACTGAAGTTTCCAGTGCTGATATTCGAGATAGAGGTAAGTTGCCTTCGCTTTATAGCTGTAGAGATCTCGTTGCTCTTTAGCTTGACCATTCGAGCCCGTGGTCTCATCGATACTGTGAGAGTATATTTACAATTCTCAGGGCTTCGACTGGTTTGTTGCTGCTAAGTCTGCTGTTGGTTCTCGAAACAAGACTGAACGGCCTTATCCTAGAAAACCTTAAGTGCTGGGTTGGACAGTCCATGGGTTTTTTTAATGATTTTTTATTTTTTAGTTTTTTTTTATTACACTTTTCTCGGGAGAGGCGAACCTATAGCGCCAAGTGGGCGCCCCGAGAAACCACCAAATAACTGTTGCAGTTCTTTTTGAACAGCTGCAGGTTGTAACGCTCCGGGAACACTCGATTGAGAAGGGAGTTCCACAGCTTCCCCGCTCTGTAACGGAACGAGTTCTGATGAGGGGATGCCCGCGCCGTCGGGAGATGAACCGCAAACTAGTGCGATCCGTCGGATTGTCTTCTGGAGCGGATATGAACCGAATTGCGGAAACAATACCACGAATTTCCGAATAAGAGTAACCATGATAATATCTGTAAAAGAGACAGAAGTCGTTTAAAACACTGTACGTGTGTTTCGGTGGTACATTTGCATGATAATGTCGGCGCGCATGCAGAAGTTGCTGGTGGTGATTAACGTCATTAATACGATCAGCTGCTGACTACCAGTTCCTTGGCTGTGAGGAGCGTAATTTTAGTGGCTGATAGTGGGGATGTTGCGTGATGTCGGTCTTCCCGTGCACCTTTCACGATCGAGGGCTCAGTCAACGTACATTGATTCCGATCCGTGATGTCATTCATTCGTTTCGGCTGTGTCTTCGGTGAGTCCTGTGGTGGGATTGCGAATCCGAACCGTTGCGTCGCCTCCGACCTCGTGTGCGAGCATTAATGAAGGTTCGGTAAATCCTTGAGAATGAGTACGGGAGCCCACGCTGTTGAAGTCCGGACGCCGTGCTTCCTCGGTATGAGGGAAGAGCGTGGACTTATTATTATTCCTTTTATTTTTTTTTGTTTATTTCTTTATTTTTTATCCATTTTAATTTCCTTTGGACCTTTTATAAACACTCATTTACAGATTCGTCTTGTTTAATTTATTTTTAACTTTATTTGTCATTATTAAGTTAATTTGTATTTATTGTTTAATTTCTTCTTATTTGAATTTCTTCTAGATGTTCTTGTTCTTTTGTATCTAGTAATACTGCTTTTTATTATTTACTTTTCTTGAGAGATTATTCCCCGAAACACATAACTTTATGAACTGAATTTTTTCTCTCAAACGAAACTTTTTGAACTCTTCACATTCAATTCGAACGAAAATCCAAGTTGCTATGTTTTCAATAAATAAAAAGGTGCAGGTTATTAAGTGTGCTGTAACTGGTAATATTGTGAATGTTTATGAATGGTATGTATTAAGTGAGAATGTAATATATGTTAAGTGAAGTTTTTAAGGATGTGTTAGGAGATTCAGTGTTAAATTTAATAAGGGTAGTATTCTGGAATACAACAACGCTGCGAATTCTTTCAAGAATGACGGTCGAGTATCCTCAACTTTGATCGATATCGATCGAAATTGTGACGGCTCGCGGTATATATTTTCGATACTTCTGGTCGCGAAGGTATAGTCTTCGGCTCTTGAGACTTCAGATGAGGCTGTTTTGTTGCCCGATTGGCAAGGTTTGTTGTAGTCGTCATTCGCGTTGAGGTAGTTATCGGCCCAGGACACGTGGGTTTCTCTGTAAGTGAAGCTGTGACTGAAGTCGAGCCGTCTCCAGTCGTTGATGTTGATTCATCAGTGGGCAACGATATATCTGGCACTGAACATCTGAAGATGGGCGAAATCGTCGCCATTGCGTGCTGTGGTTTGGTACGACTGCTACAATTAATGAAAACGCTTCCACTGAATCGACTCCCAACAGCGAAATTCGAATCAGATGAATGGGGAGCGAATTCTCTTTATTTAGTTTGTATGAGTATTGATTAAAAATTGTGTATGGAGTTGAGTCGTCTCCATTTGTTGAGTTTGTTTCGTGTACGATAAGTGAAACATCTGGAACTGAACCCGTATTGATGGGCAATATGACATCGTCGCCATGGTGGGCTCCATCCGGTAATGACCCCGGGCTGTCATGAGTGCCAAAAATGTGAGGCAATACATTCTTGGGATGTCGCTCATCAGGCGTTTTGTTGTTGAGTGCATGACTGTTGGCGAGCAGAGCAGTATCAGGATCATGTCCAAGGCGTCAAAAAGATACATCCGGTAAATAACGTATACCTCTCGGATCTCATCAGAAGTTTCTTCAATCAGAAGCTGTTCAGTCTCGTCATCAGTTTCGTTGAAGGCGTTGATATTGGATGTGACGCACATCTGGATATTACCTTTCAGCGTGGCAATGTGTGATTAGAGGTAGCATGTCGAAGCTTTAGTCTCCTTGGTTGCCTGATAAAAAGTCGCCTGGTCTCTTTCTCTCCCATCAGAGTTCATACCTTTAACATATGACATCAGAATAACCCATGCAATCTGGTTAGAAAAAGTATTCTGACTTAAACAATAACTTAACTGATACAACCTACTGCGATCTCGTATTTCTTGTCGTTACGGTACAGCGTGGATTGAGTCTTCCGACGTGGTGATGTTGAACTCTAACGGTGAACTGTTAGAAACTTTTACCCCACCTTCTTTGAATTCAACCTCACCTCTCCCGTTATTAAACGTCGTCTCCTCTCTCTTCGTCTCCATAACACGCCCTAATGACCGCCTACACTCTTGCCAGCCCCACTCATATCAACACTCTAGACTCTGGCCTATCCTTCCCTGTCCTACCACTTGCACTATCGTCTATCCATCTTTAAACAAATTCCTTGCTAAACCAAATTCCCACACAATTCCCAGTACCCTACCCCGGTCGAAGTGCATGACAAATCTTGTCTGCTCTTCCTGGAATTTCTAATCCATTTTTCTCATACAAAACTCGACGACGCAATTTAGTATAAAGATGTGAGCTAGAAATGACTGCAATGCGTATATTCAACGGGCAAAGCTCTTGCATGGCCAGAGAGTTGGACAAAAATATTACACTCTCCTACAGGTAGTAGAAACTCCTGGGCATTTGTGAAGAACATCCAAAACTCGGTCTCCTCATCCATTCCTTCGCTAATAGTCGATGACAGACCAGTCACCAGTGCTATAGAGAAAGCGGATCTACTTGCTGCACATTTTGCAGCCAACTCAACGCTACCTGATACCACATCAGTTCCGGCTCAACTTAAGCACACCATGAGCCAGATTCGCTTCCGAACGCGTACTGTTGCCAGGGCACTCAAGGAACTACACACACACAAATCCGCTGGTCCTGATGGCATTCCCCCAATTCTCTTGACGAAATGTTCCTCTTCACTCTCTAAACCACTGCGGAAACTTTTCCATTTGTCTTATTCTATTGGCCGTTTCCCAAATAGATGTAAGTAAGTGGAAGTCAGCGAACATTCAACCAATTCCCAACAAGAGTGTAAAATCGTCCTTCTCTTTCTATCGATCCATAGCGCTAACTTCTATTCTCTCAAAGGTAATGGAATCACTGATTAACCGTGAACTTTCGAAATATCGGGAATCAAATGACCTCCTCAATGACTGCCAATATGGCTTTCGTAGCAACAGGTCCACAGGAGATTTGATGGCGTACCTTACTGAAAAGTGGAGCCATTCCATTCACTACATCGGAAAAAGCAAGCGTGTTGCACTGGATATCTCAAAAGCCGAGTTTGGTATCCAGCCTTTTTATCAAAGTTACATTCATATGGAGTGGACAATTCCCTGATCCAATGGATAATTTCTGACCGTTCAATCCAAGTGGTTCTTGATGGTGTCAAATCTCCCTCCCATCAAATTAATGCAGGTGTTCCCCAAGGTTCTGTACTCTCACCCACTTTCTTCCTCATCTTTATAAATGATCTCTTGTCCATTACCCACAACCTAATCTACTCGTTTGCCGATGGATAGCACATTGAGTTTCCCATACTCATACGAACTTTCCCGGCCAAACTCTTCGAACGTAAATACCAATCAGCAGATTATGCTTAATATACTGAATTCCGACCTCAATAAGATATCATTGGGGATTATCTAACCGAGTAGAGTTCAATGCTTTAAAAACTCAGTGCTGTCTCCTGTCGTTAAAGGTGAACCCTGTCAGGTAAATATACTGTCGATGAATGGCACTTCCATAGACGAAGCACAGGAACTATCAATCCCCGCCACTCGAATTAATTCGACTCTTAATTGCAGCGACCCCATTTTTGAAGCTGCCATATTTGGTCAGGCGCATCCAAAACTGCACTACACGTGCTCGATAGGATGCAAAAACGAGGAGGGAAACCTATTGGGGACCCAGCTGTCAGTCGATCAATTCCGTCGTTAGAACATAGGCGTAACGTATCATGCCAATCTCTTTTCTGTAGGTATTATCATGGGCGTTGCTCAACAGAACTTGCTGAATGTGTTCTGCCTCCTCATACATTTTCCCGCGATACCCCTCAATCTGAGAATGCAGATCAATTCGCGTTGAAAGTCAACTGCAGTCGCACAAATAAATATGGAGTCATTTTTTAGCCGAACCACACGAATGTGGAATACTCTATCTGATCATGTGTTTCCTCGTCGTTGTAATGTCCAGGCATTTAAGACCAATCTAAATCCATACCTCCTTTCCTTATCCGCTTCCTCTCCTTCCGCTCGCACTGTGCTCTGACACTTAAGGGTACTCCAAAATGTCCTTTTGTGCGCGCATTTGTGTAAAAGAAAAAAAAAAATGGCGATGTTTTTTCTATTTCGGTGGTCAGTCTCGATTGGCATCCGAAGTGCAAGAATGCAAAAAAGAAAATTTGTAAATCAATAAGAAATTAAAATGAATAACTTGTGTCCGGTGGTTGCCAACGCCAATCATGTAAAGCAATGGATTGCCAGGGCCCTCTTATGGAGTAACATTATTCAGTCAACCAATAACAAAAAACGGTCATCACCCTTCTCTCTGGCTAGGGGAAGCACAGTGGTGACCGCAAAGAGCAAATTTTAGGAGGAATAATGAAATATATCCTCGTCCTTTTAAGGACAAAGAGATATCCTGGCAAGAATAGCTACAAGAATTAGTTACCGTTCTTTCCCTTTGTCAGTGGCGGCTAGCGTTGCACTTACCATCAATTCGAAGAGAAACACAAAATCCAGGCAACGTTGTTATGCACGAATTCTATTCAGCCTCCTTGTTCCTAGAGCCACCCGTGTAATCCCCAATGACGAACATGAATTTCGCTCATGTCCGGTTCAACGCATCTGGGGCAATTTCAATAGAGACACACGAGCCCACAACTATAGTGAAGAACACTGACCAAAGAAATTCGTAAAATGAGTCATCAGGGCCGTATACCCGAACATTCTGTATAGTAATCCACTGCTTAAGTTGAAATACCCTGTTGCGCACGCGGCCGCGATCTGACGTGTTGGCGGTTTGGTTATAACCTTTTCATAGCGTGGGTTCGAATCAGGTCCGTCACTTCGTATCAAGATGTTACAATTAGTGACCTCGATGTGATCTCTACACGCAGCAAAATACTGTTCTGTAATAAACCAGCACAATCTGTCATCATTTTCTTGCTCAGCTCACTGGGATCACTCCGCCTGCTTCGTCGTTTGTATATAAAGTAATCGTAACATAGTTATTGGGAAGGAGTAGTATGTCGAATCCACACCAACACGAAACAAAGGTAAAAAACATTGCGCAAAAGAAATCGGATGAGCCATATATCAGAGCAATCAACTAGCAAGTTGGAACATTTCCGTATCCGTACGGTGGAGTCTAATGTATTGATGCTTTGGATAGGGTTCTAATAAGGTTACATTTTCATCCTGCAGTCGTAGGCCAAGTTTGTATCGCCTATAGAAGCCTAGAAACCAGTTATAGAAGGGTAAATGTGACAATAGGGGCACCTGATGTGATCAATTTATTTGCTTCCTGCTAGTTATTGGCTTAGGGTAGTATAGTTTCTTAATTTTTCATCAATTTCATTCGGGAGTAAAGACTCTAATTTGGCACCTTGCCTTTCAGCATCTATCTTCTTAGAATAAAGAATTAAATTACCTCCCGTGCACCCATGAGCTTTATTATTTGTAATTATTCAGATGTGATGTAGTTTTGAATAATAAAAAGGTGGTGCTTACTCTTAGAAGCTTGAATCCAGACCGGGAACGTTTTTATTCTAAAACAAACATCATCATCATCATCATTGGCACTACAACCGGGAACCGGTTTTGGCCCTATTTAGCAAGTCCTGAGGCTTGTTAAATTTTCCATAATGATTTGTTTTTTTCTGAGCAAGGTCATTAGTCTTGCGTCACAAAAATACTCTCTCATTATTTGCCAGCCCTTTGTCCTGATTGGTTCTTGGACGGTAAATAAACTTGTTTGGATATAAAGTTTTGATATTTAAGATTATAATCCATCTGATTGCCAACAACAGTCTGGGAGGTAGTTGCTCCCGATATTCTCTTTGGTTGTTTCGGACGTTTGTTTTCCATGGTTTAGATTAGCAAAGTCTTCGCATTTTATTTCATGAATAAAACATTTTAGTTCATGAATAAAACCTCTAATTTGTAAATTAGTTGAAACAATGTACTACTGCTTCACTCCATCTTCATTTATATATTTTTATGAAATGTTCATTGTAATGAAAAAATATTGCCTCCCGGAAGTTGAGATTGATTTATGAGTGGGTGTTTAGCACCAAAAGCTGGGACCTCATTTTGTCGCTTAAACTTAAATTCGGTTAAATTATTTTAGAATCTGATACATCTATCACAGCGACAATAATCCTGAGAACACAACCTTGTGGCTATTCCAATTACCATTTTAAGTGTGAGTAGTTTTTCAGTGCTCAGCAACGCAGACATAGCGACTCAACATATGTTGGCCATTATTTACCTACATCATCGATATCAACGTTTTTACAAATGCCGTAAGCTGTTTTTACTCTCATGGTTAAAAATTTAAAACTTCACCTACATGTAACAAATATTGATTGACCAATATCCTGTCGAACGAAACTTTTATTCTGCCTAACAGTCAAGTGTGGTTCTTCAAACTGAAGTGAACGTTAACGAGTTTTTCCGATGAAATTGATTTTCTCCCTCAGACAATTTGTCCTTGGCTCTCGTAGATATTTGCAATGATAACTGGATGCTCTGACTAGTCCTTTTGTGCCTTTATTAGCCAAATAACGAGTTCGGATTTCTATTTGACGACAAACTTTCCGTGAAGTGTATTCTTATTATCCGTTTACTAAATATCAACAGCAAGTGGAACATTTTCAGTTGCTGAAGAATAAAACTTTGAGTTCGGAAGATCGATAAAAATGGATAGCCTAAGGAAAATGAGTGTCCTTTTAGTATGGGCAATGATATTTGTTACCGGAAATCATGGACAGTCAGAGGAGAGTAAGTATTTGCCAAATGATTTTGAGTGTACGGTTTCTTTTTTTAGTTTAGATTAAAACTCGAGTATCGTTTGGTAGAACTTTTGGAAATGGAGATGTTTCAAACCAGAATTTAAGTTAGGTAGCTTATGTAATGATAAGTATAGAAGAACTGGGCAGGGCTTAAAATAATCATTTTTTTATCTTCATATTTATTCGCTTCTTCAATTTCGCTGCCTTTTCACTGACTAGAGTCAGAAATGCACGCATCTCGTCAAGGTTAAACCTAATATTGTCCTCCCATCTCCGTCGCATCCATACTGCCGGTCTCTCCCGTTGGTCTACCGTCAAGAATCCTACACATGGTCCTATCGTTGCCCATTCGCGCTACATACCCGGCCCATCTTAATCTTCGCGACCTGATTACTCTCACTATTGTAGGTTTGCGGTATAGCTCTTCCAGTTCGTGGCTGACGAGTTTCCTCCATTGGCCTGCCTCTTCGTCATATTTACCACCAAAGATACCCCTTAAAACTATATTCTCGAATACGCGGAATTTGTTTTCTTCATGTTTTGTGAGAGCCCATGTATAGAACAATGGGCATGGTTATGGTTCTATAAACACGGAGCTTTGTATTACGTGATAGCAGTTTGGATTTCAGGAGTTGACTGACTGCGTTGCAACTAGCGTTGCAACTCGCGTTGCAACTAGCGTTTCCGGAATGCAGTCTTTTACTAATTTCCTTCGACATAACGTTACTGGCCGTCAGTATTGTTCCCAGATATTTAAACTCTTTAACTTTTTCAAATATCTTGCCTCTGACATTTAGTTTAGTGAGGGCAGAACCCCGATTTATTTGACTTAATGCAAGCTTGAATTAAATTAACATAAAACCTTACAGACTATCTTAAAATCTAGAGTAGTAATGAAGACATTATTAAATCGAAAAAAGGAGAAAAAAACACCAGGAGGTTGAAGATGACTGGACGATGTGTGTTCCCTGAGGTCCACCTATTTTTGTCGTGACCATATATTTTGTTTTATCTTCATTTATTTCTTTTAAAAAAAAACTGAACCGTTTTTGCACCGGTTAGTCACATGTGATGAAAAGTGGATTCTGTATGATAACCATTATGAATGAATAGAGGGCAGAACCTTCAGTTTATTTCGCTTAGTACAAGTCGTATAAACATATAAACTTATAAATAGACTTACGAACTACCTTAAAAACCATGGCATGCGGGTTGGGGGTGGGGAACTAACTTTGAAGTAACTTAAAAATGGAATGGGGAACTAAACAAACATGGATAGAAGAATAGTCTTAGTGGTAGGACAGGGAAAGGCGAGGATAAGGCGGTGGCTAGGGTGTGAGTATGAGTGGAGGAGGATGTAGGCGGGGGGGAGGAGACGACGTTTGAGAGTGGGGGCGGTGAGATTGAAGTCAAAGAAGGCGGGGTGAGAGTTTGCCCACCCCTACATTCGCGAAATGGGTTCATTAGAGTTGTAAGACGTGTGATGGGCGGGCAAATAGAACAGACGAGGGTTTTGTAGCGATTCTAACAGATACACACAATTCACAAGCAAAAATAGTGAAGAACACCGAACGAAAAAATCGAAAAATAATTCACACCAGTGGAATATACTCGAGTTTGGAAATCAAATTCTAAACACGGTCAGTAGTCTGATGCTTCACTGCTTCGCTTTTCAACCGTTTCATCGTGTGTTCAATTCACCTTCTTCACTATCCTTGCTTAACGCTAAAGTTTCACAGATGTCGGGGATTAGTGGAAAATGTGATGGAGGGGAGCAGCCTTGTGTAGTTGATTGAATCTGAGAGTAGACGATGGATGAAGAGGATGCGTTCTTCAAACGTGTTAATGTTAATTAGGTGAAGACGGCTCGTGTATGGGGGTAGAATCAGGGGATTTTCCCAATTCAATTCTCAGAGGACAAAACGCAAAAACGACGTTACACGCTTTCGAATTTCACGAAATTGGGGCGAGTAGTGAAGAGATCAAACCTGACATATTTAAGAAGGGGGCGGACAAAGGCTATATAGAGCGATCTGGAAACGTAGGAATTAGAGAATTCTTTCGACCAGCGTTTCACAAAACCAAGGACCGAGTTGGCCTTGAGAATAATGTCTTCAATATGTGTTATGAAGTTGAGGTCCCTATCACATAAGCCGCCAAGGTCACGAATCGTTTGTACAGGTGTTATCTGTTGGTTGAGTAAGATATAGAAACGTAGCGGGGAGGGGGATCATTTACGGGAGAAGGTGATTGAGTGTCATTTGGCAATATTTAGTTCAAGGCAGTTGTTTTGGCATCAAGTTGAAAAGCTGTCGAGATCCATTTGGGGAAGTGAGGAGTTGACAGAAGACGGATCGTCTTGAAGAGTTTAGTGTTGTCTGCATAAAGAGAGATGGAGGAGTGCTTGCTACTGGAGTCTATACCCTTAATAGTAAGAATGAATAGGAGGGGTCCAAGATGACTGCCCTGGGGAAACCCTGACGTGGGAAGAAAAGGATTGGAGAGGATGGATCTAAATCTGACATAGTATATTCGATCGTTAAGATATGAAGAAATCCAATTAATCACTAAGGGTTCGAAACCTAAAGAGTATGAGATTTAGGAGATTTTGTCAAAGGCCTTGGTGAAATCAGTTGTGATTACATCGACTTCGTTGCCGTTCTCAAAGGCACGGAGGGCGTGGGATGAGAATTCAACTAGATTGGTGATGGTCGACCTATCCATAAGGAAACCGTGCTGTTTGAGTGAGATCATGGATTTGCAGCGAAAACGTAACGCGTTGTAAAAAATGCCTTCGAACAGTTTTGGAAGGTGTGACTGTTTGGCGATGGGACGTTAGTTACTAATATCCTTTTTTAGCCCCTTCTTATGTATGGGGGTGAAAAAAGAGGATTTACAAATATTTGGGAAGACTCCTTGTGTAAGGGATAGACTGAAAATCTTTGATAGCGGGAGAGAAAGAGAAGAGGAACATTTTTTTATAAGGACAGCCGGAAGTCCATCAGGTCCAGGGCTGAACTCGTCTTTAAGCAAGTTCAATTTTTCTTCAACTAGGTGGTGTTGGATAATTTCAGAGATGAAGGGGCCAAGGGAGAATTCGAGCAGCCCTTTGGAGGAAGAGGGGTTAGGCTCGAAGGAGTTGACCGTGAAATATTTTTCAAAGAAAGAAGGGAAAAGTTTGTTAGTAGCTTGTGGGTCGGTTGAAGTAATGCTGTCATAGGAAAGAGAGTTGGGATAGGCGTCAGATTTACGTTTATAGTTAATAAAGTGTAAACAAGATTTGGGGTCATTTATCAGGTTGTTTTGTGTTTTTGTGAGATAATTGTAGTAAAGAGAGTTGTAAAGCTTAGTGAATTTATAAAAGGAAACGAAAGTTGGAGTAGTCCAGGGAAGAGCGTGTTCTTAGGAAAATGTTCCACAAATTATTCCTCTTGTTCCGAGGATTCTGGAGTTTGCGGTTGCTTTGTCGAGAATAAGAGACATATAGGGAAATGGCATTGTATATTTCCTTACAGAGAACGGCAGTAGCTTCTTCTACCTCTAGATGATCAAAGCGAAATGCGATTCTGCTAAGATGCTCATTTAATAGGCGAAATTTAGCTTTGCGGAAGATGACGTGGGTTGGTGACGTCTGGGCAGTGGTTAGATGCAGGAGAAAAAAAAATACACCGCCAAGCCCGATCTTCACCCAAACAAGGTTATGGCGACAATTTGGTGGACATCGAAAGGACCAATCCACCTTTTATTTCTTAAACCAGGAGAAACGATAAACGCTATCAAATATTGTGATGAAATCGACATATAGCATGCCAAATTGGCTGAAAAGCAACCTGCGTTGGTCAATAGGCACACTCCGATCCTTTTGCATGACAATGCTAGACCCCATACCACACAAGTAACGGTGTAAAACCGGTTGCAGTTGGGATTTGAACTTCTTCCACATCCACCGTACTCTCCTGACATTTCCCCAACGGATTACCATCTTTTCCGCAATCTAGATTCATTTTGCGGGCAGAAGGTCTGTCTTCCGGAACCGAGCGGAGGTCATAAAAGCCTTTGAAGATAGGTGGTCGCGACGCCAGCATGGGGCGAGAGTTCTACCACCCCCACTCGTTCACTAAGAGAATGTTCCGCCGAGCACAAAAAGAAAACTTCGCAACACCTGGAGCAAGTCAAAGAAAACACAGTGATTTGGCGTAAAATATTTTATTGTTTCCGCTGGTTATTATCTTTAAAATTGAGAAGAATAATTGAAAGATTGAAATCGTAACTTAATCTAATTAGAAACTGAAACCACACGTACACGTCCGCTGTAATGAACCGACGACTTGTATATTAAAACTTTACTCACACGACTCGCGGTTGAATTTCGCGTCCCCGTGCTCCGGGGAGCGGGAGTGACATGGCCACGACCTGCTCGATCAGCGGGTGTAAAAGGACTCAACGATATTCGATCGTTTGGGGTGAGTTTTTGTGGTGTCGTGGTAGATATCCTCTCCACTAAGGATATGTTTTACCTACCACAAGAGACAACCAGATCTCGTAATGCAGATCATGGTGGTATGTGTGTGATCGTACCCGTCACCGTGTTTATCGTTGCATTTAGCAAAGGATAAACTAGAAAAAAAAGGAACAAAGGGAGTAGAGACCAAATGCTTCGTCCGGTAATGAGGGTCGTGTTTACGCTGTGTATCGTCGCTATAATAGACGTTGGGAAGAAAAAAGGTGCTAATGGGATTGGTGGCAGAGACGAATCCCTTGCCTGCATTTGTATATGCAGGAAAATTAGTTTGTGGCGACGTACGAAATTGATGATTGTTTGTCTATTGATGGTGAATCGCCGGTCAACTTGTTGCAGCTGTAAAAACAAGCCGCCCGACGTAGCATTTCAATTGATAACAATGGGTGCCGAATGTTTTGTATTTATGGTGCAAATGCACATTAAGGAACTATTTTTAGGAATTGCAACTACCGCGTTGTATGCATTAAATGTCCTTGGGAAAATTGTATGGGAAATTGAAATTTGCCTGGGATTCTTGAAAAGGTAGAAAGAAATTCTTACAGGAAGAAGAGATGCATGAAGGTAAGTTTTCTTTCACAGGGACTTTTTAGATTATAGATTTGATCTATATAATACGTGAAGCATTTAAGATGCTAATGCGATTGCATTAGCGAAAGGGTGGGGTTTGGCGGCACCGCCACACTTCCTTCGCTTTTTCAACGATTTCGTCTGTTTCCGTCACTGCATTCGTGATTCTCGACTGACTCGTGACCACTTCTGAAACATTCCTGCCACTAGAAAACGATTGTTTTCTTTAGGGTGTCGTTGTCAAAACGATTTTTCAACATTTCCAAGGGCTCGGCACCATACAATGGTTTTTTAACGCAAAATTTAATACAAATTCGTTGTTGCAGCTTCATTCCGTTTTTTATAAGTGTAAAAAATCAAAAAGACGCAAAGAGGCTGATATGCTCAAGACACTTTTACAAATGTCAAGATATAGAATCACATGAAGAAGATTGATTTCAGAGCGAGAGTGATTTTGACAGTCATGAAGTCCAGCTTGGAGGAGGAAGGGGGTGAGAATTTTCGTGGTATGGCAATGTACCGGGTGCTACGGGGACACAGGTTCACCACGTTTGTCCAGCCGGTTTTCTTCTGTCCCTGACTCCATGAATTAAAACTCCGTCTTCTATATATTCGTCCTCACTTTATTTATTCCTTTTGGGGTTAAACTAAACGTTCACATTTGTGTTGATACATAATCTTCAGGACACAAACTATACATCGAATTAAATGTTTATATTCAGTATCGATATATAATTCCAGGACACGAAATTAAATTAAATGTTCACATTCAGTATCGATATATAATTTCAGGACACGAAATTAAATTAAATGTTCATATTTAGTATCGATATATAATTTCAGGACACAACTATACATTAAATTAACTGTTCACATTCAGTATCGATATATAATTTCAGGACACAACTATACATTAAATTAAATGTTTATATTTAGTATCGATATATAATTTCAGGACACGAACTATACATTAAATTAAATGTTTATATTTAGTATCGATATATAATTTCAGGACACAACTATACATTAAATTAACTGTTCACATTCAGTATCGATATATAATTTCAGGACACAACTATACATTAAATTAAATGCTTATATTTAGTATCGATATATAATTTCAGGACACAACTATACATTAAATTAATTGTTCACATTCAGTATCGATATATAATTTCAGGACACGAAATTAAATTAAATGTTCATATTTAGTATCGATATATAATTTCAGGACACGAACTATACATTAAATTAAATGTTTATATTTAGTATCGATATATAATTTCAGGACACAACTATACATTAAATTAAATGTTCACATTCAGTATCGATATATAATTTCAGGACACGAAATTAAATTAAATGTTCATATTT
Organism: Microdon myrmicae; assembly: GCA_963931805.1. Lineage (NCBI taxonomy): Eukaryota > Metazoa > Arthropoda > Insecta > Diptera > Syrphidae > Microdon > Microdon myrmicae. The sequence continues at coordinate 19,692,180 of OZ007497.1, forward strand.
AGTATCGATATATAATTTCAGGACACGAACTATACATTAAATTAAATGTTCACATTCAGTATCGATATATAATTTCAGGACACGAACTGTCAAAAAAAAAAAAATTGTGGCGAGAAGGCCGAATTTAGCGAGACAGGACATATGTGTCCTTCATCTTGTCTCTGACTTCTGGTCATCTTGCGATAACCAGAATCACCCACATCCGTGAGGATGTTGGGCTCGGTCTCGCGGCAACTGAAAAGAGAAGAAAAAAAAAGGGGGGGGGGGGGGGGGTATCCAAGGATAGTGTGGACAGTGTTAGTCCAAGTGTTCTCTAACTACTTTTATAGAGGGATGGTGGGAAAGAAATCATACAAGACCGGTGGGTCTTGGGTGCGGTAGTAAACGCAGATCACGTCTTTGGCGTCTGATAATCTGCTCTTTGGTCGGTGTGTATGTTTGTGTTTGTGCCGTCTTGTACTGTGCGTTCGTGTGTTTGGTTTATTAATAGTAGACCCTATGGGATGGGTCCAGGAATCCTCTATTATAGAGGGGAATGTTGTTGGGAAGGGTGCTTTCTTCAGTTTTGTACTGAAGAAGAAATTGTGGGGATTTGATCCGAAGAGATCGAGAGAGAGAAGGGTCAAGAACGCAAGAGTCCCGTACAAGTAGGTTCTCGCTGTTCTGAATGTTTTCGAGGTACTTATATGCTAATTGAAGCAAGTACTCGTCGATAGGGGTAATGGAGGCGCCTTCGTATAGGTGAGAGTTGGGGTAATGACGACCGTCAGGCCTTCTAGAATGATTGGTGCATCTTCTGAGGAGTTTCCTTTCGAAAACCCGAAGTCTTTCCATTTGAGCCGAAGATATGCAGGACCATATGGGAAAGGCGTACGATATTCCTGATCGGATTAGCTGCTTATAGCCGAGAAGCTTAACTTTGGTGTCAACTTTGTTGCTCCACTTCAAGATGTTGTGCAGTTGCTTAGACCGACCGAGGCCCCTTTGGAGAATGTGGGTCACATGTTTGATGAAATTCATTTTTGGGGTATAAGTGACCCCGAGATATTTCATCTTGTCCTGTGGTCTAATCGTAGTATCTCCCATTTTTATTCGAATATTCTGTGAATATCGAGAAGCAGGTTGGGAGTGTTTACTACTCAGAATTATGGCTACTGCTTTGGATGGATTAAGTCGGATTTTCCATCGACTGTAATACTGATACAGTTATTCCAAGTGACGGTTGAGTCGATTTGTTGCGAGGTTAGGGCCTTTGGTTGACGTGTACACCAGGACGTCATCCGCATAGCATATTTGGTTTACTCTCCCGTCCACGGGGCGGGGAATATCGGAGGTGTAAATATTGAATAAGATGGGGCCTAGAATGGAGCCCTGTGGTACGCCTGCAGCGGCGTGAAAAGTTCGGGAAAGCTTTCCATTCATTCTAACTTGGAAGGTTCTGTTTCGAACGAACTGGTAGATGATGCTACATATCGTTCTACTGAGGCCAGTATTCAGTAGTTTAAAAGCGAGACATTCGATCCAAGTCGTATCAAAAGCTTTTTCAATGTCTAGGCTTACCGCGACGGTGGGTTCCTTATTAAAGACCCGCACTTGTGCGCCGGGAAATAGCATCGCCAACAGTTATACATTAGATGTTAACTATTAGGCGCATCATGTCCGACTCAGCACAAGTGGTTTTTTACCGAACTTCCTCGACCGCAATTAACGACTGACTCTCTATTCTTCAACGATCCTCAAAAGTTACCTCTTTGCTTTCTTTTTCTAGGCAGTCATTGCCATTTCATCCTTCTACTTTTTTTTTTTTTTGCCATCGAAGCGCCAGAACCCAAAAATCCCAATCATCGCTTCGATGACCATATATGGTGCGATTATCCTTAGCATCGGCACATAGAAGCGCGAAACATAAATAAAGTTTGCTTCTGGTGCTCATGGTGTGTGTGTATGTCCACAGTAAGCACACCGTGGATCATCCAATCCCCTAGGGCAATACCATGAGCAACGATTCGCAGCTGGCACCAGCATCCCAACGAAGGGTTGGAATGTTTACCTTACGTAAGAGGCACACACGATGAGTGTGTCGTCGCACCGATGACGGTGGCCCAACCAAATTACTCATGTGCACAATACAATGTTGCCTCCGACGTCTGGGCGAGAGATAAAGGAGCAAGCTTGCTGCTTGGTTACTCTGTTGTGTATTTGCATGCATGACACGATCCTCGCGCAGGTGCGTAGCAGTGCACGTAAATAAGGGTAGCACCGAATGTGTTTCCCGGATGCGAGCCGCGTTTATAATTTCTTACTAGAAATTTGGTGACGCAACATAAACCCGGTGAACTGCTTTTAGGGCTTGATACTGGATGCCGATGTTGTTCATTGTCGACCAGGATTATTGGCTCCAATATTCCTGCCATGCCAGGTACGGCGATCACCTTATTGAAGTAGTGACATTCAATGGGACTGTCACTAAACCCGCTTCTTATGCCCTCTGCATGCCCTCGGTGGGGTTTTTACCCAGGTAAATGGAAAGGTGGATGGTGGCGTTCAAGGAAACCGCCACAAGGAAAAGAGATAAGTGACGACTCGAGGATGTTTTGGACAGCCATTATGGACGATGAGTGCACGCGGGGGAAACAGTTCCAGGTTATGAATGCTGGGGATTAAGTTCATTTCGTTTAAAGCGAAAATATCAACAGGTAGGTGTTATATCTTAATTACACCACACACACTCGACACACGGATTTGATGTAAAACACTCTTTCGCTTTGACTTTACAGAAGTACCTTTATTATTATTTGGTATGTCACACTTCAGCATGGTATCAAACACTTATCTCCGCAACACACACAAGGACACATTTTATTCCCTTTGACAATAATACACTCTGTTTTTTGTTATTTATTGTTTGTATATACGTTAATTAATTAAAAACTAGACTTGATTATATTATACTTTTTTTACTTGGCACTCACTTACATCGCGCACCGCTTAGAGACTCGGTCAACATTTTCTCAACAACTCCTAATGACCGTCTCGGCCAAATGTGAAAAACCAACTCCATTCTTTTTTTTAATCTCCCCGAACGAAGAACGAAGGATATGCCTGGCCCTGTTGCCAGCCATTATTTCTTTTCTTTATTTTTCCAGGCTCAAAAGAGGAAACATAAAGAAAAAATCAACAGAGGATCGTGCTAATGCACATTTATGATCCTCTATGTTGGTGGGTGCTAAAATGAACGTGCGGTTCGTTTTATGGCGGAAGTTGTTTGTTTTAGGAGTATGGAAAAAGATGTTCCTGCGGGAAGTGGTTTGGGTAAACAAACCTTTAAAGGATGTGTATTTTATTATTCTCAACAACTTTACTTGAAAGTTGGTCATCTGGTCCAATGATTTGGATCCAGGGGATTTTGCGGTGTGAACATATGGTTCGTTTTTCCACGTCTTGGATTTAAGCAAATTGAACGTGTAGTTTAATTTGTTTGATATTGAATTGATATCGCGATATTTAATGTATGCGCGATTAATGATGGAGGTTAGCTCCAAAGAGGTAGGTATTCAGAGGCGGAGGGTTTTGCGCGTAACATAGGGCTTGGAAGTTTTTCAGAATGGATTGGGCCTTTGAGCGAAGACAGAATCAGATTTGTCGTGGAGATACACTAGAAACTAGAAATTATGGAAATGAATGAAATGATTTTATTGTTCGACCGTTTCAAAGGCTGTTTCTAAAAATGTTTACAGTCGTTAATTTATTAAACGGATTTCGCTTGTAGTTGGAGAACTTTTAAATGTTTGAAGAACCAAAACTGATATGTGTTATATGTGTTTCTTCTTATACATATGGGGCTGCAAGTAAATCGGTTAACGAGTAGATGATTCATTTGGAATCAGAATAAGTTTCGACTTAAACTCGTTTTTTTTCACATGCGTTATATTTTATTGCAGAGTAACGGCTTCAGACCAAAGGGATTTTGGTACGATAAATAATTAACTTAGAAAAGATAGAACTGTATTTGCAATCTTGTTTTTGAAGAACAAGTTTTGAATTAAACTCTTTTTTTCATCACGTCTGCTGCATTTTCTGATACAATAATAATATTTGAAAGACCTATAAACCAAATGAATTATTAAAGACATTGTAATATCGTAAATCACTTAGGCGGAAAAAGATGGCTATTATTGCAATGATGTTTTTAAAACTTTTTCTTTTATTATTTGACCGTAATTGTGCCGCTATCACACATTCTGTGTATTTTCCGATGTACAAACTTGTTTTTCGTAAATGATTTTATTGTGCATTTACTTAAATTGAAACGATAGTCTCCTCATATATTAATGGCAGAATTTAAAAAATTCAAAGATGGATGCTGTTCCACTGCGACAAGATTTTTTAAAGACTGCCAGAAACCACTTTTATGCAAGTGAACCGTAAATGAAATTCTCTTATTTACACTTGCCTTCCTTTTACTTGTATTTCAGATTTAAAACGTTTATGTGAATTATGCTGGACGGACTCCCTGAAAATCTGCCACTCGAACGACTCAATCGAAATGAAGACAACTATTAACTGCATCCACCCGAGGCAGTTTTGCTTACTTGAAATGGGTATTAATCTTTGTTTTTTATTGGGAATACTTTGTTCTAACTTCCTATTCGCCAGATGAACAGGTTTTTAATACGTACGACAGTATTTCAGATGAAGCTTGTCGGTTGACGCAAACATTCCCTGTTTTGATAAATGTTAACATTTCAGTCGTTTTTAGTGAAAACGGAATTGTAAGGATCTTCAGGTCGAAAAATGAAAGAGCTTTGTTATCGAGCCTTACAAAATTTGTCAAGCGAGATTTGAGCGTACAAGTAACGGAATACCCAGACGATTTGGACCTAGCAACTGACCTGGTAGCAAGAACTGAAACATCTGCCAATCACGATTCGCCAGCGGAATCCGCAAAGATAAATATCGAGACTATTGATGAGGGTTCGAAGGAGATAATAGAAATAGCTAGCAGAAATTTTCCTGGCTTCCGTTCTCCGGAAATTGATTCTACGGACTTGAATTCTGAAATCTCTGGATCAAGAATATTGAGCTCACTAAACGATCAAGGTTCAGTAGAACACGTAAGTACTCTGAGTGCAGAACCAGATTCGGAGCCTGGAGAGGAAGTCATGGAAATGGGTCCAACACCATCTCCAAAAAGTGAAGGATTGCAGGATGAAAACTATCAGGGAGATGATTCCAAGTTGACTTCTAAGGAAACAGGTTCTGAGATGATATCAAATAGGAGTGAGGATGGATTGAGTTGCTTTTCATGCAGTAGTTGCTCTGAAGTGAAGGATGCCTGTTTACTTGTAGGTGATGATATGAAAATTGTTGATTGCCCTAAAGCAAACGGATGTGTGACATATTACAATGGTGAGTACATTGATCGCGTGTTTAATTCGATATCTGAATGTCAGGTTTGAATCTGAATAGATATATTAGTCTATTAAATCTACATAAGTAAAAATTACCATTATGATATCAAAAGGTAAGACACTAGAAGTGCTGAGAAATTGTAAGTATAGAAAAAATAGGACGGAAGGTTTTTGCCATTCTAAATATCCATCGCTTAACAAAACCGAGGGTGAAAATCTCGAACGACGTAAATAGAGTGAGTATCTTTCCCATCGATAACGAGTCAACATCTGTTTCTTGAAATCGACATCTCAGTTTTTATTTGGCAGAGATATACTAGGAAATTATAGTTTAATAATAGTTTTTAGTCAACTACCTATTTAATAGATAGTGGTATAATTTCGTTTTAAGTCAAACTGATAAATATTAGGTAGAGTAGAATATTGCATGCGTAATACCTCGGGAAATGTTAGTGTGTTTATTTTTTTATTCTTATTCATTTTCAAAGTCCAGTCGCTCGCTGAGATACTACCCGCTCGTGTTGTAAGCTTTTGAAATATTCGGAAGATATCCTTTACCATATCTCGGAGCTTGGCAGATGGTCGTGGGGACTCAACAAGCCCCTTATTAAGTTTGGTATGGAGATATGAGCTTTTCGTCTTGGAAATATAAACTCCTCACGTGTCCTAAACCAGCACTGTCATCATCAAATGATCTTCGACTCATATCGATATACACAGTTAAAAATAACCAGAGACAAAGTTTAACCGTCAACGAAGCCTATCTCCCCAGTGTTGTGTGGTTTTAATGCCTATCGTATTGTTATTTTTTAGCGGATTGTGAGTGATTCGCTAGCATGGTGTAAAAATAATTACGTTTACTAATGAATTTAATTTAATTTTGCTGCATAAGCTTACTTTAGGGGACGTACATAAAATATATATTCCGCTTTTGACCCCATTTAACGCTACGTAACATTGGCCTAACACCTTCGGTCAGCTAGCCATAGAATATTATGCTTCGCTATTTGCTTCTGATATTTCAAATTACCGTTACAAGTTTAACTTTGACAGTATCCCGCGAATGAACTCAATTACGCGGAGATGAGTTGTTTACAATTTGGTTTCTTCTGAAGCTTTTTGGATATTGTTTTCTTTGAGATAGTTCCCCAAGAATAGTCTACCTCTTTATCTTTATCAAGGTCTGAAGGGTTATGAAAGGGGGATGGGAGCGAACATACGGGGTAAAGTCTGTGCGTTCAACTCGGCGAAGGTCAGGACGATCCTTGTCCCTATTCAATCCAAGTTGACATGCAGTCAACCAAATGTTGGTCGCCAGGCGAAATTTGGAAATAGCCGAAGCTAAAGCAAGGATGTCTCGGGCGGAGCTTGAAATTTTGCAGCTGTACTCCGAAGCAGAGGATGAGCCGATCGAGGAACCGAAACAGGAAGAGTACGTCGGACCATGGTTCAACCAATTGAATGTTGGTGAGGAAGAGCAGAGGATGTCGCTCCACAAAGACGAAAGAAGGAACGGCATCCATGAATTAGCCCAAGCATTAGCAATGCTATCGCACACAACATATAGGACAGCTATGGCAAGGCAGATGGTAGAGCTTCCACATTTCGGCGCAGCCAGCGAGGAATGGTTGTCGTTTAAAAGACCATTTAATGACATGGTATCCGTTTATATGGGGGGTGGGAGCGAACATACAGGGCAAAGTCTCTGATTGCTTTTAACCCGGCGAAGGCCAGGACGATCCTTGCCCCTGCAGTCTCCACGTGACACCCCTGGATAGCTACTTTGGCACCCGCCAATTAGTGAACCAATGCATGGAGCGACATCCTGAGCAAGCTTGGCGCAAGGCTAATAACCTTGCCCGAAAAAAAAAATTATTATGGAGAATTTAACAAGTCTCGGATAAGGACCGGATACTGGTGGACAGACTTGTTAAATAAGGCCAAGACCGGATCCCGGTTGTAGTGCCAATGATGATGATGAAAGGTTATGAAGAAATTCTTCCCACCTTTTCACACAGTCTATAGTGTAATGGGCGGCTGGGAATTAGGACCACACCAACCACTCGACATTTAGTCGCCTTTTCAAACAAGCTTAATTGATATATTCTAGGCCTTACTTACCTAGCTACAAATGTCACTTTCTACTCGCTTTACGAATGTAGTGTACCCACTAAAACAAAAGAACAAACTTCTTATAATATACATCAAAATCAACAGTCACAAAACAAAACACTGAACGGTACACGCCAAAGTGCTGACACCGTAAGAAGACAGACATAAAGAATATAACATTACAATGTTCGACAGATGTGTCATATGTGGTATACGATATCGCAGTGACTCATTGTGGAAGCCGAAATATGATGTCATGTGTTCTACTTGGTATCGATATGTATTGGGAATGCTAATGGGGGAAACAGTATTTAAAGAACGATTTGTTGGAAAATAAATCAGATTCAAGCAGACCACATGTGGGCTTGTTTCTCATTTTGGTAGGCTTTTATGGCATTCGTAACCTGCCCTTCAAATACATTCTTTTTGGCGGATATCTATGGCATTCGTGCCCAGCCAGGTAGTAACGTAGAGATCCTTTTCTTTTACTCACTCTGCCATTACTACCACAGTAGGAACAAGTACATTACGCATACCTTTACACGAGGATGGATTTGTGTCATTACATACAGTAAGTCGTACACTAAGGCCTGTAGCGATTCTAACAGATACACACACAATTCGCAAGCAAAAATTGTGAAGAACACCGAACGAAAAAAATCGAATAAGAAAAATACATCAGAACCGTATACCAAGCGATAAAATATAAATAATTAACACCAGTGGAATATAGTCGAGTTTGGAAATCAAATTCTAAACACGGTCAGTAGCCTGGTGTGTAACGCTTAGGTAAGATGTTTTTCGTGATTCGAGCTGTCATAGCGTCAGTTCGAATCACACGATCTTCTTCACTATTATTTCAAACGCTATAATTGGTGACTACGACGTGATTCTGTACACACACGCAGCATACACTTCCCATAGTAAAGCAGAACATCACACACGGTCACGACTTCCGCATAGAGCACAGCCTCCGATGTTTCCTCGTTTCTCTCGTTCGTCCGTCGTCCGCATACGAATCTGATCGTAACGAAGTTACTGCGGTGGGAGTGGTGTAGCGATTCTAACAGATACACACACAATTCACAAGCAAAAATAGTGAAGAACACCGAACGAAAAAAATCGAATAAGAAAAATACATCAGAACCGTATACCAAGCGATAAAATATAAATAATTCACACCAGTGGAATATAGTCGAGTTTGGAAATCAAATTCTAAACACGGTCAGTAGCCTGGTGTGTAACGCTTAGGTAAGATGTTTTTCGTGATTCGAGCTGTCATAGCGTCAGTTCGAATCACACGATCTTCTTCACTATTATTTCAAACGCTATAATTGGTGACTACGACGTGATTCTGTACACACACGCAGCATACACTTCCCATAGTAAAGCAGAACTTCACACACGGTCACGACTTCCGCATAGAGCACAGCCTCCGATGTTTCCTCGTTTCTCTCGTTCGTCCGTCGTCCGCATACGAATCTGATCGTAACGAAGTTACTGCGGTGGGAGTGGTGTAGCGATTCTAACAGATACACACACAATTCACAAGCAAAAATAGTGAAGAACACCGAACGAAAAAAATCGAATAAGAAAAATACATCAGAACCGTATACCAAGCGATAAAATAAAAATAATTCACACCAGTGGAATATAGTCGAGTTTGGAAATCAAATTCTAAACACGGTCAGTAGCCTGGTGTGTAACGCTTAGGTAAGATGTTTTTCGTGATTCGAGCTGTCATAGCGTCAGTTCGAATCACACGATCTTCTTCACTATTATTTCAAACGTTATAGGCCTTTATGCGATTGAATTTCAAACACATTCGCTTTTGATGTCGATCACACGATGACGGACTAAATGTGTTATAAGTAAAATACCAAATAATACTCACCATACATGATATGTGATATTCGATAATCGATATACAATATACGAAATATGACATACGATAAACGATATGCGATAAAGGATACACGATATACGATATACGATATACGATATACGATGCATGTTACACCACATACAATAAGCGGTATACGATATACGGCAGACGATATACGATATACGATGTACAGTGCACGATATAAGATATACGGTAACGGCTTTACGATATACGATATACGACATACAATGTATGATATACAATATACGGTATACGAATTACGATATACGATATACGATATGTGATATACGATATACGATATATGACAATTTGTGGTATCTATCTCAAAAAATATGTTGAAAGGAGATCTTCTCAACAGCCATTCTTTGTTTTTCTAAAGGGCAACACTCTTGCGTGTACACAAAACCTCTTCAGATATGTCCGCTTTCGACCACGGGCACACAGTGACTAACTACAAATCATATATCCCATACTATATACGACATATAACTTATGGCACACGCTAAAAGCTATATGATATGGGATATTTATATATGATATACGATATGCGATATATATGATATACGATGTGCGATTTTAAAGATATATGGCTTTACAATATACGATATTTACAAACACGATGTTAACGAAGCACGATATTTACGATACATGCTATACGTTATACGCTTTATTATACACGATATGTAATATATGATATACGATATAGATGTATGTTATACGATATACGATATACGGCATATATCTCGTAAACTAGTGGAATAAAAGGGTAAACGAGAACATATCGGCCACAATAACTCAAGGTCTCTTCAGACACAACCACTCCCGACGACGAGTACACAGTGACTCAATCTAAATCAAATATCCCATACCAAATCTCACAAACCATACAAGACAAATGACAGATGATATACACTACAACACTGTACAATATACAATTAACGATATACTATATGCAATATACAATATACACCATACGCTATACGACATGGGATATACAATATTTCATGTACAGTACACGATGTACGATATACGATATACGATATAAGAGATCCGATATACGGTATATAACATTTGATATACAGTACATGACATGATATATATATATATATATATATATATATATGGTATATGTTGGTAACTGTAGTGGCGTGTATTTTTCTCTAAATCTTCTACGCCAGCTGGCTGAGGACACCTTGTAAAGAAAAACCCAGCGACACACAAGCGCATAGAAAAAAGAAAAGAAAAACGCAAAACGTTTTCCCTTTACGCCCTACAAGAGTCTACCGAATGCCTCCGGCTCGATGTGCCGTGGTATTTGATTGAAATTTTTTACCCTAGTGGGGGCCGTTACCACCGGCGGTGGGAACACCTCTTTTTTAAACTAAACGAACGGAGGAATATGCTTCGAGAACTCTTACCACTAGTGGGGGGAGCGCTCTGGGGTACCTGTAAATCAAGAAAAGGATTGGATTGAAAAACGGAAAAACTATCCTCTGAAATACAACGAGATATGTTTTGCCTAATATAAATTTATTCAAAACAGAAGGAAACCTATGGTACACGAACTTGGAGCTCTTGAAGAGAACTCAAAGATTAACAAATTTTACATATAATACAGCTGGCACATGCCATCGTCGCCGTGTACCATTGTGCAGTGAGCAGCTGCTGCACGTACTGCCATTGTGCAGTTAGCGGTTTCCCAGGCATCGAAAAAATAATGCTTGCGCAATTAGGGCTTTCCCAGGAAGTCGACACAACGTTGCTTTGTTGCAGGGTCTGCCTGGGTACTTGATCGGTGTTGTCCTTCAAGTAGCGTCTTCCAGGATGGTTCTTTACGCCGTTGTTTTCTTTTGCTTTTATTGTATTGGTAATTGTTGGTTTTATTTCCGTCGATGCGACGTCTTGCTATTGTTCCCGACGCGGCGTTTTACCAGAATCGAGAAATTCGTGTTTCTGGGTATCTTGCGAATGTGTAGGGGCGGCGTCGTTAACACTCCCCACCATAGTGCGAAGCATTCCCTCCTGCGGTGACGACGTCTTAGCTGTGGCCAGGATGATGACTACGCGTCGGTCTCCGTAGTATTCCCCAAAGGGTTGTTACGTCCAGGATCCGAATTCGTCCGCCTGGCCCTGGGTATGTCGGCTGCACTTCTCCGCGAGCCCAAGTGTTTTAAAGTTATGCGCTGTTTGACACTAGGTAAATATCCTCGACCTGTGGGTCCGTTGTATTTCGCCCGGATACATAACAAGCCTCGAGATTTGCTAAATAAGGCCAAGACCGGATCCCGGTTGTAGCGGCGACCAAATTGATGATTTTTCTCGGCATCAGGGTCGGTAAGTTAATCTTCCTCTTCCAGAAGTGGTCCATCAGTCGTGCCGCTCTCCAGCTTGCCTTGCTGACAAGTTCAAGATCCTCAAATACGCCAGGAGCCATCACTCCACAGGAGCATGCTATCAGGAAATGGTTCGGCGTGAGGCTTTCTTCCTCCGTTGGGTCCATACTTATGTAGGTGGGTGGGCGCGAATTCACGGCATGCTCCACCTCGCTCGTTAGGGTGTGGAGAACTTCTCCTGGTGGTGTCCTGGTGTGTAGGGCGGTCAGTAGGACTGTCTTGACTGACCGCACAAGCCCCTCCCATGTTGGTACCTCCCGGTGGAATAAATTTCCGTTTTATGTTGATGTCGTTCGCTGCCTTCTCCAGTTTTTTGTTGGCGCCAATGAAGTTGGTTCCGTTATCACTCCATATCGTGCTCGGGTTTCTTCTTCTAGCTGCCAACTTTCTTAAAGCCATAATCATGCTGCCAGTGCTAAGCGAGCTGGCCATCTCTAGATGCACCACTCTGGTTGTTTTTCGGTTCATCTTCCGATGATAACTTCCATTGGCCCGAAGTAATCCACCGGTGTTCTGGTGAAGGGACGTTGACGGTGTTGTAGTCGTTCGATGGGCAGATCTCGCATGGGTGGCACTTGAGATCTGCTCTTGTTAACCTTACAACATTGACATCGGTGTAATACTCCTTTTGTTCAAGTACGTAGTTGCAAGACCCAATATTTTTGTCTACTTTCGTTAATCACGGCGGGGGTGTTTCCGTGATAGAACTTCTCGTACTAGTGAGCTATTATGAGGCGACTCAGTCCGTGTCTTCCACCCAGCATGAAGGAGTTCATCTTCCAGTTGTCGATGTGTACCTTTCTTCTTTGAGTTATTAGTTTGATGATTTCCTTTTGGATCAGGTAGACATCTATTTTTCGTAGATGACTCGATTTTTGCAGAGGGTTTCTGTCCTGCAGGTGGGACACGTCACTGGCGAAGCCTTCTTGTTCACAAAACTTAATTAACTCTTCTTCGGTCCTATTTCAGTATTCTTTCTCTATGGGCATAAAACATCCTCCTTCTTTCTCAGGTGAGGACGTAGAAGGTCTTCCCGTCGGTTCATGTTTCTGAGGCTTACACGTCTTGTCCTTGTCGGCGACGTCGACTTGTTTCTGCTCTGGCTTTTCGCTTTCAGAGTGTAGGCAAATTGGGGTACGCGTGTCTTAGCTCTTTGCAGACGTAACCAGCTGGAGAATCGCTCTATATTTGGTATGATTGGCTCTACCACTTTTATTACGGGTAGTACTTGCGAGTTCAGCTCCTCCCGGTGGTCGTATTTGTTCTTGTGTTAAAACACCGATTTGGCAATTTATTTTCATTTTCATACAAGAAGCTCCAGCTCGTAGAGTGTATTCAAATGAGAGTGTTTTTCTCTTGTGTGGTGGCGTGGTCTTAGTGGACTGTAATATGTCTGACTTTAACCACTGTAGGGCCGTGCTGGAGTCGGACCAGTACAATTTTTTTGATACCTTCAGTCCAGGCTCCTTTTCGATTGTAGCTGCCAGCCTGCTTCCTAGTAATACTGCTTGCAACTCTAGTCGAGGCATCAATACTGGTTTCGTTGGTGTTGATCGAGCCTTAACGGAAATTAAGGCCACATTTAATTTTCCATTGGATTTCAATGTTCTTTAGTAGACCTCTGCTGCGTAGGCTTCTTCGCTGGCATTATTAAACGTGTGCAATTAGCCGTTTCTCCATTGGGGGGTCAACTCCTTGAGAAGGGACCCTTTCCTTTATATATCTGGCCTACGTGCCCCCTGTTCTTCTTGGATCTTTCCATCCTATCCGATTTTGGTATGCCATATGTCCTGTACTCGTATAAGTTTCTTCCCTTGAATGAGCACCGGCGTTGCGCATCCTACCGGGTCGAAAGTGGACATTACGGCGCTAGTGGCTTCCCTCTTGGTAGGCATGCTTTTTCCGTTGAGATCTTCGGAGGGAGTGGTCCGAATCGTTGCATTGTCGGCCGGTGTGTCTTCGGTCGTAATCTACCTGAGTCCGAGGTCTTTTCCTCCTTTATCGGCTTCATTTAGTGGTTATCGTACTCCCATTGTGTCGGTGATGGATGTTCCTCTTCGGATTCTTGGGCGTTCCTGTCCATCACGTAAATCGCCGTCGATGGTGATGATCTACTCCCGAATATCACGGACGCCACACGATATTCTTCCAGCTTCTCTTTTCGATCTCCGCTGCGCCAAAAGGAACCTCACACTGTCCCGATCTGCTTTGCGCATCTGACTTTGGAGAAACATCTCTTTTGTATCGGCGACGATAGTGACTAGTTTCTTCCTGAATCGAACCAGTACCCCGACAAGTGATTGGAGGAGGTCCGGTTCGGGTAACAAGGCGTCGTTTAGTCTTTTCCGTTAAACTTGGCTGCTGTGTCAAGCACTATTTGTGACTGCCGTTTGGCCGAGTGCACTATGGCGAAGTGAGGGAGGTAGAAGGTTTTCCCGCCGGTTGTTTCTGGAAGCGCCTTCTCTGCATAGTCGTTGTCCAGTAGTTTATTCATCTCTTCCTCGTACATTCTGTCAAGGTTCGCGTCTTTGTCCACTTTTATTTCGATGTTGATCAGGCGTCTATAAGCCTGGTTGTAATTGTTGGACAGGAATCCGTTCCCGCACCTCCATAGTAGCGCTGATTCAATCCTTCCGCTTGGTAGTCGTCTGATCGTTTTTCTAGCACCTCTTACGCTCTCCTGTCGGCGTCACTTGGCGATCGGCGTGGCTGCACTCCAACGGCTTTGATTTCAAAATGTCGTCTTACAAGTGCTTCCGTTTCGTTTTTTTTCACCCTGTTGTAGTGAACGAACTTCGCGTGTAGGTTATTTCTGACATAACGGTGCAAGATACAACCTAGACTTGTGAGGAAGGTGACCGGTTTTGGGCTTGTTCCTTTCTTCAATTTCCTCGTCACTGTGGGCCCTATTAGTAGTGCAGGCTCTTCCTCCCTGTAGGTTAGCTGGTATTTGATAGTTCGCAAGTGGGCACATATTCTGATGGTCACTTCTTTTACTTACTGCCTGCCGAGCTTCAAGTTGTCGATCGTTCGTACCTCTACCGACCTTCTGTCCCTTCTGTGGACGCTTTTGATCTTGATTCGGACCTTTTGCGATTCACTCTTCCTGATGTCTTGTCCACCGACTGTCGCCAAGATGAATGCTTCTTGTCTGCGTTCTACGCCGATCTTCCTGGCGATTACCGAAAATAGCAGTGAGATGATGGATATTTCATTTCGAATGTTTAAAATACGGACCCTTTGGTCCGTATAGGTCGACAGGTAGCTTTTTAAGGTACGCCTTATCGTTGCTGATGGTGTGCGCGGAAGTGACGACTTCCCATCTTAGCTCCTTTGGTTCGTCTTGGGAATCCTTGTTCGATTGGGGCGTTCTACGGTGTGGTCTTTTTGTTTTGTCCCGCAAAATCTTTGTGGAGGTTCATTTGAGTGGATGGTGATGTGGTGGCTTCTTGCACACTTCCTGCATGTTGGTGCCTTGCAGTTCAACCTACCGCGTTAATGGCGAATGCATTTAAAACAGAGTCTGGGTTTCTTCGCCACTTTCCATTTTTGCTGGTGATGGCCTTCTTGAATTTGGTGCATTCAAGGATCCAATATCCCTCATAGCATACTAAGCACCCCGTGTTCCTTTTGCTTTGTGGGGCTTTGTCTTCCTGTATAGCGTAGACGGTTCTCTTCGGCATTCATCTTTCTGTGTGAATGTTTCGTTTCCTCTTGGCTCTCAGGATACTTCGGGTGGGGCGAAATCGCCATCTAATTCTAAGATGTCGCTGAGGAGTATAAGTTCAGACCGTTCTTCTATTCGTGACTGTAGTGGTACATAAACCGTCTGCAATTCATGATGCTGGCATCTTGTTAATTATATCCTCCATGGTCTCTGATGAGCTTAGGTACTACACCGCCCCCAGTGCCTTAATGGTGGTGACTTAGTTCCTCACATGCTTGGTGAACGTACATATTTCACTTGGGTCTTCCGCAACTCGTGGTAGGCCCCGGAGTTTCTTCAAGTCCTCTAGGGCCATGGCTCCTGGTCTTAAGAATTGTGTTTCCACCCCCTTTATGGTATCGTTGGGGTCATGGCAGCATATAGGGGACTTCTCAGAGCCCCTTTAGCTCCTTCCTGGAGTGCTCTGCGTAAATGCGCCAAGCTCTGAGCGTGGGTGAAATCGGATGCTGTGTTATCGTACGTCCTTCGAAATGCCAACCATTCATCGCTGGTATCCTTGAAGTATGGCAGCTCGATCACATGCCTTGAGATGGGTTTCTCTGGTCTTTGAGAAAACCTTCTCATTGCTTCGGCTAGCTCTTGGATGTTTACTCTTTCTTGTGTTCCCTCTACGCCCTAACACGATCTACCGAATCCTTCCGGCGCGATGTGCCGTGGTATTTGTGTCATATTTCTTACCCTCGCGAGGGCTGTTACCACCGGTGGTGGGAACACGCTTTTCGTAAAACTAAACGAACGGAGGAATTAGCTTCATGCACCCTTACGACTGGTGGGGGGAAGCGCTCTGGAGTACCTGTGAATCAAGAAAAGGAACAGATTTGAAAAATGGAACAACCTGCCCTGAAAAACAACCAGATATTTTTCGCCAAATATAAATTTATTCGTAACAGAAAGGAACCTATACGCACGTTGCCTTCGGAGTCTCTTTTGCAATACGTGGAACGAAAATGAAATCTCTGCGATTCTAAGGATCTTTTTTTGGCGGCTCTGGGGCTGTCGATGGGCGTGAACGCGATTGCTGGCCTGACTCTGGACACTCTTTCCGTTCAACGCTGCCTTGGGATGTGTGTGTTACACGTCGTTTAGCACATGTGGGAAGACGCTGATGCGAAGTTAGGCACGAGACTGTGGCATCGCTCTTGCGGTTCTATCTTGATTCGGATCTTTACGATATTTGAGGGTAAACTCGAAGATTTGTAGAATTAGGCCGGCGGGACTAGATTTAAGGTAGACAGTACGGAAATAAGGTTGTAGTGTTTCTGTTAAAGATTCTCGTAACGTTTTTTTTTAAAAAACAATTAAAAACCTTATTGTTATACTTCTACAATATGACAACGAGCTTTTCGACGCCCTCGGATTTAACGAATTTGTTTATAACTATAGTCCACAAATTATAGCAAGTTCTCTTTTTCTTAATTCTCAAAAAGGGCTACTATTTAATGAAGAGATTGTGAATGCAATATTCAAAAAATAAGTGGGAATAATTCAATGTGTTTGTATAATCTAGGAGGCTGCATAATAAGAGGCTGCGCATCCTCTTTACCAGAGGACGATCTCAAACGTTGCGAGGCGAGTAAAAACTTCACTTGCCAACTATGTCAGGACGACAAGTGCAATAACATCATTTGGAAGCAATGTCATCAATGCGACTCTCGGACGGACCATGATTGTGCGCAATGGACAACTGTGGAAACAATACCAACAGAAGCTTGCTCATTGTACAACGATCACTGTGTGGTGCGCATTACTGAAGACGGCGATACTATTCGCCAGTGCGTTTCCAAGGATGACATTCAATGCACACATACCGATCTTTGTTCAGTGTGCAATGAATCTCTTTGCAACTTTGGAATATTTCCATCTAACCGTCGACAGTGCATTCAATGTGGGGATTGCGATGATGAGAAGAATTCGTATGAGCCCAAACCTTGCATTGGTTTTGATCCCGAAGATCAATGTTTTCAGTATCTTACAGCAAACCATAAACTGATTCGAGACTGCACCTCGAACGCCGATGCCATGAAGGAGTGTAAATCGGGTGGCTCCGGATGCATGCTGTGCGGCGAACACAATGGTTGCAACAGCACGTTCTTGTTGAAAGACCCAACATTATCCTGTATTAAATGTGATTCGAAAACTGACGAAACTTGTGCGTGGTACCAATCGCCCACTCTTGCTGTTAAATGTGTCAACAAAGTTTTGTCCCACGCCAGTGAGACATGTATGTCGAAGTATGATCCGGAGACTAAAGAGATTGTTCGAGGATGTTCCAATGATGATGGTCAATGCAATCCAGGTGATACAAGCTGCAATGCCTGTGATGTAAACGGCTGTAATGTGGGTAATCTCCAAATCCAGGAGTGTATTCAATGTAGCAGCATGAATGAAAGCCAGCCTTCATGTGGCCGCAACGCAGAGGGTATACCTTCAACAAAATGTCCTAAAGAAATTCAACTTTACGACTTTAGAGGATGTTATTTACTAAAAAGAGGTAAGTAATTGTCTGACGTCTACTTTTTGTATTTGTAATACTGTTATTAGTTTTCACACAGAAAATGTCATCGTCAGAGGTTGTCTGAGTGACCTGTCGCAAATAATATTGCCCCAATGTCGAATGGGTAGGGTGACACAAAAGGACTTTTGCATACATTGTCTAGAAGCGGGCTGCAACAATCAAACAGTCTCATCGAGTGCACGATTGGGTAGAGAGTATGCAGTTCTGACCGTTGGTATTAGTGCATGCGTTTTTTTAAACAACATTTTGATACAAGCAGGTGGATATTGGAAATACTAAAGAAAAGAATGTGATTTTGATTTTTGTATCCATTCCGTTTTGAATTGCTTTTGTTTAATACAATACTATCTAATATGTAAACAAATACATGAACTCTTATTTATTTTTTGTGCATTCCACTGGCAAACATAAAATATAAAGGGGCAATGAGATTGGTTGTGTCGAAAAGTAGTCAAAGAGCGGCTTGAAGACGAAGATTGTCCCAGAAGACTTTGAATCTCTACCGATGAAACACAGCTCAAAGATTTGTTGACAAGAGGCCGTCGCTTAACAATTAGAAATCTTCCTGATGGTATTGGCATTTCGCGAGAATCAGTTAACAAAGTGTAATGTAAAAATGAGATGAGTATGCGAAGTAAATCGTGTTATAATTTAAATTGTTATAACAATTAGGAAAGTTGATGTCCGCGGTTATCTGCACGCTGGATCGAGGAACAAATGCTTCGCAGTTGGTTATAGTTATTTGTTTACACTTCCACTGGGATTATCCTAATAACAAATCCACGAAATAAGGGATGAACACGATACGAATTACGAGATGAACAGTTCCCTTGGGGTCTTTCAATTGAAATCTATTTACCGTTCACTGGGATTAGTCCAATAACAAATCCACGAAATAAGGGATGAACACTTTTTTTCTTTTGTTTTCTTTATTTACGACGAATAACACGAAATACGATATGAACACATTTATTTGCTTTATACTACATATTTTTTCGAGAACGGCCGCACGCTTTCACTCCTTAATGAACAAGAAGGAAATCTCGTGTCGTTCCATTCAATATCCTTTTTTGTTCCGCTTCGCAATACATCATCATCATCGGCACTACAACCGGGATCCGGTCTTGGCCTTATTTAACAAATCTCTCCACCGGTCCCGATTTCGAGCCGATATCATCCAGTTTGGCACTCCCAGGCTCTGGGCGTCCTGGTCTACGCCATCCCTCCATCGCAGACAAGGTCTGCCGCGCTCTCTCCTTCCATATATCCTGCCACAAAGGACTTTCCGGGCTTTCAGCCGTTCGCGTATTTCTTCTTCCATATTGTTATCGGGTGATACCATTGACCCAAGGTAGTTAAAGGATTGCACTACTTCAAATACGTGCTCCACTACCCTGATTGTTTGACCAACGTTAGGTCTTCTCTTCGCAGAAGTTGCCACCATGTACTTAGTTTTTCCATCATTAATGTGCAGTCCCAGTTTTTGTGCCGCCTGTTCGACCTGGGTGAAGGAGTCCTGAACAGCCGAATCGGATCTACCGATGATATCGATGCCATCTGCGTAGGCAAGTATCTGGCTGGATTGGTGACAATAGTCCCTCTTGTTGTAACGCAAGAGTCACGGATTGCTTTCTCCAACGCCAGGTTGAAGAGGAGGCCGGCCAGACCGTCCCCTTGTCGGAGTCCATTAAAGATATTTATTGGTTCGGACTGCGATCCCACTATTTTTACTTGACTGGTTACGTTGGTCATGGTCCTACCTACAAAGTCGTATCAATTTGTTTGAAATGCCGTACTCTTTCATGGCATTATATAGTTCTACCCTGCCTATGCAGTCGTAGGCGGTCTTAAAGTCTATAAACAGATGATATAATGTAATCTTAAATTCCAGGCATTTTTCCATCGCCTGCCTAAGGGTGAATATCTGATCAATTGCTGATTTGCCCGGAATGAAGACACACTGATATTGACCAATGATGGCTTTAGCGTATGGGGCTATCCGATCTTGTAGGATAGTGGAGAGTATCTTATAGACGGTACTCAGCAATGTAATACCCCTATAGTTGTTGCACAGTGTGATATCTCCTTTCTTATGTATGGGGCAAATTATACCACGACGCCAATCTTCCGGCATCTCCTCTTGCTCCCATACGTGCACCACGATCTCGTGAATTGCGTGATGTAACGCTGTCCCTCCTTGTTTGATCAGCTCAGCTGGTATGCCATCAGCTCCAGGGACTTTATTTGATTTTAGCTGTCTAATGGCTTTTAGTGTTTCCTCAATGCTTGGTGGCGGCAGCATTTGGTCTTGGTCTTGCATTGGTGGAGCCTCCAATTCTTCTGTGAGCTGACCATTTAGCAATTCATTGAAGTGCACTTCCCATCGCTCTAGAATGCCTTCAGGATCGGTGATCAGATTACCCTCTTTATCCTTGCAGTAAGTGCAGCGTGGTGTGTACCGCGTCATACTGCGGATTATTTGGTAGAACTTCCGCGCCTGGTGCGGACCTCGCTCTCTACTTTTCTCTACTTCACAGACAAGGTTTTTTGCCATGCACTTTTCTTTTGTCTGTGAAGTCTTTTTTCAGTTCTTCTGAGCTCTTTGTATTTCTTCTCTCGTACTCGCGTCCTACTGCATTGCCCGGTATGCTGCATTCTTACGTTCAGTCGCTAGTTTGCACTCATCATCAAACCAGTCGTTCCGATCTCTACGACTACTGCCTAAGATGGAGTTGGCAGTACTAATGACAGTATTCTTAAGGCATGTCCATTTCTCTTCTACGCCCGGCATTCTGGCCCCAGAACTTACTCTCCCTCCGTCGAGCTCTTCGAGGGGGAGTCTTAACGCATGACCAAAGGTGTTACTGGTCTTCTCATGGCGTAAGGCAGCCGTGTTGATTCGAACTTGATCCGCGGATGCAATACGTCTCCGTAAGGCAATCCGCGCTCCGAAAACTGTACCAACAAGATAGTGATCCGAGCCGACAGTCAGGTGATACCCAGGTGGCTTTGTGGATATCTTTACGCGGAAACCTGGTACTTGCAACGACCAAGTTTTTCGATGCTGCCAGTTCTATGACTCGTAGTCTATTGGCATTAGTGTTCTCATGCAAACTATGGGAACCTGCGTATTGCCTAAAACCGGCTCCCGATCTATTTTCGTATTCAAATCACCAAGAACGATTTTCACATCGTATCTATGGCAGGCACTGATGGCCCGTTCGACGTTCTCGTAGAATGCTTCCTTTTCGTCCTCAGGGTACTCCTCTGTTTAGCTTATGAGGCTTATGTTCTTAAACTTGTCTCGTACCCGTAGAGTGCATAGCCTTTCGTTTATTACATTAAAGCCGATAATGGCAGGTTTCAGTTTTTGGCTGACTAGAAAGTCTACCCCGAGCACATGGTGGTTTGCATGACAGCTGTAATAAATGTCATACTCGTTTCTTTGAATAACACCACTCCCCGTCCATCTTATTTCTCGTAATGCTGTTATGTCAGCCTTATATTCGGACAGGGCATCGGCTAGCTGCTGTGCAGCTCGAGCTCTGTATAGTGAGCGGACGTTTCATGAGTAAATTCTTAAATCGTTTAGCAATTTTCGTTTCGGTGGTCGTCGTCGTGTATCCGGTCCATATCCGAGGCTTGTTAAATTTGCCATAATAATTTATTTTTACGGGCAAGGTTATTAGCCCTGCACTAACCTTTCTCAGGATGTCGCTGCATGCATTGGTTCATTACTTGGCGGGTGCCAAAGTAGCTATCCAGGGGTGTCACGTGGAGACTGTATGTCAACTTGGACTGAACAGGGACAAGGATCGTCCTGGCCTTCGCCTGATTGAAAGCAATCAGAGACTTTGCCCTGTATGTTCGCTCCCATGCAGCCATATTTCATACATAGATATACATACATTTTTTTTTTAGAGGTCTCGATTAAAAAGAAGTTTTATTGTGTTGGGAGAATTGCATACCTTGAATTAAAGGGGTTTAGTCTCTGAATAGTTCTAAATTCTTGTTGTGGACCACTCGTGTACCCTTTCCAATCTTTAGGAGTGTGTTTTCCCAAGACAAAATCCTTATAACTTCGTAGATGCCTTTCCACAAGGAGGTTAATTTATTTGTTTTGAATGGTTTTTTAGTAGTACTTTTGTCACCGACATTAAAGTTTTTGTGACCCACTGTCTGGTCATAATACGCTTTTGATTTTTTTTTCAGGAGTATTTCTCTTGCGGTGCAATAGCCATGTTGCAATTGCACCTTTAGTTTGTTTGAATAGTGGTTGTAGTTGTAAGTGCAACCGGAGTTTTCTCTAAGCGAAGTGGGTATTCCAGCCGGAAAACCATATAATAGTTCGCGTGGCATGTAGCTATGAGGTGTGGTGTTGCACGAGTATACGAACATTGCATATTGGGACCAAGTGTCCCAAGTAAGGGGATCTTGGTTGACGTAGTGTCGGAGGTATTCCCACAAAGTCCTATGACTTCGTTCTAATGCTCCGTCTGTTTGTGGGTGGTAGGGTGCTGTATTAAGTTTTTCCATTTTAAGTAATGAGCAGATGTCCGTAAAGAGTGTGCTGAGAAAATTTGCACCTCGGTCAGTCAATAAGGTAGAGGGTATGCCGTGCTGGCAGGCGATTTTTTCCACGAAAAACCTTGCCACGTCCTTAGTTTCGGCGTTGGCCAGAGCGCATGCTCCAGAAAACTTGGTCAAATCGTCATGAAATGTTAACAGGTATTGGTTTCCATTGTAGCTGACTGGTAATGGTCCTACTATATCTAAAGCAACTCTTCCAAATGGCTTGTAGGTTGTTGTGGTTATCCTCATGGGGATTCTGACGTTTCTTCCAATTTTGTTTACTTGGCAGGAGGCACATTTTCAGATATAAGCCGTGACGTCGGCGGTCATTGCGGGCCAATAGTATTTTGGTCTCATTCGGTTTATGGTTCGGGTGGCTCCTTGGTTTCTCCCGAAAAGCGAGTTACGATACTCTGCGGGGAGCTTCTGTATTTCGTCTGGGTCTGTTACGAGTCTCCTTTTATCGGAAAATACTTGTATTTTTATTTTAAAGTCAGCGAATACTTCTTCTACTAGTTTCTTAAAGGCTATTTTAGATTCCATTTCTATTGAGGAAATTGAGATTCCGATGGAGTCGAGTTTCTGGGCTAGACAAACTTCCTTCGGGTCACTCAGGAAATGTGTGGCGGTTTCCTGGTTCTTTGGGTTTCTAAAAGGCAATGGTACTCTGGTGGCCCATAACTTGTCTTGTTTGTAAAGTGTAATTTCTCCTACTCCTGTTTGGTGAAATTTTGAATACTTTCAGCCAGGGTTTTTTTTTTTCCAAAGAAGGGAGGATTATTACACGCAACCCGAGTTTTTTCCCTGTGCAGAGGGATCCAGTTCGTTCCTCCCATATAAGGTTGGTGGTATGGTTGTATGTCTGGGTCTTTCCTAGCTTTGTCTTTGCTTCGTGTAGTGACAAGGATGTTACTTTTAGTGGGGGCGTCCGGGGTTAACGTTAACGTTATGCGGCTGAGAGCATCGGCATTTGCGTTATGTTTCCTTTTCTGTGAACGATTGTATATTCGTATTCTTCAAGGAGAATCTTCCATCGCATGAGTCTGGACGCGGGGTCCTTTCGTCCTATGAGGCACTGTAGGGAGCTATGATTAGTGACGATGGTAAATTTTCGTCCGTAGATGTATGGTAGGAACTGGGCCAGTGCGAAGACGATTTCGTCCTTTTCGGACGTTATGTACCGGGTTCCGGCATCGTTTAGAGTTCGGCTAGCGAAAGAAATCGCTATATCTTGGCGTATTGTGCCCTGGAATAGCACGGCTCCCAACGCAACATTGCTAGCGTCAGTGGTTATTTTGAATTCCCGGTTAAGATCTGGATAAGCCAATATTGGTAGGGTAATAACCTATTCTTCAGAGTGGTGAATGCCTCGTCACAGAAGGAATCCCAATGGAATGGAACATTTTTCCGGAGTAATTTGCTTAGCGGTTTTGCCAGTTCGGCGAAGTTAGGAATAAACTTTCTATAATATCCCACGAAACCAAGAAAAGATTTGATGTCTTTTTGTTTCTTGGGTGTCGGGAAGGTTTTTACTGCCTTGATTTTCTCTAAGGCTGGTTTTATACCTTCTTTTGAAATGACGTGCCCCAAATAGGTGAGTTCCCTCCTTATGAAATGACAATATACTGGCTGGATTTTCAGATTGTGGTTTTTTATACGCTCGAAAATTCTGGTTAGTCGAGAGTTGTGATCGTTCAGATCGTATTCGTAGATTACTATATCACCTACATAGACAAAAGATTCAATTACCTAGAGACCCATGAGTACGTTGTTCATAAATCTCTGGAATGTGGCGGGCGCGTTTTTTAGTACGAAGGGCATTCGATTATATTCGTAATGTCCGAAAGGGGTGCTAAACGTCGTTTTTTGCTTATCTTTACTATCCATGCGTATCTGATGGAAACCATTTGCTAGGTCTAGGGTGCTGAAATATTAAGCTTCGCCCAGCTGGTCCAAGATATCACTATATTGTGTAATGGGTATGCATTTCCGACTGTCAGTTTATTGACCGCTCTAAAGTCAACGACCACTCTCCACCGTTTAGTTCAATCAGGATCTGCCTTTTTGGGTACTGATAAGAGAGGAATTCCAAGGACTGAAACTTGGTTGTACCACGCCATCCTGGAGCATTTCATTCACCTGTTTGTGAATTTCCAGCTTGGAGCTATTTGTGAGGGGATATGGTTTTATATGGAGAGGGCGCTTTCCTTCCTCCGTGATAATTTGATGCTATATAGCGTCAGTGTGTGTGAGATGGTCGCCTTCGAGAAGGAAAAGATTATTATATATGCGGCAGATGCCTAGAGTTGAGCTCCTTTCTTCCTGGTTACAATGGCGTAGCTCAAGGAATGATTCCCGGTGTTCAAGCCTATTCTTCAGGAGATCGTTAGCCTCATCCGCCTGTAGTACGTCGCGGTCCTCCAAATTTTTCCATCCGACTTCTATGTCGTTGGTCCTTATTTCTTGGTCACTGTCCAAAGTGTTCATCAGGAGCACCCTAACTTTGTTGTCCGTTGGTGTCGTTAAAGTGTTGCCCAGGTACATTCCAGCCATGATTTGGGGTTTCTTTATTATTACCTGTGCGCAAGGTTCTCCCTTAAGGGGGATTTCCACTATTTGTTGGGATCGTGGGTATAACATTATGAAGTCAACCGTGGCGTTTCGCTATGTATTGGAAGTTGTTATGGAGGATTTTTGGGTGTCTTAAGATTTGGAGCGTTATTCGCTACGACTAACATCTTGAGATTAGAATTCCTCAACCAATCTTCGAGTGCGTTTAGTGCGAGTCTTTGGTTTTCTGCCAAAAGGTACGTCCACACCACGGGATCAACGGAACTTTCGAATGTAGCGCCGTCTAATCGATGCAGGAGGTGTGTGAGTCTGTTTCAAAACTCCTTCACACCTTCAATACTGTTACTGCAAGGCGGCGTCTCGATTAGATCGCGAGCATGGATCGCCTTATTTAATAAGTGGTCTGTATTTGTATTTTAAACTACAATCGTATTATCTTTATTTTATTCTATAATACTATTTACTCTGTTACGATCTCTTTACTTAATTATTTCACCTCCAGGCCGGACTCTGCTCTGGATTACGGGCACTGTAGTCTTGCCCGTCGCTAGTCTGCCGCTGCTTTTATTCTCTTTTTTGTCCTCGTTCCCTTGTTTGCATGTTGTTGTGGGGAAGATGTATTGTCCGCCGGTGTACGGCCCTGGATTCCCGTCTTCCTCCATCATAATCCCGCTGTAAATAGTTCACCGGACACCAAAAGAAACTGAGTTCATCCGCGAATCGAAAGAATGGGTAACAATGTGACACCATCGATCCTTCAGCAAAACTGTTCACCAACACGAGGATTAAAACTCCGCCACAAGACAGTTAAATGAAAACACTCAAGTTTGTTTATTAATTAAATGGTTACTTTTTATTCACAACAAATTTTTCGGTAATTATTTAGTTTACAGAAAACGGATTTTAATTACACTGACGATGAGATGGATGCACAAAAGAATGTAAGGCAATGTACTCTACTTGAAAGGCATTATTGGGGCGGCACAAGAAAAATGACTTTTTAATCGGTAACGCGTTTACTCGACTCGCCTTTATAATGTTCGCGTCCCCGCGCGCACCAGGGAGCGGGAGTGGGACCGACCGGCTGGGTCGGGTGATGGAAAACGACCCAGCGATGTGAATTCGCTGGTTTGGGATTTATGATCCTATAAGCTGGACAGAATTCTTGTAGGCAATTTTTTACGCGAATTTATGCATGAGGTTAAGAATTCTCTTCCAGGAGCTTTTGGATTATACGTTAGTAAAACTTGATGCGTGAACCATTTCTGGTGCTAATGCGATTGCATTAGCGGGAACCATGGAAGTTGGGTTGTAGTTATGGGGGGTTCTTCCGGTAAGTAGACAATGGCGTTTGGCGGAACCGCCACATTGTCACAAGAACCAAAGAGCGACTGGTGTCAATTGCCGATGCTCAGTCTGCCAGTTAGCAGTCTTGTGCTGCTCCGTCCTCGGCTTCGTATGTTACGTCGCCAACACTGACTATCCTGTTTCGCCGCGCCCAAACTATTTTGTGCCGCTGGCCTGGAAGTTTTAAACTCTTCCTCTAATTCAAATACAAGATCCCCCCAGGTTGGAATGACCTTATATTGAATACAGTCACGTGCTGGACCCTGTAATCTGGTCTTGACTACTCTTAAAAAGAACGACTTCTGGTTGTCGAGATTATCGCTCACGACGTATTTCCAAACAGACCTTCCCAAATGATGGAGAAAAAGGGCAGGGAGCAAAAAGATGCGTCCTTCATTATTCCTGAAGTAAAATGGAAATATCCCGGCTAATCGCAAAAGATCCTATGAGTCCTGAAAATGCCAAGAAATGAACAAAACAGCCTACAAGATAAATTCCCAAACAAAATGAATTTTTTTTCCTTTCTCACGGGATTACAGTGTCCAAAATGAAACAGACTTGAGAGGAAGAGAGGACCTAAACCCAACAAAAAAACTGAGCTGTCGAAAAATTCAAACTCAAGAGAACTTATTATGGTAAGCCGACACTAACTTCTTTTAAAATGTATATGTAGGTTATATCTCAAGCACGTAAACAATGTAAATCCGTTTCTTTCCTGTTAAGTTTTATATTTTGTAAATATATGTGTTCGCAAGATTTTAAATTAAATTTGTGTATATGCATGTTCAAATTTCGCATTAGAGTTTTTATTATGGTTATTAAAAAATAAAGTCTTTGAATTTGTTTTTGGTATCCCCTTTTGATTGACGTTATCAAGATAAGAGAATTTGATTAATTTTGGGGTTTCCACGTGTATCACATGTATGTATAAAATTATAATTTATGTTGGGGGTTTTTATCTGTCCTCTTTGGATTTAACAATGATATAAAAATTATAAATACCTTAGTTATTGCCGCTGCTCTGTAGGTGGCGCTGCATCTATTGTTGGCTGTGGTATTAGTGTAGACGACTGTGAATCCTGTTAATATTGTTGTGGTGTTCCAGGATAATCGGTTGCGTGTGCTGCTATTGCGATCGCTGACTTCACTGCAGTTGATGCTGTTAATCGGAGCTGCCACTGATCCTGTTGCCGTTGATCAACTGGTTGCTTCTCCTACCGGAGTTAGGCCGCCGATATGCAGCGGAGAAATGATGGCCAAGTTATAAAATGTTGTCGCTGGTCCTGGTGCAGTGCGACGTCTCACTACTGCGATTTATACAAATGATACTATTCGTATATGTACCAACTCTAGGTCAATTGCTGATGATCACTGTAAGCTGTTCTTCACTTGTCCGCAACAGAGTGTTCGGCCAGTGTGTTGTATTTTCACACACTTCTTCTTTTTTTGTTTTTATTTTGGATTGCCGGTTCAGTGGATGGTGAATGCAGGAGCACCCGAATACGTGTCTTCGGTGTACACGTCCAAGTACACGATTCCTAGGTTGAATTTGGTAGGGGATATTTAGAAAGCATCCCAACGCTGCCACCAAAATTATTGTCACGCCGCGCCGTGCTACCTCGTAATTGAGGAAAGAGTCGCATTCACGGAGTTTTGAAACACTTAATTTTATTAAGTTTATAATTAAAACACTTATTTTTATTAAATATGTCCGTAGGCTCGGACTTTCTGCACAAAACTGAAACATAACTATCGACAAGAAAAATGAAACTTCGGTGCACCATCCTTTTCTTTATTGGATTTTGATAATTAAAGGAAACATGGAAATAGGTTTTTTTACCTGCGCTACGGTGGCGTAATCATAAAACGATCAGATTTTTGTGTAGACAAAATTCTTAAGAGTTGATCTGTAATTTAATGACCCGAAGTATAGATGTTCAATAAAACGAACATTAGTTGGAAATTGAGAACAAGGAAATTCTTTAAGAATCACAAAATTGCAGACATGCATTTTATGGTTCTGAAGAGTAATTTTTAATGATGCATCTATAGTTGAGCACCCGGTAGGTGTAGGTGTGATGAGCCGACACTATCATAAGGGAACAAATCCTCAAGAAAACACCGACTCGGCAAAAAGAAGACGTAGGGAAAAACGAAAAAAGCGGGATATACGCGTCGGGACGTGGAATGTTTGAACGTTATATAAACCAGGCGCGACCCAGACTGTCATAGAAAACGCGAAACAATATAAAATGGACATCGACGCGTTTCAGGAAGTTCGACGCCCACATCAAGTAATCGAAACCAACGGGTTTACACAAAGACGTGCAATTTATTAATGACCAATTGACGGTGCTAAAAATACAGGGCCCATGGTACAATTATGTATTTATAAACGTACACGCCCCAACAGAATCTATGGACGAAGAAATGAAGGACACATTATACGAGGCCCTAAAGGAAGCATTCGATGGGATCTCATCATTCGATGTTAAAATCCTCCTCGGGGACCTCAATGCGAAAATTGGAAAGGTAGACTTCTTCCAACCAACTAAGAAGAAGAGCCTTCACGATGTTTCAAATGGTAACGGAATTCGAATTATCACGTTTGCGGCGTCCAAAGATCTGGTAGTGAGAAGCACGATGTTCAAGCACAAGAAAATTCATAAAGCCACATGGATATCACCCCATGGCGTAACGCGCAACCAAATAGATAACCAAATAAAAGCCACCACTCGAATATCCTTGACGTAAGATCATATACAGGGCAAAATTAGAAGTCGGCTCGCAGCAAACCCACATGGGCAATCACGGGAGACAAGCAACAAGTTCGACATTGATAAACTAAAAGACCTACGCAAAAGGGCATCCTAGAGAATGGCAGTAGTGATGAAGAAGAAGCCAATAATGTGGACACTAAATGGACATCGATCAGAGACACAATCAAACAAACAGCCCAAAAGGTATTAGGATTTAAGAAAACAATTAAGTCCAAACCTTGGTTTGACGATGACTGCAGGGCGAATATCGAACAACGTAAGCGCCTCAGAGTGATCCTCTTACAAAGATAGGATGAAATCAACGCAGAAAGATACGCGGCAATTCGGAAAGAGACAACGAGAATTTTCAAACGCAAAAAGCGCGAATGGGATAAGAATCGGTTCGACAAAATCCTAGAAAATGCCAGAGCAAAGAATATCAGAGGTATGTATGCCGGCATAAATTCAATTAGAAATGGCCACCGAGGGAGAGTCAAAATAATTCGAGACACAAACGGCTGTCTGGTGGCAGAAACAAACAATATCGTGACAAGATGGAAGCAGTGCTTTGAAAAGCTGCTGAAAGTGCGCCCCCATCAACCACAAATAAACGCACTAGACGTACATACAGTCGAGCTTCAGATCCCAGAGCCCTCTTTCGACGAAGTTGTAGACGCAATAAATCGATTGAAAAACAACAGCGCTCCCGGAGTTGACTGCATACCGGAAGAGCTTGTGAAGCATGGAGGCGAGGCAACCGCTCAAAAGGCCCAACAACTCATCAAAACAATATGGGATAAGGAAGTCATTCCGGAAGAATGGAATACCTCAATAGTCGTCCCCATTTTCAAAAAAGGGGACAGATCTGACTGCGAAAATTACAGAGGAATATTATTGCTCCCAACCGCATACAAAATACTAAAAAATGTCATACTGGCGAGAATCACACCGTACGCAGAAGAAATACTGGGAGACTATCAAAGATTCTACCATATTGTAGTTGAGCTGGGAATCCGGAAAAAATATGCCGCCCTCATTCAAATCTGGATGAATGAAAACAAAGGGCGAGTTAGAATAGAAAACCACCTCTCAGAACCATTTGAAATCCGGGACGGACTAAAACAGAGCGTTGTCTCATCATGTCCGTTTAACCTTGTCCTCGAGTATGTCATCAGAAAGGTACAAGACGACAACATGGTCGGATCATCCCTAAACGGGGTCACACAAGTGCTCGCATATGCGGATGACATTCTAGAAACTGTAAGTAAAAACTGTGAAATCATCATGCAAGCGACAGAAGAGGTGGACCTAGAAATAAATGAAGACAAAACGAAATACATGATTACCGCGAGAACACACATAAACATCAGGGGCAAGATCTGTCAAAGAAAATGTCAAAGAATTTAAATACCTGGGAACAATACTGACGGCCAGTAACGATATGTCGAAGGAAATTAAAAAAAGACTACACTCCGGTGACGCCAGTTGGCATGCAGTCAGTAAACTGCTGAAATCCGAACTGCTATTACGTATCATAAACTTCCGTGTCTATAAAACCATAATCATGCCTATTGTTCTATACGGATGCGAAACATGGGCTCTCACAAATTCCGCGTATTCGAGAATAAAGTCCTAAAGGGTATCTTTGGTGGCAAATATGACGAGGAGGCAGGACAGTGGAGGAAACTCCACAACCACGAATTGGAGGAGCTATACCGCAAACCTACAATAGTGAGTGTAATCAAGTCGCGAAGATTAAGATGGCCCGTACACGTGGCGCGAATGAGAAACGATAGGAACGCGCATAGAATTCTTGACGGTAGGCCAATGGGAAAGAGACCGACAGGGCGGCCGCGATGGAGATAGGAGGACAATGTTAGGTTGGACCTCGAGGAGATCGGATCGGATGATCGAACGTGGAAGGAAAGCGCACGGGACAGAGAGCAATGGCGGAGTCGGATCGGTGAGGTCATGAACTTCCGTGTTCCTACCGGCCAATAAATAGTAATAGTAATCTATAGTTGAGCATCTGTTTTACACATGTCGTTTTATTTACGATTTTGTTTGATGGCATTGAATCAATATGCGACGATTGAACGTTTGGTTCAATTTGTTTGACATTTGGTTCAATTTGAGGATGTGGATGGATGATATAACGATAAGGAAATGTGGGAGGCAAATGGTAGGGTTTCGAGGAGCACTACATAGCCTCATTAGAAATTGAGCATTACCCTCAAGCAACTTGAGGTATCAAAAGTGCTGCTGGTAATCACTACTCAAACACCGACATAAGGAGGCACGCATTGGTTCGCTGAAACATGTTACATGGTAACTTTCCCCACCGCTATTGTCTCGGCGAGAAATATATTCGAATACCAATTAAAAATAAATAAAGTATGTTATTTACGCTGATAATTAACAGCTTTTGCTTTAGAATAATTGTTATAAAATAGCGGGTACGCCAACCCAGTAAGTTGGGAAGGCGCTGGTGTTTTCGACCAGTTCGCCGAGGCAATAAGGCTGTTCCGAGAGGGCGATGGCGGGGAGGAGATGCCGAAGACAGATGAGTTTTTTGATCTCACCGGGGACCGTTGTTGACGCTTGTTTTTGGTTGCGCTTTTCTTTGTTGTTCTTTTCGGATGACGTTTTTTTTTTTTGACTGTTTTTGTTGCGGTTTTGTTTTTGAGAAGAGATTTGATTCTGAGCAACGGAAGGAAGAAGAAAAAAGAGCGAGCATTTAAAAATTTTAAAGTTAAAAGTAGTGAAGTTTTAATGTGTGCAAACCAATTGTAAATGTTAAATTAAAATTAACGTGAAACAGCTATAACATAAATGTTAATTCTTTTGTTGTGTAAACTAAGTACGTTTGGTTCTTTTGATCCGGTTCATTGAATGAGTGAACAGTGTGAATGGTAGACAGAAGCATGAAGCCGAATCGAAGCCTTGTCATCCTGTCCGCAACGCCATGCCTTGTTTGAATTGATCACCGGAGTCCAATCGCGGGAGGACACAAACCCCTGGTGAAGCCGTCGGGGCTCTTTAATGCTCGCCCGAAGAACCACCCATCATCCTAACCCAACTTCCCTTTCCCAACCTGCAATACCAATTACCGATCAAAGCCTCTTACCTGCATATGAGCAGTTCAAAGCTCTCCATCAATCATTTCTTACCTGAAATATAAGCCCACGGCAAAATCACCATCTTGCCATGGCATCAAACAAATCATATCAACCAAACCATTGCGGTTCATCTTTCATGAATCATTTAGGAACCTGATCGGTTCCTCTGGGCGGCAACATGTCCATCAAACACACCCCAATCCTCCTGTGTTTACTTGTTCCAACAATCCGTTGGTCCAAAAAGACAAGTCGGGCAACTTGCATGCTTGCACATCTGCAAGGCAAATTTCCGATGATCGATCGCCTAAACCGATAACCGATCATCGAGTTGGACACGACCATAAATGTTGTCCAAACAATCAAATCAACGGCCGTGTCCCACGACCCGTTTGTCTTCAAACAATCTCCATCGTGAACAAATTTTCTGTTGACTTAACGTCACAGAAAAATCCATTCCTGACTTCGGCAATATCTTCTATTGCTTATAATGGCATGATTTTAACCGATCGTGTAAAGAACCAATGTTCCCATGTTTCATTGGCTAAGGCAAACAAACGCGCATCTTAGCGTTTGACCTCCGAAATAGCGTTTCTGTTTACACAATACACAGAAATCCATTTCTGCATCCGGCAATCGCCACTATCTAGTACGATAGCAATGCCTGCAGCCTCTGCTGCTTGTTCATTTATTTGAACAGCTGCAGGATGGATCGCTCTCCCTCACATGTAACCGCCGATGCATCATCGTTGTCCGCACTTCCAGTGTATGGACACCCAATCCGATCTGCACGATCACATGGAAGTACTTCTGTAGCGTTCTACGAACGCACAATTCTGCGCAGGTAAGGTTCCACCTTCAAAGAACTTACTTACCTGAGAGCGTTGCACGCGCCCACAGACGCGTGCCCCCAAAGTCCCACGATAGGGCCTGCAACTCGGAGCCAACGTTGAGACCGACACCAAAAAGCAAGGAACTGAACGTCCCCAAAGCTTTTAATGCCAAGCTCAACATTCGTAAGTCATCATACCTGAAACAAAAAAGAAACATTCAATCTGCCTGCGCCCAGGAACATTCCATTGAATCGGCAATTTCAAACGTCTATGCAATGCAAATTAGCCGACCAACGATGCACGTGCGGGTAGCTGCCATAAAGACCACCAAGTCTAGCGGCAAACATAAAGAAACGGCAACCGTAATTATCTCAACGAGATAATTCAAATTGTATGAGGTTGAAAACCTACAAGGAAACTACTCCGATCCCACGGTGTCTGTTTGTATTTCACACCCATTAGAAAGATCTAATGGATTTCGGGTGTATTGACAAAAGTCAAACAAAACCCATGAACCATGCATCCATGCAAATTGCAGGATATCTTTCGGCCTTCGCGCCAGATGTGTTATGTAAATAAGGCGGCATACAATCGACAACCGTCGAACTGAATTTCGACCACCACCACGGATGGTGATAATGATGTTCGATGATGAGCGAGTTTCTTCTTTCAGGAATGAAAAATCACTCCTGGGACGTGATAACATGCTGCTAACAGAAATTCGGAAGTTCTGTTAGCAGAGCAATTAGGAAAATTTTTCCGTGTAGATACAGATACCAGTTTGGAATCTGGTTATCTGTGTGGGCAGACAGACAGTCTGATTTCGATAGCCATATCGGGTGGTATATTTCGACCCACGAAGTGAGATTTCGATCGAGAGACGAAGAGGAGGATAATTTTGAGAGTATAAGGAGCAGAGTGTGCATTTTCGAAGTTAGAGAAAAGTAAAGTAACGTCGAGTGTTGAACGTACGTGCGGTGTAGTGAAGCGCTTTAAAATCTTCTATTTTGATTTTAATATCAAATATAAAGCAAAACAAAACATTTCTCGGAGTTTCATTTGTGTACTGAACTAAGTTTTCGTGTGTCGCTGTGAACAGTGTTCGGCGGAGCACTCTAACGTAAGTAGCTATTGACATTCCATACTAATAGGCCAACATTCGTCAGAGTCCTATCCGTTAAAATAAACTCCGCCAAAGTGGTGACTGCCCGACGCGCGAATTTAAAAGTGAACACGCATCAAATATAAATAAGAACACGCGAAAAACAATATAAAAAGTGAATACGACCGAAAACGAACGCGACTTAAAACGCAGACAGTGCCGAAAAATTACAAAAATAAAACAGTGCCGAAAAACAACACAGACAGTACCAGTAGAGGAAGAGTTCCAGTACCAGTGCCAGTGCGAAGTGACCCAAAAACCACCGAATAGCAGCCATCCTCGCCACGAAGCAGGACCCACCTCGACGCCCACGGACGCAGATTCAAGCAGGACAAATCGCAAGTTTTTGTAAAAATTTTCCTTTTCTTGTAAAATATATCTATTCCTTTTTTTTTCTCTCCCTTGAGCTCCCTCTGAGCCAAGAAACGTAACGTACATAGAGCTCCTTTTGAGCCGAAAAGTGAAAAGCCAATTTGAAATTTACAAAGCTCCTTCTGAGGCAAGGCAAAAATCAGTGTAAATTTATAAAACTCCTTTCGAGCAAATACAAAACGTAGAACGAACTATGTATATGCATGTAAGGCAGACCTTTTTACAGCCATAATAGTAATAAGAAAACGGTCTACTATAGAAATATTTCGAAATATAGAATAAATTAATAACAACAGGTTAACCTTAAGTATAAGCTCCAAAAGCAAAACGTTTTTTTTTATTTTACTCCCTATTTCAATTATTGTGATGAGTAGAAATTAAGCAAAAATCCAAGTGTTTTAATCGGCAGTTGAAATTGTTACGAAAAAGTGAAAAAAGGATTGTATCGTTTGGATTTCGTTTCTCGTCGATACTTTTAAATCTGTTACTAGCCAATCAAAATTAAATGTTTCACTTTTCCTATATTAAAACCTCATATTGATTTTGTTTACCGAGATTATCGAGCAGACTCGTAAAGATTAAGAGGAAAAGAATTAATTTAAATATATTTTTCATTTGTAATGATAAATACAAATAATTAGAGTAAAACGTAGCGCACCAACGAGAATTCCGTGACATTGTACTAAAAATAGCACCAAAGGAAGCACAGATACAAAGTGTCCAAAATAACAATTTTGTAAGCTCCTTCAGAGCCACGAAGCACACGCACGAACTAACGACACACTCGACGTTTCTTTCTTGTGACGACCGCGAAAACAGGCAAAAATTAAACCCCGTTAATAAAGGCAACGCAGAAACAGTTGCGAATCCGCGAAAAATCCTCGATTATTCTCATCTCCTCGTTCTTCTCGTCTTCCTCTGAACTGGAAAGCTCCTCTCCTTTCTGCTCCTAGCACCGTCGAATTAACCGAAGTATCCTTCTGGTAGGCACATCCTCGATTCGCCGTTGGAAATTAGATATTATCCTCTTGTGTTAGGCCCATCACTGAAAATCATATCTTTGGAACCAGCAGGTCGTTTCGCCGCGTTCCTCTATTGAAAAACTTCTCGAAAAAAGTAAACGAGAACCTCTCGTTAACAGGCGATCCGCGCACCGAGCGACGGTAGTAGATGCCAACCACAAGGTCGCAAGCTGCGATTCAAAAAGCGAAAACGTTGAGAGGAAAAATAATCGCTCTCCCACAGAGAAAATTAACGCGAGACCTCCCCAAGTCGACATTAACCACCAGGTCGAAAAGCGCGGTTCAAAAAACGCAAATGGCAAACGACGCCCGACCTTCGCCAACGACATCACAGGCTCCTGCCCTCCGTCAAGAAGCCGACATTCCATTCCAGGCGGACCACCGCCCACAACTGCGTAACGCAATATTACCGGACTTCACGTCCGACGACCCAGACTACTGGTTCGGGTACGCCGAAAGAGTTTTCAGAGTGGAAGGAATCACCGACGAGGAAGTGAAATTCCTCGTGGTAACACGGGTACAAGACCCAAAATTGCTTCCATATGCGAAATGCTTAATAAAAACCCCATCTCCGCAACCGTACACGGCGTTTAAAGAGATGGTGACTAACGCATATAGCGAAACGCCGCAAAATCGCTTGCGACGTTTATTACGGTCGACCGACACCTCTGGGATGCGACCATCCCAGCGCGCCGCCTATTTCCGTGCGCTGGCCGGCACGGACCTGTCCGAGACAGCCTTAACGGCTATATTTAGAGAGTCTTTGCCAGAATACGTTCAGGCAATCGTCGCGCCTCTAGCCGACTCTGGTCTCGATGAGCTAGCGCGACACGCCGAGGCAGTAATGGCCACGGACAGATCCCGAACGGATCTCCAATTCCTTCCGGCAACGAACCCCGCGCAAAATCCACCCCTGCCCCAACCACGAACCTCCACGGTAACGTGCACTCATGCAACACAAACGAGCAATGAGATAGAACGCTTAGGCAGGCAGGTCCAGCAGTTGCAAGCGCAACTGAATAACCTCAGCGTGGGGAACAATTCATGGCCTGGCCGTGACAGATCACGACGCCGAAGCAGGTCGCGCGAAAACTTTAGACGCGGCCGTGGCAGATCACGCACCACAGCCAACGAAAACACCTTGGGCAGATGTTACTTTCACCATCGTTTCGGGGCACAAGCCAGGAAGTGCAGGCAACCCTGCAACTGGTCACATGTGCCAGCAATTCAGTCTAGTTCTTTAAACTAGAACTGCCGACCGTAGAAAAAGCGCAAACGGCCGGCAACCCCCAATTAAGTCGCTTGTCAATATACGATTCGAAGTTAAATATGGACTTCATTATTGACACAGGTGCGGATATTTCCGTTCTTCCGCGCTCATACGCACCTGCAAATCGGTTGCCGGGTAAATTGAGATTGTTCGCCGCAAACAATAGTCCAATTAAAACCTACGGACGAAAATTAATAACACTTAAAATAGGCCTACGTCGACCAATTCGATGGTACTTCGTAGTGGCCGATGTGACCGAACCTCTAATAGGTTCGGACCTGCTGCGACACTACAAACTAGTAGTGGACGTAGCCAGCAACAGACTGATGGACCCGTTAACGTCTCTTTCTCAGCCAGTAAACGCAAAGGCGGGAGAGGCATTGACGTTAACGTGCACTGTCGCAAACGGACCATTCAGCGATCTGTTGCGAGAATTTGCGGATATAACAGTTCCGCTTACCAATCCCCGACGCGCAAAAGCCGGCGTTTTCCATCACATTGAAACGCGCGGCCCCCCAGTGAGCCAACGCCCGCGCCGATTGGCTCCCGAAAAATTGCGCGAGGCTCGTGCAGAATTCGAGTATATGCTCGACTTAGGAATCTGCCAGCCGTCCGAGAGCCCATGGGCGAGCCCACTTCATCTCGTCAAAAAGAGTAACGGCGAGTGGCGCCCATGTGGCGATTATCGAATGCTGAACGCAGTAACGACACCCGACCGATATCCGATAGCAAACCTGCACGACTTTTCTTATAAGCTGCAGGGGTGCGAAGTTTTCTCGACCCTCGACCTCACGAGGGCGTACCACCAAATTCCGGTGGCTCCCGAAGATATACCGAAAACCGCGGTAACCACACCTTTTGGACTATTCGAGTTCAAGGTGATGACATTCGGTCTCCGAAATGCAGCGCAAACGTTCCAGCGCTACATAGACTCAGCTCTCCGCGGACTTGACTTCTGCTATGCGTATATCGATGATATACTCATAGCATCGAAAAACATGACCGAACATCGCTCCCATTTGAAGCAAGTGTTCGAGCGCCTCCGAGATTTCGGCCTGGTAATCAATCCAGACAAGTGCCACCTCGGAGAATCGGAAGTCAAGTACCTTGGCTATTGTATAAATGGCCAAGGCGTCCGCCCATTACAAGACAGGGTGGACGCACTAATGCAGTTTCCTCGCCCCAAGAATGTGCGAGAACTTAGGCGTTATCTGGGCATGTTAAACTTTTATCGCCCAACGCTTCGAAACGCCGCACAGGTCCAGGCTCCTCTGAACGAATACCTAGTAGGAGCCAAACGAAACGACAAACGACCGATTCAATGGACCGAGTCAGCTGACCAAGCTTTTCGCTTATCGAAAGAGCAGCTGGCGAACGCAACTTTGCTTCGACATCCCATCGAAGGAGCCCCATTGTCCATACAGTGTGACGCTTCCGACACTGCAATTGGGGCCGTACTCGAACAAGAGTGTGATGGTAAATGGGAACCGCTGGGCTTCTTCTCAAAAAAATTGAACCCGACCCAGCGACGATACAGTGCCTACGACAGGGAGTTACTAGCGATTTACTCCGCAGTAAAGTACTTCCGGCACATGGTCGAAGGACGCCAGTTGACGATCAAAACTGATCACAAACCACTGGTGTACGCTTTCCGAAAGAAAGCGGAAAGTTCAACCCCACGACAGGAGCGGCACCTGGATTTCATCGGGCAATTTAGCACGCGAATCGAATATGTTCCAGGTGCAGACAATGTAATTGCAGACGCCTTTTCGCGTATCGATGCAATTAAACTCCGTGCGCAAATCGATGATGCCGACTTGGCACAAGCGCAAGGAGAGGACCATCAACTCGAGTCCCTATTGAAAGCGGAGACAGCACTAGTTCTGCGTAAACTTCATTTCAACGACTCAAAAGATGAAGTCTGGTGTGATGTATCGACAGGGACAGCTCGCCCCTACATCCCAGAAAAGTTTCGAAGGAATGTGTACGAAACATTCCATAACCCAGCCCACCCAAGCGGACGCGCAACCGCTGCAGCCGTCCGACGTAAATTCGTCTGGCCACATATGGCAAAAGACATAACAAATTGGGCACGCAATTGTTTGCAATGTCAGCGTTGCAAAGTCGATCGACACAACGTGCTACAACCAGCACAGTTTAAGCTCCCCGAGGCACGATTCGCCCATGTACACATCGACATTGTGGGACCGCTTACGCCGTCGAGAGGTTACATGTACCTCCTGACAATGATCGATCGCTTCACTCGGTGGCCAGAAGCAGTGCCACTAAGAACAGTGACCGCAGAGAATGTGGCCAAAGCATTCTATTCGACTTGGGTCACACGTTTCGGCGTCCCAGCTACTCTCACAGCCGATCGAGGACCACAGTTCGAGGCAGCGATTTCCAGGCAGCTGACCGATCTACTCGGCTGCCAACAAAGCCATACGACAGCTTATCACCCCCAGTCCAATGGAATGATTGAACGATGGCATCGCTCACTGAAAGCCTCACTGATGTGTCACGACGATAATCAATGGCTGGACGTACTACCGACAGTTCTTTTAGGCTTGCGCACAAGCATAAAAGAAGACCTGGGAGCCTCAGCAGCAGATCTGACTTACGGAACCAATCTGCGCCTCCCAGGAGAGTTCTTCGCCGATGGAGAACCACCGCTCGAACAGTTGCCAAATTTGGAAAACCTACGCAAACTCATGCGTAAGGTCAGGGCAACACCAGTCGCCAGACACGGTTCCAAGAGGATATTTGTTCACCCAGAGATGGACAGCTGCACGCACGTCTTCATCAGGGTGGACAAAGTTAGGAAACCTCTAGAACCGCCCTACGAAGGGCCATACAAGGTGCTGGATCGGATAAACGACCGTGTTTTCTCCGTTGACATCGACGGCAAGTCGTACACCGTCAGTGTCGAAAGACTGAAACCGTGCCACCTGGAACTACCACCAGATACCGTACTGGGAGAAGTGCATCAACAACCAGCGGCGGCAGCCGAAACCTGCCTCGTACGCCACCCAGCAGACTCCCACGAAACGCCAGGCACGTCAAATGTCGAGAATCAACCAAACCCTCGCGAAATGGTCGCGCGCGGGGCGTCGGACATCCTACACGGACCGATAACGCGGCAGCGCGCCCGAGATCTGCGCGCACAAGAAGACGCTGCGAAGATTCTCAATGTACGGCAACATGAAACCCCAACTTCTGACAAGCGAAAAAGAACGACGAACGCGATAACTTTCGCTCCTCTACCACCCAAACACCGCCCAATACGGAAGGGAGCACGCCCATAAAACTCAACTACACCCCCCAAACAACTAACTACTTCATATCGTGACTACGTCACTAGGGGGGGAGTAATGTAGCGTTCTACGAACGCACAATTCTGCGCAGGTAAGGTTCCACCTTCAAAGAACTTACTTACCTGAGAGCGTTGCACGCGCCCACAGACGCGTGTCCCCAAAGTCCCACGATAGGGCCTGCAACTCGCAGCCAACGTTGAGACCGACACCAAAAAGCAAGGAACTGAACGTCCCCAAAGCTTTTAATGCCAAGCTCAACATTCGTAAGTCATCATACCTGAAACAAAAAAGAAACATTCAATCTGCCTGCGCCCAGGAACATTCCATTGAATCGGCAATTTCAAACGTCTATGCAATGCAAATTAGCCGACCAACGATGCACGTGCGGGTAGCTGCCATAAAGACCACCAAGTCTAGCGGCAAACATAAAGAAACGGCAACCGTAATTATCTCAACGAGATAATTCAAATTGTATGAGGTTGAAAACCTACAAGGAAACTACTCCGATCCCACGGTGTCTGTTTGTATTTCACACCCATTAGAAAGATCTAATGGATTTCGGGTGTATTGACAAAAGTCAAACAAAACCCATGAACCATGCATCCATGCAAATTGCAGGATATCTTTCGGCCTTCGCGCCAGATGTGTTATGTAAATAAGGCGGCATACAATCGACAACCGTCGAACTGAATTTCGACCACCACCACGGATGGTGATAATGATGTTCGATGATGAGCGAGTTTCTTCTTTCAGGAATGAAAAATCACTCCTGGGACGTGATAACATGCTGCTAACAGAAATTCGGAAGTTCTGTTAGCAGAGCAATTAGGAAAATTTTTCCGTGTAGATACAGATACCAGTTTGGAATCTGGTTATCTGTGTGGGCAGACAGACAGTCTGATTTCGATAGCCATATCGGGTGGTATATTTCGACCCACGAAGTGAGATTTCGATCGAGAGACGAAGAGGAGGATAATTTTGAGAGTATAAGGAGCAGAGTGTGCATTTT
This sequence comes from Microdon myrmicae, assembly GCA_963931805.1. Classification (NCBI taxonomy): domain Eukaryota; kingdom Metazoa; phylum Arthropoda; class Insecta; order Diptera; family Syrphidae; genus Microdon; species Microdon myrmicae. The sequence goes on from OZ007497.1 coordinate 19,733,591, forward strand.
CGAAGTTAGAGAAAAGTAAAGTAACGTCGAGTGTTGAACGTACGTGCGGTGTAGTGAAGCGCTTTAAAATCTTCTATTTTGATTTTAATATCAAATATAAAGCAAAACAAAACATTTCTCGGAGTTTCATTTGTGTACTGAACTAAGTTTTCGTGTGTCGCTGTGAACAGTGTTCGGCGGAGCACTCTAACGTAAGTAGCTATTGACATTCCATACTAATAGGCCAACATTCGTCAGAGTCCTATCCGTTAAAATAAACTCCGCCAAACTTCCAATCAAACCGGACCGATTTCTCATTGGCTACCGCTAGAAGCAAAAATCGGATTTGCTTTTCACTACAGCGGAGGGGAAGCCACCCCCGGTGCGACTGGCGATACGATTGACACGACGCCTCAGGGAGTCAGTTTTCTAATCGCGAGGAGGGTAGTCGAGGACATTAAGTGCTGCAAGGTTTAATGTTATATCTAAATTGTTTCCCCCGATCAGATGCCTTAGCTAAGTGGTGATACGTCGTGCAACGAGTAATCTTTTGTGTCGCTGTTAAAAATCGTCACCGCGGAGGCAAAGGTAGTTGCAGTTAAAAAGGAAAGCCATGTTAAGAATAAGAACAATAAAAGTCTAAATCGGTGCAGCAGTGTAATATTAGTTGCAGTCAACAGGGATCCCATGTTAAGAATAAGAACAATAAATGTCTAAATCGGTGCACCAGTGTAATATTAGTTGCGGTTAAAAGGAAACCGATGTTAAGAATAAGAACAGAAAGAAGACCGAATCTAGGTTGCAGTTTATTGCTTAAGGACATTGGTGTTAATAAAGTTTTAAACAATAACTCCAGCGTTTTACTTTGGCTTGCTTTTGCAACCCTTGCGGAACAATTTGGTGCGCCATTTAGTGTTGTGGGGTATTTCACTTAACCCGCGTCCGTGCTGACGCCCTTGGTAAATACCACCCACAAGGCTTCGCCCAAATTGTGTCGGATTAGAGGCCGTCACGACTGCATCAAGATCCGTTGACCACCTATGGGGTCACCCTAACAGTGAGTACTAACTTATCCACAATTATTATAACACAATTTAAGCAGGAAAAACTGATTACAACTTCACTCATGGAAATACACCACGACTGCGTCGAGATCCATTGGTCACCTATGAGGAAAGACGTATTACAACTTCAATCGGGGAAAGATATCACGACTGCATCTAGATCCATTTGCATTAACACCATATACACTTGATTGCATTAAGGCGGGGCTTATCACAGTAGGTTCGCTCCCATAGCCTAGCCAAAAAAAAAAACGTTATGTTCCCATATACATAACGATTCAGAGATACTTGTCACAGTTTGGTACCGGGCGCTTACATTGTCGACATTGCTACACTGGTGCAGCCGCATTCTCTCCGTGGGTGGTTACAAAACATAACTGTAGTGATCCTAAATCGCTACTCCCATCTAAATCCCCAATATTATCATAATCATAATCCAAATCCTCAATTTCCTTACCTTATATTTAAATTCCATATTGAGCCACATGAACAACGAATTTAACCAAAAGTTAATTCATCGTACATTGACTCAATTCCCAAAACCTTGACATCACGAAATGCTTAATCCAAAACGCATTTCATGATTCCCATTCCCAGAACCTATCCAACCAAGCCTCTAACAAATTCCCAGAACCTATCCAACCAAACCCTTAACAAATTCCCAGAACACAACTCCAATTGAAACGCACAAAGTCTTACGTGTGCTTCTGGGAATTTTGACAATAAAATAATTGACAATTCTCAACTACAAAAACTATAAAAGGGCAGTAGTTTTCAATTTCGTGATCAGTAGATCACCAGAGGCCGAACCGCTGGCCGATTTAAATTAATAATCAAAATAAATAAAACCCAAACATGCGTCGGGCGCCTCTTATCAATGTGAAATTTCTATACATATTATAACTACAACTGATGAATATGTTTATTGAATATAAAAGGCAAATTCACGAATAATAAATGTGGTAATTGTTAATTACAAAACTCATGACCGGTTTATCATTTAGTGTTCATATAAATAGCATTTTTCATATCAGACAAAAGATCGCAGTGCTGGGTGAATGACAGTTTGCGCACAGGCAGTGAATATACGAACTCGTTGATATATGAAGGAGATTGTTTTAGTATGAAAACCGCCTAACGAGAACTTCACTTGAATGAACAGTGGCTTAATCTCTCATGTTATTATAATTCAGTGCGCGTCCCAGAAAGTGAAATTCTCCATTGCCAAAAACAATCCGAGGACTGTCCAAGCGACAAACGCCCCCCCCCCCCCCCCCCCCCTGCCCAGGAACAATCCGAGGTCCAGAGGACGTCCACCCCAAAAGGTAAGCCATCCCTCCTTACAATTTTTCTGGTGATACCTCAACATAACGCTTGCTGTTCATTTAAAGGAAACATAACATTCTGGCGCGGCCGACTCCCTGCTGAGGAGGCATACACGTACAACACACTTTGTGTCGCAAACGGAAACGCGACAAACACATCCGACACAGTGAAATGTGGTCTCGTGTCATCTTCAGTGATGAGAAAAAATTTAATCTGGACGGCCCCGACGGCTTCAAGTACTATTGGCATGATCTCAGGAAAGAAAGGAAAATGATGTCACGCAGGCCTTTAGGGGGAGGAGGAGTTATGGTGTGGGCAGCTTTCATTGGAAATGTGAAAACAGAAATTGTTTTTATTTCTGGGAGAATGGACGACAAAAAGTACCAAGAAGTGTTGGAAGAGCAACTTCTACCTTTAATAACACTAACAGGGGTCGAAGATGTCATATTTCAACAGGACAACGCCCCAATCCATACAGCACGAAGAACACAGCGTGGTTTTAAGAGCATGGAATTAAACTTTTACGGTTGCCAGCTTTAAGTCTAGATATAAACCCTATTGAGAACCTGTGGGGGAACCTGGCAGGGGCGGTTTACGATCAGGAAAAACAAAACGTGGAACAACTCAAAGAAAGAATTTGTGAAGCCTCGAATAATATACCGGACAACACTATAAACAATCTTTTTCTAGTCTAGCACGAAGATTGTTTATTTAAGAAATAACGGACAAAGCATTACATATTAAATAAATTATTATACAAACAATTAAAATATAAATGTCCCGAGTTTCACAGGCGAAATTTGGGTTTTTTTTAAGAAAATTAATTACCATTCCTGGTAAAAAAGCAATTAAGTTATTATCGGTTGACAATATTTGGTCACAAAACTAGCCTTAAAAATATATCACTCATTCCAAGAAAACTGAGAATTTTCGTTCGAGCCTATCATTTTTCACAGCACTGCATGCGTATAATGATCCTGAGTAACTTGTGTTTATTCAAGTGTCTACGATATCAAATACAGTTTTGTGAATGCTATTGTTATTGTTTCCACGTAATTGCTTAATTGATGGGGGCCCTCATAGCAGTTCCTCCAGATTTCATTGCTTGTTTATGAATTCAAATTTTATTATTTTGCACTATTATCCCCAAAATAATTTACACATGGAAATCTAGATTCAGCGGCTTTGATAATTGTGGGGGCGGCCCCAATGAGTATGTATTTAGGTGTGATTGTTTTTGGCCGTACAAATTTAATATTTTTCATTAACAAGTACTGAATTGCGATTTCTCTTTGTATTTTATAAGTTGCCGTGAGTACATTTTGGCTTGATTAATATTTATTGATAGAAGATGTAGAAGTTTTACCTAGTCACTAATCGGAAGCACATTCTACCAAATTGTCACAATGTGCTAAGGTACTTAAAAGATAATATATCTACTGCCGATAGAAAGTACATTGCAAAGTGAAATGTCATTGGAACATGGCAATAGTGCATGAGGTTCTCCTTCCCTGATTCAGTATCGAACAGCCATTCAAACCGATTACATTACTAAGTTAGAATGATCGATCGTAAACTGTTCGTTATTGTATTTCTCATTTTCGGGACTTTCGCCTATGTAGCTAAAACTCGTAAGTGATTTTATACAAACAAACTATTATATTAGCATGTTGTCAGATATATTTTCGAAATTTTACAGTTGAGTGTATAACATGCAGCGGTAACTCAGCTGATCCCTGTACGACAAAACCAACTAAATCGGCAGAATGTGAAAAAAATGAAACGAGCTGTTTTACAAGTATAAGTAAGTTCAATTGTTGGTAAATTGGCCAAATAAGATTTACTTTGATTTACTCAAACGCTTAGTAAAAGTTTTACTCAACTTCTATGCACTAAAATCTTCAGGGGTAGACCTTTGACCTTAAAAAAGATTATGTTATAGCTCATATCCTTATAGAGGGCTAATTTTTGGACAATAAACTGATTAAAGATAGCATAAATTGTTTTCACCCGTTCAGCAACATACACGAGAGTTAAACTTCATACAGTCTTTTCAAAATCACTAATATCGAATACAATTTTGATGGGGTGCGCGTTGTATTTGCAGTTGATTGTTCCCTAGTATATTGTAGACGTCACGGGAGGGTTATCCCTTCTTAAATACGTTGTAGACTATAAGCAATGTTATCAGTTCGATAGGAGATAGACTTGAAGTAATGTACAAATGTGTATATGCCGGGCATCTGATATAAGGGTTTTATAAATAACACTGGACTTTGTACCATTAATCTTTTCCTTCGTTTCCAGTTTTTCTACTTTTGTTATGGTTTTTTCTTTTTCTTCACGTTTTAATTATTAATTGTAATATATGAGCTTGAGCACGAAACGTGGTCATAAACGGGATTTTCAGGTTCCCCATCATTAACACTATTAATACTTTACAACAGTTTTTGATGTTGTGGATATTCCTTGACTGGTAATTAAAATTTTAAATTTGGTAAGGGTGGAACCATCTTATATTTAGCATAATACAATAATACACTAAACAACTAAGTTAAAACTAGGTTGCGATAAAAGCTATGAACAATCCTAACAATATTGAACTGATTTAAGAAAAGGAGAGAGAAAACAAAAAGAAAAACAGAAAAGAGAGAATAGGAAACAGTGAAAAGTGAAAACATAAAATTAACTAAGTTAACTAAGTTTTCACTTTTCACGTTTCCCTATTCTCTTTTTTCCGTTTTTCTTTTTTGTTTCTCTCTCCCTCCCTTAACAGAACATGAACAGAAGGTGGAGTAAGAGGAAGACAAGGGTAGGACAAGGATAGACCGGTGCTAAAACTTAAGTATAAGGTTGTACGAGTATCGCTATATCTTAATTAAATTTTGTCTTGTAATATATACAAATCATTTTCCCTTTCAATAGTGAAGAAGTTTTGTAGGCTATAACAATAGTTCAGTAAATTGTATTACAATTTGCGAATTCCATAAAAATTACACTATATATGTTATTATACAAGATTTGCAGAGCGCCTTTTCTGTTTTATTTTATTGAAGACTTTCAATTGTCCATTTATTATAATTATGTCACATTTTTTCTAATTTTAGAGATTTAGATATTTCTAGAGTGTATGTTCAAACAAGCGTTGAACACACCTTCCACTAACAACGGGTTCTGGTTTTGTTGTGGGCTGGGTGCTGGCGTCAGGAACACGATAGTGTCTCCTGGCGTGCAGTGATGGTTCTGAAATACTAATGACGTTAATTAGTAAAAATAGCAAAGAATACCTAATGGGCTGGTATCAGTCCACAATGTATTTCTCCTCCAGACGGGAATGGATGTATTTGTTGAACTGGCTTGTCCCGCTGTAGGTAGTGATGATTATTTTGATGTTTTGTTGATGGGTTGTATTCAAAACGAATTAACCCAGGATAACAACTAGCACGTTCCTTGTTATCACGTCTATGCAACTCGAAAACCCACAATTGTACAAAATAAATTAAACGCAAGCTATTGAACATTTAAAGACTCAAATTTGAGTCACAATCTTTAATTTACTTAACACGATTTATTTTGATTTTGTGTGATTAATATTATTGCGATCCGTGGTCGCCAAAGAGTTTACGAAGAAGAAATAAAAAATGGAAACCAACAAAATTTAATTTAAAATATGTCAGCTGACGGTTGACATTGGTTAGGGTGGTGCCACGGGTGGCATTCAATTGCGAATTCGCCGGTTGTGTCCAGGGCGAATTCGCAACATTCCGCCGCCTTCGCCAATCATTGGCGAATCTTCTGGCTTCAGAGGTTAGTCTTCCGGAGAGCTCGGCCGGGGGTCTGATGAATGGTCCAGGAAGGAGTATCTCCTCCACTGGAAGAATGCCGATTTTGGCGATGGTACTCGTGAGCGGGCTGGTAGCGGTCCGCCGTAGTCCACCGTCACGTCGATGGTTGATTAGGAGAGAGCCGCCCGCCCTGAAAAGTGTTGAAGACGGAGGTGTCTTGGACGGCCCGGAGGGTTGATGATGATGGTGCCTTCCCCTCACTCAACACAGCCATTTCAAGACAAGAAGTCGTACCACCGCCTACCACCCCGAATCCAATGGGATGACAGAGTGCCGGCACAGATCCCTCAAGGCCTCACTTATGTGTCACAACGACACCCAATGGTTCGACGCCTTTCCCACTGTCCCCCCCGGCCTGAGGACAAGCATTAAAGAGGACCTAGGTGCTTCAGCGGCAGACCTCACCTACGGTACCAACCTCATTCTTCCAGGAGAACTCTTCCTGGATGGTGAAACACCGCGTGACCAACTTCAGGAAGTGGGACATCTCCGTGACCTGCTACGCAAGGTTAGGGCAACCCCAGTAGCCAGGCGCGGCTCCAAAAAACCGTTTGTCCACCCTGAACTGCATAGCTGCACGCACGTCTTTGTCAGGGTGGATACGGTCAAAAAACCCCTTATGATGGCACATTCAAAGTCTCCCGCCGCATCAGCGACCGCGTCTTCGAGAGCGATATTAAAGGCAAGCGATCCACGGTCAGCGTCGAGAGACTAAAACCCTGCTTTCTGGAATCTTCCGCTACAGAACAACCCCTGTTACCAGACACAGCCACCACCCAGCCGGCACAACCTCCCCGCACGCGCGCCCAGAGGCAATTACGCTCCTCTCAACCGTCTATACCTATTTCGTGACTACGTCACAGGGGGGGGGGGGGGGGGGGGGTGTTCTTTAAGCATTCTCAAAGAACCACCAATTTCCTTTAAAAAAAAACCTGCTTCCCCTCACTCAACAAAGCCATTTCACTTACCTGCTATCGAGCAGCGTTAAGCCACCCTTCAATATCTTTCACCTGAAAGGTAAACCCTCTTCAATAGCTTGCATATCAACCAAATCATTTCGGTCATAATACATGAACCATATAGGAACTCGATCGGCTCAGCTTGTCTGCAATCACGATCTTTAAACCTACGCCAATCTTTCTGCGTGTTTTTGTTCCAAAAATCCGTTGGTCCAAGGAGACACGTCGGGTGGCTTACTTGCTTACACAGCTGCAGTCACATTTCCGACGATCGATCGCCCAAGCAACACCCGATCATCGAATAGGATTTGACCGCGATTGTTGTTCAAACTCTTATTCTAATGATCATGCCCTATGATACATTTTTCTGAAAGCTAAACAACCCCCACACTGGCCCTTACCGCTGGCATAAGCGATAAACACCCATTGAATCGGACACGATCATGATTGCTATTCAAACAATCAAAACAATGATCGTGTCCCACGTACCGTTTTATTAACCAAACAATAGCCACCCCAGCCATTGCTGCAACGGCATGATTTTGGGCGATCATGTAAACAACCGATGTTCCCATGTAGCATTGGTTAAACCAAACAAATGTGCATCTCAGCGTATGGCCCCCGAAATAGCGTTTCTATTTACATAACACACAGAAACCTATTTCTTCCTCCGGCGATCGGCACTATCGTTTACAACAACGAGGCCTGCAGCCTCTAATGCTTGTTCTTTTGTTTGAACAGCTGCGGGATTGTTCGCTGTTCGCACTTCCAGCGAATGTCCATGGCACCAGACCTGTACGGCTCCCTGGGAAATTCGTCCATAAAACACCAAATCAATCGTTCATTGGTCGTCACCGAAAAAAGATCGATTTTGGCTCCTCCCATATCGAGGGAAATCCATCAGGTTGGCAGCCGGTGGATGTTGAGTGCAACGTTCATAGAGAGTCAGATTGCACCCCCGCATACACGCGTTCCGAGTTGTCAAGGTGTCGGAGTGGGGTTCTAATAGCTAATTCTAAGTTCATTCTTCGGACAGTTGAACATTGCGTTAAATTTGATTAAATGCGCATACAAGCAAATTCTAAGTTCATCCTTCAGGCAATTTAAGCAATGTGTAATATTTGATTAAGTGTACGTGCAAGCAAGCTCTAAGTTCATTCTTCAAACAGTTTAAATATTGAGTAAAGTTTTATTAAGTGCACGTACAAGCAAATAATAAGTCCATCCTCCAGACAGTTTAAGTATTGTGTAAGATTTGATTAAGTGTACGTACTAGTAAATACCAAGTTCATTCTTCAGACAGTATTAAACGTGTATCGGAATTGAAAGTGTATCACAATAACCAAATAAATATGCAACTCTAACCAGAAGATGAAAACATCCCTTGTTTTATTTTTCTCCTTCCTTTGTTGAACGTTTCACAGCAGTACTCCATGGAGGTGTTACTGAACCCACGTCCGTGCTGGCGTACAAGTAACCCATCATCGCAATATCATTCGCGGAAACCTGGTACTTGCAACGACCAAGTTTTTGATGCTGCCAGTTCGATGACTCGTAGGTCATTGTCATTAGTGTTCTCATGCAAACTATGGGAACCTGCGTAGTGCCTGAAAACCAGCTCCCGACCTATTTTTGCATTCAAATTTCCAGGAACGATTTTCACATCGTATTTTGGGCAGGCATTGAGAGCCCGTTCGGCGTTCTCGTAGTATTCTGCTTTTTCGTCGTCAGGGGACTCCTCGGTAGCTCCGTGAACGCTTATGAGGCTTATGTTCTTAAGGGGGTAATCTGGTCTAGACGCACGAATTTTTTATTAAATATATTGATTGCTTTTTTTTACAGCACTTCAAAAATTGCGTTAAATTCGTGCGTCTAGACCAGAATATCCCCTTAAACTTGCCTCGCAGGCGAAGAGTGCATAGCCTTTCGTTAATTGCATTAAAGCCGATGATGGCAGGCTTCAGTTTTCGGCTGACTAGAAAGCCTTTTCTTTGAATAACACTCCCCGTCCAATTTATTTCTTGTAATGCTGTTAGGACAGCTTTATATTAGGACAGGGCATCGGCTAGCTGCTGTATAGTGAGCGGACGTTCCATGAGAAAATTCTTAAATCGTTTAGCCATTTTCGTTTCCGTGGTCGTCGTCGTGTATCCGGTCCATATCCGAATCTTGTTAAATTTTCCATAATAATTTGTTTTTACGAGCATGGTTATTAGCCTTGCGCCAACCTTTCTCAAGATGTCGCTGCATGCATTGGTTCACTACTTGGCGGGTGCCAAAGTAGCTATCCAGGGGTGTCACGTGGAGACTGCAGGGGCAAGGATCGTCCTGGCCTTCGCCGGGTTAAAAGCAATCAGAGACTTTGCCCTGTATGTTCGCTCCCACCCCCCATATAAACCGATACCGTGTCATTAAATGGTCTTTTAAACGACAACCATTCCTCGCTGGCTGCGCCGAAATGTGGAAGCTCTACCATCTGCCTTGCCATAGCTGTCCTATATGTTGTGTGCGATAGCATTGCTAATGCTTGGGCTAATTCATGGATGCCGTTCCTTCTTTCGTCTTTGTGGAGCGACATCCTCTGCTCTTCCTCACCAACATTCAATTGGTTGAACCATGGTCCGACGTACTCTCCCTGTTTCGGTTCCTCGATCGGCTCATCCTCTGCTTCGGAGTACAGATGCAAAATTTCAAGCTCCGCCCGCGACATCCTTGCTTTAGCTTCGGATATTTCCAAATTTCGCCTCGCGACCAACATTTGGGCTTCGGCCAATGCCCGTCTTTTCCTCGATTTCACGGACCGTGTGTCTATTCGTTCGACGGATCCATCGCTCTTTTCTGCGCCGTGGACTTCTGCTGTCCCGGTTGTCCGTACCGGAGTATAAGGCGCGGACGCGTTTTCTTTTAACTCACTGTGAGCTGCCACTTCCTATCCCGAATACACCGGAATAGGTGCCGTGTCATCTCCCTTAACGCTTATGGGAGATATCCTTCCTGCGGAATCATCGACTTTGGTGTGACTACTCACCACGGCGGCGGGTGAAGCTCCTCCAGCGTGATGTGATGGCCTACCCCTCTTTGCTCCTGGTCGGATGATCGTCATTCTCTTCCTTATTGGATCCGGCTCGAAGGACCAATTGTTACGGCAAGGCGACGTCTTGGTAATGTCACGAGTACGGATCGCCTATCAATGAGTGGACTGTATTTTATTTTAAAGTACAAACGTATTATATTTATTAGTTTATATAGAACTAAAATCTATTACACGATCTCTTTATCATGTGGACCTCCAAGCTGGACTCTGCTCTGGGTGGCGGGCGTTGTATTCTTGCCCAGTCGGTGAATGAAGGGAACGTCAGCAAGGATTCTTCGTTCCTTCAGGACTTTCAGGTTAATTATTGCAATTTGATATGATTAGAGTTTTCTCATCCCAGTTCAAGATGACATTCGATCGATTAAACGATGGTAAGTGTTTGGTTATGAAAGGAATAGGGACGTATAAAAGAAGTGATGCGCTTTCACGAAGAGCAGGCATTTTACGATGTTAAGCTCCAAGTCAATTTCCGTTTGTAGCAGCGCAGAATCAACTGGTGACATGATTTTCTTCTAGAATTTTGTATCGTCAGCATAGAGAGACACACAGGTGTGTTTGATAACCGTATCAATGTCGTTTGTGGTTAGCATAAAAGTAGAAGATCAATGTGGCTGATTTGAGGGTTCCCAGAGGTAACCAGTATTAGATTGAATATTGTAAACCTGATCTGTTCACTATAGTCTGTCTTCCAGGTAGGAAAAAATACATTTCAACAGAGTGGGTTTAAAGTCTTGGGTGTATGTTTTAAAAAGTATAACTTAATGGGAAATCTTATCGAAAGCTTGGTGAGATGGGTTTAACCATGTTGACGTCCTTGCCGCTCTCTCGGGCTGAATGTGTCAAAGATACGAATTCGACGAAGTTAGTGGTTGTTGACTTGCCAGAAAGAAATCCGTATTGCCTAAGAGAGTTGTGACATTTGTAGTGAAATATTAACGTTTCGTACAGAGACCTTTCAAACAGCTTGCGTATATAGAAAGTTTAGTGATAGGACAATAGATCGTGATGGCACATTTACGTCTGGCGTGAATTTGTTGTTGAGTTGGAATAATTTGTTTTCAAATATGTGAGGATCAATAGAGTGAGGTAGAAGGGGGCGATGGGGAAATGAATTAATAAATTGAAATAAGAAGAGCCAGGAACAAAGAAGTCATTGATGAAAGATTGACGCTGAGAGGTGTCATGAAAACGGAACAAGAAAAAAGGAAGGTGGTGGTTATCAATAGTTGAATGGACTAGAAGATTAATCGAAATTGAATAATTAATGGGGTTAGTTGTAAAGACGGAATTTAACTTCCTTCAGGTTTAAAGCATAGAATGTAAACACCGTCCACCAATATTTGCAAACAATGAAACCTGATATCCTTGCCCTAACTAAGACCCAGGTCGATTCGTCAACTGATCCGACATATCTTCGTTGCTCAGGATACGACTTACATTCGACATTCCGTTTTAAGGGCGGAGTCTGCGTCTTACCGCGGTCCAATCTGGCTTGCCAGAGGGTGGAGGCGTTGGAACCCAATAATATGGACATCATATGGTTGAGGGTCGTGCTGAGGAATTCCGTTAAATTTCTTTGTTGTCTTTACCGCTCTCCGAATGACGATCGACCAGCGACATTTTTCGAACATCTTTCACATACCGTCGACTGGATACAGTTCAGCCACCCAGCTTCCGAAATTGTTGTCCTTGGCGATTTTAATGTGCACAATTCCGGCTGGTTGTTACATTCTAACAGAACCGACGAGGCTGGGATGCTGGCGGAGATGTTTGCTGTAAGCCATAACTTGGCTCAACTCGTGGAGGAGCCAACGCGAGTGCCGGATGACCGAGGTGATTATGCGAACACCCTGGATCTGTTTTTGACATCCGAACCGAGTATTTATACCGTAGAAGTTTGTGCACCACTGGGAATCTCAGATCACTGCTTGGTATCTGTCGCGCAAGCACTTGCATATCAAGCGAATAACCGGCCTAGGCAAGTCCGCCACGTATGGAAGTGTGGAGGTGCTAACTGGGGCGATTTGCGAGATTTCTTCGCATCCAACCTATGGTCCGAAGTGTGCTTCGGAAACTCCGATGCTAACGCTTCCGCGGAGTCGGTATCAGAGATGATTCTTCTGGGGATGGAGATGTATATTCCACATTCCATCAAACGAAGTTCGTCTGATAAACCTTGGTTTGATAATAAATGCGAGCTGATTACAGCGGCAAAAAATAGTGATTTTAAGCAATGGCGCTCCAATCCCACCGATGTTAACAGAACGAATTTTGTTAGAATCAGAAACGCGTGCAACCAGGCCATTTATACCGCGAAGAAAGCTCACAACGACAGGGTAACCAATAGATTCCTTGGGTGCCCAACTGGTTCGCGCTCCTTCTGGTCAATGCCAAAAGATGTCAGCGGTAATTTCACATCCTCCTCTTTCCCTCCGTTGCATTGGTGACAGGCAGCGGGACGTTAGTCACGAATTCAAAGGATAAAGCTAATGTGTTCGCGAATTTGTTTTCCGCGAATTCAAACCTCGATCCCGGCCTTTCGGAGCCACCTGTCTTCGCCGGTACGGTCTTCGATGTGGGATGTAAGATTTCGTCCCCGCACTATTCAACGCATTCTACATGAACTGGATTGCAGGAAGGCAACCGGCCTGGACGGAATACCAGCAATAGTTCTTAAGAACCGTGCTCCAGAACTATTGCCGGTTCTTGGCAGACTCTTCCGCTTATCTTATGCACGGAGGAGATGTCCTGCATGCTGGAAAATCGCTCGAGTTCAGCCAATCCCAAAGACGGGAAAAAAGTGTCTCCCACAAAATTACTGGGCGATAGCGTTACTGTCTATGTTATCTGAGGTAATGGAATAAGTCATCAATACAGAGTTGGTTAAGTATTTGGAGTGCAACGGACTTCTGAATGATATTCAAAACGGATTCCGTGGCAGGCGGTCCACGGGAGACCTTTTGACACTTATAACCTATATATGGACATCAGCGATTGAACAGCATGGTAAGTCAAGGGCGGTCGCATTGGATATCTCCAAGGCTTTTGACCGCGTCTGGCACGGGGCATTGCTGAGCAAACTTAGTTCATATGGACAACAGCTTTGCGGCTGGACGAGGAGTTTCCTCGAGAATCGATCGATCCGGGTTGTTGTGGACGGCGAGTGTTCGGATCTGTATCCTGTTAATTCGGGGGTGCCCCAGGATTCTATTTTGGCTCCAACCTTGTTCTTGCTTCACATAAATGATTTGTTGGAAACAACTGATAACAAAGTGTTCAGTTTTGCGGATGATAGTACGCTTGTTTCCTCCTTTTCGAGTGTTCGGGCTATTGGTGCATCTGCGTCGCATCAGATGAGATGTACACAGATTGACACTCTGAATCAGGATTTAGATAGGGTCCTACAGTGGGGAAGGGCCAATCTCGTCGACTTCCATGCAGCGAAGACACAATATACAACATTAACAAAAAAAATGGATCATCGGTTCCACAGCTGATGATGAATGGCCAGGCCCTCGAGGCTGGGGAAAGTTTGAAATTGCTCGGCGTCACGGTCTGTGGGAATGTATCAATGTATAAACACGTGTCGAGTATCGCCAGGTCAGCCTCAGGAAAACTGAGTTATCTTTTTAGAGCCAAGAAATATTTTACTCCGGCCCAACTTCTTCTCCTATATAAATCCCAAATTCCGATCCCGCTCGAATATTGCTCTCATGTTTGGAGCTCGGCTCCTAAACATACCCTCGACCTACTTGAGAGCATACAGAGACGAGCGATCCGCCTGATCGGGGACTCGGCGCTGACGCCGGGACTACAGTCGCTATCACATCGAATGCGCGTTGCCGACCTCTGCCTGTTTTACAGATATTATCACGGGTACTGTTCTTAGGAGATTCTTGGAATTGTTCGCATTTCGGCTTATATGCGCTCCACAAGATAATCCGACGGATCACATCCGTTTGAGGTTCATCTCCCGACAGCGCGAACATTCCTGCATCAGAACTCGTTCCGTTACAGAGCGGGGAAGTTGTGGAATTCCCTTCCCACGCGAGTGTTGCCGGAGCGTTACAACCTGCAACTGTTAAAAAAAAACTGCTACAGTTATTTGATGGCATCTCGGGGCGCTTACTCGGCGCTATAGGTTCACCTCTACCGAGAGAAGTCTAATAAACAAAAAAAAAAAAAAAAAAAAAGACAAATTCTAGTTTTAGTGAAATTTTTCGAATCACTTTTGGAGACTGGGAACGTTCATGGGTAGTACTTCTGAACAAATCCAGTTTCAACTTTCTGTCAGAGCGAAGTCCCTAGTATTATAATCAATTTATTTTTGTTTAATTTTATTTGTTGACTTGCTTGTTTGTATTCGTTTATTATAGCTATTTTACTTCTTAATTGTCCTTTATAAGACTTTATTTCTCCTTTTTATTTTTCGTACTATTGCACTCCAATAAGCATTTATTTCAAGGACACCACTTTTTCTGATTCAGTCGTAGGAAATAAATTCACTTTTTTCATCGTCACATTTGGGCTGACGAAAATCCAAGACGGTTGTCGAATGGCCTAGGTATCCACAAAAGGTCACTAGTGATCATTTCTCGCTGAAAGAATCATTGGACCTTTTTTTCGAAAAATTGCAGAAAATTTTTCTTCGGTGAATGGTGAGCGTTACTCGACCATATTAACAACTTTATTTTTGGCGGGAATTGGATGCTTTCGATATTGACAATCTTATTGATGGATGCTTCATTGAGTGGGAAGTTGGTGGTCGCAAGATGCCATGAAATAGCGAAGTGAATTGATCAAGGTCATGCTATCTGACAGCGAGATAATGCCGGACACTGGGGAGATTGCGAAACTCTTCTGTAGTAATGTTATTAAAAATTTTGTTATTCGTTTGGAGATGTTGTGTCTAATTCGTGGCAATATGTTACATTAACGTGGACCAAACCACATTATTCAACAAGGAAATAGACAGTCTATCTCATGATCTTTTTAAAATTACTTTTAACATATCTTCCTTTGTATTAGAATTCTCATCAGTTCAGTTCTGTTCAGTGTATAAAGTTAACTACTCGTGTTTGCATTGTATATCATTACCTATTGAAGACGAGAATCTTACAGCAATCATAGTAACAATTGCAATTAGGTGTTTACTATAACTTTTCATGCGGTTGGGGGTTATAATTACTGAACATTTTGTATGCTTCTCGAATCGGTGCGGAGGTTAGAATTTTAAAAATAACTGTCGAATTAAAAGAGAACAAGTTAAGAAAAAAGTTCGAAGGCCATCAAAACTGATGCAGTGTAATGGAGCAAAGTAGAGGAGTGAGCGTAGGTCCATTGCAATGCATATTATTTAATTGGAGTCAAAAGTTACGTTTAGACGTTTTAAAGTTTGAACTAAGATTATTAAAAATGAAGTAGGAATATATATTACACCAAGAGACTGCCTCCCACAGCCAGGGGATTGGCAAATGATAGCCCACGCTATGTTCGGTCAAACCCTCGTGGTCTAATATCTTTTTGCAAAAACGTCGTTCCTATTCCATATTTAATAATTTCGACTCAAATTTCAAAATTTCTGAACTAAAATCCAGTTAATTAATAGCGAATAAGTTCACTTCAACGGAGAAGTACAAGATTAGAGACCTTAGGTAAAAGTACGCTGGAAAATTCTCTTCATATCTTTAACGAAAGTAACGTAAATCTGAGTTGGCTATTGTAGTTGTTTCATGTTTATTTAGTTATCCACGGTAAATACATGTGTTTATTATAGGTGCCAGCGGTATACTTGCAAGAGGATGTACTAATGATACTGCCTCGATCAATTTCAAGACATGCAAAAAATCAAATTGTAACAATGAAGAGCTCTTCTGGTGCAAGACATGCAATGCATCTAACCCTGACTGTGCACAAGTGAAACGTGAAGCTTTATTACCGAATGCATTCTGTAACGACGACGAGTCGAAATGTTTTGTCAAAATTACCGAAAAAAAAGGCACGGAGCGTGGCTGTGCAAAGGAAGAATGTGGCCAAGGTATTTTGTGCGAAACATGTGACATAAAACCTGACAATCGGGGTTGCAATAATGGCATTTTCCCGAAAGATCGTCGGCTTTGTTATCAATGCCCAAACTGTGAAAACCTTTCAGAGCATACACCCTTGCCATGCCCACTCTACGATTCAAACGAGGAGTGCTTTGTTTATGCATCAAGCACGACAGGAATGACTCGTGGTTGTTCCTCAAACACGACTGAATTCGAAAAGTGCACTAAAGAACAAGATAAGTGTCTTAAATGTGCCTCGAACAATTGCAACAATGCTACAAAGATGGTTCAACAAAATATCAAATGCATTCAATGTGGCACCAACGCGGCAGGATGTCCATGGGGACACTCAGAAACCGATGCTAAGGACTGCAAAAAACCTATTGAGTATTGGCAAAAAGGGGCTTGTTACACTTTGAAAGTTAACAATAGTCTGGTAGAAAGGGGCTGCTTATATGATAACGCCTCACTCGACTGCAAAGAACCGGATTGCTCACGATGTACCGATTCGTCAGGATGCAATAATAAGGACGTAATGAATTTTACTTGTTATAAATGCCGAAGTGATAACAATCCAAAGTGTGCGCAGAAATTGGACGGCCCAATGTATGGAGCAGAACGTTGTGAGAATGCTGTTAGCGAAGCTAATAAGGGCTGTTATACTGAACGATATGGTAAGGACTTAAGCTCCGGATTTGTGACTTAATTATGTGACTTAATAATGACGACTTTCTTTCGTTTTTTTAGGGGACCTTGTGATTAGAAGTTGCTTGGTGGACGCCGATTTTACGACGAGAAAGCAGTGTGAGGACCCTAATTACAAAGCATGCCGTTCCTGTCCGGATAAAGATTGCAATAAGGATGCACCACCGAATTCGGCAACTTCAACAAAATTAAGTGGTTTGGTAATAATGTTCACTTTCTTGGTGATAAGTTTCATTAACAGATGATTTAAAAGTAATGACATTTTAATGTAAACAAACTTACTATCACGTTATCGAATTATTAAAGTTGTTTCTAAGCCAAAAAGGATTTTAATAAAAATGTATTTGTTTGGTTTTCATTTAAAAACCATTTCCAAACATATTTCTTTTTTCTCAATCTCTGTCGCATTGTATTCCGAACTCGCTTGTTATCATAATGGAGTCGTGGTAAATAATTCTTTAAAAATACTCGGTGGCTTGAATCCTGGCCAATATCGGTATGCATGTTGTGGGCGGACTGTCGTGGTGTACAACCACAAAAATCTCTAAAAGTAGCAGTAAGTTAAAGTGGTTACCTGGTTCCTCCCTCGGGGTGACCCGCCGATGAATTTTGTTGCGCTTGGCCCAGGTCAGTGCAGCAGCCCAGACACAAACCTGTCCGTGGTGTCCCACTTGACTCGAAGATTGCTGCCCTGATTCCAGCAATAAGTAGTTTTTAAACTATCCAGTGTTGGCTCCCCTGAATGTTTTTCCGATTCAGCACCAATTGGTCACTCTTAGTGTGTTGAACAACCGCTGTTAATTGAATGTGTCCTTGTTACGTTAGGAAAGCAACGACAGAGGCCACACAAATTCGCAGTACAAACGGAAAAAACACATTCTTTCTTATTTTCACGTTTAATTTCAAACTTCTGTCCTTACAACAATCTTTTAAAACTTTTACTTGTTATCAAAAGAAAAACAAAAGGGAACCGGCTCTTTCTGTATTCCCTCCTTTATAGCTGCTCAACTACTCCACGGAAAAAAATCAAAAAGTGTCCAAAAAAAACGTTCTTTCTTCTTCTCCCGTTGTCAAAACGTCAACAACGGAATTCCGAACCGTATCTTTGAAAAAAGGTTAACCCTCCATCTCTCTCGCTCTCCACTCACGTCCACTTCGAAAAACAAATTCGAACTCGAAGAACTGCACGATCCACACCCGAATCAGGGTGGGTTCAGAAACTCACTTCACGATCGTGCAATTCTTCCACCACCTTACCATCATACTATGTTAAAACAAAATTATATTAAATGCAAATTATTAAATGATGGTGGTGGCCGACGTACGTAACACACCTCCCCCCTCCACAAGACTGCGTGGCATTCTTAGGAGAGGAATGTCACGCCGGAGAGTGGACGGCGGAGAGCAAACAAACAAACAAACAGCAGAACAATCAATAAATAAATAAATGAATAAATAAATAAATTAGGTACATGCTTAAGTGCTAATGTTAGTAGGGCTTATACTACTTATATATGAGGGTTAGTACAAATAAATAAATAAATAAATAAATCAACAAGGCTCCCGGAGTCGACTGCATACCGGCAGAGCTTGTGAAGCATGGAGGAGAGGCAACCGCTCGAAAGATCCACCAGCTAATCCAAACAATATGGGATAAGGAAGTCACTCCGGAAGAATGGAAAACCTCAATAGTCATCCCCATTTTCAAAAAAGGCGACAGATCTGACTGTGAAAACTACAGAGGAATATCATTGCTCCCAACCGCATACAAAATATTAACAAATGTCATTCTGGCGAGAATCATACCTTACGCAGAAGAGATACTGGGAGACTACCAATGTGGATTCCGTAGGAACCGGTCAACAAGCGACCAAATGTTCACAATAAGGCAACTGCTGGAAAAGAAGTGGGAATACGGAGAGACGGTTCACCAACTGTTCGTTGACTTCAAAAAAGCCTACGACTCAGTCGCAAGGCAGAGACTCTACCATATTCTAGTTGAGCTGGGAGTCCCAAAAAAATATGCCGCGCTCATTCAAATTTGCATGAACGAAAACAAAGGGCGAGTTAGAATAGAAAACCACCTCTCAGAACCATTTGAAATCCGGGACGGGCTAAAGCAGGGAGATGGTCTATCACCGTGTCTCTTTAACCTTGTGCTCGAGTATGTCATCAGAAAGGTACAAGACGACAACATGGCCGGATCATCCCTGAACGGGGTCACACAAGTGCTCGCATATGCGGATGACATCGCCGTTCTGGGCGATAATCTAGAGACTGTTAGTAAAAACTGTGAAATCATCATGCAAGCGGCAGAAGAGGTGGGCCTAGAAATAAATGAAGACAAAACAAAATACATGATTACGGCGAGAGCAGGTGGGTCTCAGAGAACACATATAAACGTCAGAGGTAAGATCTTTGAAAAAGTTAAAGAATTTAAATATCTGGGAACGATACTGACGGCCAGTAACGAAATGTCGAAGGAAATTAACAAGAGACTGCATTCCGGCAACGCGAGTTGGCACGCAGTCAGTAAACTGCTGAAATCCAGACTGCTATCACGTAACATAAAGCTCCGTGTCTATAGAACCATAATCATGCCAATTGTTCTATATGGATGCGAAACATGGGCTCTCACAAAACGGGAAGAAAACAAATTCCGCCTATTCGAGAATAAAGTTTTGAGAGGCATCTTTGGAGGTAAATATGACGAGGAGGCAGGACAATGGAGGAGACTCCATAACCACGAATTGGAAGAACTATATCGCAAACCTACAATAGTGAGAGTAATCAAGTCGCGAAGATTAAGTTGGGCCGGACACGTGGCGCGAATGGGGAACGATAGGACCGTGCATAGAATTCTTGACGGTAGACCAACGGGAAACAGACCGGTAGGACGGCCGCGACGGAGATGGGAGGACAATGTTAGGTTTGACCTTGAGGAGATCGGATCGAATGGTCAAGCGTGGAAGGAGAGTGCCCAGGACAGGGAAGGATGGCGAAGCCGAGTCGGTGAGGTCATGAACTTCCGGGTTCCTACAGGCCAATAAATAATAATAATAATAATAATAATAATAACGTAGGTATTAATGTAAGAGGGGGAACAACAGACAAGCACTCCACAAAACCACGGACAACACAAACGTCCGCGACGGGTCCGACACTCAATCCGATGGTTCGACCAAAAGCTCGACCGCCCACACGATCCGGTTAGGACTCCCCCGCCAAGGCGAGGTGATCCCCTCTCGTTCAACCTCCGAAATGTCACCCGGCCGGCGAAAGCGTCCCGCTCCTATATATTTGCTTTTATTCTCCTGTTTTTGGACTCGGTACTTGCCCCGGTCCATGGGTTGGTAGATCGGGGGTTTGTCCCGTTTCGGCGGCAAAACCTACCATCACCCGATATTATAGTGCGCTTTCGCACTTGCATATTTGCGATCCAACCCCCAGCACTGGGGTTTGCCTCTGCAGTTTGCGCTGGGACTGCGCCTGCAGCATTAGGCCTGGCCTTAAAGACTTTTCGTCAGACTCTCAAGTTGGTCTCCCTCGACGAAGGTCCTTTACGAGGACGAAGATTCCGGAGGGTAACCAGAGTCTGGCCAGCTAGGATCAGGGGCTCCAAGTTATAGGAAGGCTTATCCTTCCCTTATTTGTTCTTTTATTAAAGGTGTTGTCTAATAACTATATTACCAACGTCCGCTGTTCGGGGTTCATCCGGGTGACCTCGTGGGTAGCACGTGGTTACACAGCTTTTCGCAGCCCTCCCCTGTATGGGTAGGGTCTCCGGGCGAGTACCTGCCGCAGTATCGACCTTAACAGGTCCCTTTGGCACGTCTCCCCGTTTGGCTGCCACATGTTCAACCCTTCCCGTCCCATTGCTGATAAATTGAATGGAGAATGGCACGCGATTTACGGTCGTTCGGGGAAAAACCAAACAACCACCCGGCCCGTCTACCTTACAATTCCGAGACAGGAAGTCGTACCCCAACAATCCGTCTTCCTCCAAACCCGGCAAGGAGTCTACTATTTGGAAACTGCAGGGAATCTCATGGTGCAACTTGAAATTCCCAGTGCAGCATCCCCTCGACTTGCCTTTGACGAACAGCGCTTGGAGCGTTGTAGATTTATCCACATCCATGCCATATCTAGGATGGAGTGCCTTCAGCTTCAACAGGCTGATCTCAGCGCCGGTGTCCACGATTAGGCGCGTAGGGTTCCTACGGCCAATGTCTAGAGGGAGAGCGACAATCGGGACTCGAGTCGGCGAAAACTGAGAACAGCTGGAGCTGGGTTTCGTTTTTAGTGCGGTCGGGTAGGATCTTGCCGACCCGACCTTGGGGAGTTTCCCGAACTCTCCCACTTTGCTTTATGTCGACACTCTGCCGCCTTGTGAGTGTGTCGACCGCAAAACTCGCACAATGTTCTGCTCCCCCGTTCAGGAATATTCCGCTCGGGAGTCCCACTGGACTCCGAACTAGCGGAACTGGAGCTATTCTTTCTGCCCACTTTGGGCCCAATGCGCCGGGGCTGCCATTCCCGGCTCCCCGCGCTGCCTGATGCGGCATCCGTCTTTGAGGATTTTGAGTCCATGGAGTCGGGTCGCTTACCGCCACCGCTCGACACGGACGATCGTCGCCCATCATCTCCATCCACCTTCCGAGAATCCCTACTTTCCGCGCTATCATTACTGGCGCCTCGATTTCGCCGACGCTGCCTCCGACGCCCTCTGCGCCCATTTCTCGCGCCCGCCCCAGTCTCCACACGGGTGTCTTGCTCTCGGCTCGCAACAGGTGCTGTTCCGCCGTGCCGCTTGTGGGGAGAACCCTGGGAACTCTGTTGTTGTTCCCACCTTTGCCTGTATTCGCACCCGTGCAAGCTATGACCTTGGCGGCCACAAAACTCGCAACAGCACCGGACGCTGAATACTCTGGGGCCTGATGTCGCCGGCCCGCCGCCCGTAGACGGGGGCTGCGGCTCTGGTAGGGCTCTCCGCTGATACTGTGGTCGCTGATAAGGCGGTTCTTGTCGTGCGAATCCGCCCTGCTGACCTCTACCCCTGTATGTGGTCTGGGGACCGCGCGTCCTCGTCGGACGATCCGGGCAGTCCACTATGTCGTGGCCATACCGCCAACACTCGCGACAGAAGGGAGTGTTTCGTCTTTGTAGACACTCGTCGTACACGTGACCCCTCAGATGGCAAAAATCGCATATTGTCTGGGATTCCAGGGGGTGCGCCGACCGACCAACCGGATCCCTGAACGGATTGTCCCGACCCGATCGATCCTGTGGCACATACGTCCCCTGAGCCAAGCTCTGCGACTCTCCACTCTGGCTCGGCATGGTATTTGACCACTTTCCCTCGCCAGAGGAGGCCGGAGCATAGGCACCAGCATCCCGTCGATAATTGAGAGGTCCGCACGACTGCTCCCGAACGAAACTATCCTCCTCCCGCCGACGACTAACAGGCTCTTCGGTCGGCAACACGAATGACACCGCCCGGGGATTTAAGTTCGATAAAACCGGCGCCGGCGCCGCGGTGTAATCCCTAGAAGTGGAGGATGAATTTTCCAAAAGGGTCGAGCAACTTCCCGGTCCTAACTCTAATGTTTCTGACGCTGTCGGCCGCGCATCCACAAACAGGTCGTCCTGCCTCAGCATTTCCCTTCGAGCTCGCTCAAATCCGGTTAGGTGGTCCACCAGGCTACGAAAAGGGACATTACCCAACGTGAGGAGGAAGTGCTTTAATCCTTCCTCCCTCAGACCCCTTACCAACACCGGTTTGGCCATGCCCTCAAGCTGGCTGGCGAAGACGGACCTACCCTGGCGACCATAAAAGCGCTCAGCTGCCTCCTCGCACCGTACCACGGCCCGCTTCACTCGGGAAACGAAGCCTGTGGCATCCTCGGAAGGAAGTTGTCGCATTTTGGAAAGTTGTGCACACAACTCCTCATACGACACCCGGGGTTCGTAGGCCTCTCTAAGACGCTGTTCCGCTTCAAGGAATGTCGTGGGTGGTCTCTCCTCGAACACCCGATAGGCCTCGCCGCTCAGCCTAGAGGGCAGCCACCGGAGGAAGGTATGTTCCTCCCCCACCGCCAGCCCATCCAAGGTCCTTCTACAGCCCTTGAGAAACGAAGAGAGTCTCTCGGCCGTATCCGGTCCTTCCTGTCCCGAAAACATGGGGACCGCCTTCGACACAAGGTCGAAAACCCTATCTGTGCCCAGCATGGTCCGTACAGGACATGGTTGTGGGCCCAGTTTAAAATACGAGGGCATCGGCGTGTCCTCCATGCTCCCGACAGGTTGTTTACCGACGGTGGGAGGGGGGCGTGTTGGCGATCGGTCGTCCACAAATTCGTCCCTCGAATCATGGAACGCCTCCGGATCCACCTCGTCAACCGGCGGCTCGGGAAATGCCTCGGGTCGTGCCCGGGCAGGAGTGCCCTCTCGGACATCTCTCTGACGTTGCCTTGTCTGCATCTGCCGGCCCTCTAACCACACTCAAAATTTCTTTCCACCAAACCCGGAACCCCGACAAGCCCTATGGCCAACAGTAAAGCCGGGGAAAAACCACAAAATTAGTGGTAGGAAACACAGTCTAACTCCGAGCTCTAACAAGAAATATAGCCTCAAACAACAACAATAATTCTAACGCCCTCAACAAGCGAACCACCCCGAACGCGGCAGAACCAACCGATAGCAGGGAAGCGAACACAACCATACACACGTCAACACAAAGAGAGATAATACTCAACACGTTAACCACAAAAAAAAATAATAAAATAAATAATATTAAACACGTTCCCTCCAACGAACGAACGAAAGACTGCACCACACAAATGACCACTACACTGCCCGAGAATAGAGAGAGAGAGAGAGAGAGAGAGAGAGAGAGAGAGAGAAAAGGAAAAGAACCCGAGAAGACAAAAGAAAATCAAACGCGACGATGCAGCAATAACACCGAAACTTACACACCTCGAATACACGCGAAGCTGAAAAGGAAAGAAAAGCAGAATCCCGGTTCCAAACAAAAATTTGGAGATCGATTAAGCCAAAAATCAGTTAATAAATAAATAAATCAGAGCAATAATTAACAATCAATAAATGACATCGAAGTATCAGCTTAAGGCTAAAACCAAAACAATTCTACAGTAATTAACATACAAGTTTTCCATTTAACAATAAAAATCAATAAATAAATAAATAACAAGTATTGTTCAATTCACAACAAAAAAAAGAGAAGAATGGTCCTTCCACCATGCAGGTCTCTCCGCTCACGATCGTCGCCAATTATCCGCCAATGCCACCCGATAGGCAATGAGTATTAGTTATTTGATGTAGCTCAATAGGTTCTTTAGCTTTGTCAAAAGAATAATCTCAATCACCAAACCTGCCTTGAGAAGGTTTGTCCGCAGCGCCAGTTTGTCGTGGTGTACAACCACAAAAATCTCTATAAGTAGCAGTAAGTTAAAGTGGTTACCTGGTTCCTCCCTCGGGGTGACCCGCCGATGAATTTTGTTGCGTTTGGCCCAGGTCAGTGCAGCAGCCCAGACACAATCCTGTCCGTGGTGTCCCACTTGACTCGAAGATTGCTGCCCTGATTCCAGCAATAAGTAGTTTTTAAACTATCCAGTGTTGGCTCCCCTGAATGTTTTTCCGATTCAGCACCAATTGGTCACTCTTAGTGTGTTGAACAACCGCTGTTAATTGAATGTGTCCTTGTTACCCTAGGAAAGCAACGACAGAGGCCACACAAATTCGCAGTACAAACGGAAAAAACACATTCTTTCTTATTTTCACGTTTAATTTCAAACTTCTGTCCTTACAACAATCTTTTAAAACTTTTACTTGTTATCAAAAGAAAAACAAAAGGGAACCGGCTCTTTCTGTATTCCCTCCTTTATAGCTGCTCAACTACTCCACGGAAAAAAATCAAAAACTGTCCAAAAAAAACGTTCTTTCTTCTTCTCCCGTTGTCAAAACGTCAACAACGGAATTCCGAACCGTATCTTTGAAAAAAGGTTAATCCTCCATCTCTCTCGCTCTCCACTCACGTCCACTTCGAAAAACAAATTCGAACTCGAAGAACTGCACGATCCACACCCGAATCAGGGTGGGTTCAGAAACTCACTTCAGGATCGTGCAATTCTTCCACCACCTTACCATCATACTATGTTAAAACAAAATTATATTAAATGCAAATTATTAAATGATGGTGGTGGCCGACGTACGTAACAGACGGCGTCTCTCGACTGTAAACCGGCGTTGAAAGGACCTACGAGGGTTGCCTCTTATGTTTCGGGATTTGGCAACCCTAGTGTTGCAATCCGGCAATTGACAGCTCTGTCGTAAAGTTGGACATTTTTGAGGTTATACGAGGGTTGCCTCTTATGTTTCGGGATTTGGCAACCCTAGTGTTGCAATCCGGCAATTGACAGCTCTGTCGTAAAGTTGGACATTTTTGAGGTTATACGCACTCAGAACGTTTTGACATACGAGCGCTATTTGTGTTGTTTACAGTAACTTAAAAGATTCATCTCGGCCCAAAAATGGAATTAAATCGTCAACATTTTCGTGCGATTATTTTTTACAACTTTCGGCGTGGATTAACTCAGCAACAGTGCATGGATGAACTTAATTCAATTTTTGGCGATGAAGCTCCATCAAGGACCAGTGTTTATCGATGGTATGGTGAATTCAATCGTGGTCGTAGTTCACTCCAAGATGAATTTCGTGAAGGTCGCCCAAAATCAGTTGTTGTTCCGAAAACCATTGATGCTGTGCGCGAACTGATATTGGAAGATCGTCATGTGACCTATCGTGAGATTGAGACAACCTTAGGCGTTAGTGGGACCAGCATACATTCAATATTGCATAAACATTTGACTGTCAAAAAAATTTGTTCGCGTTGGATCCCACACAATTTGTCAATCGCCCAAAAAAAGGCTCGTGTCAATTGGTCGAAAGAAATGCTCAAAAAATACGGTCGCGGTGCTTCGAAACACGTCTATGACATCGTGACAGGTGATGAATCGTGGATTTACGCGTATGAGCCCGAAAGTAAACAGCAGTCGACTGTCTGGGTGTTTCAATATGAGCCAAATCCAACAAAAGTTGTTCGCGCACGAAGCACTTCCAAGCAAATGGTCGCCTGTTTTTTCGGAAAGACTTGACATGTCGCAACCGTACCACTAGAACAACGCAGAACAGCCAATTCTGAGTGGTATACAACCATTTGTTTGCCAGTTGTCTTCCAAGAAATCGGGGAAACCAACCGCCGAAGACGGATCACACTTCACCACGACAATGCGAGCTCTCACACATCGGCTGCGACAACTGCATTTTTGAGCACCCAAAACATCGATTTGATGGGTCATCTGCCGTATAGTCCTGACTTGGTACCGAATGACTTCTTTTTATTCCCGTACGTAAAAAACAAACTGAGAGGTCAACGTTTTTCGACACCTGAAGAAGCGGTTGCTGCATTCAGAATGCATATGTTGGAGATACCTCAATCAGAGTGGCAAAAGTGCTTCGACAATTGGTTCAAACGCATGCAAAAGTGTATAGATCTTCATGGGGAATATTTTGAAAAACAATAAAGTGATTTTCGATGACCAATATTTGTTTTTGTTCTATAATCCCGAAATATAAAAGGCAACCCTCGTATATGAACACGCAGCTGCATATAGACATTTCTCATCACAGCGTCATTAACACCACAAGCTCCACAACCAAGCTGAGAGTTGTTTTCAATGGATCATCCTTAGCTCCAGGAGGACTATCCCTCAATGGGTTGCTACACACTGATGGCACACTTCAGCGTGACGTATTCATTTGGTTCAGACAGTTCAAGTATATCTTCTCTGCCGATGTCGAAAAATTGTTCCGGCAGATTAAACTTCACCAAGAGGATTGGATTATCAACGTGTCCTTTGGGAACAAAACCAGATACTAACCACATATCAGTTAACCAGTGTCACCTATGGATTAGCGTGTCCCAATGGACAATTTGACCAAAGGCCGACATGTGGATGACATATTTGGTGGATCTGGCACCATTGATGAAGTCACGTAAAATTTATATTTGGGTTCTGAGGCATCTTCAGGAATCGGTACCATGCATTTGTAGCTCGATGTATTCTTTCTCAAAACTGCTATTAAGTATCTGATAATCCTGATTTGATGTGAATGCGTCTGGAGAAAATAGTCCTCGCATTCTTGTTTACGAATCCAAAGTGGTTGTGGTTTGATGATGATCTCTTCTTGACGCCAAAAAAATCCCTGGTTGCCGTGTTCTACCGATCCCTGATACCAGCCCCGATAGCACCCATCAAAATTTGGAAGTTGGGCGAATGGATGATCGATATGTCCTTTAATAATAGGACCTTCTAAAAGGTGGCCATATATGGTAAGTCTGCGCCTAATAAAAGGTCGATTTTGCG
Source organism: Microdon myrmicae (assembly GCA_963931805.1). Classification (NCBI taxonomy): domain Eukaryota; kingdom Metazoa; phylum Arthropoda; class Insecta; order Diptera; family Syrphidae; genus Microdon; species Microdon myrmicae. The sequence continues at coordinate 19,761,055 of OZ007497.1, forward strand.
AGGCTCTCCAAATGCTACGTCAGCTGTGAGTAGGGCGTTAGAATATACTCACAGCTAGGCCGGCTTGTCGTAAGAGGCGACTAAAGGCCGAGTGGTAGGTGGGATCCCAAACCCTAGTCGCCCGGTGAAATACCAACCCATCAAGCTATAGGCTCCGTGAAATGGTCAGGAGAAATCCCTGACCATCTCTCGGAGCTTGGCTGATGGACCGGTTCGGTTTGGTTAGGTGGTAGTCATCAGTCCCAAGGTCAGATACCACCCCCTCACGCTGTACATTCCGCGATATCGCGAAATCGTCGACTATGTTTCGGCTGATCGCCCGGAATGACACGGAGATAAGTCATGATGGTACCTTCTGAGATGAAGAATTCCGGAGGTAAAGTAGTTACCCATTTGGTTCTCTGGGGGGGATTATGTCGGGGGGAGTATCATGCTAATATTATGATAAACAACTGAACTTTAAAAAATTCGCTCTGTAGACGCTCGACTGATAACGGCATTTTGTAACATCAAGGAAATCGGTTTCACCAATGCGAAGGTAAACGCCGTCCACCACTATTTGCAAACAAGGAAACCTGATATCCTTGGCCTAACTGAAACCCAGGTCGATTCGTCAACCGATTCGACATATCTTCGTTGCTCAGGATACGACTTACAGTCGAGATTCCGTTTTAAGGGTGGAGTCTGCGTTTTCGTGCGGTCTGATCTGCTTGGCCAGAGGACGGATGCGTTGGAACCCAATAACATCGACATCATACAGTTAAAGGTCGTGCTGAGGATTTATGTTAAATTTCTTTGTTGTCTTTACCGCTCCTCGAATGGCGACCGACCAGCGACATTTTTCGAACACCTCTCACGCGCGGTCAACTGGATACAGACCAACCACCCGCTTGAAGTGGTAGTCCTTGGCGATTTTAATATATAGGCTGATTGGTGCATTCTAGCAGAACCGACGAGGCTGGGTGACTGGCGGAGATGTTCCCTGTTAGCCGCAATTTGACTTAACTCGTGGAGGAACCTACGCGAATGCTGGATGTCCGAGGTGATTAGGAGATCGCCCTGGATTGATTATTGACATCCGATGCGAGCATTTGTACCGTGGAGGTTGAGACGCTATTGAGAAAGTCTGGTCAGTGCTTGGTATCGGTTGCGGAACTTGCATTTTAAACGAATAACCGACCTAGCAACTTCGCCATGTGCGGAGTAATAGGGCTGCCAGCTGGGACGATTTGCGAGATTTCTTCGCATTCTTTCCGTGGTCGGAGGTGTGCTTTGGAAACTCCGATGTTAACGCATGCGCGGACTCGGTCACGCATATTATTCTTCTCGGGATGGACATCTACATTCCACATTCCATCAAACGAAGTTCTTCTAATAAACCGTGGTTTGACAAAAAATGCGAGCAGATTACTGCTTTATTACTGATTATTAGAATCAGAAACGCGTGCAATCAGGATATTGATACCGCGAAGAAGGTTCACAACGACAGGGTAACCAATAAACTCCTTCGGTGTCCGACTGGTTCGCGCTCCTTCTGGTCAATGGTAAAAGCTGTCAGCAGTAACTTCGTATCCTCCTCTTTCCCGCCCTTGGTGACAGACAGCGGGACGTTAGTCACAGGTTCAAAGGAAAAAGCTGATGTGTTCGCGAATTTATTTTCCGCGAATTCAAATCTAGATCCCTGTCTTTTGGAGCCACCTGTGATCGCGCCGGTAAGGTCTTTCATGCAGGATGTGAGATTTCCTCCGCGCACTATTCAACGCGTTCTACGTGAACTTAATTACAGAAAGGCAATCGGCCCGGGCGGAATACCAGCAATAGTCCTTAAGAACTGTGCTCCAGAACTATCGGCGGTCCTTGGCAGACTCTTCCGCTTATCTTATGCACGGAGGAGATGTCCTGCATGCTGGAAAATCGCTCGAGTTCAACCAATCCCGAAGACGGGAAAAAAGTGTCTCCCACAAAATTACTCGGCGATAGCGTTACTGTCTATGTTATCTAAGGTGATGGAAAAAGTCATCAATACTGAGTTAATTAAGTATTTGGAGTGCAACGGACTTCTGAATGATCGTCAACACGAATTCCGTGCAGGCGCTCCACAGGAGACTTTTTGACACTTATAACCGATATATGGAGAACTGCGATTGAACGGCATGGTGAGTCAAGGGCGGTCGCATTAGATGTCTCTAGGGCTTTTGACCGCGTCTGGCATGGTGTATTGCTGAACAAACTTCGTTCATATGGACTTGCCCAGCAATTTTGCGATCGGACGAAGAGCTTCCTCGAAAATCGACCGATCCGGGTTCTTGTGGACGGCGAATGTTCGGAACTATATCCTGCTAATTCTGGGGTGCCGCAGGGTTCTATTTTGGCTCCAACTTTGTTTTTGCTTCACCTAAATAATTTGCTGGAGACAACGGATAACAAAGTGTTCAGTTTTGTGGATGATAGTACGCTTGTTCTTTTTCGAGTGTTCAGCGGATTGGTGCATCGACGTCACACCAGGTGAGATGTAGACAGATCGACTCTCTGAATCGGGATCTGGATAAGGTCCTGCAGTGAGGAAAGGCCAATCTCGTCTTTTTCAATGAAACGAAGACACAATATGCAACATTCACAAGGAAAGGTGGATCATCGGTTCCACAGCTGATGATGAATGGCCAGGCCCTCGAATCTGGGGGAAGCTTGAACTTACTCTCCGTCACGGCCCGTGGGAATGAATCGTGGCATAAATACGAGTCGAATATCGCCGTGTCCGCATCTGGAGAACTGAGTTATTTTTTTAGATCCAAGGAATATTTTTCTTCTGCCCAACTTCTTCTTCTGTATATATCTCAGATTAGACCCGCGCTCTAATATTTGCCATGTTGGGAGTTCTGGTCCCAAGAATACCCTCAATCTGTTAGAGAGCATACAGAGACGAGCGATCCGCCTGATCGGGGAGTCGGCGTTGACGTCGAGACTACACCCGCTATCACATTGAAGGCGTGTAGCTGACCTCTGTCTGTTTTAATGATATTATCCCGGATACTGTTCTTCGGAATGGCATCGTCCCGCAGAATTCGGTTCATATGCGCTCCATATGACAATACGACAAATATCACTAATTTGCGGTTCATCTCCTAACGGCGCGCACATCCATGCATCAGAGCTCGTTCCGTTACAGAGTGGGAAAGCTGTGCAACTTCCTCCCCGCGCGAATGTTCCTGGAGCGATACAACCTGCAACTGTTCAAAAAGAACTGCAACGGTTATTTGGTGGCATTTCGGGGCGCCCACTCGGCGATATAGGTTCACCTCTCCCGAGAGAAGTGTAATAAAAAAAAAAAAGCTAGATCTAATATTGCAAACTGTGACTCTGTCTCATTGAACGTCCAGGTTGACGAGCTGACTGATGTTAAATGTAGGAGGATGAAGGACCTAACCTTAAGGATCTCTGAAGAAGGATACAGAGAGGTCAAGGCAGGTGCCACAGCCTCTCGAGATCTAGTCAGGTTGGTTGGAGCTTTGTCACATGACCGTGATTGAAGATTAACGCCATGAGAGTTGAAGACGTTGTCCCACATTTTTACTCGAAAACGAGAAATCGGATGCCTAATCCAACAGCGCTCTATTAATTGCAGTGACACCATTAGCTCCTGTCACCCTGATACGTGCAGTTGCCAGGAGTACTTGTCCCGGTTGACACGTTGATATTTATACTATATGTTTCACTTGGGCAATGGTGTTGAGGGGGTGAAGTTATGGTTTCCTCCTTTTCGAAAAAAACTGAATAGATTGATGTGTGGTAATGTTTGCCCCACCTGAAGCATCTAGTAGTGGATATGCTGAGGTTGATTTGGTGGGTCCCAACCTGCTTGGTGGACAGTAAACAATCAGTGTTGAGGATTCACAACTAAATTGATTGGAGAGTTCTAGTACATTCCGATTTTCCAGCTGTCAGCCACCAGCTGACAACCCGTCGGTGACAGCAAAAGAATGCTACCTAATTCTCCAAATTTCATAATTTTTGCAACGGTTACTTTGATCGATCGTCTCCTTTGATTACGTTCCGATCGCTTGGCGTCTTCTTCTGGACTTTCTGCTTCCATCATGTTGAGTGCCACATCGTCTCTTTTGGTTACGTTCCGGCCGCTTGACATCTTCTTCTGGACTTCCTGCTTCCATCATCTTGGGCGTGTAAAGGATATTTTTATCACTCACTTTAAATGAAACACTCTTTCTCTATTTAATTAACTTTTATTTGAAACGTACTTATTAGTGCTATGGTCCTTCACTTAATTAAAGTTATCCTCAAAAATTATATTTTATTAAAATCTTTTCCTCCTTACAATATACTTATTTTCCAACTTTATATTATTAAAAGGTTTTTTAGCTTCATACACTACCGTTCATTACACTCTATTCGATGGGAAACTTTATTCCCTTAACGTTGTTTCAGTTAGTCTTAATTCATTGTCGCACACACTTTAGTTTATTCAAACTTATATTCTTTGTTTCGGTTAGTCTTAATTCACTGTCACCCACACTTTAGTTTATTAAAACTTATATAGCTTAACTTTGTTTTAGTTAAACTTATTTACTTTTCGCATATACTTTAGTTTATTCAATCTCTTATTAGATATATCCACTTCTTTTCTCACACCAATCCCAGAACTCTTTTCCTCACCGTCCCGGTTGAAATTCTAAAACCAACTCGTTGTTATCTCACCGTCTCGGTCGAGATTCAAAATTCAACCCGCCAACGAAGACCTGTTTTTTCTTCATCCTGAAGGTCGAAGGATATCGCATTTCTTTCTTTATCTTTCCCGGCTTGGGATCAAACGCGGAAACACAAAGGGAAAAATCAACAGAGGATCGTGCGAATGCACATTTATAATCCTCTATGTTGATATGCGCTAAACGAATGTGTAATTCGTTTTATGATGCCTGTTGTTTGTTCTAGCCGACTCGGCAAGGATCCCTTTTGTAAGGATACGTTAGGGAATACAAATAGAGAATTGTGCTAATGAGCATTTCTGATTCTCTATGTTGTTTATTGTAGTCGAATGGGCCAGGATCTTTTCCGTGGGGAATCGATACAAAGGCGAATATTTTCCTTTTGTTTGTTTTAACTTAATTTTGTTAAAACGAAAACTGGCGTTGGTTGTTTTAATTGTTTTAGATAACCATTTTTCTGAGGTCTCGTAAGATTGCTGGCGCGCAATTTTTTATGATACTCAATGGTTTTGTTTGAAGGACGGCATCTGGCGTGCACATTTGGCTCTTAGGGGTTTTTGTGGTGAACCTTTGGTTCAATGATTATATTTCCCAGTTTTTTATGTGAGCAAATTGAACGTTTAGTTCAATTTGCTTGGAGTTTAATTGATTAGCGCAAATCGAACGTTTAGTTCGATTTGCTTGCTATCAATTTATGCGGGACGAGGTGTATGGGGTAATGCTTTGATTTAGCATTATGTCACATCCTTTAAGTGGATGTTTTTGGCGTGTATCGCCGTTAGTGGTGGAGACTAGCTCCAAAGGAATAGGTATTATGGGATGGGTGGTTGTGGCCGTAACAATCCTCCCCCCTTTATAAAATGAGTATTATTCTTTGAAGAGGAAATAATACTCCTTGGTCGCCTATGGGAGCGTCAGTGGTGTAGTGTGGCGGTTACAAAATTTTATTGTATCTTTTGTCCCTTTAATTTATTCTGTATATGTTTAGTTTACATTTGTTGGGACTGTAGTTTATAGGGTTACTTATTTTGTATTTGTACATCATTGTTTTGTTTATTATTTTTGTTTTAGGCATACATGGATTTAATCAACTTAAGTTCATTCGTAGGTTTTCATTGTTATATTATAAGGTTCAGCACATTTTGTTTAGGTATTATTATGTATATATTGTGTACGTATTATTATGTATATATATGTAGGTATTGCTATATCTTTATATATATGTATATATTTATTACTTTTTTTTTTTTTGAATAGTTTATTTATTTTCCTAATTTGTTTTATAGGAATAGTTTTGCTTATTCATTTAAATAGTTTTTATAATAATAGAAATTATTTGTATCTTATTTTGTATCATAATTGAATGTGCAATAATTTTCACTCCTTACAGTATTTAGTTTTAACATTAGTGGCAATAGTAGTTTGGTAATAACAGACATTATTTGCTTATTAGTTCTAACAGTAATATTATTATATGTGCAATTATTTATCTACTGGTTTTATTTTTCTAATTAGTTTAATTGTAATAGACCTTATATGCGTATTAATATTTTTGCTTATATTCTATTTAATTGTAACAGCAGCAGTGACAATAGTCAAAGAAGTTATTTACCTAATCTGTACATCTTAAGTTTTGTTAAATGTTTGTATAATAGTTTTGTTTATTTATTTTCTACTTAGTTTATTTATTTATTAAATGACTTAATACTAGTGGTTACAGTAATGGTAGTCACATAGGAGTGACTTTTATCTATAGTAGTAATTTTGTTTATATATTCTGTAATATATTAATATTTACTAAAAATTTATTTTGTTTATTTTTGTGCAAGCTATGTTAACTTGTGGGTATATTTTCATTTGTGTGTTTATCTTTTTGTTGACAAATTAATATAGTTTTACTTCTATCTTTGTCCATACTGTTTTTCGTTTTAATTCTGGCTACGTACCGTTATTACTTTTATATTTAGTTAATCGACAAACGCATCTTCGATTTGCAGAACACCCTGGGAATAATAATTGTTTCGGATTGATAGTGGGAAGAAGATTGGGGCTAGGTTGAGGGTGGGGTCTTTAAAAATACGGTTTTAGCTTATTGTTGTGAACCACAACGGATCTTCGTCCCATTTTGATGGCCGTATTGCCTGCGCCCTTTATAGCTATGACTGGGAAGGGTCCCTTCCAAATAGATGCCAACTTGCCCTTACGATTTTCGTTTTTCATCAACACCTTGTTTCCCACATGAAACGATTGTGGTTTCGTTTCACTTCCGGAGCAGGTGCTCGCCTTTAATGAACGACATTCCTCACACTGCTTTTTATGTCTCCTAATATCGGATAGCATAGCTGGCCACCAGTACCTTTGTCGTATTTTATTATACGATTTGGTGATGCTCTGATGTCCACCGGAAGGGGAATTGTGATAAACCCTGAGTAAAGTTGCAATCTCATTGGGGTTCGTAATTTTTTCGGGTGTTTCGGGCTTCTGCAATAACTTTTTGGTTTGTTTATTTTGCGAGCGGGGAAGCGAGTTTGATGGATTTGCTGGTAGAGTGTCTGTGATTCGATCAACATATGTATTATGACCAGTTGACTCTTTGGGGTTCCTCTTTTTGTAGTTACAATTTAACCTTAAAGATTTCCACTTATCTTGGGCTTGCTCTTGCTTTCCTTTATAGTATTTATTTTCAGGTACCCTTTTCTCAACCGTTGAGAATTTGATTGGCACACTAAATACTGTTGGATTCATTTCCGTTCGAGGAAATGTGATGCACTGTTTGGGGCCTTCCACATTGCAATTCTTCGACAGAAAGTCGTTTCCAAGTAGTCCGTCTTCCGGTAGATCGGGCATACTGCTCACTACTTGAAACTTGCATGGGAGTTTAGACCTACCATTCAGTTGGAAGTTCACCTTGCAGCTTCCCAAGGTTCGGAAACTTCCAAACGGCATCTGTAAGGTGCAAGCTTCTCGCCGATTAATCTTAACGTCTGATTCGTTGAGGCTACTTTTGGTGATCAGACTTATCTCAGCGCCAGTGTCCACTACTAGAGTTGTGTTTTTCTTAACACCTACATCTATTGGTAGCTGGACAGTTGGGACGCTGGTTATTGGCGAGCATGGAGTTCTAATATGGTAGCTCCTTTTTGCCACGGAGTGTTTTGGCCTACTTCTTTCTTGTTCTGAAGGGGGAGAATTTTTAGAAAATTGGCATTGAATTCGCGATTCCCATTTCAGCTTTTGCTGACAGGAACCTATGTTGTGGCCCTGCTGGCCACAGAAGTCGCAAATCTGCCTTATATGAAGAATCCTTTTTCCCTCTTTTAATCGCCAGCAATCACGGATATCGTGATTTATTCGCTGACATTGTATACAAAAGGGTGTGTTTTTCCGTTTTACACACTCTTCATAGGTATGCCCCCGTTTCTGGCAGTAGCTACAAGTTATTTTAATGATAGGGGCATCCTGTGTAATGGGTTTTGTGTAGGGAACTACTTTGGGTTCAGGGGAATTAGGTTTATGCTCTATAACTGGAGGATCCACCACTGTACCTGTAATTGGGTTAAATGTCTGTGGAGAAGAATGGTATATCGGTGAAGATTCCGAAGACGAGAGTGAGTTCGACTGAGTTTTTTCGAGCTCTTCCAAATCTAACGTCCTTTGCATTAGAGTGTCAAGTGGTTCTCCGTCCATTAATAATAGAAATTGACGGTAGTATGGATTTAAGAGTCCACTTCTATACACACTCCTGGCAAAGTCGTCTAGCTGTATTTTTATACCCTCGGCGGACGCGGAGCCATATCTCTTCTCCGCTGCCAGTGAGCATCTTTCCAACGTTTGCTTCAAACGTATTTGGAACAAGATGACTGCTTCCGCTGGGTTCTGTTTGGTAGCCAGTAGTTTATTGACCAAATCTTGGTAGCTTTCTACTGGCTGGTAAACTTTCCTCAGTAGATCCTCTGCTTCTTCAAAAGATGAAAACGGAGTGGACGCGAACAATGCAGATGCTTCTCCTCGCAACCTAGTAGGGAATATCTGCAGGAAAACATTGTGCTCTTCCACTGGGAGACAATCCAAAACCCTCCTACTACAATCTAAAAATGTATGGAGCTCGGCACCTAAATGTGGGTTACGTTCCCCTGAGAAGGTGGGAATTAGTTGTACTGACAACTTCACCACCTTCGTATAGTCGACCGACATAATTTCGTCTTTCAACTCGTGCGTCCGCGAATCCGTTATAGCTTGTTGTTCCGCGGGGGGGTTACGGGTTTGTTCCGTGGGAGTTGTAGGGGTTGATTTCGTGAGAGGTTTAAGAGTTTGGTCTGTGAGAGGTGTAAGGGTTGAGTTAGTTGAGCTACAATCCAATTTCCTCCTACTTATCTTGTCTCTTTTCCCTAATCGTTCGGTTCCGCTTCGGAGTCGCCTTGGCGAGTTAGGTGAGACGTATTCCGAATCTTGGCTTTCTTCGCCTTCCATAAACAGTAGGGGTTGTTGGGTATATTAATGGTGAAAGAATTAAGGGTGTTCTTTTGGGAAAGTTACTTTGGAGGTGTTTGCAAATGTTAATTTTGTGTTGGTTTAGAGTGAAAATACTTCCCAATTATTGAAAAACTTTCATTTGAACGATCGCGAAATATGGACAAATATAAGGACTGATGCAAAGATGGTGACAATTGGTTTTGTTAAATCTACCTATAGAAGTGGAAATACTTCCCAATGGTTGAAAAAATTACATTAAAATGACCATGAAATATGAGCAAATGTAGAAACAAATTATAAAATTGATGTGGTTTGTTTTTCCGATTTATATTTTTTTTTTTTTTTTTTCTCGGGGGTGTTTGCAAATTTAATATCTGTATCAAGACTTCATTTGTTAATTCTTATTGATATTTGAATCATTGATTTATATATTTGATATAGTGTCACGTGTGTATAGTGGGTCAAAAAACAAATTTAACTAGTCAACGTCAGCTCACACAAATCGTGCATTTATAACATATATAAAAAATTAAACACCAAATGCGTTCAAACGAATATTATAGAATTCAATAAAATGTGTTTCTCTTTACTTAGCATATGATAAATAAATATGTTATGCACAGTAAGGGTACAAACTCAATTTTTAAAATCCGATTATTCAGATAAATACTTGTAAAATTCGTTAACGATAAGTTTTTAACCAGTCACTCAATATAATTAAAGATATAAGTAAAATGAAAAACAAAGCAAAATATTACATAAACGATTAACAATTTTCATGTAGAACTAATATAGGAACTACTCGGTTTGTAAAATATATATTTTTTTTGTAACATAAAAAAGATAAGAAAAAGGAAAAGAAACAATATTTACTTAACTTGTAGTAAAGCTGCTTGAAATTGACTGCTGCTGTTGTTTTATCTGCTTCCTGTTGTTGATTTTTGTTGATGATTGATCTGCTTTCTGTCCATTGGTATATGTGTTTTTTATTATGGTGCTTTAATTGTGTTTAATTTTACTTCACTTGTGTGTTTATTGTTTCTAGTTCTAGTTAATTTTTTTAGGGTGAACTTTTGTTTTGTCACTTTTTATTTATTTATGTTTATTTTTGTGGGAGCTTTGTCGTTCTTGTCGACACAAGGCTTTTCAAGCTCTTATGAGACGGTAGTCTCGGGCTTCCTTGCGCTCACCGGCTGCGCCATTTGTAAAGGATATTTTTATCACTCACTTTAAATGAAACACTCTTTCTCTATTTAATTAACTTTTATTTGAAACGTACTTATTAGTGCTATGGTCCTTCACTTAATTAAAGTTATCCTCAAAAATTATATTTTATTAAAATCTTTTCCTCCTTACAATATACTTATTTTCCAACTTTATATTATTAAAAGGTTTTTTAGCTTCATACACTACCGTTCATTACACTCTATTCGATGGGAAACTTTATTCCCTTAACGTTGTTTCAGTTAGTCTTAATTCATTGTCGCACACACTTTAGTTTATTCAAACTTATATTCTTTGTTTCGGTTAGTCTTAATTCACTGTCACCCACACTTTAGTTTATTAAAACTTATATAGCTTAACTTTGTTTTAGTTAAACTTATTTACTTTTCGCATATACTTTAGTTTATTCAATCTCTTATTAGATATATCCACTTCTTTTCTCACACCAATCCCAGAACTCTTTTCCTCACCGTCCCGGTTGAAATTCTAAAACCAACTCGTTGTTATCTCACCGTCTCGGTCGAGATTCAAAATTCAACCCGCCAACGAAGACCTGTTTTTTCTTCATCCTGAAGGTCGAAGGATATCGCATTTCTTTCTTTATCTTTCCCGGCTTGGGATCAAACGCGGAAACACAAAGGGAAAAATCAACAGAGGATCGTGCGAATGCACATTTATAATCCTCTATGTTGATATGCGCTAAACGAATGTGTAATTCGTTTTATGATGCCTGTTGTTTGTTCTAGCCGACTCGGCAAGGATCCCTTTTGTAAGGATACGTTAGGGAATACAAATAGAGAATTGTGCTAATGAGCATTTCTGATTCTCTATGTTGTTTATTGTAGTCGAATGGGCCAGGATCTTTTCCGTGGGGAATCGATACAAAGGCGAATATTTTCCTTTTGTTTGTTTTAACTTAATTTTGTTAAAACGAAAACTGGCGTTGGTTGTTTTAATTGTTTTAGATAACCATTTTTCTGAGGTCTCGTAAGATTGCTGGCGCGCAATTTTTTATGATACTCAATGGTTTTGTTTGAAGGACGGCATCTGGCGTGCACATTTGGCTCTTAGGGGTTTTTGTGGTGAACCTTTGGTTCAATGATTATATTTCCCAGTTTTTTATGTGAGCAAATTGAACGTTTAGTTCAATTTGCTTGGAGTTTAATTGATTAGCGCAAATCGAACGTTTAGTTCGATTTGCTTGCTATCAATTTATGCGGGACGAGGTGTATGGGGTAATGCTTTGATTTAGCATTATGTCACATCCTTTACGTGGATGTTTTTGGCGTGTATCGCCGTTAGTGGTGGAGACTAGCTCCAAAGGAATAGGTATTATGGGATGGGTGGTTGTGGCCGTAACAGGCGTCACATCGTCTCTTTCGGTCACGTTCCGACCGATTTGCACCTTCTTTTGGACTTGCTGCTTCCATCTTCTTGCGCATCACATCTATTCAAATTATTTGCGATCAGATGTGAAGATTATCTACTACCGAGCGTTTGTACGTCCAATTCTGACTTATGCGAGTACAGTATGAATGAATGAACATTAGTCATTGGAATATGGAAAAGCTACGAATTTATAAAAGAAAATGCGTTAGAGCCTGCCTGCAGATGTACAGAAGCCAATATTCCAACTTCCGTTATTTTTCATTTGAAATATGAGACTAGTGTTCAGAATTGATGGTACAATTTTGACCCTAGGGAGAGGTCATTTCGTCCGGTGTGCATGAAGATTATCCGTGTTGACACAACTAGGGCAATGATCTCATATCGGGAGCATTCTTTCCCAATAATATGTATATGGAGAGTACTCTCCAGAATGGGTTCATTCCCTCAGAAGCGTTCCCTTTCTTGGATAAAGAAGGACTGTTTCAAGACAGCCAGCCCTATTATTTACCACGGTTTCCGTGGTGCCAGGAATAAACGAATTCTCCATAATAACGGTATCACTAATACTCCCGATCGCCTGTGTTTTAGTATGGTGATCGATGAAAGAGATAAATCAATAAAAGATCGATCCCATCCCAACTGGTGGTATAAGGACTATACGTTCCCAAACATAGTATGCCTCTCAGGCGCACCGCTTTCCTTCCCCCTATCCCAAATTCACAATTTTTTTTGCAGTTTTGCTTTATTTTTTTGTGTTTGCATATAAGTTATTAAAAAAAAAAAAAAAAAAAAAAAAAAAATCAGGATTGTTGTATCCTAACCCCGAGTATTTCAGAAATACTTGTACATTAAAAAGTGGATACATACGCCTGAAGCATTTTTATACTTGGATGCTCATAGCTACCTAACAAATCCCACAAACGTACCAATTACATGTGGCCAGACGACCAACTGATAAAAAATTAAGTATGTGCCAATGAGCATAGGAGGTGGAAATGCCACCCAAAGACACTGTACGATCATACCTAAAAAGACAAAACTAATTTCGAAAGACTCAATAGAAAAAAATACTAGTGGCTGATCAAAGTTCGGGAGCGGGTCCTGCTGTATGGAACCCGTTCGGTCGACTGCAGTCAAACGACTGGGGAGAGGTGGGGCGGAGGACGTGTGGCAGGACCTGGTCCACACCAGCTTAGTCTTAATTAGTGTTAGCTAGGCTTAGTGAGAGTTAATTTAGTCTTAGTTAGAGTTAAATTCTACTAGGTTTAAGTATAATATATTATAGTATATACGATGATGATTAAGAGAGGCGAATTCCGGATATTGGGGTTTTACTATCGACTAAAGAGTAAAAAAAATATGAACTGATTATCCCAAGATGCTATATCGGTACAACACAACATTCAATAAGTCCCGAGACTTTCTGACTTTTAAGAAGTACTAAACATCAAACGATGTGTGTCAACATTTCATTACATTGGAAATCTGTGTTGATAAAACACTGCGTTCTCATGGGAAAAAATACTATTCAAGCTCAGCAATTGCTTAAAAAATGTTATCTGATCCTTCCGAACCAACCATTTGCCTGTAGTACACTGATTTAAAACGTGGTCGTACAGACACAGATGGTGCTGAGCGCTCTGGTTGTCTAAATGAAGCAGTGACTCAAGAAAACATTAAATGCATCCGTTGTGACGTTCTGCGTTTTCGTATAGTAATCAAGATGTCGTTCTTGATGCGGAGATATGCTCCCCGATTTCTTCCAAAAAGGGTAGATCAGTGGTTTGTGGTCTGTCTTAATTGTAAACAAGCAAGACCTGAAAATCATGATGGAAGACTTTAATACAAACACACACCCGACGCATCGTCCGACGAGACGTTGGCAATCTGCGTACAAGCTAAGTGATGCTGTCCGCAGTGAAAAATGAGGAAACATTCATTGCCCCTATACCATTAGATTCGCAACATTTGCGACCAATTCCCTATTATCGGCTATCAACCGATCATGGGATTTTGGCATGAATATTATCGTTGTTTAGGCAATCATACCCACGTTCATGCTCTATGATGACCCTTCTGAAAACTAAAGTAAATACACGGTATCTCGCTGTGTTTGTTTTGCTTACCAACGATGGCCCATGGCTCCCCTGGGTGGCAAATTCCTCACCACCATATCCATGTACCAGCATATTAACCCAAATAAATAACCATCCAACCTGACCCTTTGCCACTGTCGGCAAGATTTCTGTTGGCTTAGTGCCGACAAAATATCTTCCTTTCTAGTGCACCAGACCCATACGGCTAAATCAAACAAACCATAAATTTTCGGTCGACCTGTCGTCACCAAAGAATGTATCGCCTAGAACGGCATTACATGAACACAATGCCTGTAGCCCCTTTTTGCTCGTCCAATTATTTGATTAGGTGCAGGACCGATCGTTGTCGGTATTGCAGGTTAAGAGGCATCGTACTTGCCCTATACGGGCATATGAGAAATCGTCCCATTTAACTCTTTTTCGATCGCCCATTGGCCGTGGCCAAGTTTGAGCCTGTTCCCTCCTCCCACATCAATGTGATCCACCACCGTTGAATCTGACGGATGTGTATTGCATCGAAGAGTCAGATTTCTGTCACCACAGCGGACAGTCGCACCCGCTTAGCGTTAAATTTTTACCAGCCGCGTTACCAAGTAGCCATTTCGGTTTTAACACATTCAGAATATGTGAGTAGGAGTGCAGTGTTACCTTTTTGCCACCTAGTCGAGAAATTCGTTTCGTGTGTTAAAGTGAACTTCACAAGACATTACCAATGATCTTGAACGAGTCCAGGCGCCCACCAGCTACTGCATTAAGGAATTATATTGTTAACTCCTAGTCACCAGATTAGTGAATTATATTGTGAACTCCCAGTGTTATGCGCATGTGCCAATGCCATAACGCAAATTTAAATAAAGAACACTTGATAACGAAATACTTACGTGCCTATTTATTACTTCCGCTTGTTTGGAGTTGATTTATTTCGTGGCAAAATTTCAGAGAAAGCAATGGAAAGTGTTTGGGTGTTGAGTTGAACTAGTGCCCATGTCTGGTACAATAACCAACCCCTACAGGCAGCCTATAAAATCGTCTGAAGCGTCCGAAAACACAACAGTTTGCCGGAATGGTTATGGCCTCTCTGTGTATTGAGATGCTCAGGGCATAATATTCATCAACTATCTTGAAAAGGGGATAACCATCAATTATGAATATTATATGGCATTACTGGTGTAAGATAAAATCGCTGGAAAACGATCACAAATGAAGAAGAAAGAGGTGATCTTTCGCCAAGACAATGGACCGTGTCACACGTCATTAAAAACGATGGTCAAACTACATGAATTGGGCATCGAATGGCTTCGTCATCCACCGTATTCTCCAGATCTGCCCCCCAGTGATGATTGGCTGTTTGCAGATCGTACAAAAATGTTCCAGGTTAAGAGATTTGGCTCTAATGGTGACGTGATCACTGCAACTCCAGGTTATTTTCAAGCTAAAGAGAAATTATTCTGCACACATGGTATGTAAATGTTAGAAAAGCGTTGGAATGATTGCATCGCAATTGAAGGAGATTATGTTGAGGAACAAAGAAGGATTTTACAACAACAAAATATGTTTTAATAGTTAGTTTCGGGACTTATTGCCCTTAATGACACTTCTTTAAAAACCTTTGTTTCAAAACATGAACTTAATTTATAAATCTCTCTTTTGCAGAGGAAAATGAAATGCTGAATACTTCCTACCAGACCAAATTCAAAGGAATGACAAAGAACAAGACTATGATAAAAATTTCTTACGAGACCAAACTAAAAAATATAAATCTCGAGTTGCAAGATGAGAAAACGTTTCGTACTTTTAAACTTTATTTGGTGTTCTATATGAATAACGTTCTGAAGTCGTCGCATACAAATATTTTTCACAATAGAGGAAGTTATTATGGATAGGTAAGTACATCTACATACGAAATGGGCCCCAAACGGGGTATTAAATAATACATACAAATGTCGCATTTTGCTTGAACTTAATATATTTCATTATCATACGAAATGCACTGCAATCTATTGATGAGTCAAAGCGTTTTCGATCGCACTATATTAGGAAACTGCCACCAAAAATATTTAATCTAATCGACTAGAAATCTCCAAGAGAATAACATTTTTGTAGAAAAAATAAAACCCTGATAAAGTTTGGATAATCGCTGTAGCGGTAACTCAATAACTCACTAGGACTTTAATTATTTTGGATTACATTCAATTTCATCGGTTCGAACCACTTGTTAATAACAAATACAGATATCTTATCAAGATACTCTTATCTATGTAGCTGGAGTTAAGCAAATGGGAACACGACCCAGGGTGAGACCCAACAGCATATTTTAACAAAGCGTACATTACAAGTCAAAAGAAGATTCCTATTCTGATGTTAGGCTTCTTAAAATGCGTTCACATTGTTGAAGCCTACAATAAAGACGAGCTGAGCTCATTATACATA
Organism: Microdon myrmicae; assembly: GCA_963931805.1. Lineage (NCBI taxonomy): Eukaryota > Metazoa > Arthropoda > Insecta > Diptera > Syrphidae > Microdon > Microdon myrmicae. Next base: position 19,777,385 of record OZ007497.1, read on the forward strand.
CGACTATTCTGAGTAATCTGCAATCACTCTCTGTGCACATACTCAGTGCTTATTTATTAATAATAATTTTCCGTTCAGAAATGGTTAAAAGTTTTTCAGATTTGCCTGAAATGACTTGACTTTCCGGGACGGAGTCAGTAACAAAAGAAAACTATTAATCACCAACATTTTATATACGATACCTTGCTACCCAGTTAGGACATGGTTCATGAGTCTCTGGAACATAGGCGGTGCTCCATTTAGAGCGAATGGCATACCTCTGAACTCATAGTGCCCGTAATTATTGCTGAAATCTGTCTTATCGGGATTCTTATGATCGACCACGACTTGGTGGTAGCCGCTGGCTAAATCAAGCGTGGGAAAATGGCGTGAGTGACCGGGTTGGTTTAATATGTCCTCTATTCCGGGGGAGAGGATACGCATTTCCGATGGTTTTATTGTTCAGTTTCCTGAATTCGACTACAACTCTCCATCGGGTTTTTCCATCGGGGCCGGCTTTCTTGGGAACTACCAGGAGGCGGAGTTCCAGGGACAGGTTGAATGATATCATTCTGTAGCATTTCCCGAACTTGCTCGCTTATTACCTGTTTCTTGCACTCAGGCAGCCGGTATGCCATTTAGTTTATAGGCACTTAGTCGCGTCCGAAAGGTGATTCAGGCGATATCAAACTTGTATACGTCAGGTAGTCGCCTTCGAGGTGGAAAATGTCGTTGAACTCCCCACATACTTCCACTATCGATTGGCACTCTTGAGGACTTAGGTTTCTTCCTAAATGGGATTCCTCATGTAATTGTGCCAACCATGCAACTTTTGTTGATTCATGAGGCGTCTCACCTTCCGAGAAGATGTGTTTAACAAACTGGGGGTGTTCTACCTCCGAAGTGTTAGTCTCGGATACGGGTTTACTCGATTCGTCATCAGAGTTGATTCCCGTTGACGTATTGACCCGCTTACCGGTATGTATGTTCTCCCGGTTTTCCAAAGGAAAGAAGGAATATTCCCCCGTTGGAAGAAACTCCACCTTTATCCCGTCAATAGTCTGTGGGTAATCGAAGATGTTGAGTGTCTCAATTTGGACACTCTGCGCCTTTATCAGAATACAATTACGGAGTAAAATCCCTTTTGTATTTCTTTAGGTACCAAGATTACCTTCTCCCTTTATTGGGAGCCCAATTATCGTTCGTGAGCTTACCGGTACTATGACCGGTTTGCTCAGAACGATTTGTACCTCCGAAGGGTTTATCGGTAGGCGTTCTACCGAAGCTTTCCCTTCTTTGTCGCTCTTGGCGTTTTGCCTTGTTGTTGGAGTAACTGTTGCCCGACCGTTTTTTGCAGGCCTTCCCTTGTGTGGGTAGGGTCTTCGGGTGATTTCTGACCGCGGTCTCGATCTTCTCAGCTTCCCTTGGTTTCCTGTTCGGTTGCCTTATGCCAAAGCCGTCCTGTGCTATTATTTGCCAAGTGAATTGAAAAACTTTCGGGATTAATGACTGCCCGGTCCATTAACCTTGCAATTGTGCGACAGCAAATCGTTGCCCAATAAGCCGTCTTCCGACAACCCAGGCAAGGAGTCTACTACCTGGAGGCCGCAACAGTTTTTATAACAGATTGGTTGTGGGATCAGAAAGCCGCTCCTTTCACCCGGAACGGATTGTTAGTGTCTTTTTTTTTATGTTCCATCCTCTTGTCCTTTACTGGAAATCGATCAGTAAACTTTTCTTTATATGTTTTATGCACACACAAAATAAAATAGTTCCTTTTTGTTTTGTTTATTATCTTTTTGTTTGTGTTCTATTTATATTCAAATTTTATTTGTGTTGTATCTTTGTATTTTTTTATTTTGTTTTCGTTCAATATTTATATATATTTTAATTGTTTTTATATATATTCTATTTATTGGCCTGTAGGAAACCGAAAGTTCATGACCTCACCGACCCGACTCCGCCATGGGTCCCTGTCCAGTGCGCTCTCCTTCCACTTTCGACCATCCGATCCGATCTCCTCGAGGTCCAACCTAACATTGTCCTCCCATCTCCGTCGCGGCCGTCCTACCGGTCTCTTTCCCGTTGGTCTACCGTCAAGAGTTCTATGCACGGTTCTATCGTTGCCCATTCGCGCCACATGTCCGGCCCATCTTAATCTACGCGACTTGATTACTCTCACTATTGTAGGTTTGCGGTATAGCTTTTCCAATTCGTGGTTGTCGAGTTTCCTCCATTGTCCTGCCTCCTCGTCATATTTACCTCCAAAGATACCCCTTAAAAATTTATTCTCGAATATATATATGGTTGAACAATATTAATTATATATATATATATATATATATATATATATAGTATATATATATATATCTAATAAATTCCACAGTACATCGAATCTTTTCAACGACTTCCGACACCAATTTTAAAAATCAACCACGAGTCTCAATTTTTAATTAACAACATCGCACGACGATTTAAAATCACACCAGAGAGAAAGTCGCTCATTCGGGTCCGTATATACGGGGACATATTTGCCCCCCACCTTACCATTTATTGATTTACTCGAATTTGTTTTCGGCCCTCGCTGAACTCAACCCCCTTCCGATGAATCGTCATGTGCTTTCGTATATTGAGTATAATGGTAAAGTAGCGGCAAATTTGCTGGGAAGGCTCAACATACCTAAAAATGTGTGTGACAATATTCAAGGTCCTCGTTAAGACAATTTTGTAATTCTTTTGGATAAAAATTACGACACCTGCGAGATATGGGATGGAAAGGGTGGAAAAAGTTTGTATGCACTTTTTACAAATGAATTATCACTATTCCTTTTGAATAGACTTGTACATGTAAGTACGATGGAAAGTTTGACCAAGACAATCCCTTATGGGATATAAGAAAATATTTGGAATTGTAATCAGTGTAAGATGAAATGCGCTATTGATGCGTGGGAAAATGATGTTTTCTGGGTATGATATGTGTATATTAAGGGAGAAGGACGCGATTTTACATGTTGATTTAGATGGCACGAGGGGGTGGAAATTAGCATTGTTAATTGTGTAACACTTCTCCGCAGAAGCCGACAGCGCCGCTAAAATTTGGTTGTATTTTAAATAATAATATTAAGATCTTGAATTAGTTTTCGCTCACACGATAACCAATAAGCTTTGCTTCTTGGTCATAATTAATGCTTTCAAATGCTTCGAAACTGTTATGGGATCAATTCTTAATGTCTTTGTAAGTCTGAAGCGAGGAACCCCATTTGTTGAAAACACAGAAACTTATTCAAATCAGCGAGAACTTATTGAAGGACCAAAGAATTATTATAAAAAAAGAATAATTTATTCAATAGCCTTAAAAGTGTCTTCAGTAGACTGTATACAAAATTCACCAGTCTCCTAGCATAACACATACAACATGAACATTACTAATACAATTTTTGGTGACTTTGCCAAATCCATTCCGCCATTGCACTTACTCTCCAAACATATTGTACACTGGCCGTTAGTTAAATTAAACTCGGTTTTTAACATGTCGCAAGCTTCTTCACCCTGAAGCAGTTTCATACATCCTTTGTTGGTTTTCTGTGTCCCGTCACCTGCCGACAGAGTTTATTTAGAGCTATTTGAAAAAAAAGGTGATCTACTCAGATGTCACTTACTCTTAAGCTTAATGTCATAACAATAGTAGTTAAATGTGTCCCTTGTGGAACGTCGTACTGAAATTGGTGCATAATTAACATGGCGCATCACTCGCCTCAAATGTTCTGACATAGAATCGGTATCATTCAGATCCGTAGATACAGATGGATTTAATAATTCCTCTGGGGCTGGTGTTGGAAATTCAGAGCTCGAGAATTCAACTGTTTCGGGAAAAACCGTGGTATCTTCTGAAGCAGGACTTCCAGGCGTAATAGGGAGCGGAGACTCCATCGCAAGATCAGTTTCACTTGGTGTAGTGATTGCGACTGTTGTAGTGGTTGTATTTACTGTTGTATTATATGGAGTAGGTTCTGGTGGACAAAACGTCAGGTGTGGTTTGTTCATTTTACCGCAGTCGATGCATTCATAACACTGGATTCTCTCAGACCTACCTGCAAGAGGTGTCGTTAAAATATTTACTATAAAAATACTTTCACCACTTACCACTTCCAAGAATACACACAAGGAGAAATCCAATAATCCTTAGGGGAAAGATCATTTTGTTTATGATTTCCTGGAGGGTTCACGGAGTGAAAATCGAGATGAATTTCTCTTACAGGTTCGAAAGCCAGGCGACGACTAATTATCCTTGCGATTTATAAGGACACTGTTGTGGCTTGACACTATGTCGCCTTGTTCATGTGGGATTTGTTTACCTTTATAAACTTATCTGCTCTTTGCTGGTTTGACACGCTAGGATATCGCTATCAGTCGCGTGCAGGTAATCGACTGACTCACGGAACTTACGATTCATACCACTAAGCCGGTCAATTGATATTAGTTGTACAGACGAAACGGAACAATTTAAAGACTGGACATGTGATATTGTTATTTAGGTTAATTGCAGGTTCTTTTGGTCTCTATTGGGAGTTAAACGGTAGATAGAGAGTGGTGCATATTAACCACTTGCCTGACGTTGCTGAATGCATGGAATCATATGACGTGGGTAATTTTTTAAATTCGTTTGGTCATTACTTATTAAAACCTTGTCAGAGGATCGAAAACACTTTAATGAACATGTTGCTATCGGAATGATTGGGAATATTTAAAGTAAACTGCATTTAACACGATTTTTAGAAACAGTGTGCTGTTACACACAATTTAGACTGTTAATAGTATTACATGGGCCAAAAAACCCATGATATATTATAAAAAGACGGAAAACAGTATTTCATGTTTAGACTATAAGGTTCTTCGGGAACATTATACATTATATAGCATATATTTGTTACATTTACGCCATTCTGTTTGCAATCATTTTGGTTTACGTTAAATCAATTAAATTTAAATAGATTTAAAAAATGAATTGTAAATAAAATATTAACAGAAATTTAAATCAATTAATTATTAAGGAACAAAGTCATGAATAGTCTCGAAGCAGTATTTAGTTTATCTGTTGCTAGTGATTTGAAAAGCTGTTGCTAGTGATAGTGAAAATCGTGATTTGAACACCCGCTCTAGAACAAATATAAATAAAGAAGACTTTAACAATTTTTTTGTCAAGCAAGTAAGTTAAATATAAGAGAAGGGACAAAATAAAAAATGTGTACAACTTTGCTTCCGCCGTTTTGCAATAGATGGATGTAGCGGTGAGTGGTAGTTGAAATAAATAGATCATAGATGTCATACAATAAGCTTAGGTATTTGTAAACATGACGCCATCGAAATATTAGTCGATTTGTGTCTGCGTCAGAAAGTTATTCTCGATTAAACATGTCAGCTTACGAGCCAAATTCTCGTCATTTGCGGGAGGTTTTAATTTTCTGCTTTAATATGAAGAAATCTGCGGCTGAGGCTCATCGAATGCTCTCAAATACCTATGGTGAGGCCGCTATTAGTGAAAGAGGTGCCGAGAGTGGTTTCAACGCTTCAAGAACGGCGATTTTAACGTCGAAGACCAGCATGGCGGTGGAAGAGAGAAGGTTTTCGAAGATGCAGAATTGGAGGCATTGTAGTGGTCCTTCTCTCAGGTAGCGTGTCTTCTTATCCTGAAAAGGACGTAAGATCTTTTAAAGACCGCTCCCGAGGGGACCCGTTGCGGTTGCCGCCGTGCTTTCTCGAACCTCGAGGGAAGAGCAGCTTCCGATTGTTCTAGGGACGTCGTTTTGGAATTGCGTCCCTGTGCCGTGGAACCAGGTGCCTTTGGGTGATGTCCGAAATCGTGGACGCTGCAAGGGTTTAGTTTGTGGGCTTGCCACCACTTTACTCACCGGTTCTTTTTGCTGGTTGGAAGTCTCCACCTGTCCTAAAGCCGCCAACGTTCCTCAGTGAATGCATAAAGCCCGTCAATGAAAAATACCTTTTATTTTATCATAATAGGTGCATTTTTTATTTAATTAGATAGGGAAACAATTGATTATCCTGGGGACACCACCTCCAAGATCCTAGCTTTATCTTCTGATCGTGGTCCTTCAGCACTTCCGCCGAGGACTAGGTACATGACCAGAATGCTTCTAATAACGATTGTTTAGATCTTTGGCTGTTTAATGTTCCTATATAAATTTGTGATTGCTGTACCCTACTCGTTTTGTTAATTACTCCACTTCTCCAAACGTTTGCGGTAGAAGTGGGCTGAGTTCTCAAATCATTTTTATTTGATGGAGAGTCGTTTTGACTTCTGAAATGGGACAGTCTCCTACATTCTGCTTGGGAATGATTAAATTTGTTGCAATATGTGCATTGGAGGCGTTCAACCTCTGCTTTAATTTGGGAAATAGCATTACAACCATTTTCATTTCGACGACATGCCGCAGAAGTATGACCAGACCTATTGCACGATTGGCAAATTGCTGGTTGGCTATATTTGGAATTATAAGATAAATTAAGAAGGTTTCTATCGCCTAGTCGTGGGGCCTGCTCGAGAGCGTAATTTATTGCTGCTCTAAGACTTGGGGTACCTCGTGCTTTCACTAAGAGTTTTAAATAGGAATCCCTAAGACCATCTTCAAAAGTATGCAAGGCGAGCTTTTTATTTTCTTCGAGGAGATATGTTCGCACCGCAGGATCGACAGTGCTTTCAAACGTGGCCTCGTTCAGCAGATACAGGAGGTGTGCGAGTCTGTTTCCAAACTCCTTCACACCTTCCTTGCTATCTTGCTTGGCTGTCACCAGACTGTTTTGTGCCGCTGACCTAGAAGTGAGATTTTTAAATTCTTCCTTCAATTCGGAAGCAAGATCATTCCAGGTTGAAATGACCTTGTACCGGATGTGGTCGTATGCTGGCCCCTGTAGTCTGGTTTTCACCACGCTTAAGAAGAAAGTATGCTGACTGTCGTCCCGTGCCTGTGAAAAAACAATATCCCCGCAAGAAATAAAATCATCTAATTCGTCCGGGTTTCCGTTAAACACCGGTACGAAAACCAAAATATCTTTCAATCCGATAATAACCTTCATTATTGGTTACATAATAGTTTCGCGCGCTTCAAATATTCGAGTCGCGTGTTCGTTTTAGATAAGATTTTTCCCATATGTGCACAGCTTCCCAAACGCAAGTGAAACAAAGGCAAAGGGTAAGGAAAAAGACTTCTCGAACCCAAGTGGAACAATCCTAAAATGGAAGATTCCTGATTAAGGAAAGAAAATAAGAGATCCTTTTACACCTAAGTCAAGGGCAAGAAGAGAAACAGGTTTCAAGATAGATTCTATGGAAAACGCCAAAGGTAAGAAGAAGAAACCAACAAACTAACAAGTGGAGAACCCACAAATGATGCTAAGGGCAGAGTCGAAGGTTTCCTGCCTAGGTTTTGCTAACGATATGAAGAGTCTTCCCCAAGTAATTTAAGATAGAAAAATATATGTATATTTATGTGTATGTAAAAATGTTTAAAATGGTTTTGTTATTGTACCCTTAAAATGAATACGTTTGTTTTTTCCTTAAAAAAATAGAATTTTCGAAAAATTTCACATCTCAATATCCCCTTTTATTTATTTTTCCATAATTGAATTTGTTTTGGGGGTTCTCTGGGTCCCTTTTTTTTTTAAATGAATTTTTAAATGTGTAAAAATGTGTATATAAATTTAAATTTATTTTGGGTTTCTCTTTGCCCACTTGCAAATTTTTTAATAACAAAAAATGTGTATAAATACCTGAGATCTTCCTTTTGTTGGGTTGTCCGCTACCGTTGCAGGCTTCGTTGAGGGGTATTTGACCATTGCTTTGCTGGCCTGCTGAAGGCATCGTTATGATTGCTGATCTTGGCTTATTTCGGAACTTATTATTGATGATGATGTCGCAGATACTTGCTTGTGTTACTGATGTTGTTGGTGAAATATGTTTTGTTGCTGATGCTGTTGACTGTGTCGCTGTTGTCGCTGTTGTCCCTGTTGACGCACCTCAATGATTTAAGTATCCTTGTTTTAGTGGCGTTCGTGTGATTCTCTGGATATTGTCGTTTGACCAGACTGGCGGAGGACGTCTCTTTCGTTGCACTTTATTTTGTTTTGTCTGGGGAGCGAGATACGATGCTCGTCACTGAGGATCTCGGGGCTGCTCGGAGTTAATTAAAAATGTGTTTGCTGATTGATTTTAAATGCGTTTGGGTGTTGCCGATGGTTCTCTGCAACCTTATGCGCTGTTACTGTACCAGGCATTGATGTCATTCCTTTTCCTTTTCTTTTGTTTAATTGAATGTTGGTATCCCACCGCTGCCACCACTTTTTGTAGTGGTCCTTCTCTCAGGTAGCGTGTCTTCTTATCCTGAAAAGGACGTAAGATCTCTTAAAGACCGCTCCCGAGGGGACCCGTTGCGGTTGCCGCCGTGCTTTCTCGAACCTCGAGGGAAGAGCAGCTTCCGATTGTTCTAGGGACGTCGTTTTGGAATTGCGTCCCTGTGCCGTGGAACCAGGTGCCTTTGGGTGATGTCCGAAATCGTGGACGCTGCAAGGGTTTAGTTTGTGGGCTTGCCACCACTTTACTCACCGGTTCTTTTTGCTGGTTGGAAGTCTCCTCCTGTCCTAAAGCCGCCAACGTTCCTCAGTGAATGCATAAAGCCCGTCAATGAAAAATACCTTTTATTTTGTCATAATAGGTGCATTTTTTATTTAATTAGATAGGGAAACAATTGATTATCCTGGGGACACCACCTCCAAGATCCTAGCTTTATCTTCTGATCGTGGTCCTTCAGCAGCATTACTTGATCAAGACTCGTGTCAAATGCAACAAGAATTGGCAGGCTGATTGGGAGTGACGCAACAAGCCATTTCAAAGCGCCTGAAAGTCATGGGAATGATTCAGAAACAAGGAAATTGGGTGCCGTACGAGTTGAAGCCGAGAGATGTTGAACGGCGTTTGTGTGTTTGTGAACAGCTGCTTGCAAGGCAAAGACGGAAGGGATTTCTACATCGCATTGTGACTGGGGACGAAAAATGGGTTCATTACGATAATCCCAAGCGCAGAAAATCATGGGGATATCCCGGCCATGCTTCCACGTCGACGGCCAAACCGAATATCCACGGTTCCAAGGTCATGCTCAGTATTTGGTGGGACCGGCTCGGCGTAGTGTATTATGAGTTGTTAAAACCGACTGAAACAATCACAGGCGATCGTTATCGAACGAATTTAATGCGTTTGAGCCGAGCATTGAAAGACAAACGGCCGCAATACAACGAGGGACAAGATAAAGTGATTTTACAGCATGACAATGCTCGACCCCATGTTGCGAAAGTGGTCAAGACACACTTGAATACTTTGAAATGGGAAGTCCTACACCACCCGCCGTATTCTCCAGACGTTGCTCCCTCGGACTATCACTTGTTTCGATCAATGGCACACGGCCTGGCTGACCAGCACTTCCGGTCTTATGAAGAAGTAAAAAATTGAATCGATTCGTGGATCGATTCAAAAGATGACCAGTTTTTTCAACGCGGGATTCGTATGCTGCCCGAAAGATGGGAGAAAGTAGTGGCCAGCTATGGACAGTACTTTGAATCATAAATGTATAACCAGTTTTTTACAATAAAGCCTCGAATTTCGGAAAAAACGGCGGAAGGAAATTTCTACACCTAATATATAAATTAAAAATCGAATTCAACACATCCAACCATGGCCGTGTGAATACGTTTCTCCTTAATTTAATTATTTAACACTTAATTTGCCAAATATTTTGATTTCACCGACTTCTTCGGTGGACTACATCCGATTTTTTGAAAGATAAGACTCAACTTTCTCGGCGGACAACACTCGACTTATTTTGACGTTCGAAAGCACGGGAATCCACCATCACTGAGTCTTGACTCCCAAAATTCCAAATTTTGGCTACTCGCTATCTAAGTTCACTACAAATTCGTGAAGTACCTCATTGAGAGCATCAGCCACAATAAAGTCGAAACCATGTTGACAACAGCACGCAAGCGCCTTTGCTGCATTGACAATGTTCACTATGTTTATAAGACCTTCCCTTTTTCTGATTACTGAACGTGTAACCGTGTGTTCTCCTCGTTTGAAATCATTGATAACTTTCCATCTACCGTTATATGAAACATATTTCTCTTAAACCAGCAATGACACCATCGTTAAATCGAATAGTAATAGATTTCGAGCTTAACTAATTGTTGCTAACTAATTTCACGTGGCCGATATTTATGGTTCACTCTTCTCGTTTCGAATTCAACCAATGAACTTTTGTCAAGAACTCTGGAGCAATTGACATGCTTCCCAACCGGAGAAACGAACAAACACACCGACCGCAACTGAACCGAGATGACCAGCGTCAACTTGACTTATCAACCAACCATTTTTAACTGGGCCTTTAAAATATCATGAAACTCAGGATTTTCGATAAAGACGAGATGACGGAGATCCAAAAATCTGTCTGAGGAATAAACCAACACGGTCACTGGATGAATGCTAAGAGGCCGATCCCTGGCATGACGTGCTGCGGATGCGTGGATTTGTAGTGATCCTAAATCACTACTCCCTTCCAATACCCATTATTATCCATAATCCCAATCATCTTCCCCAAGTGAATCATATGTGCGACAAATTATACCAAAAATCCATTTGCCGCACATTGATTCAATTCCCAATAACCCTAACATTATGAAATGCCTAATTCCAAATGCATTTCATAACTTTTCGTTCCGGGAATTTGTTCAACAAATTCCCATTCACTTCCTAGAATCCCAGTTGAAGCACACACAAAATCTAGGTTGTGCATCTTGGAATTTTTATGCACATTTTCTAACAAATCTCTGTAGATGCAGAATATAAAAGGGCGGCGCGTTTTCGTTTCGAGATCAATCGAACTCCGGAGGCCGAGACCACAGGCCAAAAATTATAAATAGAATAAATAACTAAAGCCAAAAGAAAAAGGAAAAACGTCTTTCATTAAAAAGGCGCGAGTACTCCCGCACGGTTTCACCCGCCTGATCCCATCTTTTGGAGAAAGCTATAGGATAGGCCGTTGTGGGACCCGCCAGGCCCGGACAACCACATCAGGACCAATGCAGTCATTAGGGACGCGCAGGACCAACGGGACGGAGGTAAGCAAAAATTAACTAAAAATATAACATCCACAGATTATTCGGTAAGCATGATCGCAGTTGGCTCTGGGTTGCAAGACCATGAAACGGTTTAACGAAGATCGAAGCCGTTTGACAACATCGTGCCCCAGAGTACATTGGTGAAAAAGTGTTAGATCATGAATGTTTATGTTAACCGAGGACATGCGGCGGAAAAGTTATGTGATCAAACACTCGTTATGGTGGATGCATGGACATCGCCAGCTACCATACATGAAACGGAAAGGCAGGGGGGATATCGGTGGCTATACCAACGGACAACTGCTCTGTGGTTTGATTTTAATCCACCGGCAGATTGGTAGTTCGGCAAGCGAACTAACCCCTTGGTAGTGATCTAACCAAAGAAAAGTCAGTCTTATACTCTCATTGTCACAGGGCAGAGCTGGCGTACACCTATGCTCGCACTCACAGTGGTGCTTGTGCAGCCATTAGGCTGATAAGGATTATCTGGTATCGATTGCACGGAGTGCATTGTCCACGTCGGGTTTTTTTCAAAAAGTACGCCAGTGGCGCGATTCCTCCCAAAAGCCGCCTGTTATATTATACATATATAAGTATTAAAAACTAATAAAGATGGCACTTAGCGCGAGAAAACGATTAATACTCTCGGGGGTGTCTTAAACTCGCGACTCCGGGATATATGCACCCCGTGGCGCCACGGGGGGCAGGAGGTAGCACGACCCTGGTGGTCGGCGGATTTAATTGGACTCAGCGATAAACGGCTCGTGCAGAGCCGACTCGCTAATGGGGTGAGCTTGTGGTGTGGTGGTAGATATCCAATCCACTAAGGATATGTATTTACTTACCACCAGAGAAACGTAAAGTCTCTCTCTGTGGAACAGAAAACCAGATCTTGTAAAAAAGATCATGGTGGTACACATGTATGTGTGTACATTGGTTCATTCATGGGACAAAGCCACGAGAACGAAACTGAAACAGAGAAAGGGCATAATGTGCATCTATGAGATGTGAGTTCGGTAAAGCAAATAAACCGAATCTTCTCGGATGATAATTGGTTTTCTGTTTGTTCATGCCGCTGCTGATGAGAAGCAGATCCCGAAATATAAGAAGACAAAGGGAACGTTTGGGTCTTTGCCTGAGATGTGCATTGCGGCTAAATAAATAGGCGGCAATGCAATGTGGAAATGTGCTAATGGGTTTTAGCTAGATTACCGGGAAATGGTGTTTATGGCATCGCTGGTAAGAATAGGTATTGAATTCCTATTTGCATTTGCTTATGCTGTAGGATTTAATTGGTGCCAAGAGACGCGAGATGCGTATATTTGTTTTGGTCCCTTGGGTGTAGGTCGCCAGCCAATGTGTATGTATGGTGATTTATGATACACTTGATGAGGACGTGAAATAGGCGACGCAAACCAAATCATTTTGTTTTCACGAATTCGTCTAGGGGGATTTGCCTGGCACGGAATGTGCCGAATTGGTTTTGGGATGCCCGATAAGTTAGGAAAGAATTCTTACATTTGTATGCGAAGAGATGCATGAACGGTAAGGATTCTTTACAGGGACTTTTAGTTTCTTTAGTTTCTAAATTTGATCTATTTGATGCGTGAAGCATTTAAGGCGCTAATGCGATTGCATTACCGAAAACTTATGCAAACTGGGGTGGTGTTATGGGGGTTTTTCAGGTAAATGGGCCGTGGGGTTTGGCGGAACCGCCACAGTTTTATTGTTTGTTGTTTCAGCGTCTACTTTTGTGACCCGTGTGCTATGTCCTCCATACATCCCCTGTCTGCTATCTCGTCACACATGGTTGGTTGGCACATTTATTCATCTTTTCCAAAAAATGATTTTTTTCTTAATCATTTTGTGAAAGGACAAGATCTTAGAAATGTTATCCAGCATTTTCCAGTCGATTTGGAGAAAAAAAAAATTTTTTACACAAGCGTGCGCACAAAAGGGGATTTTGGAGTACCCTTAAATGTCAGCACAAATTGAATTAGATGGAGTATTTTTAACCCTCGTCCTCTCGACCAGCTTCTATTCTTATTGAAATCTTTAAACGCGTTTATCGAAACAGCCTTTTCAAAGTCGGTGGACATGATATCTCAAAAAATAATAAACGGATGTTTTTGCAATTTTGCTCAATTCTTTTATATAAGATTTACTCGCTAATGGACGAAGGATGTTTTTTACATTAAAAGATTCGTGATTTTCAATTTAAAATTCTCCAAAATTTTAAAATATAATTTATTCAAACTCCTTCCTCTACCCCGTTTATTTTGAAAGTGGGACAAGTCAATTTTTGAAAAAAGAAAAAAAGAAAAAAAAGGGAGGTAATGCTAGTCATGAATAAAGCTTGTTATGATCTTTTTATACGTAAACAATTTAAAGTAAAAAAAAATCAGATTCTACTATTTGGGAGATGGAAGTTTTAGTTCTTAACAGTATTGAAAATATGTTTATTTTGAAAGTGGTCTAAGTCCACTTTGTTTAGTCAACACTATAAACACTATTGGATTATAAACTTACATTATCTGGTAATTCGGCGGATTTTTGCCTGTTGGGTCGTAAGTGTTCCGCCGAACACTGTTCACAAACCCAATTTCTTTTTTCCTTTTTTGAAAACGCTCTTTATTTTTATTGTTTGTTTCTTTTCACTTAATCGTCTAATACACAAAATTTATTTTTAGTTCATAATAGTAGTTCAGGAGGTATACAAAGAAACGATAAACTTCCACCATTTACTGTCCACACTTCCTTCACTTATTTTAGAGAACAAATTAATCAACCGATAAACACATTTTCGATGTCCCTAGTGAGTATCACAGGCCTGCGGGCGTTGAATTGCTGTGCGTTGAACGCCGAGTATTACGTTTATGATGTTTGCCTTCGGTAGCAGTTCGGTCAATGACTTTAGTTACTCGCGTACTTTTGAAAGGTTTAAACTTCGGGTCGAACAGTTCCTTTCTCGCGTTATCGTGCTGCGCGGATCATCTCCTCGTCGGTGTTATCTGTGTAGACTGTGGTAACCTCTCTGGGGATGATTCCATTCACCCCATAGTTGTCTTTCTCTCCTTTCGCTTTCCCTGGTGGTGACTTTCTCTCGATCGAGAATCTCTCCACCTGTGAAGATCACGCTCACACATATAGACGCGGAGGTTATTGTCTGCATGCTGTGGATCATTCCGTGATCAGAATTTCACACCTCTGATGCATCGGTTATGCACACAATCGAATGTGTGATTTACAGTAGTCGATCTTGGGGTCATGTTTACTTTGCCCTATGGGAACAGCGTTTTCGTTTACTGCTGTTGCATCGCAACGGCCTTTGTTTAGGGGAAGTACATTGCGGCAGGGACAAAGGTTTTGTCGACGGGTTGGATTTCCGAAAATTCGCTTATCGCCGGGGATGTGATGTCTGTCGACATCTGGCGTAGCTCTGCCAACCGTTTGTGTATATCCAGTTGATGGATTGGTACACAATTTCAATGCTGGGTCATGTCCTTAGATCGCCGTGCGGGCGTAGGAAAATTGGTCGGACTTGTGGCCCATGTATCTGTGGATACGTGGGGTTGTTGACTCCAGGATGTTACTTTTTATTTCATGTGGAAAGGAGGACTTTTGACGACACGTGTCTGTGGGCACGTGTAATTTGGGTATAGGTGGGTAGGTTCGTTGGTGGAACGACGACATCTCGACATATAGTGGTTTGTGTGGTTCGTAGAACCGCCACAATAATATTATAATAAAAAAAATAAAATATTAGAATAAAAAATAATAATAATAAAATAATAATAAAAAAAATAAAAATAATTTATAATAATATTATAATAAAAAAAATTTTTTTTCTAATGTACCTATCAAAAGGTTGGTTGGTTGGTGAATTATAACTGTAAGACTAAACAAAATTCCACCTGTCTCCATTGTCGGGATGTGACTGTGAACTATAAGTCTATCCCTAATTCACCTCCGTCATTTCCATTCCAACAATACCCTGCTCCTATTTTCCTCACCATTATAATTTCGAGAAAATGTTCACATCCTCTTCCGTTTCATAAGTCTGTACTGTGTGTTTAGAGAATACCTCAAAATCCCTTCTCTGTGCGAAGTTCGTATATTACTACAATCAAGCTTTCCCAAAAGAATTCAATTGGCCGATACATTACAATTTTCTGAACCGACTACAACTTTTTTTTAAAGACGTATATGCCAAAGAAAAAACGAACAAACTCCTGCAATGGGCTAAACATCTCCTTTATTTACAAAAGTATCCTAAGCTAACAATGACTAACGTTAACATTAGCGAGTTTCTCACCGCCGTACAACTGTTGCACTTGTCTCTGTCACAAACTCTACAGTTTTCGATTTGTTTGCCATACCGCTCTTGGAGCACGGCGCAGGTGTCCTTGTCCGTAGGCACCTTCACGCATCCTTTTTGAAGGTTTTTCTTCTCGCCATCTAAAATACCGAAATTGTTATATACAAATCCTGGCAAGTTGACGATTTGAATCTTACCTATTGTGTTCAAGCTGTAACACTGATAAGTTGGTCCATCTTTCAAGAAGGATCTGTAGCTGCGGACAACACGATGAACATGGCGATGTTCTACAACTTCGTCTGTTGTTTGAGAATATATAGGGTTTGACCGGGTCGGGTGGAATGCTTCATTTTCATTAGAAAATGACCCATCTTCATCAAATTCCGTAGAGGAACCTGGTAACAATGGTGTCAATGGAGGTTCTGACGTTTCTTTCTTTATGGGAGGAACACTGGAATCTACGGATCCCATCCCAAAGGGTGTTTCGAGTGCGTCAAGCGTTGATGGACTAATGTATTCAAGTGATTCCGAAGTTAAGTCTATCACGGTTGAAGGAGTTTTCGTTTGAATCACAGAGGTTTCGCCATTAGTAGAAGTTTCTGGTGGTAGGTTTACTGGACGTATGTCCGCTAGAGGTTGTTGTGATAACAGATGCGGTTTATTCAAATTTGGGGCCTTTGAGCCGAAGATGTCTGTTTCCTCTGTTGTGGCTTCATCAAGCCCTTCCACATTTATGGAAGAATCAGGATATTTCGATATTGTATTTGTTGGAGATGGATCAAGAAGATGTGGTGTTACTGAAAAACTTGGTGGATTGGGTGAATATGTATTGAGTTCCAATTTTCCCGGATGGGAAAAATCCGAAATTGAGACATCATCTTTTACGATCAAATCAGCTGTAGACGGCAAGCCTTCCAATATTGAGGGGGATTCCTCAGACTCTGTTATAACGTCTTCACTTAGAGATAACATTGTGGAAGATGTATCACTATCATTAGTAACTGACTGTCTAGGTGGCAAAGATCCTAACGATCCGACCGTCAAAAACTCCGAATCTGTTGGATTCATTTCGAAGGGAATTGAAGTGTGCAAACCTTCTGTGGTGGAGCCAGATACAGGATTCAAAAATACGGTGGAATCTGTGGAACCTAACGTTGCTAATATAGGTTCATCGTTTTGAATATCCATAACCGAATCAGACTGTGTTATATTGTTACCAAAACCGTCATTTCCAAAATTTGATGAGTTTGATTGTGTCATTGCTGATGAACCTGGCTTCAACTCTCCTTGAGAGGTAGGCCTGGGTGTCCGGATTGGCTGTGGTATAGGGGTAGAGGTTGACGGGTTATGCGACTCAGCGTTTGTAACGCCCGAAGTAATCCGATCGTGAGTCGTCGAATTTACACCATCTAATGCGAATTTATCTGATGCACTTGTAGGTTCCGGATCAACTTCTGCTGTTGTATTCTCTTCTGTTTCATTGTGCTCTGTTGAGTTATCTTCTGTTGATTTAGCAGTAGAAGAACTAGTTGAATCTGGCTTTTCAGAGGAACCACCTGGATCTTCAGTTGTAGACGAATTGGGTGAAGTTGTTGTATTTAACGTGGTTGAAGTGTTGGGTGCCGTGCTAGAAGTATCATTTGGTTTCTCAAGTGGTGCAGTAGTAACTTCATATGGACACGTTATCAGCTGGGGACCTCCAATGTCATCGCAGTTTTCGCACTCATAACATTGGATTATGTCTGAAGTAGCTATTAATTTTAAAAGAAAATAGTAAAATAGAAGAAACGAGATTGCGAGTGTATTCTTTGTTTAATAGCAATTTGAAAACTCATAACACTGGATGTAAGCGTAATAACAGCCAACAGTTGGTAGAAGGATGTCAGTTGCAAAAGGTGGACTAGTTTGTAGTGCATAATAATGAGCCCCAAACGCCCTGGACTGAAGAAGTGTGATCATAAACTCTGAATGGGATGCAGTGGAAACAAATTAAATTATGTAAATAAATAAAATAAGATTAGTATCAACATTAACAACATTAGCATGAAGCTGTACTTCACCCGCAAATACTTAATGAATTTTTATGAAACCCATAGAAATCTCGGACCCAAAAACTGCTATCCCCAAATATTACCAATTGTGTTTATCGAAATTGCAAACGTATGATTTCGAGGATCTCCCATTTAGTACTCAATTCCATCTGTGTTTGAAGGCATTAAATTTGCATACAATAAGATTTTTTGGGACTACTAGTGTCTTGAAAGCATCCCCGGTTACCACTCATCCTATGTCTGTACAAATATGTCTAATCGTGATCTTCGTTTGTATTATTGTAGAAGATCCGATTTTGTTTTCTTTAGCTGGAAAAAAAGATATGTGGAACTTGGTCGATATTCGTGGTATTGTGTATCATCACAACATTACTATTTGGAGATTCTTGCTCCAATCCGTGAAATAATAAAAGTTCGAAAACTCAGACCTTACGGCACATCTAGTTTGTATATTTTGTATGCGAATATGTTTCTCTTAATTGTTGCCTCCTTCATCATGGATTTTAAAAATGTTGAGAATGCACTGAAGGCTTGGAATTAATGAATTCAAAATGGTGACTATAGAAAAGCATAATAATATGTTATGAGTATTGTATATGCTCTGCGTGCCCAAAATGACAACCAGAAAAAAAGTTGTATCGGATTGGCTATCAGAAATAGAACCACTAAATCGAATGACGTTCCGCATAGCTTGAGGCGATTCATATTGGAACCCTCAAACTGAAGGTAACCGCGCTGTAGCATACTTTTAGTTGTAGAGAATATATTAACATTTACATATGTTTTGACTATAAAAATAATGACTCACACACAGCTACATCTCCAACGCTAGGTTGGTTTAACTGTTTTCGTTCCTCATGTACAAGTCTAAAAGCAACTTCACAGCTTAATCATGAAAGTGAGGCCTTGAAGAATCGATGTAGAACGTTTTAGCATTCTGATGTAATATCACCCTCTCATTTACTGTAAGCCGTCGAAAAGAGATAAATATTTTATTCATGATTTATCTAATTTTATTTTAGAGCAAGATAATATAACAAAATGTTTGTTTGCTCTCGATAGTTTTAATAATAAAGATATGTAAACAATATCATTTTTTTAATGATAGATATGACATTCTTTAATCCTGTTTCAATTTGACAGAAATCTTGGTTGTATTTTCGGAGTAAGAAAATAAAATTAATAAATAAGAAATACGACGAAGACGGTCCATAGAAAAGGAAATTTCATTGGATTATGTAGGAAAGAAATGATAGAGACCCATTTCATGCCGTTAATCCAGTTTCATTTCTAATTAAATCTTAGTTGTATTTTCAGAGTACAAAAATAAAATAAATAATTAAGAAAGCGAACGAAGGCGGTCCATAGAAAAATATATTTCATTGGATTATGTAGGAAAGAAATGATAGAGGCCGTATTATGTCGTATTTTAATCCAGTTTCATTTTTGACTGATCTCTTAGTTGTATTTTCGGAGTTTATTTTTTTTTTATTGTTTTTTATTACATTTCTTTCGGGAGAGGCGAACCCACAGCGCCGAGCGGGTGCCCCGAAATGCCACCAAATAACTCTTCCAGTTCCTTTTGAATAGTTGCAGGTTGTAACGCTCCCGAAATGCTCGCGCGGGGATGGAATTCCACACCTTTCCCACTCTGTAACGGAACGAGTTCTGATGCAGGGATGTTCACGCTGTCGGGAGATGCACCGCAAATTGGTGCGTTCTGTCGGGTTGTCTTGTAATCGCATATAATCCGAATTGCGTGGAACAATATCACGAATCTCCGAATGGCAGTACCCGTGGTAATATCTGTAAAACAGAAAGAGGTCGGCTACGCTCCTTCGGTGTGATAGCGATTGTAGTCCCGACGTCAGCGCCGAGTCCCTGATCAGCCGGATCACTGGTCTCTGTGTGCTCTCAAGTAGGTCGTGAGTATGTTTAGGAGCCGAGCTCCAAACATGAGGGCAATATTCGAGCGCGGGTCTAATTTGGGATTTATATAGGAGAAGAAGTTGGGCCGGAGTAAAATATTTCTTGGCTCTAAACAGATGGCTCAGTTTTCCTGAGGCTGACCTGGCGATGCTCGACACGTGTTTTTGCCATGATACATTCCCACAGACCGTGACTAGATCCTGATTCAGAGAGTCAATCTGTCTACATCTCAGCTTATGCGACGCAGATGCACCGATCGGCCGAACACTCAAAAAGGAGGAAACAAGCGTACTATCTATTATTCACAAAACTGAACACTTTGTTATCCCCATTCTAAAAGAACCGACGAGACTGGAAGACTGGCGGAGATGTTTGTTGTTAGCCACAACTTGACTCAACTCGTGTAGGAACCAACGCGAGTGCCGGATGCCCGAGGCGATTATGCGAACACGCTGGATCTGTTTTTGACATCCGAACCGAGTATTTATACCCTAGAGGTTTATGCTCCACTGGGAAATTCAGATCACTGCTTGATATCTGTCGCGCAAGCACTTGCATATCAAGCGAATAACCGCCCTAGGCGGCTTCGCCATGTATGGAAGTGTGGAGCTGCTAAATGGGACGATTTGAGAGATTACTTCGCATCCTTTCCACGGTCGGAGGTGTGTCCTTCAGAGACTCCGATGTTAATGCATGCGCGGAGTCGGTCACGGAGATTATTCATCTCGGGATGGAGTTGAACATTCCACATTCCATCATATGAAATTCATCTGATAAACCGTGGTTTGACAAAAAATGCGAGCAGATTACAGCGACAAAAAGTAGAGATTTTAAGCAGTGGTGTTCCAATCCCACCGATGTTAACAGAACGAATTTTGTTAGAATCAGAAACGCGTGCAACCAGGCCATTGATACCGCGAAGAAGGCGCACAAGGACAGAGCGACCAATAAACTCCTTCGGTGCCCGACTGGTTCGCGCTCCTTCTGATCAATGGCAAAAGCTATCAGCAGTAACTTCGCGGCCTCCTCTTTCCTTCCGTTGGTGACAGCCAACGGGACGTTAGTCGCAGGTTCAAAGGAAAAAGCGAATGTATTCGCGAATTTATCTTCCGCTAATTCAAATCATGATCCCGGTCTTTTGGAGCCACGTGTTATTGCGCCGGTACGGTCTTTCATGCGGAATGTGAGATTTCGTTCGCGCACTGTTCAACGCGTTCTACGTGAACTGGATTGTAGAAAGGCAACTGGCCCGGACGCAATACCAGCAATAGTCCTTAAGAACTGTGCTCCAGAACTATCGCCAGTCCTTGTCAGACTCTTCCGCTTATCTTATCCACGGAGGAGATTTCCTACCTGCTGGAAGGGTGATCGAATTCAGCCAATCCCAAAGAAGGGGAAAAGTGTCTCCAACAAAATTCCTGGGCGATAGCATTACTGTCTATGTTGTCTAAGGTGATGGAAACGGTCATCCATCCCAACTTTATTAAGTATTTGGTGTGCAACGGACGTCTGAATAATCGTAAATACGGATTGTTTGCCAGGCTGGCCATGGAAGTCCTTTTGACCCTTATAACCGATATATGGACATCTGTGATTAAGGGGCATGGTAAGTCAAGAACCGTCGAATTGGACAAATTGATGTGCTTTTCACCCACCTTGGTGGTGGCCTAATGCCGAAAATAGGACTACACGTTCCCCTTCTACAAAAAGGCCTAAACGCCTTCCCTCATTTTTTTTCTGTTTTTATTTCTATCGTTCCTTTCTTTCTCTTTTTTAATCCTTTTTCTTAAATTAATTCTTTTAATTTTAATTTTAATTTTAATTTTTAATATAGGTAAAAAAAAGTATATATATATGTATATATATAATATAAATTAAAAAAAATATCTGGAGTGAATATCTCTGCCAGAACGTTAAAATTTCTTTTTTTATAAAGTAAAGCGGTACGTATGCTGGATGTGTGAGAATTTTAGGGTTTGTTACAAGTACTGATGTTTTTTCCTAGGAATTGTTTACCAAGCTGTCGGCAGTTCAAATTCGAACTCTTTTCCTTTATGAATTTAAAATGCATAATAATACATAATGCGTCATTGGCAATGAAAAACAATAATGACGCATTCGGGGATGTAGCGGTAAGCGAACGGACTATACGACGTTGGTTTGGAAAGTTCCGTTCGGGAGATTTCAGCCCCGAAAATGAACCACATGGGAAGCCAGAAGCGTTAGTTGACGACGATATTTTAAGAGCAACGGTGGATATGGACCCAACGAAATCGGTGCGCGAGATTGCACAAAGCATAGGAATATCCCCAATCACAATAAGTCGACACCTTTCTCTCATAGAAAAGCTAAAGAAACTCGATAAGTGGATACCCCATGAACTGAAAGAATCCCAAAAAGTACGGTGCCTGAAAATCAGCGCATCGCTTAGATTAAAAAACCAAATTGAACCGTTTTTGCACCGGATAGACACCTGTGATGAAAAGTGGATTCTGTATGATAACCGTAAAACACCTGGGCAATGGTTGGATGTAGGAGAAAAACCAAAACGCACCCCCAAGCCTGATCTTCACCTAAAAAATGTTATGGTGACAATTTGGTGGACATCGAATGGACCAATTCACTTTTCATTTCATCAACCAAGAGAAACGATAAACGCTATATAATATTGTGAGGAAACCGACATATTGCATGTCAAATTGGCCGGAAAGCAACCTGCGTTGGTCAATAGGCACGGTCCGATTCTTTTGCATGACAATGTTAGACCCCATACCTCACACGTAACGGAGCAAAAACTGTCGCAGTTGGGATTTGAAATTTTTCCGCATCCAGCGTACTCTCCTGACATTTCGGACATGTGGCCCGAATGGGCAACGATAGAACCGTGCGTAGAATTCTTGACGGTAGACCAACGAAAAAGAGACCGACAGGACGGCCGCGACGGAGATGGGAGGACAATATTAAGTTTGGCCTTGAGGAGATCGGATCAGAGGGTCAAGGGTGGAAGGGGAATGCACAGGACAGGGTACGATGGCGGAGTCGAGTCGGTAAGGTCATGAACTTCCGGGTTCCTACAGCCCAATAAATAGTAATAGTATAGTAAGTAAGTTAAATCTAAGAGAATAAATAAAATAAAAAATTTACATAAAATAGAAAAAAAAAATAGTCAACAGTTTCCGGACAATTCGTCTGGACTCTTGCATGCCACCCAACTGTAGCACTGAACTTAATTCCAGTTTTCAACTTCCATCAATAGGTTGATGGAATACAAGGTTGTGATAGATGTGAAGTTGTGCATACGTAAGTTCAATGCAGGTACTGGTTGGATGATAAAATGCTTGTAATTGTGAACTTTTAGATATATATTTTATTTACGGGATTTACATGAGACTGTTTCGTTGGTATGCTTACAGTTAACTTTTCTCTCTCTCAATTGCAGATCACGAGAGGCTAATGGCACGTATTTGTCGACAGTGATAGTATTGTCAGTCTTTATTGAACACCCCCATAGTTTAGTTTGATCTTTCATGGGATGGAATGTCATTTTATTATTTTTTAAAACAAACTAAATCACTGACATATTCCATAGTGAACCGGAACTCGGTTAAAGAAATGATAACCAGATCGAAAACAAAAATCACGATTGACTTCTAGGGCTTGCATTGGACCAATAAAAATACTTGAAGATATCTTGGACAAGGGATGACTACCTTCAAATTGAGCGAGAAGGAATTATAGAAAATCGTGGAATGTATAGTGAAAACGGATAACTTTATAAACAGTAGCTAGAGGTGCTGCATGATTTTTGAAACTCAATTTGAAACTGAAAGATAAATAAATTTCCGCACTTTATTCACATTGAAAAGAAACGAAATTCTCAAAATAGTTTTGGAATCAGGGTTCTCTAGCAGTTCACTTTATTAACTCCCATTTATGTGCCTCGAATTATTTAATAGAAAAAAAATCGTATTTAAAAACTTCAACCGATTATTCGAGAAAGTTGACGAATTTTTGCTGTAACTCAATATTGCAAATAAATTTTAAAATTTTAAACTCTTTATAAAATCCTTTCTATAACTGCGTTTAAAATTATGAAATGAGAGAAAAAATACTTTCAGAATAGCCACAATTAAGTCCCACTTAGTTTTCGGTTAAGACCCACTTCACTTCAAAACAAAACTAAGTTCAATTTCCATAACTCACTCTTTCGATTTTTGGTGGTAGTCTCACCTTTCAGTGCACAATGGACAATTACCAGCATATAAATTATGAACAACTTCATTTTCATTCGCCGAAAATAATCGTCCTTCGGAAGGAATTTCTAGCATTGAATCAATAAAATGGTCAGAATTAAATTCAGGACACCGGATTGTTGCTTGGCATTCGACTTTCACGGAACTTCTATACGCTCTGAAACGATTTAAAGGGCTCGAAGTAATTCTTTGGCCTTTGGGGAGATAACTAACCCTGTGGGCGGTTCCATTAAGGCTTTTATATAACGACGTCATTGATAGCGTTAAGAGGTTGCACCTAGTCTGCCGTTCTGTTTTTATTTTACCGCGCTTTTGTGATTTTTATCTCTGGAATATGGTCGGGAACGCACCATAACTGATATCGGCAGGGCTGTACTTCTAACTACCACAAGATATGTGTACTGACTAAGTGCAGAGTGTACAAGAGGGAACTTGACATTATCGAAGCTTAATGACCTTCTTTGTTATTTTGGTATTGGTGTACACTAAATATTTAATTTGACCTCAAATTGTGGATTGTGAATCTCTAGATATTGGGGACAGGTATACAATGACTGAAGCAATTATTGCTTTGACCAATGACTGTATTAATAAACATTTGAAGTGCAGTTAAGTTAGACAACGTTTTGTAGCCGACAACCTTGGCTAATTATTTATAATCATATGAAATTATTTATATCCTTTGTCGTAATTTTAAGTTAATGAATAATAACAAAAATAAAAAAATATGTGAGATACCAATGTCGATTGACATCCTACATGAAAACATAAATATATTATTATGTATAAATACAAGAGTAAGGAAAGGAAACTACAGAGAGTTTTAAAATGGTATTTACACTTTTTGACAATAACGTTCCACAATTTGTTCTTACTCGAGGAAAGAGTTTAAAAATTGCGAATAAAAAAATACTTAAAAGATATCGACAATGGTTTTTATATAATATGTGCAAACGCTTAACACTTTTGTTAACCATAAGTCTTCCAATGTGGTATATTTTCTGAAATAGCAGAGTTTTTTTCGAATACCAAGGTATGAATGAAGAATGTATGAAGTGAGGGCAGGACCCTCATTTTATTTCGCCTAGTACAAGTGTTTTAAACATACAAATAGATTTACGAACCAACCTAAAAACTCCGGCTTGTCGATGGGCATTGGAGGGGGGGGGGATTAAAGTGTCGTAAAAAGTGGAGAACGAGAAACTAAACAAAGGTGGATAGACAGTCGTATATGTGGCAGGAGAGGGAATTACGAAAGAGCGGAGGCTAGGGTTTGCGTACTAGTGCGGGTTGTGAGAGTGCTGAAGGTGAGCGGGGCGGGGTCGGGAAGGGTAAGAGAGGAGACGACGTTTGAGAGCGGGAGAGGTGAGATTGAAGTCAAAAAAGGTGGGGTAAGAGTTTGCCCCTCTGGCGCAAGACTAATGACCTTGCCCGGAAAAAAAAATCATTATGGAAAATTTAACAAGCCTCAGGATTTGCTAAATAAGGCCAAGACCGATCCCCGGTTGTAGTGCCGATGATGATGATGATGATGAAGAGCCCCACACAGGTTTCGCGAAATGAGTTCATTAGAGCCGTAAGAGGTGTGATGGGTAAATAGACGAGACGGGGATTTCACAGGCTTGGGCAGTAGATTAAATCTGAGAGAACACGATGGATGAAGAGGATATCGTGAATTCTACGCTCTTCAAATGTGTTAATGTTCATTATGTGGAGACGGCTTATGTATGGGGGTAGAATTAGAGGATTTTCTCAGTTCAATGCTCGGATGGCTAAACGCAAAAAACGACGTTCCAAGCTTTCGATCCTGCGAATATGGGACGAGTAGTAAAGAGACCAGACCTGAATATCATATTCAAGAAGGGGACGGATAAAGGCTACGTAGAACGATTGAGAAACGTAGGGATTCGAGAATTCTTAAGAAAAACGTTTCACAAAATCAAGGGCAAAGCTGGCCTTGAGGACAGTATCATCAATATGTGGGTTGAAGTTAAGCTCTCTATCATATAAAATGCCAATATCAGGAATCGATTATACAGGTGATATCAGTTGGTTGAGTAAGAAATAGGAACGTAGTCGGGTTGCAGAGGGGGGGGGGGGGGGGGGGGGGGTTACAGAAGAAGGCGATAGAGTGGCGCTTGACAGTAATAAGTTCGATGCAGTTGTCTTGGCACCAAGTTGAAAAGCTGTCGAATTCCTTTTGGAGAAGTGGGGAGTCGAGAGTAAAGCGGGTCGTCTAAAAGAGTTTCACATATAGAGAGATAGAGCAGTGCTTGATACTGGAGTCTATGTCGTTAATAGTGGGGTTATTGCGTTTGAAATAATAGTGAAGAAGATCGTGTGATTCGAACTGACGCTATGACAGTTTGAATCACGAAAAAATATATTAAATATATATAAATACCCATCAGGCTACTGACCGTGTTTTAAATTTCATTTTAAAACTCAACTATACTCCACTGATGTGAATTCTTATGTTATCGCTAAAGTATACGGTTCTGATGTATTTTTCTTATTCGATTTTTCGTTCGTGTTCTTCACTATTTTGCTTGTGAATTGTGTGTGTATCTGTTAGAGTCGCCACAGGGCCCAAGATGAGTGCCCTAGGGAACCCCTGACATGGGAAGAAAAGGATTAGAGAGGGTGGATCTAAATGTGACACGGTAGGTTTGATCATTAAGATGGGGCGAAATCCACTTAATCAGTAGGGGCTCGAAACCTAGGGAAGATAGCTTATAGAGGATGAGATTGTAGGAGGTGAGATGAGAGGTGCTGAAGTGGCTAAAATTAGGGATAGGAGTTGGATTAAAATTTGGCTTGGAATAGTATTTCGTAGCCTGGATTCTCATTAGTTTGGGAGGAGAAGTGCGGATGTGGTTAGATTTGGGGTGGGGAGGTTGGGTATGCATTGGCGGGTGCTGGGGATTTAAGAGACGAGTTATGATTGGCATGGGGGATGCAGCGGGGGAAGCCGGAACGAATTGGTATTATGGGCTGGTTTAGGAAGGAGAGTACGGCTATTATTCCGTACTACGGATTTAAGAAAGGGAGACGGGCGTTTTGTTAATTTCCTGGGGTTGTTATTGGGTATAGTCAACCTGCCGATCCTTAGATAACCGTTTTTATTCGGATGGAAAATCTAATCGTATCTGGAGGGGAGAACTATACGGAAACAAGTTCTGTATTTGGAAACAGGGTGCAAATGACATTCTTTTACGGAAATCCTGCAGTTTTTCTGAAAGAATTCAGAAATACAATCGGAGTTCGCGGTTTTAGAGGCCCCCTTTAACAAATATGAGGCAGTTAGTTGATTGGAATAATCGAGTTTATTAATACGGGCGCGTCATTTTCCACGGGTGCAAGATGTGCTAAAATGGAGAATTGTAGGGGTATGGACGGGGACCGTGGCAGAAATGGAAGGAGGAGGATGTTGGTTGATGAGTCGGATGGACAAAGTGAAAGCGGTAAAGTAGGGTGGGACGGGGATGGGCCACTTTGTGTAGTTCGCCATATAAATACAGCATGTACCGAGGGGAGGAGGGGGTGGTTACTCTTGATCGCATGGATGAGATAGAGCTTTCAAGCCGGCCAATGTGGGACCGGGAAGCCGCAAACTCACTTACGTTTGTGAAGGACAAGCACGAGTAGGGGGTCAAGTTCGGTTGGCGTGGATTGATCTTGTGTGGAGGGGCGCGATACAGCGAGCTCATCACTAATGCTGTTCATCTTGCAGGTTGCCCTGCCGAACGAGCGAGAGTTTGGGTGTCGATTGTAAGGATTTGCCAAAATTTAAGCGGAAGGAGTTGGTTAACTCTTGGGTGAACATGTTCAGGGGTTCGTTGACCGAATAAGTAACCTACTTGAAGATCGTCCTGTTACTGTCTCTAATGATGTTGGAATGTTTAGTGAGGGCAGAACCCCCATTTATTAGGGTTAATCCAAGCATAAATTAATATAATGCCGTACAGACCAACTTAAAATTTAAAGTGGTAATTAAAAAATAATTAAAAAGAGAAAAAAAAGGAGAAAACCTAAAGAAGGAGAAGAGGGCTGGGCGGTAGGTGGGGTAGGAGGCTGGAGAAGAGCGAGTGTATGTGGGGGTGGCGAATGTGGCATTTGTGAGACAGCGGCAGTGAACGGCAGTTGTGCGGGCTTGTAGTGGGGCGAAGTTAGTGAGCTGGAGTGGAGCGGTTGAAATTGCAGGCGATGCTGAAAGGGCGTGGGGACATGCGGGGGGAACTAGATTGAGATCGGCAGATGGAAGGTAGGATTGAAGGGCAGAGAAGTTATTGGAAGGGGAGGGGGGGGGGGCTAGGACGGGTATCTTCAGAGACGTCGTTTGAGAGCGGGAGTGGTGAGGTTGAAATCGAAGGAGGTGGGGAAAGAGTTTGCCCGTCGTAACATACGTGAGATGGGTTCGTTAGGGCCATAAGAAGTGTGATGGGCTGGCAAGTAAAGATACCAGTCGAGAGTTACGTACGTTACGGGGGTTTGTGTGAAATGTTATAGAGGAGAGCAAGCTTCGCAATTGATTGAGCCTGACAGAAGACGATGGCCGAAGATGATGTCGGCATGGATTCTGCGCTCTTCAAGTGTGTCAAGATTGATTAAAGGGAGTCCGCTTGCGTATGGTTGTAGAGTCAGCGGATTTTCCGAGTTTAGTCCACGGAGTGTAAAGCGGAAGAATCGACGTTGAACGCTCTCAATCCTGCGAATGTGAGACAATTGATACAGGGACCAGACCTGACTAGTATATTCGAGTAGTGGGCGGAGAAATGTTATGTAGAGTGCGTGTTAAGTGTGTCGATGATGTCATACCTGAAGATAACATTTAGGACATCATTGACACACTCAAACAAAAAAAAAAGCACCACCAAGTTTTAAACTCGGATGACCCCCCGGTTCGATAATGCATTATTTGCATATGCCAAAACAATTGCCTAATAATGCAAAAGCAATTAACGGCATATTGCGGAACAATTAAATTGCAGAAACGTTTAAACTGCATGTTCCAGCACAAGCAAGTACGAAATAATTAATTGGGTCAATTCGCAACTGCGGATACGGAACTGTGATGCAAGTCAATGAAGAAATATTAACCGACACAGCAGTTTGAAGCAGTTGCGAATCAAGAGCCAATAATCGGAAATTGGGGCAATTAAAATTGAATTGCACTGTCGTAATCGGGAAGCGTTGACCCCGAGGTGTCGAGAAGTTATAGGAAGTAATTAAGGGGCAGTTGATTTTTGGTCGTGAAGATAAGGAGTTCGGGGTTGGTAAAAAAGTAAGAGTTGGTCGAAAGAGTAGAGGTTGGACGTCACGTCGATAGTTAAAACAAATAGTGAATAAAAAGTACGAAGGGAATGTTATTTGGTTTTAAATAGAGATAAATAAGCAAAGGAATATAAAGTGCTTGACAATTAATGTTGGTATAAAGAAATTAAGCAAAGGAGTGTAAAGTGATTGATAACTGATGTTGGTACGAGAAATTAAGTAAAGAAGCACAAAGTGATTGATAACTGATGTTGGTACGAAAAATTAAGTAAAGAATCTTAAAGTGACTGATAATTGATGTCGGCATGAAAAGTTAAGTAAAGGAATATAAACTGATTGACAATTAATGTTGGTATAAAAAAAAAAAAAAAAAAAATTAAGCAAAGAAACACAAAGTGGCTATTAGCAGATAACAATATGAAGAACTAAACAAAATGGAAATTAAACCATTTCAAAAAGAGGTTTGTGAATAGATTGTAAGAGGAAAGAAACGAACGTTAGTTGTTACGAACAGAAAAATTGTGATTAGGCTTAAAGAAAAATAAAAATAAGTGTAAACAAAATAGAATAGAATAACGAATACCTAGAAAAATTAATGTAAACTTAAGATACAATACTAAGTGAAAATAAAGAAAGACAACTACGAGTTTCGACTTCCAGGATTTTTTCAATTTTTTGGTGTTAATGGAAGATTGGGTCGACTCGGGCCGTGTTTCTCGTGTTACAGCTAGAACTCTAAAACCATAACTTGCGCGGGTGACGGAGTGGTTTAGGGGTTCCTTCGACCAGCGTTTGATACAGCCAAGAGCGGCGTTGGCCTTAAGGATAATTTCATCAATATGTGCGGTAAATTTGAGCTCCTTGTTGCATAGGATGCCCGGGGGGCGAATCGATTCAAACGATGTTATCGGTTGGTTCAGTAGAGATAGGAGCATTGCTTGGTGAAGAAGCGCTTCCGAGAGAAGGTGAATGTGTGACATTTGGCGATATTCAGTTCTAGGCAGTTATTTTGGCACCAAGTCGAAACGCCATCAAGGATCCGATTGGAGAAGTGGGGAGTCCAGCGGAGAACAGATTGCCTTGAAAATGTTGGTATCATCCGCGTAAAGCGAGATGGAGTAGCGAAATGGAGGAATGGGGCGGCGAATGAGATATTTAGTCTTGAGCAAGGTGTCGCAGGAGTGACAATGGCAGAATATAGATATTAAGAGTGGAGGAAGAAGAGACAAGATTATATATGAACGGGGAAATTGGAGTCAGATAAAAATGTAAAAGAGCGTGCAATTCTATAGATTATAACAGAATGGACTTGGAGGGGTTACGTAGTAACTCCCTCATCGCCTTCGCCCATATAAAACATTTAAACTATTTAAATAGTAAACACCTACATTACAAACAATTACCACATTTTCAAATTAAACTTAAATACAAAACACAATGTACAATTTTAATTTACACATATAATAAATAAAACATAATCTCATTTATTTACAAAATAAAATAAACATATTCATTTAAACAATGTACATTTCACATTTTAAACACACATAAAATACATATTACATTTGGCATAAATAACATACAATTTAAATTGAAAACAAAATAACTATAATTCGCCTTTGCCCGGTTAGTTTCGAAGTTGATCGTCGTCGGGAGAGTTTCGTTCTGACGGGCGGTAAACTTGGAGTGGGCAGTGGACGGGGAAGTATAGAAAGAAAGGAGCGACCTTTTTTTAGCAGTTTGGTATTTTGCCGTTTTTGAGGGTTTTTCCGCTGCCCGGTTCTTGACAGTAGTCGTGGTGTCGTTTTTGTTGAGAAAAAGAGGAAAAAGGCTACGGCGGTGTCTGTAAAATATTTCCTGGCATGTTTGTGAACATTTATATTCAAATGTGTGTTTAAAAACAAATTCGTAATAACTATATTACTATTACTACTATTTATTAGCCTGTAGGACCCCGGAAGTTCATGAACTCACCGACTCGTTTCCGCCATCGTTCCCTGTCCTGTGCACTCTCCTTCCACGCTTGACCAGCCGATCCGATTTCCTCATGGTCGAACCTAACATTGTCCTCCCATCTCCGCCGCGGCCGTCCTGTCGGTCTCTCTCCCGTTGGTCTACCGTCAAGAATTCTATGCACGGTTCTATCGTTGCCCATTTTTGGCACATGTCTGGCCCATCTTAATCTTCACGACCTGATTACTCTCACTATTGTTGGTTTGCGGTATAGCTCTCCCATTCGTGGTTGTGGAGTTTCCTGAATTGTCCTGCCTCCTCGTCATATTTTCTTTATTCTCGAATACGCGGAACCTATGTTTCGCATCCGTATAGAACAATCGGCATGGCTATGGTTTTATAGACAGGGAGCTTTATATTACGTGATAGCAGTTTAGATTTCAGCAGTTTACTGACTGTGTGCCAACTAGCGTTGCCGGAATGCCGTATTTTGTTAATTTCCTTCGATATTTCGTTACTGGTATTGTTCCCAGATATTTAAACTCCTTAACGTTTTCGAATATCTTGCCTCTGACGTTTATGTGTGTTCCCTAAGATCCACCTGCTCTGGCCGTCATCATGTATTTTATTTCGTCTTCATTTATTTCTAGACCCACCTTTTCTGCCGCTTGCATGGTGATTTCACAGTTTTTACTTACAGTTTCTAGGTTATCGCCCACAACGGCGATGTCATCCGCATATGCGAGCACTCGTGTGACCCCGTTCAGGGATGATCCGGCGTTGTTGTCATCTTGTACCTTTCTGAGAACATACTCAAGCACAAGGTTAAAAGGACATGGTGAGATGCCATCCCCCTGTTATAGCCCGTCTCGGATTTCAAATGGTTCTGAGAGGTGGTTTTCTATTCTAACTCGCCCTTTGTTTTCGTTCATGCAAATTGGAATGAGGGCGGCATATTTTTTCGGGATTCCCAGCTCAACTACAATATGGAGGATCCCCATCTCATTGATCGCTGAACCCAGTCATCAATGAGATGGATGCAATCAATAAACTAAATCTTTAATTGCTGGTGGATGCCGACTGACTGCAGAGGCAGAGGAATCGACGCAATCATCGACATCACAGCCACCAGAAATAAACCGGGGAGGATTCCTCAGCTGATCCACCAAACCCCAGGTAGGAGCCACCTGAAAAAGGCCAAACCGTGAGTACCCCCTTCTTGAATTAAGTAAAAAAATATTACGTCAAATTAAATGTCACAATTATTGGATTGTGAAACAAAAGTGGTACAGATGGAGCCTTACTGGATGATTGA
The DNA here is from genome assembly GCA_963931805.1 of Microdon myrmicae. Classification (NCBI taxonomy): domain Eukaryota; kingdom Metazoa; phylum Arthropoda; class Insecta; order Diptera; family Syrphidae; genus Microdon; species Microdon myrmicae. The sequence goes on from OZ007497.1 coordinate 19,809,635, forward strand.
AAATGAGAATGAAAATAAGTCAATTACTGATTAAATAAATAAATAAATAGATAAATAAATATTAAAAAAAAAATGAAGAAAAATCGAAACACGATTATATTATTTGTCCCGTCGTTCCATAGTCCGATGGAATTAAGGCTGCTATACTTATGCTGACTTCCTTCTTGACCGCCAAAGTGTACTGACGTGTTATTATTCGGTTCGGAACTATTTATCAATGTCAGAAACCCGACAGCACAGTGTTCTTGAATCAGGTTCGTGTACTTGGTCGCGGAATTGTTTTCCTTTCAATTTCGTGAATTTGATAAGTTTACTGTTATACGGCGACTGCCTCCTTGTGCTACACAGTTGTTTATCGGACAACAGATTGTAGAGAAAGTAAAGTATTATTATTTCACCCAATTCACGTTTTATATGCCTATTTCAGGATTATTGTGATTCAAAGTTCACAGTATTTTAGGACCAGAGAAAAAATGGATTGTTAAAAATTGCAAGCCACTGGTGCCGTTGTTGTCGAATAAACCACAATCTCACATACGCCACTGAACACAACCAATGACCTGTGCCAGAATTAAAAAATGATGAGTGGTTATGGATTTATGATTTTTAGTGGATATTGTCGAAAAACTCAAACAATTAAATAGTATACCTTTGCAATGAAAAGATAACCTTGTGGGGGTTCATTTAAACTTACCCAAAGAACCCCCCATAATTGCAACTCAACTCCCACTATTTTTCGCCAATGCAATTGCATTGGCACCTGAAAACATTTACTTTTCCAACGCCATTTAATGCATTCGACGCATTACCCGAAAATCCCTGAAGAGAATTCTCACAGCATTCACGCATTTAATGCGTTATTCAAATTTCCTGTAAAGAATTAAACACATCATACGGCATCATAAATCCCAAACCATTCGGCACCCTTGTCATCGTAAAATGCTATGTCAGATAGCTTGTTTATCATCATCATCATCGGCACTACAACCGGGAACCGGTCTTGGCCTTATTTAGCAAGTCCTGAGGCTTGTTAAATTTTCCATAATAATTTATTTTTTCTGGGCAAGGTCATTAGTCTTGCAGCAGGGGCTCCCCGATGGGGAATCGAAGCCCGGTCTCCCGGGTGACAGGCGGGTATACTAACCACTATACTATCGAGGAGCCCAGCTTGCTTATACAGCTGCAATAAACCCACCCGCGATTCGTTTGTGCAATCGACAAATAATTACCGCATCCCAAGCATTATCATCGGAACCGAATCTTCTAGCATTTCCTAGTGCAAACAAGAACTCGGTCCCTACTGCAGTCTGAGACACCATAAACATTAAAACCCATTAGCACCTCTTCCTAATGGCGATACACCTATTAACGCATCCGCACCACTCATCCACGACTGTAATGATGCCCTTATTTGCTTTTATCACATTCCCTCGACGCATCGCCGTCTATTCATTTAGCAGCAATGCACATCACAATGGTCTTCACTATCCCTTTGTCCTTACCGTATTTTTGCTTTGTTTTTCCATGGCCTTGTTTCATGAGAAAACCAATGTGATCTTCGTGATCACACATACACCCATACACCATGATCTGCATTACGAGATCTGGTTTTCTATTCCACCAAGAGAGGCCTGTGGACGATCCTGTTCGGGGCCGTTTACCGTTGGAGTGGACGGCGTGAAAAGGTGTGCACTCGCAACTTCCTTCGGTCGGGCATGGGACTTCCGGACGTGGGGCTCGGTCTTCGTAAGCTCCTTGGCAGGGAAAGCGGAGTCTCCTGTTATGGCAGCAATGGGCACTCCGGATGTGAGTACATTATTTTCCCCTGGTCACTGGGTGCCGCTTACTCTGTCATTGGGGGTTCCCGTACTAGAATCCGCAATAAAGTGTCAAGATCTCTTTGCAATAGGGCTCCCGTGAAAATAAAACGTCGTTCTATTGCTTTGGACTTATATGGTATTTTTATTTCGGTTAAGCTTCTGTTTGTTTGCCGGCGTGGCTTCGGCCTTCTGGAATTCTACTGATCTATGGATGTTCCAAGACCAGCGGTTCGGTCTCTGGAACCTTGAATGCGCCGTCCTTTTATACTTCTTTATCGTTGAGATTTGTCAACGTTTTTATTGTCAAAATTCCAAGAAGCGTACACAAGGTTTTGTGTGCTTCAATTTGAATTGGGTTCTGGGAAGTGACTAGGGGTTTAGTTGGATGAGTTCCTGGAAGGGAAATCATGAAATGCATTTTGAGTTAAGCATTTCATGATGTCAAGATTATTGGGAATTGAATCAATGTGAGACAAATTAACTTTCGGTTTATATTATCGCTCGTATGATTCAATATGGAATTTGGATTTGGATTATAGGAAGTATTGGGGATTTGTATGGGATTATTGCTAATATTGGGGATTTGGATGGGAGTAGCGATTTAGGATCGCTACACATCTATGGTATATTATATATTTTTATATATTTCATTTTTATTGTTATATATTTCTTTACATGGCGCAAGGCTGATAACCTTGCTCGTAAAAATTAATTATTATGGAAAATTTAACAAGCCTCGAGACTTGTTAAATAAGCCAAGACCGGATCCCGGTTCTAGTGCTGTAGTCCTCCAAAAAGCCCTACCACCTTTTTCCCCCGTTCCTAATCCAAAATCCCAGCAATATTACCCTAAAACCCAAAATCCTATCAAAACCTGAAAAAACCCAAACATTATCCAAAATTCGCAATAAACGAATCAAACATTCGTTTATCGCATAACATTTGCCCCCATGGCATAATTAAATCCAAAATCGAAATTAAAATTAAAATTCACAATAAACGAATCCAATATTCATTTATTGTTCTACATTTGCTCCACAGCATCACCCAAATCCAAAATTCAGAGATCGTTATCTCTATCCCAAAAATTCCATTGAGTTAAACAAACAAAAAACTCAAAAGCAAATACATTCACACATCTGCGCGATAGTTTCATAAGAATTCAAGAAATTGATTTCTTATCTTATGTAAATACAACATCTCGCTCGAAATATCCAAAAGATCGAGATTGTTGCACGAAAATGTGTATCTTTGGGATACAATTTTCGATTCCTTTATAAAGGAATAGTCAAGTGATGTCCGGGCCGCAGTCTAAATTCACAGTCCCTGGAGGAAGTACCCCAGGAAAATCCTGAATAATATAATAAAATCATATTCGAAAAGGAAACTAGATTACTTTTAATTTCCACGGATATCTAAATATCACCTAGCCCCCACGGAAGACCAAGTGAAGACATCAGGACGAAGGCCGAATCAAAGAACGTTTTCTTCCCTTTGAATTCAGAGGAAGCACGGCAACGACCCCTTTTGTAGGACAAGTTTTCAGGAGCGGTCAAATTTTAAGAGATCGCCTTGTCCTTTTAAGGACCAGGAGGCACGCTTCCTGAAAATAAAAACCCCTACAAGAAACACAACAGTGCCGATGATGATGATGATGATGATATTTCTTTACACTATGCGCTTAGTATCATTGTTATTATATTGTCTATGTTTACATGTAAGAATAACAGTAAACACAATAATAATAACTTAATATGTTCCAATTTTTCACTCCGAAAAGAGGTCTATAGTGGGTTTAAATCTAATATAGGGATATAATAGGTATGCTAGTAGAACCTCAGCTCTGCAGTTGGTTACATTAAAAAATTGTTTGAAAGCATCTAATTAGCTCGCCATTTTAGATATATGTATCTTAGTCATTGTTGTTTTGATGACTAAATTTTAGTAATTTACAAGCTGCCATTCCGTGTGCTCCTGTTGTATAAGAGATAGATGTCGATAAGCAACTGTTAATTCTGTGTGGTGTGTTGTCAGTGGACTGTATCTTTATTTCGCACCGTTGTAAAAACGTCTAATGGTTGGCAAAGTATTAGATACCTTCTGTAAATTTGTTTGTGGCTGTCGAAGCACGACTCCAAGTCCTCTTCACAGACAATGTTCGCGGAGGTATTTCAATAGAATTTCCTTGTCGATTAAGGACTGATTAAAATTCCAGAAGGTAAATAGCAAAGTCCGAATTCGAAGCTATGGACTAGGGGAATATCAATGAATCAACTGGTGCAGCTAAAGACTCTTGTGGGGTGTTGAAATAAAAAACGATTGGAATACATTATAATTATAATACACTTTTTTTTAATATTATAATACACTTTGGATTTTTCGTTTTATTGTGTGTATTTTCCAAATCACAAATGACTGAAGAGTGGGTATTGGACTCACCGTCTTCCTTATTGTTTTGTACGTTTCCTTGTTGTTTCCTTTGGTCCTTCTCGTCCGGTTTTGTATCAAAAGTAATTAACTCCAATAAACATATTTCAGTTAACTCCCGAATATCCACAATATCGCCTGCGAACCCAACTACAGTTTTTCGTTTTAAAAACAATTCATTCCAATTAATAACTTATCAACGTCACTTTTTTTGTTGTCCCTGTGTTCGATCCATGGTTATATAATTCCTTATTATTATTGCGCTCTCATCAAAAGTTTTTTGTTCAATCGACTTTGTTATGATTTATTAATTTTCACACGTTTGTTCTGTCCCGATGCCGCTGTACTCTCCCTTTGTTTCTTTGTTTTCGAACCCTTATCAGTCCATCAGATCAATTCTTTGTTTTTCGCTACAACGTTTTCGTCGGTTCTCTTCTCTCCAGGGCTGTTGTGGTATTTTTCGATCAAGAGCAGTACTGTTGCACTGTTCTCTTGAATTCGCCCCATTATTCCTTGTGTAACAGGTCGCCGTCATCGAAACTGACGTAATCGGGTGTGGCACAAGATAACATCTCGAGTGTGGAGGATGGAGAAATATTTCAAAAACTTCTTCTCGCACAGAGTTGTGGCAACTCTAACAGACACACACAAATTCACAAGCAAAAATAGTGAAGAACACGAACGAAAAAATCGAATAAGAAAAATACATCAGAACCGTATACCAAGCGATAAAATGAAAATAATTCACATCAGTGGAATATGCTCGAGTTTGGAAATCAAATTCTAAAAACGGTCAGTAGTCTGGTGCTTCACTGCTTCGCTTCTCAACCGTTTCATCGTGTGTTCAATTCACCTTCTTCACTATCCTTGCTTAACGCTACAGAGTGTTCTCATCATACCTAGTTGATCGTGCAACAGCAATATTTACACCACTGCATTCTATTCTGTTTAAAACAAAAAAACAAATAAAAAAAAAATTGAGAAAAATGCCGCTGAGCCTATCATCATCATCATCATCATCGGCACTACAACCAGGATCCAGTCTTGGCCTTATTTAGCAATTTGTTAAATTGTCCATAATAATTTGTTTTTTCCGGGCACGGTTATTACCTTTCTCAGGATGTCGCTGCCTGCATTGGTTCACTAGTTGGCGGGTGCCAAAGTAGCTCTCCTCTAGGGGTGTCTTGTGGAGACTGCATGTCAACTTGGATTGAACAGGAAGAAGGATCGTCCTGGCCCTCGCTGGGTTGGAAGCAGAGACTTTGCGCTGTATGCCCCCCCCCCCCCCCCCCCCCCCCACCGCGTTATTCTGATGTTAGGTGTACCGAAGTATATCGGTACCCAACATTATTTAATTTATTTGTTATGTGCTACTCACCTTCCTGGGCCTAAAACAAAGAGCTGCTTTCGATTGGTATTGACTTTATTAGTTCCATTGTCTGCTGTTTTCCTTTGACTGCCAGTGTTGGCAGCTTGGCCGCTGGTTATTGACTGCCCCGAAACCAAGATGAGTCGGCCCTTTTGTATTGTGGCCAATCGAGAATTGCACACAATTATACATTTGGTAAATGAGCACAAACCCGATCTTTGTGCTAATAAATAGGTTGGTAGTTAGGTCAATGTGCGACAGATTAGGTTTAGGTTTCACCCGTCGCACATATGCCCCGCTATGGGAGAATGGATGAGTGGATGGTGGACCTTAAGGACAGGTAAGTATTGTAGGTGTAGGAATGGGATAAATGGGAGTGGTTATTCGGGATAGGTGGTAGGTAAAGGCGTTGTGATTTCGAATCACAACACTGATGAGCCTATGGAATTGAGTAATTCGGCTTTGGATGAACATTCTGTAAATCATTTCAACAGTAGAAAACTGTTTTGCAAGATTTCATGAAGGAATTTTTAGTCATGAGCATGCTCACTCAAAAAATTTGACGACGAATAACTTCAAGTTTTACTAGATGAAAATTCATATCATATTTCAGAAGATCATAGAATAGTTAGGAATTCTCGCAAAGCAATCTTTGTATAGGTATCTTTTCCAATAAAAGTGAATTTAACAAAAAAGCTGAGTTTCTACGTGTTTTTATGTGCACCCCGGGGACTTATGATCCATTGACAAAATGGCCCGCAAGATCATTTGGGTTGCCACCCCTGCTTTAAACGATAACGAATTTCGGTATGAGATACTGTTTCAGCAATTAAAAATTCGGTTTCGAATGACACTAGGTGGAACCTCGACGTGCGCATGCATATTAAAAGGAAATATTACACCCATTTGCCGCTTCTGAAGGTCATTTTATTCGCGTTCTGTAGGAAGGCGTGCCTACCCTCGTATATATAAATATGCTAGCGACCGGCTGGCAAGCTCCCGTATGGGAATACAATGCAGAAAAAATGCCAGGAGGACTTCAACAAAACCGCACAATGTATCATAGATTAATATTCACTCCTTATGTGAAAAACAAAATTGAACTATTTTTTATTTAAAAAACGAACGAAATTATGGGATAACCCAAACTATATATAACAAAGATATTATCTTTAATAAAAGTAACAACATTAATTATATAGCAATTTTGAAAACTGTTTTACACAAGCGCACCTCGATTGTTGACCCACAAAATAATAGTTCATGACTGTTACACAATCACAAATATAATTACAATATAAAACCCAAAGGCCGTACATCGCTTGATGGAGAACATATTTTTGTGACAGTAATATCCTACATTTAATAGCCCCACTTACTCTTTACATATAACCTTTCAAATGACTATTACTCTGACATTGACTCTTAGTAATAAAACTGGCGTACCTATAGTTTTATCACACATACCTGCCCGAAGCGTTTATCACCTTTTGACATTAATGGTTAATGCAATAATATCCCAGGGAAAGCAGCCTAAAAATAAGTCACTTTGAAATGTTCAAAATTATGGTGGAGATATTTGGTAATACTTGTTAGATGTTTACAGGTGGGTAAACAAGGATTTTATTATTCTGTTTTTATGATTGGGGATAGGAAGAAAAAATGGATAAGCAGAAACCGTACAAAAGTAAACTTAAGCGAGAAAACAAATTGAATATAACTAAATGAATGGAAAAAAATCAGATTCGTAAAACCAGTCAATGGGGTGAATCATGTCATCCAGCTTCTTAGCATGAGTAGAGTAGACGAGGATTACGTGTTGAATGGGATTGCGTTGAGAAGATTACCGCAATCAAATGAACCTGCGAGAACTCGATGTATGAAAATAACGCCGCCCAGGATTCGGCGTTCTTCTAGGGTTTGCAGATTAATTAATTTAATTGGGGTAAGGGAGTATTACACGCAACGCTCACCGTCCCCTAATACTTACCCTTTCGGGGCTGTGGGGGTTCTCTGTATCACACGGAGAACCAACCCACGTCCCTAACCAATTTTGACCGCTAACAGCGCGCCACCATAACCCAATCCGTAATCCACGCGCAAACATTCAAAAAACACATCCCAATATGCAACAGCATCCGTCCCCAAATCTGCAATTGCATACATCCCCAAACTTACCAAGAATCCATTTCCCAAGCTGTAATAAATGCATATTCAAATTTACACCGCAATGCTAATCATCTCCCCCAACTAAATCAAACCGCATATAATTTTTCCCCAAAACCACTTCGGTTAACTTCCTATTTAAATTACATTCTTTGCTTGCAACCAAGCAATCCCAATTTCCCCCGAACATCATTCCGGCTCACTTCCTCCTTAAACTATTTCCTCGCTTGTAACCAAGCAACATTTAGTTTCCCCGAATATCATTTTGGCTCCCATCCTACTCAATACCAATTCTCCTTACTGGCAAGTCACCAGCACGATGCGTTGCATTTCCGCGAAACAACCATCGCAACGACCAAGACCCACATTCCTTTGTCTAACCGAAAACTCATGCCCATATTTGGACGTATTTCCAAACCAATTTCCTCGTATACATAGCGCCAGAGGAATTTAACTCAGCCTATACGGCAATGATTCTCCGGAACTAAATTCCCTATGCAAGCATAGCAACCCCTTTCAAAGTTCCTAGTAAATGGCAGTGAGTTCATTTAGCTATGACTCCACTGCCACGACGCGATGAACTTTTTCTCGCTTGTAATCAGTCAGTCGAGTCTCAAGCATTGTCGAGCTTGGGTTGCGTACACACGCGATTTTGTTTATGTACAAGTCAGACGAGTTCACCCTCGGTAACGGACGTGTGAGCAATAGTTGGAACATAAGTGATCGCGGATGCAGAGAATTTAATAAACAATGTAACGCTAGTTGTAAAACAAATGATCGCGGATACAGGAAATTTGATAAACAATGTAATGCTAGTTGTAAAACAAATGATCGTGGATACAGAGGAGTTAATAGACAGCGTAACACTAGTTGTAAAACAAGTGATCGCGGATACAGAGAAAACCCAAAGTGCTGATATCGAGGAAATAAAGACCAATTATAACTAAGCAACTCCAAGTGTTTTATTTGTAGTGTATCCGCCTCGCGGGTGACAGATTCGCATCGGATTTTCAAGTGCTCGTAACGCGCCCGAAGTGCGACCTCCTAGTGAACGGCTACCAGCGAACGAACCTTTAAAATCATTGCAAACGACCTGAACCGACCCAGTGGTGACTGTCCCCTGGCCGTGAGTCGGGAATAAGAAAAGAAAAATAGAAAGTACACGAAGCACGAACGAGCTTGCCGGTCCCGCGATTTTCGTCGGTGGGTGACAGTGAATCCAGTGCCGTACGCCGGCACACCATACTCCTCACTCCCACAGCCCCCCCCCACAATTAACAGAATTCACCATCATGTGAACCCCCAAATGTTGATTATTCCTAATCAACATATCCAATGCAATGAGTACCTGTAAAAGTGCATTAAATACTAAGTGCATCATGGAATCATGGAATCCAGATACGAGTAGCACATCTGGAGAAGAAAATTGATGACGGCACAAAGGAAATAATGTGCTACTCAAAACAGATAACAATTCCATGGTAGTGAAGCAATAAGATATACAAAATATCTTTGCCATCGTTGACCATAAATAAACACTTGTGTAAATACAAGCTCTCCGATTCTTTTTAACATTTACATTAGCATCTTATTGGATGCAGTTCCGCAGACTATTGCGTACGCAGTCGATCTCATAATTTACAGAACCGCTCCGAAAGTTGAGATCATAAATAGCTTACTGCAGCGAGACTTCAACAAAGTGCAGCTCAATTGCGACGACTGGAAACTTAAGATCAACTTCCAGAAATGTGAAGCCATCCTATTTAGGACCTCATTCTATAAAGACACGAACAACACAAGAAAAAACTGGCGGAAATTAGTTATCGTGGGACAGCATATAGGTAAACTGGAAGCCAAGACTCTAGTTAAATACCTTGGCATCTAGCTAGATCAATATCTATATTTCAACAGACATGTAGAAGCTGCTTTGGCCAAAGCTAGGACAATTTTGCTATGACACGGAGGCTATTTCACAGTAGCCAACTTAACAGCAGGGTAAAAGTTATATGCTACATTAGCATCATCAGGCCAATGCTCATATATGGTTCTCCAATATGGTTTAACATAGATCCAAATTTGATGGAAACGCTTCGGGTGTTCGAAAGGAAGTGTCTCAGAAGTTGTCTCAGATTATATGGAATACCAGAATCGGACTACGAAAAGTACTATACAAATGAGACTTTATATCATGAAGCCTATCTAAATAGGGTGGTTAATTTTATGATCAAATTAATCAGAGGACATATTGCGAGAGCAATAAGCTCGTCTACTGACCAAATTTTCGGGGCTTATTACCCAAACACTCTGTACTATGAGAGCGTGCGTCGCAACGGCCTTGTTCCACCAGAGGGGGTCCTTGATTTTGACATGAAGGGGCTTATTCAGGATAGATCTGGAATTCCGCTGATCTATCATGTAAGTAGATCATCCGTAGACGGGTGATTGTGCTATGACCGGGCAGTCACGCGCAGCGAAGGAGAGCTCTTGCGATTTGGTAGGGCTATTACCCACAGAGAACGGGAGGATAATATTAAACAGCACCAAAAGTTCTGGTAGTTGAAAGTCAAATAACCTATGGCCTGTGTACCACCCTCGGTAGAATAATTGCATCATCAGGCAGCTTACCCAGACTTAGCTTTTCTAGGATTAGGGTAGTATAAGATTAAGCTAAGATAAATAAAATGGAAATTAGAAGTAAGTTAAATTTTAAGGAAAAACAAAAAAAAAATTGCCACCAAGTTTTTCTAGTTTTTCTTTATCATAGAAATATTCATAACTAAGCCACAAACAGAGTTCTGTCTCCGAGAGGCAAATTGCACAATTGTCATATTATGTTTAGCTTAGAGCGTCTGCGTACGACCAGTAAATTATAATATACGATAATTTAGCTAGATTTTAAACATTTGTTGTCTAGCATATAATTTAGCACCTAAGAAAAAAGCGGAAAAAAAATGGTGGGAAAAATGAAAATTAGAAGGGCTGTCCCCAATATGTCACGTTGGCGCATTTCAGCTGGTCACCGCATCCACATGGATCTCGGTTGTCAGCTTAGTGAGGACCAGTATTGACGTCTTTGATTAAAAATCCCAGAGCTGGGACGGGAGTTGCTTTAAAAACGAGGAAACTTCACGTTAATCCTGTTGAGTGGTATCACGAGTAGAAGTAAAAAACGTTCTTGTACCCTTTAAGGGAAAGCAATAAGGATCTGAGTTTCTTAAGTATGGTGAGTGGCTAGACAATAGGGTTGATGAAGTCCGTGGAGTCAACGTAATATGAATCTTCATTTGCGCCGTTTATGGGTTGTTCAACAGGGTGCCAGGTGATGATTGCTGCAATAATTAATTCTACGTGCTCAGTTCATCTTATAGCGCAATTCTTTGGTTAATGGCGCATCTCTTTTTGTTCATCAGCTTTCCTGTTCACATTTTCAAAACTTTCTTCAGACGCTTACATTACGCGTTGTTAATCATTTCATCTGGCTATGCGAGGAGTTCTTTCGGAGAATTCTAGTGACGATAAGGATATTCATTTGTTGTCTTCTTTTGCTCGATCGGGAAGTCGCGTGAAATGATATATCGTTTGTTTGTCCAGACCAATTGAAGGTTAACTGAAAATAAATCTTCATTTCACATCCACACAACACACCAATTTCACTCCACGCATAGATACACTGTCGCATCACTTTGAATTCAAGCCTGCACAGCGTTCGGCTCTCTGTCACTTAAGGGGAGGTTCTCATCTAGATATCTAAAAATAACGTGTTTTTCTTGAATTCATTTCTCAAATGTTATTGTCGAATTTTGCACATATATTTATTAAGTATTTAGGTATAGATAAATATTGTTTTTAGTGCTAAATATTAGTGCAATTTAATAGATGACGCAGCGTAATGATTCGAAAAAAAGGTACCCAATCGGCCTCCACTGTAACGCAGTTTTGCAATCATGTGTAACCATAAAAAAAATAGTTTTTTGAAATTATAAAACATTTGCCGGAGTCTGAATTCTATTTTCAAGAAAAAAATTGAAAATAAACAAAATGGCGAACTTGCAAACTTTAGGTACCGATTTTCGTATTTTTTTGTTGCTCTTTAACGTTGAATAGAAAAAAAATTCTGAAAAAATCATCTACATTTATATTCAGACTCCAATAAATTTAATTTACTTTACTTACTAAATAAAAAAAGCCGATCCATCAAGTAGTTTTCGAGAAAAACGCGTTTAAAGTCTCAAAATGTTATAGGAGGGTGAGGTTAAAAGTTCCCGGCCTGACCTACAGATGGCACCAACAGATCTAATCGCTAAGTCAGGTTCTATAGTACTATGTCTCATTAGCTTGTATATAATTTCAGGACGATTGCTTTGTTAGTATACATTTGAGAGCCTATTGGACAAGAGGCCTCGAAGTGAAAAATAAACGATCTCACTTGACCTCGTTATGCTGTAACTTTTTATAAAATCATTTTCACAAAAACGGGTTTGGGGACTTATTCCACACACTATAAGCTATCAAAAAACGAACAAAAAATTGATTTTTAAAATGTGTTGATGAGAACCTCCCCTTAACAAACACTCGATTCGCGTAACTATTGGAATTATAATTAAAGATTAAACACCGAGGAACTGTAGAATTGAGAACTGAGTTTAAACGATTAGCGAATTCTATTGTTAACTATAACACTTGTAAAATACAACTGCGTTGATATTGAGCATCGCACTACATTTTCACGTCGCCAATACTTGATGCAGACTGCCGTTTGCAAGATACACTCGATCAATGTAAATTTTCCACGTAAGTAAAATGAAATTGATAACTGGATTTAATTAACGAAACTTGTGAAGATCCGACATATCTACACAACCTTGTAGTGAGACGACTTCGAGTATACTCCCCACATGTGAGAACAGAAATAACGCAACTGTAATAATTTTCCCTTTCATAAACTGCGGATCCACCGTGATATGATGTAAAATGTTTACATTGAGTATGCGGACCAAAGATCAAAACATTTCCTGGTGGTTTGAAGTTACGAGATCATGCGACCGGTTGGTGGGGGTCGCATTCGGTTGTCACCGTCGCGTAGTAAAATTTAGATTCGGACCGTCGACTTTGTGTGTCTGAAAATCACGACTTTTTATAGATTTCCTCTAACACCATGACGGTACATACACGTTTTCCATTTTTGTTTGTTCGTATACATCATGTTAGACTAAAACATCTCTGCCCGGGGAGTGTCTTCCTGTACGTTTATGAGAGGCATATCTTCGTTGCCTACAATGTTGAAATCGTTGTGCTCTAAGTGAATCATGTCGTTGTGATTTAAGTGAATCATTGATATATCTTGTTGAGGTCGGAATTCAATGTATCAAGCATAAACTGGTGGTTGGTAATGACATTCGAAGAGTTGGGTCGGGAATGTTCATATAAGTATGAGAAACTCAATGTGTTATCATCAGCAAACGAGTGAATTGTGTTTAGTGTAATTAACGGGAGATCATTTATAAGGGTAAGGAAGAGAGTGGGTGACAGTACACAACCCTGGGGAACACTTGCCTTAATTTGATGGGACACAGATTTAACACCATCAAGAACCACTTGAATTAAATGACCAGAAAGATACTTTCTTATCCAAGTGAAGTAAAATTGTCCACTCCATGGAAATGTAATTTTGACAAAAGGGCTGGATCCCAAACTCCGTCGAAGGATTTTGAAATATCCAATGCGACTATCTTGCTTTCACCGAAGTAATGGATGGAATGGCTCTACTTTTCGGTAAGATACGCTGTCAAATCTCCAGTGGACCGGTTGCTACAAAAGCCATATTGGCGGCCATTGAGGAGGTTTTTTTGATTCCAAATATTTCGAAAGTTGACGGTTAATCAGCGACTCCCTTACCTTCGAGAGAATAGTACTTAGTGCTATGGGTCGATAAGAAGATAAGAACGATTTGTCACCCTTTTTGAGAATTGGCTGAATGTGGGTGACTTCCATCTATTTGGGAAACGGGCAGTTTCCGTAATAGTTTAGCGAGTGAAGAGAAACATTTCTTCAAGAGAATTGGGGGAATTCCATCAGGACCAGCAGATTTGCTTGCTTTTAGCTCCTTGAGTGCACGGGCAACAGTACGCATTCGGTAGCGAGTCTGGCTCATGGTGTACTGCTCAAGTTGAGATGGGACGGGTATGGTGTCAGGCAGCGTCGAGTTCGTTGCAAAATGTGCAGCAACTAGATTCGCCTTCTCTATTGCAGTGATGACTAATCTGTCATCGACAATTAGCGATGGAATGTATGAGGAGAGCGAGTTTTGAACGTTTTCCACGAATGACCGGAAGTTTCTACTATCTGTGGGAGTGTGCAGTCTTTTTTGTCTCACTCTCTGGTTATGCAAGGAGTTTGCGGATTGCAGTAATTTCTAGCTCTCTTAAATCTTTTCCGGTATTATTCAGTATTGTTTGATTTATACAACCGGAAGCTCAACTCATTAGCCTTAATATCTTCTCTGCTCCCGGAATCGAACCACATATTTCTCTTGGGCCTGATACCCTTTACTCTGCGTGGATTAAAGATTCGTATGCCAAGCAGAATCGTGTCTAGCTAGTGAGCGTAGTTGTACATATTTTGACAGTTACTTACTAAAATTTCAGCCATTTTGGACTCGTGGTTGTTATTTGACAGTCGCTGCAGTGAGTCGATGTGACTGTTTTTGCGAAATTGGACACAATTGAGTATCGAGATGTCATTAATTGTTTGTTCTTGAAAGGCAATACGCCTAAACAAATCAAAGATGAGTTGGACTCTGTGTATGGGGACTCTGAACCATCATTTACCACCGTGAAATTTTGGGCAGCTGAATTTAAACCTGGCCGTGAGAGTTTGGGAGACGATGAACGTTTGGGACGTCCAAAAACTGCAACAACTGACGATAACATCACCGAATTGAGGTAAGAAAAACAGCAGAGGCTATGAAAATGTCCAAATAACGTGTTTATGACATATTAAATCAAGATTTAGGAATGAGAAAGTTGTCCGCGCGTTAGGTGGCGGGTTAGCTCACATTAGACCAACAACGTGTTCGAATGAACATTTCCAACGTTCTGTTGCCGCAGTTGAGCCGCAATAAATCCAATTTTTGGCGTCGATTAATTACTGTCGATGAAACTTGGAAACATCATTATACGCCCGAAACAAAAATACAGGCAAAACAGTGGACTGCAAAGGGGGAACCGGCTCCCAAAAAACCAAAAACAGGTTTTTGGCTGGGAAAGTGATCGCGACTGTTTTTTGGGATAGTCATGGAGTTATTTTAATCGATTACCTTCGAAAAGGAAGAACCATTACGGGAGCATACCACGCACAATTACTTGACCAACTGAAGGCAGAAATTGCGGTAAAACGGCCACATTTGCAAAAAAAGAAAATCCTGTTTCACCTAGACAATGCGCCGTCTCACACCTCAGCGGTTGCCATGGCGAAAATCCACGAATTATGGTTTGAACTGCTTGACCATCCGCTTTACTCACCAGATCTAGCCCCTGGCGACTCCTTTTTGTTCCCTAATCTTAAAATTTCGTTCGAAGGACAGAGATTTTCGTCAAATGAGGAGCTAATCAACTTCGTGAACAGTTATTTTGCAGAGAAAAACGCAGAGTAATATTTGGACGGGTTAGAGAGATGTGGGCATCGCTATGAGAATTGTGTAAAGTTACAAGGAGAGTATGTAGAAAAATAAAAATAAATTTTAAGAAAAAATGTCTTGTATTTTTGTTAGGTCGAAAACTTTTCAGCCCACGCTCGTAGAGTTAACGTTGTTATTGAGGTAAAATAATGACCAATTTAACCTCGCAAAAAAGTTGTTCAGACCTTTCCGGTTGACTTTCTCGTAGAACCATACTGTTCTTTTGGGAGTTCTCTCGTCAACGCTTCTGCTAGTTAGAGGAAATTTAGTTGACGCAGCACAGTGCTCTTAAGTGCCTAAGGGCGAAGAAACTTCAATTGTATATTTGTTTGGGTGGGGGGTGAGAAACAGGCCCAGTGTGTTGGCGGAAGTACCATCTATATCTGGTACCTGTGTTGGCTCATTGACGAGCTGAGTTAAATTATTTGACTCAGCGAAGAGATGAACATACTGACCTTCAGGTGTTGTCTGTCCGGAGTGGCGAAGTCACTGACTGTTATGAACATTGAAATCACCCGCAACAACGATTTCAATGTGGGGATATAGGGTTAAGATCCTATCGATAGAACCAGACAGAGCATCAAATTCGTTAAAGGATGCGTTTCTATCCAAGTTTGGGCTTCCGTAAAGAAAACAATAATGTATGATATGCTTACGAACGTGAAGTTTTATCCACAAGAAATTAAATTTTGGATTGGAGCTGAGTCCATATGGTGGCAGAAAGTAATAAACAATGTCGTTTCGCATGTATGTGGCTAGACCACGAGGTGTACTAAGTTATATCCGCGCAGATTAAAATCGGAAACATCTGTATTCGTTTTTACCTGGGTTTCGCTATATATATGGATCGCTGGTTTCTGGTTAGAAACGTGGTGTTACGTACACAATCCACTGTGATGTTGTGGGGTTTCTCTATATTACATGGAGAACCAACCCCCAATCCTATACCTAATTTCGACCGCTTTCAGTGGGTCATACCTATCCATTCTCCTAATATGCTATTCATCTGAAATTACATGTGTTCCCCAAGGACGCATAGCTAAACTCATTATTCTATGCAGATAATGAATAATTGAGTTTAGCTAACATTTTCGCCTTACGGCAATACTATTCCTCTAACCATGGGATTTCCACCGGAAATTCCATTCGTATTGGTTAGCAACAACCAAGTCGAATCAAACGACGCGGTTGCATCATCATCCATTGGCTTGGGTAATTACCAACATTCCCTAGAGTTTTGCCCACGGTACCATTTCCCTAGCCCATGTAGCGTGCTATCGATTTTCATCAGATCATCCATTCACTTGGGATCAATGATCTCTTTTTGCAGGTAAATAGCACCAGCTAAATTTTCCTCTCCTCTGCAATTCTGTCTTTCCATGGTTCGATGACCTATGAGATCACCATAATCATCACTAGGTCACTGGACCAGTTGCATACGCGGAATTAATACACACACTCTAAGCCAGATCAACCCTGGGTTATTGTGCTTTCCTTTTGATTTCTCCATCCTTGCTACGCCCATCGACGTCGAACGAATACACAAGTACGTTTCTACCTCGATGGGCGTGGGGAATTGAGGAATCCACAAGAGAGCATGATTACCATTGGCGGATCGATGTGTAAAAGCAGAAATCTCAATTTCCACCCTAATTCCAAAGAGTCGCTACACAACCATCACAGCGTTCGGGCACGCCGCTTAATAACTCTACACTTTCGAGTAGGACAAGTTGGAAATAAAGTTTTGGATGGGGAATATCGCTCTGACGTGGATATTTCGAATGTTAACTAAATAATTGTTATTTTACTATATAAACAGTAGTTATTTTGTTGAAGAAAGCTAAGATTCAATCTTCTTGGTTCATATTTAATGTTTGAAAGTACTTTCGTAAAGTTGTGAACGTATAACAACTAGCAGAGGTGTTGGCAATCATGTTAAAGTTGGTGAAAGAATTGATAAAAATCTGTCTAAATCTAAAGTTTCTCTTCTCTTTGATTACCTGGCGATCATTTCGCGCAGCAACATCGTTGGGGACAAAGTGAATCTGTGCCCATGTTAGGCATTATACTTCGACCCCCACAATGTCGCCGCGCACGGTGCTTCCTAGCGATTTAGGGAAGAGTGACAACCGTTGTTGAGCCGAGAAAAAAACTTCTTTTGTTTTCTTTTAAATATCTTTTGATTTGGTTTATCTTTTCCCGCAGAACGACGTCTACACCTCACTTGCCAAGTCTTGGCTGCTTACTACCTACTACTCTGTCCATTGGCATACCCGCAGATGTTTCGGATAGCCTGCCGGTAAGGATTTTGCGTGTACGAAAACGTGTGATAGGATATGATTGATATGCGCTCGTAGCATAGGCAACATTAGGATGGGTATGCGTGGGAAAAAGCTTGTGAAAGAATATGTTTCATATGCTGTCGTAGCATAGGAAATGTTAGAATGGGCATATGGGAAAAAGTGTGTGAAAAGTGGTTTTTAATATGCTGCCGCAGCATGTGTGTGGTGTGCTGTTGCAGTGTGGGAATTATTTATGGATATCCAGTGGGTTGTAGGAAAAGAAATGTGCTAAATGTATGGGGGAGGGACATGGTAGGGCTCCGTGAGCACGTTTGAGTTTGAGGAAAAATAAAATTTTGTTGTGCACAAAATGTTTATTAATTAAGATTTAATAAAGGAAGGTTACTTACTTGCTTCTTCCATTACATTTCCGTTTTCTTGTTCTGCTATTCCAATTGCTGGTGTCGTTGAGTGCTTGAAAGCACAAGCACTGATCGCCCCCAACAGCTTGAACAGGAGTGGATTCAAGCTTTCAACGCCACCAGCAATTTGAATAGCAGAACAAGATGTAACAGTGGGCAGACACAGAGACGAAATTGCATCACAGGCCATGAATATTGCAAAGATCAACTCGAAATTGCCGTTCCATTGAAATGGCCCTACACAGAAAACCAATACCGCCTTGGGAAAGGACCAGTCAGGATCAGCGATAGGTAAGCGAAAGTAACTACTACAGGTGTTATGCCCTTATAGTAGGTGTCCCATTAGATCCGTGCCGAAATCACATCCCTTCCATGACGAACATTATACCACTCAGACACCAAAAACTCTCCAAAGATTATAAATCAATCGAGAGTATCGAAGCCTGAGGCACACAAACAGAGGTGTGAAAAAGAGAAAAACAGACACAAGGAATGGAAACGATAGATTGTTTTCCCACTTTGCACCACAGTACTAACAAGCGTGCCTATATACCATATGTCTTCAGCTTATCCTTTTTCACGGCCGAAATTGGGTTTTTTTTATTAATTAATTATCATGCCACGTAAAAAGGCAATTAAGCCATTAAAGGGCCCTGAGATGGTGTCGGCTGACAATATTTTGTAACATGACTAGTCATAAAAGTTTATTACTCGTTCCAAGGAAACTGAGAATTTATGTTTGAGTCTATAATTTTTGACAGTTCTGTACATGCGTGAGCTGAAAAGTTTCCGACGTCAACATGAAGATAGCAGCACTCGTCAATAAAAGCTAGTGAATGTAGTTGTGCATCTTTTGACAATTACTCACCAAAATGTCTGCCATTTTGGACATGTAATTTTTATTTGACAGCGGTTTGTTTGAATAGATGTGAGTGTTTTTGTGAAAATGGACACAATTGAGTATCAAGCTGTCATTAAATTTTTGTTTTTGAAAGGCTATAGCGTTTGAAATAATAAGTGAAGAAGAACGTGTGATTCGAACTGACGCTATGGCAGTTTGAATTACCAAAAATTGTACCTTTGCGTTACCCATCAGGCTACTGGCCGTGTTTAGAAATTGATTTTTAAATTCGACTATACTCCACTGATGTGATTTCTTATGTTATCTCTAAGGTATACGGCTCTGATGTATTTTCTTATTCGATTTTTCGTTCGGTGCTCTTCACTATTTTGCTTGTGAATTGTGTGTGTATCTTTAGATTCGCCACAAGGCAATACAATTACCCAAATCAAAGATGCGTTGAACTCTGTGTATGGGATGTCTGCGTCATCATTTATCACAGTGAAGTTTTGGGCAGCTGATTGTAATCGTGGCCATGAGAGCTTGGGAAACGATGAACATTCGGGACGTCCGAAAACTGCAACAACTGACGATAACATAGCTAAAGTTCACGAAATTGTGGTAGCCGACCGCCGAATTAAAGTGAGAGAGATAGCAAAGGCTGTGAAAATGTCCAAAGAACGTGTTTGTAACATATTAAATCAAGATGTAGGCATGAGAAAGCTGTTCGCGCGTCGGATGCCGCGTTAGCTCACATTAGACCAAAAACGTGTTCGAATGAACATTTCCAACACTCTGTTGGCGTACTTTCGGCGCAATAAATCCGAGTTTTGGCGTCGATTAATTAGTGTCGATGAAACTTGGATACACTGTAGCGATTCTAACAGATACACACAATTCACAAGCAAGCAAAAATAGTGAAGAACACCGAACGAAAAAAATCGAATAAGAAAAATACATCAGAACCGTATACCAAGCGATAAAATAAAAATTATTCACACCAGTGGAATATACCCGAGTTTGGAAATAAAATTCTAAACTCGGTCAGTAGCCTGGTGTGTAACGCTTAAGGTAAAATTTTTTTCGTGATTCGAGCTGTCATAGCGTCAGTTCGAATCACACGATTTTCTTCACTATTATTTCAAACGCTATAATTGGTGACCCCGACGTGATCTTGTACACGGAGCATTCACTTCCCATAGTAAAGCAGAACTTCACACACGGTCACGACTTCCGCATAGAGCCCAGCCTCCGACGTTTTCTCGTTTCTCTCTCGTTCGTCCGTCGTCCGCATACGAATCTGATCGTAACGAAGTTACTGCGGCGGGAGTGTGTAGCGATTCTAACAGATACACACAATTCACAAGCAAGCAAAAATAGTGAAGAACACCGAACGAAAAAAATCGAATAAGAAAAATACATCAGAACCGTATACCAAGCGATAAAATAAAAATTATTCACACCAGTGGAATATACCTGAGTTTGGAAATAAAATTCTAAACTCGGTCAGTAGCCTGGTGTGTAACGCTTAAGGTAAAATTTTTTTCGTGATTCGAGCTGTCATAGCGTCAGTTCGAATCACACGATTTTCTTCACTATTATTTCAAACGCTATAACACCATTATACGCCCGAAACCAAAATACAGGCAAAACAGTGGACTGCAAAGGGGGAATCGGCTCAAAAAAAAAAAGCAGAAACTGTTTTTTCGGCTGGGAAAGCGATGTCTACTGTTTTTTTGGGATATTCATGGACTTATCTTAATCGATTATCTTCAAAAAGGAAGAACCATTACGGGAGCATACTACGCATCATTACTTGACCAACTAAAAGCAGAAATTGCGGAAAAACGGCCACATTTGCAGGAAAATAAAATCCTGTTTCACCAAGACAATGCGCCGTCTCACACCTCAGCGGTTGCCATGGCGAAAATCCACGAATTATGGTTGGGACTGTTGGAAACAACTGTTGGAACATCCGCCTTACCAGATCTAGCCCCAAGCGACTCCTTTTTGTTCCCTAATCTTAAATTGTGTTCGGAGGACAAAGATTTTCGTCAAATGAGGGGGCAATCAACTTTGTGAACAGTTATTTTGCAGAGACAAAAGCAGAGTATTATTTGGACGGGTTAGAGAGATGGGGCATCGGTTCGGGAAGTGTGTAGAGCTACATGGAGACTATGTAGAAAAATAAAAATAAATTTGAAGAAAAAATGTCTTGTATCTTTGTTAGCTCGGAAACTTTTCAGTCCACCCTCGTATATAATCAATCGTTCTGTAACTTTCCTGCTCTAGTTTTGAGTACTTGGGGCTCTGACTGGTTCACGGATTATTTATTTATTAATTTATCGTCACTCTGCAGTCAGTGTTTTAAGGTAATCCTCAGATATAACACACATTGCCTGGATTTTCTTCAATTTTCGAAGGGCTTTTGGAATTCAGTTGATGAAACTCTTCAGCAATTCGGGTTTCATCTCATCAATAGTGGCCAAATGTTATATCAGCCTCAGGAAAGACGTCACAGGGGCATGTATCTGGTGAAACTGATGGCTGAGGCAAATTAATAGTTTGTTATTCATTAGAAAGACAAGAACAAGTAATGAGGTGTGAACGAAAGTAAAAAAGTTTCCAAACCCACTAAACTCTTTCAACTGTTAAAAATAAAGTAAACATTAAAGATGGCTATAAAGTTCAAAATATATCGGGAACATGTGTACCAACAAGATACAGCTTTTGTTTAAATCCAAAAAACGAAGCTCGCAAAATTCAAAAATTGCCGTTACTTTTTGAGCACACATTGCATATTGTGAGAGGCACACGAATCGCCTTATGATTCGGGGAATTATAAACACAAATCCTTTTCACACGTACTATGCTTCTAAGAACATCCTTATTCTTTTCTCCTAGTCCTGGGATATATCTTAGGATGTCACAAGGCCATTAACTATCTTTTCAGCCTCCAACATCATCATCATCATCGGCACTACAACCGCGATCCGGTCTTGGCCTTATTTAACAAATCTCTCCACCGGTCCCGATTTCGAGCCGATGTCATCAAGTTTGGCACTCCCCCACTCAGCCTCCAATAGCTCCTTGGTAATTCAAAAGCAGTATTCCTTTCCTTGTTTAATTCTTTATATTATATAATATCATCTATATCTAGGTCTTATTATTATTATTAATAATATTATTTTATGGACTAATTACACTGTGGCTATATCCAGATTCACCTAGGCTTTGATGTACAAAGCAAAAAGTGACAAAAATATCCCTGCTATTGAGACACCCAAGCTTGCAGCGCCATTGCACATGGTCGTCGAACATGGATGACACTGTCGTATTTGGTTTCTGTTAGCAGCACCCAAAAGGTCACATACAGACTCCTGAGTTCGCACTGCCTTACAACCTCGTTGGATCCCGTATACGTTGTCATCTAAAAAGACAAGAAAGAACATTTTAGGGACATATAGGCCCGGATGAGCTTCACAAGTTGCCTTACATCTCTTCATAACGGAATAACAGTGGTAGGTGACGTTATCCGTGTTGTTGGTATCACGCCTACTTCTATCAAGAGGTAGAGACGTAAAGTTGGTGCCATTAACAGGTGCAAGATGTAAAATAGGGAAAGATTGATTTTCGGGAGCTAATTCCGGTTCGGGTTCTTCTGTTGTCGTGAATGTATTGACAGGAGTCACAAATACTGGAATGGTGAGAGGAACACTTTCATTGTTTAACCACAAGACATGGCTGTGGTTCGTAGTCGAGTCATTTAGGAGATTTATATCCAGATTTGGAGGGACAGGAATCTCAGTGGTCTTGGGAAGGGTCCCAATAGTTGGCGGTGTTGGAGGCTCTACAGGAAGAGTGGTGAATGCTGCTGGAGAACGGTCCTCTAAAGGTGTTGTTTTAGTAGCATTAGGTGATGTAGGCCTCTCTGTTGTAGTTGGTATTATAGGTCTCTCGGATGACGGCTCAGGCGTTGTTGTGGTCGTTGTTGTTGTTGTTGTGGTGGTGGTGGTGTTGGTGGTGGTTAACATTTCAGGGACGGAGGTTGTTGTGAGAGTCACAGATGATCTTGCCACTTCACCGCATATTTCTATCGGAGTATTTTTGTCTACTTTCGCACAGTTATCGCACACATAACATTGTAGGGGACTCTGACCTGAAATTGAGAGAAGGTCATGCTTTAATCGATTCTGAAGCACACATTGTATTGTCAATATTAAAGATATGACGATCAATATTATTAAGATATCGGTTGATTTCAAATTTACCACTTTGACAAATAACTATTGTAAAGTGGTAACTGAAAAACAATGTAAAACTTATCTCGGGATACAGTGCTGACCATTTTGTTCATATCATGTTATTATTTACCTGGCTTTATTAATGTGATATCATCAGTACTGGGTTTTGATATTTACTTAAGGTGTAAAGGGGGCTGAAAGAAAATTATTCTTCTTCAAGTGTTGGAGCAACTGCGCGGGATTTACCTTTATCATGTATACTTCGGTATACTTCGTCAGAAGGTAGTTTACTTTTGTTAGCACGCGATAACACAACGCTCCAGGTCTATAACCTTTATAACTGCCCATGGTCTGGCCTTAAAGTCTAAGTATTCGCAAGTATTAAGCTTTTTTTCAATATTGTATCGTGGTGGAAAACTATAAAAAAACATTAATTTCTAAAACCCAATAATGAACGATATATATGCTATTATTTGTCCTAAAAGTATAATTCGGGGCTATGCCGCGCTAAATACCATCTTCCACATCAAAAAAATGCCCGGTTCTATGCGATTTACACACTATCGGGACCATTGAACCTTATTTCTTTAGATGTAAGGGCAAAGCTCGGGTGATTGTCAATGCTGATCATTACCGCATCATGATCAATAATTGTGTATTGTAAAGTTAATATCGTCTGTTATTATATCAATTTAGAACGGAGGTTGTATTGTCGATTTTAACTTCTCCGTTCTTAAATGATCAATAATTTTTTGTTTACAGGTATTGATGCCATTGATCCGGACAATGGATGTCTAAAATCCGCTTCGTCAACAACAGACAGCCATATGCCCGAAAGAGTTTTGAAACCTTGTCTTAATTTTTTGAATGAATAAAGCATTTTGATAAAACTTATGTTGAGGCGTTATTTTTACAAGTCTAAGTGCTATAGAGGTAGAAAAACATTTAATGTGAAGGTACCTGGTATTTAAAATGCTATATAATGGTATTTAAAATGATGTATTAATGTAACACCCTGCGCGTTCAGGGTGTTGGCTCTTTTACCCATTCTTGGTGCGTGCAGGATTTGACCTATATTGCCGTATCCATCGACCATGTTTGACGCTTTTCCCTGGCCAAGCGTCGTTGCCTCTGTTCGGGTAGTCACTCACTAAACAAACCAGTTCATATTGTGGTCGAGGAAAGGGAACTTGCGGTTCTTTCTGGTTATCTGCTCTTTCCTAAAAGACCTCCTCTAGCCCATGCCTACGTCTGGTTAAGAGTCGTCGCCTACGTTCGAGTAGTCATTAAATAAACAAACAAAGTCATATTGTGCTCGAGGAAAGCGAGTCTGTGGGTCTTGCTGGCTATCTCCTGTTTCCTATAGGAGCTCCTCTGAGACAACATACGCCTGGTCGATATTTTAAAAGTGCCACTAGGAAAAACCAAGATCGGTCGAAAGAAGGAGGCTGCCAGTTCTTTTACTACATATCACGTCGCTGGTGGTGTTTTGTGACAGGCGCAGAGCAGTACCTCGGTGATTTAAGGGCTTGGCAACTGAGGATTATGTCACTATCCCTAAAGCCAGATTAGCTTTTTAACGCTGTAACAGAACAAACGCTTATTGGAATTCATGAGAATAACCTATATTTGTAGATTTTACTAGTTATCTCCTTTATCCGATATAGCTTCGAGTATGTTCTCTCAACATTCCTACACTTGTTTGGTGTTTTAATGGCGGCACGGAGCAAATTCTCAAAATCCACCATGATTCGAGAGAAGTTAGCTGCTTCTGTTTAGTCACTGGCACGGATTAGAATGTCGATGATTCGTGGGAGGGGGAATTGACGAATCTCACGGCATAGATTGAGTGGAGCAAGATACTTGAAACAAAGAAAAAACGGACACATCGAACAATCGAGTTCAAAGATGTAGATGAGATCACGACCAAGATGGAAATATGTGAGGCAGTAGTTGCAATCCATGATATGTCACTCGCCGAAATCGTATCGTTGCGCAAAGCTTACGGGGATACCTAAACTGCTACGGTGAACTTCACTCCAGCAGAAGCAAAAAATTTGCTGGAAGCAGGCAAAACTAACTAACCGTTTCCAAAGACGAGCCCCACTGATCAAATGCTCTAAATGCTTAAAGTTTGGGCATATGGACAGGCATTGCAAAAATGGAAACTGCTTCTAACTCTGCGGGCAGTGTAGAATACATGGTCATATCGCAAAAGATTGCGACAAGGAGGCGAGGTACATGATCTGACCCTGAAGGAGCAAACCACCCAGCTGTCACTAAGAGTTGTCTGGTACTACGGAGAGAGGAAATCACGATGAAGACTACCCAAATTAATCTAAACGTTTGTGAGTTGGCTTAGGATATCCTCACACGAATGGCCAAGGAACAGAAAGCCGACATGGTACTGACCATCATCATCACCATCATCATCATCATCATCAGCACTACAACCGGGAGCCGGTCTGGGCCTTATTTAGCAAGTCCTGAGGCTTGTTAAATTTTCCATAATGATTTGACTTGTTTTTTCCGGACAAGGTCATTAGTCTTGCGCCAGAGGCTTCCCGACGGAGAATTGAACCCCGGTCTCCTGCATGACAGGCGGGTATACTAACCACTATACTATCGAGGAGCCTGATCAGTGAACCTTATTAAGCTCATGAAAGTAAAATATGGAACAGTAACGGGACCAGACAAGCCGCCATGTGGGTAAGTGGAAGACATGGCCTTGAAAACATCGGAGGCTTCATAAGGGGTAAAATTAGTGGAGTCAACTTCTGCAGCTGTTATGCACGTCCTAGTTAGTCCACTAATGAATACCAAACTATGACAGAAAACTTTATGGTAGATGCAAGAGGTAGAAAGTCCTTCGTCATAGCCGACGACTTTAATGCATGGACGAGCGAGTGTGGTAGGAAAAGTACCAACACCAGGGGGCGTAGGCTATAGGAAACATTTGCACCGTTGAACGTCATCATCGCTAACAGTGGCAAGGAGAACACATATCGCAAAGCAAGAAGAGGTCAGTAATAGAGGCACCCACATCTGCAATCGTCTCACAAGGATGTCTAAATGCCAGCTCAGTGAAAAATATACACCGACAATGACCACCAAACCATAATAGTAGAACTTGACGGAAGTAATGATAGCTACCCCAAAGTACAAACAAACCCTAAATGGAAGGATAGCGCGTTTGATGGGAGTTCATTTGAAGTCGTTGTGAGAACCTGCTACCCAACACTCTAAGGAAATGTGGCGCAATCGTTCTCACTTGTTAATTGATATGGTGAACAAGGAGTGTATTGCAGCACTGCCTAGATGGATACCTACGGATGGGAGAAAATCATGCTACGAGGGTTGCCTTTTATATCTGGGGATTAGAGAACAAAAACAAATATTGATCATCGAAAATCACTTTATGGTTTTTCAAAATATTCCCCATGAAGATCTATACACTTTTGCATGCGTTTGAACCAATTTTGCCACTCTGATTGAGGTATCTCCAACACATGCATTCTGAATGCAGCAACCGCTTCTTCAGGTGTCGAAAAACGTTGACCTCTCAGTTTGTTTTTTACGTACGGGAATAAAAAGAAGTCATACGGTGCCAAGTCAGGACTATACGGCGGAAGACCCATCAAATCGATGTTTTGGGTGCTCAAAAATGAAGTTGTCGCAGCCGATGTGTGAGAGCTCACATTGTCGTGGTGAAGAGTGATCCGTCTTCGGCAGTTGGTTTTCCTGATTTCTTGGAAGACAACTGGCAAACAAATGGTTGTCTACCACTCAGAATTGACTGTTCTGCGTTGTTCTAGTGGTACGGTTGCGACGTGTCCAGTTTTTCCGAAAAAACAGGCGACCATTTGCTTGGAAGTGCTTCGTGCGCGAATAACTTTTGTTGAATTTGGCTCATCTTGAAACACCCAGACAGTCGACTGCTGTTTACTTTCGGGCTCATACGCGGAAATTCACGATTCATCACCTGTCACGATGTCATAGACGTGTTTCGAAGCACCGCGACCGTATTTTTTGAGCATTTCTTTCGACCAATTGACACGAGCCTTTTTTTGGGCGATTGACAAATTGTGTGGAATCCAACGCGAACAAATTTTTTTGACAGTCAAATGTTTATGCAATATTGAATGTATGCTGGTCCCACTAACGCCTAAGGTTGTCTCAATCTCACGATAGGTCACATGACGATCTTCCAATATCAGTTCGCGCACAGCATCAATGGTTTTCGGAACAACAACTGATTTTGGACGACCTTCACGAAATTCATCTTGGAGTGAACTACGACCACGATTGAATTCACCATACCATCGATAAACACTGGTCCTTGGTGGAGCTTCATCGCCAAAAATAGAATTAAGTTCATCCATGCACTGTTGCTGAGTTAATCCACGCCGAAAGTTGTAAAAAATAATCGCACCAAAATGTTGACGATTTAATTCCATTTTTGGGCCGAGATGAATCTTTTAAGTTACTGTAAACAAGACAAATAGCGCTCGTATGTCAAAACGTTCTGAGTGCGTATAACCTCAAAAATGTCCAACTTTACGACAGAGCTGTCAATTGCCGGATTGCAACACTAGGGTTGCCAAATCCCGAAACATAAGAGGCAGCCCTCGTATTAGTGGACAAACGAAATTAAAGCACTAAGAGCACACTGCGTATAAGCTCGCCATAGGATAAAAAGATCAAGAGGAAAAGCTGACTTCCAAGAACAACTTAAAAACTTAGAAAAAGGAGGTGGGATCTAAAGACGGATATAAAAAATAATAAGGCGAAATGCTTCAGAAACATCTGGGCAAAACAAACATAACCTCCCGGGGCACCGTCTACAGAATGGTTGTGGCAAGACTAAATCCCACGCATAACTTACTCCAACATGCTTCCCTCATTAGTAGAGCATGTCTTTCCTCGGAGAACCTGTATGTAGTGTAAGGTTGTAATAAATTCTGGCATCGGGGTCATGTCAGCTCTGTAGACAGGAGAGATACAGAAGGCATGCAAAATAATCATCATCATCATCATCGGCACTACAATTGGGAACCGGTCTTGGTCTTATTTAGCAAGTCTCGAGGCTTGTTAAATTTTCCATAGTAATTTATTTTTACGGGCAAGGTTATTAGCCTTGTGCAAGATAATACGCGACATGAAACCACCTGTGCCTCACAAAATCATAACCAAAGTTGTCAAAGAGGTATTCCAAGCCGGAAAATTCGAACCTAGTACCCTTCCCAAAAGTAAGAATAAACCAGCATCGTCCATCTTCCCATCGCCCCACATGTCTTCTGGATACAATGCGAAAAGTCCTGAACAAGATTATATATGGCAGATTGCTCGCCAACGAATCGCTATCGGATCAAACTAAAGAAAATAAAAAACTATACATAATAATTAAGCTTCACTATTACAATATAGTAATAATCTGCTCTAAACAGCCTATGAGAAAAATCAGTAAATTAAAACGAACAAGATGACTAAGACTAAAAGAGAAATGCTTCCTGTCTGTATTTGAAACAGAGTCTTCAGAAAGTCGCAATCGACCACCGACACCATTAGAAAATTTGTCGATATGGCAGCCGAAGCAATAAGGGAAAGAGATGAAAAGGACGAACAAATAAATACTGTGCCCTGGTAACATTGATACCAAAAATGCCTTTAACTCGGCCAACCGGTTGTCCATCGAAAGAACCCTAGTCGAATGAGCACTCTGCCCTATCCCCTAAAAATCGTCATAAGCCACTTCACAAATAGGAAGCTGAAGTATGATACGGATGAGGGTAGAAAAGTCTCGCCAGGAATTTTTCAGTGGCCAAACTTGGTCCGCTCCTATAGAATATTGTGGAGTTTTACAAATAAAAGTATCACGAGAAGTAGAAATTATTGGTTTCGCAGACGACATTGCGATTGTAACAATAGCTAACCATATAAATGAGGTAGAAGCAGACATTGACGAAGCAATTCGACTAATTAAAGACTAGCTACAACCCGTCGGACTAGAATTAGTCGACTACAAAACGTAGGCAGTACTAATCCCTATTCACTAATCACTACGGATATCAGTACATACGATCAAAGGATGCTGTTAAGTTCGTGGTAGACATGCTTGACAATAGACTAAGATTTAATCCTCACATAGATCATGCGAGTAACAAAGCCACAGGCATACAGGCAACACTATCCGGTATATTGTCAAACATCCATGGACCAGGATATAGTAAGAGAATTATTTCGTCAAGGATGTTCGCATTAGTACTAGATCGAGCCAGTGTGAGCGGAAGGTCTGCAAGAAAAACACCTGATGATGAGCGCAACACACAGGATTCGTGCATTAAGAACTATAGACGGCTTCAGAACGGTCTCCGACGAAGCAGCATTTGTTATAGGAAACTACTCCCCATAGACATCATAGCTGAGGAAATGGTTCGGATCTATAGAAGAAGAGCCACAGGGATGAAAATGGCTGGAGGAATGGCGACGATAAAGGTAGAAGAAACAGAATATGACAGGCCAGATCGAACACAAGCACTCCCATCCGTAGAAGTTTGGATTAAGCGCTCACACGGAAATGTCAGTTTTCACAGTTCTTGTCAAAGCATCAGGTGGGTAGCGAAAATACCTAAACCGCTTTGAACCCGAGAGTTCATCTTTCTCTCCACAATGCGAAGACCGAGAAGAGGATGTCGAACATGTTTTTGTTTTTTTTACATTAACGCGCGCACGATAGGGGGTTTTGAGGTATGAACGGAGCTTGTTCAGCAATTCCCCATGCCAGGCGCGATCAAAACCATTGGAGATATTGTAGCGATTCTAACAGATATACACAATTCACAAGCAAAATAGTGAAGAACACGAACGAAAAAAAACGAATAAGAAAAATACATCAGCACCGTATACCAAGCGATAAATAACAAAAATAATTCACATCAGTGGAATATAGTCGAGTTTGGAAATCAAATTCTAAACACGGTCAGTAGTGTGTAACACGTAGGTAAAAATTTTTTCGTGATTCGAGCTGTCATAGCGTCAGTTCGAATCACACGATCTTCTTCACTATTATTTCAAACGCTATAATATCTCAAAGGCCCGCCACACTTTTTCAATGCAACAATAACTCTAGTATCAATTGGGCGGATTGCTTGTCGCTGAGTGCTATCGCGGTGATCAAGGGTATGCTTGAAAGCTCACCCCAAACATGTGAAAAATATTCCAGTGCAGGTCCACTTTGGTATTTGTAAAGGAGACGAAATTATGTAGAAATAAAATATCTTCCGGGGCTTAAAATATGGTTCGGTTTCCTCGAGGCAGGCTTGATGATATTCTAGGCTTTTTTATAGCATTTTTTTTACACTAACGCGCTCACAAAAGGCGATTTTGAGGTACCCTTAAATGTCAGAGCACAGCGCGAGTGGGTGGAGAGGAAGTGGATAAGGAAAGGAGGTGTTGATGTATATTGGTCTTGAATGCCTGAACATTATAACGACGAGGAAACACATGATCAGGTAAAACATTCCGCATTCGTGTGGTTCGACTAAAGAATGACTCACTATGTTTATTTGTGTGCCTGAAGTTGACTTTCAACGTGAACTGATGCACATTCAAAGATTGATGGGTATCCTGGAAAAACATCTGAAAGGGCCGAACACATTCAGCGAATTCAGTTGACGACCGTGATAATACTTATAGAAAAGAAATAGACATGGTACGTTGCGCCTATGTTCTAACGACGGCTTACGGCTGGGTCCCCAATAAGTCTAACAAGTTTTGCATCCTATCGAGCACATGTAGTGCAGTTTTGGATGCGCCTGATCAAATATGTGAGTTAAACACCATTTCGGTACGAATATACGCCTTGTAGATAGTGGCTGATAGGGGCTCCTCGATAGTATAGTGGTTAGTATACCCGCCTGTCACCCGGGAGACCGGGGTTCGATTCCCCGTCGGGGAGCCTCTGGCGCAAGACTAATGACCTTGCCCAGAAAAAATAAATCATTATGGAAAATTTAACAAGCCTCAGGACTTGCTAAATAAGGCCAAGACCGGTTCCCGGTTGTAGTGCCGATGATGATGATGATGATGAGATAGTGGCCGAGTTAGATGGAGTGAAATATCCTCGCATCTCTTAAGGAACCGCATACATTTGGCTGCACTTTTCGCAGCTTCAAATATGTGGTCGCTCCGATTAAAAGTCGAATTAATCCGAGTACCAGGGATTGATAGTTCTTAGGCTTCCTCGATGCAAGTGCCGTTCATGGAAAGTATATTTACTATGGGGTTCGCCTTTGTCGACAAGGCGGGACTGAATTTTTAAGGCATTGAATTCTATTTGGTTTGATAATCCCCATAGATATATCTTGTTCAGGTTGGAATTCAATGTATCACGTAACGCCTGCTGATTGTGCTTCATCAGTAAACGGGTGAATTGGGGTTTAGGTAATGGGCAAGAGATCATTTATAAGAATAAGGAAGAGGGTGGGTGAGAGTAGAGAACCCCGGCAAACACTTCGGATATGTATGTCATTTTTATATGTAGCAGTTTCACTCTATAGAGAAATAACCTTCCTGGGGTTAGGCACCTCGTTGACTAATCCGGAAAGAGGAATGTTAAGTCGAAATGTATACTCTAGTAACCCTAGTATAGAATCGGTTACACGAACTTTCCTGCCGAAGTGTGTTTATGACCTGCGTTCCTTTCTTTTGCTTTTTGTGATCCCAATTCCAAATGATAAACAAAACAAATAAATGGCGCATGGCAATTGAGGCAATCTATATTTGGTGTTGGTGGACGCTAGACTCAGACCGTGTGAGGCAAGACGTCTCGCGATATCGAGAGATTATTAAAAGTTTTGTTTCATAATTCAAAAAGATTCAGTTGTATAACTTACGTACTTGTTTACTTATGTAAAAAAAAAAACATGAAATAAAAAAAGAACAAACTGAGAACATCAAAGGACCTTTTAATTTTAAAAACTAAAGACGACAACGTTAGCCCACTCTTTCCGGAGAACCGGAAGCACGGTAGTGCACCAGGACTTTTATTACACATGAATTTCTTTATATGAATTTGTGCGGTACGAGGTATGGTGTGCCGGCGTAGGGCACGGGGTTCACTCCGGTCCCCATCTTTCTGCCACGGTACCTGTTCACAACGAAGAGAATAAAGGGAGCAAACATCTAGGAAACTGCGGGACGACGAGGAAGCGAAGCCCTGGGAAATAAAACACACTGGTATAGTCATTCACAAATTGTTTAATTTTTCACTAGGTTTTATTAAAAGAAAGGGTTCGATTGCCTGCGTTTGACGGCACTGTTTATTGTTCATATTGTACGCTATTTTTATGCCTAATAAATGACTGCCGTTCCGCCGGACTTTAAGGGACGCGACTAAATGATTTTCGCCTAGAGGGCTAAGATCCCGACGCAGCACTAAATTGTTTTCGCTTAGAAATCAAGGGTCCGACCCCACTCGGCAGAGACACAGTAGACTTGATTGTACACTCGGGGGTTTGCACCCCCCGAGTACGCGTTACGGGGGGCTGAGTCTGGAACCGATATGCGCGCGCCGATGGTAGAATGATGACTGGTTCGTTAAAAGCAGGGAAAAAAGTTCGTCGTGTCGTGGCAGTGGAGTCATAGCTAAATAAACTCACTGCCACTTACTAGGAACTTGAAAGGGGTTGCTATGCTCGCATAGGGAATTCGGTTTCAGCGAATTACTGCCGTACAGGCTGGGCTAGATTCCTTGGTGGCTATACGTACTGAGAAATCCGTTTTGGGAACACGACCAAGTAAGGGCATGAGTTGTGGGTTGGACAAAGGAATATGGGTCTTGGTCGTTGCGATGGTTGTTTCGCGGAAATGCAACGCATCGTGCTGGGGACTTATCAGTCAGGATCATTGGCATTGGGTAGGAAGTGAGTCGAAATGATTTTCGGGGAATCTGAATGTCGCTTGGTTGCGAGCGAGAAATATAGTTTAAGGAGGAAATGAACCGAAATGGTTTTTGGGGAAATGTATGCGGCTCGGTGTAGTTGATGGAGATGGTGAGTGTTGTAAATTGGATATGCGTTTATTACAGCTTGGGAAATGGGTTCTTGGTAGGTTGGGGAAGGATGCTGTTGATATTGGGATGTGTTTTTGCATGTTTGGAAATGGATTACAGGTTGGGTTAGGGTGACGCTCTGTTAGCGGTCAAAATTGGTTGGCATTGTGGGTTGGTTCTCCATGTGGTATAGAGAACCCCCACAAATTTAGTTAGTGAAAACATTTTATAAACTTGGAGGATGGGTTCACTTACATGAATTTTATAATATGAATTCAATCAACTGTGACATTATATACACATAAACGAGAGATGTTGTATAGATGTACATAAATAGTACCTATGTATGTATGTATATGTGTTACACCTACCGACGAAGAAGTCCTAAGCTCTTTATCTTGGGTTGGGAGTCAGTCAATAATTACAAGGTACAACAAGTGGTTGATTTATTCTAGCCATACACATCAAGAACCCCACATGTTGACTCTCCTGTTGACCTTCGGATTCCTCTTTGATGCCTTTTCGTAAACCCAGAAGAACGGTAGACCTTGTGTTCACGACACACTGCTGGGACCCTTAATGACCTGTACTAACATTCGATCATACCAATCGCTGCTGGATGAAAAGCTCGACTATTGTGGCAACCGAGTAAGTCAGTTAATTGTTGAAATAAACATGCCTTTATCTGTGTTCCTATGTCAGAAGTGAACGTTGCTGGACCACCGAAACATGCAAACCCTTTGCGACACTGTCAGCTGTAAGTAGTTACAATGGTAGCGCTTTCGCCTGTTGTGTGAAACAATCTATCACCGTAAGAATATATGAATAACCTCTCGATAGCGGCAGTGGTGCCACTATGTCAATGTGGACATGAGAAAAGAGTGTTTCTGGGTGCTTGAAATATGCCGGTGGCAACACGTTGTGCTTAGAAATCTTATTCCGCTGACACTGAATGCAAGTTCCAGCCCGATTTGTAAGAATCCTAACCACGTGTGGAAAGGCAAACCTACTGTACATAGGTCAGCTGCAGCAGTAGCTTCACCGCTTGGAGGAGGAAGATTATGATAAGTTTCGAAAACCGTTTTTCGAAGTTTTTCCGGCACATAAGGACGACCGATTCCCGTTGAGATATCACACCAACTCTCATTCTGCGATTCATCAAAAAGGATTTTATGTAAATCCAAACAGATCTCCGCTTTTAACAAGGAATCTGGTTGGCTGTGATCCTGCTGTGGCTGTGCCAAATCGGCGATGTTGATGGCAGCACGGAGTTCTATAGAATCAATTCGTGAAAATGCATCGACTGCAACCTTTGAGGTGGCGTCCTTAAATCGTGCCCCGAAGTACTTTAGAGCATTATAAATACCAAGTAACTCCCGATCGTAGGCGCTGTAACGCCGCTGAGTTGAGCTGACCTTCTTCGAAAAGAATCCCAGTATTTCCAACTTCCCTTCATGTTCCTGTATTAGTACAGCACCCATTGCGCGTCTGATGCATCACATTATATGAACGATAGAGCTCCTTCAATAGGATGTTGTTATAGAATAGCATTAGCCATCTGTTCGCTCTAGAGGCGAAATACCTCTGGCTTTGTCTAAATGATAGGTCTCTCATCAGTCTTCCTTGCTCCAATTAGGTACTCGTTCACAGGTGTCTGTATATGCCCAGTGTTTTGGAGAGTTGGGCGATAAAAATGTAACATTCCCAGACAATTTCTAAACTCACGCGTATTGATGAGCCAAGGGAACTGCGTCAAAGTTTCCACTTGTTCTGGTAATAGTCGAACAGCTTGTCCAACAACGAGGGCTGTTGGAAGGCTGACAAATTCTATATGGATCATGTAGTCAAACTCCGCTTTAGCTTTACGCAGTTTGTCTAGACTTAAACGACGCAGATGTGCACTTACCAGAGGACCGTGTGCATGAATATGATGAAAAACACCGATCTTAGTACGTATAGGTCTATTGAAAGGAATCGTCCTCTCATGAATTCCTTTAAAATGTCAGCGAGCGGACCATGAATAGTAATCGACCAAAGCTCGATCAAGACTAGTAGTGCGCAAGCATATGCAAAGTTCTCCAGCCTTTGAGTATACATGTCTGGAGACCAATATTTGCTGGTTCACTAATATGTAAAGTACTAAATCTACAAGAGAGGCTTACAAATTGTTGGCCGCACCTATGGGCGATTTGTTAAATTAAGTTCCGAATCCAAAGAGTCTGCTCAAGATACCGGCTAAAATAGGTTTTATTAGAAGACGAAGAAATTGTGTTTGTAGTTCGAAATTAAAGTTTCACGAGTTGAAGTTGTGGCGGTTCCGCCAAACCCCACGGCCCACTTACCTGAAAAACCCCCATAATTGCTACCCAACTTCCTTAAGTTCGCTAATGCAATCACATTAGCACCTTAAATGCTTTACGCATTAAATAGAGCAATTTATAATCTAAAAGCCCCTAGAAGAGAATTCTTACCTTTCATGCATCTCTTCGCATACAAATTCCCTATAAGAATTCCTTCCTAACTTATCATAAAATCCCTGAAAGAAAATTCATCGGTTCACATATAATACAACCGCATAATTAAGGAATATTACCCTTGAGGTGATTATCCCAGCCTCAACATGTGTACAATAAAAACTACCTACATACAAATTGGCTGGCGACCACTTTAACCAACGATAAAAAGTCCAACGCAGCTGCATGTAATTAGCACCATAGACGTTGAGATTAATTCCCTAACGTGCACCATGTGCAAACAAAAGAACGCTGTCCTTCAAAGGTTTCGTGGCGATACCATAAACAATCCACATCGTTTGTGGTATCCCAAATGCAATTCCCATTTAATGAGTTCCAACTTATTTATTTAGCTGACCCTAATCATAGACCCATGCATTAGGTGGCTTTTCCTTGTTCTTTTTCCCTCGCTGTAGGTTTTGTTTATTCTTGCTGGAATGCATCGATAAACACGGTGATGTGTACGTCCACACATACACACCACTGCATCAAAAGATCGCGTTTCCTTGGTGGCCACACCCTTAAGAGTAAAATGTTCTCTCTCTCTCTCTCTTGCGTTCCTTAACCGTAACCGAGGGTGGAATTCAAGTCAGAGTTCTATCCTCGAGGAGTCTATTTCCATCCGCCGACCACGTCGGTCGCGCGATCTCCCGCTCTCCGTCGCGCGGCGGAGAAGCGTAGATATATCGAAGTCGTGTCGAGAAAGAAGTGTTTCATCCTGTATTAAATTTATAAAAATCCATTTAATATTAATAATAAGTTCTAAGTAAAGAAATAAAAAAACGGTGATCACCAATAGACATCGTGTTTAATTTTCCGTGCTGCAGTGCCCTTGCTCCCCTTGTGTTTTACGCAGAGTTGTGGGCAAACATGGTGGCGTTTCAACAATTTCTTGGAGGTACAGTGGATGATGGAGGAGGAAGATGAATGGAGTGTCCGTGTTCGGCACAATACTTCCTCCTCACAAAGTGTTCAAATAAATAAATATACTAAAAGGACAATTATTCGTCGTGTTTCACTGTTGAGAAGTGAGAAGTATTTGCGAACTGCCGCTACAAGTGGGAAATTGATTCAGACCAAAGGAAAAGGTGCTGCCGGTTCACCCAAACTACCTCAATCTGGAAGTAAAGGAGCAAAGGCGAAATCAAGTAAGATTAGAACGAAAGGAGGTCTCTACTATCGATTCAAGCGGCAAGGGCGAGCAGCCCCACACCGTGCCACGCGCAGAAGTGGAAAACCACGAATGGTGAGTCCATCAACAAAGGGGGCTAGCTGGCAACGAAATAGGAACCACAAAACAGAAGCAGCAGTGGAGATAGTTGTCCAGAGAATCACGTAAGTGCAAGATTATTATTACATTGCAACAAATGCATCGATATCAAAGAGAAGTATTTTGGAAGAAATCGAGTTCCTCTAGATGAATACAAAATAAAACAACATTGTTGTAACATCAGTCTACAAATTTTATGCCCATAACTCGTATGACAATTCTCCTGGAATCCGGATTAATATGTGCTTATCTAATGTATATTGACGCATATATACTGGTTTCTCTGTCTCTATCGCGGTTACATCACTGATTACGTGTAGATATGTCGTTGTTTGGTACTTTTGTAATGTTCAATGAGGTGGCGCAACCCAATTCCAGTTGCCCTCAGCGGCTTGGTTAAATTTTAATGCTAACAAACGTTTAGAACGCTTATTTACTTTTGTAGAATCTCTTAAGGGACATTTTAACATTTACGAACTTTGACTTTGCACGACTAAGATAATTTTGTGTGTTCGCTGTATAACTTATTAACTCAATTTTTTTTTATCTCCGCACAAAACTGTTAAAGTTTATTAACCCTTGCTTTCTGGGTTCTTAAGTCAAGGCAACGTTTTCGATGGCCATTAAAATCTCAAGGCAATTAACCTCTGCTGCTACAAACTGCTTTACTTATTCGCTTTCGTTGGTACTCTACCCCACCGTCAACAGAATTCAAAATCCTTAGAACGATGGATTTATTATCTGAAAATTAAAGCTGAAAGTTTATTAAATATTACGTCGCTGGCAAAGCAACTCGATTATGTGAAATAACGTCGACTGACACTTACGCCACTTAAGCAACCTTACTTGCAAGTCGTAACATCTGATAATTGAATATATAAGCAACTAATAAAAAAGAAGAAGATATTATCACACTATCTACATATCACGACGCTTAGGCGAGTCGCGGAGGCCTTCAATAAAATGCTCTAGAGGTCACATCTTCCCCAATTACCACTTTGCCGCCCCAAGGCACAGCATCAATAAGATTAAGCTTTGCATCTAGTGAAAAACTACAAATCTGCCGCTGTAGACCTCAAGTGCTAATTTCAGCCTCAGTCGCCCAATCGACTTCGGTATAGCTGCTATGTATTTAGTTTGAGCTTCGCGATGTGCGAGCTAAAACAGAGATGTCGAGACTAGTCTGGTTATCTTAATTTTAAATTCATATTTGAATAATAATTCCCACAACGGGTATAATTACTTTTTCCCTTCCAATGAGGAGCGGAAAAACCCACATGAGCTTGCTACGTTATTTCTCATAAATCAAAATCGTATCTGCTAGGTAAGCTTAGGTTGCTTGGCTTAAGAGGTTTCTAGAAGTTACAGTATCATAAATCAAAAACCAGTGAATGTTGGATGTTTCATAAGAAGATTCCAATTCAACAGAGTTGTCCTGAAGGAATGTACCGATATACAGGTTTTCAATTGAACTTGGCATTACGATTCACTTGTATAAATGAGTCTCCAATTAAACTGTGTTCTTTCCAAGAGGTTCTACTGCATAATAAAAGTTAAGTTTAATAAATGGTTTTCAGGAGAAAAGTATCTTCTAATAAAGAGATGCATCACTCCCCAATGACGACCTTCACAGTCTAGCCTCCAAATAAGTCATGTACATTTAATCCCGCTTTGCCTTAATTGTAGTTTAAATTGCCACCAAAAATGAAAGTTTTCAAGAGTAACTAGTGCGCCATAGTGACATCGCACTATCACACACAGGTATTCATTGGTGTCCTACCTTACCCAGAACAATGCCCATGTGTTTTGATAATTGCACTAGAACTAGAACAACTGGTTTTGAAATTTCTGCTAATATAGGTAACTGTGTGAAGTTGTCTCGTAGTCCGTTTGCGTTGCAACAAAAGGTATTTACTGAGAAACGACAAGCAGCCGCTTTGAATGTTAATTGAATGGGAAGTACCCTGAATGGTTTTTAGATTAACTGTAAGTATTTTCAAGACCTCTTTCGGGGGTCACATTGGGGTAATAATTGAAGGACAAGGCGATTTGTATGATGCTCGGATCAAGCTCTCAAGTAAAACAACTTATGCATCCTACTTAAACTAATTTAGGACTGGTATGCAAACTAATTGTGTGATGTTCGAGTCTACGTAGAACATTCATAGAATTTTTTTTTTATACTCGTAATAAATATTCACATTGGGAGGCGAACAACGCCATTTTGACCTTAGGAACTCTGGTCAGGTGTTTAATTTACGAAATCAATCATCAATGAGATAGTTTCGGATTCGTTTTAATAGTTGAATCTCTGGATTCC
Source organism: Microdon myrmicae (assembly GCA_963931805.1). Classification (NCBI taxonomy): domain Eukaryota; kingdom Metazoa; phylum Arthropoda; class Insecta; order Diptera; family Syrphidae; genus Microdon; species Microdon myrmicae. The sequence continues at coordinate 19,849,035 of OZ007497.1, forward strand.
TCTCGTTAATTGCATTCGTTATTCGATGTATACTTTGTTAGGTCAAAGGAATTTTTCCGTTTAGGGCACACGGAGGCGAATAATACCTATAATGGTAGAAACATCCACAATATTCAAATGGCATTTATTTCTATAAAAGGATTTCAATAAAACATTTACTAACACAAACAATAGTGCAAGTTGGTTTCTTTCACTTTTTTTCAAATCTCCAAGGAGCTCTGGACACTTTGTGACCCTGTCTCTAATAAATTAAATAACATATATGTAATGCTTTCTAGACAACCATAGATTGCGTGGAATGGATGGGAGAAATCATTGACCATCTTTCGGAGTTTGGTTGACGGACACAGTAGGGAAAAAATTGAATCTTATGGACATGGGTGCGCTATAGGTTCGCCTTTCGTGGGAGAAGTAAAATTAAAAAAGGCGGATGTCAACAATCATAACAATTTTCCATGTTGCAAATCCACCTTGTGGTTATTTTTCAGACGTTCTCTACGTGGTCGCCAACATTTTTGTTTTATACATTATATTATATGGGATTTGGTGTTGGTAAAGCTTGGACTACAACAATGGAATCATGTCATAGCATTGACAATTATTTCAATGGCAGAATATTTAGAAACTAAAAGAAGGCCGAGGCGCCAAAAGTGGCTTTCAAAAATGTTCACTCAGAAACAAGCGAAATGTAAATTTTGAAGTTAGCGCGTTTTGTTAAACATGCCAACGGGTGAAAAGCCATTCGGATCTCTGCAGAATACGTTAAGTGCGGCCCGGGGAGTTGGATAAGGTCGTCTGAAGTTCGCTCAAATATTCCACTGGTGCGCGAAAAGACCCTCATAAGAATTCTATTTACATAGAAAGAGAGTTGAAACGAGGCTTACAGTGCTAGTTTCAAATTTCCCGAAATCGACAACATCTCTTCCCAGCTCAACTTCCCCCACCCACCCAACGCACGTTAAAAACCGATTTTTAATGACACTTAAATGACGAGCAACGGAGCGAGTGGAAGAAGGGGAACGGTGACGAAGGAGGAGAGGGGAATATGAGAAAGGGGAAGAAGGCGTAGAGGGGAAGAATAGGAAGGGGAGAAGAATTAAAAAGAGGGGGAGAATAGAAATAGGGGAAGAATAGGAAGAGGAGAAAAATAAAAGGAGAGGGCAAATAGGAACACGGTAAAATTGGTGGGGGGAATAGTAAGGGGGGAGAAAGGGAAGGGGGTAGAGGGGGGGGGGGAATAGGAAGGGGAGAAGAATTAATAAGAGGGAGATAATAGAAATAGGGGAAGAATAGGAAGAGGGGAAAAATAAAAAGAGAGGGCAAATAGGAAGACGGTAAAATTGGTGGGGGGAATAGTAAGGGGGAAGAAAGGGAAGGGTGGTAGGGGGACGGGGAGAATAGGAAGAGGGGGAAAATAGGAAGGGGCGAATGGGAAGAGGGTAAAAATATGTAGGGGGAATAGGAAGAGGCGATGAAGATGGGGAGGGGCTAGGGAGGGGGGAATGGGAGGGGGTCTAAATAGGTAGGGGGAATAGGAAGCGGAGATGAAGATCAATCAATTGCCCAAGCTGGCTCTCCACTTTAACATTGCACACAAACCCCCGTAACGTACGTAACCCTCGACTGTTTTACGTGCCCGCTCATCACACTTCTTACGGCGCTAACGAACCCATCTCGCGTATGCTACGACAGGCCAACTCTTTCCCCACCTCCTTCGATTTCAACATCTCCGCTCCCGCTCTTCAACGACATCACAGAATAAACCCGTCCTAAGTCCGCCCCCTCCCTTCAATAACCCCTCTACCCTGCAATTCTCTCCTCACCCTCCCTCAAACTAGTTCTCCCCTACACCTTTCCAACCCCACCCACAATCCCCCCTGCGCACTAACCACGGCCCCTGTATCAGTCCGTACACACTGTCGCACAAAGGCCGCATTCACTACCCCCACATACACTCGCTCATCCCTGGCATCCTACCTCCCCTATCGCCAGTAATCTTCAACTTCTTGGTTTTCTTCTTTTTTCGATTGAATAATTGAATAACATCTTAACCACTACTCTGGATTTTAAGATAGTCTGTAAGGTTTTTATATTAAGTTAATTTTAAGCTTGCATTAAGCTAAATAAAAATGGGGGTTCCGCCTTCAATCAATCAATCAATCAAGATGGGGGGTGTGGAAGAATGGGAAGTGGGAAAGTAGAGGAAGGGAGACGGGGGCGGGGGGGGGGGGGGCGACGAGGCGGGAAGGGAAAGAAAAGGAGGGGGGAAGACGGGAATGGGAAGAAGTGGAAGACGGTAAGGAAAGGAAGTATTAATGTACATATTGACCTTCAATACCTAGATATTACAACGACTAAGAAACGCGAGATTCGGCTAAGGAACACTTTTCTGGGTTTCTCTGTAGGCCTCTGTAAAAACCCCTGCGTCGGTGATGCATCGTTATGAAAATGGTCCTGGCGGAAAAGATGCAGCACGTCGAACAAAGAACAATCAAGGTTACTTCAAAATCCCCCTTTGTGCGCGCGGTAGTGTAAAAAAAAAAGTCGCACACGTGCAGCTGCTCTTACAATTTCTGATCACATAGTGAGACGAATTCTTCACGAAGACCTGAAATTTCTTCCATAAAAGCTGGCAGTGGTGAAAAACTTTGTGCACGCCACTTTGTTTCACGTCTTTTTTTTACATTAACGAGCCCACAAAAGGGGATTTTGAAGTACCCTTGTGAGAGCACAGTGCGAGCGAAATGTTAAGCCTTTTGTTGCACCCAAACTTTCCACCCCTTAATTCTTACCTCTTTGAATCCAGCCTCCCCCGTTAATCGTGTTAAAAGCAGAACCATCCACTTAAAGGAAGAAGCACTCTGCAAGACTTAGCATTGTCCCGTCGGGGTTCTCTATATTACATGGAGAACCAACCCACAATTCCAACCACAATTTCCGCCTTATTTCGACCGCTTTCAGCGTGTCATATTACCCCCGATTCCACCATTCATGCTATTCACCTGAAATATCATGTTTTCCCAAAGGACGCATAGCTAAACTCATTATCCTATACAGATAATGCATAATTGAGTTTAGCTACCCTTTTTGCCATACGGCAACTCCATTCCTCTAACCATGAGATTTTCACCGGAAATTCCATTAATGTTGGTTAGCAACAACCAAGTCGAATCAAACGACGCGGTTGCATCAGCATACAATGGCTTGGGTAACTACCGCATTCCTTAGCGTTTTTCCCACGGTATTATTTCCCTAGCCGATGTAGCGTCCTATCGATTTTACGCAGATCATCCATTCGCTTGGGATTAATGATTTCTTTTCGTAGGTGAATAGAACCAGCTAAATTTTCCTCTCCTTCATAAATCTGTCTCGCTACGGTTCAATGCACTCTGAGATCACCACAGCCGCAACACTAGGGCAGTCGGTCATTCTTAGAAACTTCATTTGATACCGGTGCACAAGCTAAGCCAACCCCAAAGTTATTGCGCTCTTTCTTTTGTTATTTTTATCCTTCGCATGTCCACCGACTGTCGAATGATGCGCGAGTATTATCCACCTCACTGAGGCATGCGAATGAGAACATACATGAAAAGAGCGCGGTGATGATTGACTAACAGCTATGCGAATACAGAAATCCCAATTTTCACTCGTAATTAGGGCAGTCACTATTGAATCATCACAGCGTTAGGTCACGCCGCCGCTCGGTCTAGAAATTAATTACGTAACCTGTTAAAGTCAGTCGCCATTCAACCACAGTGCATACACGTTCCCGATTCGTCTTGCCGCGGAGAATTAGTTGTGTAAAGTGTTTTCGCTAATAAGTTATTTAGAGATGAATAAGTGCTAAGTTATTGGTGCATGCGAAATTATTAATAATTTTAATGTAAAATAAAAGAAATGTGGATACTTTTAAAAATAAAAGAAGAAATTAACTCCAAACCAACACCAGTGCATTAATTATTCTTCTCTTTATTTGATGAACAATCTGACATCGTGGGGAAGAAAGTGAAACAGTTCCCGGGTCTGGTGCAATACGTCTTCTACCCCCACAGCCCCATACATAACATAACCCCAAATCAATATTGAATTCAATGTCAAACAAATTGAACTTAACGTTCAACTGTCTCACATTGAATTCAATTGATAAAATCCAATACGATAAACGAACCGAATGTTCAATTGGTTCGTTTACACGCAAAATTCCCTGAATCCAAATGTGAGGACCAGATGACCTATCGCGTTTGCGACGATAGAGAAGAACGTGTGATTCGAACCGACTCTATGACGGTTAGAATCACTAAAAACCCTTGCTCAACACATCAGGCCACTGCCGAGTGTACGAAATCGATTTCTATACTCAAGTACACTCAACTGATGTGGAATTGTTATGTTATTGCATGGTATACGGCTGATGCATTTCTTATTCGATTTTCTTTCCGTGTTCTTCACTATTTGCTTGTATATTGTGTGGTATCTGTTAGAAACGCCACAGACCCACTCTCGTACAAATATTGTTGAGAATCATATAATGCGTGTCCCCAATTTTATGTTTCTCTAAAAAATTGTTTGCCCAAATCTATTCCCACAATCAACATCATCTTCCTTTTTCAATAGACCATATGAAAAACAAACGACTTGCACCATAAAACGGGCCATATGTTCGTTTTATCGCCCACCAACATCGAGGATAAAAAATGCCCATCCGCAATATATAAGTTGATTGTTCCTTTTTGTTTTTCCTCTTTTGATCCCAATTCGGGAAATATAAAGTAAATGTACCATCATCATCGGCACCACAACCTGAATGTATCCGGTCTGGGCCTTATGTTATTTAGCGAGTCTCGAGGCTTGTTACATTTTCCATAATATTTTATTTTTACGGGCAAGGTTATAAAAAGTAAATGGATGGCGGGTGGCAAAATGATCATGCAAACGAAAGAATATATCCTTGGATCTGCATGATCGAGGGAGAAAGTTTGCGTTTGGGCAGGCGAAGAGCAAAACAGTGTTGTTGGTTCTGGATATTCGACCTAGACGGTGTCATCGGTCGGTTGAGGGTGTGACGTCTAAAAATAATCAAATAAACCTCCCTGGGAAAAGTATAGTTTGTTCAGATTTCAATTGTCACAATTATTTGTCAATGAACTTTCTAGACCTATATGTGACTGAAACTATGAACTAGTTTAAGTGAGTGATACATGAGCATCTGTATGTGTTGTTTTTTAATAAAGATCAGGTTTAATAAAAATAAAACAAATGACACTTCAGTGTGCAAGAGTCGTCAGGGTTTCTTACATCTCACCTCAATCTACCATTGCAGTTGTTAATAATACAACAAATTCATAACACTTTATCGAAAACCTATCTCATAACCCCCTTGTGTTGTTCAGCGACGAAGCACATTTTTATCCTTCAGAATGCGTGAATAAACAAAACATGCGCTATTGGAGTGATATAAAGTCCCAAAACTTTATGAGCAGCCCTTGCATGCAGAATACCTGACTAAAAATTAGCAATATTGCCCCATAATGGTTTTTTTAAGAGAAGGAGTCGAGATGATTGTGAATTTTTTTCTTCCAAAACTTGATATGGATGTGATGGATATCTTGTTCCAATAAGATGGTGCCATAACTCACACAGAACGAACGTATCATCATCTTTAGGGGCAATTTTTAGTGGCTAGCACGCTCGCTTGGTTTAGCAACATGTAGCTATTTTTTATGAGGATATCTTAAATCCTGGATGTATCCTAACAGTTCAAAGACCTGGAGAACAATATGCGTTCTGTTCTAGTCAAAATTCAGGACAAAGTGAGGCAAGACCTCCCATTTCAACTCAAGTATTTGATTATTTCAAGAAGTACTTTGAATATACATGAGTGGGCTGTAAAGTTTCCGAACTCAAAGTGACTCGTCAATAAGCTATGAATGTAGTTGTGCATCTTTTGACAGTTACTCACCAACATTTTTGGACGAGTCGATTTTATTTGACCATATCGTGACAAGATGGAAGCAGTACTTTGAAAACCTGCTCAATGTACGTACCCACCAACTACAAATAAACGCACCAGACGTACATACAGCCGAGTCTCCGATCCTAGAGCCCTCTTTCAACGAAGTTGTAGACCGAATCAATCGATTGAAAGACAACAAGGCTCCCGGAGTCGACTGCATACCGGCAGAGTTTGTCAAGCATGGAGGGGAGGCAACCGCTGGAAAGATCCACCAGCTCATCAAAATAATATGGGATAAAGAAGTCACTCCGGAAGAATTGAAAACCTCAATAGTCGTCCCCATTTTCAAAAAAGACGACAGATCTGATTGTGAAAACTACAGAGGAATATCATTGCTCCCAACCACATACAAAATACTAAGAAATGTCATACTGGGGGGAATCATACCGTACGCAGAAGGAATACTGCGAGACTACCAATGCGGATTCCGTAGGAACCGGTCAACAAGCGACCGAATGTTCACAATAAGGTAACTGCTGGAAAAGAAGTGGGAATACGGAGAGACGGTTCACCAATTGTTCCTTGACTTCAAAAAAACCTACGACTCAGTCATACCATATTGTAGTTGAGCTGGGAATCCCGAAAAAATACGCCGCCCTCATTCAAATTTGCATGAACGAAAATAAACGGCGAGTTGGAATAGAAAACCACCTCTCAGATCCATTTGACATCCGGGACGGACTAAAACAGGGAGATGGCCTCTCACCATGTCTTTTTAACCTTGTGCTCGAATATGTTATTAGCACGGTACAAGACGACAACATCCCTCAACGGGGTCGCACGAGTGTTCGCTTATGAGGATGGCATCGCCGTTCTGGGCGATAATCTATAAACTATAAGTAAAACCTGTGAAATCATCATGCAAGCGACAGAAGAGGTGGGCCTAGAAATAAATGAAGACAAAACAAAATACATGATTACGGCGAGAGCAGGTGGACCTCAGGGAACACATATAAACGTCAGGCGCAAGATATTTGAAACAGTTAAAGAATTTAAATATCTGGGAACGATACTGATGGCCCGTAACGAAATTCCGAAGGAAATTAACAAAAGACTGCATTCCGACAACGCTAGTTGGCACGCACTCAGTAAACTGCTGAAATCCAAACTGCTGTCACGTAACATAAAGCTCCGTATCTATAGAACCATAATCATGCCGATTGCTCTATACGGATGCGAAACATGGGCTCTCACAAAACGGGAAGAAAACAAATTCCGCGTATTCGAGGATAAGGTTTTAAGGGGTATCTTTGGAGGTAAATATCACCAGGAGGCAGGACAATGGAGGAAACTCCACAACCACGAATTGGAAGAGCTATACCGCAAATCTACAATAGTGAGAGTGATCAGGTTGCGGAGATTAAGATGGGCCGGACCATCGGATCAGATGGTCAAGGGTGGAAGGGGAGTGCACAAGACAGAGAACGATAGCGGAGTCGAGTCGGTGAGGTCATGAACTTCCGAGTTCCTATAGGCCAATAAATAGTAGTAACAATAGTCGTCTGAGTTAGTCGATGTGAGTGTTTTTATGAAAATGGACAGAATTGAGTATCGAGCTGTCATTAAATTTTTGTTTTTGAAAGGCAATACGCCTATGCAAATAAAAGATGAGTTGGACTCTGCATATGGGGGCTCTACACCATCATTTACCACAGTGAAATTTTAGGGAGCTGAATTTAAATGTGGCCATGAGGGCTTGGGAGACGATGAACGTTCGGGACGTCCAAAAACTGCAACAACTGACGATAACATCGCTCTAGTTCACCAAATGGTGCTAGACGATCGCCGAATTAAACTGAGAGAGTACGGGGGTTTGTGTGCAATGTTAAAGTGGAGAGCAAGCTTGGGCAATTGATTGAGCCAGACAGAAGGCGATGGACAAAGATGATGTCGGCATGGATTCTGTGCTCTTCAAGTGTGTTTAGATTGATTAGAGGGAGCCAGCTTGTATATGGTGGTAGAATCAGTGGATTTTGCCAGTTTAGTCCACGGAGGGCAAAGCGCAAGAAATGACGTTGAACGTTGAATGTGAGTCACTTAGACCAGACCTGACTAGCGTATTCGAGTAGTGGCCCGACAAAAGTTGTGTAGAGTGATCGGGTGATATAGGGGTTAAGGAATTCCTTCGACCAGCGTTTAACAAACCCAAGGGCGGCGGAGGATTATGTAATCAATATGTGCGGTAAATTTGAGCTCCTTGTCGTATAGGACGCCCAGATCGCGAATCAATTCAACCGATGTTATCGGTTGGTTCAGTAAGAGATAGGAGCGTGGGTGAGTGGGGGAACTCTTCCGAGAGAAGGTGATTATGTGACATTTGGCGATATTCATTTCTAGGCAATTATTTTGGTACCAAGTCGGGAAGCTGTCAAGATCCGATTGCAGAAGTGAGGAGTCCAGGGGACAGCGGACTGTCTTGAACATTTTGGAATCATTCGCGTAAAGCGAGATGAAGGAGTGATTAATGCAAGAGCCTATGTCGTTTATGATTAGGAGAAATAGGAGAGGACCGAAATGACTGCCCTGGGGGACACCTGAAGTTGGGAAAAAAGGATCGGAGAGGGTGGATCTAAAACGGACGCGGCAGGTTCGATAGCTGACATAGTATGAGACCTACTTAATCAGCAGGGGTTCGAAACCGAGAGAAGATAGCTTGAAGAGAATGAGGTTGAGGGAAATTTTGTCGAAGGCCTTGATAAAGTCCGTAGTGACTACATCGACCTTATCGCCGTTTTCTAGGGCCAGGAGTGTGTGGGATGTGAATTCGACAAGGTTGGTCGTAGTTGGACCTGCCTGAGAGGAAGCCGTACTGGTTCGGAGAGATGATGGGTGCGCAGCAAAAACATAACGTCTTATATAGAAGGCCTTCGAACAGTTCGGGAATGTGCCAAAGCTAAGCAATAGGACGATAATTGGATATATCGTTTTTTTTCCCCTTTTTATGTATGGGGGGTTATGTAAGAGGATTTCCAAAAATCAGGGAATAGACCTTGAGCAAGGGATGGATTAAAGATTGACGCGAGCGGGAGAGAGAGAGAAGAGGAACATTTTTTTAAGAGGATAGCAGGGAGTCCGTTTGGACCGGGACTGAAATTGTCTTTCAGTTCTTCAACTTTTTTTATGACTTTGTGTTGTTGAATGTGTAGAGGCATGAAAGGGCCGAGGAAGAATTCAGACATGCCAGTAAAATAGAAAGGGTTAGGCTCGAACGAGTCGTGCGTGAAGGATAGTTTGAAGAAGGACGCGAAAAGATTGGATATGGTTTGGGAGTCCGTTGTAGTAGTTGAGCCGTAGAAAAGGGGGGTGGGATAGGCATCAGATTTCCGTTTGTGGTTGATGAAGTGGAAGAAAGATTTCGGGTTGTTGATCAGGATGAATTGAGCTTTGGCAAGGTAATTGTGGTAGAGGGAGCTATAAAGCTCTGTGAATTGGTAAAAGTAACCCAGATAGTTGCAGTAGTCAAGGGGAGAACGCGTGTTTAGGAAAGTGTTCCACAACTTATTCCTCTTGTTAAGAAGGGTGCGTAGTTTGTGGTTATACCATTGGGGCGATGAGAATGATAACCTATGTTGAGAGTATGGGACATATCGGTTTATATGCGCTCCACAAGACAATCCGACGGATCGCACCCGTTTGTGGTTCATCTCCCGACGGCGCGAACATCCCTGTATCAGAACTCGTTCCGTTACAGACCGGGGAAGCTGTAGAACTGCCTTCCCACGCGAGTGTTCCCGGAGCGTTACAACCTGCAACTGTTCAAAAAGAACTGCAACAGTTATTTCATGGCATCTCGGGGCGCCCACTCGACGCTATAGGTTCACCTCTCCCGAGAGAAGTCTAATAAAAAAAAAAAAAAAAAAAAAAAAAAAAAAAAATATATATATATATATATATATATATATATATATATATATATATATATATATGTATATATATAGGGATATGGCGTTGTGGATTTTTGTGTAGAGCGAGGGTGTAGCCTCCTCTACACTTATATCATTTACGCGGAGTGTGATATTGCTGAGGTACACATTTATGAGGCGGAAATTGGCTTTTCGGAAGTTGAAAGAAAATTGATAATGGGGAGGTGTGCAGTGGGCTGAGTTGTCGTGGTATAAGGATACGAGAAGCGGGGGGTGGTGGTTGTCAATAGTTGAGAGGGTGTGGGAACTAGGGACGACTGAGGAATTAAAGGGGTCTGTCGTGAACACAGGGTCAAGTTGTCTGCCAAGATGGTTTAGGACATTGCTTACTTGGCAAAGGCTAGAGTCAGTGAGGCTGTCTATAAACAGACATTCCTTAGTAGTAGCGGGGTGTGAGATGTAGTGGGAGTTGTCGTCAGACAGCGTCCATTGGAGATGGGGGAGGATTACAATGCCATCTTTGGAGGAACTAGCCTCAGTTATGCGCCCGATTGCAGCAATAGCAAGTTCGTAAGACTTGATTGCTTGCGATGGCGGTATGTAAAAGCATATGATGTACACGGACTTTGAGCTATGTTCAATTTTTATTGCGTCATAGTCGAGGTTGGGAGAAAAAGAGATGGTGATAAGAGAAGATGTAAGTCCGCTTTGGATGGCAAGCAGCACGCCTCGGCAGGAGGTGTCAGACCAGAATGATGGAGCTCCTCGCCGTCCCGAAAAACTGGAGGGGGGGGGGGGGGGGGGAATCCAAGCTATTGATACTGCGGGTGAGGTTACTTTCGGTCAGTGCGTATATATCAATGGGAAAGGAGTGAGTATTTTGGAAGATCGAATGGGTTTTGGACCGTAGTCCTCTGACATTCTGGTAGTAAATGGTTAGGGGAAGAGTATTGGGAGACCCCGTAGAAAGTGGGTTGGGCAGCCGAAAAACGTTGTTGTGCAGAGAAAAACGCCGAGTACTATTTGGACGGGTTAGAGAGATGGGACCATCGCTGGGGGAAGTGTGTAAAGTTACAAGGAGACTATGTAGAAAAATAAAAATAAATTTAAAAAAAAAGTCTTGTATTTTTGTTAGGTCGGAAATTTTTCAGCCCAGCCTCATATCTCTATGTAAAAGAAAAAGAATTACATTGATGTCTCTAATACTTTTTGTTTTTCGATTCTGTAAAATAAGGAATTTCCTTCAACGCACCCGGTATTCCATTTTATTCTGCTTCCTAAATAATTTTTTTCCTCACGCTTTTTGTGGTATAAATCGCTATGTCGCCTACAGCCTGTGGTACTGTAAATCATTGTGTGTCCCAAATTATTTGGTGTACTAAATAACTCTCATTAAAATTATTTTATATTGCACCTCATTTTCTGGTATATGCATACCATACCATATCATACTGCGTTTTAAATAATGTTGTCTTGTCTTTTCTGCCCCCAAAATAACTGTGTAGTCTAAATTGTTCGGTGCTTATTTTGTGATGAAAATCAATCTGTATTCTAAAACATTATGTGCTTTAAATAATTATATACTTTAAATCGCCTAATGCAAAATAATATTGTGTTCTAAATAATTTATCTTTTAAATAATCATATTTCAGTGTCTTGAGTCATTCTTTGTTCCGAATCATTTTGTGTCGTAAATTATTGTATTTCAGATTATTGTTTGTTCTAAATTATTCTCTGATTTAAAATACTCAGCTCTAGGCGTTTTGAAACCACATTTAGTTTTAAATAATTATGTGCCCCTAATCATTCGCAATCTAAATTGTTGTGTATTTTAAAGCATTCTATCTTGTAAATTATGCAAGAAAAAAAACAAACAATATTGTTATGCGTCGTTATGAGTTCGGCTGTATTTTTTGTGAATACAATTTTCAAGCATTCATGGTGAATGTACAATTATACAATTGAGTGAAGGAGTTGACAAAAATTATTTTTCAAAATACATTAGGGGAACAGAGGGAATTCTGGAGTGATGGACAGCACTGAAGTTATGACCATTTCTATAGATGTTGAATATTCATAATGAATGGACATGAGAAGCTGTTTTAGTTATTTTCGAATATTCACTTTTCGTTTCTCGGTCTTTCACCTATTTTGATTATTAAAGAAGCGGTTCATCGAACAAAGATTCGATCCGAACTTAGAGATAACCAACAAAAAGGAATAACTTAACTAAAAACTGTTCTAACAAATTGAATCCAAAATAAAATATTATATGTTTTTCTAAGTATTAATTGATTTCTTCTAATATGATTCTACTTAGGAAGACGTTAAACCGGCTGCGGCTCTACACTGTATTAATTTACCCAGATCCATTCCAAACCAATTTATTAGTAATTATCTAGAATCAAGGTTGTTTTCGATATTAGTTCAACATTAAATATTCCTAACTACTGACGAATGATAATACTATCGGAAGCCGGTTTTTCAAATGACGTCCAAGACTGCGCTAGAAAAGCAAGAGATTCTAGATTGAAATGTTTTGACCTTCTTGGCGGTCACCGCTTCGGTATAAATTCACACATCCGGTACTGCTGTCGTAGTGCTAAAAACCGGTCACTGGAAAATTTACGAGTGGAAGATGACTGTAACTGCCCGCGTTTTAAAAAAATATGTTATAATTCTCTTCAGCAAGTATTTTGAATTGGTTCCTTCCCACTAAACAACATATAGTAGGCGCCCAAGGTGTGGTGGCCCTTCTAATGATATAGTAAGAGACAAATTGTTGACGACGATTTGGCTTCACAATATGTAAATTAAAAAGGTTCGATTGTGTACTTACATTGACCCGTCAAAAATTAAAGATAAATTATATTAATGATTTCAACTGATGAATAATGAATATTGTGTCAGACAAAAAGTTGAAATGAAAGCAATTATATTTTTGTATTGATCCTTTCTCTTTCGAAACCTATGAACCAGAAGTTTCACGTTGAGTGGAGAATGTTTTTTATCCGAACTAAAGTACTCGATAAATATAATTAAAGACATTTTATCTATGGAAGTTTGTGTAAAAAGGGAATATTTCGATAGCGTTGAATTATAATGGTGACGGAAGAAGGGACGGTCGCCATTGGTCTTAAGCTTTTGAAGCTTTCTATGATGGGGGAACATATGTATAAATATTTAGAGCAATCCACGAAATTGTGGTTTTGTTGTTATATTTATCAGTATATCTAAGGTTAACTTCCAAAGTGAACTAAACCGCACTCTCTAGTTGCAACTGCGGAAAAGTATTGGGAAAGGTGGTATGCACTCAATTTAGTTTTGCAACTACCGTTATAGTACCCATAGAGAAGAGATAGGCAGGATACGTTGCGTATTTCATTTTCATTTTTAAAACATTTTTTATTTTCTTTTTATATTCTTAGTTTCTAAATTAAAGGCTAGACAAAAAATGCTTAAATTCTAGCTTAATTATCTTATATAATAACTTACTGGTCCTTCGCAGACGCTCTAAGCTAAACATTACTTAGCATTTGTATAATTTGTCTTTTGGCGACAGGAGTTTGTGGCAGTACTTATAATTTTTTGTAAGACAAAGAAAAATTTTAAAAAACTTTGTCAATTTTTTTTGTTTTTTTTTTTTCTTAAAATTTAACTTATTTAACTTACCTATTTTTTTTTTTGATATAATTTTATTTAAAAAACTTAACTTAACTTAACTTATACTACCTTAATTCTAGAAAAGCTAAGTCTGTGTAAGCTGGCTGATAATACTGTTATTTTTTACCGACTTTGGTATCCAGGTCTTTATATGCCATTCAACCACCAGAACTGTTGACGCTGTCTAATACTATCGTCTCGGTATCTGGGGGCTATAGCCCTTTTGAAGCGCAGGAGCTCTCCCTCGGTGCGCGTTACTTCCCGGTCGTAGCACAATCGCCCGTCTACTAGATCAGCGGAATTCCGGATCTATCCTCTATAAGCCCTTTCATGTCCAAGTCAAGGAATGCCTCTGGTGGAACAAAGCCGTTGCGACGCACGCTCTTATAGTACAGAGTGTTTGGATAATAGGCCCCGAAAATTAGGTCATTGGACGAGCTTATTGCTCTCGCAATATGTCCTCTGATTAATTTAATCATAAAATTATCCACCCTATTTATGTACGCTTCATTATATAAAGTCTCATTTGAATAATACTTTTTATAGTCCGATTCCGCTGTCCGATATAATCTGGTGGCGTGTGCGGTTGTACCATGGCGGTGATGAAACCGATGACCTGTGACGAGAATAAGGGTCATATAGGCGATGGCATAGCAGATATCCTTATAGAGAGTGGCAGTAGCTTCTTCTGCCCCCAGTTGATCAAAGCGAAACTCTGTTTGGCTAAGGTGCTCATTTAGAAGGCGGAAGTTAGCTTTGTGGAAGTTGTAGAAAAGGCTGTTATGGGGTAGAGAAGGCTGGGTTTCATGACCAAGATATAGGGATAAGAGCAGTGGGTGGTGGTAATTATCAATGGTAGAGAGGACTAGGGGCAACTGAGGACTTTTGTGGGAAATAGCCTCCTTGTCATAGCAAAATTCTCCTAGCTTTGGCCAAAGCAGCTTCTACATATCTGTTGAAATATAGATATTGATCTAGCTAGATGCCAAGGTATTTAACTAGAGTCTTGGCTTCCAGTTTACCTATATGCTGTCCCACGATAACTATCTTTCGCCAGTTTTTCCTTGTGTCGTTCGTGGCTTTATATAATGGAGTTCTAAATAGGATGGCTTCACATTTCTGGAAGTTGATCTTAAGTTTCTAGTCATCGCAATAGCGCTGCACGTTGTTGAAGTCTCGCTGTATTAAACTATTTATAATCTCAACTTTCGGGGCTGTTCCGTAGATTATGAGATCGTCTGCGTACGCAATGGCCTGCGGAAGTGCATCTAATAAGTCGCTAATGTAAATGTTAAAAAGAATCGGAGAGAGTACCGCGCCCTGTTGCAAACCATTCTTGATATTGTACGTTTTATTAGAGGTCACATTACCACTTTTGACCACGAACCTCCTGTCCTTTAACATGTCGTAAAGTACATATAGTAAAGGCTTATGTATGCCATATCTGACCAGTTTGTAATACAACCCTTCGATCCAGACAGTATCAAAGGCTTTTTCCAAGTCGATCAGACAGGCACCTGTGCATTGGTTCCTACATTTATTCGATTGTATGTCGGAGACCTGTTTAGCTGCGGCATGTGTGGTTTCATGACCCGCCCTAAGGCCAAACTGGTTATTTGGAATAATGCTGTTGTCGTCTACCCATTTTACCAGAGCTTTGTTAATGGTTTTTTCAAATACTTTACTGATGCTTGGGAGTAAACTTATCGAACGCATGTTCATTGGGTTTGTGCAGTTTTTGCCCTTTTTTGCGATGGGCTGAATGATAGCCGTTTTCCAACGCGCGGGATAATATACATTATTCAACGCGTTGTTAAATAGGACCGTGTATATATCTATTGCCATTGGGGGCAGGTTCTTGAGTACGATGTTAGGTACTCCATCTATTCCCACTGACTTTTTGCTTCTTAATGAGTCGAATATACTCCGGATTCCTACCCTTGTGATTAAAAGGCTATTAGCCCCACCATTGGCATTAATGTCAATTGACAGATTATCGTCATTGACTTCGGGAAAACCCGGATTCTCCGATTGCCAAATTGAAATTTCATTCCGGAGGTGCAGGTGATTCAGTAGAATTCTGTCCTCCAGGTCATGATTCCCGTGAATGCTTTCAATTACCTTGTATGGATACGTTGCGTATCTGTTCTAATGATGGAGTTGAACGTTTTGTTAACTTCTCGATGTATGTTAGATTTTGTTTTTTCATTATTTTTAGCATGTGAAGTATGCTACCCAATTACGTTACTGGCCGGCAGTATTGTTCCCAGGTATTTAAATTCTTTGATATTTTCAAATATCTTGCCCCTGATGTGTGTTCTCTGAAGTCCACCTGCTCTCGCCATAATCATGTACACCCATACCACGCTTTACGGCCTGGATACGTTCCACGAAACTTGGCCGCAAAGCGAAAAGCCGTATAAGGAATCAATTATTGTAATACAAATTTATACAAATTCAATGGGGTCGGTTCCAAATTTGCTCTCTTATCATTCAAAATGCATTTTAACTTTTTATTTCTTTTAAATCAAAAATATATACATAATAAGTACATACATTTGTACATAAAATAATAACAGATTCCAAAAACCAACAATAATTTATAAACAAAAATGAAACATTAAGACATAAAATATGTTTATGTATACATATATAATTTTTTTAAAAATGGCTTTAATCTGAAGACGATGAAGAAATGGTAACCTGCAGATCACTGTCGTCATCTATTTACGCTGGTAAGGATGGGCCTGGCTTAAAAAAATTGTCCAACGTTGTTTGTCTTGCTTTCTTGTCTATTTCGTTCTTCAGTGATTTATAACAGCTACTGGCTGAGTTTATTTCTCGAGAAACTTTAGTGCTACGTTCGGCGTCAGGATCGTTTTCAAGGAGGATGTTTATACCTTGTTCGAAATAGGAAAAAGCTTTCGAGAAATTTATTGATGTTAGCTGTTGGGATACAACAGGCTCTGTCTCTTCATCAAATGCCGGTTCTGGTTGCAACTGAATGAGTTCCTCATATGAAAGGGGTCTCCTATCAGCTTCAAGTAGTTGAAGCACATCACGTTCGTTCAAACCTTCAAAGCCGATATCATGTGCTAGATCCAAAATGTTTTGCCTAATTTCAGGAAGGCAATCAACTTCTGCATCAGTACTTTTTACACATTCTAGCCATATTTTTTTCCAAACATGGTTCATAGTTGTTAATTTGATTTCCTTCCATGATTCACTGATGTTGTCAACAGCATCCTGGATGTTATAGTTTTTCCAAAATGTTTTAATTGAAGATTTACCATCGGTTTCCCTTATAAGTTGTCGGAAAGTTCGGCGTATGTAACATGCCTTAAAAGTGGCTATTCCAACCTGATCCATTGGTTGGATCAGAGCTGTTGTA
The DNA here is from genome assembly GCA_963931805.1 of Microdon myrmicae. NCBI lineage: Eukaryota > Metazoa > Arthropoda > Insecta > Diptera > Syrphidae > Microdon > Microdon myrmicae. The sequence goes on from OZ007497.1 coordinate 19,865,965, forward strand.
TTTTTCGGAAGGTACTCAATGATGACATCTTCAGATAGTTCGGATAAATTAGTAGGATGCCCTGGGGCATTATCCAAAATTAGTAAAGCCTTGTTGCTTAAGTTATTGTCTCGCAAATATTTTTTCACTTCTATACAAAAGTGATTTTTGAACCAATCCTCAAAAGTAGCTTTAGTCATCCAAGCTTCCTTGTTGGATCTCCATATGACGGGTAATTGATTTTTATTTAGTCCTTTAAGAGGCCTTGAATTAATTAATAGTTTCTCCGCACGTGATGCTTTGTTAATTCACTTGTCCCGGACACGAAACTTAAAGTTTAGGCTCGGCACTAAAGGTAAAAATTAACTTCCCCAGCGAACGCCACTGGCTTCTGACTTGTCACTGCTACAACTCGGCTTCATTTATTAGGTGGAAAAAGACTACGACACGCAATGACCGCGACACCTCCGTATTGTTGGGCTGTTAAAATCTGACTCCACGAGGCAATTCACATCCATCAGATTCGATGGCCGCGAATTGCATCGATAGGGGAGGATTTTATATGTGTCCATATAGGACAAGTACATTGCCCTTCGATTAAAACGATGATCGGCGGACACCTGATTAAACAGACGTACGATGATCGGAGGCTGCGGCGATGCACCCATACATCGTTGATGATGCATGCCAGGGATCGAAATAGATTTTTGTTTCTAAGTAAACAAAAACTCTATTTCACATATCAAATGGTGGCACACATGATGTAAATGATGTGCCTGTGATACAAGGGATCGTCATGGTATTTGCCTAAGATTCCCTAGAAACACCGATGTAGGGAATATCCAATCTAGCCGTATGGCTCCGGTGCACAAGAAGGCAAATTATTTTGCTGACATAAGTCAGCAGAAACCTCGTCGACGGCGGCAAAGGCTCAGGCTGGATGGCTATATGTTTGATTAATATGCGGGTAAGTAAAACGCACACAATGAGGTACTGTATGTTTAATTTAAGTTTTCAGGCAGGTCATCATAGGCATGGCATGGGTAAGGTTACCTAAACAATGATCATATCCATGCCCAAATTCATGATCGGTTGATAGACGATAACGGGAAATTATCACAATTGTCGCGGACCTAAGGGTATAGGCGCGATATACAATTGCGTACTATGGAAAGAATATCGGCTACAGCTATGTCAACAATACGGTGACCAGCGTTTGTTTATCGTAATTGAAGACAGGCTGACCCGTTAGGAGATGAACTGGTTCATGGAATATGAACCAGGGAAATTTATAATGTGTGGATGCCGTCGGGCAGGTTTTCCTTTCAGGTATGATGCTGTAGGGGAGCTTACGCTGCCTCTAATTGCAGGTAAGTACTATGGCTTGGTATGGTAAGAGGAAGTGGTTAATTTAAAGAGGATGGGCGGCTCTTTGAGAATTTATTAAAGAACCGCCACAACCGTGTAGGTCCGTGGAGTGGTGCTCGCTTGATTTTTGTAATACGAGGCAGAATGCAGTGGCCTTGGGGAGTGAGTCAAGTGTATGATTGATATATGATAATTGGCTTTGGAAGGTGGACATGAATGGGTAATTATCGCAACGTATGCGATATGAATTAATTGCACGCGGAGAAGGCTTTGCTTCTGAATGAATGCGAATTTTAATTATATGCATTGTATTGCTTGTGGGAAAGGCGAGTATTGCATTGTATGCAGAATATTTTGAGGATTGATCATATGCGTATTAGATGCAAGGGTGATAGAATCAAATTAATAAAATATTATAATGTTTGAGAGGGGGTGTAAAGCGAGGTGAAGCAGTATCACCACCAACCTGTGCTTCAATCGAGGAAAAATATTCGAGGCTTTAACGGCTTCATTTGTTAAAATTTTTATAATAATCCGTTGCGCGACAGACGTTTTGGAGATTGGAGTATTTCCACTTTGTATACTCTTTTGGAAGTGTTCCGCCGAACACTTTAAACGCGACTCCAATAACAACCGATACAAGTCCTCATAAAAGAAAAACACAACTTGATTAGTTTTGTTCTTAATTTTATTAGTTCGCTGAGATAGAGTCTTAATTATAACTTCCTCTTTCCTGTACTAGTGCTGTCCAAAGCCACTTTTACACACGGCACACCATTCTCTGTACACACGATTTAACTCGGGATTTTTATCACTTTATTAAAGTCTAAATAGAACGACGATTGCACGCAGAATTTTTGTTTCGTTCGCAACTTTACGCGTTCATCCGAAAACCATTTTTTAAAAAACTGATTAAAATTTTTCTTAGGGGATGTCACGACTCACCCGATTGTTCTCTTTCCTTTTTCGTTTCCCTTCTTGGTGATTCTCCCTTAATTGAGGATCTCTCCCCTAGAGGCGATTGCACCCTCTATCTGTATCCTGCGATTTCCTGTTTGGTCGGAGGCCAGATGTGCGGTTGCATCCACACACACAGACGCGGATGTTGTTGCCTGGGTGGCCGGAGATCTTCCTAGGATCGCCAGAATTTTCACACCTTCTGCGGGATCGATTTTGTGTATATTCCGGTATGTGGTTTATTATTCTTGGCGATCTCTAGGACCGTGGTAATTATCGTCGGTTACGATAATTGCATTTACTTTGCCCTATGGGAACTGTGTTAGTTAGTTTATTGCTGTTCCTCTGCAATGGACTTTGTTTAAGCGAAGCGTATTGCGATAGGGTCAAAGGTTTAGTCAATGGATTGTTTTACGGCAATTTGCTTATCGCCAGGGATTTGATGTTTGTCGACATCTGGAGCAGCTATGCCAACCACTTGTCTTTATCCAGCTAATGAATCGATACACAATTTCTATACTGGGTCGCGTCCTTCGATCGCCGTGCAGGCGTTATGACATGTTCGAGACTTAGGGCCCACGTATCTGTGGATACGTGGGGTTTTGACACCAGTATGAATCTCACCTTTGGCTAGGCGAAAGGGTGGACCATGGGGGCTCGTGTCTGTGGGCACATGAGGTTTAGGCTAAGGTGAGTATGTTCCTTGGTGCAACAACAGATGTTTCAGTGTACTGAGGTTTGTGCGTTTCGTCGAACCGCCACAGACGTATGTACCTCTTCCTCGCTCCTGTCTGTACTGACTGTGACCGCTTGTCAAGCCAGTCCCCCTACTCCCCATAAACCACACAACAACCACGCACAAGATTATCAAGCTTCTAACTTGTTGCTAAGCAAACAAGTAATAATTACCTCGTAATTATTAAAGTTGCTTATTGGGCAGAATTTCGTGTAATTCTCATAAACAACATCTTTAAGTTGCAAAGTCTTATGCAATAATTTCATGCCAACACAATATTACAGAGTTCACTCACTTAACGGAGCCATTTGTAGTTCTCGATAATTACGAACACGCAAGTCTGACTAACCCACGATGTAGCAAGAACGGTGTGTCATTTACTACATCGGCATCGTTTAGTGGAAGAATGGTTGGTCTGTGTTTACTAATGTACACACTTTAACCTAAGGATATTGCATTGGTCGATGCAAAACTTGAGGTATTGCAACAGCTCAATGTATAAATGATCAAACCGCCGAGATATGCAACGGATGAGAGAAGGCGAATGACAGTCGTCCTACTGAATCCCTAAAGAAAATCTAGTCAGAACCTCATCACAAGAAATATTACGCCATCCTTATATCGCAATCGGATGTTATTAATCCGAATAGTCATTCGATAGTAATAATTTTTGAGGATTGCAACAGAGTCAAGAAAAACAGTAGTAAATGTGGCGCTATAGGAACAACGGATGGATATTTTGTATGCACTATGTGTGTAAATGTTTTACCTACTACCTGGTGAACTTAAATGTCTCCTCTAATTATGCTATCCTTATACAATAACCAGTGATTTTTAAAATTACAACCGCACGCAAAAAAAGGGGTTTTTGGTGCCAAATGTAATATGAATGTAAGTATTCCAAAACACCGACGAAAAGACCCCCCTCGTAGCTATTTCGATCTAAACCAAGTTCATAACCACTAACTTAAGAAAACTGCACTGTACTGTAAAATACTAGACACAAAATAAGGTAAAATGATTAAGAAGAAAAGTTTACCTTCACGAGGAAAAGATTATCAAAATATGTCAGCAAGTCAAGCACATCGATTCTCTTTCCACATGGGAGGTCAGGCGCCATCGATATTTAAAGGTAATACAAAAAACTTCATTCAAGAATGTTGTCACTCGCATTCCGAAATCCCAATTGTGTTCCATCATAAAATTCTTAAGCATCCATCCTAATTGTCGCTTTTAACCGGATGGGTAAATATTAGGAGCTCAACACCACGTACGTTAAAGTGTGTACAGATGTAATTTCCCGCGACTTCGGTTCTTAAATTTCATGACCAATTTACATACGTTACTCGTATGCTTTCTTACTCTCCACATATAATGGCTTGTACGTTTTAAGGCGTCAAAAAATGTGTTAGAAAGACAAAAACTCAATCGATGCTAATACAGATGTTGTTTGTTCACCTATATGAGAATGCAGTCGCAAGTGGAATGGGGTCATTTACAAAGTATTTACTCACTGATTCACATACCTCATGGAGATTTGGGTTTTGAGTTTCGTTTATCATGTTCTAGTGCACTAGATGACAGATTGTCACCGAAATAAATAGGTAATACAATTGTTGTATTATTTTGGATAGCATTAATAATATAAGGGCATTAATAATATAAGCGCATTAATAATATAAGGGCATTAATAATCCATTGACCATGGATATACTATTAAAAAACTCAGACTCTCCTTAATAGATAAGCTTACTCTCTGAATTAATAAAGAAGGAATATTCGAGCAGGAATGACAGTCATACCGGAGAACCCGTGTCGGGCAGTTCTCAGAATTGTTGCTTTCCCGTTAAAAAAGTACCTGCGAAATTACGAAACATCCTTAGACAACATAGCTTTAATAAAATGAATATCCAAGGACTAAACCTTGCTTCATAGAAGAAGAAACCAACGAAGGGTTGGGGCGAATGAGAATTCGAATGAAACCACTTTGGAGGAAACTAACTCACCGCTGAAAGAGAAGTTGACTTTCGTAGTAGCCACCCGACCCAAGAAAAGCAAAGACAGTTCCAACCGAGCCAAGAAATGTGCTGCCCATCGGTGCGGCAGGTCAGAACGAGATAAGGATGAAGAAGTGATAGCCGAAGATTCGCAATCAAAGGATGTGTTCAGGGTTGAATCGTTGCCAACTTATATTAAAAACGACGAATTACGCGATTATCAGCTGAGCGACTTGAACTGGATGTTATCGCTTTATGAAATTGGCATCTATGGTATATTTGCCAATGAAATGTATTAGGGGAAAACCCTCCACACCATTTCACTCTTTAACTACTTAAAACATTTCAAGAACCAAGCTGGGCCGCTTAGCGTTGCCGTTCGGAAATCGACGCTCCATTATTGCATGAATTAGTTTGAAAATTGGTACGCATGTTTACGGGCGGTTTGTTTAATTGGTGATCAAGGGGCGCGTAATACTCTCTTACCCAATGTCCTGATGCCTGGCAAGAGGAATGCTTGTGATGCTATGAATGTGCATCTCTGTAAATTTAAAAAATTCAGCTGCCGCATGGCATCAAGAACGAGAAATCAAAATTTTTAGAAATCCCACGAGAATTTAGAACGGCTAATCGGCTTCTTATCATCGGCACCTCGTTTCAGAACCATTTTCACGAGTTAGAGTCTCTTCTGAACGTTGTAGCGATCCTAAATCACTACTCCCATCCAAATCCCCAATATTATCATTAACCTACATCCAAATCCCATAAGAGAATCACATGAGCGATAAATTAAACGAAAAATTAATTTGTCGCACGTTGATTCAATTTCCCATTAACCTACATCCAAATTCCAAATTGAATCACATGAGCGATAAATTAAACCAAAAGTTAATTCGTTTTGCTTAATTCAAAACGCATTTAATGATTCCCCTTCCAAGAACCCATTCAAATATATCCTTAAACAATTCCTAGAACACAATTCCAATTGAAGCACACAAAATCTTGTGTGTGCTTCTTGGAATTTTTACACCAAAATAGTTGACAATTCTCAACTCAAAATCGGATAAAAGGGTGACCAATTTCGAATTCGTCATCAGTTGCCGACCAAAGCGCAGATTATCAGACGCCAAAGACGTGATCTGCGTTTACTACCGCACCCAAGACCTACCGGTCTTGTACGATTTCTTTCCCACCATCCATCTATACAAGTAGTTTGAGAACACCTGGACTAACACTGTCCACACTATCCCTGGATCTCCCCCCGCCCCCCTTTTTCTTTTTTTTTCTTTTCAGATATCGTGAGACCAAGCCCAACATCCTGACGGGTGTGGGTGATTCTGGTTATCGCAAGATGACCAGAAGTCAGAGACAAGATGAAGGACACATCTGTCCTTGTCTCGGTAAAGTCGGCCCTTTTGCCACCCATTTTTTTTTTTTTTTCGTCATCAGTAGGATTCCAGAGGCCGAACCGCCGGCCATGTATCGCAGATCAGTCTAGTTCCGAAGGAAGAACCTACGCCGCATGCAAAATAAAATAAAATCACCAAAAGAAACAGAAATAAACAATCTTTATTTGCCCACTAAAAGTGGTACGGGCATCATCAGCAATAGCGACTCGGGTTTTCGACATTACAGCGGCAAAATAGGACGCCCATCACCTGGCGGGGACTTGCCCTTGGAACGACCTGAACAAAAGGGGCATCCGCTGGAAGTTCGGCCACATCAAGACTAATCCAGCCATTAAAGACCCGCAGGACACTTCATAACAGATTCGGGAAATCCAACAAGCCTCCAATAACCGGAAGCAGTCCGAGCGGACCTACCCAAAAAGCACGGAAGTAGACCAAAATTATTAATACTAATTTCATATATCCTTCAACAACGTCTTACTGCCCGATGTTTTTAACAGTTCGGAAGATTTCGGCACTTGATTCAGTACAAAGATTTATTTTGGAGGCAACGAATAATTCTACGCAATTCTCAAGCCGTTTTTACTTAGTCGATTGAAATCGGAAGTCGAAAAACTTTTCAAACGGAAGAAAGAAGTTGAGATCTTCGTGGGATTTTCTAAGATGCACCGTGAATGGTATTCAAAATTTCCTGCAAAGGATATGGACTTCGTCAATGGAGCAGATAAGGTCGAATAAATGCGCGTTCAAAATATTTTGATCCTATTGCGAAAGTGTAACAATCATCCATATTTATTCGATGACGCTGATTCCGATTCAGGGCATACAGGGCAAAGTCACCAATTTTTTTCAACCCGGAGAAGGGCAGGACGATCCTTGTCCCTGTACAATCCAAGTTGACATGCAGTCTCCACGTGGCACCCCTGGATAACTACTTTGGCACCCTCCAAGTAGTGAACCAATGCATGCAGCGACATCTTGAGAAAGGTTGGCAGAAGGCTAATAACCTTTCCCGGAAAACAAATAATTATAGACAATTTAACAAGTCTCGGATAAGGACCGGATACCGGTGGAGAGACTTGCTACACAAGGCCAAGAGCGTACCCCGGTTGTATGCAGCGACATCCTGAGAAAGATTAGCGCAAGGCTAATAACCTTGCCCGTAAAAACAAATTATTATGGAAAATCGAACAAGCCTCGGATATGGACCGGATACACAACGACGACCACTGAAACGAAAATGGCTAAACGATTTAAGAATTTTGTCATGAAACGTCCGCTCAATATACGGAGCTCGAGCTGCACAGCAGCTGGCCGATGCCCTGTCTGGGTATAAGGCTGACATAACAGCATTACAAGAAATAAGATGGACGGGGAGTAGTGTTATTCAAAAAAACGACTATGACATTTAGTGTAGATTTAATATAGCTGTCATGCCAAACACCATGTGCTCGGGGTAGGCTTTCTAGTCAGCCAAAAACTGAAGCCTGAACTCTTCGCGTGTGTGGCAAGTTTAAGAACATACGCCTCGTAAACGTACACGGACCCACAAAGACGTCCCCTGACGACGAAAATGAAGAATTCCACGAATCGGCCCTGGGTGCTTACCCAAGATACGATGTGAAATCGTTCTTGGTGATTTGAATGCGAAAATAAGTCAGGAGTAGATTTTCAGGCACTACACAGGTTTCCATAGTTTGCATGAGAACACTAATGACAATGGACTCCGAGTCGTCGAAGTGGCAGCGTCCAAGAACTTGGTAGTATAGATTTCCGCGTAAAGATACCCACAAAGCCAGCTGGGTATCACTTGATGGAGCCACTCGAAACGCAATTAACCACGTGTTGATAGATCGCCGCCACTCCTTCAGCGTGATGACGAATGTACCGAGGTGCCAACGTCGACTCGGATCACTATCTTCTTGGTATAGTTTTCCGAGTGCAGATTGCCTTGCGGAGACGTATTGCATCCTTCGATCAGGTTTGAATCAACACGGCTGCCTTACGCAATAATAACACCAGTAACACATTTGGTCATGCGTTAAGGCTTGCCCTCGAAGAGCTCGATGGATGGAGAGTAAGTCCTGTGGCCAGAATGTTGGGCGTAGAAGAGAAATGGACACGTCTTATGAATACTGTCATTAGTACTGCCAACTCCATCTTAGGTAGTAATTGCAGAAATCAGAGCGGCTGGTTTGATGATGAGGGAACACTAGCGACTGAACGTAAGAATGCTGCATACCGGGCAATGCAGCAGACTCATAGGACGCCGGTAAGTGAGGAGAAATACAAAGATCTCAGAAGATTTGAAAAAAGACTCCACAGACAAAAGAAAAGTGCCTGGAAAAAAACCTTGTCTGTAAAACAGAGAAAAGTAGAGAGCGAGGTCCGCACCATATGCGGACGTTCTACCAAATAATCCGCAGTACGACGCAGTATACAACACGCTGCACTTACTGCAAGGAGAAAGAAGGCAATATGATCACGGATCTTGAAGGCATTCTTGAGGGATGGGAAGCGCAGTTCAATGAATTGCTAAACGGTCAACTCACAGAAGAATTGGAATCTCCACCAATGCAAGATCAAGACCAAATGCTGCCGTCACCAAGGATTGAGGAAACAGTAAAAGCCATAAGACAGCTCATGGCATACCAGTTGAGCTGATCAAACAAGGAGGGACAGCGTTACATCACGCAATTCATGAGATCGTGGTGCTCGTATGGGAGCAAGAGGAGAACCCGGAAGATTGGCGTCGCGGAATAATTTGTCCCACACATAAGAAGGGAGATATCATAGTGTGTAGCAACTATAGGGGTATAACATTGCTGAGTACCGCCTATAAGATACTCTACACTATCCTACAAGATCGGATAGCCCCATACGCTAAAGTCATCATTGGTCAATATCAGTGTGGCTTCATCCCAGGAAAATCAGCGATTGATCAGATATTCACCCTTAGGCAGGCGATGGAAAAATGTCAGGAATTTAAGATTCTATTATATCATCTATTTATAGACTTTAAGGCCGCCTACGACAGCATAGCCAGGGTAGAACTGTATAATGCCATGAAAGAGTTCGGAATTTCAAACGAATTGATACGACTTTGTAGGTTGACCATGCCCAACGTAACTAGTCAAGTAAAAATAGCGGGATTGCAGTCCAAACCAATAAATATCCTTACTGGACTCCGGCAATGGACTCCGGCAAGGGGACATCCTGGCGTTGGAAAAAGCAATCCGCGACTCTCACGTCACAACTAGAGGGACGATTGTCACTAAGTCCATCCAGATACTTGCCTACGCAGATGACAGCGACACCATCGGTAGAACCGAATCGGCTGTACAGAACTCCTTCACCCAGACCGAGCAGGTGACCCTAAAATTGGGACTGGACAATAATGAGGGGAAAACAAAGTATATGATGGCAATTTCTGCGAAGAAAAGCACCTAACGTTGGTCAAACTATCAGGGTAGTGGAGCACGAATTTGAAGTAGTGCAATCCTTTAACTACTTTGGGTCAATAGTATCAGCCCATAACAATATGGAAGAAGAAATACGCGAACGGCTGATCAAATCCAACAAAACCTACTATGATATATCAAGGCTCTTTAAATCCCGAAATTTATCCCGAACATCCAAGTTACTACTGTACAAAACCATGGTCTTGCATGGTATGGATGCGAGACCTGGATGGTCAATAAAAAGCACTCTGAACTCTTAGCCGCGTTCGAGAGGAAGGTCTTAAGGAGAATTGTTGGCCCCGTATGTGAAGGAGGACGATTCCGGGGACGCTACAACTCTAAGTTGTACGCAATCCACCTTGAAGCTAATGTTGTAAGAAAAATCAAGCTCGGTAGACTCCGGTAGGCGGGTGCATGATTATACTTTTCAAACCTCTCCATTTCCCCTTCTCGGAACGCACTTCATAGTACTGCTTTTCGAGAATTGCCCAAACCTCTAAACCAGGACACACTGTCTACCATTTAGTCCTGCTCATCGTTGCGAGCGAAACCAAATCAACCCGCTGACCCAAGCTGCTCTCCTTTGCAATTCAGGGGTTCAGGTCAGAGAGAACTGAAACCAAATCCCAATGTGTGAATAAATGTTACGGTGGGGGCAAATTTGTATTCCCCATATATAAGGACATGAATTAGTGATATGCTCCCTCGTTGTTCTCTGAATTTGGTGTGATTTTCTATTGTAGACTTACAACGTGTGTGTAATTTTGAACCGCTAGAGTCTTTTGGTTGTGTTTTTTGGAAAGTTGCTCGCCGGGTAAATAAATCGTAGTGTTTTTGAAGTGGCGTAATTTGAATTAAGCAGAAAACAATAAAAATTTAAATAAACAGAAACAGTGGGTATATATTGTAAAATGTACATATTAAAAACGTATAAATATATATATTAAAACAAAGACTGGAAAGTATTTTTTCACAATTAATTCATCATATCTATCACCTGCATCCCATCAAAAGTCTTGCCGCAACTGTTAGTGATAAAACAAGCTGAAGAGAAGAAGAAAACCGTGACGAAAATACTGCCATTCATTTCCGAGGATCACGTAAGTACCCATTGTTATATTATTTTAATTTAATTAAAACAAATAAAATTGCAAAACCGTACATTTATTGATCCTAAATTGTTTATTATCAAAAACACATAGTGCGGCACAAAAAATCTCTTTGATAAATATCTAACATTGAGTTTGAACGAAAGTGTTAGCGTAGCATGGTTTGTTTAACTGTTGATTTTCTAAATTCAAAAGTAAGTTGAATTCAAATCATTTACAGGGCTAAAGGAAGACCCCAAACTCCGGTAGGATCATCGTTAGGGAGAGAATCATCGAAACAAAATACGTGAGAACATCCTCAGTTTCACATTATTTCATTGTGTCCAAATATACTTGGATGTTGGAGGAGTACTGCATTTGGCGAATCTACCAGTAGAGAAGGTTGGAAAGTTAAACACCACACGACGACGTAATTGGTAGATTCGGGAGTATAATGCCGAAAATAGCTCTAAATTCATGTTCATGTTGTCCACCCGTGGTTGTTACCATAATCTATGATTCCGATTGAAATCATCAAACGAATCTCCAGCCTATGGTTCGAGTATTGATCAGAAAAAAAACAAGTTCGCGTATTCCAATTCATAACAGAGAATGTAGTCGAGGTGAAAATCGTTGAACGAGCCAAAACAAAACTACGCTTGGATAAACTCAGGAAGGTCGACTGGTTGATAATCGAACCACTTAAATGAATAAGGACGGGATGTTGAATATTATTCATTTAGCTGCAAATCATGTTTGTGCTTCAATCATTCAGAATTAATTGACGAGAATAACGATACGATTCTTGAACACAGTGAAGCGAAAACGTTGGAGCAAAAAGCCTAACTGGATGAAATGGGACAGAGTTCATTGCGGAATTTCACTGTCGACCACAACGGTGAAGTTGAGTCTAGTTCTGTGTATCAAATAGAATGAGAAGATTATCGTGAAAAGCAAAAGCTTAATTAGGCAAGGGTCTGTCTCATTTATTTAGCTTACTGCAACCGATATATAAAAAAAAATTAACAACTAGGGTATAATAAATTTATTTAAGTAGACAAAAGGTGGCATAAGGGGAAGGACAAAGGTATATATATTTTCCGCCGACACACAATTCAAGCAATCATAAACTTCCTAATTCATATCTTCACATGCCAGATGTTTAATGACTTGTAAATGCACCAATTCAAAACTTATTACCTAATTCCCACGGATCTTGTGTTATCTATCCGAAGGACACGCAGACTCTTGTCTGCATAAGCCAGTCGGATAACAAAAGCAAAAATCCCAAATTCCAATGCATATCCTAATATGCACCAATTCAAAAACGATTATCTTAATGAGCACATCGAAGACCACACCCGAAATCGAGATTTTCCATCTGAAACGTTCGTTTCAAGATACAAAATCTCGATTTGTTTTCATTTAAAAGGAAGATGCATCGCGATCTTCGGGCCAAAGTATCTAACGAGCCATTGTCCCTGGAGGAAAAACCTCAGGAGAGGAACAAATCACAATGTTTAACTGTAATAAAATACAAAATACAAAAGTAGGTACTCCGCACTTTTTTTTTTTTTGAGTTTTGTAGAGAAAGAATTTCTTTCCAGATTTGAAGTTGCAGATCCCTCGTAGCGAGCAACCCCTGCAGAGGCTGGTGACTCTCAATCCACGCAAGACATCACCCATCGACTATCGGTTGCTACTCTTCCCTCAAAGTTTGAGGAAGCACGGCGGCAACAGCAACGGGTCCTCTCAGGAGCGGTCTAAGAGAGCCCTTATCCTTTTCAGGACCAGGAGACACGCTACCTGGGAGCGAGGCCTACTATCACACCAGCCTTACAATTAGCTCTACTACAACTATCTCGCAAAGACACAAAACAACCTCATTAATGACCCGAAACTGGTTTTCCTCTTTATTAATTACAAACGTTATTCTGACGTCTATCCCAACTCCCTCTCCTATGACATGATTACTTCAACCAATCCCCAAATTATTGCCAATCTTTTCACTTCTTAGTTTGAAAGCCCTTCACGGACAACTCTTTCGAGGCTAACCCGCCTTACTTCAAGGACCTACCCGAATTCTTCCTTGGTCCCTTCATCTATCACCTTATTCAGCCTCACATAGTTGAAGAGAGATTAAACTTACTTAACACGAGTTCAACCCTTGACCTGATGGACTCCTTGCCGCCCTTTTAAAAAAAGTTACTCTTTTCATTCTCTCCCGCTCTCAAAGCCTTTCAATATATCCCTTACACAAGGTGTTTTCCCAAGTATTTCGAAATCCCCTTTTGTCACCCCCATACATAAAAAAGGGATCTAAGAACGATATTAGTAACTACCGTCCCATGGCCAAACTGTTACACATTCCCAAACTGTTCGAAAGCATCCTTTACAACGCGCTATATTTCCATCATCTCACTCAACCAGCATGGTTTCCTTACGGATAGGTCGACCACCATCAGTCTAGTTGAGTTCTCATCTCACGTTCTCCGTGCCTAAGAGAATGACTGGGAAGTCGATGTAATCACAACCGATTTCAGCAAGGGCTTCGACAAAATCTCCCACAATCTCATCCTGTTTAAGCTAACCTCCCTTGGTTTCGAACCCCTACTGATTAAGTGATTTCTTTCTATCTTAACGGTCGAACCTACCCTGTCAGATTTAGATCCACCGTTTCCAGTCCTTCTTCTCCCACGTCAGGAATTCCTGACACATTGGACCCCTCCTATTCATTCCTGTTACTAACGACATAGACTCTAGAATCAAGTACTCTTCGATCTCTCTTTCTCTCTACGCGGACGACATGAAACTATTCAAGGCGATCCGGTCTCCTTTCGACTCCCCACTTCTTCAAATGGATGTCGACAGCTTTTCAACTTTGTCGAATTCGCGACGGCTTTTCAACTTGGTCGAACAACTGCCTCGAACTAAATATTGACAAATATCACTCAATCACCTTCTCCCATAAACGCTCTGTATATCCCATAAACGAATTAAAGTGAGTTAGTATGCATCAAGTCATTGTATACACAACATCTTTTTGTTTTAATCCTATTAAAAATGTCAAATTTTGTACCAGAAAATGATGATTTGCGGAAAGCATTAATTTTTTATTTTCATTTGAAGAAAAGTGCTGCAGAGTCACATCGAATGCTTGTCGAGGCTTATGGTGATCATGCTCTATCGGAAGCAACATGCAAAAGATGGTTTAAGCGGTTCAGAGATAATGATTTTGATGTGCGAAATGAAGAACGTGGAAGACCACCAAAAAAGTTTGAATACGCTGAATTGCAAGCAATATTGGATCAAGATGATTAAGTCAAAAACAAATGGCACAAATGTTAAAGGTTGCACAACAAACAATTTCTGACCGTTTAAAAGCTATGGGAAAGATCCAGTGTGGAAACTGGGTTCCACATGAATTGAATGACAGGCAGATGGAAAAGCGAAGCACCACATGTGAAACGTTGCTTCTACGACACGAAAGGAAGTAAGTATTGCATCGAATTGTGACTGGTGATGAAAAATGGATTTATTTTAAAAATCCTAAACGCAAAAAATCATGGGTACATCCAGGAGAAGCGTCAACATCGACTGCAAAGCCCGATCGGTTCGGAAAAAAGACAATGCTCTGTGTTTGGTGGGACCAGAAGAGGATGGTGTATCATGAACTTCTAAAACCCAGCGAAACTATTGATGCGCAACGCTACCGACAAGAAATGATCAATTTGAACCATGTATTGATCGAAAAACGACCAAAATGGACCACAAGACACGGAAAGGTAATTTTGTTGCATGATAATGCACCGAGTCATACAGCAAAACCCGTCAAAGAAACAATAAAAGCTCTCGGCTAGGAAGTGTTACCCCACCCGTCGTATTCACCAGACTTGGCTCCTTCCGACTACCATTTGTTTTCATCGATAGGACACGCATTGGCTGACCAGCATTTCAATTCCTACGCAGAAGTCGAAAACTAGGTCTCCGAAAGGTTTGCCCCAAAAGACGACCGGTTTTATTGGCGTGGTATCCACAAATTGCCAGAAAGGGGGTCGAAATGTGTAGAAAGCAATGGCCAATACTTCGAGTAAAATGTTTTTTACTTTCCCACTTAAAATTAGTGTTTTATTTAAAAACCTTTATACCGGTACACCTGGTATACACACTTCTATTAAACAACGCGTTAAATAATGCACACTACCCCACGCATTGGAAAACAGCAATCATTCAGCCTATACCAAAAAGGGCAAGGACTGTACAAACCCAATGAACATGCGTTCGATAAGTTTACTTCCAGGGATCAGTGTAGTATTCGAGAAAGTCATAAACAAAGTTTTGCTTAAATGGGTTGATGACAACAACATTATTTCAAATAACCAGTTTGGGTTTAAGGCGGGTCATGAAACCACGCATGCCCCAACTAAACTGGTTTCCGACATACAATGGAATAAATGCAAGAACCAATGTACGGGGGCCTGTCTGATCGACTTCGAAAACGCCTTCGACACCGTTTGACTTGAAGGATTATATTACAAGATTTTCAGGCGAGGAATGTATAAACCTTTAGTCTATATACTTTATAATATGTTCAATAACAGGAGGTTTGTGGTCAAAAGTGGCAAAGTGACATCCAGTATAATGTATAATATCACGAAAAGTTTACAACGGGGGGCGGTACTTTCTCCGATTCTTTTTAACATTTACATTAGCGACATATTAAGCGCACTTCCCGACGCAATTGCGTACGCAGACGATCTTATAATGCATAAAACAGTTCCGAAAATTGAAATCATAAACAGTTTACTGCAGAGCGACTTCAATAAAATGCAGCGATATTGCGACGACTAGAAACTTAAGAAATGCAAAGCTATTCTATTTAGAATAACGTTGTATAAAGCCACGAATTACACAAGAAAAAAAAATGGAGAAAGTTAGTTATCGTGGGACCGCATGGAGACAAACTGGAAACCAACAGTGTGGTTAAATACCTTGGCATCTGGCTAGATCAATATCTGTACTTCAACAGAAATGTAGAGGCTGCTATGGCCAGCTTTCACAGTAGCCAACTTGACAGCAGGGTGAAAGTTACATACTGGATGATCCTAATCAGGCCAATGATTATACTATATATGGTTGTCCATAATATGGTTTAACATAACTCCAAATTTGATGGAAAAGATTCTGGCATTCGAAAGGAAATGTCTCAGAAGTTGTCTCAGACTATATCGAACACCGGAATCGGACTATAAAATGAATTATTCAAATGAGACTTTATATAATGAAGCCTACATAAATAGGGCGGATAATTTTATGGTTAGAGGACATATTTCGAGAGCATTAATCTCGTCCAATGACCTAATTTTTGGGGCTCATTGTCCAAATACTTGGTTTTATGAGGACGTGCGTCGCAACAGTTTTGTTCCATCAAAGGGGTTCCTTGTTTTGGACATGGAAGGGCTTATTCAGGATGGATCCAGAACTCCGCTGATTTATAATGTAAGTAGATCATCCGTAGACGGCCCGTGGGGTATCTGTCGTTGGTGTGCCGGCACGGCACGGGTTTACTAATATACCACTGAAACTGCATAAAATAAAACATTGTTCCGCCGCAGACCGATCTCCAAAGGATACACTGGTTATGGTTTTTTGTTGTAATTCGTTTTTATTGTTAATTAAAATTATTTTTGTAACACAAAAGATATTGTTCCCTAGGCATGTTTTTTTAATTCGCTGATTAAGCACTATCTTTCACACAGAGTTAGTATAGTCTATATTACAACAGTATACAACTTAAGCACGCAAGTTTATAATTTAATAGGTCTTAATCTATTCACACGAAACTAGAGAGGATAACGCTGCGATACAACTTAGAAATTCACGCCGCACTCAATTGACTCGGCTGACTGAGCGATAACTGGTGACTTGTGCGCACACCACAGTGGTTGAAATTCGCCTGGGGTGAGATTAAAACTTGAAAAAAAAAACGATGCGCACTCCGCTGAGGGTAAAACTCCACTGGTTGAACTGACTCGTGCAGAGTCGTTCCTTGGTTAGGGGTGGGTTTTTGTTTTCGAGAGAAACGTGAAGTTTCTCCTGGTGGCGACCAATGGGAGAGGATCTCTCTGAGAAGATCCTTGCGAGATTACGCCGCTTATCCACGTTGCCAGATCGTGGGTAAGCGAATCCGAGAAAAGGAAATGAGGCAAAGTGCATCATGGTGGTGTGCATGCAGCTGGGTAAATAACGTGCCTGCCATTAGGGAAACCTGTGCTAGACGCAAATTATATACTTGCACAATGATGATTGCGCACAGCATCCAAGCCGGCGGAAAGGGTAGAACTCTTTGTGTGCGTGTTTACACGCTGGAGAATGTGATTTTTGGCGGCTAGACGCGAGATGCGTGAACTGCTTTTGTCGGTTGGACAAAAGTTGGTGTGAATGTGGATAAGCCAGGAAACTCTGTTGCGCACGTGTGTGGCAGGGTACGCTGGCTCACAGGGGCGCCGATCAGGTTTCCCAACTTATGATGTAGCTTGAATGTGGTGAATTATATTCAGGGGATTTTTTGGGTGCTGCATTACATGCATGAACGATGTTGTTTGTATATTAATGTTTTGTTTTCAGGGAAATTGATATGATGCCTGGTGAAGGGGGTTGGGGTTGGAATTGTGGGTGGTTCTCAGCGCAGTTTGAAAGAACCACCACAGGCCTATTGGGCTACGACCGGGAAGTCACGCGCACCGAAGAAGAGCTCTCGCCCTTTAGTAGGGGTATTCCCCCAAATACCGGGACGATCATATTAAACAGCTCCAACAGTTCTGGTGGTTGAATGGCAAATACAGACCTGAATACCAATGCCGATACAATAACTGCATCATTAACCAGCTTACACAGACTTAGCTTTTCTAGGATTAAGGTAATATAGGATTTAAGTTAAGTCCTTTTACGAAAAAAAAAATAGAAGTAAGTTAAATAAAAATCAAGCTCGGTAGACTCGAATGAGCGGGGAGGAGTCTGTCCGGAAAGTCGTTTGTGGCAGGATGTATAGAAGGCGACAGCGTGAAGGCGATGGGGGGATGGCGATGTGGGGGGTGGCGATGGGGGGGTGGCGATGGCGGGGTGGCGATGGTGGGGTGGCGATGGTGGGGCGGCGATGGTGGGGTGGCGACGGGGGGGGTTGGGGATGGTAGGGTGGCGATGGTGGGATGGCGATGATGGGATGGCGATCGGCGGATAGCGTGGACCAGGGCGCCCAGAGCAATTCAAGCCAACGGCCCGATAAATGTGATTCGACGAATGTTGCATCAGAAGCAAATGTTGAGAGGTGGTATGCTGACTTTAAACGTACCGAACTTTCTGGTCACTCGAATTCTGTGGTTGTTCCAGAAAGCATAAAAAACTCCAAACATCGTTTTGACCTATCGTAAATTGAAATTGCGCGAGATAATAAAGGAGTAGAAGATATCGGAAGACGGTGAAAATATCTTGCATTTCTCAATTAGAAAACTGTGCTCAAAGTGGGTGCCGAGTTTGCTCACAATCAATCAAAAGCAAAAACTGGTCGGCGATTTAGAGCATTATTTGTAACAGTTTCAGGTCAATAAACAGGAGTTTTTGTGTCGATATGTTACAATAGGTGTAACGTGAATCCACCATTTCACTCTGGAATCAAACCGACAGTCAGCTGAGTGGACAGCTGCAGATGAAAGCCGTCAAATGCGACCAATAACTCAAACATCACCTAGCAGAGTTTGGGCTCCGTATTTTAGGGTGGGGGAAGTATTTTTTTCATGGATTACCTTGAGAGAGAAAGAACTATCAATAGTAATTTGTAGAAGGAATTTGCAAGAAAACAGCCGCAAATGAAGTAAGACAAGTACTTCTTCACTAAGACAACGCACCATGTCGCAAGTCGATCGTAACTATGGCAAAACTATCTAAGTGCAAAATCTGCAATTATTTTCATTGCAACCTATAACATAAATTGCACTTCGAATTGCTTCCGCATCCACCATATGCTTCAGATCTGGTCCCCAGCGACATCTGGCTCTTTGCAGACCTTAAGGGGATATTCTGGTCTAGAAATTTGAAAAAATCATTTTTTTTTCATATTTTCAAAGCTTAACCTTTTAAGAAAATGTCTTTAAGAGGATTTTAGAAAATTCAAATTATTTTCGAAGGTATAGCTGTTTTGCTGTCTCGCCGTCTAAACGAAACGTATTCATTCCAGACTTTACGTGAAACTTTAAACGCGTTTTTCTCGAAACTGTCTTTTTTAAAACAATACCCGCGATTTTTCAAGTTCTACTAAACCGATTTACTTCAAACTTAGTATATGTCTTCTTTATAGGCTTTTCTATTGCATGAACTATCCACATCATCCAATTCAATGTTAACTATTTTTAAAAAATTCGAAAAACTAAAAAAAAGTGGTACAAAAATATTTTTTTTTTCAAGCAGTCGCCATTTTGTTAAAAAAAATTTTTTTTAACTTTTTTTAGTTCCAACGATAGACGCATTTCTGTAAATTAATAATCTTTTTTTTCAGATTGTTAGGAGCGTTGAATCGTGGGTATGGTCGCGTGCCAACTTTTTGAGATCCCCCACTTCATCAGCTGCTAACTTTTTGAATTTTGAATTTTTTACTTTCAATTTTTTTTACTGTATTCTTGAAATATTAATAAACATCCTATAAAAAAATGAATACTAAAAATATTGATTGCTTGTTTTTTACAGCACTTCAAAAATTGCGTTAAATTCGTGCGTCTAGACCTGTTATATAATTAAGTTCATTTAATTATCACTCCCCCTTTGAATTATTAACATTTCGTGTCTCCACGCACATATCCTTGCCTTCCTTCCTATACAATAGAACATCTCCTTTACAATAGAATATAATTTAAATAAAAGTAAACCCCCATTTAAAACCCCACTCACATTGCAATAGCCATCTTCCTTTTATTAGCCATAGTCGCCCCCTATTAGCCAATTCGGCTGCTTCCTCGAAATAACTATCGTGGAAGCGGAACGAAAAAGGATATGTGGCGAAAGACACGAGATTCCTTCTTCTTAATTCAGTGGTTGACGAGTGCGGACGTGCGGTGCGTTGGCGGTGTCTTAAAAAACGAGTAATGTCAATTATTTAAAAGAAAGTGTATGTAGCGTTTCAAAGAAGATAAACAAAAAAAAAAAAAAAAAGAAGTAAAATAAAAGGAATTTATTTTAGTTTAATTAATCGTGTTGAACTGTAAATGGATAGAATCGCTGGAACCTGTGAGTTTAGTGCTACTGTGAATGCATGTGCGGAGCTCCACACCAGTTTCAAAGCCACGGGCCGTGCAGCTTAGCAGCGGACTTCACGTGTTTAGGGGTAAGTTTAGTAAACCCTTAATAAATAATTGTTAAACAATTAGTATTTAACAGACCAGAATACCCCCTTAAAAGAAGGGCAAGAGATTTGGATCAAAAAATGAGTGCAGTCGGAAACTAAAGAGTATTTTGAAGCCAAAGACAAATCGTTCTACAAAAATGGCATCCAATTGTTAGAGAAACATTGGAATCAGTGTATCACCATAGAAGAAGACTGTGTTGACGAATGAAGTCGAATGGATATTATTATTTAGGCCAGGTATTTGTTGAATGTTGTGTTAATACGTACGAACAGGAAACGTACTCTGTACTATGTACGTCCCGATGGCAACTAAAAATTTCATGGACTGGCGTGTTATAATCCAGCGCCGTGCTTCCTCGTTAGAGGGAAAAGCGTGGACCTTTTATTTTTTCTTTATTTAATATTATTTCAACAATTCGCGTTTCATTGTTTATTCGCTCCGATTGAAAATATGTTTGTGCGGAAATTTATTGCAATTGATAATCAATTATCAAAAAAAAAAAAAACTATTCACTATGTTTTTCGTCTCTTCGATATTATTTAATTATTTATTTTTTTGTTTCTATTTTCGTCTCCTCAGTTTATTCTCGTCTCTCTTTTTATTCTTACTCGTCTTTAATCTGTATCTCTTCTTACTCTAATCTCAACTCTTTTCTCAAACTCACTTCCAATCTCAACTGTCAAAACTCAACTGACTTTACAATGAATTTTTCTCTCTTCTTATACTCGTATGACATTGTGTTCTAATCTACTGTAAATTATAATTTGAACAAAAATCCATTTTATCAAAGTATCACTTAATCTACTGTGACTTTAAATTTTGAACAAACTTTGAACGAAAATCAAAGAGCCATGTTTCAAATGAAAAAAGGGGCATGTTATGAAAAAAGGGCATGTATGATGTGTACTGAAACTGACTTGATATAGAATATTGTGGATGTTTATTTATGATATATATTAAATGAGAATGTTAGATATGTTAGGAGAATGTTTTAAGGTTATGTTAGATAAATAATGAGATTCAGTGTTAAAGTTAATAATTATAAGGACAGTAGTATTCTGGAATACTACAGGCGCATCTTACAACATCGGCTGCGTCCTCACATACCTGCGTATCATTTCAAAATATAGGAAAAAAACCACGAACACAGGTAAGTCCCACCCCGTACATCAACAAAATTTCAAAAAATTCGAGACATTTTCCTACAGTAAATGCCCGAAAATTACCTTTTTTGGGTAGTAACACTAGTTGTGCTCTTAATTTAATGAAAGTACGAAAAACGAAAACTAAACATCTGAAAAAGGAAATGAGGATGGAAGAGAGAGGAAAGAAAACTGACGCCAGAAAAAAGAAGACAGAAGCAAGAAAAAAAAAGACAAAAGACAGAAGCAAGAAAAAAGAAGCCGGCAAACGTAAAAAAAAAAAAAAAAAAAAAAATTAAGGGATAAATATAAAAAAAAAAAAACAAAATTAATTAATAAACAAAGCGCAATTAACAAATAATTAAAAGTATTTAATATGAGAATAAAGAAATGTGTCTTATATATTTTAAAAAAAGTATTAAAAAACTGTTCAATCTGTAACACTTTACTGTCAAGATGCGACAAAATAAGAACAAGATTGCACGAGCACTGGGACGAATTCGGATGCAGTAGAAGGTGGATCAGTAGCTATAAAACTAACAGCAGCAACAATTATAAGATTGGCAGAAGTCACAACGACAATGTCGTCATTGCAAGCATTATGGTGCTTTTGGACTTTATTCATAATTTCCTTAACCATGTCTCTTATGACTGTTATTATGTCGGTATTCTTGAGCCCAACCCAAAATTGACTTTTTCGGTGATACTCGAACTAGAGAGAGTATTATAGCATTTCGCGGCGAAGTGAAGGACGTGGTTCGAGTCAGGTTATGAAATGGTTATAAGCAAAGTATTGACACTTCAGAACATGGCCGCCTGTAGACGGGAGCAACTCACTATATCAACTGTCAGTTGCTAGGTTTAATGCTTATACGATTTCTTTCTCGATTCTTTATACTATTTAAATTCTTCTCTACGATTGTGTATTCGTGTGTATCTATATGATCCAAATTTCCAGAAATAAAGCGAACGAACTGTTTCCTGGCAGTTGATCACCACCGTTACCATCAAAATCACAAATTAGTTCATACCTATTTCTTACTCTTTACTGCATGAAAATGGTAAAACTTCGTGATTTTCGTTTCTGAAATTTCACTCATTTGAGCTTTGCCATAATTTTGAGCATGACTCACCAATTTCAACAAAATTCTCACCAATAATCAGCTGATCGGTTATCGGTTAATAAAAACAGTTACTAGATCGAGCTAATCAGTTCCAAGTTATCACGGTTTAAAAACAAGCAGACCAAAAAACAACTAAACTTTTTCTTCAACCCTATAATTATGTGCATAAATAAATGAACTGGCGGTTGAATTATATAATTGATTTACTAATTGGATGCCTATTTTTAAATTTATACAGAACTATTTAATATATATCCCTTGATATAAAACCATTTCAATTATGTAATCTCAGAAATTCATAATTCGGTGGGTAAACCTTTCATTAATTTTTCAAGCGGTTCATTAAGGTTTTTAACCTCAAAAGGCAGACTTGTTAACATCTTTTACATAAAAATCCACACCCAATCTATTAGTCTATTAATCGTGTCGTGATATAATACTATTTCAATTATATATACACATCCTATGAGCTCAGAAATTCAAAATTCTGTCTATAAACTTTTCGATAATTTTTTGAGCAGTTCTTGGAATCGTTAAGCCTCAAAAGGCAGTCTCGTTAAAAACTCCTCAATAGGTAACCACATTCAATTAATAGTCCTATAATTGCAGTATATTTACTATTTAAATTAATTAACTAAAAATAGAAAAAAATAATACAAATCAAAATTATACCAAGTTTCCAATTCAAAAACTCATAATAAATTCATAATTCCTGGACAGCACTAAGCCCATTTGATAGTGAAACCGATTCCATCCACAGCTATAACTGGTACTGCAAAAAACGGTCGTTTTAAAAACCTTTCCCTAAGAATGCCAATAAAAATTAACTTTCTAATAATTCCATCCCTGCGGTTTAGAAATGAGCTCTACAGTTAGTCTCTAAGAATATTCAAAAAATTCGTAGTAAGTTCACAGTTCTAGCGAAAAGTTTCACCTATTACTCCACTTTTTGCAGACCTTTCAACCAATAGTTTGAGAATAAACTTAGTTTCATTGACACACTTGAAGAGCATTTCCAAAAAAAAAAAAACGGTAGTATCTTGATTTCACTATTATAATAAATCTTCTAAGAATGGGGGATATCATTCTAAACTGTTCAAAAACACAACCCTCGATATTAGTACCAGAATAATCGAGACCCAGATCTGAAAATGACGATGTACACACCCCATCAAGTGTTTGTTTAAGTATGTTGACACTATGCAACATTTCCATCAAAACCCAGCACCTGTTTATCTCGAGATGTCTTGTGAAACTTTATAGAACGTTTTACAACCTAAAAATCCACATCATCACTTTACCACTTCAGGTCAAATAAATCCACTTGAGTGGTCCGGCTTCTATCCACACTTTATCTGTCTACAAGCACCCGGACCAATTGCCTCAATTAATCACTTTAATGTCGCTATCTTATCCATACACTCGAGATAGAGATCAAGGGCTTCAAGACGCTTCAATAACAATTTTTATGATTTAATCACCTTTGGCTGCGAGCACCAGCAATGTGAAGACAGCTAATCCCAATTCAGCCCTCATTATCCGTAGAGGTGAATCTAGTACTTCTCAAGATTTAAATGTACCGAAAAAGGCGAAGTGTTGTTAAAAAACGAAAACCAAAAGAACTGAGGCGAAAAACACGAAAAAAAGCGACCAATAAAATTTCAAAAAATTAATGAACGGCGGGCGACGTTGGATGCTCGAGTTTGAGATGATCTGCGCGTCTCGTCAGCGGGTCTATTTGATACTAACTGAACGTTTCCGTTTAACTACCGATTTCGGCCACGACTGTAAACTAAAAGGTCCGCGATTTAACATAAACACTTTATATTGGCCAACGGCGGATACAAGTGTGCTGATCGTACGCGGTTGTACAGGCGTTCGTTTGCCGGTGAGTGAGTGTCTGTGCGCCCGGTTGACGTGTTTGCGGGTGTATTTCGTCTTTTGTCTCTCAGATACTTTTTTGCTTTCTTTCTAACTGCACATACACGAGATTCGCGTAATACCTTTCTTCGCCTCCTCAGCTTTGAGCTTTTCTATGGGGGGTCTTTGTTATTGCGACGCAACTGTTCACCTATGATCTGCAGCGTGTTTTGGACTGGTAGGGGATTCCTTTGGAAACGGTTAAGGCGGTTCAAACCACGAACTGACGTTGTAAGAAAACTACATTTAAATCCGATTGCCAACTTGATTTTCAAGTAGCTATTCAAAGTTCGGAGATTCAGTAAGTTACCTTCGTGGCTGTGGTTTCAATGGATTTCATTACTTTTGGGAATTTTTTAAAAGTTGATATTTCTGCGATTAATGTTTGCGCATGGGGGCAAAGCGCGATCAGAATTTGTAATTTCCGTAGTTCTGGAAGTTGATTCGACGATCTCATGACTCAGGGAGGCTTCCAAAGTTATGAAAGTCAGGGTTTTTCATAAAACGCGTATACAGAAAGGTATTGATTGATACCCTTAAAAGCAATATCTAAGAAAAAGCATATATCGATACACATTGATTCTAAAAGCCCGAGTCATAAAAACAAGGCTTTTTCATTTAATAGCGAGTGGTGTCCAAACGTTTCGAGGGAAGGAATGTTCGCTTCATTTCTTTGACATAATTACTAATTACTCCTGTGCTCAGGACACAAGATAACGTAGTTTCCCATATAACAATTTTGCATTTTTTATCTTAATCTTAATTTAGTTGTATCTGGTAGAGCTAACGCCCAAATTTGGAACTTATTCCGAGTTTATAAAATAGTTCTTCATAAATCCTGGGGGGATTTATTTACTTAATATCAGAGGTGTGGACTCGTTAAAACCATAGCGTGTACAGGGTGTGTGCGGGGCAGTATATTGCATAATCAAATATGTAATGGTACTCTTGGCGCGGAGGGAAGGGGCGGAGGCAGGGGGGGGGGGGGGGGGGCACGATCGTGACGCAGTGTATCCCATGCTGTGACATCATAAGGGGCGCTTCCTCAAACTCAGCGGTGGAACGGTGTTGACTCGCGTAGCCAATCCTCTACCCCAGAACTGGCTCTCTCCTGAGGGAGTAGATATTGATTTTTCCGGAAGGGTTTCTTTAAGGGGGCCTTTGCAGATAAAATGTATGTCGTAATTGATTCGTGGTGCCTTTTGTTTGATGTTGGTGTTCCTTTTTTATTTTGTTTTTTAATTATGTTTTGTTGTATACTTTTTTTTATCACTTAGTCCTGGATGATTATTCATAACAATGAAGATACATCGTGAGTTTTCTACAAGAATATTCCACCACAAACTGATGAAAATTAGTTCTCCACAACCTTTGAACTACAAAATAATTCACACGCTTTCCACTCGTAAAGAAATTCAAACGCTTTTTTTTTTCTTTTTTAAAAAAATGTTTATTATTAACTCTATTCTTTATATTTATGTCATCATCATTATCATCGGTATTACAACTGGGATCCGGTTTTGGCGGTTTTTATTTAGCCTTTCCATCGGTCCCGATTTCGAGCCAATTCCTGGTCTACGCCATCCCTCCATCGCCATTCCTACATCGCCATCCCTCCACCGCCATCACACTGTCTCCTTCCATACATCCTGCCACAAAGGACTTTCCGGGCAGGCTCCTCTTCGCTCATTCGAGCTAGATGTTCTGCCCACTGGAGTCTACAGAGCTGGATTTTTCTTACAGCATTAGCTTCAAAGTAGATCACATACAACTCATGATTGTAGCGTCTCCGGAATCGTGGTCCCTCACATTTGGGGCCAACAATTCTCCTTACGACCTTCCTCTTGAACGCGGCTAAGAGTTCAGAGTGCCTTTTATTGACCACCCAGGTCTCGGATCCATTCATGAGTACCGATAACACCATGGTGTTGTACAGTAGTAACTTGGATGTTCTGAATAAATTCCGGGATTTAAAGAGCCTTGATAGACCACAGTCCGCTTTGTTGGATTTGATCAACCGTTCGTGTATTTCTTCTTTCATATTGTTATCGGCTGATATTATTGACCCAAGGTAGTTAAAGGATTGCACTACTTCAAACTCGTGCTCCACTACCCTGATAGTTTGACCAACGTTCGGTATTTTTCTTCGCAGAATTTGCCATCATGTACTTTGTTTTACCCTCATTATTGAGCAGTTCCAATTTTTGTGCTGCCCGCTCGATCTGGTTGAAGGCGTCCTGTACTGTCGAATCCTATTTCCCGATGATGTTGATGTCATCTGCATAGGCATGTATCTGGCTGGACTTGGTGACAATCGTCCCTCTAGTTGTGACGCGAGTGTCACGGATTGCTTTCTCCAACGCCAGGATGTCCCCTTGCCGGAGTCCATTGCCGGAGTCCAGTAAGAATATTTATTGGTTTGGACTGCAATCCTGCTATTTTTACTTGACTAGTTACGTTGGGCATGGTCAACCTACAAAGTCGTATCAATTTGTTTGAAATTCCGAACTCTTTCATGGCATTATACAGTTCTACCCTGGCTATGCTGTTGTAGGCGGCCTTAAAGTCTATAAATAGATGATATAATAGAATCTTAAATTCCTGACATTTTTCCATCGCCTGCCTAAGGGTGAATATCTGATCAATCGCTGATTTTCCTGGGATGAAGCCACACTGATATTGACCAATGATGACTTTAGCGTATGGGGCTATCCGATCTTGTAGGATAGTGTAGAGTATCTTATAGGCGGTACTCAGCAATGTTATACCCCTATAGTTGCTACACACTATGATATCTCCCTTCTTATGTGTGGGACAAATTATTCCGCGACGCCAGAGTCATGGATTGCTTTCTCCAACACCAGGTTGAAGAGGATGCAGTCCAGACCATCCCCTTGTCGGAGTCCATTAAAGATGTTTATTGGTTTGGACAGCAATCCCGCTATTTTTACTTGACTAGTTACGTTAGTTATGGGCAACCTACAAAGTCGTATCAATTTGTTTGGAATATGTATACGTGCACCACGATCTCATGAATTGCGCGATGTAAGCCTGTCCCTCCTTGTTTGATCAGCTCAGCTGGTATGCCATCAGCTCCGGGGGCTTTATTTGATTTGAGCTATTTAATGGCTTTTACTGTTTCCTCAATGCTTGGTGACGTCGGCATTTGGTCTTGATCTTGCATTGGTGGAGCCTCCAATTCTTCTGGGAGTTGACCGTTTAGCAATTCATTGCGTGCACTACCCATCGCTCAAGAATGCCTTCAGGATCGGTGACAAGATTACCCTCTTTATCCTTGCAGTAAGTACAGCGTGGTGTGTACCGCATCATACTGCGAATTATTTGGTAGAACTTCCGCGCCTGGTGCGGAACTCGCTCTCTACTTTTCTCTATTTCACAGACAAGGTTTTTTTCCCAGGCACTTTTTTTTTGTCCGTGAAGTCTTTTTTTCAGATTTTCTGAGCTCTTTGTATTTCGCCTCGCGTACCCGCATCCTATGAGTCTGCTGCATTGCCCGGTATGCAGCATCCTTACGTTCAGTCGCTAGTTTGCACTCATCATCCAAGCAGTCGCTCCGATCTTTACGACTACTGCCTAAGATGGAGTTGGCAGTACTAATGACGGTATTCTTTGGGTAAGGCGTGTCCGTTTGTCATCTACGTCTGGCATTCTGCCCACAGGACTTATAGCGTTTGATAATAGTGAAGAGGAACATGTGATTCGAACTGACGCTATGACAGTTTGAATCACCAAAAATTGTACCTAAGCGTTACCCATCAGGCTACTGACCGTGTTTAGAATTTGATTTTTAAACTCTACTATACTCCACTGATGTAAATTGTTATGTTATCGCTAAGGTATACGGCTCTGATGTATTTTCTTATTCGATTTTTCGTTCGGTGCTCTTCACTATTTTGCTTGTGAATTGTGTGTGTATCTGTTAGAGTCGCCACAGACTTACTCTCCCTCCATCGAGCTCTTCGAGGGCGAGTCTTAACGCATGACCAAAGATGTTACTGGTGGTTTCATTGCGTAAGGCAGCCGTGTTGATCCGAAACTTATTCGCGAATGCAATACGTCTATGTAAGTCAATCCGCGCGCGGAAAGCTATACCAACAGGATAGTGATCCGAGTCGACGTTGGTACCTCGACACTTTCGTACCGTCATCAGGCTCGAGGAGTGGCGGCGATCTATCAACACGTGGTCAATTTGGTTGCGAGTGGCTGCATCAGGTGATACCCAGGTGGTTTTGTGGATATATTTACACGGAAATCTGGTACTTGCAAATACCAAGATCTTTCATGCTGCCAGTTCAATGACTCGTAGTCCATTGTCATTAATGTACTCATGCAAACTATGGAGCTGCGTAGTGCCTGAAAACCGGCTCCCGACCTATTTTCGCATTCAAATCACCAAGAACAATTTTCACATCGTATCTTGGGCAGGCATTATATTCGGTCAGGGCTAGTTGATGTGCAGCTGTATAGTGAACGAACATCCCATGAAATATCCTTACATTGTTTAGCCGTTTTCATTACGGTGGTCGTCGTCGTGTATCCGGTCCATATCCGCGGCTTGATAAATTTGCCATAATAGATTGTTTGTCGGGGCAAGGTTATTAGCCTTGCGCCAACCATATATTTATGTGCGATTAAATAAATTGACTTCTAAAATGTTCACACACGAATCTCTCAACTTTCTGTTTTCGACTCCTTTCAAAACAACGGTGCGATACCACCGGCTCTTTGTGTGTTTTTTTTTTTTTTGCCCACAGTTATCCCAACGAGAAAACTGGGTCATACCACGTAACCGTTATCTTATGACCCAATCAACGGCGATGATCGAACTCAAGTTTATCGGAGATATGATCGCCGGTGTAATAACTGTGGGTTTGTATGCACCACTTTAATGTTTATGTGTTAAGTGTTAAAAATGTAAAAATGTGTTTTACGCGTAAAATTAATATTCGGTGTTTTATATCTAATGGGAAAATGTGAAAAGGCGAATAAATGTAATGAATGTAATGTTATTTTAAATTTTAAATTTATAATTACAATTTATATTTAACTTTTGTATGCTCTCCCGGCGGGATAAATATGGTGGGGGAGTTACTACGTAACAGTAGGTGGCGGAAAAATATGATATATAAAAAAATATAATTTTTCTCATTTGCATTAAAAAATTCAAAAGATTAACACTAAACGATTTTGAACACAAAATAAAAATATTTAAAGGAGAACTAGGACGGAGGAAATTTGAGGATGCCACCCCAAGCATGACTTAAAAATAGAAGTATTTATATTTAGACGCATTTAAATTTTCTGTTGTTTTTTTTTTTACTTTATTAACATGTAATCGGTCGAATTGACTTTTTTTTTCAATGTCGCAAGTTTTCGTCTAAGTTCAGTATCCGAAGTCTAATACGCAGTAGCGGACGTTTGCTTTTTTAAAAGAGTTAAATATAAATATATAAACCCCCATAGACTTTGTCTTCTAGAATAAAAAAAAAGATATTCTACTTAAAAGGGTTCCTTAACATTATAGAATTACTCTTTTAAAATTATATTAACAGGAAACCTGCCGAGATTTTTGTATACTTATTCCTTTATATTTTTACCCTCACCCCACCCTTCTCTTTGCTCCAAAATCCTTAAGCCATACTCTTCCTGCTCATTCCACCCCACCCCAGCCACAACAACATCAAACAAATATCCAAATTTCATCAAAACCCATTCTATCCCTATCACACCAGCCATTTTTCAAGTCCTTTTACTCTCCCTGCTCTACCGATCTGTGGCGTTTCTAACAGATACTCGTAATATATAAGCAAATAGTGAAGAACACCGAAAGAAAATCGAATAACTAAAAGCATCAGCTGTATACCAATCAATAACATAGCAATTGCACATCAGTTAGGTGTGTTATACTTGAGTTTAAAAATCGGATGCGTACACAGCGCGTGTTCTGCCACTGCCGCTGTGGCCTGATGTGTTGAGCATTGGTTCAATTTTTTGTGATTCTAATCGTCATAGTTTCGGTTCGAATCACACGGTTTTCACTATCATCGCAAACACTATAATCGATGTATGTAGAAAAGAGCTCCCAATCTCCAATATGTAAACAGGACTGAACTACTACGGTCCCGACTTCTGCACAGAGCACCGGCTCACTCGCCTGCTCCGACATTCTCTGGCTCGCTCGCCCCTCACGCCGTCGTTCGCACACGAAGTTGATCGTATCAAAGCTACTGAGGAAGGAGTAGTGTGCCATTTCTAACAGACACACACACCCAATACAAGCAAGCACACATAATATACAAAAGCAAGTGGTGAAGAACACCGAAAGAAAATCGAATAAGAAAAAGCATCAGCCGTATACCAAGCAATAGCATAGCAATTCCGCATCAGTTGAGTGTACTTGAGTTTAGAAATCGAATTCATACATGCGACAGTGGCCCGATGTGTTAAGCATTGGTTCAATTTTTAGTGATTCTAATCATCTTAGCCTCGGTTCGAATCACACGTTCTTCACTATCATCGCAAAAGCTAAAGTCTTACCCAAGACATTGTAGGGGGCTCTATTATTTACGACGATTTTCGAATTGCCAGGGATTTTTTATTATTACACTTCTTTTGGGGGATGCGAACCTATAGCGCCCGAGATGCCACCAAATCACGGTTGCAGTTACTTTTGAACAGCGGGATGTAATGCTCCAGACACACTAGCCCAGGGAGAGAATTCCAAAGCTTTCGCGCTCTGTAACGGAACGAGTTCTAATTGTTTTTTTAGTTTAACAACTTCCTCCGTTTCTTTATCCAGTTCTTATTTTTTAAAACACAGTTTCAGACTTTTATTCCACCTGCTGAGATGGTTCCTGCCCCTGATTTGGTTCCTGCTGTTGATGTAGTTCCTGCTGTTGTTGTTGATGTGATTCCTGCTGTTGAGTTTCCTCAGCTTGCCGTGTTTTCTTTGTGTTCGTGGGTTGCTGTTGTCTTTGTTCTTGCTGTTGTTGTTGTACCTTTTTCGTTTTCCGCTCATTCTGGCTCAAATTGTTTTTTAGTTTAACAACTTCCTCCGTTTGTTTATCCAGTTCTTGTTTTTCAGACTAATCTCGTGGATGAGTCTGTTGCGGACCTCGATCTGATTGCTGGCGTCTGCATTTGTTTCGCTGACCGCTAGTTGTTGGAATTGGTTTCCAGATCCTGAGTACTGGGCACCATGGGTGTTGTCTTCGCCGTCGCTGTTGACTCTCAACGGGTCTGTATCCTTGTTTTTATTGGTTTTAAGGAGTTTAGACTTTAGATTTACGTCTGTATTTTGCGTTCTCCGAAGCACCATTATGGCATCCATTTAATTTACGTCCATATTATGGACCACGTGCTCTCACTTTTTTCTTGTTATGCGCGAGTGACAGATAGAAAATCGCGTTCAAGAGTTTATTCATTATACTGCAACGCGGTTTAATTTAAAGATAATAATATAACAATAATTTGATAATAATTTTACATACACTTGACTTTTTAGGCCGTTCCGTTGAACGGTTCATCAACTATCATCTGTCGATTGTCGATACGTCTACAGCGGATGGTGGTCAATTTGGTACTGTTGCCATCGTAGGTGTTTCTAAGATCTTATCTACCTACCCTCGTATATATCCGTGAAGATTATCCAATAGAAAGGTACTGCCTATTTTCGATAAAGACGTATCCTTGTGCGGAAAAGCTATTGATAAACGACATCATAGCCGAGAATCTATCAATTTTTGGTACTCAAATTAGTGCGACTCTAAATTGAAACTATCACATATTTGAACTTGCGAAAAGTGCGGCCAAATCTATGGCAACTCTTAAGGGATATCTGGCAAATATAATTTTTGGAAATTCGTTATTTGTTTTATTTCACAAAGCCTTTACGTGTCTAAGATAATGTATACATTAAAGATCGAAAACTTCAACCGATTCCAAGATTATTCCTTGTATATAAATGCCTTTTGTATAAAACTACTCGAAAGCGTTAAAAAAAAAACATAAATTTAAGTTTTTTCATAAAAATTTATTTTGTTACTTTCAAGATAATTTCCATTGTTTGCAATACAACTGTGATAAGGCTGAACCCACTCTTCCATGCACATCTCATAGTACCAAAACAGTATCACCATTGGTACCCTCTGTGAATTTTGATTGGTGTCTTCGATCGAGTCAAAACGGGCTCCACGGAGTAGCAATTCTAGTTTTAGAAAGAGGGAGAAGTCAA
The DNA here is from genome assembly GCA_963931805.1 of Microdon myrmicae. NCBI lineage: Eukaryota > Metazoa > Arthropoda > Insecta > Diptera > Syrphidae > Microdon > Microdon myrmicae. Next base: position 19,898,795 of record OZ007497.1, read on the forward strand.
ACGGGAGTGATTCCGAAAAATTCGGTAAATTATCGATTGTATATTCTGAGTTTTTAGCTTTGTTTGGTGGCAATGGTTGCTGCGTAAGAGGACGCATTATTCTCAAACAAAATTCATTATCCTTCTTCAAATTTGACCTTTCACGACGGACATTCTAGTGCAAAACCCTTAAACCATTCAAAGAATACCTTAATTCACTGTTTGCCCTTCCGGAAGGAATTCGGTGTATATTTATTATTAGGCTTACTCCAAGCTTAGTTATATAAATATAATACTTAATAGACTAACTTAAAACTAAAGTAGTAGTTCAAAAAGAGAACAAAAAAAATATATGTATGATTAAAAAAAGATTAAAAAACCAGCAAGGAGAAGAGGACTTTGGGGTAGGGGAGGTAGGGGGCTGGAGAAGAGCGCGTGTATGTTGGGGTGGCAAATGTGGCGTTTGCGGTAGAAGGTGATGGAGTGACATTTGACAACGTTGAGTACGAGGTAGTTATTACGGCACCAAGTTGAGAAGCTGTCGACATCCGTTTGGAGAAGTGAGGAGTCGAGAAGAGAGATGATCGTTTTGTAGAGTTTGGCATCGTCCGCATAGAGGGAGATGGATGAGTATTTAATAATGGAGTCAACGTTATTAATGGTGAGGATAAATAGAATCCTTGCGGAACCCCTGATTTGGGAAGAAAAGGATTGGAAAGGGAGGATCTGAATTTGACACGGTAGGATCGATCTTACAGATAAGAAGATAACCACTTGATCAATAGGGGTTCGAAACCTAGGGAGGACAGGTTACAAAGGATGAGATTATGGGAGATTTTGTCAAAGGCCTTGCCTTTGGTGGTCGACCTACCCGAAAGGAAACCGTGCTGGTTGGGTGAGATGATGCATGTACAACGGAAAGATAACGCCTTGTAAAGAATCCCTTCGAACAGTTTAGGGACATGAGACAGTTTGACGATGGCACGGCAGTTGCTTATATCGTTATTAGGTCCCTTTTTATGTATGGCGGTGACATAGGAGGATTTCCAGATACTAGGCCAGATCCCTTGTGAAAGGGGTAGATTGAATACCTTTGATATCAGGAGAGAAAGAGAAGAGGAACATTTCTTTAAAAAGACAGCCGGGAGTCCATCAGGTCCAGGGCCGAACTCGTCTTTGAGTAAGTTTAATTTCTCCTCAACTAGCTGATGCTGAATAATTTGAGGGGTGAAAGCGCCAAGGGAGAATTCGGGCAAGTCTTTGAAGTAAAACGGGTTAGGCTCGAAGGAGATGAATAGATTGGCAATAGTTAAGGGGTCGGTTGAAGTAGTCGTGTCATAAGGAAGAGTGTAGCGTGTGCGGTTTTTTTTTTTTTTTAAATTTTTTGATTCTTTTTATCTTGTTAGTTTCTAAATTACATGCTAGACAAAAAATGCCTAAATTCTAGCTTAATTATCTTATATTATAACTTACTGGTCCTACGCAGACGCTCTAAGCTAAACATTACATAACGACTGTATAATTTGCCTTTCGGCGACAGAATTTTGTTTGTGGGAGTACTTATAATAATTTAAATGACAAAGAAAAATTTTGAAAACTTTGTGTCGACATTTTTTTTGTGTTTTTTCTTAAAATTTAACCTACGTTTTTTTTCTTTTTTTTTTTGATATAATTTTATTTAAAAAAATTAACTTAACTTAACTTAAAGCTTATACTACCCTAATTCCAGAAAAGCTAAGTCTATGTAAGCTGGCTGATAATACTGTTATTCTTTACCGACTTTGGTATCCAGGTCTTTATATGCCATTCAACCACAAGAACTGTTGACGCTGTCTAATACTATCGTCACGGTCTCTGTGGGAGATAGCCCTACTGAAGCGCAGGAGCTCTTCCTCGGTGCGCGTTACTTCCCGGTCGTAGCACAATCGCCCGTCTACTAGATCAGCGGAATTCCGGATCTATCCTGTATAAGCCCTTTCATGTCCAAGTCAAGGAGCGCCACTGGTGGAACAAAGCCGTTGCGACGCACGCTCTTATAGTACAGAGTGTTTGGATAATAGGCCCCGAAAATTAGGTCATTGGACGAGCTTATTGCTCTCGCAATATGTCCTCTGATTAATTTAATCATAAAATTATCCACCCTATTTATGTACGCTTCATTATATAAAGTCTCATTTGAATAATACTTTTTATAGTCCGATTCCGCTGTCCGATATAATCTGGTGGCGTGTGCGGTTGAACCATGGCGGTGATGAAACCGATGACCTGTGACGAGAATAAGGGTCATATAGGCGATGGCATAGCAGATCTCCTTATAGAGAGTGGCAGTAGCTTCTTCTATCCCCAGTTGATCAAAGCGAAAGTCTGTTTGGCTAAGGTGCTCATTTAGAAGGCGGAAGTTAGCTTTGTGGAAGTTGTAGGAAAGGCTGTTATGGGGTAGAGAAGGCTGGGTGTCATGACCAAGATATAGGGATAAGAGCAGTGGGTGGTGGTAATTATCAATGCTAGAGAGGACTAGGGGCAACTGAGGACTTTTGTGGGTCCGTTGTGAACACGAGTTCCATTTGTCTCCCCATATGATTTGGGACATTTCTTATTTGATGGAGGCATGAGTCATTGAGGCCGTTTTTAAAAATACTTTCCTTGGAACTTGTGGGGTTTGAGACGTATAAGGCTTGTTCGTCAGCCAATGTCCATTGGAGAAGAGGGAGGTTAAAATCGCCAAGAACGACGATATCATCTAGGGAGATGCTTAACTCGGTTAGGTTATCTACCGCTTCTATTGCGAGTTCATATGACACGATGGGTCGTGAAGGAGGTATATAGAAGCAGATAATGAATAGAGACTTAGGGCGCTTGTCGATTTTTATTGCGACGTAGTCAAGATCAGAGGAAGAAGGGATGGCAATTAGAGACGAAGCGAGTCTGTTATGAGTGGCAAGCAGCACTCCACGGCATGGGAAATTGGGGCCTTCTCGAGGTACATTGTCATCGCGAAAAACATTGAAGGAGGGAGGGAAGAGTACAAGACTATTAATACTAGGGAGCGCAGAGCGCATATGTCAAAGGGGAGGGAGTGTGCCTTTTCCAGAGTCGATTGTGTTTTGGAGCAGAGACCACTAACATTCTGATAGTAGACGGTATTGAGGGTATTGAGATGATGAGGGGGACGAGAGGGCGACTGAATAGGGTCACAAGTGCTTATCATTATTGGGATAGGTCATTTTGTTGTCGATATATTGGCGAAATACCGGGAGATCTTTTAGCACTTTATTAGGGAGCATATCGACATTTTTATGGAAATTAACGAACGGGCTGCGAAGGCTAGGAAAATCGGTCGGTGGACCTTCCAGCTGGGTGGAGGCCAATACACTGGTTTTCGTTTTACCTTCATAACAGACAGAGTCAGATTTGTCGTGGAGGTATGAAAGATAGAGGGGGACATTCTCGTAGGTCCTTTTGTTCCTAAATTTAGACAAGGCATACCGATTGTCAGAAGCATTAATGCTTTGCTGAGTGAGTTTGAAAGATGGGGGTAAGAGTGGGTCGATTAAAGGTTTAGGGCAGGGACTAGCAGGAAGGGGCGAGATCTGGGTGCGAGAAGGAGTGGTGGCAACAGGCGTGTTCTGTGGATTAGTGAGGCGTGTCCAGGTGCGGGGAAGCCGTGGGGGAGCGGTTGAGAGTGTGTGACCCGTGGAAGTTGGAATACTTCGCACCTGTTTTGGGGTCGAAGGGGGGATAGAATTGGATATATGGGCAGGGGTGGCGTGGGGCGAACAGGTTTGTTATTATTACGGAGGGCTTTATTATGGGGAAAATAAATGACAAATTCCTGATAGTTCTTAAACACGGTATAATGGAAGTATTTAAACCTTTAGTCGCATTTTTAACGAAATGATTTTTCAAACTTTTGGCAATCACCGAACATGTGGTATTCTTTTTGTTAAGATGTATTTCATGAACTGGAACGTTTTCAGTTCTTAAAACATAAAAACTGCATTTCCCAGAGGTGATTTTTTTTGGAGCAATGGCTTGTTTTTTCATTATTTTTTTAAAAAGTCCGCCAAAACTGAAAACTGTGCTGAAATTGTTCAGGTGGGAACTTTCGAACTTTATTTTTACAATAGTGCAACGTTTTATCGATTATGTGTTATTCGAGATATTATGGCTACAGCGCCGCATTATAAAAAAAGAAGACGCGGATTTTTGAGCGAGCGGACGCAGCAAAGAAAAAAAGAATCGTCCAACATAATCAAAAAGTATATATGTTATAATCATATGTATATTATATTGTATTGAATAGGGAGCTTTCCCACATGAGGTTACACAGAGGTGGTGTTTCTTCATTCATCAGCTAACATTCAGACGGTACGGTTCGTCCTGCCTTTCATACGTTTTACATTCTAATTGTCTTCCCACATTACGTGACCTAGCAGGTATACCAAATACCTGAACAATACAGTACAGTTTTGTTTTCGCGCCGTGTTTTGTTGTGTGAAAAGTGACAGCGACAGTGAAGATACAAAGACCAAATAAATAAATAAATTCTTTTGATAAAAACAGTCAAAACAAAGTTATTATATATAAAGATAATGAAATAAAAGATGAAGCCACGTGTTTTGACAGTCAAAACAAACACAGATTAATACTAACCCACTGTGAGAGTGTATGTGAGCACGTGCTTGGCAAAACAGAAAAACAAAAACCAAAAAATAAAACAAGGAAAACAAAGAAGTAAAAGAAAAACAAAACAGAAATAACAAATAAAAATAAAAAAGAAACAAAAGGAACTAAAATATACAGAAATTACAAAGCTAATAACAGGTTTAAAACAAAGACTGGCCTGCTATCTTGGATGCAACAACCTCGGTGTATTGACCCTCAGCATGCAGAATGGCAGACAAAAAACAAAAAATTAAAAAATTGAAACCGAAGTCCGCGTTAATAAAACGCCCGGCGAGCTCCCCACTAACACGAACGACAACAAAAATAAACAAGCCAAACGAGGCAATCGCAGACTTCCTCGAAAAGGGCAAAAAAATGGAAGAGGACAATACATTCCTCCCGGTTACATATAATGACGGCCATGTCACCAATAACATGTTTGCATGTTTAGCGACTACCGAGACTGAGGACGAGGAAGAGGAAATCAGCGATCTTGAAACAAGGCTAGCCCGAGCAAGGGCGCAATTAGCAGAGAAGCGTCGCAGGAAAAAGGAATCTGATGAAAAGAAGCAGCTAATAGTGAAACAACAGCAGCAGAAAAATCAGCAACAATGTGCACAACAGAAGCCAAGCCAACAAAAAGGATGTCCACCGCAAGAGATTACACAACAACAACCACAACAAGAGCAACAGGCAGCAAAAAGGAGAGCGAAGATGCCACCCATCAACTGTAACGAACTGGTAAGTCTATGTAAGCTTTCTATTGGGGAAGATTTTTCAATTAAAAGACTGATAGGGAACAGGTTTGCCATACAGATAAATTCAGTTGAGGATTTCGAAAAAACGAAAAATGTGCTAAAAAGAGCCACCGCGGAATTTTACACGTACACCCCGAAAGAAATAAAGAATATAACGGTTCTACTAAAAGGCGTTGACCCTGAAACAGAACCAGAAGTTCTATTACAAACGCTACGAGAACTTAACTGTAATGATATTGAGTTTATCGCGGTAAAACCTTTCAATACAGCTAGGGCTAGACGGGAGAATCGTAAATTACTATTCTTCCTGGTGCAGCTGGGCCCCGGTAGCAAAATTGGTGGACTTAGGAAAATCACTATCCTGAACCATCAAATTATCACATGGGACAAATTGAGAAAAGGCAGAGATATAATCCAATGTCTTCGCTGCCAAAGGTTCGGGCACTCAGCAGCAAACTGCGAAATGCAGTATCGATGCGTAAGATGCGGACAAGACCACAGCACAGAACAATGCACGTTAGGTAAAGAAAGGGTAGACGACAGATCTCTTCTAAAGTGTGCAGTTTGTAAGAGTGAGGGACTAATTATCCGCTAATTATCGAGGCTGTCTAAATTCCGCGAACTACAGGAAAAAAGTTTTCACAGCAACGAAAAATAGAACGCCCGTTCAAGCCCGACCAGCACTAAATGTAACATCCCAGTTCTCGTATGCTCAAGTAACAGCTGGTAGGAGAAACACGCCACAACCCACCACACAGGCACCGTCGCAACATACTGGGCCTCCAGAAACAGTAACACTAGCAGATGTGCTCACAACCTTGCTCGCTATTCAGACGCAGATGACACAAATGCAAAAACAAATAAAGGACCAGGACACTAGACTAGACTGGGTCTATTCGCAGTTGTCTAGCCAGCCGTCAATATAAATCCCCCAACAGAAAGCACAATTAAGGCTCTAGTCGTGAATGTAAATTCACTTATCAGAATCGAGAGAAGAGCCGCTCTCTTTAAACTGTTGCAAGACGAAAACCCTGACGTGCTTCTGGCTAGCGAAACTAAGCTGAATCAGAGGCATAAACTATGTCACACAAACTACGACATTATACGAAGAGACCGACCCAACTCCACGCAAGGAGGAGGGGTGGCAATCTTTGTTAAAAAATAACTTCAACATAAGGTAATACGAGTATATAGTCGTGAGATGCGCAGTGTTCAGGTGCTTGAAGCGTGCATTATCCGCATACCCCTCCGACAAGGTAGGGGGTTGTATGTGATATCTGCCTACGCACCAGAAGCACATCAACAAAATCTATTTATAGTGGAGCTAGAGACTCTTTTCCAATGCTTACAACTTTACTCGGAAGGGAACTATTAAATCGTAGGTGGCGATTTGAATGCTAAACACCCAAATTGGGGAAATAGCATATCCAACACGACAGGAAATCAACTAGCTGGTTGGCTAGATCAACATCACATTGAATATAAGGCTGACCTGCTAGCTACATAATATCCTTCTTTCCCCAGAGGGGGATCGTTCCTAGATATTATGCTAATTGACACACGACTTAAACATACACATACTAACAGACAAAATATAAACTGCCTACGCACAATTGAGTATGACAGCGACCATTGCGCATTATCAATCGTGATAAAAACACCAAGCGAAGTTGCGGACCTCAGTGAATGTATGATACCGCAACCCTATAACTATGAGGGTATGCGATGGACGCGTTTCACGAGAACCTTAACAAGAGAAATTCGCTTAAAAGATATTAACCCTCCTACCAACAGAAACATACCCAACGATGACATCGACAAATACATACAAAAAATGGACGAAACAATAAAACAAACTATGGACAAAACAATACCAAAAACCACACCTACGGACAACATGAACATGTACCGAAACTCCACAATCAACGCACTCCACAGGAAAAAAAGTAGACTTCTGTCGCAACTAAAACTACGGTACAGACGATTTTTTGATAGGTACGACCAGGAGATAATATCACTGCAGTCCAGATTAAAAAATCTCCAACACCTGATAAAAGCCAACTATAGGCTATCAGCAAACTTGTATTGGAACAACAAAGTTCGAGCGGTAAAATCCAACAACCCTAGTATGTTCCCGCAAATTAATAAAATATTTAGACAGAGTAATGAAAACGAGATTCAGTGTCTCCAAATACCACGAACTGACGAAAACCAACGAATGCTGACAAACATAGGCATAGACACAAACAACGCCATCCTAAATGATGAACTTTTTGTGTTTGAAGATCCCTTGGAAAAAGTGAATGTTGTAAGGGCCGTCTTTCAAGAACTGTACAAGACAAATGAAGTAATTCGCCGCAACCATGGCTTGGAAGATAGAGTTTTACTGAATTATCGTCATCTTCGAAATGACATTTCACAGTGGCGATCAGAAAACCAAGGTTTTATCGAATTCAATAATGAAAATACGGCAAACGCCGAGATGACTGTCGAAAGCGCCAACAGCCTTTTGAACCCTAGTGAAGACATCCATGGCGTCTTTGTATCATTAAGAAACAAAAAATCAGTTGGAATCGATGGAGTACCCAATATAGTACTCAAACATCTCCCTCCAATCGCAATTGACATATATGCAGACTTGTTTAACAACGCTCGGAACAACGCACACTATCCGGTACGCTGGAAAACGGCGATCATCCAACCGTTACCAAAAAAAGGGAAAGACAAAACAAACCCAAAAAATCTGCGTTCGATCAGTTTGTTACCGAGTATAAGTAAAGTATTCGAGAAGGTTCTAAACAAAGCTCTACTTAAATGGGTTGACGACAATAATATTATTCCAAATAACCAGTTTGGTTTTAAAGCTGGTCATGAAACCACACATGCCGCAGCTAAACTGGTTTCACACATTCAGTGGCATAAAAATCTGAAACAGTGCACAGGTGCCTGTTTGATTGACCTGGAGAGGGCCTTCGACACCGTTTGGCTAGAAGGGTTATACTTCAAGCTAATGAGACTAGGCATTCATAAACCACTACTGTATATATTATACCACGTTGAATGAAAGGAAATCCGTCGCCAAAAGTGGCAATGTGACCTCCAACATTACTTACCAAATAAAAAACGGTCTGCAACAGGGAGCGGTGTTATCTCCGATCCTTTTTAATATTTACACTAGCGACCTAATAAGGTCCCTTCATCAGGCTATTGCGTATGCAGACGATCTGATAATATATAGAACAGCTCCAAAAATTGAAATCATTAACAGATTATTACAAGGGGATTTCAATGATGTTCAGCGATACTGCGACAACTGGAAACTCAAAATTAATATCCAGAAGTGTGAAACCATCCTCTTTAGAACACGACTGGCTGAAGCTACCAGACACACCAGGACAAACTAGCGAAAGCTAGCTATTATGGGACCACACCAACAAACACTGGAAACCAAAAATGTAGTCAAATACTTAGGCATCTGGCTGGATCAGAATCTATATTTAACAAACATGTGAAGGCTGTCAACTTGACAGCAGAGTTAAAGTTATATGCTACATGGCTCTCATCAGACCGATGATCATATATGGATGTCCAGTGTGGTTTAATGTGGGATCCAGCTTAATGGAAAAGATTCGGATTTTTGAGAGACAATGCCTCAGGACGTGTCGCAACTTACATCGGACTCCTGAATCCGATCACAAAAAATATTATCCCAATGAAGCGTTGTACAGTGGGGCCAATATAAACAGAGTGGATAACTTTATGATCAAGCTGATCCGAGGGCATATTGCGAGATCAATGAGCTCACAGAACGATTTAATTTTTGGTGCATATTACCCAAACAATATGTATTATGAGGGGGTACGTCGCAATGGCTTTATTCCACCAGAAGCATTCCTTAGTCTTGACATGAACGGACTCATACAAAATGAATCCGCTATACCGTTGATTTATCACGTGCGTCGGTCGGGTATAGATAAACGAATATGTTATAATCGAGAGGTTGCGCACACAGATGAAGAGCGACTGCAGTTCAGTAGGGCAGTAGCACAAAAAGACCGAAAAGACACGAATAAGCAACACCAGAGATTTTGGTGGCTGAGTGGCAATTAAAGACCTGTTTCCTTATAAAACTGGCAAAAAAAGGGAAGTAATAATAATAATAATAATAAAGCCCAACAAACTACGGAAAGCTTACATAGATTTAGCATTTCGAAGTCTTGATATTAGGTTTAGGATAGTGTTAAGGTTAAAAAAAAAAAAAAAAAAAAAAAAAAAAAAAAAAAAAAAAAATAATAATAATAATAATAATAATAATTAGTTTAGTATTTAAGTTGGATATAAGGTAAAAAAACAAAAACAAAGTTTTTTTCTGTTCTTCATTTTCTTTGTATCCAATTAAGTTCCCTAAAAATGCATGTAAACAAAATAACCATAATGTCGAAAGACAAATTTTCATGCTTTAAGCGTATGCATGTAACTTAGACAGTCCGCTAAGGACCAGTAAGTTAAGAAATAAGAACATAAGCTAGAGTTTAATCATTTTTGTCTAGCGAGTAAGTAAATTATAATAATAGGAAGAAATAAAAAATCATATTAACAAAAAAAAAAAAAAAAAAAAAAAAAAAGATGGTGTTTCTTCTGGCCATATTTAAGAGAGATTCCTTAACAGATGGGAGAAATACTGTAGCTCATGCAGTTTAGGCTATATTTGTTCAAAACTGGAATTCGATTCCCAAAATTGGTCGGGCATATTTAAAAGAGCGATACTCGATAAGATCCAAAAAAGAGCGATGAAACTAATTGAGGACTCAGGCGCAACTCTTTCAATTCCGTCATTTGAACCTAATCGCAACGAATCCTGCCCGTATTTTTTTCTGTCGGTATACTGGAGTAAACCCAAGATAATTGTCCTTTCCGAGATACTAGTCAGTTCTGGATAAAGATTAATTTCGCTACACGAATGTGTAATCATATGTTTTTGGTGATAGTAAGATCAAAACTAATGTACGTCTAAACTTTCTGTCCTTATCCTGCCTTTGCCCTTCCGATCGCGCATGGCTTTCATATATTAGGTACAGCGGTATCCCCAGAATTATTTAAATAAAAAAAGTTTAATGACCTTGCCTGGAAAAAACAAATCATTATGGAAAATTTAACAAGCCTCAGGACTTGCTAAATAAGGCCAAGACCGGTTCCCGGTTGGAGTGCCGATGATGATGATGAGAATCCCCAGAATTATTTAAATAAAAAAAGTAAGGTAAAGTGGCGTTGGCTAAGGAGAATATGAGTCCTGCACCAATCAATTTGTGGTTTAGAGAATCACAACTACAAGAAATGTGTAAGATTGGCGGGTAAGATTAATACGCTATTAAGCCAAAAAATGTAGTAAGTAGTGATGTTTTTATGAGAATGTTTGATTCCTATTAATTCAAGTACGCAAAACTAAAAAGTTCCAAATGTATTTCTTTGTGACAAAGATCTTAATGAACGACGTACACATAACACTTTAGGAATTTAATTCCTTTGTTGCTCTAAAAATTTCCTATGACTCATATAAGCCTATTAAACAACAGTAATGTCTAAGTGGTTTAAATATTTTATACATTAACAAGGATTTGTCATGGGACTTTTTGTTGAAACAACGTAACAAAGCCACTTTTGGAATGATTAAACTGTTATTGATATTGTTTGTTTCATCAAGTACGCAGTGCAATATGATCACTGATACATTCGTCTTTGCGGATCAGTCTATCAGGTGTGCTTTGCCACTCTCGGAAACAATGAGATCGAATGTTCCTTTGTCTAGTGTTTCAACTGCTGTTTTTAAGACCTACGAATTAGTAAACAATTGCTCAACTGCATTTAACGTTGTTCTCATATTCCTAATAGTCGTTCATGCCATTTAGAGCTTTCATCTTCTCACTAATGTTCATCGACAATTCAAAATCGTCGACAAAAATATCACGGATGTCGTTGGACGTATGGATTACCCTGACGTATCTCAAATTGCAAATTGGCATTGAGTCACTTCCAAAAGCAGTTTTATTGCCGAAATACAATAAATCGGGTAACATCGTCGAAAGATCAAGTTCAACCATGAGACACGTGTAAATAGTTTTATTGATGGAAGTTTTTTGCGAGCACCAAAACAAGATTTCACTCGAATGAACGTTCTTCGCCGTGCGTCATCAGATCGCGCCAATCACCCGGTTATTTTAATTACTGCGGTTCAGCAGCCCTTTATCTCAAATGCTGTACGAAAATATCCGGACTCATCAGCTTAAAATGGTTTGATGCATCTCCCCGTCGGACGTCGATAGCACTTCCTTTACCCTTGTTTGGTTACGAAACATGGACACCGGGGCATGTTAAACATTGTCGTTCTGGTTGCTTGCGTCCATTTGGGATCCAGAATCCCAAATTCTACCTCGGCTTGAACTACGTGAACCCGGATAAAACTGAAAGTGTAGCAGAGTTTATTTCGCGGTTCACTGATCCGTCGGCCCCAGATAAGTTGGTGGGGCCCGATATTACAACCACAAACATCTCGAATCAGTGGTAATTTTGCCAAATTTGTTTATTCCGCTGACTCATCTGTAGTTAGAGCGCATGAGGCCATTGTTCGCTCAGATGCCAAGAATGTGACATCAAAGGCGTCTAGCCGAATTTTATCTGATGACGATCATTAGGGTGGTACATAGACTTTGCATTGTTAGAAAACCGAAATAATTTGTTAAGCACGTCAAGCGTGGATTGTATACAAATTCTAATTTGACTCTAACGTTGTCAACGGACAACTGTTCTATTTTAGTATGAAAGAGAAGAGACTCGATATACCACCATTTCTCATCAAAATATGTTAATAGTCATTCCAGCCTCAGTTATTTTCCAACACCTGTTTACCTGTACTCCGTGTCATATGACTAGGTTCTTCATTAGATAGCATACTATCAACCAATGTACCGAAGTAGACTGGTTTTTCACATCCTCGAAAAATTAAGTATGCATTCGCCTTGTGAGAAGGTTTTGACCCCAAATTTATTTGAGAACAAAACGGAGGTTAATAAAGGTGGATGAAGTCTCTAACAATTCGTAGCTGTACCACAGTGGGGTGATTTAGTACATCCCTGTGAGTGGTTAAATATTCAAGATGGACCATCCGATAATTCTACTTTGAATTAATTTTCTATTTACGATGATAAACATCTATACAATTCTAAATGAAATGCCAAATCAATTTTAACAGAAATAAAGTTCACTGGCTCCCCGCAAATACTTTAGATTGTGATGATTTCACTGTTTGGTTTGGTATCTTTTTCTGTCACTTGATGAATGATCCAATTTTGATTCAAATCTAACAAAATGTTTGGGTAAACATGTGTTTTCAATGTGTGATTGTTTTATATATTTATTGTGTATCTTTCTGTTCTACAAACAAATTTCTCCTAGTGGCGAAAAACTATACTCCGTCCAGAAATTTCAGAGCGCCGATAAAATAATTTTGGTACCGTATCGGAGATCCCACAAATTTCTTCGAGCAGCAAAATACTGTTTGCACGCCGCCTATTGTTGTTAATATAAAATGAAACTAAAAACAAAAATAAAACGAAAAGAAAGTAAATCGGAAAAAATATACTATAAAACGGAATAAATAAGTCAAATAAAAAAAAATAAATAAATAAATAAAAAAAAAAATATAAAAAAAAGTAAACAAAAAATAAAGTGACAAAAAAAAGATATAAAAATGTATAAAAAATTAATAAAATAAAAAAGAAAACCAAAAATTAAATAAATAAGAGAAAGCAATATTTGTATTTGGAGTAAATATCCAAAGTAACATTTGTCACTCGGCAGTATACTCGTTCGTACACTTGTCCTTCTTTGCGTCTCTGGCTTTCGGCTGTTTTGCGACAACCAGAATCACCCACAATCGTGAGAATGTTAGTGTCGGTTTCGGGTTATCTGAAAAATGGGAGGATTATCTACTGATACTCTACAGGATTAGTGCATGGTGTACCTAACTACATAGAAACCCGCCATGGTAAGAATGAAATCATGCAAGACTGGTCGGTCTTGGATATGGTAATAAACGCAGATTACGTCTTTATAGTCCGATAATCTGCGTTTCAGACGGTGAAAGGAGATGTGAAGATAACCCATCATTATTTAACACAGTTGCGTTCGAGGTAATAGTGATCAATTGATGAAAGCGTCAACTGTCAATCGAGCTCACTGAAAGCTTTTTATTGAACTTCTGTTTTTTTTTTTTTTTTTTTTTTTTTTTTTTTAGTGTTTCTCTTGAGTAGGTTTTCTTCTGAATAATATTTTTGTTTATTCGTGTTTTTTCTTTGATACTATGACACTATTGCAATTTATTTATCTACCGTTGGCGTTCGTCTTGGCGATACGTCGCTGAAGGTAGTGGGCAACTCAACGTTCTTAGAACTGTTTTTCATTTATATATTTGTTGCGGATTCACAGCTACATCCTCAATTATAACAATTCTGAATATCTAAATTGGAATACTAGTACAATCGCGATTTGCCAGCTAAGACCAATGACCACTTGTCAATGACCAAAAAGGGTAGTCGTTGTTTACGTTGGGGGGAAGACGCCTGATAGAGGACGCCTGAAGGGTGTCACCTCACTTTTTCATCAAATTTCAACCATTCATGACGAGGAATAAGAACGATAGATCGAGGAATCACCTAATTAAAAAACCAAGTTCTGTGCTTCTATCTACTCGATCAATACTTATGCTAATAGAAGTGTGGGGATTATCAGTATTGTGCCAAACACGGACACTCGGTTCACTCCTATCCCCATCCGTCTGTCACTAAAGTTCCAAAAATGTTCCGCCAAACACTGAAGGAAAGCAGCATGTCACCGGTGATCAGGAAAACACATTAGGAACGCCGAAGGCACTGCAGCACGGACAATCAAACACAAGAATTGATAGGTGATCACCGATTTTTTATTTCTTTATTTTGAACTTATATTTAATATTGAATTTATTTTTATAAATTCTAAACACGGTAGGAAACACTTCCTTTTCAACACGACTGCGTTTCTCCTCCGCGCGACGGAGAGCGGGAGCGGCAACGACCGTGCTGGTCTGCGGATGCAATTTGACTCAGCGATACAACCTTCGTTTGCGGTGAGTTTGTGGTGTGGTGGTAGATATCCTCTGCACTAAGGATATGTATTTACTTACCACCAGAGAAACGTAAAGTCTCTATTGGTGGAATAGGAAACCAGATCTCGTAATAAAGATCATGGTGGTATGTGTGTGATCGTTCAGATCTGTGTTGTTTACTCATGCGCGGAGGCAATGGCAAAACAAAGCAGGCATGCGGCAAGGACAAAGGGATCGAGAAGATCGTTGTCTATGAAGTGCAACGCGTCTAAATAAATAGACGACGATACTTCGAAGAAATGTGGTAAGAGAAAAGATGAGACGAGGACATCATAAAAGTCTTAGATAAGTGATGTCCTTGTGTAAATATACGAATAGCCATTCGAAAGAGGTGCTAATGTATTACAATACTGTATACAATGAGGATTGTATATTGTATCTTGGGTCGGTGGCCAATACGAATCCCTTGCTTGCTTTTGTATATGCATGGAAATTCGTTGCGGCAGAGAAAGGAGTTGGAGACTGTTTGTTAGTGGGAAAACAAATCATTGGATGGATATTATGCATGTTTACATGCGTAGGAATTCGGTTTTATGGCACTAGACGCTAGACACGCGTTTTGCTTTTGTCCCTTGGACAAAGGGTCTGCAAGATACGTAAATGTGGGAAGATAAGGGTGCACATGAGGAACAAAATTGCTTGGCAAATAATGGTGCCGAAATAGCTTTCCTACTTATAATACATGTATGCAAACGAATTATTTTCCAGCGAATTCTAATGATGCATTAGATGTGTGAACAGAATCTTTCAGGAATTTTCATGTAATGCGTTGAAAGCATTAATGTCCTTGTAATAGGAAATGTTTATGCTGGGTGGAAATTGCGGTGCAGGTGTGGGAAAGTTGAAATTTGCCTGGCAACCGAAGGTACCGGATAGGTTTTCGGATTCCTGAAAAGGTAGAAAAGAAATCTGACAGGGTATTGTGTGCGAAGAGATGCATGGAAGGTAAGTTTTCTTTTCCAGAGACTTTCAGATGAAAGATTTGATCTCTTTAATGCCTGAAGCATTTAAGGCGCTAATGCGATTGCATTAGTGAAGTTATGAGATTGGGTGGAAGTTATGGGGGTTTTTCAGGTAAGTGAACCGTGGGGTTTGCGGAACTGCCACAGAAGAATCTCGTTGTGTTTTGTTTTGTAATCGCCAAAGAAACTAAAACAAATCATCAGAACTCACTTCCTGGAATTCATCATAGAACCATTCTCGTGGGGATACTTCCAACCCTGGGACACACACAGAGCTTACTTACACCGGTAAGCCTCTTTTCAATAATTTTCCTCGTAAAACTGGATTCAACTGAAGTTTCTAGGGTGCATTTTTTTGGTCTTTCGAACCGGATCTTTATCGCTCAAATCGTGCGGGATAAATTTGAACCTTACCTAGTGAACGTGTGAGAGCTTTAGCGTGGTGAAAGTGCTGAAGACTCAGTGGGTTAACAAAGCAGCGTGTTCTCTTTAGCTCGTGGACGTTTCTGAGCACACATCGTACTTCAAACGTCATTCTCTCGGTTGCGTCGTTCACGAAGACTCGGGACGCTTTCGCTGACGGTTCGGTCGATTCGACGCGTACACAATGGCTCAAAGAGAGGAACCTATCGCCGCTCAATTGTCGGTGCAAGACCAAATGTCTCGCGTGTTTCTTAACTTGAAAAAGATGGGACTGTGGGGGTTCTATATATTACATGGAGAACCAACCCACAATTTCCGACCCCTATCCCACCGTTCGGTAATTCACCTGCAAAACATGTTTCCCAAAAGGACGCATAGCTAATCTCATTATCCTATGCAGATAATGCATAATTGAGTTTAGCTACCCATTTGCCATACGGCAACACCATTTTGCCAGCCCATGAGATTTCCATGTCTGTTAGCAACAACAAGTTGAATCAGACGACGCGGTTGCATAATCATGCAATCGCTGGGGAATTTATCAAAATATTTAATTAGTTCCCACGGTAAATTACCCTAGCCAATGTAACGTCACTTCGGCTTTTTCCGGCCACTCTATTCGCTTAGGATCAATGATCTCATTTCAGAGGGGAATGGCACCAGATACATTTTCCTCTCCTCCATAATTCTGTCTCCCTACAGTTCAATGCACTCTGAGACCACCACAGCCATCGCACTAGGGCAGTAGGTCATCCTCAGAGAGAGCATTTGATACAAGCGCACAAGCTTAGCCAACCCCGAAGTTATTGTGCTTTCTTTTGTTCTTTTCATCCTTCGCATGTCCATCGACTGTCGAATGATGTGCGAATATTATTCACCTCACTAAGACATGTAAATGAGAGGATTCATGAGAAGAGCGGGATGATGATTGGGTAATAGCTGTGCGAATTCAAAATTGAAATTTCATCCCTAATTGAGATCAGTCACATCTCAACCACCACAGTGCCAGGTCACGCCGCCCGGGGTAAAATTTAATTACGACACTTTAAAAGGCAGTCCTTATTCATTCCTCAAACGACACACAAGTATCTGAAACGCCACCCAACATACTCGCCGCAGTCCTCAAAATGTTTTTAGTTCCTTGTGTATTATTTGCCAAATCGTACTTTTCCAATATTTACATTGCCTCGTGATCCCTTCCTGTGTATATACAAATACAAGTTCTTCAAGTTAAATCTCGTGATAATTTATTTTAATGTAAAATAAAAGAAATGGATTATATTAACAAATGAAGAAAAACAAACAACTAAATTAAACCAGTGCCTTTTAATTTCTTTTGCTCTTTCCTTGGTGGTTGGATTTTTGGTATTATTTATCCAGTGAGGTGGTGGGATAAAGTAAATCCGTGCCCCTGTCCTGGCACACCTACTTCTACACCCCACAGGACCACTACCGTTGGGTTTCGTAATGACTCGCCAACACAACCATAAGCTAAAATAGGAAGGCATCCTGAAGCGGCATGAAGAAATCGTCCAGATGGTGACGCCAGAATACAGGAATCAGCACTACTTCGAGGACGACTTTATAACTGCTGCCAAGGAAGTGTTTTTAGACCAACACGTTGTGAGTAGGGCATTAGAATATACTAGGCCGGTTTGTCGTTAGAGGCGACTAGAAGCCGAGTGGTAAGTGGGGTCCCAACGACCGGTCGCCGGGTGAAATACCACCCCATCAAGCTATAGGCTCCGTGAAATGGTCGGAGGAAATCACTGGCCATCTTTCGGAGCTTGGCTGATGGACCTGTGGCGTTTCCACTAACGCCACTGCTTTCCTTTTCCAGGAGCGACACAAAACTTCCCCCTAGAACATCCAAAAACCCTGAAAAACAAGTGTCGTGGCAGTTCCATTGAACGCCACTACTTACCTTTCCATGATTTATTAAGGGACTGCTTCCTAAATCAGTAAAACCCTGGGAAGTACTTACATACCTTTTTGTCACCCACCTAAGGTTGCGCTAAGGCAAAAAGCATTGCACCAAAACAGACATTTTCCACAAGGGTATAATCACACCAAATGCACCATGTTCCTTAAAAGCAATTCCGTTGCACCACTAAGAAACCGACATAACGCGAACCATATCGATGAAATATCTCCTAAGGACTCTGCCACACACGTGCAGAAGATATTTCTTCTTTTCCTTTTTTACCTACAAGCATTCGGTAGGTAAACCGATCGACAAACAAAGGCTTTAGCATCCTGTAAGAATTTCCCCCAGGGGCATGCCTGCATACAACGCAGCATGTTGCCGAAATTCAATTCGGCTACGACATTACGTAATCGACATAAATCCTTGAACTTGTCCATGCACACAAGAAGAAAGTATTTTTTTCACACACGTGCATGGCAAGTCATATCAGCAGATCCATCGATCGATCGTTCAATCTGCAATAGCATATCTCGCCACTGGCTGCCGAAGGCAATCGAATTCTCGTTAATGGAAATAAACACACGAGAGTTCGACCTTTGCTAGACGCTACCGATATGTGCACGATCAGCGTAAATGCTGTACGCAGTTGCAGATCGTGTAAACACCCCAAATATCTTCTTCATGATAGTTGCCCAGCTGCAACCACTTCTTTTTATTTCCCCCTAGCCAATGGTATGATCCTCGTTTCACAGACACGTGGACACACATCACGAACGACCAAAAGGGTCATCGTGTGTGTGTTTCGCGCCCTTTTCTGGGACCAATGTGTGGAGAATTATTCCTTATTGGTCGACGAGGGCAAATCGAAAATCATTTTTCTGTATAAGTTAATCGTAAAACAGATTCCGTGGAGACAGGTCGTGTCCTCCACGTAAAACGTCGAGTTGAGGGTTGAGTGGGGACCCGTAGTGTTGGTGGCTTGATAACGTCTTCGCTGTGTATTGTTTTTTATTTTTATTGTGAATTTATTTTAATGACTGTTAATTATACTGGAATAAAACGAGTATTGAAACGATGTGTTGTGTTGAAGGGAATGAAAAGTGTGTTTTAATCTCATTCGACTAGTTTTGGACTGACCACAATCGGGAAGTGCGTTGCTCGCCATTGAAATTTCTCGACTTCTATCCTACCTCATCGTCAATTGATCCGCTATTACTAATGATGTGTCGTTTCATTGCATTACGATAGACGCTATTATAGTGATATAAAAAAGCCGATCGATAAGATGGCCAGTAAAATCAGTGTGCCTCGAAGCAGCATAAGCTAAAATAGGATTGTTTACAGAAGTAAACTGTTTCAAACTGTAGAACAGCATCCACGGCAGTTGCATTCTACAAATCGATATTAAGCTCCATTAATAAGAAAGCCGAAACCGAAATATTTACCTCCACATTGGTGACAATCTACGAGGGAACACAGTGGGTGGTAGTGAACCCGTGCCGTACGCCGGCACACATACATCATTTACCCATAGACCGCTTCAAGAAAAGGTTGGTTTAGGTGGTAGTCAGTCCCAAGATGAGATACCACTCCATCACACTGCACATTCCGCGATATCGTCGGGATCTTCGACTATGTTTCGAATGTATGGCTGATGGCCTCGTCTGACACGGAAAAAAGTCATGATGGTACTTTCTGAAATTAAGAATTCCCGAGGTAAACTAGTTTCCCATTCATATTTACGACGAAGACTATGTCAGAGGAAGCATCGTGTAAATATTTTGATAAATAGCTGAACTTTACGAAATTCGTCATCGTATAATCGGCTCGTTCTCAAGGCTTTGTGGACGTTCAATTGATGACGGAATTTTTTAACATCAGGGGCATCGGTTTCACCAATACTAATCTAAACGCCCTCCACCAATATTAGCAAACAGTGAAGCCTGATATCCTTGTCCTAATCGAGACCCAGGTCAATTCGTCAACTGATTCGACATATGTTCGTTGCTCAGGATACGACTTACGTTCGAGATTGGTTCTTCTGTCTTTGTTAGTATTGTTGCTAAAATGTTTGTCATATGTGGTAGTGACTTGTCTATTTTTTTAGTTTCGTCTACTAATCTTTCTACTGCAGCTAACTATCTCTGGCTTCCTACTATGTAGTTTCAACTGAGAATACAGTGATTGTGAGTTGTTCCGGTGTCAATGACAGTCCGTTCTTTAAATTTTTTAGAGTGATGATGGGCAACCCACATCTATTCCTAAAAAATCCTTCGATTCTAGTTTGTTGAGTCTTCTTGCATTACAAAATATCGAGCTGTTATCCTCCTCTGGCGTCATCCTTCTTTGCTTTGTGTGATTTATGCGTTGTCGTTTTTGATTTCGAAAGGGTGTTTCCTGATTTTGCCTTACAAATTGGCCTTGATGCTGGTACATCGGTTGTTGTCTCATGAATTGTCTCGAGTTGTATGTTCTAAATGAATTCGGTGGAGGGTGTCTTATGATGTCTCGTATTTTCGAGTCGACTTCATTGGATCTGGTTGTGGCTCTCTAAATTGTCTCTGTATTCTGAAGTCATTTTCTCGTCTTTTCTAAGTGTCTTGCTGATGTTAGTAGTCTTCGTAGTGCAAGTTGGGAGCTAAATTATTGAATTGTGTATCATGCTGTGCTGTGAGACCAATTATATACGATTCGGCCAGATTTCTGCATTTATGTGCATAGAATGTTTGCTTGGCCATTCAATACTCGACTTCTATGATGAAGGCTTGCCTTGTTGTATCTTCTCTGTGTTCTACCTAGATTTTTGATGTGGTTAAATTCTGCGTACTATTAATTTCGTTGTATTAGCGAATTTTTTCCT
Organism: Microdon myrmicae; assembly: GCA_963931805.1. NCBI lineage: Eukaryota > Metazoa > Arthropoda > Insecta > Diptera > Syrphidae > Microdon > Microdon myrmicae. The sequence continues at coordinate 19,919,565 of OZ007497.1, forward strand.
TGACGAAAATTCTCCATTTCCTTTCGTAATACATAGAGGGGTCCATTGTCGCAGTATCTAAAGTCTAATCCATTTAGTATTGCTTCGAAATTAAACTCTGTATTGCTTAATCTTAATGTTGTGGCAGCTTCTCCTACGACTTTACTGTATTATGCTTAATGCTTTGAAGTATCTAGTGCCCTTGGAGTGTTTTTCGATTTGCTTCATCATAGTGACTCTGTTCCTCCAGGCCGGGTAATTTCTTTGGTTTCCGTTAAAAGTAGGTAGTGCCTCATATGGTTTTAGATTTATATCTTCCGGTTTTGTGTACGTGCATTTGAGGTCTTCGTATTCTTCGATAACGATATGTGTTACTGATGTTAGTATTTGGATTTGTTCCAATATTCGCCGCATCTGCTCTTGCTGTTGTTGAATTTGCTGCTGCTCCAATTGTATTTCTTGTTGATAGGTTTGCTGTGTACACACCAGCTCTGCTCTTAGCGTTGCTTTTTCGTCAGCCATATTTATAATGTATCTGCTTAGGTCTGCTGAGCTTTCTATCGCCTGCTTTCTTCTTTTTTTCGTATAGTTGTAACACTTTTCTTTTAGGTCGTCTATGATCCACTTACTCGATTTTAGTTATTATGATAAAACATTTTTTCTTCTTTAATAATATTTTTCTGCTGCCGTTATTATTATTATTTTATTGTCCTGTAGGAAGCCGGATGTTCATGAGCTCACCGACTCGACTCCGCCATCGTTCCCTGTCCGGTGCCCTCAGCTTCCGCGCTTGAGCAGCCGATCCCATCTCCTCAAGGTCAAACATAGCATTTTCCTCTCATCTCCGTCGCGACCGTCTTGCCGATCTCTTTCCCGTTGGTCTACCGTCAAGAATTGTACACACGATGCTATCATTTCCTATTCGTCCCACATATCAGGCCCATCTTAATCTTCGCGACCTGATTACTCTCACTATTGTAGGTTTGCGGTATAGCTCTTCCAATTCGTGGTTATGGAATTTCCTCAATTGTCCTGCGTCCTCGTCATACCGCCAAATATACACTTTAAAATCTTATTTTCGAATACGCGGAATTTGTTTTCTTCCCGTTTTGTGAGAGGCCAATATTCGCATCCGTATAGAACAATCAGTATGATTATGGTTCTATAGACACGGAGCTTTATGTTACGTGGTTGCAGTTTGGATTTCAGCAGTTTACTGACTGCGTGCCAACTAGCGGTGCCGGAATGTAGTCTTTTGTTAATTTCCTTCGACATTTCGTTACTGCCCGTCTGTATTGTTCCCAGATATTAAAACTCTTCAATTTTCTCAAATATCTTGTCCCTGACGTTTATGTGTACCCCCTGAAGTTTACCTGCTCGCACCATAATCATATATTTTGTTTCACCTTCATTTATTTCTAGGCCCACTTCTTCTGCCGCTTGGATGATGTTTTCACTGTTTTTACTTGCAGTGTCTAGATTATTGCTCAGAACGGCGATGTCATCCGCATATGCGAGCCCTTGTGTGACGCCGTTCAGGGATGATCTGGCCTTCTTGTCGTCTTGCACCTTTCTGAGCTTACTCGAGCACAAGGTTAAAAAGACACGGTGAGAGGCCATCCACCTGTTTTAGTCCGTCCCGGATTTCAAATGGTTCTGAGACCTACCACATGTGTCTTCTAAACAGGAAAGCTGTTATAATGACACTCACAACATTGAAAAAATCGATCATAAAAGCGGGAATCTACCGTGCACTATTCCTATCAATCGCTTCGAAATATAAATCCTATATGGCTATTTGGCTACTTCTAGTACTATTTATTGGTATATAGGCACTCGCAAGTCTTGACCTCGCCGACTCGGCTGTGCCATAGCTCCTTGCCCTGTGCTCTCTCCTTCCACGCTTGACCAGCCGATCCGATCTCCTCAAGATCAAACCTAACATTGTCCTCCCATCTCCGACGCGACCGTCTTGTCGGGCTCTTTCCCGTTCGTCTACCGTCAAGAATTCTACGCACGGTGCTATCGTTGCCCATTCGCGCCACATGTCCGGCCCATCTTAATTACGCGACCTGATTACACTCAGTATTGTAGGTTTGCGGTATAGCTCTTCCAATTCGTGGTTATGGAGTTTCCTCCATTGTCCTGCCTCCTCGTCATATTTACCGTCAAAGATACCCCTCAAAACTTTATTCTCGAATACGCGGAATTTGTTTTCTTCCCGTTTTGTGAGAGCCCATGTTTCGCAATCGGCGTGATTATGGTTTTATACACACGGAGCTTTATGTTACGTGATAGCAGTTTACTGTCTGCGTGGCAACTACTGAGAGGTGGTTTTCTATTCCAACTCGCCCTTTGTTTTCGTTCATGCAGTTTTGAATGAGGGCGGCATATTTTTTCGGGATTCGCAGCTCTTTACAATATGGTAGAGTTTTAGCTTTGCGACTGAGTCGTCGTTTTTTTTGAACACAACGAACAGTAGTTGGTGAGCCGTGTCTCCGTATTCCCACTTCTTTTCCGGTGGTTGCCTTATTGTGAACATTTGGTTGCTTGTTGACCGGTTCCTACGGAATCCGCATTGGTAGTTTCTCAGTATTTCTACTGCGTACGGGGTGATTCTCCCCTGGATCACATTTGATAGTATTTTGTATGTTGCGCGGGGGGGGGGGGGGGGGGGGGATCTGTTGCCTTTTTTGAAAATGAGAACGACTACTGAGGTTTTCCATTCTTCCGGAGTGACTTCCTAATTCCATATTATTTTGATGAGTTAGTGGATCTTTCGAGCGGTTGCCTCTCCCCCATGCCTCAAGCTCTGTCGGCATACAGTCGACTCAAGGAGCCTTGTTGTTTTTCAATCGATTTATTGCATCTACAACTTCGTTGAAAGACGGCTCTGGGATCTGGGGCTCATCTGTATGTATGTCTGGTGCGTTTATTTGTGGTTGATGGTTGCTCACGTTGAGCAGGTTTTCAAAGTATTGCTTTCATCTTGTCACGATATTGTTTGCCGTTTGCGTCTCGAATTATTTTGGCTCTCCTTTGGTAGCCATTTCTAATGGAATTTATGCCGGCATACATACCTCTGATATTCGTTGCTCTGGCATTTTCTACGATTTTTTCAATCCGAGTCTTTTCCCCTTCACGTTTTTTTGCGTTTGACGAGTCTCATTGTCTCTTTCCGAGTTGTCGCGTATCTTTCTGCGTTGACTTCATCATATCTTCCTAAGTGGACCATTCTGAGGCGTTTACGTTCTTCGATCTTTGCTCTGCACTCATCGTCAAACCGAGGTTCGGACTTAATTGTTTTCCTAATACCTTTTGGGCTGTTTGTTTGATGGCATCGCTGGTCGATGTCCATCTAGTGTCCACATTATTAGTTTCCTCTTCGTGAGTACTCCGATTCTCTAGGAAGCTAAATCTGTTCGTGAGTTCGTTTTGATATTCAGCCCTTTTGCGCAGGTCTTTTAGTTTATCAATGTCGAACTTTTTGCTCGTCTCCCGTGACTGCCCGTGTGGGTCTGGTACTAGCCGACTCCTCATTTTGCCCATGACTAGAAAATGATCGGAGTCGCAATCCGCTCATCTATATGATCTTACGTCAAGGATATGTGGCGGTTATACGAACCACTATAGGTTGAGATATCGTCGTTCCACCAAAGGAACATACTCACCTATATCCATTACACGTGCCCATACACACGTTTCCCAAAAGTTCTTAATTCCGCCTGTAACAAAAGGTATCATATCAAATATCCCAAAATTGAATTCAATAGTAAAAACCAATCGAACTTAACGTTCGAAAAAATCTCTAATATTGAATTCAACGCATCCATGCGAGGCATCCATCCAATGCATCCATTCAACGCATCCATGCAAGGCCTCCAATCCAACGCATCCAATTCGACGCACCAATGCAACGCATCCAATTCAACGCATCCATCCAATGCATCAATACAATGCACCCATTAAACGCAATTTTCGGTAAACAAATCGAACAACGAATATCGCCTCTTGTAGCTAATAGCAATTAGCACCTAAATGCCTGGCATGACCCAAAACTCTAAAGGCGCACTTGTGCAAACAAAGGATAGCAATTCGCCGCCAACCAACAGTTCATGCAATCATAAACATCTTAACGCAGATCCCACGCTAGATGTCTATGATTTGGAAATACAATTAGAAACCTATACCAATCCCATGGTTCCTTTGTTACCCATCTGAAGCGCACAAGAACCTTGTTGTCTTAAGCCAGATGGGTAACACAAACAAATCCCATGAAAAGATCGGAAAATGAGTGGCGGCACGCTCGATCTTTCAAACAAAGAAACAAGACTCCGATAAGAAGACAGAAATGAGAATGATAATTATGATGGGAAATTTTCTTTACATATATGATGGGAATTTTCCTTTGTCGATAAAGGGATGGTCATTAGAATTGGAAATGGATAGGGAGAAACGAACAGAACAGTTAGAGAATTCGACGAGGAGGTATCCATAACTTCGCACTTGCGCTAGACTATCTCACCACGAAACAATTAAAAGTGATATTAAAACTTCCGTGTCGTCAAATGGGAATGTGTGTTGGTTGTCGTGTGATTCGAATTTATACGTTGTGGTCTTACTAAGGAAACGGTAGTGACACCTTGCATCGATTTCGATTCAATCCTAGCTTCAACATTAGAATTTTTTATTTTTTGATATTCTACAAATTAGTGAACACTTGATTCTATTGCTTAGGCTATTTTCGCTCCTTCATACCATATAGGAGTTGTCATCCATTCCCTTGCTGGTAAGGTTACGCCTGATGATATCTTCTAGTACATTTCCATTGGTTATGACGCCATACATCCCCTTAGTGATAAGATTACGTCTGATGATTTCTTTGGGGTAAATTTCCATTAGTTATCTTAGTGATAAGATTACGTTAACTTACTCTCACATTGGCTGTCACATACAAAGTTTTCACTCCCTTAACATCAATCACCGACTACTGTTTATCCAATAGGTCCTGTCACCTTATACGAAGCCACTGGCTCTTTTTGGAAGTCAATTTTACCATTATTCCGCTGAGAAACTGAATCATATCATCTAACCGTTTTGTGGTAAGATTTATTTCAACCGGTATGGTTTTGTTTTTGTTCCACGAATATGAAAATGTAACCAAGCGTTTGTGTGTGCAAGTGCGAATTTATGTTTTATGTTTAATATTTAAAATTTGTTTAATTTTAAAATGTTAATGAATGTTTTGTTTTGTTTATGTATACTAGTCACCCTAGGCTACCGAGGGAGAGCAATAATTCGAGACGGAAACGGCTGTCTGGTCACAGAAACAAACAATATCGTGACAGGATGAAAACAGTACTTTGAAAACCGGCTCAATGTGCGGACCCATCAACCACAAATAACCGCACCAGACATACATATAGCCGAGCCTCCGATCCCAGAGCCCGCTTTCAACGAAGTTGTAGACGCAATAAATCGATTGAAATACAACAAGGCTCCCCGAGTCGGCTGCATACCGACAGAGCTTGAGGCATGGGGGAGAGGCAACCGCTCGAAAGATCCACTAACTCATCAAAATAATATGGGATAAGGAAGTCACTCCGGAAGAATGGAATACCTCAATAGTCGTCCCCATCTTCAAAAAAGGCAACAGATCTGACCGCGAAAACTACAGAGAAATATCATTGCTCCCAACCAAATACAAAATACAAACGAATGTCATCCTGGGGAGAATCACACCGTACGCAGAAGAAATACTGGGAGACTACAAATGGGGATTGCGTAGAAACTGGACAACAAGCGACCAAATGTTCATAATAAGACAACTGCTGGAAAAGACGTGGGAATACGGAGAGACGGTGCACCGTCAAATATTGGTTGACTTCCAAAAAGCCGACGACTCAGTCGCAAGGCAAAGACTGGAAAGAATATGCCGCCCTCATTCAAATCAGCATGAACGAAAACAAAGGGCGAGTTAGAATAGAAAACCACCTCTCAGAACCATTTGAAATCCGGGACGGACTAAAACAGGTGGATGACCTCTCACCGTGTCTTTTTAATCTTGTGCTCGAGAAAGGTCAGAAAGGTACAAGACGACAACACAGCCGGATCATCCCTGAACGGGGTCACACAAATGCTCGCATGTGCGGATAAATCGTCGTTCTGGGCGATAATCTAGAAACTATAAGTAAAAACTGTGAAATCATCATACAAGCGGCAGAATAGGTGGGCCTAGAAGTAAATGAAGGTAAAACAAAATACATGATTACGACGAGAGCAGGTGGAACTCAGGGGACCCACATAAACGTCAGAGGCAAGATATTTGAGAAAGTTAAAGAGTTTAAAAAACTGGGTACAATACTGACGACCGGTAACGATAAATATGACGAGGAGGCAGGACAATGGAGGCAGGACAATGGAGGAAACTCCACAACCGCGAATTGGAGGAGCTATACCGCAAACCTACAATAGTGAGAACAATTAGGCCGCGAAGATTAAGATGGGCCGGATAGGTGGCACGAATGGGCAACGATAGCACCGTGCGTAGAATTCCTGACGGTAGACGAACGGGAAAGAGACCGTTAGGGCGGAGATGAGAGGACAATGTTAGGTTTGACCTTGAGGAGGTCGGATCGGCTGGTCAAGTGTGGAAGGAGAGTGCGCAGGATAGGGAACGATGGTAAAGTCGAGTCAGTGAGGTCATGAACTTCCGGGTTCCTACAGGCCAATAAATAGTAAATAGTATAGTATGTATACTAGTGTTATATATGTATACTGATGTAATGTTATGGTGTCTCAGTGGGACGAAAGTTGTGGAGGATTTACTACGTAATACCCAAGGCTTTGTACTCTCTCCTACTAAATTCCACCTATTTAAAAAATATGTCTTATCCATTAATCTGAAACCTATTTCATCAAACCTCAACATTTATTTCGGATGTTAAAACGCAGACGACCGTTCTTCTGTCGAACAACACGAATATTTGATATTCTGTTTGATCATGTGTTTCCTCGACGTTCCAAACCCACTGTGCATCGATACTTCCTTTTTTCATCATCTCTGTCTTCTTCTTACTCGCATTGTGGTTGGAAATTTAAGGGTACCTAAAAATCTTCTTATGCGAGCGTTTTTCATGTAAAAAAAGATAGACGTACTATCGCTCAATATTGCATCAATCTTTTTTTAACGAAAAAGTGTCCCCACATAATAATAATAATAAATCATTTATGGAGCTCAGTTGCGTGTGGCATCCAGAAGCTTTTATTCATCATTCGAATTTGTTCTCTGGAGTTGCTTGGGGAAGCATATGAAAGCCAGGCAAGCAAACGATTTGCAACAATTGACTTAAACATTGCAACAACTGAAAGAAACATCCTTATACGAGGATTGCCTTTTATATTTCGGGATTAGAGAACAAAAACAAATATTGATCATCGAAAATCACTTTATTGTTTTTCAAAATATTCCCCATGAAGATCTATATACTTTTGCATGCCTTTGAACCAATTGTCGAAGCACTTTTGCCACTCTGATTGAGGTATCTCCAACACATGCATTCTGAATGCAGCAACCGCTTCTTCAGGTGTCGAAAAACGTTGACCTCTCAGTTTGTTTTTTAAGTACGGGAATAAAAAGAAGTCATTCGGTGCCAAGTCAGGACTATACGGCGGATGACCCATCAAATCGATGTTTTGGGTGCTCAAAAATGCAGTTGTCGCAGCCGATGTGTGAGAGCTCGCATTGTCGTGGTGAAGAGTGATCGGTCTTCGGCGGTTGGTTTTCCTGATTTCTTGGAAGACAACTGGCAAACAAATGGTTGTGTACCACTCAGAATTGACTGTTATGCGTTGTGATAGTGGTACGGTTGCGACATGTTCAGTTTTTCCGAAAAAACAGGCGACCATTTGCTTGGAAGTACTTCGTGCGCGAACAACTTTTGTTGGATTTGGCTTATCTTGAAACACCCAGACAGTCGACTGGTGTTTACTTTCGGGTTCATACGCGTAAATCCACGATTCATCACCTTTCACGATGTCATAGACGTGTTTCGAAGCACCGCGACCGTATTTTTTTAACCATTTCTTTTGACCAATTGACTCGAGCCTTTTTTTGGACGATTGACAAATTGTGTGGGATACAACGCGAACAAATTTTTTTGACAGTCAAATGTTTATGCAATATTGAATGTATGCTGGTCCCACTAACGCCTAAGGTTGTCTCAATCTCACGATAGGTCACATGACGATCTTCCAATATCAGTTCGCGCACAGCATCAATGGTTTTCGGAACAACAACTGATTTTGGACGACCTTCACGAAATTCATCTTGGACTGAACTACGATTGAATTCACCATACCATCGATAAACACTGGTCCTTGATGGAGCTTCAGCGCCAAAAATTGAATTAAGTTCATCCATGCACTGTTGCTGAGTTAATCCACGCCGAAAGTTGTAAAAAATAATCGCACGAAAATGTTGACGATTTAATTCCATTTTTGGGCCGAGATGAATCTTTTAAGTTACTGTAAACAAGACAAATAGCGCTCGTATGTCAAAACGTTCTGAGTGCGTGTAACCTCAAAAATGTCCAACTTTACGACAGAGTCATTAGATCCAATTCATCATTAATAATATTTTAACTTACATATAAAGCCTGGAGATTTTTATTCCGCTTTTTATTGTGGTAGTTCCATCAATTCACATTTGTATCGGGTACAATGTTAGTAATTCAATTGGGAATCAACTGCAATATGATCAGTTGATTTATCAAAATTCGTTTTTTTGTAACTTTTTCGTTATCTATTCATTTATTTCTATATGTGTCATTTACATTTATTACTAACCCAAGAGATATGCGTTGCTTAGTTTTAATTAGTCATTGTTATCATGATATTGTTTTACGATAATGGAGACATGTTTTTTCAACTCCTATTGCTCCACCCGTCGTAATTTCTATACAATACTAATGCAATAAATTAATTTCTATCTCCTGTTTACGGAGTTTATATTAATAAAAACATTCACTATGCATTCAGAGTTAATCTCAGGTAATCCAACCCACACGTCATTACCCAAGTGGCTTCCAGAGTCTCTCCGAATAAAAAAACCTGTTTTCAAACTGACCGAAAAAGACCGCTTTCATTTTTGGCATATTAGATAAGTCCATCGTAAAAATCGAGTGATTTCTCATGTGTTATAAATTACTGGAGGTCTAGTAAGTGGACACTGGAAATTTATTCGTTTGAGAATGTATCCCTGCAAGAGAATGTCAATATCATCACTTCATTGGATTGTTATCGGTGTACCCAAATTGATGCAATTAAATTTATTGATGCAAAATTAATCGCCAATGGCTCGTATACCTAGACACTATGAGCATAATTTGTAACATCTTTATGATAAACTGTTTGCATCACATTTATCTGCAACTTTAAACGGGAGTTTCTTATATGTTATTCTACGATGGTATCGCTATGTAAATAGAGTAAACTATTGTTATCCAACGATATCCTTAACTCTCACTAACTGAAAATAAAATAAATACCACACGAACCCGAAGTGGGGTTGTTCAAAGAAGAGATCCGGTTACGTGAGCAATTGCGTAACATTAATTGCCTATTGACAGGCCAACTGACTATTTATTCCTTTAACATAAATGAATGCACCAAAATTCTAATCTCATGAATCTACTCAGGAAATGGTAAATGTTAAAATAACAAAAAATTATAAATGGCTTTTCATTCTTTTGCCTTAATCATAGATTTTATCCAACTTCCTAAAAGTACCTGGTCTGTTAAAATAATTTTACAATAGAATGGTTTACATTTTCTTAATGAGATTAAACCATTCATTACTAGCTGTTACACGGGATGCGTTGCAATTATACTTAAGAAAAAAAGCTGTTTTACATATGTTGTAATGTGCTTTTGGACACAACAACCTCTCCTTTTGAATGGGCAGTCCGACCGCAAAGAGCGCCACAATTCTGGACATTTAGTGGGCTAACGCCCCATTTATTATCTTAATACAAGTTTTTACATGGGATCCCAATGTCGCCGATAGTTTGGTCAATGGTTAGGAGTTGGTTTTGAAGGAAATAGGCATGCGGGGAGGGGTCAGTATGCTTGCAAGAAAAGGTTATAGATTGGCACATGGCGATGTTAAACACGGAGTAGTTTTTACTACACCAGGCCAAGAAGATGTCGACGTCTGCTGGCAGCAGTGTAGAATCAAGTGGTGACTCGATGGCCGTATAAAACTTAGCCTCATCAGCGTATAGAGACAAACAGGACTGCTTAATGACCTTACCAACTGTTAGTATAAATAGGAGGGGGCCCAGGAGGCTTTCTTGAGGGACACCAGGGGCAGCATGGAAGGGGTTGAATATGACGGATCTTAACTGAACGGTATAAAGTCTATCCTTGTGATATGAAGAACTCCTATCATACATACGAACGACATCAGTCACGACTTCACAGGGAGAGCTGATAGAAGACACATCCTGGACAGTGATACATACAATTTAAAGTTTATTTAAAACAAAATAAATAAATAAAAAAAAAAAAAAAAAAAAAAAACAGTGGAAAAAAAACATTTTTTTAGTGAAGAGGAAACATCTTTAGGTTCGATTATTTTTAATTTAACCCATATTTATTTTACTATTTGTTTTAATTTAGAAGGATTTCTTTTAGGCCTACTTGTTTCCCTTCTTGGTTTTTTTTTTGTTCCTCTTCTCTTTTCCTTGCGTCCCACGCGTTTTTTTTTTTTGTTTCCTTTTGTGCTCGATGTTTGCAACATCGAAATAGATGGACACCTGCTCTTCTCGTGGTGTGGGCCATCAGCCCGATCAGGGCATGATGGCTCTCATAAAGAGATTAAGGGAGGACCTCGAGGCTCTCAAGGCAGAGAACGCTGTCTTGAGAGATAAATTGTCGCGACTGGAAGCCGCACCACCGGCATCCCCGTCCAGTGCCAGTTCGGAGGCTTCTGATTCGGAAACGGAGCTCGAGCCCGAGTTGGAAAGTCTCGCTGAGAGTTCCGACGAAACAATGGACGACGGTGACTCGCGCACCCCCACCCCAAACTCGTCTAGAGCCCCTAAGCGGAAAACACCGCTTCCAATAATAAACTGGAAGGAGGGCCCTCCAATAAGCGTGTGGCCATCGGCTGCCCGCCAACGCCGCACCTCAAACTGTTGTCGAACCCCGCGATAACTCCAACTCATGTGGGGGTCGTACCAACGCAGGAGCATTGCCCACCACGGCCAACTCCATTAATTAACCCAAAACCAAAGGCTGCTTGTGTTCCCAACACTGTTCAGCCAGAGGTTGGGGAACGCCCACCTGTTTCTAAGAAGAAACAGCAACGCGGGGTCTTTGCACGAGACCTCAATTTAAAAAATTTCATCGGTGACATGAACCGGCTAGGGATTTCTAACTTCAAGGCAAAGACCTTAAGTCCATCCCTAAATAAAATCATAGCCTACGATAGGGAAACCTATCGCACGGTTTACGACAACCTCAAGGCCAAGGAGGTGAATTATTACACCTTCACTCCGGCCGACGAAAAGTCGAGGACAATCCTCTTAAAACGAGTCGCTGCCTCTTGGGAAAAGGACGACATCGTAACTGCTCTTGAGGTAACATTTCCTAACGTCAAATTCATTGACGTCAAAAAATTCTCTCCCCCACAGCGGTTTGTGAACATCAGACCGCAAAGATACGCCAAGCTGAACATATGGCAGCTTCTCCTTGCCCCAGGAACCGACATAGATTCCATAATACGGACAAAGTCGCTTCCAGCTTTGCATCAGCAAGTTGTCTTCGAGGTATTTCATAACAGAGAAATACCTCAATGCAGACGTTGCCAACGTTTCGGGCATGTCTCCCGAAACTGCAACATGAGTCGCCGTTGCGTTCGTTGCGGAAAATCCCACGATATTGGCAAGTGCGAACTACCGCTAGCGAAATACGATCCCGCAACAAATGTGCAGGATGAAATAACACTGCCAACTTGCTGCAACTGCGGCAACAAAGGACATCCGGCCAGTTATAGAAATTGTCCTAAATATAAGGAAATTGAACAAAGATCCAAGGAGACTAGAGCTAAGCAAACAGCCAAGTCAGACTTCGGAAAACAGACACACAAAACTTCATCCAAAATGGATTCACATGTGCCGACATGCTTAGGGGTCAGCAGGCAAGGAATACAAAAACTCTTTCAACTCCTCCCCCTCAAAAACATATTCAAGTCCCTAAGCGACCCCCGGTAAAGGCCAACACGACGCCTAAAATTCAAGCGGTGGTGCAAAAGCCTCCGAGGGGGCAATCTTCAATGCTCGAGAAACTACTTAGTTTCTCCCGCTTAATTGAGGATATCCGACCCCGGTATGAGAAACTATCAACCGAGGCAGAGAGGGAGGCCCCCCTTTTCACTGCATATGCAAGACATACCCTCCACAATGGATTCCAAAATTAAAATTATCCTCTTAAATGTCAACTCCCTTGTTTCGCATTCCAAGCGTATGATAGTCTCTGACTTCACAAAGGAAAACCGGATGGACGTGGTACTTGTAACCGAAACTATGTTGCATCCATGTCACCGTCCCGTATTCCCAAACTTCTCCATGATTCGAAGAGATCGAACCCTCACCGACGGTCCCACCATCAACGGAGGTGGAACTTGTATACTGGTTAATAGCGGACTTCGCCATGAAGCTATTGACCTCCCACACCTAGAGTCCATAGAGGTATCTGGAGTTGAACTGCATCTGGCTAGTAATGGTAGAGTGAATATATACTCCGTATACCACTCGCATAAAACCAATAATGGCCCCATTAATCCCGAAGATATCGGAAAACTAATAAGGACCTCGGGGCATACACCCTTCATCATAGGCGGCGATTTTAACTCCAGACATCCCCACCGGAACAACTCTCTCTCTTGCCCAAATGGCACAAAACTGTACCAATGGTACACCGCAAACATGTATGCCCTCAACCTCGAAATAGTCGCACCTACGGTTGGTACTCGAGGTAACTCAATTCTGGACATATTTATTGTGTCCAAAGACTTACTTCCACAAATCACTCCTCCTCAAGTTTCAGCGGGTATATCTGACCACAACGCTGTGACCACATTTATTCGCGGCTATCGAGCATCCCGGGCTCATATCATATACATACCCGATTATGGGCGGACAAATTGGGACAACTTCAATATTACATTGAACGATAAACTCCACCATTTCTCTCTTCCCACTGACAGGAACCTAACGACGGTTGAGATAAACAACGTTGCAAAACGACTTCACGAGATTCTAGTTGAAACTTCGGAGACTCATGTCCCGAAGTATAAACTTGAAAAGACCTATCAGATTCCCCATGACGACATCACTCTTCGTCTCATCCGGGAGCGTAAAAAGCTCTGCAGAATGAGATATCGTCACCGCTTTACGCAAAGGGAGCCATTATTGCGATCCATTATTCACAATATTGGTACACTGATAAAACAGAGAATCCAAAACAATCGTACCCGACAATTGGAAGACAAGCTGAAGGGTATTCAGATGGACCAGAACGTTTATAAAAATGTGAAAAAGATATTTGGCTCTTCCCGCATCACTGGGCCAATTATGCACAATGGTGTTGTTGTCAATAACGACACCAATAATGCAAATATCATCGGAGAGACCTTCGAAAACAATCACAAACTCACTCTCCAAGATGGCAACCCGGAAACTAATGCAATCGTTAGTTCAGAGGTCCACAGTAAGTTGGACGACTTCAACGAGCCAATTGTTGTCTTTAACCCAACTAACAGTGCATACTTCGATGACACACGTGATAATGGTCACGGTTTCATCACACCAAATACCCTACAGAGTCTGGTTAAATCTCGACACCCTAAGAAGTCACCTGGTATCGACAACATGTCATACCACTCGTTGCGAAGAATTTCTGCCTTATTCTTTATAAAGCTCTCCATTCTGTTCAACCATGCTTACAACATGGGGTACTTTCCCCAAGCTTGGAGGCACGCTATTATTTGTCCAATAGCAAAAGTTGGGAAACCAACGTATCACCCCTCAAGCTTTCGTCCTATCTCGCTTCTCACTTGCATCAGCAAAATATATGAAAAATTCATATACGAGAAGCTAAATAACTTTGTCAGTGCCAGGCACCTAATACCAGATTTCCAATTCGGATTTCGAAGAGCGCACAGCACCACTAGGGCTCTCAATTTATTTCAAAACCACGTCTGGGTGCGGCTCTTTAATAAGGAACCCACCGTTGCGGTAAGCCTAGACATTGAAAAAGCTTTTGATACGACTTGGATCGAAGGTCTCGCTTTTAAACTACTGAATACTGGCCTCAGTAGAACGCTATGTAGCATCATCTACCAGTTCGTTCGAAACAGAACCTTCCAAGTTAGAATGAATGGAAAGCTTTCCCGAACTTTTCACGCCGCTGCAGGCGTACCACAGGGCTCCATTCTAGGCCCCGTCTTATTCAATATTTACATCTCCGATATTCCCCGCCCTGTGGACGGGAGAGTAAACCAAATATGCTATGCGGATGACGTCCTGGTGTACACGTCAACCAAAGGCCCTAACCTCGCAACAAATCGACTCAACCGTCACTTGGACGAACTGTATCAGTATTACAGTCGATGGAAAATCCGACTTAATCCATCCAAAGCAGTAGCCATAATTCTAAGTAGTAAACACTCCCAACCTGCTTCTCGATATTCACAGAATATTCGAATAAAAATGGGAGATACTACGATTAGACCACAGGACAAGATGAAATATCTCGGGGTCACTTATACCCCAAAAATGAATTTCATCAAACATGTGACCCACATTCTCCAAAGGGGCCTCGGTCGGTCTAAGCAACTGCACAACATCCTGAAGTGGAGGAACAAAGTTGACACCAAAGTTAAGCTTCTCTGCTATAAGCAGCTAATCCGATCTGGAATATCATACGCCTTTCCCATATGGTCCTGCATATCTTCGGCTCAAATGGAAAGACTTCGGTTTTTCGAAAGGTAACTCCTCAGAAGGTGCACCAATCATTCTAGAAGGCCTGACGGTCGTCATTACCCCAACTCTCACCTATACGAAGGCGCCACCATAACCCCTATCGACGAGTACTTGCTTCAATTAGCATATAAGTACCTCGAAAACATTCAGAACGGCGCGAACCTACTTGTACGGGACTCTTGCGTTCTTGACCATTCTCTCTCTCGATTTCTTCGGATCAAACCCTCACAATTTCTTCTTCAGTACAAAACTGAAGAAAGCACCCTTCCCAACAACATTCCCCTCTATAATAGAGGATTCCTGGACCCATACCATAGAGTCTACTATTAACAAACCAAACACACGAACGCACAGTACAAGACGGCACAAACACAAACATACACACCGACCAAAGAGCAGATTATCAGACGCCAAAGACGTGATCGGCGTTTACTACCGCACCCAAGACCCACCGGTCTTGTATGATTTCTTTCCCACCATCCCTCTATAAAAGTAGTTAGAGAACACTTGGACTAACACTGTCCACACTATCCTTGGATACCCCCTTTTTTTCTTCTCTTTTCAGATGCCGCGAGACCGAGCCCAACATCCTCACGGATGTGGGTGATTCTGGTTATCGCAAGATGATCAGAAGTCAGAGACAAGATGAAGGACACATATGTCCTGTCTCGCTAAATTTGGCCTACTCGCCACAATTTATTTATTTATTTTTTTTTTTTTTTGAAGAACTCCTATCGGATTTCGGCGATAATTTGAAGAGGATAAGGTTGTGGCAGTTTTTGTCAAAGGCTTTACTTAGATCGGTTGAACGTTTGCCAAGGTCTAGTGCTAAGAATGTAAATGAAATTAACTCAACAAGGTTGGTAGAGTAGTGATTAATCTGTGAGTGAGAAAACTATATTGTCTTGGTGAAATAAAATATTTGCAACCATAACTTAAAGATTCATATAGAATGGTTTCGAGAATTTTAGGTAAGTGGGGGAGCTTGGCAATGGGGTGGTAGGCGACATATTTCTTGGATCACTTCTTGTGGCTCGAGGTGACGAAGGAGGTTTTCCAAATCTGAGTGAATACACCTTGAGAGAGTGAAAGATTGATGATTTTCGAGAGGTGCGCATAGAGAATGGATGAGCATTTTTGAAGTGAAGTGCTGGGGCACCATCTGGGCGTGGAGTGAACTCGTCTGAATTCGAGTAATTTAGGTTCAACCAAGGACGGATCAGAGAGGTTGGGAAGACACGGCACACGAAAAAGTTAGGAAAGTTATCAAAGTATGAAGGGTCTGTAACAAAGGGGTCATCAGTGAATGATTGCTTGAAGTGAGGGGCAAAGAGGTTAGCAATAATAAGAGGATCGAATGATGTTTAGAAGTTAAAGGTAAGCGATGTGGAGTGACCATCATATTTAAGCTTATGATAACAAATTGAAAAAAAGATTTTGAGTTACTTTTTAGGTTAGCCTTTGGGGGATATTTTTTTACTTTTGTCGAATGTGTGATTATGACGGTGAAGTGTTCCGCCGAACACTGTTCACAGGAATGCACAACGGAGCGAAACGGCACTTTAATAAAAACACAGCGAAAAGGTTTGTTTATATTTTTCTTTATTTTATCGTTGGTAATCCAGAATTCACTACACTGGAACGCGTGTGGCGATTTTGCAAAAGGTACTCTTATATAAAAGGTATAATATAACACGTAATTATGCCGACACACTCGCAACCTTCGGTGGTTGGTTCACTTTTCTCTTAACTCCCTCGTTGGGAATCTGTATTTCGGCTGCGACGACACACGAACGACTCTCGTGGGAATGAAGGATCTGACCTCCGTGAATGCTACTCGATGACTGATTATCGCAACGGTTGCGTTCGCGGATCCTGAATCTCGAATGTTCTCTCCGGTTGATCTATTAGCACGTGTGCTAATAGATCTATTGTTTTCTCCTGCAGCGAAGGTCATGTCAAAAGGGACTGAGAAAAGAGGAAGGAACGGGGGGGCATCATAGGATCATTGTGTAGCTGCTTAATAGCCTGGAACGCAGGACAATGGCGCTATAAGGGATTTCGGTATACAATGGTAATTGTGTCCCGTATCTTAGCTGGCGGCAACGATTATATTTGCACGTTTGCAGGTAACGCCGGCTAGCAGGGGCGCCAATCAGGTTTTCGAATTTACGATGCCTGTATGATGTATTATATATAATTATTTTTAGGAATTTAGGACGATGCGTTAAATGTCCTTGGTAAGGCAATGTTTGTCCGTTTGTTGTGTCCTTCGATCGCCGTGCAGGAGTAGGACGATTGATCGGACTTGTGACCCACGTGTCTGTGGACACGTGGGGTAGTTGCCTCCACGATGTATGTTACCTTCGTTTCCGGTATGGTGGAGGAATTTTAAGGACACGTGTCTGTGGACAAGTGTAATTTACCTATATGTGAGTGTGTTCCTTGGCGGAACGACGGCACCTCGACCAATAGTGGATTGTGTGGTTCGTAGAACCGCCACAAGCCAGCGTTTTTATTAGACAGTTTGGGTAAAGGATGTTGCATAGTTCAGTGACTGGAGGTAACTGCCAAGAAAGTTAAAGTAGTTGAGAATGATTCGATCATAGCTTGTTCCTTTTGTTACGCAGGGAACGAAGCCTGTGATTGTACCAAGGAGATGTGGGCGATGTACTATGTCTAGAGTAAGGAATGTATAGGGAAATAGAATAAGTATAAAAGAGAATGATGACATATTCGATGGATGGGTGGTCGTAGTTCAACGAAAGACTGCCCAGGTAGTCGTCGATGAGACGAAAGTTGGCTTTATGGAACTCGTGGGGGTAGTCATTACCAGGGCGGCCATAAGGTATCGGATGGTCTCGAAAAAAGGCCATGAGAAGAGGAGAGTGGCGGTTGTTAATAGATGAGAAGATAAAGTGCCTGGGTCTGACTAAGTGTTGACGAGGTCTTGGAGTGTTGCTGACATTATTGTGACGTCACTTGGGAGGGTATTAATTTTTGTTCTTTACGAACGAGACCTCTTTGAGAATCCTTCCCAAGTTCGCCCGTTGCGGTCGCCGCCGTACTTTCGGAGTTAACCGGGAAGAGTAGCGACCCATAGTTGTGGAAATTGCCGAGCAACCCCAGTGGCTTCCATGGGGCAGGTGATGGCAAACGACAAAGCCCCTGGTCCACACACGTGTTGGAGTAGCTAAACTTGACGAAAACACACTATTTAACTTGACTACTACTTTATTTAAATTTATGTATTCGTTTTACTCTTATTTTCACTATTTAAATTATTACTTTGCTCTGTTCTCCCGGTGCACCACCTCCAGGGTACTGATTTTGTGATTACTGCCTCGTGGGATTGTGGCGAACGAGGTAGACGCGTCAACGTATGACACTGGATTGACTATCGCCCACCGACGGAAGGGCTCACTGGACACAAAGGAGGAATTTATTCTGTTGCGCGTTGATCCAATCACCCCTAGTCTCCGTTTGTCTTTCTAGATGTTAAATACCCTTTCACAAGGGGACTCGGCAAAATATAATACGTATGCTTTGTGCAGCGGATCCTGATAGGATCCGTCCTTCACGCTTGATTAATGTCCGCCTCCCTAATACCAAGCCGGGTTCGCTGCGTTGCTGATGCACCTTTTACTTACTGTTACGCTGGTGAGGTGATACACTTATCACACACCAAATGATCCTTACCGACGCGCTCAGTTGTCCTATTCCTTAATGCCACTGTCCACAAACAGAAAATTAAAACACTGTTCGTTAGCTTGGTGTATTCCCGACGCAGTTTATTGGGTTGTATTCGTAACAAAAGGTTTATTTAGGATCACGTATTTAACAGCAAGCGGTATCTCTCCCACTGGTGCGGCGACTACCCTCGAACCGGGGTGTGCGTGCTTCGCAACGTATCAAACTCGACTGATTAGTTAAAGGCAAGAAAAAGTTCATCGCGTCGTGGCAGTGGAGTCATAGCCAAAAAATCTCACTGCCACTTACTAAGAACTTGAAAGGGATTGCTATGCTCGCATGGGGAATTCAGTTCCAGCGAATCCTCGCCGTATAAGCTGAGTTGGATTCGTTGGTTGTGTATACTGGGAAATTGCTTTTGGCGGTATAGCCAAGTATGATCAAGGGTCTTGATTGTTGTGATCGTTTCGTGGAAAATTAGCTGTCGCTTGGTTGCAAGCGAGAAGTATAGTTTAAGGAGGAAATGAACCGAAATGGTTTTCGGGGGAAAATGGAATTGCTTGTGTGCGAGCAAGGAATATCATTTAGATAAGATATTAACCGAAGCAATTTTGGAAAAATGTATGCGGCTCGGTATAGTTGGTGGTGATAGTCAATGTTCCGTTGTAGGTCTGAATATGCGTTTTATTACAGCATATGAATTTCGGGGAAATTGAGATTGCTTGGTCGCAAGGAAGGAATATAACTTAAGTAAAGAATTGACCGAAGCAATTTTGGGAAATTGTATGTGGGGTGATGTAATTGAGGGATGTGATTAATATTCCGTTGTTTTGCGGATTCACAATTATATGCTGGGGGAGAATCTAGTACATCGTCTAGTACTCTCCCCGACAAATATTCACCACACCTGCCGGCAACACGATGACAGTGCATGAGAAACTGTCAACTCTAACGTTCATTGTTTACTGCTATTGGTGCTCAATTAACATTATCTATGGCTTCTTGAATTTGTTAAGTAATTGGATTTTTAAAAACATTATTGGACTTTAATTGCACGCCACCATGTGGCTTTTTGTTTTTAAATAAAGTTGTGTTCAGCGATAAGCCAATCGAGAATTTATCGGGTTGCATTTGAGTTGATGAGTTATTTACGTTTTTGCAAGTTAATTAGTTCATCTACAAATCTGTCTACAGACCGGTACCGCAAAGTTTGGATTCGCTGCTGAAGCCTAACGCAAATCAAAGTCTATTCGCTTACGGAAGATTATCAAAAGGTATTGCTGTTCCTTTTTTAATCTAAACCTTGTTTCAGGCATCGTTGAGTCGGACGCCATTGCGTCGATCCTCTTTCATCTACCGTGCTCATCTTTGGAGATTCCCCAACGACATTCCTCGTTCGGTGGAACATCAGAAAGGATCTCGACGGACGACATTCCTCGTCCGGCACCGAGATACATCGCACACGTTGTAAATTGGAATATACATTATTTCAGCATGGGAAATGGGTTCCTGGTAAATTGGGGGATGTATGCAATTGCGGATTGGGGACGGATGCTGTTGCATATTGGGATGGGTGCGCTTGCAGGTTTTGCATGATTGCGAATGTGTGTATTGCAGGTTTTGATTTGGGAGTTGGGTTGAGGTGACGCGCTGTTAGCGGTCAAGATTGGTTGGCATTGTGGGTTGGTTCTCCATGTGGTATAGAGAGCCCCCACAAGATCACGATGCATCCCCTTTTAAACGAAAACAAATCGAGATTTTGTGGCAAAAGACTAATGGCCTTGTCCGGAAAAACAAATTATCATGGAAGTTTAACAAGCCTCAGGACTTGCTAAATAAGGCCAAGACCGGTTCCCGGTTGTAGTGCTGATGATGATGATGCATATAAGTTTAAGGTGTAGGGATGTGGGGCTTTTTAGAGCACTACAACATGACAGAGGCATGAATAGGCTAGCCGGTCAATGCAGAGATATTCCTCGACAGAGATGGGGTGGGAGATAAAATTAGATTAATCGACAGATAAAGTCTAATTCAGTTATTTTGTTTTCTCCAGACCTCCAATATAAATCTGATGGCAAAAGCTGAACTTCCAACAATCGAGGACCACTCAAGACTGATACCTAAACTGGCGTTATAGAGAAAATTCATCATCGATAAAGATATTTAACCAAAGATAGTTTACAAAAAACCCCACCGAATTCCAACTGCAATTACCAGGATATTAAAGAAAGCTTAACAATGCAAAATGCAGATTAAAAAAACGTTAAAGTTTTCCTCATGTAACACTTGACTTTCACTGCTTACAATATAATTATATATATATATATATATATATATATATATATATATATATATATATATATATATATATATATATATATATGTATGTATATATAACATATATATATATTTATGATACTCGCGTGGTTGCTGTATGGAGTTACCTGCTGCACTTTAATTTGATTGTACCTTTAAGTGGCTGCTTCCAGAATGGCGTTTCCCTTTTTGTTCAGCCTTTGAGAATTGCTGCTTACTAAATCTCACGTGATTCCCATTGATTAATAAAAAGAGTTCATAGTTACGTTTGCAACACTGTTTTTATTTTGTTATTTTACTGTCATTAAATTGAACACTAAGGTTTGGTTCTTTTTCCTTTTTTCAGAAGTTCTCATCACGAAAAGAAAATAATATGAAAGATTTGGTTTGTTAATCAGAAGCATAACAAGAATAAAACACCTTTCGCGAATAATAACATTACTTAATAACCACATACATATTGATTTATTTTTAAGTTCTGGTCTCTCTTATTTTATATATATTTCTCCGTTGTCTTTTTTCAGTTCTTTTGCTTTATTTTACATATGTGGGGTTACTCTCGTTTACATTAGCATTCACATATAGTATATAAAAATTGTTTTGCACAATAAACTCTCTAGATGAACCATCGACTAACAACAACTGACGAACATTCACTAGCCAACAACCACTTGCTCACACTCACTAATCCTGACTGATTATACTGACCCATTCCTAGCCAACAAGAGGTACTCTCTCCATGATTGCCCATGATTCGATGGCACACTCATCCTCATTCTCACATTTCCCCGCCCGTTAAGGTGAATAAACAGTTGCGAATCTACTCAACAGTTAATGAACTCAGGGATAATGAGAAAATTGCAACGGAGAGCATGACGATTTAGTGGTGGATTTGGTTTGGCTTGCAACGAAAAGCGAAACCAAAAGGGTGATCACATGACCCTGTTTCATGTTTGAATTGCTCTCAGAGTGTAGAACCAAATATGCTCTCCGAGAAGGGGAAATGGAGAGGGTTCAAAAATACTCTCATGGACACTTTTCATCTGACATATATTTTGTTCCCAAGCGAATGCTGTACCATAAGATACAAGAAGAAATGGATGGCGGCTGGGATCATCCTCTGCATGGGAATGCGTAAAAGGAATTGGTGGGAGACGAAACTGTTTCACTATGTAGAAACAGCGGCGCATACCCATGCTTTGCTGTTGCTAACCTGCATGAAACTTTTGATCTCAGGTAGGAAATCCTATGTGGGAGATCAGGGAATGACGCCTTCTCAGGCCAAAAAGAATGAGAATCAATTTATTGATTCGTTGGGCGGGGTAACTGTGTAATACTTAACCTACCGCATGTGGCTTCTAAACAGGAAAGCTGTTATAATGACACTTACAACATTGAAAAAATCGATCATAAAAGCGGGAATCTACCGTGCACTATTCCTATCAATCGCTTCGAAATATAAATCCTATACGGCTATTTGGCTATTTCTAGTACTATTTATTGGTATATAGGCACTCGCAAGTTCTTGACCTCGTGCTCTCTCCTTCCACGCTTGACCAGCCGATCCGATCTCCTCAAGGTCAAACCTAACATTGTCCTCCCATCTCCGACGCGACTGTCTTGTCGGGCTCTTTCCCATTCGTCTACCGTCAAGAATTCTACGCACGGTGCTATCGTTGCCCATTCGCGCCACATATCCGGTCCATCTTGAATTCGCGACCTGATTACACTCAGTATTGTAGGTTTGCGGTATAGCTCTTCCAATTCGTGGTTATGGAGTTTCCTCCATTGTCCTGCCTCCTCGTCATATTTACCGTCAAAGATACCCCTCAAAACTTTATTCTCGAATACGCGGAATTTGTTTTCTTCCCGTTTTGTGAGAGCCCATGTTTCGCATCCGTATAGAACAATCGGCGTGATTATGGTTTTATACACACGGAGCTTTATGTTACGTGATAGCAGTTTACTGTCTGCGTGGCAACTACTGAGAGGTGGTTTTCTATTCTAACTCGGCCTCTGTTTTCGTCCATGCAGTTTTGAATGAAAGCGGCATATTTTTTCGGAATTCCCAGCTCAACTACAATATGGTAGAGTCTTTGCCTTGCCACTGAATCGTAGGCTTTTTTGAAATCAACGAACAGTTGATGGACCGTCTCCCCGTTTTTCCACTTCATTTCCAGTGGTTGCCTTATTGCGAACATTTGGTTGCTCGTTGACCGGTTCCTACGGAATCCGCATTGGTAGTCTCCCAGTATTTCTTCTGGGCACTGTGTGATTCTCGCCAGTATGAAATTTGCTAATATTTTGTATGTGGTTGGCAGCAATGATATACCTCTGTAGTTTTCGCAGTCAAATCTGTTGCCTTATTTGAAAATGATAACGACTATTGAGGTTTTCCATTCTTCCGGAGTGACTTCCTTATCCCATATTATTTAGATGAGTTGGTGCGTCTTTCGAGCGGTTACCTCTCGTCCGTGCTTCATAAGCTCTGTAGGTATGCAGTCGACTCCGGGAGTCTTGTTGTTTTTCAATCCACCAAGGGTTGCCATCATCTTGCTTCAAGTTCATTGCACCTAATAATTTGTCAAGTTGCCGGTGATCTTTAGACGCACGCACAAAGTATTTTCAACTGCTTTTGGAGCGCAGCTGTTGTGTTGCCTTATCTAGCTCGCCGTTGTACCCTTTAATCCTCTCCTTTCTCCTTTATGTTTTTTTTATAATACTCAATCCAACTGTTCGAGTTAATTGCTGAATACAATGAAATCAATCGCTTCAAAACCTCATTCATCTTTCATTTTTTAAAACATTTTTTTATTTTCTTTTTATACTCTTAATTTCCAAATTACATGCTAGACAAAAAATGCTTAAATTCTAGCTTAATTATCTTATGTTATAACTTACTGGTCCTACGCAGACGCTCTAAGCTAAACATTACATAACTATTGCATAATTTGCCTTTCGGCGACAGAACTTTGTTTGTGGCAGGATTGTGAACACGTCTGCTTGCGATGTTGTTTCAGTCTGTGTGGGAGTATTTGTGGCTACCGGTGTTGTAGTCTGATTTGGTGTTCTCCCACCCGACGCAACTTGTGCGTACGACCGCTGCGATGTTACGGGCATTGTTGTTCTACCGGCTGGGTGTGTTTTTTTGCCGAGTCACACTTCTTGACATTATTTCTCGGAATTTAGGGATGTCCCTCATTCCGAATCACTGCGCACTTTAGAAGGGACTTGTCTTCTACCCTTTCTGTTCCCAAAGGGCATGCTTCTGCCTTATGGTCCTGTGGGGAGGATGTAAGTTGTGCGGGCGTACTGCACTGGTTCACTTCCTGTCCCATCATCACTGTCACGAAGATTCATAGATCTCATCGGAAACAGCAAAACTCCGTCACGCACCGATCGCGCAAAGTCAAGAAACACCGGACAAGTCATCAGTAATGGTGAGAAATAAACACTGGTGTAGTTATTATTTAGACATCCGGTTTTTATTTTCCGAATGTAAACGTTAATATTAAATTTATATGCACTCACGTTAATATTAAATTTATATGCACTCTCGTTAATATTAAATTTATATGCACTCTCGACTCACGATTGGAGACAACGACTCGAACGATTATAATCGATTATCGCTTCCCTGTGCGCACCAGGGAAGCGATAGGAGACACGACCTGGTCCGGTCGAAGGATGGAATTTGACTCAGCGATCGTCATCTCATGCAAAGATGATTTCGCTAAGGAAGAAAAAGGAAGAGAGAGAAAAACTTTTCTCTTAAGGGTGTAACTAGTGGCGCAGTGGTATATGTGCGCGATCGAACAGATTCAATGTTGTTGCATGTGTTCGAAAACAGGCAGGCGGCAAGGACAATAGGGAAAAATGACCACATGCGCCGCTGGTAATGCGGGTCATTGTTTACACGATGCCTCGTCGCTATTTTCGACGTTAGGAGAAAAAGGTGCTAAAAGCAAATTGGATGTTTATGGCATCTCTGGCTGCAATAGAAACCGGGTTCATATTTGCATTAGGAAATGCTGGAGAATTTGGTTTCAGCGTCTATTGCGCTAATTATATGCAGCTGCTTGGATTGTTTGACAAACAAAAAAGGTTGCCAGGCAATGTGTATGAAAAGGTATATGACGCGGCTGGGAAAATAGACGGCGCGATATTTATGGTCCCTGTAATGACGGTTACATTGAATGCAATCCGAATTATTTTGTTTACTGGAATTTGTCTGGTACCGAATTGGTTCAGAATACCAAATAAGCAAACAAAGAAATCTTACGGAAAATTGTATGCGAAGGGATGCATGAAGGTAAGTTTTCTTTATAGGGATTTTATGATTACAGATGGTGATCTTTATAATGCGTGAAGCATTTACAGGTACTAATACCGTTGCATTAGCAAACTTAAGGGAGTTGGGTAGTAGTTGTGGGGGTTTTTCAGGTAAGTAGACCGTAGGGATTGGCGGAAACGCTACAGTCCTTTCCGCATTTTACGCAACGGTGCTGCATTTCACAGTTCGCCACTGCGTGACCATGTGACAATTGGATGATCCAAAACTGTAATTTTTCTTAGACCAACAATTTTATTATTGGGTGTTAGTTTAACTAAAAAAAGGGTGGCTTGCGATTTTCCCTTCTTGCTTTGGGTGTGGTAAACTCGAGATCTTCGTCCTTCAGCTTTTGAAGCATTTCGAGCAGAGAGCCTCCGGTTCCATTTCAGGGTCGACACCCTTTAATAGAACCGCTACGCTCTTCGATTGTTTCGGCGTGAACGAGTAAAATTCCGGGGTGGTTCTTTTTAAGACCTCTTTAATTTTGTCGTGGTCTGCCACCGCATAGGTTTGAATGGGATGCCTGTTACCTGCCAGTCTTTTAACTACAAAATTGTTTCCTATAGCTAGCTTACAGAGACTTACCAATTCCTTACACTCAATATCTATGGTATTGATTGGTGGCATCTTTATTTTTCCGTTGTTATTGTTGCTTTGCTGCTGCTGTGTTGCTTGCTGTTTCGGTGGTCGATTTTGTGTTGGTAGTTGCTGTTGATGCTGCTGATGTTGATGTTGATGTTGCTGTTGCTGTTGCTGTTGCTGTTGCTGTTGATGTTGATATTGTTGCTGTTGGCCGATTTTTGGCTTCGGGTTTTGTTGTTGTTGTGTGTTTTTTTCTTGTTCGAGTGCTGCTATATTTTCTTTCGGCGTCTCTCTTGTAATCAGGCTCTTGCCTTCGCAAGATTCGCCTCTAATTCGCTTATCTCCTCTTCTTCGAAGAGAAGCGAATGAATTGTTTGCCCCTTTAATTTTCACTTTTGCGACCGAGGTGATATATTTTAATTGTTTGTTACTTTGTTTTTTGCACCTCACTGAAGTGATTTTGTATGGACGTTTTTTTTTTAATTTTATTTAATGCACTGTAAAATGTTGAATTGTCACTTTTAACATTTATTTTGTCTGTTTGTTGTTGTTGTACTTTGTTTTAATTGTCACAACACGTCACGTTACTGTTTTTCCATTTCATGGCTTCGTTCTCTTTTATGAATTAGATGAGGTAGTTAGATCAATAGGTTGTCTGTTTTTTAAACACACGTTTTTGTAACTGAATATTCACAGGGTGTAAGCCGATCTTTTCGTGATATTAAGACACATTAGTTATGTAATAAACAGCACTTTAGTTAGTAAGGTAATTGTATGTTTGTCATTGAAAAAGTTATGTACATCCAACGTATGAGCGAAAACTGTGATCTTTTAACACGTTCAATGCGGGCTATAGTTGAATTGCGACCTGGACGCTTCAAAACCCCACTGTGCCTTTCATGGAACTCCGCTATATTTTCTTTTGACACCGCACCTCTTGCTGTTATCTTCGTCCCCCTTTTCTTTGTTCGATCACAAACATTATTTTCTTTTTCCTTCTGCACCGTAATCAATCCATCCTTTTTCCTCTCTCGTATTTTTCGTTCTATTTGCGGTCAAGCCTCTTGCACTGTTCTCATGAGATTCCCCCAGTATTTCTTGTGTTATAGATATCGAGTAATCAGAGGTTATGGCAGAAGATAATACGTCGAGGGGAGAGTGCGGAGAAATATTTCTAAGCATAATAAGGAGCACCCTTATCACCACTAGTTGCAACGTGAAACAGTGATTGTAAATTCATAGCACCGCATGAACAAATATCGTACACTGCACCATATTCGGAACAGTTAATACTCTCCTTTAGGAGCTGGTATTTCTGCACGAAAGATAACATATTTTGATCAGATGGAAAATGCATGTTCCCATACGTTTCAAGCACCATTTATTTTAAATGGATGGTACTCTGTGAGAAAACCTCACGCCAAGGCCAATAAAAACGCGGCAATCAAAGTTTCATCACAATCGAAAGAACGATAATTTCATCGCAATCTTATGAACGATGATTTTATCGCAATCGGAAGAACGAGGTACGAAGGATTGTACAATATGGCGCCACCTGGTGAACGTCGTACTATCACAGAAATCTTCACGGTAGTGCTAACAACAACTTACCGAAGTTTCATTGCAATCGAATGAATAATTTAGGAACGTATACGGCACAAACAGACAGACAGGCAGGCATATATTCATGTATGTAGATATTCCTCGTGGAATCATTTCTACCATAGTAGTTAAAATTTTAAATGGTATTATCAGATCACACAACAACAAAAAATGTTTACAAATATGTGGATATTTTATTGAGTTTGATAAGGATGAGGATTTCTCACCCGAGCAGCTCCAGCGGCCCAGTTCCCAGCTAGAATTTATATTCTCTACATAGAATTCTTGGTGGATACATAAGATATAAATTGATCACCGATCACCAAAGATTTGCGCAAATTGTCAAACGCCAAAGACATTATAAGGTTTTGCAAAGTAGTGAAGGGCGTGATTCGAACCCACACTTAAAAGTGGGAAGATAAAACTAAAACACCGATGCACCAGATTGTACATGTTACATGAACTGTGATTGCTAGGATATAGGGCGCTGATGCTTTCCTTTTTTCAATGGTGCTACGTTCTTTAGTGTGGCGTATAATCAATTGGAGTCACTACAGCGTATTCTGCGTCTATTACGACAACCGAGATCGAATGGTCTTGTATAATATTCTTCTTACTATCCCTTTACCCTTATGATTAGAAACCTTCTGCACTAACTCAGTGGAAACTATAAATTTAGATAACCCTTCCCCGTTTTGATATCCCGAGATCGATACTAGCATTGTCTTTAGTGATTCTGGTGGCCGGAATAAACCAGAAGACAAAGAGAATGATGAATGTCAAAAATGTCCTTATCTCGCAAGTCGAACTTCCTAGAGCTTATTTATTTAAACTTCACTTAGACTCGAACTCCGACTTCACTTATTCTGTCTGAATTTGGTAACCGATACTTTGGAAGACATATAACTACAGCCATCTAATAACGACAAGTAATGCATTTCTCTTTCTTCGAACTATTTAATAAGTGTACTTGATTAATTTAGTTTATTTTAATGAATGGATCGCAAGACATATTGCTTTACGACTGTTTAAAACACATTCACCTTTTAATTCTCACATGTTAGTTATCCATCCACGTAATAAATCAAAATACGAACATTTGTTGTCCCAATTTAGCATTTAAATGGGGACAGGATTGTTACGAAAATAATATAATAGTCAAAAAACAAAAGAAATGATGTGAATTGTGTGATCCAATTCAAGGTTCTGACTAAATCATCGAACTAGTACTAATACTGAGTCAATGTTTATCGTCGAAAAGTTGGGCAACCTCTCACTACCAAAGAAAGATATGTTATATATTATATAGAAAAGAACTCATTGAAAACAACCTTTCGGGCCTTCCCTCAGTGTTAACAAACATAGACTTTCACTGTATGTACTCTGAGAACAATATCCGCAATTAGAAACAATAACTCAGCACTGTTGGTTTCTTTTTTCGATATCTCCAGCACAGCAATAGATATGTCTCACCAATTACAGCGCCCAGCAGCAATAGTTTCTTGATTCAGAAGTTTCGAAACGAGTTGCTCGCTTTTTTAGTCTCAAGGTAGCCAGGTCAAGTTTAGATAGGTTCGTAGTATTCATTTAATTTACAAGAAAGTTATAATAATAGTTGGATCGGCACGTGCAAAAATTGTCATCGTAGACATCTAATGCGATGAAGATCACGTGGCGGAATTGCGATCAAGCTACAAGGTGAGATAAACCTGCCTGCTTGGGGTATGACGCGTTTTATTAATTCTTACCACTCACACAAATTGATTAGCAGTAGTAAGTGATATTAGCAGTAGCACTGATATCTATAAATTAGTCTTTGGTCAGAGTGCCTAGATAATCTAATTTGGGTCTAATTAAATTAACACTATCTACAAATATGACTATTTAAGACGAGTGGCAATTGTCTACTCAGGCCTATTCGTGATGAGATTGACGAATGTGACACTTTTACATATGTATGCATTGAAGGATATGTAACAGGAGATTTTATAGTAGCAGGTGCACAGTTTGATTATTTTGATGACATATGTGTTATTGGGATAAAATATAAAAAATATTAAGTGAGTCATGTACTTATATAAGGTATAATGTCATAATTATCTGTGGTCACGATGATTAATTAAAAGTTTTTTTTCATGAAATTATATATATTCTCGTTTGGGATGTTATTGCTATTTTGATCGTCTTGATATTAATAACGCCTTTTGCTTAAAATCCCATTTAAATGTAATTTCCACTTTTTTGGTTCCTTATTAGCGGTCTTTCGAAGTACAAGTGTTTTTTTTTTGAATGCTCTTCTTGGTAAAGCGGAACATATAGTACAAAAACGACGTGAATGCCTAGGATAGGAGGAGGTAGGAAGGACACAGAGTTTGAGACCAGGATATGTGAGGTTGAAGTAAAAGGAGGTGGGGTAAGAGTTGACGTTCCGTATCATATGTGAGATCGGTTTGTTAAAGCTATACGAGCATTTGATGGGCTGGTAGATAAAATAGACGAGAGTTGCGAGGGCTACGAAGATTGGTATTATTGGCGATGCATCACGTCGAGGCGAATTCCCAGGAAAGGCAAGGCAAGCGCCAGCACACAAGTTCCTGGAAAACAACGATCAGCGTCGCACCGATTTGTTACGTCCAAAACCTCCCACCCTTTAATACCTACCTCTTTGGAGCCAATCTCCCCCATTAATTGCGGTACACACAAATCCATTCACTTAAAGGATGAGGCGCTCTCCAAGCTCCAGCATTGCCCCCATGCATTGAATATTCCTACATCAATTCAATATCAAACAAATTGAACTAAACGTTCAATTTGCTCACATTGAATTCAATTTAATAATCCAATACGTGATAAACGAACCGTATGTTCGACACGAAAAATTCCCTTGGACCCAAATGTGCGGACCAAATGACCTGTGGGGGTTCTCTATATCACATAGAGAACCAACCCACAATTCCTACCTGACTTCGACCGCTAACAGCGCGTCACAATAACCCAAACCTGCAATAGCACACATTCGCAACATGGAACGAACACACTTCCCAATATGCCCAGAATCCATTTCCCAACCTGTAATAAAATGCATTTTCAAACTTACAACGGAATATTAATCATCTCCCTCAACTACATCAAACCGCATACATTTTTTCCAAAAACCTCTTCGGTTAATTTCCTATTTAAACTATATCCCTCGCTTACGACCAAGCAGCATTAATTGCCCCCGAAAATCATTCCGGCTCACTTCATGCTTAAACCACTTCACTCGCTTGTAACCAAGCAACATTTAGTTTCCCCGGAAACTATTTCAGCTCCTATCCCAACTAAACCAATTGAAACAAAACCAATTCTCCTTACTGGTAAGTCACCAGCACAATGCGTTGCATTTCCACGAAACAACCATCGCCACGACCAAGACCCATATTCCTTTCTCTAACCGACAACTCATGCCCATACTTGGTCGTGTTTCCAAAACCAATTTCCCCGTATACATAGCAACGCTGGAATCAAATTCGCTATGCACGCATAGCAGCCCTTTTCAAGTTCCTAGAAAGTGGCAGTGAGTTTATTTAGCTATGACTCCACTGCCACGACACGATGAATGGATTCTCGCCCCTTCCTAGTCAGTCGAAGTTCATTAACCGCTGGGGACGGTGACGGCGCGCCACCAGTCGTGTGACAACCACAGTCGAGTCACAATCACCGTCGAGCGCACATCGCTCCCTCGTTACCCCTAGAGTCG
Organism: Microdon myrmicae; assembly: GCA_963931805.1. NCBI lineage: Eukaryota > Metazoa > Arthropoda > Insecta > Diptera > Syrphidae > Microdon > Microdon myrmicae. Next base: position 19,950,853 of record OZ007497.1, read on the forward strand.
AGTTTGGTACGCTGAGGAGCCCGTGTCGTACGCCGGCACACAAACTTAAACCCCACAGACCCATTTTCAAACAAAATTATTGAGAATCATAAAATGCGCGTCTGCAAATTTATGATCCTCTAAAAATTTGTTGACCTAAATTCATTCCCACAATCAGCCTAATTTTCCGTTTTCTCTTAACCAAGTTAAAAGAAACAACTTGTGCCATAAAATGAACCGCATATGCGTTTTATCGCCGACCGACATGGGGGGTCGTAAATGCTAATCAGCATTGTGTTTCCTCTTTTGATCCCAATACGGGAAATGACGGGTGGCAAAAGGGTCATGTAGTCAAAAGGAAATATCCTTCGATCTGCAAAAAATAAGGAAAAAAGTCTTCGTTCGCCGAGACGAGAAAAAGAAGAGCGGAGTTGATTCGAGACATTTGACCAGGACAATCAGTGGTTGATTCTAGTCGTTTGTGCAAGGCAGTCGCGGGTTTGTTTTCGAAGATAGTGTATTGGTCAACCAGGTAGTAAGCTAACAAGTATTTATGAAATACAGTTCTGGAAACAAGTACCGTGTAATAAACTAAAAAGTATTAATGAAATATGGTTATGGAAATAAATATGATGAAATTAACGACAGACAAATAAACTGAAAGAGATTGGAATGAAAATAGTTTTCTAAAGATAAAACGTGTGTTTTTGTGGTGCCCTCGTCAGAAAGCGATCAAGGAAGCACTAGAAGAACGCGTCCCCTAACCACCTAAACAGGAGGTACGGAGTCTCAACACCGAAACCGTAAGGTAAGAATCCATTGCAAATACATTACAAATAAAATATCCAACACCCACTACAAACCCACGTAACTAAGTTCAAAGAAGACAACAAAATAAAATATAAAGAAAATAACTCTACAGATTGCAGGAAACCACTAAAGAGAAGAACAGTACTCAGGAAACGAGCGAACGAGAGGACAGCTACGGTCCTACTCGTATATAAAGGGAGCACATCGGCAGAGCAGTAAGATTAAAACAAAGAGTCCAAAACAATCGCACCCGACAATTGGAAGACAAACTGAAGGGTATTCAGATGAACCAGAACAATTTTAAAAATGTTAAAAAGATATGTGGCACCTCTCGTATCACTGGACTAATCATGCACAACGGTCTTGTTGTCAATAATGACGCCAATAAAGCAAACATCATCGGAAAGACCTTTGAAAATAATCACAAGCTCACTCTCCAGGATGGCGACCCGGAAACGTATGCAATAATTAGTACAGAGGTACACAATAAATTAAACAACTTTAACGAGCCAATAGTTGTCTTTAACTCAGCTAACAGTGCATACTTCGACGACGCACGTGATAATAGTCACGGCTTCGTCACACCAAATACCCTACAGAACCTAGATAAATCTCGAAACCCCAAGAAGTCACCCGGTATCGACAATATGTCCTACCACTCGTTCCGAAGGCCTTCTGCTTTATTCTTTATAAAGCTCTCCTTTCTGCTCAACCATGCCTACAACATGGGGTACTTTCCCCAAGCCTGGAAGCATGCCGTTGTCTGCCCAATAGCAAAAGCTGGGAAACCAAATTATCACCCCTCACGCTTTGGTCCTATTTCGTTCCTCACCAGCATCAGCAAAATATATGAACAGTTCATATACGAAAAGCTAAATAAATTTATCAGTGTCAGGAACCTAATACCTGACTTCCAATTTGGATTTAGAAGAGCGCACAGCACCACTATGACTCCCAACATATTTCAAAACCACGTCTGCTTGCGGCTCTTTAATAAGGAACCCACCATTGCGGTGAGCCTGGAAATTGAAAAAGCTTTTGACACGACTTGGATCGAAGGTCTCGTTTTTAAATTATTGAATACTGGCCTCAGTAAACCGTTATGTAGTATCATCTACCAGTTCGTTTTAAACAGAACCTTCGAAGTTCGAGTGAATGGAAAGCTTTCCCGAACTTTCAACGCCGCTGCAGGCGTACCACAGGGCTGCATTCTAGGCCCCATCTTATTTAATATCTACACCTCAGATATTCCTCGCCCTGTGGATGGTAGAGTAGACCAGATTTGCTATGCGGATGACGTTCTAGTGTACACGTCATCTAAAAGCCCAAAACTCGCAACAAACCGACTCAACCGTCATCTGGACGAACTATATCAGTATTACAGTCGATGGAAAATTCGACTTAACCCATCCAAAGCAGTGGCTATAATTCTGAGTAGTAAACACTCCCAACCTACTTCTCGATATTCACAGAATATCCGAATACAAACATGAGGTACTACGATTAGACCACAGGACAGGATGAAATATCTTGGGGTCATCTATACCCCAAAAATGAATTTCATCAAACATGTGACCCTCATTCCTCAAAGGGGCCTCGGTCGGTTTAAGCAACTGCAGAACATCTTGAAGTCGAGCAACAAAGTTGACACCAAAGTTAAACTTCTCTGCAGCTAATCCGACCTGGAATATCATACGCCTTTCCTATATGGTCCTGCATATCTTCGGCCCAAATGGAAAGACTTCGAGTTTTCGAAAGGAAACTCCTCAGAAGATGCACCAATCACTCTAGAAGGCCTGACGGTCATCATTACCCCAACTTTCACCTATACGAAGGTGCCACCATAACCCCTATCGACGAGTACTTGCTACAATTAGCATAGAAGTACTGTGGGGTAGTTTTTACCTTACGTCTGCACGGACGTGGGTTCGTAGAAACACCCACGGATGGCTCACTGTTTATTGTCCACCGATCGAGCAGTGTCAAATTGTTCCGCAAGGGAAAAGGAGAAAAATCCAAACACACTGGATAAATCCTTCACACAATTACAAAGAAAATAAAACACATCCGGTAGTTTTTGTCCAGTAACATTTTATTGCGGCGGCACTCGTTCACAATTATTCTTAATTCTAGATTACCGAAGGTCACATCGATTGTATTATTAATTTTTGTTAATTAAAATTCATGTTTATTTCAAAGACACAGGTACGAATCACAATGCGTTCATTAATACGGGTTACTGAGGGTAATTTAGACACGGTCATTAATTGATTGTTCGTCGGAAGGCGATTACACAATAGTCACTTGATATGCTAAAGACTTCGACGCGTACCCGACGGGGCTGCAAACTCACTCTTAAAAGGACTCCGTGGCACTTGCGCTCTCTCTAAGTGTTACGATCTGACTGGGTATCAAATGCCCACAAAAGAAAAGGGACACCTAAAGGAAACCGCAAAAGGGGAGGAGCCACACGATTAACTCGAGGTAGTTAATCGTGATTGGACCGGGGAATAGGCATACATTATGCATATGTGTGTATGCCTCGCATACGATCGTCCGGCGACCGTGGATGGATGCCAACATCGCTGCTGCATCTTCCACGAATGCAAACAATGGACATCTGGGGTGAAAAAGACACGAACCGAAGATCTGGTCATCCTATGGGAGGCCATAAATCAACATTTCGGTTGACGATGTGAATTTCCTTTGGTCCGCCGACGGGTGGCGGCCGTTATTAGGGAATTGTGTATGCATAGCACTCTGTGGTGCCAATGCGATGTTTAGATATTGCAACGAATATAGGGTGCAGCCATTGCCAGATGTTGAAAGTAAACACTTGCTGGCTGCATCCAATTCGTTGCTTGTTTGTGGTCCCTGATCGGTGGGGACCGATAATAGGAAACCAGCTATTGCTGGTAATTAGGGAAATGTTTGGTTTGCCTCAGCCGAAACCTTGTCGGCGGTGGCACACCAATGGAACCTAATAGCCGCATGCAAGGAGTGCCATGGGCAAACAAGAAAACGAGTCAATAAGGAATTCTTTGTTGATGTTGTTTCCATAGCATAAGGCTATGGAAACGAGATGCCCTGGGTAGAATGTATGCCTAAGGATGGGATTTCAAATGCCACGGCAATGTGATAATCTTTGCTGTGGACTTAATGTTTTTTTAGGAATCGATGCCTGCTCGGGGATAAATTTTCGGTGCCACGGCTAAGTGATAAGCTTTGCCGTGGACTTAATGTTTTTTAGGGATCAATGCCTGCTCGGGGATAAATTTTCGGTGCCACGGCTAAGTGATAAGCTTTGCCGTGGACTTAATGTTTTTCAGGGATGGTGTTGGAGAAAAAGGGGGTTTGGGCGAAAAACCCCCTCACAGAATAGGTAAGCTGCCTAACGGATATTCATAACAGTTATCCGATTGGGTAACTGTATTAATTCCAGCAATTTGGCTGGGGGTAAATGCCGTAGCAAGGTTACGCAACCTTGCTGAAGTTCGACTTAGAGGTGAGTCGGTTCGCCTGGAATAGTGGGGATCGAATGATGTATGGCTCTTCGGGCCCTGAAAAGCCCCACAGTACCTCGCAAGCATCCAGAACAGCGAGAACCTACTTGTACGGGACTCTTGCGTTCTTGACCCTTCTCTCTCTCTCGATCTCTTCGGATCCAAAACCACAATTTCTTCTTCAGTACAAAACTGAAGAAAGCACCCTTCCCAACAACATTCCCCTCTACTCGTATAATAGAGGATTCCTGGATCCATCCCATAGGGTCTACTGTTAACAAACCACACACACACGGACGCACAGTACAAGACGGCACAAACATACACACGCCGACCAAAGCGCAGATCATCAGACGCCAAAGACTTTATCTGCCTTTCCTACCACACTTAAGACCTACCGTTCTTGTATGATTTCTTTCCCACCGTCCCTCCATACAAGTAGTTAGCGAACACCTGGACTAACACTGTCCACACTATCCTTGGATACCCCCCTTTTTTCTTTTCTCTTCAGATATCTCGAGACCGAGCCCAACATCCTCACGGATGTGGGTGATTCTCCGTTATCGCAAGATGACCAGAAGCCAGCGACAAGATGAAGGACACATTTGTCCTTGTCTCGCTAAAATCGGCCCTCTCGCCTTTTTTTTTGTTTTTTTTAGAGCAGTAAGAGTCGTCACAGGGACCCCTTACCGCACGGTCGTAAAGAGATCATTGGCATTGAAAGAGATCTGATAGAGTGGAAAATAAATAAAGATTACATAATCAGCGTAAATAAATAAAGATTAGATAATATTCAATTATAGCAGCGTGTTTTTATTTGGAATATTCTAAAATCGTACTGGGCAAGATAATAGCGCCCGTTCGTCCAGAACAGAGTCCGGCTCTGGAAGTACAGTAGCCCTACGGTACGCCAATAAAGTAAATTGTTTGGCCGGCTGGTGCCGGAATACAGTCTACAAAGGAGAAGAGGAAATCGAGAGGTCGCCGGAGAAGACGTCGTCCGCTGTTTTCAGTAACAGTTTTGGTCCTTCGACCCGGATTTCGGCGATAAAACGAGGATGCCGATAACGATATCGGCTAAAGCCGGGAGGACGCTGCCATCCCCTACGGTGGGACTGTCCACTCAACCTGGAGTGAGCAGCACCGGACCAGGTGTAAGCGCCACAGGAGAAGAATCTCCCCCACGGCTTGGAGGAGACTACGACGACCTGTCGAAGCGCTCGCCAGAGCGAATCTGCACACGTGACCGAAGCGAAAGAGACCCACTCTGAATCCCACACCCCCAGGCGGGGGATCGACCCAACGTACCAAGAGGTAGACCAGGGGACCAGCGTCGGCGGGGTGGACAGGACCCAGAACAACCGTGCCAAGATCGAAGCGCGGCACGGAGCACGAGGCATAGTCTTAAGAGGCAGCTCAGTAAGATCATCGAGGCGGGGCGAGATCGAGGCAAGGTTGGACGTCGCCGGGAGAGAACGAAGGCGAAAGGCGAAAGTGGCCCGAGCGAGACTTGAATTTGTGGTAGCAAGTTCCGAGGAGGAGACTAGCCAAAGCGAAGCTGCCGGAGATGAGTACCTGCAGGGCCCTTGCAATCCATGGGACAACCTACCGAGGCTGCCCAACTCACGGGGACAGCTCGCCGCATTGTGGAGAGGAAAGGGGCGGCATCCAGGATCTGGTCTAAGCCATAGCCAGGCTCTCGTAAGCACCCCCGGAGCAATTACATCCAGGCAAATGATCGAGATCCCCATTTCAACGGAGCCAGCGAGGAGTGGCTGGCTTTTAGGAGATCGTTCGAAGATGATACAGCCATCGGATTCACACAAGCGCAGAACTTGGCGAGTTTCGGAGAGCTCTTCAGGGAAGGGCGAGAGAAGACCGGGGGCGTTGGCCCAGGCGGAGCTAACGCAGTTAAGGGGGTATTCTGGTCCAGAATTTTGAAAAAAACGATTTTTTATTTTATATTTTCTTATAGTTTATACTTTTAAGAATATGTTGCCCAAAGGAAATTTTAAAATTCCAATAATTGGCGGTTACAGCTGCTTTAGTGACGCAGCAACTAGACCGGTCCTGCCGGAACGAATCGAACAATAGACTGTGCATACTCCTCAACTACTGCACTCGAGGTTCCTCCATACAGCGTTTTGGCCCGAAAAAATAACTCTGAAATGAATTATAACGGTGTTCTGTGACGTTGTATGGACCAGGAATTGCCGACTAACAAAGTATAAATATATGGCGCAGGGCTAATAACCTTGCCCGTAAAAATAAATTATTATGGAAAATAGGAACAGAAGCAAATCAGAGTTTGTCTCAAAGAATACGACATCTCCAGATGCCGCATGTTTGAGGGGGCCAGTATTGGAGAGAAATGGTATCTGGCGAAGAAGGCAAGGCTCTGCTTTGAATGCCTTCGCTCCAAACATCGAGGATCGGATTGCAAAGCACCGCCGTGCGATAAGGGCGCAAGAGGGCACCACGCCATCCTCCACCCAAGCCAATTTTCACCGAGGATGGCAGCAAGAAAAGAGGGAAGGTCACACCATGACACCTCTCCATCCAACTATGATCGCGAGCAAACCAGAGGAGAGGTAGTTACTGCCATGGGTACCGTCAGTGGCACCAAATCATACCTAAAGAATGTTCCAGTAGATCGCTACGGACCTAAGGGGTCGACCCGGGCATTCGTTTTGGAGACAGTCGGTGGACTGGGCATCAGGAGGAATGACTCGCAAAGAGTCCAAGTGCGAATCAAAGGAGCCCATAGCCGAAATGTGAGTTTGATCGAGGTAAGAACCATCCCCAATTTTAACTTTCGAAGCAGGAGGTAAGGAAAGACACGATTGAAGGATACAAGCACCTACGAGATCTCGGAGACCAGTTGACCTACATCCAGCAAGCGCCTACATTACTCATCGGTCAGGACAACTGGGGCTTCATAGTTACAACGGAGTTGGGGAAAAGGAGACGCAGAGAACCAGTTCGCTCGCTTACCAGTTTGGGGTCGGTTTTGCACGGGTGCGAGGCCAGGAACAGCGCAGCAGAGAGATTTATCAACTACGGCAGAACAAGGGAAGACGAGACGGAATTGCTCGTTAGACGTCACTTCGAAATCGAAGCAACAAGAGTGCAACCACGACGCCGCAAGAACGATGCCGACAGAAGGGCCATAGAGATCCTGGAAATACAACGAGACGGCTGCCAAATGGAAGATACGAGGAAGAGGGCTTCTATGGAAAAGCGACGAGAAAATGCTGCCCAACAACTACAGCCAGGCATATCGACGCCTCCTAATTATCGAGAGGAAACTGGGCCAAGACGAGGACCTGAAGAAAATGTACAGACAGCAAATGAATAATTTGCTAGAAAACGGGTATGCAAAAAAGGCGCTGACGAGCACAACCCCAGGAAGAACTTTCTATCTCCCACACTTCGCAGTAACACACCCGACAAAAAAGAAGCCACGAATAGTACTCGACGTAGCAGCCAAATTTGGCGGCAAGAGCCTTAACGACGCCCTACTCTACGGACTAGACCATCGCCAATCGACCTTGAGGGTGCTGGCCAGATTCAGAGAAAGACCAATCTGTATCGTCGCTGACATCAAGGAAATGTTCCTCCAAATCCAGATGCGCAAGGCCGACCGTGCCTGCTTAAGGTTTCTTCGTCGCGACGGAGACACGGGAGGCAAGCCTGAAGAATATCGCATAACGTCCGTGGTGTTCGGCGCACACATCATCACCATCGACTGCAATCTACGTGATGAACAAAAACGCTGATGAACTCGAGGAGGAACATCCGGTAACGTCGCGAGCCATCCGTGAAAACCACTACATGGATGACTACCTACGAGTTTCGCGACCGCAGAAGAGACCAGAAGTACAGCAAAGGCAGTCGAAAATATCCATGCCAAGGCGGGATTTCGACTCAAGGGGTGGGAGTAGTAATATACCGCAGATTCTCAAAGGTTTTCAGAAGCAGCCCCAGTCTGAAGCAGTGGAACTATCAAAGGAAGAGAAGACCCTCGGATTCAGATGGCTGATGACGGAAGACAGCCTGGCCTTCAACGTAGACTTTCGGAACTCCCTCTCGGAAGTCCTCACTGGGAAAAGGATGCCTACCATAAGAGAAGTTACCACCGCGGTAACGTCAATCTTTGACCCACTCGGATTCTCAACGCCGGTGCTCATACATGGTAAAAAGCAAATAAAGGATATCTGGCGCGCCAAGATCGTATAGGATGATGAGATCTCCGAGAAACAGAGGATCGCTTGGACTCACTACCTAAAGGTGTCGTCCATACTTAAAGGGCTGAGAATTCCCCGGTGCTTATCGGGTAGTGGGGGAGAAGGCCAACTGCACACTTTCAGAGATGCCAACGAAGAGGCGTACGCGGCGGGAGTTTATTGGAAAACAGTGGAGCCTGATGGGAGAGTGAGCCCGACATTAATCACTGGTAAAGGCCGAGTAAGACCGGCAAGGTCGGTGTCCATGCTCCGACTAGAATTACAAGCGGTATTGTTGGGAAGAAGATTGGCGGCTACGATAAAGGAATTTAGGCTCCAAATATCGGAGAAATGGTATTGGACCGACTCTAGCACAGTTTTGCAGTGGATAAAATCAGGTCATTGGCTCTCAAGTAGTAGCCGCGGCAAGAGCGATCGAACTGTGCATACCGAGCCTAGAACGATTCTCCGTTTGGCTGCGTCTACTGAGAACTACAGCACCCGTGTTTCAGTTTATAGACGCGCTGAAAAAAAAGAGATAGTCCCGAAGGCAACAAACACCCACATGGTCTAAAGCTGACTACAAGAAAACATTCACTCCTGTGAATAAAAAATGTTTAGACAGGGCCGAAGAGCTAATCATATGGATGAGCCAACAAGAGAGTTTCGCAGGAGACGCGATTCGCTTGCGGGAGGACAGACCACCAGAAGGTTCGAGTCGGCTGCGCAAAATAGACGTTTACCTCGACGAAAAGGGCGTGTTGAAGCTGAGGTCTCGAACAAGAAAAATAAAAATCAACGGCTGGAAAACAAATCCCATCGTGCTGGATGGTAAACATCGACTGAGTCGGCTCCTGATCGACCACTATAATAGAAAGTTCGCTCATGGCAACACCGCAACTGTAATGAACGAGATTCGGCAGAGATACTGGATCTTGGGGCTACGAACATTCACAAAAGGAGTGATACACCGATGCCAATGGCGCAGAGTCCACAAATGCACCCCTCAAGTGCCACCCACGGGAGACCTACCGATCGAACGACTGCACCATCACCAACACCTGTTCACTGCCGCCGCGGTGGACTACTTCGGGCCAATGCAGGTCGCTGTCGGAAGAAAGATCGAGAAGCGCTGGAGAGTACTGTTCACATGCCTAACCACGAGAGCCGTACACCTGGAGCTGGCCAACTCTCTCAGCGACAGTTCCATGCTCATAGCCCTGCGACGGATGGCCCCAAGAAGAGGGACTCCGAGGACAATCTGGAGCGACAACGGGACCAACTTCACCGGAGCAAGCAAGGAGCTGGAGAAGTCCAATAACGGACATATTATCAGATGGAAGTTTATACCACCAGGATGCCCTAATATCGAGGGAGCATGGGAGGGGCTCGTGCGATCAGTAAAAACGGCCTTGACCGCCACTCTACGCTAGAGGAGGTACTGTACACCCTGATGACCGATGCGGAACACGTCGTCAACTCACGCCCACTGACCCACGTTAGCACGGACCCGAACGACGAAGAGAGCCTCACACCGAACCATTTCCTGCTGGGACGGTCTTGCGGTGCGATGGCACCTGATGAGTTTAACGACCACGACCTTGTTGGTAGGTCGAACTGGAGAACGGCGCAGCGACTGACGGACCACTTCTGGAAAAGATGGGTAAAATAATACCTGCCGACACTGATGCCAAGAAGAATCTCCGGCCGAGATACCACCGACCCACAAGTTGGAGATATAGTCCTGGTGGCGGATTCATCGCTACCCCGTAGTACCTGGCCCCGTGGAGAAGTGCCAGCAGTGTATCCCGGACCCGATGGAAGGATCAGAGTCCTGGACGTGAGGACGACATGGGGGACACTACGAAGACCAACTTGCCGCGTCTTAGTGCTGGTTCCAGCGACAAGATCGGCGCCACATGGGGAAGTGCTTCGCACTGCGGGGGAGACTGTTGGCGATGTATCACGCATTCCCAGGAAAGGCAAGGCAAGCGCTAACATACCATTTCCAGGGAAACGACGATCAGCGGCGCACTGATTCTAGGAAGCCTTAAAGAAAAGCAGATCCCAGGAAACGAGCGAAGGAGGGGACGACTGCGGCCTATATAAGACGCGCACATTCGATGAAGCAGCAGGAGTCGTCGAAAGAACTCCTACGGAAAGGGTCTTGTTAAAGACCAGATGAAAATAAAGAGATCAAACAATAACAAAATAATAAAATATCCAAATAATAGAATAATAAATATTAAAATAAGTGAGTTATACCCCGTTTTGCTAGTCTAGTCTAATTGGGTCATTTTTTCACTTTCGTTAAATAGGGATTTGTACTGGGCAAGACTAAAACGCCCGTTTCATCCAGAGAAGAGTCCGGCTCTGGAGGTACAATCCCTCGAAAACAAGAGCATCGTCGGCCGGCCAGTGCCGGAAAATACAGTCCACTCGAAGAGAGATTGGGGCAGCGCTACAGAAGCGCCGTTTGTTGGTTTCGGTTTCTTTTCGTTTCAGCAACAGTTTTGGTTCTTCGAGCCGGATCTCGGCGATAAAACGAAGGATGCCGGTAACGAGATCGGCTAAGGCGAAGAGGCCACTGCCGTTCCCTACGGGAGGACTGCCTACTCAACCTGGAGTGAGCAGCACCGGACCTGATGAAGAGGCCACAGGAGAAGAGTCTCCCACACAGCTTGGAGGAGATCATGACAGACCTGTCAGCGCACGTGAGCGAAGAAACAAAGACGATGAAGATGCCGACAACGGGATCGGCCGAAGCAAGTGGGATCCACTCTGAACCCCACACCGCCAGGCGGGGGACCGAGTTAACGTACGAAGCGTTAACAAGCGTCGCCGCAGACGACAGGACCCGAGACAACCGTGCCAAGATCGAAGCGCGGCTCGGAACGCGAGGCACTATCTCAAGAGGAAGCTCCGTAAAGTCGTCGAGGCGAGCTGATGCCGCAGCGAGTTTAGAAGTCTCCATGCGAGAACTGGAAGCGGCCGAGGCGAAAGCGAAGGTGGCCCGAGAGAAGCTCGAATTGCTGAGGATAGACTCCGAGGACGAGGTGAGCCAGAGCGAGGCTGATGAAGACGAAGACAAGTACGAGTACCCCTTCAATCAATGGGACGAACTGCCGAGACCGCCCGGAGAAAGGCAGGAGGAGCTAGCTCAAGAAGACAGGTCACCACATCGAGAACAAGGAAGGTACGAGATCCAGGATCTGGTCCAGACCATAGCCAGGCTCTCACGTGCACCCCCCGAAGCAAGTATCTCGAGGCAAATGGTAGAACTGCCTGACTTTAATGGTGCCAGCGAAGAGTCGCTGGCTTTCAGGAGATCGTTTGTAGATGCCTCCGTCGGATTCACACACGCGCAGAACTTGGCGCGTCTCCGGAGAACTCTAAAGGGGAGGGTAGGAGAGGCAGTTAGAAGCCTCCTGTTTATTGCCGAGGACCCCCAGGAGGTAATGGAAGGACTGGGGGCTCGCTTTGGAAGGCCGGGTGCGTTGGCCCTGGTGGAGTTGACAAAGCTGAGATCCCTGCCTCGGGTCACCGAAGACCCGAGCGATATTGGAGTCTTCGCCAGCCGGGTTATGAACTCCGTGGCCACCATCAGAGCGCGGCCTTGTTGAGAAGCAGATTAGCGGCCACAATAGAGAAGGAGCTTAGGCTCCAAATATTGGAGAAATGGTATTGGACCGACTCCAGCATAAAATCGGAGCCACGCAAGTTCAAGACTTCCGTGGCCCATCGATTGGCGGAAATCGAAGAGCTGACAGGACCACGGGGATGGAGATGGGTGCCGACGAAGGAAAACCCAGCGGACGACGCTACCAGAGGGATACCCAATGAGTTCAGCAGCACAGCGAGGTGGTTCAAGGGACCCGCGTTTCTGTACGAAGAAGAAGACAAGTGGCCAAACCGGCACTTCGAGACGAGCGCGGCGACAGTCACTGGAGAAGAAAAGAGCCCCCAAGTGGTAGCCGCGGCGAGAGTAGTCGAACCATCCATACCGAACCCGGAACGATCTTCCGACTGGATGCGTCTGCTGAGAACCACAGCACGCGTGTTTCAATTTATAGACACGCTAAAAGAGAAGAGAGGGTGGCGAATGTCAGCCAAAACATCGAAGTCCCGAAGACAACAAACACCCGCGTGTTCCAAAGCCGAGAAGAAGACATTCACGCCCGTGCATCAAAAACATCTAGACAGGGCCGAAGAGCGACTGGTCAGAAAGAGCCAACAAAACAGTTTCGCAGGAGACGTGGCCCGCTTGCGAGAAGGAAGACCACCAGAAAGCTCGAGTCAGCTGCGCAAAATAGATGTTTACCTCGACGAAAGTGGAGTGATGAAGCTGAGGTCCCGGACGAGGAAAATAACGATTGACGGCTGGAGAACAAATCCCATTGTGCTGGACGGAAAACACCGACTGAGCCGCCTCTTGATCGACCACTATCATCACAAGAGGTTCGCCCATGGCAACACCGCAACAGTGATGAACGAGCTTCGGCAGAGATACTGGGTCTTAGGGCTACGAACATCCACAAAAGGAGTGATAAACCGTTGCCAATGGTGCAGAGTCCATAAAAGCGCCCCTCAAGTGCCACCCTTAGAAGATCTACATACCAAACAACTGCACCAGCATCAACACTTGTCCACTGCCGCCACGGTTGACTACTTCGCGCCAATGCAGGTTGTCGTCGGAAGAAGAATCGAGAAGCGCTGGGGAGTCCTGTTCACGTGCATAACCACGAGAGCTGTACACCTGGAGCTGGCTAATTCTCTCAGCGCCAGTTCCATGATCATGGCCCTGCAGCGGATGGACGCGGAATTCCAAGGACAATCTGGAGCGATAACGGGACCAACTTCACCCGGGAGAGCAACGAACTGGAGAAATCGGGCAACGAACATGGGACCAAGCAGAAAAATATTCCACCTGGGTGCCCTAATATGTGGGGAGCGTGGGAAAGGTTCGTGCGATCAGTAAAAACGGGCTTGACTGCCACTCTATGCTCCAGGACGCCGCCAGAGGATGGACTATATACCCTGATGACATAGGTGAAACATGTTGTCAACTCGCGCCCTCTAACCCATGTTAGCTTGAATGACGAAGAAAGCCTCACACCGAACCATTTCCTGCTGGGGCGCTCTTGCGATGCGATGGCACCCGATGAATTCGATGACCATGACCTTGATGGTAGGGCGAGCTGGAGAACAGCGTAGCGACTGACGGACCATATCTGGAGATGAGTAATGAGCAAAGAAGGATCTCCGGACGACATACCACCGACCCACAAGTTGGAGATGTAGTACTGGTGGCGGATTCATCTCCCACGACGAAGTACATGCTGTGTATCCTGGACGCGACCGAAGGATCAGAGTCCTGAACGTCAGGTTGACATGGGGAACACTGCGAAGACCAACGCGCCGCGTCATAGTGCTGGTTCCAGCGATGACATCGGCGTCACAAGAGGCAAATGCCAGCACACAAGTTCCTAGGAAACTACGATCAGCAGCGCACCGATTGCAGGAAACCACTAAAGAGGAGAACAGCACTCAGGAAACGCAGGAGGTGGGGTGAGTTGACGTTCCGTACCATACGTCAGATCATTTTGTTAAAGCTATACGAGCATTTGATGGGCTGGTAGATAAAATAGACGAGGGTTTCGAAAGCTACGGAGATTGGTACTGTTGGCGATGCATCACGTTGACGCGGTTTCCCAGGAAAGGCGAAGCAAGCGCCAGCGCACAAGTTCCTGGAAAACAACGATCCGCGGCGCACCGGTTGGAGGAAACTACTAAAGAGAAGAATAGCACACAGGAAACGCTCGAACGAGAGGACAGCTGGGGGCCTATATAAGGCGAGCATATCGGCAGAGCAGTAGGAGTCTGTCTGCCCAATAGCAAAAGCTGGGAAACCAAATTATCACCCCTCAAGCTTTTGTCCTATTTCGGTCCTCACCTGCATCAGCAAAATATATGAACAGTTCATATACGAAAAGCTAAATAAATTTATCAGTGTCAGGAACCTAATACCTGGCTTCCAATTTGGATTTAGAAGAGCGCACAGCACCACTATGACTCCCAACATATTTCAAAACCACGTCTGCTTGCGGCTCTTTAATAAGGAACCCACCATTGCGGTGAGCCTGGAAATTGAAAAAGCTTTTGACACGACTTGGATCGAAGGTCTCGTTTTTAAATTATTGAATACTGGCCTCAGTAAACCGTTATGTAGTATCATCTACCAGTTCGTTTTAAACAGAACCTTCGAAGTTCGAGTGAATGGAAAGCTTTCCCGAACTTTCAACGCCGCTGCAGGCGTACCACAGGGCTGCATTCTAGGCCCCATCTTATTTAATATCTACACCTCAGATATTCCTCGCCCTGTGGATGGTAGAGTAGACCAGATTTGCTATGCGGATGACGTTCTAGTGTACACGTCATCTAAAAGCCCAAAACTCGCAACAAACCGACTCAACCGTCATCTGGACGAACTATATCAGTATTACAGTCGATGGAAAATTCGACTTAACCCATCCAAAGCAGTGGCTATAATTCCGAGTAGTAAACACTCCCAACCTACTTCTCGATATTCACAGAATATCCGAATACAAACATGAGGTACTACGATTAGACCACAGGACAGGATGAAATATCTTGGGGTCATCTATACGCCAAAAATGAATTTCATCAAACATGTGACCCTCATTCCTCAAAGGGGCCTCGGTCGGTCTAAGCAACTGCACAACATCTTAAAGTCGAGCAACAAAGTTGACCCCAAAGTTAAACTTCCCTGCTATAAGCAGCTAATCCGACCTGGAATATCATACGCCTTTCCTATATGGTCCTGCATATCTTTGGCTCAAATGGAAAGACTTCGAGTTTTCGAAAGGAAACTCCTCAGAAGATGCACCAATCACTCTAGAACGCCTGACGGTCATCATTACCCCAACTTTCACCTATACGAAGGTGCCACCATAACCCCTATCGACGAGTACTTGCTACAATTAGCATACAAGTACCTCGCAAGCATCCAGAACAGCGAGAACCTACTTGTACGGGACTCTTGCGTTCTTGACCCTTCTCTCTCTCTCGATCTCTTCGGATCCAACACCACAATTTCTTCTTCAGTACAAAACTGAAGAAAGCACCCTTCCCAACAACATTCCCCTCTATAATAGAGGATTCCTGGACCCATCTCATAGGGTCTACTGCTGACACACTACGGACACGCACGCACAGTACAAGACAGCACAAACACACACACATACACACCGACCAAGGCGCAGATTATCAGACGCCAAAGACGCGACAAGTAGTTAGAGAACAATTGAACTAACCCTGTCCACACTATCCTTAGATACCTCCTTCACCTTTCTTTTCCGATATCCGAGCCCAACATCTTCACTGATGTGCGCGATTCCGGTTATCGCAAGATGACCAGAAGCCAGAGACAAGATGAAGGACACATTTGTCCTTGGCTTCCTTTTTTGTTTTTTAAAGCAGTAGGAGTCGTCGCAGCAACTCGTCGCCGCATGTTCGTATTGAGGCCATTGGCATTGAAAGAGATCTGGCAGAGTCATCATCGGCACGTCAAACAGTAGGCACGTATATATTGGGCAACAGGAGAAAGAAAAAGAAAAAAGAAATTCGTCGCGCGAGTGTAAGTGTGCAAGTGTGGATTACACAGTGTGGCCGCCACTGAGAGCGGTAGTTTTTTAAAAAATTGTGGAAACAAACAAAGTGCTAAAAGGTTCGTCACCTTTCATGAAAAGGGGCCAACCAGTCTTTACAACGATGACACGGAGCCGACTCGAGCGACAGCCGAGTCTTATAACAAAGCGGCGCAAGATGGCGAAAAAAATTTAAAAGGAAAGAAAAGTGAATACACGAATTGGTTGACCTTGACCCAAGTGAAATTGAATTACCTACTGATGAAGAAAACAGAATGACAACTAAAAGTTTTTCGTTTTCGTAACCAGTTTTTCATTTTCGTATTAATTCGTTTGTGTGATTAATTCGAGGTCGTGTCGTTCGCTTTTCCGGTAAACGAATCGGAAAGTAAACACAATCCTCAAATTAAAAGACCTGGTGCAGCAACAACAAAGCAAGAAAATACAACAATGAACAAAAACATCAGGAAGCGAACAAAAGCCAGCAAACAAAGGAGATGCAGCAACAGCAAACAAACCAGCAAAAAGTAACCAACAGAAAGGAAAAGGCGCCGCCTATAATACTTACGTCCATGGAAACAAAGGACGTTATAAAATTAGGTGGTAACATGTAAAAAAAAAAACGAAAAAAATAAATAATTCTAAAATAAACTTAATGTGCGATGATATTGAAGGTTATCGCAAAGTAATGACTGCTTTGGGTAGGACAAAAAGCGAGTACTACACGTACACCCCGAAATTGGAGAAAATAATCTCCATGCTCCTAAAAGGAGTTGACCCATGTTTTTCCCCTGAGGAGGTGTTCGAGGAATTAAAAAATGTCGAAACCGACAATTTAAAATGTACAGGTGTGAAAACCTTCTTTACCGCCAACTCCAGAAAACGCAATTGCAAATTGCCTTTCTTTATTGTATCACTGAGTCCCAACAGTAAAGTTGATGCTCTCCGATACATCAAACACCTCAACCACCAAACAATAAGTTGGGAAAAAATAAGAAAACCTGATCGCGTTTTGCAGTGCATGCGTTGTCAACGCTTCGGGTACGTAGCATCAAGCTGTCACATGCAATTCAGGCGCGTAAAGTGCCTCTCCGACCATATCATTGGTGAATGCCCCTTGGGCAAAGAACAGCTTCCAGATAGGAAAACACTGTCCTGTGTCCTCTGTAAAAATACAGGTCACACTGCATATTTTAGAGGATGTCCTGAATTTCAACAAATGAAATTAAGACTGGAACCCAAAAAGAAACAAGTTTGTCAAAACAAGCCGTTGTCGACTGCGAAAAGGAAGAACAAACCCAAACTTTGTCTACTGATGAAAATTTTCTGCGACGCGAATCCTTGACGAGACAGCAAAATGATGATGATGATGGTGAGGGCGTTGTAGCCCAGCAAAGCGATGCAAGCAATGTATGGCGTAGGAGCCCAGCCAAGATACCCAAGATGAGGTATATTTCAACCTCAAAACAACAACGCTGGAGTTAAATTGGATTCACTTGATTCAAGTGAGGAATCATTTACCTTTTCTCGTCAATCAGAGCGCAAAACTTTTGGAACTGTCCTTTTCTGTCGGCTTGTAACAAAAACGCAATATATGGTATCAAATGTTGGTGTTACGTCCAAAACCACCCACCCATAAATATATACCTCTTTGGAGCCAATGTCCAACTAAACGTTCAATTTGTCCATATTAAATTCCATATAAAACCAAAACGTGATATAAGAACCAGATGTTCAGCACGTAAATTTCCCTGGTTCCAAATCTGTGGACCAGATGACCAATTCTCAAGTAAAGTTGGTAAAAAGCATAAAATACACGGCGACACCGTCCCCTTAAATCCTATTCAAGGAAACATTTCCTATACGGAACAAAGGACGGCGATCGTAAAAACACTCGCTGAACAACAATACCTATAAGATACAAAAATATCTTTGGCTCCGATGTTCACTAAAAAAGAAATTGCCTAGTCTGGGCACTGTGAAAAATCCCAGGTAATACTTAAGGGATTCCAGACGATTGCCGATCCAAGGTAAAATACCTTGGGATCAGATAAAGGACATTGAGTGCGATCATCGCACAAGGAACATAACACGTTGGCTTGTGTTAGCAAAAAAGAGAAAAAAAAGGTTTTCTTGCGATCAAACGATCGGAAAAGGAAAGTGGTTGGTTTTTGCTAGTTGATCAGGACGGTCAGAGTTGGTTTGGAATACTTGACGGAAACGATCGTCGGAGTTGGTTTTAAGTTCGGTGGTTTATATTTCAATACCAGAATGAAATCCCTGTCAAACAATAACCCACAATAAAAGAAAAACTCGTGTCGTGAATAAGTGGAAAAATTAGTCTTAATTGAGGATCAAGTAGTTCGTGTTAAGTATATTTGTGAACAAGAATTTCTTATTCGAAGAGAAATCAATTTAACATTTAATAAAACAAAAACGGTCAAATCTATAAGCATAATCTCAGTGTTTTATTGCTAAGAGACAATTACTATCAGTGGGTGACATCGGTAAAACCAGGACGAAGGACATATCGATCCAGAAGGACCAGCAAGACCCAGGACAGACCGTCAGTCACATTTATATTTATATTTATTAATACCACAAAGATCGCCGGCCCACGACGGAGAATATATATGTATATAATATATTAATACAACATTGGTAGTTTTAATCGAGACTAACTGAATTAACAAAAAATGCAAAAATAGTCGTATCAAAAATGTCGGTAATCTTTTGCAAAAAAACTAACTGATCAATTTTTTACTTTTAAGTTCAGCCATTCACCGCTTATCTCTATAACAGGTCAATTGAAAAGTCCCCGGCCCGACACATAGATGGCGGCACTAGAATTAAATCCATATGATTTTTAGTTAGCCCCAAACCTCCAAAAGACGCGTGTATAAATTTGACAGATGTCGGATCATTAGTTTGTGAATTATAGTATTTTGAGTGAAGCAACTCAAAATAGGCCTCAGTTTCGGCGATCACCCCTTCATTCGACAAAAAATTCCTCCCAGCGAGCATTCTTTTGAGATCTGAGAACAGGAAATAGTCGCTGGGGGCTAGATCTGGAGAATACGGTGGATGCGGAAGCAATTCGAAGCCCAATTCATGGATTTTTGCCATCGTTTTCACTGACCTGTGACACGGTGCATTGTCTTGGTGAAGCAGCACTTTCTTTTTCTTCAAATGCGGTCGTTTTTCGGCGATTTCCTCCTTCAAACGATCCAATAACGCTGTGTAATAGTCGCTGTTGATGGTCCTTCCTTTTTCAAGATATTCAATGAAAATTATTCCGCGCGCATCCCAAAATACAGACGCCATAACCTTGCCAGCCGACTGTTGCGTTTTTCCACGCTTTGGGGCGGGTTCATCGTGTGCAGTCCACTCGAATGACTGTCGATTGGACTTCGGAGTGAAATGATGGAGTCATGTTTCATCCATTGTCACATATCGACGCAAAAACTCGAGTTTATTATGCTTGATCATCTCCAAACACTGCTCCGAATCATCAACTCGTCGTTGTTTTTGGTCAAAAGTGAGCTCGCGCGGCACCCACTTTGCACAGAGCTTTCTCATACCCAAATATTCGTGAATGATATGATGTACACGTTCAGTTGATATCTTTAGAGTGCCTGCTATTTCAATCAATTTTAATTTACGGTCATTCAAAATCATTTTGTGGATTTTTATAATATTTTCGTCAACCTCTTTTGGGCGTCCACTGCGTTCACTGTCTTCGGTGCTCATTTCACCACGTCTAAACTTAGCATACCAATCCTTCATGGTTGATTTTCCTGGGGCGGTGTCTGGAAACTCGTCATCAAGCCAAGTTTTTGCTTCAACTGTATTTTTTCCCTTCAAAAAGCAATATTTTATCAACACGCGAAATTCCTTTTTATCCATTTTTTTCACAATAACAGAAGTTGCTTCACTCAAAATACTATAATTCAAAAACTAATGACCCGACATCTGTCAAATTTATACACGCGTCTTTTGAAGATTAGGGCTAACTAGAAATCATATAGATTTAATTCTAGTGCCGCCATCTATGTGACAGGCCGGGGACTTTTCAATTGACCTGTTATATACCAACTGGTATACTGTGAATGTACTAGATTTCTCCAGCACATCCCAGCACATCCAACTGTCAATCCGCAACAAAGTTGAAGAAGAGAAAAATATGAAAACTCGTTCTTACAATTTCGTGGCTCCTTGTGTGTCATATGCACAAATGGCCGGTGCTACTAAGCAACCAGCATCTATGGAACATGCATATGGTAATGGAAGAATGCCTGCGCCAGAGGCACATTCAGAAATCATAACAATGTTATTAACCATGCAAGGACAATTTGCCGAATTTCAAAGAACACTGACTGAACAAAGAGCACGAATAGATACTCTCTATTCAACCCTGTTCTCAAATAACTCTCCGCATCAAAATCTTCAACCCTCCGTCTGAACTTAACCTAAAAATTATAGCTGTGAATGTAAATTCACTAATCCACATCGAAAGAAGGGATAATTTAGGCAATCTGCTCCAAGCCGAATGCCCAGATGTGCTCTTGGCTAGCGAAACTAAGCTAAACCAAAGGCATAAAATGGGCTACAAAAATTATAACATAATTAGACGAGATCGACCACACTCTACTCGAGGGGGTGGGGTCGCTATCTTAGTTAAGGAAGGTCTTCACCATAAGGTCGTTTACAGCACGGAAGTACACAAATTCCAGGTGCTAGAGGCATGCATTGTAGATATTCCTCTAAAAAGTCAAAGGCATCTATATATAGTCGCTGCTTACGCTCCTGAATCTGTTCAAGGTACCCAATTTATCTGTGAAATCGATACGCTTTTCCGAAGTCTCAAGTTAGATTCGGAAAACAATTACTTTTTAATGGCAGGTGATTTTAACGTCAAGCACAGTGCCTGAGGCAATCTGACCTCGAACGCCAGAGGCAATGCCTTGTTTGATTGGTGGCAAACAAATGCGATTGAGCATAAACTAGAATTGTACGCCGTCTTATCCAAGAGGTAACTCCTTCCTGGATTTACTTATGACAGATGATCGAATTCAGTTACCAGAGACCGAGGTAACTACTCGAAATTGTCTTCGCACAATTGAGTACGATAGCGATCATTACGGACTTGGAGCCGTAATACACCTGCCAAACGAGTACCATCTACTTGAGCAGTACGACCAGGTACACTCTTTCGATTTCCGAAAAGATTGGTCGCGTTTCGATCGCATAATAAAAAGAGAATTACGCAACATTGAACGATATTGTTACTAACACAATGAATCGTTCCATCCCCAAAGTAGCTCATATGGATGGCTATACCCACCGATACAGAAATGCAACTATCGATGCTTTGTATAGGCAAAAGAGCACCCTGCTCTCAAAGCTGAAATTGTGCTATAGGCAGTTCAGTGACCCAAATTGCAATGAAATCAAAACTATCAAGTCCTTGATTAAAAATCTTCAAAAACTGATCCGGGATAATTACCGAGCAGTAATAAATGAGGAGTGGAGCAACAGAATTCGAGCTGTCCAAGCAAACGGACCGAACATGTTTTCACAAATCAAGAAAATATGTCGAAGAAAAGATCACAATGACATTCCCTGTCTCCGAATTCCACGGACTCCCGAGAATTGTCAGATAATGCTGAACGCAGGACTCACCTTAGAGCACATCAACTCCAATGATGAAGTAATAGTAGTCGAAGATCCGCAAAAGAAAGCGAATTCAATTGGAGCCTGTTTCGAAGCAGTGTACAGAGTTAACGAATCAGTTCATTCTAACACTGAAATTGAAAGCAATGCCCGTCAAAGACATTGCTCGCTGCGCAATCAACTTCACAACTGGCGATCCGAAAACCATAGTTTCATCACATTCGGCGAAAATAATAGGGCGGATTCTCCCGTCAGAAATGAAAATACAAATATGTTTGTGCGCAAGGATGAACTTAGAAACATACTTAGCTCAATAAAAAATAAGAAATCATCTGGAATACGAGGGTTGCCTTTTATATTTCGGGATTAGAGAACAAAAACAAATATTGATAATCGATAATCACTTTATTGTTTTTCAAAATATTCCCCGTGAAGATCTATACACTTTTGCATGCGTTTGAACCAATTGTCGAAGCACTTTTGCCACTCTGATTGAGGTATCTCCAACACATGCATTCTAAATGCAGCAACCGCTTCTTCAGGTGTCGAAAAACGTTGACCTCTCAGTTTGTTTTTTACGTACGGGAGTAAACGGAAGTCATTCGGTGCCAAGTCAGGACTATACGGCTGATGACCTATCAAATCGATGTTTTGGGTGCTCAAAAATGCAGTTGTCGCAGCCGATGTGTGAGAGCTCGCATTGTCGTGGTGAAGAGTGATCCGTCTTCGGCGGTTGGTTTTCCTGATTTCTTGGAAGACAACTCGCAAACAAATGGTTGTGTACCACTCAGAATTGACTGTTCTGTGTTGTTATAGTGGTACGGTTGCGACATGTCCAGTTTTTCCGAAAAAACAGGCGACCATTTGCTTGGAAGTGCTTCGTGCGCGAACAACTTTTGTTGGATTTGGCTCATCTTGAAACACCCAGACAGTCGACTGCTGTTTACTTTCGGGGTCATACGCGTAAATCCACGATTCATCACCTGTCACGATGTCATAGACGTGTTTCGAAGCACCGCGACCGTATTTTTTGAGCATTTCTTTCGACCAATTGACACGAGCCTTTTTTTGGGCGATTGCCAAATTGTGTGGGATCCAACGCGAACAATTTTTTTTGACAGTCAAATGTTTATGCAATATTGAATGTATGCTGGTCCCACTAACGCCTAAGGTTGTCTCAATCTCACGATAGGTCACATGACGATCTTCCAATATCAGTTCGCGCACAGCATCAATGGCTTTCGGAACAACAACTGATTTTGGACGACCTTCACGAAATTCATCTTGCAGTGAACTACGACCACGATTGAATTCACCATACCATCGATAAACACTGGTCCTTGATGGAGCTTCATCGCCAAAAATTGAATTAAGTTCATCCATGCACTGTTGCTGAGTTAATCCACGCCGAAAGTTGTAAAAAATAATCGCACGAAAATGTTGACGATTTAATTCCATTTTTGGGCCGAGATGAATCTTTTAAGTTACTGTAAACAACACAAATAGCGCTCGTATGTCAAAACGTTCTGAGTGCGTATAACCTCAAAAATGTTCAACTATACGACAGAGCTGTCAATTGCCGGATTGCAACACTAGGGTTGCGAAATCCCGAAACATAAGAGGCAACCCTCGTAGATAGCATTCCAAATGTGGTTCTAAGGCATTTGCCTTGCGAAGCAGTGAACATATACACTACTTTGTTTAACAACGCTCTAAACAATGCACACTATCCAACCCATTGGAAGACTGCAGTAGTCCACCCTATCCCTAAAAAGGGTAAGGAGAAGAGCAATCCAGCTAATCTGCGCTCGATCAGCCTGCTTCCCAACATCAGCAAGGTCTTCGAAAAAATTATAAACAAAGCACTGATAGGTTGGTGTGATGAAAACGATATCATCCCCAACAACCAGTTTGGCTTTCGAGCGCGACATGATACAGTTCATGCAGCGACGAAACTTGTTTCCGATATACAGTGGAACAAGGCAAAGCGACAATGTACAGGCGCCTGCTTGGTTGACTTTGAAAAGGCTTTCGACACCGTATGGTTAGAAGGACTTGTCTATAAGTTAACAAACCTGGGTATGCCGCAATATCTGTTATACATCATTTATGATATGATAATGGACAAACAATTTGTGGTGAAATGCGGGGACATACTATCCAAAAAGACCTTCCAAATTAAAAATGGCTTACAGCAGGGAGCTGTGAATTCTCCCATTCTATTCAATATTTACACTAGTGATCTAGTGAGTTCTCTCGAAAACGCCATTGCGTACTCCGATGACATAGTGGTATACAGAACAGGAGGAAAAATAGACGTCATCAATAGGCACCTCCAAAACGACTTCAACAAAATAAAACAATTTTGCGACGACTGGAAATTAAAGATTAATTTCCAGAAGACCGAGACTATCCTTTTCAGAACGCCCCTATCCAGGGCCTCGAGGGATACAAAATACAACTGGAAACACTTTTCTGTTGTAGGTAACAATAACCTTCCACTGCAAGTGAAAACTGTAGTTAAATACCTTGGTATCTGGCTAGACCAGTATTTATATTTTGACAAGCACGTAATGCAATTTATGGCTGTCCAGTATGGTATAATATATCTCCACTTTATATGGAGAAGTTTCGTGTGTTCGGACGGCAGTGTTTGCGTCCCTGCCTCGGACTTTATAGAACACCAGAGTCGCAATACAAAAAATTCTATCCCAACAAAATCCTGTATAACAAATCAGGGTTAAATAGGATAGACAATTTCATAATTAAAATTATTCGTGGTCACACAGCAAGGGCAATGTGCAGTGACAATAATCTTATCTCGGGAGCATTCTATCCCAATGATATGTATCTGGAGAATACCCTCCAGAATGGGTTTATTCCCCCAGAAGCGTTCCCTTTCTTGGATCAAAAAGGCCTTATCCAAGAAGTGCATGGAGTCCTGATTATTTACCACGCTCTCCGTGGTGAAAGGACCAACGGATTCTCTATGATAGTGATATTGTGGGGAGGAAGTATCGTACCTGACATGGGCACACGGTTCACTTCCTCCTCCATCCAATTGTCACTAATTAAGTTTGGCCGAATATCGCAGCAGGTACAGGAAACGCGCTTTAACAATGAAATGTGTCTAGTTTCGAATTTAATTTACCTTTAAATTTTGAAAATCAAACAGTTAATGAACTTTATTTTTATTGGATGTATTTTATCGAATGGCTTCATTTGATTCAATCTGAATAACTACTTGTTTTGTTATCTAATCGCCCAGCATCTTTTAAAAACCACAAAGTACTACACCACACTAACTTCTTCAAAGGAAAACACTCGACTCGGATAAAACTGGTTTCGCACCGTACCCGGCGGAGGTACGGTGAATGGCGAGCGACCCGACCGCCACGGAGATTGAATTACGACTCAAACGATATCCTCACCAATAAGGATATCGTTTTTTACCTACCACCAGGGAAACGTAAAGTCTCTCGGTGGTATAGGAAACCAGATCTTGTAATACAGGTCATGGTGGTATGTGTGGGATCGTTGAGATCAATGCTATTCACACGTGCAGTGGAAAAGCGAAACAGGCAGGCGGCAAAGACAAAAGAAAAGACGACCAAATGGTTCGCTCTTTAATGAGGGTCATGTTTATACGATGCCTCGTCGCTATTTTCGACGTTAGAAGAAAAAGGTGCTAAAAGCAAATTGGATGTTTATGGCATCTCTGGCTGCAATAGAAACCGGGTTCATATTTGCATTAGGAAATGCTGGAGAATTTGGTTTCAGCGTCTATTGCGCTTGTGGGGGTTCCCCTACATCACACGGAGAACCAACCCACAACCCTAACCTGCAAACATGCAAAAATCGAATCTGCAATAGCATATATTCCCAAATATGCAATAAAATATTCCCCCAAACCTCCAAGAGAATATAATTCAACCGAATATATTCTAATCACCACCACATGCATTTTCCCAAAATTGCGTTACTCAATTATCCATATTTCCTCAACGCAACCAAACAACCCACATTTCCCCGAAACTCGTATGCCATAGCAAACGCATATTCAATCCTCAACGGAACATCAGCAAGCATACCCAGCCGCACACATTTCTCCGAAGTTCATATGCCTTAACAAAGCATATACCCAATCCTCAACGGAACACTACCAACCAAATAAACCGCGCACATTTCCCCGAAATTATTTCGGTTAACATTTCTATCTAAACGATACCCCTTGCTTGCACCCAAGCCATTCCAATTTCCCCCGAAAATGCATGCCCATACTCGCTCGCGTCGCCAAACCAATTCCCGGTACACCCAACCAACGAAGTCAACCCAGCCTGTACGGCCAGAATTCGTTGGAACTGAATTCCTATGCGAGCATAGCAACTCGTCCACAATTCCTCGTAATTGGCAGCGAGCCTAACTCTGCTATGACGCACCGCCACGACGCAGTGAATGAATTATTTTCATTCATGAGTCAGTCGAGATCCAACCACCACCGGGGCCACAACACAAAAGTCGAGTCTTAACCACCATTGAGCTGGGCTGCGTACACGGTTAAGTCAAGTTTTTCTTCCGTTTTATGAGGCGAAAAGGCCCAGTTTCGACCATAGTGGAGTGCGGGTTTAATTCAAAATTGGACACCTTCCAATTGGTCCATACTATCATTTATTGTAAAATCGAACGGTCGAGTGTCAATTAAACGTGGGCGTGGTTAGGAACCCTAAAAATCAGCCGGACGCTGAATCTGTTAAAAGGCGAACTCGTTTAAGAAAGTGTGATTTCTAAACGCTGGACGAATATTTGTGCTAAATAATAAAGGAACATTAACATTAAAATCAAGCCAACGTGTTTTCTTTCGTGGCCGATCCACTCTGGTGAACAGTTCTCTCTTGTTGTCGCGGTGGAACGATCCTTGTGCGAAAAATCGTCGGTGCGACCTCAGTGAATCCGGTGCCGTGCGCCGGCACACAATACTAGTCCCCCACACTGGTGACCCCGTAAAAACGCGCAACCCCCGAACATTAGCGACCGGAGAGCAAACACGCACCATTAAACACCGACTTACCCTTTACCAAACCAAAAAAACTAGAACAGTGACAGTGCTAGCAACCAAGTCCCTCAAAAAAACAATTAACATTCAGTGAAAAATAAAAACAGACCAATCCCAGTGAATCAACAAGCAAAGGAAGAAACAAAAAGTTTGCCATATTTTCTAATAAAATTAAAAAGCCTTCATTTATAGTATTATAGTAAATTATATAGACTATTACAGTAAATTAATAAGTTTACATTTTGTACATGCCGTCTCGGGGAAAATAATTGTGTGTAACCATCAGATCGTTCTATAAACTAACCACCGCAACATCCCGTGAAATCATTCCAACTTCGTCATCTAAACGCCGAACATGTCCCTGTTGACCTTTTAGAAACACAACCATTGAATTCACATGCTTCCATGTTGTACTATACATTCAATTCTATAGTTATACGGGACATTACCACTTGGATCAATAATATTTCACAAAAAGTTGCAGCCCAATAGTGAAGATTGCCTTATAATAGAAAAGTGTTAGCATTTTATGAACATTTTATATTAATCTCGCAGCGAGTCCATCTCCATGTTTGGGTGAAACTCGAGGCAAAACCTTGGCACAAAGAAAAGTATCTCAACCAAACGAACAACACAATCACCGTTACACCAATTAAAGACGAAGTACCCGAACCCGTAGAATCATCAGGTCCCTCATCCAGCACTGATCGACACAAATTTACGAAAGGAGTGCAGCCTTCACCCGGCAGCTTACCCCCACCTGTAACACCACAGCGAAGCCACAACACCTCATCAAGGGATCTGAAGCTGCAGCACCGGCATCGACACAACAGCCCCGGATAACCAGGTCTGCCTTTCTTTTATTATACCAAGTGTCATTTCTCCTTGCGACGAGCTCCTTCTGAGCCACCAAAAATAATTTTCTAAATAATATTCCAAAATTTAACGAAATTGTGAACTTTAAACTAAAATTTAAAAATAAGTTAAAATTGTCAATAGAAACGCAAACTAAAGTTTTATGCTAAAGACAGCAGTAAGAAACCAAATTATTCCCAGGCCCCTACTTTTTCTGGCACATATTTCTTATATTCCGTTTTTAATTTATAATGACCTCAGTGCCCAAGTAATCACACATCTATTCAAGAACATTGTTACTAATATTTAAAGAAGCATAATTAAATAATTACAAAAGAACACAATTAATTTAAACGACACAGACTCATGACTAAACAATTAAAGCTAAATAATTACAAAATTGATATCTTTCCGTACACACGCACAGTAAAGAGAAACGAGTCGCCAAACACCAATTTTACCAATCATTAAGCCTTACTAAGAATACCTAAAACCTTTTAAACAAAAACAGCAAAATATTAAAACAAACATACAAACATAATTCGTTACAATAGAAAAATAGGATATATATAACCAAACACACTCACTATCGTATCAAACATCCAAAGTACTAATAAAAAGCGTACTACACAACATTAAAGATCAAAAAGAAAAAAGCGAAAGAACAATCAAAATTTTTTTTTTTTTTCTTTTTCGCAAACATAAAACCGACCAAACAAAACATAAGCATTTCCCTTTTAACAATAAAAATTATAAATTTATCGATCAAAAATTAAAATAACAATCGGCAAACCCGAAAATATTAAAACCAAATTAGGCGAAACAATTCCACCAAAATTACAAACTATTGTAAGTCCCCTTCCGGGTCCGAACCAAAAACAAGATCACGATTGAACCATACTTCAAAACCACCGTGTCATAATCATAACAAGCAAAAAAAACCAAAAATATCAAACTAAACTAGGCCCAAGAACCTTATCAAATTATAAACTGTCGTGCACCCCTTCTGGGTACAATCCACGCACACTAAACATAGAAGCAACTAAAGTAAAAACCGCGACAATATCCACGACTCCACTGGACCTTACGCGACTCTCGTTTGACTCCCCTCGACTCACGCGTCCGCTCCACGCCCCTTGGCTTCACCCACAGACACACCCCGCCCCTCCTCAATCCCGGCTACCCTTCCCGACTCCGGCACCACTATGCCCACCACACGAGCCGGTACTACCCAGCAGGAACAACCGCGATCCAACTCCCCCGCGTTTCAGGACGCTTCCGGCGTCGAATTCTCACCCCTCACCCAAAATATAAAGCTCCCCCCGTTCGACGAGGAGGATCCAGAGCTTTGGTTCGCTACAGCCGAACGTTTTTTCCGGTTCGCCAACATCTACGATGAAGAACATCGTGCTATAGAATTGCTGCGGGTGCTGGACGGGACACAGCGGACGCATATCGCGCACGCAATCAGGTCACCAGGCCCCAACCCATACAGCAACATGCGGGAGACGCTCCTCAACGCCTTGGACCAACCCATCAGCATCAAACAGCAACGACTGGCGAATGAGACCAATTTCTCGGGTATTAGACCATCCCTTTTCCTGACCCATTTACGCTCCATAGCGGGGACCAGGATCTCGGATGACCTAATTAGGCCACATTTTCTGAGGAGTCTACCTCAACATGCCCGCTCGGCACTATTGGCCCAACCTAATCAAAGTTTGGCCTATTTATCAAAGGTGGCCGACGCGATCATGGAAACCTTAGACCCACAGTCTGACCTCCCACCATACCAGGCCGCGGCGGTTAGCCAACACGCCGCACCGCCTACACGGCACTCCCCTGCACCCCCTTCAGAAGCCCCCAGGACCCCACCCCGCGGAACCCAATTCCCACAGCGGACCCAAGACAGCAGGCCCAACCAGTCCCCCTCAGACAGCCCCCCTGCGCCCGCCACCATATCCGATCTCCACGCGTTGCAGGCCTCACTCCGTCGCGAACTAAACCAAATTCACGCGAAGATAAGAAGCCCCCACCGAACCGCGCATACCCAACAGACAGATCGGCCTCCGCCTCCTCACAATACCACACCAGTGGATCAACCCACGAGGGATCAAGGCGCCCATCGATTGTACTCACCGACCGCACGCATCACGTGCAGCTTCTGCCATAAAAAAGGCCACCTGTACGACGAGTGCCTAAAAAGGCGAAACACGCCTTTCTGTCGGGAGTGCTGGCAGTATGGCCACGACATTGTAGAATGTCGTGCACACCATACCCCACTCCCACAGAATAGATCACCGCGCCAGCAGAGGCAGTCCCCGAGGGAAGCACACCCGCGACCACACCAACCCTTTACCCCCCAAAACCCCACTATATCAACCATCCGAGTGACTAGCGGCCCAATCGGATGCGCGGTATGTGGCCATACGGACCACACGTGGGATCAATGCCGAAAAACGGTAAGGAGATCAAAACCTAGGAATTCCCCAGCAACCCCTACCCCAACACCAACCCGCAAGGCCAAGACTCCACGTCGACGCCAACGCCCAGGAAACCGCACTCCCACCAAGAGCGGCAAACAACCCCCCATACCACCATATGCACGAAAAATGCCAACCCTCAAACCAAACCTCCCCCACCCGGCACACGGCACCCCGTCACTGCGCAGAAGAATAAACTCCGGCCTGCAAGCTCCTCCATCCCACACACGCAATTTCGTCACGGCAAATGCGAGAGAGCTACCGACAGGCCACCACTTACCCAGCCATCATACCTGCTGGTCAACACAGACCACAACAGACCACTGGACCACACCGCAACCCCCTCGCCCCTGCCGGCAACACACGCGGCACCTACAACCAGGCCCACTCCCAACGACGACCCAATCCCTATCACCGCGCCTTCAGCGACAAACCCAACCCACCAGACCCCTAGCTACCTAACACTCCTCCCGCCACACACCAACCTACTCCTTTCGCCCTACCCTTATTTCGTGACTACGTCACTGGGCGGGGAGTACTGTGGGGGTTCCCCTACATCACACGGAGAACCAACCCACAACCCTAACCTGCAAACATGCAAAAATCGAATCTGCAATAGCATATATTCCCAAATATGCAATAAAATATTCCCCCAAACCTCCAAGAGAATATAATTCAACCGAATATATTCTAATCACCACCACATGCATTTTCCCAAAATTGCGTTACTCAATTATCCATATTTCCTCAACGCAACCAAACAACCCACATTTCCCCGAAACTCGTATGCCATAGCAAACGCATATTCAATCCTCAACGGAACATCAGCAAGCATACCCAGCCGCACACATTTCTCCGAAGTTCATATGCCTTAACAAAGCATATACCCAATCCTCAACGGAACACTACCAACCAAATAAACCGCGCACATTTCCCCGAAATTATTTCGGTTAACATTTCTATCTAAACGATACCCCTTGCTTGCACCCAAGCCATTCCAATTTCCCCCGAAAATGCATGCCCATACTCGCTCGCGTCGCCAAACCAATTCCCGGTACACCCAACCAACGAAGTCAACCCAGCCTGTACGGCCAGAATTCGTTGGAACTGAATTCCTATGCGAGCATAGCAACTCGTCCACAATTCCTCGTAATTGGCAGCGAGCCTAACTCTGCTATGACGCACCGCCACGACGCAGTGAATGAATTATTTTCATTCATGAGTCAGTCGAGATCCAACCACCACCGGGGCCACAACACAAAAGTCGAGTCTTAACCACCATTGAGCTGGGCTGCGTACACGGTTAAGTCAAGTTTTTCTTCCGTTTTATGAGGCGAAAAGGCCCAGTTTCGACCATAGTGGAGTGCGGGTTTAATTCAAAATTGGACACCTTCCAATTGGTCCATACTATCATTTATTGTAAAATCGAACGGTCGAGTGTCAATTAAACGTGGGCGTGGTTAGGAACCCTAAAAATCAGCCGGACGCTGAATCTGTTAAAAGGCGAACTCGTTTAAGAAAGTGTGATTTCTAAACGCTGGACGAATATTTGTGCTAAATAATAAAGGAACATTAACATTAAAATCAAGCCAACGTGTTTTCTTTCGTGGCCGATCCACTCTGGTGAACAGTTCTCTCTTGTTGTCGCGGTGGAACGATCCTTGTGCGAAAAATCGTCGGTGCGACCTCAGTGAATCCGGTGCCGTGCGCCGGCACACAATACTAGTCCCCCATACGCTAATTATATGCAGCTGCTTGGGTTGTTTGTTGGTAAGACAAACAAAAAAGGTTGCCAGGCAATGTATATGAAAAGGTATATGGCGCGGCTAGGAAAATAGACGGCGCGATATTTATGGAATTTGTCTGGTACCGACTTGGTTCAGAATACCAAATAAGCAAACAAAGAAATCTTATGAAAAATTGTATGCGAAGGGATGCATGAAGGTAAGTTTTCTTTATAGGGATTTTAGGGTTATAATAATTGGGTCTGTTTGATGCGTGAAGCATCTAAGATGCTAATGCGAATTGCATTAGCGAAAGCTGGTGCAGACCCGGGTTATGGTTATGGGGGTTTTTTTCGGAAGGCGAGCCGTGGCATCTGGCGGAATCGCCACAATATCCCCAATGCCCCAGAGCACATGCGTTTTAGCACGGCGATCAGTGAAAGAGATAAATCACCCAAAGATCGAACATCTCCCAAATTCTCAACGAGGAGAGGACTTCACTTCCTCAGATATAGTATGCCTCTCAAGAGCAACGCTCTCCTTCCTCTTGCCCCCGTTAGAATGAACTGATTCGTTAACTCTGTACACTGCTTCGAAACAGGCTCCAATTGAATTCGCTTTCTTTTGCGGATCTTCGACTACTATTACTTCATCATTGGAGTTGATGTGCTCTAAGGTGAGTCCTGCGTTCAGCATTATCTGACAATTCTCGGGAGTCCGTGGAATTCGGAGACAGGGAATGTCATTGTGATCTTTTCTTCGACATATTTTCTTGATTTGTGAAAACATGTTCGGTCCGTTTGCTTGGACAGCTCGAATTCTGTTGCTCCACTCCTCATTTATTACTGCTCGGTAATTATCCCGGATCAGTTTTTGAAGATTTTTAATCAAGGACTTGATAGTTTTGATTTCATTGCAATTTGGGTCACTGAACTGCCTATAGCACAATTTCAGCTTTGAGAGCAGGGTGCTCTTTTGCCTATACAAAGCATCGATAGTTGCATTTCTGTATCGGTGGGTATAGCCATCCATATGAGCTACTTTGGGGATGGAACGATTCATTGTGTTAGTAACAATATCGTTCAATGTTGCGTAATTCTCTTTTTATTATGCGATCGAAACGCGACCAATCTTTTCGGAAATCGAAAGAGTGTACCTGGTCGTACTGCTCAAGTAGATGGTACTCGTTTGGCAGGTGTATTACGGCTCCAAGTCCGTAATGATCGCTATCGTACTCAATTGTGCGAAGACAATTTCGAGTAGTTACCTCGGTCTCTGGTAACTGAATTCGATCATCTGTCATAAGTAAATCCAGGAAGGAGTTACCTCTTGGATAAGACGGCGTACAATTCTAGTTTATGCTCAATCGCATTTGTTTGCCACCAATCAAACAAGGCATTGCCTCTGGCGTTCGAGGTCAGATTGCCTCAGGCACTGTGCTTGACGTTAAAATCACCTGCCATTAAAAAGTAATTGTTTTCCGAATCTAACTTGAGACTTCGGAAAAGCGTATCGATTTCACAGATAAATTGGGTACCTTGAACAGATTCAGGAGCGTAAGCAGCGACTATATATAGATGCCTTTGACTTTTTAGAGGAATATCTATAATGCATGCCTCTAACACCTGGAATTTGTGTACTTCCGTGCTGTAAACGACCTTATGGTGAAGACCTTCCTTAACTAAGATAGCGACCCCACCCCCTTGAGTAGAGTGTGGTCGATCCCGTCTAATTATGTTATAATTTTTGTAGCCCATTTTGTGCCTTTGGTTTAGTTTAGTTTCGCTAGCCAAGAGCACATCTGGGCAATCGTCTTGGAGCAGATTGACTAAAATATCCCTTCTTTCGATGTGGATTAGTGAATTTACATTCGCAGCTAAAATTTTTAGGTTTAGTTCAGACGGAGGGTTGAAGATTTTGATGTGAAGGGTTATTTGAGAACAGGGTTGAATAAAGAGTATCTATTCGTGACCTTTGTCAGTGTTTTTGAAATTTTGCAAATTGTCCTTGCATGGTTAATAACATTGTTATGATTTCTGAATGTGCCTCTGGCGCAGGCATTCTTCCATTACCATATGCATGTTCCATAGATGCTGGTTGCTTAGTAGCACCGGCCATTT
Source organism: Microdon myrmicae (assembly GCA_963931805.1). NCBI lineage: Eukaryota > Metazoa > Arthropoda > Insecta > Diptera > Syrphidae > Microdon > Microdon myrmicae. The sequence goes on from OZ007497.1 coordinate 19,984,946, forward strand.
GTACATATGACACACAAGGAGCCACGAAATTGTAAGAACGAGTTTTCATATTTTTCTCTTCTTCAACTTTGTTGCGGATTGACAGTTGGATGTGCTGGGATGTGCTGGAGAAATCTAGTACATTCACAGTATACCAGTTGGTATATAACAGGTCAATTGAAAAGTCCCCGGCCTGTCACTTAGATGGCGGCACTAGAATTAAATCCATATGATTTGTAGTTAGCCCTAATCTTCAAAAGACGCGTGTATAAATTTGACAGATGTCGGATCATTAGTTTGTGAATTATAGTATTTTGAGTGAAGCAACTTCTGTTATTGTGAAAAAAATGGATAAAAAGGAATTTCGCGTGTTGATAAAATATTGCTTTTTGAAGGGAAAAAATACAGTTGAAGCAAAAACTTGGCTTGATGACGAGTTTCCAGACACCGCCCCAGGAAAATCAACCATGAAGGATTGGTATGCTAAGTTTAGACGTGGTGAAATGAGCACCGAAGACAGTGAACGCAGTGGACGCCCAAAAGAGGTTGACGAAAATATTAGAAAAATCCACAAAATGATTTTGAATGACCGTAAATTGAAATTGATTGAAATAGCAGGCACTCTAAAGATATCAACTGAACGTGTACATCATATCATTCACGAATATTTGGGTATGAGAAAGCTCTGTGCAAAGTGGGTGCCGCGCGAGCTCACTTTTGACCAAAAACAACGACGAGTTGATGATTCGGAGCAGTGTTTGGAGATGATCAAGCATAATAAACTCGAGTTTTTGCGTCGATATGTGACAATGGATGAAACATGACTCCATCATTTCACTCCGAAGTCCAATCGACAGTCATTCGAGTGGACTGCACACGATGAACCCGCCCCAAAGCGTGGAAAAACGCAACAGTCGGCTGGCAAGGTTATGGCGTCTGTATTTTGGGATGCGCGCGGAATAATTTTCATTGAATATCTTGAAAAAGGAAGGACCATCAACAGCGACTATTACACAGCGTTATTGGATCGTTTGAAGGAGGAAATCGCCGAAAAACGACCGCATTTGAAGAAAAAGAAAGTGCTGCTTCACCAAGACAATGCACCGTGTCACAGGTCAGTGAAAACGATGGCAAAAATCCATGAATTGGGCTTCGAATTGCTTCCGCATCCACCGTATTCTCCAGATCTAGCCCCCAGCGACTATTTCCTGTTCTCAGATCTCAAAAGAATGCTCGCTGGGAGGAATTTTTTGTCGAATGAAGGGGTGATCGCCGAAACTGAGGCCTATTTTGAGTTGCTTCACTCAAAATACTATAATTCACAAACTAATGATCCGACATCTGTCAAATTTATACACGCGTCTTTTGGAGGTTTGGGGCTAACTAAAAATCATATGGATTTAATTCTAGTGCCGCCATCTATGTGTCGGGCCGGGGACTTTTCAATTGACCTGTTATAGAGATAAGCGGTGAATGGCTGAACTTAAATGTAAAAAATTGATCAGTTAGTTTTTTTGCAAAAGATTACCGACATTTTTAATACGACTATTTTTGCATTTTTTGTTAATTCAGTTAGTCTCGATTAAAACTACCAATGTTGTATTAATATATTATATACATATATATTCTCCGTCGTGGGCCGGCGATCTTTGTGGTATTAACAAAAATAAATATAAATGTGACTGACGGTCTGTCCTGGGTCTTGCTGGTCCTTCTGGATCGATATGTCCTTCGTCCTGGTTTTACCGATGTCACCCACTGATAGTAATTGTCTCTTAGCAATAAAACACTGAGATTATGCTTATAGATTTGACCGTTTTTGTTTTATTAAATGTTAAATTGATTTCTCTTCGAATAAGAAATTCTTGTTCACAAATATACTTAACACGAACTACTTGATCCTCAATTAAGACTAATTTTTCCACTTATTCACGACACGAGTTTTTCTTTTATTGTGGGTTATTGTTTGACAGGGATTTCATTCTGGTATTGAAATATAAACCACCGAACTTAAAACCAACTCCGACGATCGTTTCCGTCAAGTATTCCAAACCAACTCTGACCAAACCAACCACTTTCCTTTTCCGATCGTTTGATCGCAAGAAAACCTTTTTTTTCTCTTTTTTGCTAACACAAGCCAACGTGTTATGTTCCTTGTGCGATGATCGCACTCAATGTCCTTTATCTGATCCCTAGGTATTTTACCTTGGATCGGCAATCGTCTGGAATCCCTTAAGTATTACCTGGGATTTTTCACAGTGCCCAGACTAGGCAATTTCTTTTTTAGTGAACATCGGAGCCAAAGATATTTTTGTATCTTATAGGTATTGTTGTTCAGCGAGTGTTTTTACGATCGCCGTCCTTTGTTCCGTATAGGAAATGTTTCCTTGAATAGGATTTAAGGGGACGGTGTCGCCGTGTATTTTATGCTTTTTACCAACTTTACTTGAGAATTGGTCATCTGGTCCACAGATTTGGAACCAGGGAAATTTACGTGCTGAACATCTGGTTCTTATATCACGTTTTGGTTTTATATGGAATTTAATATGGACAAATTGAACGTTTAGTTGGACATTGGCTCCAAAGAGGTATATATTTATGGGTGGGTGGTTTTGGACGTAACACCAACATTTGATACCATATATTGCGTTTTTGTTACAAGCCGACAGAAAAGGACAGTTCCAAAAGTTTTGCGCTCTGATTGACGAGAAAAGGTAAATGATTCCTCACTTGAATCAAGTGAATCCAATTTAACTCCAGCGTTGTTGTTTTGAGGTTGAAATATACCTCATCTTGGGTATCTTGGCTGGGCTCCTACGCCATACATTGCTTGCATCGCTTTGCTGGGCTACAACGCCCTCACCATCATCATCATCATTTTGCTGTCTCGTCAAGGATTCGCGTCGCAGAAAATTTTCATCAGTAGACAAAGTTTGGGTTTGTTCTTCCTTTTCGCAGTCGACAACGGCTTGTTTTGACAAACTTGTTCCTTTTTGGGTTCCAGTTTTAATTTCATTTGTTGAAATTCAGGACATCCTCTAAAATATGCAGTGTGACCTGTAATTTTACAGAGGACACAGGACAGTGTTTTCCTATCTGGAAGCTGTTCTTTGCCCAAGGGGCATTCACCAATGATATGGTCGGAGAGGCACTTTACGCGCCTGAATTGCATGTGACAGTTTGATGCTACGTACCCGAAGCGTTGACAACGCATGCACTGCAAAACGCGATCAGTTTTTCTTATTTTTTCCCAACTTATTGTTTGGTGATTGATGTGTTTGATGTATCGGAGAGCATCAACTTTACTGTTGGGACTGAGTGATACAATAAAGAAAGGCAATTTGCAATTGCGTTTTCTGGAGTTGGCGGTAGAGAAGGGTTACACACCTGTAAATTTTAAATTGTCGGTTTCGACATTTTTTAATTCCTCGAACACCTCCTCAGGGGAAAAACATGGGTCAACTCCTTTTAGGAGCATGGAGATTATTTTCTCCGATTTCGGGGTGTACGTGTAGTACTCGCTTTTTGTCCTACCCAAAGCAGTCATTACTTTGCGATAACCTTCAATATCATCGCACATTAATTTTATTTTAGAGTTATTAATTTTTTTCGTTTTGAAATGTTTGCAAGTTAACTCACCTAATTTTATAACGTCCTTTGTTTCCATGGACGTAAGTATTATAGGCGGCGCCTTTTCCTTTTTGTTGGTTCCGATTTGCTGGTTCTTTTGCTGCTGCTGCATTTCCTTTGTTTGTTGCCTTTTGTTTGCTTCCTCATGTTGTTGTTACTGATTTTCCCGTTGTGCTGTTGTATTTTCTTGGTTTTGTTGTTGCTGCACCAGGTCTTTTAATTTGAGGATTGCTTCTCTTTGTTTATTGAGTTCCTCTTTTTTTGTGTCTATATCCGCAAGTAGTTTTTCTAGTTCCGCCGGATCTGTTGCAGTACCTGTGATATTGTTGTCTTCATCAGCAGGTAATTCGATTTCACTTGGCTCAAGGTCAACCAATTCGTTGAATTGGTTGCCTGCTCCTGTGTATTCATTTTGCTTTCCTTTTGCATTTTTTCGCCGTCCGTATTTGGCTTGTGCCGCTTTGTTATAATACTCGGCTGTCGCTCGAGTCGGCCGTTGCTCGAGTCGGCTCCGTGTCATCGTTTTCAGGTCTGCCTGTCCCCTTTTCATGAAAGGCGACGACCTCTTTAGCACTTTGTTTGTTTCCATTTTTTTTTTTTTTTTTTTTTTTTTTTTTTTTTTTTTTTTTTTTTTTTTTTTTTTTTTTTTTTTAATAAACAACCGCGCTCAGTGGCGGCCACACTGTGTAATCCACAATTGCACACTTACACTCGCACGACGAATTTATTAATTTTTTTTTTACTTTTGCTTTCTCCTGTTGCCAGATATACGTCTTTTCTCCTTGACGTGCCGGTGACGAATGATTTAGTTTAACCTTCCCAGATTAGGATGCACAATCAACAAAGGATCTTGCGATGAACTTTTGTGATCCTCGGTGTTGATGGACGATAAAACGAACATGTGGTTCTTTGTTTTTAATTTCGTTTATTGACAAAGGAAGATGATGTTGAATGTGGGAAAAAATTTGAGCAAACAAATTTTTAGAGGATCATATGGTTGCAGGAGCGTATTTTATAATTCCCAACATTATTTGTTTGAGAGTGGATATATGGCGTAGGACGTCTATGTGCCGTCGTTGGCACTGGTTCTACGCCCATCCCACGCTGTTTTTACTGTAGCTTGTCGCCAATGTGGGGTAAAAGTTCCTGTTTCGGCTTATTAATGGAGCTGACGATCACTTTGTGGAATGCAACTGCCGTGGATGACATTCTAAAGTTTGAAACATTTTACTTCTGTAAACAATCGCTGCTTCGAGACACACTCATTTTACTGGGCATCTTGTCCTTGATGGGCTTCTCTATAGCACTATTATCGCGTCTATCGTAATGGAATGAAACGACACATCATTAATAAAGGCGGATCACTTGGGGAAGAAGTAGTAAAAGGATAAACGTCAAGGAATTTCAATGGCGAGCAACGCACTTCCCGATCTGGTCAGTCCAAACTAGTCGAATGAGATTAAAAAGACACTTTTCATTTCTTTCAACAGAACAGATCGCTCCAATATTGTTTTATTTGAGGGTAATTAACAATGATTAAATTAGATTCACAGTAAAAATAACAGACACAATACATGTTTTACTCCAGGATATTTAATAGTTAATAAAAATTAAGCCAATAAAAAAAACTGCGAAGACGTTATTAACGCACAACACTCGCGTCGCCACTCCACTCTCGACTCGCGTTTAACGTGGAGAACCCGAACTTCCTCCACGGAATCAGTTTACGATTCATTATATCAACCGAAGAGACAGAACAAAAATTCCATCCATTGATTCGGTGACCATATAAGGGATGATCTTAGATGATGATCACGGAGGGGATGTGCACACATGCAGATGCGGTTACCTCGCACGCTCAAGCTGTGCATGAGCAAGCGGGCCGTGGATATTGTAATTCCATAAAAGGAAATGTTTATCTGATGGTTACCGCGTAAGGGATCCATTCTGATCGGGTGCACGTTGCTAGCGTCCCCTGATGCGACCTGCCATGCACGTGTGTGGGAAAAAATATTTCCTTTCTGTTTGCATGGGTAAGTTTGAGGATTCATATCGGTTACGTAATGTCGTAACCGAATTGGATTCTTAGGAATATGCTGCGTTGTATACAGGTATGCCCCTGGTGGTAATGCTTATCGGATGTTGATGCCTGTCGATCGGTTTACCGTCCGATGTGCTTGTAGGTCAACCGGAAAGGAAAGAAATATCTCTCGCATACTTTTTTTTTTTTTTTTTTGGTTTCGGTAGGAAGGTGGAAATCTACAAACCACCTCCCGCCAGGATCATATTCCCGTCGATCCCCGCGGAACTTTCTTTTAGATATTCCATCGCGGGGCGGGACGGAGTTTACCTGTTACTCCGCTCGTCACGTCGCAACTGCTGCATTATTTCACAGAGAATGTCGTATGTGTGCAACAGAATTTGTTCGAAGACATGTGTAATGAATTGGTTTGGATCTTGTTGGTTGTTTGGTGGTACAACCAAATTGCTTATAAGGAACATGTCTGTTTGGTGCTGATGGATTTTGCATCGGCGAATATTATGAAATTTACAGCATTACAGGTATTTATGGTACAATTTATGTAAAGGTAAGTACGTGCTTTCCAGGTTTTTATGCTTTCTGTATGCCCTAGGGACAAGTTGGATGTCGAGCCTGTAAAAAGCGAGCGGTGGCGTTATTGGAACCGTCACAGGTAATCTGGTCCGCACATTTGGATCCAAAGAATTTTGCGTGTAAGCGAACCAATTGAACATTCGGTTCATTTATCACGCATTCGATTTTATAGATTGAATTCAATGTGAGACAATTGATCGTTTAGTTCAATTTGTTTGACGTTGAATTCAATACTGATTTGGGGATAAGTTATGTATGGAGCAATGCTGGGGCTTGCAGGGTGCCTCATCCTTTAAGTTTTTTTTTTGTTTTTTTGTTTTATATCCACATTTATTCAACAATTCAATTACATATTTCACTTAAGACTAAATGTTAACATCTATTTTACAAATAACATTTATACATTAACTTACTGGTTCTTCGCAAGCACTCTAAATTACACATTATCATATTTCATATGCCTTTCGGCGTACAATAACTGTTTTTACAACATGTCACAATAATTGATATGTTTTCTCTTTTAAAAGTTATTCTATTTTTTCTACATCCTGTATTATTTATAATTTTTTTTTTTTTTTTTTTTTAATTACATTGGGGGTTGAAAAGCAAAATAAAAATAAAACAAAACGGACAAACATAAACAAGGAATAAAGGAATACAAATAAAAATTAAAATAAAAAAATAAAAAATAAAAAATTAAAAATAAATTAAAAGATAAAATAAAAATAGTTGGGAATTGTGGATAGGGGGAAGGAAAGCGGTGCGCCTGAGTGGCATACTATGTTTGGGGACGTGTAGTCCTTTCTTCATCACTGATCCACCACCAGTTGAGATGGGATCGATCTTTTATTGATTTATATCTTTCACCGATCACCATACTAAAACGCAGGCGATCTGGAAAATTAGAGATATCGTTATCGTCGAGAATTCGTTTATCCCTGGCACCACGGAAAGCGTGGTAAATAATAGGGACTCCACGTTTGTCTTGGATAAGTCCTTTTTTATCCAAGAAAGGGAACGCTTCTGGGGGAATGAACCCATTATGGAGAGTACTCTCCATATACATATCATTGGGATAGAATGCTCCCGAAATGAGATCGTTTTCGCTGCACATTGCCCTTGTTGTGTCACCACGAATAGTCTTGATAATGAAGTTATCTATCCTGTTTAGTCCTGATTTGTCATACAGGACTTTATTCGGATAGTATTTCTTATACTGCCACTCTGGGGTTCTATACATTCCTAGGCAGGAACGAAAACACTGCCTCTCGAACACCCGAAACTTCTCCATGTAAAATGGGGATATGTTGTAGCGTACCGAGCAGCCATACACCAATATTGGTCGGATGAATGCTGAGTATGAAATTATTTTCACCTTGGGGTCCAGCAGACTACTATGGAAGTCTTCGTCTCATTGCATATGCGTTTTTAGCTGCTGTAAGAGCAGCTGCTGTATGCTTATCAAAGTAAAAATATTGATCAAGCCAGATTCCAAGGTATCTGACTACAGTTTTTACTTGTAGTGGAAGATTATTACTTCCCGCAATAGAAAATGTTTTCCAATTCCGTTTTGTGTCCCTTGATGCACTGGACAGTGACGTTCTGAAAAGGATAGTCTCTGTTTTTTGGAAATTTATTTTTAATTTCCAGTCGTCGCAAAAACGTTTGATTTTGTTGAAATCATCTTGCAGATGATGATGAGCAGATGACATCAATCTTTTCTCCAGATCTATACACCACAATGTCGTCGGCATACGCAATTGCATGGTTGAGAGAACCCACTAGATCACTAGTGTAAATGTTAAATAAAATGGGAGAATTCACAGCTCCCTCTTGTAAACCGTTTTTGATGTGGAGGTCTTGTTAGAGATTATATCTCCACATTTCACTACAAATTGTTTACCCATTATCATATCGTAGATAATGTATAATAAATATTCGGGCATACCTAGGTTTGATAACTTATATACAAGCCCTTCTAACCATACGGTGTCGAAAGCCTTTTCAAAGTCAACCAAACAGGCCCCTGTGCATTGTCTCTCCGCCTTGTTCCACTGTATGTCGGAAACAAGTTTTGTCACAGCATGAACTGTGTCATGTTGCGATCGAAAACCAAATTGGTTGTTCGGGATAATACCATTTTCCTCACACCAGTTAGTCAATGCTTTATTTATAATTTTCTCGAATACCTTGCTGATGTTCAGAAGCAAACTAATCGAGCGAAGATTGGCTGGATTGCTCCTGTCCTTGCCCTTTTTGGGGATGGGATGGACTACTGCAGATTTCATTGGATTGGATAATATGCATTATTTAGAGCGTTATTGAACAAAATAGTGTAAACCTCACTACTTCAAGAGGTAAATGCTTTAGAACAATGTTTGGAATACTATCTATTCCAAAAGATTTTTTGTTCTTAATCGATGTAAGAATGTCCGTCAGTTCATCCTTGTGTACAAATATACTAGTGTTTAGATCTCTAAGTGGGGAATCCGCTCTATTATTTTCACTAAAGATAGTGAAACTTCGACTTAAGAGACGCCAATTGTTAAGTTCATTGCGTAACGAAATATGTTTTTGGAGAGCCCTATTTTCCAGGTCAAGGTTAGAATGAGCCGATTCGTTCAATCTATACACTGCTTCGAAACAAGCGCCAATTGAGTTTGCCTTTTTTTGCGGATCCTCGACTATTATGAACTCCTCGTTAGAGTTGATGTGTTCCAAGGTAAGTCCTGCGTTCAGCAGCGTTTGACCATTCTCGGGAGTCTGCGGAATTCGCAGACATGGGATGTCATTATAATCTTTCCTTCGAAAGACTTTATTTATTTGTGGGAACATATTCGGTCCACTAGCTTTAATGGCTTGAATTCTCTTGTTCCAGTCTTCATTGATTACTGATCTATAGTTGTCACGGATCAGTTTTTGAAGATTTTTAATTAATGACTTAATTTTTTTTTATTTCCTGGCTATTTGGATCTCTGAATTGTCTGTAGAGCAGTTTTAACTTAGAGAGCAGAGTACTCTTTTGCCTATACAGCTCGTCGATCGTTGCGTTTCTGTACCGGTTTGTATGGCTCTCGGAGTGAGACACTTTTGGGATAGAACGATTCATTGTATTATTAACAATGTTGTTCATCGTCGAAAGATAATGATCAATTTCGTCATTATGAAGATTTCTGTCAGTTGGTGGATCTATGCCATTGGAGCGTAATTCTTTTTTTATTATCCGATCAAAGCGCGACCAGTGTGCTTTTCCGAAATTAAAAGAATGTATCTGTTTATACTGCTCAAGTAGTGAATGTTCGTTTGGGACATGTTTGGCGGATTTAGTTCCAATGAAACGCAGAGATATTTCGATTTGTATTAATTTAATTTTATTGTCACATTTAGTTACACAACTGGGGATTGAATACCCTAAAACATCCGTCGTTAGTCTAAACGCAGAGATATTTCGATTTATTTTAATTCAATTTTATTGTCACATTTAGTTACACAACTGGGGATTGAATACCTTAAAACATCCGTCGTTAGTCTACAAAGTTTTACTCTGTCGATTACTTGTGAAACAAAAGGGAACACAGTTACGTCTTTCAGATCCCTTCGACCGAAAACAAGTTGTTCGATACTCGACGCTACTCTTAGGAACGACACCACAGGAAAACGACACACTATCGATATTTTTCGGGACTCGGTCTTGACACCACCAATCTTCTTCGTCTGGTTCTCGATTTCGACTATCCTTAATTCGCGTAGTTAAACATCACGAGACTTCGGGCCGGCGGTTTCTTTTATTGAGTTATTTAAATTCGTTACGCGGATAGCTCCTCGTCGGAGTTCTCTGACTGTTGCTCGAAGTAGACCTCTCGTCTCCTCTGTTCGATGTCAAAACTCACTCTCTTCCAACCTATCGGATACTGTTTTTCCAGTATCTGTGTGTTTTGTATCTGCAGTTGTGCAGACACAATTTCCTGTAAGGAGAAAATTCTCACGCATACATATGGAAGCTTCACCGTCGTTGTTGACGGTGGATTCTATTCCCACGCTGCTTGGTTAGGTCGACCATCTGGTGTTGACGATCGCCTGGACGTCTAGTCCGCTGGTATCTATTGGATTTGAAATCCAAGAGAGTTTTTCACATGGTGTGAAAAACAAACATTCCGCTGATGCATTTCTGCTTGGCGGACAGTGGCAACGGCGCAATGCTGTGCCGTATTTATTTATTGCAGCTGGCCTTCGTAAAACTCCAAACAAAGTATTGTTTGGAGTTACGTGGTGCTTGGTTTTTCGCGCCATCTGGGTGTTTACGAGGCTAAGGAATGCGCTCCTTTGTTTGCGGTGAATATTTGGGTGATCTAATGTTTAGATCAACCGCACCACGTCCGTTGGTCGGTTAATTGTTTTGATTGTAATTCCCTGCATCTCGTGCAGATGTTCAGGGTTGCCGACTTGTGGTGCTGGCATTCACTTAGCTTGCGATTGCACACGTCGAAGGATGCATGGATGTTTCTCCTTGTTTCAGGTCGTAGGTTTTAGGTATGGAGCGTTCAGCTCGGTATTAGAGGCTTTGGGGACGTTAAGTTCCTTGCCTTCTGGTGTCGACTCAACGTTGGGTTACTGGCGGCCCCCGCTGGGCTTGGGACCGCGTCTGTGGACGTGATGTTGTCCAGGTAAGTGCGTTACCTCAAGTTGGTCTGGAATTTTCCTGTGGGGAATTTGTACGTTCGCCACAGGACTCCCCCCCCCCCCAGTGACGTAGTCACGATAAGGAAAAGGTAGGAGTATGGAGGGTGCTGTTAAAGGTCGGAGAGTGCTCCTTTCCATCGTGGTCGGTGTTTAGGCGGTAAAGGAGCGAAGGCAATCGCGTTTGTTGTTTCCTTGTGGGTGTTAGTCGCGCTTTCGTTGTTGGTGGTTTCGGTTATTGGTTGCCGTAAGTTGAGAATCCTTGCGGCGTCTTCTTGGGCGCGCAGATCTCGAGCGCGTTGCCGCGTTATCGGTCCGTGCACGATATCCGATGCCCCACGAGCAACCATTTCGCGAGGGTTAGGTTGATTCTCAACTCCTACCGTGCCTGGTGTTTCCTGGGAGTGTGGTGGATGGTACACAGGGCGGGTTTCGGCTGCCGCCAACGGTTGGTGGTGTACCTCTCCTGGCACGGTATCTGGCGGTAGTTCCAGGTGGCACGGCTTCAATCTCTCGACACTGACGGTGTACGGCTTTCCGTCGATGTCTACGGAGAAAACTCGGTCGTTTATTCGCTCCAGCACCTTGTATGGCCCTTCGTAGGGCGGTTCTAGAGGTTTCCTAACTTTGTCCACCCTGATGAAGACGTGCGTGCAGCTGTCCATATCTGGGTGAACAAATAACCTCTTGGAACCGTGTCTGGCGACCGGCGTTGCCCTGACCTTACGCATGAGTTTGCGTAGGTTTTCCAAATTTGGCAACTGTTCGAGCGGTGGTTCTCCATCGGCGAAGAACTCTCCTGGGAGGCGCAGATTGGTTCCGTACGTCAGATCTGCTGCTGAGGCTCCCAGGTCTTCTTTTATGCTTGTGCGCAAGCCTAAAAGAACTGTTGGTAGTGCGTCCAGCCATTGATTGTCGTCATGACACATCAGTGAGGCTTTAAGAGAGCGATGCCAACGTTCGATCATCCCATTGGACTGTGGGTGATAGGCTGTTGTGTGGCTTTGCTGGCAGCCGAGTAGATCGGTCAGCTGCTTGAAAATCGCCGCCTCGAACTGTGGTCCTCGATCGGCTGTGAGGGTAGCTGGGACGCCGAAACGTGTGACCCAAGTCGAATAGAATGCTTTGGCTACATTCTCTGCGGTCACTGTTCGTAGTGGCACTGCTTCTGGCCACCGAGTGAAACGATCGATCATCGTCAGGAGGTACAGGTAACCTCTCGACGGCGTAAGCGGTCCCACAATGTCGATGTGTACATGGGCGAATCGTGCCTCGGGGAGCTTAAACTGTGCTGGTTGTAGCACGTTGTGTCGATCGACTTTGCAACGCTGACATTGCAAACAATTGCGTGCCCAATTTGTTATGTCTTTGGCCATATGTGGCCAGACGAATTTACGTCGGACGGCTGCAGCGGTTGCGCGTCCGCTTGGGTGGGCTGGGTTGTGGAATGTTTCGTACACATTCCTTCGAAACTTTTCTGGGATGTAGGGGCGAGCTGTCCCTGTCGATACATCACACCAGACTTCATCGTTTGAATCGTTGAAAGGAAGTTTACGCAGAACTAGTGCTGTCTCCGCTTTCAACAGGGACTCGAGTTGATGGTCCTCTCCTTGCGCTTGTGCCAAGTCGGCATCATCGATTTGCGCTCGGAGCTTAATTGCATCGATACGCGAAAAAGCGTCTGCAATTACGTTGTCTGCACCTGGAACATATTCGATTTGGGTACTAAATTGCCCGATGAAATCCAGGTGCCGTTCCTGTCGTGGGGTTGAACTTTCCGCTTTCTTTCGGAAAGCGTACACCAGTGGTTTGTGATCAGTTTTGATCGTCAACTGGCGTCCTTCGACCATGTGCCGGAAGTACTTTACTGCGGAGTAAATCGCTAGTAACTCCCTGTCGTAGGCACTGTATCGTCGCTGGGTCGGGTTCAATTTTTTCGAGAAGAAACCCAGCGGTTCCCATTTGCCGTCGCACTCTTGTTCGAATACGGCCCCAATTGCAGTGTCGGAAGCGTCGCACTGTAAGGCCAAGTGGGCTCCTTCGACGGGATGTCGAAGTAACGTTGCATTCGCCAGCTGTTCTTTTGATGAGCGAAATGCTTGATCAGCTGACTCGGTCCACTTAATTGGTCGCTTATCGTTGCATTTGGCTCCTACTAGATATTCGTTGAGAGGAGCCTGGACCTGTGCGGCGTTTCGGAGTGTTGGGCGATAGAAGTTCAGCATGCCCAAATAACGCCTTAATTCTCGCACGTTCGTGGGGCGAGGAAATTGCATTAATGCATCCACCCTGTCTTGTAATGGGCGGACTCCTTGGCCGTTAATGCAGTAGCCAAGGTACTTGACTTCCGCTTCTCCGAGGTGGCACTTGTCTGGATTGATTACCAGGCCGAAATCTCGGAGGCGTTCGAACACCTGCTTCAAGTGGGCGCGATGTTCTGTCATAGTTTTCGATGCTATGAGTATATCGTCGATATACGCATAGCAGAAGTCAAGTCTGCGGAGAGCTGAGTCAATGTAGCGCTGGAACGTTTGCGCTGCATTTCGAAGACCGAACGTCATCACCTTGAACTCGAACAGTCCAAAAGGTGTAGTTACCGCGGTTTTGGGGATGTCTTGGGGGGCCACCGGAATTTGGTGGTATGCCCTCGTGAGATCGAGGGTCGAAAAGATTTCGCAACCCTGCAGCTTATAGGAGAAATCGTGCAGGTTTGCTATTGGATACCGATCGGGTGTCGTCACCGCGTTCAGCATTCGGTAATCACCGCATGGACGCCACTCGCCGTTGCTCTTTTTGACGAGATGGAGTGGGCTCGCCCAAGGGCTATCGGATGGCTGGCAGATTCCTAAGTCGAGCATATACTCGAATTCTGCACGAGCCTCACGCAATTTTTCGGGAGCCAATCTGCGCGGGCGTTGGCTCACTGGGGGGCCGCGCGTTTCAATGTGATGAAAAACGCCGGCTTTTGCGCGTCGGGGATTACTAAGCGGAACTGTAATGTCCGCAAATTCGCGCAACAGATCGCTGAATGGACCGTTTGCGGTTGTGCACGTTAACGTCAATGCCTTTCCCGCCTTTGCGTTTACTGGCTGAGAAAGAGACGTTAACGGGTCCATCAGTCTATTACGTGCTACGTCCACTACTAGTTTATAGTGTGGCAGCAAGTCCGACCCTATTAGAGGATCGGTGACATCGGCTACTACGAAGTACCATCGAATTGGTCGACGTAGTCCTATTTTTAGTGTCATTAACTTCCTACCGTATGTCTTGATAGGGGTATTGTTCGCGGCGAACAATTTCAATTCATCCGGCAACCGAGTGGCAGGTGCGTACGAGCGAGGAAGAACGGAAATATCCGCACCTGTGTCAATTATGAAGTCCATGTTTAATTTTGAGTCATAAATTGACAAGCGACTTATTTGGGGATTGCCGGCCGTTTGCGCTTTTTCGTCGGTCGGCAGTTCTAGTTTAAAGAACTAGCCGGTAATGCTGGGTATTGTGTCCAGTTGCAGGGCTGCCTGCCATTCCTGGCCTGCGCTCCAAATCGATGATGATAATAACACCTGCCGAAGGTGTTCTCATTGTTTGGCGTGCGTGGTCTGCTACGCTGACGCCTTGAATTGTCTCGCGACCTGTCTCGGCGTCGCGATCTGTCACGGCCAGCCCGAAAATTGTTCCCCATGCTGAGATTATTTAGCTGCGTTTTCATTTGCCTAATTTGCACTCTCAAGTCTTCGAGTTCGCTTGGCTGCGTCGCATGGGTATATGTAACCGTGGGGGTTCGTGGCTGGGGCTGGGGTGGGATTTGGACGTGCGTCGCCGCCAGTGGAAGCTGGAGATCCGTTCGGGATCTGTCTGTGGCCATGACTGCCTCGGCGTGTCGCGCTAATTCGTCGAGGCCTGATTCGGCTAAAGGCGCGACGATTGCCTGAACGTATTCTGGCAAAGACTCTCTAAATATAGCCGTTAAGGCTGTTTCGGACATGTCCGTGCCGGCCAGTGCACGGAAATAAGCGGCGCGCTGGGATGGTCGCATCCCAGAGGTGTCGGTCGACCGTAATAAACGTCGCAAGCGATTTTGTGGCGTTTCCCTATAGGCATTAATCACCATCTCCTTGAATGCTGTATATGGTTGTGGAGATGGCGTTTTAATTAGATGCTTCGCATAAGGGAGCAAGACAGGATCTAAATCGCGGGTTGCTAGGAGAAATTTCTCCTGTTCGCCGGTGATGCCTTCGCAGGCAAACGTTTGTTCGGCGTAACCGAACCAAAAGTCTGGGTCATCGGACGTGAAGTCCGGTAATTTAATGTATCGATTCGAACGACGGTCCGCTTGTGTTGCAATATTAACTTCTTGACGGAGGGCTGCGGCCTGCGACGTCGTTGGGGAAGCTTCGGCGTTGTTAGCCATGGTAGCTTTAGAAATTGTGGATTTCGACCTGGTCGTTATCGTTGACTTCGGGAGATTTCGCGTCGATTTTCTCTGTGAGGGAGCGATTACGTTTCCCCTCAACGTTTTTACTTTCTGGGTCGCCGCCTGCAACCTCGTGGTTGTCATTAATTTCCTGGGGGTTTCGCGCTGTAACTCGGTCGCTCGATGCGCGAGTTTTTCTTTAAATTAGTGGACGCGGCGAAACAACCTGCTGGGTCCAAAGATGGAGTCAGGGAAAAGGCCTAGCACAAGAGAAAAATATCTAAATTCCGAAGATGAAACAAGGATGGGCCTACACCAGCGGATATTTTGGGTAATTCGACGGTGTTAGTGACGGACAAGAGAAAAGCTTTCAGTCTGGAAGAGGTGAGAAAAAAAACGAGGAGGTACGAGGTGTCGTCAATTTTTCGCGTTTCCTTTATGTGGAGTTCGATTTCGCATGAATTCGCGGTCGTTACAAGGAAGAAATATCGTGTGTTGTCGGTTCGCTGTGTTTCGGACTCTGAAGGAGCTTACAATAATTTTTATATGTATGCTTAGGAATCACAATTATGTTTCTTAATTCGGTTAGAGGCAAAAGGCTTTGACATTTCTATTTCAATTCGTGTTTATATACGATACCTGTAACAAATATTTCTCTTATCGTTGTATGTCAATTTCAATTTCACAAAAGCTAAACTAGTTGGCACATTCTATTGACGGCTTACGTGTAGTGTTTGGTACCTGCCATATTTTAATACGGTGTTCGAAAGCACAAAATACGTTCACGAATATTACAGAAATAAAAGTTTTTATCTATGTGCCTTGGTTGGAGTTTAATATAATTACCCTTAGTGTGCTAGAATAGTTATAATTATTGTATTTTACGCAAAAAAAAGAAAAAGGTTTTAGCATACCTCTACTTAACTGTAGTGAATTTGGCACCAATGTAATGCAATCAAGTTGTTAGCCGTAAAGTAAACGTTTCGTATTGTGGTTTCAGTGTGTTTTCGGGGCTCTGAGGGAGCTTACAATTCCCGATTTGTTCTTAAATTTCTATAATTGTTGTGCCTCGTTGGCTTAATTGTGTGCTCGTTACTTTATATTTTGTCGTTTAGTTGTCACTTATGCTTTGAAATTTAGTTAAATATAATAGGCAAAAAGAAAGAGAAAAAAAAAAGAAGTATATAAAAGAAAATTGCCTTTTTTTTTTGTAAATTAATTTTAAATTTAAATTTTACTCGGAGGGAGCTAAATAGATTTACACTGATTTCTCACTTTGGCTCGGAAAGAGCTTAATGAATTTAAAAAAAAAAATGATTTCTCACTTTTCGGCTCGGAAGGAGCTTTGTAAAGAAAACGAGAGAAGGAATTTATAAAGGAAAATTATATATATATATATTTATTTTTTTTTTTTTAAATATGTGAAATGGAATAACTTGCGGCTTTTTTCGTTGTCCTGTGTCCGTGGGCGTCGTGATGAGTCCTAGTCCTGGTAGCTGCGGTTCTGTAGGCGCTTCACTTCACTGGAACTCACTGTTTGTTTAAACTGCTGATTGCACTGGCACTGGTACTGTCTTTTGAGTTTACTTTTTGAAACTGTTTTTATTCGCGTTCACCGATCTAAATTGCTTTTGTGTGTTCGCGTTTTATTTTTCGCGCGTGTTCATTTTATTCGCGTCTAAAAGTCACCACTTTGGCGGATATTGTTCCAATGAAACGCAGAGATATTTCGATTTGTATTAATTCAATTTTATTGTCACATTTAGTTACACAACTGGGGATTGAATACCCTAAAACATCCGTCGTTAGTCTACAAAGTTTTACTCTGTCGATTACTTGTGAAACAAAAGGGAACACAGTTACGTCTTTCAGATCCCTTCGACCGAAAACAAGTTGTTCGATACTCGACGCTACTCTTAGGAACGACACCACAGGAAAACGACACACTATCGATATTTTTCGGGACTCGGTCTTGACACCACCAATCTTCTTCGTCTGGTTCTCGATTTCGACTATCCTTAATTCGCGTAGTTAAACATCACGAGACTTCGGGCCGGCGGTTTCTTTTATTGAGTTATTTAAATTCGTTACGCGGATAGCTCCTCGTCGGAGTTCTCTGACTGTTGCTCGAAGTAGACCTCTCGTCTCCTCTGTTCGATGTCAAAACTCACTCTCTTCCAACCTATCGGATACTGTTTTTCCAGTATCTGTGTGTTTTGTATCTGCAGTTGTGCAGACACAATTTCCTGTAAGGAGAAAATTCTCACGCATACATATGGAAGCTTCACCGTCGTTGTTGACGGTGGATTCTATTCCCACGCTGCTTGGTTAGGTCGACCATCTGGTGTTGACGATCGCCTGGACGTCTAGTCCGCTGGTATCTATTGGATTTGAAATCCAAGAGAGTTTTTCACATGGTGTGAAAAACAAACATTCCGCTGATGCATTTCTGCTTGGCGGACAGTGGCAACGGCGCAATGCTGTGCCGTATTTATTTATTGCAGCTGGCCTTCGTAAAACTCCAAACAAAGTATTGTTTGGAGTTACGTGGTGCTTGGTTTTTCGCGCCATCTGGGTGTTTACGAGGCTAAGGAATGCGCTCCTTTGTTTGCGGTGAATATTTGGGTGATCTAATGTTTAGATCAACCGCACCACGTCCGTTGGTCGGTTAATTGTTTTGATTGTAATTCCCTGCATCTCGTGCAGATGTTCAGGGTTGCCGACTTGTGGTGCTGGCATTCACTTAGCTTGCGATTGCACACGTCGAAGGATGCATGGATGTTTCTCCTTGTTTCAGGTCGTAGGTTTTAGGTATGGAGCGTTCAGCTCGGTATTAGAGGCTTTGGGGACGTTAAGTTCCTTGCCTTCTGGTGTCGACTCAACGTTGGGTTACTGGCGGCCCCCACTGGGCTTGGGACCGCGTCTGTGGACGTGATGTTGTCCAGGTAAGTGCGTTACCTCAAGTTGGTCTGGAATTTTCCTGTGGGGAATTTGTACGTTCGCCACACATGTATTACAGCACCAAGTCCATAATGATCGCTATCGTACTCGATTGTACGAAGACAATTTCGAGTAGTTAGATCCGTATCTAATAGTTGTATTCGCTCGTCCAGCAACAGTAAATCCAAGAAGGAATTTCCTCTTGGATACGGCGGGGTACTTGTAGCGTACAATTCTAGTTTATGTTCGATAGCGTTTGTTTGCCACCAGTCCAACAACCCATTGCCTCTTGTGTTTGTGATAAGATTACCCCAAGCACTGTGCTTGGAATTGAGATCTCCCGCCATAAAGAAATAATTATTTTCCGAGTCTACTTGAAACTTCGAAAAGAGTATGAAGTTCGTTGATCAAGGATATACACTGTGGAGCTTCGGGAGCATAAGCAGAGGTCACATATAGACGCCTTTGACTTTTCAAAGGAATATCTATAATGCAGGCTTCTAGCACATGGAACTTGTATACATCTCTACTGGAGACGACTTTGTGTTGTAGACCATTTTTAACTTAGACAGCGACCCCGCCCCCCTGAGTAGAATTTGGACGATCTCGTCTAATTACTTTATAATTTGGGTAACCCAATTTGTGCCTTTGATTTAGCTTAGTTTCGCTAGCCAAAAGCACATCTGGGCGTTCAGCTTCCAGCAGATTGCTAAGATTATCCCTTCTTTCCATGCGGATTAGTGAATTAACATTCACAGCAATAATTTTTAAAGTTAATTCAGTCGCAGTGAACGTTATGATTAGAGTGTGGGTTCGTCTGGAAACAGGGTCGAATAGATAATGTCCGTTCGAGCCACTTGTTCCGTCAGTTTTTTTTTTCGATCTTTTCGAATTTTTTATCAAACGCAGTAAACTGTCCTTGTATGGACAGTAATATTGCTGTTATATCAGTTTGTGCCTCTGGAGCAGGCGTTTTAATGATATTACGTGATTGTTCTATAATTGGTGCATTTTTTACTCCACCTGCCATTTGGGCGTATGACACACTTGGTGCCACGAAGTTGTTGTAAGAGCGAGTTTTCATCCGTTTCTCTTCTTCAACTTGCTTCTTTTTGGCTTCCAACTTTGATTTTAGTTGCTGGTACTTAGGGCAACCTCTAAAGTTAGCAGGATGTCCTGAGTTGTTACAGAGGACACAAGATAGTTTACTTCTATCCGGAAGCTGTTCTTTGCCCAATGGACATTCTCCAATGATATGTTTGTTTAGGCATTTGACGCATCTGAAATGCATATTGCAATTCGCTGCCACATGCCCGAAGCGTTGACAGCGCATACACTCCAATACGCGGTCGCACTTCTTTATTCTCTCCCAACTTATTGTTTGGTGATTAATGTATTTAATATATCTAAGTCCATCAATTTTACTATTGGGGCTTAGCGACACAATGAATTTGTGTAGAAACTGGTTTCACACCTGTAAACGTCAGGCTATCGTTTTCGAAGTTTTTTAGCTCTTCGAGCACCTCTTCGCGAGTAAAGGAAGGGTCAACTCCTTTGAGGAGCATGGAGACAGTTTTCTCCGATTTAGGGGTGTACGTGTAGTACTCGCTTTTCGATTTCCCTAATGCCGATTTAATTTTGTTATACCCTTCTAAATCCTCACATGTTAAACTTATCTTAAAATCATTTATTCGTTTTGTTTTAAAAGTTTTGCATGTTAACTCACCCAATTTTATGACATCCTTTGTCTCCATGTAGCTAATGTAAATAGGAGGTAATTTCTCCTTTTTTTTCACTGGCACCTGCTGAGATGTTTCCTGCTGTTGGTGTGATTCGTGCTGTTGATTTGGTTCCTGCTGTTGTTGTTGATGTGTTTCCTTCTGTTTAGTTTCCTTATCTAGCCGTGTTTTCTCTGCCTTCGTGGGTTGCTGTTGTCTTTGTTCTTGCTGTTGTTGTTCTAGCATTTTCGTTTTTCGCTCGTTGTGGCTCAGGTTGTCTTTTAGTTTAACAATTTCCTCCATTTGTCTATCCAGTTCTTCTTTTTTACGACTAATCTATTGGATGAGTCTGTTGAGGATCTCGATTTGATTGCTAGCGTCTGCATTTGTTTCGCTGACAGCTAGTTCTTAGAATTGGTTTCCAGCCTCTGAGTATTGGGCACCATGGGTGTTGTCTTCGCCCTCGCTGGTTACAATCGTCGTGTCTGTATTCTTATTTTCATTTGTTCTAAGGCGTTTAGCCTTTAAGTTTAGGTCCGTATTTTGCCTTCTCCGATTTGCCATTTTGGCATCAATTTGTTTTACGTCCATATTATGGAGCTCGTGTTCTCACTTTTTTTTATTTTTTTTATTTTATTCTTTTTTTCACTTTTTTTGTGACAAACAGATTGTGGCCTCGCGCACACACTCACAATGTTCGCGCACTCACACGTAGATACCGTTAACGTGTTACTCACACACTTTTTGTATTAAACTGTGTTCTTCGTTTTAACTGTCACAACACGTGGCTTCGTTCTCTTTTAATTGATTCTATTTATTTATATTTACTTTGTTTTGACTGTTTTTATCACTGTAATTTATTTGTCCACAAATAGTCTCTTTATAATACTTCAGCCACTCGCGACACATAATTCGACCGCCGAACCGAAAACACCCCCGCACTCGTTCACTGTGTATCGTTGTATGCTCATCCTTTAAGTGGATAGTTCTGTGTGTACCGCGATTAATGGTGGAGGCGGCTCCAAAGACGTAAGTATTGAGCTTGCAATAATATTATAGTTGTCCTCATTGCGTGTCTGGAACTTGGAACTGATGTTGTGCTGCTGCTTAGGACGAGATGTATTTTTCTTTTCAGCTGTCTGCGTTGAAGATTTCAGGTGGCCTACTGCAGTACAATTAACATACTCTATCACTATGCTTCGCTATTCACTGGTCTGACGGGGAATGCATTGTTATTTAAGTGTTGTAAAAATTTCGTAACAACACTTCTGATGGGAGATGTTCGTTACTATTACAACATTCACTATATTTATAAATGCCAAAGAAACTTATTTATTATCACTGCTCTGACGGTGTTGAATACTTTTTATTCAGTATAAACACGAATTTCACGCTATTGGCACCTGTTCAGATCCGTGCTTGGGTGCCAGTTATTTATTTATTTTTAATGAAAAACAAAAAATATATTTTTTGAGGCTAATGTCTCTTTATTCAATTCAAACTTAACTCTGACCACAATAATTTTGATAGCATATATTTATAAACTAAAAGGTGCAACCATAACAAGTTCAATGCCATTATTCTTGGGAAAATATTCCAGACGGATTTCAAATGTTCTATCTGGTGCGATCCATACAGTGGATGGGCGGCGCGTGCAGTTGACTCGCCTGAAAGAAAGGTGACAACTAGTGTATGAGGTGCATCTAGCTGACTTGACTAAAAGAAGGGTGATAACATTGACGTTTAGTGCTGGCCTTTGAGTTGCTGGTACCAATTAAGATCGTCTGGTGAGATCTAAATTGTTCCCAATTTAATTTGTATCTGCATCCATTCCAGGTATAACCCTGTCGGCCACAGAATTCACAGCAATATCGAATATTAAATGCCCTATGGCTCGAACTCGCTGCTTGTGGGCAGGCAGCAAATAGGTGTTGACCCCAATTTGTTTTGGTATGGGACTCCCTTTGTTGCAGAAGTGGAGCTGCTAGGCTTGCAATGCATATTTCTTCTTTTTGAGCATTCGTCATATACATTACCCTTTTTCTTGCAGAAACTGGATGTTACGCGTGCAATTAGCGGGTGCGACCGACGTGTGCTTTGGATCTCCCACACTGCGGTTGAGAATGATAGTGGGTATTTACATAATGAGAGTGTCCAACGAGCACTTCCTCTAAATACTGTGGGTGACATGTGGAGGTCGGAGTAGCGTCGATCGACGTAAACATCTCTAGTAGTATTGAGATGTGTATTCAAAGGACATCACTACCTACAATGAGCTTCCTGTGGATGCACTCATTAACCTGCGGAGATAGGTTCTCAGAGCAACGAGACAACAAAAGATCTAATGGCATCCTCACTGAAAAGTGTGTTCATATCCATGCTTCTCTTGAGCTAACGATAATTTAATAGAAATCTTTCAATCGAATTTGACATACTTCTTCTATAATTGACACTTCATGACCAAGATACTTTCCTAAATTAGGACGTCTTTTTCAGATAGTAATTTATGTCGTTCAAACTCGTCAGATCAATGCTGGTGTTACTCATAACTGTCGTTAATTCAACTTTCTATTTTAATCACCCAGTTTAGTATTTTGCTGATGACAACACATTGATTTCTCATCACTAATTTGCCTTTACACTGAAACAGCAATGTATATGTATACTGACTTGGCTGAAGTCTGATCTGAACTAGATACATCAATGCGGATATCTAAATGGAGTTCAGTGGCTTAAAAACACAATGTTGTCTGTTGTCATCAAGTGTTTTTAAGCGCTTCTTGAAATGGTAAAAATAAAATAAACATATTATTAATTAAAAAACATTTGAAAAATATAACGAGCATAGATGTTTCAGCAAGCTGTTCCTGATGAAACCCATTCCATCCAAATTAAGGCAATCAATATTTTCCAATAGAAAATCATTGATCATGATGCGGTAACAATCTCCATTGACTGGGACGGGATCTTCGAAAAGAAGAAATACAGCCCGATGATCCCACCGCGATTTAAACTGTACCAAGCAGTGCGTTTCGTTTTTCTGCATGTAATAGTATCTGTATGGTCTATTGAGAATTTGGAGGTAGTAAAATTACGATGTTGCGCGAATCATTGAGTGATTTTCAAAGTATATTCAAGCGTGAGTCTATTTATGATAACTTACCAGATTATGCCGAAAATATATGTCAAGCGATAAGCGCAGCATGACATCTTGTTTCACCGATAACCCATTAACCAATGGCCTCCAAGAAAAAACAAAGCTATATCTTCGACTCATTGTCTTTAGATAATAGAGTGAATTCTCTATACGTGGCACACGAACTAATTTTACTTTTAACTAGGAGGATCACATATTTGAAGTGTTGAGAAAGTGAGATGGGTGGGAATTCTTAAGAGTGTACGTGTTATATGACACATAACATCGTTAATAAAAGTGCTTCCAAACACTATAAGTCCGTGCCCGTGAAATATTTATTCAATATTTTTTCCCATTCCATTGCCTCACCCTGTAATATTTCTCGTATATCTTCCAATCCCTAGTAATCTCAGTGCTGTTCGAATATGTGATCAACCCCATCTAATTTATCCGCAATTTACAAGTATGCGTTCAACAGTGGAACTTAGAATTAGAATTAAAATAGCATATGTTACCTGTCTCTGATTCACAGATATAATATTGCATAAATGAATCCGGACATTGCGTTGCTTTTTCTCAAGTCTTTGCATACCAGTTCACACGTTAGTTTAGTATCACTCAGTTGGATTAACACATGGAATTGTTCTGCAGTCGAACAAGACGAGATTGGAACGTTTCCCCAGATATATAAATCTACAGGCATCCAAGGCTAATGCCCACCGTCACTACATTTCGTATTTCTTTCTCTCTTCTTCAGACCACACTGTGCATTTTAATTTCGCGGTATCATAAATATTATGTATTATAAAAAAGCGGCGTCTTAGCTTACATGTCTGTTGCATTCCTGAAATTCAATTCGGTAGAGTTGGGTCCTGGTTAAAGTAGTAGTTATGGGTTAGAATAGAATTTCAGAGGAAGAAAACCAGGTTGACAACCCCCAATTTTTTTTTATTTGGATCAGAAGCGATTTATGGAGTAGTCAGGCAATCCGTGAACTGTTCCAAATTTAGTAATTAAAATAGTCATTTGTTGGCTAAATAATTACATCAGATTTATAAAAACGTTCCATAAACAAATATACATCAGTACTAGTGCGAAGGGTTTACTAATCATAACCGACACTGCAGTGTTGCAATAGTCGGTCTTGCAAAATTCACAGTCAGAATATGGTAAACCCTTGCTCACAATTTTGCATGCTAGGGACTTGTCCAAATGAACGGGACCACATCCGCGGTTGACCATTTCATAGTCTCCATCTGTAAAATAAAACAAAGCAACTTAGGAGCTCCTGCTTCTATGGGAATCCAAGGGATACATACGGTTCTGTCTTAGAATGTAGCAGCTTGGCTCCCGATGTGCCATTTCATGCAATGCAGAAAAACGTATACTCTTATTCAACTTACTCCAATCTAAGTTTCGACCTGACCACGGAAACAATGGCTTAGTTTGTTCCTTCTTTTTGTTGTCTACCACAGGCGTAGAATCATTTGAGGGAGAAGTCGCTTCGTCTTTGGTTTCATTGCTAGTAACTGCGTGTCGATCCGACCACGGAAACAATGGCCAACCACTTTGCCCCTTCTTTTTGTCCTCTACTACAGTCGTAGTTTCAGTTCGAGGGGTAGTCACCTCGCTTGTGGTATTCGTGCTATTATCTACCTCCGCGAAAGTAGATTTATGTATTATAGGTGATTCTGTAGAGGGGGAACCGATTTTTGGTGTTGCGAATCCACTGAAATTCACCGCCGTATTCACGTTATCATTAGATATGAAAGTTGACCCCGTTGGTGAATTCAGATTTGATGAAAAATTCGTCGTGATAGTTTGAGTAAAGTTTAGAGATCCGTTTAGAAATGGCGTCAGAAATATGGCCGATGTAGTTTTTGTGCTCGACGCAGTGGACGCAATTGAAATTGATAATCCTGTCGTTTTTTCTGGTTCTGGTAGGTTCACCGTTTCCGTTGGCATGTCTATGTCGTCGTAATCATCCACATCAAAAAAGCACTTTTGAATATATTCGTTGTGGTAATCTTCAATCGTTGGGCAGTTCTGGCATACATAACAATAAAGTCCTGAAATAAGTAAACAACGTAAACAGAAATAATTAGAAAGTAAAATTAGTTGAATTATTAGTTAACCTAAGTTCAAAACCACAGCTTAAAAAAAACTATCATCCCTCGAGTAGATTTATATTGCCTATGGTAAACAGTCGCAACAGGTCATTAAAAGTATATGAATTTCATGCCAATTAGTTGAGTGGAATTTATTTGCAATTGACGACACAACAAACAATGAATGAGTTGAAATGAATCAAGAGTAAAAAAAGTAAAATACAAGTGAACCTTTTCGAAAGGAACCATTCGCTCTGACAATATTATAATCGATGATATCCAAAGGTCTTTACTTAATTGAAAAGTTCTCATAAACACAGTTGAGGACAGTAGACTTCTAGTTGGCACAGAAAAAATCTTCTGTTCAAAGCCTATCGATAGTTTATGGTATTCAACGATATTACGTTTATATAGTAGTTCTATTCGATACAAAGCAAAACCCAATACAGACTTTGCCGATGTAACCATTTTGTATTTGGCTGGAAGATAAAAACTAAATTGGCAATAACATTAACCCAAATGGTGGTAATGCTATCGATACAAGGGTGCACCAATAAAAAGTAAGAAAATGATTGTTCCACGATCCAGGCAGTCGTACCTGCAAAAAGTCAAGAATATCATTAAATCGTGAAATCCAATTAATAGCCAGTAATGGCACGGACACTGTTGGCATAATCACGATGCAATTTAAGGAAAACACTATAGTATCCAAAAATATTGCTAAATAAACCGAATCTCAAACACCGGCAATATAGCCGACATAGGGGTTCACCTTTTCGAAATTTGTTCCGGATTTCATATCATGTAATTTTAATGAATAACTTAAAAGACCAAACACACAGAGCCATCAGTTAAATCTGTGAAGTTGCAGCTTTTCGAACCTTCTTACAGACTATACGACGAAGCCACTTTTGGTACACTCACCGTTGTTTAATTTTCTTTTGTTTCAAGGTCCGCATATATAAATCTTTAAAGTGAATATACAGCGTGGGAAGAAGAGAGAAAAAAAAGGAAAAGAAAATGTCGAAGGACATTGGCTTAAAAGCCTGAAGGTTGTAAACCCCCCCAACAACCTAACAAGTGTTCCATTCCCCATGTACTTCCATTAACGAATGACTCCCTAAGTTTATGACACCCCTAAACATGTAATCTCGGAAGTAGGTGATAGCCAGTTTCAATGATCTTGCATTAACGAAACTACTGATTAGCGGCCAAACTGATGATATCAAAGCTTTACCACTCCAAAAGAATGGAAATTCTAAATGTTAGGTGTATAAATAAGTGTAGTGTTCTAAAAGGCCCTACCACCTTTTTCCCCCATTCCTACATCCAAATCCCAGCAATAATACTCCAAAACCCAAAATCCTATCAAAACCCGAATTTACCCAAACATGATCCAAAATTCGCAATAAACGAATCAAACATTCGTGTATCGCTTAACATTTGCCCCCACGGCATAATTCAATCCAAAATCTAAAGTAAAATTAAAATTCACAATAAACGAATCTAATATTCGTTTATCGTTTCACATTTGCCCCACGGCATCATCGAAAACCAAAATTCAGAGATCGTTATCTCCATCTGAAAAAATTCCACTAAGAAAAACAAATACGAAACCAAGACCAGATACATATCCACATCTGCGCAATAGTTTCGTAAGAATTCAAGAAATTGAATTCTTATCTTAAATAAACACTGAGCATCTCACTCAGGATACAAAAATCGGGATTTTTGTATGAAATTGTGTATTTTCGAGTAACAAATCTCGATTTGTTTTTCTCTTTATAAGGGTGATGAAATTCGTATTCGAGGATGAGTCGCGATTGGCGTCCAATGGTCGTGGACGTCAACAATTAAAACATAAAATCTGTCTCTGTGCTATGTCCGGCAATGTGGACCTCGCCAATCAGTGTATTGATTTAAGGATAATAAACACCTAACAATTTTAACCTCCATTTTTAAATCAACCAGAACGATCTGTAGCTGCTCTCCCCTCAAGGCGTATGAGGAAGCATGGCGGCAACCGCAACGGGGCCCCTCAGGAGGAGACAAGCTCCCTGAGAGAAGGACCATAACATAAGTTTGGCAAAAGGTGGCCCCGCCAAATTTATGTAGAAATTGTCAGATGTCAAACGTAATATTGTGAGTTAGAACAGGTGATAACAATGTAACCTCAAAATATTAGTGGCTTTGTATCAGCTTTAAATAATTGTTTTTCGTGCAAGAATTTCTAGTTTTGTGCCAAATAAACGTCATTTGCGGTAACTTTTGATTTACTTTTTTAATCTGAAGAAATCTGCCACTGAGCCACATCGATTGCTTGTAGAAGTATATGTTGAGACTGCTGTGAGTAAAAAGTTATCCTGAGTGGTTTCAAAAGTTTAAAAACGGTGAGTTTGACGTGGAAGACAAAGAACGAAGTGGAAGGCCGAAAGTGTACGAAGACAAGGAATTGGAAGCAATATTGGAGGAAGATCTGTGGGGGTTCTTTAAAACATTCACAAAGAACCACCCATTCCCTTTAAATTAACCTGTCTTCCAATTACCATGTAAAGTCATGCTATTTACCTGCAAATGAGCAGCGTAAGCTACTCTGCATCATATTCCACCTGAAAGCAAACCCTAGCATGCATACACCTCATTAAACCATCCAGTTCATAATATACGAACCACCATATTCCCAATCGCTCGGGTTGTCAGCAATTATAAACACCAAAATGTTCCCATGTCGCATTGGTTAAACTAAACAATGCGCATCCCAGCGACGAACCCCGAAATAGTGTTTCTTACTTAAGACAGAAACCTATTTCTTCCTTCGGCAACCGTCATGATTTATTTACAATGACGATGCTAGCAGCCCTAATGCTTGTTCAAACAAAGGAACAGGATCGATCGATGTCCGCATTTCTAGCAAAGGGTATTGTACCTGTCCACCACGGCATAGAAAATTCCATCACGATGGCCGCTAGCGGATGTGGAGTGAAACGCTCATCGTAGAGTCAGATTTTAGCCACCGCTGCGTGCACACACGCAAAATGCATCGAGTTATAACCACGAGTGGTGCACTCCCAGTAGGAAGAAATCTCTGCGCGGGTATAAAAGTTATTTTGGTATGCTGTTGTCCTAAAAATACGCTCCGTGGTCGTGGGTCAAAAATAAAAAGGTCGCCGAGAAAGTTAATAAATATAATCCCTTTTTCTGTTGTGTTAAATCTGTTTGTGTAAAAAAATTAAATGACAATAAATTCACCCATCTGTATTTTGGATAAATATCGATTATTGTGTAGTTTGTAAGACTAGAACAATGACACTGAAATAAAGAAGTGTTAATAGTCTAAATAAAAACTACTGTGTTTTCTTTACCTTCTGGAGTGGTGTTCTGTTTCTCTTGGAGAACATTTCCCGGTGATTACCATCTGTACGTTTTACCTTACCTTTGTTGCTCTTGGGTGCACAGTGTTCGGCGGAACTTTGACAGTGACAAGGAGTGGTTTTTGTAGTGAGCCTGTGTCATACGCCGGCACACCTACTTCAAACCCCACAGATCCATCCCAAACGCACAAAGAACTGGCACGTACATTAGATGTAACTCAACGAGCTATTAGAGATGATTCAAAAACAAGGAAATTGGGTTCCATACGAACTGAAGCCTGCATACATTGAATGCCGACTTTGTATAAGTGAAATCCTGCCTACCAGATAAAAAAAAAATTTTTTTTCCATCGTAGTCACTGGCGATGAAAAATGGATCCACTACGATAACCCAAAGAAGAGAGAATCATGGGGACCGCCTGGCCATGCTTCAACATCGACAGCAAAACCGAATATTCATGGGAAAAAACTCATGCTGTGTATTTGGTGGGATCAGATTCATGTCGTGTATTATAAATTGCTGAAACCGAGTGAAACCAGCACTGGAGTTCTCTACCGAACACAATTAATGAGATTGAGCCGAGCACTCAAGGAAAAACGCGGCCATTACTACTCCAGACATGACAAAATAATTCTTCTCCATGATAATGCTCGTCCGCATGTTGCGGTGTCCGTGAAAAACAATTTGGAAACTCTTCATTCGGAAGTCCTACCCCACCCGCCGTATTAACCAGACCTTGCCCCTTCTGATTATGACTTATTTCGATCCATGGCACATTGTCCGAGCAGCACTTTACAACATATGAAGATACAAAAAATGGGTCGATTCGTGGATATCCTCAAAAGATGAAGAGCTCTTCCGACATGGTATCCGGATGCTGCCAGAAAGATGGGAAAAAGTAATGTCTAGTAGTGGACAACGTTTTGAGTAAAACCTAATGTACCCGTGTGGCATCTCTAACAGATACACACACAATTCACAAGCAAAATAGTGAAGAACACGAACGAAAAATCGAATAAGAAAAATACATCAGAGCCGTATACCTTAGCGATAACATATCAATTCACATCAGTGGAGTATAGTCGAGTTTTAAAATCGAATTCTAAAATCGGCCAGTAGCCTGATGGGTAACGCTTAGGTTCAATTTTTTGGATGATTCAAACTGTCATAGCGTCAGTTCGAATCACACGTTCTTCTTCACTATTATTTCAAACGCTATACCCCTCTTTCACAATAAATTCCTAATTTTATTTGTACACCTGATAATTTCATCCTTCGCCCAAAAAACGTGTCTCTACTGGCTGGGTTTGAAGTTGCAAGTTATATGAGTCGAGTTCTGACCGCCAACGAGACAGCACGTGCGCTTCTACCTCGTGATCCGCATCATCGGATCAATTGTGCAATTCGCTTTGGGAATCTTAAATATACACAAGATACCCAATTGCACTATCGGTTCGCGCGAATTAATAAGTCGTCTTCTTATTTAATTATAAAAACGTTTGCACTTTATTTCTTTTGAGTTTTTCTTAAAACTATATTTAGAAATTTTTTTAGATACTAGGTGTATCTACACGCATCACTCGATGAAACCTGACTGACCTATTCCACCGTTCACCTATATCCCTTTTCCCGTCATCTTTTTTTGTTTCTCCAATTCCTTATCTCACACTTCATTTGGGTCGTGGGATCGTTTTGATAATCCTGTTCGATGAATGTTTGGACAGCTGTGTCATGTCGGGTGCAGGAATGAATTCTATCTTCAATGTTGATCACGTTGGAGGTGATCATTTTTATTACATTGTGATGTAGGTTTGTGATGAATCTTATCTTCTAGTTGGGAGTTGGGTGTGTTAACTCGCGACAAGTCTTACTGTGGGATCCTAAACAAACAAACGGACCTTCACACACGCATCCGAGTGCAGTGTAAAGTTATCTGTGCGATCCTAGACAAATAAACGAATCTCCGCATACGCGTCTTAGTGCTGTGAAAAGTGTAGGGAAGTGCAATGTGGGAAAACCCTCTATTCCTCACATTCTTTGTGTCTGTTTTCCTTTTTTTCGCACCTCTGTTTGCGTCCCTCAGGCATCGATACTCCCGATTGATTTATAAGCTTTTGGAGGTTTTTGGTGTCTGAGTGGCATAATGTTCGTCATAGAAGATGTAACCTGGATTTCGGCACAGATCTAGTAGGGCACCTACTAAAAGGGCACAACACATGAGGTGGTTGCTATCGCCTAACTAACCTTGCATCCTTTCCCGAGGCGGTATTGGTTTTCCGTGTCAGGCCATTTCATTGAAACGGGAGTTTGGCGTTGATTTGTGTAACATTCGCGGCTTGAGATGCAATTTCTCTTCTGTGTCTGCCCAGGTTTCTAACCAGAAACCAACTATCCTTGCACTTAGCGAAACCAAGGTAATTACTAATACAGATATTTCCGATTTAAATCTAGGTGGATATAACTTAGTGCCACTGTTATTTTCACATCGTGGTCTAACCACATACATACCAAGTGATATTGCTTATCAGCTCCTGCCACAATATGGGCTCTGTTCCAACCCAGAATTTAATTTCTCTTGGCTAAAACTTCATGTTCATAAGCATATCATACATCACTGCTTTCTTTACAGAAGCCCAAACTTGGATAGAAACGCATCCTTCAACGAATTTGATGCTCTGTCTGATTCTATCGATATCCCCACACTGAAATCGTTATTGCGGGTGATTTTAATGTGCATAACTTCCAGTGGCTTCGTCACTCCAGAGACACAACATCTGAAAGGTCAATCTCGTCAACGAGCTAACACGGGTTTTAGACAAATATGGTTATTTCGCCAATACACTAGTCTTGTTTCTCACCTCCCACTCGAACAAATACACAATGGAAGTTTCTTCGCCCTTAGGCACTTCACACCACTGTGTTGGTCAGCTGAATTTCCTCTAACTAACAGTAGCATAACCCGAAAGCTCCCAAAAGAACAGTATGGTTCTACGAGAAAACCAACTGGGAAGATCTGAACGACTTTTTTGGAGGTTAAATGGGTCGTTATTCTTCCTCAATATCGATGTTAACTCTATAGCGGATACATTGATAGACACGATTCTGCTTGGCATGCGAACCTTTATTCGCCACAGAGTAAACAGTATCAAACCCAACAGAAATATGTGGTTCGATTCCGGGTGCAGAGAACCCATTAAGGCTAAAGAGTTGAGCTTACGGTTGTTTAAATCTAACAATACTGAAGAAACCCGGAAAAGATTTAAGAGAGCTAGAAATGACTGCAATGCGTATATTCAACGGGCCAAGTTCTTGCATGACCAGAGAGTGAGACAAAAAATACTACAATCTCCCACAGGTAGTAGAAGCTGTGGGGGTACAAAGTTAGATGCACGGCACTAGATTCACTTCTTTCCCACTGCACGTAATCCAAAAATTGTCACTAAGAGAAGAGACGATAAATAAAACGCACTGGTTGCTTGTAATTTGATTAACGTTTTCTTTATTTAACTATTTTGTTATAACACCGTATCTTTGTCATTCTAGATTTTAGACACATGAAGCTCGGACAAAAGCGTCACTGGTTTTATATATATAAATGTTTATTTTTGTTAGACGGCACAATACTATTATTATATGCTATCGACTTTTGAACGGAAAACTAAACAGGACAACGAAATAAACTCACGACTCGAAAGTTATTGATTATTAAGTATTAACTCGGGGTTGATTTCATGGTACGCAGCAGCGTGACTGTCCGCCATGACTGTTGAATAGTGACTGACCTTACTTAGGGGTGAAATTCTGTGTTCTCGATTTTGCACACAAGACAACCAAAAGAGACCACGCCTCTACTCTCTCATCGTCACGCTCGTCGAAGTGTGGTAACTTCGGTTAATTGATAATTGACGAACGTGGAGAATGAGAGAACAGAAGCACGTTGCACTGTGATCTCGAGGTGGGTAGGTTGTGTGTGCTGGTATCAAATGCAGCTACTGAGCATGACCTACTGACGCAGTGTTACGGCTGTGGTGAACTCAGAGAGCATTGAACCGTATGGAAACAGAATTATGGAGGAGAGGAAAATGTTGTTTGCGGTATTCACCTGTAAAATGAGATCGTTGATCCCAAGCGAATGGGTGATCTGAAGAAAATCAATAGGACGCTGCTGATGCTTGGGAAATAATCAGCGTGAGAACCAGACTTTAAGACGCTGAAATAACCCCAGCGATTTTGCTATGATGCAACAGCGTCGTTCGTTTAGAGTTGTTGTTGCTAACCGACATTATGTGGTTTCCGATAGAAATCTCATGGGCTAGCAAGATGGAGTTGCCGTATGGCAAAAAGTAGCTAAACTCAATTATGCGTTATCTGCAAAGGATAATGAGTTTAGCTATGCGTCCCTTGGGAAATCAATGATTCTCAGGTGAATACCGAACGGTGGGATAGGGGTTAGTGTAACACGCTGAAAGCGGTTGAAATAAGGCGGAAATTGTGGTTGGAATTGGGGGTTGGTTTTCCATGTAATATAGAGAAACCCCGCAAAGCCTCTGGGCATACGTGAAAAATATTCAAAACTCGTTCTCTTCATCCATTCCATCGCTCATAGCGGATGACAGACAAGTCACCACTGCAATAGAGACGGCGAATTTATTTGCTGCACATATTGCAGCCAACTCAACGCTGCCTGATACCACATCAGTTCCGCCTCCACTTGAGCATAAAGCGCACGCCATGAGCCAGATTTACTTCCAAACGCGGACTGTTGTCCGTGCCATCAAAGAACTAAACGCAACCAAACCCATTGGTCCTGATGGAATGCCCCAATTCTTTTGAAGAAATGTTCCTCTTCACTCGCTAAACCACTGCGGCACTCTTCCATTTGTTTTATTCTACTGGACGTTTGTCAAATAGATGGAGGTCAGCGAACATTCAGCCAATTCCCAAAAAGGGCGACAAATCATCCTTTTCTTCTTATCGAACAATAGCACCAACTTCTATTCTCTCCACGGTAATGGAATCACTTATTTACATTCCGCATTACACCAAACCCAATTCAACTGATAAACCTTGGTGTCATAAAAAATGTGAGCAGATTACCGCGTCAATAAACAGAGCTTGTAAGGAATGGCGTTCCAATCCTACCGAGGTCAACAGAACGAATTTTCTTAGGATCAGAAACGTTTGCAACCAAGCGAATGATACCACGAGGAAGGCTTACAATGCCAAAGTGATCAATAAACTCCTAGAGTGCCTAACTGGTTCGCGTCCCTTCTCGTCAGTGGCAGAGCCTGTCAGCTGTAACTTCGCTGTTTCTTTTTTTCTTCCGTTAATGAAGGGCAGCGAGACACCAGTCACAAATTCAAAAGATAAAGCCAATGTGTTCCCAAATTTATTTTCCGCGAATTCAAACCTCGAAGCCGGTCATTTGGGAAGACCGCATTTGCTCCGGTGCGGTTTTCGATCCAAGATTTGAGGTCCCGCCCACATACTTTCAAACGCATTCTACGGTGATTAGACTGTAAGTCCCGCTAGGGATGGAATACCAGCTATAGTCATGTAAAAGCTGTGCTCCAGACCTGTGTGCCGGATTTTGGCAAACTCTTTCACTTATCACAAAGAAAAGTTCCCACCGACCTACCGGAAAATCGCTCGAGTTCAGCCAATCTCAAAGATGGAGAAAAAGTATCTTCCACAATATTACTGTCTATGTTATCCAAAGGATAAAGGTTATCAATGCCGAGTTCATTAAATATTTAGAAAACGACGGACTTCTGAATGATCGTCAATACGGATTCAGTGGCATGCGGTCAACGTAACTGCATATGGACATCTCCGGTTGAACAGCATGTTTAGTGTAGAGCGGTTGCATTGGATATCTCCAAATCTTTTGACCGCGTCTGGCACAGGGTATTGCTGAGCGAAATTCGTTCTTACGGACTTTATCAAAAGCTTTGCGACTGGACGAAGAGCTTTCTCGAAAATCTATTGATTTGGTTTGTTGTGGACGTGGTATCTTCGGATCTGTATCTTATTAATTCTGTGGTGCTTCAAGGTTCTATTTTGTTACCAATCTTATTTTTGCTTCACATAAATGATTTGATGGAGTCAAGGTGTTCAGCTTTGCGGATAACAGTACATTCATCTTTTTCCAGTAATCGGCCAATTAGTGTATCAACGTTACACCAGCTGAGATGTAACTGGATCTGTGGGGGTAGAAGTTGTGTTGTCAACGTATAACACTAGTTTCGCTTAAATCCTCCGACGCTTGTTACTCCGAACGCACGTTGCCGAAAGAGGAGAAATAAAAGGCACTAGTTTAGTTGTTTAAAGTTTTTTTCTTATTATTATATTTTTGTTTATGAATTCTTTTATTAATCCCTGTGTCAATTTCTTTTACTTTACATTAAGTTCTTCTTTTTGCACGAAACTATCCTTAAACCACAAAAGCAGCATGCGACCGTATTAATTGAAACTCGACAAAAGACACCCTGAGGAAGCTACACACTTGACTCTAATTCGGCGTGACCGATCGTCGTGGAAGTTGAACTATGACTCCGAGTGCGTGTGCCCACTTTGGTGGTTGAGATGTGACTGATCCCAAGTAGGGATAAAATTTTAATTTTGCACACTGATCAGCCAATGGCAATCGCGCTTACCTGTGCATTCCCCAATTCCCTCCGCTCATTGAGGTGAATAAATACTTGTGTATTCGTTCGACGGGCGATGGGTGTAGAAAGGATGAAGAAATCAAAAGGAAAAGCACAATAACCCAGGGTTGGTCTGGCTTTGGTGTGCTTGTATCAATGCAGCCTCTGAGGATGACCCACTGACCTAGTGCGGTGACTGTGGTGATCTCAGAGTACATTGAACTATGGGAAGATAAAAACGGAAAAGAGAGGAAAATGGTTTTTGCTATTCACCTGTAAAAAGAGATCATTGATCCCCAGCGAATAGAGTGTCTGGGGAAAGTCAATAGGACGGCGCTGATGTTTGGGAAATAATCAGCGTGAGAACCAGACTCAAAGACGCTGAAATAACCCCAGCGGTCTTGCTATGATGCAACAGCGTCGTTTGGTTAGATTTAGTTGTTGCTAACCAGTATGACGTTGAGATTTCAGGTAGAAATCTCATAGGGTTAATGATATGGAAATGCCATATGGCAAAAGGTAGCTGAATTCGATTCTGCATTATCTGCATAGAATAATGAATTCAGTTATGCTTTCTTTTACAGGTAAAATAGCAGAACGGTGGGATAGGGGATACTGTGACGCGCTGTAGGCGGTCGAAATTAGGTTGAAATTGTCGGTTGGTTCTCCATGTAGTACAGAGAACTCCCACAGATCCACTCTTTGTATCGGGATTTGAGCAGGGTCCTGCAATAAGGAAGGGCCAATCTCGTCGACTTCAATACAACGAAGACATAATATACTGCATTTACAAGGAATAATGTATTATCGATTCCACAGCTGATGAAGAATAGCCAAGTCCTTGAAACTGGGGATACCACAAAATTGTTCGGCGTCACGATCTGTGGGAATGTAACATGGCATAAACACATATCGAATATTGCCAGGTCCGCCTCGGGAAACGGATTTATCTGTTTAGAGCAAGGAAATATTTTACGTCGACCCAACTTCTTCTCCAGTATACGAGGGTGCACTGAAAAGTTTCCGACCTAACAAAAATACAAGACATTTTTTCTTAAAATTTATTTTAATTTTTCTGCATAGTCTCCACACTTCTCCCAGCGATGCTCCCATCTCTATAACTCGTCCAAATAGTACTCGGCGTTTTTCTCTGCAAAATAACTGTTCACGAAGGTGATTGCATCCTCATTTGACGAAAATCCCTGTCGTCCGAGCGCATTTTCTAGACTATAAAACAAAAAGAAGTCGCTTGGGGCTAGATCTGGTCAGTAAGGTGGATGGTCAAGTAGTTCAAACCGTAATTCGTGGATTTTCGCCATGGCAACCGCTGAGGTGAGGCTCCTCGATAGTATAGTGGTTAGTATACCCGCCTGTCACGCGGGAGACCGGGCTTCGATTCCCCGTCGGGGAGCCTCTGGCGCAAGACTAATGATCTTGCCCGGAAAAAACAAATCATTATGGAAAATTTAACAAGCCTCAGGACTTGCTAAATAGGGCCAAGACCGGTTCCCGGTTGTAGTGCCGATGTAGATGATTAACCGCTGAGGTGTGAGAAGGCACATTTTCTTGGTAAAACAGGATTTTCTTTTTCTGCAAATGTGGCAATTTTTCCGCAATGTCTGGCTTCAGTTGGTCAAGTAATGATGCGGGGTATGCTCCTGTAATAGTTTTTCCTTTTTGAAGATAATCGATTAAGATAACTCTATGACTATCCCAAAAAAAGTCGCCATCACTTTCCAACCGAAAAAACAGTTTTTGCTTTTTTTAAGCCGATTTTGCAGTCCACTGTTTTCGCTATATTTTTGTTTCGGGCGTATAATAGTGTATTCAAGTTTCATCGACAGTAATTAATCGGCGCCAAAACTCGCAATACATCACATCGACTCACTCAAACGACTGTCAAATAAAAACTACGCGTCTAAAATGTCAGAAATTTTGGTGAGTAACTGTCAAAAGATGCACAACTACACTCACTAGCTTTTATTGACAGGTGCTGCTATCTTCACGTTGAGGTCGGGAACTTTCCAGCCCAAATTAGATAGAATATCGCTCTCATGTTTGGAGCTCTGCTCCCAAGTATACCCTCGACCGACTTGAGAGCATACAAAAACGGGTCGATACAGTCGCTATCACATCGAAGGGGCGTAGAGAACGTTTGTCTGGTTTACAGATATTATCATGGAGACTGTTCCTAGGAGATTCGTGGTATTATCCCGCGAAATTCGGTTTATTTGGACTTCACAGACAAACCGAAGGATCGCACCAATGCGGATCATCTCCCCACCGCATGGATATCTCTACTTCAGAATTCGTTCCGTTGCAGAACGCGGGGGGTGTGAAACTTTCTCCCCCAATGAGTGTTTCCAGTGCACAACCCGCAACTGTTCAGAAAGAACTGCAACAGTTATTTAATGGCATCTAGGTTCCATTCTCTTGAGAGAAGTACAAGTATTATAAAAAAAAAGAATTCCATGGAGCGGAAAGGCGTTAACACCCCTCGTACCACTCGGCTTTTAGTCTCCTTTTATGACAAGCTGGCCTAGTTGCGAGTATATTCTAAGACCCTACTCATAGGCCACACTTCCTGGTGATTTTGTCGTGAACTTTTTACGAGGGTTGATTGAAGAACAATGTCTACTTTCGACAGGAGAGGTTACGACACCTAAAGAAGATGGGTGACAATTTGATGGCCGATACGTTGGTCCCACCTTAATTAAAAGAATAAACAACTTGTTTCTTTGCCTGAGCGCTTAAAAGTCGAGGCGTTTTTGTATCGTCAAGGGACCGTCAATGAGAAAGAGGAATGTCAGTCAGTCCAAGTGGAATTGACGCATATCGGACCTTTGTTTGACTTACAGATATTATCACGGTGACTGTTCATCGAAGATTTGTGGTATTATTCCGCGAAATTCAGTTTATTTGCGGTCCACAGGACATTTCGACGGATTGTAGTAATCTGTGGTTGTTCTCTCGACCGCGGGAACATCTCTGCGTCAGAACTCGTTCCGTTACAGAGCAGGGAAGGTGAGGAATTCCCTCCCCGTGCTAGTGTTTCGGGAGCGTTACAACCTGCAACTGTTAAAGAAGAACTGCAACAGTTATTTAGTCGCGTCTCGGAGCACTCTCTTGGTACTATAGGTTTGCCTCTCCTAAAAGAAGTATAAAAAAAGAAAAGAAGCATGGCTTGATTCAAACCAGCCATTAACACCAGTTGCAAAACCGAAAATGCCAAGAAACTTCTACTCTGCCTCTGGTGGTATTGGAAAGGAGTCACTTACTACGACCTTCTGGAACCTGGTCAAACAGCTGAACGTTATCAGGCCCAATTGATCCAATTAAGTGATGCTATAGAAGCAAAAAGACCATTTACGGGCCAAGGCCCAAAGTAATGTTGCAACATGGCAATGTTCGCCCATATACAGCAAAACCAACCCAGGAACAAATCTTTTCCTTAGTCTGGGAAGTTGTCAGAGTACTCTCCGGACTTGGCTCCTTCTGATTACCACTTATCCAAATCGATGTCGTCTTAGTTGAAAAACCAGCGGTTTATGAAAATTGAAGGTGTGCGAAAATGGCTTGATGACTATTTGGTTTCGAAACCAGCAGGTTTCTATCGCGTATTCATCTACCCAACAAATGGCAAAAGACTATTTCGATTAATAAGCTTTGTTAAGTATCTTTTCCAATAAAGTTGAGTTTGACAAAAATGCCGAGTTTCTAGTTGCACACCTATTACTATTTTAGTTTAGTGAGTCCATCTTCGCTATTTCAATCAAATACTGAGCTTTCACCTGCGGTGTGTCCGGTACAGGCGCTAGAGAAAGTAATTTTCACTGAAGAAATAATGTTCGGCACTGACGCGACTGACCGCAAAGGGATTGCTTGACACCTTTAAATATTGTGGAGAAAGCATGCTCCGTCAACGGTTGCGAAGGTTGAACAACGACAGACTTGAGAATGAATAAATTTCTTCGTTTAAATTGCCACAAATTTAGTTACGGTCAACAAAGAGATGATTGCTTATACACATATGTGCTTTGAAGTATGTGTCTAACTTAATGACGTCGATTACCCAACACATTTGACGTTTTGTGGGGGTTCTCTACACCACATGGAGAACCAACCCACAATTCCAACCAACCTTGACCGCTAACAGCTCGTCACTTTAATCCAACTCCCCATTCAAAACCTGCAATACACACATTCGCAACCATGCAAAATCTGCTAGCGCATCCATCCCGAACTTGCAAGAATCCATCTCCCAATCTGCAATGAAAGGCATTTCCCAAAACTTACAACAGAATACAATTCAATAGAATACATTCTAAATCATCTCCCTCAATTACATCACCCCGCATATAATTTTTCCCAAAACCCCTTCGGTCAATTCTTTACTTTAGTCATATTCTTTCCTTGCCACCAAGCAATCTTTATTTCCTCGGAAATCCATATGCTGTAATAAAACGCATATTCAAACCTACGACGGAATATTAATCATCACCACCAACTGTACCGAGCCGCATACATTTTTCCTAAAAACCACTTCTGTTCATTTCCTCCTTAAACCATCACAACGATCAAGACCCTTGATCATACTTGGCTATACCTCCGAAACCAATTTCCCGGTACATCCAACCAACGAATCCAACTCAGCGTATACGGCGAGGATTCCTCGGAACTAATCCCCTATACAGGCATACCAACCATTTTCGAAGTTCCTAGTAAATGGCAGCGAGTTAATTTTAGCTATGACTCCACTGCCACGACGCGACGAACTCTTTCTCGCTAGATTGTAGTCAGTCGAGATACAACCACCGCGGCGTACACACACGTTAAAGTCGAGATCCAACCGCCACCAGGGCCACACCACCGCCTGCAAGCATTTTGTTTAGTTTCAAATGTTTCCATTCGATCCACCCAGTCGGTGTTGACGTAGTGTATTTCGGGAGTCCATTGTCAGGACGTCACATGCGTTTTGGCCACCTTATGTTGGGCAATCCTCGCGTATCAAACGGCCTTCTGTAACATAGTGCGGCGCAACTCGGGCCACTGTTAGGAGCATGCGGGTTTACCCAACCACCAGATGCCGAAAGTCGTGGTGTCTCGAGACGTTATTTTCGAAAGTCCTCATTCATTGTTAATCGCATTCAATTTGCAAAATTTCGCTTTGGAACTCAAACCAAGATTAAGTGCTCTTGGAACCGTGGTTAAGGGAAATATAACACTGAAGTAATCTTAAATAAAAAGGGAAATTGTCCACGCGTGTGTGGTGTTTGTCCCTTTTACGTTTGCATAGTATTATTGTTGTACGGAGGTTTCCTCTTATACGAGGGTTGCCTTTTATATTTCGGGATTAGAGAACAAAAACAAATATTGATCATCGAAAATCACTTTATTGTTTTTCAAAATATTCCCCATGAAGATCTATACACTTTTGCATGCGTTTGAACCAATTGTCGAAGCACTTTTGCCACTCTGATTGAGGTATCTCCAACACATGCATTCGGAATGCAGCAACCGCTTCTTCAGGTGTCGAAAAACGTTGACCTCTCAGTTTGTTTTTTACGTACGGGAATAAAAAGAAGTCATTCGGTGCCAAGTCAGGACTATACGGCGGATGACCCATCAAATCGATGTTTTGGGTGCTCAAAAATGAAGTTGTCGCAGCCGATGTGTGAGAGCTCGCATTGTCGTGGTGAAGAGTGATCCGTCTTCGGCGGTTGGTTTTCCTGATTTCTTGGAAGACAACTGGCAAACAAATGGTTGTGTACCACTCAGAATTGACTGTTCTGCGTTGTTCTAGTGGTACGGTTGCGACATGTCCAGTTTTTCCGAAAAAACAGGCGACCATTTGCTTGGAAGTGCTTCGTGCGCGAACAACTTTTGTTGGATTTGGCTCATCTTGAAACACCCAGACAGTCGAGTGCTGTTTACTTTCGGGCTCATACGCGTAAATCCACGATTCATCACCTGTCACGATGTCATAGACGTGTTTCGAAGCACCGCGACCGTATTTTTTGAGCATTTCTTTCGACCAATTGTTACGAGCCTTTTTTTGGGCGATTGACAAATTGTGTGGGATACAACGCGAACAAATTTTTTTGACAGTCAAATGTTTATGCAATATTGAATGTATGCTGGTCCCACTAACGCCTAAGGTTGTCTCAATCTCACGATAGGTCACATGACGATCAGTTCGCGCACAGCATCAATGGTTTTCGGAACAACAAATGATTTTGGACGACCTTCACGAAATTCATCTTGGAGTGAACTACGACCACGATTGAATTCACCATACCATCGATAAACACTGGTCCTTGATGGAGCTTCATCGCCAAAAATTGAATTAAGTTCATCCATGTACTGTTGCTGAGTTAATCCACGCCGAAAGTTGTAAAAAATAATCGCGCGAAAATGTTGACGATTTAATTCCATTTTTGGGCCGAGATGAATCTTTTAAGTTACTGTAAACAACACAAATAGCGCTCGTATGTCAAAATGTTCTGAGTGCGTATAACCTCAAAAATGTCCAAATTTACGACAGAGCTGTCAATTGGCGGATTGCAACGCTAGGGTTGCCAAATCCCGAAACATAAGAGGCAACCCTCGTAGTGTAAAGGTCAATTGTTAAAAAGGAATAAGTAACGAAACTTGAAATAAAAAGAACGCTTTAACAACATTGTACAGAACGAAGTCGTGTTTTATTTCCCCCCTTTCTACAAGTGCACGGTGTGTGGCGGACCTTCTACTTTCGGAACAATTCTCCGTGAACAACCTCCGCTGGCGCAATTCGGTGGGAGTGTAGTGAATCCGTGCCATACGTTGGCATCAAACTCGTCCCCTACAGTGTGATGGCACTTAATGAAAAATTGGCTTACTGTATCGAATAAAAGGGGTTCTCAATGCCACAGGAAACCCCCATCGCAACAACATTTAGATATAGGGACTCAGTCGTTTGAAAACTTAGATGGGTCATATAAACCTTCGGCATATGGAAACTGTAGCTTTCACATTTGTTTTCAGATCAGCTTATGACAGCTCACGTATGTGAGTGATTAGAACAAATTTGCAAAGTTGCAAATAAACAAAAAATCAAGTCACAGTAAATTATTTGTTTTATATTTATTTTTATTTAGCTCCTCAATAGTATACTGGTTAGTATACCCGCCTGTCATGCGGGAGACCGGGGTTCGATTCCCCGTCGGGGAGCCTCTGGCGCAAGACTAATGACCTTGCCCGGAAAAAACAAATCATTATGGAAAATTTAACAAGCCTCAGGACTTGCTAAATAAGGCCAAGACCGGTTCCAGGTTGTAGTGCCGATGATGATGATGATGATGATGATATTTATTTTTTGCCCTTTCTCGCTAGATGGGCAGGACATGTCGCGAGAATGGGCATCGACAGAACCCTCCGTACAATTCTTGATGCCAGAACAACGGGGAAGAAACCGATGGTCACGACGGAAATGGAAGGACAATATAAGATGCTACCCTTGAAGAGATCGTGCATAAGACAACGATGGCTCAGCCTAGTCAGGTTATGAATATCCGGGTTCCTACAGGCCAATAAATAGTAGTAACACATTTAAAAAAAAACGGGAGAATTAAATGAGTCACCTTACAACTCACACGAAACGTAATGTTTATAACGTTTTATTCGGGGTTTAATCCACTTTAACGATTTACGAGACATATTCAAGCTTAAACAGTTCGATCAAAAATGGTTGGTTTGTATACATTTCGTATTACAGCCAATCAGATTTTGTTACATATTCGTTGATCACTCTTATCGTACTAAAATCTATAATAGTTCACCACTGATTTAAAAAGGTTACAGGTAAATTGCAAATAAGGACTCTGGTAAGTTTTTGTAATACACTCACCTGCCTCTCTCAAGCACTCAACCGCGTGTAAGGTTGATATAATCCACAAAAAGTCACCTATCTTCATCTGAACAAATATAAAAGGAAATTTAGTAAATATAAATTAAGGGCCCCGAGTTGACTAAACACACCGCCGCACGTTTCAAACCGATTTAAATTACTATCCTTTAACATGTCAAATGTTTCGATTGTCTACGATTGTCGATTGTGAGTTTCGTCTCCCGCCAACTTGATAAGAACGTGATTTATCATTTCACGAAATTGGAAAATGCTTTTAAACAGGTGAATTGTCGCGGAACATCGATAGATATCTTTGCCGAGGACGCATATCTCGTTAGCATCGTCACTTCCATTTCCCTTTCACTGCTGCAGGTATGTTTTGATGTAACAAGTGAGTCTTGTCGTCTGTTAGAACCCGATAAGATTCGATACACGGTTTTTTTTTCGTGTTTGAAAAAGTTCATTAAGAGCACAATAACAAACCGTCGCAAACTGTTAAGATAGGTGTGACGTTTCGTCATGAGAGTTGCTCTTTTTCATTTTCATCAGCGTTAAAAGTTCATACGTTCTGGGTGGTTGTCAATGATGGAGATGTACATACAATTTA
This sequence comes from Microdon myrmicae, assembly GCA_963931805.1. Taxonomy (NCBI): domain Eukaryota; kingdom Metazoa; phylum Arthropoda; class Insecta; order Diptera; family Syrphidae; genus Microdon; species Microdon myrmicae. The sequence continues at coordinate 20,028,673 of OZ007497.1, forward strand.
TTCGATTGTACTTATAACTATTGAAGCTGGTATTTGCATAAACTTACGTCTTCAACAGCGATGTACTGTTGTATAATTCTACCCAAGTCAATATGAATCACAGCTTTGCTTATAAATTTTGTCCATCGACATAAAACACACTACAGATCTTTTCTCTTCCCTAAAATATATTCCGATAAGCGAAATTATGCTCCCCTGTATATTGGTTTTAGACTCTTGTTATGTGTGTCAAACTGAGTTGAAATTATTCGACATTTTTGAGTATAAAATCAAAGCTGTTTTTTAAATTTAAAATTTTGTTATCCAAATATTGACATCACTCTTCTTTTTCGCCTTCTGAAATTTTTCAATTATAACTAAAATTTCGGGATTTTATTTTAGAAATACGGACGCAGGTGCTTTTCATAAAAAGAAAGAGAAATTTTATAAAAAAATAAACGAAAAAATTGATTTAAACTGATTTAAAAAGTAAAATTAGTGCAAGCCTTTTTTTCGCAAGTCAGTGAGTACTTATTATACTATAAAGGCCACAACCCTTCTTTGGATTTAACCGACATCACTTACCATGTATATAAACAAAAATGTACATGTTTTATTACATGCTTTTTTATAAGTGTAAAGCGATACTCTGTGGTGTCGATAATTTGCTATTTTAGTTTTACTAAAAACTAAAAACATTATATTTAAGTTGTGAACCGGAGAAGGATTCATCAAAAAGTATCCCTACATTATTTTGTAATCCCACCGAACAGCCCGCAACACTTTCATCGGATACGCTTGTTTCCAAGCCCACTTGGGCCGACTGACATTGCTCTATCTCATTGCTGGTTAGTAGACGATCCAAAAACGCCTCATTTTTTAAGCACTCAGCAAAGAAACGGTGGTGGTTCCGCCAAATCCCACGGTTCCCCGTCCTGAAAAACCCCCATAATCATCACCCAAGACGCATAAGTCTTCGCCAATGCATTCGCATTCGGCACCTGAAAATGCTTCACGCATTATATAGATCAAATCTATGATCATTAAGTCCTTGTAAAGAAAACTTACCTTCATGCATCTCTTCCCATACAATTCCTGTAAGAGTTCTTTATTACCTTATCATAAATTACCTGAAAGAAAATTCATCGGTTCATATATAATACAACCGCATATCAGGAAATATTACCCTTGCGTCGTCTATATCCAGCTTCATTCATGTGTCCAATAAATCCCTTTCATACACATTGGCTGGCGACCTTTTTTTTCCCCATCAATAAACAACCCAAGCAGCTGCATATAATTAGCGCAATAGGCGCTGAAACGAATTTCCTTAGCACGCAATGTGCAAACAAAAGAACGCTGTCCTTCAAAGGTTTTCTGGCGATACCATAAACATCGTTTGTAGTATCCTAAATGCAATTTCCATGTAATGAGTTCCAGCTTATTTATTTAGCTGACCCTAATCACAGGCCGATACATTAGGTCGCTTCTCCTTTGTTCTTTTTCCCTAGCTGTAGGTTTTGTTTATCCTTGCTGGAATGCATTGATAAACACGATAATGTGATCTTCACTCACACATACCACCATGATCAAGATTAGCGAGTGATCTCTGCACGAGATAATTATCGCGGAGTCCTTTTCCATCTTTCGACCTGACCAGGTCGTGTCTCCTATCGCCACCCTGGTGCGCACAGGGGAGCGATAGTCGCATGAGTCGTATTCCAACCACCAGACGAGCAGGTCGACTCGTCTATCAACCTCCATATCGGTACACGGGGAGCGCACACCCCTGTGTGTGTTGCCATTACAGTCGAGTTTCACCCACGAACGGTTTACCCGAATCGCGTGAGTCGTGAGTCGCGTTCGAGTAACAACAAAATGTATTCGGTGTTTCCCCTTTCAAATAACATTTAAACTACATATTAAAGTTACATCAAATCGTTTTTCAAATTGTGTATTTGTGTCACCGTCATCAAACAGTGTAAAATAAATTAAAATGAAAGAACCATTTAAATCTGTAGCAGTGTGTTTTAATTTTTGTATTGTTCCCCTGGTGATCGTTGTTTGGATGTTCAGTGACTCTTTCGTTGTCCCTTTGACAATTTTCAGTTTATTAATCGGCGGAACTTTATAATAAACGGCGAGTGGGACGGAGTAGAACTCGCACCTGTGCCGGTGCCACGACTCCGCCCCCACAAAACAACTGAAGTAATGCGAACACATTTGTTTACTCATATAATTATGGCGACACCCACCTATCGTGCTTCAAACTGTGGCTCATCTTCTTTGGGTGTCGTAACCTCTTCCGTCAAAACTAGTGATTGTTCCTCAATCAGTCCTCTTACAACATCCTCGACAAAATCGCTAGACAGTGTGCCCTATGAGTACAGAATATACTAAGCCAACTTGTCGTAAAAGGTAACTAAAAGCCGAGCGGTAGGAAAGATCTTAACTCGTACTTCTCTCAAGAGAATGGAACCTATAGCACGCCAAGATGACATTAAGTAACTGTTGCAGTTCTTTCTGAACAGTTACAGGTTGTACGCTGGAAACACTCATGGGGGGAGATAGTTCCACACCCCTCCCGTTCTGCATCGGACCGTGTTCTGAAGTAGAGTTGTGCATGCGGTCGGGAGATAACCCGCATTTGGTGCGATCCTTCGGATTGTCTGTGAAGTGCAAATAAACAGAATTCCGCGGGATAGTACCAAGAATCTCCTAGGAACGGTCCCCGTGATAATATCTGTAAAACAGATTTTTTTTTTAACTGTAATTCCGCATTTAATTTAATTCAAAATCAAACTATACATGTTTCTTTATGTGGGACATGCATGTTATTTTTTACAATTTTGTTGTAATGTATCTTACTGGCTCTTTACAAGCACTCTAAATTATACAATACCTGTTTTTTTTATACCTTTCGGCGTTTACAATCTTGCCGACGCCATATACATATTTATTATTTTATTGTTTATTTATTGGCCTGTAGGAACCCGAAAGTTCATGACCTCACCGACTCGACTTCGCCATTGTTCCCTGTCCCGTGCGCTCTCCTTCCACGTTCGAACATCCGATCCGATCTCCTCGAGGTCAAACCTAACATTGTCCTCCCATCTCCGTCGCGGGCGCCTGTCGGTCTCTTTCCCGTTGGCTTACCGTCAAGAATTCTATGCACGGTCCTATCGTTGCTCATTCGCGCCACGTGTCCGGCCCACCGTAATCTTCGCGACTTGATTACTCTCACTATTGTAGGTGCCATATAAATATAGGCTTCTTATTTTAATATATATATTTTTTTTTTGTAACAAGCAAACATTTAAAAACAAAACAATTAAAACTAAAATAACTAAATTAATTAAACTATGCTAAATATGAAAGACGAGAAAGTGGGGAGCGTTGCAATTAGGCACACTATTTTTAGGGACGTATAATCCTTTTTTCCTTTTGGCGCAAGACTAATAACCTTGCCCAGAAACACGTGAATTTGCCATGATACATTCCACAGACCGTGACGCCGAGCAATTTCAAACTTACCCCAGCTTCGAGGACGCGGCCATTCATCATCAGTTGTGTCACCGATGATCCACTTTTCTTTGTGAATGTTGTATATTGTGTATTCGCTGCATTGAGGTCGACGAGATTGGCCCTTCCCCACTGCAGGGCCCTGTCTAGATCCTGATTCAGAGAGTCAATCTGTCTACATCTCAGCTGATGCGACGCAGATGCACCAATCGGCCGAACACTCGAAAAGGAGGAAACAAACGTACTATCATCCGCAAAACTGAACACCTTGTTATCCGTTGTCTCCAACAAATCATTTATGTGAAGCACGAACAAGGTTGGTGCCAAAATAGAACCTTGGGGCACCCCCGACTTAACAGGATACTGATCCGTACACTCGCCGTCCACAACAACCCGTTTCGATCGATTCTCGAGGAAGCTCCTCGTCCAGTCGCAAAACTGTTGGGAAAGTCCATATGAACGAAGTTTGCTCAGCAATGCCCCATGCCAGACGCGGTCAAAAGCCTTGTAGATATCCAATGCGACCGCCGTTGACTCACCATGCCGTTCACTCGCAGATGTCCATATATCGGTTATAAGTGTCAAAAGGTCTCCTGTGGACCGCCTGCCACGGAGTCCGCATTGACGATCATTCAGCAGTCCGTTGCACTCCAAATACTTAACCAACTCTGTATTGATGACTTTTTCCATTACCTTAGATAAAATAGAAAGTAATGCTATCGGACGATAGTTTTGTGGAAGACACTTTCTCCCGTCTTTGGGATTGGCTGAACTCGAGCGATTTTTCAGTAGGCAGGAAAGTCCCTCCGTGCATAAGATAAGCGGAAGAGTCTACCAAGAACCGGCCATAGTTCTGGAGCACAGTTCTTAAGGACTATTGCTGGTATTTCGTCCGAGTCGGTTGCCTTTCTACAATCCAGTTCACGTAGAATGCGTTGAATAGTGCGCGGACGAAATCTCAAATCCCGCATCGAAGACCGTACCGGCGCGATCACGGGTGGCTCCAAAAGGCCAGGATCGAGGTTTGAATTCGCGGAAAATAAATTCGCGAACATATTAGCTTTATCCTTTGAATTTGTGACTAACGTCCCGCTGTCTGTCGCCAACGGAGGGAAAGAGGAGGAAGCGAAGTTACCGCGGACAGCTTTTGCCATTGACCAGAAGGAGCGCGAACCAGTTGGACACGGCAGGAGCTTATCGATCACCCTGTCGTTGTGAGCCTTCTTCGCGGTATCAATCGCCTGGTTGCACGCGTTTCTGATTCTAACAAAATTCGTTCTATTTACATCGGCGGGATTGGAGCGCCATTGCTTAAAAGCTCTATTTTTTGCCGCTGCAATCAGCTCGCATTTTTTATCAAACCAAGGTTTATCAGACGAATATTACCGATATCGCTATCATGGAGAAGTCGTTTATCCCTGGCACCGCGAAATATGGTAAATAATAGGGATTCCAACTTTGTCTTGGAAAAGCCCTTTTATTTGGTGCGCAATTAAATTGTGGTTTTTTTTTTTATGGTTACGAATAAATCATTCGAAGTATTGCCCATCGCTAGCTACAACTTTTTCCCATTATTCTGGCAGAACTCGAATACCATTGTGTTCATCTTTTGAGGCTATCCATGAATCAAGCCATTTTTGATGTGTTCATATGAGCGGAACTGCTGATCAGCCAGACCATGTGCCATCGAACGAAACAAGTAATAATTGGAGGGCGCAATATATGGGGAATATGTCGGGTGGGGTAGGACTTCCCATTTGAGCGTTTCCAGGTAGCTTTTAACGGGTTTGCCATCGTGTGGGCGAGCGTTGTCATACTGTAGAAACACGTTTTTGCGCAATGCCCGGCTCAATCGCACCAGCGATGGTTTCGTTCGGTTTCAACAGCTCATAATAAATAACACCGACCTGGTCCCACCAAATACACAGCATAACCTTCGCAGTGTGAATATTCGGCCCAACCGACGACGTAGAAGCATGACCGCGCAATCCCCATGACTTTCTTTTCTGTGGGTTGCTGTAATGAATCCATTTTTCATCGCACGTCAGGATGCGATGAAGAACACCCTTCCTTTTTTGCCACCGGAGCAGTTGTTCACAGGCGAAAAAACAATGCTTAACGCCCCTCGGCTTTAAATCATAAGGAACCCATGCTCCTTTTTTTTGAATCATTCCCAGAGCATGCAATCGGTTGGAAAAGGCTTAGTGAGTAACTCCATATGCTGATGAAAGCTCTTGTTGCGTTTGGCATGGATCCTCATCGAGCAATGCCTCCAATACGAGTACAGCGTCTTCGAAGGTTTTTGGCCTTCCTTCACGTGGACTGTCGTCAACATCGTAATCACCGTCTTGGAAGCGACGGAACCAATCACGGCACTTTGTTTCACGTAGAGCAGCATCTCCGTAAACTTTGTGAAGCTCTCGATGCGCTTCATCCGCCGTTTTCTTCGAAAAAAGAAAATCAACACTTGCCGGAAATGACGTTTATTGAGAAAAAAATCAGCCATTTTCAAACAACCAACAGTATACGACGCCAACATAAAATCAGTACTGTTTCAAAGTGGTTTGCTTACCATATGTCTAAACTTAGTTTTGGTTTTTGATATGCCGAACTTAACCGACACTTATTACTAGAGCCATCTATTGACAAACAGCGGGAACCTAAATGTCATGTTTGCTAGAATCAAATCGGGCTATGGTCGTTCTTCTATCGTCGAGCTGTCATTAAATTTTTGTTTTTGAAAGGCAATACGCCTACGCAAATCAAAGATGAGTTGGACTCTGTGTATGGGGACTCTGCACCATCATTTACCACAGTGACATTTTGGGCAGCTGAATTAAAATGTGGCCGTGAGAGCTTGGGAGACGATACACGTTCCGGTCGTCCAAAAACTGCAACAACTGACGATAACATCGCTAACGTTCACCAAATGGTACTAGACGACCGCCGAATTAAAGTGAGAGAGATAGCAGAGGCCATATTCAAAATGTATTATTATCCTAAAATCCAATACTCAATGTATTATTATCCTAAATCCAATAAACAGTAATACCTACATGTATCACATACGCATATGTTCAAAACATATAGCATTCCATGCAAATTGCACAATGCAACTTGAAACATGTCTGGAATTGCAACACATCTAATGTTTCACACCCTTTGTCATAGGCAAATCCAATTCCCATCACCTTAAAATGCAAAGCATTTCCACTCGCATACTCAGAATTGCAATTTAGCATTTCCCACGTTCCATATATGCCCTACAAGTAAACAAAAATTCTCATCACCTTGATGACCGCCCAACACCCCATCACATTCAAGGTGATTCCTCCCAGGCACATGCATGCTATTTCGCTATGGGCAAAACAGATTCGCGTCACCGTGAATCGAAATTTTCCCATGGCCTTGGGGTGGAACTACAGCCAGAGTAGGTGTAAGGTTACAGCTTTAGGATGATCGGTGGCAAAAAAGTGCAACGTTGCAATTCCCATCATCGTTGGCATGGCCTTCGACTGGGACTAGCCTCGGGTGGCGGTCTGGAGAGCAGCTATATCCGTGGGAAGGTGTGCAAGTTTTGATTTAGGTTTTAGATACAAAAAGGGAGTCCCGTTAGAAGAGAATTCAATTGGAATCCGACAGCCGAAGTGGCAAAGTCAAGTAAATTAAATTATACATTATTAATTATAAGTAAAAGTCAATTAGAATACGAATGCCAATGGGGCAAATAGAATTCAACACCACAAGTGTGCAAAAAAAAACCTAATAACAAAGAAAATAAAAAGTCTTTTATTAATCACAACTAATACAACAATTGACACCATCGGCTCATCGGGGTCCACACCATCAACCGATCGAGGACCAAAGCTGGAGAAGGGACGCGTTCTCCGGGACAGACCGTGGGGGTATGTTTTTATTGTCTCTATTAGAGTCCTCCTTGAGATAATTAATAAAAACTCGCTTCTACAACTTTTCTTAATTTATTTTATCAACATAAAAAATACACTTCGTGTTAATCCTATTTACAATGTCTCTTGGGTTACTGCATTTTAACCATGTTTCACTGTTCGGTGACACTTGTCCTAGACACGGTGCACTGTAATTAACCGTCGGTACGTGGAACTATTTTCGTTTAAACTAAAAGTTAACATCGATATAGGCGTGTGCACTATAGGTAATTGTTGGCAAATGGAATTATTTTAGATTAAATTAAACTGCATAACTTGGATTAATTAAAAGTTACTCCTGTGTAGATATGTGCAGTATGTGTAATTGTTGGCACGCGGAATTATAATGTGGAGACCCAACTTACCTCCACGGAATCTGATTTGTGCCTGGTGATTGCCACCGAAACGACAGAATACCAAATTCCATCCATCGCTTCGGTGACCAATAAGGGATGATCTTTCACACCCTGGTCACGGCGAGGGTGTGCACGCACACAGATGCGGCTACTTCGGACGCTCATGATGGTGTCCATGAGCAATGCGAACCGTGGATATCATAATTCCATAAAAGGAAATGTTACACAATAAGTTTGCAACTGGTGCAAGCCATTGTGACACAGGAACATGGGAATGTTTACCCGATCGGCACTGCGTAAGGCATCTATGCTGATCGGGCGCACGTTGCTGTAGGCTTCGCAGGGTTGAACTCTCGTGTGTGTATTAACACTAACGAGAACTCGATTCCCTTCTGCAGTCAGGTGCGAGTTAACCATTTCTTGTCGATCGGTTTAGCGACCGATATGGTTGCAGCAAGGAAGTAAAGCAAGAGTATCTCCTGCTTGTGTGCTGTAAAATCGACAGGGGATATGTGCACCGCGGTGGTCAAGTTATGTCGGTTGCTTATTGATGCAACCGAATTAATTTTTATGATAACGGTGCGTTTGGTGTAATCAAGCTTTCTAGGTAATATTGATGGCGCCCCGCGATGGTACGTAAATGCATGAATACGATTTCTCTTCCTAGGAGGTTTCGAAGATGCGTTGAGTGCATCTTATAGGGGAAACTTGTAAAGGGAGAAATGTCTGCAGAGAATTGCAGGTGATGGAAGATTTTTAGGCGGAAGATTTGGTATGCTTATTTGCAAGGTAAGTAATAGCGTTTCAATGGAACTGCCGTTATACTTGTTTTTATAGGTTTTTAGGATGCCCTGGTGGGAGTTTTCGAATTATTTAAAGGTAAGTAGTGGCGTTCGGAGGAACCGCCACGAGACCACACGCCCCTGAAGGAGGCAGTACGTACCATCGCCTAAACTCTCTCGCTCCTCCAACGGGGACATCACACCTACGGGCAGAAAAGCCGGAAGCCACCACCCTACGGATACTACTAGTCGGAAGCCGCCAGCTGGAAGACACAAGAAGTAGGTTAGTGTTGTGTTAAATGAATATACAACACTACGCATCATTACTTGACCAACTGAAGGCGGAAATTGCCGAAAAACGGCCACATTTGCAGAAAAAGAAAATCCTGTTTCACCAAGAAAACGCGCCGTCTCACACTTCAGCGGTTGCCATGGCGAAAATCCACAAATTACGGTTTGGACTGCTTGACCATCCGCCTTACTCACCAGATCTAGCCCCAAGCGACTTCTTTTTGTTCCCCAATATAAAAATTGCGCTCGGAGGACAGATATTTTCGTCAAATGAGGATGCAATCACCTTCGTGAACAGTTATTTTGCAGAGAAAAACGCCGAGTACTATTTGAACGGGTTAGAGAGATGGGATAATCGCTGAGAGAAGTGTCTAGAGCTACAAGGAGACTGTGTAGAAAGATAAAAATAAATTGTGATTTTTCAGACCGCCTTCGTAGAGGGAAGTCGAAATTAAGATTAATGAAAAATGAATTTATAGTTTTAACCAGTTTATCATCATCATCATCGGCACTACAACCGGGAACCGGTCTTGGCCTTATTTAGCAAGTCTTGAGGCTTGTTAAATTTTCCATAATGATTTATTTTTTCTGGGCAAGGTCATTAGTCTTGCGCCAGGGGCTCCCCGACGGGGATCGAACCCCGGTCTCCCGGGTGACATGCGGGTATACTAACCACTATACTATCGAGGAGCCCCTAACTACCAATGTTGCAAAATTCATATACAGGTGCAAATGGATTCGACAATATATTCACATTGATTTAAAATAACGCCTAATGCTCCAATTACTAAAAACCTGAGAGTATTACTTTGTGTTCCTCCCGTCGTGACAGTCAGACTTCTGATAAAAAATGTAAACGAACGTAAATCATGCTCCAAATAAGTATTTGCTTTTCATTGAAACTTAAAAAAGTCGCTACTTAATCAAATACCCGGCCACCTAGTGTCGCAGTAACCTCGTGCAACACCAGGTAATTGACAGACATTACTAGGCCGAGCACTGATACCGACATCTACCCTGAACTCACTAAACCTTCAGTAATGTATTTTTGCACTATACTTCACTGATATCCAGTAAATTAATTAACCGAAGTGCACCGAAGGTGACTCACTTACCAGTGTTTCTCATATCAAAAATCTAACGAGTTTGTCGGCCGGGTGACCATGGCAACTGCGTATTCAGTAAAAGGCCGGAATGACTCAGAACACTTCACTTGCTTTAAATCTTCTTCTTTAACCAAACAAGCAGACAGCAAGCTTTTGGAAATCAGGTTTCATCCGAAAACAAATCGACTTTGATCCACTCTGGGCCAAAAATGATATGTAAATTTTTTTTGCGGGCGCGAAGGCGTGCCGCAATGGATGAGTGGCGTTCTTCTTGGAAGCGATTCTCCATCTATGTGATGTGACGAACATTTCAAATGAAAAGTTCATAATATCCGAAAGCTGATCATAATTAGACACAAAACCGGTTGAGCGAGTTTCCCATGGGCACACAACGCCACAGTGAGGGGAATTTTATTTACCAATAGTCCAGAAATGGTTCACCGATTGCACAAGCTTAAAGTTCTATTTGACTATAGGCCGAAATACAATTCCGTGATTTTACTTAATTGACTCTTAATGTCGTCAAAGATTTGCTAAAAATCTTGATTTTCACAAACTCGAATTTTTGGCTGTGGGAAGTAGTTCAATCAGGTTATCCGATGGGCAGATTGTCGTACCATCTAAAGAAGGTTATAGATCGCCGGATTCAAATGTATCTTATTGCAAACGGAGAACAAGGGTTTTTGTATACCTAGCTTAAAAGACGGCAAACATTGTGTCTACTACTCCATTGGTGGTTAGTTTCAATATATAAAGATATCTGCGATTATAAGGTAGACTCGTGTCATGTCTAGCCTTGAGATTCTCTTGACATTTACATTAAACTTTTAAGAGGCTCGTAAACACTTTATGGGTGATGGATTGAAATTCATGTTGTTTAGGACTCAATGCGAGAAATACGACAGAAATAAAATCAGCTGTAAATAGTATGTGTCTGGGAAAAAAAATCCATTATTTGTTTGCTTGTTAGCTGTAGTGACATATATTTCGTAAAGTATCATTAATCAAATTCAGACATATTTTCGTTGACTTTCCGTATTAAAAAAAATCTTTGACAGCTTTTTGAATGCCCGATTTAATTGTCAATTATATGATACAAGATGTGGAAGGTACGAAATTAGCAATTTGGATGAACGAGTAACAACACTACACGTACTAAGGTATATATAAATAACTAAAATATAAAAATCAACACCCCACCAGACCTACAAAATATAAGTTAATCTACACGTTAGTGTAACAATATTACGTATTGAAATAAATGTTTTATAAATACAAAAATATTTAAATAAGTGTTTTATAAATAAAGAATATTATAAAAATGAAAAAGTGAAGTAAAATACAACCCACTACACTATACAACAAGGGCGAATTAGTCCTAATACTAAAAGAGCTAAGTGAGTGTAGTTTTGGTCTTGAAAATACCGTTCCGGGAATTTTGATGTTAAATGTTGATGAATTCATGGAAATGATTAACATGTCCCGACCCAGTTGCAGTCATGGCATCGCACAGGAACTACTCATATAATAAGCAGTTTTTAACAATCTGTATAAATCTGAATTCAAAACGACGCTCGTTCTTTGGCTTCCATGCGAATTGCTACAAAAAAAAACTCCGTGGATAGAATTGTCATCTGTTTGGCCACCTAGCTCAAAATACAGTGAAGCAGCTCAATCGGTTCCGTTTCCCGGATTTTTACCATATAAAATCATCTTGTGGGGGATTTGTAAAGCTCTTGTAACACCAGAAATATTTATTGTATTAGCGTCCCTGCTTGGGCGCCAATGTAACTGTGGGGAACGAGATCGCGACGCTAGCATGGGCGAGAGTTCCTCCTCGTCTCCACCAGTTCTAGGTGTCTGTCGTAGACCGAAAGAAAAAGAAGTACGCACAAACACTCAGGGAAAACTGTTCACCATACAAAAGGACTTGGTTCTATGAGCGGAAAAGACTGAACGAAAATCACCCGGGAACTGCAGCACGGAAGACGAAAGTACAATAAAAAACACTGGGTCCACAGCACAGGTAACGAAATGAAACGCACTGATTAGATGTTGTGACAAATGTGTTTTTTATTTTTAATTAATTGAGCTATTGTTTTATATAACATTTTTAAATTATGGAATCGAATAGATCACTGTTTTAATGTTATTGAATCTTTCTTGTGGATTTTTGACTGTTACACTATATACTCGATCAACAAGGGACGTAATAAGGAAACGTTTTTTTTTTAAATAATAAGGAGACGCACCGTACCGTACGTACGGTACGGTGGACGTTAGAAGAACTGACCGACTTGACGGATGTAATACGACTCAACGATATTCAATCGTTTGGGGTGAGTGTTCCCGAGAGAGAAAGTGTTTCTATCGTGGTGAAAACAAGGAAGAAAGACGACAATGTATGTGTATGTGTCAGTGAAGATCACATTGGTTTTTTTCATACACTAGACCATGGGAATGAACCTGAAACAAAGAAAGGAAAAAGGGATCGTGGGGATCTTTGTTTACGTGAGTAGGTTACTAGGAAACGAATCCAGAACTATGTAGGATAAAAGGAATTTATGGCCTGAGAGTTCAACTGAGTAAACAAGTTGGAATTCATTAGATGGTATGGCACTTGGGATACTAGAATGATTGAATTGTTTGCGTATCGCCAGAATGCCTGATGAAGGACAGCGGTCTTTTGTTTACTCATGGTGCGAGTTAGTGAGATAGTCCCAACGTGGATGGTGCTAATTACGTGCAGCTGGTGTTGGACTATTTATCGCTGGCTAAAAGGGCCGACAGCCGATGTGTGCATAGATAGTTTTTATGTACACATATTGAGGCTGGGACTAGCCAACTCAAGGGTAAGATTCCCTGATATGCGGTCGTATGATATGCGAACGGATAAATTTTATTACAGGGAATTTATGATAAGGTAAGAAAGAATTGTAACAAATCATTATGGAAAATTTAACAAGCCTCAGGACTTGCTAAATAAGGCCAAGACCGGTTCCCGGTTGTAGTGCCGATGATGATGATGAAAAAAGAATTGTATGCGAAGAGATGCAAGAAAAGGTAAGAATTCTCTTACTGAAGCTTTTTAGATTATATCTTAGATAATCCTAGATGCGTAAAGCATTTAAGGTGCTAATGCGATTGCATTAGCGAAATTATATGATTGGATGAAAGTTATGGGTGTTTTGTTTTAGGTAAGTGAACCGTGGGGTTTGGCGGAACCGCCACATAACACCAAAAATATTCATGGTATTAACATAAAATAGTTAGTTATCTCTCGGGGGATACTTCTCCGAGGTTATTAATTTAGTATATTTATAGTGTTCTCCTTGAGAACATGAATGATTAATTACCTGTTGGCTTTAGCGAGTGAACTGTTGTGGAGTTTCTTGGTGAGTGAACTGTTTGTCCCTCCTAAAACGTGAAAACCGTAACCTTCCCGGTCGAGAGTTGATCCTTTGGCCGCTGTTGGCTTCGACGGGTTTCCTGTAGAGTGAACTGCTCTTGCGTTTCCTGGGGAGTGAACTGTTGTCCAGAAAACTGAGGCACGCACTTCAAGAAAAACTAAAATGCACACAATTCAAGAAAAGACTAAGACGTTTCGTCATCTACTTTAACTTTATTGGAGCCACTATTCGGTAAAATGTTACTTTGTTCGCACACTACTCCTCTAATCCCTATTTATATATTCCCTAGGAATTACATAATACAACAAAAGAATCCCTATTGAGATTAGAAAACGTAAGGGTTTCAACTTCAACATGAGATCCACTTCTCCTCCACATTCTTTACAAGAAATTGGATCAAAGTACACATACCCTTTACGAACAAAGTTTGACGAGCTCTAAGGAGTTACAGTTTATAAAGGAATACCTTACATTCATTGAGGTATGTTTTCAATCGCTCGAGACTCTAGGGAATAAAAGAAAGGAACTAACGAGTTTAAGACCCAGAAAAGAGCAACATTAACATCAACTATACCAAACAAGAAGCAACAAGCATCTGCGGAATGCATTGCATCTAAGGGCAGCCATATCTTGTACCAATGCACCAGTTTTTTTTTTGCAAATGAACGCAGCTGATCGCAACAGGCTGGTATCGCATGAAAAACGCCGCAAGAACTATCTCAGGAAGGGGCATTATGCCTTCAATTGTTCGCTCAGAGGATGTGAATAGTGCTCTGAAAGACACACTTCAGGGATATTCAACCACATTGTTACACATCTAGCGCTAATACCAAGTCACTGTAAGCAGACAGAAACCTGCAGAACAGACGTTGGCACTCAGCCCAACAGCAAATCATGCAAATGGAAAAATCGTTATTCTCGGCACTGCGAGAGTGAAACTTTTAAACAGCATTGAAACTGAAATCCAATGCCATACACTACTGGAATCCGGATCACAGATCAATCTCATCAGTGATAGGGGCGTTAAAATGCTTGCTTTAACATCAGCATATGTTATTAGGAGAATCGGACAAGGTCAAAAGAAGACACAGAGGAAGGTAAATGTAATACTTGGTGCTACAAGGAATGCCTTTTCAAGCAGCTTAGAGGCCTTCGTACTAAGCGATATTGTATCACCACAAACGAGTAAGAAATTGGACATCTCCTCCTGGAATATACCACACAATATTCAATTAGCAAGTCCTACGTTCTACGATCCCGAGCATATTGATGTTCTCGTAGGGGGTGAGCTATTCTTCCGGCTCCTCTCTATTGGTCGAAATAAGTTGGGAATAAAACTACCAATGTTGCAAAATACCGTTTACGGCTGGATTGTGCCACCAAACTGGAGGACTGTGGAATATGCACAGGAGAAGAAGAAGATATAAACACGACAAGAAGCCAATTCGGGAACATCGAACAACCAGAGCAAGTCCAAGGCAAGGGGCTAACAACAGGAAAGCGACGATGTGAACCTCACTTTGAACAAACATGCAAACGAGACAGTGACGGCCGGTATGTAGTAAGTCTACTATTCACGGATGATCGAAAAACCCTAGGCCATTCAAAGCATATTGCTCTCCGACGATTTCTATCACTTGAGTGGAGACTGATAAAACAACCAGCAATGTGCTGCACCAGCAATATACCGCTTTCATGGAAGAATATCAGAAACTGGGGCCCATGAAGGAAGTCAGTAGTAAGTCTGTGGGGGTTCTCTATATCACATGGAGAACCAACCCACAATTCCAACCAAATTCGATCGCTAACAGCGCGCCACCTTAACCCAAATCTGCAATAGCACACATTCGCAAACATGCAAAGAACACACTTCCCAATATGCAACAACATCCGTCCCCAAATCTGCAATCACATACATTCCCAAACCTACCATACATTTCCCAATCCGTAATAAAACGCATTTCCAAAACTTGCAACAGAATATTAATCATCTCCCTCATCTACATCAAACCGCATACATTTTTCCCAAAAACCAGTTCGGTTAATTTCCTATTTAAATTATATCCCTCGCTTACGACCAAGCAACATTAATTTCGCCCGAAAACCATTCCGGCTCACTTCCTGCTTAAGCCATTTCCCTCACTTGTAACCAAGCAACACTTATTTTCCCCGAAAACCATTTCGGCTCCCATCCCAATTAAACCAATTGAAACAACACCAATTTCCCTTGCTGGTAACCCACCAGCACGATGTGTTGCATTTCCACGAAACAACCATCGCAACGACCAAGACCCATATCACTTTGTCTAACCAACAACTCATGCCCATACTTGGTCGTGTTTCCAAAACCAATTTCTCCGTACACATAGCGACAGAGGAATCTAACTCAGCCTGTACGGCAGTAATCCTCGGGAACCAAATTCCCTATGCACGCATAGCAACCCTTTTCAAGTTCCTAGTAAGTGACAGTGAGTTTATCCACCTATGACACCACTGCCACGACACGATGAACGGATTCTTGCCTTTGATGAGTCAGTCGAAGTTCGTTAAGCGTTGGGGACGGTCACGCCGTGCCAAAGTCAAGTCACAGTCAGTAGAGTTTTGACAACCAATCGAGAAGGTTCCGAATACGACGCTCGAGGAGCGCGGTCAACTGTCTTAAGCATTTTGGTCCGTTGCGTTTAAACACCATAGCTTAACAAAAATAAAAAGAGAAACAGTGACACTTCAGAGCTCGGCCACCATCTCTCCGCTGCGCGCGTTTACCCGTTGCGTGTAAACACTAGTTTAACAAAAACAAAAACAGAAACAGTGACATTTTATAGCTCGACCATCACCTTCCCGCTACGTGTGTTTGTTCGTTGTGTTTGGACGGTAGTTTACCAAATGAAAAGGGAGAAAAACATTATCATAACCAAGGTGTATTACAGCTAATAAAAGAAACCCAATTGCAATCAATTAAAGAACCCTTTTACTACAAACCATTCAGTGTGTTTTGTTTGACATTTTGGCGAGCAGTGTCCGGAGTAACATCGGTGGGAATTTACTGAACCCACGCCCGCGCAAGGGCAAGAGTTGAATACCCCACAAGTCTATACCATCATCTCATTGCTTTCTGCGACATCATTGTGTGATGAAATCGGACAACAGTTCCATAAAGTTAAGAGTAGTATTCGCCAAAAAACGGCGAAATACCTTAATATATATTTTATAGATATAAACGCTTAAACCTCGTGATTTAATTAACACGGTTTTTATCCAATTAAACATTTTTATTAAATGTGTCAAGTTTAACACCCACAAGTGAATACATTTCACTGCTTCCACAGTACATAATACAAAACAATTTATTTACAAAAACTCCTAAACGTAAACAATAAATAGTATAACCTTAAATAAGTGTGTTTCAATACTTTAATACAACAATTGAGTATATTTCATTATTTTAGTTTTCTGTCCACATGATTTTCGGATACAGATTTATTCGTGTTTCTTTGTCATACATCTAATAGACACAAGTAATGTTAATAACGATCACTGAGTATATAATTATTAGTTGATTGTTTATTGCAAGAAGTGTCTTCATTAATTAACTTTCCATTGAATATTTTTCTTCTGTTATTCGATTGCACTGAGGTATCTTTTGAAGTCATGTTGTCGTAATGCTTCATATATGCAGATATTCTCGTACAACGTCTAAATCTTGCGTGAAGACTGGTATTTTAAATAGTACGCATATATTATATATCGTATTCCAAATAAAGGCAATCGGTGAATATTTAAACAGTTCCATATATATATATATATATATATATATATTATATATTGTGTAGTTTATCTATAATAAAAACTATACGTTTAGTAATAATCTGATGGGTTTGTTGAACTAACATCGAAAACGCGGTGTAAACTGTTTACGAATAAAGGCTTATTTCCCAATTTCTAAGAAACTGTATAAGACTCTTTCATATAATTGTGATTGGGTTACGCGCGTAAAAATGCATTACAATGTTTTTAAGCACAGCGTTTGTTGTAAGTATTTGTAACTATTGAATAAATGTAAATATTTGATTGTTGCCTTACCACGAGATTTTATGATAGTCCATTACTTAACTACAATGAGGAATTATACGACAATTAAATTAATTTTGGGTGGCTTTCAATTGTAAATGAAAAATAAAGGTAAATGTGTATCATTTAAATTTAATTGCTTCCGAACCTAACTCATAAGACCTCACTCAGCAATACCCGCTGACCAATGTTCACGTTTGGCAACTGCGATAAAATAAGAAAAACATTTTAATTGGCCACTATACGATTAAATAGTATTTATTAGTATTGGGCTAACAAATTAATTAATTAATACATGTACGTATGGTATATGTGTTAAACAATTATATTCGATTGATTTGTGGACATTATATTGCATCCCATCACCCAGCATTAATCAAAAAACAAAAAAAAAAGTTTTTAATAGCTCGTGCACGCTAAAGTAGTCATAGACGCTTTTCTGATATCAACAGATATGGCCCAAAACGGAAAAAAAGAAAATGGAAAAAAAAACAATTTGATTGCTTTTACTCAAGAAACGCTTTTCCAAAACGCCACAAAATTATCGAATACACCTCCCTGAGGAACGGCACAATGTTGGAATAACCATAGATGACCGGCTCAGATTCTTGGGATGACCCTAAACACTCCAAGTCTATTCGTATCAATTTATCTGACAGGAAGAAATTCATCTAAATTGTAGGATCGATGTGCATACCCCCTAACGCAAGCGCATGAAGTCAGAGACAACCTTAATAAGATCCAAAACATGGCACAGCGATATGATGGAGTCATAATATGTGGGAACCTGAACACGAGACATACGGCCTGGGGGAACTCTGCTGCTTTGCAAGGCCCTCGTATTTCCCTACACAAATATACACCAAATATAACCTTTACTCACAAATCTAAATAAAAAATTGCTAATTGAATAAATGCGCCATACATTAAAAAATGCATTCCTTTCCATACATTTAAATCCCCAAACTAATATCCAATCCAACGCTAGACAAATTGAACCGAATGTTCGATTATTACTTCCCAGAAATCAATGGACATACAATACATATCTTGATATGTATTGTATGTCTATTTATCAAGCATGCACACAATGCGTCCATAACCCAATCAAATCAAACACATGACAACGACCCAAATGTTCATTGGGTTCGCATACACACAATTTATTTGTTTTTATAAATAGATAAAACTTCCTACAAATCCATATCTCCATATGCATCGTAGCCTGATGCTTATATTCTAAAAATAGATTCAAATTCCGATCCTTTTCCCCAGTTTCTCACATATAAATCTCAATGAAGATTTGTATGAAAGAGCGATAGATTTTAAATTCGAGGATCAGTCTAGATTGGCGTCCGAGCTTCAAGGACGCCAATAAATCACTTCAATTAATAAATTAAAATCAATCCAAGGAAAAATAGTGCATGAATCAATCATCTCATTGGGCCCGCCAGATCCCCAGGCCCCTATTCACCAATCGGTTGTCACTCTTCCCGGAGGCACCGGAAGAACGGTGACGGCCGTAACAAGCCTTCTCAGCAGGTCTATCAAAGAGATCCTCATCCTTTTGAGGACAAGGAGACGCGCTTCGTAAGATTTGATATTACATCCATCCACAAACATAAGACGCCTCTGTGTAGATGATCCGACATACCCATATGGTGCTTCTTATCTGGACCACTCCTTGGTCCTCCACACCTGGTAAGCCAGGACGTTATTGTAAAAACGGTAGCATCCTTCTCGGACCACCATGCGCTCCTTCTCAAAACGAAAGTTAAACAATCGGCCATTGAGATAAATGCGCCAAGAAAGTAGCAATCGTTCAAAAACACCGACTGGCAAAGATTCTGAAATTATATAGGCCTCAACCCCCCACCAATCTTACCCCTTCTCCACATAGGAACATTCCTAATATGGAAATAGATCTGTGAACCTAGCCATATACAAGACTATTTAAGCTAACTCTGCGTAAGTCACACAAACTTGCAAGAAATACACAGATCTCCCGGACAATATGAAATTTCTTTATAATCAAAAAGGCAAATGGCAAAACCAATTGAAGGGCATACTTCATCGTAACCGAAATCGAACTCCAGATGAGTACAAGGAACTCTAATAACGAATTTCATTACTAAAAAGTATAATAAGAAACCAGGTGGCCGAGCGGGTCAATAAGATCTTGGAAAACCACTTTTCATCTATTAAGCCTGGGCTCCAGGCATATAATCAGGTAGGCGGGTGGGTAGCACCACGGAAATGCACGAACATTTCTTAAGTCAAAATGAGTTAACAACTTTAAGGCATCCTGATAGTATAGCGGTAGCGCTACACTTCGAGTCAGTGTACCGGCCTCAAGTCCAAGCTCCAATGGCAGTTTGAGAAATCTTGTTGAAGCATAGGTGACTGATCATATAGGATTAGAGCCAAACCACATTCTACCCTGGGGGACTGAACATCTAGCCATTGACCCAGTATACCCTCAGTGTTTTACTACCAAACACAACGTTTTTTTTAGTTTTTCTTTAATATTAAAATCATCATCATCATTACCCTACAACCGGGATCCGGTCCCGGCCTTATTTAGCAAATCTCTCCACCGGTATCCGATCCTTATCCGAGACTTGTTAAATTGTCCATAATAATTTGTTTTTCCGGGCAAGGTTATTAGCCTTGCCCCAAGTTACAATAAACATAATTAAAAAACGAACAAAGTTCTGCCGTCGAAAGGCAAATTGTACAATAGGCATGTAAAGTTTAGCTTCGAGCGTCTGGGTAGGACCAATAGGTTGTAACATAAGATAATTAAGCTAGAATTTAACCATTTTTTGTCAAGCCTATAATTAAGAATCTAAAAAAAAACGGAATGGCTTCACCAACAATCAACAATCAAGACGAGGTGAAAAAGATTGTTAAAAGACTAAAACCTAAAAAATCAGCTGGTCCCGACAATCTAACATACCATTTACGAATAATGAATAAATATACCAAAAAGTCAAAAAGATATAAAGTCGAAATTAACTTATAAGTCAAACTTAGAGTGCCCTCGGGTGACCAGTAAGTTTGGATATAATATAAATAAGCTAAGAGTTAAGCAGTTTTCTTGTCTAGCAAGTAAGTTAAATGCAAAAGAAAGGAAAATATAAAAAATGTATATAAAATGAAAAAAAGTCGAACTAACCATATAATTAGGAAATGTTCCAACACAGCTATCGAACATATGACCATTATATTCAACCATTGCCTCAATAATGGCTATTTTCCTACAACGTGGAAACTCACGAGAATGATGCCCATTCCGAAAAACAAGAGAAAACTAGAAATCTCAAACCTCAAGCCCATTTCGCTCCTTCCAAACATTGGAAAAATATTGGAAAGAATAATATGGTCCCGCATGAATATCCACTCTCTGAACGGGATAGATTATATATCTGACCACCTATTCGGCTTTCGTCAAGCTCACTCCACACACACGCTAACCAAACTCCTCACTGACCTCAACTCGAATGTCAAACAAAAGGGATGCACTGCGGCGTGCACTCTTGACGTTGGAAAAGCATTCGACAGTGTGTGGAGAGATAGACTTCTGTATATGGACAGAAAGAAACGATACCCCACCTAGCATTACTAACATGATATGTAGTTTCCTAAATGGATGCATTCCTAAAGTGTATTGTGCCAAATCGGATAACTTCCCCATCAATCGGGAGCGCATCAAGGGTCAATACTAGGCCCCAAGCTGTACAACATCTACATGTAAAACGTCCCCCATAGGTGTCTCCTAACAAAACACTAGCTTAATCAAAGGCACTTTTGTGCGCCGACGACACACTCATATATGGTCACAGCAGGCTCCCAAAGAGGCCCTCAAAATTGTTACTGAGCACGTCGAAAAAATATCAGTCTTCTACTGGGGATGGGGTATACCCATCATACCCAAATCCAAGGGAATTTGCTCAGAAATCCGAGCGACAAATGCCCCTCAAGCACCGCTAGGGAAAGCAAACAATTCAACTTGGCAATCGAAGGAGTGAATATCCCATTTGGCAAGAATGCAGCTTGCCTGGCAGTGAACTTTTCGAACTTTTTAAAATTCAACCAACATACTCGCATGACCCCAAAAAGCCAAAAAATGTCGCACACTGTTTGACCCAGCTACTAAGGAGGAAAAGTGTCGTCAAGCAGTCAAGCTCCCTTTATATAAAACCTTCATAAACCTGTCCCACTCTAGACCTTCGCCATATGGTCCACCATTTCGCCAACAGTAGCAAGGAACCTGGAAGTGTTCGAAAGAGAAGAGCTTAGATCTTGCACGGGTTTGCACTATAAATCCAGAAACAAAAAGTACTCAAACAGCCAGATATACCTCTCCTCACAAGTCAAATGATAGTGAACGTGGCCGGGAAGTTGCTTGAAAGAGAGAACGATGTCATAAGAAACCTGTACAAATCCAACTTCAATAATAATCTGGGAACATGTACGCATCCATCCCCAATCGGAGCCGCAAATATGCGACTATATGGGAAACACTTTGCGCATGCCGCTGTTGTTGGTAATGACGTCTGCTCTGTGACTTTTTTATATGGCAGTCACGAAAAAAAGATTTATAGTGGCGATTTTGCGAACGAAAAACCAACTGCAGACCTCATCGGACGCGTTTCAGAGTCGAGGTTTACTCATCGATCTAAAGGGTCATTATTAGAAGAGTACGAACAAAAGTGTTCAAAAAGACGGTCGTGTAATTAAGTAATAATCTAATAGAGGTAACAGTCGTCGCTAACAATATTCCAAATTACTTTTTTTACTTTTACTTTAAATTATTAAAACGTTACACATTTCAGCAGTAAAGTGCGGTAAAGAGAAGGATTATAAGAGGTCAGTGTCCAGGCTGTTTTACACAAAGAGCTATAACCACCGAATAAATGGGCAGTGATTGATGTCGCGAATCGATTCACTCCCACCTTTTATATGAAGGCGACCCTGGGGCAAAAAAGAGGATAGACTAGAGACAAGATATAATTTTGGGGTTAGGGTTTGAATTAACAGGTTCATACAACATCCGGGTAATGAGTTCGTTAAGTCCACAAGATGTGTTATGTTAAAAGGGGGGAAAGGAAGAAAGGCACCATGACGTTGTCGAAAATTAATGTTAAACGAGGTAGGATTAAAAAGTGCAGTCAGTATTGTCCATAAGGAGCGAATGAGTGAAACCGGGATCCAACTCCTCTTGAGAGATTGAGAAGCGAACTCGCGACCACGGTACCCAAGACTGCTGGTCTCGAGAGGGAAAATGCTGCAATGAAAGCTACTTGACCTCCGACCCCCCCCCCCCCCCCCCCCCAAAAAAAGTCTGGAAACTCGTCATTCACATATCGAACCTGAAATGACAAGCCTCGATAGCGACTTTGATGTCTTTGCCGACGAGAATTATCTCCGTGTCCCTACTCCTAATACTTGCCGCTCCACGCCCACCTCTCTCTGCCGGGAAAAGCGGAAAACACCACGACCAACACTGAACTGCGAGGGAGGTCCCTCCAGTAAACGTGTTGCCACCGGCTGCACGCCAATAATATCCCTGGCTTCGGCTAATGAAATGGTGACAACCCTCTCGGTGCACCCCACTGCACAAGAAGTCATTCCTTTGGAAAAATTGTGCACATCGATGGCAGCATTTTGGCGGAAGTTTATCGGATTTGTTTAGTTAAATTGTTTTGCTCTAATTCGTTGGAAGTGTCCCGCCGAACACTTTTCACACACATCAGGAAGGCAAAGGACACCACAGAGCGGAAGCAATGTCAAACAAAACACACGAATCTTTGTTTTCTTTCAATTTTTGTTTTAATTGTTCTTTTCTTTTAACGTTACATTCCGTTAGCTAAATTACAAGTATTTTATCACTGGGTGTTTTAGCACATCTACACCAAAGCAAGGAGGCGTTAACTTGCACACAAAGAAAAATCGACACTATTACGATGGCACACAGGGACTTAAGTTATCTCGCGAAACTACGCTTGCGGACCGCTCGAAAATTAAAGTAATGGCGCGGCGCTGATATATCCCTCCTCGATCTGGATCTCTTGCTATCCTCCTCGTCGCGTTGACGATCAAAACCTGACTGACCGTCTGCCCACACAGATATCCAGATTCAAAACTGGTATCTGTATCTACACGGAAAAATTTCCCTAATTGCTCTGCTAACAGAATTTCCGAATTTCTGTTAGCAGCATGTTATCACGTCCCATGGGTGATTTTTCATTCCTGAAAGAAGAAACTCGCTCATCATCGAACATCATTATCACCATCCGTGGTGGTGGTCGAAATTCAGTTCGACGGTTGTCGATTGTATGCCGCCTTATTTACATAACACATCTGGCGCGAAGGCCGAAAGATATCCTGCAATTTGAATGGGCGTATGGTTCATGGGTTTTGTTTGACTTTTGTCAATACACCCGAAATCCATTAGATTTTTCTAATGGGTGTGAAATACAAAAAAGGCACCGTGGGATAGGAGTAGTTCCTTTTGTTATTTTTACCCTCGCACAAATTCACGTCGTATCTCGTTGAAATGTTTACGTTTTCCAGGAATCTGGTAGCGGATGACCAACATACATTATTGTATCGACCGATTTGGGTGGTCTTTGTGGTAGACTACCCGCACGTGCATCGTTGATCGGCTCATTTTCATTGCATAGACGTTGAAATTGCCGATTCAATGGAATGTTCCTGGGCGCAGGCAGATTGAATGTTTCTTTTTTGTTTCAGGTATGATGACTTACGAATGTTGAGCTTGGCATTAAAAGCTTTGGGGACGTTCAGTTCCTTGCTTTTAGGTGTCGGTCTCAACATTGGCTGCGAGTTGCAGGCCCTATGGTGGGACTTTGGGGCACGCGTCTGTGGGCGCGTACAACGCTCTCAGGTAAGTAAGTTCTTTGAAGGTAGGAACCTTACCTGCGCTGAATTGTGCGCTCGTAGAACGCTACAGCATCATCCGCAATCCCAAAACCAAAGACCGTGCCAAATCAAAATGCCACACAAACAGCGGTCGGGGCAGCCGTATCTGCTTTAACAAAAAAAAAAAGCAGCAACCTGGGGTCTTTGTGGGAGACCTCAAGCTAAAGGAGTTCGTCTGTGATATGAACCGACAAGGAATATCCAACTTTAAGGCAAAGATCTTGAGTCCAAGCTTTAATAAAATCGTAACCTACGACAGACAGACGTTGTGTAAGGTTAACGATACCCTGCAGGCCAAGGGGCTGAATTATTACACATTCACCCCGGCCGACGAAAAGTCGAGGACCATCCTCTTAAAACGAGTCGCTGCCTGTTGGGAAAAGGACGACATCGTAATTGCTCTTGAGGCAACATTTCCTAACATCAAATTCACTGACGTCAAAAAATTCTCTCCCCCACAACGGTTTGTGAAAATCAAACCTCAAAAATACAGCAAGGTGAACATATGGCAGCTTCACCTTGCCCCAGAAACCGACATATACTTCATAATACGGACAAAGTCGCTTCCACTCTTCATCAACAAGTTGTCTTCGAGGTATTTCATAACAATCAAGTACCTCAATGCTGATGCTGCCAACGTTTCGGGCATGTCTCCCGGAACTGCTACGTGGATCACCGTTGCGTCCGTTGATGAAAATCCCACGACTTTGGCAAGTGTAAACTAACGCCAGCAAAATATGATCCCACAAGAAATGTGCAGGATGAAATTACGCTGCCAACTTGCTGCAATTGCGATAAGAAAGGACATCCGGCCAGCTACAGGAACTACCCTAAATATAAAGAGATAGTCCACAGAACCAAGGAGACTCGAGCTAAACAAGTAGCCAAGTCAAACATCGGAAAACAGGGCACACAAAATTTACATTCACTGATAAGGTTAAAGAGACCCAAACAAAGAATATGAAAACTCCACCACCTCACCCCAAAAACATATTCAAGTCCCTAAGCGATCCGCTATACAGGCCAACAAAATGCCACAAATCCAAGCGGCGGCACAAAAGCCTCCAAAGGGGTAACCCCCAATGCTCGAGAAACTATTTAGTCTCTCGCGCGTGATTGAGGATATTCGACCCCGATATGAAAAACTAACAACTGAGGCTGAGAGGGATGCACTCCTCTTCACGGCATATGTAGGACATACGCTTCAAAATGGATCCCAAAATTAAAGTTATCCTTATAAATGTCAACTCCCTTGTTTCCCTGTCAAAGCGTATGATAGTCTCTGACTTCATAAAGGATAACCGGGCATACGCGGTTCTTTTAACCGAAACTAGGTGGCATCCATGTCACCATCCCACTTTCCCAAACTTTTCAATGATTCGAATAGAGCGAACCCTCACTGGCGGCCCCACCATCAACGGAGGTGCCACCTGTATACTAGTTAATAGCGAGCTTCGCCATGAAGCTATTGACCTCCCACATTTCGAGTCCATAGAGGTCTCCTGGGTTAACCTACATCCAGTTAATAACGGTACAGTGAACATATACTCCGTAAACCACTCGTATAAAAACAATAATGGCCCCATTAATCCCGAGGATATCAGCCAATTAATAACATCCTCGGGGCATACACCCTTCATCATAGGTGGTGCTCTTCACTCCAGACATCCCCACTGGAACAACTCGGTCTGTTGCCAAAATAGCACAAAATTATTCCAATGGTACACCGAAAACTCGCATGCCCTAAATTTTGAAATACTCGCACCTACCGTTGGTACCCGTGGTACCCAATTCTGGACATCTTTTTTGTGTCCAAAGATTTACTTCCCCAAATAACTCCTCCCTAGTATCGGCGAGTGTATCTGACGGCAATGCGGTGACCACATTCATTCGTAGCTATCGAGCATCCCGGGCTCATGTCAGATACATACCCGATTATAGGCGCACAAACTGGGACAACTTCAAAATCACATTGAACGAAAAACTCCACCAACTCTCTCTTCCCACTGACAGAAACCTAACGCTGCACCTCGACTTCACGAGATTCTAGTTGAAACTTCGGAGACCCAATTCCCGAAGTACAAACTTGAAAAGACATCAGATTCCCCATGACGACTTCACTCCTCATCTCATCCGGGAGCGTAAAAAGCTCTGCAGAATGAGATATCGTCACCGTTTCACGCAAAGGGAGCCATTATTGCGATCCATTATTCACAGTATTGGCACACTGATAAAACAGAGAATCCAAAACAATCGTACCCGACAATTGGAAGACAAACTCAAGGGTATTCAGATGGACCAGAACATTTATAAAAATGTTAAAAAGATATGTGGCACGTCTCGTATCACTGGGCTAATCATGCACAATGGTCTAGTTGTCAATAATGATGCCAATAAAGCAAACATCATTGGAGAGACCTTTGAAAATAATTACAAGCTCACTCTCGAGGATGGCGAGCCGGACACTAATGCAATAATTAGTTCAGAGGTTCACAATAAATTAGACAACTGTAACGAGCCAATAGTTGTCTTGAACTCAGCTAACAGTGCATACTTCGACGACACACGTGATAATAGTCCCGGTTTCGTCACACCAAATACCCTACAGCACCTAGTTAAATCTCGAAACCCCAAGAACTCACCGGGTATCGACAACATGTCCTACCAATCGTTGCGAAGGCTTTCTGCGCTATATTTGTATAAAGCTCTCCATTCTGCTCAACCATGCCTACAACATGGGGTACTTTCCCCAATCTCGGAAGCATGTTGTTGTCTGCCCAATAGCCAAAGCTGGGAAACCAAATTATCACCCCTCAAGCTTTCGTCCTATTTCGCGTCTCACCCGCATCAGCAAAATATATGAAAAATGCATATACGAGAAACTAAATAACTTTATCAGTGCCAGGAATCTAATACCTGATTTCCAATTTGGATTCAGAAGAGCGCACAGCACCACTATGGCTCTTAACATATTTCAAAACCACGTCTGCGTGCGCCTCTTTAAAAAGGAACCCACCATTGCGGTGAGCCTGGACATTGAAAAGGCTTTTGACACAACCTGGATCGAAGGTCTCGCTTTTATTATTGAATACTGACCTCCGTAGAACGCTGTGTAGTATCATCTAACCCGTTCGTTATAAACAGAACCTTCCAAGTTCGAGTGAACGGAAAGCATTCCCGAACCATCAACGCCGCTACAGGCGTACCACATGGCTACATTCTAAGCCCCATCTTATTTAATATCTACACCTCAGATATTCCTCGCCCTGTGGACGGGAGAGTAAACCAGATTTGCTATGCGGACGACGTCCTAGTATACACGTCATCCAAAAGCCCTAAACTCGCAACAAATTGACTCAACCGTCACATTCTTCAAAGGGGCCTCGGTCGGTCTAAGCAACTGCACAACATTTTGAAGTGGAGCAACAAAGTTGACACAAAAGTTAAACTTCTCTGCTATAAGCAGCTAATCCGATCTGGAATATCATACGCCTTTCCCATATGGTCCTCCATATCTTCGGTTCAAATGGAAAGACTTCGAGTTTTCGAAAGAAACCTCCTCAGAAGAGGCATCAATCACTCTAGAAGGTCTGATGGTTCCCATTACCCGAACTCTCACCTATACGAAGGTGCCTCCACTACCTCAATCGACGAGTACTTGCTACAATTAGCATACAAGTACCTCGAAAGCATTCAGAACAGCGAGAACCTACTTGTACAGGAGTCTTGCGTTCTTGACCCTTCTCTCTCTCTCTCTCGATCTCTTCGGATCAGACCACCACAATTCCTTCTTCAATACAACACTGAAGAAAGCACCTTTCCCAACAACATTCTTCTTTACAATAGAGGATTCCTGGACCCATCCCATAGGGTCTACTGCTGACACACTACAGACACGTGTGGCAGTTCTTTTGCTGGTTTTGCCACCGAAAACTAATCAATGTTTAAGTTTACCTGTGAACAGTTCTCCAGGGCAATGCTCAGGATGGTTCTCGAATTTTGTTGACCTCCAATTGACTGGGTGCACAAATCCTGTTCGATGGTCTGTCAATCTTGTGAATTCCGCCGCCTCAATTGATTTAATGGTCTGACAGTCATCAGTTTTATTTCCACTTGTTTATTTATAGTTTTGTTTTTAACAAATTTTAGTTTAATCCTCAACAAACTTTTATTTTAATTTTAACAAGTTTTAATTTAATTTTATAATGTGGTTTTCCTTGGAAAAATCCCCGGGACCAGACATAAACGAAACTCTTTCTGCCTTTTGTTTTTATCTTCTTCTAACCGTTAACCAAACGTTCTCGTCGACAACCGTCAACAACGGGACCACAACAAACCGAATTCTAACATCCTCCTGTCTCTCTCATTTCGCTCTCCATTCACGTCCACTTCGAAAAACAAATTCGAACTCGAAGAACTGCACGATCCACACCCGAATCAGGGTGGGTTCAGAAACTCACTTCAGGATCATGCAATTCTTCCACCACCTTACCATCATACTATGTTAAAACAAAGTATTAAATTCAATTATTATTATATTTACTAAATGCAAATTATTAAATGATGGTGGTGGCCGA
Source organism: Microdon myrmicae (assembly GCA_963931805.1). Taxonomy (NCBI): domain Eukaryota; kingdom Metazoa; phylum Arthropoda; class Insecta; order Diptera; family Syrphidae; genus Microdon; species Microdon myrmicae. Next base: position 20,057,662 of record OZ007497.1, read on the forward strand.
CGTACGTAACACACCTCCCCCCCCACAAGATTGCGTGGCATTCTTAGGAGAGGAATGTCACGCCGGAGAGTGGACGGCGGAGAGCAAACAAACAAACAATTAACAAACCAACCAATAAATAAATAGATAAATAAATAAACAAATTAGTCTACATGCTTAAGTGCTAATGTTAGTAGGGATTATACTACTTATATATGAGGGTTAGTACAAATAAATAAATAAATAAATAAATTAACTAACACGTAGTTATTAATATAAGAGGGGGGAACAACAGACTAGCGCTCCACAAAACCAATGACAACACAAACGTCCGCGGCGGGTCCGACACTCAATCCGATGGTTCGACCCAAAGCTCGACCGCCCACACGATCCGGTTAGGACTCCCCCGCCAAGGCGAGGTGATCCCCTCTCGTTCAACCATTCCAAAATGTCACCCGGCCGGCGAAAACGTCCCGCTCTTATATATTTAATCTAATCCTCCTCTTCTGGACTCAGTACTTGCCCCGGTCCATGGGTTGGTAGATCGGGGGGGTTTCCCGTTTCGGCGGCAAAACCTACCATCACCCGACATTATAGTGCGCTTTCGCACTTTCATATATGCGATCCAACCCCCAGCACTGGGGTTTGCCTCTGCAGTCTGCGCTGGGACTGCGCCTGCAGCATTAGGCCTGGCCTTAAAGACTTTTCGTCAGACTCTCAAGTTGGTATCCCTCGACGAAGGTCCTTTACAAGGACGAAGATTCCGGAGGGTAACCAGAGTCTGGCCAGCTAGGATCAGGGTCTCCAAGTTACCGGAAGGCTTAACCTTTCCATAATTGTTCTTTTATATAAAACGCTGTCTATAACTATATGTTATTAACGTCCACTGTTTGGGGTTCCTCCGGATGACCACGTGGGTAGCATGTGGTTGAACAGCTTTTCGCAGCCCTCCCCTGTATGGGTAGGGTCACCGGGCGAGTACCTGCCGCAGTATCGACCTTAACAAGTCCCTTTGGCACGTCTCCCCGTTTGGCTGCCACACGCTCAACCCTTCCCGTCCCATTGCTGATAAATTGAATGGAGAATGGCACGGGATTTACGGTCGTTCGGGGAAAAACCAAACAACCACCCGGCCCGTCTACCCTACAATTCCGAGACAGGAAGTCGTACCCCAACAATCCGTCTTCCTCCAAACCCGGCAAGGAGTCTACTATTTGGAAACTGCAGGGAATCTCATGGTGCAACTTGAAATTCCCAGTGCAGCATCCCCTCGACTTGCCTTTGACAAACAGCGCTTGGAGCGTTGTAGATTTATGCACATCCATGCCAAATCTAGGATGGAGTGCCTTCAGCTTCAACAGGCTGATCTCAGCGCCGGTGTCCACGATTAGGCGCGTAGGGTTCCTACGGCCAATGTCTAGAGGGAGAGCGACAATCGGGACTCGTGTCGGCGAAAACTGAGAACAGCTGGAGCTGGGTTTCGTTTCTAGTGCGGTCGGGTAGGATCTTGCCGACCCGACCTTGGGGAGTTTCCCGAACTCTCCCATTTTGCTTTATGTCGACACTCTGCCGCCTTATGAGTGTGTCGACCGCAAAACTCGCACAATGTTCCGCTCCCCCGTTCAGGAATATTCCGCTTGGGAGTCCCACTGGACTCCGAACTAGCGGAACTGGAGCTATTCTTTCTGCCCACTTTGGGCCCAATGCGCCGGGGCTGCCATTCCCGGCTCCCCGCGCTGCCTGATGCCGCATCATGCCTCGCATCCGTCTTTGAGGATTTTGAGTCCATGGAGTCGGGTCGCTTACCGCCACCGCTCGACACGGACAGCCGTCGCCCATCATCTCTACCTACTTTCCGGGAAACCACACTCTCCGCGCGACTATTACCGGCTTTCCGATTTCGCCGACGTTGCCTCCGACGCCCTCTGCGCCTATTTCTCGCGCTTGCCCCAGTCTCCACACGGGTGTCTTGTTCTCGGCTCGCAACAGGTGCTGTTCCGGCGTGCCGCTTATGGGGAGAACCCTGGGAATGCTGTTGTTTTTCCCACCTTTGCCTGTATTCGCACCCGCGCAAGCTATGACCCTGTCGGCCACAAAACTCGCAACAGCACCGGACGCTGAATACTCTGGGGCCTGATGTCGCCGGCCCGCCGCCCGTAGACGGGGGCTGCGGCTCTGGTAGGGCTCTCCGCTGATACTGTGGTCGCTGATAAGGCGGTTCTTGTCGTGCGAATCCGCCCTGCTGACCTCTACCCCTGTATGTGGTCTGGGGACCGCGCGTCCTCGTCGGACGATCCGGGCAGTCTACTATGTCGTGGCCATACCGCCAACACTCGCGACAGAAGGGAGTGTTTCGTCTTTGTAGACACTCGTCGTACACGTGACCCCTCAGATGGCAAAAATTGCATATTGTCTGGGATTCCAGGGGGTGCGCTGACCGACCAACCGGATCCCTGAACGGATTGTCCCGACCCGATCGATCCTGTGGCACATACGTCCCCTGCGCCAAGCTCTGCGACTCTCCACTCTGGCTCGGCATGGTATTTGACCACGCTCCCTCGCCAGAGGAGGCCGGAGCATAGGCACCAGCATCCCGTCTATAATTGAGAGGCCCGTACGACTGCTCCCGAACGAAACCATCCTCCCCCCGTCGACGACTATCAGGCTCTTCGGCCGGCAACACGAATGACACCGCCCGGGGATTTAAGTTCGATAAAACCGGCGCCGGCGCCGCGGTGTAATCCCTAGAAGTGGAGGACGAATTTTCCAAAAGGGTCGAGCAACTTCCCGGTCCTAACTCTAGTGTTTCCGACGCTCGTTCGGCGATTCCGTGCCGCGCATCCACAAACAGGTCGTCCTGCCTCAGCATTTCCCTTCGAGCTCGCTCGAATCCGGTTAGGTGGTCCACCAGGCTACGAAAAGGGACATTACCCAACGTGAGGAGGAAGTGCTTTAGTCCTTCCTCCCTCAGACCCCTTACCAACACCGGTTTGGCCATGCCCTCAAGCTGGCTGGCGAAGACGGACCTACCCTGGCGACCATAAAAGCGCTCAGCTGCCTCCTCGCACCGTACCACGGCCCGCTTCACTCGGGAAACGAAACCTGTGGCATCCTCGGAAGGAAGTTGTCGCATTTTGGAAAGTTGTGCGCACAACTCCTCATACGACACCCGGGATTCGTAGGCCTCTCTAAGACGCTGTTCCGCTTCAAGGAATGTTGTGGGTGGTCTCTCCTCGAACATCCGATAGGCCTCGCCGCTCAGCCTAGAGGGCAGCCACCGGAGGAAGGTATGTTCCTCCTCCACCGCCAGCCCATCCAGGGTCCTTCTACAGCCCTTGAGAAACGAAGAGAGTCTCTCGGCCGTATCCGGTCCTTCCTGTCCCGAAAACATGGGGACCGCCTTCGACACAAGGTCGAAAACCCTATCTGTGCCCAGCATGGTCCGTACAGGACATGGTTGTGGGCCCAGTTTAAAATACGAGGGCATCGGCGTGTCCTCCATGCTCCCGACAGGCTGTTTACCGACGGTGGGAGGGGGGCGCGCTGGCGATCGGTCGTCCACAAACTCGTCCCTCGAATCATGGAACGCCTCCGGATCCACCTCGTCAACCGGCGGCTCGGGAAATGCCTCGGGTCGTGCCCGGGCAGGGGTGCCCTCTCGGACATCTCTTTGACGCTGCCTAGTCTGCATTTATAGGACCTTTTTCCAAACCTAAGATTCACGATCCCAAGACCAAAATCGGAAACTCAACAAACCCTACGGCAAACAGTAAAGCCGGGAAAAAAAAATTTTTTTAGTGGTAGGAAACACAGTCCAACTCCGAGATCCAACAAGAGATACAGCAACAAACACCACAAATGCGACAGAAACACAGCAACAAACACAACGCTCGGGATCCAAACAGAGATCCACCCCGAACGCGGCAGAACCAATCCGTACACGAGCCGGCCGTATATCGGACACAAACCCAAAATGTCTGTTCCGAACAACGTTCTATTTCGATATTTTCCGACTGCTAAAGATCGCACACGAGTCGAGGGGGCGCGAAAAACAACAAGGAATACGACTTCCAGAACAGGCAAACAAACACTCCCAAAGGGGGACTACCACTCTACTCGCAGCCGCAAAACTGCAGACCGCGCGAAAGACCGCACAACACAAATGACCACTACACCATACGAGAAGAGAGAGAGAGAAAGGGGGAAGATAGGAAACGAAAACAAAAATCCTTTAACCCGACGATGAGGTAACACCAAAAATATATATATAACAAAATCACACGCGCGATCAAAAAGAAGGAAGAAAAGGCAGAATCACAATTTCAAGATTTCAAGATCGATTAAGCTGAAAATCATTCAATAAATAAATAAATCAAAAGAAGTAATCAACAATTAAAGTATCAGCTTAAGGCCAAAACCAAAACAATACTACAGTCATTAACATATTCGATTTCCATTTAACAATAATAATAAATAAATAAATAAACCACAAGCATTGTTCAATTAACAACAAAAAGAGAAGAAACATTAAAAAAAACAAAAATCTCTGCCTTCCGTCCCTGGTCCATGCAGGCCTCTCTGCTCACGTTCTAGTGCATGATGTTTCACAATAGTATCCAAAAATCATAATTATAAGTCATAAACCTGTCCTGGGAAGGTTTGTCCGCAGCGCCAGTTGTGGCAGTTCTTTTGCTGGTTTTGCCACCGAAAACTAATCAATGTTTAAGTTTACCTGTGAACAGTTCTCCAGGGCAATGCTCAGGATGGTTCTCGAATTTTGTTGACCTCCAATTGACTGGGTGCACAAATCCTGTTCGATGGTCTGTCAATCTTGTGAATTCCGCCGCCTCAATTGATTTAATGGTCTGACAGTCATCAGTTTTATTTCCACTTGTTTATTTATAGTTTTGTTTTTAACAAATTTTAGTTTAATCCTCAACAAACTTTTATTTTAATTTTAACAAGTTTTAATTTAATTTTATAATGTGGTTTTCCTTGGAAAAATCCCCGGGACCAGACATAAACGAAACTCTTTCTGCCTTTTGTTTTTATCTTCTTCTAACCGTTAACCAAACGTTCTCGTCGACAACCGTCAACAACGGGACCACAACAAACCGAATTCTAACATCCTCCTGTCTCTCTCATTTCGCTCTCCATTCACGTCCACTTCGAAAAACAAATTCGAACTCGAAGAACTGCACGATCCACACCCGAATCAGGGTGGGTTCAGAAACTCACTTCAGGATCATGCAATTCTTCCACCACCTTACCATCATACTATGTTAAAACAAAGTATTAAATTCAATTATTATTATATTTACTAAATGCAAATTATTAAATGATGGTGGTGGCCGACGTACGTAACACACGCACGCACAGTATAAGACAGCACAAACACACACATACACACCGACCAAGGCGCAGATTATCAGACGCCAAAGACGTGATCTGCGTTTACTACCACACTCAAGACCTACCGGACTTGTACGAATTCTTTCCCACCATCCCCCCATACAAGTAGTTAGAGAACAATTGAACTAACCCTGTCCACACTATCCTTAGATACCTCCTTCCCCTTTCTTTTCAGATATCCGAGCCCAACATCTTCACTGATGTGGGTGATTCTGGTTATCGCAAGATGACCAGAAGCCAGCGACAAGATGAAGGACACATTTGTCCTTGGCTGCCTAAAGTCGGCCTCTCGCCACCCCATTTTTTTTTTTTTTTGTTTTTTGTTTTTTAGGGCAGTAGGAGTCGCAGGAACTCGTCGCCGCATGTTCGTATTGAGACCATTGGTATTGAAAGAGATCTGCCGGAGTCATAATCGTTACGTCAAAGAGTAGACTTGTATATTTGGCAACAGGAGAAAGAAAAAAAAAATGTCGTCGCGCGAGTGTAAGTGTGCAAGTGTGGATTACACGGTGTGGCCGCCACTGAGAGCGGTAGTTTTTTAAAAAATTGTGGAAACAAAGTGAAGAAAGCACCCTTCCCAACAACATTCCCCTCTATAATAGAGGATTCTTGGACCAATCCCATAGGGTATACACACACCGACCAAAACGCAGATCATCAGACGCCAAAGACGTGATTTGCGTTTACTACCGCACTCAAGACCTACCGGTCTTGTACGATTTCTTTCCCATCGTCCCTCCATCCAAGTAGTTAGAGAACACCTGAACTAACCCTGTCCACACTATCCTTAGATACCCCCCCCCCCCCCCCCCCCTTTTTTTATTTTTTCAGATATCTCGGGACCGAGCCCAACTTCCTCACGGATGTGGGTGATTCTGTTATCGCAAGACCAATGCCCCTTCGTCCAGAGCTGAGTCCGGTTCTAGAGGTACAATCCGCTTATTCAAAATCATCGTTGGCCGGCCAGTGCCGAATATACAGCCCACTAAGGGAGAGACTGAGGCGTCGCTAAAGAAAGCGCCGTCCGTGATTTCAGTTTCTTTTCTTTTCAGCAACAATATGGAAAGCAAGTTTAACTAAGAGAAAATTTTAAGTAAAAACAGAAAAAAAAAGTGTCACAAAGTTTTTCGATTTTTCTTTGTTAGACAGATAATTATAACTAAAGGCTCCTCTACTATCAGATTGGTTAGTATACCCGCCTGTCACGCGGGAGACCGGGGTTCGATTCGCCATCGGGGAGCCTCTGGCGCAAGACTAATGACTTGCCCGGAAAAGCAAATCATTATGGAACATTTAACAAGCCTCAGGACTTGCTAAATAAGGCCAAGACCGGTTCCCGGTTGCAGGACCGACGATGATGATGGAAAGCAAGTATCGATCTGTGTTCCTCTTTAATGCTCAAAAATTGAAAATGCAGTCAACTACATGGCCATACAGAATTTTTCACACTCGTAACGTCTGCCTAGGAAGGATCATCTGTGTTTATCGTCCTTTCTAAATTTCTTTTCTATGTGAGCCATTATAAATTGTCTAAGTGGCTGTTTTTGTAAAGGACATCCCATTGGGGCTATGTTTGATCTTCCTTATCAGGTACTTAGAACTCACGCCACCCAAAAAATGTATTTTGCATTCGTTTACCTAATTGAAATAGCGTGCAACATTATGTAACGTATTTTTTGAATGTCTCGTGAATTTAAAAGTAATATTTAAATATAAACATTATAAAATAAATAAAAGTACTTCACAGCGCAAGTATAAATATTAATTGTTCACAAGTAATTAGGAAAAGTTAACATGTGACATTTAATGAACGTACACTGTTCATTATGTAAGGTTTTCTGTTTTAGTTTTTCAAAAAAATTAATATGTAAAATTTCTTATTATTATTAAAGGTTTTTTTGTTGTTATTTTGTTTTGTGTTTTATTCTAGTGTATTCTGCAGATAATTTCAATAATCATCATTTCTTGTAGGAAAAATGTAAATAAAAGTCTTAATATAAGGACTATTCCGTAGTCTAAAATGTCCAGGAATTCAATAAAAATACGGACACCTTATATCCAATTTATACTTAAATATTTTTATATATATTCTTTGTGTATGTGTTTGGGGCCAGTCAGAATAATGAAATTATAGCAAAATTCAAAACGTTGTTTTGCATACTAACATTAATTATATATAATATATAATATTTATTATTTTATGTTTCAATTAGATGTTAACTGCATTTAGTGTCTTAGTTTTTTATTCTATGTGTGAAAGCTTGTTTTCAATTATATTGGGTTTAGTAATAAATAGATAATATTTTAAAGAGCATTTCAACTTTCTTTAGATAAAGAGAATATTTGTGCAAATTGTGATTTTAAAATGTATATTCATTATAATGGCACTTTATTGCTGTGATGTTTTTATTCAGTGGTAAACAGATAGCATTTTGTGTAACATTTATGTTTCGTTTTTATTTTTTTTTTAAATTTAAAATTAGTGAAGATGAAGATTTTTCAAATGTATAATTTGTAGTGACTGTTATTGCTATGAGAAACCTCATCCTGAATCTTAAAATGCAGAAAGCTCGTGAATCGGTTATGAAAGCAGAAGAGTAATTTGTTGGTATTAGTTGTATACGTACATATATCTATCGAAGTCAATAGTGTCTTATATAAACATGAAACCAAAAAGTGGTAGTAGAAAATGGTTTTATCTAACGTCTACTTTTTTCATTTGAGGACGTGAATGCCAATATATTATTAACATTTTAATTGTAACGATATTTACAGCATTAAAAAATATACATAAGTTCTCATTATCCAAAGATTCTTAAAAGTAATGCCATGAAGATATATCCTAGTCCTGTAAATAGATGTAAACGGTCGCTGCCATTGCATCGATCAGTAGAACAAATTGAACAGTGAATCAAATTTTCTTCTTCTCGCCTAGATGATCGATCTGCCATGAGTTTGTCCTTGAGTATTGCGCATGCATTCGTATCTCGTGTGTCCAATTGACAAAATCTGGCGGTAATCGGTTCACTGTTGCGACCTGGAATGAGATGTGTATTAATATAAGTGGAAAGATTGGCTATTACTATAATTTAAAAAATTCCTTGTTACCAGCAAAAAAACGTCAATTAGACAATATACTTGAACAACCACAATAAGTACTCCTACTCTTTATTCAGATTCTAGTAAAATCTGTCTATTCTGGAAAAAATTTTCTCCGGGCGCTAATGGTAAATGCGAAACCAACTTTTCAAATGAACTTTACAGACGGCACTTCACGTTTTGTACTATGGCGGTTGGTATTTGGCTTGGTATTTTACCATCACTTTATTCTTGACAATCGAAAAATATAAATAGAATAACAGAAAATCTGATTTTGTTGAAGAAGTCATTAGAGTTGATTTGATTTAACCTTCGGGAGCTATCGTCGTTACGCTCGCACTGTGCTCTGAAATTTAAGGGTACTCCAAAATCGCATTTTGTGCGCGAGTTAAGGTTAATCAAAATATCATAAGTCAATTTACAGCTATGGATAGCTACATTTGCAATAAAGCACACGGCACCATGATAATATAGAATAACTAAAAAAGTGACAGCCAAAGAAAAAAAAAAATAAATAAATTAAAAAATCAGTAAAAAAAGTGAGTAGAGCAAAGTGGACCAATCAGTACAAAAAAAAAAAAAAAATTCAATAATATAAAATTGACAGAAAGCAAAGTAGATGCTTTCAATTGCCCCCTTAGTGATCGTTTCAGTAAATGGTAAGTTTTGTCTTACTAAATTGGATTTTTAGCGGCCTGTCCTATAGAAGCACATAACAATAACAGAAGGGTTATTTCCCATTGAGTTCTGTTATCTACCAAGCAGGGTTCAATGTAATTGGCAGACAGACAGCTGTACTCACCTACTACTTTCGCAGATTTAATTTTGCTCCACTCTACTCACAGCATCAGTGGGGGTTTCACAGTTGTGCAAGGGAAGGTTTTTGCAGGATTTATGGCGGCAACAAGCAGTGGAGATATGGAGACGAGCGCGGGTCAGAACCGTGATGGAGATGATGATGGTTCTTTGGTGTTCGGTCAGCTCGGAGAGTGTATCGCGGAATTAACGAGAACGATTAAAATTAAAAAGCCAAGGCATATTACTAATGCCGTGCGAGAGCTGATTGAGGCCATTGGCTGCCTTTACGATAAGGAAGTGAAAAATCGCTTAAAGAAGCCTGAAACAAGCGGTGGAAACGTGCAAATCCAGCCAAGGCAAAATTCGCACACAGACGTAAGCAGGGTCCCGGGGCAGATCAATGTTGTGTCACCCAATTATAATTGGTTTACAATTGGCCAGAGGGTTAGGAAGAGGGGTGCGAGATTGGAGGGTGAAGAGGCTCTAAAAGGTGATACTGAGAACATTATGAAAAGAAGGAGACCACGCCCGGACGCCATAATAATATCCAAAACCGGGGAAAAAACATACGCGGATATACTGAAGTTAATGAAGGCCAAGCCCGAGCTAAGTGAACTCGGAAATAACGTAAATAAAGTTCGAAAGACAGCAAAAGGGGAATTGCTGCTAGAACTGAAACGCCAACCAGAGGCCACTCCCGAGACACTGAAAACAAAGGTACAACAAGTACTAAAGGAAGATGCTAATGTCAAAACAGTGTCACTGGAAATCACGGTTGAGTGTCGTGATTTAGATGAGGTGACCACTGTGGAGGAAATCCGACAGCGATCGCTAGAGAGTTCCCTGCGCTGAACGCGATCCCGAAGGAAGCGGTAAAGAGCTTAAGAATGAAACCAGATGGCACACAGGCTGCCATGATCCGCTTACCAAGAGAAAAAGCTAGCATGTTGCTGGCTACAGGTTTCTTACGGGTTGGATAGGTGAGATGCAGACTTCGAGAATACATCCCACCCACACGATGTTTCAGATGTTGGCAATACGGTCATGTGGCGAAATCCTGCAAATCCGAAAAAGATCGCTCGGAAAACTGTTTGAAATGCGGAGAAAAAGGCCACAAAGTAATGGGTTGTAAAACACAACCCAAATGTATGTTTTGCGTATCAGGATACGAAGGCGGTAACCACGGAGTTACAGATGCCGACCATTTAAAAACGTGATGTCCAATCTTCTCAATAAAAATGGAGAGGTTTAAATGCATTCGAATCAACTTAAACCACTGTGGAGACGCACAAGATCTCCTTTCTCAAACGGTTAAGGAATGTGGTGCCGACGTGGTACTCATCAATGAACAGTACAGGATGCCTGGCAATAGTACTATTACATGTGAGGAATAGAGCAGCGGAACAGCGGCCATCTGGACAACTGGAAATTCACCCATGGAATGTAGAAGTGTCCAGCGGCTGGAAGGAATTGCGTATGCGAAGATCAGAGGAATTCATTTCTACTGTTGTTACGCTCCGCCAAGGTGGGAAATGGAATATTTCAAATCCTTTTTGGATAGGATGACACAAGAAGCTAGAGATAAGAGCCCACTTATAGTTGCTGGAGATTTCAACGCTTGGGCAGTAGAATGGGGAAGCACAGGGACCAAAAGTAGAGGACAGGCACTACTTGAAGCCTTCGCAGTCCTAGATGTGGTGTTGCTTAATGATGGTATCGATGACACCTTCATAAACGAGAGAGGCCGGTCCAAAATCGACATCACATTTGCCAGCTCCATGTTGGCAAGAAGTATGGAGTGGCGAGTTTTGGACACCTACACCCACAGTGACCACCAAGCCATGATGTACGAAATATTACCGCACATGGGGATTCATCACTGGCAAATTGGCGAAGAGAGCCCAAAAAAATGGGTGGAAAGAGAAGGACCTCGATGCGGATTATATACTGGAAGACCAAATCGCACAGTTTGACGCAGAGGCCAATGCGAACAGGCAGGCTGGAAAAGTCATGAAGTGTCTAATTACCGCATGTGATGCTTCTATGCCACGACAAAGACAACCAGCAGGGGCTATGAAACCAGTCTACTGGTGGAACTCAGAAATCGCGCATGTTCGATCGGAATGCAACAGGTTAAGACGCTTGCAACAAAGAGCAAGAAACCGTAACACCTACCCACAGTTGCATGCGGAATTCCTCAACAAACGGAAAGAGTTAAGGAATGTGATCCGCAAAAATAAATATGACGCGTTCTGTTCCCTAAGGGATGAATTAAAAACAACCCATGGGGCAGCGCTTACAAGATAGTCATGAAAAGAGTACAGAACAACAGTAGTCAAATGCAAAAAAGCAAAACTGGCATGGCAAGAATCGTTGCTGTTCTCTTCCCACAGTGTGATGAGGTGTTGAGAGTGCAGTAGGAGTGGAGTATCACTGAAGGAGAGATACCTCCCGTGACCCCCGAAGAGGAGCTCTTGGCTGCAGGGGTTGCTAAAAAAAAACAAGACCCCGGGACTGGATGGTATCCCTAACGCTGTAGTGAAGAGTGCTTTAACAAAAAACCCGGATGTCTTCAGCAGTCTCTTCACAACCTCCTTTTAAACAGGACAATTTCCCAAGCGATGGAAAAAACAGCAGTCAAGAATCCAGAGCCGCCGTCGTCTTATCGTCCGTTGTGCATGTTGGACACGACAGGAAAACTGCTTGAGCGAGTAATTGCCACTGGCCTGGAACAATTCACTGAGGGGACATCGGGGCTCTCTGAATCGCAGTATAGATTCCGGAAAGGAAGATCAACCGGTAAGGCACTATCTGTGGTGTGCGACATCGCTCACAATGCGATAGCTGGAGCACGATGGTTAGGGGGTACAAAGAAATATTGCGCGGTGGTGACGCTAGATGTAAAAAATGCGTTTAACTCGGTGAATTGGAATCGGATTCTAGAAGCGTTGCGCGATATACAAGTCTCACCCTACTTGGTGCGTATACTAGCAAACTATCTCTCGGATAGAAGACTGTTGTATGATACAGATGAGGGACCACGGGAATATCAAATAACAGCGGGTGTACCTCAGGGATCTGTATTAGGCCCACTGTTATGGAATATAATGTATGATGGTGTGCTCAAGGTCAATGTACCGGAGGGGGTTAGAATCATTGGATACGCAGATGATTTGGCAATAGTGACCGTAGCTAAACATCTAGATGACCTGGAGAATATTTGCTCCCAAGCAATCTAGAGCATTAAATGCGGGCTAGATATAGCCGGACTGAAACTAGCTGGACATAAGACGGAGGCAGTTTTAATAAGCAGCCGCAAGAAAGTTGAACACCTTGATTTGGAAATAGAAGGACAAATAATCAGATCCATATTAAATATCTTGGTGTGATACTCGACAACAGGTTGAACTTCAAGGAACACCTGAGGAAAACGAGTGAAAAAACGGCAAGAATATGCAAAGTTTTAGCGAGACTGCTACCCAATGTTGGAGGACCCCGGCCCCACACAAGGGAACTCATAACCAGTGTCAACATCACCACCCCCACTCTTAAACGACGTCTCAGAATAAACCCGTCCTAAATCCCCCCCCCCCTCCAATAAACCCCTCTACCCTGAAATCCTACCTCTCCTCTCCTACCCTCACAATAGTTCCGCCAGCCCCACCCACAATTTCATCCTCTTCCCTCAGCTAACCAACCCCGCCCCCTACCAGTACGTAGACATGCCCTGCACTGTCACTGTCTCACAAATGCCGAATTTACCACCCCCACATACACTCGCTCCTCCCTAGCCTCCTACCTCCCCCATCGCACAGTCACCTTCACCTTCCTGGTTTTTTTATTTTTTTCTCCTTCTTACTCTAGTTTTAAGATAGTCTGTAAAACTTTTTATATTAATTTAATTTAAGTTAATGGAAGCTTGCATTAAGCTAAATAAATGAGGGTTCTGCCCTCACACTAAACTAAACTAAACACCTCCATTATAATGTTTGCAGCTCACATATAGGTAGGAGCCGCACAGTATAAGTCGTACATGAGGGGAGTGAACTTCGCACATAGACTGGCATTACTAAGAGTATGTTGTGCATTCCGAACGGTATCCGAAGAAGCTATAAATATTCTGGCCGGGAGGACGCCATCTGACATTGCAGCTAAAGAAAACGCTGCATTGCATAAGGTCTCTCAAGAGAATCGTCGGAGAATGCGGCCACAATTAGAGCTCTCAAGCCTAAGAGAATGGCAACGAAGGTGGGATTCTTCCACCAAAGGAAGATGGACCCACACCATGATACTTGATATAGAAACATGGGTGAAAAGAAAACATGGCGATCTGAATTACCACCTGACTCAGCTAATATCAGGACATGGGTGCTTTCGGCAGTACTTGCACAAGTATAAGCATGTGAATCACCCATACTGCTTGTATTGCGAAGGCAAAATAGAAAATGCTGAACACGTACTCACAGAGTGCGTGAGATTCGAGACCGCACGAACGATTTTGGAGAGACATATGAGACGGACAGTTACTCCGGGAGGAGTATTAGAATACATGCTTAGTTCAAAACAGGCATGGTCCGTAACAAATGGTATTCTCTGTGAAATGATGCAGCAGTTGCGACGCGACGAGCGGAGTAACAGGTAAACTCCGTCCCGCCCCGCCATGGAATATCTAAAAGAAAGTTCCGCGGGGATCAACGGGAATATGAGCCTGGAGGGAGGTGGTTTTAATCGGTAAAAACCAGGCATGCCTCTGAATCGGTCAAGAGGTATCTTTTGAAGATTTCCACCTTCCTACCGAAACCAACAAAAAAAAAAAAAAAACACGGCACAATGATACAAACATTCTACAATCATCATGGGTCAACAATCGTCGAAACACACGGCACCATGATCCAAACATTATACATACACTATCATCATCATCATCATCGGCACTACAACCGGGAACCGGTCTTGGCCTTATTTAGCAAGTCCTGAGGCTTGTTAAATTTTCCATAATGATTAATTTTTTCTGGGCAAGGTCATTAGTCTTGCGCCATACATACACTATAGGTTTACATAAAATCCCTATCATCATTCAAATGAATGTATCATTTCTAAGAATAGATACATTGGGTCAACATTGAGTTTGTTATTCAATCGTACACGTGTACATTCACTGTTCATAACATACCAGTGATTTGGGTTCTTGGGATCAGATAGCAACACAGTGCTTTATAGCTACTGCCGTATGTAATGAATCGAATGCAACCATAAAGGACGACTGCAGGCAAGAATTCGATAGAGAGTGCGTTTTAATCAAAGTGTTTACATATCCTTAGACCCACCGCTGAAAACATAAGAGGTGTGGTGAGGGGGGAATATAGAGAAGGCGGAGATAACTCATATTTCGGGGCTTTGTGTTCAAAGAATTAAGTTAAGGAGTTAGGCGCACCAGAACCTTGCCCGGTTGACTAAATTGAAGTGGGTAATGTACGGGGGCTCTGGCGCAAAACTAATGACCTTGCCCAGAAAAAACGAATCATTATGGAAAATTTAACAAGCCTCAGGACTTGCTAAATAGGACCACGACCGGTTCCCGGTTGTAGTGCCGATAATGATGATGTACGGGGGCAGGATTAACGGGTTTCCCCACCCTAACCATCGGAGAGCGAATCGAACGAAGCGACGTTGAATGCTTTCGATTCTACGGATATGGATCTTGTGATAAGGAGACCATACCCGGCTAGCATATTTTAGCAGTGGACGAACGAAGGTAAGGTAATGAGATCGAGTTACGTAGTGGTCGGAGAATTCCTTAGACCATCGTTTCACGAACCCGAGGGCAGAGTTGGCTTCCGGATCGTCTCGTCAATGTGAGATAGGAAGTTAAGCTCCCTGTCGCAAAGGACCCCAAGGTCTCGAATAGATTGGAAAATGACCAGGGGTTCATTATGAAGGGAACGGGGACGCGGGAATACGCTTACAGGAAAAGGTTATAGATTGGCATTTGGCCATGTTAAGTACAAAGCAATTTTTGTCACACCATCTGGAGAAGTTGTCAAGGTCTGATTGCAATAGTGCAGAATCAACTGGTGACTCGATGATCTTGTGCATCTTGGCGTCATCAGCGTATAGCGACAAGGTGGAACTTTCTATGACCTTGTCAATGTCATTATTGGCAGGTATAAATTGGAGAGGGCCCAGGTGGCTACCTCGAGAAGATGCATCAATCACTTTAGAAGGCCGGACGGTCGCCATTACCCGAACTCTCACATACGAAGGTGCCTCCATTATCCCTATCGACGAGTACTTGCTACAATTAGCATATAAGTACCTCGAAAACATTCAGAACGGCGAGAAACCACTTGTACGGGAGTCTTGCGTTCTTGACCTTTCTCTCTTTCTCTCTCGATCTCTTCGGATCAGACCACCACAATTCCTTCTTCAGTACAAAACTGAAGAAAGCACCCTTCGCAACAACATTCTCCTTTATAATAGAGGATTCCTGGACCCATCCCATAGGGTCTACTGCTGATACACTACAAACACGCACGCACAGTACAAGACAACACAAACACACACACATACACACCGACCAAAGCGGAGATTATCAGACGCCAAAGACGTGATCTGCGTTTACTACCGCACTCAAGACCTACCGGTCTTGTACGATTTCTTTCCCACTATCCCCCCCTTCCAAGTAGTTAGAGAACAATTGAACTAACCCTGTCCACACTATCCTTAGATGCGTCCTTCCCCTTTCTTTTCAGATATCTTGAGACCGAGCCCAACATCTTCACGGATGTGGGTGATACTGGTTATCGCAAGATGACCAGAAGCCAGAGACAAGATGAAGGACAAATTTGTCCTTGTCTCCCTAAAGTCGCCCACTCGCCACTCCCATTTTTTTTTGTGGCTACCGCGAGGGACCTCAGAGGCGGCATGGAAGGGGATGGTTATCATGGACCTGAACTGAATAGAATAAAGTCTATCGTTAAGATAGGAAGAAATTTATTTTAGCAGTCCACGTTCGAACCCGAGGGTGGGTAATTTGAAGAGGATAAGATTATGGGAGATTTTGTCGAATGCTTTACTGAGCTCGGTTGAGACCATATCAGCCTCATTACCATCCTCTAATGCTGAGAATGTAAAAAAACTGAACACAACGAGCTTGGTTGTAGTTGATCGGCCATTGAGAAAACCATGTTGCCGTGGTGAAATAAAAGATTTGCAACGAAAACTAAGAGATTCGTATACAATGCTTTGGAGAATCTTGGGTAAGTGAGACAGTTTGGCGGTGGGGTGGTAATTTGGCACATCATTTTTGGGACCCTTCTTGTGAATGGGGGTGTTGAAGGAGGTTTTCCTCCTATATGCCTTGAGAGAGTGAGAAATTGAAGATCAGTGAGAGGGGAGCAAGGAGAATGGATGAGCATTTCTTGAGGAGGATTGCAGGGATACGATTGGGGTCCGGTGAAAACTCGACTTTGAGTTGCTTCCAAGGAGGGCTTCCAAGGAGGGGGGTCGCGATGAGGGACTAGAATTATTTGGGACGGTAGATAGTTGGCTAGCGCTGGGAGAGTAAAAGGACTTGGAGAATGGCTGGTGTGATGAGTTACTGGAATGCGCTCTATTAAAATTGGGATATTTGTTTGAGGTTATCGTGGTGGGGAGTGGGATGGGATAAGCACGGAGAGTATGGCTTAGGGGTTTTGAGGCGTTGAAAAGGGTAAAGTTAGGATTAAAAGAGACTCTATTAGGAAGAAGTTGGAAAGAAAACCTCTTTTTACGGGAGAGTAATCGGTTTTCCGTTCATTAGGCGTATCAGAATGGTCTTGATTAGGTCGGGATAGGGGTAGTGTATATTACTGGTACAATAATACATTATCCAATATGCCTTCTTATATACAATATATATTATTGCTCAATAAAATAAAATAAGGAAAAAAATAAATGGTATATAAATATATAATTTATTACTATGAATATGGAATATAAGTATAGTTGGTTATTAAAAAAAATTGACGTGTCAATGTCACTAGGTCATATTAAAACCTGATAGAAAATTCAGAATACTTCAGTATTAAATATACAATTACAACAAAAGCAGTAATGTTAAACTTACTTTGTCTAGCGACGACTTTCTGACAATTCATGGGTGGTATGTTCCGAAGCTCTGTTTTGAAATAGGCGATTTCATTCAATTCAAAGAGCCACGAGTGGATTGTCTTCATTTTCTCCAAAGTACAAGTCTGTAAAAAAAGTTATGAACACAATTTTAGAAACAGATGACACAAACTCCCTGTGTTACGAAAATCAAAACTGAAACAACATTGGTCTAGTAATTGTTATTCTATTGACTTGTTTTTGAAAAGAAATATTCTTTAACAATACTTTCTTTTTTTAAATTCTTTAACAACATAGTGGATAAAAAAATTAGCCAAATTTTCCCTCAGTTCAGTAATCAGTGTTTCTCTGATGCGACGAATTTGGTGTACATTGAAAAATTTTCGGTACGCAATTACTGTTTTTGTAAAACTTGGGTAACCACCACGTATGCTCCGCTTTTATGAAACGCTTTATAGCGACAAACTTCTCAGTTACGGGGCATGCCCTGCGTCCCTTTCAACGATTGCATTTGTACAGAGACTAATACAAAAGGAAAATAAGTTTTGGAACCTGCCAGGTGCAGTTTACGATGAAGAAAAGCCAGAAATTCAAAACGTGGAACAACTCGAAGAAAGAATTGTTGAAGCATTGAATAATATAGCGGACAACACTTTAAACAATCTTATTTCTAGTCTACCGCGAAGATTGTTAACTATTATAGGAAATAACGGTCAAAGCATACCATATTAAATAAATTAATGTAATGTACAAAGTTAAAATATAAATATCTTGAATTTATACTTTCTCACAGGCGAAATTTGGGTTTTTTTTATTTCAGAAAATTAATTACCATTCCTGGTAAAAAAGAAATTAAGCCATTGAAGGGTTTTCCCGCAGTTGGTGTTGGTTGACAATCTTCTGTCACAAAACTAGTGACTAAGGTTTATTACTAATTCCAAAAAGACTGAAAATTTACGTTTGAGTGTGTTATTGTTCACAGAACTCTATATATTGTACAGTATACACATGATGCACTGTATAAGAGCTTGCAATATGAGAGTTTTGCGGTATAAGAGTTTACAAAATCAGAATTTGCGGTATGAGAGTTTGCAGTATACGAGTTCGCAGTTCCGCGAGTTTGCAGTATATGAGTTCACGGTAAAAAAGTTTGTAGTGTAAGAGTTTGCGCGAGGTGGTTTGCAGTATAAAGTTTGCAATATAAGGGTTTGCAGTATACGAGTTTTCAGTATAAAAGTACGCAGTATAAACGTGCACGGTATATGACTGAATAGTCCAATAATTATTGGTAAATGGGTGAATGGTATAACACCACGGCGGTATCATACTAGATAAAGTCTTACAATAGTATAATTATAATACCAGTGACACACAAGAACGAGTCGTCTCTTGACTTGACTGTGCGTCGTTAACCGAAAGCACAATGAAATGTACAGTGTGCCAAAATCACAAGTGTAATGCGAGATAGATGAGAGGCAGACGATCGATGATTATCAACTAACTTTATTAAAGTATATACTGTATACTACTTACAATAGATTACATAGTAGAGTTGCCATTTCACAATATACAGTACAATATGGTACCCTGTTACAGTTAATATAAGTTAATAGTTTGTAGTTAATTTCATACAGTAGAATATACTATATATATACGAAGATAGGTAACAGTTTCAAGTTAAACTTAAAATATATTCCTTTTTTTTTTAAATATGAATTCACATAAAAGAAAAATAATGTTACTAATAAAAGCAAACCGAGCTCCAAAATAAAAGAAAGAGTATGTAATAGAGGAAACTTAAGATTGGGTACATGGGCAGTATCTAACAACTGGTTTTATTCTTCTGTCAGACTTGGTAACATAAAGTTTGGAATGCAAAGCGTTTGTTGGAGTCGGTTTAACATTGCTTTCAGACTTCGTTGTTGGTACTTTATCTGATGTTGCATCCACTATGATTTCTTCTTCTGAAACTATGGTGGCTCTTGTCGTATGTAAATAATTGCTGTTTCTGCGTTAGAGTGATTCATCGTCAATTTGTTACACATAAAAGCATGGTGAGTTAGCTGGTTTGACAGCAACGCCGGATATCCAGTTTCGAATAAGCCGTTGAATTCTCACTTCTTCACCAGGTTGAAAGAGTTATTTTTGGCGACTTCCTCTGTTAGCATAGGATTTAATTCTATTTCGAGCTTCCAGAAGTTTGAACTGTTCATTGCGTACTACATTTGGTGTAAGAGGTGACTGTTTGCTGCACAGGAATGTAGTTCTGGTTTTTCGACTTATCAAACGTTGTTTGGGTGATAGTAATTAGTTGTTTCGAAGCGTGTTGCGGTAGTGAAGTACTGCAAGATAAGGGTCCTGTGGGGTTTTTCGTGTTACAGTTTTAGTTTCCTTCACGAAACTATCCCCTACCTAGTAGTTCACAGTCCGTGAACGGCGCGACTGTTTCTTGTTCTAGTTCACCGTCCGTGAACTGCCCCACTTTATCAATTACAGCTTACTACCAAGGGGGAGTGAAAGTCACTATTCAACTTAAACGATTTCTTTATTATCTTTTTAACAAAAATCTGAAGACTCCATAAAATTAAGACAAACACAATTTAAATCCTTATTGTTACTACAAAAACCAGCGTACGGCCAATGTAAACTAAAGGATACAAAATACGCTTATTCGATTGTTACGAGGAATAAAAATGCCACTTAATTAGCTTATTTTGATTATGTATAATCGGTGAAGTTGTACTAAATAAAAATGCACTTATTAGATTAATTAGGAGTTATAAAAATGTTACTTAATTAGCTTAATTCGATTATGTACAACCGATGAAGTTATACTGTATAAAAATGCACTTATTAGATTAATTAAGAGTTAAAAAAAAATGTCACTTAATTAGCTTAAGTCGATTATGTACAATCGGTAAAGTTGCATTGTATAAAAATGCACTTATTAGATTAATTAGGAGTCATAAAAATGTCACTTAATTAGCTTATTTCGATAGTGTACAATCGGTGAAGTTACATTGTATAAAAGTGCACTTATTAGATTAATTAAGAGTTACAAAAAATGTCACTAATTAGCTTATTTCGATAGTGTACAATCGGTGAAGTTACATTGTATAAAAATGCACTTATTAGATTAATTAAGAGTTACAAAAAATGTCACTTAATTAGCTTAATTCGATTATGTACAATCGATGAAGTTATACTTTTTATCTTTCAAGCACGACCGATCAACTCTAAAACCAGAACAAGACTCCTATATCGTATTTTTAACGTGGAGGCCTGACTTGCCTCCACGGAATCCCGAACGCGATTGATTATTTTATCCGAAGCGACAGAATACCAAAAATTCCTTCATCGCTTCGATGAACATATAAGGTAAGATTTAGCATTTTGTCCAACAAGGATAAGGGGTGAAACACACACAGTGATGGCACCTGTCGCCCAAGGTCTGCATGTATGCCGGCAGTGGCTCGATCACACCCACTAGGGGAACACCACGAACAACGATCCGCAGCTGGCAAGTCATTCTGCAGGGGCGACAGCATGTTTACATTAAGGTATAGCAGCGTACAGCATTTGCGCCGTTTCGCTGTGGATGTCCGCAGACAGCCAATAATTCCGAACCAGCAATTACTGCCGAAAAGGGTTGCGACAGAGCGATATGGTGCCTAGGGGAACGTTGAATGTTTTTACGATTATACGAGGGTTGCCTTTTATATTTCGGGATTAGAGAACAAAAACAAATATTGATCATCGAAAATCACTTTATTGTTTTTCAAAATATTCCCCATGAAGATCTATACACTTTTGCATGCGTTTGAACCAATTGTCGAAGCACTTTTGCCACTCTGATTGTGGTTCAACACATGCATTCTGAATGCAGCAACCGCTTCTTCAGGTGTCGAAAAACGTTGACCTCTCAGTTTGTTTTTTACGTACGGGAATAAAAAGAAGTCATTCGGTGCCAAGTCAGGACTATACGACGGATGACCCATCAAATCGATGTTTTGGGTGCTCAAAAATGCAGTTGTCGATGTGTGAGAGGTCGCATTGTCGTGGTGAAGAGTGATCCGTCTTCGGCGGTTGGTTTTCCTGATTTCTTGGAAGACAACTGGCAAACAAATGGTTGTGTACCACTCAGAATTGACTGTTCTGCGTTGTTCTAGTGGTACGGTTGCGACATGTCCAGTTTTTCCGAAAAAACAGGCGACCATTTGCTTGGAAGTGCTTCGTGCGCGAACAACTTTTGTTGGATTTGGCTCATCTTGAAACACCCAGACAGTCGACTGCTGTTTACTTTCCGGCTCATACGCGTAAATCCACGATTCATCACCTGTCACGATGTCATAGACGTGTTTCGAAGCACCGCGACCGTATTTTTTTAGCATTTCTTTCGACCAATTGACACGAGCCTTTTTTTGGGCGGTTGAGAAATTGTGTGGGATCCAACGCGAACAAATTTTTTTGACGGTCAAATGTTTATGCAATATTGAATGTATGCTGGTCACACTAACGCCTAAGGTTGTCTCAATCTCACGATAGGTCACATGACGATCTTCCAATATCAGTTCGCGCACAGCATCAATGGTTTTCGGAACAAAAACTGATTTTGGACGACCTTCACGAAATTCATCTTGGAGTGAACTACGACCACGATTGAATTCACCATACCATCGATAAACACTGGTCCTTGATGGAGCTTCATCGCCAAAAATTGAATTAAGTTCATCCATGCACTGTTGCTGAGTTAATCCACGCCGAAAGTTGTAAGAAATAATCGCACGAAAATGTTGACGATTTAATTCCATTTTTGGGCCGAGATGAATCTTTTAAGTTACTGTAAACAACACAAATAGCGCTCGTTTGTCAAAACGTTCTGAGTGCGTATAACCTCAAAAATGTCCAACTTTACGACAGAGCTGTCAATTGCCGGACTGCAACACTAGGGTTGCCAAATCCCGAAACATAAGAGGCAGCCCTCGTACATTCTTGATCAGCATCTATTGATGCTGCGTTTGTTTAGTCTTTTGTGTCCCATGGAAAGGCATGCCAATGCCGATCGATACGATCGACCGGTGGCTCTGTGTACGTGACTTTTCATGCACATGAGTGGAAAATTTCTTTCCTCTTGTGTGCACGGTTAAGTTCAGGGATTATGTCGGTTACGTAATGTTGTACCGAGTTGACTCTTAGGGACATGCTGTGTTGGTGCCCGTGCTTCGCTTGGTCGGCTGAGGCGACCGATATGACTTGGTAATGTCGGTTACGGATAGTGCGACCAAATTGCTTCAAGGGAAATTATTATTTGGCGCGTATGCTTAATTCCCTAGCGCTAATCGTTGGCTAAGATTCTTAAACACCTTTTATGTGGACGATTGGAAAGGTAAGTACCTGAATGGTTTCCTCTTTCAGGTGTTTTTGGTGCTCTAGGGAGCAGTTAGCCGGATAATTGATGGTACGGTACGCAGTGGTGTTCAGAAGAACCGCCACAGTCCGACTGGCCTTGGTGACACATTTTCAGTAAATTATACTGCAAACAGTTTTCTGAGTTGTAGTATTAGTTTTCTATATCAGGGAAACATCATGCAGATTGTTGGCGATGCATACTTCCCGGCGCACAAGCACTCGACACCGGCACACAAAACACTCAGCATCGACACACAACCACTGGGCACCAGCGCACAAGCACTCGACGTCGTCGCACAAGCACTCAAGAAGGAGGAGCATGGCAGACAGCTGTATACCAGTCGCGACAAATCACTCAACAGGAAACGAGTGATTTATCGAAAACAAGCGAAAGAGGAGACAGCTGCTGGCAATAAAAGGCGAGCGCGGCGCTGAAGCAGGGGGAGAATAACTTTGTCAGTGCCAGGCACCTAATACCTGATTTCCAATTCGGATTTCGAAGAGCGCACAGCACCACTATGGCTCTTAACTTATTTCAAAACCACGTCTGCGTGCGGCTCTTTAATAAGGAACCCACCGTTGCGGTAAGCCTAGACATTGAAAAAGCTTTTGATACGACTTGGATCGAAGGTCTCGCTTTTAAACTTCTGAATACTGGCCTCAGTAGAACGCTGTGTAGCATCATCTACCAGTTTGTTCTAAACAGAACCTTCCAAGTTAGAATAAATGGAAAGCTTTCCCGAACTTTTCACGCCGCTGCAGGCGTACCACAGGGCTCCATTCTAGGCCCCATCTTATTCAATATTTACACCTCCGATATTCCCCGCCCCGCGGACGGGAGAGTAAACCAAATATGCTATGCGGATGACGTCCTGGTGTACACGTCAACCAAAGGCCCTAACCTCGCAACAAATCGACTCAACCGTCACTTGGACGAACTGTATCAGTATTACAGTCGATGGAAAATCCGACTTAATCCATTCAAAGCAGTAGCCATAATTCTGAGTAGTAAACACTCCCAACCTACTTCTCGATATTCACAGAATATTCGAATAAAAATGGGAGATACTACGATTAGACCACAGGACAAGATGAAATATCTTGGGGTCACTTATACCCCAAAAATGAATTTCATCAAACATGTGACCCACATTCTCCAAAGGGGCGTTGGTCGGTCTAAGCAACTGCACAACATCCTAAAGTGGAGGAACAAAGTTGACACCAAAGTTAAGCTTCTCTGCTATAAGCAGCTGATCCGATCTGGAATATCGTACGCCTTTCCCATATGGTCCTGCATATCTTCGGCTCAAATGGAAAGACTTCGGGTTTTCGAAAGGAAACTCCTCAGAAGATGCACCAATCATTCTAGAAGGCCTGACGGTCGTCATTACCCCAACTCTCACCTATACGAAGGCGCCTCCATTACCCCTATCGACGAGTACTTGCTTCAATTAGCATATAAGTACCTCGAAAACATTCAGAACAGCGAGAACCTACTTGTACGGGACTCTTGCGTTCTTGACCCCTCTCTCTCTCGATCTCTTCGGATCAAACCCCCACAATTTCTTCTTCAGTATAAAACTGAAGAAAGCACCCTTCCCAACAACATTCCCCTCTATAATAGAGGATTTCTGGACCCATCCCATAGGGTCTACAATTAACAAACCAACACACGAACGCACAGTACAAGACGGCACAAATACAAACATACACACCGACCAAAGCGCAGATTATCAGACGCCAAAGACGTGATCTGCGTTTACTACCGCACCCAAGACCCACCGGTCTTGTAAGATTTCTTTCCCACCATCCCGCTATAAAAGTAGTTAGAGAACACTTGGACTAACACTGTCCACACTATCCTTGGATACCCCCCCTTTTTCTCTTTTCTTTTCAGAGATCGCGAGACCGAGCCCAATATCCTCACGGATGTGGGTGATTCTGGTTATCGCAAGATGACCAGAAGTCAGAGACAAGATGAAGGACACATATGTCCTGTCTCGCCAAATTCGGCCTTCTCGCCACATTTTTTTTTTTTTTGAAGCAGGGGGAGTCGTCAAAGGAACTCCTGCCCAATCAGTCTTGTTCAAGACTAGTGTAAAGAGACAGATTTTTATTGTAAATAATCAGCAAATAAATAGGAATATAAGCGAATAATTTGGGTCGCGTTCTCAATATCTTCTCTCCTTCGTCGTGTTGTTGTTTTCTTATTCGTTTCGCAGGTCGTAGTGAATTGTACTGGGCAAGACTCCAACGCCCGCCAATCCAGAGAAGAGTCCGGCTCTGGAGGTACAATCCTTGGAATTGACAAAAGCATCGTTGGCCGGCCAGTGCCGGGGAAAAATACAGTCCACTCGAAGAGAGACTGAGGCAGCGCTAGAGAAGCGCCGTTTGTTGGTTTCGGTTTCTTTTCGTTTCAGCAACACAGATATTATGATAAATAACCGAACCTTAAGAAATTCGTCATCGCATAATCGGGCCGGTTCTCGGGGTTCTGTCAACGTTCGACTGATAACGGCATTTTGTAACATCAGGGGCATCAATTTCACCAATAGGAATGAAAAAGCCGTCTACTAATATTTGCAAACAGCGAAACCTAATATCCTTGCACTAACTGAGACCCAGGTCAATTCGTCAACTGATTCGGCATATCCTCGTTGCCCAGGTAGAATCTGCGTCTTCACGCGATCCGATCTAGCTTGCCAAAGGATGGATGCGTTGGCACCCAATAACATGGACATCATGTAGTTTAAAGTCGTGCTGAGGAATTCTGTTAAATTTCTTTAGTGTCTTTACCGCCCCCGAATGATGATCGACCGGCAACTTTATCGAACATCTTTCACGTACCGTCGACTGGATACAGAATTGTGGGGGTTTCGTAATCTTATGTGATCTCTTCACGAAACCGTTCTATACTCCAAAGTTTACCGCCCGTGAACAGCTCAACTACGCTTGACTCCAGATGGACAACCAAGGGAGAGTAAAACTCACTATCCAACTTAGGCGATATTTGTTATTATTCGTAAATGCAAATTCAGCGACTTATAGCCATTCTCTGACCAAGTACAATTAATATAACTAAAACTGATTACAATGTCACTTATAATTAATATTAACAGAAAGGGTTTAAAATGTCGCTTATTTAGCTTTACTAAAACTATGTACAATTAATATAAACAGAAAGTGACGAAGTGTCGTTTATTTAGATTTTCTTTTAACCCGTGTACACTTGATATAAACGAAAATAGCTTATTAAGATTTAATTTTAAACTAATGTTCGATTAATATAAACAGATAGTGGCTTGCAGTGTCGTTTATTCAGGTTTTCTTTTAAACCCGTGTACACTTGATACAAACGAAACAATTTTACAACCGGGTACACTTGATTTGAACGACAATTTGATACAATCAATAATTTATCTTTTGACGGACGACCACTCGCATCGACTACTATTTCCAGACTCGACACTTGTGTATTTATTTAACGTGGAGGCCCGACTTACCTCCATGGAATCCAGAACGCGATTAAGTATCGCCACCGAAGCGACAGAATTACCAAAAATTCATTCATCGCCCCGATGACCATATAAGGGATGATCTTTGATGTTGATCACCGAGAGGATGTGCACACACACAGATGAGGTTCCATTGCACCCCCATGCTCTGCATGCGGCCAGGTGCGAGTTACCCATTTTATGTCGATTGGTTTTGCGACCGACATGATTGCAGCATGGGAGTAATGCAAGAGTATCTCCTGCTTGTATGCTGCAAATTCGATGGGGGAAATGTAACCGCGGTAGTTGAGACATGTTGGTTGCTTGGTTGTTAAACCAAATTGCTTTTAAGGCACATGATGCGTTTGATGCCACCATGTCCTTGTGGAAAAACACTTATTTGTTGCTGATGGATTTTGCATCAGCGCGATTATTATAGTTCTAAAGCATTTCTAAAGATATTAGCACAACTATGGAAGTTAAGTACATGTTTTTCATGTGTTTAAGGAACTGTTTCCTCGTCATAGGTTGTACGGCAAGTAGTGACGTTCAATGGAACTGCCACAATACCTGTTTTTTTTTGCATTTAGCATGCCCTAGATGGGGGGGTTTTACCTAGGTAATGGGAAGATGATTGGTGGCGTTCAAGGGAACCGCCACAGAACAACCGCTCAGTTTCTGAAATTGTCGTCCTTGGCGATTTTAATGTACGCAATTCTGGTTGATTGGTACATTCTAACAGAACCGACGAGGCTGGGAGGCTGGCGGTGATGTTTGTTGTTAGACGCAATTTGACTCAACTCGTGGAGGAACCTACGCGAGTGCCGATACACGAATGATTATGCGAAGACCCTGGATCTATTTTTGTCATCCGTGCCGAGGATTTATACCGTGGAGATTGCTGCGCCACTGCGAAACTCGGACCAGTGCTTAGTATTGGTCGCGCAGCCACTTGCATTTCAAACGAATAACCGACCTAAGCAGCTTCGCCATGTATGGAGGTATGGGGCTGCCAACTGGAACGACTTGTGAGATTTCTTCACATCCTTTCCGTGGTGTGCTTCGGAGACTCTGAGGTTAACGCATGCGCTATTCGCTCACAGAGATTATTCTTCTTGGAATGGAGATCTACATTCCACATTCCATCAAACGAAGTTTATTTGTTACACCCTGGTTTGATAAAAAATGCGAACAGAAAACAGCCGCAAAAAATATAGATTTTAAGCAACGATGCTCCAATCCCACCGAGGTTAACGGAACGAATTTTGTTAGAATCACAAACGCGTGCACCAGGCGATTGATACCGCGAAGAAGGCCTACAACGACAGAGTGACTAATAGACTCCTTGAGTGCCCGACTGGTTCGCGTCCCTTCTGGTCAATGGAAAGGGCTGTCAGCAGTAACTTCGCTTCCTCCTATTTTCCGCGGTTAGTGACGAGTAGCGGGACACTGGTCAGAAATACAAAAGAAAAAGCAAATGTGTTCGCAAATTTATTTTCCGCGTATTTAAACCTTGATGTCGGTCATTTGGAGACACCTGTGATCGCGCCGTTGCGGTCTATGGTGCGGGATGTGAGGTTGCGCCCACGCACAATTCAGCGCATTCTACGTGGACTGGACTGTAGGAAGGCTACCGCCCCGGAGGAAATGTCAGCAACAGTTCTTAAGGACCGTGCTCCAGAACTATCGCCGATTCTTGGCAGACTCATTTGCTTATCTTATGATCGGAGGAACTTTCCTACCTGCTGGAAAGTCGCTCGAGTTCTGCCAATCCCAAAGTGGGGAAACAGTGTCCTCCACAAAATTAGCGGCCGATAGCTTTTTTGTCTATGTTATCTAAGGTAATGGAAAAGGTCATCAATCCCGAGTTAGTTAACTATTTGGAGTCCAACGGACTTCTGAATGATCACCAATACGGATTCCGTGGCAGGCAGTCGACGGGAGACATTTTGACATGTAAAACCGATATATAGACATCTGCGATTGAGCGGCATGGTGTCAAGAGCGGTCCCATTGGATATCTCCAAGGCTTTTGACCGCATTTGGCACGAGGTATTGTTGAGCAAACTTCGTTCATATGGACTTTCCCAGCAGATCTACGTCTGGACGAAGAGCTCCCCCGAAAATCGATCGATCCGGGTTGTTGTGGGCGGTGAGTGTTCGGACCTGCATCCTGTTGCCCAAGGGACCGACATGGATTCCATAATACGGACAAAGTCGGTTCTAATCTTGCATCAGCAAGTTGTCTTCGAGGTATTTCATAACAATGAAACACCTTAATGCAGACCTTGCCAACGTTTAGAACCTGTCACGCGAAACTGCAACGTGAACCGCCATTGCATTCGCTGTGGAGAATCCCACGATATTGGCAAGTGCGAACTCCCGCCAGCAAAATATAATCCCACAACAAATGGGCAGGATGAAATTACGTTGCCAACTTGCTGCAACTGCTGTAAGAAAGGACATCTCACCTATTACAGGAACTGTCCTAAATATAAAGAGATAGTTGAAAGATCCAAGGAGACTCGAGCTAAACAAATAGCCAAGTCAGACTTCGGAAAAAAGGCCACACAAATTCCATCCAAATTGCATTTACATTCGCTGATAAGGTTGAGGGGTCCAAACAAAGAATGTAAATATTCTCCGAACACCTCTCCCACAAAAACATATCCCATGCACAGCCCAACGCAACGCCGGAAATCCAACCGGCGCTACAAAATCTCCAAAGGGGCAATCCCCAATGCTGGAGAAACTACAAGTCTCTCCCGCTTGATTGAATATATTCGACCCCGTTATGAAAAACTAAGTACCAAGGCTGAGAGGGATGCACTCCTCTTCACGGCATATGTAAGACATACGCTTCAAAATGGATCCCAAAATTAAAGTTATCCTTATAAATGTCAACTTCCTTGTTTCCCTGTTAAAGCGTATGATAGTCTCTGACTTCAGAAAGGATAACCGAGCGGACGCGGTTCTTTTAACCGAAACTAGGTGGCATCCATTCCACCGTCCCGTATTTCCAAACTTCTCCGTGCTTCGAAAAAATCGGACCCTCTCCGGCGGCCCTACCATCAATGGAGGCGACACCTGTTTTAGTTAATAGCGGAATTCGCCATGAAGCTATTGACCCTACAAATATCGAGTCTATAGATATCACCGGGATTGAACTGCATCTGGGTAATAATGGTACAGTGAATATATACTCCATATAGCACTCGTATAAAACTAATAGTGGCCCCATTAATCCCGAAAATATCGGCAAATTAGTCAAGTTAAATTAATAAGGGCTTCGGGGCATACATCCCTCTACATAGGCGGCGAATTTAACTAAAAGCACTTGAACTCTTAGCCTATATAGTATGCGGACAACCTCCTGGAGTACACGTTTTCCAAAAGCAAAAAAAGGCTGTAATACTGATATGAACTGGATCAGTATTACAGTCGATGGAAAATTCGACTTAAACCATACAAAGCAGTAGCCATAATTCTGAGTGTTAAACACTTCCAACCTTCTTTTAGATATTCACAGAATACCCGAATACAAATGGGAGGTACTATGATTAGACCACATGACAGGATGAAATATCTTGGGGTTTTTATACCAAAAAAATGGATTTCATCAAACATATGACCCACATTCTTCAAAGGGCCTCGGTTGGTCTAAGCAAGTACCCAACATTTTGAAGTGGGGCAAAAAAGTTGACACCAAAGTTAAACTTCTCTTCTATAAGCAGTTAATCTGATCTGGAATATCGGACGCCCTTCGCATACGGTCCTGTATATCTTCGGCCTAAATGGAAGACTTCGAGTTTTCGAAAGGAAACTCCTCAGAAGATGCATCAACTACTAACGGGAGGTCTTATGGTCGACATTACCCCAACTCTCACCTATATGAAGGCGCCTCCATTACTCCTATCAACGAGTACTTACTACAGTTAGCATACAAGTACCTCGAAACCATTCAGAACAACGAGAGCCTACTTGTATATGAGTCTTGCGTTCCTGACCCTTTTCTCCCTCGAGCTTCTCGAATTCAACTTCCACAATCTCTTCTTCAGTACAAAACTGAAGAAAGCACCCTTCCCAACATTTCCCTATTTTTTTTTTTTTAGTTTTTAAACCACATTTATTTTCCTAATTCTTTTTACATGTATAATATTAGGGGTAAATGTTAAACCGTTTTCTACAATCACAGTCCTTAAATTAACTTACTGGCTCTATGCGAGCTCTCTAAATTACACATTACAACTTGATTTTTATATATGCCTTTCGGCGTACATCTTTTTTTGTTTCTTCCTTATATATATATATATATATATATATATATATATATATATATATAAATAAAATAAGTCATATATACATTTCCCTCTTTAATAGGGAATTCCTGGACCCATTCCATAATCATCACCATCGGCACTCCAACCGGGAGCCGGCACTGGCCTTATATAACAAATCCCTCCACTCGTTCCAATTTCGAGCCGATGTCAACCAATTTGGCACTCCCAGGCTCTGGGCGGCCTGCTCTACGTCATACCTCCATCGCAGACAAGGTCTGCCGCGCTGTCTCCTACCATGCATCCTACCACAATGGACTTTCCGGGCAGGCTCGCTCCTCTTCGCTCATTCGAGCTAGGTGTCCCGCCCACCGGAGTCTACCGCGCTTGATTTTTCTTACAACATTAGCTTCAAGGTAGAGGAATCGTCCTCCCTTACATACGGGGCCAATAATTCTCCTTAAGACCTTTCTCTCGAACGCGGCTAAGAGTTCAGAGTGCCTTTTATTGAGCACCCAGGTTTCGGATCCATACACGAATACTGGTAAGACCATGGTCTTGTACAGTAGTAGCTTGGGTTTTCTGGATAAATTTCGGGATTTAAAGAGCCTTGATAGACCATAGTAGGCTTTGTTGGATTTGATCATCCCTCCGAGTATTTCTTCTTTCATATTTTTATCAGTTGCTACTATTGCCCCAAGGTAGTTAATGGATTGCACTATTTCAAATTGTTGCTCAACTACCCTGGTAGTTTGACCAATGTTAGGTCTTCTCTTCGCAGAAGTTGCCACCATGTACTTAGTTTTCCCCACATTAATGTGCAGTCCCAATTTTTCTGCCGCCTGTTCGGTCGGGGTGAAGGAGTCCTGTACAGCTGAATCGGATCTACCGATGATGTCGATGTCATCTGCGTAGGCAAGTATCTGGGTGGGCTTGGTGACAATAGTGCCTCTAGTTGTAATGCCAGGGTCACGAATTAGTTTCTCCAGCGCCAGGTTGAAGAGGAGGCGGTCCAAACCGTTTATTGGTTTGGACAGTAATCCCGCTATTTTTTCTTGACTAGTTACGTTGGTCATGGTCAACCTACAAAGTCATACCAATTTGTTTGGAATGCCGAACTCTCTCATGGCATTATATAGTTCTACCCAGGCTGTGCTGTCGTAGGTGGCCTTGAAGTTTATAAATAGATGATATACTGGAATCTTAAATTCCTGACATTTTTCCATCGCCTGCCCAAGGGTGAATATCTGATCAATTACTGATTTGACTGAGATGAAGCCACACTGATATTAAACAATGATGACTTTAACGTATGGGACTATCCGTTCTTGTAGGATAGTGGAAAGTATCTTATAGGCGGTACTTAGCAAAATTATACTCCCATAGTTGCTGCACACTGTGATATCTCCCTTCTTATGTATGGGACAAGTTATTCCACGACGCCAATCTTCAGGCATCACCTCTTGTTCCCATAAGTGCACCACGATCTCATGAATTGCGTGATGTAACGCTGCCCCTCTTTGACCCTAATACACTACACACACACACGGACAGTGTAGGATGGCACAAATAAACTCCTTTCCGCCCTGCGATGGAATATCTAAAAGAAAATTCCGTGGGGATCAACGGGAATATCTGTCTGAGCGGAGGTGGTTTTCGTCGGTAAATATCCGGCACGACTATGAATCGATTCACAGATATCTTTTGAAAATGGCCGCCTTCCTACCGAAACCAAATAAGAAAAAAAAAACAAAAAAAAAACACGGACCAAAGTGCAGATTATCGGACTCCAAACATGAAATCTGTGTTTACTGCCGAACTCAAGACCTGTCGGTCTTGTATGATTTCTGTCCCACCATCCCTCCACCCAAGTAATTAGAGACTATTTGAATTAGCTGTCCTTAGATACCTCTGTCTAACTAATTAATTACGCACGTCCTTAATCCCCTAATTACACACTATCATACCCAAAAACAACACTTTCCCACACTTCGATAACCAATTTTCATTTCCCACGCCTCATTGTTACATTTTTCAATTTCCAATTTAAATCCCATCCAAAATATGAAACAAAATATCATCATCATCATCATCGGCACTACAACCGGGATCCGGTCTTGGCCTTATTTAGCAAGTCCCGAGGGTTGTTAAATTTTCCATGATAATTTGTTTTTCCGGGCGCGGTTGTTAGCCTTGCGCCAGAACCAGAAACAAAATATAGTTTCGTCATAAAAAACCAACTCAAGGCCAAACTTTCCATTGTACATAAAAGATACAGTGCTATTCAATTTTGAATAGTCATCTACATACACACATTTTCCACCTCTTCATCCCCTTATCACGCAAATGTTGTAATTCTTACCCCAAAGAAATTACAAAATTCTCTAAACGAAGGCCTCAATTAGGTGTACACACACACAATTAACACATATCATTCTTCCCAGCAAATTTACTGTTACCTTACCATTATGCACCTGACAAATCTCTGAAAGGGGTTCAGGTTCGCGAGAGCCGAAACCAATCGGTAAACGGTAACGTGGGGGTAAATTTGTATTGCTGATAAAAATAATAATAAACATTTTGTAAGCGCTTATTTATTGTGTTGGCTTTATATTGCATTTTTTATGGGCATACGTGTGAAAACGTTTTTTAAATTCATAACCGAAACAAAAGGGTAATTACCCAAAAAAAAAAACCGGAGGATACAACTGTGAATACCTATTCTTTTAGTTATATTTCTTTGTGTGCAATAATATCTGCAACATCTCCCCCTTTTTTTCTTTTTCAGATATCTCGAGACCGAGCCCAACAATCTCACGGATGTGTCTTCCCTCGGTCGTAAGGAATCACGGCGTATGTGCGTTTTAAATACTACTTCGTCTACCAACCCACCAAACTCACATTATTTAGCCTAATTTTTTAATCTTCTCATCAAAGGATTCATCCTCGTTTTGAGTCATTATATATATTAATGGCGTATCTTTCAAATATGATACCTATTTTCGGGGCAAAATGCTCCTCGAATTTTTCCACTACGATCTCTAAACTCTTGCTTTCTTTTGACGTAAGCGTGAAGGAATTGTAAATGTCTGCCGCGTCAGACCCTAAAACAGACATGAACGTAGCAATTTGTATTTAATGCGATTTCTGTTTTAATTGAGACGCGGTTTCAAACCATCTATATTGTTGTAAGTATAAGAGTAAAAAAGTAAATGGTATATATATAGGTGACCAGTATAAGAGTGAACATTATATGGGTAGACCTTACAAGAGTCACAGTAAAGGACTGAATCGTATAACCTTGCGGGGGTATAACAGTATAAATGTAAAGGGACAACAATTTTGTATTTTAATACGAATGCTATAACTTGTTCTCAAAAATTTCACTTCAGAAAAATACTTTAAACGTTCTACCATAGTATAAACTATTTAATGAGAGTTAACACAGTCTACTAATCCTCGTAGTAGTATTCTATACTACCCCAACCGGCGTAAATGGAGCTGAAGTTGATCTTAATATTGCCTAGATGAGGTAGACTCGTTTCCCCACAGCTTTGCGATATTTGCATTACGTTGACTAGCGCTAATTTGTCCACCACCCATGCCAGGAATATCTCATTGAAGCCAAAAGGGGGCAAGGCAACTTGCTCAAAAGTTCATCTCGACTAGATATTAAGTTATGAGGATAACGATCAGTGTCTAGTATGAAAATCTTAATGACGAAACAGTCCTTGTTTATAATTAAATCACTAAACAATTTCGTATTAAAGATCCGCCTTCAGCTCTTTTGGAAACAATTGAACGAGATATGACACTGATAATTCGAAATGGAAAACGAAGATTCTTCTTGTGCACTAAGATATTACGTGCAACAGAAATCTCCGATTAAACTCAGCAAAGGACCTTAGTCATCAGATTGTGTCATGTAATGCCTACAATTTCCCATATAACTTATCAAGTATGCAATACTTGGTAAACTATATTTTCCCCCCTGAAATACAACACAAAGATACAAACACTACTCTGACAGTTGTTAAATTATTCACGCAAGGTTCGTTGTTACACACAAAAGCTGACAATCTAATGCTTTACTATAGTCAGTCTCATTTACGCCTGAGAATAATGGAAATTCTTGGAGTTTGATGCTTGCCTGTAAAGCAGGTAATGAGTGCGTCCAATGTATGCTAATTCATAGCTTTTCTCTGCCTGTAACTGTGGCGTGGCGATAAGATACATTGCCTTGGGATTCCATATGTCTTAAGGGAATTTTTGCGAAATGGTACAAAATGAATCTCTCTGTAAAATTAATAAATTAGTAAACAATAATTGGTGTATTTTTAAAAGCAATGTGTGTGTTGAATGCAACAATTGCAGTCAACAATAAACCTAAAACTCTTTCCAAGAAACTGACCAGCCCGTCCTTACGAATGAGTTATTTTAAAAGTGGATAGATAGCTCCCTGCCTTTTTTTAATCTCTGGTTGAATTGCCGTATACCTTAAAGTTTAGGTCTTGCCAAAACAAAAAATTGATCGTCGGAATTTTAATTTTCAAGGAAAAATTTTACACACAACTGGAAATACCGTGTCAGACGTGCCAGACTTATCGCATTCGTCAGATGTGTGTGAGATGTTGCTCAATCCTGCTGGAACTACGTGTTATGGATAAAACCTCGAATTCATGTAAATTTGACTTAATACCGTTTTTAATCATCGCCAATGCGGACCTCTTTCTTCGAAAATATTCCTCATGCCGCTATTCCTCATGCCGATATTCCTCATGCAGATATTCCTCGTGCCGATATTCCAGCCCAGACGTTTTAGATTCGTTTCACACCGATGTCGGTAGTTTTCTACATAGCCATTAAGATGAAATTATGCCTCATCTTTGTTTTTTTCTTTTTAAATATACTTCTCTCAGGAACGAGAGGAGGCGAACCTATATCGCTGCAAGATGCCACTAAATAACCGCTGCAATCCTTTTTGAACAGTTGCAGCTTGTAACGCTCCGAAAAACACTCGCTTGGGGAGGGAGTTCCACACCTTTCCCGCTCTGTAACGGAACGAATTCTGTTCGTGCCGTAGGGAGATAATCCACAAATTGGTGCGATTCGTCGGATTATCTTGTTAAGCGCATATAAATGGAATTGCGCCAAACAATATCATGAATCTCCGAACAACAGTGCCCGTGATAATATCTGTAAAACAGACAGAGGTTGGCTACGCGCCTTCGATGTGATAGCGACTGTAGTCCCGACGTCAGCGCTGAGTCCACGATCAGGCGAATCGCTCATCTATGTATGCTGTCAAATAGATTGAGGGTATATTTAGGAACAGAGCTCCAGACATGAGAGCAATATTCGATCGTGGGTCTAATTTAGGATTTATACATGGGAAGAAGTTGGACCGAAGTAAAATATTTCCGGACTCTAAAAAGATAATCAGTTTTCTTCAGGCGGGTCTGGCGATATTTGACACGTGTTTTTGCCACGATACATTCCCACAGACCGTGAAGCCGAGCAATTTCAATATTTTCCCAGATTTGAGGGTCTGGCCATTTATCAGCTGTAGAACCGATAATATTCTTTGTGAATGTTGTATATTGTATCTTCGCTGCATTGAAGTCGACGAAATTGACCTTTCCCCGCAGCAGTACCTTATTCAGATGCCGAGAGAGTCGATCTGGCTACATATCAGCTGGTGTGATGTTGATGCACTAATCGGCCGATCATCCGAAAAAGAGGAAACAAGCGTACTATCATCCACAAAACTGAACACTTTGTTATCCGTTGATTACAACAAATCATTTATGTGAAGCAAAAATATGGTTGGAGACAAAATAAAACCTTGAGACACCCCAGAATTAAAAGGATACAGATCCGAATACTCACCGTCCACGACAACGCGGATCAATCGATTTTCGGGGAAGCTCTTCGTCCAGTCGCAGAGCTGCTGGGAAAGTCCATATAAATAAAGTCTGCTCACCAATGCACCGTGCCAGACTCAGTCAAGAGTCTTCGAGATATCCAATGCCCCTCAATCGCAGATGTCCATATACCGGTTGTAAGGGTCAAAACGTCTCATTTTCATTTTTCATTTTTAAATAATTTTTTATTTCTTCCTATTATTATAATTTACTTACTCGCTAGACAAAAATGATTAAACTCTAGCTTATGTTATCTTATTTCCAAACTTACTGGTCCTTTGCGGACTCTCTAAGTTACATGCATACGCTTACAGCATGAAAATTTGTCTTTCGACGTTATGATTATTTTGTTTACATGAATTTTAAAGAACTTAATTAGATACAAAGAAAATGCAGAACAGTGTTGCGGATTCACTGGATGCAACAAGCGAATTCGCAAGTGAACGCAACCATAACAACCAAATAACAAATGTCAGCAACTAGCTGACATATTCAATTTAGGTTGTCAAGGAAAAATAACAAACTTTCTTTTCTTCGTAAACCTTTAGGCGACACAGTTCGCAATAATTTAATCAAGAAAAATTAAAGCCATCAAACAAATAAAGACCATTTAATTAGTTCAAACAACACAGATTGTTAGTATTCTTTTTGGATGAGGATTATTTAATGAGACTTGCTGCTCCAATTGAGGATTGGCGTGGAATTGCTGCAGGTATTCTTTTCCTTTCATTTCTTCACTTTTCTCAGTGTTTTAGAACACAACGCTTCCCCGACGACAATCCCGGGTCAGCGGAATTTCAGAGATCTTCTCCGACGACATTCCTCGGTCGGCAGAGATCATACAAACAGAAAAAAACGTTGTTTTTGTTATTGTTTTTACCTTATATCTAACTTAAATACTAAACAAACAATTTTTTTTTATACCTTAACTCTATCCTAAACCTAACATCAAAACTAAATTTTCGAAATGCTAAATCTATGTAAGCTTTCCATTATTTGTTGGGGATATTTTTGTTTTTGTTTTTTTTTTTTGGTTTTTTTAATTATTTTTTTTATTATTATTATTATTATTGCTTCCCTTTTTTCAGGTTTATAAGGAAATAGGTTTTTAATTACCTCTCAGCCACCAAAATCTCTGGTGTTGCTGTCTTTTCGGTCTTTCTGTGCTACTGCCCTACTGAACTGCAGGCGCTCTCCATCTGTGTGCGCGACCTCTCGATTATAACATATTCGTTTATCTATACCCGACCGACGTACGTGATAAATCAACGGTATAGCGGATTCATTTTGTATGAGTCCGTTCATGTCAAGACTAAGGCATGCTTCTGGCGGAATAAAGCCATTGCGACGTACCCCCTCATAATACATATTGTTTGGGTAATATGCACCATAAATGAAATCGCTCGGCGAACTCATTGTTCTCGCAAGATGCCCTCGGATCAGCTTGATCATAAAGTTATCTACTCTGTTTATATTGGCCCCGCTGTACAACGCTTCATTGGGATAGTATTTTTTGTGATGGGATTCAGGAGTCCGATGTAAGTTAAGACTTGTCCTGACGCATTGTCTCTCAAAAATCCGGATCTTTTCCGTTATGCTAGGACCCACATTAAACCACACTGGACATCCATATATGATCATCGGTCTGATGAGAGCCATGTAGCATATAACTTTAACTCTGCTGTCAAGTTGACTACTATGAAACAGTCTTTTTGTCATAGCACACGTTTTCTTTGCCCTGGCCCAGCCTTCACATGTTTGTTAAAATATAGATCCGGATCCAGCGAGATGCCTAAGAATTTGACTACATTTTTGATTTCCAGTGTTTGTTGGTGTGGTCCCATAATAGATGGCTTTCGCCAGTTTTTCTTGGTATCTCTGGTAGCTTGAACCAGTGGTGTTCTAAAGAGGATGGTTTCACACTTCTGGATATTGATTTTGAGTTTCGAGTTGTCGCAGTATCGTTGAGCATCATTGAAATCTCCTTGTAATAGTCCGTTAATGATTTCAATTTTTGGTGCTGTTCTATATATTATCAGATCGTGTGCCTACGCAATAGCCTGATGAAGAGACCTTATCAAGTCGCTAGTGTAAATATTAAAAAGGATCGGAGATAACACCGCTCCCTGTTGCAGACCGTTTTTTATTTGGTAAGTAATGTTGGAGGTCCAATTGCCACTTTTGACGACGAATTTCCTTTCATTCAACATGTCGTATAGTATATATTAGTGGTTTATGAATGCCTAGTCTCATTAGCTTGAAGTATAATCCTTCTAGCCAAACGGTGTCAAAGGCCCTCTCCAAGTCAATCAAACAGGCACATGTGCACGTTTCAGACTTTTATTCCACTGAATGTCTGAAACCAGTTTAGCTGCGGCATGTGTGGTTTCATGACCAGCTTTAAAACCAAACTGGGTATTTGGAATAATGTTATTGTCCCCAACCCATTTAAGTAGAGCCTTGTTTAGAACCTTCTTGTTTAGAACCTTCTCGAATACTTTACTGATACTCGGTAACAGACTGATCGATCGCAGATTTTTTGGGTTTGTTCTATCATTCCCTTTTTTGGTAACGGTTGGGTGATGGCCGTTTTCCAACGTACCGGATAGTGGACGTTGTTCAACGCGTTGTTAAACAAGACTGCATATATGTCAATTGCGATTAGAGGAAGATGTTTGAGTACTATATTGGGTACTCCATCGATTCCAACAGATTTTTTGTTTTTTAATGATACAAAGACGCCATGGATGTCTTCACTAGTGATCAAAATGCTTTTGACAGTGATCTCGGCGTTTGCCGTATTTTCATTACTGAATTCGTTGAAACCATGGTTTTCTGATCACCACTATGACATGTCATTTCGAAGATGACGATAATATAGTAGAACTTTATCCTCCAAGTCATGGTGGCGACGAATTACTTCATTTGCCTTTGTTACGGCCACAACCACCCATCCCATAAAACTTACCCTTTTGGAGCCAGTCTCCACCACTAGCGGCGATACACGCCAAAAACATCCACTTAAAGGATGTGACACTACCTAAACAAAAACATTAGCCCATACAACAAATGGTCCCACATAAATGGATAGCAAGCAAATCGAACTAAACGTTCAATTTGCGCTAATCCATTAAACTCCAAGCAAATTAAACTAAACGTTCAATTTGCTCACATAAAAAACTTGGAAATATAATAATCGAACCAGAGGTTCGCCACAAAAATCCCCTAGGATCCAAATGTGCGGACCAGATGTCTTCCTCCAAACAAAATCATTGAGAATCATAAAATGCCCGCCAGCAATTTTATGATCATCTAGAAATATGGTTACCCAAAACCATTAACACAATCAGCGTCGTTCTCCGTTTTAACCAAACCAAGTTAAAACAAACAACTCCATAAACAACCATAAAACGAACTGCATGTACGTTTATCGCCGACCGACACAAAGGATCGTAAATGCTCTTCGGCAAGATCCTTTGTTGATTGCTCTTTTGTGTTTCCTCTTTCGATCCCAAATTTGGGAAAGACAAAGAAAGGAAAACCCTTTTATCTGCAGGATAAGAAATGTTTTCGTCCGATGAAAAAACGGACATCGAGAGTGGGTTAAAAAATCTTGAAGGGAGTTGGTTTTTGAGATTTGACCGAGTTGGTCTGAAAGCGGTGCGCGGTGTGAGGCCGGGAAAAAAGTACGAGATAAGTGTTCAAAAGATTCTGAAGAGTTTTACAAAGCCAAAGTCGTATTAAACTTAATAGAGTTTCGTCAATTAACTTATGTGAAATTAGGAACTACTTTAAGTGACTTCTAACTGTGTCGACCGAGGAATATACGTGAAATTAGGAACTAATTTAAGTGACCTCTATGTGTGTTAACCGAGGAATATATGTGTGTGTTGATTAGAAATAAAAATTAGATTAAATATAAAACAAACAAAGAGTGTTTTATTTTAAAGGTGTGACAAGTGTGTGTGGTGTACACAAAGGGTGACGAACACTTACATTACACCTTGTACAGTTCTTGAAAGACGGCCCCTACAACATTCACTTTTTCCAAGGGATCTTCAAACACAAAAACTTCATCATTTAGGATGGCGTTGTTTGTGTCTATGCCTATGTTTGTCAGCATTCGTTGGTTTTCGTCAGTTCGTGGTATTTGGAAACACTGAATCTCGTTTTCATTACTCCGTCTAAATATTTTATTAATTTGCGGGAACATACTAGGGTTGTTAGATTTTACCGCTCGAACTTTGTTGTTCCAATACAAATTTGCTGATAGCCTATAGTTGGCTTTTATCAGCTGTTGGAGATTTTTTAATCTAGACTTCAGTGATATTATCTCCTGGCCGTGCCTATCAATAAATCGTCTGTACCGTAGTTTTAGTTGCGACAGAAGTCTACTTTTTTTTCTGTGTAGTGCGTTGATTGTGGCGTTTCGGTACATGTTAATGTTGTCCGTAGGTGTGGTTTTTGGTATTCTTTTGTCCATAGTTTGTTTTATGGTTTCGTCCATGTTTTGTGTGTATTTGTCGATGTCATCGTTGGGTATGTTTCTGTTGGTAGGAGGGTTAATATCTTTTAAGCGAATTTCTCTTGTTAAGGTTCTCGTGAAACGCGTCCATCGCATACCCCCATAGTTATAGGGTTGCGGTATCATACATTCACCGAGGTCCGCAACTTCGCTTGGTGTTTTTATCACGATTGATAATGCGCAATGGTCGCTGTTATACTCAATTGTGCGTAGGCAGTTTATATTTTGTCTGTTCGTATGTGTATGTTTAAGTCGTGTGCCAATAAGCATAATATCGAGGAACGATCCCCATCTGGGGAAAGAAGGATATTCTCTAGCTAGCAGGACAGCCTTATATTCAATGTGATGTTGATCTAGGCAACCAGCTAGTTGATTTCCTCTCGTGTTGTATACATACACATACATCCCCCTACCTTGTCGGAGGGGTGTGCGGATAATGCACGCTTCAAGCACCTGAAATCTGCGCATCTCACCACTGTATATTACCTTATGTTGAAGTTCTTTTTTAACAAAGATTGCCACCCCTCCTCCTTGTGTGGAGTTGGGTCGGGGTATTCGTATAATGTCGTAGTTTGTGTGGCATAGTTTAAGCCTCTGATTCAGCTTAGTTCCGCTAGCCAGAAGAACGTCAGGACTTTCGTCTTGCAACAGTTGAAAGAGAGCGGCTCTTCTCTCGATTCTGATAAGTGAATTTACATTCACGACTAAAGCCTTAATTGTGCTTTCTGTGGGGGGGTTTATATTGACGGCTGGCTAGACAACTGCGAATAGACCCAGTCTAGTCTAGTGTCCTGGTCCTTTATTTGTTTTTGCATTTGTGTCATCTGCGTCTGAATAGCGAGCAAGGTTGTGAGCACATCTGCTCGTGTTACAGTTTCCGGAGGCACTGTATGTTGCGACGGTACCCGTGTGGTGGGTTGTGGCGTATTTCTCCTACCAGCTATTACTTGAGCATACGAGTACTGGGGTGTTACATTTAGTGCTGGTCGGCCTTGAACTATCGGGCGTTCTAATTTGCGTTGCTGTGAAAACTTTTTTTCCTGTAGTTCGCGGAATTTAGACAGCCTCGATAATTAGCGGAAAATTAGTCCCTCACTCTTACAAACTGCACACTTTAGAAGAGATCTGTCGTCTACCCTTTCTTTACCTAACGTGCATTGTTCTGCGCTGTGGTCCTGTTCGCATCTTACGCATCGATACCGCATTTCGCAGTTTGCTGCTGAGTGCCCGAACCTTTGGCAGCGAAAACATTGGATTATATCTCTGCCTTTTTTCAATTTGTCCCATGTGACAATTTGATGGTTCAGGATAGTGATTTTCCTAAGTCCACCAATTTTCCTACCGGGGCCCAGCTGCACCAGGTAGAATGGTAATTTACGATTCTCCCGTCTAGCCCTAGCTGTATTGAAAGGTTTTACCGCGATAAACTCAATATCATTACAGTTAAGTTCTCGTAGCGTTTGTAATATAACTTTTGGTTCTGTTTACGGGTCGACACGTTTAGTAGAGCCGTTCTATTTTTTATTTTTTTCGGGGTGTACGTGTAAA
The DNA here is from genome assembly GCA_963931805.1 of Microdon myrmicae. Classification (NCBI taxonomy): domain Eukaryota; kingdom Metazoa; phylum Arthropoda; class Insecta; order Diptera; family Syrphidae; genus Microdon; species Microdon myrmicae. The sequence goes on from OZ007497.1 coordinate 20,100,236, forward strand.
ATTCCGCGGTGCCCCATTTTAGCACATTTTTCATTTTTTCGAAGTCCTCAACCGAATTTGTCTGTATGGCAAACCTGTTCCCTGTCAGTCTTTTAATTGAAAAATCTTCCCCAATAGAAAGCTTACATATACTTGCCAGTTCGTTACAATCCATATCTGTAATGTTGATGGGTGGCATCTTCGTTTTCCTTTTTGCTGGCTGTTGCTCTTGTTGTGGTTGTTGTTGCGTCATCTATTGCGCTGGACATTCTTTTTGCTTGTTAGTGTTTGTTGTGCACATTGTCGCTGTTGTTTCTGCTGCTGTTGTGTCGCCATTAGCTGCTCCTTTTCAGCCAATTCTTTTTTGCTGCGACGCTTCTTAGCTAATTGTGCCCTTGCTTGGGCTAGCCTTGCTTCAATGTCGCTGATTTCCTCCTCGTCGTCTTCAGTCTCGGTAGTTGCTAAACATGCAAACATGTTATTTGTTACTTTGCTGTCATTATATGGAACCGGGTGAATTTTTTGCCCTTTTTCGAGAAAGTCTATTGTTGCCTCGTTTGGCTTGTTGACTTTTATTGTCGCTCGTGTCAGTGGGGAGCTTGCAGGGCGTTTTATTAACGCGGACTTTGGTTCATTTTCAAAAACTTCATAGGGTTTTACCCGAGAGAATTAATTTTTGTTAACAATTTGGAATGCCCGAAAAATTACTGGTAATAATTACTCCCTTCCTTCGTTCTCGTAAAATGTCGTAGTATGTTCAAAACGCTTTTCTCCAGTTCACTACAGCATACAATGGTTGCAAACTATAGGAGCTCAAATTGGCATACGAAACATTTCCAAGATTGGGCTTGACTACAAAATACGTTTCATTAAAACGCCGCCCTCATCTTTTTTTTTATATCCAGTTCTTTTTATCCAGATCTTTGATGTCAGTAGGTCGAGATATCGTCAAAACCCCTTGTGTGCCCTCACATCATGTCACCCCTGACAAGATAACAACAAATCTTAGTGAAGAACTCGTTATCTAGCAACATCCACTTAATACATTTCGAATAACCGTGGGCGAAATGAATTTTCAAAAATACCTTCCGAAAATGGCATAGAACTCTTAAGAAGAATTTCTATGGCAAGATAGAAGAGAAAAATCGTAGGAAACACTTTGTTCAAAGTTGGATTGAATTGCACGGGAATTTCAGAACGTAACACAGCTACGCACATATGTTCGTGAACAAATTCCGACGATGAAGTTGCAACTACTAGCTCAGTAAAATGTTAAGGGTACGTTTATTTAGAATAGTTACATGAAAAGAACGTGCGGTAAGCATAGCGGGGCTTGACTTAAAATGCCAGAGGTGTGCTATGCAACAATGGAATACAAAAAACACCATGGAAGCACCTCACGAATGAGTAAATTATGTTGGAAGTAACTTTTTCACTAACGAAAAAAACAAACAACAATTCCGTCGTCTAATCAGCTTAGCTTTAGCAATAATAAAAAAAAAATTATAAACTTTGGAGAGCTAGGAATAATTGACTTACTACCTACCGTTTGGAGAGGAAGAAGTAATTAGCTTACTACCCGCCCAATCGCAAGAGTAGAGGTGCCAATTGAAGCTTAGCACTAGCCCGCGCTGTACAGTATATTTCAAAGTTGAAATCTTTATAAGTTATTTATTCTTAGAGTGTCATTGCCATTGGTGATTTTATTAACATTCCCTTGAATATCCTTTCACGATTTATCTCTACTTTCCTAGTCAACCATTTTGCCTACATCGGCTCTTTCTTAATATGAGAACGGATCAATAAGCCTGTGAGTGTCGCAATATTTTCAACTGATCAGTACTACAATATTGACAATTTCAAAGAAAAAAAAATCAATTAATTTGAAATATCAGTTGCTACATAGGCTGAAAAGTCCCAGATTTTTAATGAAAAAAAGCGTTTTTTTTGGCAAGGTTATGCTTATTCCTTAACATAGTTGCCTTCGTGGGCGATACACTTAGTGTAACCAATTTTCCCTTTCTGTAGTTCGAAACGTCCAAGCTTTCGAAATACCCCTCGATATCCGCGATGACTTCCGCAATCGGTCTAAATAGCTTTCCCTGAATCCACCGCTTGTGGTTTGGGAGCAGATAATAGTCGCTGGCGGCCAAGTCTGGAAAATGCGGTTGGGCAATGAGTTCAAATCGTAACTGGTCCTATTTGGCCAGTGTGTGACTGTGCGTTAATGGATTGTACAGAACTTTTTTCTTTGCCATATAGGGCCGCCGTTTTCCTTATTTCGTCGTTCAGTTTTCCCGATAATGCAGCATAATACTCTCCTGTGGTGTTCTTCTTTTCTGCTGGTAATCGATGAAGATTATGTCGTACGCATCCCAAAAAACGGAGGCCATAACTTTACCGGCTGAGTGATGGTCTTTTGGCTGCTTTGGTCGGCTTTCGTAGCCTTCCAGCCACTCTGCAGACTGCCTATTGGACTCAGGTGTACGGACCCACATTTCATCCGTCATGAGATAAGGTAGAAAAAGTCCGCAATTAGGTTCCAACAACGCCAAACCGATCGTTTAATTATCAACGCGCTGCTCTTTTTGGTCGACGGTCAGCAAATGCGGCACCCATCGCGCCGATAGCTTTTTCATCTCCAAAATGTAAAGTCATGTACGATGGTGTGCCCAGGGTCAATGAACCAGCAGGAGTTAGAATCATTAGGTACGGAGATGATATGGCGAAAGTGTCCATAGCTAAACATCTAGACGACCTGGAGAATATTTGTTCTCATACAATCCGGAGCATTAAATGCTGGCTAGATATGGCCGGACTGAAACTAGCTGGACATAAGACGGGGGCAGTTTTAATAAGCAACAGCAAGAAAGTTGAACACCTTGAATTGGAAATAGTAGAATACATCAGATCCATTCCCTATAGTAAATATCTTCGTCTTATACTCGACAACAGGTTGACCATCAAGGAACACCTGAGGAAAACGAGTGGAAAACGGCAAGAGTATGCACAGTTTTGGTGAGACTGCTACCCAATGTTGATGGACCCCGCCCCCACATAAGGAAACGGATAACCAGTATCAACACTTCTATTATAATGTGTGCAGTTCACTTCTTTGTGTTTTATTACACTTCTCTCGGGAGAGGCAAACCTATTGCGTCGAGTGGTTTCCCCGAGATGCCACCAAATAACTGTTGCAGACAGGAGCCGCACAATATAAGTCCTACATGAGGCGAATGAATTCAGCACATAGGCTGGCATCAGTAAGAGTATGCTGCGCATTCCGATGGGTATTCGAAGGTGCCATAAATGTTTTCACCGAGAGGGCACCACATGACATTGCAGTTTAAAAAAAAAAACGCTGCGTTGTATGAGGTCTCACAAGAGAATCGTCGACGAATGAATGACGAGCCCTCAACCCTAAGAGAATGGCAACGAAGGTGGGATTCTTCCACCAAAGGAAGATGGACCCATACCATAATACCTGATGTAGAAACCTGGGTGAAAGGAACACATGGCGAGCTGAATTACCATTTGACTCAGCTAATATAAGGACATGGATGCTCTCGGCAATACTTGCGCAAGTATAAGCATGTGAATCCACCCATACTGCTTGTACAGGGAAGCCAAAATAGAAAATGCGGAATACATACACACAGAGCGGGTGAGATTCGAGACCGCACGAATGATTTTGGGCAGACATATGAGATGGGCCATTACTCCGATGGGAGTGATAAAATGCATGCTAAGTTCCAAACAAGCATGGTCTGTAACAAATGATATCCTATGTGACATAACGCAGCAGTTGCGACGCGACGAGCGGAGTAACAAGTAAACTCCATCCCGCCCCGCCATGGAATATCTAAAAGAAAGTTTTGCGGCGATCAACGGGAATATATGTCTGGCGGGAGGTGGTTTTAGTCGGTAAAAAACCCGGCATGCCTCTGGATCGGTCCAGGGATATCTTTTGAAAATGTCCACCATAATTTCCTCAGCGGTTGCATGATTATGCCGTATGGCAAAAAGGTAGCTAAACTCAATTATGCATTGTCATAGAATAATGAATTTAGCTATGCGTCCTTTTGGAAAACATGGTTTTCAGGTGGAATAGCTTGTAGGGCGAATTGGAGTTGAGTTGACGCGCTGTTAGCGGTCGAAATAGGTCTGAAATAGTGGGTTGGTTCTCCATGTAGTATAGAGAACCCCCACAGTACCAAAAGCAACAAAGCAACACAAATCCCAACAAAAAATATCCTCGAAAATTAAATTGCAAATCAGAACAAATTTAACAATGTGGCAGAAACTGAAGATCAATATCATTTGTTAGACACAGACTAAGTTGAATCTAGACGATTGAGTACCGAAATGTTGGTATCAGAAACTGGTAAAAGAATTGATAGTCGATTGGTGGATACCCAGGCGAAATTAGCGGCAACATTGCATTGGTGAACGCGAAACTCTAGCGTCATTGCAACAATTTAGAACAAAAAGCCCATACCCTCTCGGATTAGAATGTGTGTTGAGGTTGCTCTACATGGTGTTGGGTTAGTCAATTTTCGTGGGGAATATTTAACGCGTGAATGTGTACAGACTTCGAATTTGTTGAGCCGGCGTCTTATTAAAAGCCACGATGTCCATCGATTCAGAAACGTCAGATTCGATAAATTTACCAAATGGTTATTTTTCTTATGCATTGCTACTGGTGTTATACTCCGCGCCGTGCTTTCCCAAATCGGGAGAAGAGCGCGAAGTGTCGGGAGTGAAAAATAAAAGGACGAAAAGATTTGGTTGAAACAATGATAATTAGTTTTAATTTTACTTAAATCCACGTACAGATGTGAGTATCGGTCGGGAGTGATCGTTGCGATCTTCACGAGGGTATGATTGATACTGCAATTTCAAACGATAGGAAAAGCCGGATCAAAAGTCAAACATCCCCAAAGACGAAAAGGCAACTTTGTTTTGTTAAGAGGAGCTTTTTGTATTTTCCGTAACTTGGTTTTATAATCGTATTGTGGTCGGTCAGCGGTTCGACCTCTGGAGCTTGACTGATGGCGAAATCGGAAATTGCCGCCCTTTTATTGTTTTTTCCTTTGACTTTTGTCAACTATTTTAGTGTCAAAATTCCAAGAAGCACACACACGACTTCGTGTGCTTCAATTGGAATTTTGTTCTAAGAATTGTTTGAGGATTTGGTTGTATGGGTTCTGGGAAGGGGAATCATGAAATGCGTTTTGAATCAAGCATTTCATGATGTCAGGATTTTGGGAATTGAGTCAATGTACGACGAATTAACTTTTGGTTTAATTCGTTGTTCATGTGACTCAATATGGAATTTGGATGTATTATGTATTAATGGGAAGTATTGGGGGTTTGGATGGGATTATTTGATGATATTGGGGATTTGGATGGAGTAGCGATTTAGGATCGCTACACTGGTATGCATAAACATAACATAATTCTCTTTATTTTAGAGGGCCTTGGTTTTTAGTGGTCGGGTTATATCAGTCAAAGTTTAATTTTTGTGGTAATTTGAATTTCGCAAACTGTATAAAATGTTCACCTTCGCTCTGACTTAGTGCTGTTATACTAAGGTAGTGTGTATTAGTTCCCAGCTGTGATGAACTTTTCTAATGAACGAATGGAAAATTTATTTTGTAATGTTAATCGAAACTTGCTTCGAATGGCTGGCAAGTACACCAAATAAAAGTACTCTTCCCTTCTACTTTCTTTTTGTTCAGATATTTTTTCTAACTATCATTGGCCTTGGCTCCTGTAGCAAATAGTTTGAATCTTTACATACCAAAAGTATATTAATAACCCCTATAGAGCGCACGCATTATTCAAAATAGACATTTTGTTACACTAAAATGTGTCCGTCTTTTATGTATTCTGTTGATGATATTCCTTCAATTTCCACCTAAGGTAATCAATCTCTTATCATTTGAAAATCAACATGCGCTTGCTGATATTTTTCTTACCACATTGTATAAATTATTCTTAGCATACAAGTCAAATTATTCTAAACACTAAGACCCGAATTCCGGAAATCCTATTCTACTGTTTAACACAGATGCAATGCCCGGGAAGTACAAAAACACTAGTATCTGACGATCTAAACAATATGATCACATCCCAATAGTGAGTGTTCTCTCTTCAACTAAATGCTTTTCCTATTTTAAGACTACCCACAATATTTTATAATTGTTTTTAATTATACACAAAAACTAGTTCCACTTAAATTACCCGTCTTGCGCGAAATTTGGGACACCCTATACAACATCCTACCGCTATATAAGTAATCTCAACCCACGACTTACCTCCGGTACAATGCTGGAGTTGGACTTCAAATTCGTACATCCTGGATTGATACTTGAATCACATACGAAACATTGTATAGCACATCCTTTACATCATTCAGGCGACGTATCCAGTTGGTTGAAGTTAAGTAGCATGAGGTCGAAAGTAATCAAAATAAAAAACATAAATTAGTAATTAATTACACGCATCGACTTGCACATCAACACACTAACCCGATTGAATAAACACCATTAGCAAAATGACTAGCGCAACCTGAGGCAGGACGAAATTTTTCGCGGAACACCTCCACAACATTTTGTTCAAGCAATTATTCAAAGTCAAGTTCTTCAGGTCTACACAACTAATTGCACTTTCGTTAACGTTTAACACGACACTAGACGACGAACGGCTATTCAAAAGGATACCCCCATATCCTCTGATGACAAGTCCTTCCGAACCGATTCACTTCATTTGATCAACTGGACTGTAGAAGGAATAATTCTCTAGTGAGATCCTCGCGTTTCAGTCGCTGATTGTATTCTCGTTTGATAAAGGACATAGTTAGGGCCAATCTTCAGTTTTCTAGTCTCGTGACTGGAGCCACCACTACAACGAGATACTCCGGATGGGGATGACGACACCGAGTCTACTTCTCTCCATGTAACACACTCTCTTCGGCTCTCTTCTCTTATGAATCACTATGGTTCTGACCCAACAACGTTTACAATATACAATAAGTCGTCCTTTGACGCCACAATATTGTCTCACAAACACAAGCGCGCACTCTCCTGCACAGGAAAAATTACATTTCTTTTTTTCTTAAACGCACGAATCCTTGTTGAGTAGAATACTTTCACAGTTCTACCCGCGAAGATGCCCTTAAGCGAATGAATATCAAGTCCGAATGAACCCACGAGAATCGTTGGCTGAAACGATTCCTATGAATTGGTGGGGTGAAAGGATGAACTAAAGGTCAGATGGGCGGACAGTGCCCTTAAGTTGTTGCAAGCTCTTTATCGGGTTTCGAGAATAAATCTCAATTGATCCCGCAAATGTTGAATGTATGCATCCTGCACCGCTGTTGCTTCATATCGATGAGACGTACGAGAAGAGTTCACATGTCCCTATGACCGCATATTTCCAAGGCAATTTTATAAGGATTTCACGTTTCAAGAGCCGTAATTAGGGAAAGGCGTATAATGTGTATGAGTTGATAAACGGGCGATTTAATTTGGTACATTTGTCAATAAGAGTTCTTTCGTGGATGGTCAATTAGTTAATGGAAAATGAGGCGTTCGGGATTAGACCATGTGAATAGGCACTATTACGACACAATTTCTAAAACATATTGGAAGAGGTTGTAGCCTTCAAGACAGAGGTCCCATACAGGATCGGCTTGGGGACAACATATTTTTTGATAAGGAATAACACTGAACTTTATCAGGCCATTCTAAGACGAACATTCTAAAATATATCCATCGACTTTGCAGTTATATAACACTATCACAATGATTAAACATAAAAGATTGGTAGCTATGGTGATAGGAATGGAACCAATCACCAGTTGAATTGATTTATGGCAGCTTTCAATTACACCATCTGTTGCAGAGGCAGAAGCAACAACCTAAACAACGATTTAAATGAGTCAAATGTTCAAATGACTCGGCAAAGACGCAAAATGCTGCACCGCCTAAGAATATGCAGTCGAAACTTAACCATCCCGCTGGACAGAATTCGAGGCGTGCTCTGGGGCAACGAGAAAGGCAATGAAGTGATTTCTCAGTTGGAACCGTTGCCAACTGAATAATCTACTCTTCAGTGCGTTGGAGGGAAAACGGGGCCCTGGCCATTGACCTCGGGGGCTTTTCAACTCGATAAAACTGAAGAACCTGTTGTTTTGTTTTTAAAAACAGTGATCTCAAATTGGAGAATTGAGTTGCTGTTTAAAAACGCCGGCAGAAGGTGATCTTTTTTTTGTATGAATAAATTAAGTGCGGTTAAACCTGTGCATTTACCTTTCCGGCGTAACAATTCCTTGTAACAAGGTAATACCAATAAATTATAATTAGTTACAAGTAAGATTTGCCTTTTCTTTCCGAGTAAATATCGAATACGAAAACACCATCCTTAAAATTCAAAGTGTCATACCATAATCTTACACCAGCATAAAATGATGCCGCTTACTAAATATTCAAAAGCGTCATATTTTAACTCGCTGCTACCGTCTAATTACAGACCTCGCATACTGTTTAATGACGTGAGTGATCCCACGAAGAAGGAGATAGAGTTACCAGCCGGTTGCAGATTTTACGGAGCGATGGAGTGGTGAGTCTTCCTGAAACGCAAAGGAGGGTCTTATTAGGACGGAGACGAGCGGACGTCGGTTAGAATAGGTGAAGGAGGCAACTGTGCCACCGGACACGGTGGGTGGCCCAAGCCGTCCTCTCGAAATGGACTCGAAGTGACTTGGATTATGATCTGGTGTCGCAACCTGACAGGGGACGCGGAAGGAACGATTAAATTCGGAGGCAAAATTACCGAGGGCAGCTTCCTGACAGAATAAGCCGAAAGACTGTTGTCACAATCTGTCAGGGGGGACTGACCGGGCGCTACTTTAGACGACGTGTGGGGAACGAGATCACGACGCCACACGTGCGAGAGTTCTACCTCGTCTCCACAATTCTAATTGTCTGCCGTAGACCGGAAGAGAAACAGCAAAATGTCGCCGAGGGGAAAACAGACGCACAGAGAGGGAAACACAAAGCGAAACTCCGCGACATCAACACAGGAAAGAATAACACACTGATTCAGTTTATTATTAATTTATTGGTCATACTCGTAACACTGTCATTTGGTTTGGATGTAACCAAGTGAAATTGATATTAAATTGATTTTTTAATAACTTTTATAAATGCATTAACTGGCAAAACACTTTCCTCGATATGACTTCGCTATTGGGACGCTTCTCCGCAGACGGTGGAGAGCGGAAGTGAACCGACCATCACGAACGGTGGTTGTAATAAGACTCCGCGATATCTTGCTCGTGCAGAGCTCACTCGCTCATCGTGATCATGGTGGTATGCGCGCGATCGTTCAGATCTGTGTGGTTTACACGTGCTCGAGGGCAATGGATAAACGAAGCAGACAGGCGGTAGAGACAAAAGGATCGAAAAGATCGTCGTCTATGGAGTGAATCGCGTCTAAATAAATAGACGACGATACAGCGAAGAAATATGGTAAAAGAAAAGATGAGACGAAGGCATCGTAAAAGTCTTAGATGAATGATGCCCTTGTGTAAATATACGAAAAGACATTGGGAAAGGTGCTAATGGGTTGGAGGACGTAACAAATCCCCTGCTAGCATTTGTATATGCAAGGAAATCCGTTTGTGGGAAACGGATTCTATATTTGCATTGTTTATGCTTTGAATTCAATTGATGCTAAGAGACGCGGAATGCGTATTTGCTTTGGATCGCACATTGTGCGAGTCAGAGAATTTTATTGCTGGGAGAAAAGGTCGCCGGCCAATGTGTACGTAAAGAAATTTATCGTGCACATGGCGAAGTTGGAAAATAGCTGGCGCAATATTTATGATCCCTGGTGAAGGTTACAAAGTATGTAATTCAAATCATTTGTTAACAGGAATTCGGATAGGGGAATTTGTCTGGCAACGTAGATGCCGAAATTGGTTTGGAATTCCTAATAAGCCAATAAAGAAATCTTACAGAGGATTGGTATGCAAAGAGAATGCATGAAAGGTAAGTTTTCTTTCGCAGGGACTTTTTAGATTGTAGATTTGATCTATATAATGCGTGAAGCATTTAAGATGCTAATGCGAATTGCATTAGCGAAAGATTATGCAGACTGGGTTGCGGTTATGGGGGATTTTAAGGTAAGTGTACCGTGGAGTTTGGCGGCACCGCCACAGACGTTTACTGAGTCTGAGTTGCGAAGATGATAAGCTGTCGAAGAGATCGGATAGCAAGGGATAGAGAGACCAATGAAGGTCAGATGGAACTTCAATTAGAGGATCAGCAAGAATGACGAACTAACGTACAAGAGGCCAACAGCCCGATGCATCTGGTCCCTGGTCTGCTAAGAAGATCCTGATGTGAAATCGAGGGCGGTGTTACGGCCACAACCACCCATCCCATAATACTTACCCTTTGGAGCCAGTCTCCACATACTTTACGCCAAAAACATCCACTTCAAGGATGAGACACCCACCAAGCCAGAGCATTACCCCATACATCAAATGGTCCCACATCAATGCAATACCAAACAAATCGAACTAAACGTTCAATTTGCTCTAATCAATTCAATTTAAAACATTGAAAACTGAGACATGATAATCGAACCACAGGTTCGCCACAAAAATCCCCTAAGATCCAAATGTGCGGACCAGATGTCCTTAATCAAACAAAATCGTTGAGAATCATAAAACGCGCGTCAGCAATTTTGTGATCCCCTAGAAAAATGGTTACCTAGAACCATTAACACAAGCAGCGTCGATTTCCATTTTAACCAAACCAAGTTAAAACAAACAACAGGCACCATAAATGGAACTGCACGTTCGCCTAAGCGCTTAACAACATAGAGAATCATAAATGTGCATTAGCACGATTCTCTATTGATTTTTCCTTTGGGTTTCCTATCGATTTCCCACAGAAAAGATCCTTGCCCATTCGGCTAAAACAAACAACAGACGCCATAAACGAACTGCACGTTCGCTTAAGCGCTTAACAACATAGCGGGTCATAACTGTGCATTAGCACGATTCCCTATTGTTTTTTCCTTTGTGTTTCCTCTATCGGAAAGATAAAGAAAGGACAATGGGTCAGGCAGAGAAAAAGAGATATCATTTTATCTGCAGGACGAAAGAAAAGATTTCCATCCGACGGGAAAAAAAAAAATAGACGAGTTGGCTTTTAATACTTGACCGAGACGGCCAAGGAGTTGGTTTTGGAGTTTTGACCGGAATGTGCGTTTCATCATCCATCGATGAGTTTCTATGTGGCCGAACGTTCAACACATACTTTACGTCAATTTGACGTAAACATAAACTAGGAGAGTGAAAAAATGCAGCCATGCCAATCATTTTAATTCTGTAGAAATTTTGTCGGTGTTGGTTTTTGTTGTTCTTGGCGGTATGGATTGAGTCACCGCCTGGCTTTGGTCGCGCAAAACGGTGTTTGTGTTTTTTGCGGGAAAATTTGTGGTTCATACCCGTGTAATTTCCTTGTGGAATCTCCTGTCGCGATCACCACCGTACTTCGGGATATCCGAGAAGACCGATGACGACTGTTAGGTCCATTGCAATTTAAAGGTCGGATTTGAGATGGGGTTTTATTTTAATCCCGTATATATAATATATTTATTGATTTCTTATGAATATAAATACATGTATAGGGTGGCGCCAAATTAATCAACCAATTTTGTTTTTGAATTATTTTTTTACTAAATAAAACGAAATTATTTTGGGTGATGGAAACTTTATTTGGAGCTTTACAATTTTGTCTGTTAACTGAAAAAGATGCCAGTGTTGATACACATTTGTACCCGTTTTATCGAGAGATATGCATACGGTAGGGGCTCCTCGATAGTATAGTGGTTAGTATACCCGCCTGTCACGGGACCGGGGTTCGATTCCCCATCGGGGAGCCTCCGGCGCAAGACTAATGACCCTGCCCGGAAAAAACAAAACATTATGGAAAGTTTAACAAGCCTCAGACTTGCTAAATAAGGCCAAGACCGGTTGCCGGTTGTAGTTCCGATGATGATGATGATGATGATGATGATGATGATGATGCATACGGTAGGACACTGATTTTCCACACCAGTTGGGACATCGTGTGTAAGTTTTAGTAGAGCATGGCAAGTGGAGTGTCGCTCACGAAAGCCAAACTAAGAATCAGGGATGAGAGCGTTATCTTTGGCAAACGAGAGAAGGTTTTTGTGGATCTTACGTTTTAATATTTTGCTTAGGGTGTTTAATAAAGATATCGGAGTATAGTTGGAGGTGTTATTGGAACTGCCGGAGTCTTTAAAATGGACTACTACCGCAATTTTCCAGTTCTCTGGGAAATGAGAAGCATTTATGGTATGATTAACAAGGATGAGAATGGGAAGTATATTTTAAGTGTTCATTTAATAGGGTGGTCAGGAGTTGGATCTGACTTTTAATAAACGGGCAGATCTTATATGAAGTTTTCGGTGGAGTTGTTTTTTTGACACGAAGGAATTTAGTTAGTCCTAAACAATAGGAGTAGCCAGAAAAATTGGTTTAATGTGGACACTAAATGGGCATCGGTTAGAGATCTAATCAAACAAACACCTCATATGGTATTAGGATTTAAGTTAACAATTAAGTCCAAACCTTGGTTTGACGATAAGTGCCGGGCGAAGATCGAAGAACGTAAACGCTTCAGAGTGATCTACTTAGACAACTATGACGAAGTCGACGCAGAAAGATACGCGACAATTCGGAAAGATCAATGGGACTTTTCAAATACAAAAAACACGAATGGGAGAATACTCGGATCGAAAAAATCCTGGAAAATGGCAGAGCAATGAACATCAGAGGTATGTATGCCAGCATAAATTCAATTACCAATGACTACCGAGGGAGAGCCAAAATAATCGAAACACAAACGGCAGTCTGGTCACAGAAACAAACAATATCCACAAATAAACGCACCAGACGTACAGACGAGTACAGCCGAGCCTCCGATCCCAGAGCCCTCTTTCAACGAAGTTGTAGACGCAATAAATCGACTGAAAAACAATAAGGCTCCCGGAGGCGATTGCATACGGGTAGAGCTTGTGAAGCGTAGAAGATTGATAACCGCTCGAAAGATTCACCAACTGATTAAAACAATGTGGGATAAGGAAGTCACTCCGGAAGAATGGAAAATCTCAATAGTCGTCCCCATCTTCAAAAAAGGCGTCCGATCTGACGGTAGACCAACAGGAAAGAGACCGCCGGCACGGCCGCGACGGAGATGGGAGAACAATGTTAGGTTTGACCTTGAGGAGATCGGATCGGCTGGTCAAGCCTGGAAGGAGAGTGCACAGGACAGGGAACGATGGCGGAGCCGAGTCGGTGAAGTCATGAACTTCCGGGTTCCTACAGGCCAATAAATAATAAATAATGATAAAATAATAGACTTATACGAGTATCAGGGCGGCATATTTTTTTGGACTCCCATCTCAACTACAATATAGTCTTTGCCTTGCAACTATGTCGTAGGCTTTTTTGCAGTCAACGAACAGTTGGTGAACCGTCTCTCCGTATTCCCACTTTTTCTCAGCAATTTCCTTACTGTGAACATTTGGTCGCTCGTTGACCGGTTCCTACGTCATCCGCACTGGTTTTTTTTTTGTGCATACGATGTGATTCTCGCCAGTATGACAATTATGGGTATTTTGTATCTGTTTGTGAGCAATGATATTCCTCGCAGTCAGATCTGTCGTCTTTTTTGAAAATAGGGGCGACTATTCGGGTTTTCCATTCTTCCGCAGTGACTTAATTATTCAATATTGTTTTAATCAGTTGGTGGATCTTTCGAGCGGGTGCCTCTCTTCCATGCTTCACAAGCTCTACCGGTATGCAGTCGACTTCGGGAGCCTTGTTGTTTTTCAATCGATTTATTGCGCCTACAAATTCGTTGAAAGAGGGCTCTGGGATCTGGAGGTCGTCTGTATGTACGTCTGGTGCGTTTATTTGTGGTTGATGGGTGCATACATTGAGCAGACTTTCAAAGTACTGCTTCCATCTTGTCTTGATACTGTTTGTTTTTTTGTATTTGAAAAGTCCCATTGATCTTTCCGAATTGTCGCGTATCTTTCTGCGTCGACTTCGTCATAGTTGTCTAAGTAGATCACTCTGAAGCGTTTACGTTCTTCGATCTTCGCCCGCACCCATCGTCAAACCAAGGTTCGGACTTAATTATTTTCGTAAATTCTAATACCTTATGGAGTGTTTGTTTGATTAGGTCTCTAATTGATGCCCATTTAGTGTCCACACTATTGGCTTCCTCTTCCTCATTGCTCCCATTCTCAGGATGCTAAATCTATTCGTTAGTTCATCTTGATATTCAAACCTTTTGCGTAGGTATTTTAGTTTATCAATACCGAACTTTTTGCTCGTCTCCCTTGACTGCCCGTATGAGTTTGCCGGGAGCCGACTCCTAATTTGACCCAACACTAGAAGATGATTGGAATCGCAATCTGCTCCTCTATATGATCTTACGTCAAGGATATTCGAGCGGTGTCTTTTGTCTATGAGGTAGTGGTCTAGTTGGTTACGCGTTACGTCGTCGCGTGATATCCATCTGGCTTTATGAATTTACTTGTGCTTGAACATCATGCTGTTCACTGCCAGATCCTCTGACGCTCCGAACGTGATAATTCGAATTCCATTATCATTTGAAACGTCGCGTAGGCTTTCTTTAACTATAGTTGCTGGAAGTTATCTTCCTTTCCAATTTTCGCATTGAGGTCCCCGGGGAGGATTTTATCATCGAATGATGAGATCCCATCAAATACTTCCTCTAGGGTCTCGTAGAACGTGTCCATCGTTTTTTCGTCGGGAGATTCTGTTGGGACGTGTACGGTTATAAATACATAATTGTACCACGGACGCTGTACTTTTAGCACCGACTTTCGGTAATTAATAAATTTCACATATTTTACGTGGGGCGTAATCTTCTTGCTTATGATGAAGCCAGTTCCGTGGTTATGTGTGTTGGTACCTACACACGCCAGTGTGAACCAGTTGGTTTCGAATACTTGATGTGGGAGTCGGACTTCCTGAAGCGTGACGATGTCCATTTTATATTTTTTCGCGTTTTCTATGACCGGCTGTATCGCGCCTGGTTTATATAGAATTCGAACATCCCGCTTTTTGCGTTTTTCCCTACGTCTTCTTTTTGCCGAGTCGGTGTTTTCTTGATGATTTGTTCCCTTATGATAGTGTCGGCTTGTGGGGAGGATGTATGGCACCGGCATGGGTGCGAGTTCTACTTCGTCCCACTAACACTCCACTATACTTGGCACCAAAAAAAACAAACGAATGATCGCCGAGGGAAGCAGCATACATCAATCACAGGTGAGAATGAAACACTGGGAGTCACGTTATAAGGTTCCTTTTATTTTCAAAACACAAAACAATTAAAATACTTCACACGTTCTAATCCACAAAATAGATGTATAAAATTGGTCTTTCACATTTCCGTATTATTGAATCTTTTGTTACCTCTTCAATTTCCCGGACTCGGCGTCGCATATCCTTGGGCACATTCACTTTTTACTATATTTCAATTTCGACCGCGAAAAGAACTGACACTTCCAAATCAACAAAACGCAACACTTGTCTTGCCTTTCTCAAGTTATGGATCACGGAAAGGAGGACAATCTGGTTCGGGACATAGAATAAAGGACTCTGGGACTGATGCGCCCCCGTGGCGCCACGGGGAGCAGAAGAAAAGAAAACCGACCAGCGTGTCTGGGTCTTAAAATACGACTCCAAAGGTATATTATTATATACATATAACGCATCTCCGCGGTTTGCGGAGTGCGGAGATAAACCTACCGTCACGAGCGGTGGTTGGGATGAGACTCAGCGATCGTCATCTCAAGCAGAGATCACTCGCTAATCCTAATCATGGTGGTATGTGTGCATGGCCCTTTCATGGATGAAAAACGAACCTAGAACAAGGAAAGGGAATAAAGAGCATTCATGGGATACGATTTCGATAAAGCAAATAAAACCGAAATCGTCCGATGCCAATGGAATCTTTGTTGGAACATGTGCGGCTAAACAAAGAGACGGTGTTCCGATGTGAAAATGTGCTAATTGCTTTTAGCTAGGTTGCTGGGAAATGGTGTTTATTGCATCGCTAGTAAGGGTACGTATGAATACCTATTTGCATTGTTTATGCTTGGATTTCAATTGATGCCAAGGGACGCAGAATGCGTATTTGCTTTGGGTTGCACATTGTGCGAGTCAGGGAATTTTATTGCTGGGAGAAAAACGTCGCCAGCCAATGTATGCATAAAGAAATTTATCGTATACATGAATGAAGGTAGGAATAGGCGACGCCATGATAATTATCTCTGGCTGTAATGGTTACATGATATGTGAACCGGGTGTTTTTCTTTTCAGGAATTTGTCTGGTAACGAATTGGTTTAGAATCCCATATAAGCAAACAAAGAAATCTTACGGAAATTGTATGCGGAGGGATGTATGAAAAGGTAAGTTTTCTTTATAGGGATTTTAAGATTATAGATGGTGAGCTATATAATGCGTGAAGCATTTACAGGTACTAATACTGTTGCATTATCAAACTTAAGGGAGTAGGGTAGTAGTTATGGGGGTTTTTCAGGTAGGTAGACCGTAAGGTTTGGCGGAACCGCTACAGGCTCATCACACCTACGCCTACCGGATTTTTCGTGGGATTATTTTTTGTATATTGATTATTCATTTTCGAAACCACGAGTCTTGGGGTTTCAAATAGTCCGCCATATCAGAGCCCCTCTTTGATATGGTAAGGTCTGCTTACCCCTCTGAGTCGACCCGGTGTCAGAGAAGCACCGTTATAATACAGTCGGTATACCCTTGGCTGCAAACCAATGGCCACCCTGCCACGTAACACCCTGGATTAGGAGTGGTAGTTCTTTGTGTGTTACTCCGCACCAGCCTGTCTGACCAGGGTGGCCCCAATGGAAGCGTGATTCATTGTAGTTTAAGCCCCCGCACCACGTCAAGGTTTCTACCAAGAAATGGCTCTGTATATATATACGAGGCTGGCTTGAAAAGGTTCCCACCTAACAAAGATACAAGACATTCTTAAAATTTATTTTTATTTTTCTACATAGCCTCCTTGTAACTCTACACACTTCTCCCAGCAATGCTCCCATCTCTCTAACCCGTCCAAAGAGTACTCGCCGTTTTTCTTTGCAAAATAACTGTTTACGAAGGTGATTACCTCCTCATTTGATGAAAATCTCTGTCCTTCGAGCGCAATTTTAAGATGAGGGAACAAAAAGAAGTCGCTTGGGGCTAGATCTGGAGAGTAAAGCGGATGGTAAAGCAGTTCAAACCGTAATTCGTGGATCTTCGCCATAGCAACCGCTGAGGTGTGAGACGGCGCTTTGGCTTGGTGACAGAGGATTTTCTCTTTCTACAAATGTGGCCGTTATTCCACAATTTGTGCGTTCAGTTGGTCAAGTAATGATGCGTAGTATGCTATGTAATTGTTTATCGTTTTTGAAGATAATCGATTAATATAACTCCATGACCATCCCAAAAAACAGTAGTCATCAGTTTCTTTGTATCATTCTCCAAAATTTGAAAATGTTACACATACCAACCCGAAGAAAATTGGAAAATATTCCATAAGTTAAGTTCGATATTAACCTCAACAGTTCCAGTCTAAAGCTCGGTTCCCTAAATCATTCCCCTAACTCATCATTCCTAAATCAGTACTGTTTGAAACGACAAGCCGCGCACATCGTTATACTTGCTCGAGATATTTTCTCTTGTGTTATTTCTAACTGCGCTTGATTATTTTGCTAAATCGCAAACGGTTACGGGACTCATCATCTTCTGATGAGAATCCCCCAACTGTAAAAATGAGCCGACGTAAAAAAGTGACAAATAATCCGGGTAGCTCCCAAAATAATTTATGTTCTTTTAATCGCTTCGGTGATCTTTCTGATTTATCCGATAATGAAGAATTAATGTCTGAGCATGTACACCCTGTACATGAAGTATCCACGAAAATTGAACTACCTCCGATTCACTTGATAGGAAAAAATAGCGTCTTTGTGACTCAATGCATGAATGATAACGGCATAGCCAAATTTGATTGCAAAAACACATCAATTGGTTGCCGCTTTAATCTCTACACTGAATCTGAATTAAATAAAATAAAATCTGCCCTTCGCGAAAAAGAACTCACATTTTTCACACATAATGTTAAAAACCTGAAACCATTTAAAGTAGTGTTATATGGATTACATAAATGAATACTGATGACCTTAAAACTGAATTGTGTACAAATCTTAAATTAGAAGTTCTCCAAATTTCTTTAATAAACATTAAAAATCCCAAATACAAAGAACAGTGCAATTATTTAGTTTACCTTAACAATAAAAGCATTAAAATGAATGAACTAAGAAGACAAGCTAAGTTTGTTAACCACGTTTCAGTATATTGGGACTTTTATCGAAAGAGCCCACACTTCGTGCCTCAGTGTCATCAATGTTTAATGTTTGGGTATGGCTCTTCCTTTTGTAATGTAAAAAAAGCATGTTCCCACTGCTCTGAATCACATAACTCACAAGAATGCACTAGCAGAGAAAAACCACCTAAATGTGTTAACTGTGGTGAACAACACACAGCAACCGACGCCACATCTAGAAAGAGGTTAGAATTCATTGAAATACAAAATCGACTCAAAGCCAAGAACCGGCGAAGACGATTTGGATCAGAACATGTCATTCATGATCCGCTTCCAAGCAAACTCACTAGCTTTAACCTCAACACCTCTGACTTTCCTCGCTTAGTTCAGAAAAAACAACAACATTCAAACAACACTCGTGCCGTGTCTGCACCGCGAAGCCTTCCAACAACACTCACCACCAGCAGTTTACAGATGACAACAGCACCACGACCGCCAAACTAAAACAACAATTTATTTAGTTTTGATGAACTTATTTCTCTTAAAAATGAGATGTTAAGTAAATTATACTTTTGTAAAAGTAGACAAGATCAATTTGACGTTATAACTGATCTTAGCATTAAATATCTTTATACTAACAATGGCCAATAAATTAAAAATGCTTTTGTGGAATGCTAAAAGTATAAAAAACAAAGAAATAGAATACTTTAATTTTCTAATTGAAAACAAAATTGATATCGCAGTGATTACCGAAACCTGGCTTAAGCCAAATATCAGTATATATAACAGAAATTACTATTGTTACAGATTGGACAGATTAACAGAAAAAATTAAATTAATTCCAACTACTAAAACTTATTTGATAGAAACACTATCAATTGAAGTTGAATGTAGCCGCACAAAAGTATTCAAAATTATGGCTGCCTATTTTTCTGGCGGTAGTGGAGTAACTAATGAAAGAAAGCAGAAATTTAAGTCTGACATCTTGAAATTTATAAGAACAAACGAAAATTTTCTCTTATGCGGAGACTTTAACTGTCGTCATTTGTCATGGGGTTGTGTTCGCGCAAACGCTTGGGGAACAATTTTATCAGACCTCAAGGTCTTCGAGGATTTCGATGTTGCTTTTCCATCTGAGCCAACTTACTATCCTTCCAATGGTAGAGGTCATCCCTCAACCTTAGATCTGGTACGAGGGTTCCCTTTTATATTTCGGGATTAGAGAACAAAAACAAATATTGATCATCGAAAATCACTTTATCGTTTTTCAAAATATTCCCCATGAAGATCTATACACTTTTGCATGCGTTTGAACCAATTGTCGAAGCACTTTTGCCACTCTGATTGAGATATCTCCAACACATGCATTCTGAATGCAGCAACCGCTTCGTCAGGTGTCGAAAAACGTTGACCTCTCAGTTTGTTTTTTACGTACGGGAATAAAAAGAAGTCATTCGGTGCCAAGTCAGGACTATACGGCGGATGACCCATCAAATCGAAGTTTTGGGTGCTCAAAAATGCAGTTGTCGCAGCCGATGTGTGAGAGCTCGCATTGTCGTGGTGAAGAGTGATCCGTCTTCGGAGGTTGGTTTTCCTGATTTCTTGGAAGACAACAGGCAAACAAATGGTTGTGTACCACTCAGAATTGACTGTTCTGTGTTGTTCTAGTGGTACGGTTGCGACATGTCCAGTTTTTCCGAAAAAACAGGCGACCATTTGCTTGGAAGTGCTTCGTGCGCGAACAACTTTTGTTGGATTTGGCTCATCTTGAAACACCCAGACAGTCGACTGCTGTTTACTTTCGGGCTCATACGCGTAAATCCACGATTCATCACCTGTCACGATGTCATAGACGTGTTTCGAAGCACCGCGACCGTATTTTTCGAGCATTTCTTTCGACCAATTGACACGAGCCTTTTTTTGGGCGGTTGACAAATTGTGTGGGATCCAACGCGAACAAATTCATTTGACAGTCAAATGTTTATGCAATATTGAATGTATGCTGGTCCCACTAACGCCTAAGGTTGTCTCAATCTCACGATAGGTCACATGACGATCTTCCAATATCAGTTCGCGCACAGCATCAATGGTTTTCGCAACAAAAACTGATTTTGGACGACCTTCACGAAATTCATCTTGGAGTGAACTACGACCACGATTGAATTCACCATACCATCGATAAACACTGTTCCTTGATGGAGCTTCATCGCCAAAAATTGAATTAAGTTCATCCATGCACTGTTGTTGAGTTAATCCACGCCGAAAGTTGTAAAAAATAATCGTACGAAAATGTTGACGATTTAATTCCATTTTTGGGCCGAGATGAATCTTTTAAGTTGCTGTAAACAACACAAATAGCGCTCGTATGTCAAAACGTTCTGAGTGCGTATAACCTCAAAAATGTCCAACTTTACGACAGAGCTGTCAATTGCCGGATTGCAACACTAGGGTTGCCAAATCCCGAAACATAAGAGGCAACCCTCGTACTTTCAAATACAATTGACAATATTTCTCGCCCAATTGTTATAAACGATCTTTCATCTGACCACAAACCTGTTGTTTTCTTTCTTAATGAATCATTCACCACAGCAACTCCAGCTGAAAATTATAATTTCAATCGGGCTAATTGGAAACAATTTAAACGTCACGTAAACGATTCACTTTCTGACTTTTCTCAACCCTCTACCTTTACGTTAGAGGAAATTGATGATAAAGTTAATGCATTTGAATGTTCCATTAACGAGGGGGTTAAGGCGACGGTCGCTTTGCTCTCTGCCTCCCATAAAAAAAATAGCGAAATTTCATTGCTAACAAATGACGTACGAAGGACGATAACATTTGGGAACTTAATTCGTAGACGTTATCAAAGGTCAAGAGACTTATTTCTGAAATTTCAATTGAATTTGCTTAACAAACTAGTTATAAAAAAATGCAGGAAATTCGTAATAAAGACTGGAATCGAATGTTATCCCAAATTGACAAACGTGACCTAAAAATATGGAAACTTTCGAAGATTTTTAAGAAAAAAAATAATAGAATCCCATACCTCGAATGTAATGGCCAAATTCTTCATACAAATGAAGAGAAGGCTACCGAATTCGGTAAATGTTTTCTGTCTATTCACTCAATAACAGATGGCTTTAGTGACATTCAAACCAAACAAACAGTACAAGACAGTATTAACTCTATTAACCTATCTTCAATAGAATTAAATAATATCCATATACCAATATCTCTTGTTAAAGACACCATTTCTTCTATTCGCATAAAAAAAGTAGCTGGTAATGATAAAATCTCAAACAGGGTCATTAAAAACATACCAAAAAATGCTTTTCAGTATTTAACATCCCTATTTGAAAGTTGTCTTCGACACGGATATTTTCCAAGAAGATGGAAGATTGCTGAGATAATTCCCATAGCTAAACCTACTCAACCATTGACACAGGCATCTAGTTATCGCCCAATAAGTTTATTCAGCTGTCTAGGCAAACTTTTTGAAAAAATTATCTTTTTTAAGATGAATGAATTTGTAGAATCAAATAGTCTTGTTCCAACGGAACAGTTTGATTTTAGGAGGGAACACTCGACGACTCACCAACTAAAAAGATTCACAAGTATAGTAAAAGAATCACTTTCAAATAAAAAATCCTTAGGTATGGTTTCGTTTGACATTCAAAAGGCATTTGACAGTGTTTGGCACGACGGCCTGCTTCATAAACTATCTACTCAAAATTTTCCTACTTACATTCTTAAAATTATTCAAAGCTTTCTTACAGATAGGCTTTTTTTGTGTCAACATTTTGTCTGATTCATCACCTCTGTTCCCCATAAAAGCAGGCGTTCCACAAGGTTCAATCCTATCGCCCCTTTTATATAACTTATATATTGCTGATTTTCCAAGAGATTTACACTGTGAAAATGCCTTCTTTGCTGATGATACAGCTATATTCTGTAGTTCTAACGACTGTCAAAGTATATTAATGAATTTACAAAATGCTTTATTTAATATCGAAAAGTTTTTTCACAGGTGGAAAATCAAAATAAACCCATCGAAATCTCAAGCAATATTTTTCTCACTGTTGTATTCCAGAATACTACCCTTTATTAAATTTAACACTGAATCTCCTCACACCTTCTTAAAAACATCCCTTAACATATATTACATTCTCACTTAATACATACCATTCATAAACATTCACAATATCGCCAGTTACAGCACATTTAATAACATGCCCATTTTCATAACTTGCCCCTTTTTATTTCAAAACAGAGCACTTTGATTTTCGTTCAAATTTTATTCAATTTAAAGGTCACAGAAACTAAGGGAATACTTTGAGAAAATTTGTTTTGTTCATATTATAATTTACAGTAAATTAGAACACAATGTTCTATAAGTAGAGAAAAAATTCAATTGTAAAGTTTAGTTAGTTTTGAGTTTGAATTCGGAAGCAGTTAGTTCAGTAGACTTTGAGTTTTAGTTTGAGTTTTTTTTTTGAGAGTTGAAGTTTGAGTTTAGTTTGAATTGTGATATTAAAGTAACAACCTACAGATTGTGGCGACTAACTTTTATTTCAAAAATAAACATAACTAAAAAATCTATAAACGATAATATAAACAAATGTTTAAAATGGCTGGTAATATGAGCTCAGTGGAAAATACTTATTAAGAACAACCACTTAATCGGAAACAACGCTTTCAAATATCAAAGACCGATCTTTGATTAAATACTGGAAAGAAAGTTTGATTTGGAAAAGGCCTTCTGGATATGCGTTATCTGATTCCAAAGCCATCACAACAAATCTAGAATCTAGATATCTAATAAGATTGTTGCGCGTACAGAAGTTCCTTAAAAGAAGTAAAAGAAATAAATAAAAGGTCCCCGCTCTTCCCTCAACCGAGGAAGCACGGCGCCGGACGTCAACATCACGAAAGAGAAAAGCCTCAAATCCGCCTCAATATAATCTGTCGATCTGCAACACTCCAATTGAATGGAAAACAACAAATAAATACCTTGGTATCACTCTCGATAAGACGCTAACATTTTCAAATCATATTACTACCTCTATCAAAAAAGTAAATGTTTTAATAAAAATTATATTTCCACTTTTAAATAAAAATTCTTATTTAAGCAAAGATAATAAACTTCTTCTTTATACGAGGGTTGCCTTTTATGTTTCGGGATTTGGCAACCCTGGTGTTGCAATCCGGCAATTGACAGCTCTGTCGTAAAGTTGGACATTTTTGAGGTTATACGCACTCAGAACGTTTTGACATACGAGCGCTATTTGTGTTGTTTACAGTAACTTAAAAGATTCATCTCGGCCCAAAAATGGGATTAAATCGTCAACATTTTCGTGCGATTATTTTTTACAACTTTCGGCGTGGATTAACTCAGCAACAGTGCATGGATGAACTTAATTCAATTTTTGGCGATGAAGCTCCATCAAGGACCAGTGTTTATCGATGGTATGGTGAATTCAATAGTGGTCGTAATTCACTCCAAGATGAATTTCGTGAATGTCGTCCAAAATCAGTTGTTGTTCCGAAAACCATTGATGCTGTGCGCGAACTGATATTGGAAGATCGTCATGTGACCTATCGTGAGATTGAGACAACCTTAGGCGTTAGTGGGACCAGCATACATTCAATATTGCATAAACATTTGACCGTCAAAAAAAATTTGTTCGCGTTGGATCCCACACAATTTGTCAATAGCCCAAAAAAAGGCTCGTGTCAATTGGTCGAAAGAAATGCTCAAAAAATACGGTCGCGGTGCTTCGAAACACGTCTATGACATCGTGACAGGTGATGAATCGTGGATTTACGCGTATGAGCCCGAAAGTAAACAGCAGTCGACTGTCTGGGTGTTTCATGATGAGCCAAATCCAACAAAAGTTGTTCGCGCACGAAGCACTTCCAAGCAAATGGTCGCCTGTTTTTTCGGAAAAACTGGACATGTCGCAACCGTACCACTAGAACAACGCAGAACAGTCAATTCTGAGTGGTACACAACCATTTGTTTGCCAGTTGTCTTCCAAGAAATCAGGAAAACCAACCGCCGAAGACGGATCACACTTCACCACGACAATGCGAGCTCTCACACATCGGCTGCGACAACTCGATTTTTGAGCACCCAAAACTTCGATTTGATGGGTCATCCGCCGTATAGTCCTGACTTGGCACCGAATGACTTCTTTTTATTCCCGTACGTAAAAAACAAACTGAGAGGGCAACGTTTTTCGATACCTGAAGAAGCGGTTGCTGCATTCAGAATGCATGTGTTGGAGATACCTCAATCAGAGTGGCAAAAGTCCTTCGACAATTGGTTCAAACGCATGCAAAGGTGTATAGATCTTCATGGGGAATATTTTGAAAAACAATAAAGTGATTTTCGATGATCAATATTTGTTTTTGATCTCTAATCCCGAAATATAAAAGGCAACCCTCGTAAAGTCGTCATACTACCTTCATTAGTATATGCTTCTCCTTGCTGGTATAAATGTGCTGAATGTCACCTGAAAAAACTTCAAATTTGTCAAAACAAAACTCTAAAAATGATTATGCATCTTCCCTGGCATTTTTCCACACTAGCATTGCATGACATTACTAAAATTCTAACAATCAAGTCTAAAATTACAACAATTTCAAATAAATTTGAGAATAAATGTTCGATTCACGATAATGTTTCAATAAATCCACTTGTTTAAACATACCAGTTTAGATTAAAGTAGATTTTAAGATTTTTTTTTTTTTTGCATTCATTGAGTTTTTTTTTTCGCAATTTTCTCATAATAATAAGAATTTTCTGTATTATAAAATCTTTAGTTGCTAAAAATCATTGCATTCTAATCTCTATATGTTATATATATTCTACCGTGTAACACGATTTCACCGAAGAAGAAATAAATTTGAATTAACTCCCCAACCTCGTATATATTTATAGCGTTTGCGACGATAGTGAAGAGTGAGTGATTCAAACCGACGCTATCACGGTTAGAACCACGAAAAGATACCAACGGTCTTAGCCATCAGGCCACTGCCGCTTAAGTGAATTTGATTCTTAAACTCAAATACATTCGATTAATGTGGTAATGGTATATTATTTCTATGGTATGTGGCTTTAATGGATGTGCTTTTGATGGTGTTGTTTTGTACTAGTCGTGTGTGTATCTGCTAGAAACGCCACATATTTATATAAACTATAAGTAACTCAGTTCTAGGTTGGTTTTTAATATAACCACATTATCAACCAAACTCAAGAGCAAAATTGCCTCTAATAATTTAGTTTTAAGTGGATCCATTACAATTTATCATTCTACACATATATCTCCGCCTAAAATTCCTCCATATAATTGTATTTCGACCTAACCACTGAAAGTAACAACTATTCACCAGCTCAAAAATATAATCTAAATACTCTCAAATCCAGTGTACACGTTGATTCACCCAGAACTGTGCTTTTACATTTATTTAAATATGTTCAATGTTGTTTTTTTTTGCAATTTAAAGGCACCTTCATCTATTAGTCATTAGTGGTATTTAAGTTTCGCACAAGCAGCGTATAAATTGCAGACTGTTTTCAATAACAGCTATGTGAGGTGGATTATGGAGATGAAATAATTGGCCACCAACCGTTAATTAAATCTTAAAACCTAACTCAATCATATTACCCGCAAATATTGTCTTTTTTTAGGAACAGAAATATTATTTGGTTAACTAAATAGTATACTATATAAATAAAAGTTTACACAAAATCAAATATAAGCATACTAGAAGGCTTCAGCCCTTGCAAACTAAATGCCTATGCTATTAATGCGCTCCACTACATCATCTTGGTCTAATGTTATTATTATTCCTTTTTCTTTTTGAATAGTCTCAACTTTTAAGAGCTCTAAACTAAACACTTGATTCTAGTTATTTAATACTAGTTGCAACAGAGCTACGTTCATTTTTTCTATTTTGCTCCTTCATGGTGCATTAGTTACGATTGCTTTCGCACTTTTGCACTTTCGCAATTTATTTCCGTATAGTTCGACAGTTACTTTATAAATTCTAACTTCCGCACCAACTGCAGTAACATGCGAAAAATGCAATTACTATAAAATATCTAACCGCGTTCCTTACACAGTTATGGTAACTGGTACACTTTCCTGATATATGTGTCAACTGAAGCTCCACTGAACACATATCACAGCCAAATTTAAACTGCAACGGTATTAGTAATTCTAGCTAAGAAAAACTTCAGCGTTTACTTGCATAATATTAAAAACGATAAAGATAGTATGGTATCTCTGTACAAAAATATTACTGATATGCTCCGTAGTCAGCAGTTAGAAGCGTGACCACTTTAACTTTGCTTATATAGCGAAGCTAGTTCATACAAAATGTGTTATATATTTACCTGCCCCCTTAATTATAAAGTTACCACTTCCAATTTTTACGTTAAGTGAGTAGCTGCTAAACTTGTTATCCTCTTTATATACATTAGCTTGTGGGGATTTATTTGTCTGTTCCGTTATTACTGATGAAATGACGTTGTCACTAATTGGTCATTGCCAGCAAGTCCTTAAAAACTTTTCGTGCTCATATTTTCACGTGGTAGTGCGAACATAAATGTTCATCTGGTAATTATTATAGGAAACATCTTCCTTTGTTAATGGTCCATTGCGGGAGCATGTTAAATCAGTGCGCTGTATTCTTATGGGGATATATTAAACACATTTTCTTAAGAAGCACAATAATATTTTTGGTACATCCTGTTCGTTCTTCTTCTTTTGCTATAAGCCAAATGATATGGAATAGCGTACGGATTCTGCTTGCATAGTATTGATGTCATAGTCGGTGAGTAACTCATTAAGTACCGAATGTATCTTCTAACATATCACTCAACAAGATTGTGTGGAACCACTGGGTCGTAGAACATTTTTGGGTGCTGTTTAATGCCCATCAACACGTTTTAACCGCAGTACTTTTTTTTAACGAAACTCGCGCCCAACAAACATTTCGAGGTACCCTTCAATGACAAAGGATAGTGCTGGTGGAGGAAGAGGTAGAGGATGAGGAATATAGCTATCGATGCACATTGATCTTGAGTATATGGAAATTTTAACGATGAGGAATCCATATGAACAGGTAGAATATTCCACATTCGTGTGGCACGGCTAAAGAATGATTTTATATCCGTGTTACGATAATCGTACCATATAACAGGCAAACACTTTTTGTTAAATTTAACATTTAATATTGTTTCATTATTTTAAGGTCCGCAGTAAATAATTTAATACAATTTAAATGCTAAAAATTATTTATGGACTGCAACGTAACCATAGTTTTAAAGAAAATTCGAATTTTTAAATCCGGTTCTTGAAATCAAAGATCATTTCATTGGGTGCACGTACAAAAATAAATAAGAGTTACCAACATTATTTATAAAAAAAACACACACACACTCACACAATGACCTGATGATGCTTCTAAGCCACGATAAAGGCAACCAGCAGAGGCTATCAAACCAATGTATTAGTGGAGCCTAGAAATCGCCCAGGGGCGAACGGGGTGCATCAGGTTACGATGCTTGCAACAAAGAGCAAGAAACCACAACACACACCCACGACTACACTGCAGAATTCGTCAACAAACGGAAGGAGTTGAGGAATATATCCGCAAGAGTAAATATGTCGTGTTCTGCCCCCTGTGGAACGAATTAAATAACAACCCATGGGGCAGCACCTACAGTATAGTCATGAAAAGACTACAAAACAAATGCAAAAGAATAAAAGTGATATGGCCAGAATCGTTGCTGTCCTCTTCCCGCAATGTAATAAGAGCGCAAGAGGAATGGAACATCACTAAAAGAGAAATACCTTAAATGACCACCGAAGAGGTGCTCTTGGCTGCAATGGTCATTAAAAACAACAAGACCCCGGGACTGAATTCCTAACGCTGTCGTGAAGACTGCTTTAACCAAAAAGCCGGAAGTCTTCAGTAGTCTCTACACGACCTACCTCCAAACAGGACACTTTCCCAACGATGGAAAACACACTGATTGCTCATACCAAAAAAAAAAAAAAGAAACAAGAATCCAGAAGCACCGTCGTCTTATCGTCCGCTGTGCATGTTGGATACAACAGGGAGACTGCTTGAGTGAGTAATTGCCACTTACCTGGAACAATTCACTGAGGGCACATCTGGGCTCTCTGAACGTCAGTATGGATTCCAGAAAGAAAGGTAGAAAGGTAGATTAACTAGTAAAGGCACTATCTGTGGTATGCGACATCGCTCACAATACTATAGCTAGAGCACGATAGGTAGGAGGAACCAATCAATATTGCGCCGTAGTGACACTAGACGTTAAAAATGCATTTAACGCGGTGAACTGGAATCAGATACGCGTTGGGTGATCTCCAAGTCGCACCCTAGTTGGTGCGTATAATAACAAACTGTCTCTCGGATAGAACATTACTCTATGATACTGGGGGACGACAGGAATATAAAACAGCGGGTGTACACCACGGGTCTATATTGGGTCCGCTGTCATTGAATATCATGTATGATGGTGTGCTTAGGGTTATTGTACCAGAAGGAGTAGGAATTATTGGGTACGCAGATGATTTGGCGTAAGTGGCTAAACATCTAGATGACCTGGAAAATATTTGCTCCCAAGCAATCCAGAGCAATAACGTTTTTATTTACAATAACCTAACTACAATGACCTAACTTGCCTCCATGGAATCTTTCTTAAGACTAACTTATATTTTTATTTTCACTTAAAATCTAACATTTTGAAGGTCAACAGAATGTATATCAAGTGATTACAAGGAAAAGGATCGATACACAAAATGTCTACCTGCGTATATATGGGGATTTATAGTTTGTGTGCTGGCACGGGTACGAGTTCACTGAATTTCCCACCGATGTTACACCGAACACTGTTCACCAAAATGTTAAATAGAAGGCACGGAATGGTTTTGTAATAAATCGTTCTTTTATTGATTTGCTATTGGGTTTCATTTATTAGTTATAATACACTTTTGTTATAATAATAGTTTCCTACTTTTTTATATTTGGTAAACTGCTGTATACCCGCCTGTCACACGGGAGACCGGGGTTCGATTCCCCGTCGGGGAGCCTCTGGCGCAAGACTAATGACCTTGCCCGGAAAAAAAAATTCTTTATGGAAAATTTAACAAGCCTCAGGACTTGCTAAATAAGGCCAAGATCGGCGCCCGGCTGTAGTGCCGATGATGATGATGATGATGATGATGAAACTACTGTTTAAACACTTGTAGCGGAGAAATGATGATCAAGTTATAAAATGTTATTGCTGTTTTTTATTTTGGGTAAACTACTGCCTAAACACAACGCACAAACACATGTAGCGGAGAAATGATGATCAAGTTATAAAAATGTTATTGCTTAGGCGCGCTGTATGTTATACGCTAACCGTGACGCGCTTTTATCAAAATCCGCGTCCGACAAGGATGATGCCTAATACTCGACTTTATTTGTTTTTGTATTAAAGCTTCTTATCAAAATTGACAATGACGAACAAGAAATCCGGTCGATTTCGCGCACTCGAACATTCGGGCCAACCCGAAACTATATTTTACATTGGTTTCAAAGTTATCGTTACTTCTATCTTCAAATTAGTAGACATCCATCCGCTTTAAAGCAGTCGCATCGACTCACTGATTCAACCCTCAGTTCGGGGTGAGTTTGGTCGTGTGGTGAAAAGGAAGTGAAATTTTCCTTTTGATAGTGACCAATGGGAGAGGATCTCTGGTACATAGATCCTAGCGACGGGCAGTTACTTAAGCGGAGAGCACTTTGTTTGCCCATGCCGCGAGCTCATGGGTAGACGAACCGTAGAAAAGGAATTCGAACAAAGGGCATTTTTGTGAGAAGTGCATGCAGCTGAATAAATAGTTGCATGTCATAAGACAGACTTGGTGCCTAAAGCAATTTAGATGCTTACACAATGGCGATTGTGTATAGCATCTATGCCGGCACAAAGGGTCGAATTCTTGTGTGAATATTTACACTACTAGAGAATTCGATTCTTGGCGGCTAGACGCGAGTTGCGATATGCTTTGTCGGTTGGATAAAAGGCCGCCGTGAATACAGATAAGCCAGGGAAATCTGATGTGCACGTGTGCGGCAGAATACGTTGGCAGACAGGGGCGCCGATAAGTTTTCCGCTTTATTAGGGTTATTTGGTACGGTAACCGAATTGTTTTTTCCTAGGCAAATGATGAGATGCATTGATGTTGTAAAGAATTCGTTCAGGGAATTTTGAAGATGCATCGGATGCATGGATGATGAGAATTCTTTACAGGGAATTTTAGGCGATGCCTTAGATGTTCTTCTGGTGCAAGACTAATTACTTTGCCCGGAAAAAACCAAATCATTATGGAAAATTTAACAAGCCTCAAGAGTTGCTAAATAAGGCCAAGGCCGGTCCCCGGTTGTAGTGCCGATGATGATGATGATGATTAGATGTCCTTGATGGAGGAAACGTTTGCAGCTGCTAATGCAATTGCATTAGAGAAAAACAATGGGGTTTTTGGAGCTTCAGGACAGGAAGCTTTTGAGGTGATTGGAAAGGTAAGTAATGGCGTTAGTGGAACCCCCACTTATATTTTAAAAGGTATATACAAATGTAGGGGGGTGTGAGCGAACATACAAGGTAAAGTCTCTGATTGCTTTCAACCCGGCGAAGGCCTTGCTCCTGTTCAATCCAAGTTGACTTGCAGCCTCCACGTGACACCCATGGATAGGTACTTTGGCACCCCCCAAGTAGTGAACCAATGCTTGCAGCGACATGCTGAGAAAGGTTGGCGTAACGCTAATAACATTGCCAAAAAAAAAAAAAACTTATTATGGACAATTTACCAAGTCTCGGATAAGGAGCGGATACCGGTGAAGAGACTTGCTAAATAAGGCCAAGACCGGATCCCGGCTGTAGTGCCAATGATGATGATGATGATGATGATGATGATGATGAAGATGATATAAAAATTTTATTAGAGAACAGGTACTTAAAATGTAATTATGCCATGACGACATGTAGCGTACACATGTCGGGTTTTACAAAGTGCTTTAAGAGACGAGATGTATTTATGATGTAGTATTTGTGATATGACGACATGACAGTTACACTCGACAACAGATTGACCTACAAATAATACCTGTGGAAAACGGTAAGAGTATGCAATGTTTTGGCGAGACTGCTACCCAATGTTGGAGGACCTCGGCTGCACATAAGACAACTGATATTCAGCGTCAACAACTATATTATAATGTATGCCGCTCAACTATGGGCAGGAGCCGCTCAGTGTAAGTCGTACATGAGGACTGAACTCAGCCAAAAGGCTGGCATCATTATGAGTATGTTGCACATTCCGATCGGTATCCGAAGATGCCATAAATGTCATGGCTGGGACGAAACCATTTGACATTGGAGCTAAGGAAAGCGCCGCGTTGCATGAGGTCTCACAAGAGGATCGCCGTCGAATTCGGTCACAATTAAAACTCTCAAGCATAAGAGAATGGCAACGAAGTCGGATTCTTACACCAAAGGAAGAAACACGTCATGATATGTGATATAGCAACATAGATAAAAAGCAAAACATGGCGAGCAGAACTACCATTTGACTCAGCTGATATCAGGATATGGATGCTTTCGCCCATACTTGCACAAGTATAAGCATGTAATCACCCACTGAACTGCGAAGGCAAAATAGAAAATGCGGAAGACATACTCACAGAGCTCATGAGATCCCGGACCGCACGAATAATTTAGAGAGACATATGAGACGGGCCGTTACTCCGATGGAAGTGACAGAACACATGCTAAGATCCAAAAAAAAAGCAAACAAATGGTATTATATGTGACATAACGCAGTAGTTGCAAAGTGGCGAGCGAAGTGACAGGCAAACTCCGTTACGCCCCGCGATGGATTATCTAAAAGAACTTTCCGCGGGGATCAACGGGAATATGTGCTGGCGGAAGACGGTTTTAGTCGGCAAAAATACGGAATGTCTCTTGACCGGTCCGGAGATATCTTTTGAAGATTTCCACCTTCCCACCGAAACCAAAAAAAAAAAGACCTTTTGAACAATCTAATACATTCCACACTTAGTGCGGTTTTTACATGTGTAGGGGAATAATAGGATTTTAAAAACACTACCTTGCAACTTTGTTTTCGATGCGCGTGACAAAATATTGCAACTGAATTCTTGAATATTACAACTGAATTCTTGAATATTAAAACTGAATTCTGGAATACACAATTATCTAGTTTTCTCCATTATCCCGTGTGTAAAACTTTGTTCTCGAATACTTGGAAGTTGTTTTCTTCCCGCCCATGTGTCACATCCGTATAAAACAATCGACATGACTATTGTTTTATAAATATGGACTTTTATATTACGTGATACCAGCCTCGGTTTTACCAGTTCGCTAATTGCATAATAACTGGCGTTGCGGGAAATATGCATTTTGTTGATTTCCTTTGAAATTATTCTTCCTAGGTATTTAAACTCTTGCGATGACTTAAAAGTAGCCTTTACCATTTCTTTTATTACAATCGTGGTTTAAATGTGCCGCCCCTTCAAAATGTCAAATCATTTAAACATCCGCACATTACCACTCATTCTACAGTCGAACTACATGAATATGGGAGGCTTTGTCCTATTTTCCTAAAGCAAACTTTTTATTGATCCCTCTCTACTTCGTTTTAATTGTTGTCCACTGCACTTCACCAAAAATGATCGGATGATAATACTACAATCTGAAAATAATTCCAAAAAGGTAAAATGGTTAAAATTTGATTAAAGTACTCTTTACGTCCGTTCACTATTACATTGAAATGTTACCACCATGAACGTCCTTGTACTAGTAACATGTTTTTAAGCAATACCCCGTAGTTTATCCCCTACAATGACAGTGCACAAATCTACTTGTGTAAAAGGACGCATTACACCAACAGTTGTAATTGAATTGGCCTTCGCTTGACAACAATGTGTTCTTCCGCACTATTGCGTAGGATCCACGGACAAATTTCGTGAAAAACAAATGTCGCATGTTGCCAGGAAGTCATAAGGTAATTACCAAAGTGCTGACGCTTGTTTATTTTTCGAGTCTAGTTGAACTGGTCTAGGAATATATTCTCGACTTTATTACTATCCTTCGTTTATATTGGAATCACTAAAATGTAAGTTTTATTAGTGCAACGAAATATACTCAGAGGATATGTGAAATAGGATTACCTGCTATTAAGCCAGACATTTTTGTAGCACCTCAGAGCTGTCTGTCTTTGTCAACGAGAAATCCGGTTGACTCTGCAAAACTTCAAGTAAATACATCGTCTGTCACTGCGGTGGTGTTGCCACGAATAACTTACACAAAAACTAAGACGTTGTCGGATTAAGTTAACTTTGTGGGAAGTGGGTGCTTTTATTACTGTGAGTACTTTATTCGTGTCTTGTGTGGACAAGTGAGTAAACTGTGCAGTTCTTGTACAGTGACGATATATTCAACTAGACTGATTGAGGGGGAGTATCTTAATGCAGATGTACAGTCATTAGGAAATCTTATAGCGTTTTTTAGGATATCTTAATCAAGAGTGTGGAAAGGAATGTAAAGAGGATGTTGAAATCTCTCAACCAGTGTAAGTGGCATTTTATGTGATGCTAACTATGTACCGAGATTTCGGGGAATACGACGTCATTACAAAATAGCCACCCAGCTATAGTCACGTTACGGTGTATTACTTATAAAAAGTTGTCGTCGATGTTTGGCAAAAGTTGAGATTTATTTGTGCATTCCCTTGATTGAAATTTTGAGGTGGTAAATTCTCCAGACGTAAAATATTGGTTTATCCTAATATACATTTCTGTTGAATATAAGACGCATTGCACTACCAGTTGTAGTACCACCAACAAAAATACATTCTGCTAATAGCAACAAGTAACGATTCTTTTCATCGATATCAGATTGAGAAAAAAGCACTCGGAGTTTAGTCAATTTGTACAGTCATTTTTATTTTATGTTATTGAAATTGAATTATCGCCCACACCTTGTCATTTATCGGCTACAGCCATTACTTCCTTATTGTGGAATTCTGAAATCTTATTTTTTAAAACTTAACGCAGCTTTTTACAGTATTTTTTTGAGATTAAGTTTAAACCAGCACGAGAATGTTGCAGAGAGATACAGAGTAATTGCTATATATTTATCGGAATACAGAAATAAAAAAGTTCATTTTGAACCTGCATGGAAACCTGGGATTGTATAAGTTCTTTTTGTCACTAAGTTATCAGAACTGTCCTCTATTCTGACGCTAAGTTTGAGTGCGATCTGTCATTTAGTTTGTTTACAGTGCTCGATTTTATCAGTTCACCGCAAATGTTTTGAAATTTTTCTTTGACAGAATGTTTGTCAAGTTAAAATTTCCAATCACGAATTTAGAGCCTGTGCGGGTTCTCTACACCACACGAAGAACCAACCTACAATTCCTGCCTTACTTCGACCTTACCCAACCTGTAATAAAATGCATTTTCAAACTTACAACGGAATATTAATCATCTCCCCCAACTACATTAAACCGCATACATTTTTCCCCAAAACCACTTCGGTTAATTTCCTATTTAGACTATATCCCAATGCTTACTACCAAGCAGCATTAATTTCCCCCGAAACTATTCCGGCCTACTTCCTACTTAAATCATTTCCCTCGCTTGTAACCAAGCAACATTTACCTTCCCCGAAAACCATTTCGGCTCCTATCCCAACTGAACCAATTGAAACAACACCAAGTCTCCTTACTGGTAAGTCACCAGCACGATACGTTGCATTTCCACGAAACAACCATCGCAACGACCAAGACCCATATTCCTTTGTCTAACCGACAACTCATGCCCGTACTTGGTCGTGCTTCCAAAACCATTTTCCCCGTATACATAGCGACAGAGGAATCCAATTCAGTCTGTACGGCAGTAATTCGCTGGAACTAAATTCCCTATGCACGCATAGCAACCCTTTTCAACTTCGTAGTAAGTGGCAATGAGTTTATTTAGCTATGACTACACTGCCACGACACGAAGAATGGATTCTCGCCTCTTTCTAATCAGTCGAGTCCCAACCACCAGCAAGAGCAGTCAAGTCGAGTGGAAAACCCGTGCCAGTATATTAATCAAAAGAAAGAGAATTAAAGAAATGAGTTCAACCTCGGTAGTGCACGTGTGAGCACTAGTTGTAAAACAAATGATCGTGAATACAGAGAATTTAATAAACAATGTAATACTTCGTTAAAACCGGATATTGGGGTAATGAAGACCAATTATAACTAACAAAAAAAAAAAAAAAAAAAAAAACACGAAGCACGAACGAGCTTACTGTTCCCAGTGCTATTACCCACAACTATTCGCCGTTCCCGTGATTTCCGTCGGTGGGTGACAGTGAACCCGTGCCGTACGTCGGCACCCATACCTTCACCCCCCACTAGCCCACCTAATTGTAACAAAAGAAGGCCGGGCGTTCTTCACAATAATGGAAATCTGCTTTCAGTTCTGCCTTGTGTTGGCCGAAGTTCTCCCCAAGAAAACGAGTGTTTTGGTATAGAGATATATGCACCAAAAGATAGAGACATATGTATACCAAACACCGCCCTCTCTCTCTCTCTCTCTCTCTCCCCTGGAAATAAACCATAACAGATTGACAAATTAAAACTAAAAAAAAAAACACAATTGGGCGAACAAAAAATAATACAATAACTACTGTGGAAGAAAAAATAGTAGGCGCCGTAAAATAAACGAAAAAAATTTTAATTGGTCGTGAAATTTCAATTAGGATAATTCGTTCGCGTCCTTGCTGTGGATATAAAAATAAAATAAAATAATCAGTGATTAACAAAGGAAATTATTAACATAAATTTAACTCATTCCCGTGTGTTGCGTGACTTGTTTGTGTGAGTGATCAGAAACGGAGTTTGTCGGGTTGTGTGAACGATTCGAAAAGTAATTTCGGAAAATAATCGGACTTCAACAACTGAGGGTTCAGGATCCAACGCCCCCAACAACCAGAAAGATGTTTCAAACAACAACTATGGCCGAGCGAAACTCGGAGTACCCTTTACCATAAATTATTATAAACATTTCGTATATAACAAAATTGGAGCAGCCGGTAGCCACTAGCTGGGACTGTACTGGAGAAATTATCCTGCTTAAACCCGAGAATATCCATTTCTCGGAGGGCCCTAAGGCTCTAGCGACCCTACACCAACTAGCTCTGCTTGTGGTTAGCTTTTAATTAAAATTACTATAAAATAAAATAAATCAAATAAATAGCTTGTTTCCAACTTAAAGGTTCATAGGAGAAAAGAGTGTCGATAATAATTGAAGAAGACATCTAGTTACATTTTTATTGTTACAGTGTCCGTTTTTTCTATTGTTATTTTTGATTCTTTTTCTTATTCAGTTATTGTCTTCTCTTTTTATCTCTTTAAAGATATTGGTGTAGTGATCCTAAATCACTACCCTTTTCCAATTACCCATAATCCTAATCCAATTCCCATATTGAATCATATGAGCGACAAGTTAAACCAAAAGTTAATTTGTCGCACATTGATTCAATCTCCAAGTACCTCACATCCCAATCCAATTGAATCATATGTACGACAAATTTAAACGAAAGTCCATTTGTCGTGCATTAATTCAATTCCCTATAACCATGAAATTATGAAATATTCCACATGCATTTCATGGTTTCTCCTTTCGGGAATTTATTCAAATAAATTCCTATCAACTTCCTGGAATCCTATTCCAATTGAAGCACACAAAATCTTGCTTGTGCTTCTTGAAATTTTTAAATAAAATTTGACAAATCCCGATGACCCAGAGTCTAAAAGAGCGGCACATTTTTATTTCGCGATCAGTAAGGTTCCAGAGGTCGAACCTATGATAGTCATTTCAATCCAGTTGACCTTTACTACCTTATGATCA
Organism: Microdon myrmicae; assembly: GCA_963931805.1. Taxonomy (NCBI): domain Eukaryota; kingdom Metazoa; phylum Arthropoda; class Insecta; order Diptera; family Syrphidae; genus Microdon; species Microdon myrmicae. The sequence goes on from OZ007497.1 coordinate 20,137,703, forward strand.
ATCGAAATCTAGAAAGCTGGAGATACAGCCGAATATAGTGAAATAAAGTCACTTCGCTAAAGTCAAATAAGTCTTTCATTTGTCGAATAAAGAAACTATTGCGGGTACACACTCCTCACATTAGCAACAACTGTGGATTCACTCCCCAAAGACGCCCAAAGCCGTTGGCACCACTGCCAACAAGGAAGTTCACCATCTATCGTGGGTCTAGCCCCAGAAACGTACCATTAGCTCATCGGGGAAGCTCTCGCTAAAGATGTTGGACACACCCTTTACCCCGTCCTCATATCTCCAGCTGGAACAGACACCCACGTAAGGACCAATCCGGCCGGTAAAGACCCGCGGGACTAGAGGTAAGCCCTAAACCAAAAAAACATTAAAAAAAATAACCTCCGCATTGGGTTACTTTGTTCATCTCTCTTTCTTCATACGTCTCGTGTTTATTCTTCATTATCTCTTCTTGGTTCGATTTTTCTCAATGGTTTATATTTGTATTTGTTTGGTCTTCGGTTGATTCAGTTTTAATCGCGAACTCCTCTTTCTGAAAACAGCAACAGAAGAAGGTCAACCAGACCCTATTCTTCCCTTCTCAGAATCATCTGCCGAAGTACTACACTCTTTGACCGAAATATAGTTCACCAGGGAAGAAAGTAACACATCATCTTCCAAATCAGCCCAACAAACACCATGTTGGAAGCTGATAAATTTCTGGACCTAGCCCATCGAACGGTGCCGCTATTCAATGGACAAAAGGTACCTACAATAGCTGTTGAACTACAAATGTTGAAGCATGGTCCGAGCAAATGATATTCTATGTGACATGATGCAGCAGATGCGACGCGACGAGCGGAGTAACGGGTCAACTCCGTCCCGCCCCGCGATGGAATATCTAAAAGAAAGTTCCGCGGGATCAACGGGAGTAGGTACCTAGCGGAGGTTGTTTTACTGGGTAAAAATTTGGCATGCCTCTGAATCGGTCCAGAGGTATCTTTTGAAGACTACCACCAAGCCAAAATAAAACAATACAGAAAGTTTTTATCATGGTTGTTGTTAATGCGCTATCCCAGTTCAATGAAAATCAAAAGTTAAACGAGCCATATTCACCAGGGGTAAGTTTGGTAAATTACAATCATTCTTTTCAATTGTTTCTCACCTGGGAGCATAACAAAACCAAGCTTACGGGGAATAATTACCAAACCCACAAGAGTCGTTCAACAGGCAACATCTACCTGTGAACGATGCGTCTCAGGTAGCTGGGGATAATTATAATAGGTCCTGCTCCACCTTCACAGGACAACCCCAAACCCACACAGGGGAATGGCAGCAAAAACTTGTCTGGCGCCAGTTACTCCAACAAAAAGCAACACCCCGAAGGATAAAAGACAACAAAAAGGGGAAAGCGTCGGTAGAACGCCTACCATCAGACTCTTGAGAGGTAGAAATCGTTCTGCGCAGACCGGTCATAGTACCAGAGCGGTCGTGAAAGATGATTGGGCTCCCAATAAAAATCTGAAAGGAAGTAATTTTGGTACCTAAAGAAGTACAATCAGGGATCTATTTACCTAATTGCATTTTTAACAGGGCGAAGAGTGCCCAGGTTGAGGCACTCAATATCGCAGATAGACCATCGACCATCGACCACATCAAGGTGGAGTTGCTTCCAACAAAGGAATATTCCTTCTTTCCTTTGGAAAACCGGGAGAAAATACATGCCGGTAAGCGAGGAAATGCGTGAAGGCATTTCTGATAAAGAATCGATTAATCTCGTATCCAAGATTAGTACTTCGGAGGTGGAACACCTCCAATATATTCAACATCTTTTCTCGGAGGGTGAGTCGTCTCTTGAATCAACAAAAGACTCAACGTTGACACAATTACATGAGGAACTCAACTTAGGAAATTGAGATACCACAACCACAAATAGCAAACGGAGAAATGCAGATTACAATAGAAAGAAGTAGTTTACCTAGGACATGTTTGTTCCAATATCCAATCCCGACACCACTTCTAGTGTCAGGGTATTCCCCATTCCCAAGACGGTAAAGAACCCCCAACCTGTTCTAGGCCTAACAAACTACTGTCGGAAATTTGTTGCAAACTTCTCGAGGATAGTGCGCCCCTTAACGAACTTTTGGCTTTCCTAAGGACAGTAGACGGAGCCAAATATGACGGAGGCCACATCGTCACTCATGGGGACAGGACTATATAGAGGACCACCCTGTGAATAGACGAAATTTTTTTAGCCGTCCAGAGGACGCACCACCAATTAACCTTGACAGAAAAACCAATCAGGAACCGACTTGTGGGGAATTACTGCCAAATACACAGGCATCGTTCAGCGGGCAACATCAACCTTTGAACGACGCGCCTCGGATAGCTGGGGAAAATTATAATAGGTCGCCGACACCACTCGGACCTCCACAGGTCAACCCCACTCCGTTAGACACCCCCAACCTGTGAGAAACCCATTCAAGTCATACGCACCACCACCGAAATTTCAACCACCAAGTGGGTCTACTCCCGAGGGACCTGGGGTATCAGTACCTCAACAGGGAGGTGGTGATCAGTATCACAATAATACGTCCGCCCAGGCCCAAGACACTTGCATGCCACACCCCTTAATTGCACGCACAACTGCAGTATTTATATCATAGGGGGGGCACCTACGTGACGAGTGTATCACACTTGGTAATACGCCCATCTGTACGTCTTGTAAGAGGTACGGATACGAGGCTGGGGATTGTCGGGCGCAAGGTGCACAACCAGCTCCACGCAATCCCGGGCCACCCACAGATAGGCCACAAAATCAACAGAGGGAGTCCCCGATTCATACAAATCGGGGACCGGTCCAACCCTCTACATTAAAACCACCAGCTACATCGAATCGAAGAGTGTACACCATTCGATGTTGCTCTGAGTATTGTGGCCGAAATGGTCACACGTGGAAGCAGCGTAGGTACAAGAGCAAGTGGGAAAAAACAATAAATCACCAACTTGTACACACAGTAAAACGGCTAGAACTGTACGTCGCCGTAATACCCCACCAACCTCCACGGTTAAGCTCGAATGGAGCGAGGTCACAAATGGTTCAAAACGCGACACAAATAAAAGCGAAAAAAACCCAAAAGGCAGATGAAACTGGCCAGGTCAGTCACCCCCAACGCGGCCGAATTAAACTGGCAGTATTCTCAAAGCAGTTCTCAGTTTCCGCCGACAAAAGTCCCAGCTGTTCAACTCCCTTTGGACATTGGCCGTAAAGAAACTACGAGCCTAATTGTGGACACAGGCACTGAGATCAGACTCTTGAAAACAAGAGCACTGTACCGAAAAATGCAGTGGATGCCCAGAAGGCAATTACCCACCAAACGCATTTTTGCAAGGGCACGTCTAGGGGATGCTGCCAGCGAAAGTTCAAACTACATCAAGAAATCCCCCGTAGCTTCCAGGTAATAGATTCCTTGCCGGGGTTATCGGAATACGACTTTCTGTCGCATAGTTGCAAGTTTAATGGACAATCATTAATCCCGAAAGTTTTTCCATTGACTTTGCAAATAAATGCACAGAAAGGCGTCGGCATAAGGCAGCCGAACGGAAAACCGTACCAAAGGGACCTGAGAAGGTCGAAACTGCGGTCGGAATCCACCCGAAGACCCTACCCACACAGGGGAAGGGCTGCGAAAAACGACCGGGCAACAGTTACTGCGACAACAACAACAAACCCCTAAAAGCCAAAATGATACAAAGAAGGGAAAGCTGCGGTAGAACGCCTGTGGCACCTCTAACAGATACACACAATTCACAAGCAAAATAGTGAAGAACACCGAACGAAAATCGAATAAGAAAATACATCAGAACCGTATACCTAGCGATAACAAAAATAATTCACATCAGTGGAGTAGAGTCGAGTTTAGAAATCAAATTCTAAACACGGTCAGTACCCTGATGGGTAGCGCTTAGGTGAAATTTTTTTCGTGATTCAAACTGTCAGCGTCAGTTCGAATCACACGATCTTCTTCACTATTATTTCAAACGCGATACGCCTACCAAAAACCCTTCGGAGGTAGAAATCTCTCTGAGTAGACCGATCATTGTAGACGATTGGGTTCCCAATAAAAATCCGGGATGAGGTAATCTTGATACCTAGAGAAGTACAATCAGCGATTTTACACCCTAATTGTGTTTTAAAACAGGCAGAGAGTGCCCAAATTGAGGCACTTAATATCATAGACATAAACCATTGACCGGATAAAGGTGGAGTTGTGTCCAACAAAGGACTATGCCTTATTTCCTTTGGAAAACTGGGAGAACATACATACCAGTAAGCGAATCAATACGCCAACGGGAATTAACTCTGATGATGAATCAAGTAATCCCATATTCGAGATTACCACTTCAGACGTAGAACACCCCCAGTATATTAGACATCTTTTCTCGAAAGGTAAGTCGCCTCATGAATCAACAAAAGATTCAAGGTTGGCACAATTACACGAAGAACTCCACTAGGAAGAACCTAAGTCCTCAAGAGTGCCAATTGACAGTGGAAATATTTGAGGTGTTCAATGACATATTCCACCTCGAAGGCGACTACTTGACGAATACAAGTGCGATATCGCATGAATTACCTTTGGTACAGGACCAAACGCCTACAAATCAAAGACCATACCGTCAGCCTGTGCGCAAGAAACAGGTAATAAACGAGCAAGTTCGGGAAATGTTAGAGAATGATATCATTCAAGCTGGGAAAAGTCCGTGGAACTCACCCCTCCTGGTAGTTCCCAAGAACGATGGAGAGTTGTAGTCGATTTCCGGAAACTGAACGACAAAACCATCGAATAGAGGACATATTAGACCTGTAGTGGTCCTTCTCTCAGGGAGCGTGTCTGGTCCTGAAAAGGACGAGGGATCTCTTTAAGATAGCTTCTGAGGGGACCCGTTGCGGTGCCGCCGTGCTTCCTCAAACCTTGAGGGAAGACCAGCTACCGATCGAATATGGTCCTGGGAATCGGGCAGGATCAATTAAAAATACTTTTAATTTTATTTGTAAATTCATTTTCTGGCGTCCTTACACCTAGAACGCCAATTGAGACTGATCCTCGAATACTTTTTTTTTTTTTTTTAAACTGTATTTATTAACCATAATTAAAATTTGTACATTTAAGTAATACAGTGACTTAAAATTAAATTCGTGACAATTGCTTACATGTAATTATTATTATAATACATTTTCCAAACAATGTTTTAAGAGTTATAGGCTATATGTGTGTTCATACATTTAGTAGGGTTACGTCTTCCTGGAAAAGGTCAGAAAACCAGGAATTTCTTATTTTTACTTTACTTAATCTAAACTTAACCCTAAATATAAATATAAATATAACTTAACCTAACTTAGTCTGATTATTATAAAATGAGCTATAAACAAAACAAAGTTTTATAATTAATGGGATTTATGAATTAAAGGATGTGGAATGGGGTCAGTTATGGGTTAGAGGTAGGATATTTCTCTCCGGTTGTTCGTTGGAAAAGCGTAGGATGTTGGAAAATGGTTGGACGTTACAGTATTTGAACTGGTTAGGGGTAACTTCGGTGTTGTGGTATATGATCTCATTTGAATCATTTACCAGTCTGCCTGAGGCGAAGATAGCTCTGGTGTGGAGACAGTTGGGATAGTTAGTTCTGATATCTAGAGGGTTCTCTAAGAGCGAAGTTATTATGGGATTGGGATTATTTTGTAGGTTTTCGATAAATTTGATAGACAGTTCGAGGAATCGTCTATCGAGGCGCTCGATACCAGCGGTATTGTAGAGTTCGACGTTACTATAGTACTTATAGGAGTTAGGACGACGATGTAACCCAGAGACATACCTAAAGCATTTTCTTTCGAATACTCGTAATTTCTCCATTTGGGAGGGAGTGATATGGTACCACAATGGGCACGCGTACGTGAGTGTGGGTCTGATAATTTGTTTGTAAATGAGCAGTTTGACTTTGTGAGAGAGACTATTAGGTTTCCACATTACTCTTCTACAGAGATTAAGCTGAATTGTGGCTTTTTGAAGGGAATTTTTAATGTGGGAGGAAAAAGACCAGTTATTAGAAAAAGTGATTCCCAGATATTTTAGGGTTTTGGAGGCTTTTATCAGAGTGTTGTTCAGTTGAATCTCAATTTTGTTGTGGCAGCGTCTAGTGTTGTTTGTACAGTGCTCGTTTTTGCCCTTGAACACTATGAGCTGCGTTTTATTTGGATTAAGGTGAATTTTCCACTTATTAAAGTATGATGATAGGTTAGGGAGGAAGTTGTTAATGCGGTTTCTTGCAGCCTTAACCAATTTGCTGCTAGAGTAAATTAATGTATCATCAGCATAATTCAGCATCACAACATTAGGAGATACGGGTTGAGGAATATCTGAGGTATATAACAGATATAAAATTGGCCCTAAAATGGAGCCTTGGGGAACACCCGCGGTTATGGTGTGGGTTTCTGAGACAGAAGAATTTATTCTCACAACGAATTTTCTGGCAGAAAGATATGAGGCTAAGAGCTTTGTTGTGTGAGAGTTTAGATTAAATATGGAGTGCAGTTTGTACAGAAGTCCTGAGATCCAGACGCAATCAAACGGCTTAGAAATATCGAGAGATATACACACAGTAGGGCTTTGGTTTTGGAGACCAGTTGTAACATCGTGTGTAAGTTTTAGTAGAGCATGACATGTGGATTGTCGCTTACGAAATCCGAACTGACAGTTAGGGATGAGTGCATTCTCATTGGCAAATGAGAGAAGATTTTGGTAGATCTTGCGTTCCAGTATCTTACTTAGTGTATTTAATAGGGATATTGGACGATAATTGCAAGGGCTATTACTACTACCGGGCTTCTTAATAGGAATTACTACTACAGTTTTCCAGTTCTCTGGGAAGTGCGATGCATTAATTATATGATTAAGAAGAATGAGGATGGGAAGTAGATTCGGTGGGCGCAGCCTTTTAAATAGAAGACGTGGGATTCCATCTAATCCAGTTGACTTTTTGTTATTTCCTGATCTTACGATCTCGGATAATTCGTCCGCAGTTAGAAAATTTGTAGTGTCTAAGGGGTGTGAAGCTATGTTTGTGTTGTTGAATTCACCGATGAAAGGAGTAAAAGATGGGAATAATCTGTTTGAGATGTATTCGTTTACTGTGTTCTCGAAGCCAGGAGTTGAGAGAGAATTATTTTGCTCATGGATCTTTGCAAAGTGTTCTGCGAGGCAATTTGCTATGTCCGAATCGGACTGGGCAATATTATTGCTGATCGGGTTAATGAGATGGTCAATTCGGGGTTTATATTTACGACCAGTTAATTGGTTGATGTTTTTGAAAAGATCCCGATTTGGTTTGATATTTTTAAGTGTGGAGATGTAGTTTTCATCTGCGAACTTTTTCAACTGCTCATTTATCAGAGTGGATAGGAGTTGGATTTGGCTTTTAATAAAGGGGCAGTATCTTGTATGAAGTTTACGGCGGAGCTGCTTTTTAAGGCGCAATAATTTGGTTAGGATGCTGGGCAAAGGCTTTCCTAAATAGTTATGAGGAATGGTTGTCGGGGTGTTTTTGCTGAGAGCCTCCTTAAGAATTTGCTCTATTCTTAAAGATGCTTGATCGATTTCAGTAGGGAGTAAGTTAGATGCTTCAGGGATATACAAGTCAGAGAAACTTATCGCTATGTCCCTATTGACTTTTCTCCAATTTGTTTTGGTGAAGTTTGGGACAGGGTTTGACGAGTATAGTGGATCGAAAGAGGGGATTTGGATCGTGGTGTGAACGGAACCATGATCAGAAGGAGTTCTTGTGGCTTTTCAGGCTTAAGTTCTGCTGGGACTCTTTGTTCCGCAGGCGTACACTTAGCTGAAATTTCTTGTTTCTCGGGCTTACAATCTGCTGAGAGTTCTTGCTCCTCAGGCTTACATTTAGCCGGAATTTTCTGTTTGTGCTCTATGAGCTTGGACGTGTTGTTGCTAGAAGTCGGAGCATTTAAGAATATAAAAGTAGATGGAGGTGTTAGGATAGTATGGTCAGGAGTCTTTGTCGAATCATCAGATCCGGTCCGTAGACAAACGGATTCAAATGTTGACTGTTGGATGCGATCTTTGGCCAATACCTCCTCTATTTGGGGGGCCTCTAGATCGTCCTGCCTCTGATTTTTGTCCCTATTATCTGTAATGCCAATTTCATCCGTAGACGACACCTTGTAAGGTGAGGCATTTTCTACCTTCCTGTTTATACCATTAGTTTCTAATAACGATTGTTTAGATCTTTGGCTGTTTAATGTTCCTATATAAATTTGTGATTGCTGTACCCTACTCGTTTTGTTAATTACTCCACTTCTCCAAACGTTTGCGGTAGAAGTGGGCTGAGTTCTCAAATCATTTTTATTTGATGGAGAGTCGTTTTGACTTCTGAAATGGGACAGTCTCCTACATTCTGCTTGGGAATGATTAAATTTGTTGCAATATGTGCATTGGAGGCGTTCAACCTCTGCTTTAATTTGTTGGGGACCAATATATAGAGAATTTGTATTTCGATAACAAGTCCAGGAAGTATGTCCAGTCTTATTGCACGATTGGCAAATTTGTGGCTGGCTATATTTGGAATTATAAGATAAATTAAGAAGGTTTCTATCGCCTAGTCGTGGGGCCTGCTCGAGAGCGTAATTTATTGCTGCTCTAAGACTTGGGGTACCTCGTGCTTTCACTAAGAGTTTTAAATGGGACTCCCTAAGACCATCTTCAAAAGTATGCAAGGCGAGCTTTTTATTTTCTTCGAGGAGATATGTTCGCACCGCAGGATCGACAGTGCTTTCGAACGTGGCTTTGTTCAGCAGATGCAGGCGGTGTGCGAGTCTGTTTCCAAACTCCTTCACATCTTCCTTGCTATCTTGCTTGGCTTTCACCAGACTGTTTTGTGCCGCTGACCTTGAGGTGAGAATTTTAAATTCTCCCTTTAATTCGGAAGCAAGATCATTCCAGGTTGAAATGACCTTGTACCATTTTCATTTCATTTTTAAAACATTTTTTATTTTTCTTTTTATATTCTTAATTTCTAAATTAAAGGCTAGACAAAAAATGCTTAAATTCTAGCTTAATTATCTTATATAATAACTTACTGGTCCTTCGCAGACGCTCTAAGCTAAACATTACTTAACATTTGTATAATTTGCCTTTCGGCGACAGAACTTTGTGGCAGTACTGATAATTAGTTGAAATACAAAGAAAAATTTGAAAAACTTTGTCAATTTTTTTGTTTTTTTTTTCTTAAAATTTAACTTACTTACTTTACCTAATATATATATATATTTTTTTTTTTTTATTTATTTTTTTTTTATTTTTTTTTTATTTATTTTTTTTTTTTATTTTTATGTAAAAGCACTTAACCTAACTTAACTTAAATCTTATACTACCCTAATTCTAGAAAAGCTTAGTCTATGTAAGCTAGCTGATGATAGTATGATTCTATACCGACTTTGGTATCCAGGTCTTTATATGCCATTCAACCACCAGAACTGTTGACGCTGTCTAATACTATCGTCCCGGTCTCTGTGGGAGATAACCCTACTGAAGCGCAGGAGCTCTTCTTCGGTGCGCGCTACTTCCCGGTCGTAGCACAATCGCCCGTCTACAGATGATCTACTTACATGATAGATCAGCGGAATTCCGCATCTATCCTGTATAAGCCCTTTCATATCCAAGTCAAGGAACGCCTCTGGTGGAACAAAGCCGTTGCGACGCACGCTCTCATAGTACAAGGTGTTTGGATAATAGGCCCCGAAAATTAGGTCATTGGACGAGCTTATTGCTCTCGCAATATGTCCTCTGATTAATTTAATCATAAAATTATCCACCCTATTTATGTACGCTTCATTATATAAAGTCTCATTTGAGTAATACTTTTTATAGTCCGATTCCGGTGTCCGATATAATCTGAGACAACTTCTGAGACACTTTCTTTCGAACACCCGAATCTTTTCCATCAAATTTGGACCTATGTTGAACCATACTGGGCAACCATATATGAGCATTGGCCTGATTAACGTCATGTAGCATATGACTTTTACCTTGCTGTCAAGTTGGCTACTGTGAAATAGCCTCCTTGTCATAGCAAAACTTTTCCTCGCTTTGAGCAAAGCAGCCTCTACATGTCTGTTGAAATACAGATATTGATCTAGCCAGATGCCCAGGTATTTAACTAAACTCTTGGTTTCCAGTTTATCTCCATGCGGTCCCACGATAACTAGCTTTCGCCAGTTTTTCCTTGTGTCGTACGTGGCTTTATATAATGGAGTTCTGAATAGGATGGCTTCACATTTCTGGAAGTTGATCTTAAGTTTCCAGTCATTGCAATAGCGCTGCACTTTGTTGAAGTCTCGCTGTATTAACCTATTTATAATCGCAACTTTCGGAGCTGTTCTGTAAATTATGAGATCGTCTGCGTACGCAATAGCCTGCGGAAGTGCTTCTAATAAGTCGCTAATATAAATGTTAAAAAGAATCGGAGAGAGTACCGCGCCCTGTTGCAAGCCATTCTTGATATTATACGTTTTATTAGAGGTCACATTATCACTTTTGACCACGAACCTCCTGTCCTTTAACATATCGTAAAGTACATATAGTAAAGGCTTATGTATGCCATGTCTGACCAGTTTGTAATACAACCCTTCGATCCAGACGGTATCAAAGGCTTTCTCCAAGTCGATCAGACAGGCACCTGTGCATTGGTTCCTACATTTATTCCATTGTATGTCGGAGACCAGTTTAGCTGCGGCATGTGTGGTTTCATGACCCGCCCTAAAGCCAAACTGGTTATTTGGAATAATGCTATTGTCGTCTACCCATTTTAGCAGAGCTTTGTTAATGATTTTTTCAAATACTTTACTGATGCTTGGGAGTAAACTTATCGAACGCATGTTCATTGGGTTTGTACAGTCTTTGCCCTTTTTTGGGATGGGCTGAATGATAGCCGTTTTCCAACGCGCGGGATAATATGCATTATTCAACGCGTTGTTAAACAGGACCGTGTATATATCTATTGCCTTTGGGGGCAGGTGCTTGAGTACGATGTTAGGTACTCCATCTATTCCCACTGACTTTTTGCTTCTTAATGAGTCGAAGATACTCTGGATTCCTTCCCTTGTTATTAAAAGGCTATTAGCCACTACACCATTGGCATTAATGTCAATTGACAGATTATCGTCACTGAATTCCGTAAAACCAGGATTCTCCGATTGCCAATGTGAAATTTAATTCCGGAGGTGCAGGTGATTCAGTCGAATTCTGCCCTCCAGGTCATGGTTTCGGTGAATGCTTTCATTCACCTTGTACATTTCCTGAAAGACAGCTCCCACAGCGTTCGCCTTCTCCAAAGGATCTTCGATCACGAAGAGCTCACTATTGAGGATAGCGTTCTCTGTATCTATGCCAATGTTGGTTAGCAGCTGCTTGTTTACCTCGGTACGTGGAATTTGGAGACACTGAATCTCGTTTTGATTATTTCTCCTGAATATTTTATTTATTTGTGGGAACATATTCGGGTTATTAGTTTTTATAGCTCGAATTCTGTTGTTCCAATACAAATTTGTTGCTAATCTATAATTAGCTTTAAGTAATTGTTGGAGGTTTTTTAATCGGGATTTCAGTGATATTATCTCCTGGTCTGGTCTGTCTGTAAACTGTCTGTGTAATTGTTTTAGTTTCGATAGCAGTCTGCTCTTTTTCTTGTGGAGTGCGTTTATTGTTGCGTTTCTGTACATGTTAGTGTGATCTGTAACTGTTGTTTTGGGAATTGTTTTGTCCATTGTTCGTTTTACGGTTTCGTCCATTTGTTGAATGTATTTGTCGATTTCGTCATTTGTCAGGTTTCTGTTTACTGGCAGATTAAAGTCATTCGAACGAAGTTCTCTTGTTAATGATCTGGTGAACCGCGGCCATCGCATTGCCCCGTAGTTATAGGGTTGCGGGATCACGAATTCCTCCAGATCTGCGAGCTCGTTCGGAAGCTCCATTACTGCCGTGAATGCACAGTGGTCACTATCGTATTCAATTGTCCGTAAACAGTTTGTGTTTCGTCTATTGGTGTTAAGTATTCTCAGTCGTGAGTCGATTAGCAAGATATCTAAGAACGATCTACCTCTAGGGAACGATGGATATTCCGTAGCTAGCAGGTCAGTTCTATATTCAATATGAAACTGATCTAACCAGCCAGCCAACTGATTTCCTCTGGCATTAGATATATAATTTCCCCAATTTCTATGGTTGGCGTTCATATCTCCCCCTAGAATAAAGTAATTTTTGCCCAGGTGCAATTGTAAGCATCGGAAGAGAGTCTCGAGCTCTGCTATAAATAGATTATGTTGGTGCTCCTCAGGTGCGTAGACCGCAATCGCATACAAACCCCTTCCTTGCTGAAGGGGTATGCGTACGATACAGGCTTCCAGCACCCGGAACCTACGCACTTCTCCACTATATATAACTTTATGAGGGATCCCTTTTCTAATAAAGATTGCGACACCCCCCCCCCCCTTGAGAGGAGTTAGGTCGGTCTCTTCGTATAATATCGTAGTTTTTATGCCATATCTTGTGTCTCTGGTTTAACTTTGTTTCCCCCGCCAGAAGTACATCAGGCCGTTCAACTTGCAACAGGTTGAAAAGATTGGCTCTTCTCTCAGTTCTTATTAGTGAATTTACATTCACGACAAGAGCTTTTATTGATGTTGTGGTTAGAGGGTTTATATTGACTTTTTGTTTAGATTGGGCAAGTACGAGTAGATCTCGTTTATTTGGTTTTGCAGCTGTGTTATCTGTCTCTGCAGATTAAGCAGAACCGTGACCACGTCCGCTTGCGATGTTGTTTCAGTCTGTGTGGGAGTATTTGTGGCTACCAATGTTGTAGCCTGGTTTGATGGTCTCCCACCCGACGCAACTTGTGCGTACGATCGCTGCGATGTTACGGGCATTGTTGTAGAACGAGCTGGCTCTGTGGTTTTTTGCCGGATCACACTTCTTGCCATTATTTCTCGGAATTTAGGACATCCTCGATAATTAGCGGGGTGTCCCTCATTCCGGCACACTGCGCACTTTAGAAGGGCTTTGTCTTCTACCCTTTCTTTTCCCAGAGGGCACTCTTCTGCCTTATGGTCTTTTCCGCATTTCACGCAACGGTGCTGCATTTCACAGTTCGCCGCCGCGTGACCAAACCTTTGGCAGCGGACACATTGCAGGATGTCTCTGCCTTTTTTTAACTTGTCCCATGTGACACTTTGATGATCCAAGACTGTAATCTTTCTTAGACCACCAATTCTGCTGCTGGGCGTTAGTTGAACCAAAAAGAAGGGTAGCTTGCGGTTTTCCCTTCTTGCCTTGGTTGTAGTGAACGGTTTTACGGAGATAAACTCGAGATCGTCGTGCCTCAACTTTTGAAGCATCTCGAGCAGAGCCTCCGGTTCCACCTCAGGGTCGACACCCTTTAATAGAACCGTTACCCTCTTTGTTTGCTTCGGCGTGAACGAGTAGAATTCTGCGGTGGCCCTTTTTAAGACCTCTTTAATTTTTTCGTGGTCTGCAACCGCATAGGTTTGAATGGCATGCCTATTACCAGCCAGTCTTTTAACTACAAAATTGTTACCTATCGCTAGCTTACAAAGACTTACCAATTCCTTACACTCAATATCTATAGTGTTGATCGGTGGCATCTTTATTTTTTGGTTCTGATTGTTGCTTTGCCGCTGTTGTGTTGCTTGCTGTGGTCGATTTTGTGTTGATTGTTGCTGTTGCTGTTGCTGTTGCTGTTGGCCGACTTTTGGCTTCGGCTTTTGTTGTTGTTCCGTGTCTTTTTCTTTTTCGAGTGCCGCTATTTTTTTCTTTCGGCGTCTCTCTTCTAGACGGGCTCTTGCCATCGCAAGTTTCGCCTCCAATTCAGTTAATTCCTCCTCTTCATCCTCAGACTCTGAGGATGCAAGAGAAGCGAACGAATTGTTTGCCCCATACATATTAAAATTGTAGGGGGAGGGGCGCCCTCTGTCCTCCTCCATTTGCTGGCCTTTTTTCTCCATTGTTAGTTTCGCGGTTTTACTTCGCGTCACAATGGAGATTTTCTGTTTGTGTGTTGTTGCGTTTTTGTCGTCCTCCGTGTTCATACTGGTTCTTTCCAATTTGTTTTCATTTAAAAAAAACAAAGGCGACCCGCAATACGAAGCACGAACTCGATTTCTTCCGTACGCCGAGTCGAACTTGGCTATCGTCGAGTAGGAATCAGTGACTCTGCCCTCGCGCCAAATGCTGCCTTAAAAACCACTTGCTTAATGAGCAATATATTGTCTGTTTCAATTTTCACGCTTGCGAGGTGATATATTTTAATTGATAGTTTCTTTGTCGCACCTCACTGAAAGGATTTTGTTATGCACTTTTTTTTTATTCTTTAATTTGTTTGTTTGTTTTTATTTTTGTTTATTTTCGATTATTTTCGATTACTTTTGATTCACTTTTCGTTCTGTTACTTTGTTTTGACTGTTATTATTGCTGTGAAGCAGCGCACTTTATAATGTCACTGAAACCAATTTATCGTTTTTGCTTGATTATGCTTAATCAAGTGAAAGAATAAAATGGGGATCTCGGAGGTATGCGATATACTATTATTTTTCTCAACGAGACTATTGCATAGCTAATCAAACTGTTAATTAAATTTAAATTTATTGTTTATTGTTTGTCCTTTTGTTTTTTGTGGGATTGATTTGTTTTCACGTAAACTATTAAACATTTTCGTATGAACTTATTAATTCTTTATTTTTATATCTGCGCGGGTCAAACACAAGCGGCACGCACACGATTACTTTCTCGTCTGTGAATGACCTTGTACCGGATGTGGTCGTATGCTGGCCCCTGTAGTCTGGTTTTCACCACGCTTAAGAAGAAAGTATGCTGACTGTCGTCCCATGCCTGTGAAAAAACAATATCCCCGCAAGAAATAAAGTCATCTAATTCGTCCGGGTTTCTGTTAAACACCGGTACGAAAACCAAAATATCTTTCAATCCGATAATAACCTTCATTATTGGTTACATAATAGTTTCGCGCGCTTCAAATATTCGAGTCGCGTGTTCGTTTTAGATAAGATTTTTCCCATATGTGCACAGCTTCCCAAACGCAAGTGAAACAAAGGCAAAGGGTAAGGAAAAAGACTTCTCGAACCCAAGTGGAACAACCCTAAAATGGAAGATTCCTGATTAAGGAAAGAAAATAAGAGATCCTTTTACACCTAAGTCGAGGGCAAGAAGAGAAACAGGTTTCAAGATAGATTCTATGGAAAACACCAAAGGTAAGAAGAAGAAACCAACAAACTAACAAGTGGAGAACCCACAAATGATGCTAAGGACAGAGTCGAGGGTTTCCTGCCTAGGTTTTGCTAACGATATGAAGAGTCTTCCCCAAGTAATTTAAGATAGAAAAATATATGTATATTTATGTGTATGTAAAAATGTTTAAAATGGTTTTGTTATTGTACCCTTAAAATGAATACGTTTGTTTTTTCCTTAAAAAAATAGAATTTTCGAAAAATTTCACATCTCAATATCCCCTTTTATTTATTTTTCCATAATTGAATTTGTTTTGGGGGTTCTCTGGGTACCCTTTTTTTTTAAATGAATTTTTAAATGTGTAAAAATGTGTATATAAATTTAAATTTGTTTTGGGGTTCTCTTTGTCCACTTACAAATTTTTTAATAACATAAAATGTGTATAAATACCTGAGATCTCTTTTTGTTGGGTTGTCCGCTACCGTTGCAGGCTTCGTTGAGGGGTATTTGACCATTGCTTTGCTGGCCTGCTGAAGACATCGTTATGATTGCTGATCTTGGCTTATTTCGGAACTTATTATTGATGATGATGTCGCAGATACTTGCTCACGTTACTGATGTTATTGGTGAAATATGTACTGATGTTGTTGACTACTACAGCAGTATCGACTGCTCGTACTGTTGCGATGTCTGGTTTTGTTAGCTCCTCCGCTTGTTAGGGAATGTTTTACGCTTCCTCGCTGATGATGTAGTTGTTGAAGTTGTTGAAGGTCACTATTTTCTCGCTCCAACTAAATGTTAGCATCCAGTCACTAACACGCTCGTTCCTTATTTTATTGTAAAAGGATGTTATCGTATTTCCTTCGCATAGGGGATGGTTATCCCATTCATGATCTCCGTCTAGATACCACTGCTTTTGTTTATACCATGCCTTGTGCAGTATTTCTAACACCTCAAGTGCACTCCGCTGCCGTCAGTCTTCTTTGTAGGGGATGAATGAATCAGTCCGATCCACTGCTCATTTATTTTTTATTTTATTGGTAGGGGATGTTGGAATCCCACCGCTGCCACCATTTTTGTAGTGGTCCTTCTCTCAGGGAGCGTGTCTGGTCCTGAAAAGGACGAGGAATCTCTTTAAGATAGCTCCTGAGGGGACCCGTTGCGGTGCCGCCGTGCTTCCTCAAACCTTGAGGGAAGACCAGCTACCGATCGAATATGGTCCTGGGAATCGGGCAGGATCAATTAAAAATACTTTTAATTTTATTAAATTTTAATTTTATTTGTAAATTCATTTTCTGGCGTCCTTACACCTAGAACGCCAATTGAGACTGATCCTCGAATACAAAACCCATCGCCTTTATAAAGAGAAACAAATCGCAATTTGTATCTCGAAAATACACAATTTCCTACAAAAATCCCGATTTTGGAATCCTGAGTGAGATGCTCAGTGTTTATTTAAGATAAGGATTCAGTTTCCTGAATTCCTATGAAACTATTGTGCAGATGTGGATATGTAAATGAATTCGGGTTTTTGTTTGTTCACTTTGATGGATTTTACCAAATTGAGATAACGTATTTTAGTGTATTACTGCTAGGATTTGGATGTAGGTGTGGGGGAAGGAGATGGTAGGGCTTTTCAGAGCACTACAGACCAGCTTAGTCGCTCACGCTATTTTTCCACGCTCGATTTAGTCAACGGCTATCACCAAGTCTTAGTTGATCAGACAGACGACAGCTACTGTCAGAGATTTCGCCATTCCCAAGACGGGAAAGAACGTCCAATCAGTTCTAGGCTTGGCTACTACTACCGAAAAGAAAGGACATTACATTCATCTGGTCAGACAAATGCCAACAGGCATATGATAAAATGAAGGGATTGTTGGTCTCACCGCCACTCTTAATCTATACAGATTTTACCAAACCCTTTAATCTGACCATGGATGCGAGCAATGAAGCACTCGGTGCCATGCTATCGCAAAGGGAAATAGCCAAGGGCCAGCCTATAGCTTATGCAAGTCGAACCTTGAATAAGGCGGAAAAAAATTACTCCACCATCGGGAAGGAGTTATTAGCCATTGTGTGGGCGGGTAAAAATGTCCGTTGTTATTTACAAGGACGTAGATTCACCATGTATACGGATCATAAGCCACTGAAGGGAGTTTTTAACGTGAAAGATCTCACCTCATGTTTAACTAAATTCCACCACAAGTTATCGGAATTTCATTACCAAATCGAATCAAACCCGGTAAATATAACACCGATGCCGGTGCCTCGAGGTGCATCCCACAAAATTGTGATGAGGCTCCCACACTACAAAGGTGCAATGTAATAACACGCGCCCAAGCAAAGAAGATAAGGCAAAGCGAAGCAACACAGGGAGTCAAAAGGATGACGAGTCTTCTCTCCAAACAAAACCTGAGGAAATCCAGTTACTACTTCGGGATTACCATTATCCTTCTTTGGGTGGACACCAAGGAGTGATTTAAACCTATAATAATGTAGCGAGCTTAGGGTTCGCTGGATTAATTATTTTTAATATATAAGAGCCGTTAAATCGATTTTGAATTAATGTGACAATTTATTAGTCCGTTAATAACAACCGTTACTTTTTACCGTACACTTAACGATTTCTTCACTTATCGCTTTCTACTTATTACTTCTTACTACCCCACTTATCGCTTGCTTCACTTTCTACTTCTTACTCGTCTCTATGATCTGTGTGCGACGTATTTATACCGTTCCCTCATTCTGATTCGGCGTTTCGTTTCCGTCCGTTCCATAGCCTTGAATCTTCTACTGTTCCTAGTCTCCAGTTTCCAGTACTGTCTACAATATTCTAGTACTTTGTTTCGGACTCTCCCGAATATTCTAGTACTGATTGTCATATGCGTCACAACAAAATACATAGGAACTTTTGGTGGAAGAACATGATGTGCGACATTGAAAGGTATATTAAAGTATGCAAGGAATGTCAAACCATGAAATCTTCCCCAAACCTACGTATGCCCATGGTAATCACCGGCATTGCAAAGAGGCCCTTCGACAAAGTATATTTAGATATAGTTGGGCCTCTCGACCGAACTCCAGCAGGCAATAACTATATACTTACGTTTCAAGACAATTTGTCTAAGTATATAGATTGATATGCCTTACACGACGCGGAGGAAGAAATGGTGGCCAAGGTCTTCTTTGACCAAATAGTTGCTCGGTATGGTGCTCAGAAGCAACTGCTCACCGATCAGGGAACCAACTTCCTAATCAGCTTGTTTAAAAGCGTGTGCAAGCTGCTCCGTATCAAGAAACTCCAAACTTCAGCATACCATCCACAATCGAATAGCGCTCTGGAAAGAGCCCATCGTCCACTCGTCGAATATCTACGCAGTATTGTGGATGGAAATTCCCAGTCATGGGATCAATACTTGAGGACGGCAACATTCGTGTACAACACCAACGTACACGAGGGTACCAAGCTTACGCCTATGGATTGTCTCTTTGGTTTCACCCCGGAGGTACCATCTAATATCAAACAACCTCTGGAACCGATGTATAACCATGAGAGCTGCTATAAGCTATTGAAGTACAAACTCCAACATAAGTACGAAATAGAAAGGCGTAACCTGTTGAGTTCCAAGAGGAAATCCAAAGAGTACCATGGCCGCACAGTACACCCTTTCACGTTCAACGAGGGTGATAAGGTTCTGATACGGAATGCGCAGAAACAAGGGAAGTTAGCTCCCGTATGGAGGGGTCCCTACAATGCAATGACAATTCAAGGCCCGGAAAACGTGGTCATTAAGATTGGTAACAGAAATCTGGTGGTGCACAATAATAGGCTAAAACCCCATTACGAATAGTGGGAATGTTTTGAATTTACCTGCGCGAGGTTAGTTTCTACAGGTCTACTGGTGGAAGCCAGAGGGAACCAGGTATATGGGACCAAAAACTGTAATATTTCTGCGTTTAAATTTAAATAAAAAACCATCATAACATACCCAATGACGTGCGGAACACATATGTACAACCCATAGTATTGTAAATATAGTTAAATAATATGTAAACTATATATAAAATTATATAAAAACCCAATAGCATTATAAATATAGTTAAATACTATGCCAGCTTATGAAAAAAAAATTTATATTAGGAATGGTAAACATAATAAAATTAATATCTATTACATATAAAAAGATAACAAAAAATACTTATATTAAGCTAAAAAATTATTAAAACTATATAGGGGTACTAAATGTAAAAATATAAAATAGTTAAGATAAAGTAGCCCCCGCTTGGTAGAAATCTTGACATGGTGCGAGGGCTTAAACTACAATGAATCACTCAGGGTATGCTGACGGAAGCATACGCTTCCAGTAGGGCCACGCATGTCAGACAGGCTAGCGAGGAGTAACACACAAAGATCTACCACCCCTAATCCAGGGTGTTACGCGTCACCGTGCCCATTGGATTGTTTGCAGCCAGGGGTATACCGGCTGTATTATAACGGCGCCTCTCTGACACCGGGTCGAATCAGAGCAGTAAGCAGACCTTACCAGACATTTGAAACCCCAAGACTCGTGGGAACAAAAATGAATAATCAATATACAAAAAACAATCTCACGAAAAACCCGGTAGGCGTGGGTGTGATGAGCCTGTGGGGGATTTCTCTATTCTACATGAGAAACAACACACAATTCCAACCAACATTTCCACCTAATTTCGACCGCTTTCAGCGTGTCATACCTACCCATTTCCTTTATATGTATTCCCCCGTAAAACATTTCAAACGGACGTATAGCTAAACTCATTATCCTTTGCAGATAATGCATAATTGAGTTTAGCTAAATTCTCGTCATACGGCAACTCCATTCTTGCTAACCACGAGTTTCCCATCGGAAATCTCATAATGTCGGTTAGCAACAACAAGTCTAAACGAACGACGCTGTTGCATCATAGCAAAATAGCTGGGGTTATTTCAGCGTCTTAGAGTCTGGTTCTCACGCGGATTATTTCCCAAACATCAGCGGCGTCCTATCGACTTTCCCTGAGATCACCCATTCGCTTGGGGTCAATGATCTCTTTTTGCAGGGGAGTAACATCAGCTAGGTTTCCCTCTCATTCGTATTCCTTTTCACGGTTCAATGTGCTCCGACTACACCATAGCCATACCACTGGGTCACCAGGTCATGTCAGTAGCTGCATCTGATACCAACACACACAACCAAAGCTACCCCGAGATCACAGCATATCATGTTTTCTGTTCTCTCATTCTTCATGTCCGTCAATTACCCTATTAACAAAAGTTACTCCCATTTTGACGGGCGTGAGGTTGAAAAAGCAGAGGCGTGGTCTCTTTTGGTTGCCTGTGTATGAAATGAAATATGAATTTTTTCATCCCTAATTCACACCAGTCGCTATTCAATTTTCATTGCTTGCAGTCACGCTGCCGGAGAAGTTAAGTTTTTCAACCACCGAGGTGTTCATACATACAACAAGAGTCGCGCATTATTTTAACTTTTAACATAGTCGGTGTAATGTGTGCCTAAGATATTCAAAGGAAATACCAGTGTTATCAAAATCAAAAGAATAAACTAAATATTAATTAAGTTATATAAATAAAAAAAAGGGTTTTTTTGTTGTTCTTTTCCTGTCTTCCTGCGGAGCAATTCTTGTATAAAGAATAACAGTGTCGGAGGTCATTTTCGTGCAGCAACATCGTTGGGGAGTTATTGGAATACTTGGCATACGTTGGCATCCAAACTTTAACCCCCACAAGCCGACACTACCATAAGGGAACAAATCATCAAGAAAACACCGACTCGGCAAAAAGAAGACGTGAGGAAAAACGGAAAAAGCGGGATATACGTGTCGGAATGATCGAACTTTATATAAATAGGCGCGATACAGACGGTCATAGAAAACGCGAATCTATATAAAATGGACATCGTCGCGCTTCAGGAAGTCCGACTCCCACATCAAGTAATCGAAACCAACGAGTTTACACCGATGTGTGGAGGTACCGATACATATAACCTCGGGACTGGCTTCATCATAAGTAAGAAGATTACGCCCCATGTAAAAGATGTGAAATTTATTAATGACCGAATGTCTGTGCTAAAAATACAGGGACCATGGTACAATTATGTATTTATAAACGTACACGCCCCAACAGAATCTACAAACGAAGAAACGAAGGACACATTCTAGGAGACCCTAGAGGAAGTATTCGATGGGATCTCATCATTCAATGTTAAAATCCTCCTCGGGGACCTCAATGCGAAAATTGGAAAGGAAGACATATTCCAACCAACTATAGGTAAAGAGAGCATACACGTCGTTTCAAATGATAATGGAATTCGAATTATCACATTCTC
Organism: Microdon myrmicae; assembly: GCA_963931805.1. Classification (NCBI taxonomy): domain Eukaryota; kingdom Metazoa; phylum Arthropoda; class Insecta; order Diptera; family Syrphidae; genus Microdon; species Microdon myrmicae. Next base: position 20,159,385 of record OZ007497.1, read on the forward strand.
AGCGTCCAAAGATCTGGTAGTGAAAAGCAAGATGTTCAAGCACAAGCAAATCCATAAAGCCACATGGATATCACTCGACGGTGTAACGCGTAACCAAATAGACCACTTCCTCATAGACTAAAGACACCACTCGAATATCCTTGACGTAAGATCATATAGAGAAGCAGATTGCGACTCCGATTACCTTCTAGTGATGGGCAAAATTAGAAGTCGGCTCGCAGCAAACCCACATGGGCAATCACGGGAGACGAGCAAAAAGTTCGACATTGATAAACTAAAAGACCTACGCAAAAGGGCTGAATATCAAGACGAACTAACGAATAGATTTAACATCCTAGAGAATGGGAGTAGTGAGGAAGAGGAAATTAATAATCTGGGCACTAAATGGGCGTCGATCAGAGACACAATCAAACAAACAGCCCAAAAGGTATTAGGATTTAAGAAAACAATTAAGTCCAAACCTTGGTTTGACGATGAGTGCAGGGCGAAGATCGAAGAACGTAAACCCCTCAGAGTAATCCACTTAGAAAGATATGATAAAGTCAACGCAGAAAGATACGCGACAATTCGGAAAGAGACGACGAGAATTTTCAAACGCAAAAAACGCGAATGGGAGAAGACTAGGATCGAAAAAATCGTAGAAAATGCCAGAGCAAAGAACATCAGAGGTATGTATGCTGGCATAAATTCAATTAGAAATGGCTACCGAACGAGAGCCAAAATAATCCGAGACACAAACGGTTGTTTGGTGACAGAAACAAAAAATATCGTGACAAGATGGACGCAGTACTTTGAAAACCTGCTCAATGTGCGCACCCATCAACCACAAATAAACGCACCAGCTGTACATACAGCCGAGCCCCAGATCCCAGAGCCCTCTTCCGACGAAGTTGTAAACGCAATAAACCGATTGAAAAACAACAATGCTCCCGGAGTCGACTGCATACCGGCAGAGCTTGTGAAGCATCGAGGAGAGGCAACCGCTCGAAACAAAAAACACCAACTGATTAAAGCAATGTTACGGCTCCAACGCCGTGCTTCCTCTTTCGAGGGAAGAGCGTGGAGGTTATTATAATCTTTTCTTTTATTATTAAAACAATTATAGTTCTTATTTATTTTTATATTTTATTTTGTTTTATTTTTATTTTATTGAACTCAGCTATCTCAAGCTGAGCTCTCTTCTTTCTATTTTTTTCATATAAATTTACTTGTTTATATAGAACATTTTGTTCTAACTGACTGTGGCGTATAAACTGAACAAAACAATCTAGAAGTCTCTGTGACTTAGAATTTTGAATAAACTTTGAACGAAAATCAAAGTGGCCATGTTTTGAAATGAAAAATGTGCTTGTTATGAAAAGGGGCATATTTATGAAATGTGCTGTAAGTGACTGGATATAGAATATAGTGTCTGTTTATTTATGAAATGTGCTGTAAGTGACTGGATATAGAATATTGTGTCTGTTTATTTATGAATTGTATTAACTGAGAATGTAAGATATGTGAGGATGTAGTTTTAAGGGTTGTGTTTGAAAGGACATGAGTTAGTGTTAAAGCGAATAAGGGTAGTATTCTGGAATACAACATCCCACCCTTCTTCGAGAAAGAAAATTATCCTTGAAGAGAATAATTTTCTGTTAACTATTGCTTAGATTAGGTTTAATTACCGACTTGGATTTTCGTTCAATTACAATGGCGTTCAAAGTTAATCTTATATCAAAAGTTACAAAAATCCAAAAGTTCTTAATACTAGAAAAATAGGTTACAATAATCTAAAAGTTTACTTATAGTCTACTTACATTATCTTTTAACTAACTTTAAATATTTCTAACTAACTTAATATTTCCACTTGGAAGCTTTTCTTTTATTATCCAACAACTTTTTTTTTCTATACATATAATTAATATTATTTCTCAAAATTCTCTTTTTCGTTCGAATCATATCCCAATATATAATTTAAAATGTATTATATCCCAGTATACAATAAAAAAATTTTTTTCTAAAATTTTCTTTCTTTCTTCCCCTTTTTTACCTTTTTTTGTTTTTTTTTTTTTTTTTTTTTCGTTTCAGTCATTTCTTACAATTGTTTTATATATTGAATAAAAACAAAGGCCATTTGTTAAGTGTCTATATTTTCCTTAAATTTATGGAAAATTTTCCAAAACTTTTTTGGGCCTATTATTATGATGACTGCATACAATTGCATAATACCAAACATTTTCTTAAGAAATGATCTCAGTTGTCCTAAATGACGGTGTACCTTTTTATTTTTTCTTATTTTGTGTTCGAATACATGTTTATTGTTGTAAAATTTAATTTGTAAGGTATTTATAAGGTTTTTCTTTTCAATACCTATTTTAATTGAATTATTATTTTCAATTTTCATAACTTCGTGTTGGTGTTTAGTATCGTTATTTAAAATGTTTAGTGTTTTCGGCTCATCGTCATCATTTTCTATAGCTTTAATTTCTTTAATTGAATTATTATTTTCAATTTTCATTACTTCGTGTTGCTGTTCAGTATCGTTATTTAAAATGTTTAGTGTTTTCGGCTCAATGTCATCATTTTCTATAGCTTTAACTTCTGTCGGAACGTTTACCTTTTCAGTCTTACTCATTGCTGATGGATCGTTTAGTTTCTCAGTCTCATTTACTGATTCGTATAGTTCTTCAGACTTATTTGCTGTTAGAACATCTTGGTTCCCAGTCTTATTTGCTGTTTGAACTATTTCTTCAGTTATATCTGCTGTAGAAACCTTCAATCCTTCAGACTTTGCTGCTGAAACATGGTGTTCTTCAGTGTTAACTACTGAACTGACCTGGGTTTCGATTTTTATTGCACCTTTTGGATCTTCAGTCTTTACCACTGCTGAATTTTCAGTCTTTGTTGCTGAAGTGTCGGGGTTGTCTATAGGGATAGCCGAAATGTGAGGGATTTTTGTTAGTGTATTTTCTGCAAGTTCTGAATTTTCAGTCTTTAATATTGCTGAGTTTTCAATCTTGGTTGCTGAAGTGTCTGTGTGGTCAATAGGGATATCCGAAATATTAGGGATTTCAGTCTTTACTACTGCTGAAAATTTCGAATTTTCAGTCTGTGTTGCTGAATTATTTTCCAAAATTGGGGTATGAATCGGAATATTTATATTAGTGCTTGTTTTCTCTTCGTTTATCTGTATCGCTTTATTTATTTGGTTAGGAGCTTCATTAAAATTGTCGTTATCTATTTCCAAAGATCTAATGTTATAAATAGAAAAATTTTGTCTGTCTTCCACAAAATTGGGTTGGCGTCAGGCCTCGTTTTCCGACTCTTGCACCCGAGAAAAGTGAACATTTTGCCTACCGTTTTGTCTATTGGTGATTCTAGGATATTCACTAAAACGATTTTCGGTGTTTGCAGGATTATTTCGGAATGGATTACGCGTTTTTGTACCTCGTTGGTAATTTGTTAAGGATGGTCCATTCCTAGATATCTTGTATCTACACTCGTTCTCTGTGTGATTATTCCGTCCACAGAAATTGCATATAATGTTATATTCTCTTTTTATTGGTTGTCTATTCGGAAAATTGTTGGACTGCATGTTCCGATAACATGTGTCCTGAGAATGACCTGGCTTACCGCAGGTTTGGCAGACTATTCGATTAAATCTGTCATTATAGTTATATGGCCTGGGAGAGTTGTCCATTCGAGCAGCATGTGATACTACATGTGCAATAGACTGTTTTAAACTACTTCCCCCATGGACTTTGGCTAGGATTTTCAGTTGTTCATTCTTGAGACCATCCTCAAATATTTGCACTGCCAATTTTGAGTTTTCTTCTATCAAGAATTCTCTAACCACCGCGTCTGCTGTTATTTCACATGTAGCAGAGTTCAGCGTCCTCAGAGCATTCGCAACTCTATCTCCGTATTCCCGAACGGTTTCTCTGAAGTTTTGTTTCAGGGATATCAACTCATTGTGTGCCGTTGACCGAGATTGCTCCTCTTTATATTCTGATTCAAGTTTATCCTTTAAATCCTCCCATTTAGCAATTGTGCTATACCTAATTAGATCATAGGCAGGACCCTCTAGTCTATTTTTGACTAGCTCCAAAAATGTTTCATATATCTCCGGGTCTGCCCTTTTTATAGATCTAAATAAAACGTTTCCCCCGGAAATAAATTTATCTAGATCGCAGGGTTTCCCGTCAAAGGTAGGGACGATTCTGAAAACATCAGAAATTCCGACAGAAAGAGCCATTTCAGGGGGGTTATGGTGTATTTGTAGAGAGTGGATTTTTTCTTCCCCCTGCCTAGCCGCCTGTCACGTGTAATACGGACTCGTAATCTTGAAAACTCTGAAATCAATGTATGGCAAAATCACTTCTTAAAAATACGGTATATAAAAATGGCCTTTCTTTTAGTTATTCAATATATATGAAAAAGAAAGTTAATTTGGTCTCAAAGCTGTAGAGAAAGAAAATTCGGCGAAAAAGACAAAACGGAAATGTCGTCGAAATACTGGAAAGAGAATAATAAATAATAATTTCGAAATAATTTCTATCGGACAGAATTGTTAGAAAAAAGGAAAAGTTAAAAGTTCCAAGGTAAAAATATTCCTACGGAAAAATGAACAGAAAAATTCATATTTCGCTAACGATTCTTACTACTAATATATGTTGATTGATGTTTTGTTCTCCTTTTTTTTTTTTCTTGTGTTGTCTTCTTGTGTTTTTTTTTTCTGCTGCCACTGAGGTTAATTTAGATTTCCTCTGGAACTCATCGGCAGACTTTCCTTCCCTCTTTAGGGTTTTATCTTGCACTAATCTTCCTCTGGGATCGATTCCTCCTTCGAGGATTAAGTCGTCCTTCGGGGATCGGCCTTCCTTCGAGAATTTAGTCGTCCTTCGAGGATTAAGTCGTCCTTCGGGGTTTGGTCTTCCTTCGAGGATTAAGTCGTCCTCCGGGGATTGGTCTTCCTTCGAGGATTAAGTCTTCCTTCGAGGATTGGTCTTCCTTCGAGGATAGAGTCGTCCTTCGGGGAGTCCACCAGTGTTCGTGGATCGGTCTTCCTTCGAGGATAGAGTCGTCCTTCGGGGATTCCACCAGTCTTCGTGGATCGGTCTTCCTTCGAGGATTGGTCTTCCTTCGAGGAGTCCACTAGTCGGGAGTCCACCAGTCTTCGTGGATCCCACCGCTGCCACCAGTGTTACGGCTCCAACGCCGTGCTTCCTCTTTCGAGGGAAGAGCGTGGAGGTTATTATAATCTTTTCTTTTATTATTAAAACAATTATAGTTCTTATTTATTTTTATATTTTATTTTGTTTTATTTTTATTTTATTGAACTCAGCTATCTCAAGCTGAGCTCTCTTCTTTCTATTTTTTTCATATAAATTTACTTGTTTATATAGAACATTTTGTTCTAACTGACTGTGGCGTATAAACTGAACAAAACAATCTAGAAGTCTCTGTGACTTAGAATTTTGAATAAACTTTGAACGAAAATCAAAGTGGCCATGTTTTGAAATGAAAAATGTGCTTGTTATGAAAAGGGGCATATTTATGAAATGTGCTGTAAGTGACTGGATATAGAATATTGTGTCTGTTTATTTATGAATTGTATTAACTGAGAATGTAAGATTTGTGAGGATGTAGTTTTAAGGGTTGTGTTTGAAATAACATGAGTTAGTGTTAAAGCGAATAAGGGTAGTATTCTGGAATACAACAGCAATATGGGATAAGCAAGTCATTCCGGAAGAATGGAAAACCTCAAAAGTCGTCCCCATTTTCAAAAAAGACAGATCTGGCTGCGAAAATTACAGAGGAATATCATTGCTCCCAACCACATACAAAATACTAACAACTGTCATACTGGCGAGAATCACACCGTACGCAGAAGACATATTGGGAGACTACCAATGCGGATTCCGTCGAAACCGGTCAACAACCGACCAGATGTTCACAATAAGGCAACTGCTGGAAAAGAAGTGGGAATACGGAGAGACGGTTCACCAACTGTTCGTTGACTTCAAAAAAGTCTACGACTCAGTCGCAAGGCAAAGACTGTACCATATTGTAGTTGAGCTGGGAATCCTGAAAAAATATGCCGCCCTCATTCAAATCTGCATGAATGAAAACAAAGGGCGAGTTAGAATAGAAAACCACCTCTCAGAACCATTTGAAGTCTAAAACAGGGGGATGGCCTCTCCCCATGTCTTTTTAACCTTGTCCTTGAGTATGTCATCAGAAAGGTACAAGATGACAACATGGCCGGATCATCCCTGAACGGGGTCACACAAGTGCTCGCATATGCGGATGACATCGCCGTTTTGGGCGATAATCTAAAAACTGTAAGTAAAAACAGTGAAATCATCATGCAAGCGGCAGAAGAGGTGGGCCTAGAAATAAATGAAGACAAAACAAAATACATGATGATGGCGAGAGCAGGTGGACATCAGAGAACACACATAAACATCAGGGCCAAGATATTTGAAAATGTCAAAGAATTTAAATACCTGGGAACAATACTGACGGCCAGTAATGAAACGTCGACGGAAATTAACAAAAGACTACACTCCGGCAACGCTAGTTGGCACGCAGTCAATAAACTGCTAAAAACCAAACTGCTATCACAGAAAATAAAGCTCCGTGTCTATAGAACCATAATCATGCCGATTGTTCTATATGGATGCGAAACATGGGGTCTCACAAAACGGGAAGAAAACAAATTCCGCGTATTCGAGAATAAAGTTTTAAGGGGTATCTTTGGAGGTAAATATGACGAGGAGGCAGGACAATGGAGGAAACTCCACAACCACGAATTGGAAGAGCTGTACCGCAAACCTAGAATAGTGAGAGTAATCAAGTCGCGAAGATTAAGATGGGCCGAACATGTAGCGCGAATGGGCAACGATAGGGCTGTGGCGTCTCTAACAGATACACACACAATTCACAAGCAAAATAGTGAAGAACACCGAACAAAATTCGAATAAGAAAATACATCAGAGCCGTATACCACAAATCGAATTCTAAAATCTGCCAGTAGCCTGATGAGTAACGCTTAGGTTCAATTTTTGGTGATTCAAACTGTCATAGCGTCAGTTCGAATCACACGTTCTTCTTCACCATTATTTCAAACGCTATAATTGGTGACTACGATGTGATCTGTACACGCAGCACACACTTCCCGTAGTAAACAGAACTTCACACACGATCATGACTTCCGCATAGAGCACCAAGGCACACTCGCTTGCTCCGACATTCTCTCGTTCGCTCCGTCGTTCGCACCGAAGCTGATCGTAACGAAGTTACTGGGAAGGGAGTTGTGTTGCGTTTCTAACAGATACACACACAATTCACAAGCAAAATAGTGAAAAACACTGAACGAAAATCGAATAAGAACATACAACAGATCCGTATACCATAGTGATAACATAACAATTCACATCAGTGGAGTATAGTCGAGTTTGAAAATCGAATTCTAAAATCGGCCAGTAGCCTGATGGGTAACGCTTAGGTTCAATTTTTGTGATTCCAACTGTCATAGCGTCAGTTCGAATCACACGTTCTTCTTCACTATTATTTCAAACGCTATAGGGCCGTGCATACAATTCTTGACGGTAAGCCAACGGGAAAGAGACCGACATGGCGGCCGCGACGGAGATGGGAGGACAATGTTAGGTTGTACCTCGAGGAGATCGGATCAGATGGTCAAACGCGGAAGGGGAGTGCACGGGACAGTGAACAATGGCGGAGGCGAGTCGGTGAGGTCATGAACTTTCGGGTTCCTACAGCCCAATAAATAGTAATAGTAAGATGAAGTAGACAACATTTGTAAATATTGTAAAAAACTACCGAGACACACGTACCACATGCAAATGAGTTTCATTTTTCTTCTAAGAATGAAACTCAATTTTTTTTGAGCGGGGAGGATCGTTGCGTAATTAACAGGCATTAATTATCACCCCCCCCCCCCCCCCCTCCCTAAAATCATTAAATTCTATCGCTAATTTGTGTCCTTATCCAAAGAAAGACACATCACATTCCTGAAAACTACATTTTCTACTTGAAATAGTCACATTCCAAAATCACATCATCCTTTATAACACTAGTTTAGTGAGAGAAGAACCCTCGTTTATTTCACTTAGTACAAACATTTAAAAGTAAAAACTTACGAACTATCCCAACAATCCTTTATAAATATAATATTATTATAGTCCTATCCCAACAATGATATTTTCTGGTCAAAATGTTCCGTTGTATTTCAATACAAAAACTTTCCCATATCTCTCCATAAGCTCGCAGTTGTTCAAATCCCGACCCCAATGGGAATTGCAATATGTTCTGAACGAACGAAAAAACAAAATATCATATTACACTAGAAACCAACAACACTTCCCCTAACCTGGGAATTTATCATTATTTCACCTTTAGCTTAATGATTCTTTTGCATAGCCTTAGATTTTGCGAGAGCCAACCCCTAAATTAACGAACCGGTTGACGGTGAAGTGGCGGTCAAAGGCATCCTCATATATAAGTTCACGAATTGGCAGGAGAGGCAGTAAAAAGATAAAACTGAATTGGGCCAGTAAAAAATTTAAATAAGAAACAAAACAAAAAGTTTGTAGTTTAATCGTGTAAAACTAAGAACTAGAACAAGAAAGAAATAACTTTGTTGTAAATTTAAATAAGAAACAAAACAAAAAATAACTTCACAGAACACTTTTGGTCTTTTCGTTACACATATCCAAAGGGACCAGAGACCAGGAAATCAACTTGTCGACCCGATAACAAAAAACACTAAAACAATAAGGGAAAACGGAAAGTACCCCTTTTTCTGTTTTCCAAAAACCTTTTCAATTGTGTACATAACCAGCAGGTTTGCTCTTAAATAAAAACGGATGGGAATCAGTTTAATGATTCGACGGCGGCGTTGCGAGGGGGGGGGGGGGGGGGTATGTAACACAGATATTGTCTAGGGGATTGTTCCTCGGAGTTTCGTGGTATTATTCCCCGATATTCGGTTTTTGTGCTTCGCAAGACAATCCGACCGATCCGACAGAACCCACCAAGTTGTCGTTCATCTTCTGACGGCGCGCACATATCTGTACCACAACTCGTTCAGCTACAGAACGGAAAAGCCGTGGAACTCCCTCCTCGTGTGGGTATATATATTACATATTACGTTACAACCTGCATATCGGGGTGTTGACTCTGCGCTAACCCCCCTCGCCTCCTCTGAGAGAGGTATACATTATAAAAAAATCTCTCACAAGGATGGACGAGGGATTTTGCAAAATGAACTAACTTTTGGATCTTTTAAAGAATTTTAAACTTAAAGTCACGACCTTTGTAAAACGAGTTCTAATCATTGAAAAAAAAATCCTTAGTCCACCATTGCAGTACAGCAACAAAGCATAAAACGATCAAAGATTCAAAATAAAAGGAAAACATCAAGCAACCTCAAATGTCACTCGGAAATGCCAGACTGCTTTCTGGAGTGTGACGTTAAAATGCCAGCAGTGATTCTAAACGACAAATCGATATCAGATGCACTGCTCGGCACATTACCAATCAAATCGGAACATTCCTACAGTTTGAATCAAGATGGTGACTCTATGCCAAACTCACCGAAGAGCCTACACATAGCGATGGATGATATGGACGAAGAATGTTATCTTGCCATATCAATGAAAACTGCTATCAGCAACACACGTCGTCTATTCGATAATACTTTCAACCATTAAGCGCCTAAGCTTATACATCAAAGAAAATCCAACTATAAGAGGTTGCAACAGAAAACTCTGTGGTGGCACTGAATGCTGCTAATTGCTGAATAGAGAAGAATGGACAGTTTTTTGTTACTGTTTTTGATTCAATTAATTATTGTTTTTTTTTTTTTTTTTTTTTGGAAGAAGAAACAAACAGTTTCATTAATGTTAATTCTCATACGTCTCTTTTTGAAAAACGTTTTGTTAACCAGTAAAGTTTTTTGGTACATTCGGTACCTTTTTTGTTCAGTCCTTTTTTACGTAGTGACATAGTCGATCGTGTAAGTCAAGTATTGGATCGGTGACGGTTCATAAAATAAAGTTTAATTTTCAATGCAATTCAATATTCATTTTTTTCAATGATTTCATGTTTACGATATTTTGGAACACAAATAACATTGGTTCTTTTATGTTTGCTGTCTCGTCGAGGAATAGCTCGACGCAGAACATCCACCCTCGAGTAAATATTATTTAAAAGAAATTTTCAAAATTGTAGAAAGGTCCGTTCATTATTTTTTGAGATATCATATCCACCGACCATCTTGTAATGCTGTTGTGAGATAAACGCGTTTAAAGTTTTCAATAAGGATAGGAGCCAGTCAAAAAGGTGGGCTTTGAAAATGCTCCATATCATTCAATTTACTTCGAATCAATTAGAAATTTCACGAGAACATTTCTGAGATTTTCTGAAAATGATGACTGTATATGCCCCTTAATAAATTAATTCCGCAACATTACTCTCTGTAAAGATAATAAAACCCTTTATTATGGTTGTTGTTATTTTTTGTGTTCTGGCTGTTGGATTATAATTTTGATATGCGATGTATTGACAAGGCATATGCTTACATACACAGTTCCCCTAGATACATACTTCCTTGCCCAAAAAACACGTTACCGACACGCTCTTTAAATATTTTCTAAAACGGATAAATTTGTTCTTTTAAACATTACTTACAATATACTTAGTGTTAATTTTCTTTCCGACGTTACTGTAAACTAATATCCTGATTCTTTTACCTCTCTAATGAAAATTGCATTTAGTTTTAGGTCAACGCGCTTTCTATTACCCATCTAGGGTAGATCGGGAATAGTGCCTGTTAAATTACCTCCCACTGCAATGATTCACCCCGGGAATGTCCCCTCCATTAAGAGCACATCCTTTTGTAATAAAATTGTATTGATTCTATGACAGTAGTTGGATGCAAATTGCTCACCCACTGTATGACTAAATCTTCCAACATTGCGAATCCATGACGAGTGGTTGGAGCCAGTCGGACTGTCAATAACTGTTGAATTAAAGTTTCATGGAGCCATCGGGTCATTTCTTTTTAGTTATGTTCGCGTGTGTAGGAACGAAGTTTTATGTTCCAGCTTTTGAAAAATGACAAGGATAACACGAACTACAACTATTAAATACTTACGACGGGCTTACCTAAGTTTCTACCATTGTTCATGCAACTATCTGAATGTCTATTTAGAAGCTATTAATTTTTATTCTGCAGTTCAGCTCCGTGCAAAGGGCATTTAAGTGTGGGAGGAGTAGATGCTATCTTAAGACCGGTAAATGGTAAGGTGGGTGCTTGTAACTGCGAATGTCACGTGACTAAAAAATAGCAATAAAATTGATATGGAATAACGACAGTGCGAGTATAAAAAATTATAATCGTTGCCATAAAATGGAGTGTTGAGGGGATGCTCATTGTAGGGAAAGCAGGGTATGTTACTAGAACTGAAGACAAATCCAATTATACCGTCAACAAGACGTAATAATATATTTTGGAAAAATAAGTTGTCTTTGAGTATATATGCGTACAGGTATTTGGTAGATTGACATAACTTATGAACTGCCTAGAAATGTTACAAATTGGAGCGTGATTTGTAATTTTTAAAATAGATGAATCTGTGAAACAAAAAATTTGTTTCATATTTCTTTTTAAAATTTCTGGTTCTAACGCATTGAGAATTTTGTAAAAGTGTTCGGAAGATTAATGTTTATCAAGATCACAATCTTGTACGCGATACAAATTATTTGCTAAAAGTGGTAAATCCGTTGAAGGCGACGCTTGTTTTGTCGTCAAGCGAGTCAGAACAATGCAGACATTGTTGGTATATACCAAAAGGATCAATGAAAAAACTTTTAAATGACTTTTTAAACAAGGCTGATATAACGAAAAATATTAAAAAGAGCATTATAAAAATAAATTAAAACATTAAAGTAAAATGCATGTGTTATAGAAAAAAAAATTCAAGAAATACGGCAGTTACTCAAATTTGCACATAAAGTACAAATAGCTAATTCTTATCAAAGCCGTTTTTTTATACAATATTAGAAGGCTTCGCCTTTTGTGAGCTATCGGTAGACAACGTCCTGGCTTTGGTTCAATTTCTTTTTTTTTAATTTCATTTTTATTTCAATTTTAATAATCTTGATTGAAACAGCAAAATTTCTACACTCAACTTTTGATTGCAGTTAATTAGGGTAAAACACATTAGACGGTTCAAAAATCTATTTTTTTTTTTTTTTTTTGCTTAAATCATTAGTAAGCATATTCATCAACAAGCGACCAAATGTTTACAGTAAGGCAACTGCTGGAAAAGAAGTGAGAATACGGAGAGACGGTTCACCAACTGTTCGTTGACTTCAAAAAAGCCTACGACTCAGTCGCAAGGAAAAGACTCTACCAAATTGTAGTTGAGCTGGGAATCCCGAAAAAATATGCCGCCCTCATTCAAATCTGCATGAACGAAACGGCGAGTTAGAATAGGAATCCACCTCTCAGAACCATTTGAAATCCGGGACGTACTAAAACAGGGCGATGGCATCTCACCATGCCTTTTTAACCTTGTCCTTGAGTATATCATCAGAAAGGTACAAGATGACAACATGGCCGGATCATCCCTGAACGGGGTCACACAAGTGCTCGCATATGGGGATGACATCTCCGTTTTGGGCGGTAATCTAGAAACTGTAAGTAAAAACTGTGAAATCATCATAGAAATAAATGAAGACAAAACAAAATACATGATTATGGCGAGAGCAGGCGGACCTGTGTGCGGTTTCTGCTTGAAGCGTCAGCACGGACGCTGGTTGAGTAAAACCCCACTGAGGAAAATAAAACGAATAACCAAAGAAAACATAGGAACTGTTCGGTCCACACTCGGGTTCTCAAGAAAACTGTGCACACAGAAGGATGCAAAATGAATGGAAATGAGACCCTGATTTATTATATATTTATATATATTATATATACAACTGTATTAATGTTACTTTATTTCTGGATATTGTAAATAGCGCACTTCCAATATTGGTTCCTCTTATCAGTATGTTTAGAAATGTCCAGCAGTTTATTAATTGTCACCCACTTCATAAAATCACTTAATGTCTATTCTTATTTATCAATTAAGCTGGCAATCCGTTCATCAATTTGCTCATAGATATAGTTTATTGAATTAACGAGTCACGGATCTTCATTTATCTTCGATTGAGGATATTTAGCTCGCGATTACAGATGCTGAGGTTATTGTTTATATGTTATGTAGAAATACTTATATTCGCTTTAGCAACACCGTATGCACATTGACTGATTAAATAATTATGCGCTCGAATTAGGGTGAACAGGGTGGATAAACGGCACACGTTTTGAACCTCGACTTTAATTAACGTCCACGCGTGTTAAGTGTGTCGATGACGTCATAGCCAATGATGACATACAAGAGATCATTGGCACACTCAAACAAAAAAAACCCTATCCAATTATAAACTCAGATAACCCACAGAACGATAGTGCAATTAATTGCACATTTCTTCGTAATCGGTGAACCACAAAAAAAGCAATTAATTGCATATTGTTCAATAATGCAAAAGCAATTAATTGCATATTCCGGAACAATTAACAAATCACGGAAAAGCAATTAATTGCATACAAAACATAAAAGAATTAATTGAGTCGGTTCGCAACTACGGATATTGAACTGTGGTGCAAATCGATGAAGAAATATTGGCTGACGCCACAGTTCAAAAGCAATTACGAATTAAAGTTAAAATCCGGAAATTAGGTCACTGCGAAATGAAAATGCATTATCGTCATCAGGAGGTGTTGGCCCCAAGGTGCCGAGAAGAGGTGAAACCAAATGAGCAGGCAGTCTGGTGTTGGTCACGGGAGGAGTGTTGGTGGTTCATCGATAGAGTCGGGAGTCCAAGAGGAGAGCGTTGAGTAATAGTGTATCTGGAATACTAAAACTAAAGTCAGAGTGTTGTTATTAGAGAAGTCGATACAAAGTGTATTCAGAAGAAATAAACTCCTTGTGATGTTTAAGTAAATTAAGAAAGTAATAATAGATTAAAGACAGAGTGTTGTTAATGGAGAAGTCGATACAAAGTGTATTCGGGAGATATAAACTCCTTGTGATGTTTAAGTAAAATAAGAAAGTAATAATAGATTAAAGACAGAGTGTTGTTAATAGATAAGTCGCTATAAATTGTATTCGGAAAATATAAACTCTTTGTGATGTTTAAGTAAAATAATAAAGTAATAATAGTAGACTAAAGACAGAGTGTTGGTAATAGATATGACAATATAAAGTGTATTCGAAAAACCTAAACTTTTTGTGGTGTTTAAAGAAAATAAGATAATAATAATAGTACATGAAAGACAGAGTGCTGGTAATAAATAAGTCGTTATAAATTGTATTCAAAAAATATGTGCTTCTGGTGGTGTAAGAAATATAATGAAAAATTGTTATGACCAAGAACTCTCCATTGTAAATTAAATTCAGAACGTCTTGAGTAGTTAAGTTGACGTAAAGTGTACAACAAAAAATATAAAACATTTTGTGGAGACCGAGTAAAATGAGGAAAAATTGTAAAAATCAAAAACTCTCTTGAAGGGAGGATTGTTATTTCGACGATTACATCCAAAAACCATAACTCGCGCTTAGCTCTACAATATGAACTCAAGGACGCCTCGGTGTTTGGATTTTTACTCTCGACGCGTGGTGCGTGTGCGCACTTCGGTAAAAGAAATCTGACTCTCGGAAAACGCAACGTCCTCGGTACGTGTACGTTTCTCGGTCGTCACCATCTGACCCGGGTGATGATTCTAGATGTAGTTTTGCTATCAACTTAATCTGACTCAATTTTTACAACTCCGGTATATTCGCGTCCTCGGCGCGCGACGAGGAGCGGGAGCGGCACGACCGTGCGGTCGGCGGATGTAATTGGACCCAGCGATATTCAGCTCGTGCAGAGCCGACTCGCTAATGGGGTGAGTTTGTGGGGGCTCTCTATATCACACGGAGAACCAACCCACAATGCCAACCAATCTTGACCGCTAACAGCGCGTCACCTTAATCCAACTCCCCATGCAAAATCTGCATTTGCATACATCCCACACTTACCAAGAACCCATTTCCCAAGCTGAAATAAATGCATATTCCAATTTACAACGGAATATTAATCATCTTCCTTAATTACATCACCCCACATATAATTTTTCCCAAAATTGCTTCGGTTAATTCTCTACTTAATCCATATTCCCTCTTTGCGACCAAACAATATTAATTTCCCCGAAATGCATATGCCGTAACTAACGCATATTCAAATCCACAACGGAACATTAACCTCAACGCCAAATATACCAAGCCGCACACATTTCCCCGAAATGACTGCGGTTAAAATTCTATCTAAACGATATCCCTTGCTTGCACCCAAGCAATTGCCACTTCCCGGTATATACAACCAACGAATCCACCTTAGCTTATACGGCAAGGATTCGCTGGAACTAAATTCCTATGCAGGCATAGCAACTCTTCCAAAATTCTTAGTAAGTGGCAATGAGTTTACGACGCCACTGCCACAACGCAATAAATCCTTGACTTCATGAGTCAGTCATCATTCTACCATCGGCGCGCTCACTCCGGCTTAAAACACGGCCCCTCGTGACGTGCACTCGAGGGGTGCAAACCCCCGAGCGTACAATAAGCGTTTATCACGTCTCGGTCGAGTGGGGTCGGGGCCCTTGATTCTCAATTTTATTCAAAAACCGCTATCGCGTACAATCGTGTCAGATGAGTGCTTGTCGGCGGAACGGATAACTCGTGTGATGGTTCAGATCTTTGTCACCCTCAATAGCGATATTAATGATATTAAAGATTCCCTTGAGCGGCCACCGGTTAATGTAGGCCGTACAAACAAGATGTTTTAGTGACAATAAAACCAAACAACGTGTGAATGACTGACAACATCAGTGAGTTTTTTATTTCTCCTATTGGTTTGATGGACAATCTCCGGCTACGAAATAGTTAGTGGGGCGATAGTGAACTGGTGCCATACGTTGGCGCATCCGCATCGTACCCGCACAAGTTTGTGGTGTGGTGGTAGATATCCTCTCCACTAAGGATATGTATTTACTTACCACCAGAGAAACGTAAAGTCTCTCTTGGCGGAATAGAAAACCCGATCTCGTAATGAAGGTAATGGTGGCGTGTGTGTGATCGTTTAGATCTGTGTTGTTTACTCATGCGCGAAGGCAATGGCAAAACAAAGCAGGCAGGCGACAACGACAAAGGGATCGAGAAGATCGTTGTCTATGAAGTGCTTCGCGTCTAAATAAATAGACGACGATGCATCGAAGAAATGTGGTAAAAGAAAAGATAAGACGAGGGCATCATAAAAGTCTTAGATGAGTGGTGCCCTTGTGTAAATTTACGAATAGACATTGGAAAAGGTGCTGATGGTTGCGATTCTTTATACAATGAAAATTGTATATCGTATCTTGGGTCGGTGGCCGAACGAATTTGCTTGCATTTGTATATGCTGGATAATTCGTTTGGTGGCTAAGCGCGATGTTGTGATTGTTTGTTCGTTGGAAAACAAATCATGGGTGAATCTTTTGCAGCTGGGTAAATAGCCGTGTTGCTATTATGCTGGTGATGCTAAAGCAATTTAGGTATACGATGGTTGGTCGTGTACCGTATCTTGCTGAACGAAATGGGATCGAATTTTTATGCATGTTTACATGCGAAGGAATTCGGTTTGTTGAGGTCCGGCGCCGTGCTTCCTCGGTTGAGGGAAGAGCGGGGACCTTTTATTATTCCTTTTCTTCTTTTGCTGGTCCTGTACGCACAACAATCTTATTACAACTTTTCCACTCTGCTGATAGAAGGCAGTCACATCCGCAAATAGTTAAACCAATTAGATCACTCGCTCTGGTTCCTAAGAATTCTCCACGTATTATGATCCGCGTCCCAGGCGGACCTTCCTTTGGTGAAAGTCCAGTTACAACTGGCTGAGGCGCCATTAACAAGAAAAACCCTTTTTTTAAATTCAACGGCTCTTAAAGGGTTTTAGATGATATTAAAACTCATATATTATCACTATATTTAATATATTTATACCAACTTAGGGGTTCTTAACTCAACTTTCCAAACTCACAATTCAACTTACAATCTCAAACGAACTTTTTGAACTGAACTTTTTTTTTATGTCTATTTTTTCTTCTGTGACTTTTCACATGAATCAATTTGGACGAAAATCCAAGTTGCTATGTTTTGAATAAATAAAAAGGTGCAGGTTATTAAGTGTGCTGTAACTGGTAATATTGTGAATGTTTATGAATGGTATGTATTAAGTGAGAATGTAATATATGTTAAGTGAAGTTTTTAAGGATGTGTTAGGAGATTCAGTGTTAAATTTAATAAGGGTAGTATTCTGGAATACAACATCCCACCCTTCTTCGAGAAAGAAAATTATCATTGAAGAGAATAATTTTCTAGTAACTATATGTTAGCTTAAGATTAATTAAAGACTTGGATTTTCGTTCAATTACATTACAATGGTTTTCAAAATTAATCTTTCATCAAAGGTTACAATAATCAAAAAGTTCTTAATACTAGAAAAATAATCTATTTACATTATATATTAACTAAATTTTTCCAATAATCAAAAAGTTCTTAACACTAGAAAAATAGTCCAAAATAGTCTATTTACATTATATATTAACTAAATTTAAATATTTCTCCTTGGAACCTTTTCTTTTCTTATCCAAAAATCATTATTACTTATTATATTAATTATATAATATTAATATTATTGTTTCAAAATTCTCATTTCCGTATATATATTAATTCCAAAATTTCTAATATATATATTACCAATAAAATTTTCTTTCTTTCCTTTTCCGTTCGAATATATATTAATTCCAAAATTTCCAATACATATTACCTCTAAAATTTTTTTTCTTTCGTCCCCCTCATTAACTTTTTTTTTTTTTTTTTTTTTTTTTTTTTTTTTTTTCTTCGTCATTTCCTACAATTGTTAGATTATTTCATATATATTGAATAATAAAACAAAGGCCATTTGATATGTGTTTATCTTTTCCTTAAATTTATGGAAAATTTTCCAAAACCTTTCTGGGCCTATTATTATGATGATTCTATAGAAATGCATAATACCAAAAATCTTCTTAAGAAATGATTTCAAATGTCCTAAATGACTGTGTAACTTTTTATTTTTTTGTATTTTGTGTTTGAATAAATGTTTATCGTTGAAAAAGAAAATTTTTAATATACTTATATGGTTTTCCTTTTCCGTACCTATTTTAGATTGTTGCAGTTCCGCAACATACATACCAGCGTATACCAGTCGGAAAAAAACATACCACACGGAGCGCCACCTATTGCCGAATAGACAAAGCAAAATGGTCTATTCATGTGACGTTTTCCGTGGTACTGTTTTCACGCGGTGCTGGTTTTACTGTTTTTGTAGACAGTATGGTTTTTTTACGTTGAATGTCATGTTGTTTACGGTGCCTTCAGCACCTATGCTTTTACGATGTCAATTTAAATTCGTGTAATAAAAGTTAAATTGTAGTGTTAAAATGTGTTTAATTACTGTCCGATGCGACAGGCATTTTCTGAGTCAACACCATGATTTTCATTTTGCTGTCACGTCGAGGAGCCTTTCTCGACGCTGTACATTATGGTCCTTCGGAGCCGGATGTATAACATCCGAGCAAGAAGTCTGGATTACGTCCATCGGATCACATCCTCAACGAGGGAACTATCAACGTGAGCAGCGCTCCAGCAGCAACATGTGATCAACGTGAGCAGCGCTCCAGTAAAACAGGTAGGTGGCAATTATTATTATTATTATTTATTGGCCTGTAGGAACCCGGAAGTTCATGACCTCACCGACTCGGCTTCGCCATCCTTCCCTGTCCTGGGCACTCTCCTTCCACGCTTGACCATTCGATCCGATATCCTCAAGGTCAAACCTAACATTGTCCTCCCATCTCCGTCGCGGCCGTCCTACCGGTCTCTTTCCCGTTGGTCTACCGTCAAGAATTCTATGCACGGTCCTATCGTTCCCCATTCGCGCCACGTGTCCGGCCCATCTTAATCTTCGCGACTTGATTACTCTCACTATTGTAGGTTTGCGATATAGTTCTTCCAATTCGTGGTTATGGAGTCTCCTCCATTGTCCTGCCTCCTCGTCATATTTACCTCCAAAGATGCCTCTCAAAACTTTATTCTCGAATAGACGGAATTTGTTTTCTTCCCGTTTTGTGAGAGCCCATGTTTCGCATCCATATAGAACAATCGGCATGATTATGGTTCTATAGACACGGAGCTTTATGTTACGTGATAGCAGTCTGGATTTCAGCAGTTTACTGACTGCGTGCCAACTAGCGTTGCCGGAATGCAGTCTCTTGTTAATTTCCTTCGACATTTCGTTACTGGCCGTCAGTATCGTTCCTAGATATTTAAATTCTTTAACTTTTTCAAAGATCTTACCTCTGACGTTTATATGTGTTCTCTGAGACCCACCTGCTCTCGCCGTAATCATGTATTTTGTTTTGTCTTCATTTATTTCTAGGCCCACCTCTTCTGCCGCTTGCATGATGATTTCACAGTTTTTACTGACAGTCTCTAGATTATCGCCCAGAACGGCGATGTCATCCGCATATGCGAGCACTTGTGTGACCCCGTTCCGGGATGATCCGGCCATGTTGTCGTCTTGTACCTTTCTGATGACATACTCGAGCACAAGGTTAAAGAGACACGGTGATAGACCATCTCCCTGCTTTAGTCCGTCCCGGATTTCAAATGGTTCTGAGAGGTGGTTTTCTATTCTAACTCGCCCTTTGTTTTCGTTCATGCAAATTTGAATGAGCGCGGCATATTTTTTTGGGACTCCCAGCTCAACTAGAATATGGTAGAGTCTCTGCCTTGCGACTGAGTCGTAGGCTTTTTTGAAGTCAACGAACAGTTGGTGAACCGTCTCTCCGTATTCCCACTTCTTTTCCAGCAGTAGGTAGGTGGCAATGCAATTTATAATTTAATATACAATTAATTAGCGATCCGAATGGATCCTAACTTAAGGAGTGTTGTGCTGTGTCGTGCTTGTGTTTAAATCTACGTTTTGACATAACACTATTTCCACCACTTTGATGACGAAAATAAATCAGTACTTAAATCAAAAAAAGGACGGAAATTAAGGTTGAGCTAACCGCTTTCAATAAATGTTGCTGAATTTCCACTGAATGAAAATACGCAGAGAACAAACAAAGGCAAATGAATGCAATAATGATTTAAAAAGGAAAATTTCGGAATTAATAACATTAGATTGTGAAACGGGAAACAATCACCTTCTTATATCAAGAACAGGATCGTGCAGTGATTCGGGACTATTCTAGTTTCTAACATGAACTGAGAGTCGACATTGATGTGGAATCAATAACGGCAATTACAAACAAGGCCGCAAAGTTAGATCTATGCGAAGTGCCAATCAATGTTATCGAACGCAATCAGCAATTCCTTGAAACAGCCGAATAGATTAATAATGAAGGCAAGCGCCTGATGAAGGAATGCAAATATGAAGAAGTGGTACTTTAATCAACCGGGCCATTAGTTTCGATCCGAAAAATCCAACATTCTACTATAATCAAGCTGCAGCATATATCCGTGTCACAGAAAATGATCGTGCGATTAACGACTGCAACTCTGCGTTGTTCGACAATCCAAATTACAAGATAGCATATGACCAATGGGAGATGTATATCTCAATGCAGGAAAGTACGATGAAGCCATAGACGCTTATACGGAAGCTATTCAATTGGAACCTGATAACAACGATTAAAAATGGGCCTGAACAAACGGAAGGAATTGATACGAGCCACAATAGCTGTTGTTGCTGAGCAGCGAAAGCAAGCCGAAGAACAACTATCCCAGATCTACTTAATTATGTGATTAGTTCAAACCATTTTACAAATCGTTATGAAGAACGATGTTGAACTTAGCTACCGCAAAGGTTCATTTTCTCCCTCTGGTCCGAGAAGGAGACAAAACCTAATGAAGCAATTACTTTCTCAATTTTTGAACATGATCGTGCACTGAGTCGGGCAATATTATGAATGCAATTGTACATACTCCCGACATAATGGTCCACATGTTTGAAAGATATGGAAGTCCCAAAAACGTTAATAATAACTATCGGAAATTAGCGGAATAATATCTTCCTACGTTCATGTCAAGTGTTCTGGATTTCAATCAAGGATTTCGACCAAACTCGTAACCATGGAGCTTTGTCACAGCGAGCGTTAACACATATTATGATGTAGCAAAAATGCTGTGATTCATGTATTCCTGGAAGTTAATTAAACCACACATGGTTGCAATTATTAAGATGTTCTATTTCCAGCAATGTTCTTCACGGAGTCTGATCAAGACCTCTGGGAAAGCGACGCACATGAATTTATTCAATTGAATTTCAATATTTAACATTTTTTAGGATTTCGGTTGTCTGGTTCCTGCAGCACCAATATTTCAATATTTGGCACATTTAAAGATTTTATCTATCCAGTCGCTGCAACATAAATATTTCAACATCAGGTAGAACGCAGAAAGGAATTTTACCGAAAACAATAGGAAGCATGAAGCAGGTTGTTACATCACCAAGCGCTGATGATGACCAAAGGGATGGAGCACTTCATATAATTGGAACTCTGGCAAATGTGCTTCTGAAAAACGAAGACGTCGTGGTCAAGTAGAATATGCTTACCACATATCTATTTCCAGAGTTTCACATCGGGCAGACATATGCGAACCGTACTGGTTGGATAGTTCATTATCTTGGTGAACTACCTGAAAACTAGCTTCTGCTTTATTTAATTAATTTCCTTTTTGTAATCGGCGAGAATAAAATGATAAACGCTTCCTATTTTCCCCATCTTTCGACTCCAATATAAATAAAACAACATTTTTTTGCGTTTCATTCGAGTGGAACGCGTATGGATTTACGATCCAAATTAGAACCTCGTTCAAAGATTCATCGATGACATAGAAGGATTCACGATCCAAAAGAGGACTACGTCCAAGAAGTCATCGATGACATAGATGGATTTACGGTTAAACAACAATTTAATTAATACTCAACTTTACAAAGCCAAAATACAGTCCACTTATAATATCCGAGGTTGTTGCATTCCTCTTCATTCTGCAGAGGTCACCGCGGGTAATTGAAGAAGTTGTCTATCGGTCTCAGTATTTCGGTTGAGGACATCATTCGGCTCCTCCTTCAACGATGTTGCGGGTACTTTTCACGATCCACGCTACAGGATTTAGGCAAGCGTCACCTGCAACAACATCAGGGAGAAAAAAAGTTTTGGAAACTTCCCTCCGGTAGAAAACTAAGCTTCAGCGTTTCACTCTAAACGGTCAGTACTGAGACAAAGTTCGTCAACGAAGACACTTCCGGTCCTATACCTGCAAGTATCATCTCAAACATCGAACTTGCAGATGAATAAGTCCAAGACCACCGGGAATTGCGATTTACCATCTCATTTACATCCGTTCCTGGGGCACAGCTTCTCGTCACCTGGACTCATCGCTCAAGCATCCAGGATTGTCGCTTCTCGCCACCCAGGCACATTGCAGTTAAGTGTCTGGAGTTCTTCGCTTTCGCCGCCTGGACGAAATGCTCTGGGGGCACCCTCTTAATACCGCCCATTGCACGTAGCTGCCACGGGGCACCACTCCAACGGAGTCGGTGTTTAAGATAAACTTTCGGTTACAAGACTAAGGGACAAGAAAACGAGGAACAAGGAAAGATGCCGGCACCCTTCGGAAAAGCATGACATCAGAAAGCTGTCGCGGATTTGGAGTTCACCGCTTCTCGTCGCAAGGATTCATCGGTCGAGCATCCTGATTTTGCCGCTCTCGCCACTCAGGCACATCGTTGTCACGTGTCTGGGGTTCTTCACCTTTCGCCGCCTGGACGAAATGCTTTGGGGGCATACTCTTAACACCGCCCATTGCACATAGCTGCCACGGGGGCACCACTCCAACGGAGTCGGTGTCTAAGATAGACTTTCGGTGCAAAGATTATGGAATATAGAAAGAGAAGAATAGGAAAGATGCCGGCACCCTTCGGGAAATCCAACCAACGGAAGGCAAATAGTGAACACTTGGTCCAGCCACCAGTCAAAGAAGAAAGTACCTTATATTAGGGACAGGGTTATCTTTGTTTATATGTCTAGGTTTATAGGAGTATGTGGGCTCAGGGTAAATTTGGCTAGGAGCTTCATTAAATTTGTCGTTATCTATTTCCAAAGATCTAATGCTGTAAATAGAAAAATTTTGTTTGTCTTCCATAATTTTTGGTTGGCGTCAGGCCTCGTTTTCCGACTCTTGCACCCGAGAAAAGTGAACATTTTGCTTATCGTTTTGTCTATTGGTGGTTCTAGAATATTCACCAAAACGATTTTCAGAGTTTGTAGGATTATTTCGGAATGGGTTACGCGTTGTTGTACCTTGTTGGTAATTTGTTGAGGACGCTCCATTCCTAGATATTTTGTATCTACACTCATTCTCTGTGTGATTATTCCGACCACAGAAATTGCATAAAATGTTATATTCCCTTTTTATGGGTTGTCTATTCGGAAAATAGTTGGATTGCATGTTCCGATAACATGTGTCCTGAGAATGCCCTGGCTTACCACAGGTTTGGCAGACTATACGATTGAATTTAGGTTTTTCATTGTATTGATATGATCTGGGAGAGTTGTCCATTCGAGCCGCATGTGACACTACATGTGCAATCGACTGTTTTAAATTGTTTCCCCCATGGACTTTAGCTAGTATCTTTAGCTGTTCGTTGTTTAGTCCATCCTCAAATGTTTGTACGGCCAATTTTTTGTTTTCTTCCATTAAGAATTCCCTAACCACCGCGTCTGCTGTTATTTCACACGTGGCAGAGTTTAGAGTCCTTAGAGCATTCGCGACTCTCTCGCCGTATTCCCGGACGGTTTCTCTGTAGCGTTGTTTCAGAGAAATCAACTCATTGTGTGCCGTCGACCGAGATTGCTCCTCTTTATATTCCGATTCTAATTTTTCTTTTAAATCCTCCCACTTAGCGATTTGGCTATACCTAATCAGATCGTAAGCATGACCCTCTAGTCTATTTTTGACTAGCTCTAAAAATGTCTCGTATATATCCGGGTCTGCCTTCTTTAGGGATCTAAATAAAACGTCTCCCCCGGAAATAAATTTACCTAAGTCGCACGGTTTCCCATCGAAGGTAGGGACGATTCTGAAAACATCAGAAATTCCGACAGAAAGAGCCATTTCAGGGGGTTTAATGTGTATCTGTTGATAGTGGATTTGTTCTTCCCCCTGCCTAGCCGCCTGTCTCGTGTAATATGGACTCGTAATAGTGAAAGTTTAAAATAATGTATGGCGAAAATTCAATTCTTAAAATATGGTTAACTTAAAAATATGGTTATGGAAAAATTGGCCTTTCTTTTGGTTATTCAATATATATATATATATATAGGAAAGAAAAATAAATTGGTCCCAAAACTGAAAAGAAAGAAAATTCGACGAGAAAGAAAGAAAAAAAACGGAAATGTCTTCGAAATACTGAAATGAGAATTTGCAAATAATTTAGATAGAAATTTCTATCCAAAAAATATTCTATTGGGATAAGGAGAGCTTCCAAGTAGAAAATATTCCTTAAAAAAGTAGAGAGAAAAGTCGCAAAAAAAAATTCTTACTCTACTAAATGTTGTCGTTGTACTGTTGATAGCAGTCTTGAGTGTTGCTGTTTTGTTTTTTTTGTCTTCAGTTTTCCTTAGTTGGTTTTTTTTTTTTCTTTTTAGATTTTTTTTTTCTTTTCCGCCAGGCAGACTTCACGTCCTAAAGTTGATTGCTCATCCTGGTCTTTGCTGCTTTCCTTTTTTTTTCTTTTTATTTCGTTGTTTTATGTCGGGGTTTTTTTTTCTTCTTATTTTGGTTTGGTTATTTCTCCTGTTTTTTTTTTCTCTTTTCTTCTTGAAAAAATTTTTTTTCTTCTTCTTATTTGGTTATTTCTCTTGTGTTCTATTTTCTTCTTATAATCAATTTTTTTTGTTGTTTTAAATTTTTGTTTACTTTGTTTTTCGTTGTTCTATGTTTACTTTTTTTTTTCGTTGTTTTATGTCGGGGTGTTTTTTTTTCTTCTTATTTTTTTTCTTGAAAAAAAAATTTTTTTTTTTTTTTCTTCTTATGTTTTGGTTATTTCTCTTGTGTTTTTTCTTCTCTCTTCTTTGTTTTTTCTTGACTACTAGACACTACACTAGACGCTTGCTTTCGTCCCTTGGAGAAAAGGCTGCCGAGGCTGTGGAATTACCAGGGACATGCGGTGTGCACGTGGACAGCGGAATTGCTTGGCATACCAGAGTGCCGGATGGTTTAGGGATTCACGATTAGTTAGGAAAGAATTCTTATAGGAAATTTGTATGCCAAGAGATGCATGAAAAGTAAGGATTCTTTACAGGGACTTTTAGATTAAAAATTTGATCTATTTAATGCGTGAAGCATTTAAGGTGCTAATGTAATTGCATTAGCGAACTTAAGGAAGTTGGGTAGCAGTTATGGGGGTTTTTCAGGTAAGTGGGCCGTGGGGTTTGGCGGAACCGCCACAGACCTCCAGTCTTTCCAGCACTATTAATCGCCAACAATCCTTGGTTAGTTTCGCGGATGTAAATAATCTGGCTTGTAGGACCAAATTGATTGTGTTCCAAATCAGCAATATAAAAAAAGAAAAAACGAATATTAATTTCAAATTAACTTTATTTCTTTTTTGGAAGGATCGTCACCTTGCTTTTCTTTCACAAATCAAAAACAGTCTAACTTTCTTGAACACTTTCAGCGCACTCGTTCGCGCCACTCAAAACTCTTCCAGTTTCAAAAACAACTGAATTCCACACAATGCAACTGCAAAACAAGACAGCCATCCTCCGTTGTTAGTTGGATTTCCTAGTTGCAGCAACGGGGTTATCGTCCGGAACCTGTATTGGTTATTTACCGAAAGCTTCATCAGCTGGCAATGGTTACAACTCAAAGTTGTTTTGATGGCTCTACAGCCTCCTAACAGCACACTCCAGATTTGTTTGTTCATGACACGAGAGCTCATGTTTATTGGAGTTGGCTTTCCATTGTATATCTCTTAGGCG
Organism: Microdon myrmicae; assembly: GCA_963931805.1. Lineage (NCBI taxonomy): Eukaryota > Metazoa > Arthropoda > Insecta > Diptera > Syrphidae > Microdon > Microdon myrmicae. The sequence continues at coordinate 20,185,621 of OZ007497.1, forward strand.
TTGCGATCACTGGGCGGTTTTCAATGTGTTAGCAAGCACTACATTTGGACACACTGGTAGAAGCTATAATTTACTTCCACCAGCATCCAAAATGCCGTTGCATTTATTCCTTGGTTTGTTGCTTCTGGGTCTGCAACAGTTGCAATCATAATAAATCGAGCACATTACATATGGAACGGGGAGTATCGCAGGGATCAATACTGGCCCTAAAGTTGTACAATATCTACATGTATGACTTTCTCCATGCATCACATGGAATCAACACAGCTGAAAATTTGGCTGCGTTATTAAAAGCTGACGATACGAGGGTTGCCTCTTATGTTTCGGGATTTGGCAACCCTAGTGTTGCAATCCGGCAATTGACAGCTCTGTCGTAAAGTTGGACATTTTTGAGGTTATACGCACTCAGAACGTTTTGACATACGAGCGCTATTTGTGTTGTTTACAGTAACTTAAAAGATTCATCTCGGCCCAAAAATGGGATTAAATCGTCAACATTTTCGTGCGATTATTTTTTACAACTTTCGGCGTGGATTAACTCAGCAACAGTGCATGGATGAACTTAATTCAATTTTTGGCGATGAAGCTCCATCAAGGACCAGTGTTTATCGATGGTATGGTGAATTCAATCGTGGTCGTAGTTCACTCCAAGATGAATTTCGTGAAGGTCGTCCAAAATCAGTTGTTGTTCCGAAAACCATTGATGCTGTGCGCGAACTGATATTAGAAGATCGTCATGTGACCTATCGTGAGATTGAGACAACCTTAGGCGTCAGTGGGGCCAGCATACATTCAATGTTGCATAAACATTTGACTGTCAAAAAAATTTGTTCGCGTTGGATCCCACACAATTTGTCAATCGCCCAAAAAAGGCTCGTGTCAATTGGTCGAAAGAAATGCTCAAAAAATACGGTCGCTGTGTTTCGAAACACGTCTATGACATCGTGACAGGTGATGAATCGTGGATTTACGCGTATGAGCCCGTACGTAAAAAACAAACTGAGAGCTCAACGTTTTTCGACACCTGAAGAAGCGGTTGCTGCATTCAGAATGCATGTGTTGGAGATACCTCAATCAGAGTGGCAAAAGTGCTTCGACAGTTGGTTCAAACGCATGCAAAAGTGTATAGATCTTCATGGGGAATATTTTGAAAAACAATAAAGTGATTTTCGATGATCAATATTTGTTTTTGTTCTCTAATCCCGAAATATAAAAGGCAACCCTCGTACCTTAATATATGGATATAGTAGGACGCCACGGACTGCTCTCAAAATTCTACCGACGATGGGGTGTACGAATTAACATATCTGAGTTGAAAGGGAGGAGGAAAGGAGAGTCGCAGTCTCGAGTAGAAAAAAACATTTCGTACCTTCCATTAACTTGCTGAAATTTTACCAGCATGCACGAATGAGATTAAAAATGGGCAAAAATGTGATCCACTTATAAGCTCCGCTACTGAAAAGCAAAGCAGTCGTTCCGAAAACTAAACTTCTACTATATAAGAGAACTAACGTATGGGATCTATATGGTTCGCAATTTCGCCCACAGTGACTAGGAACCTAGAGGTCTTTGAAAATTCGTACTCAGAGCCCGCATTGAGATGCACTAACAAATTTGTGGATCAGGGCCATACATTACAACCCTTAATATTAGGATAAATATAATTTTTCTTTATATATACACTATTATAACAATTTATAGAAAAAAAGACTCAATAAACTTACTGTTACTGATGATTTCTTTTTCGATTCTCTTTTGTGCCGTCTTCGCCACTATGATTCGTGTATGTCTTTTGGAATCGTCACACAACGTCAAGTGTTGTAATGTTATTGACTTTTTATACAATTGAGGTCCTAACAATAAAAAAACGGTGTCATATAATGTTATTTGTGACAGAATAGTAGTATGTGTTATTTGTAACAATAGTACATTACTGGTGTAACAATGGAGATACTGTGTTATGTTATTATTATATAACAAAGGGATTGGGAACTAGACGGACACTCTTCACAAGAAGCAGTTTCTACCTATATGTGAGTTGACACCCCTGAAGTAACGAGTGAATTGTGTGATAGTGACTTGTTATGCTTAGATGTCTACGACGAATAGTGCCAACGAAATCCGAGGTAGAGATTTCTATGCACGAATACACATACTAACCCATAGGCAGGTTTACCGCCGCATGATTTGTTCGCACTGTTTAAACCACCTAAAAGTCGAACAGTCCACTTATCTGTTTCTTTTTTAATCCAACTGATTGATATATTATCTCTTGATTGACTCAGATATCCTACTGTTCCGGAATCTGACATTCGAAATCTTATTTTACAAGATATGAAGTTCGATCTTCAGCTAGGCGTGCGTATTATCTTGGTAAGACTCCAAATGTGTCAACGCTCAATCAGAATAAACTGATTAAATAGACTAGTACTAGAAAAAGTTAACTTGGTATCAGCTGTCATAAATAGACATATTATCCCCGTTAATTGGTTTGATAACACTTAAATTTGCTATCAACTGTCATGTTGGACAAACGACAAGTGGATTCTGACTGAAAATAAATTAATATCTTAGAGTTATTTGTTCCCGTGTCTTACATCGATTGAATGACTAAATTGTGCTCCTTGCCGCCTGACAGTCTACCTGGTCCAACTCTCAACTATCTGCGTTGCGAAGCCATAAACTTCTGGTTAATGCTTCCATACCACCATCGAAGACTTAGTCCTCTTGAAAAATTATTTGCCAATTAAGATTGCGAAAGTTAGTCTATTGATTCTGCAATCGAAAGTTTGCCCTTAAAATGTCCCGATTTGTTAATAATGTCCTCTCACCAACTTGTGCGCCCCATAAAGCAATCGGCGATTAAGGATACGGTCATTTATATCATTCTATGGTTTGTATTCCGAAGTCAAACAAGCGTAGCCTTAAAAACGGAAATTATTGATTTTTGTGAGCTCGATGGTGACCTAATATTGTTAGGCCTCGTAGCCGTTTTTTTGTGTTGTTTTGTTGGCTTAAAAGTCAACTGAAAGCGAAAGCACGCACGGTATCAATTAAAGTTCCATCGCCCTTCAAATGTTATCCGATGCCATAAATCGATTCCTACCACCACCAGCTTGACTTGTTTGCCGCTGATTCTTGGATGTTGGCTGAAAAAAGACCAAAGGACACGGATTACTCGCGTAAGTCGACAAGCACTAATTGCACCGCCAGAAATGTACTCGACAATTCCGATTCAAGTAAATAATTGTTTGCTCCTGAATCAATTAATCAGAAAGCATACGACAAAAAGGCAAGTCCTGCGAAAAACAAAGAGGAAGCCATGTTGAGGACAATTATTTTTGGATTTCTTGTTCGCTCATCGTTATGTGGCAGTGCTGGTCGAAGCCCCACATAAAAATGGTGGTGTTGGTGTACGCGCTTTAGTTGTCTGCATATAATTCGGAGCTGGCGTCGACAGGACTACACAGTTGCTGTGGCTTAAGGATAATTTTGGCCATGATGGCGCCGTAACCAAATCGATTTAGCATCTCTCTATGACACAATATGGACGACAACAAAGTCGACGGCAGTAATACGAGAAGGGCAACCATGTAAAAAAAACAAAAATATAGAAAGTTCCTTGAATGAGGATCATAAAAGTATTTGCCGAAGCCCGGCTAGCTTGTGGGGAGTGAAAAATGCAAAACATTCTGGAATCGTTGAAAGGCCAATCCACCATAAAATCTGAGAGTTCTGAAAGAGATTCATATTCACGTAATGCAAATCGTACAAGTTGTTTGGTTAGTTATGATAACACAATGTGTGGGCACGGCGGTGTGGTCGGTGTAAGAGCTTGGGAATGTCAAGTATTACAAGTGGAATTACGGTGTGTTAAAAAAAAAAGTTCGTAATGGGTGTACATTCATTTCAAAGTGGAAATTGCATTATTGACATCAAAAACGATTTTTTGAGCACTTTGGAAATGAGCTGCTGTTGACAAAGCCGTTAGCGGAGCAGTATAACCGCAGGTGAGATAGGGACAAATGAAGGAGATTTGAATATTGATCGAAAAATATTGATATTTACAAACTATTCACAGAACTATATAAATAATATGAGTGTATTCTAGGTTTCCATTTTCTCATCTTCGTGTAGTTTTGTTTGTTCATTCTGCAAAAGAAGTTTAGATACCATTATGATATCAAATCATATTTGATAACCGCCTTGTTTCTGAGATGAAGTTATATTCGTCTCACACTAAAGGCTCTATTGTTATCATTCGGCATCTGATTAATTGGTTGGGAAAAGGTCATCTAATAGAGAATTGTGAAGATAAACTATTCTTTATTTCGTCATTCGGTAGATGGGGCACCTCTCTATGAAGGTGTTACCGGCGATGCATGTGCCGTTTATCGACAGTATATTTCCCCTCGGGTTCGCCTTTGACGATAAGAGGCAACTCTGAGCTTTTAAAGTATTGAATTCTACTCGGTTAGATAATCCCCATTGATATATCTTGTTGATATTCAGATGATCAGACCGAATTCAATGTATCAAGCATAAACTGCTGGTTGATAATTACGTTCGAAGAGTTTGGACGGAAGTGTTCATTTGAGTATGAGAAACTCAACGTGCTATCATCAGCAAACGAGTGAATTGGGTTGTGAGTAATTGACAATAGTTCATTTATAAAGATAGGAAGTGTGTGTGGGTACCGAACACTGGGGAACACCTGCATTAATTTGATGGGAGACAGATTTGACACCATCAAGAACCACTGTCTAAAAAGTGCCCTTATATAATTTGAAAGATGCTTTCATCATCTCAAAGGTTGCGAAACTTGCACTGAATTAGCTTCCACTGTATTGTCACATTCCAAGGTTTGAAGGTGAAGATATGTTCGACTATTTCAACATTAGACGTGCTCCGATTTGTAAGAGATTTTATAGGATTTAGATTCCTATCTACCTCATTCCAGAATCGTTCCCAGTCTATTTTCCTCATGGATCCATTTTTTCCACGCTTTGACGATCTCTAGCTTTTGAACTATGGCAAATTTATTTTTATGTAGAGTGACGGGTGGTCAGAGAATTAAGGAACAAGTTCTCACAGTTTCCTCTTGACTGAACAGAAGGGGCTAAACGAGGATGTGATCGAGATATTTAAGCCGTTAAGATAAGTTGGTTCGATCCTCCATAGGCGGCAGATACTGTTGTGTGGCTCGTCTAACCAGGACGAGAGCACTCTTCCGTTGCAGTTTATTGAGGAATCACCCCAGGTGATATGTCTCGCGTTTAGGTCACCACGTATTATGATCCCATCGAATTGCAGTGTTAAGTTGTGAAGGTTACTAAAGTCTTCCCTAAGAGACTGCGTGTTTGAGTTAATCTGTATATATAGGCTAAAAGTCCCGGGATTTTTATTGAAAACAACCACTTTCTGGGCAAAGTTATATTTATTGCTCAACATAGTGACTTCGAGGGCGACACATTTGGTAGGGCGATTTTCCAACAATTCGGTGCAATTTATGTAGTACGAAATGTTCAAGCCTCGAAATACGCTGCAGTGTCCGCGATGACTTCCTCATTCGATCTGAATCTCTTTCCCTAGACCCACCGCTTGAAGTTTGGGAACAGTTAATTGTCTCTGGAGGCCAAGTCCGGAGAATACGGTGGGTGAGCACCCAATTCAAATCTTAATTAGTCCAATTTGACCATCGCTTTCAAGAAGGTGTATGAAGGTGCGTTATCGTGATGGTACAGAACTATTTCCATCCCCATATTGGGACGTTTTTTTTTTATTACGTCGTCGGCCGTTATTTCTTTATTTCGTCGTTTAGTTTGTCCAATAACGCTGAATAATACTGATGAAGATTATGCCTTGCGCATCCCAACAAACGAAGGATATAACCTTCCAGGTCGAGCGTTGGTCTTTTGGCCGCTTTAGTGGCTTTTCGGGGCTTTCCAGTCAATCTGTAAACTGCCTATTGAATTCAGGTGTATGGTAATGGACCCACATTTCATCCGTCGTCAGAAAACGTCAAAAAAAACCGCTATTACGCTGCAACTACGCCAAATCGGCCGTTTAATGAACAACGCGCTGCTATTTTTGGTCGACGGTCGGCAAACGCGGCACCCATCTTTTTTTTTTTTATTAGACTTCTCTCGGGAGAGGCGAACCTATTGCGTCGAGTGGGCGCCCCGAGATGCCATCAAATAACTGTTGCAGTTCTTTTTGAACAGTTGCAGGTTGTAACGCTCCGGGAACACTCGCGTGGGAAGGGAGTTCCACAGCTTCCCCGCTCTGTAACGGAACGAGTTCTGATACAGGGATGTTCGCGCTGTCGGGAGATGAACCACAAACGGGTGCGATCCGTCGGATTGTCTTGTGGAGCGCTTATAGACCGAATTGCGTGGAACAATGCCAAGAATCTCCGAAGAACAGCACCCGTGATAATATCTGTAGAACAGACAGAGGTCGGCCACGCGCCTTCGATGTGATAGCGACTGTAGTCCCGACGTCAGCGCCGAGTCCCCGATCAGGCGGATCGCTCGTCTTTGTACGCTCTCAGGTAGGTCGAGGGTATGTTTAGGAGCCGAGCTCCAAACATGAGAGCAATATTCGAGCGCGGGTCTAATTTGGGATTTATATAGGAGAAGAAGTTGGGCCGGGGTAAATTATTTCTTGGCTCTAAAAAGATAACTGAGTTTTCCTGAGGCTGATCTGGCGATACCCGATACGTGTTTATGCCATGATACATTCCCACAGACCGTGACGCCGAGCAATTTCAAACTTTCCCCAGCCTCGAGGGCCCGGCCATTCATCATCAGCTGTGGAACCGATGATCCGGTTTTCTTTGTGAATGTTGTATACTGGGTCTTCGTTGCGTTGAAGTCGACAAGATTGGCCTTTCCCCACTGCAGGACTTTATCTAGATCCTGGTTCAGAGAGTCAATCTGTCTACATCTCAGCTGGTGCGACGTTGATGCACCAATCGGCCGATCACTCGAAAAGGAGGAAACAAGCGTACTATCATCCGCAAAACTGAACACTTTGTTATCCGTTGTCTCCAACAAATCATTTATGTGAAGCAAGAACAAGGTTGGAGCCAAAATAGAACCCTGGGGCACCCCCGAATTAACAGGATACAGATCCGAACACTCGCCGTCCACAACAACCCGGATCGATCGATTCTCGAGGAAGCTCCTCGTCCAGTCGCAAAGCTGTTGGGAAAGTCCATATGAACGAAGTTTGCTCAGCAATGCCTCGTGCCAGACGCGGTCAAAAGCCTTGGAGATATCTAATGCGACCGCCCTTGACTCACCATGCCGTTCAATCGCAGATGTCCATATATCGGTTATAAGTGTCAAAAGGTCTCCTGTGGACCGCCTGCCACGGAATCCGTATTGACGATCATTCAGAAGACCGTTGCACTCCAAATACTTAACCAACTCTGTATTGATGACTTTTTCCATTACCTTAGATAAAATAGACAGTAATGCTATCGGACGGTAATTTTGTGGAAGACACTTTTTTCCCGTCTTTGGGATTGGCTGAACTCGAGCGATTTTCCAGCAGGCAGGAAAGGTCCTCCGTGCATAAGATAAGCGGAAGAGTCTGCCAAGAACCGGCGATCGTTCTGGAGCACAGTTCTTAAGGACTATTGCTGGTATTCCGTCCGGGCCGGTTGCCTTCCTACAATCCAGTTCACGTAGAATGCGCTGAATAGTGCGCGGACGAAATCTCACAGCCCGCATGGAAGACTGTACCGGCGAGATCACGGGTGGTTGCAAAAGGCCGGGATCGAGATTTGAATTCGCGGAAAATAAATTCGCGAACACGTTAGCTTTATCCTTTGGATTCGTGACCAACGTCCCGCCGTCTGTCACCAACGGAGGGAAAGAGGAGGAAGCAAAGTTACTGCTGACAGCCTTTGCCATTCACCAGAAGGAGCGCGAACCAGTTGGGCACCGAAGGAGCCCGATCCGATCCGATAGCCTTTTCATAACCACAAGATCATGCAAAATGTATCATCACTCAAAACAATTCGATGCACTTGCTTTACGATGTTCGCATTCGTAGCTTCGTTTGACCTTCCAGAGCGAGGTGGGTCTTCTGTACTTGAACGACCCATTTTAAATTCACTAAACGACCGATAAACTGTTGTTCTCGAAAGAGGATATGTGGGATAATGTTCAGAAGCTTTTACCATCAAAAAACGATGTGTGGTCAAGATGCGATATTCCTGTTTTTCAATTTTTTTTTTAACGTTATGTTCATTGTGTAGCCACCACCTATTGAAAAATCCTGGGATTTTTTAGCCCATATAGTATAGCGACCTTACTAACATAGTCTTAGCAGAGCCGTGAACCGTCGTTTGTTATATATTTATTTAATATTTTTGGTTTATTTTATTTATTAATACATTTACTTACTTTTGAACAACCTTTTTAATGATGTGGTTGATTTGGAGAATTTGGATCACTTATTTATATGAGAAAGGCAGTTGGAAAATGTTGCGACTATATTTGAACTGCATTTGTATCTCAGACGAATAAGCAGAACGCCGTGAAGTCAATCCGGTTATTATCGGTTTTGTCGACTTACTGTGGGGTATTTTAATTGCGACGCCGGCAAAGACCCAGGGTTAACTAAGAATCCACAGTCTGTTCAATGACAATTGTTAAAAATAAAACACACTGTATATTCGTAATTGATTTCTTTATTCATTGAGCAGCAGATTTTAATTGCTCTTCGCTTGGAGCTATTATTTGAATGTTCTATTGGTTACAAAAACTTTCAAACTTAATTCGGAACACTGGGGTTGCTTATAAGTTAATTAAAGGTTCTTTAATTCAATTCTAAATTCGGGGATATTTAATGGTTATCTAAATGTTCGTTAATTGAAATCGCACTCGTGGTTGTCGATTGGTAATTAAATGATCTTTAATTTAATTCGGACTCGTTACACGCTGTCATTCAATATTGTTCGGACTCCGTCCTGTTAGAACAAGATACTCTAGCGCGCATCGGGGGTTGAAAATTCGACTTTACTAGAAACCGACTTGATCGCGAAAACCTCCACTGAAAACCGCGTGTGTATGTACCCGACGGGTGACGAAATTTGACTCCATAGATCGCGTGCGCACACTAAGGCTGTTGAAATCTGACTCCCCGAGCTGGGCGACGTTGACCCAGCCACTCGGTGATTGCGATGAGTTTCGACGCATGTCATCGCAGGGGAAAAACAATCTTTCTCTTTCAAGAAACCAACCCAAACACTCGCTGGGCACAGGAAAGGAAAAACAAACATGCAGCTGGTCAAATATGACGATCGATGTACGGCTGGGTGTATTCCCATCGTACGATAGGGGATCGATTTGGGTTGGCGATAAGTCAACAGAACTTTGCTGCGACGGCAAAGGCTACTAGATTTGGGTGCAAGTTTATTTTAGGCATTGGATAATGCATGGGAATACTGGCATGTAGGCAAAAATAATTTCTTCTGTTTACGTGGGTACACAGAAGCATTTCGTTTAGAATAGCCAGCGTGAAAATAGTGGCTGGTCGTTGTTTAGACAACGAATCATTAGACATGATCATGGGCATGATTGTCTAACGTCTATCATATTCGGGCCCAAATCCCATGATCGGTAGATAACCGATAAACGAAATTGGTCGCAACTGTAGCGAACCTTGGGATAGGAGCAATATTCACTCATGAACCGTTGCAAGAATATCGGCTACAGCTGTGTCAACAATTACGCTGGCCAGCGAGTGTTTATCGTTTATAATTGCTGACAAGCCGAGCCGATTGTCTGGCACGGTTCATATGAATGAAATAATTTGTTTGATGTGCATGCTTGCTGGGGTTTTACTTTCAGGTGAAAGTTATTTGAAAGAAAGCTTACATTGCTCGAATGCAGGTAGGTATAGTGGTTTACGGGGTGAGGGCAAAGTGGGTTGTTTTAAAGAAATGGATGGTTCTTTAGGAAGGCTTTAAAGAACCGCCACATTACTACTAAATTTTTTTAGCAATTAACTATTTTTAAAGTCCATCCATTGCAACAACCAACACCACAGCGCCCTTTACTCGTCTAACAATAAACAATTAAGGTTCACAACTATTCACAAAACGTTTGACTCTGCTGAAGCAACTAAAATTGCGAACTTTGTTTACAATGGCATTTTTCAACGCGATAGACAAATTTTATGCGTACACTGGTTTGGTCAACAGGTTTTATTATGACACAATACACACAGAATAGTTAAATATTAAATATTATTATTTTTTCACAATTTAATTGAAGATTAACTCGTTTTACGACATGTAGAAATATATTTATTCCTTTTTTTTAATGATGTGTTTAAGCGACCACCGACGACGACCGAACTCAACTCACTTTTCTTTCGTACTGGTGTTTCAACCCCTTACCAACTTATAATCCTTTTTCGATTCCAACTTGTTCCAAATTCTCCGTTAATTGACTATCTGCATGTGTATGGAAATCAATCGCATTTACCACTTTCCATCCTATATTAGGGACAATGCTAACGGTAAACGAAAAACAAATTGGGGGAACTGTTGTAGATTTTATTTATAAATGGTATTTTGGGCAAATCGTACAGATTGAGGCTATTCGACAGGTGCGATTTAATGTAGGAAATTGAGAAGTTTTTCCATCAAACTGCAATGGAAGTTTTGGCAACAAAATATGAAGTATTTGGGATGGGATTTTGTATTTTAAGAGGGTAATAATTTTTTAAAATGTGTCTATTTCATGGTGGGAATATTTGGCGGTTTTTCTGGTAAAGTCACTGCTGAATGATGTTGGAGTGTTCCGTGAACACTGCTTACCATAGAAGACAAATACACCAGTGGAGTGCACACAACAAAACACGGAAAAATTGTTTCTGTAGATTTTTCTTTATTGTTTTCCTTTATTTTTTTCCTTGAACCGCACTTAGAACTAATTTACACAATAGTACTGGCGAAGAACACTCACCCACTGATTTTATATGTTCTGATAAATTATCCCCGTTTCTGGGTGAACTGAGTTCGCGATTCTTCGATTTGGAATTGATGCGATGTGTCACTACGTTTCTTTCGCACCTCAAGAACACAAATCGAATCAATTCGGTATCCGGCACGCGTGCGCTTTCGCCCGACACGAAAAGTATTGTCAATTTCTCGTTATTAATATTGTGTCGTATTCGCGATAGTTTATCTTTAGTGTGCATTTCTCGATTTATTTTTAATGCGTTGCGCGGCGCAAACCGACCTCCTTATTGGGTTCTCTGTAACTTTCTGTTCGAAGTAGACCGTTCTAATTAATTTTCCCTATGACGACTGCCCTATCTTAATTTTCCTATCCATCCTATCTGTATCTTATCTTCGAGAGAAAATTTCCATTTTCGTTTTCAATTCCAACTTCTTATCGGAATCTTCTTTCGAAGGATGAAGCGTGCCGCCACTTCTTTCTTGATCCTATCATGGGCTTTGTTTGCGTTACCCATCTGGCTTACGACAACAGAGTGTTTGTGTGCTTGAGATGGGTGACAATGGAACCGTGGGATTTGGTTTGTATATCGCATTTCCCAATCATAAACATCTAGCGTGGGATAGGCGTTACGATGTTTATGATCGATTGTTATGCGCTTGTCGGTTTCGGATTTTGCGAGGAATTTATGGTGCTAATTACTATTAGCTACATGAGGAGATTATTCTGTTTGTTTTGAGAAAAAAGCGTTTAATGGATGAATCGAATCGATGTATGGGATGGATGCGTTGAATTCAATATTAGGGAATTTTGAACGTTAAGTTCGATTGCTTTTTACTATTGAATTCAATGTTGGGGTATTTGGATGCTACCTTTGTTTCAGGCGAAAGGAAAGACTTTTGGGAAACGTGTCTGTGGGCACGTGTAATGGATATAGGTGAGTATGTTCCTTTGGTGGAACAAAGATATATCAACCTATAGTGAAGTGTGTGGTTCGTAGAACCGCCACAAATGTTATTTTCGGGCTTAAAATGTGCTGTGTAGAGGACATGAATTAGTATGAGTTTCAGGTGGATTTTGTGGGGGGGGGGGGGGGGGGGGGGCTGGGGGGTGATAATTAACTCAAGTTAATTATATAACAGTTCCCACTATAATGAAACTATTTGGCATTAACAGGTATGCCTGGACTATCTTAAATCTCAGTTTCTGGTTATTGTCAGAACTACCAGTTGATTGATGTCATTCCTGAGAGGAGGTGGAGATCATCTAGAATAATTTTGTGCCGGTTTTTCGGGTGTTATTCCTCTACGAAGGCAACCGCTCTTTTATTTTCGGGTGAGCTCAAGGAGATCTAGTCTTCTTGAGTGATCTACAAGAAATGAAACGATATCGGTTAGAAATACTGCAATTTTAAGGACCTAATCCGATTACTTGGTCGAGAAGTTCCAAGTAAAGCAATTCGAAGCTGGGGGTTATCAGATCTCCTTGTCGGATAGCCGCTGTAAAGGCTGTTATCTTTGCTATTAATGTAGATGCATCCATACCGGATATTTCTTTGGACAAATTCAAGAACCCATCTAAGCGCTGCGATACTATTTTGTTGCTTGTAAAAGAGGTCTGCGTAACCAACAATCGCGTACCACTTGCCCTGTTGAATGCTAGGTTCACCTGCTGGTTTTGTTTTTTTCTTAAATTTTTTTAATGAAGGACATCCTAAGTAATTTGCAGAATATGACCTATTTGTCTGCAGTTCTGGCAATAGGCTACAGTGGTTTCATTTCTCCCCTGGTAGCATATCGTGACTTTCTCGACTCTCCTTGGGCATATTGATTCTAGTACAAGACCTCTGCTGGATCGAAATCACGAATAAGGCCTCTTAGGACGAGGTTGACTTTATAAAAGTGGAAGAGTGGGCCTCTACTTCTGGCTTGTCCCTGAGAATTTTGATAAGCCCCCCATGAATTAGGGGATCATCTACGAGTAACTTGTTTTTCAAGCGGCAGACATGTCATTTTGAAATTTAACGAAGGAACTTTAACTTTTAAATCCCCAATAAGCCGTTTCACGCTGGCCTTGTATATTATAATACGTGGACACAAATTGTATTTTTGGTGGCAAGAGTCTTCCTAGATTTCTTGGTTCGTTCTCACGTCCCCTCCTTGCTGGTTGGATGCCCATCGAACTGAAAACAAAGGTCTCCGTGGAACTGGTACTGGTTGATGCCACTGGCTGGGCTCGGGTCTTCGGTTGTGGAATTAATGTGTGCCGTCTAAAGAATCTGGTGACCTGACGGGCTGATCGTGTCCCATGTGTCCCCTTCCTTGGGTTCCCTATGGTTGGGCTTTTTGACTTTCTCTCTTTTCGGAAGCTGGTCTATGCCAGCGATTTTGTTGGCGCTCCGATTACCACGGACACTTTGCCTTGATGCCAATTGTAAGATGGGTGTGATTTGCCGTTGATCCTTTCGAGTAGTTTTCACCCCGCTTAGGTGTTTGGGGGTATGTTCGTCACCCTGCACCACGTCTTTTGAGGCTCGTTTACGCGGGTGTTGTTACGAACCATGCTGCGTGTATTGGCACGCGCCATTTTCGCCTTATTTTCCACGCTAGAACACTTCCCCTCCATATATTGATGGCTTCCGAAGTCCAAGGGGGAAGAAGATGGGGTCTGTAGTTTGTTTCGAAAATCGCTCATGGCTTCTCAACACACACACAATCGTAGGATTGTTTCTTTTTTTTTTTTTGTTTTTAAATTTGCATATTTTAATTTATTCACCTCTTTCGTTCGGTAATAAGACACTAGCCATCGACACCAGTCATTCCCACTCTGATCGCCTTGGTGTGTAGACGCGTTTTGCCACTGCTACTGCTTGACAGAAAGAAAAGAAAAAAAACAAAAAAAAAAATATGTGTGCGCGTATGAACTATAAATGTGGTACCGTCATTAAGAACGGTCTGTGACAGAATATTGTTCTTTGTGTAAAGGGATAGTGAAAATTTCTTAAATCTCGGTGATACCTTATGAAAACTATCAAAAAATTGGTAAACCAAAACAAAAAATAAACGACCGTATCCGGACTTTGCGTTCGCAGATGCCGGGCAACGGTCCCAGTGCTGCCCAACGATTAACTATAAAACGAAAAAAAAACCATCCACAGTAGCTTAAACGCCCCGAAGAAAATCGCTACCATAACTACTCAACTAACCATCGACTACCAGAAGAAGTACAATGACGCCATGGAACAAATAAGGGTGCTTACAGCCTAAATGAACCAACTGCACGACAAAATACGCTCTCTTCAATCACCGACCAAAACCTACGACGATGTCTGCATGAAGGAAGTACCAAAAGATCAGACATCTCCTTAACAAAGATCAGACATCTCCTTAACAACCAACATCAAACCATCGTCATCAAATAAACCGTCAACGTCCCAATATACCAAAATAGAGGACCAGTCACAAACAGTTGAACACAAAATTACAAATAAGGTGAGGCCACCAACAATTTACATCAAATATTCAACTACCATCAAGGAAGTAATCAAGATGCTCGAGAATGCCCTAGGACATCGAAACTTTACCACAAATTCCAAAGGCTCCTCAATCTCGATCATGACAACAACTTTGACGGACCACGACACGGCAGTAAAAAAATTCACAGAAAAAAAACATGAGTTCTTCACTTTTCAACATGCCCAGAGTAAACCAACGACATTCATCATAAGGCACATTGACCCAGCATGGACGAATGAGGAACTCCTACTCAAAATATCGAGGATCTGCCCGGAACTGAGTATACATAGATTGGACTACTTCCAAACTCGTCATATGAGAGAAAACAATATTCGTAGTTTACGAATCGTACAGATTCCAGCAAACGAAGATGTTAGCCGGCTTAAACAAATAAAATATTTGTTTACGCATAAAATTGCGATTGAGGAACCACACAAACAGGACGTTCTCCATTGCAAAAGATGTCAAGGTTCAGGTCACTTAGCAGCTGCGTGCCATTTAAGTGCATGATGCGGGAAATGTGCCGAACAGCATACACCTGGAGAAGGCAAGGTAAACCCGCCTGGTACTGAACCAACAACAATTCAAAAAACAAACGCTATGGATCAACAACCACAAATAAAATCACAGTAACGTGCTGTAACTGCGGAGGCCCACATCCAGCGAACTTTTCCCAATGTCCCGAAAAGCTGCGAATCCCCGAGAGACGATCGGCACACACGACAACAAATAAACCAGCACCAACCAAAGTAACTGCAACTAAACCCTCATCACCTCAACCATCTCATCTCGCGGGATCAGGAATATCCTATGCAGAAGTATAGAATAAGGAAATAGAAAAAAAGGTCAAATCTTAGATTTAATAACTTCCCACATTCTTTCCCTTAATGAATAGTTTAACCCTAGTCTCCATCAACACAGAATCCATATATTCCCACACTCGTAGACAACACCTCCGTTTGTTTGTTGAAAAGTTCTCCCCAGATGTTCTTCTTCTCTCAGAAACTTGGCTTAAATCAAACTCTCGAGTATACATTCCTAATTACACATTTGTGTCCAACCCGCGAACCACTGGCCCTCATAGTGGTACTTGAATTCTAATACACAAGAAATTCCAATTTACTGAAATCAGGTTCACTAACATAACTAATGTCGAATACACGGCAGTTAAACTCTTCTGCAGAAGTAATAAAGTACTGGTTTTGTCGTCTATATACATTCACCCTTCTCGTGAACCTAACTTCCCTAGTGCAGACATTTCTCAAATAATCCACCAGTCTCTGCCGGCACCTTTCATCATATGGGGAGACTGGAATGCTCGACATACATCATTTAATGACATCAAGTGCAACAAATATGGCTACCAACTCCTAGATCTCCCCCCACTTCACCCATATGTTTACGCAGACTGTCCATTGCAACCTACTCTAATTTGTAGTACAACCAAATCAACAATCGATTTCTTCCTAAAATCCACAGATATCTATTCATCTAATCCCCCTACAGTGTCCTTTACATTCCCATCCGATCATGGGTCCGTCCACTCCACGGTTCAAATCCCTTCGCTCGAACCACACTACACAGTGAATCCTATCCCAAATTTTTCCAAAACAAACTGGAAAAAAGTCAATAACGATATTGCTGCCAGTTTTTCAAATTATTCTTTACCGGAATCTCCAAACCTATTCCCTACTGAAATTGACCAGGCAGCTGTAAAAATAGAGCAAATACTGGGAAATGCTCTCTTCAGCCATACCCCTACGACCGTCCCTCATAACCACTTAGGAAAACCATTGCCCAACCTCCTCACAAAATTATTGCGTATAAAAAAACAACTCCGACGTAAATTGCATATTAGCTACTCACCCTTTATTAAACAACAGATACAGCTTTTGACCACCCTGATAGATGGACAACTTAAAAATTTCACCGATCAGACCTACACGTCTACTCTAAACAGTATCAAACCAAACCGTGACCCATTCAAAAATATAAATCTACTAACTGGTCGTAAATTCAAGCCTCGAATAGACTATCTCATCCAACCAACTAACAGTAATATCGCCCAATCGGACACTGATATAGCAAACTGTCTCGTTGAACACTTCTTTAAAACTCATAAACAAAACTATTCCCTCCCAGTCACTAATTTCCACGACACCGTGAATGGATTCATCTCACGCAAACTGGAGCCATCCTTCCCACCATTCATTACTGAATTCAACGAAACCAATAATGCGTCACATCCCATGGGAACCGACACATTCCTAAGCTTTACAGAATTATCTGAATTGAATCCCTAAGCTTCTATTTAAAAGACTTTACCCGGAGAACTTACTCCCCATTCTCGTTCTTCTCAACCACATAATAAACGCTTCACATTTCCCAAAATGTTGGAAAACAGCGGTGATAATCCCTATTAGTAGATCCGGTTCTTCCAACAACCCGGCTAACTTCCGTCCCATATCACAGCTAAATTCGCTTAGTAAGGTTTTGGAAAGTAAGATATACAAAAATCTTCTCTCATTTGCTAGAGACAACTCCCTTATCCCGAATTCTCAATTTGGCTTTCGTCCATAACACTCAACTTGTCATGCTCTGCTAAAACTGACACATGATGTGACAATGAATCTCCAAAACCAATCCCCAACAATATGCGTCGCTCTCGACATAGCAAAAGCATTCGATTGCGTTTGGATTGCAGGACTGCTATACAAGCTACATTCAATGTTCGGATTAAACACCCACACCATAAAACTTCTCGCTTCCTACCTTTCTGATAGAAAGTTCATGGTGAAAATAAATTCAACTCTTTCGACACCATACAGTATAACCGCTGGTGTTCCTCAAGGTTCCATTCTCACTGTCACCTAATACAGTGATGCTGAAGTATGCCGATGACACTTTAATTTATTCAAGCAACAAGTTTGTCAAGGAGGCAAGAAACTGTATTAACAGCTATCTCCCAAATCTCTCAGCATATTTTACTAAGTGGAAAATCCGACTCAACCCAGCCAAAACTCAACTCATAGTGTTTAAAGGCAGAAATGCGAATTGTACTAACAACACCATACGCTGCTGTGGCGACGAGGTATGTTGCACCGGCGTACGGTGATAGTTCACCTCGCTCCCCATCACTAATGTCACTTTATAAATCTCCAACAAGAAACATCGTCAGTCAGATGGAGGACAAAACACTGAGCAACACCGCCAAAGGGTTCATCAAGAATCAAGCTCCAAAGCACTGAGCGGACACCACACAGGAATAAAACACGGCATTATAGTTATTGGTTTATTTCGTATTAATTGTAGGTTCTTATGCCCTAAACTGATTCTCGGTTATGCACTAAACAAAGCTTCCACTAACGACGATTTGTTAATTTACACTGGTGATATTAAGAACGAACTCGACTCCAAAACGACTATCCCCGACTCATTAATGATGCGGGTTGAATTTCGCGTCCCCGTGTGCACCGGGGAGCGGGAGTGACATGGCAACGTCCTGCTCGGACGGCGGATGTAAAAGGACTCCTAGAGAACCGACCGTACCGGCGTCGGTACGGTAGGTGGCGAGCGACCCGACCGCTTTGAAGATTGAATTACGACTCAACGATATCTTGCTCGTTCAGAGCTCACTCTCGCTCATCGTGATCATGGTGGTATGTGTGCCTAGAACAAAGAAAGACATAAAGTGCATTCTTAGGATACGATTTCGGTAAAGCAAATAAAACCGACATCGTCGGATGCGTGTGCGTAGCAGCTAAACAAAGAGACCACGATGCGATGTGGAAATGTGCTAATTAGTTTTAGCTAGGTTACTGGGAAATGGTGTTTATGGCATCGCTATTAAGGGTACGTATTGAATACCTATTTGCATTGTTTATGCTTGGATTTCAATTGATGCCAAGGGACGCGGAATGCGTATTTACTTTGGGTTGCACATTGTGCGAGTCAGGGAATTTTATTGCTGGGAGGAAAACGTCGCCAGCCAATGTATACATAAAGAAATTTATCGTATACATGAATGAAGGTGGGAATAGGCAACGCCATGATAATTATCTCTGGCTGGAATGGTTACATGATATGTGAACCGGGGTTTTTCTTTTCAGGATAATTTATGATAAGGAAAGGAAGAGCCCTTACAGGGGATTTGTAAGCGAAGGAATGCTTGAAAAGGTAAGAATTCTCTTGCAGAAGCTTTACGACTATAGCTTGGCTCCAATTAATGCGTGTAGCATTTTCAGATGCCTAATGCGATTGCATTGGCGAAATTATATGGGAAGATGGGTGTTATGGGGGTTTTTAAGGAAAGCGTACTGTGGGGTTTGGCGGAACCGCCACACTGCCATAACAAAGTCAGAATCAAGTTAAATAACAATATAATTAAACCCTCCAAAACCTTAAAGTACCTGGGAATAACCTTCACCAACAATCTGTCCTTCTCCGCCACACCAAAAACTCGATTCGCAAAGCCGCAATTCAACTTAATCTCTGCAGAAAAGTGATGTACAACCCGAATGGTCTCTTTCCCAAAGTTAAAGCACTTATCTACAAACAGATAATCAGACCCACTCTCACATATGCACGCCCGATATGGTACCATATCACACCCACCCAAATGGAGAAGCTACGCATCTTCGAAAGGAAATGCTTCAGACTTATCACTGGCCTCAACCGACATCCCAACTCCCACAAATATTACAGCAGTGGTTTTTCTCTACTATGCCGCTAATATTGAACGTATAGATCGACGCTTCCTCGAGCTGTCCATCAAATTTATCGAAAATCTTCCCAATAATCCCAACCCGATAATAAATGCGCTCACATCGACTCCGTCAGATAACCGAACTGCCTACCCGAACTGTCTCCACATCAGAACGTTCTTCACCTCTGGCAGGTTGGTTAATAACTCAAATGAGATTGTATACCACAATACAGAGCTTTCATCTCACCAATTTAAATATAGTGATATTCAACCCTTCTCCAATATTTTGTGTTTCAACGAACAAACGGAAAGTAGTTCCCCAACCCACATCCCTGACCGGCAATATCCTCACCAACCCACAACCTACCTATTGATCACTATGCTTCCCCCTTCCACACCACACTAACTTATTTCGATAATAATTAGGTAACTAGACTAAGTTAAGATAAGTTAAGTTAAGTTAAGTAAATTAGCATAGGTTTGTAGTATTATAATTTGTAATATGATGATAATGATGAGTATTGTAACTATATAGTACGGTCCTTGCACTTCTGCTGTGGAGGTTTAGTGGGAAAATGTTAGATTTGTTACCTAGCTATTCAGCTCGACGTCCCGATGCCGAGCCACGGCTCCAACCGGTTTAGAGAACTCTTGCTTTTGCTGTAGAGGGATCCTTATGTGCCGTCCTTTATTTTCGAAATGTGTTCTAGTTTCCCCTTTGTTGAATCTGCAACACCATTTGCAACACAATCTCGTAAACACTGAGTTGTATACCCACTGAGATCGCCCAATAGGTAACACAACGTTAAATGTCTTCTTGTTCAAATCCAGCAATGTAGTTTGTAGATTATCCAGTGTCGACTCCTCTGGATGTTCTCCCGATGCGGCACTGATTAGTTACTTTTAGCTTGCCGAACAACCGCTGTTAATTGAATTTGTGCTTATTACACCCAAAAAGCAACGACTGAGGCCACACAATTTCACAGGAAAGAACGGGAATCACTTCAACGTCAACGTTTGCCTTTCTGCAATTTCTCTTCGATGAAAAACAAACTACTTTTCACTTTACTTTCGTTTTTAATCTCCTTTTCTTAATTAATTTAATTTAACACACGGGACAATTTCTTTTTACTTCTGCCTTTTTTTCCTTGCTACCCCGTTAACAAACGTTCTCTTATCTGTCTCAAAAAAACCTGTCGACAACGGAACGTCAACAAAAAACCGTACATCAAAAAAAAACATTAACCCTTTCTCTCTTTCGCTCCCCATTCACGTCCACTTCGAAAACCGAATTCGAACTCGAAGAACTGAACGATCCACACCCGAATCAGGGCGTGTTCGAAAACTCACTTCTGGATCGTGCAATTCCTCCACCACCTTACCATCACACCACTTTAAACAAATTATATTCAAATTACAAACACTTAATTGATGGGGTGGCGGCCGCACGTAACAGGTTAAGTAAATAACTGTATCCTGGTTTTCTGACCTTTTCCAGGAAGCTCTACCCACTAAGATCTTAATCCATAACCAATATATAACTTGTATCATATTGTTTGAAAAATGTACTAGTAAGTATATGTAAACAATTATAGCTAAAGTATCATAAGTTATCTGTATTACTTATTGTAAAAATTATTGATGGTCAATAAATACAGAAATGTAAAAAAAAAAAAAAAAAAAAAATCGACACCCCGTCATATTATTTATTGTTTGTTTTTTCGTGAAAGGGGACTTGTTTGCCACAATGTATATATGCCCAGTCAATATAATAGTTTTCGCAGGTCTGGGCCAATTTCATTGATGGGTTTTTATGATATGTGTGTAGTCATTTGGTTTTTTTTTCGAGACCGTACTGCTTTGCTTTTTTGTCTTAAAAAGAATTCGAACATATCCCATGTGTTTGTCGAATGAATATCAATGGCTAGAACACGCGTTTGCGCATTTACAACTTAAGCAGCTGAACATGTTGAATGTCCTAAATATGCCTGGACTTGTGCAAATTGATGCTATTTCAGTGCAAGTATAGGATTAAGACCTTTTTTTTAAAAAAGAGTACCAATCAAACCATCTTTCTCTTGTATCGATTCCCCGGACAATGTTGTTTTTTATAAAAGCAAATCAATTATTCCTTATGTATTATTAATTGTAACAAAATATATTTCATTAAAGTGTAACAAAATTGGGATTGAAACAAAATAATGATGTGTCAACAGTTTATACATAAAAGTGCATTGAAAAAAAAAAAACCTAGAGGGAAAGAACAAGAACTACTTATAAAGACCTTGTTATAACGAGCACTAAAACGGACCCAATCGACTTCTATCAGCCGAATCTTATCGCCCTTAGGAACATCACCATCAGTCCAGCCATTGCCGTCAACCCGAACTTGAACTGCCCGCTTGACGGCGCTGAGTTGCATCCATCCGTGTAGCAAACGCAGATCTGTTGAAGGAATCCCTCGTTGTCAGCTGTGATACAGGAGAAATTAAGCTCCTGGAAGCCTTCTTCAATCCATCCACAACTGCGTACCACACGCTTTTCGCCAGTACCCTGAATTAAAATAGCCGTTTTCCTGCAGAAGGCCTTAGAGTTCTTGACTTGACACTCACTAAGATATTGATCATCACGCGCTCCAGCCGGCACACTTAGTCTCAAATTGTGGCAATCCTCGTCTAGATGGGAATTGCATTGGTGACATCTGATGGCGAGAGCTGAAAAAGAAAATGAAACAAAAGGACATAATGAAACAATGACACAACTTGCAACAATGGGAAAGTAATTTGCTTGGAAAACAGTTGCCAAGGACTACCGCATTGCCTCCAAAGGACACAAAGGATACACAGATGCGCTGATTTATGTTCATTGCGACACTTATTGCTGTTTTATGACGCTGATGCCATGCTTGAGGACCATTAGGTTTCTTAGCATAACATAGTCGCGGTTGTGGGGCGGTTTGTATTTGTGTGGGCAGTCGGGGCAGATATAAGTCGGCATTAGACTGTAATGCCATGCCATAAAACAAGTTGAGATAATTTACATGATAATCCTATCGAACTAACAAGGCCAACTTCAACGCTGATGCACTCTAAAGACTTTTCCATCCGCAAAACGCGTGGCTAATTACATGACTTATACTAATGTGCTCCACTGAGTGTTTAAGTAAAATTTATGCTTCAGACTGGTGACACGAAATGCAAAGCATATGGGAATTTGGAATCGGACTCGGAGCCTAATTAAAGGATTTTTATGAGTACTTGCGATAATAAGCAATTTATACCCTATAGCTACCATGCAAAGTTCGAATATTTGCTGGAAATATAAGTTGAAAAAATTAAACAAGCTTTACTGTTCGTAACTCTCCAGAATTCCACAATTGGAATTCGCAAGTTTCTGGAAATAACACCAGGTTTAAGTAGTTGCAGCATTTATACCATAAATGAATTTGATTTTTATACTTTTTAAAACCTTTTTTTTTAAATTTATTTCTAAGAAAACCTTGTTTTAGTGTAAATTGGGGAAAATACTTATTTATTATTATATAATTATTTGACATAATGAACTTAAGTAACTGGCATCACTTCGATACACTAAGCCAACCACTTTTAATTTATTTTCTTTGGTTCTTAGTTATGACGTGTCTGTGTACGAGGTGTTAATTGAACCTATTATTTTGCTGCTTCAAATTTTTGATGTGTTACTGAATCTAGAGGCATTTTGGAAGAACCTGTCTGGTTCTGTCGAACGCCACTACTTACCTGCTCATTTACCACCAGGTAACCATTTCCACGCGTGTCCTACTTCCTAAAAAGCGTGTAATTACCTGCCTTAGTCATACCATAACCACAGAAAAACCTGTGAAACATAATGTCTGCTGATATGAAAAATACATCAGCAACAGCGGACATTCATCACAAGAGCATAGTCGTACGAAACGCATCATGTCCCTTTAAGGCAATCCGGTTGCACATACAGCAATCAACATTGCCCAACAACTATCAAAGAAATACCTCCTAATGTGTCTACCACATACCACAGGAGATATTTCTTCCTTTTTGTGGTCGTCGATACCCACATCGATTGACCACCCGATCGACAAGCGAGTTTGTTGGCACCAGCGAAATGCCCCTGAAATACGGCTCGATACAACATCACGTGGCCAACATAATTCCCTGACATTATCCATGCGCATAAAACGAAAGCATTTTGCACACACGCGCATGGCGATTCATACCAGAGGACGCCGGCAACGCGCGCCCAAGCAGCGTGAAGTTCCACACCATGATGGTCGAATAAACATATCCTTTTATGGAAATGTAATGTACACGATCGGCAATAATGCTTTACGCACACGTTGATCGTGTAAGCACTTCAACCCTTTTTCAGCTGAGATACCCGCACCTGCTGCGAACTTTAAATGGGATCTATGCTGTGTCTGCATACTTGCGGACACACACGATGAACAGCAAAGCAATCATCGTGTGTGCATTTCAACCCCTTTTTGTGTTGAACAAAACGCAAAAGGGATATAATACCTTATATGGTCATCGAGGCGATGATCGAATGTGTGGTATTCTATCGCTTCGATGAACTTGGTAATCGCGAATTGGATTCCGTGAGGGTAGGTTGTGCCCTCACGTTAAAATACACATCTCTCGTGGGGCGGCCCAAGAGATTCGAGTCTGAAATTGCGGTTGATAGCGATCGGCGAAGAGCCAATAGCGCCTATTTGAATTGTGTACCGAAAACGGATTATTGTTTATATGTTGTACCTACTTTGAATTACATATGGAAGTGTGATCGTTTAATTTAACATATTTGAATTGTGTACCGAAAACGAATTATTATTTACTTGTTGTACCGACTTTGAAACACATATGGAAGTTTGATCGTTTAATTTAACATATTTGAATTGTGTACCAAAAACGGATTATTATTTACATGTTGTACCGACTTTGAAATACATATGGAAGTTTGATCGTTTAATTTAACATATTTGAATTGTGTACCGAAAACAAATTATTATTTACAAATAAATAAAAACGAGAACAAATAGAAGACAGTCGGCGTTTAATTCGAGGAGTCAGAGAACGAAAGAAGACGTTGGATAAGCGTGGTGAACGAAATTGGGAAAATGACAGCGCCATGAACGCACGAGTTATGGTATGCTACGAGGATGATCCGATAAGCCCGTGAAGCAAAAAAAAATATCCCAATATTTGCTATTATCCCTTTGCCCGTAATGTTCAAATTTACTGGCGCCGTCCGTAATCTGGGACATTATGGCCCAGTCGTTGTTTTGATTCAGGAATTGCTTATCAAAATATCAGAAAAATTCTGTAATACATGTATACTATCCCACTTTATATTCCAAAATTTTATTTATCCATTTGTAATAAACAAGATTTTTTATAAGGAATTTGTTTTCGTCGCACATTGGTTTACCGCGCTGGGTTACTTACGTGTAATAATATTCAAAGTTACACAAACAAAAAGCAATGGTTTAAACAATATATATTTATTTATTTTTTTATAGACAAGGCTCGATCACAGCCAAAATTAGACTGATCTCAAAACCAAACGAAAATTTATATTACACCTTCCAAAATATGGTGAATAGATTTGTGGGGGTTCTCTATACCACATGGAGAACCAACCCACAATTTCATATCTTATTTCGACCGCTTTCAGCGCGTCATTTCTACCTTTATTCCCCTTACAAGCTATTCGACCTGTAAATCATGTTAAACGGATGCATAGCTAACCTCATTACCCTATAATATATAATTGAGTGTTGAGAATGCATAATTGAGTTTAGATATCTATCCATCGGAAATCGCATCATGTCGGTTAGCAACAGCATAGTCTGATCAAACGACGCGGTTGCATGATCATGCAACCGCTGGGGAAATTATCAAAGCATTTAATTTAGTTCCCATGATCAGATTTCCCTAGCCAGTTCGGCGTCCTATTCACTTTCTCCAGACACTCCATTCGCTGAGGATCAAAGATCTCTTTTCGCAGGTGAACAGCACCAGCTACATTTTCCTCTTCTCCACAATTGTGTCTCCCTACAGGTTAGTGGACGCTAAGGTCTCCACATTCACCGAATTGGGTCAGTGGGCTACCCTCAAAGTTGCATTGATTCATGCACACACAATCAAACCCACCCCGAGATCATAGTACATTGTATTTCTGTTCTCTCATTCTCCCATGTTCGTCGACTATCGAATTAACCGAAGTGTTCTATTGGTTGACCGGTGTGCAAAAATTAAATCACCTATCTTCATCCCTTTTTCAGTCAGTCGTTATTCAACTACCGTAGCGTGCGCACGCTCGAGTCAGAACCTAAGAGAAGTGTTGTCAGATGAACGTAGTGTCCCGTTAGTCAATTGAGAAAGAGAAACGCGTTGTCTTTCAAAATAGACTGTTTGCAATTACATATTTGCCACGCATTGAAGGATAAATAAGGAACAAATATGAAAGTGTAAATTCTAAATAAATAGAACAAATAAAAACTAATTAAACTACACTAGTGCATTTCATTTCTTTCCTTTTGGTGCTGGAATTTTTGGTGACAATTTTTGTCGACGTAAGTGTTGGCGGGTGAAGTGAATCCGTGCCCGTGTCTGGCACAATATTACACCCCCACACATTTAGTTAGACAAAACAAAAGGTACGAATCCAAGAATTTTACAATTAATAGGTACAAGGACAAAGATTGAAGACACATTTGAGTAAATTGGTGAATAGCAAAAATGTTCTTGGAAGGACTACGTCATTAAAAGGTAATTAAAGATGAACATATTTGTTCATACATTAAAATTCTGGGAAGAGCGAGTGTACGAGCAACTAAAAAAGAGGACAAATGTGTTGTGCACGGTGCAACATGCCGCCCACCTTTAACAACCAGATTCAATCTGATGTGGTGGAGTCGTCTTCTGCTGCACAGTCGATGGGGAGCGGACAAAGCTTCTTCATACATCGTTTGAATTCTCGGGTGTTAGTCCGGAGGGTAACCACTCGCACAATTCCATCCTTGCCAGGGCGAGTGGCGGTAATGCGTCCAAGAGCTCATTTTAACGGCGGAAATTTTTCCTCAAAAATAAGCACTAATGCTGCGACCTCGAGATTGACTTCATATCGCCGAGATCCACCGAATTTAATCAGCTGCTGCAAATATTCTTGATGCCAGCGTTTCCAAAAGTGTTGCTTTAATTGCTGAGCATGTTGCCAGACAGATAAGTAGTTGACTAACGTAAGCGCGAGGTCTACCTGTGGAAAAGATGTCAAGGGGCTACCTATGAGGAAGCGAGCGGGAGTTAAGGGTTGGAGATCATTAGGATCTGAGGACATGGGAGATATGGTTCGGGAGTTTAATATTGCCTCTATTTCAATGAAATAAGTTTCTAATTGCTCGTAGGTTAGCAAAGTATCACCCACGGTTCTGACTAAGTGATGTTTAAAAGACTTAACAGCGGCTTCCCAAGTCCGGCAAAGTTGGAAGCACTCGGCGGGGTGAAGTGCCATTCTACTGTGGCGTTTCTAACAGATACACACACAGTACACAAGCAAATAGTGAAGAACACCGAACGAAAATCGAATAAGAAAATGCATCAGAGCCGTTTACCATATCGATAACCCAACAATTTACATCAGTTGAATGCACTTGAGTTTAAAAATCGAATTCGTACACACGGCCAGTAGCCTGATGTGTTACGCATTGGTTCAATGTTTGGTGATTTTAACTGTCATAGCGTCAGTTCGAATCACACGTTTTTCACTATCACCCCAAACGCTGTAATTGGTGACCCCGGCGTGTTTTGTATACACAGCACACACTTTCCCATAGTAAACAGAACTTCACGACACGATCACGACTTCCGCGTAGAACACCGGCACACTCGCCTGCTCCGACGTTCTCTCGGTCGCTCCGTCGTTCGCACACGAAGCTGATCGTAACAAAGTTACTGAGGAGGGAGTAGTGTGGCGTTTCTAACAGATACACACACAGTACACAAGCAAATAGCGAAGAACACCGAACGAAAATCGAATAAGAAAATGCATCAGAGCCGTATACCATCGCGATAACATAACAATTCACATCAGTTGAATGTACTTGAGTTTAAAAATCGAATTCGTACACATGGCCAGTGCCCTGATGTGTTACGCATTGGTTCAATTTTTGGTGATTCTAGCGTCATAGCGTCAGTTCGAATCGCACGTTCTTCACTATACTACCCTTTCCTCACTACAGAAATTAAGTATGGAGCCTTGATGCTCTTTAGAATTAAACAAGTCATAAAGCTCGTTGACCTCGTTTTTGGCCCCGGCGAAATTGGTTCCAATGTCGGAATGAATTTCTACTGACTTTCCTCTTCTTGAAAAAAGCCGCTTGAGGCTAGCGATAAAGCCTTCCGTTGTTAGGTCACTAACCAATTCTAGGTGAACCGCCTTTGTGCACAGGCATATGTATATTGCTACATAAACTTTCACGCGACCTCGGTTGCGATGACGTTTTTCCTTCACATAGAAAGGTACACAATAGTCAACTCCGACATGCAGAAAGGGGCGAGTAGGCTTTACCCGGCAGAATGCCCATTTGATGATCAGCAGGACGAGGTTTGGCCCGAAAGCAAGGTAAGCATTTGTGCAGTATATTACGTGTAATGCTGCGGCCAATACTGCTGACGAATCGAATATAATATGCTGGAACTCCAGCGTGCTTAAGTTTCAGATGGTCTGCTTGTATAATGATTTTTGTTATGTCATGCTGAGAAGGTAAGAGGATGGGGTGGCGCTTCTCTTCTGTAATAGAGGCATGAGCAAGCCTGCCCCCAACGCGTAGTATGCCCTTGGAGTCCATAATTGGATTGAAAAGGATTAGTTTGCTAGATAATTGAACTGAGCTGCCGTTTGCAATGGCCTCAATTTCCCTTTTGAATGAGTGCATCTGAACAAGCCGAATGATTCCATCATGAGCTCGAGAAAGTTCGCAAGCCGGCAATGAACCGAAATTGCGTTGACTCTGTCTCCTAGCGTTGTGAATAAATCGCATTATATAGCCCATGATTCGTTGCAATTTATTGAATGAACTGTATCATTCAAGAATATTACATTTTAGAATTTCGAGCTGCATACAAGCAACCTTGGGTATGGTTGGTTTTAGTTCAGGAATATCTATTTGAGCGATTAATGGTTTGGGCCATTTTGAATTACGTCGACGCAATCACGATGGACCATTGACCCAAAGGGTATATTCAATGAATTAAGAGGGAAGTAGACCGCGAGATATCAGATCTGCAGGGTTGTCTTGTGAAGCGATATGATTTCAGTTACATGAACACTAGTTTGTATTTCAGATACACGACTTGAAACGAATGTTTTTAGCTTATGAGTTGGAGTGCGAATCCAATGCAAAACAATGGTAGAGTCCGACCAAAGATATGACTCATTTATTTCGGTTAAAATATTGCTCTATGATGCTATAAAGCAGCGAAAGTAATACGACAGCGCTGAGCTCCAATCTAGGTAAGGTCAGTGGCTTGACAGGAGCAACACGAGTTTTAGAAGCAATTAATCGGGTATGAACGCAGGTAAAGGCAAGCCTCATAGGCCTTCTCGCTAGAGTCGCAAAAGCCATGTAATTGTACATTAATCGAATTTGATATAGTTAATGCACGAGGAAATTTAATTTTTTCTATGAAATGTAAATGGGAACGGTAATCAGACCATGCTGAGTGAATCTCCATTGAGATCATCCCAAGCAACTCCAGCCTTCCACAATAGCTGAATAAGAACTTTCACATATACCATACTATAATAAGACCAAGGAGTCCAATGGGATCGAATAGCTTGTAGATTTGAGATTTGTCCAGTGATATCCACGACATAAAAGAAGTAATCTTCACGAGAGTTCCAGCGAATCCCTAGAGTTTTTATAGCTGAATCAGGAAATAGTGACATATGTGAGCTATTTTCATGCTCTTGATTCTTGATAAGCAATGCTGGATGATTCGATGCCCATTTTCTCAAACAAAATCCACCTGTCTTTAGTAGAGCGATGGGTTCATCACGCAATAGAGTTGCTTCGCCGGCCGCTTTTTCGCGTTCAATGTCGGCTCAGAGCTCTTCCAACGTCGTCGGCTTGTTGGCATAGACCAATGATTTGACGTAGCCCCAAAGAAAATAGTCTAGAGGCGTTAAATCGCACGGACGAGGCGACCAACCGACTGGCCCATTTCTTGAGATAATACGCTCATCAAACTTACTCTTCAATAAATCGATTGTATTGAAACCACACCTCGCCCAAGTCCATATCTTCCAATTCGGGCAAAAATAATCGGTAATCACGGCGCGATAACGATGGACATTCACAGTAACGTGACGGTCGTTATCGTCGACGAAAAAATATGGCCCAATGACGCCGCCGGCATGCAAACCGCACCAAACAGTTATTTTTTGTGGATGAAGTAGTGATTCATGAAGCACATGTGGATTTTCACCCGATCAATAACGCATGTTTTGCTTATTGACGAACCATTGAGCCAAAAATGAGATTCGTCACTGAAGACGATCTTGCCGCATCTTTTCCAGAACCTAATCGGAGAACGTACGTCGCTTCAAATGTTCCATCGGCTTGAATTCTTGAGTCAGCTTGATCTTGTATGGGTCCTTATGCACAATTCGCCATAAAGTGGTCTGGGTGATGCCCAATTCTTGAGAACGCCGTGGAATTGACTTATATGAATCGTTTGCTACGGACGCCTGAACGGCAGCGATATTTTCGACACTTCGACCAACCCGTTATCTCACTGGCACGGCGACATCACACAACGTATGTGTAGACTCAAATTTTTGCACTAAACTTGTTATTGCCTGTCTACTAGGGCGAGAATTACGACCGAAAATTGGAGTTAACGCTCTTAAAGTTGCGGTCACCGACTCCAAATTTTGGTAGTAAATTTTTATAATTTGCAGACGTTGTTCGTTCGTGTACTCAACTGTTATCGTCCGGCGCCGTGCTTCCTCTTTCGAGGGAAGAGCGGGGACCTTTTATTATGAAACTTAATAAAACGCAGATTAATTGTTTTTCAATTTACTGTTTATTCTTTTCTAATAACTTGTTTTTGTTTTATCTTTTTCTTAACTGTTTTCTCAACTCTCTACTTTTAACTGATAACTCAAACTGACTCAACTCTAAAACTCAACTTCCTCAACTGCTTCCGAATTCAAAACTTAAACTCAAACTGATTTTACTATTAAAATTTCTCTCTTCTTATGCCACTTGCTGTTCTAATTGGTTGGAAATTATAATGTGAACAAAACAAATTTTCTCAAAGTATTCCTTTAGTTTCTGTGACTTTTAAATTGAATAAAATTTGAACGAAAATCAAAGTGCTATGTTTTGAATGAGAAAAAGG
This sequence comes from Microdon myrmicae, assembly GCA_963931805.1. Classification (NCBI taxonomy): domain Eukaryota; kingdom Metazoa; phylum Arthropoda; class Insecta; order Diptera; family Syrphidae; genus Microdon; species Microdon myrmicae. Next base: position 20,216,246 of record OZ007497.1, read on the forward strand.
TGCATGTTATGAAATGTGCTTAACAGGCTTGATATAGAATATTGTGAAAGTTTATTAATGTTATGTATTAAGTGAGAATTAGATATGAACAGAGGAAGCATTAACGGTGTGTTAGAAAAGTAATGAGATTCAGTGTAAAAATCTAATAAGGGTAGTATTCTGGAATACAACACAACTATGATAAAAATTTTGAGTTTACTGAATAAATTGACAGTGATAGTTCGATGATTAGTGAAAGGGTGCGTTCACAAATTAAATCAAAGTTGCCACGTCCCTATTCGAAAACCTGATATATCGATCGTAATGATCTTATACCAATTTATGTGTGTTTAATAAGCTTTTACATTAAAATGTTTAAATTATTTTTGTAAATGTTATTATTTAATATATGTGTAAATCACAATGCAATTGTTTAACGCTTATTTGTTAAGCATACCGGCTAACTCCTTATTCCAGAAGTTACCACGTAACATGTGGTGAAGGATTTTCAAAAGAGTCTCCGGTGTAGTGTAACAACATATCCACGAAATGACCATGAAGTATAATATCAAGTAAATCAATTTGACCTTGTCACAATTAGCAGGTTTCAGGTAACCAGCATTCGTTGCTGACAACAATTCAAGGTCGATTCTTTTCATTAAAAAGAAACGAATTGCTCCGGTTACGATTTGTAAGAATCAAATGACAATCGTTTGCGAGCTTGCTGCTGGCAAATGATACATATATTAATTGGGTCAAATCGTGTCATTGTTTTTACACTATGCACCAAGCTGGTGATAGAGAATAGAATAGCATAATAAGCATTTTATATTTTGAGTGAATTACGAATTAAGTGTGAAATGACTTATGAAGCATAATTTGTATGAGTAGATTAAGAAATTTATGAATAATTGAGTGATTGATTGGGAGTATAAATACCCCAACAATTTCAATAATAAATCAATCAATTACTTAAAACGTTTTTGATTCAACCACTGCGGCGCTCTACGCCATAAACTTTAAGCGGGCTGCGTTTCATACAGCAACCGTAGGGAAGTAGATTTTAGATAGATCCTTTCAACAGTCGAATTAGTACATGACAACTCTGACATAATATTACACCGGTTCAGTTTTAAAGTCGACGCCCTTTAATACGAGGGTTGCCTCTTATGTTTCGGGATTTGGCAACCCTAGTGTTGCAATCCGGCAGGCAATTGACAGCTCTGTCGTAAAGTTGGACATTTTTGAGGTTATACGCACTCAGAACGTTTTGACATACGAGCGCTATTTGTGTTGTTTACAGTAACTTAAAAGATTCATCTCGGCCCAAAAATGGAATTAAATCGTCAACATTTTCGTGCGATTATTTTTTACAACTTTCGGCGTGGATTAACTCAGCAACAGTGCATGGATGAACTTAATTCAATTTTTGGCGATGAAGCCCCATCAAGGACCAGTGTTTATCGATGGTATGGTGAATTCAATCGTGGTCGTAGTTCACTCAACGATGAATTTCGTGAAGGTCGTCCAAAATCAGTTGTTGTTCCGAAAACCATTGATGCTGTGCGCGAACTTATATTGGTAGATCGTCATGTGACCTATCGTGAGATTGAGACAACCTTAGGCGTTAGTGGGACCAGCATACATTCAATATTGCATAAACATTTGACTGTCAAAAAAATGTGTTCGCGTTGGATCCCACACAATTTGTCAATCGCCCAAAAAAAGGCTCGTATCAATTGGTCGAAAGAAATGCTCAAAAAATACGGTCGCGGTGCTTCGAAACACGTCTATGACATCGTGACAGGTGATGAATCGTGGATTTACGCGTATGAGCCCGAAAGTAAACAGCAGTCGACTGTCTGGGTGTTTCAAGATGAGCCAAATCCAACAAAAGTTGTTCGCGCACGAAGCACCTCCAAGCAAATGGTCGCCTGTTTTTTCGGAAAAACTGGACATGTCGCAACCGTACCACTAGAACAACGCAGAACAGTCAATTCTGAGTGGTACACAACCATTTGTTTGCCAGTTGTCTTCCAAGGAATCAGGAAAACCAACCGCAGAAGACGGATCACTCTTCACCACGACAATGCGAGCACTCACACATCGGCAGCGACAACTGCATTTTTGAGCAACCAAAACATCGATTTGATGGGTCATCCGCCGTATAGTCCTGACTTGGCACCGAATGACTTCTTTTTATTCCCGTACGTAAAAAACAAACTGAGAGGTCAGCGTTTTTCGACACCTGCGGAAGCGGTTGCCGCATTCAGAATGCATGTGTTGGAGATACCTCAATCAGAGTGGCAAAAGTGCTTCGACAATTGGTTCAAACGCATGCAAAAGTGTATAGATCTTCATGGGGAATATTTTGAAAAACAATAAAGTGAATTTCGATGATCAATATTTGTTTTTGTTCTCTAATCCCGAAATATAAAAGGCAACCCTCGTATAACTGTAATATTTTTGAGTTCTTCCGGCGTGTATGAAGAGTATTATGCGGCGGCTCTTTTAAAAACATTTTCAATTTTAATATGGTCATCAACGTTGTATGATTGAATGGCATGCCTATTACCCCCAGTCCCACAAAGTGAGTACTACCTGGAGCTAACTTACACAGACTTACCAATTCTTTACAATCGATGTTGTTGTATTATTTTGTTGCAGTTTACCCTTTTGTTGGATTTTATATGAGTGTTGTATGTTTGGGTTTGAACTCGGTGCTGGGTAGTTTCTCACAAGTTCTGCAATTCTATTCCTAGATAGAGGCTAGTCACTACTTTCCTGGCTTGTCAGGGGTTTCTGTATTTTGAAGTGGTAATGTTTAATGGGTGTAGAAAGGGGGCACTTAGTTTGGTACGGGTTTTGATGTAAACGGGCGTTCGTTCACCCTACATACCCCTAGAGGAAACCTGTGGATAAAATAACAAGGGGACTCACGTGTTGTCTGTATTCCCGTCAATGCGCCAACGGGCCAGGGTCCTTGCTGTTCCGGATGCAATAAAAATGCACAGGTTCTCCTTAGTAATGCTGAGTTTTATTGGTGTTTTACTTAATTCTTGTTCACGAATATACTTAACACGAATTATTTTTTTCACAATTGAAACTAATTTTTCCACTTATTAATGTAACTCTATTTATTTTATTTTAAAATCAGATTAATTTAACGCTCTTTCTTTTTCTCTTATTTATTTTATATGTGAACGAAGATACTTTCTACCGGACCACTATGCGAGAGAACACATGACCGCCTCGGTCGATCACTTAAAACCAACTCCCGACCGTCCTGGTCTACTAGCAAAAACCAACTCAACTCCTTTTCCGAGCGTTTGATCGCAGGTAAACCTTTTTTTCTTGTTCGCTAACACAAGGCAACGTGTTGCGATGATCGCACTCGAGATCCTTTGTATTAGGATATCTTTTGTGAACCCGCGCATCCTTTGTCTGATCCCAAGGTATTGTACCTTGGATCGGCAACCGTCTGGAATCCCTTAAGTATTACCTGGGATTTCTCACAGTGCCTAGACCTGGCAATTTCTTTTTTAGTGAACATCGGAGCCAAAGATATTTTGTATCTTATGGGTATTGTAGTTCGGCGAGTGTTTTTACGATCGCCGTCCTTTGTTCCGTATAGGAAATGTTTCCTTGAATAGGGTTTAAGGGGACGGTGTCGCCGTGTATTTTATGCTTTTTACCAACTTTACTCGAGAGTTGGTCATCTGGTCCGCAGATTTGGAACCAGGGAATTTACGTGTTGAACATCTGGTTCGTATATCACGTTCTGGATTTATATTGTATTCAATATGGACAAATTGAACGTTTAGTTCAATTTCTTTGATATTGAATTTGATATGGGCAAATTGAACGTTTAGTTAAATTTGTTTGATATCAATTTTGGTATTGGCCCGTTTAGTGTATGGGGCAATGCTAGGGCTTGGGGAGTGCTTCATCCTTTTAGTGGATGATTTTGCGTGTAACGCAATTCATTGGTGGAGACTGGCTCCAAAGAGGTATATATTTATGGGTGGGTGGCTTTGGACGTGTTATTAGAAAAATTCCCGCTGTAGTTGAAAATAGAGGGGAATGCATTCTCCGCCTCCATTTGCTGTTGTTCTGACGTAAGTTTTGCAGCTTTGTTGCGAGTCATCATTATCTTAATTATTTCGCTCTCTTAGATTTTTTTTGCCGCTTTTAATTTCGGTTTGGTGCACGAAGAGCGTTTTAATAGGCTTTTATTTTACATTATAATATCCTATTATTTCCTTTTATTCCCTCTTCACTGCTCATGTCGAACCAAGTGGTACACACACGTTAACACAACAAGCGCAAACACTACCGTTCTTATTTCACTTAGTGCGCGCAATTTTTTTTTCTTCGACACTCCATCGAATATTCACACAAAACAAAATGCTGTCACTTTTCACAAAGCAAATCACGGCGCGAAAATCGAATCGAATGTCTTGTTCAGGTATTTGGTCTACCTGACTTCACTTTTAAGTCCGTTCCGTTGGGAGATTTGTTAACTATCTTTTGTCGATTGTCGACACGTCTTCACCGGATGGTAGTCAGCTTGGTACTGCTATATAAGGATTACACCGTATGATCTGGTTTTCTCAGCGGATTCACAAAAAGAAACAGTGGTTTCACATCAGTCGATAGGAAGTCGGTAATTAACAAAGAAGTCGAATAAAACCATCATATTAAGAGTCGAAAAAAAAGTCGCGAGTGAAGTTTTAAACAAGACTTATGAAATAAAATAATAATTACTATTTATGTGAATAACTACAAAGCGTCTAGTTATACAAATACTAGCGTGTAAAAGGAAAATTTCATTATCCAAATAATTGTCCAAATCACCTACGATGTAGTCATCCGCAAACGCATCTGATTATGCCATAAAATCACAACAACAACAACAGCCGCCCTAGAAAAATGCTGCGAGGGAATCACTGCCGTATGAACCATGTGTACATTGCCCCTTTTAGTTATTTCACGTTTTGTTTCCACCCAATTTATTGTGCAACATATTTAGTAAAATAGCAACTGCCAAGGAAATCCTGTTACCAGAAAACTGTTCTTAGCATTATATTATTAATGGGTTGGGGGCGTTTAAATTGGTCTGGCATTTCCATCAATCGTATTGCGTGTTCAATGAAGGGATAACCTTTACAAAAAATTGCGAAAGCTGCTAGGCTATTACCTTAACCTTAAGTTCGAGTCAACCAAACCGAGAAAATCATTCATTAAATTATCGCCCGGGTAACGTTAGCTGTATACACTGCCTATAAGGAATTGGAGTTATTTCTACCATTAGCGGCGATAAGCAATTTGTTTACGGATTGTGAACCATCTACAGTGCTGAAACGTTGTTAAACCTGCACTCAGCCTCACCTGCATGGTTGTAGAACTAATATTTTGGTGCTTGGTTGCTTTGTATTCGTATTTGGATTGTGCTACTTTACCTATATTTATGTGAATTCGTTGCAGGTCGTGCCTATATTTCCCATATTCTAAGTGAAGTAGTTATGTCTCTAAGTTTATTTTCATTTTATTTACTTTTATTGATAATTATCATTTCTGACGAACCATCAACAATTTTCGGACGTAAGACATTGATTCTAGACAGTCAGTTGTTGACTGCAACCATAGATTTAAAGTTTAGAGTATTCTTGTTATTGTACAGAGTCAGAGAAGTTCATTCTCTTTTAGGGATCTCGTATCATTTATGTCAAGTAGTTGCCTCATTACTTTTATGTCGTGAAACTGAAAAGCCGTGATTCATGTTTCAAGGCCAACTGCTCGATGGCGTTGCGTACAATAGAAATGCTCACCAAGGTCACGGTTCCGTAGCTACCAGGGGGCATAAATTGTGTCCTGCATTTCTTTGGTCCGGAAGCATTGTGTTATTTAATTACGAGTTTGAACTTATTTGGCAGCTATAAACTCAAACCGGTTTGGTAATTTGGTTATATGCTAATAATTTATGTATTCAGGCTATTTTTGGCCATTAGCCAATACAGTAGTTGGGTTCTGAGATTTTTATCTTGACATATTTTTCCCACTTGATCAGAGCGTCAAAGGTCACATCAATATATTTCCATTTGTTAAGTGCTACCTGGAGTCTAGGAGATTGATCAGCATTTTGCCCGGAACAATGATAAATGCAGGTTATCAAATGAGACTCTCTGGGTACTCATTTGAACTACCTTTGAACTTGTTACGTGCGGCTTTCACCACCCCCATCATTTAATTGTTTTTAATATAATTTTGTTTTAATATAGTTTGATGGTAAGGTGGTGGAAGAATTGCACGGTCCACATGTGAGTGTTCGAACACGCCCCGATTCGAATATGTGTTGTATTCCAGAATACTACCCTTATTCGCTTTAACACTAACTCATGTCCTTTCAAACACAACCCTTAAAACTACATCCTCACATATCGTACATTCTCAGTTAATACAATTCATAAATAAACAGACACAATATTCTATATCCAGTCACTTACAGCACATTTCATAAATATGCCCCTTTTCATAACAAGCACATTTTTCATTTCAAAACATGGCCACTTTGATTTTCGTTCAAAGTTTATTCAAAATTCTAAGTCACAGAGACTTTAGATTGTTTTGTTCAGTTTATACGCCACAGTCAGTTAGAACAAAATGTTCTATATAAACGAGTAAATTTATATGAAAAAAGTAGAAAGAAGAGAGCTCAGCTTGAGATAGCTGAGTTCGATAAAATAAAAATAAATAAAACAAATATTTAAATAAATGAGATCTTTTATTATTATTAATAACATATTAATAAAGAACACTTACATTCTTTAATAAATATAATAACCTCCACGCTCTTCCCTCGAAAGAGGAAGCACGGCGTTGGAACCGTAACATGTGGATCGTGGGCGGCTTCGAGTTCGATTTTCGGAGTGGATATTGAGGGAGAGCGAGGGAGAGCAGGAGGAATCTTAAATTCGGTTTTTTAAGTGATTCCGTTGTCGACGGTGCTTTATGATGCAGTTTTTGAGTAGTCAGTGTTAACGGTCAAAAAAAAGAAAAAAGGGCAAGAACAGCAGAAGAGTTGTCCCGTATCGTGAACAAAAAATTGTTAAAGTAATTAATTAATTTTAAATTGAAAAAAGAGAGAACTGATTTTAAATTGTTAAACGAATTAAAGTAAAGTTGTAACCAATAAACACGAAAACAACTAGAAGCTGGAGTTTTCATTACGATCACATTAGGGGCAAGCAGTGGATCACTTGGCTCATGGGTCGATGAAGAACGCAGCAAACTGTGCGTCATCGTGTGAGCTGCAGGACACATGAGCATCGACATTTTGAACGCATATTGCAGTCCATGCTGAGGAGAGATCGGGACTTTGGAAATTGTCCGAATGGATTAAGAAAAGGTAACGCCATTAGTATTAACATCAAAATGTTTGTGGCTACACGGAGTGATGTCGTGGATAGTTGGGAATGCTGGAGCGTTCGGTCATCTGGAAAATCACAATGATTAATAGACAACCTGCTTAGAGCGTCACAGAAAGCCATCACCGAAAGTTCACCATTGGTAGGACTCTGTCGTGGTGTTTGGGAAGATGACGAAGTTGGGTTCGGCGATTGACTTGAAGAGGAACTCACATCACTGTCACCATCCTGTCCTGGCACATGAAATGGTACTTATACTTGGTTGCTGCTTTCTTGTTCGGCATCAGGTTGGGGTTTAGCTTTATTTCACACTTTTGTAGTATGTAACGAAAATGCCTCAGTTAAGTTCCAACAATTTTATTCAATAAAACCCATTGCGTAACGCGACAACGAAAATATACGTTATATAACGCTGGCGCGCAAGGGCCAGGCGATTAACTGAGTGATGGGTACGTGCTGCCTCTTCGAACTGTGGGGCATTTAGTTACTTTTAACAAACCGGAACAACACTTTGTCGTATGCACTAAATCGAACATTAGTCACTATCGCATTCTAGCTGATAACAAAAACGGCAACACTTAGATTTACTCATAATCGCTGTCGTTATGAGAATTTCACGCAATAAATGCCTGACACTTCTGTGTGCATTCAACTGGCGATGTTTTAGAATCGACACAACGCGACTGTTTCAAGAGTGGTGTTCATAAGCAAGGGATCCACCATGGAATGATCTGAATGTTTATATTACGTGTGCGGACTAAGGAGCAAATCGTCTGCCGGTGGTTCGAAGTGACGAAATCATGCGACCGGTTGATAAGGGTCGCATTCGGCTGTCATTATCGCGCAGTAAATATACTTATAATGATACTGTGCGAGAGCAGGTCAATAAGTCTTTAGAAAATGAGGACAATTTTCTTTCATCTTCTCATTTAGCTGACCTAATAATGACTCATAATATTGTCCAGTTATCGTCTGTCCCTTTTCCAAATAGCCGATGAAGATAATACCAAGTGCATCCCAAAACACAGTGGCCATAACCTTTCCAGCTGATTTCACCGCCTTTGCCTTCTTTGGAGCCCGTTCGCCTTTAACATCCACTGTTTTGACGTTTCTTTTGTCGCGGGAGTGTAGTTGTGTATCTGTGGGGAGGAAGTCGTGGCGCCGGCATGGGTGCGAGTTCTACTTCCTGCTCCATCATAATCATTTAGTTATACGATTGTTCGCGACAAAACACTCAGGCACTGGTTCTCGAAACTCACCGTCCATAAATTGTTCACATCTAAACATCCAGGCTTTTTGATAATAGAAATAAAACTCCCGGTTATTGTATTTATTATAATTATTATTTAAACTTATTACACACACAATCAGCAGGTAAGCAATTTTGCACGACATTGTTCCTTGATTAATTGAGCAGCGTATTCTAATTTAACTCCGGTCGAGGTTAATTCTCTCGCGACTTCGAGTGTCTATGTCTTGTTAATATTTCTATTTTAAGTAACAAAAAAATCTTCACATTTACTTTAAACTATTGTTCGTTATTCACTAGACAGATTCAGACACGTATAGAACAAAGGAAACCAACAAACACGACTCCGGGGTATATCACGTGGGTGTATATTTACGCGTCACCGCAGCCGGCGGAGAGCGGGAGTGAAGCGTGACCATTCTGGTCCGCGGATGTAAAAGGACTCAGCGATCATCATCTCATGCAGAGATGATTTCGCTAAAAAGGGAAATTTAAGGAAAAAGGAAGAGAGAGAAAAACTTTTCTCTTAAGGGTGTGAATATATTCTGGCCAAGAATATGTTTTATCTACCACGAGTGTAACGTAGAGTCTCTCTTGTGGGAACAAGAAAACCGGATCTCGTAGTTGAGATCATGGTTGTGTGTGTGTGGACGTTCAGATCCGATGTTGTTGCACGTGTTCGAAAGCAGTGGAACAACGAGAAAGGCAGTCGGCGAGAACAAAGGAAAAGGCGACCAAATGGTTCGCTCCGTAATGGGGGTCATGTTTATGCAACGTCGTTATGACGGACGTTGGTAAAAAGGTGTTAATGGGATACGGTACTTTATACAATGGAAATTGTATATCGTATCTTGGGTTAATTGCCGAAACGTATCCCTTACTTGCATTTAAGTATGCCAAGCAATTCGTGGTGGCGACGAAAGAAATGCATGATTGTTTGTCTATTGAATCGCTAGTGTTGCAGCTGTAAAAACAAGCTGACCGACATAGTATTTAACTCAGACAAAGGGTGCCGAATGTTTGGTATTTATGGTGCATATGCACATTAAGGAACAATTTTAGGAATTTCAGATAATGCTTGAAAGCATTACATGTCCTTGGAAAAGGAAATGTTTTCTGGGGCAAAATGCAAATGCATTGGCCGGAAACAATAGGAGATATGGAATTCCTAAAAAGGTCATGAAGAATTCTTACAGAAAATTGTATGCGAAGAGATGCATGAAGGTACGTTTTCTTAACAGGGAATTTAAGATCATGGGTTTGATCTCTTAAGTGCGTGCAGCGTTTTTGTGTGCCGAATGCGATTGCATTGGCGAAATTATATGGGAAGATGGGTGTTATGCGGGTTTTTAAGGAAGGCGTACCGTGGGGTTTTTCATCTACAGTTACTGATCTGCTTAGAAACTGATCTAAAAGAGCAAATGCCGCACCCATCTTGCAGATAATTTGTTCATACCCAATTTATCATGCAAAATAGACACGTGGAACAAATTGAAAATGACAGATACCTAGTGAGGAATGATGGTTACTAATAACAGACCATTAGCGATGCTACGAGCGCCATCGTGGGCGTTTCTAAGGACTTATTGACCTACCCTCGTATATGATCGATGAGCACGAGGATGATGCGGAACAGCCCCAACGATTGGGAATATTCGTGTTGGTTTGTGGATTGTACAACTATTGTACGCTTGACGGGACGCATATTTGTAATCAATGATTTGATTTGTTGTTTGCGACGAATATGATTATCTCGAGTGTCGACTGTATCAATGGAGAAGATGAACGGCGATTTGTTTGATTTCTTTTTTGCATTAGCAATGGATTTGACGGCCCTTAGTTGGGTATTTTGTATTGGGTTTCGTCGGGGTTTTGGTGCTTCGTGGCGCATGTGTGGAGTTGATAAATATGAGTGTGCAAGCGGGCGGGACTTGTAATGAATTTATTTGGTTATGTTGGAGTATAGGCCTTTTGTTGAAGATGAGTGTATTAAATCGTTGGAGGCGTTAGTTGTATTCGTGGTTGTAAATTGTTATTCGTGTTCGAATTGTTGGGGCAACCTTTCGAAGAAACATTGTGAACATGAAGGGGGATACAATTTAGGAATCAGCTTTTGGACTTTTAATTCAACTGGAAATTTAATACTTTTTAAAACCAGCTTAGATAGGAAATTTATGTGTATAACAACTTGTCGTCAAATGGTTTGATTGTAACTAATTCTCCTATCTCTGAGTTTTATGCACGTGCTTTTTTTTACAATTTGAGATGTCTCAGTGGATTTGTGGTGTGTGTGCAGGCTTTTTAACACGCTTCTTTGCGATGCGGGACATCAGTGCTACTTCGTAGCGTATTGTTCAGCTTGTTGGTCAAATAGTTGACATTAATTGTTTTCGGGTCATAATGTCTTATAAGACATTTGTTTGTCATTTCTTCAATATTATGTTTGGAACTTTGCATGCACTTCGTCGATTCTACGCCTGTATCTGCAACTGCAATACTGTCTATCTCATCTGCGAATGCTTCTGAAATAAAATGATTTGACTGCCGAAACTGTTTGGATACTTAAAAAAACCAAAAAAAAAGTGAATATAAAAGTATGTGAGTAACAAAAGTGCGAATGTGTGAGCGATGTTTACGTATCAGCGCGCGAACATTGCGAGAGTGATGTGCGAGTCCGCTATCTATTTGTCATTTGCGCAATAAAAAAGCAAAAAACAAAGAAAAGTGAGAACACGTGGTACATAATATGGACGTAGATTAAGTGGATGCCAAAATAGTGCTTCGGAGAAAGCAAAATATAGACCCAAATCTAAAGGGTAAACGTCATAAAGCCAATAAAAACAAGTATACAGACACGTTGAGTGACAGCAGCTACTGCGAAGGCAACGTCCATCGTGCCCAGTACTCAGGGGCTGGAAACCAATGCCAAGCACTAGTTGTCAGCGAAACAAATGCAGACGCCAGCAATCAGGCCGAGGTCCTCAACAGACTCATTCATGAGATTGGTCTTAAAAAACAAGAACTGGACAAACAAATGGAAGAAGTTCTTAAACTAAAAAACAATCTGAGCCAGAATGAGCAGAAAATGAAAAAGGTACAACAACAACAGCAAGAACAAAGACAACAACAATCCACGAAGACAAAGAAAAGACGACAAGCTAAGGAAACTCAACAGCAGGGATCACATCAACAACAACAAAAAATAAAATAAACGGAGAAAGTACCTCCTATTTGGAGACGAAGGATCTCATCATTCATTTTAAAACAAAACGTATACATAATTTTAGGATAACTTTAACATGCGATGATTCATCGCAAAATTAAATCGGCATTGGGGAAATCGAAAAGCGAGTACTACATGCACACCCCTAAATCGGAGAAAACTGTCTCCATGCTCCTCAAAGGAGTTGATCTTTCCTTTACTCCGGAAGAGGTGCTCGAAAAACTAAAAAGCTTCGAGAACGATAGCCTGAAATTTACAGGTGTGAACACATTTTCTACAGCAAATTCTAGAAATCGCAACCGTAAATTGCTTTTCTTCATTGTGTCGCTAAGCCCCAATAGTAAAATTGATGGACTTAGATATATTAAATACATTAGTCACCAAACAATAAGTTAGGAGAAAATAAAAAGGTCCGACTGCGTACTGCAATGTATGCGCTGTCAACGCTTCGGCTATATGGGACCGAATTGCAATATGCATTTCAGATGCGTCAAATGCCTAAACAAGTATATAACTGGGGAATGCCCATTGGGCAAAAAACAGTTCCCGGATAGAAATAAACTATCCTATGTCATCTGTAACAACACAGGTCATCCTGCTAACTTTAGAGGTTGTCCTAAGTACCAACAACTAAAATCAATGTTGGAAGCCAGAAAGCAGCAAGTTGAAGAAGGGAAACGGATGAAAACTCGCTCTTACAACAACTTCGTGGCACCAAGTGTGTCATACGCCCAAATGGCAGGTGGAGTAAAAAATGTACCAATCTTAGAACAATCACCCAATATCATTAAAACGCCTGCTCCAGAGGCACAAACTGATATAACAGTTATATTACTGTCCATACAAGGACAGTTTGCTGCGTTTGATAAAAAATTCGAAATGATCAAAAAAAAAACTGAGGGGACAAGTGGCTCGAACGGACATTGTCTATTCGACCCTGTTTCCAGATGAACCCATACTTTAATCATAACGTTCACTGTGTCTGAATTAACTCTAAAAATTATTGCTGTGTATGTTAATTCACTAATCCACATGGAAAGAAGGGATAATCTGAACAATCTGCTGGAAGCTGAACGCCCAGATGTGCTTTTGGCTAGTGAAACTAAGCTAAATCAAAGACACAAATTGGGATACCCAAATTATACAGTAATTAGACGAGATCATCCAAATTCCACTCAGGGGGGCGCGGTTGCTGTCTTAGTTAATAATGGTCTACAACACAAAGTTGTCTACCGCAGATATGTATACTAATTCCAAGTGCTAGAAGCCTGCATTATATAATAGATATTCCTTTAAAAAGTCAGAGGCTTATGCTCTCGAAGCTTCACAGTGTATACAGTTTATCAATGAAGTTGAAACACTTTTCCAAAGTCTCAAGTTAGGCTCGGAAATTAATTATTTCTTTATGGCGGAAGATTTCAACTCCAAGCACAGTGCTAGGGGTAACCTTATCACAGACACAAGACGCAATGCGTTTTTCGACTGGTGGCTAACAAACGCTATCGAACAAAAACTAGAATTGTACGCTACAAGTACGCCGTCATATCCAAGAGGAAATTCCTTCTTGGCTTTACTGTTGCTGGACGAGCGAATGAAATTGTTAGATACGGATCTAACTACTCGATAGCGACCATTACGGACTTGGTGCTGTAATACATGTCCCAAACGAACACTCATCACTTGAGCAGTATAAACAGATACATTATTTTAATTTCGGAAAAGCACACTGGTCGCGCTTTGATCGGATAATATAAAAAGAATTACACTCCAATGGCATAGATCCACCAACTGACGGAAATCTTCATAATGACGAAATTGATTATTATCTTTCGACGATGAACAACATTGTTACTAATATAATGAATCGTTCTATCCCAAAAGTGTCTCAAATGGAGAGTCATAAAAACCGATACAGAAACTCAACGATCGACGAGCTGTATAGGCAAAAGAGTATTCTGCTCTCTAAGTTAAAACTGCGCTACAGACAGTTCAACGATCCAAATAGCCAGGAAATAAAAACTATTAAGTCACTAATTACAAATTTTCAAAAACTGATCCGTGACAACTATAGATAAGTAATTAATGAAGACTGGAACAACAGAATTCAAGCCATCAAAGCTAGTGGACCGAATATGTTCCCTCAAATAAATAAAGTCTTCCACAAGAAAGATTTTAATGACATTCCATGTCTGCGAGTTCCACGGACTCCCGAGAATTGTCAATCTCTGCTGAATACAGGACTTACCCTGGAACACATTAACTCTAACGAAGAATTCATAATAGTCGAGGATCCGCAAAAAAAAGCAAACTCAATTGGTGCTTGTTTCGAAGCAGTGTATAGATTGAACGAATCGGATCATTCTAACCTTCACCTGGCAAATAGGGCTCTCGAAAAACATATTGCGCTACGCAATGAACTTAACAATTGGCGTCTCTTATATTGAAGTTTCACTATCTTTAGTGAAAATAATAGAGCGGATTTTCCGCTTAGAAATCTAAACACTAGCATATTTGTACACAAGGATGAACTGACGGACATTCTTTGATCGATTAAGAACAAGAAATCTTCTGGAATAGATAGTATTCCAAAAATTATTCTGAAGCATTTACCTCTTGAAGTAGTGAGGTTTACACTATTTTGTTCAATAACGCTCTAAATAATGCATATTGCCCAACCCAATGGAAATCTGCAGTAGTCCATCATCATCATCATCATCATCATCATCATCATCATCATCATCATCATCATCATCATCATCATCATCATCATCATCATCATCATTATCATCATCATCATCATCATCATCATCATCATCATCATCATCATCATCATCATCATCATCATCATCATCATCATCATCATCATCATCATCATCATCATCATCATCATCATCATCGGTACTACAACCGGGAGCGGGGTCTTGGCCTTATTTAGCAAGTCCTGAGGCAGTAGTCCATCCCATCCCCAAAAAGGGCACGGACAGGAGCAATCCAGCCAACTTTCGCTCGATTAGTTTGCTTCCGAACATTAGCATGGTATTCGAGAAAATTATAAATAAAGCATTGACTAACTGGTGTGAGGAAAATGGTATTATTCCGAACAACTAGTTTGGTTTCCGATCGCAACATGACACAGTTCATGCTGCGACAAAACTCGTTTCAGACATAAAGTGGAACAAGGCGAAGCGATAATGCAAATGGGCCTGTTTGGTGGACTTTGGAAAGGCTTTCGACCCCGTATGGTTAGAACGGCTTGTATACAAGTTATCAAACCTAGGTATGCCCGAATATTTATTATACATTATCTACGATATGATAAAGGTTAAACAATTTGTGGTGAAATGTGGAGATATAATCTCTAACAAGATCTTCCGCATCTAAAGCGGCCTACAACAGGGAGCAGTGAATTCTCCTATTTTATTTAACATTTACACTAGTGATCCAGTGGGTTCTCTCAACCATGCAATTGCGTACGCCGACGACATTGTCGTATATAGATCTGGAGAAAAGATTGATGTCATCAACAGACTTCTGCAAAATGATTTCAACAAAATCAAACGTTTTTGCGACGACTGGAAATTAAAAGTACATTTCCAAAAAAACAGAGACTGTCCTTTTCAGAACGCCCCTGTCCAGTGCGCCAAGGGGTACAAAACGGAATTGGAAAAAAATTTCCATTGCAGCAAGTAATAATCTTCCCCTACAAGTAAAATGTGTGGTCAGACACCTTGGTATCTGGCTTGATCAGTATCATTTCATTGATAAACATACAGCAGCTGCTCTTACAGTCTTCTGGACCCCAAGGTGAAAATAATTTTATTCTAGGCATTCATCCGACCAGTATTAATGTATGGGTGCCCGGTATGGTGTAACATTCTACATGGAGAAGTTTCGGGTGTTCGAGAGGCAGTGTTTGCGTTCCTGCCTCGGAATGTACCGAACCCCAGAGTCGCAATATAAGAAATACTATCTCAATAAAGTCTTGTATGACAAATCAGGACTAAACTGAATAGATAACTTCATTATCAAGATTATTCGTGGTCACACAACAAGGGCAATGTGCAGTGAAAATGATCTCATTTCCGGAGCATTCTATCCCAATGATACGCATCTGGAGAGTACTCTCCAAAATGGGTTCATTCCCCCAGATGCGTTCCCTTTCTTGGATAAAAAAGGACTTATCCAAGACAAACATGGAGTCCCTATTATTTACCACGCTTTCCGTTGTGCCAGGGATAAATGAATTCTCCATGATAACGATATCTTTAATATTCCAGATGGCGTGCGTTTTAGTTTGGTGATAGGTGAAAGAGATAAATCAATAAAAGATTGATCTCATCTCAACTGGTCCTGGATCTGTGATGAAGAAAGGACTATACGTCCTCAAACATAGCATGCCTCTCAGGCGCACCGGTTTCCGTCCCCCTATCCACAATTCCTAATTATGTTTTATTTATAGCCCTTGTTTATGTTCGTACGCTTTGTTTCGTTTTTTTTTCTTGCTTGTCAACCCCCCTATATATGTATTAAAAAAAAAATCACGATATAGAAAAGAAAAATCCAACGAACTATCCGCGTCGACCACACGATGAACAAGAAGGACTCATCTCGTGTCTTTTGCCACACATCCTTTTTCGTTCCGCTTCCATGGTAGTGATTTCGAGGAAGCGGCTGATATGGCTAATGGCTAATAGGGGGCGACTATGGCTATTACAAAGAAGATGACTATTGCAATGTGAATGGGGTTTTAAATTGGTTTTACGTTTATTTAAATTAGATTCTATTGTAAAGAGAATAGGCAATTCGTACTTTGTAGGGAAGGGAAGGATATGGGAAGGATGAAGGATATGTGCGTAGAGACACGAGATGTTAATGACGAGAAGTCAATGATTCAAAGGGGGAGGGATAATTAATTGAATTTTAATTATATAACACGCCGAAAGGCATAAGAAAAACAAAATATTGATAATGAGTAATTAAGAGTGTTTGCGAAGAGCCAGTAAGTTGTTGTAAGAATGGTATTTGTAAAATAGAATTTATTCTTAAGTAAAATTTGTAATTTGTAAGCTCCTCAATAGTATACTGGTTAGTATACCCGCCTGTCACGCGGGAGACCGGGGTTCGATTCCTCGTCGGGGAGCCTCTGGCGCAAGACTAATGACCTTGCCCGGAAAAAAACAAATCATTATGGAAAATTTAACAAGCCTCAGGACTTGCTAAATAAGGCCAAGACCGGTTCTAGGTTGTAGTGCCGATGATGATGATGAAAATTTGTAATTGAATTGTTAATAAATGTGGAGATAAAACAAAAAGAAAACACAAAGTGTGACATAACAATACTCAATTCCCGGGTGTTTGGGTGGATGTGTTTCATGTGTGTTATACGATACCGCAGTGCGTGATACTCACCTATTAACGTTTCATCTGAGAAGTGACTAATTGTGGATTTGCTTTGTAATGTGCATTCGGTTTTGAAACTAGGAACGTAGCTTTCAGGTCATGATTGGGAGCCCAAATTATCATGGCATGTAACCTACTTAGTACCGATATGCATCGCAAATGTTGATGGGAGAAATAATACTTAAAGGCAGAATTTTTAAAGAACAAATCAGATTCAAGCAGACTACAAACTGTGTTGTATCTCACTTTTGGCAGATATTTATGCCATTCGTGCCCGGCCCATCTATTACGCTCTCATTAACTTTTGGCAGACGCCTATGGCATTCGTACCCTGCTTAATAATCGAGCAGTGATCTCTATTCTAACAGATTCTACCCCAGTTAGCACTAGTGGACCTGTTGGACCCCAGCTTTGGAAGATTGCATTTCTTTACATCAATCCGCCGATACCTACAGGTAACGATTCTGCGTTAACTTGTCAGGAACAAAGGTCTCTCTCTCTCTCTCTCTTAGGACTGTCTAGTCTCTACCAATTAGGCCTCTCTCTCTCTCTCTTAGGACTGTCTTGTCTAGACAATTAGTTAACCCAAGAGATTAAGCTCAGTTTAATTTTTTTTTCTATATGGCGATCCTGCCATAGTAAACCAACTGCCTTCTTACTTTACATGACGGATCGGGTGACATAGGGATTGGAGAATTCCTTAAACCATCGTATTATAAAGCCGAGGGCTGACTTGGCCATTGATTAGACAATGATGAGGGTTTGGTAATACAGAAGTAGAGGCGTCGGGGGGGGGGGGGTGGGGGGGGGGGCGCGTTTTCGTGAAAAGAGATATAGGCTCCTCGATAGTATAGTGGTTAGTATACCCGCCTGTCACGCGGGAGACCGGGGTTCGATTCCCCGTCGGGGAGCCTCTGGCGCAAGACTAATGACCTTGCCCG
The DNA here is from genome assembly GCA_963931805.1 of Microdon myrmicae. Lineage (NCBI taxonomy): Eukaryota > Metazoa > Arthropoda > Insecta > Diptera > Syrphidae > Microdon > Microdon myrmicae. Next base: position 20,234,465 of record OZ007497.1, read on the forward strand.
GAAAAAACTAATCATTATGGAAAATTTAACAATGCCTCAGGACTTGCTTAAATAAGGCCAAGACCGGATCCCGGTTGTAGTGCCGATGATGATGCTGAATAATATAATAATATTTTTAAACATTCGTTGTGATAATGAAACTTTTGTTCGCACCGCACTATAGCATTGTGTTACATGACCCAAGTTGATCGATTCGGCTGATATTATGATTCGCAGGGAATTTTGCAGCGCACATGCGACGGCGCTGGAGGTGCAAGATCAGCATTTGGCCGATCACCAACGTGCTTCGAGCGATCCGTGGGTTCGTTCGCCTGCCCACATCAAATGCTCGGATCATGTTTTGCATTTTTTGCCATTTCCTTTTGTTTGTTCCGTTTTTTCTTTTTGGTATAATATTTATTTTCCATTTTAGCTAAGTAAGGTAGTTTAGGTTAGAATAGAAAATGAATATACTTTAGTCTTAAGATAGCCCCCCAGGCGGCAGGTACCTCTCGTAAAAGAAACTTAACAAATAAATTTCTCCCACGGAAGATCGCGAGAAGAAAAAGAATGGATATCTGTTTTTAACTATTAAGCTCCAAGCAGTTTATACAACAGCAAACCGAGAAGTTGTACAGATCCGCTTGAAGCAGTGCAGACTCAGCTGGTGATATGATGGTCTTAGAGAATTTTGTGTTGTTTGCATGAAGATAGACACAGGATTCGTATCAATGTCGCTTGCGGTTAGTATAAAAAGTATTGGACCGAAATGACTGCCTTAAGGTACCGCAAAGATAACGAGGGCAGAATTAGATATCGCGGATCTGAAACATACACTGTAGAGTCTACCGTCCAAGTAGAAAGAAATTCGTTTTACCAGAATACGTTCAAAGCCGAGGAGGAATAATTTGAACAGTATAATTTTGTAACAAATCTAGTCGAAAGCCTTGCTGAGATCCGTGCCACATTCTAGGGCTACCAGTGTGTAAATCCGTGAAGGTTGGTGGTTACTGGCCTGCCAATAATAAGACTATGTTGTCTAGGAGAAATGCAGTATTAGCAGTAAATATTTAACGTTTCGTACATGAAAAACCATGGGTGTATAAAAGTATAGCAATTGGGCGATATAACGTGACAGCGCCTTTTTTGTGTATGTGGGTGATGGGGGAGGTTTTCCAAATGTTGGAGAATTTACCTTGAAAGAGGGATAAATAGACAATTTTCGATAGGGGAACTGAAAGTATCGATGAACATTTTTTAAAGAGACTGGCGGGGGATACTATTTAATTTGGAGAGAGGGGGGGGGGGGGGGTGGTGCTAAAAATTACTTTAATGACTTGGGTGAGGGGGGGTATATATATTGTATATTACTTACAATATTTATTTAGCTTAGTTCATGCGAATTCAATGAGTTACGACCCAGCTAGATATCTAGGTTTACAAAGAGAAAGAGAATACTGGGCTAGTGTGGGTATTTGGATAGGGTGCATAGACGATCGTGTAAGTGGTAGGATAGGAGGGTAAGGTGTTGGAATGTGTGCGGGTAGTATGAGCCAGCCGGAAACAAAGGAGTCATTGGTGAAAGATCGTTTGGAATGAGTGGCAAAGAGATCCGCGGCAGTAAGTGGGTTTCCGATTTGTAGGTAAGAGAAATGGGGTTGGCACCACATTTTTTTTTTGTCAAGTTGGTTTATATATCAATTATGAAGTTTTGAAATAGCGTATTGTAAACTTTGGTAAACTGAAGATAACATGCGAGAAAAAAATTGGAAGAATAATCGTTAACCGTACGCTACCGGAAAAGTGGAGCCCACATATAATTCCTTTTATTATGTAAAACACAAAGCTTATGATTGTACCAAAGAGTTGAAAAAGTTGAGGTTTTATCCCGAGAATAAGAAGCGCAAGTGTTGCAGTCCAAGCAACATGAACCAAACAATAATTAAAAGAAAATGAGTTCACGTCCATTCATTTAAAAAAAACCGAAAATGAATGCGACGAAACTGACATAATTCCGATAATCATCAACATCGGAATCAATCCCAACAAAAACACCAACATACCAAGTCCAATCTAACAACCTGATAGTGATAACCTACATCAGCGATCAGCGTCATCTGCCAGGAAACAGCAACATCTGCTCTTCATTACCTTCAAAAGAAAACGGACTCTGGTTGTTGACCTCAACAACGGTTCAACAAGACGAGGAAGAACCTGTTGTTTTGATTGGAAAAGGACCGGTATTTTGAAACCTCGATTAGCAAGGGAGGAATGCTGTTTTTGTTCTGTTACCTGCAGTAGTTTTTTTGTGTCTTCGCGTAATGAAGACTTAGTTATTCAGTTTTTGTCAAAATATAATCATCTTTGTCAAAGTTTTAAATTGTGAATATAATTTAAAATAATAGAAAGAACTTTCCATTTTTTTTTTGTTTTTGATTCTTTGGTGTTCATCGTTTAACTTCGGTTTCGTGAGGATCTCCACCTCTAGGCAGATTCTCGGATGACTCAACTACTGGGCGCAGACGAAAATAAAGGGTTGCTGTTACAAAGGAAAGGGTTCCGGCTGTATCAAACCTAGTGAGTGGATTTTCGGTCTGGCTATTCCCCGTGGGCAAACACACTGTCAAGGTAACTGCTGGAGTTGGTTTGGCTGTCCAACGGGCGAACATTTTGGTCCTTCGAGCCGGATTTCAAAATCAGAAGCTAGAAGTCAGCGCAACAACTAAAAACGGAGTCCAACATCCGAGGGACAACAGTGATCAACGTGAGCAGCGCTACAATCAAGGGAGGTGGTAATTTAATAATTTTAATATTAATAAATTAAGGATCCGAAGCGATCATAACAAAGAGTGTTGTGTGGTGTGTCGACAAAGGTGACTACAGCGGCGACTTATAACAATACAGTGTTTTCTCAATAAAACGATGAGTTAAAGAACTATTCTAACATATTCTGAATTGGAAAATTGCGTTGTGTGCCGTACTGGAACTTCAACTACTTTCGTGACAAGGTGATCGTTTGGTTACTGGATTTGTTGGATTAAAGTGCTGATAGGGTCGTATGCGGACGTCATCGTTTTTACTCCGGTGAATATTGTTACACTTTGCTTAACGAATTTCTAAGTTGGAAAATTACACTGTGTGCCGGATTAAAACTTCAAATACGTTCGTGATCGTTGGCTGCTGGGTTCTTAGGAATGGAGTGCTGATTGAATCATCTACAGACGCCATAATTTTCCTTTGCCGGTGAATGTTTGTCGTACAACAGATTCTCGATGATGCGATGTGTAATGTTCCCATGAAATTATACACCAGCACAAATAATTGATGAGAAATAAGAATAAAATAATAAATAAATTGACAAGTCAAAAATACCAGCACATAGTTGTTTTTTTTTTTTATTCTGCCATCCAACTCTGTTCAACAAAACAGAACATCTACTCGTGGCTGTTTCATCGAACCCAAATTAGAATAATATACAGTGAACAAGTAACAAGATTCGAGTGGTGAAACTGGAAACAATGACAACATTAACGATGAACCAGAGCAAACGGACGGAACTGATATGGGCCACAATAGCTGTTGTGTCTGAACAACGAAAGCGCGCCCAAGAACGACTATCACGGATTCACAGAGTTATAGGATTTTCTCCAACTATTCTACAAATCGTTATGGAGAACAACGTGGAATTATCAATTAGACAAGTGGGAGGTATTTATTCCAAGAAGCTCATTTCGTCGTACTGGTTCGAAAAGGAGACAAAACCTAGCGAAACAATTATCGTCTTAATTCATAAACATGATCGTGCACTGATTCGGGGCAATATTGTGGATGCAATTGTGCATGCTCCCGACATGATGGTCCGCCCGTTTAGAAGATATAGAAGTACCGAAACCGTTGATAATAGATATCGGAAATTTGCGGAGTGGTATCTTCCTATATTCACGTCAGGTGTTCTGGATGTCTCCCTTAAGATTTTCAACCAATATCGTAACCGCGTCCTGCGTCACCGCAAGTCTTAACACATTTTCTAATATACCTGAGGAATGCTGTGGTCCACGTGCATTCCTGGAAATTGATTAAACCTCACATGGTTGCAATTGTTCAAGATGTTATATTTCCAATAATGTTCTTCGCGGAGTCTGATCAAGACCTCTGGGAAAACGACCCGCATGAATTTATTCGAATAAATTTCAACATTTTCGAGGATTTTGTTTGTCCAGTTCCTGCAGCACAAATGTTTCAACGATCATCAGGTAAAACGCGGAAAGGAATTCTACCGAAACCTATGAGAATCATGATGCAGGTTATTGCAACACCAAACGCTGATGATAAACAAGAGGATGGAGCACTTCATGTGATTGGAACTCTGGCAGATGTGGAAACGAAGATACCGTGGTCAAGTGGAATATGCTTACCACATATACATTTCCTGAGTGTCAATCGGGCTGGACATATGCGAGCCCGTACTGGGTGGATAGTTCATTACCTTTGTGAACTATCTGAAACTAACTTCTGCTTTATTTAAATAATTTTCTTTTGTAATCAGCGGAAAATAGAATAACATCATGAATATTTTCTATTTTTCCCATCTTACAAACTCCAATATAACAACACCAGCATTTCAACGTTAACATACAAGTCGAACAATAACATAAATAATAACATTGAGCTCAACATTAATAACTGAAAAGCTAGTCATTCTACCAAATCATATTACATTTAGCAAATACAATTTACAGTCCACTTTTCAACATCTAAGGTTGTTTCATTTATCCTAATTTAGCATAATTCACCGCAGGTATATCAAGAAGTTTAATAATCGATCCCAGTACCAGGTGGGGACATCATTCGGCTCCTCTTTTAACGATGTTGCAGGTACTTTTCACGACCCACGCTACGGAATTCGATACGCCCCGCGTACAATGCAAGAACCTCAAGAAGAGGACGATGACCCATCGGGCAGAAGAGTCAAGAGGATAATTCAATTAATAAAGCAAGCGTCACCTGCAACAACATCACGAAAACAAGAGAGTTTTGGAAACTTCCCTCCTGTAGAAGACTATCATCTGACGGGTCAACGGTTCCATCGCAAGCGGTCAGTACTAAGAAAAGTTTGTCAACAAAGGCACATCCGGTCCTTACCTGCAATATCAATCCAAACATCGAATTGCAGATGAGTAAATCCAAGAACCCCGGGAATTGCCATCATCACTGCTTCATTCGCATCCGTTCCTAGGCACCGCTTTTCGTCACCTGGACTCATCGCTCAGACGTCCAGGATTTGCCGCGTCTCGCCACCCAGGCACACCGCTGTCACGTGTCTGGGGTTCATCAATTCTAGCCGCCTGGACGCAACGCTCTGGGGGCACCCTCTTATCACCGCCCAGGCACCGCGAATCACGTGTCTGGGGGCACCACTCTCACGGAGTCGGTGTCTAAGTTGGACTTTCGGTATCAAGAGTAGAGGATATAGAAGATGATGAACAGGAAAGATGCCGGCACCAATAAAAATCATATCATCCGAAAGCTGTCACAGTTTGGATTACACCGTTTCTCGTCATCTGGACTCATCGCTCACGCATCGGGATTTGTCGCTTCTCACCACCTCGGCACATCGCTGTCACGTGTCTGGGGTTCTTCACTTCTAGCCGCCTGGACGCAACGCTCTGGGGGCACCCTCTTATCACCGCCCAGGCACCGCGAATCACGTGTCTGGGGGTACCACTTCAACAAAGTTGGTGTCTAAGCTGGGCTTTCGGTAACAAGATTAGAGGATATAGAAGATGAGAAACAAGGAAAGATGCCGGCACCCTTCGAAAAATCATATCAAGGAAAATGAATTGTGAACACATGGTCCAGCCACCAGTCAAAGAAGAAAGATACCTGGCTTGGGGACTATTTCATCCTGCGGCACAATGGAACGAAGGCTGCTATTGATCAGCAGATTATTTTTCCTGATAGCAACCTGGATGCGCACCCTCTCTGGCTTAATTAAGTGCCAGTTTGTAATTCAACAACATATTTATATTCTACGTACGGATTTACGATCCGACATGGGACTACGTCCAACCTATTTTTACGCTACGTACGGAGTTACGTTACAACCAACCCAGACACACCGCTGTCACGTGTCTGGGTTTCATCACTTCTCGCCGCCTGGACGCAACGCTCTGGGGGCACCCTCTTATCACCGCCCAGGCACCGCGAATCACGTGTCTGGGGGTACCACTTCAACAAAGTTGGTGTCTAAGCTGGGCTTTCGGTAACAAGATTAGAGGATATAGAAGATGAGAAACAAGGAAAGATGCGGGCACCCTTCGAGAAATCATATCAAGGAAAATGAATTGTGAACACATGGTCCAGCCACCAGTCAAAGAAGAAAGATACCTGGCTTGGGGACTATTTCATCCTGCGGCACAATGGAACGAAGGCTGCTATTGATCAGCAGATTATTTTTCCTGATAGCAACCTGGATGCGCACCCTCTCTGGCTTAATCAAGTGCCAGTTTGTAATTCAACAACATATTTATATTCTACGTACGGATTTACGATCCGACATGGGACTACGTCCAACCTATTTTTACGCTACGTACGGAGTTACGTTACAACCAACCCAGACACACCGCTGTCACGTGTCTGGGTTTCATCACTTCTCGCCGCCTGGACGCAACGCTCTGGGGGCACCCTCTTATCACCGCCCAGGCACCGCGAATCACGTGTCTGGGGGTACCACTTCAACAAAGTTGGTGTCTAAGCTGGGCTTTCGGTAACAAGATTAGAGGATATAGAAGATGAGAAACAAGGAAAGATGCCGGCACCCTTCGAGAAATCATATCAAGGAAAATGAATTGTGAACACATGGTCCAGCCACCAGTCAAAGAAGAAAGATACCTGGCTTGGGGACTATTTCATCCTGCGGCACAATGGAACGAAGGCTGCTATTGATCAGCAGATTATTTTTCCTGATAGCAACCTGGATGCGCACCCTCTCTGGCTTAATCAAGTGCCAGTTTGTAATTCAACAACATATTTATATTCTACGTACGGATTTACGATCCGACATGGGACTACGTCCAACCTATTTTTACGCTACGTACGGAGTTACGTTACAACCAACCCAGACACACCGCTGTCACGTGTCTGGGTTTCATCACTTCTCGCCGCCTGGACGCAACGCTCTGGGGGCACCCTCTTATCACCGCCCAGGCACCGCGAATCACGTGTCTGGGGGCACCACTTCAACAAAGTCGGTGTCTAAGCTGGGCTTTCGGTAACAGGATCAGGGGATATAGAAGATGAGGAACAAGGAAAGATGCCGGCACCCTTCGAGAAATCATATCAACGAAGAGCGAATAGTGAACACATAGTCCAGCCACCAGACAAAGAAGAAATATACCTTGGGGACTATTTCATCCTGCGGCACAATGGAACGAAGGCTGCTATTAATCAGCAGATTATTCTTCCTGATAACAACCTGGATGCGCAACCTCTCTGGCTCAATCAGGTGCCAGTTGTAGCCCAACATACTCATACTCTACTTATGGATTCACGATCCAAATGGGGACTACGTCCAAAATACTCACACTCTACTTATGGAGTTACGATCCAAATGGGGACTACGTCCAAGATACTCATACTCTACTGATGGATTTACGATCCAACATGGGACTACGTAAAGATACTCATACTCTATGTACGGACTTACAATCAAACCAACATTTCAATTATCAACAAATATAACAACAATCAATGACGGCATACCTCGAACTATAGTGTATGCCAAATTCTGTCAATGATTTAACAGCCATTACATTTTATCAACAATAGCTACAACGGTAGTACTCAAAGGCCGATGGGGCCTTCTGTCATACACACACACACACACACACACACACTAACACTCATAACTAAAATATGAACTAACGTAAACATAACTAATAAACAATAATGAATTATAATTAAATCATACCAATATAATTAATTATTGCCACCCTACCGTTGCACCGTACCGGGTCAGGAGCAGAGCAAGCATTGAAGCCTCTGTTCTCAACCACAGGTACCCGTGCGCACCACGAGTTCCCACGGCACTGATATGCATACGTTGCGGACACCAAATGAAATGGACTACTATGGGTCCTTTGGCGTCGGCCCGGGAAGATGTTGCAGTCCAAGCAACATGAACCAAACAATAATTAAAAGAAAATGAGTTCACGTCCATTCATTTAAAAATAACCGAAAATGAATGCGACAAAACTGACATAATTCCGATAATCATCAACATCGGAATCAATCCCAACAAAAACACCAACAAACCAAGTCCAATCTAACAACCTGATAGTGATAACCTACATCAGCGATCAGCGCCATCTGCCAGGAAACAGCAACATCTGCTCTTCATTACCTTCAAAAGAAAACGGACTCTGGTTGTTGACCTCAACAACGGTTCAACAAGACGAGGAAGAACCTGTTGTTTTGATTGGAAAAGGACCGGTATTTTGAAACCTCGATTAGCAACGGAGGAATGCTGTTTTTGTTCTGTTACCTGCAGTAGTTTTTTGGTGTCTTCGAGTAATGAAGACTTAGTTATTCAGTTTTTGTCAAAATATAATCATCTTTGTCAAAGTTTTAAATTGTGAATATAATTTAAAATAATAGAAAGAACTTGCCATTTTTTATTGTTTTTGATTCTTTGATGTTCATCCTTTAACTTCTAGGCAGATTCTCGGACGACTCTTGCTGTTACAAAGGAAAGGGTTCCGGCTGTATCAAACCTAGTGAGTGAATTTTCGGTTTGGCTATTCCCCGTGGGCAAACACACTGTCAAGGTAACGGCTAGCGATGGTTTGGCTGCCCAACGGGCGAACAGTAAGCGAAATAGAATTGTATTTTTATTTCTTTTTTGTAAAAAAGGCTAGTACTATCTTCCCAGATAAGGTATCGTATGAGGGTAGCCCCGGAATTAATCAACCCGACACGTAGATGGCGGTAGTTATTGAGATGTAATGACTGTGGTAGATGGCACCAACCTTAGAAAGATTAAGTTTCAAGCTTAAAAGATCTACGTTGTTTATTTATTGTTTGATAGCCATCAATAGTGGACGCTCTCCGTGAATTAGTACACATGGAAAAAGTGCAAACTTCCGTTATTAGTGGTAGAGATTACTAGGGTGCGCAGACGGTGGATGGAAATCAAGGAATGGGGACAAGAGAATGGGGGTGGTAGTTATCGATGGTTGAGAGGACTAGGAGACTGAGTGAAACTGAAGAAAGCAGACCCCATGAAGTCTAAAACGTCGGTAAGTTGGCAGAGGCTAGAGTCAGCAATCCCACCCATGAACAGACATTTCTTTCTAGAAGCGGGATAGAAATTGTAAAGGGAGTGATCGTCCATTAGCCATTTTGATGTCCATTTTAATTGTGGCAAGGTAAGGATAATGATCTCATCTTGGCAATCACTCAACTCAATTATATTGAGACCGAGCTTGTACGGTTCGTTGAGAGTGAGTGTTGGCTATAAACACGCTATGGAAAATTGGGTATATAACCCATAGGGAGAATCGCCAATAGATCATCAGAGTCGGTGCGGTAGACATTAAAGGTAGGAGGGAAAAATTCCAGGTTATTGTAGAACGGAGTGAGTTTTCAGGCGAAAGACTCTTACAATCTGATAATACAAGGTTAGAGAAGTATTGCAATGGATTATGGGGGGAAAGGGGTAGAAGCTTAGGTAGACATTGTAGGTAGGAGAGAAAAATTCCAGGTTATTGTAGACCGGAGTGATGTTGAGTCGTGAGGCGGCGGCGTCGTTAACGTGCTTTGCCTCTTTATAGGAAGTCCCCTGAAGCCAAGTTAACCTGAGAAACTTCGGCGGCTTCGCTGCCTTTCGTGCCTTTCGATGTCTTCACTGTCTTCGGTGTTTTCACGGTTGCTTGAATCGTAATAGAAAGAAAGACTAACCCGTTTCTACTAGACTTTATTTTTGATTTACTTCGTCAGAGGTCGGTTTATAAAAGTTTTATTGTTTTGCGTTACTGGCTGGCCGTGGATTCGGCCTCTGAACTTCAACTGATGATGTTGGTCAGCGGTTCGACCTCGGAACTTCGACTGATCACGAAATTCAAATTTACCGCCCTTTTATAAATTTTCTAGTTGAGAATTGTCAACTATTTTATGGTCAAAATTCCCAGAAACACACATAAGAGTTTGCGTTTCAATTTGAGTTGTGTTCTGGGAATTTGTTAGAGGCTTTAGTTGGATGGGTTCTAGGAAGGGAAATCATGAAATGCGTTTTGAATTTAGCATTTCATGATGTCAAGGTTTTTAGGAATTGAGTCAATGTATGATGAATTAACTTTTGGTTAAATTCGTTGTACATGTGACTCAATATGGGATTTGAATATGAAGCAATGGGAAATTTGGGATTTGGGTTTGTTATGTGGAATTGAATCAATGAGCGATAAATTAACTTTGGGTTAATTTATTGCTCATATAATTCAATATGAAATTAGGAACTTTAGGATTTGATAGTATTGGGGATTTGGATGGGAGTAGCGATTTAGGATCGCTACATCCCTCCCCCCTTTAGAAAAGAAAATTAATCTAGAAGAGATTAATTTTCTAGAATGGGTGAAAAGCAAAGGGCGGTGGCATATCAATTTCGCGATAGTTTACATTTGTTTTAATTTAGTTTAACATTTCTTGCGTTATTTGGTTGACTTTATCAACATGGTTTAGGTATATTTTAAGGATGGGCATATGTGTTATAAAGGTAAGTAGATGGATTTTAAATTAGTAAAGGTTTTGGTTTAATTTGTGTTTTACAATGTTATTTTTCTAACATAGGCTTAAGGGTATAAGACGTTGATATTTATAATTTTTTGATTTGGACGTAATGCTAGATTAATAACTTAATAGGTAAATGTGTATTTTATAATATGTTTTATAGTTCTTCAGTAAATTTAAACGTAGATTCATATAATTGTAAGGTTTGTTAATGTTAAATAGTTAAGATTAATAATTATTGTTAATATAAAAGTTAGTAACAGTAATGGGCTAAATTATTTTGGATTTGCCAATAATTTTGTTCAGCTACTTTCTTCTTTTTACAATGTAGTTTATAAACTGTCTTCCTTATTGAGGGTTAATGTTTGTACGTGAATTCTTTTTGTACTTGATTGTTTTCCTATATCAATCTTAGTTTTATTTGTGTGTTATATGTAGTGTTAAGTTTATTTGGTAGTTAACTTAGGGGTAACTTTCTTATTTGTTTGTTTTTAGATATAGTATTAATTAATTTGGTTATGTTATTTACAAGTCTTATTTAAAATGAAAGTAAATTTTACAGTAAATAAGTTTTAAATTAAGGTATAAAAGGTCAAAGTAAATATTCTTATTTCAATTTGGTTTTTTATTAATAGTGAAGTTGTTTTTTTCTAATATATATATTTAACCGTTAATATTAACTTGATTTGGTTGTTGGTTTTTTTTTTTTTTCATTAATATAAATGTAATTATGTTTAAAAAGAGGGTCTTATTCTAGTAATACATGCATTTTTGAAATGGTTACAATTTTGTTTGTTATTTATAAATTCCTCATTGAGGGTTAATGTCTGTTTTGTTTTGTTTATATTTTACATTTGTTTTAATATTCTTTTGTATAATATTTATTAGTTTTTATATTTTCTGACAATTTTTGTGTCGTCTTTTATTTCTGTCCATATTGTGTATTTATAAATATCTTTGACTGGTAGGTTATTGGACTGTGGTATACCTTGGGGATAGCATACGTCTAGGGTCAATAGTGGGACACGGGTATTTGGAAGGGTTAGGATTTAGAAATAAGGTTTTAGTCTATTGTTGTGGGTTACCACCGCTCTTCGGCCCATTTTGATGACCGTATTGACTAGTCCTTTTATGGCAATAACTAGGAAAGGTCCCTTCCAAATGGATGCCAGTTTGCTCTTGCGGTTTTTGTTTTTTATTAAGACTTGGTCCCCCACGTGGAATGTGTGTAATCTGATTTGATGGTCATAGTAGGCTTTTGATTTGTGCTTGTTTTCTAATTGGTTACGTTTTGCTATCGTGTAGGTTTTTTGCAATTTGTACCTAAGGAGTTGGTAATAGCTTTCGTGGTTGTAGATGGGTTCGGGTTAGAGGGGACCTCTGGGCAGAAACCATATAGACAATCCATTGGTGTTAACTTGGTGCTATCATGTGTAGTGGTGTTATACACGAAGGTGGCGGTTCGTAAGTATTGATCCCAAGTATTTGGGCTTTTTGGTATTCCACCAATGGCCTGTGGGCCCTTTCCAATGCTCCGTTAGACTGCGGATGGTAAGCTGTTGTTTGCAGTTTCTTTATTCGAAGGAGTTTGCACAGTTTTTTGAACAGTTCGCGGAGGAAATTTGTTCCCTCGTCTGTCACTATTTGTTTGGGGATGCCATATCGTGAGATAATCTGGTCAAATACTGTTTCAGCCACTGTTTGTGCTTCTGCGTTTGGTAGGGCATAGCAGTCCATCATTTTAGTCAAGTTATCTTGGAAAGTCAGTATATATTGGTTTTCGGAGTTAGATTTTTCTAATGGTCCGACGATGTCCAAGTATACTTTATCAAAAGGTTTCTCGGCTACATCCGTTATAACCATTGGCATTCGGAGTTGGGGTGTTGTTTTCATCGTCTGGCATTTCTTACATTTTTTGATATATCTTCGGATGTCTCTTAACATGTAGCGCCACCGATATTTTTTACGAATGCGGTTGTATGTTTTTCTAACTCCCTGGTGTCCTCCAAAAGGGGAGTCGTGGTAATCTCGTAGGATGGTTAAACATTCTTCGGGTTTGGTGATGAATTCGGGATTGATTTCGGTTTAACCCGGAGTTTGTCATTGTTCGAATCACCTTTTGGATTACTTTGCGCCGTACTATCTGTATCCTCCGAGGTCTCCTCTTTCTTGTTTTGAGCTTTTTCCACCCGTTTTTCTGCCCGGGTTACCATGTTACATTTAATAGCTGTTTGGGTTTGGGGAGGTGGGTTCCTTAGGTTGTTTCAGGTTTGTTTGTGGTTCGATGTTTTCATATGGTATACGGCTGAGGGCGTCTGCATTTGTGTTGTATTTTCCGGGTTTATATTCGATTTTATAATCATATCCGGCTAGCTTACGGTGGAAGCGTGTTAGTCGACTGGTGGGGTCCTTGAGGTTGAATTCTCATTTCAGGTGCTTGTGGTCGGTATATATTGTAAATTTTCTGCCCTGCAGGTAACACCTACAATTCTTTACCGCCCATACGACGGCCAGCAATTCCCTTTCAATTGTGGAATAATTTCGCTCCGCTTTGTTGAGCGTGCGGCTGGCGTATGCTATTGGTTGGTCTTTTCCCACCGGGCCTTGTGAGAGGCCGCTCCTAATGCTTCGGAGCTAGCGTCGGTGGTTAAGTTAAAATCCCTGGAGAAATCTGGGTATATTAACAGCGGTGGGGTTACCAGAAGATTCTTAATGTCTTCAAATGCCCGTTGACAATTTTCGCTCCACGTGAATTTTATATTCTTTCGGATTAAGTTCGTAAGTGGTCGGACAATCTTTGAAAATTGGGGAATGAATTTTCTATAATAATTTGCCATTCCCAAGAATGATTGCACTTGTCGGACTGTTTTGGGGATGGGGAAATTGCGCACGCTAGCTGTAGTATTCGGGTTGGGTAGTGCTCCTTTTTCCGACCATATTTGGCCCAGATATAGCACCTCCTTTTGTAGAAAGCAACATTTCTCCGGTTGGAGTCGGAGATTGTATTGTCTTAATCTGTCGAAGACGCGTTGTAGTTTGTTATTGTGGTCATCGAGGTTCTTTCCGTATATCACTATGTCGTCCAGGTATACGAAACATTCTAATCCCTGGAGACCTGTGAGGATATAGTTCATTAATCGTTGGAAGGTAGCCGGTGCCCCTTTCAACCCGAATGGCATGCGCTTAAATTCGTAATGTCCGAAGTTTGTGCTGAACGCGGTTTTTTCTCTGTCCTTTGGATGTACTGGGACTTGATGGTATCCGCTGGCCAAATCCAGGGTAGAGAAATATCGGGGGTGCCCCAATTGGTCTAGGATATCTTCGATCCTAGGTAATGGGAATGCATCTCCAATAGTGTTTTCGTTCAGTTTTCGGAAGTCTACTACGACTCGCCATCTTTTTTCCCCATCCGGTCCGGGCTTTTTGGGTACCACCAGGAGAGGTGAATTCCATGGGCTTTTGCTGGTTTGAATTATTTCATTTGCCAGCATTTCCTCCAGTTGATCATTTATTACTTGTTTTTGTGTTTGTGGTAACCTATACATTTTTTGATTTATTGGAGGTTGGTCCCTAATGAGTGGTATTTTGTGCGATATTACTTGGGTATGTGGCAGTTTATCTCCCTTTAAGTAAAATATATCTGCGTGATTTCGTTATAGTTTTAAGATACAGTCATGCTCCTCCTGGCTCAGGGTGTCGCTTAGTCTGAGCTCGTTCTCCAGCTGTTTTTTACGATATTTTGAGGGTTCTTCCTCTGGGGGTAGTTGCTTTAAATGGTGTATATTACAACATTTTTTAATTATACATCCCTCTGCTCCTTTTTTGGGAGAGGGTGCCTTTGGAGTTTTATTAACATCCAGATTTTTATTAAATGCCTGTTTTAGAGACATTATTTTGTAATTTTTCAGCGGAGTTAAGGATAGTTTGCAGGAGGTGATTTTGACTGGCTTGGTTCCCGTGTTTAAAATACCGATTGCCACATTATTTCCTGCCAGTTAAATTGTTTCAGCCAAGAATACTCCTTTCTTTATTTCCCGTTTTGAACTGATCATGGCTTCTTTTATTGTTACAGGTATTCCTATGATTTTTGTAATTCGTGCAGGAATATAGGTTTTTTTGACGAGTTTTACTTCTATTGGTTCTGTGTCCGTTTTGGTTTGTGGCTGGGCTTGTGTGGGTTTGGTCTTGGTGACCCTATTGATGGTCTTAGTAGCCTCTTTGAATTTTGTTACCTTGGGTATAGGTGGACCTGCTTTTTCGAACGGGATTATATATTCTTCCTCCTTGTAGGTGGTTGATGGGAACACCAATTGTTGGTTTGGGACTTCCACGTTGCAGTGTTTCGAGAGGAAGTCGTTTGCTAGTAGATCGTCTTCTGGAAGATCGGGCATATTGCTCACTACTTGGAACGTGCAGGGAATTTTAGATTTCAAATTGAAATTTCCCTGGCAACTTCCTATGGTTTTTCCCTTACCAAACGGTGCTTCCAAAATGCAAGTATCCCCGGTAACTATTGGGACGTTGTGTTGCTTGATTTGCGATTTCTTGATCAAGCTTACCTCAGCGCCTGTGTCCACTACTAGGCGTACCTTACCGTCTTTACTTATGTCCAGGGGGAGGTGGACAATTGGGCAGGCTAATGTCGGCGTCTGAGGTGGCACCCCTGATTTTTTTATTGATTCGGTCGGGTCTGGGGATTTTTGCCCGCCCGGGGGCCGTTTCCCGAATAGTGCCTGTGGGTTTAAGGTTGAGACAAAGGGGTGAGATTGTTGGGCCACGGTGCTATCGGGTTGAACGGGGAGTATTGTTGGTGACTGAATTTGCTGTACCTGCTCCAATTCTAATGTTTTTTGCATCAGCGAATCTATTGTTACATCGCCCATTAGTAATAGGAATTGTTGGTGTTAAGGGTTTATTAATCCCTTCTTGTAGATGCTTTTAGCGAAGTCATCTAATTGTGTCTTTACTGCCTCAGACAGTATGGGACCATATTTTAGCTCCGCGGCTTTTTTGCATTCCATTAATAATTTTTTCAATCGTAATTGGAAGAGAATAATAGCTTCTGCTGGGTTTTGTCGAATGGCTAAAAGTTTATTTACCAGGTCTTGGTAATTTTCTACCGCCAAATAAACTTTTCTCAACACATCCTCGGCGTCCTGAAAGGTTGCGAACGGAGTGGACGCGAAGAGGGCAGAAGCTTCTCCCCTCAGTCTAGTGGGGAATATCTGTAGAAAAGCCTCGTGTTCTTCGGTCCTAAGGCAGTTTAAGACCCTCTTGCAGCAATCCAAGAATGTTTCCAGCTCTGCACCTATATGCGGATTTAATTCCCCGGAGAAGATGGGGATTAGCTGTGCTGACAGCTTCGCAACATTTGTATAATCAATAGCCATTGTTTCAAAGGTTACGAGATCCGTTTGGTGCTGAAGGGCTGAAATTTCTGGTAGGTTTGGACTAAGGTCGCGAGTTTTTATCGGAGGGGTTATTTCGATGATAGTTCCACTACGGAGTTTCTTAGGTGAAGGTAGCAAAAGGTCGTGGGGCGTAGTAGGGTTTGGGGTGGTTTGTAATTCCATAGATCAAAAGCAAATAAAATGGTAGTGTCAATATAAACGGGCAAGACGAGGTACGGGTATGTATGTTTTAGGTGTCTTCTATCCCAAGAGCGAGTGGCAATATTATTAATTTGTTTGGTAATTCAAATATATAGATATAAAATATATATTGTATGTAGGTGCACAATATAGACGGAGGTGGAGACGACCGAGTCTTAAAAATTAGTTTGGTTTTGTTACAGTTATTGTTTTTGGGGTGAAGCAAATTAGGATTATATATTATGTTTTTTGATAAAAGTAAAAAATAATATCTTTATGGGAAATATCTATAGAAAAAAAGGAATGCTTGCTTAGATTTAGTTATTAACTGCTGCTCGTCTTGGTCCGGTGCTGTTGGAACTGCTACTCCGTGGAGCTGCTGCGTAGCTTGTTGTTTGTTGTTTTTTTTTTTGTGTGGGAGTTTCCTTTTTGTTGGTTTATGAATCGTACTTCCAGGGCCAGACTCAGCCTCGGATGGAAGGGTAAGGGTGCCTTGCCCAGTACGTTCGTTAAAAGTTATTGTTTTTTGTATTTATTTTACTTATTTTGGGGCTTTCTCGTTGTACTCCTTCTGCTAGTGTTTCTTCTTGATTTTTCCTCGTATCTCCGCAATCTCTTCAGTTTTCTGGGTCGCGTTATGATATAGAACTTCTCCTATCAATGAGTCGTCCTCGATTTTTATTAACTCGGAAGTTGATATAAGTCCAATACCGCGTAATTTTATTGATGATTTCTTATTTCCACATTTAATCTTTGGATTGACATTTTACAGTGGTCGTTTCTTCTTTTTTTTTTTGTTGGTGATGTAGTTGGATGTTTTGATAGGTTCGTAGGATTTAGGGTTTATTGGCTCTTACCAGAACCATCCGCTCTGTGGCCTTACCTAAATCCTACCGGCTGCGCCATTTGTTGAGTCTTGAGGCGGCGGCGTCGTTAACGTGCTTTGCCTCTTTATAGGAAGTCCCCTGAAGCCAAGTTAACCTCAGAAACTTCGGCGCTTTCGCTGCCTTCCGTGCCTTTCGATGTCTTCACTGTCTTCGGTGTTTTCACGGTTGGTTGAATCGTAATAGAAAGAAAGACTAACTCGTTTCTACTAGTCTTTATTTTTGATTTACTTCGTCAGAGGTCGGTTTATAAAAGTTTTATTGTTTTGCGTTACTGACTGGCCGTGGATTCAGCCTCTGAACTTCAACTGATGATGTTAGTCAGCGGTTCGACCTCGGAACTTCGACTGATCACGAAATTCAAATTTACCGCCCTTTTATAAATTTTCTAGTTGAGAATTGTCAACTATTTTATGGTCAAAATTCCCAGAAACACACATAAGAGTTTGCGCTTCAATTTGAGTTGTGTTCTGGGAATTTGTTAGAGGCTTTAGTTGGATGGGTTCTAGGAAGGGAAATCATGAAATGCGTTTTGAATTTAGCGAAGAGGGTGAGTCCAACAGCTTTCCGAAAATGAATGCGACAAAACTGACATAATTCCGATAATCATCAACATCGGAATCAATCCCAACAAAAACACCAACAAACCAAGTCCAATCTAACAACCTGATAGTGATAACCTACATCAGCGATCAGCGCCATCTGCCAGGAAACAGCAACATCTGCTCTTCATTACCTTCAAAAGAAAACGGACTCTGGTTGTTGACCTCAACAACGGTTCAACAAGACGAGGAAGAACCTGTTGTTTTGATTGGAAAAGGACCGGTATTTTGAAACCTCGATTAGCAACGGAGGAATGCTGTTTTTGTTCTGTTACCTGCAGTAGTTTTTTGGTGTCTTCGAGTAATGAAGACTTAGTTATTCAGTTTTTGTCAAAATATAATCATCTTTGTCAAAGTTTTAAATTGTGAATATAATTTAAAATAATAGAAAGAACTTGCCATTTTTTATTGTTTTTGATTCTTTGATGTTCATCCTTTAACTTCTAGGCAGATTCTCGGACGACTCTTGCTGTTACAAAGGAAAGGGTTCCGGCTGTATCAAACCTAGTGAGTGAATTTTCGGTTTGGCTATTCCCCGTGGGCAAACACACTGTCAAGGTAACGGCTAGCGATGGTTTGGCTGCCCAACGGGCGAACAGTAAGCGAAATAGAATTGTATTTTTATTTCTTTTTTGTAAAAAAGGCTAGTACTATCTTCCCAGATAAGGTATCGTATGAGGGTAGCCCCGGAATTAATCAACCCGACACGTAGATGGCGGTAGTTATTGAGATGTAATGACTGTGGTAGATGGCACCAACCTTAGAAAGATTAAGTTTCAAGCTTAAAAGATCTACGTTGTTTATTTATTGTTTGATAGCCATCAATAGTGAACGCTCTCCGTGAATTAGTACACATGGAAAAAATGCAAACTTCCGTTATTAGTGGTAGAGATTACTAGGGTGCGCAGATGGTGGATGGAAATCAAGGAATGGGGACAAGAGAATGGGGGTGGTAGTTATCGATGGTTGAGAGGACTAGGAGACTGAGTGAAACTGAAGAAAGCAGACCCCATGAAGTCTAAAACGTCGGTAAGTTGGCAGAGGCTAGAGTCAGCAATCCCACCCATGAACAGACATTTCTTTCTAGAAGCGGGATAGAAATTGTAAAGGGAGTGATCGTCCATTAGCCATTTTGATGTCCATTTTAATTGTGGCAAGGTAAGGATAATGATCTCATCTTGGCAATCACTCAACTCAATTATATTGAGACCGAGCTTGTACGGTTCGTTGAGAGTGAGTGTTGGCTATAAACACGCTATGGAAAATTGGGTATAGAACCCATAGGGAGAATCGCCAATAGATCATCAGAGTCGGCGCGGTAGACATTAAAGGTAGGAGGGAAAAATTCCAGGTTATTGTAGAACGGAGTGAGTTTTCAGGCGAAAGACTCTTACAATCTGATAATACAAGGTTAGAGAAGTATTGCAATGGATTATGGGGGGAAAAGGGTAGAAGCTTAGGTAGACATTGTAGGTAGGAGGGAAAAATCCCAGGTTATTGTAGAACGAAGTGATGTTGAGTCCTGAGGCGGCGGCGTCGTTAACGTGCTTTGCCTCTTTATAGGAAGTCCCCTGAAGCCAAGTTAACCTGAGAAACTTCGGCGGCTTCGCTGCCTTTCGTGCCTTTCGATGTCTTCACTGTCTACGGTGTTTTCACGGTTGGTTGAATCGTAATAGAAAGAAAGACTAACTCGTTTCTACTAGTCTTTATTTTTGATTTACTTCGTCAGAGGTCGGTTTATAAAAGTTTTATTGTTTTGCGTTACTGGCTGGCCGTGGATTCGGCCTCTGAACTTCAACTGATGATGTTGGTCAGCGGTTCGACCTCGGAACTTCGACTGATCACGAAATTCAAATTTACCGCCCTTTTATAAATTTTCTAGTTGAGAATTGTCAACTATTTTATGGTCAAAATTCCCAGAAACACACATAAGAGTTTGCGTTTCAATTTGAGTTGTGTTCTGGGAATTTGTTAGAGGCTTTAGTTGGATGGGTTCTAGGAAGGGAAATCATGAAATGCGTTTTGAATTTAGCATTTCATGATGTCAAGGTTTTTAGGAATTGAGTCAATGTATGATGAATTAACTTTTGGTTAAATTCGTTGTACATGTGACTCAATATGGGATTTGAATATGAAGCAATGGGAAATTTGGGATTTGGGTTTGTTATGTGGAATTGAATCAATGAGCGATAAATTAACTTTGGGTTAATTTATTGCTCATATAATTCAATATGAAATTAGGAACTTTAGGATTTGATAGTATTGGGGATTTGGATGGGAGTAGCGATTTAGGATCGCTACATCCCTCCCCCCTTTAGAAAAGAAAATTAATCTAGAAGAGATTAATTTTCTAGAATGGGTGAAAAGCAAAGGGCGGTGGCATATCAATTTCGCGATAGTTTACATTTGTTTTAATTTAGTTTAACATTTCTTGCGTTATTTGGTTGTCTTTATCAACATGGTTTAGGTATATTTTAAGGATGGGCATATGTGTTATAAAGGTAAGTAGATGGATTTTAAATTAGTAAAGGATTTGGTTTAATTTGTGTTTTACAATGTTATTTTTCTAACATAGGCTTAAGGGTATAAGACGTTGATATTTATAATTTTTTGATTTGGACGTAATGCTAGATTAATAACTTAATAGGTAAATGTGTATTTTATAATATGTTTTATTGTTTTTCAGTAAATTTAAACGTAGATTCATATAATTGTAAGGTTTGTTAATGTTAAATAGTTAAGATTAATAATTATTGTTAATATAAAAGTTAGTAACAGTAATGGGCTAAATTATTTTGGATTTGCCAATAATTTTGTTCAGCTACTTTCTTCTTTTTACAATGTACTTTATAAACTGTCTTCCTTATTGAGGGTTAATGTTTGTACGTGAATTCTTTTTGTACTTGATTGTTTTCTTATATCAATCTTAGTTTTATTTGTGTGTTATATGTAGTGTTAAGTTTATTTGGTAGTTAACTTAGGGGTAACTTTCTTATTTGTTTGTTTTTAGATATAGTATTAATTAATTTGGTTATGTTATTTACAAGTCTTATTTAAAATGAAAGTAAATTTTACAGTAAATAAGTTTTAAATTAAGGTATAAAAGGTCAAAGTAAATATTCTTATTTCAATTTGGTTTTTTATTAATAGTGAAGTTGTTTTTTTCTAATATATATATTTAACCGTTAATATTAACTTGATTTGGTTGTTGGTTTTTTTTTTTTTTCATTAATATAAATGTAATTATGTTTAAAAAGAGGGTCTTATTCTAGTAATACATGCATTTTTGAAATGGTTACAATTTTGTTTGTTATTTATAAATTCCTCATTGAGGGTTAATGTCTGTTTTGTTTTGTTTATATTTTACATTTGTTTTAATATTCTTTTGTATAATATTTATTAGTTTTTATATTTTCTGACAATTTTTGTGTCGTCTTTTATTTCTGTCCATATTGTGTATTTATAAATATCTTTGACTGGTAGGTTATTGGACTGTGGTATACCTTGGGGATAGCATACGTCTAGGGTCAATAGTGGGACACGGGTATTTGGAAGGGTTAGGATTTAGAAATAAGGTTTTAGTCTATTGTTGTGGGTTACCACCGCTCTTCGGCCCATTTTGATGACCGTATTGACTAGTCCTTTTATGGCAATAACTAGGAAAGGTCCCTTCCAAATGGATGCCAGTTTGCTCTTGCGGTTTTTGTTTTTTATTAAGACTTGGTCCCCCACGTGGAATGTGTGTAATCTGATTTGATGGTCATAGTAGGCTTTTGATTTGTGCTTGTTTTCTAATTGGTTACGTTTTGCTATCGTGTAGGTTTTTTGCAATTTGTACCTAAGGAGTTGGTAATAGCTTTCGTGGTTGTAGATGGGTTCGGGTTAGAGGGGACCTCTGGGCAGAAACCATATAGACAATCCATTGGTGTTAACTTGGTGCTATCATGTGTAGTGGTGTTATACACGAAGGTGGCGGTTCGTAAGTATTGATCCCAAGTATTTGGGCTTTTTGGTATTCCACCAATGGCCTGTGGGCCCTTTCCAATGCTCCGTTAGACTGCGGATGGTAAGCTGTTGTTTGCAGTTTCTTTATTCGAAGGAGTTTGCACAGTTTTTTGAACAGTTCGCGGAGGAAATTTGTTCCCTCGTCTGTCACTATTTGTTTGGGGATGCCATATCGTGAGATAATCTGGTCAAATACTGTTTCAGCCACTGTTTGTGCTTCTGCGTTTGGTAGGGCATAGCAGTCCATCATTTTAGTCAAGTTATCTTGGAAAGTCAGTATATATTGGTTTTCGGAGTTAGATTTTTCTAATGGTCCGACGATGTCCAAGTATACTTTATCAAAAGGTTTCTCGGCTACATCCGTTATAACCATTGGCATTCGGAGTTGGGGTGTTGTTTTCATCGTCTGGCATTTCTTACATTTTTTGATATATCTTCGGATGTCTCTTAACATGTAGCGCCACCGATATTTTTTACGAATGCGGTTGTATGTTTTTCTAACTCCCTGGTGTCCTCCAAAAGGGGAGTCGTGGTAATCTCGTAGGATGGTTAAACATTCTTCGGGTTTGGTGATGAATTCGGGATTGATTTCGGTTTAACCCGGAGTTTGTCATTGTTCGAATCACCTTTTGGATTACTTTGCGCCGTACTATCTGTATCCTCCGAGGTCTCCTCTTTCTTGTTTTGAGCTTTTTCCACCCGTTTTTCTGCCCGGGTTACCATGTTACATTTAATAGCTGTTTGGGTTTGGGGAGGTGGGTTCCTTAGGTTGTTTCAGGTTTGTTTGTGGTTCGATGTTTTCATATGGTATACGGCTGAGGGCGTCTGCATTTGTGTTGTATTTTCCGGGTTTATATTCGATTTTATAATCATATCCGGCTAGCTTACGGTGGAAGCGTGTTAGTCGACTGGTGGGGTCCTTGAGGTTGAATTCTCATTTCAGGTGCTTGTGGTCGGTATATATTGTAAATTTTCTGCCCTGCAGGTAACACCTACAATTCTTTACCGCCCATACGACGGCCAGCAATTCCCTTTCAATTGTGGAATAATTTCGCTCCGCTTTGTTGAGCGTGCGGCTGGCGTATGCTATTGGTTGGTCTTTTCCCACCGGGCCTTGTGAGAGGCCGCTCATAATGCTTCGGAGCTAGCGTCGGTGGTTAAGTTAAAATCCCTGGAGAAATCTGGGTATATTAACAGCGGTGGGGTTACCAGAAGATTCTTAATGTCTTCAAATGCCCGTTGACAATTTTCGCTCCACGTGAATTTTATATTCTTTCGGATTAAGTTCGTAAGTGGTCGGACAATCTTTGAAAATTGGGGAATGAATTTTCTATAATAATTTGCCATTCCCAAGAATGATTGCACTTGTCGGACTGTTTTGGGGATGGGGAAATTGCGCACGCTAGCTGTAGTATTCGGGTTGGGTAGTGCTCCTTTTTCCGACCATATTTGGCCCAGATATACCACCTCCTTTTGTAGAAAGCAACATTTCTCCGGTTGGAGTCGGAGATTGTATTGTCTTAATCTGTCGAAGACGCGTTGTAGTTTGTTATTGTGGTCATCGAGGTTCTTTCCGTATATCACTATGTCGTCCAGGTATACGAAACATTCTAATCCCTGGAGACCTGTGAGGATATAGTTCATTAATCGTTGGAAGGTAGCCGGTGCCCCTTTCAACCCGAATGGCATGCGCTTAAATTCGTAATGTCCGAAGTTTGTGCTGAACGCGGTTTTTTCTCTGTCCTTTGGATGTACTGGGACTTGATGGTATCCGCTGGCCAAATCCAGGGTAGAGAAATATCGGGGGTGCCCCAATTGGTCTAGGATATCTTCGATCCTAGGTAATGGGAATGCATCTCCTATAGTGTTTTCGTTCAGTTTTCGGAAGTCTACTACGACTCGCCATCTTTTTTCCCCATCCGGTCCGGGCTTTTTGGGTACCACCAGGAGAGGTGAATTCCATGGGCTTTTGCTGGTTTGAATTATTTCATTTGCCAGCATTTCCTCCAGTTGATCATTTATTACTTGTTTTTGTGTTTGTGGTAACCTATACATTTTTTGATTTATTGGAGGTTGGTCCCTAATGAGTGGTATTTTGTGCGATATTACTTGGGTATGTGGCAGTTTATCTCCCTTTAAGTAAAATATATCTGCGTGATTTCGTTACAGTTTTAAGATACAGTCATGCTCCTCCTGGCTCAGGGTGTCGCTTAGTCTGAGCTCGTTCTCCAGCTGTTTTTTACGATATTTTGAGGGTTCTTCCTCTGGGGGTAGTTGCTTTAAATGGTGTATATTACAACATTTTTTAATTATACATCCCTCTGCTCCTTTTTTGGGAGAGGGTGCCTTTGGAGTTTTATTAACATCCAGATTTTTATTAAATGCCTGTTTTAGAGACATTATTTTGTAATTTTTCAGCGGAGTTAAGGATAGTTTGCAGGAGGTGATTTTGACTGGCTTGGTTCCCGTGTTTAAAATACCGATTGCCACATTATTTCCTGCCAGTTAAATTGTTTCAGCCAAGAATACTCCTTTCTTTATTTCCCGTTTTGAACTGATCATGGCTTCTTTTATTGTTACAGGTATTCCTATGATTTTTGTAATTCGTGCAGGAATATAGGTTTTTTTGACGAGTTTTACTTCTATTGGTTCTGTGTCCGTTTTGGTTTGTGGCTGGGCTTGTGTGGGTTTTGTCTTGGTGACCCTATTGATGGTCTTAGTAGCCTCTTTGAATTTTGTTACCTTGGGTATAGGTGGACCTGCTTTTTCGAACGGGATTATATATTCTTCCTCCTTGTAGGTGGTTGATGGGAACACCAATTGTTGGTTTGGGACTTCCACGTTGCAGTGTTTCGAGAGGAAGTCGTTTCCTAGTAGATCGTCTTCTGGAAGATCGGGCATATTGCTCACTACTTGGAACGTGCAGGGAATTTTAGATTTCAAATTGAAATTTCCCTGGCAACTTCCTATGGTTTTTCCCTTACCAAACGGTGTTTCCAAAATGCAAGTATCCCCGGTAACTATTGGGACGTTGTGTTGCTTGATTTGCGATTTCTTGATCAAGCTTACCTCAGCGCCTGTGTGCACTACTAGGCGTACCTTACCGTCTTTACTTATGTCCAGGGGGAGGTGGACAATTGGGCAGGCTAATGTCGGCGTCTGAGGTGGCACCCCTGATTTTTTTATTGATTCGGTCGGGTCTGGGGATTTTTGCCCGCCCGGGGGCCGTTTCCCGAATAGTGCGCTTGATCCCGAGACTCGCATTTCCTTTTTTGTTGACATTCATTTAGACTGTGGCCCGGTTGACCACAAAATTCACAGACCTGGCTTATATGTAATACTCTGGGTCCATGTGTGGGTTCCGTACGGTGCCGTGTGGGGCTGTTTCTGTTTGTTGTCTCGTTTTGGCTTTTTAGACGTCGGCAGTCGCGGATGTCGTGGTTTGCCTGGCGGCAGTGTGTGCAGAAGGGGGTATTCTTTCTTTTGTTGCATTCTGCATAGGTGTGTCCTAATTTCCTGCAATAACTGCAGGTTACACGGGTATCCTGTTTTGTCCACCTGGCCGGGGGGCTTGGGGTTGTTGTCCCATACGTTATCTGTTGGGGATATCTCACCACCCCTTGGTTATAGGGGGGTTCTTGTAAGGTTGTTTGGGTGTATGGTACCATTTTAGTTTCTTGTGTTGTATGTGGGGTAGCTTTGAACGATTTGTTAAAATTAGGGGCCTGTGGGTTTAAGGTTGAGACAAAGGGGTGAGATTGTTGGGCCACGGTGCTATCGGGTTGAACGGGGAGTATTGTTGGTGACTGAATTTGCTGTACCTGCTCCAATTCTAATGTTTTTTGCATCAGCGAATCTATTGTTACATCGCCCATTAGTAATAGGAATTGTTGGTGTTAAGGGTTTATTAATCCCTTCTTGTAGATGCTTTTAGCGAAGTCATCTAATTGTGTCTTTACTGCCTCAGACAGTATGGGACCATATTTTAGCTCCGCGGCTTTTTTGCATTCCATTAATAATTTTTTCAATCGTAATTGGAAGAGAATAATAGCTTCTGCTGGGTTTTGTCGAATGGCTAAAAGTTTATTTACCAGGTCTTGGTAATTTTCTACCGCCAAATAAACTTTTCTCAACACATCCTCGGCGTCCTGAAAGGTTGCGAACGGAGTGGACGCGAAGAGGGCAGAAGCTTCTCCCCTCAGTCTAGTGGGGAATATCTGTAGAAAAGCCTCGTGTTCTTCGGTCCTAAGGCAGTTTAAGACCCTCTTGCAGCAATCCAAGAATGTTTCCAGCTCTGCACCTATATGCGGATTTAATTCCCCGGAGAAGATGGGGATTAGCTGTGCTGACAGCTTCGCAACATTTGTATAATCAATAGCCATTGTTTCAAAGGTTACGAGATCCGTTTGGTGCTGAAGGGCTGAAATTTCTGGTAGGTTTGGACTAAGGTCGCGAGTTTTTATCGGAGGGGTTATTTCGATGATAGTTCCACTACGGAGTTTCTTAGGTGAAGGTAGCAAAAGGTCGTGGGGCGTAGTAGGGTTTGGGGTGGTTTGTAATTCCATAGATCAAAAGCAAATAAAATGGTAGTGTCAATATAAACGGGCAAGACGAGGTACGGGTATGTATGTTTTAGGTGTCTTCTATCCCAAGAGCGAGTGGCAATATTATTAATTTGTTTGGTAATTCAAATATATAGATATAAAATATAAATTGTATGTAGGTGCACAATATAGACGGAGGTGGAGACGACCGAGTCTTAAAAATTAGTTTGGTTTTGTTACAGTTATTGTTTTTGGGGTGAAGCAAATTAGGATTATATATTATGTTTTTTGATAAAAGTAAAAAATAATATCTTTATGGGAAATATCTATAGAAAAAAAGGAATGCTTACTTAGATTTAGTTATTAACTGCTGCTCGTCTTGGTCCGGTGCTGTTGGAACTGCTACTCCGTGGAGCTGCTGCGTAGCTTGTTGTTTGTTGTTTTTTTTTTTTGTGTGGGAGTTTCCTTTTTGTTGGTTTATGAATCGTACTTCCAGGGCCAGACTCAGCCTCGGATGGAAGGGTAAGGGTGCCTTGCCCAGTACGTTCGTTAAAAGTTATTGTTTTTTGTATTTATTTTACTTATTTTGGGGCTTTCTCGTTGTACTCCTTCTGCTAGTGTTTCTTCTTGATTTTTCCTCGTATCTCCGCAATCTCTTCAGTTTTCTGGGTCGCGTTATGATATAGAACTTCTCCTATCAATGAGTCGTCCTCGATTTTTATTAACTCGGAAGTTGATATAAGTCCAATACCGCGTAATTTTATTGATGATTTCTTATTTCCACATTTAATCTTTGGATTGACATTTTACAGTGGTCGTTTCTTCTTTTTTTTTTTGTTGGTGATGTAGTTGGATGTTTTGATAGGTTCGTAGGATTTAGGGTTTATTGGCTCTTACCAGAACCATCCGCTCTGTGGCCTTACCTAAATCCTACCGGCTGCGCCATTTGTTGAGTGTTGAGGCGGCGGCGTCGTTAACGTGCCTTGCCTCTTTATAGGAAGTCCCCTGAAGCCAAGTTAACCTCAGAAACTTCGGCGCCTTCGCTGCCTTCCGTGCCTTTCGATGTCTTCACTGTCTTCGGTGTTTTCACGGTTGGTTGAATCGTAATAGAAAGAAAGACTAACTCGTTTCTACTAGTCTTTATTTTTGATTTACTTCGTCAGAGGTCGGTTTATAAAAGTTTTATTGTTTTGCGTTACTGACTGGCCGTGGATTCAGCCTCTGAACTTCAACTGATGATGTTAGTCAGCGGTTCGACCTCGGAACTTCGACTGATCACGAAATTCAAATTTACCGCTCTTTTATAAATTTTCTAGTTGAGAATTGTCAACTATTTTATGGTCAAAATTCCCAGAAACACACATAAGAGTTTGCGCTTCAATTTGAGTTGTGTTCTGGGAATTTGTTAGAGGCTTTAGTTGGATGGGTTCTAGGAAGGGAAATCATGAAATGCGTTTTGAATTTAGCGAAGAGGGTGAGTCCAACAGCTTTCCTACGTTGGTGATGTGAAATTCCCGTAGAGCGACCGGAGTGGCAAAAAGTGGTTAAGGTCATTCGACAACTTTTTGAAAAGGCAAATTGAAGTTTGCGTGGAATTTTATGAACAAATTTTACAGCGTGGGAACCTCGATAGCTAAACCATTTCGCTAGTTCTAGAGTTATATACCTTTAAAGCAGACAAAATCCGATCTCATGAGAATATGATAGGAAGATGAGAAGAATGTCGTCATATGTCTTTCTATATCTAAGTTGCTATCATATGTCATTATATCTGGTATATCTTTGCTCTGCATTTAATGCGATAGAAAAAGAACCTATGCACTACTTTCGTATGGCCACTAAATTCAGATCTCTACTATCAACAATTGGGTTGTTTGAAGCTGGCGATTGACTATAAGGGCCCGAAATGACCAACAGTAGAGGTATTGTATTCTGTCAGATCAACGCTGGACCACAAGTGTATATAATGACTTACCAGAAACTCTGAGAGCTTGGTTAGGAAGTTGTGATGCATCTACCGTACAGTTCAAACCTAGCACAAATCTATTACCATTTTTTATAACACAGCAAAGCTTACTTAGTGATAGGAAATTGGTAGCAAGATAAAATTGTAAAAACTTTTTCGTAAAGCTTCTTGCCAATAGAGGCCAGGTCTTCTATGAGAGGGTCATTATAAAGTTATCTTTAAAATGACAAAAAATTGTAGAACAAAACGATATATACGAGGGTGAATTAAATATAAACGGTAATTTTTTTGTTTACTTAGCAACTAGTTGCGAGTTAGATAATCTTGTGCGTGGCTGTTGTTTGATATATGAATAGGGGAACCGGCTTGGTTAGCGGTCGCGCTAGTTAACGACCACCACAAGACTCTTTTGGAAAATATCAAACACTTATACAAGATTAGACTCTTATGGAAAATACCAAATGCGGATAAGACTCTTGTGGAAAATGCCAAATGCTGCTCTTGGGGGCCGATATAAGATTTGATTGGGAACCAAAATAAGACCTAGCTCTAAGTATAAATACCAAATGTAAAACCCAGAACAGGGTTCATAGGTCCAATATTAAAGTAGCGTTAAGACACAAGTCAATAAAGGACCCAAATGAAATGGACTACTATGGGTCCTTTGGCGTCGGCCCGGGAAGATGTTGCAGTCCAAGCAACATGAACCAAACAATAATTAAAAGAAAATGAGTTCACGTCCATTCATTTAAAAATAACCGAAAATGAATGCGACAAAACTGACATAATTCCGATAATCATCAACATCGGAATCAATCCCAACAAAAACACCAACAAACCAAGTCCAATCTAACAACCTGATAGTGATAACCTACATCAGCGATCAGCCCATCTGCCAGGAAACAGCAACATCTGCTCTTCATTACCTTCAAAAGAAAACGGACTCTGGTTGTTGACCTCAACAACGGTTCAACAAGACGAGGAAGAACCTGTTGTTTTGATTGGAAAAGGACCGGTATTTTGAAACCTCGATTAGCAACGGAGGAATGCTGTTTTTGTTCTGTTACCTGCAGTAGTTTTTTGGTGTCTTCGAGTAATGAAGACTTAGTTATTCAGTTTTTGTCAAAATATAATCATCTTTGTCAAAGTTTTAAATTGTGAATATAATTTAAAATAATAGAAAGAACTTGCCATTTTTTATTGTTTTTGATTCTTTGATGTTCATCCTTTAACTTCTAGGCAGATTCTCGGACGACTCTTGCTGTTACAAAGGAAAGGGTTCCGGCTGTATCAAACCTAGTGAGTGAATTTTCGGTTTGGCTATTCCCCGTGGGCAAACACACTGTCAAGGTAACGGCTAGCGATGGTTTGGCTGCCCAACGGGCGAACAGTAAGCGAAATAGAATTGTATTTTTATTTCTTTTTTGTAAAAAAGGCTAGTACTATCTTCCCAGATAAGGTATCGTATGAGGGTAGCCCCGGAATTAATCAACCCGACACGTAGATGGCGGTAGTTATTGAGATGTAATGACTGTGGTAGATGGCACCAACCTTAGAAAGATTAAGTTTCAAGCTTAAAAGATCTACGTTGTTTATTTATTGTTTGATAGCCATCAATAGTGAACGCTCTCCGTGAATTAGTACACATGGAAAAAATGCAAACTTCCGTTATTAGTGGTAGAGATTACTAGGGTGCGCAGATGGTGGATGGAAATCAAGGAATGGGGACAAGAGAATGGGGGTGGTAGTTATCGATGGTTGAGAGGACTAGGAGACTGAGTGAAACTGAAGAAAGCAGACCCCATGAAGTCTAAAACGTCGGTAAGTTGGCAGAGGCTAGAGTCAGCAATCCCACCCATGAACAGACATTTCTTTCTAGAAGCGGGATAGAAATTGTAAAGGGAGTGATCGTCCATTAGCCATTTTGATGTCCATTTTAATTGTGGCAAGGTAAGGATAATGATCTCATCTTGGCAATCACTCAACTCAATTATATTGAGACCGAGCTTGTACGGTTCGTTGAGAGTGAGTGTTGGCTATAAACACGCTATGGAAAATTGGGTATAGAACCCATAGGGAGAATCGCCAATAGATCATCAGAGTCGGCGCGGTAGACATTAAAGGTAGGAGGGAAAAATTCCAGGTTATTGTAGAACGGAGTGAGTTTTCAGGCGAAAGACTCTTACAATCTGATAATACAAGGTTAGAGAAGTATTGCAATGGATTATGGGGGGAAAAGGGTAGAAGCTTAGGTAGACATTGTAGGTAGGAGGGAAAAATCCCAGGTTATTGTAGAACGAAGTGATGTTGAGTCCTGAGGCGGCGGCGTCGTTAACGTGCTTTGCCTCTTTATAGGAAGTCCCCTGAAGCCAAGTTAACCTGAGAAACTTCGGCGGCTTCGCTGCCTTTCGTGCCTTTCGATGTCTTCACTGTCTACGGTGTTTTCACGGTTGGTTGAATCGTAATAGAAAGAAAGACTAACTCGTTTCTACTAGTCTTTATTTTTGATTTACTTCGTCAGAGGTCGGTTTATAAAAGTTTTATTGTTTTGCGTTACTGGCTGGCCGTGGATTCGGCCTCTGAACTTCAACTGATGATGTTGGTCAGCGGTTCGACCTCGGAACTTCGACTGATCACGAAATTCAAATTTACCGCCCTTTTATAAATTTTCTAGTTGAGAATTGTCAACTATTTTATGGTCAAAATTCCCAGAAACACACATAAGAGTTTGCGTTTCAATTTGAGTTGTGTTCTGGGAATTTGTTAGAGGCTTTAGTTGGATGGGTTCTAGGAAGGGAAATCATGAAATGCGTTTTGAATTTAGCATTTCATGATGTCAAGGTTTTTAGGAATTGAGTCAATGTATGATGAATTAACTTTTGGTTAAATTCGTTGTACATGTGACTCAATATGGGATTTGAATATGAAGCAATGGGAAATTTGGGATTTGGGTTTGTTATGTGGAATTGAATCAATGAGCGATAAATTAACTTTGGGTTAATTTATTGCTCATATAATTCAATATGAAATTAGGAACTTTAGGATTTGATAGTATTGGGGATTTGGATGGGAGTAGCGATTTAGGATCGCTACATCCCTCCCCCCTTTAGAAAAGAAAATTAATCTAGAAGAGATTAATTTTCTAGAATGGGTGAAAAGCAAAGGGCGGTGGCATATCAATTTCGCGATAGTTTACATTTGTTTTAATTTAGTTTAACATTTCTTGCGTTATTTGGTTGTCTTTATCAACATGGTTTAGGTATATTTTAAGGATGGGCATATGTGTTATAAAGGTAAGTAGATGGATTTTAAATTAGTAAAGGATTTGGTTTAATTTGTGTTTTACAATGTTATTTTTCTAACATAGACTTAAGGGTATAAGACGTTGATATTTATAATTTTTTGATTTGGACGTAATGCTAGATTAATAACTTAATAGGTAAATGTGTATTTTATAATATGTTTTATTGTTTTTCAGTAAATTTAAACGTAGATTCATATAATTGTAAGGTTTGTTAATGTTAAATAGTTAAGATTAATAATTATTGTTAATATAAAAGTTAGTAACAGTAATGGGCTAAATTATTTTGGATTTGCCAATAATTTTGTTCAGCTACTTTCTTCTTTTTACAATGTACTTTATAAACTGTCTTCCTTATTGAGGGTTAATGTTTGTACGTGAATTCTTTTTGTACTTGATTGTTTTCTTATATCAATCTTAGTTTTATTTGTGTGTTATATGTAGTGTTAAGTTTATTTGGTAGTTAACTTAGGGGTAACTTTCTTATTTGTTTGTTTTTAGATATAGTATTAATTAATTTGGTTATGTTATTTACAAGTCTTATTTAAAATGAAAGTAAATTTTACAGTAAATAAGTTTTAAATTAAGGTATAAAAGGTCAAAGTAAATATTCTTATTTCAATTTGGTTTTTTATTAATAGTGAAGTTGTTTTTTTCTAATATATATATTTAACCGTTAATATTAACTTGATTTGGTTGTTGGTTTTTTTTTTTTTCATTAATATAAATGTAATTATGTTTAAAAAGAGGGTCTTATTCTAGTAATACATGCATTTTTGAAATGGTTACAATTTTGTTTGTTATTTATAAATTCCTCATTGAGGGTTAATGTCTGTTTTGTTTTGTTTATATTTTACATTTGTTTTAATATTCTTTTGTATAATATTTATTAGTTTTTATATTTTCTGACAATTTTTGTGTCGTCTTTTATTTCTGTCCATATTGTGTATTTATAAATATCTTTGACTGGTAGGTTATTGGACTGTGGTATACCTTGGGGATAGCATACGTCTAGGGTCAATAGTGGGACACGGGTATTTGGAAGGGTTAGGATTTAGAAATAAGGTTTTAGTCTATTGTTGTGGGTTACCACCGCTCTTCGGCCCATTTTGATGACCGTATTGACTAGTCCTTTTATGGCAATAACTAGGAAAGGTCCCTTCCAAATGGATGCCAGTTTGCTCTTGCGGTTTTCGTTTTTTATTAAGACTTGGTCCCCCACGTGGAATGTGTGTAATCTGATTTGATGGTCATAGTAGGCTTTTGATTTGTGCTTGTTTTCTAATTGGTTACGTTTTGCTATCGTGTAGGTTTTTTGCAATTTGTACCTAAGGAGTTGGTAATAGCTTTCGTGGTTGTAGATGGGTTCGGGTTAGAGGGGACCTCTGGGCAGAAACCATATAGACAATCCATTGGTGTTAACTTGGTGCTATCATGTGTAGTGGTGTTATACACGAAGGTGGCGGTTCGTAAGTATTGATCCCAAGTATTTGGGCTTTTTGGTATTCCACCAATGGCCTGTGGGCCCTTTCCAATGCTCCGTTAGACTGCGGATGGTAAGCTGTTGTTTGCAGTTTCTTTATTCGAAGGAGTTTGCACAGTTTTTTGAACAGTTCGCGGAGGAAATTTGTTCCCTCGTCTGTCACTATTTGTTTGGGGATGCCATATCGTGAGATAATCTGGTCAAATACTGTTTCAGCCACTGTTTGTGCTTCTGCGTTTGGTAGGGCATAGCAGTCCATCATTTTAGTCAAGTTATCTTGGAAAGTCAGTATATATTGGTTTTCGGAGTTAGATTTTTCTAATGGTCCGACGATGTCCAAGTATACTTTATCAAAAGGTTTCTCGGCTACATCCGTTATAACCATTGGCATTCGGAGTTGGGGTGTTGTTTTCATCGTCTGGCATTTCTTACATTTTTTGATATATCTTCGGATGTCTCTTAACATGTAGCGCCACCGATATTTTTTACGAATGCGGTTGTATGTTTTTCTAACTCCCTGGTGTCCTCCAAAAGGGGAGTCGTGGTAATCTCGTAGGATGGTTAAACATTCTTCGGGTTTGGTGATGAATTCGGGATTGATTTCGGTTTAACCCGGAGTTTGTCATTGTTCGAATCACCTTTTGGATTACTTTGCGCCGTACTATCTGTATCCTCCGAGGTCTCCTCTTTCTTGTTTTGAGCTTTTTCCACCCGTTTTTCTGCCCGGGTTACCATGTTACATTTAATAGCTGTTTGGGTTTGGGGAGGTGGGTTCCTTAGGTTGTTTCAGGTTTGTTTGTGGTTCGATGTTTTCATATGGTATACGGCTGAGGGCGTCTGCATTTGTGTTGTATTTTCCGGGTTTATATTCGATTTTATAATCATATCCGGCTAGCTTACGGTGGAAGCGTGTTAGTCGACTGGTGGGGTCCTTGAGGTTGAATTCTCATTTCAGGTGCTTGTGGTCGGTATATATTGTAAATTTTCTGCCCTGCAGGTAACACCTACAATTCTTTACCGCCCATACGACGGCCAGCAATTCCCTTTCAATTGTGGAATAATTTCGCTCCGCTTTGTTGAGCGTGCGGCTGGCGTATGCTATTGGTTGGTCTTTTCCCACCGGGCCTTGTGAGAGGCCGCTCCTAATGCTTCGGAGCTAGCGTCGGTGGTTAAGTTAAAATCCCTGGAGAAATCTGGGTATATTAACAGCGGTGGGGTTACCAGAAGATTCTTAATGTCTTCAAATGCCCGTTGACAATTTTCGCTCCACGTGAATTTTATATTCTTTCGGATTAAGTTCGTAAGTGGTCGGACAATCTTTGAAAATTGGGGAATGAATTTTCTATAATAATTTGCCATTCCCAAGAATGATTGCACTTGTCGGACTGTTTTGGGGATGGGGAAATTGCGCACGCTAGCTGTAGTATTCGGGTTGGGTAGTGCTCCTTTTTCCGACCATATTTGGCCCAGATATACCACCTCCTTTTGTAGAAAGCAACATTTCTCCGGTTGGAGTCGGAGATTGTATTGTCTTAATCTGTCGAAGACGCGTTGTAGTTTGTTATTGTGGTCATCGAGGTTCTTTCCGTATATCACTATGTCGTCCAGGTATACGAAACATTCTAATCCCTGGAGACCTGTGAGGATATAGTTCATTAATCGTTGGAAGGTAGCCGGTGCCCCTTTCAACCCGAATGGCATGCGCTTAAATTCGTAATGTCCGAAGTTTGTGCTGAACGCGGTTTTTTCTCTGTCCTTTGGATGTACTGGGACTTGATGGTATCCGCTGGCCAAATCCAGGGTAGAGAAATATCGGGGGTGCCCCAATTGGTCTAGGATATCTTCGATCCTAGGTAATGGGAATGCATCTCCTATAGTGTTTTCGTTCAGTTTTCGGAAGTCTACTACGACTCGCCATCTTTTTTCCCCATCCGGTCCGGGCTTTTTGGGTACCACCAGGAGAGGTGAATTCCATGGGCTTTTGCTGGTTTGAATTATTTCATTTGCCAGCATTTCCTCCAGTTGATCATTTATTACTTGTTTTTGTGTTTGTGGTAACCTATACATTTTTTGATTTATTGGAGGTTGGTCCCTAATGAGTGGTATTTTGTGCGATATTACTTGGGTATGTGGCAGTTTATCTCCCTTTAAGTAAAATATATCTGCGTGATTTCGTTACAGTTTTAAGATACAGTCATGCTCCTCCTGGCTCAGGGTGTCGCTTAGTCTGAGCTCGTTCTCCAGCTGTTTTTTACGATATTTTGAGGGTTCTTCCTCTGGGGGTAGTTGCTTTAAATGGTGTATATTACAACATTTTTTAATTATACATCCCTCTGCTCCTTTTTTGGGAGAGGGTGCCTTTGGAGTTTTATTAACATCCAGATTTTTATTAAATGCCTGTTTTAGAGACATTATTTTGTAATTTTTCAGCGGAGTTAAGGATAGTTTGCAGGAGGTGATTTTGACTGGCTTGGTTCCCGTGTTTAAAATACCGATTGCCACATTATTTCCTGCCAGTTAAATTGTTTCAGCCAAGAATACTCCTTTCTTTATTTCCCGTTTTGAACTGATCATGGCTTCTTTTATTGTTACAGGTATTCCTATGATTTTTGTAATTCGTGCAGGAATATAGGTTTTTTTGACGAGTTTTACTTCTATTGGTTCTGTGTCCGTTTTGGTTTGTGGCTGGGCTTGTGTGGGTTTTGTCTTGGTGACCCTATTGATGGTCTTAGTAGCCTCTTTGAATTTTGTTACCTTGGGTATAGGTGGACCTGCTTTTTCGAACGGGATTATATATTCTTCCTCCTTGTAGGTGGTTGATGGGAACACCAATTGTTGGTTTGGGACTTCCACGTTGCAGTGTTTCGAGAGGAAGTCGTTTCCTAGTAGATCGTCTTCTGGAAGATCGGGCATATTGCTCACTACTTGGAACGTGCAGGGAATTTTAGATTTCAAATTGAAATTTCCCTGGCAACTTCCTATGGTTTTTCCCTTACCAAACGGTGTTTCCAAAATGCAAGTATCCCCGGTAACTATTGGGACGTTGTGTTGCTTGATTTGCGATTTCTTGATCAAGCTTACCTCAGCGCCTGTGTGCACTACTAGGCGTACCTTACCGTCTTTACTTATGTCCAGGGGGAGGTGGACAATTGGGCAGGCTAATGTCGGCGTCTGAGGTGGCACCCCTGATTTTTTTATTGATTCGGTCGGGTCTGGGGATTTTTGCCCGCCCGGGGGCCGTTTCCCGAATAGTGCGCTTGATCCCGAGACTCGCATTTCCTTTTTTGTTGACATTCATTTAGACTGTGGCCCGGTTGACCACAAAATTCACAGACCTGGCTTATATGTAATACTCTGGGTCCATGTGTGGGTTCCGTACGGTGCCGTGTGGGGCTGTTTCTGTTTGTTGTCTCGTTTTGGCTTTTTAGACGTCGGCAGTCGCGGATGTCGTGGTTTGCCTGGCGGCAGTGTGTGCAGAAGGGGGTATTCTTTCTTTTGTTGCATTCTGCATAGGTGTGTCCTAATTTCCTGCAATAACTGCAGGTTACACGGGTATCCTGTTTTGTCCACCTGGCCGGGGGGCTTGGGGTTGTTGTCCCATACGTTATCTGTTGGGGATATCTCACCACCCCTTGGTTATAGGGGGGTTCTTGTAAGGTTGTTTGGGTGTATGGTACCATTTTAGTTTCTTGTGTTGTATGTGGGGTAGCTTTGAACGATTTGTTAAAATTAGGGGCCTGTGGGTTTAAGGTTGAGACAAAGGGGTGAGATTGTTGGGCCACGGTCCTATCGGGTTGAACGGGGAGTATTGTTGGTGACTGAATTTGCTGTACCTGCTCCAATTCTAATGTTTTTTGCATCAGCGAATCTATTGTTACATCGCCCATTAGTAATAGGAATTGTTGGTGTTAAGGGTTTATTAATCCCTTCTTGTAGATGCTTTTAGCGAAGTCATCTAATTGTGTCTTTACTGCCTCAGACAGTATGGGACCATATTTTAGCTCCGCGGCTTTTTTGCATTCCATTAATAATTTTTTCAATCGTAATTGGAAGAGAATAATAGCTTCTGCTGGGTTTTGTCGAATGGCTAAAAGTTTATTTACCAGGTCTTGGTAATTTTCTACCGCCAAATAAACTTTTCTCAACACATCCTCGGCGTCCTGAAAGGTTGCGAACGGAGTGGACGCGAAGAGGGCAGAAGCTTCTCCCCTCAGTCTAGTGGGGAATATCTGTAGAAAAGCCTCGTGTTCTTCGGTCCTAAGGCAGTTTAAGACCCTCTTGCAGCAATCCAAGAATGTTTCCAGCTCTGCACCTATATGCGGATTTAATTCCCCGGAGAAGATGGGGATTAGCTGTGCTGACAGCTTCGCAACATTTGTATAATCAATAGCCATTGTTTCAAAGGTTACGAGATCCGTTTGGTGCTGAAGGGCTGAAATTTCTGGTAGGTTTGGACTAAGGTCGCGAGTTTTTATCGGAGGGGTTATTTCGATGATAGTTCCACTACGGAGTTTCTTAGGTGAAGGTAGCAAAAGGTCGTGGGGCGTAGTAGGGTTTGGGGTGGTTTGTAATTCCATAGATCAAAAGCAAATAAAATGGTAGTGTCAATATAAACGGGCAAGACGAGGTACGGGTATGTATGTTTTAGGTGTCTTCTATCCCAAGAGCGAGTGGCAATATTATTAATTTGTTTGGTAATTCAAATATATAGATATAAAATATAAATTGTATGTAGGTGCACAATATAGACGGAGGTGGAGACGACCGAGTCTTAAAAATTAGTTTGGTTTTGTTACAGTTATTGTTTTTGGGGTGAAGCAAATTAGGATTATATATTATGTTTTTTGATAAAAGTAAAAAATAATATCTTTATGGGAAATATCTATAGAAAAAAAGGAATGCTTACTTAGATTTAGTTATTAACTGCTGCTCGTCTTGGTCCGGTGCTGTTGGAACTGCTACTCCGTGGAGCTGCTGCGTAGCTTGTTGTTTGTTGTTTTTTTTTTTTTGTGTGGGAGTTTCCTTTTTGTTGGTTTATGAATCGTACTTCCAGGGCCAGACTCAGCCTCGGATGGAAGGGTAAGGGTGCCTTGCCCAGTACGTTCGTTAAAAGTTATTGTTTTTTGTATTTATTTTACTTATTTTGGGGCTTTCTCGTTGTACTCCTTCTGCTAGTGTTTCTTCTTGATTTTTCCTCGTATCTCCGCAATCTCTTCAGTTTTCTGGGTCGCGTTATGATATAGAACTTCTCCTATCAATGAGTCGTCCTCGATTTTTATTAACTCGGAAGTTGATATAAGTCCAATACCGCGTAATTTTATTGATGATTTCTTATTTCCACATTTAATCTTTGGATTGACATTTTACAGTGGTCGTTTCTTCTTTTTTTTTTTGTTGGTGATGTAGTTGGATGTTTTGATAGGTTCGTAGGATTTAGGGTTTATTGGCTCTTACCAGAACCATCCGCTCTGTGGCCTTACCTAAATCCTACCGGCTGCGCCATTTGTTGAGTGTTGAGGCGGCGGCGTCGTTAACGTGCTTTGCCTCTTTATAGGAAGTCCCCTGAAGCCAAGTTAACCTCAGAAACTTCGGCGCCTTCGCTGCCTTCCGTGCCTTTCGATGTCTTCACTGTCTTCGGTGTTTTCACGGTTGGTTGAATCGTAATAGAAAGAAAGACTAACTCGTTTCTACTAGTCTTTATTTTTGATTTACTTCGTCAGAGGTCGGTTTATAAAAGTTTTATTGTTTTGCGTTACTGACTGGCCGTGGATTCAGCCTCTGAACTTCAACTGATGATGTTAGTCAGCGGTTCGACCTCGGAACTTCGACTGATCACGAAATTCAAATTTACCGCTCTTTTATAAATTTTCTAGTTGAGAATTGTCAACTATTTTATGGTCAAAATTCCCAGAAACACACATAAGAGTTTGCGCTTCAATTTGAGTTGTGTTCTGGGAATTTGTTAGAGGCTTTAGTTGGATGGGTTCTAGGAAGGGAAATCATGAAATGCGTTTTGAATTTAGCGAAGAGGGTGAGTCCAACAGCTTTCCTACGTTGGTGATGTGAAATTCCCGTAGAGCGACCGGAGTGGCAAAAAGTGGTTAAGGTCATTCGACAACTTTTTGAAAAGGCAAATTGAAGTTTGCGTGGAATTTTATGAACAAATTTTACAGCGTGGGAACCTCGATAGCTAAACCATTTCGCTAGTTCTAGAGTTATATACCTTTAAAGCAGACAAAATCCGATCTCATGAGAATATGATAGGAAGATGAGAAGAATGTCGTCATATGTCTTTCTATATCTAAGTTGCTATCATATGTCATTATATCTGGTATATCTTTGCTCTGCATTTAATGCGATAGAAAAAGAACCTATGCACTACTTTCGTATGGCCACTAAATTCAGATCTCTACTATCAACAATTGGGTTGTTTGAAGCTGGCGATTGACTATAAGGGCCCGAAATGACCAACAGTAGAGGTATTGTATTCTGTCAGATCAACGCTGGACCACAAGTGTATATAATGACTTACCAGAAACTCTGAGAGCTTGGTTAGGAAGTTGTGATGCATCTACCGTACAGTTCAAACCTAGCACAAATCTATTACCATTTTTTATAACACAGCAAAGCTTACTTAGTGATAGGAAATTGGTAGCAAGATAAAATTGTAAAAACTTTTTCGTAAAGCTTCTTGCCAATAGAGGCCAGGTCTTCTATGAGAGGGTCATTATAAAGTTATCTTTAAAATGACAAAAAATTGTAGAACAAAACGATATATACGAGGGTGAATTAAATATAAACGGTAATTTTTTTGTTTACTTAGCAACTAGTTGCGAGTTAGATAATCTTGTGCGTGGCTGTTGTTTGATATATGAATAGGGGAACCGGCTTGGTTAGCGGTCGCGCTAGTTAACGACCACCACAAGACTCTTTTGGAAAATATCAAACACTTATACAAGATTAGACTCTTATGGAAAATACCAAATGCGGATAAGACTCTTGTGGAAAATGCCAAATGCTGCTCTTGGGGGCCGATATAAGATTTGATTGGGAACCAAAATAAGACCTAGCTCTAAGTATAAATACCAAATGTAAAACCCAGAACAGGGTTCATAGGTCCAATATTAAAGTAGCGTTAAGACACAAGTCAATAAAGGACCTCCGTGAAACATCATTTTTTGTCTTCGTTATAATTGTTAAAATTAACTCACTCGACTTTGTAGTCAGTACAGCCATGAGCGAGCAAGAGGTACATACGTCTGTTGCGCAACGGATTATTATAAATTTTTTAACAAATGAAGCCGTAAACCCTCGGAAATGTGTTCCTGATTGAAGGCACAGCTTGATGATAATACACTGTCTCAGAATCGTGTCTATACGTGGGCCAAAGAATTTAAAAGTGGGCGAGAACGTATCGAAAACGAAAGTCATGTTCAACGCCCAGGGACAAGTCGTACAGATGAATGAATGAATGAATGAATAGAGGACAGAACCCCCAGTCTATTTCGATTATTACAAGTCGTATAAACATATAAACTTATAAATAGACTTAGGAACTGCTTTAAAAACTAAGGCATGTGGGTTGGGGGTGGTGGACTAACATCCGTGCCGTTGGAGAGCTTATTGAAAGTAATCGCCGCTTAACTGTCGGAGAAATCTAATAGAAGTGGATATCACCTGTAGGGGTGTTCAATCCATTATCACTGATCTTAACTTCAAAAACATTACTGCTCGATGGGGTCCAAGGTTATTGACCGTAAATCAACAACAGGTCAGGTTGGAGATCAGTGGAAGACTTCTGGATCGATTTCAACAAGAAGGGGAGGATTTTTTGAAGTTATCGTCACATAAGATAAACGTGGGTACATCATTATACTCCCGAGATGAAAATGGCAAGTAAGGAGTGGCGAAGGAAGGATGAAGGCTGCCCAGTGAAGACCATAACTCGTCTCGCAGCCTGAAAATTTCATCCAACGATTTTTTCGACTCAAAGGGAGTTTTAGTGTTTGATTTTCTTTACGAACAACGGACAGTGAATACATCTTACTACTGCCTGTTGTTACAGTCGGCAAAAGCCGCATATAAACAAAAAGACGAGGTATGCCCATTTGAGATGTTATCCTTCTTCATGGCAACGCCAGACCTCGCATCGCGTCCTTTACAAGTGATAAATTGGAATAAATGGGCTGGGAAACCATCGATCACCCCTCTTGCAGCCCAGACTTGTCTCTCAGTGATAATTTTTTGTTAACACTCTTGAAGGAATCACTTGGAGGAAAAAAAAAATGAAAGTAGCGAAGAAGTCAAGGACCACGTGCGCAATTGGCTAACAACCTGCCCTAAATCTTTCTACGAACAAGGGATATTAAGGCTTCCAAATCTGTGACAAAAGTGTCTAGATCACGCAGGATGAAAAATGTTGATAGTATAGTTTGTGTGTAACATTATTCAATAAATATATAAAAATAAATTACCGTTTATATTTGATTCGCCCCCGTAGTCCAAATGATTTGAGGTAGGGTCTTGAAATGAATGTAAAAATAATGAATTTATTTTTCCCCAGCCTAAGATATACGGACGGACACCGGAGAAAACTTGCACCTTACGGTTGGAATGATGCGCTGGTCAATGCGGAACTCTGGCGTCATTGCAACGGTCTGACACAAAAAACCAATACCATCTAGGTATAGGATGTAAACTGAGATCCGAAATGGATGAGCGAAGTTGACCATTACTGGTGTTATACATTAAGTAATACAATAACAATACTACCTATACCGTAAACCTACAATAGTGAGAATAATCAGGTCGCGAAGATTAAGATGGGCCGGACATATGGCGCGAGTGGGCAACGATAGGACCATGAGTAGAATTCCTGACGGTAGACCAATTGGAAAGAGACCGGCACGACGGCCGCGACAGAGGTTGGAGGACAATGTAAGGTTTGACTTTGAGGAGATCGAATCAGTTGGTTAAGCGTGGAAGGAGAGTGCACAGGACAGGGAACGCTGGCGGAGTCGAGTGGGTGAGGTCATGAACTTCCGGGTTCCTACAGGCTTATAAATAATAATAAATAATAACAATACTACCTAACGTTGGCACTATAAATTCTATAATGATAAAAAATTATTCGAAAGTGTTGCTATCTGGGGGATGCAATAGTGCACCCCTGTAAAAAATAAAGAACAGAACAGGGAAGTGATTGGGAAACCTTTTTCTCGCGGCATTTCAATTACGTGATATTTTTCTCTCTTCTGCACCGCTTTTCATAATTGTACTTAGACACACAAACGTTGGGATTAATTCGTTTATTCGCACGAACCGGAACCCACGATGGATTGCACTGACGAAATCCAAGATAGAAATTTCGAGGCAGAAGCACCCTGAGTTGGTGAGTTCGGCAATACCGACCAAAACTGGGTACCATGTTTACGAAGTGCCCATCCTTGATGGCTCGATTACAAGATACAATTGATTGTTTG
Organism: Microdon myrmicae; assembly: GCA_963931805.1. NCBI lineage: Eukaryota > Metazoa > Arthropoda > Insecta > Diptera > Syrphidae > Microdon > Microdon myrmicae. The sequence continues at coordinate 20,277,084 of OZ007497.1, forward strand.
ATTCCGTGCACTCGCTGTACTATATTATCCTCACACACATCCCCACGACACTTACTCGGATTAATAATATAACAATTGCAATAATGACTTCAGTGTGCGATGGAGAATCTAGATCCTATCAAGAAAAAGGGATAAAGCATAGAAAGAATTTAAGGATGCGTATTTGGGCTTTTTTTTTAAGTGAATATGAAGTTTAGCAACGAACGTTTAAATTCAAAGTTGAAACTGAGATTACATCGTAGCAAAAAGTTGAAACCCAATATTATTTCATATGTGTGTGGTTATGTCGCGATATGGGATTAAAAAGGCTGATTGTGATCCGGAACATCGGTGTTAGTGGCGTGGTTGCGTCTAGAGCAAGGATTGTTTGTTTTTAATTATATATATGTACAGACAAATCAGCTGTATTACACGCTAGACCGCGTTTGTTTGAATGGGCGACGCGCCACTCTTGTGTCATTGCAACAATCCGCTTCAAAAAAAACAATTCGCAATTGATCAGCGAAAGCGAGTAGTATGTGTGAAATGCCGTTACCACAGATAGCCCAGTGTCCGGTTTAAATTTCAGCTTGTAAGCTATCCATAACAAACATTACGCCACTTTCACATCACAACCCCATTCATAATGATACAAAGTCATTGTACATTTGTGAGGTTTGAGTGACACAACAGCGGTGCCAGAAAAACAGTTTTTTGAAACGAGATCGCTCGGGTGTATATAATGTTTTTATCATCGCGTCAACACATATTATCCTCCATCCGATGTAAACTCATGGACGCATCTTTGTTTAATTAAGATTTTAGGTTCTAACATTTGAGTAGTTCTTAATTAGAATACCCCTAATGAATTACGCTAACCAAACTGTAATGTTTAGATGTAAAGACGGACGGGTTGGTTCTTTGTGTAATGCTTTTGGGATGTGGTCTGCTGTAAAAGCAAAATTAAGAAGCAATTTTGTTGCCTTACCTAAATATTCAAAACCAGATATCGTAACATTAAAAGCCCGTTTTTCGTTCATTCCATTTTCCTCATTGCCCGTACTAAATCTGTTTACATTATGAGGGTATTGACATCCACCTGTTCTACATTGAAATGCATTGAAATGTGAAGGTGTTGACTCTTGTTTATTTAAAGAAACATAAAAGGACAACTTGTAATACCAATTTCATAATTGATGCGAAAGATTCAACAAAAAGGTGCAAAAAGTGTCTTGGTCCGCATGGGCAATAAAAACACATCGACGTTTATATGCCTCCTTGATTAGCTTTAACGTGTTATTTAATTGCCTTGAAATCTGAACGAGTGCGCTGCTTAGTTGTAGAAGCCAGAGTTGACAGCGCCGCAGTATTCATTTATTTTTAAATCATGATATTTGAAGTACGGATATTCACGTATTTACTCAGCCAAAGTGCTTGCTAATCACACAACCAAATACAATGTGTTTCGTTAAAAAGTATGTCGAAATCCATTTCACATTTAAAGTTATTAATTTTTAATTCCGAGTGTTTGTCGAACGTGCTTCGCAGATTAGCGATGGGATCGTGTATGTCTACTCTTGAGTCTGTAATCAAATGGTGCATATAATATTAATTTTCAAATGCTACTGTCATAAACGGTGAAGTAAGACCCCAATTTGGATGTTAGTTAAATAAATTGGACTGATTCAGTCAAAAGCGAAACGTGAGACGGATTTGCTTAGCCGGTTGCTGCTAATTAACATACTGATCAGCTATTGCGATAAAATTCATGAACGAAGTTTTATTTGAAAACGGTGATATGCAAACAAACTATAAATTTGCATATCGATCGAGTTTGTAAATTTGCACGCTGCGGGTGAATACACGAAATATTAATTTGTGGGATTATGCCATACGGCAGAATCTAACAGGTAGAGCAACTTATAAGTTCGTTTAATTTAATTACTTTGGTTCCGCTTTGAAATACTAGTTTCGAGCTAAATTTATGGGGTCGCTAATTTGTCGAATATGTTCCCTATCATATAAAGTAGTGTGGCTTGCACAAACAGATAAGGTACGTACTTTCGACTAATGATTAGCCCACTTTCTGGCGTTTTCCCAGTAAAGTGGTTGTCCTGTCATCAATTCTTTGGTTTGTAGTCGATGACAGACCAGTAACCAGTGCAACAGAGCCGACCAATTTACTTGCTCCACGTTTATCCGATTTCACATCATCTCCATATCCCAACTTCAACACAAGGAGTTAGTCGTATCCTGAGCAATGAAGATATGTCGAATCAGTTGACGAATCGATCTGGGTCTCATTTAGGGCAAGGATATCAAGTTACGCTGTTTGCAAATATTAGTGGCCGGCATTTAAATTCGTATTGGTGAAACCGATGCCCCTGATTTTACAAAATTCCGCTACAAATCAGGCGTGGACAGAGCCTCGAGAACAAGCCCAACTATGCGATGACAATTTCCCAAAGTTCGGTTATTTATTATAATACCTGCATGATGTTCCCCCTGACATAGTCTCTCTCGGAGATCCGAATTGGAGACAAGAATTCTTTATATCAGAAGATACCATCATGTCTTTTCTCTGTGTCAGTCCGGGCCATCAACCGCACATCCGAAACACCGTCGAAGATTTCTCTCGACGATATCGCGGAATGTACAGAGTGACGGGGTGGTATCTCACTTTGAGACCGACTACCACCTAAACCAACCTTTTCTCGAACTGGTCCATCAACAAGCTCCGAAAGATGGCCAAGGATTTCTCCCGACCATTTCACGGAGTCTTTAGTTTCATGTGGTGGTATTTCACTGGGCGACAGGGCTTTGGAACCCCGACTATCACTCGGCCTTTAGTCGCCTCTTAAGACAAGCCGGCCTAGCTGTGAGTATATTCTAACGCCCTACTCTTTTATGTCTCCTATCAACTGAAAAAGGGTCTGTCAAAGTGGTATTTTGAGTTTTGGAAAATGACAAAAATCAGGCGGGGCCATATCAGGCGAATACGTAATTCCCATATAATCTGAAAAATTATTTTTCTTAAATGGATGTTATTAGTAAACTACACGAAACAGTCTGAGAGCGAAATACTTCACTCTATAAATATTAGTAGGGACATCTTTGGCCAAAGCCAAATACTTATGCAGCCTACGTTCTGTCAAACTTCTCTTTCCCAATACGTTAAGCTACTTCGAGACAAGGATACAGCATTTTTTTCTAACACGTATAATTTTGTATGAAATGATGTTCATAGCTACTGAACAATGTCAAATCGATCTGCGAATCTTTTTCATAATTATTATTATTATTGTTGGATATTAGAGAATCGAGTGTACAAGGGTTCACGGTTGTCGATGCCAGACATCATTGCAGAAATCTCTTGTCTGCATACAAAGTAGGTAACCTTGCCGCAAAACCCGCCAATCATTCTTTCCCATCACACACAAGTATAGCTATTTTATCAATTACTTTATCAAGGATTTATCAATCAACTTGATGAGATAAAAAGCCGAATCACAGCCGATCGTATTCGTTATAAAAAAAATTAAACTGTACGATTATCGTTCATAAAACACGGAAACGCTTGTGTTCCTTTAAGAGCTTTATTATTATCAAAAAAGAGAACAAATACAAAAACAAGCAAATTAAAACTCCTATCACGGCGATTAGAATACATTTGTTTCATAATTCTAATCAAAATGACTCAGATCTATTGTGGGATATTCCAAATGGCCTTTAAAATTTGGTTATATTCGAAAGAGTATTTATTGATATCCGTCATAAATAAGGGCGATTTGTCATATCCAGAACTAACATTGAAACTTTATCAGCCTTTGACGAGTAATAAATTGTTTCAAATTTTCCAAACACCCAACACACAAAAGGAGAAGTATAGATAAGGAAACTGGAAATACCTCCATTGCCACTTGTCTCCAGTCTAATAACTTTTGAGGCGGCCAATTGTCTCTTTGCCCCTCTAGTATCCCTTTCACAAGAGCGGAGATACTTTTGAGCAGCATTTTAAAAATATCTACTCACGTAAATAGTGGAACACCCCTGTTCGGCTAGTAGTAGTGGAACAAGGAATGTATGTGTCTATTTCTTGCTCGGAAACTTACGAAGCTAAGTCGGCCGTAAACATAGTCGGCCTTGATTTTATTACAAAGTGCTAAGTGTGAAAACATGGGAGATTTACACGATGCCGCTATCTTTGGGGTAGGTAAACGGGTGAATGTACTCAGAAAATCGAAATGATTGGCCTAGAATCAAAAAAGAAAAAAGATATATATAATATATAAAATAAAACAGAGGCAAGAGATTTCCCCATCGATGTAGTCAACTATATAAAATGTTCAAGTGTAGGCGTTCACACGTCCAAATGTATGCCCACCAGTCGCATTCTAATTGAATCAAAGTCACCTGAGTCTCGTAATTCTTGTGGGTGGTCGGATTGTTTGTGTATTTATTTGGAGTATTTGATGACAAAGAACATGTGTCGAATGTGAAACTCTGTAAGCCAACTATTAAAAATTAATTAATTCAGTAAAAGATGCTGAGAGTTATTGCAGTAATAATAGAGTGTTTTGATTTCAGTTTCAAAAATTGCTGACCCTGAAACTACATTCTTGTTGATTTATTCATTTATTCAATATATCCTAACGTATCTAAAAAAAAGATTCACCATAACCCAATTTAACTATACTCATCATCATCACCATCAGCACTATAACCGGGATCCGGTGTTGGCCTTATTTAGCAAGTCTCTCCATCGGTATCCGGTCCTTATCCGAGGCTTGTTAAGTTGTCCATAATAATTTGTATTTCCGGGAAGGTTATTAGCCTTGCGCCAACCTTTCTCAGAATTCGATGCTTGCCTTGGTTCACTACTTGGCGGGTGCCAAAGTAGCTATCCAGGGGTGTCACGTGGAGACTGCATGTCAACTTGGATTGATCAGAGACAGGGATCGCCCTGGCCTTCGCCGAGTTGAAAGCAGAGACTTTTTCCGGTATGCCCCCCCCCCCCCCCCCCTCCCCCTTTTTACATTACTCCTTCTCCTAAATTGTTGCTCGCCCGTAATAAAAAAGGCATGTTATTTAACCGCCATATAAAATAGTTTCCTTTAATCGTAACATACATAACATCCTTCCGTCTTAAACAAAATGACCTGCATCCATTCAGTTCATGCACCACTCCTACCTCAGGAGATGAGCCCCCCCCCCCCCCCGTATCACGTGCCTATGCGGCCTTCTCAAGACAGTTGGTCATAAAAACATGACGAGGCATATACTCGCCAAATACAGAGTCGACGGCGGTTGACAGCTATCAATGTCCTAGGCTATAAGAATGCAACTAAAGAGGGATTACACTTGATCAATTTTCCAATCCTTTTTGAGTGATCACCGATTGGGTTTCTCTTCACGGAAATCTTGCCAATATAAAGAGAATTGGAAAGTATAACATTATCCTTACACTGAAGCACACATAACCTACGATAGATCTGTGGGGGGGTTTCTCCATTCTACATGAGAAACAACCCACAATTCCAACCAACATTTCCACCTAATTTCGACCACTTTCAGCGCGTCATACTTACCCATTTCCTTTATATGTATTCCCCTGTAAAACATTTCGAACGGACGTATAGCTAAACTCATTATCCTTTGCAGATAATGCATAATTGAGTTTAGCTACATAAATGTCATACGGCAACTCCATTCTTGCTAACCATGAGTTTCCCATCGGAAATCTCATAATGTCGGTTAGCAACAACAAGTCTAAAAGAACGACGCTGTTGCATCATAGCAAAATAGCTGGGGTAATTTCAGCGTCTTAGAGTCTGGTTCTCACGCGAATTATTTCCCAAACATCAGCGGCGTCCTATCGACTTTCCCTCAGATCACCCATTCGCTTGGGATCAATGATCTCTCTTTGCAGGGGAGTAACATCCGCTAGGTTTCCATCTCATTCATATTTCTTTACACTGTTCAATGTGCTCCGACTACACCATTGCCGTACCACTGGGTTACCAGGTCATGTCAGTAGCTCCATCTGATACCAACACACACAACCAAAGCTATCCCGAGATCACAGCATATCATGTTTTCTGTTCTCACATTCTTCATGTCCGTCAATTACCCTATTAACAAAAGTTACTCATACTTTGACTGGCGTGAGGTTGAGAGAGCAGAGGCCTGGTCTCTTTTGGTTGTCCTGTGTGAAGAAAGAAATAGGAATTTCCACCCTAATTCCTTCAGTCGCTATTGAATCATTGCCGCGAGCAGTCACGCCGCCGCTCGCGCTAAAGTCACTATCGAATAATCAAATTGGACGGTCGCGCCGCTGCTCATTTTAAACGAATTAACTAAAATCAAAAGATAACATTTGTGAACCAAATCTAAATATTAAAGACTTATTAACAAGACCAAAACGAAAAGTGTTTTTCATTTCCTGTCTTCCTGTGGAACAATTCTTGTGTAAGGAGTAACAGTGTCGGGGATTAAAGTGAATACGTGCCATACGTTAGCATTCAACATCAACCTCCACAGATCGTTCCACTAAAACATTTAATAAACTAATCAACACAGTGATCGAAAATACAATACCAGATACGGGAGTTATCATGTATTGTTGTAACTCATACAATGGAAAAATATGGGACGATCGCCAAACGTGTAAGAAACAGGCACCATCCTCGGCGAGTCTTCGATCCCATACGCAGTGACGATCGTGTCTCCCCATGAGTTTGCATGGAGTAGAATGCAACACAGGTAAAGGGATTGCTTACCGCGAATATGCTGAGAGCGAAAAGAAGTGAGTAGGAGTTGTACATCTAGAACCAACATTCCAGGAATGGTGTGTTCAAGTTTGTGATCGGTAATCCGAAGCTTCCGCGTTCTGGTCCAGAAACAAATCGAAAATGTATTTTCTAATATTTTTAGAGAATTTAATTGCATTATTTTGTTTATAGTGCAAAACAAATGTTATATGTGTGTTACTTGTATTCTTAATGTGAATACCGATGTGAAAGAGATTAATTTCAAGTAAATAGAAGAATAGTATAGGTCGCGTCGAACGACAAGACCCAAACACTGAGCAACAATGCGACAGGGGACTTACACGAAACACACACAAAACCCTCTCTGATATTTTTGACAGATTATACTGTGGCGGTTCCGCCAAACCCCGCGGTTAGCTTTCCTAAAAAACATCCATAACTCTATCCAATCACATAATTTCGCTAATGCAAACGCATTAGCACCTTAAATGCTTTACGCATCTAGGATTATCTAAGGTGTAATCTAAAAAGTCCCTGTAAAAGAAAACTTACCTTCATGCATTTCTTCGCATATAATTTCCTGTAAGATTTCTTTTCTACCTTTTCAGGAATCCCAAAACCTATTCGGTACCTTTGGTTCCCAGGCAAATTTCAATTTCCCACACCTGCACCGCAATCTCCACCCAGCATACCTGAAACATTTCCTTGTACAAGGACATCAATGCTTTCAACGCATTACAGGAATTTTCCTAAAAGGATTCTCAGGCATTTATAATTCTATGCATCATATTTGCTTTTCTAGAAGAATTCCTTAAAGAACAAACCTCGTATCCCTGATAGAAAACATATCGGTTATAGTACTATGTAACCATCATAGTCAGGGATAATGATTATTGAGTCGGCTATTCCCAGCTTCATGTGTACAACAATGTTCCCCATATACACATTGGCTGGCGACTCTTTTGTCCAACGACAAAGCAATTCCTAGCAGCCTATTGAAACAGCTGCATACAATTAGTGCAATAGCCGCTAAAACCAAATTCTTTAGCACACATCATGTGCAAACAAAAGAATTCTGTTCTACTGCAGGCATTCTGGCGATAGGATAAACAATTTTAATTGTCTGACGTATCCCAAATGTATTTCCCATTAATGAGTTGCAGCTTAATTATTTAGCCGACCCTCATTACAGGCCGATGCCTTAGGTCACTTCTCCCTTTGTTTTTTTTTCTCGTTCCAGGTTTCGTTTATCCTTTGCTAAACGCAACGATAAACACGGTGATGGGTACGATCACACACATACCACCATGATCTCTATTACGAGATCTGGTTCTCTATTCCACCAAGAGAAACTTTACGTTTCTCAGGTGGTTGGTAAAAACGATATCCTTAGTGGAGAGTATACCTACCACGACACCACAAGCTCACCCCAAAGCGAATCATCTCTGCACGAGATGATTATCGCCGAGTCGTTTTCCAACCACTGACCGCCATGGTCAAACGTCAATCCCGCTCTCCGTCACTGCGGAGACGCGCATATATATATCGGAATCGTGTTCGTGTTGAACCCCGAGCTAGTAGTATCAATTATAATCAAAAACAAGTCCGTACCATCAGTGTTCGAAATAGTTCATGTATTTTAAACAGTGCTACCGTAAAATGTTAGTATCCAATAAGAAAATGAAACGGAACAATAATCCATGGATTCAAAGAAGTTATTCCAAGAATAGTGTTTTTCTTTTAATATATAAATAAAGTGAAACAAAAGAAATCCTGTGTTTAATTCTTCCGTGTTGTCTTGGCGAACAGTTTTATTTCTCCTGTTTGTGCTTTTCTTTGGTGCACGTTGAAACTTTGTCTTTGTGATGCTGGTGGAAGGAAGTGAACCGAGTGCCCATGCCTGGCACAATACTTCCTTCCCCACAATACTCTAAGATGTCTTGACTATTACTATATAAATTCCCAACTCGTCATTATGGCTTAAATTTAAACAAAGGGGATGCACATTATAATTGTTAACTATACCGAATTAAGGGGGATATACAATTAGACAGGTTAAAAAACCACACTTTTAAAATTTGTTCTTCATATACCATGTGGACCGGTATGAAGTGTTTTTTTTAAATAAAACACTAATTTGAAATGGGAAAGTAAAAAACATTTTATTTGAAGTATTGGTCATTGCTTTCTACACATTTCGACCTAAGCCTCGACAAACATTCGATGCGACTCTGCAGCACTTTTCTTCAAATGAAAACAAAAAATTAATGCTTTCCGCAAATCATTATTTTCTGGTACAAAATTCAACATTTTTGACAGGATTAAAAAAAAAAAAGATGTTGTTTGTACAATGACTTGATGCATACTAAATATGTTTGACAGATGTCATAGCAACCAAATAAAAAAATATATAAGGGCTCGTTTACAACAAACGTTCCCTATCGATACATTTGTATCTTGACGCTCACTTCACACCGGAACAACTGGTAGAAGTTTTTATTCAATAATATTGAAAATTTGTAAGCTTGTTAGTATGAGTATAAAGCATTAAAAAAATATTTTCTGTAATTTTTAAAATCAAAATGGCGACTGTGTAGTAGTGTAAAGTTGACCCTTAAGAAAAACTACGACCACTCTGGAGACCGAAATTTTCATCTGAAAAATACCACAATGTTTTATGTTAAAAACACTCGAAGAAGTGAAAAAAAAATTCAACGATTGACAAAAGTTTTTCGGCAAAATTGATGATTTTTCGACTTCTTTGGGTGCTTTTGCAATACTTAACTTAATTTTGCTAAATAAAATTAAAAAACGTTTATGTTTACACACAAGCTAATAATATAAGGAAGACATCCTTAAAGTTTCAGCCAAATTTATCGTTTTTGAGTAATTTGGTTCCAAATTTGAAAAATGTTGTTTCGAGAAAAACGTCTTTAAAGTTTGGACTGTCGAAAAATGATACTTACTCCTTAATAAACGACCCCAGGAACTTACAAAGGACCGTCAACTTGTTCGTAGAATTCATTGTTCTGTTGTGGAAGTTCTTTGTGAACTTTATGGGCTTCTTTGCTGCTTAAAAAGATCTCTTGCCTCTGTATCCGACTCGAATCTTTCAATCGCGCAAAATCGAAGCTCTCCCGGCCGACGATGTTGTCCATGGCATTCATTACTCTTAAAATGGATGTGAACATTCCAGTTGCGATGAACGCTCAAGGGGGGATGGGAGCAAACATACAGGGCAAAGTCATTGATTGCTTTTAACCCGGCCAAGGCCAGGACGATCCTTGTCCCTGCTCAATCCAGGTTGACATGCAGTCTCCACGTGATACCCCTGAATAGCTACTTTAGCATCCGCCAAGTAGTGAACCAATGCATACAGCGACATCCTGAGAAAAGTTGACGCAGGGCTAATAACCTTGCCCGGAAAAACAAATTATTATGGAAAATTTAACAAGCCTCGGATATGGACCGGATACACGACGATGACCACGGAAACGAAAATGGCTAACCATTTAAGAATTTTCTCATGGAACGTCCGCTCACTATACAGAGCTCGAGCTGCACAGCAGCTAGCCGATGCTCTGTCCGAATATAAGGCTGACATAACAGCATTACAAGAAATAAGATGGACGGGGAGTGATGTTATTCAAAGAAACGAACATGACATTGATTACAGATGTCATGTAAAACACCATGTGCTCGGGGTAGGCTTTCTAGTCAACCAAAAACTGAAGCCTGACATTATCAACTTTAAAGCAATAAAGGAAAGACTATGCACTCTTCGCGTGAGTTAACACACCCAACTCCCAACTAGAAGATAAGATTCATCACAAACCTACATCACAATGTAATAAAAATGATGACCTCCAACGTGATCAACATTGAAGATAGGATTTACGGCTGCATCTGCCCAAACAATGCAACAGATAAACCTTCAGCATTGAAGATAGGATTCAATGCTGCACCCGACATCATGACACAGCTGTCCAAACAACCATCGACCAGGATTATCAAAACGATCCCACGACCCAAATGAAGTGTGAGATAAGAAATTGAAGAAACAACAAAAGATGACTGGAAAAGGGATACAGGCGAACGGTGGAATGAGTCAGTCAGGTTTCATCGAGTGATGCGTCTAGATACACCTAGTATCTAAAATATTGTAAATACAGTTTAAGAACAACTCAAAAAAAAAAAAAGTGTAAATGTTTTTTTTGTAATTAAATAAGAAGACTCTTATTAATTCGTGCGAGGCAAGTTTAAGAACATAAGCTTCATAAACGTTCACGGACCTACAGAGGAGTCCTCCTGACTATCAGCAGCAGCAACAACTGCTGGGAGAACAACAAGCAGCAGCCAATAAGAAGGAGAAAGTGCCTGCCATCATAGTTAGCTTTATGGATGCTAAGGACCTAATTAAATTGGGTAAGTTAACATGCAGAAATTTCAAAACGAAAAATTTAAGTAACAATAAAATAAGTTTTTTATGTGATAGTTTAGATGACTATCATAAAATTTAATCTGTTCTAAGGGAAGCAAGTAGTGAGTACTTCTGTTACGTGCGGCTTCCGCCACCCCCATCATTTAATTGTTTTTAATATAATTTGATTTGAGTATAGTTTGATGGTAAGGTGGTGGGAAAAGTACACGATCCACATGTGAGTGTGCGGACATGCCCCTGTTCGAGTGTGGATCGTGTGCAAGTTCGAATTCTGTTTTCGGAGTGGATGTTGAGGGAGAGAGAGGGGGAGAAGCGGCAAGAAATTTTTGGTTCCGTTTGTTGTCGATTTGGATATATACTGTTTTTTTGGATTCCGTTTGCCAATGCTTTTTTGGTGCAGTTAGTTTTTTGATTAAAGTCAGAAAGGAGGGAAAGTGCAACGCCCCGTTGATTTTGATTGCAAGAAAAAAAAGGAAAAAAGAGTTGTCCCGTATTCATTATTCAAACACAGAATAAATTGTAAAAAGAAAAATGCTGTAATTAAACGAAGAGAACGAAAAACCCAGAAAAAAGAAAGAGAAAATTCTTTCCTTTCGTGGAGCGCCGTTTACAGACGCAAGTGTCTAAACTTGGATTGGCTAAGTCTATCCATCGTGCTCCTCTCAAAAGTCGCCAGTTGGCGGTGGCCACCCGGGTCTTGTTAAAAGGGAGGAACCTGAAGAGGAACCACAGGTGGAGAAGCAGCCGCTGAAGAAGAAGAGGAGCCCTAACAGAAGTCTTGGTAGCGAAATAATAGACGCCCCCACACTGAGAAAAACAGGTAACCATTTTGTATTCACATCCAAATTTATGTGGCATCAAATCTGTCACACTTCACGTACACACCTAAATCGGACAAAACTATCTCCATGTTACTTAAAGGAGTTGATCCTTCTTTTTCCTCCGAAGAACTCCTCTCGGAACTATAAACTGTCGAAAATGACAGTTTAAAATTTACTGATGTGAAGCCATTCTCCACTTCTCTCTCCCGAAGTCGCAACCGCAAGTTACCGTTCTTCATTGTCTCCCTAGGTCCCAACAGGAAAATCGATGACTTAGGAATATTAAAGTTATTTTCCACCAAACAATAATTTGGGAAAAAATAAGGAAGGTTGACCGTGTGTTGCAGTGCATGTGGTGCCCACGATTCGGCCACGTTGCATCTAACTGCTGTATGGAATTTAGATGTGTAAAGTGCCAAAACAATCATTCCGTAGGAGAATGCGCCTTAGGTAAAGAACAGGTTCAGGATAGGAGCAAACTATCTTGCGTCCTGTGCAAAAATACTGGACACCCGCCCAACTTTAGAGGTTGTCCGAAATTCCAACAACTAAAAGCCAAGTTGGAATTTAAAAAAAAACAACTTGAAGAAGAGAAACGAATGAAGGTTCGTTCTTATAATAACTTCGTTGCACCTAGTGTATCATTCGCTCAAATTGCCGGTAGTCCATTAAACTCAAACTTCGCGGCACAGGGAAGTAATGTCACAAAATCTTCCGCACCTAGCATATCATTTCCGCAAATGGCTAGTAATGCAATTAGTACAACGTCGGAGGAACTTCCACGCCACGTCATAAAAGCGCCCGCTCCTGAGGCAAATTCAGACATAAGAGCAATCCTGTTAGCCATACTAGGACAGATTGCTGGATTTGAAAAAAACCTGACTGAACAAGCGGCCCGAATAGATATTATTTATTCGTCCTTGTTCTCAGACAACCCAACATACCACAATGAACTATCCAACTAATTTAATTCTAAAAGTTATTGCTGTGAATGTGAATTCACTAATCCACGTGGAAAGGAGGGATAATCTCGGTAACCTGATGTGCTTCTAGCTACCGAAACCAAGCTAAACCAGAGGCACAACTTGGGCTACAAAAACTATAAAGTCATTAGACGAGATCGTCCACACGCCACATAAGGAGGTGGAGTTGTTGTCTTAATGAAGAAAGGCATTCACCACAAGGTCGTTTACAGCACAGATGTACACAAATTTCAGTTGCTGTAAGCTTTATTGATATACCTTTGAAAAGTCAAAGGCATCTATACGTGGTATCCGTGTATGCACCTGAAGCTCTTCAGTGTTGGAAATTTATCACCGAACTGGATACCCTTTTACGTAATCTCAGACTCGGAAAACAATTATTTTGTTGTGACGGGAGATTTCAACTTCAAACACAGTGCTTGGGGTGATATCACGCCGAACACAAGAGGTAATGCACTATTCAACTCGAGGCAAACAAATGCAACAGAATATAAACTACAGTTGTACGCTACAAGTACACCATCCTATCAAAGAGGAAACTCCTTTCTGGACTTACTTATGATGGACGAGAGACTACAATTATTAGACACGGACCTAAACACTCGAAATTGCCTTCGCACAATCGGCTATGATAGTGACCATTACGCCCTCGGCGCCGCTTTACATGTTCCAAACGAACACGCAATACTCGAGCAGTACGACCAGATACATTCGTCCGTTTTATGAAAAGCACATTGGTCGCGCTTTGATCGAATAATAAAAAGAGAACTACGCTCCAATGGCGTATATCCTCCAACTAATAGAAACCTCCGAAATGAGGAAATAGACCATTATCTCTCAACGATGAACAACATTGTCATCAAAACAATGGACCGTTCCATTCCAAAAGCGGCGCACATGGGGGAGAATTTTAATAGATACAGAAACTCAACTATTGATGCCCTGTATAGACAAAAAGGCACTCTGCTCTCCCAGCTCAAACTGCTCTACAGACAGTTCAGCGATCCTTATAGCCTGATCCGTGACAACTACAGATCAGCAATTAATGAAGAATGGAAATGTAAAATTCTCTCAATTAAAACCAGTGGTCGGAATATAGCGTTTGAAATAATAGTGAAAAAGAACGTGTGATTCGAACTGACGCTATGACAGTTTGAATCACCAAAAATTGTACCTAAGCGTTACCCATCAGGCTACTGGCCGATTTTTGGAATTTGATTTTTAAACTCGACTATACTCCACTGATGTGAATTGTTATGTTATCGCTAGGTATACGGCTCTGATGTATTTTCTTATTCGATTTTCGTTCGGTGTTCTTTACTATTTTGCTTGTGAATTGTGTGTATCTGTTAGAGATGCCACAGGAATATGTTTCCGCAAATAAATAAAGCATTTAGAAGAAAAGATCATAATGACATTCCCTGCCTTCGAGTCCCGAGGACTCCCGAGAATTGTCTAATATTGCTGAACGCAGGACTCACCCCGGAACATATCAACTCCAACGAAGAACTAATAGTAGTCGAGGATCCGCAAGAGAAAGCGAACTCCATTGGCGCCTGTTTCGAGACAGTACACAAAGTGAATGAATCCATTCATTCTAACCTCGATATCGAAAACAGAGCTATCCAAAACCATATTTCGCTGCACAATGAACGGCAAAGTTGGCATTCCGAAAACAAAAGTTTCACCATCTTCAGTGAAAACAATAGAGCGGATGCGCCGCTTAGAAATTTGCACACAAATATATTTGTGAATAAGAATGAACTCATGGACATCCTTAGATCCATTAAAAACAAGAAATCCTCTGGAACAGATAGTATTCCGAATACAGTTCTTAAACATCTGCCTCCGGAAGCGGTGAAAATTTACACTACCTTGTTCAATAACGTTCTAAATAATGCATACTTTCCAAGACGTTGGAAAATTGCAGTAGTCCATCCCATACCCAAAAAGGGCAAGGACAGGAGCAATCCCGCTAACCTTCGCTCGATTAGTCTGCTTACAAACATTAGCAAAATATTCGAGAAAATCATAAATAACGCATTGATAAACTGGTGTGATGAAAACGACATCATTCCGAACAACCAGTTTGGCTTTAGAGCGGGGCACGACACAGTTCATGCAGCTACAAAACTTGTTTCCGATATACAGTGGAACAAGGCAAAACACAGGAGTATGTTTGGTTGACTTTGAAAAGGCCTTCGATACCGTATGGTTAGAAGGACTTGTATATAACCTATCAAATCTAGGTTTGCCCGAAAATCTGTTATACATCATTTACGATATGCTAATGGATAAGCCTCTGGCGCAAGACTAATGACCTTGCCCGGAAGAAACAAATCATTATGGAAAATTTAACAAGCCTCAGGACTTGCTATATAAGGCCAAGACCGGATCCCGGTTGTAGTGCCGATGATGATGATGATGATGATGAATGGATAAGCAATTTGTGGTAAAATGTGGGGACAAAATCTCCAATAAAACTTTCCATATTAAAAATGGCTTACAGCAGGGAGCAGTGAATTCTCCCATTCTCTTCAATATTTATACTAGTGATCTAGTTGGGTCTCTTAATCATGCTATTGCATATGCCGACGATATTGTAGTGGACAGATCAGAAAAAAAAAATCAATGCCATTAACAGACTTCTTCAAGAAGACTTCAATAAAATCAAACGCTTTTGTGACGTTTGGAAATTGCAAAATTATCTTCCAAAAAACAGAAACCATCCTTTTCAGAACACCTCTTTCTACAGCTTCAAGAGATACAAGGCATAATTGGAAAAAATTTTCCATTGTAGGAAGCAATAATCTTCCGCTGCAAATGAAAACTGTTGTCAGGTACCTTGGTATCTGGATGGACCAACACCTATACGCTGATAAGCACATAGCAGCTGCCCTCTTCATTTTTACAACATTTTTTATTTTTCTTTTTATATTCTTAATTTCTAAATTAAAGGCTAGACAAAAAATGCTTAAATTCTAGCTTAATTATCTTATATAATAACTTACTGGTCCTTCGCAGACGCTCTAAGCTAAACATTACTTAACATTTGTATAATTTGCCTTTCGGCGACAGAACTTTGTGGCAGTACTGATATTTAGTTGAAATACAAAGAAAAATTTGAAAAACTTTGTCAATTTTTTGTTCTGTTTTTTTTTTTCTTAAAATTTAACTTACTTAACTTACCTACTTTTTTTTTTTTTTTTTTTTTTTTTTATGTACAAGCACTTAACCTAACTTAACTTAAATCTTATACTACCCTAATTCTAGAAAAGCTAAGTCTATGTAAGCTAGCTGATGATAGTATGATTTTTTACCGACTTTGGTACCCAGGTCTTTATATACCATTCAACCACCAGAACTGTTGACGCTGTCTAATACTATCGTCCCGGTCTCTGCGGGAGATAGCCCTACTGAAGCGCAGGAGCTCTTCTTCGGTGCGCGCTACTTCCCGGTCGTAGCACAATCGCCCGTCTACAGATGATCTACTTACATGATAGATCAGCGGAATTCCGGATCTATCCTGTATAAGCCCTTTCATATCCAAGTCAAGGAACGCCTCTGGTGGAACAAAGCCGTTGCGACGCACGCTCTCATAGTACAAGGTGTTTGGATAATAAGCCCCGAAAATTAGGTCATTGGACGAGCTTATTGCTCTCGCAATATGTCCTCTGATTAATTTAATCATGAAATTATCCACCCTATTTATGTACGCTTCATTATATAAAGTCTCATTTGAGTAATACTTTTTATAGTCCGATTCCGGTGTCCGATATAATCTGAGACAACTTCTGAGACACTTTCTTTCGAACACCCGAATCTTTTCTATCAAATTTGGACCTATGTTGAACCATACTGGGCAACCATATATGAGCATTGGCCTGATTAGCGTCATGTAGCATATGACTTTTACCCTGCTGTCAAGTTGGCTACTATGAAATAGCCTCCTTGTCATAGCAAAAGTTTTCCTCGCTTTGAGCAAAGCAGCCTCTACATGTGAGTTGAAATACAGATATTGGTCTAGCCAGATGCCCAGGTATTTAACTAAACTCTTGGTTTCCAGTTTATCTCCATGCGGTCCCACGATAACTAGCTTTCGCCAGTTTTTCCTTGTGTCGTACGTGGCTTTATATAATGGAGTTCTAAATAGGATGGCTTCACATTTCTGGAAGTTGATCTTAAGTTTCCAGTCATCGCAATAGCGCTGCACTTTGTTGAAGTCTCGCTGTATTAACCTATTTATGATCGCAACTTTCGGAGCTGTTCTGTAAATTATGAGATCGTCTGCGTACGCAATAGCCTGCGGAAGTGCATCTAATAAGTCGCTAATGTAAATGTTAAAAAGAATCGGAGAGAGTACCGCGCCCTGTTGCAAGCCATTCTTGATATTATACGTTTTATTAGAGGTCACATTACCACTTTTGACCACGAACCTCCTGTCCTTTGACATATCGTAAAGTACATATAGTAAAGGCTTATGTATGCCATATCTGACCAGTTTGTAATACAACCCTTCGATCCAGACGGTATCAAAGGCTTTTTCCAAGTCGATCAGACAGGCACCTGTGCATTGGTTTCTACATTTATTCCATTGTATGTCGGAGACAAGTTTAGCTGCGGCATGTGTGGTTTCATGACCCGCCCTAAAGCCAAACTGGTTATTTGGAATAATGCTATTGTCGTCTACCCATTTTAGCAGAGCTTTGTTAATGATTTTTTCAAATACTTTACTGATGCTTGGGAGTAAACTTATCGAACGCATGTTCATTGGGTTTGTACAGTCTTTGCCCTTTTTTGGGATGGGCTGAATGATAGCCGTTTTCCAACGCGCGGGATAATATGCATTATTCAACGCGTTGTTAAACAGGACCGTGTATATATCTATTGCCTTTGGGGGCAGGTGCTTGAGTACGATGTTAGGTACTCCATCTATTCCCACTGACTTTTTGCTTCTTAATGAGTCGAAGATACTCTGGATTCCTTCCCTTGTTATTAAAAGGCTATTAGCCACTACACCATTGGCATTAATGTCAATTGACAGATTATCGTCACTGAATTCCGTAAAACCAGGATTCTCCGATTGCCAATGTGAAATTTCATTCCGGAGGTGCAGGTGATTCAGTCGAATTCTGTCCTCCAGGTCATGGTTTCGGTGAATGCTTTCATTCACCTTGTACATTTCCTGAAAGACAGCTCCCACAGCGTTCGCCTTCTCCAAAGGATCTTCGATCACGAAGAGCTCACTATTGAGGATAGCGTTCTCTGTATCTATGCCAATGTTGGTTAGCAGCTGCTTGTTTACCTCGGTACGTGGAATTTGGAGACACTGAATCTCGTTTTGATTATTTCTCCTGAATATTTTATTTATTTGTGGGAACATATTCGGGTTATTAGTTTTTATAGCTCGAATTCTGTTGTTCCAATACAAATTTGTTGCTAATCTATAATCAGCTTTAAGTAATTGTTGGAGGTTTTTTAATTGAGATTTCAGTGATATTATCTCCTGGTCTTGTCTGTCTGTAAACTGTCTGTGTAATTGTTTTAATTTCGATAGCAGTCTGCTCTTTTTCTTGTGGAGTGCGTTTATTGTTGCGTTTCTGTACATGTTAATGTGATCTGTAACTGTTGTTTTGGGAATTGTTTTGTCCATTGTTCGTTTTACGGTTTCGTCAGACAGTTCAGCGATCCTTATAGCCAAGAAATAAAGACAATTAAGTCATTGATTATAAACGTTCAAAAGCTGATCCGTGACAACTACAGATCAGTAATTAATGAAGAATGGAAACGTAAAATTCTCTCCATTAAAACCAGTGGTGGGAATATGTTTCCGCAAATAAATAAAGTATTTAGAAGAATAGATCATAATGACATTCCCTGCCTTCGAGTCCCGAAGACTCCCGAGAATTGTCAAATATTGCTGAACGCAGGACTCACCCCGGAACACATCAACTCCAACGAAGAACTAATAGTAGTCGAGGATCCGCAAGAGAAAGCGAACTCCATTGGCGCCTGTTTCGAGGCAGTACACAAAGTGAATGAATCCATTCATTCTAACCTCGATATCGAAAACAGAGCTATCCAAAACCATATTTCGCTGCACAATGAACGACAAAGTTGGCATTCCGAAAACAAAAGTTTCACCACCTTCAGTGAAAACAATAGAGCGGATGCGCCGCTTAGAAATTTGCACACAAATATATTTGTGAATAAGAATGAACTCATGGACATCCTAAGATCCATTAAAAACAAGAAATCCTCTGGAACAGATGGTATTCCGAATACAGTTCTTAAACATCTGCCTCCGGAAGCGGTGAAAATTTACACTACCTTGTTCAATAACGCTCTAAATAATGCATACTTTCCAAGACGTTGGAAAATAGCAGTAGTCCATCCCATCCCCAAAAAGGGCAAGGACAGGAGCAATCCCGCTAACCTTCGCTCGATTAGTCTGCTTCCAAATATTAGCAAAATATTCGAGAAAATCATAAATAGGGCATTGATAAACTGGTGTGATGAAAACGACATCATTCCGAACAACCAGTTTGGCTTTAGAGCGGGCCACGACACAGTTCATGCAGCTACAAAACTTGTTTCCGATATACAGTGGAACAAGGCAAAACGACAATGCACAGGCGTATGTTTGGTTGACTTTGAAAAGGCCTTCGATACCGTATGGTTAGAAGGACTTGTATATAACCTATCAAATCTAGGTTTGCCCGAATATCTGTTATACATCATTTACGATATGATAATGGATAAGCAATTTGTGGTAAAATGTGGGGACAAAATCTCCAATAAAACTTTCCATATTAAAAATGGCTTACAGCAGGGAGCCGTGAATTCTCCCATTCTCTTCAATATTTATACTAGTGATCTAGTTGGGTCTCTTAATCATGCTATTGCATACGCCGACGATATTGTAGTGTACAGATCAGAAAAAAATATCGATGCCATTAACAGACTTCTTCAAGAAGACTTCAATAAAATCAAACGCTTTTGTGACGATTGGAAATTGAAAATTAACTTCCAAAAAACAGAAACCATCCTTTTCAGAACACCTCTCTCTACAGCTTCAAGAGATACAAGGCATAATTGGAAAAACTTTTCCATTGTAGGAAGCAATAATCTTCCGCTGCAAATGAAAACTGTTGTCAGGTACCTTGGATCTGGATGGAGCAATACCTATACTTTGATAAGCACATAGCAGCTGCCCTCTCCGCAGCTAAAAGTGCATATGCAATGACAAGAAGTCTGTTTCGAAATAGTCTCCTAGATCACAAAGTTTAAATAATTTCGTACTCAGCATTTATTCGTCCAATATTAGTATATGGTTGCCCGGTGTGGTTTAACGTTTCCCCATCCTACATGGAAAAGTTTCGCATGTTCGAGAGGCAGTGCTTGCGTTTCTGAACACCTGAGTCTCAATACAGGAAATTCTATCCTAATAAGACACTGTATGACAAATCAGGACTGAATAGGATAGACAATTTCATTATCAAAATTATTCGTAGTCACACTGCAAGGGCAATGTGCAGCGAAAATAATCTTATCTCGGGAGCATACTACCCCAATGACATGTACCTGGAGAATACACTCCAAAATGGGTTTATCCCACCAGAAGCGTTCCCTCTCTTAGATAGAAAAGGTCTTATCCAAAACAAGCACGGAGTCCCTATTATTTACCACGCTTTTCGTGGTGCCAGGGACAAACAGATTCTTTATAACAGTGTTATATCAAATGCTGCAGTTCACTTGGAATTTAGCATGGCAAGAGGCGATCGAGATAAATCTATAAATGACCGATCCCATCCCAACTGGTGGTGGATTGACAATGAAGAAAGGATTTAATATCCCCAAATATAGTAAGATCTTCAGACGCTACGCCTTCCCTTCCCATTCCTCATTTCCCTTTTCATATTTATTTATTCCTTTTCATTTCCATTTTTCATTTTCGTTTTAAAATTTCTTTATGTTAACATTTTTGTTAAAATGTTTGTTATTATTTTTTTGGAAAACTTTCTTACCTTATATTATTAAAAAAAAAAAAAAAAAAAAAAAAAAAAATACAGAGTGAGAACTTCTTTTTCTAAAATATTCGGGTAATAGGTAATATATAAAAATATAACAATATGAAAATATTATTGTACGCCGAAAGGCATTACACAAAATTGTATCGTGTAATTTAGAGTGCTCGTGTAGAGCCAGTAAATTATTTTAAGAATAAGAAAAGATTGTAAAATAGGATTTAGTATTTTAGTCCTAAGTCAACATTTGTTAAATTACTGTACAATAAATGCGCTATTCAACAATTAACAACAACAATCGACACCCCCGTCAAGCTAAACCCCGGGTCGAAACAGTGAGTACACACACGTTCCCTTCTAATATATAATTATACTTTACTTGCAAAATTATTTGCAAAAAACTTGACCGAAAAAATTACAAAATTTTATTTGCATAGTGCATTGCAAACAAGTTTTTAAAAAATTGCCCATATTTTTTTTAAAGTTTATAGCAGTTGACGTAGGTTTTATTTGTATGAGGAAGATAAATTGTGGTTTATTAACTTATATTTACAGCTTATTACTAAACTAAGCTCAGCAACCCTGAGTCTTAACAAATTCAGAACTCAAGTAATATCCTAGACTTTATTTCGAGCCAAGGTTTTCATATAAGTAAACGTTTGCGAAAACAGAGGATGAACCCCTGAACCCATAAAAAATTGATTAAAGCGCATCAGCAACAGGATTAGACTCAAAACAGCCCACTGTGATACTTTCAGCTTAAATAATAACAACCAGCAATGCCAAAAACAGTTTATGATTCCCTGAGCTCAAAGAAAAATAATGGAGTAATGCGTTCCAAACTGAACCCGAAACAAAGCTCTAAGGATAGATCAGCTTTAGTAATATTTTATCGCTCCTAATACCATCCATTTAACATTTTGCCGACTTTTCCTAAGATATTATCTAAGTCAGTCGAACACTAAATCTTACTCTTTCCACTTTCCATAACAAGGAAGTGTGATTTTGTTTTGGTAACACTAATAAACAAACTAGTCGTACATCTTTTCGCAACCACAAAATGGGGTTTACCATCTCCAATACCTTAGCAATGCAAATAAACACACCTGCAGTATATTTTTTACTACCAAGATGTGATACATATTATTCCTGAACAAAAGCTCTAAAAATGCATCTCCCGTAGATTTACCTTTTAAAAAATAAAATTGTGCAGGGTTGTAAATCCCTGTTTTATATTTTATTTAAAAATTGTACTAAAAGCTGAAAGAACTGAAATTGGGCTGTCAGTACAGACATCTAGAGCAGAACCATTTTTGAAAAATTGAATGACATTTATACAGTTAAGTAAAATGTCGTTCAACCCGTCCACTGTACACGTCACTATTCGACTAATACAATAAACTACCAATTAACTAAGAAATTAAAATGGTACAGTGACTATTCAGATTGTCGTATGATCGCGAAGTCTATATTTATAAAACGTACTTTTTTTCGAATGCCGCCTTTTGAACTGGTTCAAAAACGAAACAAGAATGTAAACAGTAACCTGCTCTAATATATATAAAAATTACTGGAAGCGAAGATGCACAGATAATTGAATAGGTGCTCAGGTGAGCAAATATGTACACAAGTGAATTAGACGATGTTTGCATAGTCAAGCGTTCAAATACTTTTTATCACACCACAGCAACTGTTAAGCCCTTGAACTTACTGATAGTGAAAGCCTGTTTGTATCTGTAACACGTCACACATGTACATCCCAAAACAGCTGTTCTCATTTAATACATTTTTCTTCCAGTTATAGTTCACTAGTGATCTTACAAGTTCCCAGTTTATCTATAATTCCGTAAACTAGTTGTTCACCCAATGTAAGATAGCGTCGTTGAGGGGTTTATGAATAGTGCAAATGCTACACTTAATGTCTAATATTTCAAACTCATATCAGCAATCAGACTGATTAACGCCCGTATTTATTAAGGCAAGGACGCACCAAGGAAAGTGGCGGTTGACGAGTGAAACTTAATCTCTTCCTGATAAGTCACTCAGCATTTCGCACGAAACTTGAATGTTTACCACAATGTACTTCAAAGATACGTAAGTCGAATAAGCCACTGGTGGGTGGCTTTACCTCCCACTTAGACTCGCGAGTTATTAGAGAATGTTTTTACGATGTTACAGACATAAGAATACCGCAAACAATGTTTTGTGGTTGACTCGTAATTTAACTTTGCTCAACAGGTGTCTCCTGTCGGATTGTACCATACATATCTCACCTGGCAATATGAAGCATCCCATTAGTACCATGAACATGGCATAGGCTGACATGTAAGCAATCGATCCTTGTCGCGACATTTGGTGATGATATTCTTCAGTATCTCGAATTTCTAGGACGGTAGTGTTTCTGACTTCGGAGATATTTTGATTCTCTTCAAATTGTCGCGATCCTAACAATCAGGGCGATTACATCACTTTCGCGAACAGTCAGATTTGAAATTCACGTCGAATTGAAATTCAAATTTATAGCCTTAACTGAGAAGTATTCGAAAAAATGCGACTGAACGATCGGTCAAAGTTTCTGTATCTAGCGACAATATTTACCACAAACTGTTCACATAGAAGCCGAGTTAATATGGGATCGTTGTTGGCTCTACGAGTTCAGTTGATGTACTATTGGCAACAGTTTTCCGTCCCGATGGAGCTGGTTCGGTGTGGTATCAACGAGTAAGTGGGTGCGTTGGCGCCTTATGCGGAGGAACGTATCGAAGTGAAACGTTTTATTTGCGTTGTTTTCATTTCTCTTCACCCAATACCAGAGCTTATCACTCAGATGATCCAACAAAATATAGTAGCAGCAGTAACCGTCTGGTAGCATGGTGATCTTGCAAGCATGGGAACTCACGCAAGATATGGTAATACTGTAAGTACGAGAGAATCATGCGAACTGCACCGATTGGAACCAGACCTATCTAGTAAGGTATCTAGCGATTATCAAAAACGATATTTTGAAGAGTTTCCCAATCAGGGTTCATTCATTGGTTTCGGTGATTTCTGGTTTAGTACATTTTAGCTGCACAGCACTGATTAATGGGTGTTTGCGAGGAGCATGTTTCGGTGAAAGGGAAACTTCAGGTGTTTGACTAAAAAATTTTAAGTGAAGTTTTAAGTTGTTGTTGTTGTTGAATAACGCATTTATTGTACAATAATTTAGCAAATGTTGACTTAGGACAAAAATGCTAAATCCTATTTTACAATCTTTTCTTATTTTTAAAATAATTTACTGGCTCTACACGAACACTCTAAATTACACGATACAATTTTGTGTAATGCCTTTCGGCGTACAATAATATTTTTATATTTTTATATTTTTATATATTTCCTATTACCCGAATATTTTAGAAGAAGAAGTTCTCTCTCTGTATTATAATTTTTTTTTTTTTTAATAATAACATAAGGTAAGAAAGTTTACAAAAAAAAATAATAACAAACATGTTAACAAAAATGTTAACATAAAGAAATTTTAAAACGAAAGGAATCTAAATGAAAAATGGAAATGAAGAAGTTTTTAGTTACTCTGTTGTTTGGTATCATACCAGGAGCGGTTACGGCTGATCGATCTTCTGATTGTTGAACAGTTCAAATTCTCAGATTTTTTTATGAAATGCCAAACAAAATTTACACAAATAAAAACCATCAATAAATCGTAATATTTTCATTAACACCTTGGATCCACTACGTTTTTTTTTTTTTTTTTCAAAACTATTTATTAACCATAATTAGAATTCGTACATTTAAGTAATACAGTGACTTAAAATTATTTTTGTAATAATTGCTTACATATAATTATTATAATAATATATACATTTTCCAAACAATATTTTATGAGATATAAGATAGATGCGTGTTTATAAATTTAGTGGTATTATCTTCCTGGAAAAGGTCAGAAAACCAGGAATTTGTTTTTTCAACTTTACTTAATCTAAACTTAATCCTAATTATATAAATAATTTAACCTAATTTAGTCTGATTACAGTATAATTTTCATAAAGCCATAAACAAAGTTTTATAAGTAATGGGATATATGTTATGAATTAAAGGATGTGGTATGAGGTCAGTTATGGGTTAGAGGTAGAGTATTTCTCTCCGGTTGTTCGTTGGAAAAGCGTAGGATGTTGGAAAATGGTTGGACGTTACAGTATTTGAATTGGTTAGGGGTAACTTCGGTGTTGTGGTATATGATCTCGTTTGAATCATTTACCAGTCTGCCTGAGGCGAAGATAGCTCTGGTGTGGAGACAGTTGGGATAGTTAGTTCGGATGTCTAGAGGGTTCTCTAAGAGCGAGGTTATTATGGGATTGGGATTATTTTGTAGGTTTTCGATAAATTTGATAGACAGTTCGAGGAATCGTCTATCGAGGCGCTCGATACCAGCGGTATTGTAGAGTTGGACGTTACTATAGTACTTATAGGAGTTAGGACGACGATGTAACCCAGAGACATACCTAAAGCATTTTCTTTCGAATACTCGTAATTTCTCCATTTGGGAGGGAGTGATATGGTACCACAATGGGCACGCGTACGTGAGTGTGGGCCTGATAATTTGTTTGTAAATGAGCAGTTTGACTTTGTGAGAGAGACTATTAGTTTTCCACATTACTCTTCCACAGAGATTAAGCTGAATTGTGGCTTTTTGAAGGGAATTTTTAATGTGGGAGGAAAAAGACCAGTTATTAGAAAAAGTGATTCCCAGATATTTTAGGGTTTTGGAGGCTTTTATCAGAGTGTTGTTCAGTTGAATCTTAATTTTGTTGTGGCAGCGTCTAGTGTTGTTTGTACAGTGCTCGTTTTTGCCCTTGAACACTATGAGCTGCGTTTTATTTGGATTAAGGTGGATTTTCCACTTATTAAAGTATGTTGATAGGTTAGGGAGGAAGTTGTTAATGCGGTTTCTTGCAGCCTTAACCAATTTGCTGCTAGAGTAAATTAATGTATCATCAGCATAATTCAGCATCACAACATTAGGAGATACGGGTTGAGGAATATCTGAGGTATATAACAGATATAAAATTGGCCCTAAAATGGAGCCTTGGGGAACACCCGCGGTTATGGTGTGGGTTTCTGAGACAGAAGAATTTATTCTCACAACGAATTTTCTGGCAGAAAGATATGAGGCTAAGAGCTTTGTTGTGTGAGAGTTTAGATTAAATATGGAGTGCAGTTTGAACAGAAGCCCTGAGATCCAGACGCAATCAAACGCCTTAGAAATATCGAGAGATATACACACAGTAGGGCTTTGGTTTTGGAGACCAGTTGTAACATCGTGTGTAAGTTTTAGTAGAGCATGACATGTGGATTGTCGCTTACGAAATCCGAACTGACAGTTAGGGATGAGGGCATTCTCATTGGCAAATGAGAGAAGATTTTGGTAGATCTTGCGTTCCAGTATCTTACTTAGTGTATTTAATAGGGATATTGGACGATAATTGCAAGGGCTATTACTACTACCGGGCTTCTTAATAGGAATTACTACTGCAGTTTTCCAGTTCTCTGGGAAGTGCGATGCATTAATTATATGATTAAGAAGAATGAGGATGGGAAGTAGATTCGGTGGGCGCAGCCTTTCAAATAGAAGACGTGGGATTCCATCTAATCCAGTTGACTTTTTGTTATTTCCTGATCTTACGATCTCGGATAATTCGTCCGCAGTTACAAAATTTGTAGTGTCTAAGGGGTGCGAAGCTATGTTTGTGTTGTTGAATTCACCGATGAAAGGAGTAAAAGATGGGAATAATCTGTTTGAGATGTATTCGTTTACTGTGTTCTCGAAGCCGGGAGTTGAGAGACAATTATTTTGCTCATGGATCTTTGCAAAGTGTTCTGCGAGGCAATTTGCTATGTCCGAATCGGACTGGGCAATATTATTGCTGATCGGGTTAATGAGATGGTCAATTCGGGGTTTATATTTACGACCAGTTAATTGGTTGATGTTTTTGAAAAGATCCCGATTTGGTTTGATATTTTTAAGTGTGGAGATGTAGTTTTCATCTGCGAATTTTTTCAACTGCTCATTTATCAGAGTGGATAGGAGTTGGATTTGGCTTTTAATAAAGGGGCAGTATCTTGTATGAAGTTTACGGCGGAGCTGCTTTTTAAGGCGCAATAATTTGGTTAGGATACTGGGCAAAGGCTTTCCTAAATAGTTATGAGGAATGGTTGTCGGGGTGTTTTTGCTGAGAGCCTCCTTAAGAATTTGCTCTATTCTTAAAGATGCTTGATCGATTTCAGTAGGGAGTAAGTTAGATGCTTCAGGGATATACAAGTCAGAAAAACTTATCGCTATGTCCCTATTGACTTTTCTCCAATTTGTTTTGGTGAAGTTTGGGACAGGGTTTGACGAGTATAGGATCCACTACGATTTGCGACTTCAGTTTTTATTGATGAAACGCTTGACACATTATAATAAACTTATTTTTAAATCTAGTTTTTAATAATGCCTAGAATAGGGAATTTATTGTAGGTGTGGTTGTGCTAGAAACAGGAACTGCTTTCAATGAAGTTTTTAAATAATGGAAGTCGAATAATTCGATTAAATCCTTGCATTTTTGCAGAATTCAAACGACATATTCATTGAGACTGTTTAAATTTATCTTTTATATAAGTACGCTCTAAGCTGATTATCAAAGTTCTTATGATATATGAACTAGAACTAGATAAAAAATTGAAAAACTTACATTAGCACGAATCGATAGCTGAACCATCAGAATCCAACTAATTAAGGCAAATCGCAGTTAATACTTATGTATTATATAATATGAATGCAAACACTAGGATCCTCGTTAGGATGGCATGCCGCTTGGATTTCGTCTCTTCGAAACCAGTGCCAGGGTTTCGATTTATTTTATATGCTTCTTTTGAGAAAGGCGAATTTATAGCGCTAGCTCAGCACTCCGAGATGCTACTAGATGTCAGATGGAATTACTTTTGATCAGTTTTAGATTGTAGTGCGCCGTCGCGTGGGAGGAAGTTTGATCGTTTCCCGGTCCTGTAACAAAATGAATGTTGGTACAAATATGTACGTGGCGTTGATGGATGTGTGGCGGTTCCGCCAAATCCCACGGTTCGCCTTCCTGAAAAACCCTCATAATCATTACCCCAAAGACGCTCAAGTCCTCGCGAATGCATTCGCATTCGGCACCTAAAAATGCTGCACGCATTTAAGAGATCAAATCTATGATCTTTAAGTCCCTGTAAAGAAAACTTACCTTCGTGCATTCTCTTCGCATACCACTGCTCCTTAAGATTTCTTTATTAGCTTACTAGGAATTCACAATCAATTTCGGCATCTACGTCGCCAGTCAAAAATCCCTAGATGAATTCCGGTGAACAAAATAATTCGGTACATACAAACCGGTGAACAAAATAATTCGGTACATACAAACCTTCATGACAGGGATCATAAATATCGCGCCGTCTATTTTCCCAACGTCGCCAAGTAAATTTCCTTACGCACACATCGGTCGGCGCCTTTTTTTCTTCCAGCAGTAAAATTCCCTAACTCGCACCATGTGCAAATTGAAGATTGCTGTTCCTACATAGGTTCCTGCGATACCATAGACAATTCATATCGTTTAGGTATCCGAATCACATTTTCTATTTAATGAGCGGCTGCTATTTATCTAGCCGACCCTCATTACCGAACTATGCATCAGGTCATATTTTCCTTATCCTTTAATTCGCGAATCTTTTCCCTCACGAACTAGATGCATAAACAAATACAAAGCCATTAGCATCCGACGCGATGCGATTCGTTTGTTTCAACAAACACACATCTCTTGGATGCCCATTATGCCCCGTCTTTGAGTTTCAGGTTTATTCCTATGGCCTTGTGTATGAAAAAAAAACCAATGTGATCTTCACTCACACATACACATTCATTGCCAAGTCTGTCTTCCTTGTTTCCACCACAGAGAAACATTTTCTGCTTGGGCAAACTCACCTCAAAACGATAAAATATCGTTGAGTCTTCTCCCATCCTTCAGTGCGCGCGCATCTAGTATTTTTATCATTCCCCGTAGGGTGATGCACCGCCGTCTGCACCCCTGCGGGACGTGTACCTTCGCGGAGTCGAGTGTACTAGATCCTCCTTACTCATTAAAATTTCAATCAGCACCTTTTTCCCTCCTCACTGAAGTTAAATAAAAAGAACAACTTACCATAGAACAGCATTCCGTGGTTTTAATGACTTATGGTGGACAGTGTTATTCTTTTGGCGTTCGGCGGAACAATCACAATTGGTGAAGTATATGATGGAGGAGGAAGTAGAACGCAGTACCCATGTAGGTACATTACTTCCTCCCCACAGATGAATTAGAAAATTGGTGTTTGGTTTTAGGGTACAAATTAACCAAATTCCTTATAGTATTATAAATATTCGAAAAACAGTCTCCATGATAATATCTGAAAAGAGGTAAGTATCTGCTATCTCTTCGATGGGCTAGTGACTTTAGCGTTTATGTTAGTTCTGTGTTTTCAATTTAACAGTTTGTTCTCTCTGAATGTTATTGACTATACCGATGATGTGCTAAGTAACAGAACTCGGGCAAGATTTATGAAGAGAAGAAGTTAAACCGAAATAAAATAACGTATACGTATAAAAAGATAACTGAGCTTCCTGTAGACGAACTTACTGATATTCGACACGGATTACATACATATATACCCATTGACGATGACACCGATCAAATTCATGATTTTCTTAGATTAGATGATTTTATTCATCAGATGAAACAAAGAAATTGACATTTATCAACCAAGTAGCGTTCAAATCCAACAGATTGCACAGATGCCTTACTTCACATTGACCACTATATCTCAAGGGCTCTATCAACTAACAACCACGTCACAATCCTCTCTCTAGACTTCGAGAAAGCCTTCGACAGAATTGGCATTCATGGTATACTTAACAAATTGTTAAAATGGGGAGTTGGTAACAACATATATGGGTAAGTCAAATCATTTCTAAGTAATAGAAAATATCAGTGCAAAGTTAACCACATATACTCCCGTATACTCCCGCTACACAACGGAATCCCCCAAGGATCCCCATTACCAGTCATATTATTTATTATCATCTTTGACGACATAAGCACGATAATATATAAAAAGAAACATCTAGATCATTATATTTACGCCGATGATATATACATCTTAAGTAAAACCAGTGATTTAATCTCCTGCAAAAGCATGTTAACTGACACATTGAAAGATATTTTAGAATGGCCAAATTATTCAGGTGCCATACAGTCAATTGAAAAATGTAAATTACTTTATGTGTGCCGACGACGACTTTGCCCCCAAATACCCCTCAACATAAATAATAAAACTATCCACAATATCCCCAACCTTAAAATCCTAGGTATAACATTTAATAATAAGTATTGCTGGAAACAGCACTGTTTAGATCTTAAGAAATCACTAGCAGCGAGACTGAATATTATTAAATACTTAAGTAGCAAGAAAGGCAATGTACATTTTATAAACCCTATGCGATATGACTAAAGCACTAATTTTAAGCAGAATAGACTACGGTATTTATATTTATGGCGATTGTCCCAAGACAATTCTAAACATAATCAAATCCACATATATCATGAGGACGATAATTGAGGTGTTTACCCGATCAGTAACTGCGTACAGCATTTACGCTGATCGTGCACATATCTGTAAGCTGTACGCAGTTACTGATCGGGTAAACACCCCAAGTATCGTCCTCATGATACTTGCCCAGCTGCAAACACGTCGTGTAACATTTCCTTTTATGGCATTCGAATATCCACGGTTCGCATGCTCATGGACACACAGCCTGAGCGTGCGAAGCAACATATCTGTGTTCGTGCACATTCTCACCGTGACCAATGTATGGAAATTTATCCCCTATTGGTCACTGAAACGATGGATGAAAATTAGTATTCTGTCGTTTCGAAGGAATTTAATCAATCGCAATTCGGATTCCGTGGAGGCAAGTCGCGTAATTCACGTAAAACGTCGATAATCGGTCGAAATTGGGTGGTCAAACATACAGTGTCGATTATCAACCACTATAGCGTGCGGACCTAGAGTGTCGGGTGAATACGTTGACTGTCGCAAAGAAGTACCTTTTATTAAGTTATGTATGAGTGACATAATCCGCGTCATTCACAATTGTAATTAAAATTACTTCTTATTAATTTTATGTATGAGTGTTATAAGCTCCGTCAATGACTATTGTAAATAAAAATTACCTTGGATTCAATTTTGGATATTTTTGTTGAGTAAATAAAGAAAACAAGTTGAACTACCAACAGGAGGCTTGCAGTGTTTTATTTTCTTGCCTTGTGAAGTAGTGACAGTTGATTGGGGATCTTAGTGGAGCCATGCACCTGCTTGCACATACTAATACCAAACATCAAACAAAACACCACAGTATCGATGCCTGAGGGACGCAAACATAGGTGAGAAAAAGAGCAAAGAATCACAAAGAATGGGGACCCTAAGGGATTTTCCCGCACTGCACATCACTCGTGTGTATATCTTCGCACTTTCCACAGCACTAAGCTCGTGTGTGGAGGTCCGTTTGTTTGTGTAGGATCCCACAATAAGACTTGTCGCGCAAACCGATAGTGCAATTTGGTATCTTGCGTTTATTTAAGATTCCCAAAACGGATTGCACAACTGGTCTGATGGCACGGATCACGAGGCAGAAACGGACGTGCTCTCTCCTCGGCGGTCAAAACTCGACTGTTCATAGCATAGCAACTTAACATAAAACTGAAGTTTAACAAGGTACAAAAAAAGAAGATAAGTAAAGTTCAACACGACAAAAAGAAATGACATACATCTGACATTCAACAAAATGACAAAGGAAGACACGGTGAGTCAAAATACCTATTCTTCATTTTAACACATCACGACGGTCGACAGCTGCACTAGTTACAATTGATTCGAGGTTTTGGCTTTACCGCCTAAGAAGGAGAGTTTTGCAGCTAATAATAAACATCCACTTACCAACACGTCACAATACAGAAAAACAACAACATCCTTTAAATGTCGCA
The DNA here is from genome assembly GCA_963931805.1 of Microdon myrmicae. NCBI lineage: Eukaryota > Metazoa > Arthropoda > Insecta > Diptera > Syrphidae > Microdon > Microdon myrmicae. The sequence continues at coordinate 20,309,192 of OZ007497.1, forward strand.
TAACATTCACCAGTAGCTTCTGAAGCTCGAAGTTATAAGATGTGTATGTTATTTTGATATTTTCAAGCCTATCGAAAACACTTTTATATGCCAACAACAAATAAAAATATCAGTAAATCTCTGTCACTCTACGCAACATTAGTTTACGAATTATTTGATTTGCAAGTTCAAATGTGAACACAGTTGTGAACTAAACGGTTTCTATATGAATTTCCTACCTAGGTTATACTCTGGCCAAAAATGCTAATATATCAGCTTTGCTCCGAAAGTTCCACAATAAACTCTGAGTGAGACAAGTGTGCTATCATCTTAATTTACTGACGTTTGCCTGCGTGATTAAAATGTAAATAAATTTTATGATCTTTAACCCTTCGAATGAGATTCAGATTGTACGCGAAACACGATCGATTATCGCCTTTACACGTTGTTTCTGTGTTCATTTTACCAGAGCAGTTGTGTGAATAATGAAGAAATAATTTACAGTACCATCAATTTGATGCACCTATGTGGAATTAAATTTTGAAATATCCTTGTGTTAACATAAACTGTAGTATATAATCTAGAAACGAAAGAATTAGTTTATAACTTTTGAAAAACAAATTGCATTAGAAAATACGCGAACAAATGCCATTACGTTACTAGCAATGCGCCCAGTTTGTACGAATATTTTGAAAGGATACCTTGCCGAAAAGGAGGATGTTTGTACGGACATAAAATTCGTTACATAAAAAATCCATCAATGCCATGTTCCATGAGTAAGAAACAAGTATTGTGTGAGCATTTGAAGTAGAGATCAAAAAGGATGTCTGTAAAATATGTTTTTCAACTGGTGCCTTGTTTTATATAAAAAAAAATTGTTCGTATATTTTTTTGCAGTCGCCTTACATGCTACTCGATCGATTAAGAACTAACAAGCATCGGAGAGATGTATAAGAATAGCAGCTATGAGTGTGCAGGGCTCTAAGATGCAATATGGCGTGAAGTGATGGCATAAGTAGATACACGAGTAATTCTCTATTTCAACATTAAGTGTTTTAAGGCACTCCAATTGTGTAAGGTGATAGGTTTGAACTGGTGAGCAAATTAAATTGTATTCATTTTAATACAGAAATGTCTATAAAAAATACAAATTTCAGGCTGAAGGCTAAATTTAATAAATTTAATTGTCTAGTGGTTGTTAACTTAAGAGGTAATATCGCATTGTGGGTGAAGTAAAAATAGGGTCATATATTATAAAAAACTTTTGCGTATTATACAAAAGTAAAAACAATTATTTATATTGTGTTTACGCATAAAAAAGTCGACGGCATTATAGATAAAAAAGTCAACGACAGCACCATAAGAAAATTACAAAAATGTTTGTACAATAGTATATGCACTTCTACAGCGTTGGATGATAAGTTTTTTATTTAACATATTTGAAAACAAAGTTACCTTAAAGTAATGACGGAAAGGAATCATGGGCTATAGTCTTTTTACATGAATATATTATAATATAACTCTATTCCGATGTTATAAGGAACAGCATTATGCACCTGACATCCACTGTAAGACTTGTTGTCTCAGAGGAACAATGTGTATTGCGGAAACTCCCGGCGCATCTAGAGTACAGTACCCATCTGTTGTTAGTTGCAATTGCAGCCGAGGGCCACGAACGGCAGCCCAGTCTTGTTTTCCTTTGTTTGGCTGAAGACAAATTGATTTCAGCGACTGATCAGTAGTCTGCATCGATCAACGATACTGCATTTCCGTCGTTATCTACTTTTGGAACACCAAGTTTCAGTCTCGAGTTATGTTTAACACAAGTAAAAAAAACAACGTATAACATTATCATAATTATCGGCACTATAACCGGGGTCCGGTCTTGGCCTCATTTATCAAGTCTCTCTACCGGTCCCGATTTCGAGCCGATGTCATTCAGTTTGGCAATCCCAGGCTCTGGGCGTCGTGATCCACACCATCCCTCCCCGGCACAAAGGACTTTCCGGGCAGGCTCCTCTTCGCTCATTCGATCTATGTGTCCCGCCCACCGGAATCTACCGAGCTAGATTTTTCTTACAACATTAGATTCAAGGTAGATCGCGTACAACTCAAGGATGCAGCGTTTTCGGAATCGTCCTCCCTCACATACGGGGCCAACAATTCACCTTAAGACCTTCCTCTCAAATGCGACTAAGAGTTCAGAGTGCCTTTTATTGAGCACCCAGGTCTCGCATCGTGTTGTGCAGTGGTAGCTTAGATGTTCTGAATACATTTCGGGATTTATAGAGCCTTGATAAACCATAGTAGGCTTTGTTGGATTTGATCAGCCGTTCGCGTATTTCTTCTTCTATATTGTTATCGGCTGTTACTATTGACCCAAGATAGTTAAAGGATTGCACTACTTATAATTCATGCTCCATCACGCTGATAGTTTGACCAACGTTAGGTCTTCTCTTCGCAGAAGTTGCCACCATGTACTTATTTTTTCCCTCATTAATATGCACTCCAAGTTTTTGTGCCGCCTGCTCGATTTGGGTGTAGGAGTCCTGTACAGCCGAATCGGATCTACCGATGATGTCGATGTCATCTACGTAGGCAAGTATCTGGCTGGATTTGGTGACACTAGTCCCTCTAGTTGTAATGCCAGAGTCACAGGTTGCTTTCTCCAATGCCAGGTTGAAGAGGAGGCAGACCAGACCGTCCCCTTGTCGGAGTCTATTAAAAATGTTTATTGGTTTGGGCAGCAATCCCACCATTTTGACTTAACTAGTTACGTTGGTCATTGTCAACTTACAAAGTCGTATAAATTTGTTTGGAATGCCGAACTCTCTCATGTCATTATATAGTTATACCCTGGCTAAGCTGTCGTAGGAGGCCTTAACGTTATGAATAGATGATATAATGGAATCTTAAATTCCAGACATTTTTCCATCGCCTGTCTAAAGGTGAATATCTGACCAATCGCTGATTTGCCTGGGGTGAAGGCACACTGACATTGACCAATAATGACTTTAGCGTCTGCGGCTATCCGATTTTGTATGATAGAGGAGAGTATCTTATAAGCGGTACGCACCAATGTTATACCCCTATAGTTACTTCACACTGTGATAACTCCATTCTTATATATGGGGCAAATTATTCCACGACGCCAATCTTCCAGCATCTTCTCTTGCTCCCGATCTCATGAACTGCGTGATGTAAGGCTGTCCCTCCTTGTTTGATCAGCTCAGCTGTTATGCCATCAGCTCAGGGCTCTTTATTTGATTTGAGCTCTCTTTTGGCTTTTAATGTTTCCTCAATCCTTGGTGGCGGCAGCACTTGGTCTTGATTTTGCATTGGTGATGCCTCCAATTCTTCTGTGAGCTGATCATTTGGCGATTCGTTGAAGCAGAATGCCTTCAGGATCGGTGATCAGATTACTCCTTTATCCTACCCTACCTACCCTCGTATATTACAACGGAATGTAAACACCTTAAAATCGACTTTGGGAAAAGCCTTCAAATAATAAGCGGGGTCATAAGTTATAGGTTAGCCCAATTGTGCATAGTTTCGTCGCAAAATTTACAACATATAGAGAAAAGCAATGGTAATTAGGCTCCATAACTAAAATTGATCAATTCGGCGAACTAATAAACCTAATAAAATTAGAAAAAAAGTGTTTTCCGAAGTTTTGTTTTCGCCTTTCATTCCATTCCTCTCGGCTTATGATTTTGTAAAACCTCGCCGATAGTATTTCAAATCGATAACTAACTATATTTAAGTTTTAGATTTCGTCACGATATTTAAGTTTTAGATTTTTATCGAATGGGTTTAGTCTACCGGCGTTTGAATCCAGTATTTTCCAGTATTGATACTGACACAGATACAAATAAGGCTTTTAGACTGATTGCCAAATATTGGCAGAGATATATGGTCTAACGTCATGATCTGCTAATCTTGAACGTTGTTCGACGGAGATAAGTTTTATCACGGCGATTGTATAAAACTCAAGTCCCAGTATACATTTCAATGTTATTTGAGAGATTACCAACAGTGGGTAATTTTAGATTCTGTGCTATGATATCTAACAATGGTAGGGATGCTGGTACCACAGATTTACGAAGTATAACATAGAGGAGAAAGTTTCCTGAGTTCATGATTGCATATCAATTTTTACTGCCAGCTTTGTGTTCTTTTATATTTACTATTGTAAATATTTTACTTTAAGTGGCTTAATTTGAAAACTTTAGACGTGTGCTGCGTATTATTTGATTGCCTCTCTGGTTCAAATACTTCGTCACAATCTTGACAATCTGGTTGGTAAAATGTTCAATTCTTGCAGATAATCACCAATCGACGAGTCCGAACGCTCAGCCAGACTTTCGCGCCCAGCAGCAATATTCATGATCTTATGGGACGGACAAAGCGGTCTTTTTCGGGTACGTTTGCCAGAGGCTAAAAATATTGGATCGGATATTTTTGAATTGTTGCATGATCTTCTCAATTGTAAGCTCGGTAGAATGATAATACTGACCGAAAGCATTACGATTTTTCATGTGCCTGTTTCTAAAAACTATTCGTACTATTTTATCCCGTTGCGACCGAGTATCGCACTATGGATCAATTTGCCAAACTTTGAATGTTATAAATGTGCAAGTAACAGGTGAACAGCGTTGATGACTCAACATTCGCTCCAAATTCATGTTATATACCTCTAGAGAGTCATTGTTCCCAAGAAGTTGGGCAAACAAACATCGGTGTAAAATTGGCTCTAAAGCCTTGACAGATGACCAAAACTCAATGCATGCCAATCAATCTAAAAAGTGGTTGAAGCCGCTAGAATCGATCCAAACTTCCTAAGATCAATTGTTACGGACGACAAAGCATGGTGCTTTCAGTACGACCCAAAAACCAAGCGTAAGGATCTTTTTCTAATGATATTTCGACCCTCAAAAAAAGCTAGAAGGTGAGCACTAGATTTCACTAGCAAATTCCAACACTGAGTTAGAAAACGGATTTGAATCACTATTGAATCGTCGATATAGCAGATATATTGAAACTAGGGGAAAATATTTTAAATTAAAAAAACCAAAAAACCTTGCTCCAATGATATTTTCTTCGGTCAATCTCGAAGTTTATTTGTCAAACTGTGTATTGAAACTAGAATAACATTACAACTAGTGCAGCATGAACGTGACACTTTCTTTTCGTAATTCCTTTGGAACTAAATTGTTTATAAGTCATATCACAAAATTAATAAAAATAGAACACGCATTTATGTAAATTCTCTAATTATTAACGTACGGTGTTTAGAATGTGATGAATAATTTATACGAATTGCATTTTATTTGTCAACAACTCTTTGATGTGAATGAACTAGACTCAACTTTCTAGTTCAGTTGGGATTCCCTTCATTTAAATATCTAATGTATTTCGCCCCAAACCGGAATTGCCACAACGAGCTTACCCAGTTTGACCTCAATAATAAATATAAATCCAATGAAGACTGAACTAACCGGCATGGTAATGTGTATGATACTTAACAAGACGTCGAATGAACTGCTTTGAGAAATCTACCTCGTCTACGACTAATTTGATTCTGTAATTCATGTTAATGGCGGAAGTGACCCTAAGATTAACACGTCCCACAAAATGCACTTTTAAATCACCAAATCAGTGTTGCCGTACTCTATAGCGCCAGCAGCCAATCTATTTGGTTTTATAGATAAAAATCTACGAGCTAACTAACTCATCTCAGGTTGCGTTCTCAGTTAGGAAAAGATGAAAAATTCATGGAAATCGAGTTGGTGGTGCAGCAATATTGTGATTGACTCTTTCTCGCATTCATCCGTCCGGTGAATACGAGTTTGAACTGGATTTGGCCAGTGTGACTACCAGATGCAGGTGGGTGATCGGCTATTTTCAAATCGGTATTCAAAGTACAACGCAATACATTCAAGGACCACAACAAGAGTACATGGCGGGCCCATATTATGGGTCCACAACGATTCTAGTATGACACATCTCATGTCGTGAATACTCAGAAATGACGAATCCGTTTGTCACTTTAGGCCTTTCTTACGTCCTCTGATTATAAACAAGGTTATCTCAGTATTCTAAAAAAATGATGAGGGAACACAAACAACGCATTATATTAAAAGGCAAAACAATAGACGAGGTAATGACAGGTGTTTCTCGTTAAATTTGAGAAATAAGTGATAAAGCTCTAATCCCAGCTTTATTAAGGGATAGCAAAAATTTGGTGAAACGAGTTCTCTTGAGATCAAGATGTTTGCAAAGTTAAACTGATCAATCTGCAAATTATTATGAGTACAAAGCCTCCACTGTGATGCAGTTCATACGTAAATTGTGACATACACAGTAATTCAAAAGACAAGTCCAATTGATGATGCCCTCCGTTCAAAATAGTAATTTTAAGCCAACCTGACTTATTGTTAACAGATCCGAAATACAACTACATTATCTGGAAGAAGAAAAGAAGAAAATGACGAACTTACAAGGTACTCGTGAACATATCTCATCATCATTTTGACCTTTTTTCTAATAATGAGCACACCCTAAATAGACTATTCATACCCTTAGAATATCACATCATCATCATCATCATCATCATCGACACTACAACCGGGAACCGGTCTTGGCCTTATTTAGCAAGTCCTGAGGCTTGTTAAATTTTCCATAATGATTTATTTTTTCTTGGCAAGGTCATTAGTCTTGCGGCAGGGGCTCCCCGACGGGAATAGAATATCACAAGGTACAGAAATAGAGCCAAAGAAATAAGGAAATAAGGAATAGAAAAGGAAAGTTGTTGTTTGAATGTACTAGACGTTATGCGAGATATGCTGTCCAAACAGTCTCATTGTAAAACAAAACAACCACACACACCTACACTAAAACACCGCTAACCAAAGACTCAGGTGGCATTCATAGATCATACAGTTCCTCTCCGAACTGTAAAGATCACTCAGCAAATCGTTCATTCCACAGAATGTCGCTACACACTTTACTAACATGGACATAAAAACACATTCATATATTTCTGGCATACCTTCACGACAAACCTGATTTAGTTGGCGGCGCACAGAGCCTACGATGGTCGGCTTTTACCCTGCTCCACCAGTTAAGTCTTCAAAAAAATTGGTAGGCCTTCTTTTTACCGACCCATTCTAGGACCGATAAGAAAATCTGGGCAGGTTTTAAAGAATCAAGGTCTCGAATATTCTTAATATTCAGTTAAATATAATAAAAACAGCCAAGTCTGACCACCGAACACCCAGTTATGGTACTTACGCCGTGCTTCCTCATAGATTGAGGGAAGAGCGTAATATATAGAAGATTAAAACGACTATTGAAATTTATAATTCACAACTGTTTATTTTATTAATTAACTTTCAATGATCATCGGTATGATCGGACAGAGGATTGCCTGGTAAAGAGCAAAATGATGACTGTTTATGAGAACATGCGGAGCCATTTGTGCGGTGCCGCCGTTCTTTTCATTCGTGGCATTTCAATGCCACGTCCCCGCCATAAGTATGTTTATGAGAGCATACTGAGCCATTTGTCGGCGTTTCCAGTCCTTTGAATGCCACATCCCAGCCATTTTTATGTGTGTGAGAACCATTTGTCCAATTGCCGCAGTATTTTCATTCCATGCATTTGAATGCCACATTCCAGCCACAAGTTATGACTGGGCAATAAAAGCAGATTTCAGGATCATGCCGCCATCACCACCAGACTCAACCCAACAGGATCTCTACATTTGTCCGCAACCAGCAAATTCCAATTGACAACAGCAAACATTCTCAACAGCAGAAGGTGATAATTGAATTGGCGCAAACTCAAAAGGGACCACCATAAACATAATATTTCTGTTTTCTTTGTACAGGAACGTGCGTTCCTTTTGTCTTTTGTTTCTGTGCACACCAGTAATTTGTGCGTATCTTGAAAATGCCGATTGTCCTTCGGCTTGGTCGTATTAATGCTATGTTGTAAACAGGAATCCTGTAGTCTATATATGTAATAGTAAACAGGAATCCTGTAGTCGAGTTTATGTATGTATGTAAACAGGAATCCTGTAATCCTGTATTCAAGATTGTAGATGTAAGAAGATTACACTAATATTTTGTATAAATAGAATTTTAAGAGAAAAATAAAATCAGAATGCAACCGACCACCCGGGCGTATTCTCACTTCATATTTGTTTCTTTTTCAGCTATTTTGATTCTACTTTGAAATATTCAGTGGCGTTGCGCCCGAATTTTCAAAGATAGACTTTTTTAGATGTTTAGTGGCGTTGAGCCCAAACATCATCCCACAAATATCACACTAAGGGTGTTGCACCCTAGTGTACAGTAGGGCTGTAGAATATAGTTCCAACAAAACTTCAGATCACAAGAGGCCTGAATCAAACATTGGACTTAGGTTCTCCAGCAACAATAACATCAGGTCAAAAGAGGCCTGATACAAACAATGACCATGATCGAACGATCATGATCGTCTGACAAAAAGAAAAAGCCCAGAAACACATAAAAGTTTATTTGGCCAATCATATTCGAGCAGATGCCACAGTTGCTCGATATTGATTTTGCTTATGGTATTCAATCAGCTGCCATGGTCTTTGGCTTGGGATGCATAGGAGTTTGTTATTTCGAGCACCTGCTATGGTTGCTCGATATTTGTTTTGGGATCGTAAGATTCATGTGAGTTGCCATAAATAAGATTAGGATGATGGGATATGTATGTAGGAGAGGATATTAATGATATAGGAGTTCTAGAGCACTACAACCCCTTCACCCCGTAAAACCCACTATACCTTAGTTACCACCCACCAAATATGCTTAAAGAACAAGGTCTAAGGACAATTACAGTCCTGACTCATCAAATTGTCACATGAGACAAATTAAAAAAAGGCAGAGAGATTCTGCAATGTGTCCGCTACCAAAGGTTTGATCACGCAGCGGCGAACTGTGAAATGAAGCATCGTTGCGTAAAATGCGGACAGGGCCATAAGGCGGAAGAATCCCCCCTGGGGAAAGAAAGGGTAGAAGACAAAGACCTTCTAAAGTGTACAGTGTGTCGGAATGAGGGACATTCCGCGCTAACAATCGTGGATGTCCTAAATTCCGAGAATTAATGTCGAGAAGTGGGACTCGCAAAAAAAAAGAACAGAGAGCACAACAAGAATGCCCGTAACATCACAGAGGTCGTATGCACAAGTTGCGGTGAGCAGTAGAATAAGAAAAGAGGCTACAACACTGTTAGCCAGAAATACTCCCACACAAACTGAAACAACATCGCAACCAGACATGTTCACAATCCTGCTCAATCTGCAGAGACAGATGACACAACTGCAAAGTCAAATAAACGAGATCTACTCGCACTTCACGCCCAGTCTAGGTAAATAAAAAGTGAATATAAACCCTCTAACCAAAACATCAATCAAAGCTTTTGTCGTAAATGTAAATTCACTTACCAGATGTACCGGTATGAACTGAGCGTTTTTGTTTTTTTTTTAATTAAAAAACATATTTTTTAAAAAGTAAAAAACATTTTATTCGAAGTATTGGCCATTGCTTTCTACACATGTCGACCACCTTACTGGAAATTTGTGGATATCACGCCAATAAAACCGGTCGTATTTTGAGGCAAACCATTCGGAGACCTAATTTTCGACTTCTTCGGAAGAATTGAAATGCTGCTCACCCAATGCGTGTCGCATCGATGAAAACAAATGGTAGTCGGAAGGTGCCAAGTCTGGTGAATACGGCGGGTGGGGTAACACTTCCCAGCCGAGAGCTTTTATTGTTTATTTGACGGGTTTTGCTGTATGACTCGGAGCATTATCATTCAACAAAATTACCTTTCCGTATCTTGTGGCCCATTCTGGTCGTTTTTCGATCAATACATGGTTGCGCATCAACAGTTTCGCCAGGTTTTAGAAGTTCATTATACACCACCCTCTTCTGGTCCCACCAAACACAGACCATTGTCTTTTTTCCGAACCGATCGGGCTTTGCAGTCGATGTTGACGCTTCTCCTCGATGTACTCTTGATTTTTTGCCTTTAGAATTTTTAAAATAAATCCACTTTTCATCACCAGTCACAATTCGATGCAATACTGACTTCCTTTTGTATCGTAGAAGCAACGTTTCACAAGTGGTGTTTCGCTTTTCCATCCGCTTGACATTCAATTCATGTGGCACCCAGTTTCCACACTTTTGGATCTTTCAAACTTTTTTGGTGGTCATCCACGTTCTTCACTTCGCACATCAAAATCATTATTAAACCATATTTTGCATGTTGCTTCCGATAGAGCATGATCACAATGATGTTTCAATGAAAACAACATCACTAAACTCATTTTTAATTAAAAAAGTGATAGACAATGTTAGCAAAGAGTATGAACAAATCTCTGTTCTACGAGACGGACAATTATTAGTAAAAGCTAATTCTCAAAAAATCGCAGACCGTTTTCTTAAGATAACAAACTTTGGGAACGTGTGTCCCGTTTCGGTAAAATTACACGAAAAACTAAATGAATGCAAAGGCACAGTGTACGCCCCTTGTCTCATAAACATCTCGGAAGCGGAAATAATAGCCGAAATGGGTCAACAAAAAGTCACAAATGTGTACAAATTTACCAAAGTAGATGACCCTCCGGACTTATGTTATTTACTTTTAACCTATTTCAAACACCGAAGTCGATTGACATCGGTTTTTATAAAGCTAAGGCCAGCGAATATATCCCCAACCCCATGAGATGCCGCAACTGCCAACAATGCACAATGTGCGAAAAGTGTAATCTGTCACCTCATAGCCGAGTAAATTGCAGTCGCACTATGTGCGCCAACTGCTCGCTCACTCACTCGGCCGCGGATAAAACCTGTCCCTTGTATATCCAAGCGAAAGAAGTATTAACAATAAAAACGACAAACAAATGCTCAATGGGCGAAGCCAAACGTATTTATAAGGAAAAAAATATCCACAAACCTGATCAACTTTCAGGAAGCTTCACAGATACACTAAAATCAAGCCAATTACAAGGACCCTCAACGGAACAAAACAAACAAAAAACTACACCCAAGGAATCCCTTCCAACCAGCTCCTCCTCATCTGCTACAATGAACAGTCTTCAAATTGCATTGCCCCACAAGCATTCGCAACGCACCCCTTCAACCAAATCTAAGGTAAAAACTAAACCGTCTCTCACTAATATAAAAAATAATAAAAATGTACATACCTTAGTAGATGATGATATTACATTGTAACTATAAAACTAACAACCAAGCCGCTGACTCTGCTGTTCCTGAGGTTGGACTCAATCAATCCAGAGTCCAAGTGCCCCACATCCGAAACAGCGGAGTCTAGATCCTAACAACATACATCCCGCCCACCATACCTGCCAACACCTTAATACATTTATGAATATACAACCCCCCCCCTCTGCAAAATCAAGACCTAAGCACACTAGCAGGGCTGAACGCCCAAAACTCACTCCAAAACAAAAACTATTCACCATTCTACAATGGAACATGAACGGTTATACTAATAACTTTGACGAACTAAACATTCTAATTAAAGACTACTCGTATAACCCACATATAATATCATTGCAAGAAACGCATTGTTCAGTCAACGCCACACCATTGATCCCTAAATCCTATGTAGGCTACTTCTACAATTCACCTGCAAACACATCACACAAGCAAGGAGTAGGATTACTAATCAAGAACGGTACTTCCCACAAAATCCTCCCCATCATTACAAATATCCAAACTCTCGTTGTATAAATACAACACCCTTTAAATTTCACCTACATTGCCTTATATCTCCCCCCAAATCAGCCATTAAATAAAAATGATCTTCAGGGTATACTTAACCAAACAAATGAACCCAGAATACTTGGAAGCGACATAAATGCTGGGAGTACACTCTGGGGTTCACCTTCCACAAACAAAAGAGGGGAAGTAATTGAAAACCTCCTCCTCACCTCCAATCTGATCCTACTGAATGACGGTTCGCCTACTCACCTTTCTACCCACAATACCCTCACTCATATAGACATCACTTGTTGCTCCCCAGAATTGGTTCCGAATACCTCATGGCAAATCCTAAACCACCTCTACAATAGTGATCATTTCCCCGTATTAAGCATAATAAATAATCAGCAACCGATAACCCATCACAACAGATCTTCAAAATACAAAACCGATTCTGCCAACTGGGCACTTTTTGAAAGAAAAGTTGGCGAATTTCTTTCAAGCTATTCCCCCACACCTGACACGAATCACGAAGCTGCACTAATCAGTAAAGCAATTAGATTCACTGCCAATCTCTCAATGCCCCAAACAAATATCACAACCAAATCAAAAACCAGGCAACATGTACTTTGGTGGAACTCCGACCTAACGCTTCTCAGAAAAAGCAAAATGTCAGCCCTCTCTGAATTTAAAAAATAACCAACGCAGGTTAATTTTGTTGCATACAAAAAAGCGAATGCACAATTTCGTAGGAAGATGAAAGAAAGCAAAGCAAAAAGCTTTCTTCAATTGCCTTACTCAATCAATCCAACATCCTCCACAACCACAATATGGCATAAAATACTCAGCTTAAGTGGTAATCACAATCCGATATTTATCTCATCCCTTAATTCCGAAAATACTACAATCTCAGACACAGTGGAAATAAGCCAACTCTTCGCCAAAACCTGGTCGCAATTCTCAGGCAACAATAATTTTCACCCAGAATTCAATCGCAAAAAAATTGAATCCGTTAACAATCTACTATCTTTGCAAACTCCTAACTCTGCAGCTCTACGCATTGAACGACCCATCTCATTAACCGAATTCGAGTCAGCAAAACTCCAGGGAGAGATCGATCTTACCCAATGTTGAAAAACCGTTCACATTATGCAAAACAATGAATTATAAAGTTATACAATAAAATACTTGAAACATCGCACACTCCACAAATATGGAAAACCGCGGTTGTCGCATTTCGCTTCACAAATTAGCGTAGCAAACGTCAAAATTGTATTGACATCTTAACTGTCAAAAGTACGTCGCATCATTCGTCCAGTTTCGTTCAGTTATCGTTCTGCAAGGCATAGCCCCGCCTACTTCCGTTTATCAAAGGACTTTCGTTAAGATGGCGGACATTAAGGATTTCAATGGCGAAGATCCTTCCACAACTCGTTCACTTATTCGTTCGTCGTACCAAAGCGCAGCAGTCGCTTCTCGTAATTTTATTCGTGCTAAAACAGCTTTAAAAGGCAATCGTTTGTTTTTAGATTTTATCGGAATTTCGTCAATTATACAAATATAATCGTGTATTTTACATACAAAAACAAATAAAGGTTCATTTGTCATTATAATTGAACACAAAGATTTCATTGTCATTATTTATCCTTTTGTGTCGTTATTCGAATCTGCACGGTAAACGAATCGTGCCCAAAACATTGGTCCTTCGAGCCGGATCGGTTAAGATAAAATCAGTGCCCTTAATAATCGGTCCTTTAAACAATAACGATTTTATTCATTTTCAAAAGAAAGACAAACCAGTGAATCACACTTTCGTGAATTGTGTTCATTCGGAAAACATTTAAATAAACATTCACACGTGAAACAGTGCGTGCTCATATAATGAAAAAAAAAAACTAATTGTGTGAATACTATCGTGCGGTTTATTCGAAAACCATTTAAATAGAACATTGGCATTCCCCACGTGATTAAAAAACAACGTTGGAAACAGTCCTGACCAGCGGCAGCAAGCCCAGGAGCGTCGAAATCCAGGAGAAGACAACCAACGTGGGACAACCAACGTGGAAACACCAACGTGGGAAGAATTGCGACACCAGAGCGTTTGGCCAGAACCAAGAACGCCAATAACTTCAGGTGAGTCAATTAGTGCTAACGTTTTTAAAGAGCTACCTGCGCATAATCATTAAAAAAATAAAGAGTTTTTCCATATTGTTCCTTTATTATTGCATAACTTGCGTCCACAAATTAGTGTCAGTGTCTTATTTCCCCTTCTTGTGCATTCCTCTTCTTTAACTTTCGAACAAATTCCTTTCTACTTGCGTATAACTTGTGTTTACATCATCTTGTCGTGATATCAATTTTACAAAATGGCCAAAATGTTGTATTCTGTAGAGGTTGTTCCCCGGGAAGCGCGTCTTCTTGTCCTGAAAAGGGCGTATGATCTCTTTGGTGGACCGCTCCTGAGAAATCTGTCCTACAAGGAGGCGTTGCCGTGCTTTCTCTGATCCAGACGGAAGAGCAATGTCCTGTCGTCGGTTTAGGTTTCTCTGGCTTTCACAAACCCTTGTCTCCGCTGGAATTTGCCTGTTTATTGGGAAGTTTTTAGGGAAAAATTTGAAGATCAATTTGCTTACGGAAAAACGTTTATTGGTCAGCTCGTATATCAGTTGGATCCTGTACAGTTGTTGTTAGGCCTTCGGAATACTGGATGCTGGGAGCGGGAATCCGGATGCTGAGAGCGGGATACTGCTCGAATGATTCAAGTGGAATACATTTATTGTGCTTCCTAAGTGAGCGCGGGTGTTGAAGTGAAATGAATTCCTACTCCAGTGAGCACGGGTGTTAAAAGTGAAGTGAAGCGCTACTCCAGTGAGCACGAGTGTTAAAAGTGAAGTGAAGCCTCGATATTTCTTTACCATTCCTTTATAAAGGAAAGGCTGTCGAAAATTGTATCCCAAAGATACACATTTTCGTACAACAATCTCGATTTTTGGATATTTCGAGTGAGATGTTGTGTTTACATAAGATAAGAATTCAATTTCTCGAATTCTTACGAAACTATTGCGCAGATGTGGGAATGTATCTGCTTTTGGTTTTTTGTTTGTTTTCCTCAATGGAAAATTTTCAGATAGAGATAATGATCTCTGAATTTTGGTTTTCGTTGATGCCGTGGGGCGAATGTGGAACAATAAACGAATATCAGATTCGTCGTATATATATATATATATATATATATATATATATATATATATATATATATATATATATATATATATATATATATATAGTATAATGTTAATTGAAGAATGTTTTGTAATTACATCGGTATTTGAATTTATTATTATTATTATTATTATTTACTGGCTTGTAGGAACCCGGAAGTTCATGACCTCACCGACTCGGCTCCGCCTTTGTTCCCTGTCCTGTGCGCTCTCCTTCCACGTTCGATCATTCGATCCGATCTCCTCGAGGTCCAATCTAACATTGTCCTCCCATCTCCGTCGCGGCCGTCCTGTCGGTCTCTTCCCCGTTAGTTTACCGTCAAGAATTCTATGCACGGTCCTATCATCGCCCAAACACTATTGTAGGTTTGCGGTATAGCTCTTCCAATTCGTGGTTGTGCAGTTTCCTCCATTGTCCAAATATACCCCTTAAAACTTTATTCTCGAATACGTGGAATTTGTTTGCTTCCCCTTTTGTGAGAGCCCATGTTTCGCATCCGTATAGAGCAATCGGCATGATTATGGTTCTATAGACACGGAACTTTATATTACGTGATAGCAGTTTGGATTTTAAGAGTTTACTGGCTGCATGCCAACTAGCGTTGCCGGAATGTAGTCATTTGTTAATTTCCTTTGACGTTTCGTTTCTGCTCGTCAGTATCGTTCCCAGATATTTAAAGTCTTTGACATTTTCAAATATCTTGCCCCTGACGTTTATATGTGTTCTCTGAGGTCCACCTGCTCTCGTCGTAATCATGTATTGCGTTTTGTCTTCGTTTATTTCTAGGCCCACCTCTTCTGCTCCTTGCATGATGATTTCACAGTTTTTACTTATAGTTTCCAGATTATCGCCCAGAACGGCGATATCATTCGCATACGCGAGCACTTGTGTGACCCCGTTCGGGGATGATCCGGCCATCTTGTCGTTTTGTAGCTTTCTGATAACATACTCGAGGACAAGGTTAAAAAGACATGGTGAGAGGCCATCCCCTTGTTTTAGTCCGTCCCGGATTTCGATTGGTTCTGAGAGGTGGTTTTCTCTTCTAACTCGCCCTTTGTTTTCGTTCATGCAGATTTGAATGAGGGCAGCATATTTTTTCGGGATCCCCAGCTCAACCACAATATGGTAAAGTCTTTGCCTTGCGACTGAGTCGTAGGCTTTTTTGAAGTCCACGAACAGATGGTGAACCGTCTCTCCGTATTCCCACTTCTTTTCCAGCAGTTGCCTTATTGTGAACATCTGGTCGCTTGTTGACTGGTTCCGACGGAATCCGCATTGGTAGTCTCCCAATATTTCTTCTGCGTAGGGTGTGATTCTTGCCAGTATGACATTTGTTAATATTTTGTATGTGATTGGGAGCAATGATATTCCTCTGTAATTTTTACAGTCAGATCTGTCGCCTTTTTTGAAAATGGTCCATATTACTTTAACCAGTTGGTGGATCTTTCGAGCGGTTGCCCCACCACCATGCTTCACAAGCTCTGCCGGTATGCAATCGACTCCGGGAGCCTTGTTGTTTTTCAATCGATTTATCGCGTTTACAACTTCGTCGAAAGAGGGCTCTGGGATCTGGGGCTCGGCTGTATGTAGGTCTGGTGCGTTTATTTGTGGTTGATGGGTGCGCACATTGAGCAGGTTTTCAAAGTACTGCTTCCATCTTGTCACGATATTTTTTGTTTCTGTCACCAGACAGCCATTTGTGTCTCGGATTATTTTGGCTCTCCCTCGGTAGCCATTTCTAATTGAATTTATGCCGGCATACATACCTCTGCTGTTCTTTGCTCTGGCATTTTCTATGATTTTTTCATTCCGTCTTTTCCCATTCGCGTTTTTTGCGTTTAAAAAGTCTAGTTGTTTCTTTCCGAATTGTCGCGTATCTTACTGCGTTGACTTCATCATATGCTTCTAAGTGGATCATTCTGAGGCGTTTACGTTCTCCGATCTTTGCCCTGCACTCATCGTCAAACCAAGGTTTGGACTTAGTTGTTTTCTTAAAGCCTAATACCTCTTGGGCTGTTTGTTTGATTGTGTCTCTGATCGATGTCCATTTAATGTCCACACTATTGGCTTCCTCGTCGGGTGATATCCATGTGGCTTTATGGATTTGCTTGTGCTTGAACATCGTGCTTTTCACTACCAGATCTTTTGAGGCTGCGAACGTGATAATTCGAATACCATTATCATTTGAAACGTCATGTAGGCTTTCTTTACCTATTGTTGGTTGGAAGATATCTTCCTTTCCAATTTTTGCATTGAGGTCGCCGAGGAGGATTTTAATATCGAATGATGAGATCGCATCAAATACTTCCTCTAGGGTCTCGTAGAATGTGTCCTTCGTTTCTTCGTCGGTAGATTCCGTTGGGGCGTGTACGTTTATAAATACATAATTGTACCATGGGCCCTGTATTTTTAGCACCGACATTCGGTCATTAATGAATTGCACATCTTTTACATGGGGCGTAATCTTCTTGCTTATGATGAAGCCAGTTCCCAGGTTCTGTGTATCGGTACCTCCACACACCAGTGTAAACCCGTTGGTTTCGATTACTTGATGTGGGAGTCGAACTTCCTGGAGCGCGACGATGTCCATTGTATATTGTTTCGCGTTTTCTACGACCGTCTGTATCGCGCCTGGTTTATATAACGTTCGAACATTCCACGTGCCGACGCGTATATCCCGCTTTTTCAGTTTTTCCATACGTCTTCTTTTTGCCGAGTCGGTGTTTTCTTGATGATTTTTTCCCTTATGGTAGTGTCTGCTCATCACACCTACGCCTACCGGGTTGTTCGTGGGATTGTTTTTTGTATATTGGTTATTCATTTTTGATCCCACGAGAGTTGGGGTTTCAAATAGTCCGCCACATCAAAGCCCCGTTTTGATGTGGTAAGGTCTGCTTACTGCTCTGATTCGACCCGGTGTCAGAGAGGCGCCGTTATAATACAGCCGGTATACCCCTGGCTGCAAACCATCCAATAGGCACGGTGACGCGTAACACCCTGGATTAGGGGTGGTAGATCTTTGTGTGTTACTCCTCGCTAGCATGTCTGACATGGGTGACCCTACTGGAAGCATATGCTTCCGTCAGCATAGCCTGAGTGATTCATTGTAATTTAAGCCCCCGCACCACGTCAAGGTTTCTACCAAGTGGGGGATTTGAATTTATTATATTAACATTATTTCGTATTGTAACTTTGGGTTTCTTTTTTTTGGTTTTTGTTTTTATAAAGTACTATTTGTAAAAAGATACATAGATAAGTAAGGTTTTTTATGGTTTATTCTTACAATTTGTGTATTACATAGAATTTTCATTGTCTACATATAAATTTTCATTATTAACATATATTATTTCGGTTTTTTTTTTTTGAGGATTTTTCATTGTCCTTATTTATTTATATAATTTTTTAATGTAGTATGTACGTAAAATTAAATTCTAAAAAATTTTAAATTTGTTTTGTGTTATACTAAAAGATTTTTTTTCCTATTTTCTTAGGATTTATTCATTGCAAAATATAAATGTTTGAAATTCTTATTTTACCGTTGTTTCATATCGTAAGTTTCGTTTTTGTATTTTCGTTTTTTTTTTTTTCATATATATATAATGTGTTTTTTCTCTTATAACTTAAGATTATATATTATTACAATTTTTTTTATTTTTTTTTTTCATTTAAGCCAGTGGTGGTTAATTAAAACATTGTCTGATATAAACTTATTTTATTAAGTGCGTTAATATTTGTCTTCATATATTTTTTTTTTGTTTTGTTTGTTTATTTTGGTTATTTAAAATGTTGTATAATATTTACAAAATTATTTTATTCGTGTACAAGTATTTGAAAAGAAAAATTGTTGGGGCAAATTTTAAATACATTATCGTGATATTTTGGTAGAGTGTTACTTTATAATTTTTTTTTTGTAAGTTTTATCTATACATATATACTTCATCTTCCTTGAACTTTGATTTTTTTTGTTTTTTTTTTTTTTTTTTTTTTTTTGGAGTCTCTTATTCATGATTGCCTAATCCACAAATGGTTTTATATTGTTGTTGTGGACTATTCGGGTTCCTTTTCCTATTTTGAGGATTGAATTTTCTTCGGATAGGATCTTTACAATTTCGTAGGGGCCTTTCCACAGGGAGGTTAATTTGTTAGGTCTTGAGTGGTTCTTTAATAGAACCTTGTGGCCAACATTAAATTTCTTACGGCCTACTTTTTGGTCGTAGTATGCTTTAGATTTTTGTTTTTTCTCTATCAGTAGTCCCTTTGCTGTACGATAACCATGTTGTAGTCGCATTTTTAATTCATTTGCGTAATGGTCGTAGTTATAAGTGCTTTCGGGGTTTTGTCTGAGAGAAGTGGGTATTTCGGCTGGGAAACCATATAGTAATTCATGCGGCGTGTAGCCTGTATTACTGTGGGGTGTAGTATTATACACAAATATTGCATATGGTATCCAGGTGTCCCAGGTGAGAGGATCCTGGTTTACATAGTGGCGGAGGTATTCCACCAGAGTTCTATGACTCCGTTCTAGTGCTCCATTCATTTGTGGATGGTAGGGTGCTGTGGTTAGTTTTCTCATTTTAAGGAATGAACAGATATCCTTAAAAAGTGCGCTGAGAAAATTTGCACCTCGGTGTCACACCCCACTACTTATCATATTATACTTACCGACTACCCAGGTGATGCACTTTCACCATTCGTTTGATATCAAAATCAATAACAATAAATATTCCATTGTCCCAAACATTTGCATACGAAGCCACACTCCACTCAATTCATATCTCCATCAATCCAAGATATGCAATTCATTTCTTCTTCAGAAACAATATTCACCTATCCCAATTCAATTCGCAAATCTCATCTTCAATTCGATGTAAACAAACATCCACAACGCAAGCATTCTGCAGACACAGCAAAATGCACAAGCGAACCGAACAAATTGAATCGTTTAATCATTCGCTCAAGGTCGTCGCAATTTAGGTTACACCAACAGATGTAAACATACGGCGGCATTGTCATAAAACGATTCAACGGCAGCAAACTGCCTACACATGCGGAACGGGAATTGAATTACTGAATTCAAAGTATGGAGCAATGCTAGGAAATTGGAGCGGACGTTGGCTCCGCAAAACGTTTAAACGTTTAAATTGATTCGTGTGCAGGTTTCACAGGTAAACCAATTAAGAAATTGGTAAAACCTATATCGCTGCAGTTTTTGCAGCACAATCAAACAAATGAAGAATGACAGGCGAATGACCGTTGAATAGGTTATTCGTTTGGGCAAAGATGCATCATAGGCGGAAATAATTGATAGCCAATTGGTATATAAAGTGGCTGCAATTGAGTTGAAAGAACACAGGTAATCGAAAGCAAGAAGTCTGCGGCCACCCACAAGTAGAGCGGGGCTTCTTGTGAGTAAAATTACTTAGGTGTAATTAGCTGCAAATCGATTTTAATTAATTTAATAATTTATAATTTAATTAATAATAAATGTTAACATTGGAAATAATAAAAACCCAATTGTTACATTTTGGCGCCCGAACAGGGACCAGGGAAGCCAGGTAGTAAAACTACCAGTAAGTACTCGAAAACCCCTGGTCTCGAAAAACCTATTTTGAACGCACAAGTACCGGGCAAGACACCTCTCCCCGTTGGTCCGGAGCTGAGTCTGGCTCCGGAGGTACGCGCCCAAAACAAAAAAAAACAGGTTACTTTACCTTTCGGGCCGAACACCGTTGGATTTACAAGTCCCTATAACAAAAGCGTACCTGGGGCTGTAACACCGGGGAGTTAACACAAAAACTTTTTTATCAGCACAACAAAAACAAACACACCAAAACCAATAACAGCACGAACAAACACACCCGAGGAATGGATACTATGAAGACTGGAAAGAAGATACCCGGCCAATAAAACAACAACAAGACCCCATCAGCCAACAGTTGCCGAACAGCAGAGGACCAGTGCCACCGTTACATGGAAAACAGCCACACAATCGATGATAAACTGAAATAGCAGCAACAAATCAATTACCTTATGGCTAATGGCAGGAACTAAGAACGCCCCCAATTCCTGTTATTTCCAATAACATCGTTGAACCCATCTGGAGATCCACCACATTGAATATTGCAAAACCAAGCCCGGTAGAAACTAGTACACCACTTTCAGTTTTATCGGCATCATCATCATCACCCACAACACTGGTGGAACTATAAATAGTTCATCCTCGGATAGCCCAGACAACTAAGTACAACAAGGAAGCAGCTAAAGCAACCGCACCACCATCACCAGGACCATCAGGACACTTACCGAGACGACTGCACAGCAGAAACCCCAATTAACCAATCTAAAGGCAAGCCACAACAGCAGCAGCAGCCAATCCATAAAAACAAACCCGATGACCGGAGGCCCCTACTCCCGCGACGCGGACGACAATTACATGCCAACCAATTACTGGCATAAACATGCAAGGCAGCATTGGAGAAGCAGTCCAAAAAACCGCAGCACAACCACCAGTCCGACGAAACAACAACGGTAACAAACAACAAACAGCCCTGAGTAAGAAATATTTTTTTTTTACAAAATCCATTTTTTTTAACCAATTGTTTTAAAAAAACACTGTTTGACCATATTGTGCAGCCATAAATCTTAGGGAAGAATTTCCACTAATATACAAACAAATTAACAGAGACGTTTACGGGATAGCAACTGTTTTAGAGATTAATTAATTCCTTCTTTTTTTTTTCATACGACCTCGTCTGCCACTAACACTCCCTCCAATAAACACTACTTAACCGCGTCACTCTCTATCGAAAACATGACTGTTGATTTCGTTAAAATCGCAAAGCTCACCTCCCGGCTTGTACCAGTCTTCTCGGGCGGGCACAGTCCCCTGGTTGACAATGAGCTACAAGTATTTTTAGGATGCTGCAGGAAGGTAATCGAATGTCTACCTGCAGAGGAACATTCCGCGTTCCTGACAATTTTCCCCACGCGATTGCGAGGCATACATACTAATTGCCTCAAACTCGCCAAAAACCTTCGAGGAAGCCGCAAGACTCCTCAAACAAACCTACATGCCTAGGGAGACTTACCAAGAATTGGTAAGTCAATTAATAACGATCAGACAGCAACCCTTGGAAACGCTCATCGCTTTTACCGCAAGGATAAAGCAGATGCTGTTGTTATGCAAGGAAGCTGCTGATCATAAGTATGGCACAAAGGCAGCCTCCAAGCTGAACGCACAACTGGAGGACTTCGCCAAAAACTCATTAAATGGTGGTGTTAGTAATCGCCACCTGTGCCAATACTTGTTAACCCTGGGAAACATCGCGTTGGATGACTTAATACAAAAGGCACTAGATATGGAAAGGCTGCAACAGGTCGCATTTCAACCACAACAATATAGTTTCATGTTAGGTTCTGCTAAACCAGAAACTTCGCTGATTCCTAACAATCTGACGCTTCCGCACAATCTAATAAGCACAAAAATCTTACCGTTCACCCCGATTGCTCCAAGAAACTCAAGCGCTCCTAATACAGATCCGTTACAACAAAACAGAGACAACGGCACTCCAAGCCACAGGCAAAACGATCCATTTACAAACACGAAACACCTTCATTCGATTACCGCTAAAGTAACATGTAATTTCTGCCACAAACAAGGGCATACTTATAGCGACTGTCTCACACGGAGAAACACTCCGTCCCATAATCACGACTGCCACAATAAATACACAAATATCGCGAATACAAACTATTCAAGAAATGGAAATCAACATAGGGCCACCCCCGTAAAATCCCCTAAAGGCGCCCACATTAATAACACGCCTAGGGTTTACAAATTAACATTAACCTGCAATTTTTGTGGTCGACAAGGCCATCGCATTCCAGAATGTCGTCATAGAATTAAATGGGAATCCCGGATTAACACATCCGCCGCAACAGAATTGCGAAATAATTACCATTCAGAATGCCCTCAGCCGCCACAAACCCGTGCACCCACAGTGAACCTCCATCTGGATATAGGTCTAAACGACCATGTTCAACTAGTGGTAGACACAGGCGCTGAAGTGAGCATCATCACTGAGCAAGCACTCAGAGATGTTAAAATCAACAAAAATGATACAAACACTTTAAAATCTCCATATGGAATAGGAAGAACCCTAGGGAGTTGCCAAGGAAACTTCAATCTAAAAACTAAAATTCCCTGCAAATTCCAAGTCGTACGCCAATTGCCCGGTTTAACCGAGGACGGACTACTAGGGAATGACTTCCTTTCAAAGAATTGCATTGTAGAAGGTCCAAACCAACAACTTAGGTTTCCACGCACCAAAAGCAATCTGGAAGAATTTAGTATCCCACTAAACAAATATCCACGCCACAAAAAGACAGCCATAGAGAGGCAACTTATAGAAAGAGCGGGCCCCAAAACGGTCAGATCTACCGCCTATAAAGCCCCCAAAAATTCTTCTACACAAGAATCCAGCTGCAGAACCCCAGTGGCAGTGGAAAATTCCCAATTAGCGAAATTAGCTCCGCGAGATACTATGAAGAGGTCTAAAAGCTATCAAAAGGTAAAACGATACCCCACAGGAGTAAAGAAAGAAAACCCATATCCCAACCAAGGATTGAGCAATGAGGACTCTCCCCACAAAGCTATACTATCAGGAGACGCCACTTACCCTCCTCGTAATCATAACCAAACAAACAAACTAGCAACAACTTCTAAAACATTTCATCCATTCAAAAAACATCTAACAACTCCACTGATAAACCAGGGAGCATATTCGTTAAGGAGTGATCACGGTTCGAATATCCAGAGCATTCGATACCTTTTCACAGAGAAGGAGTCTGCGGACGAACCAATCATCCAATCAGCGAATCGACAGTTGACCTCACAGCATACTAAACAAAATTCGACAGAATTCAGGATTCGCCTGAAAAGTAAAACCACAAGTCCCCATCACACATGGACAACCGATGCGAAACAAGTTACAGCAATAGCGGGACCTAAAACGGTCAGACATACCGCCTGTAAACTCTCCAAGGTTTCTCTTACTCCAGCGACAGGGACACCCCACCGACAAGTGGAGGTATTTTCAGGTAGAGCTGTTTACGTGCCCATGCGATCTCAACAGGTCACAGCTGTTCCAGTGAAGCCAAAGGAAGAAACGCTCTGTCTGAATCAGAAATCAGACGATGAAGCCTTCCTATCGGACACATCACTGACAGAAAGTAAAACCACTAAAATGATTTTAAACATACGCAAATCCTTCAGATTAAAATCTGAAAACCACAAGAGGAACCCTAAGTCAAGCGGCAAAAGCCCTAGCTCCTCTCCAAACAAAAAATTGTGGAAAAAACCCACAATAATCAATAAACAAAAGCAAGATAAAGGCAACACCTTTACATGCAAAAGGAGAAACACAAAAGGTACACTTTCGAATTTATTCACTACCTTATCTCAAAACGAAGACAACGAAGTTATATTAATACAAAAGCCAAATCAAACATCCCATGAGTACAAAAATCCTAAGGACAAAACACCCCTGCGAAAGGTCCATCTTTTCGTTACAGAAGCAACAAGGCCCAACAAGACAGCCATCGAAGTAGGCCAGAAACTAATAATAGTTCGCAATGGCAGGTTAAAACTTTATTCCAAAATTGGTCAATTTAGATTTCCCACCTACTAGTCTTTCTAAAAACCCTGAACACTTGCTATCTCAAGACTATACCACATATCTAAGACCGTTCCCAGCATAATACCCAACATGGTCAAATACAGAGATTAGGCAAAACATTATATAAATTATCTTTGGTGGAGTTAATAAGCGAATAATGTCTTTTATCACCCAACCCTTAGTAAGCACAACGATGCCCATTAAAACTAAAACTATCTAAAACTACTAGTAAACACCAATATCTAAAAGAAAAGAAGAATACATATACATAACGAAATTATCAAACTATAACTAACCTAACTTTTAAGTACCCATTCCTCATACATACTACTAACACACAAAAATATATTCGCAAACAAAAAGAATTACAAATATATATACAATTATTAGCTACTCAAAGTTATATTACCATAAAACTACAAAAAATTAAATAAAAAAACGTATATAACATAGTTACTACCAACTCACTAATTCAAGCGTACACCAGAAAATTTTAATATTATTAATTACACATATACCTACGGAATTAATTATATAAACTACATGTTACACATTAAATCAGAACCAAATTTTTACATATGATTAGTAAAATTATCAATAATCAAACATATATTGTTAATAATCAAATACAAAGTATAAAGAACTAAGTACATACATATAACGAAAATTAGTTAATTACATACATACATATAAACTATAAGGATTATTAAATATATACCAAGAAAATTTTAAATTATTTAATTGTTAATATATACATACTATAAAGAATTGGTTATATATATATCAAAAAAAAAGAGAAGACAAACCCACCAATTAATAATAGTTTCAAAAAAAAAAACTGCTTACACGAAAATTTATGTTAGAATTATGCTCTTTTGAAAATTATATTACCTATATTATTACATACGAATAGCACAGTTATCAATAATTACATACAGAAAATTTAATTAATTGCATATATACATAGAAAAATTATTATTGTAATCCGCAAACAAATTGCAAACATATATACAATAAGTTACGACAAACTTACAAAAAAATTTTTAGACTCAATAGCATAAAGAAAAACAAAGACCTTTACAATCAAAATTATACATAAAACTATTGATTACATACATAGCTACACTTATATACAAAACCTTGTAAAAACTTATGAAACAAATTGTAAACACCAACTTTCAACTCACATCTGCAACCACCTACGTACCACAGAAAATCACTCGTACCGGTGATTTTCTTTCTTTTCAGAGGGGAGGAATGTCACACCCCACTACTTATCATATTATACTTACCGACTACCCAGGTGATGCACTTTCACCATTCGTTTGATATCAAAATCAATAACAATAAATATTCCATTGTCCCAAACATTTGCATACGAAGCCACACTCCACTCAATTCATATCTCCATCAATCCAAGATATGCAATTCATTTCTTCTTCAGAAACAATATTCACTCATCCCAATTCAATTCGCAAATCTCATCTTCAATTCGATGTAAACAAACATCCACAACGCAAGCATTCTGCAGACACAGCAAAATGCACAAGCGAACCGAACAAATTGAATCGTTTAATCATTCGCTCAAGGTCGTCGCAATTTAGGTTACACCAACAGATGTAAACATACGGCGGCATTGTCATAAAACGATTCAACGGCAGCAAACTGCCTACACATGCGGAACGGGAATTGAATTACTGAATTCAAAGTATGGAGCAATGCTAGGAAATTGGAGCGGACGTTGGCTCCGCAAAACGTTTAAACGTTTAAATTGATTCGTGTGCAGGTTTCATAGGTAAACCAATTAAGAAATTGGTAAAACCTATATCGCTGCAGTTTTTGCAGCACAATCAAACAAATGAAGAATGACAGGCGAATGACCGTTGAATAGGTTATTCGTTTGGGCAAAGATGCATCATAGGCGGAAATAATTGATAGCCAATTGGTATATAAAGTGGCTGCAATTGAGTTGAAAGAACACAGGTAATCGAAAGCAAGAAGTCTGCGGCCACCCACAAGTAGAGCGGGGCTTCTTGTGAGTAAAATTACTTAGGTGTAATTAGCTGCAAATCGATTTTAATTAATTTAATAATTTATAATTTAATTAATAATAAATGTTAACATTGGAAATAATAAAAACCCAATTGTTACATCGGTCAGTCAATAGAGAAGACGGTATGCCGTGCTGGCAGACGACATTTTCAACGAAAATCCTGGCCACATCCTTGGTTTCGGCGCTGGCCAGTGCGTAAGCTCCCGAGAACTTTGTCAAATCGCCCTGAAACGTTAGTAGGTATTTATTTCCATTATAGCTGACTGGTAATGGTTCCACTATATCTAAAGCAACTCTTTCGAAAGGTTTGGAGCTTGTTGTGGTTATCTTCATAGGAATTCTAGGATTTCTTCCACTTTTCTTTATCTGGCAGGTGGCACATTTTCGAATGTACGCCGCAACGTCAGCGGTCATTGTGCGCCAGTAATATTTTTGTTTCAATCTATTGATTGTTCGGGTAGCTCCTTGAAAGGTGAGTTATGGTATTCCGCGAGTAACTTTTGTATTTCGTTAGGATCTGTTAGAAGCTTCTTTTTATTGGAAAAAAAAGTACATTGTCACGTTGAGGTGAGCAAAAGTTTCTTTTAGCAAGTTATTGAGTGCTACTTTTGATTCGTTTTCTATCAAGGGCACCAAAATTCCAATGGAATTGAAATTCCGGTCTTTGCAAATCGTCTTCAGATCAATTAGCGAACTCTTAGCGGTTTCCTGCTCGCTTAGGTTTCTGAAGGGCAATGGCAATGTGATGGCGCATAACCCATCTTGCTCGTGAAACGTAATTTTACCTACGTCTGGCTTGGTGAAATTTGGGATTCGTCCTGCCAGGTTTTCTTCCTCAACAGAGTCTGTCAATGGGAGGATTATGATACGTAGTCCAAGTTTCTTCTTGGTATAGATGGACCCTGTTTGCTCTTGCCATACAAGATTGGTAGTATCTTTGTATGATTGTGCAGCCATATCTTCTTCGAGTTTGGCTTTACTTCGTGTGGTGACGAGGATGTTTCTTTTGATGGGATCGACTGGGGTAGTCGTTGTTATACGGCTGAGAGCATCAGCATTGGCATTTTGCTTTCCTTTTCTATGGACGATAGTATACTCATACTCTTCGAGTAGAATTCTCCATCGCATAAGTCTAGATGTAGGATCTTTCCGTCCTATAAGCCACTGTAGAGAGCTATGGTCAGTGACTATTGTAAATTTCCGTCCGTAAACGTATGGTCGGAACTGGGCTAATGCAAAAACGATTGCCAATAATTCCTTTTCAGACGTTGTATAACGAGTTTCGGCGTCGTTTAAAGTTCGGCTAGCTAAAGCAATAGGTTTAGCTTGGCCTATTGTTCCTTGAGATAGCACTGCTCCTAACGCAACATTGCTAGCGTCAGTGGTTATTATAAACTCCCGGTTAAAGTCTGGATAAGCCAGTATTGGTGGGGTAATAACCTTTCTTTTTAGAGTTGTGAATGCCTCATCACAAAAAGCATCCCAATGAAATGGAACATTCTTCCTGAGCAATCTGCTTAAAGGTTTTGCCAGTTCGGCAAAATTTGGAATAAATTGTCTGTAGTAGCCTACAAAACCGAGAAAAGATTTTACGTCTTTTTGTTTCTTGGGCGTTGGAAAAGTTTTTACCGCTTTAGTTTTTTCTGGATCTGGTTTTATACCTTCCTTTGAAATAACAAAGCTGGTCCAATATATCTGTAATATTGGGCAATGGATATGCATCTCCGACTGTTATTTTATTTAAGGCTCTAAAATCGACAACTACTCTCCACCGTTTTGTCCCATCAGGTCCTGCCTTCTTGGGTACTAGTAAAAGGGAGAGAACTCCAAGGACTGAAACTTTGTTGTACTACTTCGTCCTGAAGCATTTCATTCACCTGTTTGTGAATTTCTTGCTTGGAGCTATCTGGTAGGCGATACGGCTTTATGTAAAGTGGGGGCTTTCCTTCCTCAGTGATGATCTGATGCTCTATGGCGTCAGTATATGTGAGGTAGACGCCCTCGAGAAGAAAGTGCGACAGATATTCAGGATAGATTTCCTTTCCTCATGGTTACAATGACGCAACTCTAGGAGTGATTCTAGCCGTTCAAGCCTAGTTTTTAGAATATTTTGAGTTTCGTCCGCCTGTAACACATTGTAGTCATCCAGATCTTCCCATCCGACTTCCATGTCGTTGGTGTTTAC
Source organism: Microdon myrmicae (assembly GCA_963931805.1). Classification (NCBI taxonomy): domain Eukaryota; kingdom Metazoa; phylum Arthropoda; class Insecta; order Diptera; family Syrphidae; genus Microdon; species Microdon myrmicae. Next base: position 20,338,073 of record OZ007497.1, read on the forward strand.
TTCCTCATCGGTGTCTAATATGTTCATTAGTAGTACCTTTATTTTGTTGTCCTGTGGTGTCGTTAGAGTATTACCCAGATATATCCCTGGCATGATCTCGGATTTTTTAATAATCAGTTCTTGACTGGATTTTTTTTAAAGGGGATCTCCATTATTTGTTGGGATCGCGGTTGCAATTTTATGAGATCAATTGTAGGATTTTGTTTTAATTTTTCTGGGGATATTGGCGTTTCAGGTTCATATTTTCCTGAACTTAGTTTTGCAGTTTCCTTAACTTTTCCGTTACCACAAACTTTGTTTAAACGGGAAGAGGAAGATTCAAGGGTGGTTGGTTTCGTTGTGTTTGTCACAGCATCAGATCCGGCCCGTAGACAAACGGATTCGGATGTTGACTCACGAACGGTGGTATCCAATTTTTCATGAATGCCTGTATTTTCCGTGGAAGACACCTCGTAAGTCGTGGCATTCTGAATATTTTCCTTGACCTCATTTTTGTTTCCTAAAAGCTGCTCGAGTTCTACCATGGTTCTCTTCTTCACGGCGAATTTAAGGAATCCCTTCTCAAGGTTAATGTGGCATTGGTGCTACGCAAGGAAATCGCTTCCCAATATGCCATCGTGTTGGAAGTCTACGTTGCTTCCCACTACAAAAAGGTTATGCTTAAAGGGTATGGAGTGCCTATCAGTTCTAAATTCGAACTCCCCCAATACCTTTCCGCATGTGCTGACCGTTTTTCCAACAATGGTGGATATAGTCACTGGGTTTGAGTTTTCTACAGATTGTTGAATATATTGATTATTTAATTTGATCAGGCTGATGTCGGCGCCTGTGTCAATGAAGAAAGTGGAGTATTTTTTATCCGATGGATTAAATTTTACACGTATTACTGGTTCCTTAAATTCGGGGCAGAAAAATACGCGCATTTGAAAATTTACATCGGGATGGGGTGTATATCGGTGATTGTCTGCACTCGAGAAGGATTGCCGTTGCTCGCTACCCGAGTGAGTTCGTTTCCCTGCTGTGAATTGGATATCCTGTTAATATTTTGGTTTTGTCGGGTGTTTTGATTTTCAATCCGATGCAAGTTTGTCATTGTCCTATTTTGAGATTGCTTGGATTGGTTTCTAAAGGGATTTCGACTCGTTGAAGGTTGGTCCTGGTTTCACATATGAGCCAACCTGGTTTTGCACTCTGCCTGAGTGTGATTATACTTTCGACAGTATGTGCATTGGAGACGTTCAACCTCAGTCTTAATGCGTTGGGGGACGAAATTTGGAAAATTTGTATTGCGATAGCAAGCCGCAGAAGTGTGTCCCCTTTTGTTGCATGTTTGGCAAACAATTTGTTGGTTATTTCTCCTAAAATTGTTAGTGGAGGCTGCCATTGTGTGGTCGCTGTTCAATCTTTGAGATTGCTCCAAAGCGTAACTGATGGCTGCTTTAAGATTTGAAGCCCTATGCGCTTTTACTAAGATCTTGAGGCTGGAAATTCTTATCCCATCCTCAAACGTATTCAACGCGAGTCTCTGATTTTCAGCCAGAAGATAAGTTCTGACTGCAGGGTCAGATGAACTAGCGTATGTGGCGCTGTCTAATTCATGCAGGTGGGGTGTGAGTCTCTTTGGAAATTCTTTCACACCCTCCTTGCTATCTTGTTTTGTTGCCACTAAGTTATTTTGGGCAGCAGACCTAGAGATGAGAGCTTTAAATTCTCCCTCTAATTCTGAAACAAGATCTTCCCAAGTTAAGATGGGTTTATGCCTGATACAATCACGCGCCGGTCCCTGCAATCTGGTTTTGACCACCCTTAGAATGAAAGACTTCTGGTTGTCATCTTGTGCCTGTGAGAACAAAATGTCTCCACAAGAGACGAAACCATCTAATTCGTCAGGATTACCGTTAAACGTCGGCACGAATCCTAATATGTCACTTAATCCTATAGGAAAGTTCATTCTAGAACTCTGTATTTCCGTACGTAAAGTTTCCGATGTTTCGTCTTCGCGATTTGGTATGAGCTCGGGCTCAGGTCTCTGTGAACGCGTTCCCGGTTTATTTTTGTCGCTCACAACGTATTTGTGAAACAGACCTTCCCAAATAAGGGTAAGAAAAAGCAAAGAACTCAAAGAGGAGATGTTCATTATTGTCGGATAAGATGGCCAAGAGAAAAGATAAGAACAACAAGAATAATGTACCTCCAAGCTTAGTTAGTTTGATCCTATTGGGTAAAGTGTATTTTTTCCTAAGATGAGAGAAACAGTTTCTTTTCGTTCGATGGAAGCAAGGCGTAAAGTGTCACGGGCAAAGAAGAAATCAGAGATCCTAGAATGGATTTTCCGATGAGACGCAAATGATACAAAAGAGAAATCCAAAGGAAAAATTCAACCTAAAAATATCCTAAACGACGCTTAAAGACACGGACCAAGAATTTTAATTTGTCCGCTATTGTTGTCACCTAAAGAGTGTAAAAATCTTCCCTAAAAAGCAGAAATAATTTAAGGAAAATGTATGTATATATGTGTGTTAAATTAAAATAGGTATATAAAAAATAAAAATCAAATTTTGTAGTTTATTTTTTTGGGGTTTTTATTTGTCTCCTTTTAGATAATTAAGGTGTTGAAATTTTAGAAAATGTGTATATGTATATGTGTGTGTAAAAAATTTTGAAAATTTGTTAAAAATATGTGTTTAAAAAATGCGTTTAAGAAAGATGTATTTAAACAATTTTCTACAAGCCGAAATAGTTGTAAAAAAAAATAAGTGCGTACTTTTATATTGTAAATGCAATTTTGTAAAAATTTCTTTTATTTGCTTGTTTGTCACTTTGGGCACTTGTGCCTGTATATATATATATATTTGAAAAATTTAAATTTAAATGAAAAAAAAATTTTATTCGGCTTGGGGGTTTATTCTTTACCCCCATGTAAAAAGAACAATTAAAATAAATATTCAATTTATTCTTGGCGTCCCCTTTTGGTTATCAATTTCAAAACATTAAAAAATGTATTTATTTGGGAGGCAATTACCAAAACAAAAATGACAAAACTGAATTTAATTTGAGTTCACTTTTTGTTTCACAAAAGTTACGTTAATATCACTTTGAGGAGCTCTCTTAGCCTCATTAAATTTTCCACTGTATATTTAAAAAATGTGATCTTTTACCTTACTTTCCTAGTGCATGGTTCAGCTTTCTCCTGTTGGTGTTACCGCTGCTGTCGTCGCTGCTGGATATGTCGTCTCTGCTTGTTACTTTGTTTGTTTTATTTTTGTTTTACACTCTACCGGTGTCTAAGCCCCAGGCAACGCTTTTAAAAATTTTTCTTTCCGGTGTTATAGCCCCAGAATACGCTTTAAAAAAAATTTTTTACTTTCACTTCACTTTTTTCTTTTGTGGGATTTATCCCACCAGTCTCCGATGTCCTCGTTCAACTTCAAGCGCCTGGAGTACGTGTCTTCAGCAGAACAAGACGTTTGCCTTGATGTTGTCCAGCTAGTAAGCCTAAAACACTTCCAGTGGTAGGGGATTTTGGATAAATCCCCTTAATCGGGACGTCCTTCTTGGTTAATTGGTCAAGAATGTTGGATAATTCGACCAGTCCTCTCCTCCTGTGGTAGGGGATTTTGGGAATCTACGCCGCTGCCTCCAAAAATGTTCTGGTTGGGGATTGTTGGATAATCCCACCTGTCTTCCGTGGTAGGGGATTTTGGGTATCCCACCGCTGCCACCAAAACTGTTCTGTTCTGTAGGGGTTGTTCCTCAGGAAGCGCGTCTTCTTGTCCTGAAAAGGACGTATGATCTCTTTGGTGGACCGCTCCTGAGAAATCTGTCCTACAAGGAGGCGTTGCCGTGCTTCCTCTGATCCAGAGGGAAGAGCAACGTCCCGTCGTAGGTTGAGGTTTCTCTGGCTTTCACAAGCTCTTGTCTCCGCTGGAATTTGCCTGTTTATTGGGAGGTTTTTAGGGAAAAATTTAAAGATCAATTTGCTTACGGAAAAACGTTTCTTGGTCAGCTCGTATATCAGTTGGATCCTGCACAGTTGTTGTTAGGCCTTCGGAATACTGGATGCTGGGAGCGGGAATCTGGATGCTGAGAGCGGGATACTGCTTGAATGATTCAAGTGGAATGCATTTATTGTGCTTCCTAAGTGAGCGCGGGTGTTGAAGTGAAATGAATTCCTACTCCAGTGAGCACGGGTGTTAAAAGTGAAGTGAAGCGCTACTCCAGTGAGCACGGGTGTTAAAAGTGAAGTGAAGCCTCGATATTGCTTTACCATTCCTTTATAAAGGAAAGCAAATCGAAAATTGTATCCCAATGATACACATTTTCGTACAACATCTCGATTTTTGGATATTTCGAGTGAGATGTTTGTTTACATAAGATAAGAATTCAATTTCTTGAATTCTTACGAAACTATTGCGCAGATGTGGGAATGTATCTGCTTTTGGTTTTTTGTTTGTTTTCCTCAATGGAAAATTTTCAGATAGAGATAATGATCTCTGAATTTTGGTTTTCGTTGATGGCGTGGGGCGAATGTAGAACAATAAACGAATATCAGATTCGTTTATTGTGAATTTTTATTTTAATTTAGGTTCGCAACATACATTCGTGGCTACGACTCGGGGTTGTGTTCTCTCCAATGACACTAGTCATCAAATCTATGCTTGTGACAAGTTTAAGTCGCTAACTCCGCAAGCGCGTTTCGAAGCCGCCAAGACCGGCCAGTGGTGCGTACAATGTCTAAGGAAAGGACATCGAGTGTCGGGCTGTAAGGCGCAACCATGCAACAAGTGCAATCAACGTCACCACGCGTTGTTACAATTTGAAAAGATAAATAGGATAAACACGGTTGCATCACATTTCGCAGTTGACGACACGAGCACGCAGGCTCAAAGCGCAACTCATGGAGTATTAGACACTGCCCTAATTGGCATTGTTAATAGTCAAGGCAGGAGCCAATTATGCCGCATATTCTTGGATGCAGGTTCTCAAGTGCATTTTATAACTCAGGAAAGGGCGGATCTTCTAAACCTCGTCAAAAGGCCGTCCAACGTTTACGTTTCAGGAATCGACAGCACTTCTACTACGGTTACACATTCAACACGGGAAACATTGAGATCGCGTGCCACTAAATATGAGAAATCCATTGAATTTTTGATCGTACCGCAGATTGGGCATCCAATGCCTTCAACTCCTATAGATCCACATTTTCTTGATCTACCAAGAAACATTCCTTTGGCTGACCCAGGTTTTTTCAAATCGTCTACAAGTTGCTTTGCATCGGCCAAATATCGTTGAAAAAGCAGCCAAATGTATTATTGCAAAAAACGCAATTAGGATGGATTGTTGCTGGCGATCTCGATCCAAATTATCAGGCAGCTAACGTGTCCTGCCATCTTTCGATACAATCCAGTCCCCCAGATGTGAATCTAACTCGGTTCTGGGAATCTGAGGAGATCTCAATTGAGAAAATTCGTTCGCCTCAAGAAATAGCTTGCGAGGATCATTATGCTTTCCACACCATTAGACTTCCTGGCGGGAAATATCAAGTAAAATTGCCTTTCAACCAGAAAAGGACCGCATTAGGCGAGCCGTATACTATGGCATTGAGACGATTTTATGCTTTGGAGCGCAAACTCCAAGGTGCAGCGTGAGTATACTGCATTCCTAGTTGAGTACCTGTCATTGGGACACATGTCACTTGCAGTGAATCAAGAGCCCAAAGACTATTTCCTTCCTCATCATGCTGTGGTGAAGGAGAGCAGCCTAACCACCAAGATTCGGCTTGTTTTCGATGGTTCCGCAAAAACGACAACGGGTGTTTCATTAAACGACATCCTCATGGTAGGTCCCAAGCTACAGGATAACTTATTTGAATTGCTCTCACGATTTCGTTTTCACATTTTCGTCCTCACGGGTGATATTGAAAAAATGTATCGACAAGTTCAGGTAAATTCAGCCGATGCAGAGTATCAAAAAATTCTTTATCGACGCACTATGCACGACTCCATACAAGTTTTCAAACTCAACACTGCCATTTATGGAACAGCTTGCGCATCATATTTGGCCACAAAGACGCTGTTCAGACTAGTTGATGACGAAACGAACAACTTTTCCAAAGCTGCTCAAATATTGCGTAAGGATTTCTATGTAGACCATCTACTCACAGGAGCGGATACTCTAACCGAGGCCATCCTGATCCGCGATGAACTCCTCGCACTACTCAAAAAAGGAGGATTCTGCTTAAGAAAATGGGCTTCGAGCCACCCAGCACTACTTATCAAGGAACAAGAACATCCTGACCATTCGCATATGTCTCTAGACCCAGATTCGGACATAAAAACCTTGGGCATACGCTAGAACTCTCGCAAGAATTATTTCTTTTATACTGTCAATATTGATAAGCTAAACAGCAGCACTAAAAGAGGCATATTGTCTCAAATTTCGAAATTGTTTGATCCTTTGGGACTCTAAGGCTCCATCGTAGTATATGCCAAGGTACTAATTCAGCTATTATGGAAGGCAGGGGTTGCGTGGGACGAATCTGTTCCCATGGAAATCCATTCAGTATTGTCTACTTACCAGGACCAGCTCGACTTAATCGAAGAAAATTTTCTCGTGGAGTAACCATACCCAATGCAGTTAATGTACAACTGCATGGATTTTGCGATGCCAGTGAAAAGGCCTATGGAGCTTGTTTTTATTTAAAAACCGTAGATCCTAAAGGCCAAGTGCATATCCGTCTGATTGCATCCAAATCGCGAGTCGCTCCTCTCAAACCCCTAACAATACCCAGATTGGAACTCAGCGCAGCCGTGCTATTGACTCGTCTGCACAACAGCATACGAAAGAGCATCTCAAAGGAAATAGATGAGGTCTATTTCTGGTCTGATTCCACCATCGTACTGCACTGGATAAGCACTCCCGCGCACAAGCTAAAAACTTTCGTATCAAATCGTGTGTGCGAGATACAAGCTAATGTATCCAGATGTTATTGGAATCACATCTCCTCCAAAGACAATCCTGCAGATCTCATTTCTCGTGGGCAGCTTCGCTCTGAGTTCGTGGAAAGTAGCCTTTGGTTTAATGGCCCATCATGGTTAAAGGATCAAGATTCGTCGTGGGCGAAGCAAGCCTTGGCCAAAATAGAGATTCCTGAGTTGAAACCCGTGATACACACGGTCGCTTACATGTCGCTCGAAATTCGAAAACAGGATATACCTGAGCGATACAGTTCGTTTAGCAAGTTACAACGAATCATTGGATATGTACTCAGATTCGTTCCTAACGCCAAAGGCATGTCTCGACGCGGTATTGGCCCATTACGAGTTGACGAGCTTTCACGCTCACACAACGTCATCATCAGACTCGTTCAATTGCAGTCGTTCAGGTGCGAGATTGAAACATTGTCGGCCAACCAGCCACTCCCAGCATCAAACGAATTAATACCGCTGAATCCAAACTCCGCCGGCATAGTACGTGTCGGAGGCAGGCTTGCGCGTTCGTCCTTATCCGAAGATCAACGTCATCCTATACTGTTGCTGTCGCAGCATCATATCACGAAATTGATCATACAGGCAGAGCATATTAGGCTCAAGCACGCTGGAGTCCAAACTACCCTATATTCGGTGCGACAGCACTATTGGCCGATTAACGGCCGCAGCACAACTCGCCACATCCTTCATAAGTGCATGCCCTGTTTCAAGGCCAAACCTATTCTCGCTGACTACCCTATGGGTACTCTACCCAAACATCGAATAACATCTACTCGCCCTTTTCTACGTGTCGGAGTCGATTATTGTGGACCTTTCTATGTAAAAGAAAAGCGTCATCGTAACAAAAATCGGTTAAAAGTCTACGTAGCTGTATACGTTTGTCTGTGCACAAAGGCAGTGCATCTTGAGTTAGTTGGTGGATTATCCACCGAGGATTTTATCGCAAGCCTGAAGCGCTTCTTTTCGAGACGGTGAAAATCGGTCGAAATCCATTCGGATAATGGAACTAAATTTGTCGGAGCAAAAAACGAGCTCCAACGGCTCTACAAACTTTTTAATTCAAAGGAGCATCAAAATAATGTGTCTAAATTTTGTGCTGGTCAAGGGATTGATTGGCACTTCATACCGCCAAAAACTCCTCATTTTGGAGGAATCTGGGAAGCTGCCGTTAAATCCTTCAAACATCATTTGAATAGAACTGTAGGCAATGTATTACTTACATATGAACAATTGGAAACATAGGTGATCGAAGTAGAAGCAATTTTAAACTCCCGTCCCATATCCCCTATGTCCTCGGATCCAAATGACCTCGAACCATTAACTCCTGCTCATTTTCTAGTAGGTAGCCCTTTAACTTTCTTTCCACAAGTTGATTTCACAGATACACCCGCAAATCGCCTAACCGCCTGGCATCACGCTCAACAAATGAAGCAGCATTTTTGGAAGTGCTGGCATAAAGAATATTTGCACCAGCTCATACAATTCAGCCGCTCACGCCGTCCCGAGGTCCAGCTAAAGGAAAGAGTATTAGAGCTCATCGCAGATGAAAACCTACCACCACTAAGATGGGCACTTGGTCGAGTCATAGCTACACACCCCGGCCAGGATGGAATTGTACGTATAGGCACTCTCCGTACAAAAGGCGGCATATATGATCGTTGCGGTGTACCATTGGTACAGTTTTTTGCCATTTGGGGAAGAGACAGAGTTGTTCCAGTGGGGATGTCTGGAGTTAAAATCGCCGCCTATGATGAACGGTGTATGCCCTGAGGTCCTTATTAGTTTGCCGATATCTTCGGGATTAATGGGGCCATTATCGGTTTTATGCGAGTGGTATACGGAGTATATATTCACTCTACCATTATTAGCCAGATGCAGTTCAGCCCCAGACACCTCTATGGACTCAAAGTGTGGGAGGTCAATAGCTTCATGGCGAAGTCCGCTATTAACCAATATACAAGTGCCACCTCCGTTGATGGTGGCGTCGAGAGACTATCCCCTCTCCCCACCGACAAAACTACAGGAGCCGGAAACACCACACCAGTTTTGAACCAGACGCTTCAAGGCGGGCGGCATGTCGCATCTCACTTCACAAATTATCGTAGCCAACGTCAAAATTGTATTGACACCTTAACTGTCAAAAGTACGTCGCATCATACGTCCAGTTTCGTTCAGTTATCGTTCTGCAAGGCATAGCCCCGCCTACTTCCGTTCATCAAAGGACTTTCGTTAAGATGGCGGACATTAAGGATTTCAATGGCGAAGATCCTTCCACAACTCGTTCACTTCTTCGTTCGTCGTACCAAAGCGCAGCAGTCGCTTCTCGTAATTTTATTCGTGCTAAAACAGCTTTAAAAGTCGTTTCTTTTTAGATTTTATCGGTATTTCGTCAATTATACAAATATAATCGTGTATTTTACATACAAAAACAAATAAAGTTTCATTTGTCATTATAATTTAACACAAAGATTTCGTGTCGTTATTTATCGTTTTGTGTCGTTATTCGAATCTGCACGGTAAACGAATCGTGCCCAAAACAGCGGTCCTAATACCTATTCCCAAGCCGAACAAAGATTAAGATACGGTGGGGGGCTACCGTCCCATATCCTTAATTCCTTGTCCCGCAAAGGTATTAGAAAAAATCGTAGCCAAACGTCTACTCTGGTTTATGGAAACAAAAGAAATTGACATCCATCAACCAAGTAGCTTTCAAATCCAACAGGGGTTGTACAGACGCCTTACTCCACATTGGCCACAACACCTCAAAGGCTCTATCAGCCAAAAATCACGTCACAATACTCTCTCTTGATTTTGAGAAAGCATTCGACAGAATAGGCACTCACACCGTACGTTTACTCCAATACATTTCCATTACACAACGGAATCCCTCAAGCTCCCTATTGTCAGTTGTACTATTCATGATCGCCTTTGACGACATAAGTACAATAATACACAAACAGAAACATCTAGATCATTGCGTTTACGCCGACGATATATACATCTTAAGTAAATCCAGTAATCTAACTTTCTGCAAAAACATTTTAACTGAAATAGTGAAAGATATCTTAGAATAGTCAAATTCCTCAGGTGCCAGACTCTCAGTTGACAAATACAAATTATTTCATGAGTGCCAACGACGATTTTGTCCCCAAATACACCTCAACATAAACAACGAAACAATCCCAACCTCAAAATCCTAGGAATAACAATTAACAATAAGTATACCTGAAAACAACATTGTTCAGAACTCAAAGTTACATTAGCAGCGAGGCTCAATATTATTAAATACTTAAGCAACAAGAAAAGTAACGTACACATTAATACTCTATGTAAAATTACTAAAACTCTAATTTTAAGTAAAATAGACTACGGGATCTATATCTATGGTAATAGTCCAAAAACTACTCTAAATATAATAAAACCCACCTATCACCAAGCCGCTAGAAGAAGCACCTTTGCATCCATAACGACACCAATAAAAAATACACTGGCTGAAGCTGGGCTCCCAACAATCGAGGACCGGATGGAAATCATATGATTAAAACTAATAGCTAAATTAGCATTTTCGCGAAATTCCATAATCGACAAAGACATCAAACTAACAGTAGGATACAAACACACCAACCGAATCCCATCTGCAATCAGCCGCATTTTAGATAAAGCCAAGCAATTGAAATTGGATATTAAACAAACTTTCAAGTACTCCGCACCAGGCAGCTGTAAAAATAGAGCAAATACTGGGAAATGCTCTCTTCAGCCATACCCCTACGACCGTCCCTCATAACCATTTAGGAAAACCATTATCCAACCTCTTCACAAAATTATTGCGCATAAAAAAACAACTCCGACGTAAATTGCATATTAGCTACTCGCCCTTTATTAAACAACAGATACAGCTTTTGACCACCCTGATAAATGGACAACTTAAAAATTTCACCGATCAGACCTACACGTCTACTTCAAACAGTATCAAACCAAACCGTAACCTATTTAAAGATATAAATCGACTAACTGGTCGTAAATTCAAGCCTCGAATAGACTATCTCATCCAACCAACTAACAGTAATATCGCCCAATCGGACACTGATATAGCAAACTGTCTCGCTGAACACTTCTGTAAAACTCCTAAACAAAACGATTCCCTCCCAGTCACTAATTTCCACGACACCGTGAATGAATTCATCTCAGGCACACTGAGCCATTCTTCCCACCATTCATTACTGAATTCAACGAAACCAATAAAGCGTCACATCCCATGGGAACCGACACATTCCTAAGCTTTACAGAATTATCTGAATTGATTACTTCGCGTAACAATAAAAAATCTACAGGTTTGGATAAAATCCCTAACCTTCTATTTAAAAGACTTTACCCGGAGAGCTTACTCCCCATTCTCGTTCTTCTCAACCACATAATAAACGCTTCACATTTCCCAAAATGTTGGAAAACAGCGGTGATAATCCCTATTAGTAGATCCGGTTCTTCCAACAACCCGGCTAACTTCCGTCCCATATCACAGCTAAATTCGCTTAGTAAGATTTTGGAAAGTAAAATGTAAAAATCTTCTCTCATTTGCCAGAAACAACTCCCTTATCCCGAATTCTCAATTTGGCTTTCGTCCACAACACTCAACTTGTCATGCTCTGCTAAAACTGACACATGATGTGACAATGAATCTCCAAAACCAATTCCCAACAATATGCGTCGCTCTCGACATAGCAAAAGCATTCGATTGCGTTTGGATTGCAAGACTGCTATACAAGCTACATTCAATGTTCGGATTAAACACCCACACCATAAAACTTCTCGCTTCCTACCTTTCTGATAGAAAGTTCATGGTGAAAATAAATTCAACTCTTTCGACACCATACAGTATAACCGCGGCTGTTCCTCAAGGTTCCATTCTCGGACCATTACTATACCTCCTTTATACTTCAGACACCCCCGCAGCCACTGTCACCTAATACAGTAATGCTGAACTATGCCGATGACACTTTAATTTATTCAAGCAACAAGTTTGCCAAGGAGGCAAGAAACTGTATTAACAGCTATCTCCCGAATCTCTCAGCATATTTTACTAAGTGGAAAATCCAACTCAACCCAGCCAAAACTCAACTCATAATGCTTAAAGGCAGAAATGCAAATTGTACTAACAACACCCTACGCTGCCATAACAAAATCAGAATCAAGTTAAATAACAATATAATTATACCCTCCAAAACCTTAAAGTACCTGGGAATAACCTTCGCCAACAATCTGTCCTTCTCCGCCCACACCAAAAACTCGATTCGCAAAGCCGCAATTCAGTGATGTACAGCAGAAAAGTGATGTACAAGCCGAATGGTCTCTCTCCCAAAGTTAAATCACTTATCTACAAACAGATAATCAGACCCACTCTCGCAAAATAGAAAATGCGGAACAAGTACTCACAGAGTGTGTGAGATTCGAGACCGCACGAACGATTTTGGAGAGACATATGAGACGGACAGTTACTCCGGGAGGAGTAATAGAATACATCATCATCATCGTCGGCACTACAACCGGGAACCGGTCTTGGCCTTATTTAGCAAGTCCTGGGGCTTGTTAAATTTTCCATAATGATTTATTTTTTCTGGGCAAGGTCATTAGTCTTGCGCCAGGGGCTCCCCGACGGGGAATCGAACCCCGGTCTCCCGGGTGACAGGCGGGTATACTAACCACTATACTATCGAAGAGCCCAATAGAATACATGCTTAGTTCAAAACAGGCATGGTCCGTAACAAATGGTATTCTCTGTGAAATGATGCAGCGGTTGCGACGCGACGAGCGGACTAACAGGTAAACTCCGTCCCGCCCCGCGATGGAATATCTAAAAGAAAGTTCCGCGGGGATCAACGGGAATATGGCGGGATGTGGTTTTAGTCGGTAAAAAACCGGCATGCCTCTGGATCGGTCAAGAGATATGTTTTGAAGATTTCCACCTTCCTACCTTATCACTGGCCTCAACCGATTATCATCATTATCATCGGCACTACAACCGGGAACCGGTCTTGGCCTTATTTAGCACGTCTTGTTAAATTTTCCATAATGATTTATTTTTTCTGGGCAAGGTCATTAGTCTTGTGCCAGAGGCTCCCCGATGGGGAATCGAACCCCGGTCTCCCGGGTGACAGGCGGGTATACTAACCACTATACTATCGAGGAGCCCGAACCGACATACCAACTCCCACAATTATCACAACAGTAGTTCGCTCTACTATGCCGCTAATATTGAACGTATAGATCGACGCTTCCTCGAGCTGTCCATCAAATTTATCGAAAATCTTGCCAATAATCCCAACCCGATAATAAATGCGCTCACATCGACTCCGTCAGATAACCGAACTGCCTACCCGAACTGTCTCCACATCAGAACGTTCTTCACATCTGGCAGGTTGGTTAATGACTCTAATGAGATTATATACCACAATACAGAGCTTTCACCTCACCAATTTAAATATAGTAATATTCAACCCCTCTCCAATATTTTGTGTTTCAACGAACAAACGGAAAGTAGTTCCCCAACCCACATCCCTGACTGACAATATCCTCACTAACCCATAACCTACCTATTGATCACTATGCTTCCCCCTTCCACACCACACTAACATCGTTTCAATAATAAGTAGGTAACTATACTAAGATAAGTTAAGTTAAGTGAAGTAAATTAGCATAGGTTAAGTAAATAACTATATCCTGGTTTTCTGACCTTTTCCAGGAAGCTCTACCCACTACAATCTTAATCCATAACCAATATATGACTTTTATCATATTGTTTGAAAAATGTACTAGTAAGTATATGTAAACAATTATAGCTAAAGTATCATAAGTTATCTGTATTGCTTATTGTAAAAATTATTGATGGTCAATAAATACAGAAATGTAAAAAAAAAAAAAAAAAAAAAAAAATACTCCGCAACTTACCCGCCATGGCTTCTAAATAATAATAATATCATAACACTCTCAACATTTAAAAAAACCAAACACAAACAAGGAAATATGCGCTGCACTATTCTGGTCAGTCGCCTCAAAATATAAATCCAACGGATGGCGCTTTCTGTACACAGATGGATCCAAAACAACCAACTATACTTCCTTTGCGGTCACATCCGGAGAAGATGCATTAAAGAAAATCGGACTATTACCCGAATTTTGCTCTATTTTCACGGCGGAAGTCTTCGCGATTTTACAAGCCGTAACATTCGCCACCAACCACAGAAAAAAATATGTCATCTGCACCGACAGCCTGTCGGTACTCAACTCAATAAGAAACACGAGCAACACTGATGATATCATATCCAATATTCGGAATAATATCATTAAATACTGCAATAAAATAAAACTAATGTGGACTCCCGGTCACGTCGCCATCAGCGGTAACGAGAATGCAGACGCCGCAGCCAACTCAGCCAAAAGAGCTCCAGTACATAAATTCAACACCTACACAAGAGCCGATCTACTGTCAATTATCAGCAATCAAAAAAAAAAAAACAAATAAACCAAACAAACTGGGATACTCACCACCATGCCTATAAAATGGTAAACCCATTCAAAACTCACCCTTCTTACCCAACCAACTTGACCAAATTCAAAATCACAAACTTTGTGAGGCTGCGTTTAAGCCATACAGCTGCTGCCCACCTCCACCTGCTCCACCGAGCTACAGCGCAATCTGCCCAAAATGCAACGCAACACTCACAATCACTCACATTTTGAAAGACTGTCCTCACCTAGAATCCTTAAAAGACAAACTATTTCGCAATACAGATATTTTATACAATTCTAGCAGATCCCACTACCGACAACATAGAAATTGTAAATAAATTTGTAAATAGCATTAAGATTAAATTGTAAATTAAAAATACAGAGCCAATAGTCCCCGCTGCTAAGCTCATTATGTTAAGTTATTGATATGTAATTTTAATTTACTAGTTGATAATAAATAAATAAATAAAAATTGAGCTATGTTCTTAGAGCCAACAAATATTTTACTCCGGCCCATCTCCTTCTGCACAATTCTCAAATAAGACCTGTAGTCGAATACTGCTCCCATGTTTGAAGCGAAAAAAAATTATGTTGACGAGGAAAGGCATATTCAATAATAGCATGCCACCCCGTTTGCTACAGCTGAAAAGGTTTCTGTGTGTTTATTCGTAAATACGAAGTTCATTTTTAAGGTAAACTTGTGCGGACCTCGATAAACTGGTACAGGAGGAAAACATTTTAAGAAGAAGAATGATAACTCAGCTAACGTTCGAAGGATACGGATCGTTCTATCGTTCTATCCCGCGTCTTTCTAGTGTGTGCACCTGTGTGTGAAAGTGTGGCCGTCACTGAGAACGGCTGTATAGTCATTGAACTCGTAGCCAAAGTGTTGTGCAAGGTGCGCGTAAAAGATAAAATAAATATTAATTAAACCCAAAAATAGGGTGTAACTTGAATAAAACGACAATGCGCCAAGTGCTTGTCTAAAACTCTCGTTGAAAACATTCGTTCGCCGGTCGTCCACACAAATTTACAATATTGTCGCGTACACGTGTGTGCTGACGTGTCTACCGCTGTGTACATACCGAACGGCCAATAAAAAACTGTGCGTGTGTTAATGTGTATGCGTGTGAAAGCAGATGTTCTCTGCATGCTGCTTCACAAATAAAACAACTAAATTAACGGTCGAAACAAATAATGGGAAAAAGAAAAGTAATGCTAAAAGTAATTTCAAAGAGGAGGCCCAAAGCCCAGCCAAACCTCCTTGCCAAACGGCATAAAGCTAACCCAACCAACAAAGAAAAAACTCGCAGAGAAGGAATGACCACTACTGACAAGCCACATTATTCCGGAGAAGGGAATAAATTTAAAGAACTGGCAACTGAAGACCACAAAACCAGCAATACTGAAATGAGTGACAAAGATGCCGAACGTGCTGAATTTATTGCGGAGCTATACAAAAAGAAAGAGGAGCTCTCCAAAAAGAAGAACGATTTGGATCGACAAATCAAAGAAGCCTTATCGGAAAGCAATATTCAACAGCAAGAGGAGAAACAACGACAGCAGCAGAAGCAACAGCAACAGCAGCAGCAACAACTGCTGGAAAAACAACAAACAGCAGCCAGTAAGAAGGAGAAAGTGCCTCCCATCATAGTCAGTTTTATGGAAGCTAAGGACCTAATTAAATTGGGTAAGTTAACATGTAGAAATTTTAAAACGAAGAATTTAAATAATAATAAAATAAGTTTTTTATGTGATAGTTTAGATGATTATCATAAAATTAAATCTGCTCTAAGGGAAGCAAGTAGTGAGTACTTCACGTACACGCCTAAATCGGAGAAAACTATCTCCATGTTACTTAAAGGAGTTGATCCTTCTTTTTCCTCGGAAGAACTCCTCTCAGAACTACAAACTGTCGAAAATGACAGTTTAAAATTCATTGATGTGAAGCCATTCTCCACTTCTCTCTCCCGAAGTCGCAACCGCAAGTTGCCGTTCTTCATTGTCTCCTTAAGTCCCAACAGCAAAGTCGATGCACTTAGGAATATTAAAGTTATTTTCCACCAAACAATAATTTGGGAAAAAATACGGAAGGCTGACCGTGTGTTGCAGTGCATGCGGTGCCAACGATTCGGCCACGTTGCATCTAACTGTTGTATGGGATTTAGATGTGTAAAGTGCCAAAACAATCATACCGTAGGAGAATGCCCCTTAGGTAAAGAACAGGTTCAGGATAGAAGCAAACTATCTTGCGTCCTGTGCAAAAATACAGGTCACCCGGCCAACTTTAGAGGTTGTCCGAAATTCCAACAACTAAAAGCCAAGTTGGATTTAAAAAAAAAACAACTTGAAGAAGAGAAACGAATGAAGGTTCGTTCTTATAATAACTTCGTTGCACCTAGTGTATCATTCGCTCAAATTGCCGGTAGTCCATTAAACTCAAACTTCGCGGCACAGGGAAGTAATATCACAAAACCTTCCGCACCTAGCATATCATTTTCTCAAATGGCTAGTAATCCAATTAATACAACGGCGGCGGAACTTTCACGCAACGTCATAAAAGCGCCCGCTCCAGAGGCAAATTCAGATATAAGAGCAATCCTGTTAGCCATACAAGGACAGATTGCTGGATTTGAAAAAAAACTGACTGAACAAGCGGCCCGAATAGATATTATTTATTCGTCCTTGTTCTCAGACAACCCAATATACCACAATGAACTATCCAACTAATTTAACACTAAAAATTATTGCTGTGAATGTGAATTCACTAATCCACGTGGCAAGAAGGGATAATCTAGGTAACCTGCTTGAAGCCGAATGCCCCGATGTGCTTCTAGCTAGCGAAACCAAGCTAAACCAGAGGCACAAATTGGGCTACAAAAACTATAAAGTCATTAGACGAGATCGTCCACACGCCACACAAGGGGGTGGAGTTGCTATCTTAATTAAGAAAGGCCTTCACCACAAGGTCGTTTACAGCACAGCTGTACACAAATTTCAGCTGCTGGAAGCTTGCATTATAGATATACCTTTGAAAAGTCAAAGGCATCTATACGTGGTATCCGTGTATGCACCTGAAGCTCCTCAGTGTTCGCAATTTATCAGCGAAATGGATATCCTTTTTCGTAATCTCAAGTTAGACTCGGAAAACAATTATTTTGTTCTGGCGGGAGATTTCAACTCCAAACACAGTGCTTGGGGTGATATCACGCCGAACACAAGAGGTAATGCACTGTTCAACTGGTGGCAAACAAATGCAACAGAATATAAACTAGAATTGTACGCTACAACTACACCATCTTATCCAAGAGGAAACTCCTTTTTGGACTTACTTATGATTGACGACAGACTACAATTATTAGGCACGGACGTAAATACTCGAAATTGCCTTCGCACAATCGGGTATGATAGTGACCATTACGGCCTCGGCGCCGTTTTACATGTTCCAAACGAACATGCAATACTTGAGCAGTACGACCAGATACATTCGTTCGTTTTCCGAAAAGCACACTGGTCGCGCTTTGATCGCATAATAAAAAGAGAACTATGCTCTAATGGCATCGACCCTCCAACTAATAGGAACCTTCGAAATGAGGAAATAGATCATTATCTCTCAACGATGGACAACATTGTCATCAAAACAATGCACCGTTCCATTCCAAAAGCGGCGCACATGGAGGAGAATTTTAATAGATATAGAAACTCAAGTATTGACGCCCTCTATAGACAAAAAAGCGCTCTGCTCTCCCAGCTCAAACTGCTCTACAGACAGTTCAGCGATCCTTATAGCCAAGAAATAAAGACAATTAAGTCATTGATTAAAAACGTTCAAAAGCTGATCCGTGACAACTACAGATCAGTAATTAATGAAGAATGGAAACGTAAAATTCTCTCCATTAAAACCAGTGGTGGGAATATGTTTCCGCAAATAAATAAAGTATTTAGAAGAATAGATCATAATGACATTCCCTGCCTTCGAGTCCCGAAGACTCCCGAGAATTGTCAAATATTGCTGAACGCAGGACTCACCCCGGAACACATCAACTCCAACGAAGAACTAATAGTAGTCGAGGATCCGCAAGAGAAAGCGAACTCCATTGGCGCCTGTTTCGAGGCAGTACACAAAGTGAATGAATCCATTCATTCTAACCTCGATATCGAAAACAGAGCTATCCAAAACCATATTTCGCTGCACAATGAACGGCAAAGTTGGCATTCCGAAAACAAAAGTTTCACCACCTTCAGTGAAAACAATAGAGCGGATGCGCCGCTTAGAAATTTGCACACAAATATATTTGTGAATAAGAATGAACTCATGGACATCCTAAGATCCATTAAAAACAAGAAATCCTCTGGAACAGATGGTATTCCGAATACAGTTCTTAAACATCTGCCTCCGGAAGCGGTGAAAATTTACACTACCTTGTTCAATAACGCTCTAAATAATGCATACTTTCCAAGACGTTGGAAAATAGCAGTAGTCCATCCCATCCCCAAAAAGGGCAAGGACAGGAGCAATCCCGCTAACCTTCGCTCGATTAGTCTGCTTCCAAATATTAGCAAAATATTCGAGAAAATCATAAATAGGGCATTGATAAACTGGTGTGATGAAAACGACATCATTCCGAACAACCAGTTTGGCTTTAGAGCGGGCCACGACACAGTTCATGCAGCTACAAAACTTGTTTCCGATATACAGTGGAACAAGGCAAAACGACAATGCACAGGCGTATGTTTGGTTGACTTTGAAAAGGCCTTCGATACCGTATGGTTAGAAGGACTTGTATATAACCTATCAAATCTAGGTTTGCCCGAATATCTGTTATACATCATTTACGATATGATAATGGATAAGCAATTTGTGGTAAAATGTGGGGACAAAATCTCCAATAAAACTTTCCATATTAAAAACGGCTTACAGCAGGGAGCCGTGAATTCTCCCATTCTCTTCAATATTTATACTAGTGATCCAGTTGGGTCTCTTAATCATGCTATTGCATACGCCGACGATATTGTAGTGTACAGATCAGAAAAAAATATCGATGCCATTAACAGACTTCTTCAAGAAGACTTCAATAAAATCAAACGCTTTTGTGACGATTGGAAATTGAAAATTAACTTCCAAAAAACAGAAACCATCCTTTTCAGAACACCTCTCTCTACAGCTTCAAGAGATACAAGGCATAATTGGAAAAACTTTTCCATTGTAGGAAGCAATAATCTTCCGCTGCAAATGAAAACTGTTGTCAGGTACCTTGGTATCTGGATGGACCAATACCTATACTTTGATAAGCACATAGCAGCTGCCCTCTCCGCAGCTAAAAGTGCATATGCAATGACAAGAAGTCTGTTTCGAAATAGTCTCCTAGATCACAAAGTTAAAATAATTTCCTATTCAGCATTTATTCGTCCAATATTAGTGTATGGTTGCCTGGTATGGTTCAACGTTTCCCCATCCTACATGGAAAAGTTTCGCATGTTCGAGAGGCAGTGCTTGCGTTCCAGCCTCGGGTTACATAGAACACCTGAGTCTCAATACAGGAAATTCGATCCTAATAAGACACTGTATGACAAATCAGGACTGAATAGGATAGACAATTTCATTATCAAAATTATTCGTGGTCACACTGCAAGGGCAATGTGCAGCGAAAATAATCTTATCTCGGGAGCATACTACCCCAATGACATATACCTGGAGAATACATTCCAAAATGGGTTTATCCCACCAGAAGCGTTCCCTCTATTGGATAGAAAAGGTCTTATCCAAAACAAGCACGGAGTCCCTATTATTTACCACGCTTTTCGTGGTGCCAGGGACAAACGGATTCTTTATAACAGTGATATATCAAATGCTGCAGTTCACTTGCGATTTAGCATGGCAATAGGCGATCGAGATAAATCTATAAATGACCGATCCCATCCCAACTGGTGGTGGATTGACAATGAAGAAAGGATTTAATATCCCCAAATATAGTAACATCTTCAGACGCTACGCCTTCCCTTCCCATTCCTCACTGCCCTTTTCATATTTATTTATTCTTCCTTTTCATTTCCATTTTTCATTTAGATTCCTTTTCGTTTTAAAATTTCTTTATGTTAACATTTTTTGTTTTTTTGTTATTAATTTTTTTATAAACTTTTTTACCTTATATTATTTATAAAAAAAAAAAAAAAAAAAAAAAAAAACAGAGAGAACTTCGTTTTCTAAAATATTCGGGTAATAGAAAATATATAAAAATATAAAAATATAAAAATATTATTGTACGCCGAAAGGCATTACACAAAATTGTATCGTGTAATTTAGAGTGCTCGTGTAGAGTCAGTAAATTATTTTAAGAATAAGAAAAGATTGTAAAATAGGATTTAGCATTTTAGTCCTAAGTCAACATTTGTTAAATTATTGTACAATAAATGCGTTATTCAATCAAAAAAAAAAAAAAAAAAAACATTTTAAGAAGATCTGTTCATCAAATTTAGTTGAGCAACGACCTCTACTTACACAACATACATTTTTGTATGAAATGATAAACATAGTTTGCTCCAATTCCATAAAGACTGTTGTCTTGTGTTGGAAATTCAACACAGAAATGCTATCTTGTGGTGGGTTGCGGCGCTATGATGCTTGAAATTTCAGTACCAGACATATAGATATTTAGATGCAAAACTTATTTCATTTATATCTTCATAATTTCATACCAGTCCAAGTATTTAATTTTATGTACGCTCAAAAATCTCATCATAACGACAACAACATAAAACACAAGGTGAACATTTCCAAGCATAGTTGAAATGACTGCCTTTCAAAGCATCCCATCTTTTGTCTAAATAAATTCACCACACCATTAACTAAACAAATCTAAGAACGGACAATGTTGTAAGATTCAATCGTTGTAAAAATGTTCTACCTAATGGCAGGGTTCCGTTTCTAGCCTCTATTTCATATCACATACATATATGACGATAACTACACCCAAATGGGAGAGACCAGCAAGTGGTTGATGTATCCGTTCAGATTTTTGGTGGCTATTATCAGTCGGATTGTCGTGACGTCTTTACAAAAAGCTGTCCCAGGTGTGACTCCATTTAAAAGCTTTCACACCGGGCGATAAATTTATGAATTAAATAGGCACTTCCTTAAGGAAAAATGCCATAAGAGTGAGGCGCCGTCCTTGAACATAGGGGGGTCTCTTAATGACACAAATTTTCCAACTTAAGTTGTATTGGCTTCGTACGAGTATTAGCCAAGACATGAGAATCATTAAAGCCAGTGAAAGGTGAAAGAATAGACGTGCCCAGAATATCAACCCTTCTTTGACACCTATGAATAGACATTGCTTAAGATCCTACCTTTCCCTCTTTGTATTTTAGGAAACAGACAGATCATTCCACTAGTAAGTAACAATGTAGCAGTGAAACAGAGCGAAGTACCGATTATACTAACCGCATCGATTATACTAACTATTAAACCAGATGTAACAAGGTACATGGAAGTGCCATGTTCCAGTCAGTGAGATGACTATCTATGGATTTATCTATGGACCAATAGGATATAGAAACTCTTTGTGCAACCAGCGGAGGAATACCTACATAGCTTTCCTTAATAAAATTAAAGTATATATGAGGCATTGAGTGTTATATACAAAAATGGATTTATAGGGGTCAAAAATAAAGATTTCAAAACCATTTTATTGCCTTATTAATTATTCCTCAACTTTCAATATATTTACATTTATTTACACAATTTATAATTTACACAATGCCCTGGATATTTAATGCCTTCTCAATACATTACTGGAAACCGGAAGTAACTTAAAGCTTTCTCAAATTGGATCACAATGTTTCCTTAAACACAAAACGCCGTTTGAAAAAGTTTAAAGCTCCAAGTTTCGAGAAATCGAAAAGGGAAACTAAAGCACCTAAAAGCAAAACATAGAAAACTTTGAAGAACATCGAGAACTTCTCCACCGTGCAAAGCTATAGGATAGTTGTCTATACATAGGTCGCTAGTTCGAATAGTAGTGGTATTGCCATATAGTTGTCAGCTGTAACTTAAAAAACATTTTAATTATTTTTTTACAGTTTATGATACATCATTTGCTTTTCCTAAGAACCTTTCCTTGTAATGTTGCGCTTAACCATACATAGACATTTATTTCAGTTCAATGTCCAAGCCTCTAAAATATTTGCGCATTGATACTGTAGCGAGCTTAGGGTTCGCTGGATTAATTATTTTAATAAATAAGAGCCGTTAAATCGATTTTGAATTAATGTAAACACTTTATTAACCGTTAATAACAACCGTTACTTTTACCGTACACTTAACGAATTCTTGACTAGTCGCTTCCATACTTATCGCTTGCTTACTCTGCTTACTTCTTACTCTTAGTTGTCTTCCTGATCCTCGTGCGACGTATTTATACCGTTTTTCCTCATTCTGATTCGGCGTTTCGTTTCCATCCGTTCCATAGCCTCGAATTTTCTATTGCTCATAGTCTCCAGTTTTCCAGTACTTTCTAGAATATTCTAGTACTTTGTTTCGGACTTTCTAGAATATTCTAGTACTGATTGTCATATGCGTCACAATAGCATTGAAAACAGGGGAAGAATACTTGGCCGAACACCCTATGCTTTGACACTTATGGTTATTAAGGGGGTATTCTGATGTAGAGGGCCGAATTTGAATGTTTTTTCGAATTGTGTTAGAAAAAAACGACAAATATTTTTATTATCGGATTTTTGTCCAATATTGAATTATAATATAACAAAATAAAGAAATATATATATATATATAAACAAAAATGTCGGATATTTACAACATTCCAGGGTGGTGAAGTGGGGGGTTGAAACAAAAGCGTGCGTCCTGATTGACATGATTTTGACTCTTCTAATTATCTGAAAAAAAAAAAAAGTTGGATTCTTAATCAGTGAAGTTGTTGTAATCGTCCCTACCTCGAAGAAACCAAAAAAAAAAAAATGTTTTCGCAAGATGGCAACTGTTTGAAAAAAATTTTGATTTTTCTCATTATTTTTTTTTCCGGTTATTAATTTTTAAAAAAAATAGTAAAAACTTTCTTTTTAAGCTTAGGAGGGTCTAGAGTGTTATATCAAGAAGGTGGGTACCAAATTTCAAGCCAATCGGTTCATTGGAACTGGAGATATCGTGTCAATAGACTTGAAAAAAGTGGTTTCGAGAAAAAAACCGTTGAAAAATTTAGGGGTATAGTAGCTTCAAGTGACATAATAAAAAAAAATACTTCACAGAATACCGTTATAATTCATTTCAAATTAATTTTTCCGAGACAAAGGGTTTTATGGGGGGACCTCGAACGCGCAGGTAGTTGGGGAGTATGTACCGTCTATTGTTCGATTCGTGTCGGCAGGAACGGTCTAGTTGCCACGTCACTAAGGCGTGCAAAGAAGGCATGGATTTCGTATATTACGAGGATTTGTATTGAGAGAAATTTAGTTGGTGAGATAGGCGCAGTCAACTCACCCTGAGAACAGTCAATGAGTGAAAAAAACATCGACAAAGATTCTTCTTCAGGGGTTTTTAGGTCGTTTAACATGAGACGGTTAATATAAGAGTAGGATTTTTTTTTCGTTTTAAATCCACATTTATTTACAATACAATTACAGATTTAATGTAAGTCTAAATGTCAAAGTATATTTTAGACTCTTCACAAGCACTCTACATTATACGGTATCAATCGTTTTTATGCCCTTCGGGGTACAATAACTTGTTGTGTTTTAACGAATCATAATAATCTATGGTTGATTTATAACCTTGCCTAAAAAAACAATTATTATGGAAAATTTAACAAATTTTACTTGCTAAATAAGGCCGGATCCTGGTTGTAGTGCTGATGACGATGATGATGAATAATCTATGGTTATGTGTAAGAGGTATTCCTTTCAGTTATATATATATACATATTATATGTTTACATATATATCTACCTAACAAAGATACAAGACATTTTTCCTTAAAATTTATTTTTATCTTTCTGCATAGTCTCCTTGTAACTTTACACAGTTCTCCCAGCGATGATCCCATCTCTGTAACCCGTCCAAATAGTACTCGGCTTATTTCTCAGTTGGTCAAGTGATGATTCGTAGTCAGTTTGCAGTCACTGTTTTCACTGTATTTTTGATTCCGGCGTAAAATGGTGTATCCAAGTTTCATCGACAGTAATTAATAGGCCCCAAACCTCGGATTTATTCCACCTAAACTGCGCCAATAGAGGGTTGGAAATGTTCATTCCAACACGTTTTTGGTCTAACGTGAGCAAACGCAGCACCCAACGCGCGGACAGCTTTCTCATGCCTAAATCTTGATTTAATATGTGACAAACACGTTCTTTGGACATTTTCATAGCCTCTGCTATCTCTCTCACTTTAAGTTGGAGGTCGTGCAGCACCATTTGTTGAACTTTAGCGATGTTATCGTCAGTTGTTGCAGTTTTTGGCCTTCCCGGACGTTCATCATCTCCCAAGCTCTCAAGGCCACGTTTAAATTCAGCTGCCCAAAATTTCACTGTGGTAAATGATGGTGTAGAGTCCTCATACACAGACTCCAACTCATCTTTGATTTGCGTAGGCATATTGCCTTTCAAAAACAAAAATTTAATGACAGCTCGATACTCAATTTTGTCCATTTTCACAAAAACACTCACATTAACTCACTCAAACGACTGTCAAATAAAAACTACATGTCCAAAATGGCTGAAATTTTGATGAGTACTGTCAAAAGATGCACAACTATATTCACTTTTATTGACGAGTGTTGCTATGTTCGCGTTGAGGTCGGAAACTCTTGCTTAGTCCTCATTTGTCGTACAGGTGCTTATTAGGGTAAAACTTCTGATGTTGCGACGCTGGTGTTCTATGCATACCAATGCAGAAACGCAAACACTGCCTCTTGAATACCCGAAATTTCTCCATGTAGAATGGTGATATGTTATACCATACCGGGCTGCCATACACCAACACTGGTCGAATGAATGCCGAGTATGATATGTTCAATTTAGAATCTAGAAGACTACTACGGAATAGACTTCGTGTCATTGCATATGCGTTTTTAGCTGCTGTAAGAGCAGCTGCTCTATGCTTATCAAAGTAAAGATACTGATCAAGCCAGATATCTGACTACAGTTTTTACTTCCAGGAATAGAATATTACTTGCTTCGATTGAAGATTCTGTTTTGTATGCCTTGATGCCCTGGACAAGGGCGTTCTGAAAAGGACAGTTTCTGTTTTCTGGAAATGGATCTTTAATTTCCAATCGCCACAAAAAAAATTTGATTCTATTGAAGTCATCTTGCAGAAGTATGTTCATGACGTCAATCTTTTCTTCAGATTTATACACCACAGTCTTGTCGGCGTATGCAACGTCATGGATCTATTAGATCATTAGTGTAAATGTTAAACAAAATGGGAGGATTCACTGCTCCTTGGTGCAAGCCGTTTTTGATGTGAATGGTCTTGTTGGATATTATATCTCCATATCGCACCACAAACTGTTTACCCTTTATCATTTGCCCTGTGAGTAGGGCGTTAAAATATACTCACAACTAAGCCGGCTTGTTGTAAGAAGCGACTAAAGGCCGAGTGGTAGGTGGGATCCTAACGGGCTGCCGCCCGGTGAAATACCACTCCATCAGGCTGTAGGATGGTCGGGAGAAATCTCTGGCCATCTGTCAGACCTTGGCTGATGGACCGGTTCGAGAAAAGGTTGGTTTAGGTGGTAGTCGGCCCCAAGATACTACCCCGACACGCCGTACATTCTGCCATGTTGTCGGTAGAAATTTTCGACTATGTTTCGCATGTATGGCTGATGGCTCACACTGACATGGAGATAAGTCATGATGGTGGCTTCTGATATAAAGAATTCCGGAGGTAAACTGGTTTCCCATTCGGGGAGAACATCATGCAAATATTTTGATAATTAACCAAACTATAAGAAATTCCTCCTTGTGTAATCGGGCTCGTTCTCGAGGCTCTGTCGACGATCGACAGATAGCGGCATTTTGTAACACCAGGGGCATCGGTTTCACCAATACGAATGTAAACGCCCTCCACCAATATATCCAAACAGCAAAACCTAATATCCTTTCCCTAACTGAGACACAAGTCGATTCGTCAACTGATTCGACATATCTTCGTTGCTCAGAATACGACTTAAATTCGAGCTTCCGTTTTAAGGGCGGAGTCTGCGCCTTCACGCGGTCCGATTTGGCTTGCGAGGGCGTATCCAATAACATGGATCATTTGGTTGAAGGTCGTGCTGAGGAATGCTGTTCAATTTCCTCGTTGTCTTCACCGCTCTGCGAAGGGCGATCGACCGATTACATTGTTCGAACATCTTCCACGTATCGTCGACTGAATACAGATCAACCACCCGACTTCTGAAATCGTCTTCCTTGGCGATTTTAATGTACACAACCCCGGTTGGTTGGTACATTCTAATAGAACCGATGAGGCTGGGAGGCCAGCGGATACCCGAGGTGATTATGCGAACACCCTGGATCTGTTTTTGATATTCAAGCCGATCATTTATACCGTGTAGGTTGTTGCGCCACTGGGAAACTCAGATCACTGGTTGGTATCGGTCGCGCAACCACTCGCATTTCACACAAATAACCAACCTAGGCAGCTTCGCAACATATCGAGGTATGGGGATGCGAACCGGGTGATTTGTGAGATTTCTTCGCATCCTTTCCATGGTCGGAGGAGTGCTTTGGAGACTCCGATGTTAAGGAATACGCACAGTCCCTCACAGAGATTATTCTTCTCGGTATGGAGATCTACATTCCGCATTCCATCAAACGAAATTCATATGATAAGCCTTGGTTTGATAAGAAATACGAGCGGATTACAATTGTTAAAAATGGAGCCTTTAAACAATGGTGCTCCGGTCTCACCGAGCTTAACATAACGAATCTTGTTAGAATCAGAAACACACGTGGTTGATACCGCGAAGAAGGCTTACAACGACAGAGTGACCAATAAATTCCTTCAGTGCCCAACTGGTTCGCGTCGCTGCTAGTCAATGGCAAGGGCTTTCAGCAGTAACTTCGTTTCTTCCTCTTTTTTTCCTCTGATGATGGGCAACGGGATGTTAGTCACAAATTCAGCAGATAAAGCTAATGTGTTCCCGAATTTATGTTCCGTGAAATCAAACCTTAATGCCGGTGTGGAGGTTATATTTCTATTTATGTTTTTTTGGTTTAGGTCTTACCTCTAGTCCCGCGGGTCTTTACCGACCGTATTGGTCTTTACGTGGGTGTCTGTCCCAGCTGGAGGTGTGAGGGCGGCGTAAAGGGGCTGTCCAACATCTTTAGCGAGAGCTTCAGCGATGAGCTGATGGTACGTTTCAGGGGCTAGTCCCACGATACATGGTGAACTCCCTTGTTGGCAGCGGTAGCAACGGCCTTGGCCGTCTTTGGGGGGTGAATCCACAGTTGTTGCTAATGTGAGGAGAGCGTACCCGCAATAGTTTCTTTATTCAACAAATGAAAGACTTTTTTTGGTTTTATTTTATTTGAATTTAGCGATGTGGCTTTATTTCACTATATTCGGCTGTTTCTCCAGCTTTCTAAATTTCGATTGATTCGAGCAGGGGTTCGACCTTACTGATTGCGAAATAAAAATGTGCCGCCCTTTTATACTCTGGCTCATCGGGATTTGTCAAATTTTATCTAAAAATTCCAAGAAGCACAAACAAGATTTTGTGTGCTTCAATTGGAATAGGATTCCGGGAAGTTGATGGGAAT
Organism: Microdon myrmicae; assembly: GCA_963931805.1. Classification (NCBI taxonomy): domain Eukaryota; kingdom Metazoa; phylum Arthropoda; class Insecta; order Diptera; family Syrphidae; genus Microdon; species Microdon myrmicae. The sequence goes on from OZ007497.1 coordinate 20,366,337, forward strand.
TTATTTGAATAAATTCCCAGAAGGAGAAACCATGAAATGCATTTAGAATATTTCATAATGTCATGATTATAGGGAATTGAGTTAATGCACGACAAATGAACTTTCGTTTAAATTTGTCGTGCATATGATTCAATTGGATTGGGATGTGAAGTACTTGGAGATTGAATCAATGTGCGACAAATTAGCTTTTGGTTTAACTTGTCGCTCATATGATTCACTATGGGAATTTGATTAGGATTTTGGGTAATTGGAAAAGGGTAGTAATTTAGGATCACTACACCGGTCTTTGGGGGCCACCTATGATCGCGCCGGTATGGTCTTCGATGTGGGATGTGACATTTTGCCCGCGTACTATTCAACGCATTTTATGTGCACTGGACTGTAGGAAGGTAACTAGCCCGGACCGAATACCAGCAATAGTCCTTAAGAACTGAGCTCCAGAACTATCGCCGGTACTTGGCAGTCTCTTTCTGCTTTTCTTATGCACGGAGGACATTTCCTACCTGCTGGAGTATAGCTCGAGTTCAGTTAATCCCAAGGAGGGAAAAAAGTGTCTACCACAAAATTATCGTCCGATAGCATTACTGTCTACGTTATCTAAGGTGATGGAAAAGGTCATCAATACTGAGTTAATTAAGTGTTTGGAGTGCAACGAACTTCTGAATGATCGTCAATACGGATTCCGTGGCAGGCGTTCTACGGGAGACATTTTGACACTTATAAGCGATATATGGACATCTGGGATTGAGGGACATGGTGATTCAAGAGCGGTCGCATTGGATATCTCGAAAGCTTTTGATCTCGTCTGACATGGGGCATTGCTGAGAAAATTTCGTTCATATGGACTTTCCCAGCAGCTTTGCGACTGGACGAAGAGCTTCCTTGAAAATCGATCGATCCGGGTTGTTGTGGATGGCAAGTGTGCAGATATATATTCAGTTAATTCTGGGGTGCCTTAAGGTTCTATTTTGGCTCTAACCGTTTTTTTTTATTTGCTTTACATAAATGATTTGTTACAACCAGCGGATAACCGAGTGTTCAGTATCGCGGATGATAGTACGCTTGTTTCCTCTTTTTCGAGTGATCGGTTGATTAGTGCATCAACAACGCACCGGCTGATAGGTAAACATATTAACTCTCTGAATTTGGATCTGGATAAGGTCCTACAGTAGGGAAAGACCAATCTCGTCGACTTCAATGCAACGAAAACACAATATACAACATTCACTGGGAAAATTGGATCATCGGTTCCACAACTGATGATGAATGGCCGGGTCCTCGAATCTGGGGAAAACTTGAAATTGCTCGGCGGTAGGGCCTGTGGGACTGTATCGTGGCATAAACACGTGTCGAACATCGTCAGCTCCGCCTCTGGAAAACGGAGCTATCTTTTTAGAGCCAAGAAATATTTTACACCGGTTCAATTTCTTTTTCTGTATAAATCCCAAATTAGACCCGCGCTCGAATATTGTTCTCATGTTTGGAGCTTTATTCCTAAATATACCCTCGACCTTCTTGAGAGTGTGGCGATTCCGCCAATCCCACGGTTCTCCTTCCTGAAAAAAACCCCATAACCACAACCCAGTATGGATAAGCTTTAGCTAATGCAATCGCATTAGCATCTTAAATGCTTCACGCATTATATAGAGCAAATCTATAATCCAAAAAGTCCCTGTGAAAGAAAACTTACCTTCGTGCATCGCTTCCCATATAATTTCCTGTAAGAATTTCTTTCTACCTATTCAGGAATCCCAGGCAGATTTCAATATCTGAAACATTTCCTTTTACATGGACATTTGATGCTTTCAACGTGCTAGATGAAATTCCTAAAAATAGTTCCTCAATGTACATATGCACCATAATTACACAACATTCGGCACCCATTGTTATCAATTGAAATGCAACGTCGGGCGGCTTGTTTTAACGGCTGCAGCAGGCCGACCGGCGATTCATCATCAATAGACAAACAATCTTCAATCTTGTTCGTCGCCACAAAGCGATTGACCCGACACATACAAAGTCATGCAAGGGAACCGTTTCTGCCGCCGACCCAGGATACGATATACAATTTCCATTGTATAAAGCATCGCATCCCATTTTAGCACCTTTTTCCTTTTCCTAACGTCTATCATAGCGACGTTGTACAGCATAGACATAGAACATGAATCGCCTTTGTCTTTGCCGCCTGGCTGTTTCGTTGTTCCACTGTTGTCGAGCACGTATAAATAACATCGATCTGAATGATCGCACACATACCATCATGACCTTTATTACAAGATCTGGTTTCCTACGCCACCAAGAGAGACTTTACGTTTCTCTGGTGGCAGGTAAAAATGATCTCCTTATTAGAGAGGATATCGAGGAGTCGTATAACAACCATCCCAGGAGTCAGTCGGGTCGCCTTCATCTCCGCCGTACCATGCACACGGTACGGTGATTTACGCACGCCATTTTTATCGCCGCACTCGGTAATGTTGTATCGTTGTTCGTCGCTTAATTGGACTCCTCACGTACGAGATCGCGACGCCAAGATGGGCGAGAGTTCTACCTCGCCCCCACAATTTTCTCTAAATGTTCCGACCAGTACAAGCGAGGGAAAAGCACAAACACCGGACCAAAAGGACGATTAGGTAAACACATCTAGGAACGCCGAAGGCACTGCAACACAGAAAATTAAAAACACGGATTGAAAGGTGATCACCGACTTTTTATTGCTTTACATTGAACTTAATATTAAATTGACTTGATTTTTTTATAATTGTAAACAAGGTGAAAACACTACTTCTTCACAGGACTTCGGATATTTTCGTGTCCTCGGCGCGCGACGCGGAGCGAAAGCGGCAACGACCATGGCTGTCGGCGGATGGAATTTGACTCACCGAGGATGGAACTCTGACATGAATTCCATCCTAGGTTAGGGTTAAGAAACAAGGGAAGAGAGAGAAAAACGTTTGCAGCGGCGTGCGGCCGCTGTAGGAAATTCACTCTTTCAGTGCAATGGTGTGTGTGCGTGGTTCTTTCATGGATGAGAACGAACCTAGAACAAAGAAAGGGCATAAAGTGCATTCATAGGATACGATTTCGGTAAAGCAAATAAAACTGAAATTTTCGGATGGTAATGGGATCTTTGTTGGAACATGTGCGTGGCGGCTAAACAAAGAGACGACGATACGATGTGGAAATGTGCTAATTGGTTTTAGATAGGTTACTGGGAAATGATGTTTATGGCATCGCTAGTAAGGGTAGGTATTGAATTATTTGCGTATCGCCAGAATGCCTGATGAAGGACAGCAGTCTTTTGTTTCTCATGGTGTGAGTTAGGGAAATGGGCTTCAGCGTCGATTGCGCAAATTGAATGCAGCTGCTAGTATATTATTGCTGGGAGAAAAAGGTCGCCGGCCAATGTGTACGTTAAGAGATTTATCATACACATGGCGAAGCTGAAAAATAGACAACACAAAGTTTATGGCCCCTGGTGAAGGTTACATTATATGTAATTCAAATCCTTTTGTTTACAGGAGTTCGTCTAGGGAGATTTGCTTGACACCGAAGGTGCCGAATTAGTTTGAGATTCCTGATAAGGCAAGAAAGAAATCTTACAGGAATTGTATGCGAAGAGATGCATGAAAAGGTAAGTCTTCTTTACAGGGGTCTTAAGATTATAGATTTGATCTAATTAATGCGTGAAGCATTTTCAGATGCTTAATGCGATTGCATTAGTAAAACTTATGCGACTTGGGATGAGGTTATGGGGGTTTTTAGGTAAGTGTACCGTGGGGTTTGGCTGCACCGCCACAACCCCACAAAAATACATTAATTCAAATTATAATTTTACTACTCAAGTGTATAGCACAAAAATGACGAACATAAACACTTTTTCTTCTTTTACACACGAATTATTATAAATATGTATTTACGAAGCTGGGCGAAATCACGGCTTTAAAGTATGGAACTGAAGTGACGGACTCTTTGGTAAAATTGCCCCTTCTTCGAATTTTTTACACTGTCAAAATACCAGGACGTTGGTAAAACATGGAATAGATGCTCCAGACTTCGAATGCCTTAGGTGCAAGTGCTATAAAATCTGAGTTCGCATATAATTTAATAACATTCTAGTAATAAATTAAAAATGTAGTGTTGTTCATATGTTATTTGTTTACCTCCTTCATACGCTCTTCAACAATTTGTTGAATGCATCAGTGCAAAAATGTCAACGATTAACTACTAATGTTGAAAATCATTAACACACATTTGAACACAGATACCTTAATGGCTAACTTTCACTTTTTTCATGTTAAAAAGTTCCATCAGCTGTTGTATTATTAGTAGAACTAGTTTGACTGAATATTGACTACAAAACTTTTTTATATTTATTGAGAACCCGTAAATTAAGAGGATACAAAAATGTCGAGATGTTTAGTCGACCTTAGATCACTATTTGTACAGTTGGCAAAATTATACAAACTAAAAAAGAGATTTCTCTGAATATTTGTACAAAGCGAATTTGAAGAAAAAATGCATCGGCCGGGAATCGAACCCGGGCCGCCCGCGTGGCAGGCGAGCATTCTACCACTGAACCACCGATGCTCACATTGTATTGTGTCTTAATAACGGTATTTATACATATGGTAGTGACAAGATTTTAATTACAATTTATAATGTTTATTATATTTACGCATTAATGTCATATAATTTATAATAATAAATAAAATGATCACGATGCGAATTTGTCATGACGTTCTGGTAGAAGTTGTACCAAGCAGATGTGTAGCTTGTAATAAGGTTTCATATTGTTGAATTTAAAATATTCTCTTTCCAATGTTGCACTGACCTAACACTCAGAGGACCGTTGCCGTTCATTAGTTGACCACGAATAATATATCGATTGATATTTGCATGCTAATCAACAATGGTCGATTTTTATAATAGGAAAAAGGTTTTTTATCACTTCGAGTAATATATTACTATGAATCTACAAACTGTTGTCATATGACTATACTTAAATTCTAATATCCAAGAATTGGCTACACAAATGGCAATACAAAAAAACTTGTTTTTTTTTCTACACAAACGCGCGCACCAAAGGGGATTTTGGAGTACCCTTAAGTGTCAGAGCACAGTGCGAGCAGAAGAAGAGGAAGTGGGGAACAAAAGGAGGTCTCGAGGTACATCGGTCTTAAATGCCTAGACATTCCAACGACGAGGAAACACATGATCAGGTAGAGTATTCCACATGCGTGTGGTTCGGCTAAAGAATGACTCTCTATGTTTGTTTGTGCACGTGAAGTTGACTTTCAATCTGAACTGATGCGCATTCTCAGATTGACGGGTATCGCGGGAAAATGTCTGAGGAGGCGGAACACATCCAGCAAGTTCAGTTGCGCAACGACCGTGATAATAACTATAGAAGAAAGATAGACACGATACGTTGCGCCTATGTTCTAACGACGGAATTGCTAGACTCACAGCTGGGTCCCCAATAAGTTTCACTGCTCGTTTTTGCATCCTATCGAGCACTTGTAGTCAAGTTTTGGATACGCCTGACCAAATATGGGAGTTGAACTCCGTTTTGGGACGAATGTATGCCTTGTAAATAGTGGCCAGGTTGGATGGAGTGAAGTATTTTTTGCATCTCTTAAGGAATCCCATGCATTTGGCCGCACTTTTCACAGCTTTATAGCTTCACTATTGTAGGTTTGCGGTATAGCTCTTCCAATTCGTTACTGTGGAGTTTCCTCCATTGTCCTATCTCCTCGTCATATTTACCTCCAAAGATACCCCTTAAAACTTTATTCTCGAATACGCGGAATTTGTTTGCTTCCCGTTTTGTAAGAGCCCATGTTTCGCATCCGTATAGAACAATCGGCATGATTATGGTTTTATAAACACGGAGTTTTATATTACGCGATAGCAGTGTGGATTTCAGGAGTTTACTGACTGTGTGCCAGCTAGCGTTGCCGGAGTGTAGTCTTTTGTTAATTTCCTTCGACATTTCGTTTCTGGCCGTCAGTATCGTTCCCAGATATTTAAATTCTTTAACTTCTTCAAATATCTTGCCTCCGACGTTTATATGTGTTCCCTGAGGTCCGCCTGCTCTCGCCGTAATCACGTATTTTGTTTTGTCTTCATTCATTTCTAGTCCTGTGAGGGTTCTTTAAGGCGCCCGAAGAACCTCCCATCGCCCTAACCCAACTCCCCTTTCCCCTACCTGCAAATCTCATTACCTACCATAAGCAGCTTACCCCAAGATGAGCAGTCAAGCTCCCCTGCAACAATACTTACCTGGAAGAAATTAGACGTGGCAAAATCATCTAGAACGATTACCGTTTGCTATTTTGCTATCGCATTAGGATCTATAGAAGTTCATCAGGGGCACGCTTGCATACAAACCATCATTTCCTAAAATCCAAATCGGTTTTCCCATCGTGTAACCGACATAAACATCCGAACATGTCAATGCGCATGGTTGAGGAGCATTTTCCCAATATTCGGCATGTCATGCTTACCCTTGCCTTATCGGCAGACCCATCAGCCGATTTCCCTATCGACAACAGACAGCATAGCCATCGCTGGCTACCCACAAGCGATCGAGTGTTATTTAAAGTAAACACACACTCGATCCATCGACCTATGAGACGTTACATTTCGAGTAGAATCAAATTGACGCTTCACACCATGGCAAAAGTGTAAACAAACACTGCCACCATGCTCACCAGATACAGCTGCAGCCGATAGTTTCCCTTCCACTCGGTAATCTTATATTGCACCCATATCTTGTGATCAATTCCCTTTCATCGGCTATCAACCGATCATGGATTTTGGGCATGGATATGATCATTGTTTAGACAATCTTACCCTATGATGACCCACCAGCAAATCAAAGCAAACACACAGTACCTCACTGCGTTTGTTTTGTTTACTAACCGCTGGTCCATGGTTCCCCTGGGTGAGACGTTTGCTTGCACATCTGCAGGTCAAATCCTTCACCACCATGAATAATTTCCCGCCTTGTCCTACAGAACCATACGGCTAAAGCAAACACAACCCAAATCTCCGGTTGAACTAGGATCTCCGGTACATCGCATCATTTGACCCTTCAAATAGCGTTTTTGTTTACTTTAAAGCAAAAACCTATTTCGTTCTCAGGCGCGGATCATCGATGATTTATGACCACATTGCCTGCAGCCTCTGATGTTCGTACATTTGTTTGATCAGGTGTCGGCGATCGTTGCCTGTATTGCAAAAGGGGCAATGTACGCGTCCCTATGCAGCATTTGGGAAATCCTCCCATTGAACCCTTTCCTCGATCACCATTGGCCGCTGCCAAGTTGATCCGGTTTGCTGCTCCCATATCGATGTGATCCACTACCGTTGAATTTGACTGATGTAGATTGCATCGATGAGTCAGATTGCAACCCCCGTCGCGTACACATACGCTGTCGAGTCAGATTTGAACCGCGCAGCCAACTAGTGGTTTTGGTCGAGTGTTTTCAACAACCGGTCGTTATGTAATTAATATTTCTATCAGAGTGTTAACAAAACCAGTTAAGAACAATATCCTGTAATTAATGTTTCTATCAGAGTGTTAACAAAATCAGTTAAGAACAATATCCTGTAATTAATGTTTCTATCAGAGTGTTGTTAACAAAACCATTTAAGAACAATATCCTGTAATTAATGTTCCGATTAATGTGTAATTGAGTAATAGGAGTTTTGAACAATAAAAGATTTGCCAACTATTTCTGGAGTTTATTTGTTTCGATTCCGTGTATACTCGGTATCTCGTAACTTTGGGTTTCGGCTGAATAATTGCAGGAGCGGACGGTAGAAGTTTAGTGAATCCGTGCCGTACGCCGGCGCACAGACTAAAACTTACCCACAGGCCCACCCCCTTTGCCGCTTGCAGGATGGTTTCACAGTTTTTACTTACAGTTTCTAGATTATCGCCCAGAACGGCGATGTCATCCTCATATGTGAGCACTTGTGTGACCCCGTTCAGGGATGATCCGGCCATCTTGTTGTTTTGTAGCTTTCTGATAACATACTCGAGCACAAGGTTAAAAAGACATGGTGAGAGGCCGTCCCCCTGTTTTAGTCCGTCGCAGATTTCAAAGGGTTCTGAGAGATGGTTTTCTATTCTAACTCGCCGTCTATTTTCGTTCATGCAGATTTGAATGAGGGCGGCATATTTTTTCGGGATTCCCAGCTCAACTACAATATCGTAGAGTTTTTGCCTTGCTACTGAGTCGTAGGCTTTTTTGAAGTCAACGAACAGTTTGTGAACCGTCTCTCCATATTCCCACTTCTTTTCCAGTAGTTGCCTTATCGTGAACATTTGGTCGCTTGTTAACCGGTTCCTACGGAATCCGCAATGGTAGTCTCCCAATATTTCTTCTGCGTATGGTGTGATTTTCGTGAGTGTAGTTTTTGCAGTCAGTTCCTTTTTTGAAAATTGGGACGACTAGTGCGGTTATCCATTCTTCCGGAGTTACTTCCTTATTCCATATTGTTTTAATCACTTGGTGGATCGGTGGGGGTATAAGTGGCGATGTGCCAGAGTATGGCACATATTCCTTATATCTCCCATCGATCCGTAGGAAGGTATTGTTCGAATACTAACGTCAGAAAAAAGTTGCTCGAAACCCCAGGTTTGTCGTATACCCATTCGTCTCTCAAAATGCGGCATCGATTTATGTTCACCTTTATTGAGGAATGTGTAATTGTAAACATTTATGGGGCGCACGTACACTTTCTGATTGTATCGAATCCGATGAGCATATTGGACGACATCTCCTTCAAGTGGATAGATAAATAAACGATTGAAGTCTAATTCAAATAAGTGAGTTAAGACGCCAAAGTAATCAATAAGAAAGATAACAGATAGTACTGCCAGCAAGCGTTTTAATTTATTGAAAATATTCACTAGTGAGAACATTCCGATGCCGTCACATAACACATAACTCAGATAATATTTCTAATAATTATTAATCGTCACTTCCAACCATACAACGTACAAATTGAACCGACTTATTTAACATAACATTGAGTGTCCGCGGACGAGCGTGTGCATAAGCATGCACACGCGGCGGTGGTTAGCGACACAACCTCACTAGCTCAATCACGTTAATCGACTGCTTTCAAAAGGGAAGAAATTGGATACAACCAAAAGAGAACATACTTCTGCTCCCTCTCATTGCCACGTTCTTCGATGTGTGGTAGGTTACGTCGGTAAACTGATGATCGAAGAGAGCGGGACAATGAGAGAACAGAAACACGCTGTACGATTATCTTGGGGTGGATTTGGTTGTATGTGCATGAATCAATGTAGTTCTGAGCGGAACCCGTTGACCTGATTCGGTAGTACGGTGAGTTCAGTGTACATTGATCCATACGAAGACAGAACTGAGAAAGAGAGGGGAATTGAGCTGATGATATTCACCTGCAAAAAGAGAACATTGATCCCCAGCGAATGAAGTGTCTGGAGAAAAGCCGAAGTAACGCTAGAAATATTATCACGTGATTCAATCGAATGTTTTGATAAATTTCCCAAATGGATCTGCAATGATGCGACAACTTCGTCCGGCTGGATTTGGTTGTCGCTAATCGGCATGGACACGAGCTGCCGTATGGCAAAAAAGGTAAGCTAAACTCATTTATGCATTGTCTGCGTGGTACAATGAGTTTAGCTATGTGTCCTTGGTGGAAACATGCTTTGCAGGTGAACAGGTAAGTAGGGGGAAATGGGGTTGATTTGACGCGCTGTAAGGCGGTCGAAATTAGGTAGGAATTGTGATTGGAATTGTGGGTTGTTTCTCATATAGAATAGAGAAACACCCACAGATCTTTCGACCGGTTGCCTCTCCTCCATGCTTCATAAGACTCCGGGAGCCTTGTTATTTTTCAATCGATTTATTACGTCTACGACATCGTTGAAAGAGGGTTCTGGGATCACAGGCTCGGCTGTATGCACGTCTGGTGCGTTTATTTGCGGTTGATGGGTGCGCACAGAGAGCAGGTTTTCAAAGTACTGCTTCCATCTTGTCCCGATATTGTTTGTTTCTGTGACCAGTCAGCCGTTTGTTTTTCGGATTATTTTAGCTCTTCCTCGGTTGCCATTTCTAATTGAATTTATGCCTGCATACATACATCTGATATTCTTTGCTCAGACTTTTTCTAGGATTTTTTCGATCCGAGTCTTCTCCCATTCGCTTTTGAAGAGTCCCATTGTCTTTTTCCGAAATGTCGTGTATCTTTCTGCGTTGAGTTCATCATGTCTTTGTAAGTGGATCACTCTGAGGAGTTTAAGTTCTTCGATCTTCGCCCTGCACTCATCGTCAAACCAAAGTTTGGACTTAATTGTTTTCTTAAATCCTAATATCTTTTGGGCTGTTTGTTTGATTGTATCTCCGATCGATGTCCATTTAGTATCCACATTATTGGCTTCCTCTACTTCATTGCTCCCATTCTCTAGGATGCTAAATCTGATATTCAGCCCTTTTGCGCAGATCTTTCAGTTTATCAATGTCGAACTTTTTGCTCGTCTCCCGTGACTGCCCATGTGAGTTTGCTGCAAGCCGACTGCTAATTTTGCCAATCACTAGAAGGTGATCGGAGTCACAATCTGCTCCTCTATATGATCTTACGTCAAGGATATTCGAGTGGTGTCTTTTTTCTATGAGGAAGTGGTCTATTTGGCTACGCGTTACGCGGTCGGGTGAATCCATGTGGCTTTATGAATCTGTTTCTGCTTGAACATCGTGCTTTTCACTACCAGATATTTTGCCGCAGCGAACGTAATAATTCGAATTCCATTATCATTTGAAACGTCGGGTAGGCTTTTTTTACCTATAGTTGTTTGGAAGATATCTTCCTTTCCAATTTTCGCAAAAAAAGTCCTCGAGGAGGATTTTAACATCGAATGATGAGATCCCACCAAGTACTTCCTCTAGGCTCTCGTAGAATGTGTCTTTCGTGTCTTCTTCGGTAGATTCTGTTGGCGCGTGTACGTTAATAAATACATAATTGTACCATGGGCCTTGCATTTTTAGCACCGACATTCGGTCATTAATAAATATCACCTATTTTACATGGGGCGTAATCTTCTTGCTTATGATGAAGCCGGTTCCGAGGTTATGTGTATCGGTACCCCCACAAGCCAGTGTAAATCCGCTGGTTTCGATTACTTGGTGTGGGAGTCGGACTTCCTGCAAAGCGACGATGTCCATTTTATATTCTTTCGCGTTTTCTACGACCGTCTGTATCGCGCCTGGTTTACATAACGTTCGAACATTCCACGTGCCGACGCGTATATACCGCTTTTTCCGCTTTTCCCTACATCTTCTTTTTGTCGAGTGGGTGTTTTCTTGATGACTTGTTTCCTTATGGTAGTGTCGGCTCATCACAGCTACGCCTACCAGGTACACAATCATAGATCACCAGTTACTTTCGTTTTCCTGTTATTACAGATCGAAATCGATAGCTTCGTACCGTTCTCTTGATCGGCACCCAGTATCTCTAGTGTCGCAACAGAACGTAATAGAAAGTAGTTGCTGATAGTTCTAAGGTTGTGACACTAGCTGAGCACAACGAAGTGTTCTATACGAAAGTGTTATGATGAACACTTTCTCATCACCTATAGTTGGAAGCTGCAACACCACCTTTATTGATGTTGAAATATTTTAATTTTTAGAACTATTTAAAAGTAACTTTCATGTAATACTATTTTTTATCAAAACCAATCCTATTAAATATAATTTTCACATTATTGTGCTGCCACCGAGAAAAATTTATCGGTTGCGAACATTTTTTTAAAATGAAAGGTTATTCTAAAAGACAATGTTTATGTGGTCCTTTATCCCTGTGGCGGAACAGTTTTATTGGTGGAAATGTCCTGTATTACATCGTCAGCTATGTCTAACTATCGTAATGAATTAATTATCCTTACTCAATATATTCTTGTAGTTAATTTTGGCAAAATCCTAATTCCTGTCCTTCGAACTTAGAATCACATCTCCGATTTGAGTTTTTTAAATCAAAAATTTCCTGTGCTTATTTAAGCTACTGCAAACTATTCCCTCAGAGGCCGGAAAATAAATTAATTACCCGCACCGACCAAACATTTTACAAGGTTACTAGAGATAAGTCTTCTCCGGAGGGGAGAAAACGAAAGTCAGAACATTTAGAGCGAGGTACAGTGCCGATGTACTATTGTTCGCAGATTATTTGAATTAATCGAAACTAAGTGTGTGAGTATTTGTGTCTACGTAGACGAAACTCTGTAGTCGCTTAATACGATCAGGAAATCTTTCATTGAGAGTAATTTAAATCCCAAGATTTAACGATGGCGCGACAAAGACACAAAGTCGGTCCGCTCTCGTTAACCACGAAGCATGACATTCATTGTATGCGAAGGAAGATTTTCAAAAATATGTGTAGAAACATATGGAGATTAATTAAACAAGCTGTACGTTGAATACGCAAGACATTTCTGAGGTTTATTAATTCTAGACATCGGCTTAATAATCTTATGTGTGGAAGAGACAACTGGGGAATGGCAGTTTGTAGTGGCTGCATTTAGTATTCAATTTGCACCTTGAATATGATATAAGCAATTAAACATCACTAGTCAGAGCATTCGAAAATCGTGGTTTCATTAAAAACGAGTGCACTTTTCCCATACTCTTTCTACAAAATATAACTAGTTCTGCATATTTCTCATATTCGTCATCTGGGTTCCTCACTATATCCTCATTCCCTATTTTACTTTTACCATAACACCCTCTGTGTCACTGACTTCATCATCACTCTCTCAACCCATCGACTTTGAAAAACACATATTTGTTTTAGAGCCCAGATTATATCACGTTAACTAGGTTTTAATAAGTCAACGCTGTCAACTATCAATATTATAACATTAAAGGTCATGCATTATCTTTGTAAATGGTACAACATCCGATTACACGATAATAGCCACTTTAGACATAACAAAAACCACACCTGGTCGGAAGCTAACTCCTTTCAAGAATGTGGTAATGACAAACGCTAATAAACAAAGTATAGTCCAGTTGTGCTCCAAGGACAGAGAGTGACCGCTGCCGCTGAAAGACTGAGAAAGACGATTCTGGCCAAATACAACTTGGTAATGCTTCCTCAGTCGCCCTACAGTCCGTACCTGGACTGGCAGAATTTTCCTGTTCCCCAAAATCAAACATCGTTAAAGAATCCGTTTCGACTCCGTAGAAGAAAAGCAGGAACTATTAGTGGAAGAACACGATGTGCAACGTAAAACAATACGTCAAAGTATGCAAAACATATCAAATGATGAAGTCTTCTTTGCCCCAATTTTTTTTTCGGTTCTTACCTAAAATTTAACTTAATCTCTTTTTTTTATTTACTTAAAAGAACTTAACTTAAATCTTATGCTACCACAATTCTAGAAAAGCTACGTCTGTGTAAGCTGGCTGTTGATACAGTTATTCTATCGACATTGGTGTATCCAGGTCTTTATTTGCCATTCAACCACCAGAACTGTTGATGCTGTTTAATATTATCGTCCCGGTCTCTGTGAGAGATAGCCCTACTAAGGCGGAAGAGCTCTTCTTCGGTGCGCGTGAATCCCGGCCATAGCACAATCGCCCGTCTACGGATAATCTAATTACATGATAGATCAGCGGAATTCCGGATCCATCTTGTATAAGCCCATTCATGTCCAAATCAAGGAATGCCTCTGGTGAAACAAAGCCGTTGCGACCCACGCTCTCATAGTAATGTTGCATGCATACGTGACATTAACCGTCACAAATTAAACAAAACTAAATCGTAATTCGACAAATGAATTATGTTGCATGCATATATGACATTAAGGGTCATACACAAATTTTTTAACAACTTTAAACCAAAGAAGTTCTTTCGCTGTAGCATTAAAATTAATTTCGTGTTACAACCGACGGACTTCTTTCAGTGAAGCTGTGAAACTTTATCACATGCCTATCGGTTGCTAAATGCAAATTCCTATCATAAATTTTCCGTTCCCATAACTAAACTTGCAATGCTGCAATTCCCACGTCCCATCCATACCCATGCACTGCATGCTATTTGCTGTAAGCAAACAAAAAATCCTCATCACCATGATAATCACCCAACACCCCATCACCTTCAAGGAAATTCCCCTCATTCCCATGCACCTACATGCTATTTGCTATGGGCAAATCAGATTCGCATCACATGACTCGAACTTTTCCCATGGCGTTGGGGTGGATCTGCAGCCAGAGTAAGCGTAAGGTTGCCACCTCGGGGTGAATGGCGGCAAAATTGCAACGTTGCAGTTCCCATCGTCGTTGGCATGCCCTTCGACTGGGGCTACCATCGGGTGACTGTCTCAAGGTGAGAAATGAATCCTGGGAAGGAATGTAGAATTCGGATTTGATTTTGGGTATAAATAGGGAGTTCTGTTGTAGGAATAAATGAATTAGAATCAGACGGCCAACGTGTGACACTCGATTTGCTGTAATAAATAAACACCAAAGGAAATTAACCGTCTTTTTTTTCTATAAAAAAAAAACTGACCTTAACACCTGCTTCGCGGCGACTCCTCAAGAAGTCGGTGCATGCGTGTAAGAAAATACAAGGTGCCGGTTGGACCGAAGTGACACAAGGAGGTAAGCGAATAATACATTGGTTAAAATTGGCACAGCGGCGACCCCTCAAGAAGTCGGGTTCCACGCCATCAACTGGCCGAGAATCAAAGCTGGGGAGGGAAGCAATGCCCGGCCAGATCTGGGAGCACGGAAGGAGGTGGTACGCACCCTCGCCTAACCTCTCCCACATATCCAACAGGTACAACCAACTAACCGCAGGTTTAACTCCTCTGCAGTCCCCAAACGTCCGGAAGTCCCCCAAGCAAGATATAACAGAACCCTTACGGACCCCACGAGTCGGAAGCAATCTACACACGGGCTCAAGCAGCCGGAAGCCGACAAAAAAATAAAGTAAATAATAAACATAACTAACTAAAAATAAATGTTGTATAAGCAATATACAACAGTACAGGGTATTTAGATAATAAGCCCCGAAAATTAGGTCATTGGATGAG
Source organism: Microdon myrmicae (assembly GCA_963931805.1). Lineage (NCBI taxonomy): Eukaryota > Metazoa > Arthropoda > Insecta > Diptera > Syrphidae > Microdon > Microdon myrmicae. The sequence goes on from OZ007497.1 coordinate 20,381,428, forward strand.
CTTATTGCTTTCGCAATATGTCCTCTGATTAATTTAATCATAAAATTATCCACCCTATTTATGTAGGCTTCATTATACAAAGTCTCATTTGAGTAGTACTTTTTATAGTCCGATTCCGGTGTCCGATATAATCTGAGACAACTTCTGAGACACTTTCTTTCGAACACCCGAATCTTTTCCATCAAATTTCGACCTATGTTAAACCACACTGGACAACCATATATGAGCATTGGCCTGATTGGCGTCATGTAACATATAAGTTTTACTCTGCTATCAAGTTGGCTACTATGAAATAGCCTCCTTGTCACAGCAAACGTTTTCCTAGCTTTGGCCAAAGCAGCGTCTACATGTCTGTTGAAATATAGATATTGATCTAACCATATGCCAGGTATTTAACTAGACTCTTGGTTTCCAGTTTTTCTCCATGCGGTCCCACGATAACTAACTTTCGGTAGTTTTTTCTTGTGTCGTTCGTGGCTTTATATAACGGCGTTCTAAATAGGATGGCTTCACATTTCGGGAAGTTGACCTTAAGTTTCCAGCCGTCGCAATAGCGCTGCACTTCGTTGAAGTCTCGCTGTATTAAACTATTTATGATCTCAACTTTCGGAGCTGTTCTGTAAATTATGAGATCGTCTGCGTGCGCGAAAGCCTGCGGAAGTGCATCTTTATTAGATGTCGCTAATATAAATGTTAAAAAGAATCGGAGAAAGTACCGCTCCCTGTTCTTGATATTATACGTTTTATTAGAGGTCACATTACCATCTTTGACCACGAACCTCCTGTCATTTAACATAACGTAAAGTACATACATACTTATGTATGCCATGTCTTTCCAGTTTTTAATATAACCCTTCGATCCATACCGTCAGGCTTTTTCCAAGTCGATCAGACAGGCACATGTGCTTTGATTTTTTCCATTTCATTGTGTGTCGGAAACCAGTTTAGCTGCAGCATGTGTGATTTCATGACCCGTCTTAAAGCCAAGCTAGTTATTCGGAATAATGTTGTTGTCGTCTACCCATTTTAGTAGAGGTTTGTTAATGGTTTTTTCAAATACTTTACTGATGTAGGGATGCTTATCGAACGCATGTTCATTGGGTTTGTACAGTCTTTCCTCTTTTTGCGATGCACTGTATGATTGCCATTTTCCGACGCACGGCAAAGTATGCATTATTCATTAGATATATACACGGTCCATCGAGCTTTGCAATGCCCTCTACTTCAATTATCTCACTAAAACATAAAACAACCTGATCGATTACACCAAATCTTTTTTCCTCTTTATTAATTATACACATCAATCTGATGACGATTACCTCAATCGACCTCCAAACTATTGCCAATCTTTTCGCTTCCTTCTTTAAACAATCCTTCACGGTCAACTCTTTCGAGTCTAACCCGTGTTACTTCAAAGACCTCCCCGAATTCTCCTATGGTCCCTTCATCTCTCAACTTATTCAGCATCACCTGGTTGAAGAAAAATGAAAGTTAAATGTCGTCCGCATATAGAGAGATAACGATGAATTAAGCTAATTTAAGCATTTTTTGTCTGATCTATAATTTAGAATGTAAGAAAAAAAGTGGAAATAAAAACTGTTGAAATAATGAATAAACATTAAACTTTTTTAAAGATGAGTTCAGCCCTGGCCCTGGTGGACTTCCGGTTGTCCTTTTAAAACAATGTTCCTCTCCTCTTTCTCTTCCGCCCCGAAAGATCTTTAATGTATCCCTTATATAAGGTGTCATCCCAACTATTTGGAAATCCTCTTTTGTCACCCCATTCATAAAAAGGGGACTACCGTCCCATCGCCAGAGTGTATGTATTCCAAAACTGTTCGAAGGCATTCTTTACAATCGTTATGTTTCCGCGCTGCAATTTCATCATCTTACCCAACCAGCATGGTTTCTTTATGGGTATGTCGACCACCACCAATCTAGTTGCCTTCTCATCCCACATTCTCCGTGCATTAGAGAATGCCAGCGAAGTTGGTGTAATCACAACCGACTTCAGCAAAGCCTTCGACAAAATCTCCCACAATCTCATCCTCTTTAAGCTGGCCTCCCTTGGTTTTCAATCCCTACTGATTAAGTGGATTCATTCCTATCTTAACGATCAAACCTATCGTGTCAGAATTAGATCCTCCCTCTCGAATCCTTTTCTTCCACCGTCGAGGGTTCCCCAGGGCAGTCATCTAGAACCCCTGCTATTCATTCTAACTCTTAACGATATAGACTCCAGTATCAAAAACTCCTCCATCTCTCTATACGCGGATGACACCAAACTCTTCAATACGATCCGCTCTTTCTCGACTCCTCACTTCTCCAAATGTATCTTGACATATTTTCATCGTGATGCCAAAACAACTGCCTCCAACTTAATATTATCAAATGCCACTCAATCATCTTCTCCCGTAAACGCTCCACTCTCCCGCGACGTTCCTATTTTTTACTCAACCAACAGATATCAGCTGTACAATTGATCCGTGGGCTTGGCATCTTATGTGATATGGTGTTTAACTTCATACCACATATTAATATTATCCTCAAGGCCAGGTCTGCCCTTGGTTTTGTGAAATGCTGATCGGAAGAATTCCCTAATCCTGGTTTCCCAATCGATCTACGTAGCCCTTGTTCGTGCCTTTGCTAGTTAGGTCTGGTCTTCTCACTACTCGTCCCATACTCGCAGGATCGATAGCGTGCAACGTCGTTTTTTTGCGTTTCGCCCTCCGAGAATTGAATTGGGAAAATCCTTTGATTTTACCCACACATACAGGCCATCTGCATATAATTAACCTTAACACATTGAAGAGCGCAGAATTAAGACCGACATCCTCTTCATCCACCGTCTTCTCTTATATTCAATCACCTGCCCAGGCATCACCATCATCACCCTTCTTACGGCTCTAATGAACCTGTGGCGGTCCTGCGAACCGCACAAACCAATGTATGGTTAAATACCTTTCGCCTAACCAACGGGGCATACTTACCGTGTCCTCAGATACGTGGACCCAATATACCTTTCCGCCCAGCTAAAGGGGACATGCATACGGACGTCCTCGACCCCACGTATCCACAGACACGTCTGCCCAATTTCTTGATTGCTTGCACCGCTATCGAAGACCAGTACCCAGAAAAGAAATTGTTTGACAAACCATTAGCTGGATAAACACAAGTGGCCGACAGCGCCAGAAGCCAGCAGCTAGAAGAATCCTAGGCGGTAAATGTATGCCCAAGGAATAAATTAATGTATGACCTTCCCTTGAGCCAACCTCAATTTTGTTTTACTTATCGAAAGGACTATTGTGGGAACAAAGGTTAAACAATAAACCAAACAACCGACACTGTTCCTACAAGGAAATAAAAACCATGTAAATATCGCAGCCGAAGATAATGACTTCGGCCGAGGATATCACCAGGGCCATAAACCACACGCGGGTAATGTACACAAACGGATACCGCAGATTTCTGAAAATCCTGACGATCCTCGGCATATCTCCGGCCACACGGACATCAACGTTCGCGTCTTTGTGTGTGGGTGCATCCATACAGTATTCCTACGAACAATACGAAATCGTAAGACAAGGGAGGATGCGATCTCCTGGAGAAATCCCTTGGTAAAGAGAGGAGACCAAGGGATGACAGAACGGAAGAGAAAAGAAGAACAACCGGGTGAGTTTTCCATCCCTTGAAGAAAGTTTTTAAGTTAGTCAAGTTACAACATCCGCAGGGAAAAGACCTGCAACCTTCGCGAAAACGGGCGAGTGTATCGGCACGAGTATTCACCGGAGAGAGTGCTCAAATACACAAATAAAAAAGAAAAACAAGATAAAAAAAGGTGTTTTGATTTTTATGGACAGTGTTCGGCGGAACACAAGCCGCAATCAATAAAAAAAACCGCTAAAACCCCATTTAGCGAATGCTGTTGTGGGCGAACACTTAACCCACCTTCTTTGACTTCAATCTCACCTCTCCTGCTCTCAAATGTCGTCTCCCGTTTACCCTACTTGAGCCTTACGATACTTTAAAGTTAACCCCCCCCCCCCCCACAACGTCACCATCGTTCCATACTTTTTAAGTTAGTTCATAAGTCTATTTTCTATGTTTATACCGCTTGTACTAAGCGAAATAAAATGAGCGTCCTGCCCTCGCTTCATTCATTCATTTATTCATACTTCATTCATTTCCTGTGGTGAAATAATGGTCAATTGTCGGGGTAAATTAATTGTCAATAGAACAGGAAAACCTAACCAAAACAAAAAGAAACAAACTCGGAACAAGCAAACTGATTTATTTCCATAACTATTACCGTCACGAGTCACGAGAAACACTCCAACGAAGTAGTGAAGAAAGCAGAGAGTTGACTGGTTCTAGGAAGCATTGACGTGCATCAACTCGTGGAATTTCGAGGAAGAACAACCGGCGAGGGAGGCAACAGCCACACGGCATGAAATCGTCAAAACTATAAGTAGCATTTTGTTTTTATAACCTGTTGTTGTAACAACGTCAGACGGAGAACAAAAACCGACGCCATCGAATTTCATTGCAGAAACCTCCCTTATCTTTTTTTTTACACGAACGCGCGCACAAAAGGGGATTTTAGAGTACCCTTAAATGTCAGAGCAATAACCAAATTTCCAAACCCGCAACAGAATACAATTCACACAGAATATATTCTAATTATCCCCGCATTCATTTTCCCAAAATTGCTGCGATCAAGTCTTTACTGAATTCACACTCCCTCCTTGCGACCAAGCAATCCCAATTTTCCCGGAAATGCATAAGCTGTAATAAAATGCATATTACAACCTACAATGGAATACCAATCATCTCCCTCAATTACATCACCCCACATACATTTTCCCAAAATTGCTTCGGTCAATTCTCTACTTAATACATATTCCCTCTTTGCGACCAAGCAATCCTAATTTCCCCGATATTCATATGCCGTAATAAAACGCATATTCAAATCTACAGCGAACATTAACCATCGCCACCAACTATACCAAGCCACATACCTTTCCCCGAAATTACTTCAGTTAATATCTTATCTAAACGATATTCCTTGCTTGTACCCAAGCAATTTCAATTTCACGGTATGCACAACCAACGAATCCAACTCAGCTTGTACGGCGCGGATTCGCTGGAACTGAATTCTTATGCGAGCATGGCAACTCTTCTCGAAATTCGCCGGAAGTGGCGGGAAGTTTATTTCTGCTATGACTCAATCACAGGACGCGATGAATAATTTTTTTCCCATTCCATTAGTCAGTCGTTGTCCAACCGCCAGCAAGTGCGCATTCCCCCCTCCTATTAGCAGTTAGCGAGTCGATATTCATCCAGCGCTGCTTCCGCACACGCAAAGTCAAGATCCAACCGCCATCGAGTGCGTTTTGGCCACCTTACGCTTGGCTACCCTCGCGTATCAAACCGCCTTTTGCAATATAGCGCGGCGCGACTCGGGCAACTGTTAGGAGCACGCGGACTTACCCAACCATCAGACGCCGAAGGTCTCGAAGCGTCTCGAGGTGCTATTTTCGAGAATCCGCGTTCGTTGTTAATCGGTTTGAATTGCAAAATGTCGCTTAGGGAATCAAACCCAAACCAAGACTAGGCGCTCCCGAAACCGTGGTTAAGTGGAATATAGTGTGGGGAGGAAGTATTGTGCCTAACACGGACACTAGGTTCACTTCCTCCTCCATCATAATTTGTTCGCCGCGTAAAACACCGAACCGAAAGTCATCACTAATAAATGAACGAACGCCGCCTCGTTCGTTCGCAACCACGGGTAAAGGGTGAGAGATAAACACCCAGGATACTGCGACACAGCAAGGAGACGAAAACGTTGAAACAAAACACACAACAACAAAATACTGTTCGGATAACGCCTAGATATTTATTATTCATTTTATATCACTGCTGATTGTCTTTTTAACACGCGACACAATAAACACGACTTCGATAACTCCACGCTCAACTCAATGGGTGACGAATAAAATTTACGTACAGCAATACCGAGTAATTCGGATTTATTTCGCCCACGACTCCGAATATATCTATCTCCACTCCGCCGCGGCGACGGAGAGCGGAAGCCAAACCAACTTGCTCGGTTGGATGATGGTGAACGACTCGGTGATATTAGGTCGCTGTCAAAAGAATCTTTGGGTGCATCTCCTTTACTTATAGTGATAACCGGATCTCATTAGAGGAGATCGTCATGGCAGACATGTATGGGTGTACGTCGGTTCTTTTCAAGGATCAAAACCATTAGACGAACGTGGAACACAAAGAAGAGGCATAATGGGCATCCAAGAGGTGTGTGTAAACAAATCGAATATCGTCGGATACTAATGGGTTTGCTTATGCATCGTTCGGTAATGAGGGTCAGCTAAATAAATAGCAGCCGCTCATTAAATGAAAAAAATGTTTTTCGGATACCACAAACGATATGAATGGTTTATGGTATCGCAGGAAACCTATGTAGGAACAGCGTTCTTCTGTTTGCACGTGGTGGGAGTTTAGAGAATTTTATTGCTGGGAGAAAAAAGTCGCCGGCCAATGTGTACGTAAAGAAATTTATCGTACATATGGCGAAGTTGGAAAATAGACGGCGCAATATTTATGGTCTCTGTCATGACGGTTACATTGTGTGTAAACCGAATTATTTTGTTTACAGGACTTTGTCTGGTACCGAAGGTGCCGAGTTGGTTTGAGATTCCTGGTAAGGCAAGAAAGAAATCTTACAGGAATTGTATGCGAAGAGATGCATGGAAGGTAAGTTTTCTTTTCCAGGGACTTTTAGGTTATATAAATTTGATTGTTTTAATGCGTGGGGCATTTAAGATGCTAATGCGATTGCATTAGCGACAGCTCATGCAGACCGAGTAGCAGTTACTGGGGTTTTTTCAGGAAGGCGAACCGTGGGGTTTGGCGGAACCGCCACAATAGTACTGGGGTAATCCTAAGTAAAAGGGGGAATTAATCGATAAACAGATAAGTGAAGACAAATAAAAAGAGGAACATTAACATTAAAACCGGACCAGTGCAATTTATTTCCTTTCTCTCTCCCCGTTGGTGAACATTGTCGGTTTTATTTTTCCAGCGACGTGTCGGGGGCGCAGTGAAACCGCGTCCGTGCTGAGGCATACGTTGCACCCCCGCAAGAGTTGCCATGGTACTGTAGCGTTCTACGAACGCACACTTTCACACAGGTAAGGTTCCTAACCCTTCAAGGAACAGAACTACCTGTAAACGTTACACGCGCCCTCAGACGCGTGCCCCCAAAAGCCTACTAGAGGCCAACAACATGTAGCCAACGTTGAGCCGACACCAAAAAGCAAGGAACCGAACATCCCAAAGCTTTTAATGCCAAGCTCAACATTCGTAAGTCATCATACCTGAAACAAGAAAGAAACATTCATTCTGCCTGCGCCCAGGAACATTTCATTGAATCGGTAATTTCAAACATCGATACAAAAGAATGGCTATCATCAAAGAATGAGCCGATCAACGGATGCACGTGTGGGTAATCTAATGCAAGGACCACCCAAATCCGTTGAACAACAGAAGGCAGCCACGACCTATCGCAATCGATAATATCTCAACGAGATATCCGATGATTTATGAGGAGTTAAGCCAACAAAGGCAATACTCCGGTCACACGGCCACGCTAGAATTTCACACCATTATAAAAATCTAATGGATTTCGATTCCGGGTACCAAGTTCAAATAAGACCCACGGGCTATACGTTTAAACAGTCGCCGAATATCTCCGGTCTGGGCGCCAGATGTTCTGTGCAAACAGAAGGCCGTGGAGATGAAATGCTAGCGACAATAATGATGTATGCAAAGAATGACTTTCCCCTTTCAGGAAACTACAAAATATCCCGGGGGATGTGTTAACATGCTGATAACAGAGACATTGACGATTCTGTTAATGGAAAGAATGGGAAATTGTCTCTGGGGAAGATGCAGATACGATCTGGGTCAAGATGCTTGTGGGTAGTATAGAGGCAGTCTAATTTGGATCGTCACCGGGACGAGCGGTCTTTATCGAGCAGCATACGAGAGAACCTCACCGAGGAGGTCGAAAGGAGTACGGTTAGAGAACTCCGACGAGGAGGTATCCGCGCAGTGAAACTTTAGAAAAGCGAAGGTAACGTCGAGTGTCGAACGTACGTGCGGTGCAACGAAGTGCTTCGTAATCGTATAAAGGAAAGACACAAAATAAAAATTCTAAATAAAACAATTCTTCTCGTGGTTTCATTTGACATTGTTTTCGCTCCGTTTGTGTGTTTCGTTGTTTCGGGAGTAGTGTTCGTTGGAAGCAGCCAGCAGTGACTAGCAAAAATCCGCCAAAGTACGAGGGTTGCCTCTTATGTTTCGGGATTTGCCAACCCTAGTGTTGCAATCCGGCAATTGACAGCTCTGTCGTAAAGTTGGACATTTTCGAGGTTATACGCACTCAAAACGTTTTGACATACGAGCGCTATTTGTGTTGTTTACAGTAACTTAAAAGATTCATCTCGGCCAAAAAATGGAATTAAATCGTCAACATTTTCGTGCGATTATTTTTTACAACTTTCGGCGTGGATTAACTCAGCAACAGTGCATGGATGAACTTAATTCAATTTTTGGCGATGAAGCTCCATCAAGGACCAGTGTTTATCGATGGTATGGTGAATTCAATCGTGGTCGTAGTTCACTCCAAGATGAATTTCTAGAAGGTCGTCCAAAATCAGTTGTTGTTCCAAAAACCATTGATGCTGTGCGCGAACTGATATTGGAAGATCGTCATGTGACCTATCGTGAGATTGAGACAACCTTAGGCGTTAGTGGGACCAGCATACGTTCAATATTGCATAAACATTTGACTGTCAAAAAAATTTGTTCGCGTTGGATCCCACACAATTTGTCAATCGCCTAAAAAAGGCTCGTGTCAATTGGTCGAAAGAAATGCTCAAAAAATACGGTCGCGGTGCTTCGAAACACGTCTATGACCACGTGACAGGTGATGAATCGTGGATTTACGCGTATGAGCCCGAAAGTAAACAGCAGTCGACTGTCTGGGTGTTTCAAGATGAGCCAAATCCAACAAAAGTTGTTCGCGCACCAAGCACTTCCAAGCAAATGGTCGCCTGTTTTTTCGGAAAAACTGGACATGTCGCAACCGTACCACTAGAACAACGCAGAACAGTCAATTCTGAGTGGTACACAACCATTTGTCTGCCAGTTGTGTTCCAAGAAATCAGGAAAACCAACCGCTGAAGACGGATCACTCTTCACCACGACAATGCGAGATCTCACATATCGGCTGCGACAACTGCGTTTTTGAGCACCCAAAACATCGATTTGATGGGTCATCCGCCGTATAGACCTGACTTGGCACCGAATGACTTCTTTTTATTCCCGTACGTAAAAAACAAACTGAGAGGTCAACGTTTTTCAACACCTGAAGAAGCGGTTGCTGCATTCAGAATGCATGTGTTGGAGATACCTCAATCAGAGTGGCAAAAGTGCTTCGACAATTGGTTCAAACGCATGCAAAAGTGTATAGATCTTCATGGGGAATATTTTGAAAAACAATAAAGTGATTTTCGATGATCAATATTTGTTTTTGTTCTCTAATCCCGAAATATAAAAGGCAACCCTCGTACTACTATTCAAGGTGTGCAATTAATGTTTCACCCTATTCAACAAGTCCACAATTTATAAGTGGTTTATATTCATCCTGTACTAGAATTCAGATCCAATACTTGGCCACGTTGGTCCTAAAAGAGTTCCGTAATTCCGATGTGATACCAAAACGAGTTGTGAAACTCATTAAGGACCCAACTGAAAGTCTTTCAAGAAGGGTATACGCGACGTATTCTATAAATTCCTTCTCTATAGGTATAACCATCGTTACTCCTGAATCTGGTGAATGCATTCCCCCTCTCCAACTTTTCCCCCGATACCCAACAGACAAAAACTGCATACAGTGTACTTCAAAGATCTTTTTCACATGTACAGATGCGCCCAAATCGTTCTTTAGTAGCTTCCTGTGAATGTGAAATAATCTGTGTTTCCTTATTAGTATGACATCAAGACATTTTCTTTTCTGCTCGTGTACCATAAATGTACACGCCTTTTATGCAGAAAAGAGCTTTCGGTGTATATCTTGTGAGATTACAAAGGTTATTATAATCCGCATTGTAAAAAAGCAGACGCACACGCACTCAGTGAGTGTACCTGTGAAAATCAGTATCCTTGTTACTTTTCTTTATCTCTTTTGATTGCCTTCAACCGGACGCCATTGTGCCTCAGTAATAATTGAAACCACCTTCACTCTGATTTAGTAAAACGAACTTGAGATACAGGCTGGTAACATCGAATTCCTAAAAAGATTTTCCTTTAGTTTCACTGACTTTATCTTCCACTATTACCGTTTTAGGGAAATTTGTGGGAATAATTTGCATGAATCTCATGTATCCCTCTTTTTCAGTTACCTTGCACAAACTGAAATTAAATGGAAGACAATTTAAATATAAAAATATCTCTCACTTCAAAAGGTTAAAGGGAACAACAACCACCTTGAAGTTTCATTCTCAACTTCTGACATAAGCCACCCTCTTCCCCTGAAAATCGTACGCACGGCTAATTAATCGAAGCAATCCGATACTTAAAAACCTACTTGAAAACTATGCATGACAACAAACGGATAGATATTGTATACATTAACAAGCGTTCTCGCGAGTGGGTCGCCGTAAACGCGTGTTCTTTCTTATTCCCCGATGTATCTCTCGATTATTAAACAACCGTTCTCTTCAACAACGAAACTCACCAACGTATGTGGTTACGCTCACTTTTCTAATGCAAAACCTCATCGTGTCTCTCATCTATTGACGAAAGCTCATCGATGGTAAAAGCTTCGCCTGGTTTATCGGAAGAGCAGATACATTTCAAACCCCTATCGTAAGATACAACTCGGACTCTCCACAGTCATCTGGTCGCGCCTTTTGGAGCACAAAAAAAAATTCTCCATCCGAAGAAAGTCGTTGTTCGCGGAGGGGTGGATCTAGTGAGTTCACGAGAAGGAAAAGCCGTGTGGTTAGAGTACACTTCCTGTTTGTGTTATTTGGCGATTGTCCTTAAAAGTGTTTCTGCAAGATTAACAAGTCCGTTCTGTGTCAAATAGATTAGTTGATAACAATTCGAATATTGCCATCAAGTGCCGGGCTTATCGCTTCATCAACAAATTCTGAGGATTAAATACCAAGCAACACCAGCTCCTGTGGGACGTATCATTCTTACGGTGCTACCAGAATCACAAATATGCAGTCGTTAGTAGTAGCAAGTGCATTCCTTCTAATGTTCGTGGTACAACAAGGTGAGAATACTAAGTTTAGTTACAGGATAATAAAGTTACTGGCAGCTGTGTTACATAATTCAGTATAGTGATTGCTCGTGGCCAACTCCATCGCTGACGTAACTCCGCAGAAACTCACCCTTTCGTATCCTTGCTACAATATCACGTGTATATTCTTCCTATCACGGTGATGGAATTCCAGTGTGCATTAAAAAACTAACTTTTTAACTTCCTGTTTTACAAATACTCACTTATATCGATTAAAAATCTCCCAGGATAAGATAAATCCCCAACAAAATGTGCACCCCATTTTAGGGGTGTGCGAGGAAAATTTTTCTACCTACTTCTTGGACTCTATTTACCATTTAACACACGACCACGGAGACATGCGCAAGGTTTACAGTTATCCTTTTATGTTCCCACAGATAAGATTTAATTGTTTTCTTATTTCTTTTTTTTTTTTTTGTTGAAAAAGTTAAGGACAAAATCTATGTAAAACGAAACTTATTCACTTAGAAGTCTTCAATTGGAACAAATTGATCGTTCTACTCGCTACAAATGTGTCTGCAAATTGAAAAATAGTTCTGACCTCTATTTATAACAATTTGCAGATTGGGGACGTACGCACACGGCACACACACACACGCTCACGTACAACGCACGATTGATATCAATTGTGTGCTTAGGTTCTCATTTGACCCAAACCGTGTAACAATAGATAGATTGCAATGTACACAACACGCCGAATAGAGGCACCACGTATATTGGGGCCTGAAATGCTCCAAGAGTCTGATCCCGGTGGTTGGTTTATATCTTGACCCGTTGGTAATCAAATCATCGACCATAATCGCGTCGCGTAATTTACGAGAATATTTTTAGAATACACATTTTTTTACACAATGGATCAGAGGGTATAATACGTCGGTAATTTGTTGATTGTGTTTGCCAGCGATCTCAGCGTTGGAACACACTTCTCCATCATACGTGGTCTTGGTTTGATTGTGAGAACACAGCGGACCTTAATTGTTCGGATGTTACTCGAAGCCAACATGACTTTGCGGTGTATGCTTTGTGACGAGATACAATTTGTTTTCCATATCGACTTTGCACCTCTTAATTAATTGCTTATTAATAGACTGACTTCTATTCTCATGGTTGCTAAATACTATTACATGAACAATTTAACTGACAGTCGTTTATCAATGATTTTCTGAGTATTTATACCCTTGAGGGGTTGGCGTGATGTTGCGAGATTGTTTGGTAAAAATTGATTGGAAATTAGAAAATGTGTGAAATTTTCGACAGGCTGTTTATTAAAACGTCTTCGAAAATAAAGTCGCATAAATCCTAGTCAATTATTTGTTATTATTATTTAGTAGAAGTATTGATATAACATTATATTGTGGCGGTTCCGCCAAACCCCACTGTTACTTACCTGAAGAGCCCCCTTAACTTCGACCCAACCTTATGAGTTTCGCTAATGCAATCGCATTAGCACCTTAAATGCTTCACGCATCAAATAGATCAAATTTATATAACCTAAAAGTCCCTGTAAAAGAATTCTTACCTTTATGCATTTCTTCGCATACAAATTCCCTACAAGAATTCTTTCCATTATACAGGAGCATAAAACAAAACCTATTCGGTACCTTCGGTTGCCGGTGGCCAGGCAAATTCCAACCTTCCCACACCTGCACCGCAATCTCCCCGCAGCAAAAACATTTCCTTCCCACGGATAATTAATGCTTTCAATGCATTACCTGGAAATGCCTGCAAAGAATTTTTCCTACAAGGGCATTCATACATGTATCAATGCATCTCTGTATTAGCGACCCAGAACCGAATTTCCAATTAGTGTAGATTTTCACAGTAGAGTTTGACACTTGCGTCGCCATAGATGCCATGTACCATTGACACAGATGGTATATACAAACCGTCATTGTATACCCATCTAATCTGCTTTGCAATGACTTGCAACTATCGATACAACTGCAAGCACTTTACCCAGAAATGCTCCTTTGTTTGAATCTCCAAACAAGCATCGACTTGGCGCATAGTCGCCGGACTAAATTCAAAGCATAAACAATGCAAATATAGAATCCGTTTCCCACAAACGAATTTCCCTGCATATACAAATGCAAGCGAGGGATTCGTTTCGTCCACTAATCCATTACCACCTTTTCCCAATGGCTATTCGCCTATTTACACAAGGGCATCACTCATCTAAGACTTTTATGATGCCCTCGTCCCATATTTGCTTTTAGCACATCTCTTCGATGCATCGTCGTCTATTTTAGCCACGATGCACATCATAAACCATGATCGCCCCGATTCCTTTGTCCTTGCCGCCTGCCTACTTTGTTTTTCCATTGCCTTCGCGCATGAGTAAACAACACCCATCCGAACGATCACACACATACCACCATGATCTCCATTACGAGATCTGGTTTTCTATTCCACCAAGAGAGACTTTACGTTTCTCTGGTGGTAAGTAAAAACATATCCTTAGTGGAGAGGATATCTACCACCACACCACAAACTCACCCCAATTAGCGAGTCGGCTCTGTACGACCCGTTTATCGCAGAGTCAAATAACATCCGCCGACCACCACGGTCGTGCCACTCCCGCTCTCCGTCGCGCGGCGGAGAAGCGTAGGTCGTGTCGAGAAAATAGTGTTTCACCTTATTTAAAAGCAATAAAAATCAATTTAATATCAATAGCAGGTTCTAAGTGAAGTATAAAACACTAACATATTTAATAATGGCTGAGAACAAAGAGAATTATCTTTCACAATTTTAAAGAGAATAAAACGGAATAAACTAAATCAGTGTGTTTCGTTTTCCTGTTGTGGACGTTGTGTTGTGGAGTTTCGCTTGTTTTACTCTCCTGTGCTGAAGTTTCCGGGATGTTATCGTTATCTTTTCGCGTTTGATGAACAGTTTCCTGTCAGTGTTTGGAGGAACCGTTTTTGGAACCTTAGTGACAGTCGACAGGGGATAGGAGTGAACCGAGTGTCCGTGTTTGGCACAATACTCCTAATCCCCACAATATCACTTTGTTTCATAGTATGAAGCTAGGCAAACTCTTGAACATAGAACGACCAATGTTACAAACTCCATATTTTTGTGAATCATAAAACGAGTCAAGCACAAGTACAGAGAATTGCACTCTTATTTTCTCTGCCCTAAAATTATATTGAGCGCCAACCTAATTTTCCAAGTCCTTTGAGAGCAGGATGCATTTTTTACCTCTATAATGGTATTATCAGCTTTACGATTGCGATAGGACGCCCGCAAACTTTTTTCTAGTGTGCTTTATGTACTTCAAGTGGTAGTGTGCACGAAAATTCTTATATATATACAAATATCTTTTATTCTATAAAAAATTTTCTCCGGGCTACAAAAAATGGTATAATTTAAAACAGAGCCGGATGCAGGGCACCATTGAGGCGTTTTCCATCCGTTTTTTTTTTTTCGATTACACTTCTCTCAGATGAGGTGAACCTATAGCACCGGCACGGTGCCCCTAGATGCCGCCAGCCGCTACAGCCGTAGCAATTCTTCTTGAACAATTGCTGTTTGTAACGCTCCGGAAAAATTCGCGCAGTGAGGGAATTCCACAACTTTCCCGTTCTGTAACGGATCGAGTTCTGATACAAAGTTGTAAACTACATTATAAAACATATTGTCAATCATACTGCAGAAACATGGTGCGAGAGTAAGAAAACAATCGAAACTTAGACCGTATGTGGGAGCCTCTGAACTTTAGTTTAGAGGATTTAAATTTTGAATGAAGATTATTAGAAAAATATTACTGTTACTATTACTATTTATTGGCCTGTAGGAAACCGGCAGTTCATGACCTCACCGACTCGACTAAGCTATCGTTCCCTGTCCTGTGCACTCTTCTTCCGCGATTGACCAGCCCACCCGATCCCCTCAAGGTCAAACCTTACATTGTCCTCCCATCTCCATCGCGACCGTCCTGCGCGTCTCTTTGTCGTTGGTCTACCGTCAAGAATTCTACGCACGGTCCTATCGTTGCCCATTCGCGCCACATGTCCGGCCCATCTTAATCTTCGTGACCTGATTACTTTCACAATTGTAGGTTTGCTATATTAGGAAAATATATTGAACCAAAATGCTGTGGTGGGGCGAAACGGTAATGTGGCAAAAATCTTCGTCTTGGTGCCGGAGTTGGCACAGGTTGTACGAAGATTCTCCATCATTGCACTTCCGTAGATTGTTCTCGCAGAATGACGACACCTGAACAGCTCAAGATGGAAAGGAGAAACACAATTCGAGTCATTGAAGGTACCGAGCAACTATCGCCGAGTTGCGTTCACCAAATAAGCAACACAAGATAAATGAAACAGGCAGGGTTTTAGTTGTTAATTTCTTTCTTTATTTCTGATCAGCACTAATACGGTCTTCGTTTACTTGCGAAACTTTAATTAAAATAAGTTATTTTTAATTTCGGCTTTAATTGTTCACACGGTCGACACAGACGATTCATACTAACACTCGGGGGTAGTAAATTTACTTTTAAGCTGACACACTCAGTGACGAAGAGATGCTGTGCGCGCGATGGTTTGGATACGACTCAGTGATTCATTCCTCGTTTGGGGTGAGTTTGATGGTGTGGTGAAAAGGAAATGAAATTTTCTTTGACCAGTGACCAATGGAAGGCGATCTCTGGGACGCAGTGGTGTATGTGTGTGTTTGTACACCGTGTTTATTGATGCGTTTAACCAAGGGTAAACTAAACCTGAAACGAGGAAAAAAAGAACAAAGGGAAAACGACCTACGGCATCTTTCGGTAATGAGGGTCAGCTATCTAAATAAATAGCGGCCACTCATTAGATGCTAAAAGGGATTGCGATAATTCATACAATAGAGATCGTATATCGTCTCTCTGCCGACTGGGAGAATCGGATTCTTTTGTTTGCGTGTGTTTATGCTATTGAATCCGATCCGACGGCAAAACGTGACGTCGGTGATTGTTTGAAGATTGAGACAAGGAAATATTTCCGCGAGAAGTGCTTGCAACTGAATCAATAGTTGCAAGTCTTCGGAAAGTAATTTAGATGGATATACAATGACGGTTGTGTATACCATCTGTGTCAACTATGCATGGCATCCATGGCGACAGCAGGATCGAACTGTAGTGTGAATATCTGCACTAATTAGAAATTCGGTTTTTGGGTCGCTAATGCGAGATGCACTGATAATGTATGAATGCCCTTGTAGATGCAATTCTTTTTAGGAATTTTATGTAATGCTTGTATGCATTAATGTCCTTGGAAAGGGAAATATTTTCAGGTGCCGATGCGATTCCATTGGCGGGAGACAATGGGAGTTGGGTTGCGGTTAGGTTGGCGAAACTGCCACAGTACCACATTCAGGAGATTGGCGTGTGATACCTCGCAGGGGTGGAGCGTTCCAGTTAAAAAATATGGATAATCAAAATTCGAAAATCTTTACGAGTATTTAGTCTCACAAGATCTCTCTACATTGACTTCGCATATGGAACTGACTCGTCAAGCAGTTAGACTCTCCTCATTTAGACATGAAGTACTCCTTCTGCCCTACCATTCGTTACATTTATTTTTTGTTGTTGTTGTATATAGTTGCGGTAAAGGATGTGAAATCGGTTAAAGCTGCCATGGACCCGAACATATAGCATGGGTTTTACAGCATTTAATAAAACACTACTCGTGTCTTCTTTATTATGTTGTGTTGAGTAAGTGGACTGTATTATTTGTTGCATAAGGATCTAGTTTGTGGAACTGACTGATTTAAAATCGCTTACCAGAGTCCCCGCTGATCGAGTGGGTTGGAGTTCGGGTTTTGCAGAATCGTCTTGTAGATTTTCTTTATATGGAAGAACCAAATTACTTCGAATCAGTGGATACCAAGGCAACTGAAAAAATTTTTGAAGTGTTGAAATAAAACAGAATCGGGAAACAAGAATTCACTTGGGATTTCCCGTTTTAATTCACGTACTTCCCAAATAACGACCGAATGAGGTACTTCTATTAGACTCAACCGTGTCTTCCTTCTCGTCGTTTTGTTAAATTGCGTTCTCCTTTCGCAATGATCATTTTGATCAGCAATTTGTTCTGTGGGATCTGGTATTAATGGTATTGGTTGTGTCAGCACGGGAACGGGTTCACCAATATTCCCACGCTTGTTCTTCCTCGAGCCGCTCACCAACGATAAATGAAACAACCTCGCTTGTTTTTGACTTAAACTCAACATTCACGTTTATTAGTAAATACCCAAACATAAAATTATAACGAATTTCAACTTAAACACAAAATGGTTATAACTAAAACACAAGATTGTTCTCAACTTAAACACAAGATTGTTCTCAACTTAAACACGAGATTGTACTCGACTAAACACACGATCAATTGGAGGAATATCTTGACCCTACCATGAGGGCGACCGATACCCGCCGTGGTTGAATTTGACTCCTGGCGATGTGTACTCGACGGTGGATGAAAAGCGACTCTAGTAAAGGACTCGTGCGGAATCGGTCATCCCCTAAGGGTAGTTTTCATTCATTGAGAGAAACGTGCAGTTTCTCTTCGTGGTGACCAATCAGTGAGGATCTCTCCGCCGATCTTGGCGGGATTGTTTCGCTAGCCCGTGTCGCCATATATATAATCAAAAGTATTCAACGTCGCTTCCTTCGGTTCGCCGAGGCCAGGGATGGGAAACCGCCTTAATCCTTCCGCCATACATTAACCGCCTGAAATTAATCATCCTCAGAACCGTCAAGAACGCCGGATCGTAGCTGACATAATGTTCATTCATCGGGTCGGCTCGGTCGACTGCGCCTACCTCCTTAACTTAATTCCTCTGAATGCAAACCCTCGGAATACGCGTAATCACCCCGCGGTCCTCTTATGGTCTCAACGAACCCCTTTCGTGGATACTGAGAAATGTCAACTCCAATTCCACCTTGTTCGACTTCGACCTCTCTACCCATACTCTCAAGCGCCGCCTCCTAAGCCATTCTCACTACCAATATTAAGTGGCGCTTGCACACTTCTTAATTTGTCCTGGTTACCTTAGTTTAAGTCGAGTTAAGATAGTTCTTAAGCTCTCTAGTTTGTAACTTATATTCTAATATTCTAACTTCAGATGTAGGTAATTATGTTGCTTGAATTAACCTAATAAATGGGGTGGTAGCCCCACTAAACTTAAACTAATTTGCACCATTTTTTCATTATGTGATCTTTTTGTAAACCTATCGATGCTTACCATACATCATTCAACTGCCAGGTCAAGCAAGAAATATGAAACATTCTTAATCTTAAACTTAATTAATGTTGGATTACCCTCGTGTATAATTCTGTGCGGGTTTTTTGGTTGGACAACTTATGGTTCTTATGACTCATATTCTGTTAGATAGCATGTGACTGTGTCTTATCCTACGAATGAGTTATTATATATATTCATTTATTATATATATTAATGGATATATATTATATATATATTTATGGATATTAACAGCCTCCACATTTTGAACCAGCTGGAGCCGTTCAAACCGTTTTTTCCGTGCGTTTTTTCTCTACATGGAACCATCCCTACATCCGCTTACGCTTCAGTAATCTGTGCTTCACTGCTTCATCCGTTCCATCATTGTAGATGTTGTGTAGGCATGGAGTCGTTCCTGATGGTAGTGGTTCCAGTCTCTACATGGCTCGCCGAAATGGCCATCTGTACTTGAGCCACACTTGCGAAACTTCTTCTTCGATAAAAACATACTTAATTCGTCCTAAAAATCACCATAGACTAAGACCATTTCGTTGATGATAACCACTCGTCCAGGCTTAGCATTCAGGCATCTTTTCTCCCACCTGTGCCTGTACAGGCCTGATTGAAGTAGTCATGGCCTCATCGCTTCCATAAATTATCACTTTCACCGTTTGCTACAAGCAAAGTTGCCCTGGGGTTAATGTTGTTAATAAGGCGCTCACAAATCAAATAATGCCAAGAAGCTAGCGCTATGAGATCAATCAGCATGTATCTATATAACTGCAGTTTCCAACTCCTCATATGCCACACTGTTTCAGGACTTTCGCTGACAATTTGTGTTTATCAGCACCAAGAAGGTAATAAGATGCGTACGATCCGAATACGAAGTCCTGTGGGAAGTGATGATCGCATTGAATGGCGTATTTCGGCATTGAAGGCGTGGAAACGACAACATTTGGCACAAAGGAAACACCAAAGAAAGCTCGAATCCACACCCAAAAGCCATAGCTCATAATTCCGATGTAATAATCATCCACACGGATGAAGAGTCCAATGACAACAGGAATGAATAAAATACACAAAACGTTCCGAGTAATTATGCCTCCCACAACGCAGTTAAAGGCTACAACAATTCTGACCGTAGAAAGCACTACAAGTTCTAAGATTTTTTATTCCATCTTTTTTTCCTGTGAGCTTCTTCTGATCCCAGATATTTAAAAAAATAAATAAATATATAAATATGCGCACAATAAATATATATAAATTATAAAATGGGTGTACTCTACTTTTGGATTTTGATCCATTGTTACTGACTGAATACTCGCTTCTCCAAAACGCTTGAACTGAAGGTTTCTGAAGTAAAACACGAACGATTTTGGTTGAAACGAACCCTCCCAACCATTTACAACGATTGACAGCGAATTTTGCGTTTAATGTAAATTTTATTACTACCTTTCACTTATGATAGATAATTATTTTCTTTCACTTTTGATAGATAATAATTTTCTCGGCTACCACGACTCTTTTTTTTTTTGTGTCCTTTTGTTTAACGACTATTTGACACCCACTATCAAAACACACCGGTGCGATACCACCGGCTTTTTTGTTTGCGCACAGTTATCCCAGCGAGAAAACTGGGTCATACGACGTAACCGTTACCGTATCATCGGTTCAACGGCGATGATCGGTCTTGGGTTTATCTATGATATCATCGCCGATGTAATAACTGGGCGTTTGTATACACCACCGTATATATATTTAAAAAAATGTAAATTGAGTTTTTTATTTAAGTTTATGTTAAATATTTATTTTGTGTAATTTAAAAAAGTAAATGTTTTATATGTTTTGAATGAAATATTTTCTCAGCGGCATACAGGCGGTAGAGGAGTTACTACGTAACAGGTGTGAGCTCCTCTCGAGCCACTGCATATATAAATTTTCGGGCTACTGGGAAGCAATGGCCTGACCTCTGTCTGAGGCACTATACACTAAAAAGTTAATGAAACTTAAAAAATGTTTGCAAGTTCCTTCCAAGCATCGCACACCAACACGACTCCACGAAGCAGTTGTAGGTCAGTCCCACATTACTTCTTCATCGCGTGGACTCAAGCACCAAGCTACAGGCCAGTTCAAACCATTTCCAGTATTTTTCGTATCGAGAAATCGGCATTCCAATTTTTCCTTCATTTTCCTACGTATTCCTTCATTCTGATTATCGTCCTGCTACACCGCCTCCTAGATCCAATCTTTGTTTTTGCATGTGTTGTGTGAAAGATAAGTCAGGGAATCTATTCTCGTTACGGTACCAGGAGCAGAAATAGTATAAAAATACACAGGAAAAACGTATGTGCTTTATTTGTTCTTCGATACAACTAACACATTCACTTGGCACAATTAGTTGATTTACCTTAGCCACAGAGATTATTCTATTCCTTTCTTTGCTATCAATCGTTGAAGTGCCTTTTTTCTTGTGTTGCGTTGGGTCACCACAAAATTCTTTTCTCCGTTTTGTTGAATTGCGATCCGTAGAATCACATGCATTGCAGTACAGCTTTCCAGTCGGTAAAAAAATTATAGTGGATGCTCAGGTATTCATCTGCCCAAAGCTAACTGTTATTGATCTCCTCTTATTCCCGAACAATATCAGTACGTTAGTACTGTTCTCTTCATCTGTCTCACTTTCCTTGTGCCCCAACAAAATAAAAACAACCAAATTGTTGTTACTTCGAGGGTTGTGATACAAGATAAGTGTAAAGTGTTATACAAAAATGTATTTATTACAAGTATATTCTTGTCACCTCTAGTTGCAGCCTTAACAGCCCCCTTTTGTATTTCACACTGGAACTATTTTTCACGGATATGCATGCGCCCTACGACTGTTTTGAACCACTTTTTTCGACAAATTCCGCGCCAGGTTCAGTTTTATAGTAAAGCATCGCCCCAATGCCCATTTCGGCGCACTGGAGCACATCGATATCGCGACCGGTGATAAACGCGTCACCAATTGGTTTCGTTCTACAAGTTATACAACCTGAGTTGGCGCTCCAGTGATATATCAAGAGATGCATACACGCAACTTCTGTTAGAGCGTAAATCTGAAGAAGGAGCGCGAGGATTTTATTTCAGTACCGTGTACCCTACCTCCACTCCTGCCGTACTAAATCTCGTATGGACCCCCTCTACCGCAGAATGAGAAACTAAGCTGCATATATCCCGGCACATGCAATTCGACAGGCGTCATATATAAGACAGTACGTTGAAAAATATTACATGCATGCTTCTGGAACGCGAATAAAAACAAAATAAGAAAAATCGGGCAAAAATAGTCTATAGTAGAATTCTTAAGCTTCAAAATCGTATATCATTTTTCAACATAGTCACCGTTGATCCGAACGCATTTTTCTTGACGTGAAACAAGTTCTTTATTCTGTTAATGAAAAATTCCTTGGTTTTTTTTTTAAATCCAGGACATGACAGCGACCCTCACCTCATCGTCCGAGGTTTAATGATTGTCCTTAAGGTCTCTCTTGAGTAGAAGAAAAAAATAAAAATCGCATGACGCGAGATCAGGGAAAAAAGGAGTGTGTGGAATCGGTTCGAAACTTAAGGTTTCGCAGAGCCTCTTCAGTTGGGCGAGTTAACGTCCTTGATGATCCTTGACGCATATAAGCCATCATGACTCAGCTTAAACTTGGAAAATCTTATCAAAATTCTCCCACGAGCAGCCGGATGTTACATTCAATTTATCAGCACAATTCCATGACTAACCAATAGCCGATATTCCTAGTTAGATATAACTTATTCTAGAACAAAGGAATTATTTTACTATAAATATGGCGGACCCTCTACCATTCAGCATTCTTATCGAGTCTCGCCTTGGCAACTGTCTGGAAAGTCCTTCCATAGCCGCGGCAACACTTCGACTCTAAGAATCAATATCAATCAATAGGGAGTGAGAATAAATACAATTTTTTTTATTCTCAAACTAAAATATGTACATTAATTGGCGATCTTGCCAGGAGTGTTTAAACTTCTAACGTATAAACACCCCGTGGACCACAAATCGCAGACATCCTTATTCCGACGAATGAAAAGATAATCAATCCCCAGCAGTGAAGAATATTCACTCCACCAATATCTACATAGTGGAGAAAGTGAAATAATACTATAATTCAGTGAAAGTTAAAATACTAATAGAGAAATCGACTAACAAAAATGTAAAACGAAAATATAATTATTGAAAATTATTATAAAACAATAAAAAAAAGAATATCCGACGTTACTGAGCAGACCAGATCGCAACCAACAGAACGATAGTGAAACGGAGGACAAATCGGAACAACCAACAAATTCATAGATAGCTACGATGGCAGAATTACAATCACAAATTGTCCACCTTGCCAAAAATTAAAAGGCACTGGACCCCGAAAACCAAAGATTAAATAATATAATATAAACTTTACTATCACGAGGATTTGGCAACATAGAACCAATAACCACGAAAGAGTTGAAGCCAGAAAGTTTATCTTTGCAGATCTCTGAACTAATTGATACTACAATCTTTGAAGCTCTACCAATCTTTGTCGGCAAACCAGAGTTTTACAGGGCTTGGAGAAATATGACTTGGACATTCATGAAAAATAGTATATAAAGAATTTTCAGGAAACGAAGAAATAGCTTACATGCTTTTCGATAGTAATTGGATTGGCATAGGAAATTTTTTTATTTTTTTTTTATTAGAGTTCTCTCGGGAGAGGCGAACCTTTAGCGCCAAGTGGGCCCCCCGAGATGGCACCAAATAACTGTTGCAGTTCTTTTTGAACAGTTGCAGGTTGTAACGCACCGGGAACACTCGTGTGGGAAGGGAGTTCCACAGCTTCCTCGCCCTGTAACAAAACGAGTTCTGATGCAAGGATGTTCGCGCTGTTGGGAGATGAACCACAAACTGGAGCGATCGGTCGGATTGTCTTTGGACGGCATATAAACCGAATTTCGTGGAACAATACCACGAATCTTCGAAGAACAGTACTCATGATAATATCTGCAACACAGACAGAGGTCGGCTACGCGCCTTCGATGTGATAGGGGCTGTAGTCTGACGTCAGCGCCGACCCCATTAAGCGTATCGCTCGTCTCTGTATGCTCTCAAGTAGGTCGAGGGTATGTTTAAGAGCCGAGCTCCAAACATGAGAGCAATATCCAAGCGCGGGTCTAATTTGGGATTTATATAGGAGAAGAAGTTGGGCCGGAGTAAAATATTTTTTGGCTTTAAAAAGATAGCTCAGCCTTCCTGAGACTGACCTGGCGATGCTCGAAACAAGCGTACTATCATCCGCAAAACTGAACACTTTGTTATCTATTGTCTCCAACAAATCATTTATGTAAAGCAAAAACAAGGTTGGACCCAAAATAGAACCTTGGGGCACCCCCGAATTAACAGGATACAGATCCGAACACACGCCGTCCACAACAACCCGGATCGATCGATTCTCAAGGAAGTTCCTCGTCCAGTCACAAAGCTATTGGGAAAGTCCATATGAACGAAGTTTGCTCAGCAGTGCCCCGTGCCAGACGCTGTCAAAAGCCTTGGAGATATCCATTGCGACCGCCCTTAACTCACCATGCCGCTCAATCGCAGATGTCCATATATCAGTTATAAGTGTCAAACGGTCTCTCGTGGACCGCCTGCCACGGAATCCGTATTAACGATCATTCAGAAGTCCGTTGCACTCCAAATACTTAACTAACTCGGTATTGATGACCTTTTCCATCACCTTAGATAAAATAAACAGTAATGCTATCGGACGGTAATTTTGTGGGAGACACTTTTTTCCCGTCTTTGGGATTTTCCAGCAGGCAGGCAAGGTCCTCCGTGTATAAGATAAGCGGAAGAGTCTGCCATGAACCGGCCATAGTTCTGGAGCACAGTTCTTAAGGACTATTGCTGGTATTCCGTCCGGGCCGGTTGCCTTCCTACAATCCAGTTCACGTAGAATGCGTTGAATAGTACGCGGGCGAAATCTCACATCCCGCATTGAAGTCCATACCGGCACGATCACAGGTGGCTCCAAAACGCCGGGATCGAGGTTTGAATTCGCGGAAAATAAATTCGCGAAAAAATTAGCTTTATCCTTTGAATTCGTGACTAACGTCCGCTGTCTGTCACCAACGGAGGGAAAGAGGAGGATGCGAAAGGTAAAGAAACTCGATAAGTGGGTAACCCATGAAAAACTACGGCGCCTGGAAATCTGCGCATCGCTTAGATTAAGAAACCAAACTGAACCATAAAAGACCTAAGCAGTGGTTGAAAGCAGTTGAAAAACCAAACACACACCCAAGCCCAATTTTCACCCAAAAGGGGTTATGGTGAGAATTTGGTTGAAGAATTTAAATATCTGGGAACAATCCTGACGGCCAGAAACGAAATGTCGAAGGAAAATAACAAAAGACTGCATTCCAGCATCGCTAGTTTACACGTAGTCAGTAAACTTCTGAAATCCAAACTGCTATCACGTAATATAAAGATCCGTGTTTATAGACCCATACTCATGCAGATTGTTCTATACGGATACTAAACATGGGCTCTCACAAACCGGGAAAAAAAAACAATTTCCGCGTATTTGAGAATGAAATTTTAAGGAGTATATTTGCCGGTAAATATGATGAATTGGCAGGGCAATGGAGTAAACTCCATAACCACGAATTGGAAAAGCTTTACCGCAAACCTACAATAATGAGAGTAATCAGGCCGCGAAGATTAAGATGGGTCGGACATGTGGCGAGAATGGGTATCGATAGAACCGTGCGTAGAATTCTTGACGGCAGACCAATGGGAAAGAGACCGGCCGAAGGGCCGCTACGGAGATGCGGGGACAATGTGGGGTTTGACCTTGAGGAGAACGGATCAGATGGTCAAACGTGAAAGGAAAGGCACAGAACAGTGAGCAATGGCGCGGCCGAGGCGAGGTCATGAACTTCCGGGTAATAAATAAATAGTTCCGGGTAAATAATAAATAGTAATAGAAACAGATACTAGATTTACAAACATTCAAGAAATTTCTATTTTTATTTTCTCCATTAAGGACCATCCTGTGAAAAGTACCGTATGCTTCATAGCAACAATAATATGTATAATCATTGTAATCTATGCATGACGAACTTTGTGTAACTACTATTACGAACAGAGAAGGCTGGAGCAACAGGAAAAACGCCAGAAGTCCTACCAAAAGGTATTACTAAGGTTACGCTCAGAATAATACATCTAGCAGAAAAGCGAAGACGCGTTTTCTTGGGAGGAAGAGAGTTAACGTCCTTGATGATGCTTGACGCATATGAGCCATCATGACTCAGGGTAAACTTGGAAATTCCTATCAAAATTTTCCCATGAGCAGTCGGACGCCACACTTCATTTATCAGCACAATTCCCTGACTAACCAATAGCCGACATACCTAATTAGACATAACATATTCCAGAATAGAGATAACATATTCAATAACAAAAGAATGATCTTGCTATAAATATGACGAACCCTCCACCATGCAGCAATCTTATCAAGTCTACCCTTGGTGACTGTCTGGAAAGTCCTTCCATAGCTGCGGAAACACTTAGGCCCAACGAATCAATGTACATTAGCGCGTAAGAATAAAAAGAAATATATTTATTCTCAAACTGGAACATGTACATTAATCCGCGCAAGGTATATGGACGAGCATTGTTGTGTTGCAAGATTAGTGACGCCAGACTACCTCTAGGACGACAAACTCCACATCAAAGGTCCTTCAGAGTTTGTATGTACTAAGAAGTATCTACCGTTGCTCCTCCTTCCAGAAAATCAGCCACGATAAACGTCGAAAAACACAATCAAATGAAGCTTTTTGCGGATGGTTAGGTTTTGAATTTTACTGGGTGTTGAGAAGAGACATGTGGATAGTAAGTGCTCTGTCCTTTCTTTTCCGAATCGTAATAACGAACCCATGGCTCGGTCATAATTTTCAAAAAGAATTCGTCTCTTTCGTCACCATTGCGCTGCAAAAGTTACTGACAGCATTCCAATCGAGGCCTTGTGTTCTCGTCTGTGAGACGGTGTGGAACCCATCCTGCACAGATTTTACGGTGTCCCAATTGTTGAATAGTAAAGTCGACACATTCCTTGTATATTCCGATATGGTTTGCGATACAGCTTTGAGTAATTCGTCGGACATTTTGAATCAAATCGTTGACGAGTTTGCGATGATTATCGTCTGTGACAGATATAGGACGTCCACAACGTGTTACATTACAAATTATGATTTCTCCAAGATCGCAACGATATTTTATTACATATCGAATTTCAGTAGACCTATTAACAGTAGCGACACCACAAACAGTCTTTAACAAAGACGAATTTCAGTAAGCCACTTTTTCAGCAGTTAAAAAATTGATAACAGGACGCTGTTTAAGTCGTTGTGCTATATCAACGCAAGAACACAGCACAAAAAGGAATGTTACATCCATTTGCCCCCGGGTGCGTTTCTTAAGGTCATTTCGCTCGCGTTCTGCAAGCACATATGCATTACTTTTCATCCTACCCTCATATATCAAAGCAGCGACAGACAGTCTCATGACACAGATAGGTCAACAAACGGGTCGGAACCGGAAGCAGTTCCGAAAATCACCGAGCTTCTGCTTCCGTGCTATGTATGCCAAGAAAGCGTATGTCAAGGAGACTCCGAGGGTTTTCTCAAGGATCAACGAAATTCTGCCACGTGCCACCGAAACACTCCAACGGAACGTAGGTATCACTTGAGACCGAACTTAGATAATTAGGAAAAAAAGCAGACAGCCAAAAGCGGCCACAAACTTCGTTTTTCGAACAAAAGCTACCTCTTTTTGAAGGTGAATTATAACCAAACAAAGGCGAGGCTAAAGCGACCTAATTTTAAAGGTGAACTACAGCCAAACACAGGTGGGATTAAGGCGGCCTAATTTTAATGGTGAACTACAACCCAACACCGGCGTGACTAACGTTTCCTATACGAAGGTTTTGTATGACTCAGGTAAGAGACAACAACAACTTAACGAATTGCTCCGGATAGAACCCGCAATCTTACAAGGCCATTTCAGGGCTCGTGATCCATTCATCCGAGGAGATCCTTCAAACCGCGTGGCTTACCATTTTCTTGAATACGTCACTTAGGAAGAAGTGGTCGCCGTTAAAAACGCAAAGTGTTATACCATAAAATTGGGGAACACACTTCTCGAACGGGGCTAGCGAGAATAGAAAAGCAAAAGCAAATCCACAGCAAGCGTCTAGAATTTCCGAGAAATTCCGGCACCGTCGGTTTTGTGATGATTGTCGACAGGAAATGAGTCAGTTGGCTTCGCGCAAAAAATTATGTGATACTAAAATAAATTGGTTCTCCTTATTCGAAATATGTTCGAATAGAAACGCCTCGAACACTGGTAACTCTTTGTAATCTCGTAAAGTGTTTTATAAATGTGTGTAATTAACGAAAACGTCTTTGAATACAAAGAAAGTTAATTAAAAACAGCATGCAGCATGCCCCCCACTGAATTAGTGCACGTCGGGGATTCACTTTTGGATAAGGTACACCATCATATCTTCTGTGGGCGGTGTATTTAAATGGGGTGCCGTGCTTCATTATTATTGAGTTTTGTTTCGTGGCAAACTGCCAATAAGCGATTCAATTCGATGGAGAAATGGCATTAATAGTTCAAGTGATTCATTTAAAGCCCATCGTGGAACCAAGATAACGCATGTATTTTTTCCTGCCACTACCACTGATGAGTGATTGAAGTCAACTGACTGAGAAACCAACGCCATCGAAATTCTAGAAGCCCACTTCCTTTCGAAAATCGTTCACAAACGTTCAAATACTTGCTACCGTATTTCGAAAGTGGTATCGTTCAGAAAAAAAAAGTGTGGCGGGAGGCCGATTTAAACGAGACAAGGACAAATGTGCTATTCATCATGTCTCTGGCTTCTGGTCATCTTGTGACAACCAGAATCATCCACGTCCGTGAGGATGTTGGGCGAAAAATAAAAAAGAGAGGCAGGCATCTAAGGGTAGTGTCTACAGGGTTAGTTGAAAGGTCTCTAACTACTTGGATGGAGGGATGGTGGGATAGATAAAGTACAAAACCATTGGTCTTGAATGCGGAAGTGGCGCCGTTCAAAGAAAAAACTGTGTAATTCATAGGCATAGCCACAAACCACATACACTTAGCCGCAAATATATAGTTATTCTCGTTTACGAGGCGTCACAAGGTTTTAAAACCACTAAATTCTTCTCGGAATGTCTTGTTGACATGCCCTGCTGTTTTATAATGAGTTTGAAAGAAGTTGGCCAAGAATGTTCGAACTAATACGAAAAGTTTGACTTTCTGTCATCAGCGAACGAGTGATTTGAATTGTAGATAATGGGCAACATAACATTTATAAAACAAAAAAATAGAGAACGTGAGAATATGGGCTCCTGAGGTACACCAACATTGGTATGATGAAAAGCGGATTTGATGAAAGATAGATTTGATGAAAAGCGGATTTGATGAGAGGCAGATTTGCTGCTTTTCAAAACTGCTTGGATTGGCCAAAAAAAATGGTTTTTAATCATTGAACTAGTGTCCCTTTTCGCCCATACCTGGTTAAACGTTCTGTTTTCAAATGTAGCTCGATGTCCCACTGGAGTGAAGAAAAGCCAGAAAGGGAGTTCATCATCATCATCATCGGCACTACCACCGGGATCTGGTCTTGGCCTTATTTAACAAATCTCTCCACCGGTCCCGATTTCGAGCCGATGTCATCCAGTTTGGCACTCCCTGGGCGTCCTGGTCCACGCCAACCCTGCATCGCGAGGGGGAGTTCTATTTCCAAAATGATTGATCATGATATAGAAAAATCAACTTCAGTGCTTAGGCTAGACGCCAACTCTTCGTCGAACACTTAAAAGGTATCCAATATGACATCCACCAAATTAGTGAATGGAGTGGGTCCACTTCTCGGTAAGGTGCACAATCAGATCTTCTGTGGAAGTTAATAGTGTAATGTGTGCTGTGGTTCATCTTCATTGAAATGACATATCAACGAATTTTGGTAATCTTTATCTAGCAAAACAATTTTTGGAAAAAGATCGAATGAGGCCAACTCGAACAAGGAACGCACTGAGCATGCAAAAACTCACTTAATATCGTTAGCAGTCATCATCATCACCGGCACTACAACCGGGATCCGGTCTTGGCCTTGTTTAGCAAGTCTTTCCACCGGTATCCGGTCCATATCCGAGACTTGTTAAATTGTCCATAATAATTTGTTTTTCCGGACAGGGTTATTAACCTTGCGCCGGAGTTAGCAGTCAGTCTGTTTTAATTTAGTCTACTCGAATAATCGCACTAAACTCATTACACGGTGATCTTATTTCGCTTTACTAACGAATTCACATCGTGTTTATCGGTATCATAATCTCTTCTTAGCAAAATGCTCGACAATAAGCACTTGAAAGGAAAGGCATGGAACTACCGACTACTAGAGAGCGTTTATCACTTTTCCTCACCCATAACATTTCACCCACTTTGAAATATACAATAACTTCATACTCTGGGGGCGCCATTGTCTTGGTTTTCTTGAAACGGAAACAATAAAGTTATGAAGTTCTAGCCGACTTTATTTATAGGTCAGTGATCTTACTATTTTGCAGCACAAGCGATCCGCTGCTAATCTTCCCAGTGCAATATTAGAAAGTTTTAAATGCAGCATGCGCTGCCTTTTGAGTTGTTCGTCGTTAGTAATGTGATATATCCATAGCGAACGTGCTCTCTACGACTTATATATTGTTGTTGAACGTGCTTAAATTTATGCTTTTACTTCAACAAATTTTTGTAGGCTGAAAACTACAGACCGGTAGTGCTAAACATGCTACACTTGAAAATTATAACTTCAACAGTACCCTATACGTTGGGCTAAGAGAATATGTTCTACTACACCTCTTCACATGTGATAGAGTACAACCACTAGTTAAAACGTATGTAGCTGCATAATGACGTACATAAATAAACACCCACTAAGTAGGCACATTCCACCGTGAACTTGGTACCTAAGACTAGGCTATTGCCGCTTATTTCATGACATAACCCTCTCGTCCCAGAAATCTCATCGCATCCGTCAACCTAATCTCCAAGGCCGACTTATAAATATGAGGGAAGTAATAGTATTACAATATCGTTCTTTTTTATACAATAATACGGCCATACAAAAAGGATTGTTTGTCAGTCTTAACTGCCAATGCACAATGCGGAGGGAGAGGTTTTAGGAAGGTGTCGATGCCCATAGATGATAACCAAGAACGAATCCATAAGATATCAGAGGTAGGCGTAGATACCTGTGGTTCGGCTGGAGAATGATTCCCTATATATATCCTCTCCCAGTATAAATCCTTTCCCAGTATATATCCTGTCCCTGTATACCAGATGTATGAATATGATTTTTCCGGTTTAACTAAGAGATGGTGCCAGCGAAAAGTATGCAATGACATACGTCATTTTATTCGTCTGAGGTTTAACTACAAACACAGACAAGTTGAGTCCGCCAAAAACCAGAGTCTTTGTTTTATCGTTCAGCGATCATGTCGAGTTTTGTGCCTGAAAAAGCACGTTTGCGGCACGCATTGGTTTTTTCTTATTTAATCATGAGAAAAAGGCTGCTGAAAGTCATCTTTTGCTGGTAGAAACATATGGTGAACATCATCATCATCATCATCATCATCATCATCGTCGTCATCACCATCATCATCATCATCATCATCATCATCACCATTATCATCATCATCATCATCATCATCATCATCATCATCATCATCATCATCATCATCATCATCATCATCATCATCATCATCATCATCATCATCATCATCATCATCATCATCATCATCATCATCATCATCATCACCATCATCATCATCATCATCATCATCATCACCATCCATCATCATCATCATCATCATCATCATCGTCATCATCATCATCATCACCATCACCATCACCATCACCATCACCATCACCATCACCATCACCATCACCATCACCATCACCATCACCATCACCATCATCATCATCATCATCATCCCAACTCACAGGCTCTGGGCGTCCTGGTCTACGCCATCCCTCCATCACAGACAAGGTCTGTCGCGCTGTCTCCTTCCATACATCTTGCCGCAAAGGACTTTCCGGGCAGGCTCCTTTTCGCTCATTCGAACTAGGTGTCCCGCCAACCGGAGAGTACCGAGCTTAATTTTTCTTACAACATTCGGTTCAAGGTAGATCGCATACAACTCATGGTTGTAGCGTCTCCGGAATCGTCCTACCTCACATACGAAGCCAAAAATTCTCCTTAAGACCTTCCTCTCGCACGCGGCTAAGAGTTCAGAGTGCCTTTTATTAAGCACCCGGGTCTCGGAGAAATATATGAGTACTGTTAAGGCCCTGGTCTTGTACAGTGGTAGGTTGGATGTTCTGGATAAATTTCGGGATTTAAAGAGCCTTGATAGACCAAAGTAGACTTTGTTGGATTTGATCAGCCATCACTACTTCAAACTCATGCTCCACAACCCTGATAGCTTGACCAACGTTAGGTCTTCTCTTCGCAGAAGTTGCCACCATGTACTTCGTTTTTCCCTCATTAATGTACACTCCCAGTTTTTGTGCCGCCTGCTCGATCTGGGTGAAGGAGTCTTGTACAGCCGAATCGGATCTACCGACGATGCCGATGTCATCTACGTAGGCAAGTATCGGGCTGGACTTGGTTACAATAGTCCCTCTAGTTGTAACGCCAGAGGCACGGATTGCTTTCTCCAACGCCAGGTTGAAGAGGAGACAGGAAAAAAC
The DNA here is from genome assembly GCA_963931805.1 of Microdon myrmicae. Lineage (NCBI taxonomy): Eukaryota > Metazoa > Arthropoda > Insecta > Diptera > Syrphidae > Microdon > Microdon myrmicae. Next base: position 20,413,920 of record OZ007497.1, read on the forward strand.
CGTCCCCCTGTCGGAGTCCATTAAAGATGTTTATTGGTTTAGACAGCAATCTCGCAATTTGTGCTTGACTAGTTACGTCGGCCATGGTCAACCTACAAACTCGTATCAATTTGTTTGCAATGCCGAACACTCTCATGGCATTATATAGTTCTAGCCTGGCTGTGCTGTCGTAGGCGGCATTAAAGTCTATGAATAAATGATATAATGGAATCTTTAATTCCAGGCATTTTTCCATCGTCTATGGATGAATATCTGATCAATGGCTGATTTGCCTGGGATGAAGCCACACTGACATTGGCCAATGATGACTTTAGCCTATGGGGCTATCCGATCTTGTAGGCTAGAGGAGAGTATCTTATAGGCGGTACTCAGCAATGTTATACGCCTATAGTTGCTGTACACTGTGATATCTCCCTTTTTATGTTGAGGCAAATTATTCCACGACGCATATCTTCCAGTATCTTCTCTGGCTCCCATATGTGCACCACGATCTCATGAATTGCGTGATGTAACGTTGTCCCTCCTTGTTTGATCAGCTCAGATGGTATACCATCAGCTCCAGGGCTTTATTTGATTTGAGCTGTCTTATGGCTTTTACTGTTTCCTCAATGCCCGGAGGCGGTTACAATTGGTCTTGATATTGCATTGGTGAAGCCTCCAATTCTTCTGTGAGCTGACCATTTAGCAATCCATTGAAATGCACTTCCCAACGCTCCAGAATGCTTTCGGTGATCAGATTAACCTATTTATCCTTGCAGTAAGTGCAGCGTGGTGTGTACTGTGTCATACTGTGGATTATTTGGTAGAGCTTCCGCGCCTGGTGGGGACCTCGCTCTTTACTTTTCTCTATTTCACAGACAAATTTTTTTTCCAGGCACTTTTCTTTTATCTGTGATCTTTTTTCTATCTTCTGAGCTCTTTGTATTTCTCCCCGTGTACCCGCGTCCTATGAGACTGCTGCATTGCCCGGGATGCAGCATTCTTACGTTCAGTCGCTAGTTTGCACTCATCATCAAACCAGTCGCTCCGATCTCTACGACTACTGCCTAAGATGGAGTTGGCAATACTAATAACAGTATTCTTAAGGCGTATACATTTCTCTTCTACGCCCGGCATTCTGGCCCCAGGACTTACTCTCCCTCCGTCGAGTTCTTCGAGGGCGAGTGTTAACGCATGACCCAGGGTGTTACTGGTATTCTCATTGCGTAAGGCAGCCGTGTTGATCCGAACCTGATCCGCGGATGCAATACGTCTCCGTAAGGCAATCCGCGCTCCGAAAACTATACCAACAAGATAGTGATCCGAGTTGACGTTGGCACCTTGGTACATTCGAACCGTCATCACGAATGGCGACGATATATCAACACGTGGTCAATTTGGTTGCGAGTGGCTCCATCAGATGATAACCAGGTGGCTTTGTGGATATCTTTTCGCGGAAACCTGGTACTCGCAACGACCAAGTTTTTTGATGATGTCAGTTCGATGACTCGTAGTCCGTTGTCAATAGTGTTCTTATGAAAACTATGGGAACCTGCGTAGTGCCTGAAAACCGGCTCCCGCCTTATTTTCGCATTCAAATCACCAAGAATGAATTTCATATCCTTGTGCCCGTTCGACGTTCTCGTAGAATTGTTCAATTTCGTCGTCAGGGGACTCCTCTGAAAGTCCATGAACGTCTATGTTCTTACACTTGCCTCGCACGCGAAGAGTGCATAGCCTTTCGTTTATTGGATTAAGCCGATAATGGCAGGCTTCAGTTTTTGGCTGACTAGAAAACCTACCCCGAGCACATCGTGTTTTGCATAACAGCTGTAATAAATGTCATACTCTTTTTTTTGAATAGCACCACTCCCCATCCGTCTAATTTCTTGTAATGCTGTTATGTCAGCCTTATATTTGGTTAGGGCATCGGTTAGCTACTGTGCAGCTCGAGCTCTGTTTGGTGAACGGACGTTCCATGTGAAAATTCTCAAATCGTTTAGCCATTTTCGTTTCCGTGGTCGTCGTCGTGTATCCAGTACTGTGTCCCCAGTTGGGAACGCAACTCTGTTGTTGCCGATGGTTCGCCAACTGGGAAACAGCAAAAGGTTGTTAATTCTGCGTCTCGATCCTTTCATCCTCAGCTGACAACAAAAATGACCGCCGCATTGGGCACAAAATAAATACATTTTGTAACACATTACATTAATTTAACTTTATTACTCAATTTTAATATCACATGAAAAACGATTTAAAAAACACGTTGAGTAAACGATTAGAGTTATATTTAAACGCAAAAGAACAGTGTAGCACAAAAACTGTCTCATCTAGATGTTAAAAAACAACAGGTGCTGAAAGCACCGTATACACATCAAAATTTTGCTTTTACATCACAACAAACTGTGTACAAAAACAGTAAAACCAGCACCGCGTGAAAACAGTACCATGGAAAACGTCACATGAATAGACCATTTTGCTTTGTCTATTCGGCAATAGGTGGCGCTCCGTGTGGTATGTTTTTTCCGACTGGTATAATGTATAATGTTGCGGAACTGCAACATCTTCCCGGGCCGCGACGATGGACCTAGTAGTCCTCCTTAGTTGGCGTCAGCGCCGTGGGAAGTGGCGGTTGGTATTTGGTTGAGCTCAGAGCCCTTAATGCTCGTATTGCTCATACACCGGTACGGTAAAACGGTAGGGTGGCAATAATTAATTATGTTGACTAGAACTAACTATTAATTGAATTAATTTGTTATAAAATATACTTAGTTATTGCTTCAATTTCTAGTCAATTATCAGTGTTAGTGTGTGTGTGTGTGTGTATGTGTATGACCGAAGGTCCAGTTGGCCATTGATTGCTGACGTTATAGATTGTGATAAGGCCTTCGTTGTTTATTGTTTGTAGTCTCCGACATGTTGTGGGGGGGTTGCCTGAGAGGCGATATTTGCCGCATTAGCGGCGGCAACGGTTTGAATAAGCACTTACGTTATTCATAGTTTGTTGTTTGACTTATGTGTTTAATGTTGAATGTTGGTTGGATCGTAAATCCCTGGTGTCATCGATGATCTTCTTGGACGTAGTCCTCCTTTGGATCGTGAATCCCTCTGTGTCATCGATGACCTTCTTGGGCGCAGTCCTCTCTTTGGATCGTGAATCCGTAAGTGTAGTTTATATAGTTGGACGTAGTCCTATGTTGGATCGTGGATCCATGAATGGTAATTAAGCACTGTGGTCGCCAATATGTTGAATTGTTTGTGTTTGTCCCTGGTTGGAAATGTGGCCATTTAGATTTAGTTGAAATCTAGGTGCACTAGATGGAGCTGTCAATTCAGTCCAAAGACCGATTAGTTGCGTTAAAGTCGGCCGTGCAATATTGGTTTTCTATCATCTTCTGAATATGGCCAGCCTGTGCCGATATTAGAAGTATTAGAGTTGCCGCCAGCCGCATAGAATCATCTGCGACTCGAATCCAATTTGATTGCTCTGGCTGATGCTGTTGCAGTTGGGGATATGTCCCATCTACGCCGCTAAACCAATGCTCGGCATTGGGCGAGTTTCTGGATGGGAACTGAATCCTCTGTCGGCAGCGTTACCTTTGGTCGTATTTGATGAACTGGTTGAATGATGGTGCTGGACATGGTGGCTTTCTTTTGTAATGTTGTGGTCGAATCCTAGAGGCATAATTTATTCAATTAGACTGGCACTTGAGTGAGCCAGAGAGGTTGCGCATCCGGGTTGCTATTAAGAAGAATAACTCTGTTGTTCAATAGACGCCTTCGTTTAATCCTGTGTCGCAGGATAAAATAGTCCCAATGCTAGGCGCTTTTCTTCGTTGACTGGTGGCTGGACCTTGTGTACACCGTTCGCCCTCCGTTGGTCGGATTTCCTGAAGGGTGCCGGCATCTTTCCTGTTCTTCTCCTTCTGTATTCCCTTATCTTGGCACCGAAAGCCTATCTTAGACACCGACTCCGTTGGAGTGGTGCCCCCGTGGCAACTACGTGCAATGGGCGGTGTCGATACGGTGCCCCCAGAGCATTTCGTCCAGGCGGCGAAAGCGAAGAACCCCAGACACTCAACAGCGATGTGCCTAGGTGGCGAGAAGCGACAGATTCAGTATGCTCGAACGATATCCAGGTGACGAGAAGCGGTGAACTCCAAATCCGCAACAGTTTTCCGTGGACATGCTTTCCAAGGGGTGCCGGCATCTTTCCTTGTTCCTCGTTTTCTTTGTCCCTTAATCTTACAACCGAAATCTTATCTTAGACACCGACTCCGTTGGAGTGGTGCCCCCGTGGCAGCTACGTACAATGGGCGGTGTTAAGAGGGTGCCCCCAGAGCATTTCGTCCAGGCGGCGAAACCGAAGAACCCCAGACACTTAACAACGATGTGCCTGGGTGACGAGAAGCGACAAACCCTGGATGTGTAAACGATGCGCCCAGGTTTCGAGAAGCGGTGCCCAGGAGCGGATGTGTATGATGCGGTGAAATCGCAATTCTCGGATTTCTTGGCCGTATTTATCTGTAATTCGATTTTTGGGATGATACTTGCAGGTATAAGACCGGATGTGTCGTTGTTGACGAACTTTTTTTTTGGTATTGACCGCTTGCTTTACTGTGAGAGCTTCAGCTCTGATGTTGAACCTGATTTCACACGTTTGGATTCAAAGGATTTGTCCTCTTGACTATTGCCCGATGGGTCATCGTCCCCTTCTTGAGGGGCGTATTTAAGTGGTAGCGTGGGTCGTTCCAAGTACCTGCAACTTCATTAAAAAAAGGAGCCGAATGATGTCCTCAATCCAAACCCTGGAATTGATCGAATATTTCTTGAGGTACCTGCAGTGAATTCTGTAAAATTAAGCCAAATGAAACAGCCTTGGATGTCGAACAGTGGACTGTACTTTGTATTTGATTAATTGAGTATTAATTAAATTGTTGGTTAACTGTGTTATTTAAATTGCTAAATAATAGTAATTTGTGGACTGTAATTTGTTTTTGGAAGAATTATTAGCTTTTCGTTTATTGATGATGACTTGTTCGACTTGTATGTTAAAGTTAAAATATAAGTCCTCTTTTGGATCGTGAATCCCTCTATGTCATCGATGAACCTTTGAACGTAGTCATACGCGTTCCACTCGAATGAAACGAAAAAAATGTTGTTTTATTTATATTGGAAGTTTATAATGTTGGTGAAAATAGGAAATATCTATTAATTCATTCTATTTACCGTCGATTGCAATAGAAAAATTATTAAAATAAAGCAGAAATTAATTTATTTTCACAAGAGTGATGAACCACCTAATCAGTACGGGCTCGGATATGTCCAGTCCGATTGAACTCAAGAAATATATCTGTGGTAAGCATATTCCACTTGACCACGGTGTCTCCGTTTTTCAGAAGCACATCTGCCAGAGTTCCAATCTTATGAAGTGTTCCATCACTTTGTTTATTATCAACGCTTGGTGATGTAATACTTGCATCCGATTCTCATTGTTGTTGTCAGGTTCCAATTGAATAGCTTTCGTATCGGCGTCTATGGCTTCATCGTACTTTCCTGTATTGATTCGGCCATATGCTTTGCTGTAATTTAGATTGCAGAATAATGCAGAGTCGCAGTCTTTGATCGCACGATCATTTTCTGTTACACGGATATAAACTGCAGCTCGATTACAGTAGAATATTGGGTTTTCGAAACTAATTGCCCGGTTGTCTTGGATTACTGCTTCTTGATATTTGCATTCCTTCATCAGGCGGTTGCCTTTATTCTTAATCTGTTCGGCTGTTTCAAGGAATTCATGATTACGTTCGATAGACATTGTTTGGCACTTCGAATAAATCTAACTTTGCGGCCTTGTTTGTAATTGCCGTTCTTGATTCCAACTAAATGTTGACACTCAGTTCATGTTAGAAACTAGAATAATCCCGAATCACTGCACGATCCTGTTCTTGATATACGAAGGTGATTGTTTCCCGTTTCACGATTTCTTTGTTTAAAATTATTATTGAATTCATTTGCTTTTGTTTGTTCTGCGTATTTCCATTCATTGGAAATTCAGCAACAATTATTGAAAGCGGTTAACTTAACCTTAGTTTCCATCCTTTTGTTGATTTAATTAATACTTCATTTAGTTTTGATGATGAAAATAGTGTGACGTCAACACGTAGATTCAATCACAAAGCACGACACAGCACAACACTCCTTAAGTTAGGATCCATTCGGATCGCTAATTAATTTGTATATATTATTATTAAATTATTGCCACCTACCTGATCTCGGCGATATTTCCCTCGTTGCGACTTGTGAACGTATTCCCATTTTCTGTTCGTCGTTTGTGTCGGACGTGATCCGATGGACGTAATCCAGTTGTTGGCGCTTGAATTCTTGGGCCGACTTCTTGCCCGGATGTTATACATCCGGCTCGAACTGTTTCGCCAGTTGGGAACGCAACTCTGTTGTTGCCGATGGTTCGCCAATTGGGAAACAGCAAATGGTTGTTAATTCTGCGTCTCGATCCTTTCATCCTCAGCTGACAACAAAAATGACCGCCGCATTGGGCACAAAATAAATACATTTTGTAACACATTACATTAATTTAACTTTATTACTCAATTTTAATATCACATGAAAAACGATTTAAAAAACACGTTGAGTAAACGATTAGAGTTATATTTAAACGCAAAAGAACAGTGTAGCACAAAAACTGTCTCATCTAGATGTTAAAGAACAACAGGTGCTGAAAGCACCGTATACACATCAAAATTTTGCTTTTACATCACAACAAACTGTGTACAAAAACAGTAAAACCAGCACCGCGTGAAAACAGTACCATGGAAAACGTCACATGAATAGACCATTTTGCTTTGTCTATTCGGCAATAGGTGGCGCTCCATGTAGTATGTTTTTTCCGACTCATCATCATCATCATCGGCACTACAACCTGGAACCGGTCTTGGCCTTATTTAGCAAGTCCCGAGGCTTGTTAAATTTTCCATAATGATTTGTTTTTTCCGGGCAAGGTCATTAGTCTTGCGCCAGAGGCTCTCCGTCGGGGAATCGAACCCCGGTCTCCCGCATGACAGGCGGGTATACTAACCAGTATACTATTGAGGAGCTTTTTTCCGACTGGTATAATGTATAATGTTGCGGAACTGCAACAAGTACATATCCGATGCTTGTTAAATTTGTCATAATAATTTGGTTTTCTATGCAAGGTTATTAGCCTTGCTCCAACCTTGCTCAGGGTATCGCTTCATGCATTGGTTCACTACTTGACGAGTGCCAAAGTAGTTATCCAGGGGTGTCACGTGGAGACTGCATGTCAACTTGGATTGAGCAGGGACAAGGATTGTCCCGGCCTTCGCCGGGTTGAAAGCGCTCAGTAATTTTGCCCTTTATGTTCGCTCCCACCCCCCACATATGGTGATCACGCTCCATCAATTAGAACATGTGAGACATGGTTTCGACAATTTAAAAGTGGTGATTTCAATGTGAAAGACAGTGAATGTTCTGGTAGACCACAAAAATGTAAATACGAGCAATTGCAGGAGTTATTGGATGATGATCCAACTCAAACTCAACGGCAATTAGCAGAAGCATTACATGTGTCACAAGAAACAATCAGTAGACGTTTACGAGCAATGGGGAATTTCAATGCCAGGTGTATGTGTACTTTTTTTCCGGTTTAACTAAGAGATGGCGCCAGCGAAAAGTACGCAGCACACAGCAAAACTAGTGAAAGACACCTTGAAATCGCCTGAATGGGACATCCTTCTGTACCGCCGTACTCCCCAGACTTGGCGCCATCTGACTATCATCTCTTCGGATCAATGGGGTACGCGCTCGCAGAGCAGTTCTTCGCCGTTTTCGAGGAAGTTGGAAAATGCTTTGCCCCCGAAAGGCAAGCAGTTTTTCTGGCATGCTAATCATAAATTACTTGAAAGATGGGCGAAATGTGTAGAAGCCGGTGGCCAATATTTTGAATAAAAAAAAATTAATTACCCTAGAAAATTACGTTTTTCTTTTTACCAAATAAACCGGAAAAACCCTATGCATACACCTAATATATCCTTTGCACGAGCAAATCCTTACATGCTGCACCGCCGAGACTGATAAGATTGATACAATACTTTAAGAAAATCTGAAAACAAAATTTTCTTATAGCACAAATTTAATCACAAACTATCGTTACATTGGCTGTCTCACTGTGGGTGCCTGAGTTCAACAGCAGACTATTCTATTTGACTGTTGGGTTTCGAGCTTACTTTTTTTCTCTTAAGATTATAATAAACTGTTTTAATTAATATCAAGACATGTTAGCCCTATTGAAATAGCATTAGCAAATAATATTAATAATAACAATAATCGAAATATTAGAAACCGTAATATAAAATTAGAAATAATTTCACATTCATGTAACATTTAAATAATCTGTATATTCTGTATTCACAGGCCTGGCTGATTCAGAAGGTATGTCTACATAAAGATACGTATCCACCGTTTTTATGGGTTAAGCCCAACGCATGCGTTGAATGCCCTCACAATTACACTTGCTCGCAATTTTTTAAGCACTGATTCTTTTATTTTTTTTTTTTTATTTAACAAAAAAAAGAATTATAATAGCAAATTTGTAGATGTTTAACTAATACATCAAAGATCGATTCTACATTGACATTCTATATTACCACTATTTAATAAATAACGCTTGTTTAAATAAACATTATTTATTTAAGTAAATAACGATATGGGTGGTCTATGTAATGATTATGATTATGTGCCCTTTATATTTTATACTTATTTGTGGGCACACAGTCTCCATTCAAACTAGTTTCTGTGCAACATATTACGAGGGTGAATCAAATATAAACGGTAATTTTACTTTTATGCTTAGCACCAAGTTGCGAGCTATATAATCCTGTGCGTGTCTGTAGTTTGGTTTATGAAGACTAGGGGAACCGGCTTGGCTAGCGGTCCCGCTCGACTTTGTAGTCAGTACAGACATGGACGACCAAGAAGTACATATGCCTGTTGCGCAACGGATTATTATAAAATTTGTAACAAATGATGGCGTTTTTTCTCGATTGAAGGCACCGTTTGATGATTATACAGTTTCTTAGATTCGGATGTATACGTGGGCTAGAGAATTTAAAAGTGGGCGAGAACATATCGAAAACGAAAGTCATAATTGACGGCCAAGGACAAGTCGTACAGATGACAACATCCGTGCCGTTCGAGAGCTTATTAAAAGTGATCGCCGCTTAACTGTTGCAGAAATCTCATCTAAAGTGGATATCAGCTATGGAAAAACCCACATATTGAAACAAAAGACGAGGTATGCCCATTCGAGATGTCATTCTTCGTCATGACAACGCCAGGCCTCACACCACATCCTTGACAAGCGATACATTGGAAAAAATGGGCTGGGAAACTTCGAACACCCTCCTTGTAGCCCAGACTTTTCTCCCTGGGACTATTTTTTGTTCGCACCCTTCACTTGGAGGTAAAAAATTCGAAAGTAATGAAAAAGTCAAGGAGCACGTGCGCGATTGGCTAACAACTCGCCCTAAATATTTTTACGAACAAGGGTTATTAAGGCCTCCAAATCGGTGGCAAAAGTATGCAGATAACGCAGGAGACAATATTGGAAAATGTTGATAGTATAGTTAGTATGTAAAATTATTCAATAAATGTACAAAAATAAATTACCGTTTATATTTGATTCACCCTCGTATATGTCCTAGACGAAGGCGACCTACCGCTACTTATGCTTTTTTTGATATGGGAATACCACATTTGTCGGTAATTAAACAGTAGAGGGTTACGTACGTTACCGGGGTTTGTATGCAATGTTAAAGTGGAGAGCAAGCTTGGGCAATTGATTGAGCCAGACAGAAGTCCATGGACAAAGATGATGTCGGCATGGATTCTGCGCTCTTCAAACATTGGTCAAACTGTCAGGCTAGCGGAGCACGAATTTGAAGTAGTGCAATCCTTTAACTAGCTTCGTTCAATAGTAACAGCCGATAACAATATGGAAGAAGAAATACGCGGACGGCTGATCAAATCAAACCAACCCTACTGCGGTTTATCAAGGCTCTTTTAATCCCGAAATTTATCCAGAACATCCAAGCTACTACTGTCCAAGACCATGGTTTTACCAGTACTCATGTATGGATCCGAGACCTGCGTGCTCAATAAAAGGCACTCTGAACTCTTAGCCGCGTGCGAGAGGAAGGTCTTAAGGAGAAATGTTGGATATACACTTAGTGTGACTAACGTAGAATTAAATTTAGTACTGAACAATTATTCGTCCGACCCGACTCACGCGCACTCTCTGCTGGTTAAGCTCGACTCCCGTCTCCGTTGGGGGTTGACTTCCGACTCGTGTGTACCCGCTAGGCGTTGAAGCTCGACTCACGGCAATGTTTGTGACCGTCCCCGGCGGCGGTTGAATTTCGACTCCCTGTAAATGACTCGTGCAGTCAGTCGTCCGCTAAGGGTGGTTTTCATTCTCGAGAGAGACGTGCAGTTTCTCTTCGTGGTGACCAATCAGAGAGGATGTCTCTGCCGATCTTAGCGGGATTGTTTCGCTTACTCATGTTCCCAGGATACGAGCAAACGAAAACGAGAAAAAGGAAATGAGCAAAAGGGTATAGTTGCTGGCGCGAGTTATTGTTGTTATATTTTATGTAAAGAAAAATTATAAAATTTTTTGGAGGCTTTAGTTTATTCATCAAATTACAGGTCGCTATGAACGCTCTTTAAAAAAAAAAAAAAAAAAAAAATTGTGGCGAGAAGGCCAAATTTAGCGAGACAGGACATGTGTCCTTCATCTTTTCTCTGACTTCTGGTCATCTTGCGATAACCAGAATCACCCACATCCGTGAGGATGTTGGGCTCGGTCTCGCGGCATCTGAAAAGAGAAGAAAAAAGGGGGGGTATCCAAGGACAGTGTGGACAGTGTTAGTCCAAGTGTTCTCTAACTACTTTTATAGAGGGATGGTGGGAAAGAAATCATACAAGACCGGTGGGTCTTGGGTGCGGTAGTAAACGCAGATCACGTCTTTGGCGTCTGATAATCTGCTCTTTGGTCGGTGTGTATGTTTGTGTTTGTGCCGTCTTGTACTGTGCGTTCGTGTGTTTGGTTTGTTAATAGTAGACTCTATGGGATGGGTCCAGGAATCCTCTATTATAGAGGGGAATGTTGTTGGGAAGGGTGCTTTCTTCAGTTTTGTACTGAAGAAGAAATTGTGGGGGTTTGATCGGAAGAGATCGAGAGAGAGAATGGTCAAGAACGCAAGAGTCCCGTACAAGTAGGTTCTCGCTGTTCTGAATGTTTTCGAGGTACTTGTATGCTAATTGAAGCAAGTACTCGTCGATAGGGGTAATGGAGGCGCCTTCGTATAGGTGAGAGTTGGGGTGATGACGACCGTCAGGCTTTCTAGAATGATTGGTGCATCTTCTGAGAAGTTTCCTTTCGAAAACCCGGTCTTTCCATTTGGGCCGAAGATATGCAGGACCATATGGGAAAGGCGTACGATATTCCAGATCGGATTGCTTATAGCAGAGAAGCTTAACTTTGGTGTCAACTTTGTTCCTCCACTTCAAGATGTTGTGCAGTTGCTTAGACCGACCGATGCCCCTTTGGAGAATGTGGGTCACATGTTTGATGAAATTCTTTTTTGGGGTATAAGTGACCCCGAGATATTTCATCTTGTCCTGTGGTCTAATCGTAGTATCTCCCATTTTTATTCGAATATTCTGTGAATATCGAGAAGCAGGTTGGGGGTGTTTACTACTCAGAATTATGGCTACTGCTTTGGACGGATTAAGTCGGATTTTCCATCGACTGTAATACTGATACAGTTCGTCCAAGTGACGGTTGAGTCGATTTGGGGCGAGGTTAGGGCCTTTGGTTGACGTATACACCAGGACGTCATCCTCATAGCATATTTGGTTTACTCTCCCGTCCACAGGGCGGGGAATATCGGAGATGTAAATATTGAATAAGATGGGGCCTAGAATGGAGCCCTGTGGTACCCCTGCAGCGGCGTGAAAAGTTCGGGAAAGCTTTCCATTCATTCTAACTTGGAAGGTTCTGTTTCGAACGAACTAGTAGATGATGCTACATAGCGTTCTACTGAGGCCAGTATTCAGTAGTTTAAAAGCGAGACCTTCGATCCAAGTCGTATCAAAAACTTTTTCAATGTCTAGGTTTACCGCAACGGTGGGTTCCTTATTAAAGAGCCGCACGCAGACGTGGTTTTGAAATAAATTGAGAGCCATAGTGGTGCTGTGCGCTCTTCGAAATCCGAATTGGAAATCAGGTATTAGGTGCCTGGCACTGACAAAGTTATTTAGCTTCTCGTATATGAATTTTTCATATATTTTGCTGATGCAAGTGAGAAGCGAGATAGGGCGAAAGCTTGAGGGGTGATACTGTTCTGTTATAAAGCTGTTGCTGTCTCCATCCGGGTCTGAAATATTGCCGTGAATCTCTTCCCCTATAGTGCTGTTGGGATCGTTCCACTTCTATATTTGGTACTCGCTGTTCTCTGTCGTCGAAGTTCCTGGGAGTTTGATTTCTTTGCGGTTGGTAGTATCTCGGCGGGCTGTATTGTGAGTGGTTTCTTTTAATCATCCGGAAGTTTGGTGCGATATCCGTGTGTCTCGTATCGTGTTGTACGGGCTCCTCGATAGTATAGTGGTTAGTATACCCGGCTGTCACCCGGGAGACCGTGGTTCGATTCCCCGTCGGGGAGCCTCTGACGCAAGACTAATGACCTTGCCCAGAAAAAATAAATCATTATGGAAAATTTAACAAGCCTTAGAGCTTGCTAAATAAGGCCATGACCGGTCCCCGGTTGTAGTGCCGATGATGATGATGATGATGACTTCATCGTAATATTTAGCCAGCGTGTTTCTTCCTTGCCGAATGCGTGACATATCTTCTTTCAATACATAGAGGGGTCTGTTGTCACTATATGCTGCATCCAATCGGTCCAGTATAGCTTCGAGACAAAATTTCGTCCGATAATTTGTTAATAGCCTAGCTGCTTCTCTTATAATTTTATATTTTATTATAGATAGTGCTGTAGCATATCTGGCATGTCCTCTATGGGCTTCACAGGCTTTCATTATGCTGCAGACGTTGTCTCTCCAAGATGCATATTCCTCTGGGTTCCCGCTGAATTTTGGAAGGTTTTTGAATGCCTCCAACTCTATGTCTTCGGGCCTGTTGAATTTAAATGATATATCCTCGTATTCGATTAGTCTCACGGGGCGTATTTCAGGTTCCTCGTTTTTCTTTAATTGTAGTTGGTTCACCGCTGACACAATGGCTTGTATTTGTTGGACCAAATGTGTTATGTCTGCCCTGATTGTGGCGTTGGCTGTGGCCATTTTTGATGTGTTTTGTGATTTTTCCTCTGAATCCTATGATTTTCTGGTCGATATATTTTTAAAATTCTTCCCAGAATTTATTAGGTTCCAACTCAAATTAAACTTTTAAAGTGAGTGGCAGGATCGTCAGTTATTGTTGTTATATTTTATATAAAGAAAATATATAAAATTTTTTTGGAGGCTATGCGTCTTTAGTTTATTCATCAAATTACAGGTCGCTATGAACGCTCTTTACAGTTTTTCTATGCTATTTATACGAGGGTAGCCTTTTATATTTCGGGATTAGAGAACAAAAACAAATATTGATCATCGAAAATCACTTTATTGTTTTTCAAAATATTCCCCATGAAAATCTATACACTTTTGCATTCGTTTGAACCAATTGTCGAAGCACTTTTGCCACTCTGATTGAGGTATCTCCAACACATGCATTCTGAATGCAGCAACCGCTTCTTCAGGTGTCGAAAAACGTTGACCTCTCAGTTTGTTTTTTACGTACGGGAATAAAAAGAAGTCATTCGGTGCCAAGTCAGGACTATACGGCGGATGACCCATCAAATCGATGTTTTGGGTGCTCAAAAATGCAGTTATCGCAGCCGATGTGTGAGAGCTCGCATTGTCGTGGTGAAGAGTGATCCGTCTTCGGCGGTTGGGTTTCCTGATTTCTTGGAAGACAACTGGCAAACAAATGGATGTGTACCACTCAGAATTGACTGTTCTGCGTTGTTCTAGTGGTACGGTTGCGACATGTCCAGTTTTTCCGAAAAAACAGGCGACCATTTGCTTGGAAGTGCTTCGTGCGCGAACAACTTTTGTTGGATTTGGCTCATCTTGAAACACCCAGACAGTCGACTGCTGTTTACTTTCGGGCTCATACGCGTAAATCCAAGATTCATCACCTGTCACGATGTCATAGACGTGTTTCGAAGCACCGCGACTGTATTTTTTGAGCATTTCTTTCGACCAATTGACACGAGCCTTTTTTTGGGCGGTTGACAAATTGTGTAGGATCCAACGCGAACAAATTTTTTTGACAGTCAAATGCTTATGCAATATTAAATGTATGCTGGTCCCACTAACGCCTAAGGTTGTCTCAATCTCACGATAGGTCACATAACGATCTTCCAATATCAGTTCGCGCACAGCATCAATGGTTTTCGGAACAACAACTGATTTTGGACGACCTTCACGAAATTCATCTTGGAGTGAACTACGACCACGATTGAATTCACCATACCATCGATAAACACTGGTCCTTGATGGAGCTTCATCGCCAAAAATTGAATTAAGTTCATCCATGCACTGTTGCTGAGTTAATCCACGCCGAAAGTTGTAAAAAAAATTTGCACGAAAATGTTGACGATTTAATTCCATTTTTGGGCCGAGATGAATCTTTTAAGTTACTGTAAACAACACAAATAGCGCTCGTATGTCAAAACGTTGTATGTATGTTTCATGTTAGGAGTTCTTTTCAGGGAAATTATAATGATGCATCATCTGCATGAAAAGATAAATTCTGGAGATTCACTATCTGCATGAATTGATGAATTCCGTGATGCATTATCTGCATGATATGGCGCACTGGGAAGGGTAATGTTTATAGGTGGTGTAGGCCAACAAAAGGAGTTGGGGTTGGCGTTGTGTGTGGTTTGTGGGCGAAAATGTGGTTGAAATTGTGGTGGGTCCCCAGCGAGATATTAGAGAGCGCCATAGGTCCATCTCCTTTTGGTGGAAGAATCCCACGTCCGTTGTCGATCCCTTGGCTTGAGGTCGTTATTTGTGGCCGCATTCTTTGGCGATCTTATTGCGAGACTAGTGAGTCCACCTCATGCAAAGCAGCGGTTTCCTTAGTTGCAATGTCAAGTGGGTTCCTCCCGCTCGAGACACATGGCATATTCGGATACAGTTCAGAATGCGCAGCATATTCTTAATGATCCTGTGGCGGTTCTACGAACCACACAATCCACTATTGGCCGAGATGTCGTCGTCCCACCAAGGAACACACTCACCTATAGATAAATTACACGTGCCCACAGACACGTGTCCTCAAAAGTCCGCCACCACACCCGAAACAAAGGTAACATACATCTGGGAGGCAACTACCCCACGTGCCCACAGACACGTGGGTCTCAAGTTCGACCAATCGTCCTACGCCTGCACGGCGATCGAAGGACACAACAAACTGACAAACATTGCCTTACCAAGGACATTTAACGCATCGTCCTAAATTCCTGAAAATAATTCTATACATCATACAGGCATCGTAAATTCGAAAACCTTATCGGCGCCGCTGTTAGCCAGCGTTCCCTGCAAACGTGCAAACATAATCCGAGCCTTGTCGCCAGCTAAGATACGGGACACAGTTACCATTGTATACCGAAATCCCTTATAGCATCATTGTCCTAATTGCGTTGCAGGCTATTAAGCAGCTACACAATGATCCTACGATGCCCCTTTGTTCCTTCCTCTTTTCTCAATTCCGTTTTCCCTTGAACTTCGCTGCATGAGAAAACAATGGATCTATTAGCACACGTGCTAAGATCAACCAGAGAGATCACCGTCAATTCACCATGACAAAGAGAAACTTCACGTTTCTCTCGGAGAAAGAAAACTAACACGCGTCCCTCGAGGTTAATCCTTGAGTACAACAGTCGATATAGAGAACAGTCGAGGGACAGGATCCGCGCAATGCAACTGTCGCTATAGCCAGTCATCAAGTAACATTCACGGAGGTCAGATCCTCCATTCCCAACGAGAGTCGTTTTCGTGTGTCGTCGTAGTCAGAATTGTTAAACGAAAAGCAAAGGTCGCGAGTATGCCGAGTGGAGCGTGTCGGCGAGTAATTAAGTGCTATATTAGTTAAAACGTTTTGCAAAATCGCCACGGGCGTACCAGTGCAGTAAATCCTGGATTTAACAACGATAAAATAAAGAAACATATAAAACAAACCTTTCGCTGTGTTTTTATTAAAGTGCTGTATTCGCTCCGTTGTGCCTTCGTGTGAACAGTGATCGGCGAAACACTTGACCGTCATCATCAAACATTCGAATCGACTACAAAATCCGCCAAAATGTCAGCTTATGTGCTGAGTTCACTCCCCTCATAAATGACAAATACTATGAGGATCCTACCCATATGTGAGCTGCATACATTATTTGGAGGTGTTGACACTGATTACTAGTTTCCTTATGTGGGGCCGGGGTCCTCCAACATTGGTTAGCAAACTCGCCAAAACACTGCATACTCTTGCCATTTTTTCACTCGTTTTCCTCAGCTGTTCCTTGAAGGTCAACCTGTTGTCGAGAGTAACATCAAAATATTTAATATAGGGACTGGATCTGATTGTGTGTCCTTCTATTTTCAAATCAAGTTGTTCAACTTTCCTGCGGCTGCTTATTACAACTGGCTCCGCCTTATGCCCAGCTAGTTTCCGTCCGGCCATATCTAGCCAGCATTTAATGGTTTGGATTGTATGGGAACATATATTCTCCAGGTCATCTAGACGTTTAGCTAGGGCTACTACCCCCAAATCACCTACATACCCAATGATTCTTCTACCTTCTGGTATATTGACCCTGAGCACACCATCATACATGATATTTAATAACAGCGGACCCAATATAGACCCCTGGGGTACTCCCGCTGTTATTTTATATTCCTGTGGTCTCACGTCGGTGGCATAGGGCACTCTTCTATCCGAGAGATAGCTTGCTATTATACGCACTAAGTAGGGTGAGACTTGTAGATCGCCCAACGCTTCTAGTATCTGATTCCAGTTCGCCGAGTTAAATGCATTTTTAACGTCGTGTTTCCACGGCGCAATATTTTTTGGTTCCCCCCAGATATCGTGATCCAGGTATTGCGTTGTGAGCGATATTCCACACCACAGACAGGGCCTTACCGGTTGACCCACCTTTCCGAAACCCATACTACCATTCAGAGAGCCCCGATGCGCCTTCAGTGAATTGTTCCAAGCGAGTGGCAATTACTCGCTTAACCAGTTTTGCTGTTGTGTCCAGCATGCATAACGGGCGATAGGATGACGGCGCTTCTGATTCCTTGACTTCTTTTGCTATAAACACAAGTCGCTGGTTTTGCATCGTTAACGAAGGTGCCCTGTTTGGAGGCAGGTAGTGAAGAGACCGCTGAAGACCTTCGGCTTTTTGTTAAAGCAGTCTTCACCACAGCGTTAGGAATTCCATCCAGTCCCGGAGTCTTGTTGTTGTTAACGACCCTTGCAGCCAAGAGCACCTCATTGGCGGTCACTGAAGGTATTGCTTTTTCAGTGATCAAATCTAGATATGCCCGACTATTTGTTGTACATTATCTACGATGGTAGGTCAATAAGTCCTTGGAAATGCCATTGATGGCGCTCGTAGCATCATTAATGGTCTGTGAATAGTAAGCATCATTCCTCACTAGGTATCTGCCATTTTTCAATTTGTTTCATGGTTCAATTTTGTATGATAAATTGGGTATGAAAAAAAAAACCTGAGAGAAGGGTGCCGCATTTGTATCCAGATGCGTTTCTGCGCAGATTAGTAACTGTAGATGAAACACGGATACACTGCTACACTTCCTAGACGAAAGAATAGTCAAAACAAGGGATTGTTAAAGGCGAAAGGTCTACAAAGAAGGGAAAGACGGTGAAATCAGTTGGAAAGGTTTTGGCTACTGTGTTTTGGAATTCATGTGGATTATCTTCATTGACTATTTGGAAAAGGGACAGACGATAACTGGACAGTACTATGCGTCATTATTAGGTCAGCTAAATAAGCGTCCTCATTTTCTAAGGACTTATTGATCTGCATCCGTACGATATGATAGTGGGTAAACAGTTTGGGGGGAAATGCAGGGATATATTCCAACAAGATCCTTCACAACAAGAGCGGCTTATAAGGTGGAGTGATTTCTGCAATTCTGTTTAATGTTTACGGTAGTGAACAAGTGCGTTCTCTCAACCATGCTGTGGCGTCTCTAACAGATACACACACAATATACAAGCAAAATAGTGAAGAACAGCGAACGAAAATCGAATAAGAAAATACATCAGAGCCGTATACCATAGCGATAACAAAACAATTCACATCAGTGGAATATACTTGAGTTTAAAAATGGAATTCTAAACACGGCCAGTAGCCTGATGTGTTACGCTTAGGTTCAATTTTTGGTGATTCTAACTGTCATAGCGTCAGTTCGAATCACACGTTCTTCACTATCATTTCAAAAAAAAAAAAAAAACGCTATAATACCATTGCATATCCCGGTGATATTGTGGTGTATAGGATCTGGAGAAAAGATTGATATAACCAACAGACTTCTGCGAGATGACTTCAGTAGGATCAAGCGTTTTTGCGACAACTGGAAATTAAAGATCAGTTTCCAAAAACAAAGACTATCTGTTGCATCGTGCTCAACGCATTTGTCCTTTTTTTAGTTGCTCGTACACTCGCTCTTCCCAGAATTTTAATGTATGAACAAATATGTTCATCCTTAATTACCTTTTAATCACGTAGTCCTTCCAAGAACATTTTTGCTATTAACCAATTTACTCAAATCTGTCTTCAATCTTTGTCCTTGTACCTATTAATTGTAAAATTCTTGGAATCGTACCTTTTGTTTTGTCTAACTAAATGTATGCACCATCTTTTGGAAGGTGTAATGTAAATTTTTGTTGGGTTTTGAGATCAGTCTAGTTTTTGCTGTGATCGAGCCTTGTTCTTAATACAAATAAATATATATATTGTTTAAACCATTGCATTTTGTTGGTGTAACGGTGAATACTATTACACGTAAGTACCGCAGCGCGGTAAACTAATCGTGCGACAAAAACACTATCCGTTTCAAAACGCCCCTGTTCATAGCACCGAGGGATACAAAACATAATTGGAAAAAAATGGCCATTGTCGGAAGTAATATTCTTCCCCTACAAGTAAAAACTGTAGTCAGATACATCGGTATTTGTCTAAATCAGTACCTTTACTTTGATAAGCATGTAGCAACTGTTCTTGCCGCAGCTAAAAACCCATATACTGTGGCGGTTCCCTTGAACGCCACCAATCATCTTGCCATTACTCCATGTAAAAACTCCCACCTAGGGCATACAAACCTGGAAAGCAAATACTCACCTATTTATAGTTGAACCATAAAGCATTAAAACGCATAAAATCACAATGGTTGCTGATGCTAAATCCATCAGCACCAAACAGGCATGTTCCTTATGGGCAATTTGGTTGCAGTACCACGCAACCAACATGAACCGAACCAATCCATTGAACATGTCTCGGTTCGATTTCCATCATGTAACAGGTATCTTCCACACATAAAGGCAATTTGGTTGCATAACCTAGCAACCAGCATTGCCCGAACTATATCAATGAGATATAGTCCTATGCGCCAGCCGCACACATGCAGGAAATGTTTTAGCTTTTCCTGTTGCATACATGCCTACATCGATCGGTCATCCGACCGACAAATACATGAAAGTATATGGCTGATCGCCCAAGCAAGTCGAGTTCTCAAAATTGAAAATTACCATCGAGAATTCGACTACGTATAGATGCCACCAACATGTGCACGATCAGCATAAATGCTTTACGCTGTCGCTGATCGTGCAAACACTTCAACTCCTATGCTGAGATACTTGCACCAGCTGCAACCTAGTAGATTTGATCGATCCAAGGTCCGCATACATGTGGACACACACGATGAGCAGCAGAGGCAATCATCGTGTGTGTGTTTCACCCCTTTCTTGTTGGGCCAAATGCTAAAGAGAATCTTACCTTATATGTTCATCGAAGCGATGAATGGAATTTTTGGTAATTCTGTCGCGTCGGTGGAAACAGTTAATCGCGATCTGGATTCCGTGGAGGCAAGTCGGTGCCTCCACGTTAAATAAACATATAGTCTGTCGTCAACTTTTGGAGTGTAAATTCGGTGTCGGGAGCCAACTTATAAATCGTGTCTGTAAATAGATTGTGTCAAGGTTAAATTAATCATTTAGTGACAGTACAGTTTATTTATGTAATAAATCACTCGAATTTATAGTTTCCTAAATAAATAGAGAGATAACAGACAGCTAGGTTTAGTGTTTCCCTAGAACAGCGTTCGGATAATTTGATGAACCTGTGCCCCTGTGACACCTTATTACTGGGACAAATCCTTATAAGGAACAAGAACCCACAATACTATGACAAGAAGTCTCTTCCCTACTAACGTCTTGTAGTGCTCTAAAAAGCCCTACCACCTTTTTCCCCATCCATACATCCTAATCCCAGAAATCCTACATCAAAACATTAAATCCTATCAAAATCCTGAAAAACCAAAACCAAATCCAAAAATTCGCAATAAACGAATCAAAATATTCGTTTATCGCTTTGCATTTGCCCCCACGGCATAATTTAATCAAAAAACCACAACTAAAATCAAAATTCGCAATAAACGAATCAAATATTCGTTTATAGCTTTGCATTTGCCCCACGGCATAATCTCAATTCAAAATGCAGAAATACATTTCAATCTGGTAATTTCCCTAGAAAATTAAACAAACCAAATCCATGGCAAATCACACCAGATGTTCGAATTTGCCACAAGCAAACAATACCTAAATACCATTTCAAATCCCCACATGCAAATAGATTGATGAAGATTCAGAAAACTGAATCTTATCTAAAACAAACAATAAGCATCGCATGAAATGCATTGAAAATCGAGATTGTTGCGCGAAAATGTGTATCTTTGGGATACAATTTTCGATTCCTTTTCCTTTATAAAGGAATAGTATATTGATCTCCGGGCCGCAGTTAAATATCATCCGTTGTCCCTGAAGGAAAATATCCTGGAGAAGGGAGAAGTTCGAATTAAAAATAAATAAAATACAAAAAGGAAAAACGAGCCTTCTTTTTCATTTTACTGGTGAGTAAAGCATAGGTACACCCTCAAAGAGAATACTTCTGAAGATCTGGAGTATCACCTGGCCACCACGGAAACCAGCGGACTTGCGAAGACTGAGGCCAAACCAAAAGGACGTTGCTCTTCCCTCTGGATCAGAGGAAGCACGGTTAACGACCCCTTGTAGGACAAGATTTCAGGAGCGGTCTGTTTTAAGAGATCGCCTTGTCCTTTTAAGGATCAGGAGACTCGCGTCCTGAAACTAACCCCTACTAAACACAACAAAAAATTTTGGTGGCAGCGCGTGGGATACCCAAAATCCCCTACCAAAGAAGACTCGGGGATTATCCAACAATCCCCTACCAAAGAGAACACTGGAAAAATTATCCACGAAGGACGTCCCGATAATGCAGAATTTCAAAATCCTCTATAACTGATTCCTGAAGACATCAAAGACACGCACTCCAGGCGCTTGAAGGAAGACATTTAAAACTGGCGGGATAATACTTGCGATATCCCCTAACAACAAAAACAATGAAGCAAAATTTCTTCTAAAGCGTATTCCGGGGCTAACACCGGAACAGTGACATTAAAACCTTTTTTTTTAATTTTTAAAGCGTATACCGGGGCTGACACCGGAAAGCTATTGAAATTTAAAAGCGTTGCCTGGGGCTTGGATACCGGCAAAGTAGATAAAATCAAAGTGCTACGAAAACTGCCACGAGTTCCGTGGAAAAGAGGAAACATCTTTTTCCTTATACACCAGCACAACATAATCATCAGGAAATTTGCTGCTAGATCCTGACGATAGTGATTAGGACCAGAGAAGAATAAGATAATACATCCAGTGGAGCGAACCCCAGTCAGCAGAAAAACCGATTCCTGTCGCAGCTACAACAACCACAGGTAAAAGAAAATTTTTATTATTAAAGTGAAAAGTGAAACAGAAAGTGAACTAAATTTGATAATTAAAATAGAGATAAAATTCATTTAAGTTTGTCATTTTTGCGTTAGTGATCGGCCTCCAAAATAAATAAATTTTTTTTTAAATTTTCGAAATCATTAACTAAAGGAGACGCCAAGAATAATGTTCAAATACTTTTTTCAAAATTGTTGTTTTCACATGAGGATCAAGAAAAACCCTCTAAAATTTGATTTTTTCTTTTAAATGCAATTAGTTTATATATTTTTTCCTCTCCTAATGGGAATATCCATATAAGTGCCCAGAAGGGATAAAATTATAGTGAAGCAATTAAGGGAACTATAGAAAATATGTTCACCTTTATAGACGAAATTTAAATAAACGTACACTGAAATTTATCAAAAATTTTACACATATTTCAATTTACAGAGGCAAAATTTAAATTAAACAAACATAAAAATTTTCATAAAATTGATACGAATACATTTTTCTTAATAAACATATATTTTTAAACGCATATCTTTAACAATTTTCTAAAAATTTTACACATATATATATATATATATATATATATACATATACACATTTGCTTTTCGGAACTATTTCAACTTCTTTGGGGAAGATTTTCTATCGTTTCTGAGTGATAGCTGAAGGAAAACGGAAAGTTAAAGTCCTTTGCACTTAACTTTGACGTTGTTTTGGACTTTTTGTGTGTTGATTTTCTTTTTACGTTCCTGCGGAAAAACCTATTTCAGGGTCCTTTTCTCTTTTTGCCCGTGACACTTTAGGCCTTGCTCCCCTCGAACGAAAGGAAAATTGTTCCTCTCACCATTAGGAGTAAAATACACTTTACCCAATAGGATCTAACTAACTAAGTTAGAGGATATATTATTCTTGTTGTTTTCGTCTTTTCTCTTGGTTATCGTATCGCGATAAAATGAAAATTACATCTCTTTGTTCTCTACCCCTCTTCACCATCATTTGGGAAGGTCTGTTTCACAAATACGTCGTGAGCGACAAAAATAAACCGGGTAGGCGTTCGCAGAGACCTGAGCCCGAGCTCATACAAAATCGCGAGGACGAAATATCGGAAACCGTACGTATGGAAACACGCGAACAGAGTTCTAGAATGAACCTATCAATAGGATTAAGTGACATACTGGGACTCGTGCCGGTATTTAACGGTAATCCTGATGAATTAGAGGGTTTCGTCTCTTGTGGAGACATTTTGTTCTCACAAGCACAAGAAGACAACCAGAAATCCTTTATTCTAAGGGTAGTAAAGACCAGATTACAGGGACCGGCAAGAGACTGCATCAAAAATAAAATTATTTCTACATGGGAAGATTTGGTATCTGAATTGGAGGGAGAATTTAAAGCTCTAATCTCTAGGTCTGCGGCTCAAAATAATTTGGTGGCAACAAAACAGGATAGCAAGGAGGGTGTGAAGGAATTTTCAAATAGACTCACACACCACCTGCATGAATTGGACAGCGCCACATACGCTAGTTCATCTGATCCTGCAGTCAGAACTTATCTTCTGGCTGAAAATCAAAGACTCGCTTTAAATACGTTTGAGGATGGGATAAGAAATTCCAGTCTCAAAATCTTAGTAAAAGCACATAGGGCTTCAAATCTCAAAGCGGCCATTAGCTACGCTTTGGAACAATCTCAAAGATTGAACAGCGATAACTCAATGCAAACTTCCACTAACAATTTTAAGAGAAACCAACTAATTGTTTGCCAAACATGCAACAAGAGGGGACATACTTCTGCGACTTGTTATCGCAACACAAATTTTCCAAATTTCGTCCCCCAACGCATTAAGACAGAGGTTGAACGTCTCCAATGCACATACTGTCGGAAGTATAATCACACTCAGGCAGAGTGCAGAACCAGGTTAGCTCATATGCGAAACCAGGACCAACCTTCAACGAGTCGAAATCCTTTCAGAACTCAGCCCAATCAATCTCAAAATAGGACAATAACAAACTCGCCCCGCATTGAAAATCGAAATACCCGACAAAATCAAAATATTAACAGGGTATCCAATTCACAACAGGGAAACGAACTCACTCGGGCAGCGAGCAACGGCAATCCTTCTCGAGTGCAGACAATCGCCGATATACACCCCACCCCGATGTAAATTTTGAAATGCGCGTATTTTTCTGCCCTGAATTTAAGGAGCCAGTAATACGTGTAAAATTTAATCCATCGGATAAACAATACTCGACTTTCCTTATCGATACAGGCGCCGACATCAGCCTGATCAAATTAGATAATCTTTATATTGAACAATCTGTAGAAAATTCAGACCCAGTGACTATATCCACCATTGCTGGAAAAACGGTCAGTACATGCGGAAAGGTATTGGGGGAGTTCGAATTCAGAACTGATAGGCACTCCATACCCTTTAAGCATAATCTATTTGTAGTGGGAAGCAACGTAGACTTCCAACACGATGGCATACTGGGAAGCGATTTCCTTACGAAGCACCAGTGCCACATTAACTTTGAAAAGGGATTCCTTAAATTCGCTGTAAAGAAGAGAACTATGGTAGAACTCGAGCAGCCTTTAGGGAACAAAAATGAGGTCAAGGAAAATATTCAGAAGGCCACGCTTTACGAGGTATCTTCCACGGATAATACAGGCATTCTTGAAAAATTGGATAACACCGTTCGTGAGTCAACATCCGAATCCGTTTGTCTACGGGCCGGATCTGATGCTGTGACAAACACAACGAAACCAACCACCCTTGAATCTTCCTCTCCCCATTTAAGTAAAGTTTGTAGTAACAGAAAAGGTAAGGAAACTGCCGAAAAACTGAGTTCAGGAAAACATGAACCTGAAACTCTAATACCGTCAGTAAATTTAAAACGAAACACCACGGTCGACTACATAAAATTGCATTCACGATCTCAACAAATAATGGAGATTCCCTTTAAAGAAAAATCCAGTCAAGAACTGATTATAAAAAAATCCGAGATCATGCCAGGGATATATCTGGGTAATAGTTTGACAACACCACAGGACAACAAAATAAAGGTACTATTAATGAACACATTAGACACCGATCAGGAAATAAGCACCAACGACATAGAAGTCGGATGGGAAGATCTGGATGACTACAATGTGTTAAGGGCGGACGAAACCCAAAATCTTCTAAAAAATAGGCTTGAACGGCTAGAATCACTCCTAGAGTTGCGTCATTGTAACCAGGAGGAAAGGAAATCTATCCTGAATATCTGTCGCACTTATAATAACCTATTTCTTCTCGAGGGTGACTACCTCACATATAGTGACGCCATAGAGCATCAGATCATCACTGAGGAAGGAAAGCCCCCACTTTATATAAAACCGTATCGCCTACCAGATAGCTCCAAGCAAGAAATTCATAAACAGGTGAATGAAATGCTTCAGGACGAAGTAGTACAACAAAGTTTCAGTCCTTGGAATTCCCCTCTCTTACTAGTACCCAAGAAGGCAGGACCTGATGGGACAAAACGGTGGAGAGTGGTTGTCGACTTTAGAGCCTTAAATAAAATAACAGTCGGAGATGCATATCCATTGCCCAATATTACAGATATATTGGACCAGCTAGGAAAAGCTAAATATTTTAGCACTTTAGACTTAGCAAATGGTTTCCACCAAATACGCATGGACAATAGAGACAAGGCAAAAACAGCGTTTAGCACACCCTTCGGACATTACGAATATAATCGAATGCCCTTCGGACTTAAAAACGCACCCGCCACATTCCAAAGGCTTATGAATAATGTACTCATGGGTCTCCAAGGAATAGAATGTTTCGTCTATGTAGATGATATTGTAATTTACGGATACGATCTGAACGATCACAATTCCCGACTTACCAGAGTTTTCGAGCGATTACAAAGGCACAATCTGAAAATACAACCAGAAAAGTGTCACTTCATAAGGAAAGAGCTCACCTACTTGGGGCATGTTATTTCAAAGGAAGGTATAAAACCAGATCCAGAAAAAACTAAAGCGGTGAAAACGTTTCCAACGCCCAAGAAACAAAAAGATGTAAAATCTTTTCTCGGTTTTGTAGGCTACTACAGAAAATTTATCCCAAATTTCGCCGAACTGGCAAAACCTTTAAGCAGATTGCTCAGGAAGAATGTTCCATTTTATTGGGATGCCTTTTGTGACGAGGCATTCACAACTCTAAAAAGAAAGGTTATTACCCCACCAATACTGGCTTATCCAGACTTTAAGCGGGAGTTTATAATAACTACGGATGCTAGCAATGTTGCGTTAGGAGCAGTGCTATCTCAAGGTACAATAGGACAAGATAAACCTATTGCTTTCGCTAGCCGAACTTTAAACGACGCAGAAACTCGATATACAACATCCGAAAAGGAATTATTGGCAATCGTTTTTGCACTAGCCCAGTTCCGACCATACGTTTACGGACGAAAATTTACTATAGTCACTGACCATAGCTCTCTACAGTGGCTTATAGGACGAAAGGATCCTACATCCAGACTTATGCGATGGAGAATTCTACTCGAAGAGTATGAGTACACAATCGTCCATAAAAAAGGAAAGCAAAATGCAAATGCTGATGCTCTCAGCCGTATAACAATGACTACCCCAGTCGATTCCATCAAAAATAATATCCTCGTCACCACACGAAGTAAAGCCAAACTCGAAGAAGATGTGGCTGCACAATCATACAAAGATACTACCAATCTTGTATGGCAAGAACAAACAGGGTCCATCTATACCAAGAAAAAACTTGGACTACGTATTATAATCCTCCCATTGATAGACTCTGCTGAGGAAGAAAACCTGGCAGGAAGAATCCCAAACTTCACCAAGCCAGACGTAGGTAAAATTACGTTTCATGAGCAAGATGGGTTATGCGCCATCACATTGCCATTGCCTTTCAGAAACCTAAGCGACCAGGAAACCGCTAAGAGTTCCCTTATTGATCTGAAGAAGATTTGCGAAGACCGGAATTTCAATTCCATTGGAATTTTAGTCCCCTTCATAGAAAACGAATCAAAAGTAGCACTCAATAACTTGCTAAAAGAAACTTTTGCTCACCTCAACGTGACAATGTACGTTTTCTCCAATAAAAAGAAGCTTCTAACAGATCCTAACGAAATACAAAAGTTACTCGCGGAATACCATAACTCACCTTTCGGAGGACACCAAGGAGCCACCCGAACAATCAAAAGATTGAAGCAAAAATATTACTGGCGCACAATGACCGCTGACGTTGCAGCGTATATTAGAAAATGTGCCTCCTGCCAGATAAACAAAAGTGGAAGGAATCCTAGAATTCCTATGAAGATAACCACAACAAGCTCCAAACCTTTTGAAAGAGTTGCTTTAGATATAGTAGGACCATTACCAGTCAGCTATAATGGAAATAAATACCTACTAACGTTTCAAGACGATTTGACTAAATTCTCAGGAGCTTACGCACTGGCCAGCGCCGAAACCAAGGACGTGGCCAGGATTTTCGTTGAAAATATCGTCTGCCAGCACGGCATACCATCTTCTCTATTAACTGACCGAGGTGCTAATTTTCTCAGCGCACTTTTTAAGGACATCTGTTCCTTACTCAAGGTCAAAAAACTCAATACAGCACCCTATCATCCACAAACAAACGGAGCACTAGAACGGAGCCATAGAACTCTGGTGGAATACCTCCGCCACTATGTAAACCAGGATCCTCTCACTTGGGACACCTGGATACCTTACGCAATGTTTGTGTATAATACTACACCCCACAGTAATACAGGCTACACGCCGCATGAATTACTATATGGTTTCCCAGCCGAAATACCCAGTTCTCTCAGACAAAACCCCGAAAGCTCTTATAACTACGACCATTACGCAAATGAATTAAAAATGCGATTACAACATGGTTATCGTACAGCAAAGGGAATACTGATAGAAAAAAAACAAAAATCTAAGGCATACTACGACCAAAAAGTAAGCCGTAAGAAATTTAATGTTGGCGACAAGGTTCTATTAAAGAATCACTCAAGACCTAACAAACTAACCTCCCTGTGGAAAGGCCCCTATGAAATTGTAAAGATCCTATCCGAAGAAAATTCAATCCTCAAAATAGGGAAAGGTACCCGAATAGTCCACAACAACAATATAAAACCATTTGTGGATTAGGCAATCACGAATGAGAAACTCCCAAAAGAAAAAAATAAAAGTTGAGGGAAGGCAAATGTATATATGTATAGACAACCTTACAAAAAAAAAAAAAGAAATAAATAAATGCATATACGTGTAGTAAACCCAAAAAAAAAAAAAAAAAAAAAAAAATCATAAAGTAACACTACCAAAATACCACGATAATGTATTTAAAATTTGCCTCAACATTTTCCTTTTCAAATACTTGTAAACAAGTAACAAATAACTTTGTAAATATTGTACAAACATTTTAAATAACCAAAATAAACAAACAAAACAAAAAAAAAAATTTTTTTATGAAGACAAATAGTAACTCACTTAATAAAATAAGTTTATAAATATCAGACAATATGACTGACTTAATTGAAAAAAATTTTTTGTAATAATAAATAATCTTAAGTTATAAAAGGAAAAACGCAATATATATACGAAGAAAAAAAAACGAAAATACAAAAACGAAACTTACGAAACAATGTTAAAATAAGAATTTTTAATATTTATATAAGTACAAAACAGTTTTCAACTAAGCCATACTAAGAAAGTAAGAACATTTTTGTATAACTCAAAACAAAGAAAGAAAGTTGTAGAATTTAATTGTACGTTCAAATACATGAAAAAAAATTATATATATAAATAAACGCACGACAAATAAGGACAATGAAAAGTCCTCAAAAAAAAAAGAGATAAAATATGTAAATAATAAAAATTTCTTGTAATACACCAAAACAAGAAAAAAAAACCCAAAAGTTACAATACGAAATAATGTTAAAATAATGAATTCAAATACTTATATAATTATAAAACAGTATACAATTAAAACGTATACTCAGAAAATAAGAAAATATTTAGAATCAAATGTTTCCTTCTAATACAATATTTAACCAACATGAAAAAAAAACAACTTATACGAAATTTTAAACCAAATGTCTATTGTACATACAACCAAAACCGAACTAAACGAATATACCCTTAACTCAAAATAAAATAAAATCAAATAAAAACTTTATTTTTGGATAACCAACAACTACTATTAAGCACATTTATACTAAGAAAATTCAAACCTAAAAAACCAAATTATATTTGTACAAAATTTCAAAAGAAAATATTCTAATTATATAAATAACCATCGTGGAAACTTCGATACACGAATACATTCATAATAAGAAAGAAACAAACTACAAAAATTACACATTTATAATAAATATTGTATACATAAAGCTACTATGTTAGAAAATATCAGGCCTATACAACGGAATCACGATACTATCATCCTTTATCCTCAACCACACCATTTTCCAGAAAATTAATCTCATAAAGATCAATTTTCTTTTTTTCAAGGAGGGGAGGATGTAGTGCTCTAAAAAGCCCTACCACCTTTTTCCCCATCCATACATCCTAATCCCAGAAATCCTACATCAAAACATTAAATCCTATCAAAATCCTGAAAAACCAAAACCAAATCCAAAAATTCGCAATAAACGAATCAAAATATTCGTTTATCGCTTTGCATTTGCCCCCACGGCATAATTTAATCAAAAAACCACAACTAAAATCAAAATTCGCAATAAACGAATCAAATATTCGTTTATAGCTTTGCATTTGCCCCACGGCATAATCTCAATTCAAAATGCAGAAATACATTTCAATCTGGTAATTTCCCTAGAAAATTAAACAAACCAAATCCATGGCAAATCACACCAGATGTTCGAATTTGCCACAAGCAAACAATACCTAAATACCATTTCAAATCCCCACATGCAAATAGATTGATGAAGATTCAGAAAACTGAATCTTATCTAAAACAAACAATGAGCATCGCATGAAATGCATTGAAAATCGAGATTGTTGCGCGAAAATGTGTATCTTTGGGATACAATTTTCGATTCCTTTTCCTTTATAAAGGAATAGTATATTGATCTCCGGGCCGCAGTTAAATATCATCCGTTGTCCCTGAAGGAAAATATCCTGGAGAAGGGAGAAGTTCGAATTAAAAATAAATAAAATACAAAAAGGAAAAACGAGCCTTCTTTTTCATTTTACTGGTGAGTAAAGCATAGGTACACCCTCAAAGAGAATACTTCTGAAGATCTGGAGTATCACCTGGCCACCACGGAAACCAGCGGACTTGCGAAGACTGAGGCCAAACCAAAAGGACGTTGCTCTTCCCTCTGGATCAGAGGAAGCACGGTTAACGACCCCTTGTAGGACAAGATTTCAGGAGCGGTCTGTTTTAAGAGATCGCCTTGTCCTTTTAAGGATCAGGAGACTCGCGTCCTGAAACTAACCCCTACTAAACACAACAGTCTAGACCCCAATTTCAAAATACTCGGCATTCATCCGACCAGTATTGGTATATGGTTGCCCTATATGGTATAACGTATCCCTATTCTACGTGTGGAAGTTTAGGGTGTTCGAGAGGCAATATTTGTGGTCTTTCCTCGGAATGTACAGAATCCCACAGTTGTAACATACGAAATTCTACCTCAATAAACTGTTGTATGAAAAATCAGATCTAAACAGGATAGATAATTTAAGGGGTTATATCTATTGAGACAGCAGTATTTTTATTTGGTGAACTAAATCTTCAATTTTCTCACATTGAATTCAACCAAAAAAAAATCCAATACGTGATAAACGAACCGCATATTCAACATGCAAAATTCCCTGGATCCAAATGTGCGGACCAGATGACCAACTATCAAACAAAAATTGTTGAGAATCATAAAATACGTGTCCGCAGTTTTATGATCCTCTAAAAATTTGTTTATCCAGATGCATTCCCACAATCAACATCATTTTCCATTTTCCTAAACCAATTTCAAACAAACAACTTGCGCTATAAACTAAACCGTATGTTCGTTTTATCGCCCACCGACATTGAGTATCGTAAATGCTCATCAGCGAGATCCTTTGTTGATTGTTCCTTTCTGTTTTTCCTCTTTGATCTCAATCCGGGTAAGAAAATGAATGGGGCGTGGCAAAGGGGCCATGCAGACAAAATGTATCCTTCGATCTTCAAAAAGTTTTAGTTCGGGTAGACGAAGAGAAAAACGTAGTTGTTGGTTCAGGACTTTTCACAGAGACAGTCATCGGTTGGGTGTGTTGTTTGGCGCTTAGAGATTATTAAATAAATCTCCCTTTTAAAAGTATAGTTTGCGACAATACTCCGAAGTTTGTACCGAAAAAGGTCAAGTGTTAAACTTAAAATAAGATTCGTACTGTCATGGTATTTTGTAAATAAACTTGAATGTAATGTAATGTTTTGTAATGTGACCGAAACTATAAACTAGCTTAAGGAGCAATGCGGAAGAGTGTGATGAATTAAAAAAGTTTAGTTTAATGAAATTATTAAAAAAAAACAAAGAGTGTGTTTTTTTTTCAAATGTGTAATAAGTGTGTGGGTGTAAAAAATATAACATCATTTTTCTTTATCCTTTTTTTCTGTTCTGTGATTTAATATTTAAGGGTATTTCCTTTTGTGCCAACGATTTGTGTAAAACGAAAAGCAGAGCTGCTAAAATTGAAGATGAAAAATATTCTTTCAAGTGTAAACATTTGTTTACGTATAAATCCACAATCTTATCGCGAATTTTTTTCTTACATTTTTAAAAATATCCTTGAACCTCACTATAACAAGAGGATGTAATTTATTTACTCAACTTCAGACAAGACGTACCCAAATTGCATGTTCAATCCTATTGTACATTAATCCTTAGACTTAGGGGTACGGATCAGATGTGGTTGTTACGCCACTTGGACATTTATCCTATAGTGATATTGATGTGAAATTTTTATTTCTAGACTGAACCCGACCCCATCTGACTGCGTTGTGCTCGAGTACCTATATATCCCTTCTTCGGATTTTTATTGGAGATGTCTTCCATTCAAGTGAGTTATGAACACCGGTGTTGGGTGTAAAGATTTACCTTCTTCTGTAACTAAAGTGGTTTTGTTTACGAAACACTTCATCCACTCCATCTTGACTCAGACTCAAGTAAAGAAATCCCTTCAACTTGTTATTCGCTTTTTATTTCTTAAAGGGCTCATCAGTATTATGACTCCTTTTGTTTAGAAATGCGCAAATCATCACGCTCATCAATTTGTAGTGGACTAAGCGCACAATGATGCTCAAAACATCAACGTCTCAAGGAGCATGTTGAGGGTGCACCGATGAAATCACTAAAATGCAAACTTTAATTGACACTTGTGGCCTTAAGATGTTCGATAACTATTTTAAGGAGACTTTCTTTAGTTGACCATCAACATACACAAAGTTGGTTCAACCACAATGTCGCTATATAATCGACGACCATATCATACTAAATCACCAGATTATAATGGAGGACATTTCATTGCATTAGAACGGAAGAGAAGAGACTGGGAAGCGAAGGTGTGCCTGCAGCAACAACTGATTTGTCCTCTTATTGTGAAAGACTCTAGTGTCGGGTTAATGAGCATACACTAATGCATTTGTGACGAGTTATTTCTAGGATAACCTAACGGAGCAAAGAAAATGCTTTTTAGAAATCTTAGGCAGTACAAAGATAGATCCTTTCAGGAATGTGATTTAATTTCCCGTCTAGAAAATTACTAGAGTACACAGGGTAATGATGTTTGTGCAACAGGAATGCAATTCAATTAAACGCGATTAATTTCTATAGGACGGTAGACACTCTGCTACAATCATTTCGTTATTTGCTGAACGTGATTTTGCTTTTAAAAAAACTTCCCCCTTAATTAATATCGACGGTCGCCACTGTTTTTTTTTTTCGTTTTACAGACATAATTTAATTGAATTATTTAATTTTGCCTGTTTGTATTTGTATTAAACAAATTCGATGCGTAGTTTGTTTTATTTTGTTAGACGCACATTGATATGCAAGGACATGGAATAAATAATTTTAACATGACGTCTACCGTGTGCTGTGAGACCTACGCCGTAGAGATATTTATAAACGTAGACGTCCTTGGCCGCTTGAAAAGACGTATTACAGGTTAATCCTCTTTTAATTACACACTACGCTACACATTTTCAGCATTATCACTAAATTGAACGCCAGTCTGGCTAGTATTAGTTGCCTTGTGAAAGGTGTGTACTTTCCTCTTATGATTCACCTTAGCACAACTTGTCCGTTAAATTACTTGCTGGTTTGTTTCTTGAGTATTCCGATGGTATATCACACAAGTTATGAAATTATAATGTCCTTTGCTGGCTAAATGGAATTTTAAATTTCATTACAGTCGTGCCACGTTTAGATGTGCGACGAAAGGATCTCATATGATTAATTCAAGTCTACTGTGTTATAAGTTAAATAGAGACACGCTATAAAGTTCGAAGTTATTGCTACGAAAATATCAGCGCATTGCTCTTGAGGATGTTATCCTGAGTGATTTCAAAAAGTATTTCATTTCTTACTTGATTCGGAGATGTTGTTAATCTATGGATTCACTAGGTGTATGCACAAGTTGTTTACAGTTTAACTAAGAGATGGCGGCAGCGAAAAGTACGCAGCGCATTAATTTGACACATACGTCATTTTTTCGTCTGCGATTTAACTACAAACACAAACAAGTTGAGCCGGCCAAAAACTAGCGTCTTTGTTTTATCGTTCAGTGATCATGTCGAGTTTGTGTCTGAAAAAGAACATTTGCGGCAAGCATTGGTTTTCTTATTTAATCAAAAGAAAGAGGCCGTTGAAAGCCATCGTTTGCTGGTAGAAGCATATCGTGAACATGCTTCATCAATTAGAACATCTGAGACATGGTTTCGACAATTTAAAAGTGGTGATTTCAATGTGAAAGACAGTGAGCGCTCTGGTAGACCACAAAACTGTGAAAACGAGCAATTGCAGGTGTTATTGGATGATGACCCAACTCAAACTCAACGGCAATTAGCAGAAGCATTACATTTGTCACAAGAAACAATCATCAGACGTTTACGAGCAATGGGGAATTTCAATGCCAGGTGTATGCGTACTTTTTTCCGGTTTAACTAAGAGATGGCGCCAGCGGAAAGTACACAGCACACAGGAAAACTAGTGAAAGACATCTTTAAATCGCTTGGATGAGACATACTTCTGCACCCGCTGTCCCCAGACTTGGAGCCATCTGACTATCACAACTTCGCTTCAATGGGACATGCGCTCGCAGAGCAGCACTTCAGCGTTTTCGAGGAAGTTGGAAAATTGCTCGCCGAATGGTTTGGCGCGAAAGACAAGCAGTTTCTCTGGAATGCTATTCATACATTACCTAAAAGACGGGCGAAATGTGTAGAAGCCGATGGCCAATATTTTAAATAAAAAAAATTAATTTCCCTAGAAAATTACTTTTTTTTTACCAAAGAAAAAACGTATGCATTCACCTAGTATATGCCAGATCGGAATTGGATTGACAGTTGGATAGTTTTGTATAACCCTGATGATAAAAAGGGATTTTCTAATAACCCTAAATATTGAAGCTGGGTGGAACAACGAGGGATAATAAAGAGGATAGCAGTGACGATGTGCATTGAACTTCAATGCTCGAAATTTGAAGTTGAGGAGGCATAAAGGCAAAGCGTTCCAGGCCTTTGCTAAATGGCTCTAGAACAATGCTTTGGTTTCTGCTGTTTAGTTTCATGTTGTATTCTAAAACCGTACTTTTCCGCAAACTAGAATGTACCTCATTTCTAATATGATGAAAAAAACCCCAAGAACTAACAACGGACACCTTTGATATCATCAACATTAGCACTATAACCGGGATCCGGTCTTGGCCTCATTTAGCAAGTCTCTTCACCAATCCCGATTTCGAGCCGATGTCATCCAGTTTGGCACTCCCAGGTTCTGCGCGTACTGTTCTACGCTATCTCTCCATCGCAGACAATGTCTGCCGCACTGTCTTCTTCCATACATCCAGTCACAAAGGACTTTCCGGGCAGGCTCCTCTTCGTTCATTCGAACTAGGTGTCCCACATACCGTAGTCTACCAAGCTTGATTTTTCTTACAACATTAGCTTCAAGGCAGATCGCGTACAACTAATGGATGTAGCGTCTCCGGAATTGTTCTCCCTCACATACGGGGCCAACAATACCCTTCAACACCTTCCTCTCGAACGCGGCTAAGTGTTCAGAGTGCCTTTTGTTGAGCACCCAGGTCTCGGATCTATACATGAGTACTGTTAAGGCCATAGTCTTGTACAGTAGTAGGTTGGATGTTCTGGATAAATTTCCGGATTTAAAGAGCCTTGATAGTCTTTGTTGGATTTGATCAGCCGTTCGCGTATTTCTTCTTCCATATTGTT
The DNA here is from genome assembly GCA_963931805.1 of Microdon myrmicae. Taxonomy (NCBI): domain Eukaryota; kingdom Metazoa; phylum Arthropoda; class Insecta; order Diptera; family Syrphidae; genus Microdon; species Microdon myrmicae. Next base: position 20,449,574 of record OZ007497.1, read on the forward strand.
ATCGGCTGTTACTATTGACCCAAGGATTAAAGGATTGCACTACTTCAAATTCGTTCTCCACTACCCTGATAGTTTGACCAACGGTAGGTCTTCTCTTCGCAGAAGTTACCACCATGTACTTAGTTTTTCCCTCATTAACGTGCACTCCCAGTTTTTGTGCTCGATATGGGTGAAGGAGTCCTGTACAGCCGAATCGGATCTACCGATGATGTCGATGTCATCTGCATAGGCAAGTATCTGGCTGGACTTGGTGACAATAGTCCCTCTTGTTGTGACGCCAGAGTCATGGATTGCTTTTTCCAAAGCCAGGTTGAAGAGGAGGCAGGCCAGACCGTCCCCTTGTCGGAGTACATTATAAATGTTTATTGATTTGGACAGCAATCCCGCTATTTTTACTTGACTAGTTACGTTGGTCATGGTCAACCTACAAAGTCGTATCAATTTGTTTGCAATGCCGAACTCTCTCATGGCATTATATAGTTCTACCCTCGCTATGCCGTCGTAGGCGGCCTTAAAATCGATGAATAAATGATATAATGGGATCTTAAATTTTCCATTGCCCGCCTAAGGGTGAATATCTGATCAATCGCTGATTTGCCTGGAATGAAGCCACACTGATATTGACCAATGATGATTTTAGCGTATGGGGCTATCCGATCGTGTAGGATAGAGGAGAGTATCTTAGAGGCGGTACTCAGCAATGTTATACCCCTATAGATGCTGTGATACCTCCCTTCTTATATATGGCGCAAATTATTCCACGACGCCAATCTTCCGGCGTCTTATCTTGCCCCCATACGTGCACCACGATCTCATGAATTGCGTGATGTAACGCTATCCCTCTTTGTTTCATCTGTTATATTTGTTATATATAATAATTTATTCTATTTTATTTATTAATGCATTTACTTACCCCTTGTTTAAGTTGGTGGGGTTGTGTGTCGTGGGCGGTCGTGGCTTCTGCTGCCGGGTCTTACCCATAGTAAGGATCTCCTTAATGATCTCCGTGAAATATATTTTATGCACTAATTTTGAACAATATTTCCTTCTCCACCCTGTGCTTTATATAGACATGCAACACACATAATGCTGTGGCTATTAATTCACTTGTTTATGTTTATTTTAACTAATTATGTTTATTTTAATTTAGTTAATTACTACTTAACGCACACATTTGCCTCTTTACTTTTGCTTACAGCGCGTGTTACGTCAAAGAATCCTTGACGACACAAAAACCTATCAACCAAAATGTGTAACCTAATTACACATTTTGTCTAAACAGAAATATTATTAAGAACAAAACTCAAAAGGTTACTAACTACAAAAATTCAAAGAAACGTAAAATATGGAATAACCAAATTAGAATATAATGTATATCGCAACATATGTTACCTAATTGCACATTTCATCCAGATGAACAAACTCAAAGATAATTAGCAAGAACTCGTGGAAACACGAAAATGAATATTACACTAATTGCAATATAATATCCATTGTGATAAAGATATTATATTGCAACGTAGAGAAACAAACCTAGATATAAGATTTTATGTTAGAAAACGGCACTCTGAAGAGCAGACGTTTGTTAAATTCGAAATTGAATAAAATATAAATTTTATTTAAAAGTGTTTTCCTTCATTTCACTCAGTGGAGTTTAAGAAAACATAATTGGCGCAGTCGGTTAACTTATCATCCGAAGATGATAAATCGAACATATAACTTCCGCGATAAGTACGGTGAATTATTTTATTAAATAAATATAAAACAAAAAAAAAACTAGCTGAAATTTAAAAGTGCTTCAAATCGAACGAAATTCACAACTTTCCCGGTTAACCATTAAAATAAAAAAAAAAAGTGTACCGTGAGGAATTTAATGAACAATATTCAAAGTAGAAGACTTAAAGTTAAAATTAAATGTGTCTTATTCGTATAAAGATAAAATAAAGAAGAAAACATAATTCACGTGGTATTTAATCAAAAGAGAAACAATTATAGAAAATTATTAAATACAGTTTTGGTGTTTAATCAGAAGACAAAACAATTATTGAAAATTATTAAATAAACAGTAACATTTAACTAAATTATTAGGTAAAAGTGACGGAATTTTGGAAATAGTAACAGTTTCTAGAAAATTAGTAAATAAAGTTTTGGTGTAAATAAAAAAAAAAAAGAAACAGTTAAAGGGTGACAAACACCCCAAGAACAACAACAACAAAAAGATTCGTGAACAACAAGGGTAAGAAGAACCCCACCTCATCTCTAATTGCAAGCCGTACAACACCAAGAACACCACTACAAAGAAGGAAGTAAAAGTGAGCAATACTTATTTTAAATATTAGATTTATATTCATAAATTCATACATTGTACATTTATATTCATAAATTGATACACTGTACATTTATAAATTCATACACTGTTTAGAAAATAAGTTAGTTTCATGTCTTTTGGTTTTAATTAGTGGTATTGAGAAAGAATTTTTTTTTTCTTAAAAATATAGAAAACCTATTTACAAAAAAAAAATGTCGACGAAATACCGGCAGTCGAATTAATAAGGGAAGCCGCGAAAATAAAAGAATTTCACGGATATGAAAGATATGACTTGTCCTCCTTTATAAGGGACGTAGAGCTTATCCTGCCACTCTTTAATGAAAACCAAGCGTTGAAAAATTTCATTTATCAACGACATGTCCGCAATAAAATTCAAGGAGCCGCTCTCCATTGCATAAGGACATTAGGACCCAATCCTAGGTGGGAAGGGATAAAAACAGAATTAATTAAGAACTTCGGAATTAGGGAAACATCACAAATTGCACCATGAAGCAGTGACATGTAACAATTCATCCGTAAGCTCATACTATAGGGATCTTCGGAGAATATTAGACAAATTAAACGGTAAATACGAATTCGATGAGAAAAAACCTAGCGAATTTTCCCCAACGTCGAATGAATCCCTTATACTAAAAATATTTTTAAATGGAATTAACCCCAATTTATCAAGTATAATTTACAGTAGGAACATAGAAACACTTAGAGAAGCATATTATACTTTAGAAGAAACAGGAATGCTTAGACATTATAACAAACCAAACAATTACGAAAATAGAACAAATAGACCTAACAACCAATATTTTAATAGAAATCAATACCCCAGACATAATGACTATAGAGAAAACCTACAATGAGACAATAACGACCCAACACATTATTACAATAGAAATAATACATACCAATACAACAACACATACGAAAACAATTCTAGGCAAACTAGACAAAATAATAACAATACATACGAAAACAATTCTAGACAAACTAAACAATTCCAACCAAATGAGACAACATAATAACAATAACTACAATACCAACAACACATACCATCACAATACAAACTGGAACCAAAGTTTTCCGAATAACTCTAATCAAACAAGACGAAATCAGACAAACTATACAGGCAGAAATTACACCCAGGCAAGAAACAATTCGGTTGAAGCAATGCAAGTGGACCATATCTACAACACAAATCAAAGCTTGGACCATGAAAATTTTCAAGTGACCAGTTTAACAGGAACTTTACCAGTAATCGAATTGACAATAAGTAATGACAAATTAAAATACCTAATAGACACAGGGTCAACAACCACTTTTCTAAACTCAGACAAACTGCCATATTACAATAGAATAAAATTAGAAAACACAATCCCCTGTAACACTCTTAACGGACAAATCTCAATAAACACTGAGATTATAACACCATTGCCAGACGAGTTCAATGAGAAGAGCTATATGCGTTGGAAATTAACTCCTTTTTATAATAAACCATTCGATGGACTTATAGGTCTAAACCTACTCAAACCTCTGCAAGCAATAATTAACTTAGAAGAGGAATACATAGAAATAAATAACACAAAAACGAAATTCATTAACTCTTGCCCACTCAAATACGAGGAAATACATACATTAGAAGAACCTAAACTAAAACTAGAAAAATTAGAACCCGAAGACATGAATAGGGAAGAAAAAAGGGAACGACGAAAATTAATTAACAAAAATAGAGATCTCCTTTACCAAGAAGGACAAAAACTTTCACATACTCACGAGATCCAACATGAAATTATAACCTCTGTAGAAAAACCTATATACTCAAAAATATACAGATATCCCCAAATACATGAAACAGAAATAAATAGACAAATAGAAGAAATGTTGTCACAAGGTATTATCAAAGAAAGTAATTCACCATACAACTCACCATTATGGATTGTTCCGAAGAAAATCGATAATTGTGATGAAAAGAAATGGAGAATAGTGATTGATTATAGAAAACTTAACGAAGTTTCTATATCAGACAAATATCCAATCCCTAACATAGAAACTATATTGGAAAAATTAGGGCGATCACAATACTTCACTACCTTGGACCTTGCCAAAGGATTTCATCAAGTATTAGTCAAAGAAGATGACAGAAAGAAAACCGCATTTTCAACGCCTCGTGGACATTATGAGTTTATACGAATGCCGTTTGGACTCAAAAATGCCCCTGCAACTTTCCAAAGACTAATAAATGCAGTTTTAAGAGAGCACATTAATCGAATTTGCGTAGTTTATCTGGACGATATTCTTATTTTTAGTACGACCTTAGAAGAACACACTGTAACTATAGAAAAAGTGTTCAATAAACTTAGAGAACATAATCTGAAGATTCAAATTGATAAGTGTAATTTCTTTAGTCGAACTACAGAATATTTAGGTCACACTCTGACAACAGAAGGTATTAAACCTAATATGAATAAAATTGAAAATATACAGAAGCTTAAATTACCGGAAACCCAAAAACAAATAATATCATTCCTGAGAATGAGCGGATACTATCGCAAGTTTATTAAAGACTATGCCTAGGTTGCCCACGGTATGATAAAGTATTTGAAGACAAATTCGAAAATTGATAAAAAAGACCCTCAATATACAGATTCATTTCAGAAGCTTAAGAGATTGCTCATGGAAGCACCAATTTTAAAATATCCAGATTTCAACAAAAGATTTAAGTTAATAACGGACGCCAGCGATTTTGCTTTAGGCGCAGTCCTTACACAGGACAACCACCCACTAAGCTTTGCAAGTAGAACTCTAAACGACCATGAGAAAAAATACTCCACAACGGAAAAATAACTTCTTGGTATCGTTTGGGCCGTTAACTACTTTCGCCCATATATTTATGGTAGAACTTTCGATCTACTCACGGATCATCAACCTCTCAAATGGCTCCAAAGCAAACATAAAGGGAAAGATATAAACCCTAGATTACAAAGATGGTTGCTTAAACTTGAAGAATACGACATAAATATAAATTACATTAAGGGCACAGAAAACAAAGTTGCAGACTTTCTATCCAGAATAAATGCAAATACAGGAGAAATAAATGCCATAGATTTAGAAGAAGAAAATGATAACATGAGCACAGCTGCAACAATACAGTCACAAGAAGAAGAACAAAATGATCATTTTCCAATCTTAGAAACAGTTGTTAATAGATTCCAGACACAAATTATATTGACACATACTAAAACAAAAGAAATCGAAATTATAGAAGACAAACGAAAAATTTACATAAGTACAAATGACATTGAAAACAACCTCATGACTGATATATTTCGCAGATTTTTAAAATCAGGGAAAATAGGAATTTTTTCAGAACTTTCTGACCATATATATAACAAAGTACAACAAAAATTAATCAAACTATTCAATACAAAGTTGAAATTTTATAAATGCACCTACCATGCAAAAGACATGACGAATGAAGACGAAACATATAGGTACATTGCAAAATATCATAGGAACGAAACAGGACATACAAGAATTAACGAAAATTACGAAGGACTAAGAAAAATTATATATTTCAAAAATTTAAAAACATATATCCAAAAGTACATTAACAATTGCGATACTTGCAATAAACCAAAATATGATAGGAAACCAATAAAACCAAAGTTCCATATAACTGAAACCCCCAATAACGTAAATCAGATAGTTCACCTCGATGTATATATAAACAAGAGACATAGCTTTTTATCATTTATCGACAAATTCTCAAAACATGCAGTAATACCAAATTTAGAAGACAGAAATAGCGTTACAATCATTGAAAAAATACGACTATACTTTTCCATTAAAGGCAAACCCAAATTAATCATTTTAGACAACCAATTCAATTCAATTAACATCAAGGAATTTTTAAGGTTAGAAGAAGTAGAAACACACTTCACAAAACCAAATAGTCATACAGGTAATTCAAATATTGAAAGATTTCATAATACATTCGGAGAAAAACTTAGAGTTGGAAACCGAAAAATCCGAATTATGAATTCAAGAAAGACTTTTCAAATGTGTAGAATGGTATAATAAATCTATTCACTAGAAGGGAAAGTCGATAGAAAACAAATAGAAAAACTTTTAAAAGACTACAAAGAAAAAACCATTAACAAGCGCAATGAAAAACGAGAAACCTATAGACCAAACCAAGATGAAGGTTACGTAAGAAATTATAAAGCATTAAGACACAAAGACCAACCTAAATATAGAAAACTTAAACTAGAAAATATACACCCGACAAATATAAAACGACCCACGAAATGTTTAGATCAACTAGACGTTAATACTTACAATAATGACAATGTAACAACACTGATCCACAGAACGACAGGAACATTTAGGAATAATTGACGAAAATAATCAAAGCATAATCACCAACTTAATAAAATATAGATATTAAAGATCATTTCAACTTAACTTTCAAAAAACAAAAAAATATATATATCAGACTCGGTATCGCAGAATACAAGAAAGAGAAAATAATATTATTCACAAAAATCCCAAAAGACATAATAAGAACTAAATATTCATTTATAACAACTCTATCCAATGAAAATTATGAAGAACTTGTGTTCAATAATAAAAAAAAAAAATTTTGTTTGTAATTTATAACGATAAAGAAAAAGAATTTGTACAACATTTTGTAATGAAGACTAATTTGAATTAAATATATAAATATAATACCACACTATCATAGAAGAACTAAAATTTAATAAAAAAAAAAAAAGAAAAAAAAAACAATATATTTGGTATAATTGGACAATTATAATTGTAATAATCATAAGCATTTTTACTACCTGTTCTTATTTTTTATATAATTGAATTAAAAACAAAACTCAGGAGAGTTTCGAATTAAAAGGGGGAGGTGTTACGTCAAAGAATCCTTGACGACACAAAAACCTATCAACCAAAATGTGTAACCTAATTACACATTTTGTCTAGACAGAAATATTATTAAGAACAAAACTCAAAAGGTTACTAACTACAAAAATTCAAAGAAACGTAAAATATGGAATAACCAAATTAGAATATAATGTATATCGCAACATATGTTACCTAATTGCACATTTCATCCAGATGAACAAACTCAAAGATAATTAGCAAGAACTCGTGGAAACACGAAAATGAATATTACACTAATTGCAATATAATATCCATTGTGATAAAGATATTATATTGCAACGTAGAGAAACAAACCTAGATATAAGATTTTATGTTAGAGTAAGTTAAGTTTACAAAACGGCACTCTGAAGAGCAGACGTTTGTTAAATTCGAAATTGAATAAAATATAAATTTTATTTAAAAGTGTTTTCCTTCATTTCACTCAAGTGGAGTTTAAGAAAACATAATTCGCGTTCTCTAATTGTTTATCCAGTTTTTTCTTTGCTACTTAGCTTTATTCCGGCGGCGTATGGATTAATAATTTAAAAGAACTAAACACGAACACAATTTTTTTGAAAAACAAGAAAACATTTTTCTTATTGTTTATGTCAATTTTTTTTTTTTTTGACTATAGATATTTTCTAGGTTGTTAATTAAAAGACACATTCTTTTTACACATATATTGATTTAGGTTTTATTTAATTTCAATTAACAAGCTGCCACCGACGACGACCGCTCATTCATCACTTCACTTTCGTACTGCTTTTTCAACCCCTTACCAACTCCTTTTTCGCTTCCAATTTGTTCCAAATTCACCGTTAATTGACTACCTGCATATATGTGGAAATCAATCGCATTTGCCATTTTCCATCCTATGTTAGGGTCAATGCTAACGGTAAACTAAAAACAAATTGGGGGAAGTGTTGTGGTTTTTACTTGTAAATGGTATTCTGGGCAAATCGCACGAATTAGGGTTGTTGGACAGCTGCGATTTAATGTAGGAAATTGAGAAATTTTTGCATCGAACTGCAATGGAAGTTTTGGCCACAAAATATAAAGTATAAGTGGGATGGGAAGTTGTATTTTAAGGAGGTAATAATTATCTAAAATGTGTCTATTTCATAGTGGGATATTATTTTCTTAATTAAAATGTGCTGTGTAGAGGATCTGAATTAGTAAAAGTTTCAGGTGGATTTATGGGGGGGTGATAATTAACTTGCCGCAAGACTAATGACCTTGCCCGGAAAAACCAAATCATTATGGAAAATTTAACAAGCCTCAGGACTTGCTAAGTAAGGCCAAGACCGGTTCCAGGTTGTAGTGCCGATGATGATGATGATAATTAACTAGCTAATTAAGGCTAGAATGGAAAATTTAACTAGCCTCATACTTGTTAAATGAGGCCAAGTCCGGATCCCGGTTGTAGTGCCGATGATGATGATGATGATGATGATGATAATTAACTCAAGTTAATTATACAACAGATCAGCTCATCTGGTATGCCATCAGCTCCGAGGGCTTTGTTTGATTTGGGGTGCCCTATGGCTTTTACTGTTTCCCCAATGCTTGGTGGCAGCAGCATTTGGTCTTGATTTTGCATTGGTGAAGCCTCCAATTCTTCTGTGAGTTGACTATTTAGTAATTCATTGAAGTGCACTTCCCATCGCTCCAAAATGCCCTCAGTGATCAGATTACCCTCTTTATCCTTGCAGTAGGAGCAGTCTGGTGTGTACCGCGTCATACTGCGCATTATTTGATAGAATTTTCCCGCCTGCTGCGGACATCCCCTCTACTTTTCTCTATTTCACAGACTAAATTGTTTTTCCAGGCGTCCTATGAGACTGCTGCATTGGCCGGTATGCAGCATTCTTACGTTCAGTCGCTAGTTTGCACTCGTCATCAAACCAATCGCTCCGAACTCTACAACTACTGCCCAAGATGGAGTTGGCAGTACTAATGACAGTATTCTGAAGGCGTGTCCATTTGTCTTCTACGCCCGGCATTCTGGCCACAGGACTTACTCTTCGTCCATCGAGTTCTTCGAGGACGTGTGTTAACGCATGATCAAGGGTGTTGCTGGTTTTCTCATTACGTAAGGCAGCCGTGTTGATCCGAATCTGATCCGCGGATGCAATACGTATCCGTAAGGCAATCCGCGCTCGAAAAACTATACCAATAAGATAGTGATCCGACTCGACGTTCGTTCCGTCATCGGGCTCGAAGAGTGGCGGTGATCTATCAACACGTGGTCAATTTGGTTGCGAGTGGCTCCATCAGGTGATACCAAGGTGGGTTTGTGGATATCTTTACCCGGAAACTTGGTACTCGCAAAGACCAAGTTTTTTGATGCTGCCAGTTCGATGAGTCGTAGTCCATTGTCATTAGTGTTCTCATGCACACTATGGGAACTGCGTAGTGCCTGAAAACCGCCCCCCGACCTATTTTCGCATTCAAATTACCAAGAACGATTTTCACATCGTATCTTGGGCGGGCTTTGGTGGTGCGTTCGACGTTCTCGTGGAATTGTTCTTTTTCGTTGTCAAGAGACTCCTCTGTGGGTCCGTGAACGTTTATAAGTGTTAAGTTCCTAAACGCCTCGCACGCGAAGAGTCCATAGTCTTTTGTCTATTGCAGTAAAGCCGATAATGGCAGGCTTCAGTTTTTGGCTGACTAGAAAGCCTACCCCGAGCACATGGTGTTTTGCATGACAGCTATAATAAATGTCATACTCTTTCTTTTGAATAACAAGTTAACTTGCGAAGTTGAGTCGGTATCAGAGATTATTCTCCTGGGGATGGAGATGTATATTCCACATTCCATCAAACGAAGTTCGTCTGATAAACGTTGGTTTGACAAAAAATGCGAGATGATTACAACGGCAAAAAATAAAGCTTTTAAGCAATGGCGCTCCAATCCCACCGATGTTAACAGAACAAATTTTGTTAGAATCAGAAACGTGTGCAACCAGGCGATTGATACCGCGAAGAAGGCTCACAACGACAGGGTGATCAATAAGATCCTTCGGTGCCCAACTGGTTCGCGCTCCTTCTGGTCAATGGCAAAGGCTGTCAGCAGTAACTTTGCTTTCTCCTCTTTCCCCCCGTTGGTGACAGACTGCGGGACGTTAGTCACGAATCCAAAGGATAAAGCTAATGTGTTCGCGAATTTATTTTCCCCGAATTCAAACCTCGATCCCGGCCTTTTGCAGCCACCTGTGATCTCGCCGGTACAGTCTTCCATGCGGGATGTGAGATTTCGTCCGCGCACTATTCAGCGCATTCTACGTGAACTGGATTGTAGTAAGGCAACCGGCCCGGACGGAATACCAGCAATAGTCCTTAAGAACTGTGCTCTAGAACTATCGCCGGTTCTTGGCAGACTCTTCCGCTTATCTTATAAACGGAGGACCTTTCCTGCCTGCTGGAAAATCGCCCGAGTTCAGCCAATCCCAAAGACGGGAAAAAAGTGTCTCCCACAAAATTACCGTCCGATAGCATTACTGTCTATTTTATCTAAGGTAATGGAAAAAGTCATCAATACAGAGTTGGTTAAGTATTTGGAGTGCAACGGTCTTCTGAATGATCGTCAATACGGATTCCGTGGCAGGCGGTCCACAGGAGACCTTTTGACACTTATAACCGATATATGGACATCTGCGATTGAACGGCATGGTGAGTCAAGGGCGGTCGCATTAGATATCTCCAAGGCTTTTGACCGCCTCTGGCATGGGGCATTGCTAAGCAAACTTCGTTCATATGGACTTTCCCAACAGCTTTGCGACTGGACGAGGAGCTTCCTCGAGAATCGATCGATCCGGGTTGTTGTGGACGGCGAGTGTTCGGATCTGTATCCTGTTAATTCGGGGGTGCCCCAGGGTTCTATTTTGGCTCCAACCTTGTTCTTGCTTCACATAAATGATTTGTTGGAGACGACGGATAACAAAGTGTTCAGTTTTGCGGATGATAGTACGCTTGTTTCCTCCTTTTCGAGTGATCGGCCGATTGGTGCATCAACGTCGCACCAGCTGAGATGTAAACAGATTGACTCTTTGAACCAGGATCTAGATAAAGTCCTGCAGTGGGGAAAGGCCAATCTTGTCGACTTCAACGCAACGAAGACCCAGTATACAACATTCACAAAGAAAACCGGATCATCGGTTCCACAGCTGATGATGAGTGGCCGGGCCCTCGAGGCTGGGGAAAGTTTGAGATTGCTCGGCGTCACGGTCTGTGGGAATGTATCATGGCATAGGCACGTATCGGGTATCGCCAGATCAGCCTCAGGAAAACTGAGTTATCTTTTTAGAGCCAAGAAATATTTTACTCCGGCCCAACTTCTTCTCCTATATAAATCTCAAATTAGACCCGCGCTCGAATATTGCTCTCATGTTTGGAGCTCGGCTCCTAAACATACCCTCGACCTACTTGAGAGCGTACAAAGACGAGCGATCCGCCTGATCGGGGACTCGGCGCTGACGTCGGGACTACAGTCGCTATCACATCGAAGGCGCGTGGCCGACCTCTGTCTGTTCTACAGATATTATCACGGGTGCTGTTCTTCGGAGATTCTTGGCATTGTTCCACGCAATTCGGTCTATATGCGCTCCACAAGACAATCCGACGGATCGCACCCGTTTGTGGTTCATCTCCCGACAGCGCGAACATCCCTGTATCAGAACTCGTTCCGTTACAGAGCGGGGAAGCTGTGGAACTCCCTTCCCACGCGAGTGTTCCCGGAGCGTTACAACCTGAAACTGTTCAAAAAGAACTGCAACAGTTATTTGATGGCATCTCGGGGCGCCCACTCGACGCTATAGGTTCGCCTCACCCGAGAGAAGTCTAATAAAAAAAAAAAAAAAATGTCATACTCTTTCTTTTGAATAACAAGTTAGCTTACGAAGTTGAATAATATCTTTAGCTTCCATGAGGCTAACTGTTTATGAGACAGTTTATAGTGCCGTCGTTCGTCTCATCCATCCAATTCAATGCCATATCCATTATCATGTCCAAAAGCATGATAGCTCAATAGCCGCAGCATTCCATGCATTTGAATACCGCATCCCAGCACAATATATGACTGGGCAATAAACACACAGTTTATCGTCATGCCGCCATCACCACCAACAGGATCGAAATTTTCCCGCAACCGGAAAATTCCAATTTGCCATCAGCAAACATCTTCAACAACAGAAGGTGCGAATTGAATTGCCACCAACTCAAAAAGGGAACACCATCAATGGAATAGTTCTATTTTTTGTGCAACAATGTGCGTCCCTTTTATCTTTGTTTTCTGTGCACACCAGTAATTGGTGTGTATCATAAAAATGCAAGTACTGTACAGGAACTCTCCTTCCTCTTGTCTTTGTTCTTACTCATGTTTATTGTAAACAGGAATCTTGCAATCCTGTAGTCAAGATTAGAGATACGATCTCTGTATCCTATGTATGTATGTATTAGTAATGCTCTGCTGCGAGCATGAATTTTGTATCGTTTAGATGTAAGAGTAGTAGTATAGAAAAATTGTATATATAGTTTAAGGATTGAAAAATAAAATTAGAATGCATCCGATCGTAACCCCGGCGTGTTCTCATTCTACTTTTCAGGTTCCCCTTTTTTGTATTTACTCTAAGATATTTAGTGGTGTTGCGCCCGAATATCACCAAAAATTATCACACTAAGGGTGTTGCACCCTAGTGTACATTAGGGCTTGAAAAGTTAGGTGCCTTAATAGGCTATATATATCAGGTCAAAAGAGGCCTGATACAAACACTAACTATAGTTGAAGGAGTTGTCTTTCTTGTTGGCTGGTGGTTGTAGCTGAAGTTCATCTGGTTACTGCCGCTGTGGTTTCTGTTGCGGCCGTTGTTCCTTTACTTGTACAGCTTTTGAAAATCATTAATTTTTTTTCCAGAGTTTGGCTCTCCATTTGTCTCGGTCGATGTCTTCCTTGTTGCAGGCTACGGTGTTGGAAACGTTTGTTTCTTCTGTCGCCAGTCTTTAAATTTGTTCCCTGTTGTAGTATAATGAGCATTATTGAGAATGATTAATTCATCATCCTTCGCATCGGAGTTCAATTGCTTGGCTTGAAGATTCGGTTGCGGATTGTGCCTTCTCCGTTGCCCTATTTTAAATTTAGCCTGACCATCGTCCATGGTACTAGTACACTTAATCATTGTGTTTATAGATCTTATGTTTGCAGGTATTTGAGAGTTTATGCATTGTACAGTGCGCTTTCACGCGCACACAGAAACAATTTGTATGTCGTGTATCAGCAGTAATTTTTTTTTAATTTTATTTAGTGCAGAGAAGTCGATTGCGGCCGTACTCATTTAAGATATTCAACACAGTTTATTGTAATATTTTTACATACACCTCACTTTTAAGGCCGTTCCGTTGAACGATTCGTTGATTATAGTTTTTCAATTGTCTGCACGGCTATACCAGATAGTGGACAATTTGATACTGGTGATTAACGCAATTCTCTTGAAGAGTTTCACTCACTAAACCACTGCGAAATATCTGGAATCAAATGACCTCCTGAATGACCACCAATATGGCTTTCGTGCCAACAAATTCATAGGAGATCGGATGGGGTATTTACTGAAAAGTGGAGCCGTTCCATCATCTATTTCGGTGAAAGGAGGGTTGTCGCTTTGGATATTTCAAAAACGTTCAACAGAGTTTTGGCATCCAGTCCTTTGGTTGAAATTATATTTCTTGAAGTTCCATGCAAGACACCCTCTACACGATGAAAGTAGATTGATGGTGCAACTCCTGCAGATGCTAGGAGGACCCGCGTGACCAAAAGTGTTTGTTTGTCGCGTAAGGCTGCTTGGACGATTGCCTAGATTGGTCGGTGGTATTACGAAGGTGGCTTGGGAAGAACAATATTTTCCATGAAGATGGATGATGATGTTGATGAAGAGGAACGTGAAGACCTTTTGGAAAGCGATGTTGAAGCAGACAAACTTACAGTAATGTTATATCAGGTGTAGTAAAAAGAAATGCATAATTTTTACATGAAATTGAAGGCTTTATTTAGCATAATTAGAATGATCCGATTTAAGTGAAATATGCACCATTTTGTTAGATAACTTGTTCCTATTGACAAAAAACGGGGACAGTTGATTTTCACAAGGTTCTCTTAAGGAGAATTTTTTATCAGCAAAATCATTCGCTACAGTCAATAACAGGTGATAGCTACCAGGTCCGGACTATAAGCGGATGCATAAAAACCTTCCAACCAAGCTCCCGGAGCTTCTAGCGAGTCACTATAGATGTGTGCAGCCTGGCATTGTGCTGATAGAACACTATTCCTCTCCTATTGGGCTAAGCTGGCCGTTCCGGGGCGATTGCTTACCTCAGACGGTCCAATTTTTGACATTACTCGTGCAAATGAAATGTTTGGCCCCTAGGGGAGCAGCTAATAGTGGATGATTACCTGACAATCTCACCAAACATACGGAAAAACCATCCTGACCGTGAAGCCTGGGTTGGCCAACGTTTGCGCCAGCTTACCGCGTCTCGAACACGACCGTTTTAGATTGACGCTGTCGTAAGTGACCCACTCTACATTACTAGTCACCATTCGCTTCAGAAATGGGTCTGTGAGGAGGAGAAGTAGGTTGCACCGGCGTACGACGCTGATTCACTTCTCTCCCCATCATCATCAGCACTACAACCGGGAACCGGTCTTGGCCTTATTTAGCAAGTCCTGAGGCTTGTTAAATTTTCCATAATGATTTATTTTTTCTGGGCAAGGTCATTAGTCATGCGCCAGGGGCTCCCCGACGGGGATCCCGTGTGACAGGCGGGTGTACTAACCACTATACTATCGAGGAGCCCGATTCAATGCAATCCCCTAAAATCAAATAGCATAATGCATATCTTCTTATGCTTAGTACCTCTAAATCCCTCACAAGATCCAAAACCCAAAAAGCGTGTTCAAACAAATGCATATCTATTCGATCCGCCGACACACAATTCTTGCAATCATAAACATCCTAGTGCATATCTTCACATGCCAGATGTTTTATGACTTGAAAATACACCAATCTAAAAACTGACACCCAATTTCCACGGATCTTGTGTTACCCATCTGAAGCGCACGAAAACTCTTGTTGTTATAAGCCAGATGGATAACACAAACAAAACCCCATGAAAGGATCAAGAGATAAGTGGAGATGCATCTGGATCTTCGAAAGAAGATAAAGATAGGAGTAGAGTTTGGAATTGAGAAGGGAACACTTTAGAACAGTCGTCACAGAGAACCCAACGAGGTGATCGGTGCGCGGAACGAAATTGTGAAAAATTAAAAAGTAACGTCGAGTGTGTAGTCTAGCGGTTGATATTTGAAAAATGTGCCTAGTGATTTATTTTGCTACAAACACCTATCAAGAAAACATTATATTGTGAACGTCGAACAATATTGTTAGATTATAATAAACCATTATATTGCGAACACCAAAGCGGTTGTGTCATATCACCATAAATCATAATATTGCGAACATCCAAGCGATTGTGTTAGATTGTAATGTCGCAGAAAACCGACAGAAGAACGAAACGCCGCCACGTTTGTCCACAAGCGGGAATAAAGAAAACACGCAGGTTTGGTTTAATAGTTCAGGAACACTGTTTATTTATTTTAACTTCTTAATGGTTTGGCGCAAAACAAACTACTTTAAAAAAATACGCACTATTAATGTCTCCGCTAATGTAGACATCACACTTTATCGGACTACGGACGGAGGATATTGGCGTTTGCCATTTTCACACACACGACTGGGGCTGAAAACCTGGCTACGCGATGTACGCATCCTCGGTGCGCAACGAGGGGCGGAAGACGAAGACCCGACCGGTTCGGACAGGTGATGGAAAACAACTCCACAAGATGTAAAATATGGCGCATTTTCTACTTGCAGGTGTCAATGTTTGACGGGCGCTCAAACAAAACTGAGTCAAGAAATCAAAAAATGTCTGAAAAGATTTTTTAGTACGAAATCTTATCTTTCTAACGCTATCCTAAATGTAACCGGTTAGACCCGGTTATACAGTGCGATTTACAGATTGTCATCTTTTGAAAAAATAATAAACTTCTCTTTATTGAAACTTATATATCGCAATAGCTACCGATGAGGATCCCTGTGAAGTTGTTGAGATTTTCGATAAATCTGATGTTTGAATTATGATTTAGTTGATGTTTAGTAGTTTTGTTAGATGAACGAGAGGACGCCATCGATGTCGTTGAATATGTGAAACTGAACATTCACTCGATTTTTTTTTCGATTCCTTTGTTATTATATTTGATGTTGATGCTACTACAGTTGCCGATGTTTTATTTCCACATCCTCATTTGCTTTGGTATTTGTTACTTTCACTTTCTTATTCATGGTTGGACCTGAACTAGTCAAGGTGTTAATAGTATTTAGTACGAAATCTTATCTTTCTGTACGGCATCTATTATAGCCCGATCGCATTTATACAACGCGAGTTACAGATTACCGAATCTATATATTGGAAAAATAATGGATTTCATTTTACTACACCTTATATTCAATACCGCAAACCTGCAATAATGATAGTAATCAAGTCGCGACGATTAAGATGGGCTGGACATGTAGCGCGAATGGGTAACGATAGGACCGTGCGTAGAATTCTTGACGGTAGACCAACGAGAAAGAAACCGGTAGGACGGCCGCGACGGGGATGGGAGGACAATGCTATATTTGACCTTGAGGAGATCGGATCAGATGGTCAAACGTGGAAGGAGAGTGCACAGAACAGGGAACGATGGTGGAGCCGAGTCGGTGAGGTCATGAACTTCTGGGTTCCCACAGGCCAATAAATATTAATAATTATTATATTCAATACTATAAAATTGTAAAAGCTAGAAGTTCGCCCTGCATAGATTGTAAGTGTGTTATTTCTTAATTCTCTCTTATTTGAACTACAAATTATGGAAGGGAATGCTACCATATCGAGCCACAGGCAGATATGATAAGCGAAATAACACAATACATAGTTTGAATTGTAACTTATTATTTTTTCCAGCAAAATTATAGGTACTTGCGGACTCTAGCTTATTTTTATAAGTTTTGCACCATACAGAGGCTATAAATCCGTTTTTAATAGTTCGAGCTTTGAATTGTGTCGTGCCAACTTTCATGCCAGCCATCGTTTAAAGGTTCATAGTTACGAGCGAATTAATTATGTATTTGCCTGTGCTTCTGGGACGACCCGCCTTACTTAAAGGTAAACGCTGTCTGCTGTATGCATGCCAATTTGAACAAGGTCTCTTATGCTAATCTGCCTATTTACTAGATCTTTTAACGACTCCCCTTCAATTTAAATCCCAAGGTAAAATTTAAGTACTATTTAAGCGACCACCTACTAATGCTCGCGTGTACAAGTTCAGCGTATGGGCCATGGACTGCCTTCCACAGTTTCAATTGAAATCCCATCAAGGCTTAACAAAGTAGAGAAAAGCTATTTATGACTAGTGTTTATACTTGAATTCTAACAGCAATTACTTTTATCGCAATGAACTTTTTAAACTCCTATCTTTACAATCAGCCTGTTTTAATACAAATTGAGTATCGAAACCTTTAGACGCAAAACCACATTCAGTATTACTGTTAACCACTAAGCTGTATCCGTAAATCTCCATGGAACTGTCTTATATTCTAACGACCAACAATCATCGCATCATAAATCCTTATTCTCAACGCAACAAGGCATTTAGATGCTCGTCAAAAGTGGGCGATCACGGCTCGCTAGCCACAGACCTTAATACTCGATTAGCCCTTGGTATCCAATTGGACCAGCAATTAGTATCTCAAACTTGAAATCTAGCACTTGACTGGCAGCTTAACGTGTTTGACATTCTAATGCCAGTTACTTCACAGATTTCTATTGAAGACACTAATTGATGGTAAACGCAACTTGGCTTCAAAGCTCAACTGAAAGATTCAATACCCAGACGAAGGTAATTAAAAGTGTCAGTGACAAAGCAATTTATATGTGTGAGGTAATTTGTGGCAGTATCTGTGGCATGCGTGCGGTCTTCGTTAGCACAATTGGAAATAGCGCTGTTCAGCGAATTAGAGCGACTTACTAATGTAGTATAGTCGTCAAAACTTACGCAGCAGTAAACGTCTTCCTGGCGTCAAGGTCAAGATCTTGGAATTCGTGAGCACAACATGGATTTCATTTGATTGCACGGTTTCCCCTTTTCAATGGAGAATAGATTAAAAGTGATCAATGAACACTGGTGTCACATTCGGTGTTGATAGATACTTTGAAATGTGCAAAGAATTGCAAGACCTGTTTAGCTACCCGACTCAAGCCGGAGGCTTGAAGACATGTTGAGCTCGAGTAGGAAGATTGCAATGTGAAATTAATTCTTAAATAATGCAATGAGTGTTGGCCTTGAATCGTGGATTAATTGTATGCATAGGAACGCGCATGGATGTTAACTTGGATCTTGACAATCAGCCAGTGGTATGAAGTAGGTTGAGAGACTAGTAAATGTGTTCTATAAAAAGAAGACAATGACATATGGCATTTGAAATCGAGTTCTTTTAAATGCATTCTTCAAATTTCTTTGGTTTTATGAATCATTTCAAAGGTTAGAGGAAGTTGAAATAGAAAATCAACCCAAAGACACAAAACTGACGGGTTAAAGAATTTCGAAGGGTTTTAAAAGGACCTTGTTGTTTGTTGCGTCTCGCGCAAGACAAAGTACCTTTGCCTGGAAAAACAAATTATTATGGAAAATTCAACAAGCCTCGGAACTTGTTAAATGAGGCCAAGACCGGATCCCGGTTGTAGTGCCGATGATGATGATGATGATAGATTTGCAAACTATGTATAAAGATGTTTGAGATTCGGCGATTTGAACCTTTTAGATTATAAGTCAAAATCCTTATATGTTGAAAGACACTTTTGAGTTATTTTCCAAAGAGGTCCGATTCCTAAAAAAGGGGTTGCTTGGGTTGAATGAATTCCTGCTGAATGCAAATTTATGTAACACCCAGCAGGTATCATTAAAAATGGTTTTACTATTCAGCTAGAAGTATTTCCATACAAGAGTACCTTAGTGTAACATAAGTGTCACTGCTCATGTACACATTGACTCTAAAATCTTTTCAAGTAGCAAAAAGATCTTGGATGTAGCAAATTATATTGCTGTGTGTAATCATGGACATTCAATCACACCATTTTTCTCCTGGGCTAAACTGAACAAGCAAGCCAAACTGTCTTTGACAGATACGACAAAAGAAGCGCACTCTGACACAAAATCTGCGAGGGAAGAAAATGAGAAAGAATATTTGAACATGAAGGTACAACTTTATGGTCGTAGGATAGACGATCAATGGTAGAACTTATTAAACATTCAAATTTTAATTTTTCCATGTCTTTACCGGATTTTAAAATTTTAAACACGTTTGTCTCGAAACAAGGTTTTTGCAAATGGCACGCAGTACAACTCAAACAATTTTCATTCCGTTCTTTCGAATTCCTAACAATATTTTTTAAATAATATTTTGAAAGTAATATTTTGAAAATATATATTCATCTCCCAATGGCTCGTACATGTCTATACCAAATGTCGTTTTGCTGGAGCGGAGAAAGTTTTTAGTACTTTAGAACCGTAGTGGGCAAGACAATAACGCCCCTCGTCCAGAGCAGAGTCCGGCTCTAGAAGTACGGTACGCTAACCAAAAAAATCGTTTGGCCGGAAACGCCGGAATACAGTCCACGCAGAGAGAAGAGAGCTGAAACGTCGCCGAAGAAGGCGCCGTCCCCAGAGCAGTAACAGTTTTTGATCCTTCGAGTCGGATTTCTGCGATAAACGAGGATGCCGATAACAAGATCGGCTAAAGCAAAGAGGACGCTGCCATCCCCTACGAGAGGAATGTCTACTCAACCTGGTGTGGACAGAAGAAGAATCTCCCACGCGGCTTGGAGGAGATTATGACGGACTTTCCGGAGTGCTAGCCAGAAGAAGGGAATCAGCACACGTGACCGAAACGAAGATGAGCCAGACTGTACGCCACACCCAACGCACCAACACGGAGATCATAGGGCCAGCGTTGCCGAAGAAAGACGAGAGGGACCAACTAACGGGGACAGGTCGTATCACGGAGAGGAAAGGAGCAACATCCAGGTTCTCGTGGGTACCCCCAGAGCAATTATCTCGAGGCAAATGATAGAGTTACCCCATTTCAACGGTACCAGGGAGGAGTGGCTGGCTTTCGGGAGATCGTTCGAAGATTTGGCCGTCGGATTCACACACGCGCGGAACTAGGCTCATTTTTGGAGAGCTCTTCGGGGAAGGGCGAGAGAAGCTGTTAGAAATCTCCTATTCATTGCCGAGAACCCACAAGAGGTAATGAAGGGACTGGAGACTCGCTTTGGAAGAGCGGGAGTGTTGGTTAAAGGAACTGCCTCGAGTCGTAGAGGACCCGAACGAGGTTAGGGTCTCTGCCGACTGGGTGACAAACTCCATGGCCACCATCAGGACACTGGGCAAGGAGCCCAGTATTTGAACTTGCCTGAGACGGTAAGGGAACTGACTGCCAAGATGCCGTCATCTATGAGGTACTTGTGGTTCATGTATCACCACAGTCATCAAAGGGAATACCAGCCGGAACTGAGGGTTTTCAGCGACTTCGTGAGAATGGAGGCAAACATATGTGGTGATTTCGCGCCACCCGAAGTATCTCGAGAGTCGAGGGGGCTACCATCGACATGCATCTTCCCAAGGAGGGCGCGACTCGGGAAGGAGAGCAATCCATGTCGTTCGAGAAAGTGACGCACCTAGGAACGGGAGCAAATTGGAATGTCCAGTTTGTCTCAAAGAGCACGACGTTTCCAGATGCCTCATGTTTGAGAGGGCAAGTATTGGCGAGAAACACGAGGATGGCACCAAGAAGAGAAGGAAGGTCACGCCATGACACCTCTCCATCCAACAACGATCACGAGCAAACCCGGGGGAGAGGTGGTTACTGGCATACGCACCGTCAGTGGCACTAAATCATACCTAAAGATGGCTCCGGTGGATCTCTACGGACCTAAAGGATCAACCTGGGTATTTGCTCTACTTGATGGGGGAACCACCATTTCACTGCTGGACTCGTCAATCTCCGAAAATATCGGTGAGCCCATAGCCGAGCTGGAAGTTTGATGAAGGTAAGAACCATCCCCAATTTTAAACTTTCATATATCACCGCCAATGCGATCATTGTCGAGCTTGAAATAACGTCCAAGAAGATCTGGTTCTGAGCTATTTTCCGATTGAAATGTTGTTTTTCCGGTATCTGAGTAAATCGATCACCGCTCAAAGATAAGAACGTTAAATTAGATAACTTCGTCAATAGCTGGATTGATACAACCATAAAATTGTTATCAGTCATATGCATTTGTTTCAATCCCACCAAGCCATCAAAAGCACCCATATCTAGTTCCGAGATGACGCTACCTCTCAGGTTAACCACCATGAGATCTCTCAGTCCTTCGAAAGTGTCGTTCTTTCAAACTCGATTAGATTGTCTGCGACGTCCAAGGACTCTAGGGCAATGTAGATGCATTAAATTATCATCATCAAGACTCATTATATTGTTGTTGGTCAGGTCAAGTTCAACCAGGCTGGTCAGGTCCATCTACCTCAATGATGGACAAGGATGATTTCAATTTTTTTAATATACTTCTCTCATTAGGAGCGAACCTATAGCGCCGACACGGCGCAACGAGATTCCACCAAATAACTGTAGCAGCTCTTCTTGAACAGTTATAGGTTGTAACAATCCGGAAACACTCGCGTGGGAAAGGCATTTTACAGCTCTGTGACGGAACGAGTTCTGGTGCAGGGATGTTCGCGTCGTCGGGAGATGAACCGCAAACTGGTGCGATCCGTCGGATTGTCTTGTGGAGGGCATATAAACCGAATTGCGCGGAAAACCACAAATCTCCGAATAACAGTGCCCGTAATAATATCTGTAAAGCAGGTAGAGGTCAGCTACGCGCCTTCGAAGTGATAACGACTGTAGTTCCGACGTCAGCACCGTCTCCCCGATCAGGCTCGTCTCTGTGTGCTCTCAAGTAGGTCGAGAGTGTGTTTACGAGCAGAACTCCAGACATGAGAGCAATATTTGAGCGTGGGTCTAATTTGGGATTTATACAGGAGAAGAATTTGGGCCGAAGTAAAATATTTCTGGGCTCTAAAAAGAGGACTCTGTTTTTCTGAGGCGGACCTGGCAAGGTTCGAAGTGTGTTTAAGCCACGCTACATTTCCACAGACCGTGATGCCGTGACGGCGGTAGTTCTGGAACACAGTTCTTAAGAATTGCTGGTGGTATTACGTCCGGACCGGTTGCCTTCCTACAGTCCAATCCACGTGGAATGTGTTGAATAGTACGCGGGCGGATTCTCACATCCCACATCGATGACCGTATCGGCGCGAACACAGGTGGCTCCAAATGACTGGCTTAGTTGTACGCCGAAAGGCATTACACAAAATTGTATCGTGTAATTTAGAGTGCTCGTGTAGAGCCAGTAACTTATTTTAAGAATAAGAAAAGATTGTAAAATAGGATTTAGCGTTTTAGTCCTAAATCAACATTTGTTAAATTATTCTACAATAAATGCGTTATTCAACAACAACAACAACAACAACATGACTGACTTCGAGGTTTGAATTCGCGGAAAATAAATTCGCGAACACGTTAGCTTTATCTTTTGAATTTGTGACTAATGTCCCGCGGCCCGTCACCAACGGAGGAGAAGGGGAAGAGGAGAAGTTATTGCTGACAGCCTTTGCTATCGGCCAGAAGGGACGCGAACCAGTTGTGCACTCAAACAGTTTATTGGTCACTCGTCCTTGTAGGCCTTCTTTGTGATATCAATCGCCTGGTTGCACGCATTTCTAATTCTAACAAATTCATTCTGTTAACATCGGTGGAATTGGAGCGCCATTGTTTGCTAGGTGTATGCATACGTTTTTTCCGGTTTAACTAAGAGATGGCGCCAGCGTAAAGTACGCAGCGTGTTAATTTGACACATAGCTCATTTTATTCGTCTGAGATTTAACTACAAACATACACAAGTTGAGTCCGCCAAAAACTAGCGTCTTTGTTTTAACGTTCAGTGGTCATGTCGACTTTTGTGCCTGAAAAAGTTCATTTGCGGCAAGCATTTCTTTTCTTATTTAATCAAAAGAAAAAGGCCATCGAGAGTCATCGTTTGCTGGTGGAGACATATCGTGAACATGCTTCATCAATTAGAACATGTGAGACACGGTTTCGACAATTTAAAAGTGGTGATTTCAATGTGAAAGACAGTGAGCGCTCTGATAGATCACAAAAATGTGAAGAGCACTTGCGGGAGTTATTGGACCCAACTCAAACTCACCGGCAATTAGCATAAGCATAACATGTAACACAGGAAACAATCACTAGACCCTTACGAGTAATGGGGAAAATCGCTACCAGGTGTATGCATAAGTTTTTTCTTGTTCAACTAAGAGATGGCGCCAGCGAAAAGTACGCAACACACAGCAAAACTAGTGAAAGGCACCTTTAAATCGCCTGGATTGGACATCCTTCTGCACCGCCGTACTCCCCACACTTGGCGCCATCTGACTATCTCCTCCTCACATCATTGGGGCACGCGGTCGCAGAGTAGTACCTCAGCGATTTCGAGGAAGTTGGAAAGTGGCTCGACGAATGGTTTGGCGCGGAAGACAAGCAATTTTTCTGGCAAGCTATTCATAAATTATCTGAAAGATGGGCGAAATGTGTAGAAGCCGATGGGCAATATTTTGAATAAAAAAAAATAATTTCCCTAGAAAATTACGAATTTTTTAAAAAAAGAAACCGGAATAACGTATGCATACACCTAATAAAAGCTCTATTTGTTGCCGTTGTAATCTACTCGCATTTTTTATCAAATCAAGGCTTATCAGATGTATTTTGTTTGATGGAATGCGGACTGTAAAGCTCTATCTCTGTGATTGACTCTGCACATGCTTCAACGTCAGAATCTCCAAAGTACAGCATGGGCCGCGGGAAAGATGCGAATAAATCTCACAAATAGCAACCCCTATAACAGCGAAGCTACTTAGGTTGGTTATTTGTTTGAAATGTAAGTGATTGCCTAACCGATATCCAGCTGTGATCTGAATTTCCCAGTGACGCAGTCGTTTCCATAGTATAAATGTCAGGGTCAGATGTTAAAAGCATATCCAGAGTATTCACAAAACCATCTCGATCATCCGGCATTCGCGCAGATTCTTCCACGAGTTGAGTCGAATTGCGACTAACAGCGAACGTTTCATCCAGCCTCCTCTCATCGGTTCTTTTAGAATGTACCCGCCAGCCGAAGTTATGTAAGTTACAGTCGCAGTACAATCTCAAGAGCCGCGTGGTTGGTTTGTATCCAGTCGACGGTACATGAAAGTTGGTTGAAAAGTGTGTCGGAGAGCGGTAGAGACAGCAAAGAAATTTTCCAGAACTATTCAACACGATTTTCATCTAAATGATGTCCGAGTTATTGGGTTCTAATACTTGTTCCCTTTGACAATCCAAGTCAGATCGCGTGAAGACGCAGACTCCACCCTTAAAACGCAATCTCGAATGTAATTCGTGTCCTGGACCACGAAGATATAAATCAGTTGACGAATCGGCCTGGGTCTCAGTCAGAGCAGGGATATCAGGTTTTGCTGTTTGCAAATATCGGTGGACGGCGTTTACTTTCGTGTTGGTGAAACCGATGCCGCTAATGTTACAAAATGGCGTTATCAGTCGAACGTCGACAGAGTGTCGGAACGAACCCGATTACTCTGTAGGTGTTTTTCTTTGTTAGGTGCCGGCATTGGTACAGGTTCACAAAGATTTCCTAACTTAATAGTCACCGTTCACGAGCGCAGAAAATAAACACGGTAGTTGGCTTGTTTGGTAGTTCAACTGGTCTTTTTATTATCAAATTTATCCAAACTGTTATCCAAATCAAAACAAATAGCTCATTGAAAATGCAAATGATGAATTCTACTTTTTATTCGAAATAATCACTTAAAGTCAACATAGCGTATCACGCGACAATCGTATCCACACACCATAGCGGTTAAAAATCGACTCGTCCAGTAAGGAAGTAAATTGAATTCTTCCCTCGCTCGGCGACCAATGGGAGAAGCTTTCCGACACATTAGTCCCGGTGAGGGCGCACACACACACGCCAAGATCATCTCGGCCGCTCATACGTGTGTCCATTACTACGCGAACCGCAGATAAACCAATCCAACAAAGGGATAACTAAGAGAAGTGGTTGCAGCTGGGCAAACCACCATGCAGACAGGAATTGGGATTTTCAAAAGGATAGCAACTGCGTACAGCATCTATGCCTATCGTGCACATATCGATGGCGGCTCAAAAAGGTCGAACCCGTTACAGAGAATCCGGTTTCCTTTGGCAGCCAGTCGCGAGCTATGCTATGCTTGTCGATCGGGCGACCGACCGACGTGCACGTAAATGAAAAGGGGAATATGCCATGCACGTGTGCGGCAAAATACATTGGGAGATATGTGCATTGACATGTTTCGGGTTTCATGTCGGCTGCATGATGTCGCAACCGAATTGGTTTTCAGGAACAGGATGTATTGAATGCAAGCATGCCCCTGGGGGAAATGTTTGAAGATTCGCATGCAATTGCATTAGCGAATGATAATGGTTTGAGGTGTTTTAGGAGGAAGTTTTTGGATGATTAATAGAAAGGTAAGTAGTGGAGTTCAATGGAACCGCCACAACTCAATAATGAATTTCTTAAAGTTCGGTTATTTATCTAAATATTTGCAAGAGCCCCCCACCCCCCCCCCCCCCCCCCCCCCCCCCCGCCAATTCTCTTAGAAGAGACAAGTTGATTACTCGAGTATATAAGAGAAGCAACACCATGGGTAATCATTTGCAAAATACAACAGCCCACATTGTTCACACGTTTTCATTCATATAGCATATGCAGTAGCTTAGCAATTTAACTGACTGCACATTAATTAATTTTTGTTCAAATTTTTCTATTGACACAATTTGTTTAATATTACGAACAATTCTAAGATTTTCAAGCATCTTTGACTAATTGATCTGAGTTGTTTTCATTAAACATTTAAACTCATTGCTATATCTTTTTGTTTTTGTATTTCAGGTTTTGCAATAAAGTGCTACGTATGCAACAGTCACAAAGATGCGAACTGTAATCTTGATGTCCCACCCGAGAATCTGTTGAAGGATTGCCGGGAGGAGTTTTCATCGAAGGATCAGGGCCGACTACCCACATACTGTCGAAAAATCAGTCAAGTAATCGAATTCTCTGTCAACGGATGTAAGTGCACTAAATTATATATATATATACTTCAGAAAAATTATGAGTAAATCAATGCGAATTAAAAATAAAACCAATCAGACAAAATGCCTGTATCAAGCGAAATAGAGGTTCCTTAGGACCGATCCAAATGATATCGAAGTAATTGAACAAGTTGATATTTGATGCTAAGTTATTGCAATAGCGTACGAGGTTCCCACCGACCTAAACAATATTCATGCGATTTCTATCCACCTGTCCAACCACAAATCTGCAATTCTTCCACTAGCTGAAACCTCGAAAATGATCGACACTGATATTTTGGACTTCACTCTGGATACTCCCGCATAATTCCCAGTTCATGTTGCTTGTCGCGTAATGGTTTTTTTTCAAGTCGGAATTTAAATTTGTTTTTTTTTTCGTAGGAAGGTGGAAATCTTAAGAAGATATACTTGGATCGACTCAGAGGCATGCCTAATTCTTACCGACTAAAACCACCCTCGGCAGCTGTAACTGTGGCGTCCCCTAATAATTCAACATGCTGTGGCTAGCGGCATTTTCCAGGAGTTCAAACGTTATCGTGTGTATCATTTTGCAGGAATTGCGACGTTGTCGTCTATATCGTTTTCCAGGAATTGACGCACTGTAGTTCATCACGTCTTCCGGAGAATTAAATGCTGCGACGCTAACAGTGTCCCCCGAAGAGAAGCACTCATTTCTGTGACAGCGACGTCGTCTATTCCAACGTTCTGGGCCCAGGTGCGCTGTGTGCCAATCTCTTTGAGACCCGGTTTTCCGTTGTAGTGACGGGTCCACTACCTCGTTACAGATTTGACCTTCAGATTTTAGGTTGCACTATAATCCCTTTCGATCTTTGTTGGCTCGACAAGTACATAGGCATTTACATCATTTCTGTGAATCTTCAAGGAAAGAGTTAAACTGTTGTATATTTACAACTGCCGCCCATGTCATCATTATCATCGGCACTACAATCGGAATCCGGTCTTGGCCTTATTTAACAAGTATCTCCACCGGTTCCGATTTCGAGCCGATGTCATCCAGTTTGGCACTCCCAGGTTCTGGGCGCCCTGGTCCACGCCATCCCTCAATCGTAGACAAGGTCTGCCGCGCTGCCTCCTTCCATACATCCTGCAACAAAAGACTTTCCGGACAGGCTCCTCTTCGTTCATTCGAGCTAGGTGTCCCGCACACCGGAGTCTACCGAGCTTAATTTTTCTTACATTAGCTTCGAGGTAGATCTCGTGCAACTCTTGGTTGTAGCGTCTCTGGAATCGTCCTCCCTCACGTACGGGGCCAACAATTCTCCTTAAGACGTTCCTCTCGAACGGGCTAAAAGTTCAGAGTACCTTTTATTGAGCACCCAAGTCTCGAATCCATACATGAGTAGTGGTAAGACCATGGTCTTGTACAGTAGTAGCTTAGATATTCTAGATATATTTCGGGGCTTAAAGAGCCTTGATAGACCATAGTAGTTAGCGTATTTCTTCTTCCATATTGTTATCGGCTGATACTATTAACCCGAGGTAGTTAAAGGATTGCACTACTTCTAATTCGTGCTCCACCATCATCGGCACTACAATCGGGATCCGGTCTTGGCCTTATTTAGCAAGTCTCGAGGCTTGTTAAATTTTCCATAATAATTTATTTTTACGGGCAAGGTTATTAGCATTGAGCCATAAGCTCGTGCTTCACTACCCTGATAATTTGACCAACATTAGGTCTTCTCTTCGCAGAAGTTGCCACGATGTACTTAGTTTTTCCTCATTAATGTGCAATCCCAGTTTTTGTGCCGCCTGCTCGATCTGGGTGAAGAAGTCCTGTACAGCCGATTCGGATCTACCAATGATGTCGATGCCATCTACGTAGGCAAGTATCTGGCCGGACTTGGTGACAATAGTCCCTTTAGTTGTAACGCCAGTGTCGCGGATTGCTTTCTCCTACGCCAGGTTGAAGAGAAGGCAGGCCAGACCGTCCCCTTGTCCGAGCCCATTAAGGATGTATAGCGTTTGGGATTGATTGTGAAGAACGTGTGATTCGAACTGACGCTATGACAGTTAGAATCACCAAAAATTGATCCAATGCGTAACACATCAGGCTACTGGCCGTGCTTACAATTCAATTTTTAAACTCAAGTATATTCCACTGATGTGAATTGTTATATTATAGCTATGGTATATGGCTATGATGCATTTTCTTATTCGATTTTCGTTCGGTGTTCTTCACAGTTTGCTTGTGTATTGTGTGTGTATCTGTTAGAGACGCAACAAGCGCGTCCTATAAGACTGCTGCATTGCCGGTATGCAGCATTCTTACGTTCAGTCGCTAGTTTGCACTCATCATCAAACCAGTCACCTCGATCTCTACGACTGCTGCCTAAGATGGAGTTGGCAGTACTAATGACAGTATTCTGAAAGCGTGTCCATTCCTCTTCTACGCCCGGCATTCTGGCCCACCGTCGAGCTCTTCGAGGGCAAGTCTTAGCGCATGACCAAAGGTGTTACTGGTATTCGAATCTGATCCGCGGATGCAATACGTCTCCGTAATGCAATCTGCGATCGGAAAACTGTACCAACAAGATAGTGAGCCGAGTGGCGGCGATCTAGCAACACGTGGTCGATTTGGTTACGAGTGGCTTCTTCAGGTGATACCCAGGTGGGTTTCTGGATATCTTTTCGCGAAAACCTAGTACTCGCAACGACCAAGTTCTTTGATGCTGCCAGTTCGATGACTCGTAGTCCATTGTCATTAGTGTTCTCATGCAAACTATGGGGACCTGCGTAGTGCCTGAAAACCGGCTCCCGACCTATTTTCGCCAAATCACCAAGAACGATTATCACATCGTATCTTGGGCAGGCATTGAGGGGCGGTTCGACGTTCTCGTAGAATTCTTCCTTTTCGTCGTCAGGGGACTCCTCTGTAGGGTATGAGGGTTATGTTCTTAAACTTGCCTCGCCCGCGAAGAGTGCATAGCCTTTCGTTTATGCCATAAAGCCGATGATGGCAGGCTTCAATTTTTGGCTGACTAGAAAGCCTACCCCGAGCACATGGTATTTTGCATGAGAGCTATAATAAATGTCATACTCGTTTCTTTTAATAACACCCCTCCCCATCCATCTTATTTCTTGTAATGCTGTTATGTCAGCCTTATATTCGGACAGGACATCGGCTAGCTACTGCGCAGCTCGAGCTCTGTATAGTGAGCGGATGGTTCATGAGAAAATTCTTAAATCATTTAGCCGTTTTCGTTTCCGTGGTCGTCGTCGTGTATCCGGTCCATGTCCGAGACTTGTTAAATTTGCCATAATAATTCATTTTTACGGGCATGGCTATTAACCTTGCGCCAACCTTTCTCAGGATGCATTGGTTCACTACTTGGCGGGTGCCAAAGTAGCTATTCGGGCGTGTCACGTGGAGACTGCATGTCAACTTGGATTGAACAGGGACAATGAACAAGGGTCGTCCTGGCCTTCGCCGGGTTGAAAGCAATCAGTGACTTTGCCTTGTGCGTTTGTGGGGGTTCTCTATACCACATGGTGAACCATCCCACAACGCCAACCAATCTTGACCGCTAACAGCGCGTCACCCATAACCAACCCACAATCCTAACCTGTAAACATGCAAAAACAAATCCCCTGTAACCGCCGCGGCCACGCGGGGTCACGCGCGCCCGCGTGCAAAATAAAGTTCGTTCTAACGTTCCCCTTTCAATTGCCGCTGGTACAGCGTCAAAAATAAATAGAAGAGAAAACATTCGGGCGCAGTTCGTGAATAAAAACTAAACAACTTATAAAAAATCATAAAATAAAATACAAAGAGCCTTACGGCCGACTCAGTGCGTTTCATTTTCTTTTGCGTCTGTGGACAGTGCGCTGACGAACGACTCTCTAGTGGGACCGGAGAGAACCCTGTGCCGTACGTCGGCACCCATACGTCGTCACCCACACGTTCGCTCCCATCCCCCCTTCTCTTTTTTAGATTTATTTTTTTTTTCAACATTCTCCTTTTATTTTTCTCTTTCCTTCTTTTTCCATTTCTTTCTGTTTTTTTTTTTTTTGTGTAACTTGAGTTTGATATTGAGTATGATCAGCTTCGTGCATTCGTGACGAATGCACAAACTGGTTTTGGAGATCCTGGCCTGGAAAAAAAATAATGTATCGGCAAATTCTTTTTTCTTTTTTACTTCTTCTCTTTTTTAGTTTTGTTTTTTTCAACATTCTCCTTTTATTCTTCTCTTTCTTCTTATTTTTCCATTCCTTTCTGTTTTTCTTTTTGTGTGACTTGAGTTTGATACATTGCTGAGAAAAAATGAACCAACTACGTGTATAGGGGACGCGGTTAGGACTTATAATTACTGAAATGTTTCCACGTTTTGGCAATTGATACCGAGTTTGGAATGTAATTAAATAGAAACCATTTGCAAAATAATAGAAACAATCGCAGTGGATGCAATATGTAGACACAAAGGAGAGACCTGAACGTAACTGTATTGCAATATCCGCGAATTAACTGAAATCAAAAACTTAGTTTAAAAGTTTAAGTCAAAATTATTGAAAATGAAATGGAAAAATTACAGACCAAGAGAAGGCAGTTGAGGACGTCGACAACTAACGCGGGGTTAAGCCCCCTAGTAATTATACATAAATATATTCCAGTTGTTATTTTAAAAATATTAAACAAAACAATTCAGAAACCCAATGATGGATTTTTCTTAATATACTTTTAGTACCACCCGATACGAGAATCATCCGATCGTGCGGCTTCCAGAACCAGACTAGCTATAACTACTGCTACCAACGTGCTGGCTTTGGCGGCCGTCAAATTGTCTGCTCGTGCGACACAGATGGTTGCAATGGAAGTGGTAATTTAAATACCTCCCTACCAACAGTCGTCGCATCTATTTTAGCCGGTCTTTTATTAATGTTCAACAAACACTTTTAATTTATTTATATTTTTAAAACGACTTTGTAAACTGGTTTTTATTTGTTTATTCTAATTATACATAACTTTGTTAAAAACTTTTATTAAACGCCTTAAAAATATAATAAGAAGAAAAAATTAAATAACTATAAAAAACAAATAATAATAACTTGATAAAATAGTAAAATGAAGTCCGTGATTTGATTTATTTTAAACAATGTATTATTTTGAAATAACCAAATAAAAAAGATGTATTGTGCACAAATAAATACAATAATTAACAATAAAACTAACAGGAGAAAACAATGACTTAAATAAAGAAACTTATAAAATAAAAAAACAAAATAAATAGCACATCTTTAAAAATAGTTTAAAATAAAATATTCATATGTTACAGAGAAAACAAAAACAAACAAGTAATTTTAATAATAAAATTTAGCAAAAATTAAATAAAAAACGGCTGAACCAAAAATTAAATTAAAACGAATGTCACGTGTCATTAAAAAACAAATATATATTATAAATTTTAAAACTTCGATCATTCACAAATATAAAAATTAAAGGGATTTTATTGCAAAAAAGTGAGCTAAGGTCATTTTTTGTATATAAACAAATCAAAAAATTATAGTTAAATAATGTAAATTAATTTTTTTCTCAAATCTGTGAAAACATCTTTTTTTAATGAAAACTTATCGCGTTCGCGAAATGTTTTCCATCGCAAGGTGTGAAGACTTGATGTTGTCTATAAAACCACCGTGTTTATTTGAACCACCTTCATGAAAAGACTAAGAACATCCTTGGTCTCTAATCATGAAAATAATTCCACCTACTTGCGGCCAACTAAAATATCGAACAAATCTTCGCATCATCACATTTGTATTAATTTATGTTTAACTTTTCAAACAAAACATAATATAACATAAAAATAAAAGTAAGCGTTGTTAAATATACTTGGTAAAGTTAGTTACTACCAGAAAACTTGTAGATTAAATAAATCAAACATGAAAAAGATGATTCAAAACACAGCTAATACCAAAAATTAAAACTAGTTAGTAGTAGAAAGAAAGAAAGAAAGAATGGAAGAACACAGAACTTACAAATCTACTTTCTAAGCCTAAGTTCGAGCTGGTTTTTAATAATCAGGCTCCTTCTAGTGATTTTCGTTGTAGTATTTTTGTCAGCAAGCATGAAAGCTAGACTCTCATTTAGCCACTTGTATTCTAGTTACTAATTGTATTTTATAAGTGAAAATGTGTAATTGAAGCCAATTTTGCAGAACCAACATTTTCAGATTCTAAATAAAATAAAAAAAAAACAAAATTACAACTACACATATAGAAAATAAGCTAAATCAACGCAATTTTTTTTGTTTTGTTTATTGGAAATAACTGCCAATGTTTTATTATAACTTAAAAGACCATTCATTGAGAATTGATTAATAAAGAAATACAAAAAAAAAAACAACAATAAAATGCTCGAACTAGTCAAGGCATCAGAGGTAAGTAAAGTGTAACTCACAAGTACTGTGCAGGGATGTGCGACTGTTTTTTTTTATTGTAAACTACAAGCCAACTTTTTTTGAATAATTTTCTCAAAATTGGCAAATAGACCACTTCCTCATACACAAAAAACACCACTTGAATATCCTTGACGTAAGATCATATAGAAAAGCAGATTGCGACTCCGATCACCTTCTAAATCCACTAGTAAAAAGTAACGCATTGAATAGTGCGCGGACGAAATCTCACATTCCGCATAGAAGACCGTACTGGTGCGATCACACGTGGTTCCAAAAGGCCGGGATCGAGGTCGGAATTCGCGGAAAATAAATTAGCGAACACATTAACTTCATCCTTTGAATCCGTGACTAACGTCCCGCTGTCTGTCACCAACGGTGGAAAGATGAGAATGCGAAGTTGCCGCTGACAGCTTTTGCCATTGACCCAGTCGGGCACCGAAGGAGTTTATTGATCACTCTGTCGTTGTGAGCATTCTTCGCAGTATCAATGGCCTGGTTGCACGCGTTTCTGATTCTAACAAAATTCGTTCTGTTAACATCGGTGGGATTGGAGCGCCATTGCTTGAGAGCTCTATTTTTGGCCGCTGTAATCAGCTCGTACTTTTTGTCAAATCACGGTTTATCAGATGTACTTCGTTTGATGGAATGTGGAATAAAAATCTCCATCCCCAAAAGAATAATCTCTGATACCGACTCCGCGCAAGCGTTAACATCAGAGTCTCCGAAGCACACCTCCTCTCATGGAAAGTATGTGAAGAAATCTCGCAAATTGTCCCAGTTAGCAGCCCCATACTTCCATACATGGCGTAGCTGCCTAGGCCGGTTATTCACTTGATATGCAAATGCTTGCGCGACAGATACCAAGAAGTGATTTGAGTTTCCTGGTGGCGCAGAAACCTCTACGGTATAAATACTCGGTTCGAATGTCAAAAACAGATCCAGGGTGTTCGCATAATCACCTCAGGTATCCAGCACTCGCGTTGGTTCCTCTACGAGTTCACTTTAGTTGTGGCTAACAGCAAACATCTCACCAGCCTCCCGGCCTCGTCGGTTCTGCTAGAATGTACCAACCTGCCGGAATTGTGCACATTACAATCACCAAGGATAATAATTTTAGAAGCTGGGTGGTTGCTCTGTATCCAGTAGACCGTATGTGAAAGATGTTCGAAAAATGTCGCCGGTCGATCGTCATTCGGGGAGCAGTAAAGACAACAAAGAAATGTAACAGAATTCCTCAGCACGACCCTCAATCATATGATGTCCATATCATTGGGTTCCAACGCCTCCATCCTCTGGCAAGCCAGATCGGACCGCGCGATGAGGCAGACTCCGCCCTTAAAACGGAATCTCGAATGTAAATTTTGTCCTGAGCAACGAAGATATGTCGAATCAGTTGACGAATCGACCTGGGTCTCAATTAGGGCATGGATATCAGGTTTCGTTGTTTGCAAATATTGGTGGAGGACGTTTACATTCGTATTGGTAAAAACGATGCTCCTGATGTTACAAAATGCCGGCACCAGTCGAGCATGTGCAGAGTTTCGAGAGCAAGCCTGGTTATGCGATGACGAACCTCTTAAAGTTTGGTTATTTATCATGATATCTGCATGATGTTCCCCCTGACATAGCACCCCCGGGGATCCGAATGGGAGACTAGTTTACCTCCGGAATTCTTTATATCAGAAGGTACCATCATGACTTATCTCCGTGTCAGTTCGGGCCATCAGCCACACATCCGACACAACGTCGAAGGTATCTCTCGACGATATCGCGGAATGTACAGCGTGACGGGGTGGTTTTGTGGCGGTTCCGCCAAACCTCACTGTCTACTTACCGTAAAACCCCCATAACATTCAGCCAATTTCCTAACTTCACTAATGCAATCGCATTAGTACCTGAAAATGCTTCACGCATCATATAGATCAAATCTATGATCTTAAAAAGTCCCTGTAAAGAAAACACATTTTCATGCATCTCTTCCCATACAATTTTCCGTAAGATTTCTTGTTTTACTTATCTGAAATTCCAAACCGATTCGGCACCTTCGGTACCAGACAAATTCCTGTAAAAAAAATGATTCGGTTTGCATACAATGTAACCGTCATGACAGGGACCATACGTATTGCGCCGTCTATTTTCCCAGACGCGCCATGTGTACAACAATGTTCCCTACATACACATTGGCTGGCGACTTACACCCAAGGGACCAAAGCAAATACGCATTCCGCGTCTCTTGGCATCAATTGAATCCTACAGCATAAACAAATGCAAATAGCAAGTCAATACCTACCCTTACTAGCGATGCCATAAACACCATTTCCCAGTAACCTAGCTAAAACCCATTAGCACATTTCCACATCGCATCATCGTCTCTTTGTTTAGCCGCGACGCACATTTCCAACAAAATCTCCCACCCGACGAGTTCGGTTTTATTTCCTTTACCGAAATCATATCCCGTGAATGCACGTTATGCCCTTTTTTTGTTCTAGGTTCGTTCTCATCCCTGAAAGAACCATGCACAGATAGCACCATGATCACGATCAGCGAGTGAGCTCTGCAGGAGCAAGATATCGCTGAGTCGTTTTCCAACCACTGACCGCCATGGTCACGCGTCACTCCCGCACTCCGCCGGCTGCGGAGACACGGAAATACATACCCGGAGTCGTGTGGGTATTAGTTTTAAAGTATTTTCGTAAAGTTGTTAACGTAACGAACCGCAGACGTGACAGCGATCGTGTCAAAGTTGGTGAAAGTATTAATTAAAATGTTGTCATTTTTATGTGTTGTTCGATTTTGATATACATTCAAAAATAAAGAATAAATCTAAGTGAAAGTTTAAACGCAACGTCAAATATTAGTATCCAATAAGAAAATAGAACTATTATAAAAGAACCCTTAATAATAGAAGACAAGTGTGTTATATTTTTACTGGTCCGGTGTTCGTGCTTTTCCCCCGGTGTTGTACTGGTCGGAACATTTAGAGGAAGTTGTGGGGACGAGGTAGAACTCTCGCCCATGCTGGCGTCGCGATCTCGTACCCCCACAGTATCTCACCTTGGGACCGACTACCGCCTAAACCATACTTTCCTCGAGCCGGTCCATCAGCCAAGCTCCAAAAAGATGACCAGGGATTTTTCCGACCATTTCACGGAGCCTAAAGCATGATGGGGTGGTATTTCACCGGACGACGGCGTTGGGACCCGGGCTACCACTCGGCCTTTAGTTGCCTCTTACGACAAACCGGCCTAGCTGTGAGTATATTCTAACGCCCTATTCACAGGGTAGATGTTTAGGTAGGTTATCTGATATACTACCGACCGTGGTCTGGACCTCTCTGGGTCCCCTTGGTGCGGATTCCCGACTGGCTGCCTTATATCCTGACATCCGCTTCCTGTCTTTTGTAAACTTAATGGAAAAGCTTACCGGACTTAATCTTGTTTGGGAAAATTCCAAACAGTTTCCCGGTCCATTAACTTTACAATTCCTAATCGTCTCCTAACAATCCATTTGCTGATAATCCCGGTAGGGAGTCTATCACCTGAAAAGTATAGGAGATTCGTTGGGGTAATTTGAATATCTCCTTACAATAGCCCCAAGACTTGCCCTTGCCAAAAAGCATTTGTAGGGTAGTTGCTTTTTCTGTATTCAATGTGGTTCCATATTGGTGTGCCTTCAGCTTAATAAGGCTGTTATCCGGACCTGTGTCCACTGTTAGACGTGAAGTGTTTCTACATCATCATCATCGGCACTAAAACCCGGAACCGGTCTTGGCCTTATTTAGCAAGTCCTCAGGCTTGTTAAATTTTCCAAGATTTGTTTTTTTTTTTTTGGGCAAGGTCATTAGTCTTGCGCCAGAGGCTCCCCGACGGAAAATCGAACCCCGGTCTCCCGCGTGACGTGAATTGTTTCTACAACCGATGTATAATGGGAGCTGGACAACTGGAACTTTCGTTGGTGGGAGCAGAGGACAGGTTTCATTATTCGGTGACTTTACTGGGAAATTCCGACCCGACCTCTGGGAGTTTCCCGACTTCCCCCATTTTGCTCTTTGTCGACACACTGCCACTGTGTGGTCGTGTCGTCTGCAGAATGTGCACCATTGACTGTTTCTCTGTCGCCGATGTCCATGCTTTGGAGTCTCTGTCGCGTCCGTGGCGGTTGAGTTCGACTGGCTAGGGTTCAACTCGGGTCGACGGGGTTGTAATCGGTGCTGACGATTTTTCTGTTTGTGAGCCCCAGCATGTTCAGTACTGTTGGAACTAGTACTGCTCTTGGCCCGTGCTTGTCATTGTCGCTTGACTGGCTATGGTCCTTCGAATTTCTTTTCGTTTGGACTGTCTTCCATTCCGTGTTGAGCGTGCAGGTCAGTGATGTGTGGTCGCGGAGTATAGGCTTAACCACTTTATTGGCTGTATCTGCTGGTGGGTTTTGGGATTTTATTCACACTGCCTTGTAATGACACTCGTCGCACGTGTGACCCTTTCAGCCACAACATTCACAACAACATCGAATGCTATATACTCTACGATTCGATGCTTGTTTCGAAGTAGTTGGTCTATCCTGCCCTTGGTTTGTTGCATTCGAGGACATCCTCAGATGGGTTTGTAACCTTGGTCGGGGAGACTCAGGATTCTGTGCAAGTGGGTGTGTATTTTGTGCACGACAATTTTGGACATCTTGCCCATATTGATCGCACTTCGTACACAACGATGTGTTCCGGCGTCGGAGGCATTCATCATACAAATGACCTTTCTTGTTGCAGAAACTGCATGTCATACGTGTAACAAACGCGTGTGGTGCACGTTTATCCCGGCCTAAGTGGGACGAATCACTATGGTAGTCTCCTCCGCTTCTATGATGGTGCCATGGTATCTCAGGCTTTTTAGATTTATATCCTATTTGTCATTTAGAAGATCGCGGTGGTGTTTCCGACCTAAACGGGTTTTTCCCAGTTTGGAGGCGTGTAATAGGGAGGGATCGTTCTGCGAACCTAATATTTCTGTTCCTATTATTGGCCCCTACTGCCTGAGATGTATCGTTTACGGGCCTGCGTCTCGATTCCTGGGGGCTTTACCATGTATCCCCGAGGGTCTGGTTTGAAACCATGGCAGCATGGTATGTGTCATTCCTATCAGATGACTGGTCATAGTGTGTGTCTATCCTTCTTGGTGTTCTCCTACTATGCCATCCACTGGTGCTCCTCATCTCATTTTGAGTTTTCTCTAACTGGAGAAGTCTGGCAATAATCCTATCTAGTGGATCTTTTTCCGATTCCAATATTAGATGTCGGAATTGGGCTCCACTAATCCCTACCGTCAATACCGACTTCGTCAATCTCTCGATTTGGATGGCGAATGCTGTGCTGTTATCGCGTCCGTACGTACGGATTGCTACCTCATTGCAATCCGTTACCACTTGAGTTATCCGACACGTGAAATCTGCGACACTCTCTTCGCGGGATGGTCGCATATTAGAGAGTTTCGAATGTAACTCCTCATATGAAGCGTATGGCAGTAGCGTATTTCGTTGTTGTTGTTCGTACTCTTCGAAAATTGCTAAGAGGTTTTCCTTGAAAATGCCGCGAGCTTTCCCACTTAACCGCATGGGTAGCGACCGCAGGAAAATGTTTTCCTCCACTTGGGACAAACAGTCTAAAGTGCTGTCACAGTTTTCGAGGAAGTTATGCAGTTCCCTTGCTGCATTAGGACCTTTCTGGCCACTAAAGACTGCCACGTTGTCTTGGAGCAGGTCCAAAATTCTTTCCGCACCCGACATAGCGGCAATGGGTTCCTCCGTTACGCGTTCCGGGGAGTTCCCCCTCGATTGGTTTCTAGTTTGCATCGAAGGGTCTTTAAATCGCGCGTTGATTTATTGGTGGTACGGAACTACCCGGATTTATCTAACCGTGGTTCGCTATTAACCGGTATCGGACCAAAACATGATTGAGGAATAAGACGACCAGCGATGACAAGACCCAATCTAGAAAAAGGGAAGGAAAAAAAACAAATAAAACGAAGACAAAAACCTGAAAATACATACTAAAACAATGGAAAGTATCTGGGTATAATAATCTCCGATTTTCTTCCCAACGTTGTTTTCGTCCTCTCTCCTATAAATTGGAAAAGGGGAAAAAGCGAAACAAAATTCTTGTTTATTTTTTTATTATTAATTTTGTTATTACGGCCTTTTATTTATTTTTATTTTCTTTATCCTAGCCGCTAGTTCCGCGAGTCAGCGTAGGTGTGAAAGTACCTCGGGGCTCTTCCCACCACTGGATTTGTATCCCCGACGGATCTGGCACAAACCTCAGCTGGTAGTTACCGGCTGCGCCAAAATTGTTATGTTAATTTTTAACAATTTAAATAATGTTAAGAATGAAAGGGCGAAGGAAAGTAACTTTCTTGGTATAGGACCGTTTCTCGGTCCTTGTTGCTGGTCACAGGTTGCAGGGAGTGTAGCGTCTTGATCCCTCTTTTGTCTTAAATTATTTTTTCTTTGTTGCGTCAGGTAGGTAAACAGTTCACAAGAAGTTCTGTACCCTTATTCGTCCTGTGATCCTCTATTTTTGCAATTTTAAACACTAATCCATCAATACGGGGAAATTCACGTAAAGTGAATCATTTCCTTGTTTTATGGACGAAGACGGGGGTGGAATGTATTTGGCGGGTGGCAGTTTGTATGTGGAATGCATTAAAACAGTGCAAATGTTTAACAAAAGTGGGCATCCAAAAAAAAAAAAAACACGTCCCACGCATTACGTGATTTTTTCTATTTCGTCGTTCTACCGAACTCAAATTTGGAAGACCGTGCAAAAATTCAAAGGCACAGGATCTATGGTAAACCTAACTACGAAAACAACCCTTTCACTTAACCCCGAGCGTCGAGGGTATCGCTGCTACACCCCATAGTTTTATATTTAGAGTAGTTGCACTAGCCCCCGATTGGTAAAAACCTTGACGTGATGCGGGGGTTAAACTACAATGAATCACTCAGGCAATGCTGACGGAAGCATACGCTTCCAGTAGGGCGATCCATGTCAGACAGGCTACCGAGGAGTAACATACAAAGATCTACCACCCCTAATCCAGGGTGTTACGCGTCACCGGATCGAATCAGAGCAGTAAGCAGACCTTACCATATCAAAGAGGGGCTCTGATATGGCGGACTATTTGAAACCCCAAAACTCGTGGGAACAAAAATGAATAATCAATATACAAAAAACAATCTCACGAAAACCCCGGTAGGCGTAGGTGTGATGAGCCAACACTACCATAAGGGAACAAATCATCAA
The DNA here is from genome assembly GCA_963931805.1 of Microdon myrmicae. Lineage (NCBI taxonomy): Eukaryota > Metazoa > Arthropoda > Insecta > Diptera > Syrphidae > Microdon > Microdon myrmicae. Next base: position 20,489,917 of record OZ007497.1, read on the forward strand.
GAAAACACCGACACGACAAAAACAAAAGACAGGGAAAAACAGAAAAAGCGGGATATACGCGTCGGCACGTGGAATGTTCGAACGTTATATAAACCAGGCGCGATACAGACGGTCGTAGAAAACGCGAAGCAATATAAAATGGACATCGTCGCGCTTCAGGAAGTTCGACTCCCACACCAAGTAATCGAAACCGACGGGTTCACAATGGCGTGTGGAGGTACCGATACACATAACCTCGGAACCGGCTTCATCATAAGCAAGCAGATTACGCCCTATGTAAAAGATGTGAAATTTATTAATGACCGAATGTCGGTGCTAAAAATACAGGGCCCATGGTACATTTATGTATTTATAAGCGTGCGTACCCAAACATAATCTACCGACGAAGAAACGAAGGACACGTTCTACGAGACCCTAGAGGAAGTATTTGATGGGATCTCATCATTCGATGTTAAAATCCTCCTCGGGGACCTCAATGCGAAAATTGGAAAGGAAGACATCTTCCAACCAACTATAGGTAAAAAAAAGCCTACACGACGTTTCAAATGATAATGGAATTCGAATTATCACGTTCGCAGCGTCAAAAGATCTGGTAACGAAAAGCACTATGTTCAAGCACAAGCAAATCCATAACCAAATAGAGCACTTCCTCATACACAAAAAACACCACTTGAATATCCTTGACGTAAGATCATATAGAGGCGCAGATTGAGACTCCGATCATATTCTAATGATGGGCAAAATCAGAAGTCGGCTCGGAGCAAACCTGTGGCGTTTCTAGCAGATACACAGCAGATAGACTTCCGCATAGAGCACCGCACACTCGCCTGCTCCGACGTTCTCTGGCTCGCTCGTTCCTCGCTCCGTCGTTCGCACACGAAGTTGATCGTAACAAAGTTACTGTGAAGAGAGTAGTGTGACGTTTCCAACAGATACACACACAATATGCAAGCAAATAGTGAAGAACGCCGAAAGGAAATTCGAATAAGCAAAAGCATCAGAGCCGTATACCATAGCGATAACATAACAATTCCACATCAGTTGAGTGTACTTGAGTTTAGAAATCGAATTCGTACACGCGGCAGTGGCCTGGTGCGTTAAAGTTTGGTTCTATATTTTAGTGATTCTAACCGTGATAGCGTCGGTTCGAATCACACGTTCTTCACTATCGTTGCAAACGTTATAAACCCACACGGGCAGTCACGGGAGACGAGCAAAAAGTTCGAGATTGATAAACTAAAAGACCTACGTATAAGGGCTGAATATCAAGACGAACTAACGAATAGATTTAGCATCCTAGACAATGGGAGTAGTGAGGAAGAGGAAGCCAATAGTGTGGACACTAAGTGGACATCAGAGACACAATCAAACAAGCAGCCCAAAAGGTATTAGGATTTAAGAAAACAGTTAAGTCCAAACCTTGGTCTGACGATGAGTGCAGGGCGAAGATCGAAAAAAGTAAACGCCTCAGAGAGATCCAATTAGAAAGATATGGTGATGTCAACGCAGAAAGATACGCTACAATTCGGAAACAGCCAATCAGACTCTTCAAACGCAAAAAACGCGAATGGGAGAAGACTCGGGTCGGAAAAATCCTTGAAAATTCCAGAGCAAAGAACATCAGACGTATGTATGCCGACATAAATTCAATTAGAAATGGCTACCGAGGGAGAGCCAAAATAATACGAGACACAAGCGGTTGTCTGGTCACAGAGACAAACAATATCGTGACAAGGTGGAAGCAGTACTTTGAAAACCTGCTCTATGTGCGCACTCATCAACCACAAATAAATGTACCAGACGCACATACAGCCGAGCCTCAGATCCCACAGCCCTCTTTCAACGAAGTTGTCGACGCAATAAATCGATTGAAAAACAACAAGGCTCCCGTAGTCGACTGCATGCCAGCAGAGCTTGTGAAGCATGGAGCAGAGGCAATCGCTCGAAAGACCCACCAGCTCATCAAAACAATATGGGTTAAAGTCACTCCGGAAGAATGGAAAACCTCAATAGTCGTCCTTATTTTAAAAAAGGCGACAGATATGACTGCGAAAACTACAGAGAAATATCGTTGCCCCAACCACATACAAAATACTAACAAATGTCCTACTGGCGAGAATCGTACGCAGAGGAAATACTGGGAGACCACCAGTGCGGATTCCGTAGGAACCAGTCAACAAACGGCCAAATGTTCACAATAAGGCAACTGCTGGAAAAGAAGTGGGAATACGGAGAGGCGGTTCACAAACTGTTCGTTGACTTCAAAAAAGCCTACGACTCAGTTGCAAGGCAAAGACTCTACCATATTATAGTTAAGCTGGGAATCCCGAAAAAATATGCGGCCCTCATTCAAATCTGCATGAACGGAAACAAAGGGCGTGTTAGAATAGAAAACCACCTCTCAGAACCATTTGAAATCCGCGACGGACTAAAACAGGGCGACGGCCTCTCACCATGTCTCCTTAACCATGTCCTCGAGTATTTCATCAGAAAGGTACAAGACGACAACATGGCCGGATCATCCCTCAACGGGGTCACACAAGTGCTCGCATATGCGGATGACATCGCCGTTTTGGGCGATAATCTAGAAACTGTTAGTAAAAACTGTGAAATCATCATGCAAGCGGCAGAAGAAGTGGGTCGAGAAATAAATGAAGACAAAACAAAATACATGATTACGGCTAGAGCAGGTGGACCTCAAGGAACACATATAAACGTCAGAGGTAAGATATTTAAAAAAGTTGAAGAATTTAAATATCTGGGAACGATACTGAGGGCCAGTACCGAAATGTCGAAGGAAATTAACAAAAGACTGCATTCCGGTAACGCTAGTTGCCACGCAGTCAGTAAACTGCTGAAATCCAACTGCTATCACGTAACATAAAGCTCCGTGTCTATAGAACCATAATCATGCCGATTGCTCTATACGGATGCGAAACATCGGCTCTCACAAAACGGGAAGAAAACAAATTCCGCGTATTCGAGAATAAAGATTTAAGGGATATCTGTGGACGTAAATATGACGAGGTGACAGGACAATGGAGGAAACTTCACAACCACGAATTGGAAGAGCTATACCACACACCTACAATAGTGAGAGTAACCAGGTCGCAAAGATTAAGAAGGGCCGGACATGTGGCGCGAATGGGCAACGATAGGACCGTGCGTAGAATTTTTGACGGTAGACCTGTGGGGAAGGAAATATATGTTCCGCCGTACGACACGAATTCTGCTTCCGACCCACATCATCAATGAAGGTTCCGCCGCTGAACGTCATAGGGAAAGCATAAACACAAACCTCGACAACACACTGTCCACCAGAAGAGGGAAGAAAAATAAAACACTGGTGCTGTTTCTAGGGGGAACCTTTTATTTCACACTAATCGGCATAGTTTAATCTTTAACTTGATGAAGTCCGTGTGTTAACCTAACGATACCGTAGCACAGAAAATACAACGCACTGACTGTCATACATGAATGGTTCTTTTATTGGTTAACGAGTTAGAAGAGTTTTACACATTATTTTCGATCACTGATCCCGGATTTAATATAAGGTCTATTCGGTGCACATAACTTTTTATTTCTGTTGTTCATTAATATAAAATACTCTATCAACGCGAAACTCGACGGCGAAGGAAAAATAACACACGGTTCCGGGATGTGTGCACTGTCGTGCACACACTATAGGGGATGTAAAACGACCCGCTCTGGCTCGTGGTTGAAAATTCGCTGACAAGGGAAATTCGGCCAGTGGTACTGGCTCTCTTAGTTAAGGGTGCATTTCCTATTCCAAGAGAAACATGAAGTCTCTCTTCGGGGGTAGGTAACCGGATCTCATAGCGAAGATCGTAGTGGTACGCATGTATGTGTGGACATTGGTTCTTTTATGGGACAAGGCCATTAGAACGAATCGAAAAAATCGAAAGGGATAATGAGCATCAATGAGATGTGAGTTCGGCTAAGTAAATAAGCCGGATCTCATTGGGTGCTAATTGGATTTCTGTTTGCTCATGCCGCGAGGTCATTAGACGGATCCGGAAAATTAAAAGACCTAAAGGAATTTATGAGCTGAGAGTTCAACTGAGTAAACAAGGTGCAACTCATTGGCTGCTAGATGCATTTGGGATACTTGAAACCATTTGAATTGTTTGTCGTATCGCCGGAATGCCTGCTGAAGAACAGCGTCCTTTTGTTTGCACGTGGTGCATTCTAAGGAAATTGGTTTTAGTGTCTATTGCGCTAATTGTATGCAGCTACGTTGGATTGTTTATCGTTGGCTGAAAAGGTCGCCAACTAATGTGTATGTAAGGGAATTTATTGTACACATGGTGAGGCTGGGAATAGGCGACGCAATCTTTATTATCCCTAGAGATAATGGTTACATTATGTGTGAACCAAATTGTTTTTTAACAGGAATTCCTCTAGGGAAAATGCTTATGGTAAGATTGGGATTTGGATTTATTATCCGATAAGATATATAGAATTCTTGTAGGGAATTTAAAATGCGAATTGATGCATGAGCTTTTAGATAAATACATTAGATAAACTTGATGCGTGAAGCATTTACAGGTGCTAATGCGATTGCATTAGCGGGAACTATGGAAGTTGGGTCGTAGTTATGGGGGGTTCTTCGTGTAAGTAGACAGTGGTGTTTGGCGGAACCGCCACCGACCAACGGGAAAGAGACCGGCAAGACGGCCACGACGGAGATGGAAGAACAATGTTGGGCTTGACCCTGAGGAGATCGGATCGGCTGGTCAAGCGTGGAAGGAGAGTATAGCGTTTGAAATAATAGTGAAGAAGAACGTGTGATTCGAACTGACGCTATGACAGTTTGAATCACCAACAATTTTTACCTAAGCGTTACCCATCAGGCTATTGACCGTGTTTAGAATTTGATTTTTTAAACTCGACTATACTCCACTGATGTGAATTATTTTTGTTATCGCTATAGTATACGGCTCTGATGTATTTTCTTGTTTGATTTTTCGTTCGGTGCTCTTCACTGTTTTGCTTGTGTATTGTGTGTGTATCTGTTAGAGTCGCCACAAGAGTGCACGGGACAGCGGCGGAGTTGAGACGGTGAGGTCATGAATTTCCGGGTTCCTACAGGCCAATAAATATCAATAGTAGTAGTAGTGATTGCACTAGAAAGTGAGCCCATTAGAAAGCATAGTAGTGAGAAATGCTCTGTTACAATGAATTTAGACTAGGAATGTAAACTTTTCTTCCCTATTATTATAAATAAATACTGTGACGCATATGACAATCAGTACTAGAATACTCTAGAAAGTCCGAAACAAAGTACTAGAATTTTCTAGAAAGTACTGGAAAACTAGAGACTATAAACAGTAAAAAATTCGAGGCTATAGAACGGGCGGAAACGAAACGCCGAATCAGAATGAGGAAACGGTATAAATACGTCGCATGCAGATCAGGAGATAGGTAAGAAGTAAGCAGAGTAAGCAAGCGATAAGTAAGGAAGCGACAAGTCAAGAAATCGTTAAGTGTATGGTAAAAGTAACGGTTGTTATTAACGGACTAATAAAGTGTTACATTAATTCAAAATCGATTTAACGGCTCTTATGTATTAAAAATAATTAATCCGGCGAACCCTAATCTCGCTACAGTTGGTGTTAGAAGTGGGATTAATTATTGGTGAAGTGAATAAGTCTATGAAAGTGTGTTGCGACGATGTCAGATCGACATTTGGAGGATCTTCGCGTTCCTGAGTTGAAGAAAGAACTTCAGGACCGGAATCTGGATAGCAGAGAACAGAATCAAATTCTTTGACAGCGTCTGCAAGCAGCAATGGAGGAAGAGTGTATTGATGTCGACACATATGTTCTTACGATTGGGCCAGACTATCCGGATGGAGAAGAAACAGCGAGTCAAGATGGTGCCAATGTAACGGAGAAGAGTTCACCACAGTTGGACGTTTCGGAGAAGCTCAGGCTGATGATGACAAAATTGAACGCGCAAGTTACAGATATTAATACAAAATTGGACGCGCAAAATTTAAAATTCGACGCGCAAGCTACAGATATTAACTCAAAATTGGACGCGTAAGCTGCAGATATTAATGCAAAGTTGGATGCCCAAACGCAGTGGATGAAATGTAATTTTCAACACTTTGAGGAAGAAATTCAGTTAAAAATTCGAAATGAAGTTGAAAACCTGGATCTAAAAAATGAAGCTGAATTTAAGAAAGTCACCGATGAAATAACGCGGATCGAAAAGAGAGTTGAGTGTGTTGAGAGAAATAAGACAACGGCTATCGATCATCATGACTACAAAGATACAAGGATGCAACTGCCAACCTTCGATGGAACGGGACCCTTCTCCGTATTTATACGCCAGTTTGACGCCGCGACCAATTATAATAAGTGGTCGGATGAGCGAAAGTCAACATCACTAATCTTGTCACTCCGCGGGGCGGCTGCAGAATTGCTACAAACCATACCAGCAGAGAAGCAAACAGATTTCCAAGCGGTAAGAGACGGCCTTGAAGCTAGGTATGGAGATAACCACATGCAGCAGGTCTACCACATGCAACAGCGGAGCAGAACGCAGAAACCTTTTCAACAGTTGCAGGCAAACATTGAGCGATTGGCAAAATTGTCTTATTCAAATGACTAAGGAATTTCTGAACGAGGTAGCAATGGATGCATTTATAAACGCACTCCAAGATCGAGACTTGCAACAGACCGTTTGTTTGGCGGGAAAGAAGATGACTAATGAAATACTGGCGTTCGCATTGGCATATGAATCTGCTAAACTGGCTACCAAGAATACATATAGAGTCCGAGAAATGTCCGTCCAGGAATGTTCCTGCCAAAGAATCGGGCATGTACAACGGAGAACCCCGAGACCTGAACAAAAACGAAGTTTTTTCTGTTCTTCATTTTCTTTGTATCTAATTAAGTTCCCTAAAAATGCATGTAAACAAAATAATCATAATGTCGAAAGACAAATTTTCATGCTTTAAACGTATGCATGTAACTTAGAGCGTCCGCCAGGGACCAGTAAGTTAGGAAATTAGATAACATATGTTAAGCTAGAGTTTAATCATTTTTGTCTAGCGAGTAAGTAAATTATAATAATAGGAAGAAAAAAAAATAATATAAAAATGAAAATGAATGAAAAATGACCCCGAGACCTGATATGAAGTGTTGGACATGCAGCAAAGTCGGCCACATCTCTGGTGACTGTAGGAAACGTCGACGAATGAATAAAACATCAATTGAGAATTGTTGTTCATGCGCTAATCACAAGTGAAGCCTTCAGCGTGATTCAGACTTGGACAGCACCACGACCCAATGTAAATCCTTGCATCAACAGATAATTGCTCTTAAGACCAGCCGAGAAAAGGTCATTGAGGAGAACAATCGCTTATCACCTGATCTGGCAAGCTGAAATTATGACCCTAAAGCGTCGCCTTCAGGATTCGAAAGTCGAAATTGATCGTTTAAAACAAGAGGCGTTCGACCTCCGAAAGGTACAAGTAGAAGTACTAGATGAGTGGACGAGTGATCCTATACGCGCAGCTCAACTTCAGGATGAAGATATGTCGCTAATCCTGGAACACAAAGAAAAGAACGAGCGGCCAACTTGGAACAATATTTCCGACAAGAGTGGAACATTTAAGGCATATTGGGCACAATGGAATTCCTTGCTGGTGGAAGATGGAATTCTAAAGCGTAAATGCGAAGCCGCGGACGGAAAATCCCATCGAATCCAGATTCTAGTCCCACCATCAAAAGTGAAGGATGTACTAACAGAAATGCACGACGCAGCCTCCGGTGGACATCTGGGAGTTAATAAGACACTTTCAAAATTATGATCTCGCTTCTACTGGCTTCACATGAGAGATGACGTTGTGGCGTTTCTATTAACGCCACTGTTACCTTTTCAACCTACCTCCAAATCTTTCTTCCTAAAGCTCCACTAATTTCATCATTTTTGCGTATGCAAGGGCAATAACTTCCCCGAGCATTCTCCCACCGATTGCATTACCTTTCGATTATGCAAATCGCATCCAAACATCAAGCATCTGCCAATCAAGGACATTCACGCAATTAACGCGGTATATCAATTTTCCCTAGAAGAAATTCGGTACGCCAGTACCACATACATCAATGCGTCTCAGCATTGTTCTAAAAGGAAAACATTTCGGTTGCCATACTAGATAACCGAGGTGGATTATGAAAACAATCAGCAGAACCCCCGTCTGCCTGCATTTACTGTCCACACGTGCGCACCCGATTTTCATGTTGCACCAGTACTCACGGCGGCTTTTATGCAATCTTCAAAGCACCGGCGCAATTCGCGCCTAGCTGCCACGAGCCGAATTCAATGCCAGTGTAAATACTCACACTGGAATTCGACCCGTGACTCCATAGGAATGCAATACGCAATTAACATGGTTGTAAACACAACCATCATTGTGTAATTATCCCAAATGCATCCAAATCCCAAAAATGCTTTTTACTGAATTTTTATTCCCACGGTTCGACCACCCATGAGCTCGCATCACGAGCCAACAAGGTGATCCGCGCGCAAAAGTAGTACAGTCGATAAAATAGTGGTAAAGGAGTCGAGTCTCCGGGAGTGCGCTCAAAAAGTCGAGTTCGAGATACGGTGGAGTTCACCTGTGCAAGTGCGTCGAGAGTGTTCGGAGGTTGTCAATATACTTACGCAGTGTCAAGTTAAGTACGAAACCACAGATAAATAATAGTCCCGGGTTGTTTAAAATAAAGCGAGTGTGCGGAATGTATAATTTCATATGGATCAAATTTGTGAAACTTGTGATAAAATATTGAAGTCAGAATAAAAAAGAACATTAAAACACAAACCTCACTAGTGCATTTTATTTTTCCCTTTCTACTGTCTAACGGCATGCGAGTGAACTAGGTTCTTCGGAATACTACCGAACTATTATGTTAGGACACTTGATGAACCTTGCCAAGGCTGGCATATAATCAAGTGATTATCCTACATTGGTGACCTGGCAGTCAGTGAACATGAACACACAATCTTCGCTTCACCACATCTTACAATAACAACGACTTTGGTGCAAGTGACAGTTTTCCCAAAGAACTTATCAGTGCCAGTGCTTTTCCTACTTCAGTGTGAAAAGTGTTTAACAATTAAAGAGGAGATTAAAGGGTGCAACAACCCCAACGTTCGTCAATTACCACACCTTTAATCAACACAGCTATAAATAAAACGTATAATATCAAGAATGGCTTGCAACAGGGTGCGGTACTCTCTCCGATTCTTTTTAACATTTACATTAGCGACTTATTAGATGCAATTCCGCAGGCTATTGCGTACGCAGACGATATAATTTACAGAACAGCTCCGAAAGTTGAGATCACAAATAGTTTAATACAGCGAGACTTCAACAACGTGCAGCGCTATTGCGATGACTGGAAACTTAAAATCAACTTCCAGAAATGTGAAGCCATCCTATTTAGAACCCCATTATATAAAGCCACGAATGACACAAGAAAAAACTGGCGAAAGCTAGTTATCGTGGGACCGCATGGAGATAAACTGGAAACCAAGAGTTTAGTTAAATACCTGGGCATCTGGCTAGACCAATATCTGTATTTCAACAGACATGTAGAGGCTGCTTTGCTCAAAGCGAGGAAAACTTTTGCTATGACAAGGAGGCTATTTCACAGTAGCCAATTTGACAGCAGGGTAAAAGTCATATGCTACATGACACTAATCAGGCCAATGCTCATATATGGTTGTCCAGTATGGTTTAACATAGGTCCAAATTTGATGGAAAAGATTCGGGTGTTCGAAAGGAAGTGTCTGAGAACCTGTCTCAGATTATATCGAACACCGGAATCGGAATACAAAAAGTACTACTCAAATGAGACTTTATATAATGAAGCCTGCATAAATAGGGTGGATAATTTTATGATTAAATTAATCAGAGGACATATTGCGAGAGCAATAAGCTCGTCCAATGACCTAATTTTCGGGGCTTATTATCCAAATACCCTATACTATGAGAACGTGCGTCGCAACGGTTTTGTTCCACCAGAAGCGTTCCTTGATTTGGACATGAAAGGGCTTATACAGGATAGATCCGAAATTCAGCTTATCTATCATGTAAGTAGATCATCCGTAGACGGGCGATTGTGCTACGACCGGGAGGTAACGCGCACCGAAGAAGAGCTCCTGCGCTTCAGTAGGGCTATCTCCCACAGAGACCGGGACGATAGTATTAGACAGCGTCAACAGTTCTGGTGGTTGAATGGCATATAAAGACCTGGATACCAAAGTCGGTATAGAATCACACTATCATCAGCTAGCTTACATAGACTTAGCTTTTCTAGAATTAGGGTAGTATAAGATTTAAGTTAAGTTAGGTTAAGTGCTTTTACATAAAATAAAAAATTAAAAAAAAAAAAAAAAAAAAAATAGGTAAGTTAAGTAAGTTAAATTTTAAGAAAAAAAAAAAAAAAACCAAAAAAAAATTGACAAAGTTTTTCAAATTTTCTTTGTCTTTCAAATAATTATAAGTACTGCCACAAACTTCTGTCGCCGAAAGGCAAATTATACAAATGTTTAGTAATGTTTAGCTTAGAGCGTCTGCGAAGGACCAGTAAGTTATTATATAAGATAATTAAGCTAGAATTTAAGCATTTTTTGTCTAGCCTTTAATTTAGAAATTAAGAATATAAAAAGAAAATAAAAAATGTTTTAAAAATGAAAATGAATGCATTTACTGTCCCACACGTGCGCAACAGATTTTCATGTTGCACCAGTACTCACGGCGGCTTTTATGCAATCTTCAAAGCACCGGCGCAATTCGCGCCTAACTGCCACGAGCCGAATTCAATGCCAGTGTAAATACTCACACTGAAATTTGACCCATTACTCCCTAGGAAAGCAATTCGCAATTAACATGGTTGTAAACACAACCATCATTGTGTAATTATCCCAAGTGCATCCTAATCCCTAGCGTAGTATTTAGACAACTGCAAATATTTATCCCAAAGATGCTTTTTCTTTCCCACGGTTCGACCACCCATCAGCTCGCATCACGAGCCAACAAGGTGATCCGCGCGCAAAAGTAGTTTAGTCGATCAAATAGTGGTAAAGAAGTCGAGTCTCCTGGAGTACGCCCGAAAAGGCGAGTTTGAGATACGGTGGAGTTCACCTGCGCAAGTGCATCGAGTGTTTTCGGATGTTTTCAACATAATTACGTAGTGTCTCGTGGTGTTTTGACGAACATCTAATAAGTATGGATTGATCCAATAACCGTGTATCGAGTAGAACTATTATTAAAACAATAGCCCATGTGTCACGGAACGTGTGTATCTTATAAAGTAAATTCGTGTAGATTATTCATTGAGTTAAAATACAACAATAAAGTTAAATTTAAAGTGGTGATCACCAATCGATACTAGTGTTTCATTTGTTGGACAGTAAGCTGAGCAGGCAGTTCCGGAGTCTAATGTGCAGCGCGGCGATTCCAGTGTACATGTGAACAATTTTTGACGGAACTTTTATGTTAGGACACTTGATGAACCTTGCCAAGGACGGCACACAATCAAGTGATATACCTGCAACGTCGAGTCTTGGTGTAGGAAGTGCACAACTTGCACTGCGTCCAAAGGACCAACAGCAGAACCAAGAAGCGCTATGAAGCAGTACACCGTGGGTGCCCCTCTCGAGCGAATTGCGATTGATATCTCAGGACCATTCCCAAAAACAAACGACAACAACAAATACATGTTGATTATCATGGATTACTTCAGCAAGCGGGTGGAAGTCCTTCCAATTCCAAACCAAGAAGCAACAACCGTCATTGAGCAGCTTATCAATAATTGGATCAGCAGATATGGAGTTCCCTGTGAGCTTCATTCCGATCAAGGCCGAAACTGTGGCTGTGCGGCACTGGGCGTAAGGAAAACCAGGACCACACCCTTACATCCGCAGTCAGACGGAATGGTCGAAAGGTTCAACCGAACAATGAAAGAGCATTTATCGAAGCTCGTTAGTGATCACTAACGGGATTGGGACAAATATGTACAAATCTTTCTCCTGAGTTATAGATCGGCTAATCACGATACGACAGGCCATTCTCCAGCAAGAATAATATTTGGACGAGAGATACGATTACCAACCGATCTGCGATTTGGAATACCTCCAGACGCCATAGATAAGACGGAAGACTACGTAGCCGAGTGGAGAAATCGCCTCGATGAGATTCATCATTTAGTTAGAAAGCAAATCAAGGTATCAAGTGACAGGATGAAAACAAGGTACGACGTTCGAGCCAACACATCCGCATGCAGGCGATAACATGTGGCTTTATAACCCTCATCAGCAAAAAGGAAGGCCTCCGAAGTTACAGCAACATTGGGAAGGACCCTATAAGATTCTCACAAGTAATAACAACGTTGTCTATAGGATTCAGCGAAGACCGAACGCCAAGATGAAAGTGCTATTATTCAATTTTTATTTGGTAAATATGGTACATTTATATTTTACAACTAGTATTTAAGAGATTTAGGGAAGCAAATCCTTTACAACTATAATCTTAAATCTATATAATGACAATAGCACAATTTTAATGAATAACAAATAATAAATTAAGGGAAAACTACAAGAAAAAACCCTTATTTGAATCTTAAGACTAATATTGCACGAGTTTCCGGTTATTTTATATAATAATGACCTCGATATAATTTTCATAGACAGAGTACATATGTAGTGATTTAGGACGCAGTACGGGAAACGAGAACATTGTCAGAAAAAGAACAATTGACGAAAAAGTTTCGATTGATTTTGTCAATAAGGAACTCTACCGGTTTAACGTTAGCATTTTCATGTAGTTCATGTATCGAATAATGCCATGGCAAATTCAGCAAAATTTTCAATATTTTATTTTGACACCTTTGCAATTTTATTTTGTGTGTGCGAGCACAATTACAGTATAGCTTGAAAAATGGTTTTAAATATTATAATTTTATTTTCGATGCTAAGCTTTGACTTTCAACACACTAATGGATACATGACTTTGTTTATTTTGTCAATTGTGGTAGTGATGTGTTTTTGAAAGATAAGTTTTTTATCTAGAATAATACCTAGATATCTACAGTGTTCGGACCAATCAATATCAACTGCACACATACTGAGTTTAGTGCCATTTGGTAGGTAACAGTGTTTCCTACATCTCGAAAACCAGACAGCTTGTGTTTTATTACCATTTATTTTTATTTTCCATTTCCTGTAATATACTGCTAGTTTGTCAAGATCTGCTTGCAAAGAGTTGTAGACATTAGTGAATAAGGCACCCGAAGAGAAAATGGCCGTATCATCGGCAAACATAGTTACCTGGATGTTTTCACCTAGACATGGTAAATCTGCGACAAACAATGTGAATAATATGGGACCAAGGACCGAGCCTTGGGTTACACCATAGTGGATTGGGTGAGTAGAGGATATGTCGGTTCCTATACTCACAACATATTTTCCCGAACGAAGAAAGCTCTAGATAATTTTGATAAGCGGTATTGGCAGCTTAAGTTTTAGTAGCTTATAAATCAATGCATCGTACCATACCGTATCAAAGGCTTTTTCGATGTCTAGAAGAACCAGTCCTGTTGACTCCTTGTCGATGAATTTACCAGCTATGTGGTTTTTAATGCGCAAGACTTGGTGGATTGTGCTGTGACCACTACGGAAACCGAACTGAAAGTTTGGTAAGATGTTATTGTCTTCCACAAAGCGATCAATCCTTTCCTTAATGATTTTTTCTAAGAGCTCTCTCAGACAGCTAAGTAGACTAATAGCTCTGTAGCTTTCGGGGCTGTTCTTCGGTTTGCCGGGTTTCGGGCTAGGTATTACTTTTGCTGTTTTCCAACAGTCCGGAAAATAACAATTCTTAAGACAAGCGTTGAAAATGAATGTTAAATAGTTACTTGCAGCAGGTGGAAGTGCTTTGATTAATTTGTTGTTATTATCGAGACCCGCGGCCTTTTTTGATTTCGATTTTTTTATCAATTCTTTAACTTTGCTGATATTAGTTGCGTAAGTACTTTCAGCTGGTGTTTGAGAAAGTACATAGATAGTGTTAGCAACTTCAGCTTCAGTATACGCGTCGCTTAGATGCATAGATATGGAGTGGTTCTTACTAAACGTGTTAGCAAGTAGGTTCGATTTCTCCACTGAAGAAATAAACAACTTGTCGTGAACTTTAAACGGAGGAATACTGCACCCTCTCTTTTTCATAATTTTTGATATTTTCCAGAACGGTTTGCTTGCTTTGTCAAGAGAGGAAAGGTGTTTATTCCAACACTTGTTCCTATATGTTGAGATTTCGTTTTTAATGATATTATTTAAGACTTTAACATTAACTAGAAAACAATCGATTCTATAACGCAGCCATTTTCTTCTTTCAGAGTTTCGTAGCCTAATCAGATGTAAGATATTTTCAGGAAGCGGTGCCTTATCAACTGGAGCAGTGGAACATTTAGGTATCGCAAGATCGGCCGCTCTATTGATAATAGAAACAAAATTGTTGCATACGATATCAATGTGCTCGCTGCAGGTTATAGAATTAAGGCTGGTATCACCTAGAACCAAGTTCGTGTTTATATATGATTTATAACAATTCCAGTTGGCGGCGGAATAGTTGTGGTATAAACTGGTACGATTTATAGATACTGTAACATATGATTCACTGTGAGGTTGATCGGAAGGTGGTCTGAACTTAACGCATGTAGAGTTAATGGTACTGAGCAGTAATTTGGAATATTAGTGATATATAGATCGAGAGTTAAGGGGTTCTTGTTAGCACTCGCTGGGATATAGGTGGAGAGAAGTGTGTTTATGAGATCATGCGGCGCCATTTCTGCGGTGCCGTCGTTCGTCTCATCCATCCAATTCAATGCCACATCCATTATCATGTACAAAAGCATGATAACCCACTAGCCGCAGCATTCCATGCATTTGAATACCGCATCCCATCACATTTTATGACTGGGCAATAAACACACCGTTTATCGTCATGCCGCCATCACCACCAACATGATCGGAATTTTCCCGCAACCGGAAAATTCCAATTTGCCATCAGCAAACATCTTCAACAACAGAAGGTGCGAATTGAATTGCCGCCAACTCAAAAAGGGACCACCATCAATGTAATAGTTCTATTTTTTGTGCAAGAATGTGCGTCCCTTTTATCTTTGTTTTCTGTGCACACCAGTAATTGGTGTGTATCATAAAAATGCAAGTACTGTACAGGAACTCTCCTTCCTATTGTCTTTGTTCTTACTTATGTTTATTCTAAACAGGAATCTTGCAATCCTGTAGTCTAGATTAGAGATACGATCTCTGTATCCTATGTATGTATGTATTAGTAATGCTCTGCTGCGAGCATGAATTTTGTATCGTTTAGATGTAAGAGTAGTAGTATAGGAAAATTGTATATATAGTTTAAGGATTGAAAAATAAAATTAGACATTCTTATCGAGTACTTCAGAGCGAACAGACGTTCGCTCATAGCATAGCTGAAACTCGTGTTTGTGAAACACGTGATTGTGAAAGTCTGTAACACACGTGGGTGAAGTGCACGTGTAAAAATACTTGTAGTAATAAAACAGTGAAAACAGTGAAAACTAACAGTAACGCATGCCGGGCGACGGCCCCAGTGATAACCAACAATTCATGATAGAGCGTAAAAGAAGAGCCACAGACGATTTACTGAGCGCAACAAAAAAACCAACAACCATGGAGACACAAGCTATGGACTATCAAAAAAAGTATCTGGAAGCCGTGGATTATATCAACACACTTCGACTCCAGATGAAACAACTCCACGAGGAAATTCGCTCCCTAAAAACAACCAATAAAATAAGAGATGACGTCTGCATGGAAGCAACGCCTGCTCAACACCCCGGACTAGCTCCATCATCTCCAAACCAACAATTGTTGTCCCCCGAAACACCATCGCCCCAACAAAAGAAGACAACCGGGAATCAAATGCCTAACACGCACGCCAAAAATACAAGACCACCACCCATCTATATTAAAAATATAACAAGCATCAAAGAACTAATTAGAATGCTTGAAAGTACCTTAGGCCACCGCAACTTCACCACAAATACAAGAGGAGCTTCACAACAACAACTTTAACGGATCACAACAAGGCGGTAGAAAAACTTGCGCAACATAAATTTGAATTTTTCACTTTTCAACATGGGCAGTTGAAACCAGCAACTTTCATCTTAAGGCATATCGATCCAGCATGGACTAATGAGGAACTAGCTGCAGAAATAGTCAGGATCTGTCCGGAGCTGAAAATAAACAGGTTGGACTACTACCAAACACCATACATGCGGACTAACAAGAATCTGCATTTACGTATCATACAAATTCCTCCAACCGATGTCACCCGGCTCAAACAAATAAAATATCTGTTCACGCATAAAATTGCGATTGAGGAACCACATAAACAAAACGTCCTTCATTGCAAAAGATGCCAAGGTTCAGGACACCTGGCGGCCGCATGTCATCTAAGCGTACGATGCGTAAAGTGTGCAGAGCAACATCAACCTGGAGAATGTAAGGTCAGCCCGCCTGGGATGGAACCAGGAACAATCCAAACAACAAACCCCGATGGATCCATTACAACGAAGAAAATCACAGTGACATGCTGTAACTGTGGAGGACCCCACCCTGCCAACTTCTCGCAATGTCCTCATAAGCTGAGAATTCTAGAAAGGCGAACAACACCCATGGCAACGAGCAAACCTTCACCAACCAAAACAACATCACATCAATCAATAAATCCTACAAGTCCAGGAATGTCATACGCTAAGGTTGTCAAGGATTCCCTTAACATGACAAGAAATCAACAATCCAACAGTAACGATCTGAATCTGGACATCACAGGATACATAAGTAGCTTACAGAAGATGCTGCCCACGTTGAAGCACAGCTCAGAAATAGAAAAAAAAGGTCAGATTTTATCTCTTATAACTTCACATATCCTCTCCCTTAATGGCTAATTTAACCATAATTTCCCTCAACGCAGAGTCCATATATTCCAATAGTCGCAGACAACACCTCCGATTGTTCGTTGAAAAGTTTTCTCCAGATATCCTTCTCCTCTCAGAAACTTGGCTTAAACCAAACTCCCGAGTATCTATCCCGAATTATACACTTGTTTCTAATCCACGAACCACTGTACCTCGTGGAGGTACTGGAATTCTAATACACAAGAAATTTCAATTTTCCGAAATTAGGTTCACCAATATAAATAATATTGAGTACACGGCAATTAAAATCTATTGCAAAAGCAACAAAGTGCTTGTATTGTCGTCCGTATACATTCACCCTTCTCGGGAACCAAACTTCCCTAGTTCCGACATCACTGAGATAATCCAACAGTCTCTACCTGCACCTTTCATAATAGGAGGAGACTGGAATGCTCGGCATACTTCATTTAACGACACTAAGTGCAATAAATACGGTTGCCAGCTTCTAGCACTCCTTCAACTCCATCCATATATCTATGCGGACTGTCCATTACAGCCAACACGTATCTCCAAAACTACTAAATCAACAATAGATTTTTTCCTAAAATCCGTAGACGTCTACTCACCTAACCTCCCTACAGTATCCTTCGAATTTCCTTCCGATCATGGGTCCGTCCACACCACTGTCCAAATCCCAGCCCTCGAACCATGTTACTCATTCAATCCGATCCCTAATTTCTCCAGGACAAACTGGAAAAGAGTCAATAGGGACATTGCTGCCAGTTTTACAGACTATACTTTGCCAGAGACTTCAAATCTACTCCCTGCTGAAATTGATCAAGCAGCCTTAAGAATAGAGCAAATACTAAAAAATGCCCTCTTCAGCCACACACCTACATCCATCCCTCATAATCACCTAGGAAAACCTTTACCCAACATCCTTACAAAACTGTTACGCGTAAAAAAACAGCTTAGACGAAAACTACATAGCAGTTACTCCCCTTTTATTAAAAATCAAATCCAACTCTTGACTACCCTGATAAATGGACAACTAAAACAATTTGCCGACCAGGCTTACACGTCTATACTGAAAAATATTAAACCCAATCGTGATTTATTCAAAAATATCAACAGACTAACGGGTCGAAAATACAAACCTCGAATCGATTATATTATCAACCCTACTAACAATCACCCAGTCCAATCAGATATTGACATAGCAAACTGTCTAGCTAATCACTTTTATAAAGTCCATCAACAAAACGACTCCCTCTCAATCTCCAATTTTCAAGATACTGTAAACAACTACATCGCACGCACAATGATCCCATCCTTCACCCCTTTCATCGCGGAATTCAATGAAACAAACAAAGCGTCTCATCCTCTGGATAATGCGACCTTCCTAACAGCAGGCGAATTATCTGAATTTATAACATCACGCAATAACAAGAAGTCGACAGGTTTAGATGGAATTTCAAACCTTCTTTACAAAAGACTTCTCCCGTCAAATCTAGTCCCTATTCTCGTTCTTCTCAACCACATAATTAACGGATCACATTTCCCAGATAACTGGAAAACCACGGTTATAGTCCCTATCAGTAAGTCCAGTCCTTCCAACAACCCCAGCAACTATCCGATTTCGTTATTAAACACATTAAGCAAGATATTGGAATGCAAGATATATCGAAATCTCCTTTCATTTGTTAATGACAACGCTATTATCCCAAATTCGCAGTTTGGCTTTCGCTCACAACACTCCACCTGTCATGCTCTGTTAAAACTAACGCACGATGTCACAACTAATCTTCAAAACCAAAGCCCGACGGTCTGTATCTCTCTCGACATATCTAATTCGACTGTGTTTGGATCTCAGGACTGCTTTACAAGCTGCACTACATATTTGGATTAAACACCCATACTACCAAACTTCTTACTTCCTACCTCTCTGGTAGAAAATTCATGGTCAAAATAAAGTCTTCTATCTCCCAATCGTATAATATAACCGCAGGGGTTCCGCAGGGTTCAATTCTTGGACCACTATTATACCTCCTTTATACTTCAGACATACCGCAGCCTCAATTACCCAATACCGTAATGTTGAATTATGCTGATGACACCATAGTTTACTCCAGCAGCAAGTTTGTAAAAGAGGCAAGAAACCGCATTAACAACTTCCTCCCAAATCTATCAACATACTTCACTAAATGGAAAATTCGCCTAAATCCTGATAAAACCCAGCTTATAGTGTTTAAGGGTAAAAATGAGCACTGCACAAACAACACAATGCGCACCCACAACAAAATTAGACTCAAACTAAATAACACCCAGATAAAACCTTCTAAGACTTTAAAATATCTGGGAATAACCTTTTCCAATGACCTTTCATTCTCCACCCACATTAAAACTACTTTACGTAAAGCCACAATACAACTGAATTTCTGTAGAAGAGTGATGTGGAAACCCAACGGTCTCTCTCACAAAGTCAAACTGCTCATCTATAAACAAATAATCAGACCTACACTGACATATGCGTGTCCACTGTGGTATCATATAACACCAGCCCAAATGGAGAAGCTACGCACTTTCGAAAGGAAATGCTTCAGGCTGGTCACTGGCCTCAACCGACAACCCAACTCTTACAAGTATTGCAATAACAGCTTGCTATACAATGCCACTAATATTGACCGTCTCGACAGACGCTTCCTAGAGCTGTCTATCAAATTTATTGAAAATCTCCCAAATAATCCCAACCCCATAATAACTTCACTACTACCAACTCCTCTAGATAACAGTGCTCACTATCTGAATTGTCTCCATACTAGAAGTCTCTTCACCTCTGGAAGATTGGTTAATGACTCCAGAGGTGAAGAGACTTCTGGCACCCAATCAGTTCAAATACTGTAACATACAACCATTCTCCAACATTCTGCGTTTTAGCGAACAACCGGAAAGTGTTACCGCACCTGAGGCCACTAACTGACCATATCCCACACCAACCTACTTCCTTAACCATAAATCCCTACTCCCCAATTCACATTACATATTTAACTTATTATAAAATAAATCAGGTTAAGCTAGAATAAGTTAGAGTTAAGTTAAGTATTAGATTAGATTAAATTAAAAAATAAAAATCCTGGTTTTCTGACCTTTTCCAGGAAAACTGTTAATATTAAAACCTATTATACTCGAATAGTTATTCACACATTCAGTTATGTTTGAAAAATGTGTAATGTATGCATGTAAACTGTTGTATCACTAGAATTATAAGTTAGCTGTAGTACTTAATGTAAACAGTGATTATTGGTCAAATAAATACAGTATGTTAAAAAAAAAAAAATAAAATAAAATTAGAATGCATCCGATCGTAACCCCGGCGTGTTCTCATTCTACTTTTCAGGTTTTACTTGAGATATTTAGTGGCGTTGCGCCCGAATACTCAGAATCCTTTTTTAGATGTTTAGTGGCGTTGCGCCCGAACATCGACCAAAACTTATCACACTAAGCGTGTTGCACCCTAGTGTACAGTAGGGCCTTCAAGGTTAGGTGCCTTAATAGGCTATATATATATATCAGGTCAAAAGAGGCCTGATACAAACAAAGTGGATAAAGTGCGGAAAAACTTGGGCTGGATTCAGTAACATCTAGTAAAATGTTACCCCAGCAGTTTGCCCTAAGACAATTCCACGATTGATGTCTGCAGTTTAGATCACCACCAATAATTACCTTGTTTCGAGTGTTGACTCTATACAATTTTTGCAGATCCCGCTTAAAGTAAGTAGATTTCTCTAGGTTTCTATTTCCTCCAGGGAAATAGACCGAAAAAAGACTCACCTTGGAGTTATCACTTAATGTTACATCTATACTAATTTCCTCAATTAACTTAAGGCGCAATAAAGGACGCAAGGAATGTTCTATACATTTTTTCACAACAATGGCGACACCTCCACCACTAGCATGTACCCTGTCTAGGCGATAACATATGTAATTTTGATGTGAGAAAGAAATGTCTTGTTTGAGCCAGGTTTCTGAAACAAGTGCAATGTCAATATTAAAATTTATCAAGAAACTAAAAAATGCATGCTTTTTGTTTTTGATACTTCTCGCATTCCAAGTTATGATGTTAAGAGAGTTTCTTAACATGTTTTTTCCGAGTATATGTACTTAATAGCTAATGAAGTAATGACGTTAAATTGGTCAGCTTTGGTTTGACAATCACTAAGCTTGGTTACAACTTCATTAAGAAGAGAGTTTATCTCGCTAAATGAGAACAGGTTATCATTAGTTAATGTTTCTGACCGATTTTTCTTCGTGAGTGGCGTATCACTGTTGGAAAGTTGCTGGGTTTGATGGAGGCCAGAAGCCCAGGTGGATGAAGGAGGTGAAGGTTGACGCACAGATCGGGGTAGTGGAAGAAAATTATCAATGGATAATCGGTCGGGCAGCGGCTGCTGTTTGTCACTCGGAGGCTGTAGGAACGTTGTATTTCCTGTACCACGTCCACGTGGGGATAATTTGGGGCGAATGTCTACGTACTGCTTTCGGCTAATGCATTCTGGATCGTTGGATTTATGTGGCCCACTGCAATTTGCACACTTGATGACGTCATTCGTTTTGCAGTCGGATGTTTTATGGTTTCCTGAACAAATTGCACAGAAGCTATTTATGTGACAATGCATCGAGCCGTGACCGTAAAGCTGGCAATTTTGACATTGTGTGACCTTACCTGGATGATGTTTTTTAAAGTCCCAGCGAACGATGGTTTTGAACAAGGTAGAGTAGTTCCGTTTTAGTTCGTTTAATTTAAAGTACCGCGTTGAATGTAGACGATGTACAAGTAGTGTTTGTACAGGGCATTTGTTGACGAATTTATTGTGATGGTTTTAACATCTAGACACTTAATCCCGAGTGCAATTAGTTCATTTTTTCACTATATCGTTGCTAATCAAGTCTAATCCGGATAACACTACCTTTAATGGACGATTTTCCTTACGCGAGTGGGTAAAAAAATCACATTTTAACCGTAAGAGTTCAGTTCTGATTTTGTACATATTTTTTGTCCAAGCGATATGTTTTTAATTAAGTAGTTGTCTATCGTAATGTTACTCAAAATATCACGCACTTTAGCACTAGTTGATTTTAACACCACTATTGGCGGAACGGTTTCTTTAGTAACTTCTGCGCACTGTTCGACATTGGTCATATCCATTTCAGGTCAGTCTTCTATCAGACTTTGAAGTGGTTGGAAAAAGTTTGAACACATTTTAGATTTCTCTAGCACTTCATTATTCACTTTTGAAAGTTTATCGGTAGGAGTTTGGCCTCCAATAACGGGGTCGTAACGCAACCGTTTACGCTTAATTTTGTTAAAGACACGTGGCCCAGGGGCCTTAACTTAACGGTTTTAACACTTGTTCAAATTTTATGTATGCGGAAAACGAGGCAAAGAAAATAAGATAATGATAATTAAATTGTGATAATTATTGTGAAAATAACGGTTGATTAAGATAAATAGCACGGACAAAACTGAGCGACAAGTTGTCGGTTTGAAAGTCAGCCTGGTATTGATGAAAGTGGTACATCGTGACCGACTGGCGACTTTTTGCTAACACAGGAGACCAGTGAACTTAGTTCGGGACGAACTATTCTAGGCGGAGGATAGTGTGACGCATATGACAATCAGTACTAGAATATTCTAGAAAGTCCGAAACAAAGTACTAGAATATTCTAGAAAGTACTGGAAAACTGGAGACTATGGCCACTCGATCTGAGAATTATCTAAAACCGAATGTTCCTGATTTTGCTGTATAAAGCGCAGCCCGCTAAAACACGATGGCGAAATCGCAGTTATTGAATCAAACCAATGTCTTGTTTTTGATTGATTTATTACCGAAATTGTTGGGGTATTTTACAAACGCCAGCTGACTAAGAATGCTAGTGAAAGCCGATGCGCAGCTCCCTCTCGAATTTTACTATACGGTGTGCTTGGGCATGCGTACTTTTCGAGCTCATTTTGATCCGCTAAAATACAAGTTCATACTTGGGGCTTTCAGAGCATATTCTACTATCGATTAAGACAAAATAAAATCTATTTTTCTAAGCCTCTACTAGAATATTCTAGAAAGTCCGAAACAAAGTACAAGAATATTCTAGAAAGTACTGGAACACTGGAGACTATGAGCAATAGAAAATTCGAGGCTATGGAACGGACGGAAAACGAAACTCTAAATCAGAATAAGGAAAAACGGTATAAAGACGTCGCACGCAGATCGGGAAGTAAGTAAGAAGTAAGCAGTAAAAGACGCGATAAGTACGGAATCGATAAGTCAAGAAATCGTTAAGTATACGGCAAAAGTAACGGTTGTTACTAACGGACTAATAAAGTCTTACATTAATTCAAAATCGGTTTAACGGCTCTTATTTAGTAAAAATTATTAATCCAGCGAACCCTACGCTCGCTACAATATGTTTTAAACCAGTAAATCAAACAATCATCATCATCATCGGCACTACAATCGGGATCCGGACTTGGCCTTATTTAGCAAGTCCCGAGGCTTGTTAAATTTTCCATAATAATTTGTTTTTCTCGGCAAGGTTGTTAGCCTTGCGCCAAAATCAAACAATAGGTCTTTCAAAATAATTACAACACACCCTATGTGTCACAACCGAAAATACTTTTTAGTTAATCAGTCAATCTTTCTCTCATGACAATTAGAAGACATACTTTCAACCAACGTAACAAAATTTAATTTTATTTAAAACTTAAAACGAACATCGACCTGTAACGTAAAACGCACTACATGTTTATGATTGGCAGGAATTTCCAAAAACTCTTGGTGTGAATCCAATATTCTTCCTTCTTCATTTATTGTCTCAGACTTCAACAACAATATAATGAAATGAAATGACATAATAATATATAAATAAACACTAATAAAATTGTGGCTTTTCAAATACGTATTCAAAAATAACGTCGCGCAGCAAAGCTACAGTACTTCATGTGCCATTTTCGACAGTCAGTGAATTCGCCGTATTGAAAGATCAGTTATCCCTGGTTCATTCGGTCCACAGATCTACCATATACCGCATAGTAAAGTTCATCGTGTTAATTTACCAAAGAATGTCTCAATGCGCCATTGTTTTTCTATTAAAGTCCTGGAACCGATTAGAAGAAACTCACCTCAACTGCTCGAGTCGGGTTGGCACTTGTTGTGCCACTCTTTAGACTTCTCACCGTTCTGAGAGAACACTTGAGCATCTACAGCGTTGTCGTTTATTCGTCTTTCCGTCTTTCTCCCTCTCGGTGGCTGTCACACGTTCGAAACGGTCTACGGTGGTTTGTTTACTACAAATTTTATTTTCACAACAGTATTATAGTTAATATAACGACAGTAATATATTAAGCCAAAAGTGCGGTTTAGTCACAAACAAACTGTTTGTTAAGAAACCATCATTTTTATACCCACACAAACGCGCTTCCATTCAACATTTACGCAAGAGTTGTGTCTAGCATGTTCATGAAGCAGCTCTTATATCTATAGATACATAAATACAGTGCAGTGATACTTCAACTATAGTTTACGATTTAGAAGAAAACAAAACAAAAAGATGATAACTTTAGAAAATGATTTTTCGGGGAGTGACTCTGCCAATGAAGCTGAATACATGGACTCCAGTAACGAGACAAATCAAGAGAAATCAAATGACGCTCTTTCAGAAACAAGTCCATCACCATCCGCGACCGCTTCTGACGGTGCATCCATGTTTAAAACACGAACACCAAAACAACTCCGAAAAGAATGTCGTAATAGTGGTAAGGCATACGTTACCAGTTCAGGTAAATTTAGGCCCGAGAAAAAGGTGACACCATTAACTGAATGTCGGTCCAAATGTAATGCACGGTTTACATTACAAATGCAGCAAGACATCTTCAAGCACTACTGGCAACTGGGAAGCTACGACAGACGAGCCGCATATGTGTCTTCAATGATAATAGTAGACGATAAGAAGGCTGTTCGCATGTCATCGGATAAAGATAAATTCCGCGTGAAGACATACTGTTATTTCCTGGAGCTAAATGGCGAAAGGATACCCACGTGTAAAGGATGCTTCCTGAAAACCCTAGATGAATCAGAGTTCATGATAAAAAGTGTTGCACTAAAAAAGAAACAAGTACCCACGGGATTCGACATAGCGGAAGGCAACCAGAGCCTGGGAGCACCAATGAACGCAAAACGAAAACATCGCCACCGAGATGACCTAGACGTTGACATTATACCGGCTAGGAGTACTCTTCCTTTCTTTGCTACTTTCCAGATAACTCAAGATATTTGAGTATGCAGGTAGACCAGAATAGAACAAAACAACTCTCACACGCCGATACATCAACACACATGCAACATACGTATATAATATATACACACATACAGACTCACCTACACCCATGCAACACTAACATAGATACACTAAGTTTGTAATTTATTAAGCAAAAGTAGGCATAAGGATGATCATAGGAGTGTTATGCATCCTGTTTAACCGAAGCTGCCACTATATCAGACAATTAAATTTAATATTAAAACAATTTTTAACTCCTTGGGTTGGTAGAAGATCTACCGAACCATAGCAATGTACGAATTACACACTAAGCAATAAAAGTAGAATGTAACAACAAAGTATTGAGTTTGAAGAATGTGCCGCCAATCAGGATAACGATCGGCTATGTTTGTAATCGGGAAATCTGGTAAACAGTTGTTTGGATTGCTACGATACAGGAGTGACCTTCAAAAACAGTATCACCACCTGATCTGCAATGTGTAGAATGTTTTGTTAATGACTTTTTCCACGGAAGGTTAAAGCTGCAGGCAGTTCTTTTTATTTCCTTTTTTGGTTTTTTGGCAAGGTAAACCATTGACATCATTGTTAGAACTTAAGTCTCTCTTTTTTAAACCAGTTTTGTTATTAGTATTGTTAATAGATTTTCCCATTAAATGGAAGTTAGTTGTGAAGAGTTGGAGATGTAAATGCCATCACGTAACCTAGTTGTAAAGGTGGTAGCTATTCATTAATGGGGATTCAATATATAAAGGCTCCACTGCAACACCAGAGAAAAACTAAGTTAGTTAGGTTTAGATCACAGAAGAAGGTTCGTCCTTCATCGTGGACAGGAAACGTGTCAGTCAGCCAATTTTCGACATACAATTTCCGCCAACAGTTTGTTCTCAGATACGCTACATTCATTGTTGTTTTATTTATTTATTATTATTTATTACAATGCAAGTAAATTACATGGTAACTTAAAACTAATAGCACTACCGACTAAGGCTTTCGGCTAGCTTGTTTTAATAGTCATGTAATTTTCTTTTTTAAGTACTTCTCTTAAAAAAGTTGAAACTACAGCCCGGAGTTGTTTTGGTTGCGTAAAACCTACAATTCCATCGTTAGAACAAACCATGTCCGTCGTCTCTGTGCTGTACTATCACGGTCGTTATTATAATGTATTCCACCTGTCAAAAATATAATGTTGCTTCGCTCGCCTGAACCTGAAGATGTGAATCTCGGTGAAGATGACGAACTGCAAATATCTTTGGTGTGACGATGAATAATGTACAACAGGAGGGCCGCTGTATCAATTTGTCATGCACGGGTAGCCAGTGATGGTGTTGATGCATGGGTACTTGCTGAATATTATTAGTAGTCCAACCTTAAGTTCTTAAACTCTGTTTTGTTGAACTCTATCTCACTGGTCTATCTAGATGTGCGTCAGTCTCGTTGGTAGGATTTGGAACAGCACTTTTGGTGTTACACATCACTTGTCGCGATGGTCATAAATGAGGTTGGTAACAAATTCACAACACAAAAGAATTTCCCGAAGAAGGATTTCATGTAGTGATCACACATGAAGTTAATTTATGTCAGAGACAATGATGCATGAGACACTTGCCCTTGCTAGCAAGGATTTTGACGAGCAAGATCCACCAGCGTAGAGCATGAGCTTTGGATAATACCAATTCCGATTTTCAGCTATTTACTATCCAAGTTTACGACATAGTCGCGACTCGGTCATTATCTGTACTATTCTGGTGGCATCGGATGAGGAGTAAGCAGGTTGGTGTTGCTGGAGGACTTGAGATTGATTGAATTAGTGAATGAGTAACCACGGATGACGATTACGATGATGATGCAGCTTGTGGTTGGGGCGACTGCAAGTTGGATTGGGCAATCTGCGAGACTGCTTTGCAAAGGCATTTTCTCGTGCAGGTTGGGCTTCGCACTTCGTCGCATAATTTCCTCATGGATTCGTGGATAAGCCGCCTGATTGAGGTAGTTGAGGAAGCCCACTCTAGCATCATGGCAGTAGCAGCAGTTTGTTGTTGATACAGAAGTTGCTACCGACTATACTCTAGGATGTCTGTAGGAGAGTTGAGGCGGGTAAAGGCAGGCCGCTCGGGTATGCGAGTAACTTCGAACGATATAAAGTATGTAGTTCGTCACGGTGCTGTTTGACATTGTTGGTAATTGCTTATTTGGCAGTAGTGTTTGTGTTAGCTTCTGCGGTTGGCGGAACCTATCGCTGGGGATATTGTTTATAGAGAATATACCAGACACAGCAGAGAGAAAGGCGCTAGACTCACAAGCGACAGGACCAGAGAAAAAAAAGTTTTATTTTACTCCTTGTAATCTAAATTTGAAATTGTTATACTTATATATACACAATTTCAAATATTATATAGTTTATATATTTGAATATATTTAGGGTATATGTTGATAAATTATTTAATTGGTAAGTTAGGGGACTGAATTGACTTACTTGTGTTTTATCTTGTGGACCGTTGAGCGGTCGCTGTGTGTTGCTGGTGGTTTCAGGGGCTGGCAGGTTGCAGGGGGCGTTGACCTTCGTGCTCCCCTGTTCAGCTTCAGTTGGTGGTTTCCCAGTTCCTCACGTGTTCAGTTAGTTGAGACTCCAACGTTGTTACCCCTTTTATTGTTTTGTATATTTATTTAGTTACATTGTATTTCCCAATATTAATATCATATATCTAGTTCTGTATTGTAATCTGTTTGTTAAAATCACGCCTCCTGTGTGGGACTGAATAACCGAAATACCCACATCACTAAAGATTTCCCAGACAATCGCCTCTTTATCTGCAATGAATGCATACATATCTCGCAGCCACATGTCCTTCTGGCAATAAAATGCCCGAGCGACGCTAACATTAGTTCCCACAGCTCTAACCTAAAAATAATTACTGGCAAAATTTCATGTCTCGAGAGTGGTTTCAAATGTATCGACACCAAAGATCAATATCCAACATCAACACCCTCATTCGTGATAATAACAAGACGATCGTCGATCAGGTTACTTATTCGATCAACGAATCCCTCGACTCACACACTCGGGAGTTAACCAACTCCTTCCGCTTAAATTTTGACAAATGCTTACAATCGACATCCAAACTGTCGCCCGTTCGGCAAACCAACCCCCTTTTTGAGAATATTCTCTTCAAGATGAACAGCCTTACTGATGACCGCGCTTTATCGCCCCCCTCTACACAAGATCAATTTACCCCAACCGAACCCGACCCCCTACTCGAGCTTGTCTTACACAAACTCGATACTGTCATAAGAGAGGCTACGACTTCCCGATCCCTCTTTGACCAGCTTGGAAGTGCTATCTTATCAATGCAATCAAAGGTAACCAACCCCCAACCCTCTCCGCGGTGCGAGACGTCTTTATATGACGAACTGCACAGTGTGGTCCCATCCCCGCCACACCCTACTATACCGCTTTCACCCCACGCCCCTCCTTCCACTTCTGTGGCGCTCCCCGCCCTCACCCCTTCGATCCTCCATTTTGGCACATCGTGGACCCGTGCATAATGCCGCACACATATTAATAAACTCGATTATTCCAATCAACTAAATACCTCATATCTGTTAAAGGGCGCCCCTAAGACCGCGAACTCCGATTGGATTTCGGAATTCTTTCTGAAAAACTATAGGATTCCCGGAACAGAATGTCACTTGCTTCCTGCCTCCAAATACAGGCCTTGTTTCCGCATAGTTCTCCCCTCTAGATACGATTGGATTTTCCATTCGAACAAAAAACGGTTACCTAACAATCGGCAGGATGACTATATCCACGCACAACCCCAACAAATCAACTAAACACCTGCCCCTCTTTCCTAAATCCGTAAGACATGATAATAGCCGCACTTCCTCGTCTAAACCAGCCCACAAAATCATTCCGTTTCCTCTTACCTCCGCAGCACCCCTCAATCCGATCATAAATCGTCCTTTAAAGTCCCACCACCCACAAATGCATACTCATCCACCCTTCTCCAAATGTGGTCACATCTGCAACACACTTCCCAAAATAATGACAGCTCAACCCACAAAATCCTATTTCACACCAAATTCTAATCCAACTCCTCTCCCTAATTCTAACCGCTTCACCACCCGTCACCCTAGACCCCCCCCCCCCCCCCCCTCCCCTCCACCTCCCGTAATAAATTCCCTTTTTTTTTTTGTTTGTTTGAATAACGCATTTATTGTACAATAATTTAACAAATGTTGACTTAGGACTAAAATGCTAAATCCTATTTTACAATCTTTTCTTATTCTTAAAATAATTTACTGACTCTACACGAGCACTCTAAATTACACGATACAATTTTGTGTAATGCCTTTCGGCGTACAATAATATTTTTATATTTTTATATTTTTATATATTTTCTATTACCCGAATATTTTAGAAGACGAAGTTCTCTCTGTATTTTTTTTTTTTTTTTTTTTTTTTTTTTTGTTTTTAATAAATAATATAAGGTAAAAAAGTTTATAAAAAAAATTAATAACAAAAAAACAAAAAATGTTAACATAAAGAAATTTTAAAACGAAAAGGAATCTAAATGAAAAATGGAAATGAAAAGGAAGAATAAATAAATATGAAAAGGGAAGTGAGGAATGGGAAGGGAAGGCGTAGCGTCTGAAGATGTTACTATATTTGGGGATTTTAAATCCTTTCATTGTCAATCCACCACCAGTTGGGATGGGATCGGTCATTTATAGATTTATCTCGATCGCCTATTGCCATGCTAAATCGCAAGTGAACTGCAGCATTTGATATATCACTGTTATAAAGAATCCGTTTGTCCCTGGCACCACGAAAAGCGTGGTAAATAATAGGGACTCCGTGCTTGTTTTGGATAAGACCTTTTCTATCTAAGAGAGGGAACGCTTCTGGTGGGATAAACCCATTTTGGAGTGTATTCTCCAGGTATATGTCATTGGGGTAGTATGCTCCCGAGATAAGATTATTTTCGCTGCACATTGCCCTTGCAGCGTGACCACGAATAATTTTGATAATGAAATTGTCTATCCTATTCAGTCCTGATTTGTCATACAGTGTCTTATTAGGATAGAATTTCCTGTATTGAGACTCAGGTGTTCTATGTAACCCGAGGCAGGAACGCAAGCACTGCCTCTCGAACATGCGAAACTTTTCCATGTAGGATGGGGAAACGTTGAACCATACCGGGCAACCATACACTAATATTGGACGAATAAATGCTGAATAGGAAATTATTTTAACTTTGTGATCTAGGAGACTATTTCGAAACAGACTTCTTGTCATTGCATATGCACTTTTAGCTGCGGAGAGGGCAGCTGCTATGTGCTTATCAAAGTATAGGTATTGGTCCATCCAGATACCAAGGTACCTGACAACAGTTTTCATTTGCAGCGGAAGATTATTGCTTCCTACAATGGAAAAGTTTTTCCAATTATGCCTTGTATCTCTTGAAGCTGTAGAAAGAGGTGTTCTGAAAAGGATGGTTTCTGTTTTTTGGAAGTTAATTTTCAATTTCCAATCGTCACAAAAGCGTTTGATTTTATTGAAGTCTTCTTGAAGAAGTCTGTTAATGGCATCGATATTTTTTTCTGATCTGTACACTACAATATCGTCGGCGTATGCAATAGCATGATTAAGAGACCCAACTAGATCACTAGTATAAATATTGAAGAGAATGGGAGAATTCACGGCTCCCTGCTGTAAGCCGTTTTTAATATGGAAAGTTTTATTGGAGATTTTGTCCCCACATTTTACCACAAATTGCTTATCCATTATCATATCGTAAATGATGTATAACAGATATTCGGGCAAACCTAGATTTGATAGCTTATATACAAGTCCTTCTAACCATACGGTATCGAAGGCCTTTTCAAAGTCAACCAAACATACGCCTGTGCATTGTCGTTTTGCCTTGTTCCACTGTATATCGGAAACAAGTTTTGTAGCTGCATGAACTGTGTCGTGGCCCGCTCTAAAGCCAAACTGGTTGTTCGGAATGATGTCGTTTTCATCACACCAGTTTATCAATGCCCTATTTATGATTTTCTCGAATATTTTGCTAATATTTGGAAGCAGACTAATCGAGCGAAGGTTAGCGGGATTGCTCCTGTCCTTGCCCTTTTTGGGGATGGGATGGACTACTGCTATTTTCCAACGTCTTGGAAAGTATGCATTATTTAGAGCGTTATTGAACATGGTAGTGTAAATTTTCACCGCTTCCGGAGGCAGATGTTTAAGAACTGTATTCGGAATACCACCTGTTCCAGAGGATTTCTTGTTTTTAATGGATCTTAGGATGTCCATGAGTTCATTCTTATTCACAAATATATTTGTGTGCAAATTTCTAAGCGGCGCATCCGCTCTATTGTTTTCACTGAAGGTGGTGAAACTTTTGTTTTCGGAATGCCAACTTTGCCGTTCATTGTGCAGCGAAATATGGTTTTGGATAGCTCTGTTTTCAATATCGAGGTTAGAATGAGTGGATTCATTCACTTTGTGTACTGCCTCGAAACAGGCGCCAATGGAGTTCGCTTTCTCTTGCGGATCCTCGACTACTATAAGTTCTTCGTTGGAGTTGATGTGTTCCGGGGTGAGTCCTGCGTTCAGCAATATTTGACAATTCTCGGGAATCTTCGGGACTCGAAGGCAGGGAATGTCATTATGATCTATTCTTCTAAATACTTTATTTATTTGCGGAAACATATTCCCACCACTGGTTTTAATGGAGAGAATTTTACGTTTCCATTCTTCATTAATTACTGATCTGTAGTTGTCACGGATCAGCTTTTGAACGTTTTTAATCAATGACTTAATTGTCTTTATTTCTTGGCTATAAGGATCGCTGAACTGTCTGTAGAGCAGTTTGAGCTGGGAGAGCAGAGAGCTTTTTTGTCTATAGAGGGCGTCAATAGTTGAGTTTCTATATCTATTAAAATTCTCCTCCATGTGCGCCGCTTTTGGAATGGAACGGTGCATTGTTTTGATGACAATGTTGTCCATCGTTGAGAGATAATGATCTATTTCCTCATTTCGAAGGTTTCTATTAGTTGGAGGGTCTATGCCATTAGAGCATAGTTCTCTTTTTATTATGCGATCAAAGCGCGACCAGTGTGCTTTTCGGAAAACGAACGAATGTATCTGGTCGTATTGCTCAAGTATTGCATGTTCGTTTGGAACATGTAAAACGGCGCCGAGGCCGTAATGGTCACTATCATACCCGATTGTGCGAAGGCAATTTCGAGTATTGAGGTCCGTGCCTAATAATTGTAGTCTGTCGTCAATCATAAGTAAGTCCAAAAAGGAGTTTCCTCTTGGATAAGATGGTGTAGTTGTAGCGTACAATTCTAGTTTATATTCTGTTGCATTTGTTTGCCACCAGTTGAACAGTGCATTACCTCTTGTGTTCGGCGTGATATCACCCCAAGCACTGTGTTTGGAGTTGAAATCTCCTGCCAGAACAAAATAATTGTTTTCCGAGTCTAACTTGAGATTACGAAAAAGGATATCCATTTCGCTGATAAATTGCGAACACTGAGGAGCTTCAGGTGCATACACGGATACCACGTATAGATGCCTTTGACTTTTCAAAGGTATATCTATAATGCAAGCTTCCAGCAGCTGAAATTTGTGTACAGCTGTGCTGTAAACGACCTTGTGGTGAAGGCCTTTCTTAATTAAGATAGCAACTCCACCCCCTTGTGTGGCGTGTGGACGATCTCGTCTAATGACTTTATAGTTTTTGTAGCCCAATTTGTGCCTCTGGTTTAGCTTGGTTTCGCTAGCTAAAAGCACATCGGGGCATTCGGCTTCAAGCAGGTTACCTAGATTATCCCTTCTTGCCACGTGGATTAGTGAATTCACATTCACAGCAATAATTTTTAGTGTTAAATTAGTTGGATAGTTCATTGTGGTATGTTGGGTTGTCTGAGAACAAGGACGAATAAATAATATCTATTCGGGTCGCTTGTTCAGTCAGTTTTTTTTCAAATCCAGCAATCTGTCCTTGTATGGCTAACAGGATTGCTCTTATATCTGAATTTGCCTCTGGAGCGGGCGCTTTTATGACGTTGCGTGAGAGTTCCGCCGCCGTTGTATTAATTGGATTACTAGCCATTTGAGAAAATGATATGCTAGGTGCGGAAGGTTTTGTGATATTACTTCCCTGTGCCGCGAAGTTTGAGTTTAATGGACTACCGGCAATTTCAGCGAATGATACACTAGGTGCAACGAAGTTATTATAAGAACGAACCTTCATTCGTTTCTCTTCTTCAAGTTGTTTTTTTTTAAATTCCAACTTGGCTTTTAGTTGTTGGAATTTCGGACAACCTCTAAAGTTGGCTGGGTGACCTGTATTTTTGCACAGGACGCAAGATAGTTTGCTTCTATCCTGAACCTGTTCTTTACCTAAGGGGCATTCTCCTACGGTATGATTGTTTTGGCACTTTACACACCTAAATTCCATACAACAGTTAGATGCAACGTGGCCGAATCGTTGGCACCGCATGCACTGCAACACACGGTCAGCCTTCCGTATTTTTTCCCAAATTATTGTTTGGTGGAAAATAACTTTAATATTCCTAAGTGCATCGACTTTGCTGTTGGGACTTAAGGAGACAATGAAGAACGGCAACTTGCGGTTGCGACTTCGGGAGAGAGAAGTGGAGAATGGCTTCACATCAATGAATTTTAAACTGTCATTTTCGACAGTTTGTAGTTCTGAGAGGAGTTCTTCCGAGGAAAAAGAAGGATCAACTCCTTTAAGTAACATGGAGATAGTTTTCTCCGATTTAGGTGTGTACGTGAAGTACTCACTACTTGCTTCCCTTAGAGCAGATTTAATTTTATGATAATCATCTAAACTATCACATAAAAAACTTATTTTATTATTATTTAAATTCTTCATTTTAAAATTTCTACATGTTAACTTACCCAATTTAATTAGGTCCTTAGCTTCCATAAAACTGACTATGATGGGAGGCACTTTCTCCTTCTTACTGGCTGCTGCTTGTTGTTTTTCCAGCAGTTGTTGCTGCTGCTGTTGCTGTTGCTTCGGCTGCTGTCGTTGTTTCTCCTCTTGCTGTGGAATATTGCTTTCCGATAAGGCTTCTTTGATTTGTCGATCCAAATCGTTCTTCTTTTTGGAGAGCTCCTCTTTCTTTTTGTATAGCTCCGCAATAAATTCAGCACGTTCGGCATCTTTGTCACTCATTTCAGTATTGCTGGTTTTGTGGTCTTCAGTTGCCAGTTCTTTAAATTTATTCCCTTCTCCGGAATAATGTGGCTTGTCAGTAGTGGTCATTCCTTCTCTGCGAGTTTTTTCTTTGTTGGTTGGGTTAGCTTTATGCCGTTTGGCAAGGAGGTTTGGCTGGGCTTTGGGCCTCCTCTTTGAAATTACTTTTAGCATTACTTTTCTTTTTTCCATTATTTGTTTCGACCGTTAATTTAATTGTTTTATTTGTGAAGCAGCATGCAGAGAACATCTGCTTTCACACGCATACACATTAACACACGCACAGTTTTTTATTGGCCGTTCGGTATATACACAGCGGTAGACACGTCAGCACACACGTGTACGCGACAATATTGTAAATTTGTGTGGACGACCGGCGAACGAATGTTTTCAACGAGAGTTTTAGACAAGCACTTGGCGCATTGTCGTTTTATTCGAGTTACACCCTATTTTTGGGTTTAATTAATATTTATTTTATCTTTTACGCGTACCTTGCACAACACTTTGGCTACGAGTTCAATGACTATACAGCCGTTCTCAGTGACGGCCACACTTTCACACACAGGTGCACACACTAGAAAGACGCGGGATAGAACGATAGAACGATCCGTATCCTTCGAACGTTAGCTGAGTTATGTAATAAATTCCCTCTTAATCACGACATGACTGCTCTTCCTACACCACAATCTGCCCCTATCCCTTGTCCCTTCCCCATTTTCGACCTCAAAACTGGTGCGAACTAGAAGGAAGAAACTTTCCACTGGTCCACCGAACCCAACGCAAGGCCGAATTTCGCACCACCTCTTTCCACATCCACAGTTCGGCTTTTCCCGATACCCCCTTGCACCCGACCAATTATTGATCTCCTCATACCTCCAACTGTTAAAATCACACAACAATCCATCAATTCATCTGATAGTCGCTACGCCTTATCTAAACATACAAATGAATTGACCTGCCCAAAAGTCCGCCTCTATCTTTCGTACCTCCATGACAAATCTGATTCAGTCTGCTATGAAGGTAAGACGAAATCCATCGTCGCAGTTTCCATTCAGCAGGAAGGGCTACCTACCGACTTCCATAGCATTCGCAATCTGTTTATGAAATTCCATAAAAAATTCAATATGCTCCCACAAATAGTGTCGAAAGATCTCTCGGCCTTTCGTCTACATATTCACAAGAAAATGACCTCTTCCAAAAAGGGCATCTTTTTTACCCTAATCAATCGCCGTCCCCACGCCCCCTAAGACTCTCAATACTCTCAGCCTAACCATTTACTATCAAAATGTCAGAGGTCTCCGCTCTAAAACGCAATCAATTATTCAAAATACTCATACACTCCCTTTCGATATATACGCACTAACCAAAACCAACCTTATCTCCATTCATAGTTAAGAACTATTCCCCTCCACCTTTAACGGTTTTCATGATGACGATGGTATATGTGTAGATTCACCTTGGCGTGGTGTGCTGCTTGCCATCTAAAATAAACTCGCCTCATCTCTTATTGCCATCTCTTCTTCTCCCAATCTTGACTATATCACAATAAAAATTGACCAACGCCCAAGGTCCGTTATACATCATATGTTTCTATATACCTCCTTCGCAACCTATCGTGTCATACGAACTGGCAATAGCAGCGGTTGATCACCTAACCGAGTTAAGTTCTTTCCCTGACGATATTGTTGTTATTGGCGATTTCAACATTCCCCAACACCAATGGACGCTGTCAAACGATCAATCCTTTTATACCTCAAACCCCACTAGTACCAAGGAATGTCTTTTTATAGACGGTCTCGCCGACTCAAGCCTCTGTCAAATAAGTACTTTCCCTAAAACTCACTTGCATCAGCAAAATATATGTAAAGTTCATATACGAGAAACTAAATAACTTTATCAGTGCCAGGAATCGAATACCTGACTTCCAATTTGGATTCAGAAAGCTCTCTGATAAGGAACCCACCATTGCGGTGAGCCTGGACATTGAAAACGACTCAACCGTCACCTGGAGGAACTATATCAATATTACAGTCGATGGAAAATACGAATTAACCCATCTAAAGCAGTAGCTATAATTCTGAGTAGTAAACACTCCCAACCTACTTCTCGATATTCACAGAATATTCGAATACAAATAGGAGGTACTACGATTAGACCGCAGGACAGGATGAAATATCTTGGGGTCATCTATACCTCTAAAATGAATTTCATCAAACATGTGACCCACATTCTTCAAAGGGGCCTCGGTCGGTCTAAGCAACTGCACAACATCTTGAAGTGGAGCAACAAAATTGACACCAAAGTAAAGCTTCTCTGCTATAAGCAGCTAATCCGATTTGGAATATGATACGCCTTTCCCATATGGTCCTGCATATCTTCGGCGCAAATGGAAGGACTTGGAGTTTTCGAAAGAAAACTCCTCAGAAGATGCACCAAATGCTCTAGAAGGGCTGACGGTCGCCATTACCCGAACCCTCACCTACACGAAGGTGCCTCCATTATCCCTACTGACGAGCACTTGCTACAATTAGCATATAAGTACCTCGAAAGCATTCAGAACAGCGAGAACCCACTTGTACGGGAGTCTTGCCTTCTCTCTCTCGATCTCTTCGGATCAGACCACCACAATTTCCTCTTCAGTACAAAACTGAAGAAAGCACCCTTCCCAACAGCACTCTTCTCTATAATAGAGGATTCCTGGACCCATCCCATAGGGTCTACTGCTGACACACTATAAACACGCACGCACAGTACAAGACAGCACAAACACACACACACACACACACACACACCGACCAAAGCGCAGATTATCAGACGCCAAAGACGTGATCTGCGTTTACTACCGCACTCAAGAACCACCATCCTCCCATCCAAGTAGTTAGAGAACACTTGAACTAACCCTGTCCACACTATCCCTAGATACCTCCTTCCCCTTTCTTTTCAGATATCTTGAGACCGAGCCCAACATCCTCACGGATTTTTTTTGGATTCGTGATGAGTTCGAATCCGGAGGCCGAGACAACGGCCACAAATGTATCAAACAGTATATGTTTAATAAAAACTTCAAACCAAAAACTCATTGCTGCTTTGAATTAAACAAATTATTTGTTGGGACAAACCAGTATCAGGACCAATCCAGCCAGCGGTTGCCGAGGTAAAAATTAATACTTAAAAATATATATTATATATAATACACACGAGCCCTCTTCACCTAATTAACCTTAACACACTTGAAGAGCGCAAAATTCATGCCGACATCCTCTTCATCCATGGTCTACTCTCAGGTTCAATTAGCTGCCCGAACCTGCTTTCCTCCATCACATTTTCCACTAATCCCCGAAATCTGCAAAATCTTCGATTCTTCTATTTGCCCGCCCATCACACGTCTTACGGCTCTAATGAACCCATTTCGCGAATGCAGGGGTGGGTAAACTCTCACCCCGCATTCTTTGACTTCAATCTCACCTCTCCCGCTCTCAAACGTCGTCTCCTCTCCTACGCCACCCCGCCCACCACCTACACTCTCTCGCACTCATGCTGGCACCCTAGCATCCGGCTAATCCCCGCCCTTCCCTGTCCTACCATTTAGAGTCTAATGAACTCATTTCGCGAATACATGGGGTGCGTCAACTCTCCCCCCTCGTTCTTTGACTTCAATCTCACCTCTCCCCTTCTCAAACGTCGTCTCCTCTCTTACCCCTCCTGGCCCCACCCCGCTCAGCTCCTACACTCTCCCGCATTCATACTCACACCCTAGCATCCGGCTTATCCTCGCCCTTCCCTGTGCTACCACTTAGACTATTATTCTATCCATCTTTGTTTAGTTCCTCATTCCATTTTTAAGTTACTTTCAAGTTAGTCCCCCACCCCCACCCAGCATGCTTTAGCTTTTAATGTAGTTCGTAAGTCTATTTATAAGTTTATATGTTTATACGACTTGTACTAAGCGAAATAAACTCCGGGTTGTGCCCTCTATTCTATTCATTCAAACACCATTTTCCCATTCCCAATCGACTGCCCATTTACCCATTTCATATATTCCTTAATCAGCCGATAGTGCGTGATTGGTTAGCTCGGGCGTAAAGAAAATAGCTGGACGCTTGCTTATCTGATAGAGGGTTTTGAATCTCGGACGAGGTCGTTGACTTTTGCATTTCTCAATCATTCGTTTTAATAGGTTTTTTTTCTCTCTTTTTCCGTTTTCTTCCCCTCTCTTACTGGATTTTTCATTCCCAGCCATACAGTTCCTCTCCTTTCTGCATTGTTTTATCCCCAATCAAAATAGAAAACTGTGCTAAACCGGACTGCACCGCTTCAGAAACTAGTGCAAAATTAATCTCATGCGGAGGCTAATGTCGTAAATCCTTCCACCCCTCCAGCACGGCCCTCGGAACACGAGCTTCCTCCTACATAAATGAATAATCGTGTAACCACTTTCTTCTGCGACGAATGCGATAGCATCTCCTCGTCGCATGTGTTGCTTGTGATCAAGCGTTTAAGCGAGTTTCTCAGCCAAACTTCCGACGATCTAAAACTATATTAAAAAACAAAAAGGTCTACTAGAGTTCACCAGGCTGGGTGAAGTATTTAAATCAGCTGAGGGGGTGGCTTCCGCTTCTGAACGCTATAACAGTTCATTAATAACCCATCACAATAGGGTTGAAAACCTAATTGCCTCTAGCGCAAAATCATTAAAAGCTGACGTAGAACAATGCATCAACAACGCGATTCGCGACCTTAAGGCAGACCTTGGAACGCAAATCGGGACCTCGGATCATTCAAAAGACATAACAGGAAGCATAAAAGCGTTATCAGGAAATATTGCTCTCCCTACAAAGCCCCCCCCCCCCCCCCCCGCCCACTCTTGTCAAGGGGAACACTTACTATTGGTGACAAAATGATTGACATGGGAAACAACCTCACTATTATGCGGGTCCTGATCAGCGGCCAAACTGATGAATTTTGTTCATGTCAGTCCGTGCAGTTGAAGTTCAGGAACAGGTCTCCGTCGAGTCAAACAACGTCTCATTACAAGCCGAGATCCAATCTGCTCATTGTTTAACTACCGATACACCGATCCTCAATTTTCCTCACACGTGTGATGGTGATCCCGCCTTGGTTGAAACTAGGCCTGCAACCACTGAGCCCCCGATCACCCCCCCCCCCCCCCTCCATTTCACCGCCTTGGATCAACTTGGTCCCTTGAAGAATGGAATGAGAGGATCAGTAAATTAAATAAAAACAACTTCTCTGCCTTTACTATCACCGGCATCCCCACAAACGCTGATGCTTCCTGGGTATCCAACTTCTTCCTAAGGAATTACGCAATCAGCATCATTAACGTGAACAAGATCCCAAACCAGGCCCCCAACTCATTTCGTTTTTACATCCCCTCTCCCTATGAATGCTATTCCATCGTCTGACAGACTACTCTCTTAAACTGGGTAAATTTTCCGTTTTTAAAAACGATACCAATATCAACACTTCCCTTACTCATAAAAAGAGGCCCACTCGTAAACGCCCTCACCCCCCTCGCCACAATTCAACTAGATCCCCACCCAACAGTTCTCACCGACATAGATTTTTAGCGCGACACAGCCGATCCTCCAAAACCCGCTATCACGCTCCACCCCACTTCCACCCCCAAATCTATCAACCGGCCAATGCATACCCCCGTTCTCAACAGCACTCTTCGTACAGCCCGCCCCAAACCGACACTAGCCCCTCACCCCCACCCCCACCTCCTGACCTAATCAAGACAACTTTTACTCCCCAAATAAACGAAAACCGTTAACACAACCTCTCTCGTGAAAAGTTTTCCTTCAAACTTCCACCCAATAAGGTCTCTTTCAACCCTAACCCTACCCTTTCCAATGCCCCAATACCCCTTAGCCCCACCCCCCTGCTCATCCCATAATACCCCTCGCCGCAATAACATTAAAAAAATATCCCACTTTCATAAAAGCCCATTCTATTAACCCGTCACACCAGCTATTTTCCAACCTTTTACTCTCCCAGCTCTACCCAACTAGCTACCGTACCATTTAATTCTAGACACCCATCGCGTCCCCGGAAAACGCCCGCCCTGCCATCCACAGCCCTCGTTCTGAAGCCGTTTTTGGCCCCGTCTTCCCTCCCACAGTAAAAATCGCACAGCTTACCTACCTGATTGCCGCTACACACTGTCCAAACTTAGAGACCGAAAGACATGAAAATATTCGTCTCTTTCTAACGTATCTCCATAACTAATTTTATTGTGTCTACTATCAAAGCAAAAGCAAAACCAGCGTCAAACTCTTTATTCAACAGGAAGGTTTACTCACTGACGTCCCCAGTCTGCACAAATTATTCCTAAAATTCCATGTAATTTTCGATTTATCCCCTCTAGAGTAACCTAAAAGCTTTCGGCCACTTCATCCACCACAGGACGTTATCACATCTTCAACGCAGTAAGGCGGTCCGCACCAAGTTTTTTCGATCCTAAACTCCAACACATC
Organism: Microdon myrmicae; assembly: GCA_963931805.1. Lineage (NCBI taxonomy): Eukaryota > Metazoa > Arthropoda > Insecta > Diptera > Syrphidae > Microdon > Microdon myrmicae. The sequence continues at coordinate 20,530,999 of OZ007497.1, forward strand.
TGTCTCACCCAACCCCTTCGTCCTTACATCTATAGACCACCGACACCCCCCCCCCCCCCTTCTCGTAACTTCTTCCAAGTCCACTCGCCACCATCTGTCCGCCCTCCCAATCACTACGCCTACGATTTCCATAAAGCTAATTTTCGCGACGAGTTTACACCAGGCCCTGACGGAATCCCTGCAATCCTCCTCAAGAAAAGCTCATCCATTCTCTCTGGCCCCCTCTCACGGATCTTTAATCTCTCACTCTCTCAAGGCGTATTCTCCTACATTTGGAAAACCTCCTTCATCACCCCCATCCACGAGAAGGGTCCCAAAAACGATGTCGCGAACTATCCCCTCATCACCAAACTGTCCCACTTACCAAAGATTCTCGAAAGCATTCTATACGAATCTCTTATTTTTCGGTGCAAATCTTTTATTTCACCAAGGCAACATGGTTTTCTCAATGGCCGATCAACTACAACCAACCCCGTTGAGTTCCCTTCCCCTACACTCTCAGCACTACAGGAAGGTTACGAGATCCACATGGTCTCGACCGACCTCAGTAAATCATTCGACAAAATCTCACACAATCCAATCCTCTTCAAATTATCCGCGCTCGGCTTCGAACCCGGGTTGCCGAAATGGATTTCTTCCTATCCTAAGGATAGACATTACTCCGTTCGGTTCAGATCCATGATATCCAACCCCTTCCCTGCCGCCACTGGGATCCACCAAGGTAGCCACTTGGGTCCTCTGCTATTTATACTGGTCACTAATGATATCGATAAGGTCATTAGGAATTCCAGCTTGTCCCTATACGCTGATGATACCAAGTAATACAAGATAATCGAGTCACCACTTGATTCTGCACTGCTGCAATCTGACCTTGACACCTTCTCGAGTTGATGTGACAAAAATTGCTTTGTACTTAACATCGCCAAATGCCAATCTATTACCTGTTCCTGTAAGCGTTTTCACTCATCCTCACGTTCATATACCCTTCATAACCAACCAGTGACCATTGTCCAATGTATTTGAGATCTTGAGATGCTTTGCGATAAGGAGCTTAACTTCCCCTCTCACATTGATGAAACGATCCGGAAAGTCAATTCTGCCCTCGGATTCATGAAAAGATGGTCTAAGGACAACCACCACTCCCCGCCTCTCTCATCCTTATACCACGGCTGCTCAGCCCACCCCACACCCCCCTCTACCAATTTTCTTTCAACTTCTGAAAAGCCAATTTCCGCCTCATAAATGAGAACCTCAACAATATTACACTCCGCTTAAGTGTAGAGGTCGCTACATCCTCGCTCTACGCAGAAATCTGCAACACCATATCCCTATATGTCCCATATTCCCGACACAGGTTATCATTCTCATCGGTCCCTTGGTATAACCGCAAACTCCGCACCCTTCGTAACAAGAAGAATAAGTTGTGGAACACTTTCCTAAAAACGCGTTCTTCCCTGGACTACTCCAACAATCTCGGTTACTTTTATCAATTCACCGAGCTTTACAGCTCTCTCTACCACAATTACCTTGCCAAGGCTCAATTCAACCTGATCAATGACCTCAAATATTTCTTCCACTTCATCAACCACAAACGGAAATCTGATGCCTATCCCACCTCTCCTTTCTACGGCTCAACTACTACAACTGACTCCCATACCATAGCCAATCTTTTTGCGTCCTTCTTCAAACTATCTTTCACGGACGACTCTTTCGATCCTAACCCCTCCTACTTTACTGGCATGTCTGAATTCTCCCTCGGCCCTCTCACCCCTCTACACATTCAACAACACAGAAAAAACTTGAACAACTGAAAGACGATTTCAATCCCGCCCCAGGCGGACTCCCTGCTATCCTCTTAAAAAAATGTTCCTCTTCTCTCTCTCTCCCTATCGTTTCAATCTTCAATCTATCCCTTGCACAAGGTCTATTCCCTGACATTTGGAAATCCTCTTACATAAACCTCATACATAAAAAGGGGCCAATTATCGTCCCATTGCTAAGCTTTCGCACATTCCTAAACTGTTCGAAGGCCTTCTATATGATGCGTTACGTTTTCGCTGCACACCCATCATCTCTACCAACCAGCACGGCTTCATCTACCACCAACCTTGTCGAATTCACATCCCACAAACTCCTTTCCCTAGAAAACAGCGATGAGGTCGATGTAATCACTACCGACTTTAGCAAGGCCTTCGACAAAATCTCCCACAACCTCATTCTCTTTAAGTTATCTTCCCTTGGTTTTGAACCCCTGCTGATTAAGTGGATTTCATCCTATCTTAATTATCGAACCTGCCGCGTGCGATTTAGATCCACCCTCTCCGATCCTTTTTTTTTCAGCCCCGGGTGTCCCCCAGGGCAGTCATCTCGGCCCCCTCCTATTTATCCTAACCATAAACGACATAGGCATAGCATCAATCACTTCTTCATCTCGCTTTCCGCAGATGATACCAACATTTTCAAGACAATCCGCTCTTCCCTAGACTCCTCACTTCTCCAATCGGATTTTGGCAGCTTTTCGACTTGGTGCCAAAATAACTGCCTAGAAATGAATATCGCCAAATGTCACACAATCACCTTCTCTTGGAAGCGCTCCCCCAACCAACCACGCTCCTATCTCTTACTGAGCCAACCGATAACATCGTTTGAATCGATTCGCGACCTGGGCGTCCTATGTGACAAGAAGCTCAAATTTACCGCACATGTTGATGACATAATCCTTAAGGCCAACGCTCCCCTTGGCTTTGTCAAACGCTGGTTGAAGGAACTCCTAAACCCCTACGTCACCCGATCACTCTACACAACTTTTGTCCGCCCACTACTCGAATATGCTAGTCAGATCTGGTCCCCGTATCAATTGTATCACATTCGCAGGATTGAGGGCGTTCAACTTCGTTTCTTGCGCTTTGCCCTCCGTGGACTAAGCTGGGAAAATCCGCAGACTCTACCACCATACACAAGCCGGCTCCGTTTAATCAATCTCAACACACTTGAAGAGCGCAGAATCCATGCCGATATCATCTTTGTCCATCGCCTTCTGTCAGGCTCAATCAATTGCCCAAGCCTGCTCTCCCCTTTAAAATTTCACACAAACCCCCGTAACGTACGTAACCCTCGACTGTTTTACTTGCCCGCTCATCACATTTCTTACGGCGCTAACTACGACAGGCCAACTCTTTCCCCACCTCCTTCGATTTCAACCTCACCACTCCCGCTCTCAAACGACGTCTCAGAAAAAAAAACCGCCCTAACCGCCCCCCCCCTTCTTTAACCCCTTTACCCTCCAACCCTACCTCTCCTCTCCCACTCTCAAACTAGTTCTCCCCTACACCTTTCCAGCCCCACCCACAATTTCAACATGCCGTTCACTGTCGCTGTCTAACAAATGCCGCATTTACCACCCCCGCATACACTCGCTCTTCCCTAGCCCCCCACCTCCCCTATCGTCAAGTCATCTTCACATTCCTAGTTGTTTTTTCCTTTTTTTTCGTTTTTAATAATGTCTGAATTGCTACTCTAGATTTTAAGATAGTCTGTAAGGTTTTATATTAATTTAATTTAAGATTGAATTAAGCCAAATAAATGAGGGTTCTGCCCTCACTAAACACTAAACATACATTATAGTGGAGGTGTTGACATTGGTTATTAGTTTCCTTATGTGGGGCCGGGGTCCACCAACATTGGGTAGCAGTCTCGCCAAAACTTTGCATACTTTTGGTGTCTTTCACTCGTTTTCCTCAGGTGTTCCTTGAAGCTCAACCTGCTGTCGAGTATAACACCAAGATATTTAATGTAGGGACTGGATTTGATTGTATGTTCTTCTATTTCCAAATCAAGGTGTTCAACTTTCTTGCGGCTGCTTATTAAAACTACCTCCGTCTTATGTCCAGCTAGTTTCAGTCCGGCTATATCTAGCCAGCATTTAATGCTCTGGATTGCTTGGGAACCAATATTCTCCAGGTCATGTAGATGTTTAGCTACGACCACTATTGCCAAATCATCTGCGTACCCAATGATTCTAACCCCCCCCCCCCCCCCCCCCCCCCCCCCCCCCCCCCGGTACATTGACCCTGGTGGATCTAATACAGATCCCCGAGGTATACCTGCTGTTATTTTATATTCCTGTGGTCCCTCATCTGTGTCATACAGCAGTCTTCTATCAAAGAGATAGTTCGCTAGTATACGCACCAAGTGGGATGAGACTTGTAGATCGCGCAACGCTTCTAGAATCCGATTCCAGTTCACAGAGTTAAATGCATTTTTAACATCTAGTGTCACCACCCCGCAATATTTTTTCGTACCTCCTAGCCATCGTGCTCCAGCTATCCCATTACAAGCGATGTCGCATTCCACAGATAGTGCCTTACCGGTTGATCTACATTTCCGGAACCCATACTGCCATCCAGAGAGCCCCGATCCCCCTCAGTAAATTGTTCCAGGCGAGTGGCAATTACTCGCTCAAGTAATTTCCCTGTTGTGTCCAGCTTGCACAACGGGCGATAGGACGACAGCGCTTCTAGATTCTTGACTCCTTTTGGTATAAGCAAAAGCCGCTGTTTTTTCCATCATTTAGGAAATTGTCCTGTTTGAAGGCACGGTGTGAAGAAACTGCTGAAGACTTCCGGCTTTTTTGTTAAAGCAGTCTTCACAGAACGTTGGGAATACCATCCAGTCCCAGTATTTTTTTGCATTTAACTACTGTTGTTCTGTAGTTTTTTCATGACTATCGTGTAGGCGCTGCCCCATGGGTTGTTATTTAATTCATCCCTTAGGGAGCAGAACGCGTCATATTTACTTTTGCGGATTAAATACCTCAACTCTTTCCGTTTGTTGACGAGTCCCGCATGCAACTGTGGGTAGGTGTTATGGTTTATTGCAAGCGTCGTAACCTGTTGCACTCCGATCGCACATGGGCGATTTCTGGGTTCCACCAATACACTGGTTTGATAGCCCCTCCTGTTTGTTTTTTTCGTGGCATAGAACCATCACATGCGGTAGTTAGCCACTTCATGACTTTTCCAGCCTGCCTGTTCGCATCGGCCGTGCGATTTGGTCTTCCAGTATATAATCGAGCAGTTCCGCATCAAGGTCCTTCTCTTTCTACACATTTTCCTGGGCTTTCCAATTGCCCAGTGATGAATCCCCTGTGTGGTAATATTTCGTACATCACGGCTTGGTGGTCACTATGGGTGTAGGTGTCCAAAACTTGCCACTCCATAGTTCTTGTCAACATGGAGCTGGCAAATGTGATGTCGATTTTGGACCGGCCTCTCTCGCTTATGAAGGTGTCATCAACACCATCATTAAGTAACACCACATCTAGGACTGCGAAGGCTTATAGTAGAGACCAAACACTATTTAAAGTCCTTATGGTTCTAGAAGCAGCATTCCAAAACAATGGTAAAGACGATACTTTTATTACCAAAAGAAACTTTATCCTTGTCCGCGGAATGTTGGCAAAAAAAAGTGTAATGGCGAAACTGTAGTCCGCCGTTGAGTCTGCATCATGAAGTTGACGTTTATACAGTCTCGTGGATTATATCCACGTTGAACCAAAGCCCCAAAGGGGGATCATAATGCTTATGTTTTATAGGCCTTTCGAACAGCCTTTGGAGTTTTACTTTATTTTTCAGTTTGCGTTTCCCTTCATCAATCTCGTCGATAGTCGGTAATTTGAAGAATATATCTCCAATAAGTGATATTTCAGATATTTTTTACACACGTCCAGTTTCTTTACAGCGTTCGGTAGGTTCTTGAAAATTGCGCTGATCATTTCCGAGCTGACTCTCAATTGCTTGGTGTGTTTAATAATGGTTTTGAAACACGATCACTAGTCGGATTACTGACGTGAGTAAAGACCTTCGTATGATTTTCTGTGGAAGCGAACTTATAAATTCTGCGTTTGCCTTTAACGACGGAAGAATTATTATTACTCTTCTCTCGGAAGAGGAAAACCTATCGCGCGGAATGGGCGTGTGGCAGTTCTACGAACCACACAAATCCTACCTATAGCATAATCCAATTTTATATCCCCAACACAACATTGAATTCAATGGTCAAACCCAATCGAACTAAACGTTCAAATTCTCTAACATTGAATTCAATTCATTTATGCAATTCAAATTCATTTACTCAATTTCATCCAATTCAATCATCATCATCATCGGCACTACAGTCGGGAACCTGTCTCGGCCTTATTTAGCAAGTCCTGAGGCTTGTTAAAATTCCATAATGATTTATTTTTTCTGGGCAAGGTCATTAGTCTTGCGCCAGGGGCTCCCCGACTGGGAATCGAACCCCGGTCTCCCGGGTGACAGGCGGGTGTACTAACCACTATACTATCGAGGAGCCCGATTCAATGCAATCCCCTAAAATCAAACAGCATAATGCATATCTTCTTATGCTTAGTACCTCTAAATCCCTCACAAGATCCAAAACCCAAAAAGCGCACGTGTTCAAACAAATGCATATCTATTCGATCCGCCGACACACAATTCTTGCAATCATAAACATCCCAGTGCATATCTTCACATGCCAGATGTTTTATGACTTGAAAATACACCAATCTAAAAACTGACACCCAATTTCCACGGATCTTGTGTTACCCATCTGAAGCGCACGAAAACTCTTGTTGTTATAAGCCAGATGGATAACACAAACAAAACCCCATGAAAGGATCAAGAGATAAGTGGAAATGCATCTGGATCTTCGAAAGAAGATAAAGATAGGAGTAGAGTTTGGAATTGAGAAGGGAACACTTTAGAACAGTCGTCACAGAGAACCCAATGAGGAGATCGGTGCGCGGAACGAAATTGTGAAAAATTAAAAAGTAACGTCGAGTGTGTAGTCTAGCGGTTGATATTTGAAAAATGTGCCTAGTGATTTATTTTGCTACAAACACCTATCAAGAAAACATTATATTGTGAACGTCGAACAATATTGATAGATTATAATAAACCATTATATTGCGAACACCAAAGCGGTTGTGTCATATCACCATAAATCATAATATTGCGAACATCCAAGCGATTGTGTTAGACTGTAATGTCATTAGATTGTGAATATCAAAACGATTGTGTACATTTTGATAAAAAAAATTTAAAACGTGAAATAAAACAATTCTTTCCGTGTTTAATTTGTGCCGTTTTCGCTCCAGTGTGTTTTTTCCTTATGTACGGACAGTGTTCGGCGGAACACTCCCACATCCTTCAGAGATTACGACCAAAGACAAAACGCCGCCAAAGGCGCGCCGAGATGCCACCAAATAACTGTTGCAGTTCTTTTTAAACAGTTGCAGGTTGTAACGCTCCGGGAACACTCGCGCGGAATGGAGTTCCACAGCTTCCCCGCTTTGTAACGGAACGAGCTCTGATGCAGATGTTCACGCCACCGAGAGATGGTCTAAAAATTGGTGCGATCTGTCGGATTGTCTTGTAGAGCGCATATAAGCCGAATTGTTCGGAACAATACCACGAATCTTCGAAGAACAGTACCCGTGATAATATCGGTAAAACAGACAAGAGGTCGGCTATGCGCCTTCGATGTGATAGAGATTGTAGTCTTGACGTCAGCGCCGAATCCCCGATCAAGCGGATCGCTCATCTTAGTATGCTCTCAAGTAGGTTGAAGGTATGTTTACAAGCAGAGCTCCAATCATGAGAGTAATATTCGAGCGCGGGTTTAATTTGAGATTTATATAGGAGAATGGGCTCCTCGATAGTATAGTGGTTAGTATACCCGCCTGTCAGCCGGGAGACCGGGGTTCGATTCCCCGTCGGGGAGCCCCTGGCGCAAGACTAATGACCTTGCCCAGAAAAAATAAATCATTATGGAAAATTTAACAAGCCCCAGGACTTGCTAAATAAGGCCAAGACCGGTTCCTGGTTGTAGTGCCGATGATGATGATAGGAGAATAAGTTGGACCGGAGTAAAATATTTCTTGGCTCTAAAAAGATAACAGTTTTCCAGAGGATGACTTGGCGATGTTCGACACGTGTTTATGTCACGATACATTCCCACACACCGTGACGACGAGTTATATCAACTTTTCCCCGGATTTGAGGGCCTGACCATTCATCATCGGCTGTGGAACGGATGATCCAGTTTTCTTTGTGAGTGTTGTATATTGTGTCTTCGTTGCATTGAAGTCGACGAGATTGGAACGTAGCCAGATCACGATTCAGAGAAACAATCTGTCTACATCGATGGTGTAGCGCAGAAAGGGCCAATCTGATGCAGATTGGCACTTCTTGCGCGACACCATCGACATCATAGCTGGTGCGACGTTGGTGTACCCATCGGCCGATCACTCGAAAAAGAGGAAACAAGCGTACTATCATTCGCAAAACTGAACAGTTGGTTATCCGTTGTCTCCAACAAATCATTTATATGAAGCAAAAACGAGGTTGGAGCCAAAATAGAACCTTGAGGCCCCACAGAATTAACAGGATATAGATCCGAACACTCGCCGTCCACAACAACCCGGACCGATCGGTTCTCAAGGAAGCTCCTCATCCAGTCGCAAAGCTGCTGGGAAAGTCCAGATGAACGGAATTTGCTCAGCAATGCCCCGTGCCAGACGCGGTCAAAAGCCTTGGGGATATCCAATGCGACCGCCCTTGACTCACCATGCCGTTCAATCGCAGATGTCCATAAAGCACGAACAGCTATTTACCACGTTTACGTAAAACTGACAGCTCCCGATTTGTTAAAAAAAAATGCGAGGGAGGTTTCACGCAATGCCACGTGTCAGACCCGGTTATAAGCCTTGGAGATATTGAATGCGGTCGCCATTGACTCAAAATGCTCCTCAATCGCAGATGTCCATATATCGGTTATTAGGGTCAAAAGGTCTCCCGTAGACCGCCGCCCACGGAATCCGTATTGACGATCATTCAGAAGTCCGTTGCACTGCAAATACTTAATTAACTCGGCGTTGATGACCTTTTCCATCCCCTTAGATAACATAGATAGCAATGCTATCGTCCGGTAATTTTGTGGGAGACACTTTTTTCCACTCTTTGGGTTTGGCTGAAAGGTCCTCCACGCATAAGATAAGCGAAATAGTCTGCCAAGAGCCGGCACAGTTCTGGAGCACAGTTCTTAAGGTATATTGCTGGTATTCCGTCCGGATCGGTCGCCTTCCTACAGTCCAGTCCACGTAGAATGCGTCGAGTAGAACGCGGGCGAAATCTTACATCCTGCATCGAAGACCGTACCGGCGCGTCTACGTGGGCCCAGTATGTTATAATATAAGATAATTAAGGTAGAATTTAAGCATTTTTCCTCTAGCATATAAATTAGAAACTAAGAATATAAAACGAAGTAAAAAATGTTGTAAAAATGAACCGGACCGGTGCCATCACAGGTTGCTCCCAAAGACCGACATCGAGGTTTGAATTCGCAGAAAATAAATTCGTGAATACATTAGCTTTATCTTTTGAATTTGTGACCAACGCCATGCGGCCCGTCACCAATGGAGGAAAAGAGGAGGAAGCGAAGTTACTGCTGACACCCCTTGCCATTGACCAGAAGGAGCGCGAACCAGTCGGGCAGTGAAGGAGTTTATTGGTCACTCTGTCGTTCTAGGCCTTCTTCGTGGTATCAATCGCATGAGACTTCGTAGCAATCCTGGTTGTCAGATTTTTCATATGTTCCTTCGGTTCGCACTACGAAGATACTAAGCGTAACTTGATGACTTTGTTTTGGACTTTACCCAATCCTCTGTTGACTCATGTGTTCTCGTCTCTTCTTGCAATTTGAAGCTCATGCCTTTGAGTTTGATCTCATACGATATTTTCGTTAGACTCGTTTACCATATGTTTAATCTTGGTGTCGTAGGGTAATTTTCCTATTTCATTGTTCTCCTGCAAAATGTTTGTAAATTGTGTTCCTGTTTTGAAGCAACGAGTATAAAAGGAATGTAATTGCATCGTTTCACCAAATGATAAAAAGCTGAGTTTTCTAATACTGGGCGGTCACAGTTTATATCTTCTCTACCAAACTTATAGCGCTATTAGATAATTGTTGACGTTGTCCTTAAACAGTTGAAGATGGTAGCGCTCCAGAAATAATCGCACCGGTAGGAAGTTCCAGTAGTTTCCCTTTTCTATAACAACACGAATTTTGATATAGAGATGTACATGCCGCGCTGTTAAGAGTTGAACTATAAATCCATTGTGGAATCCATCGGATTGCCTTGTGGTGTAGAAACCAGAACTCCTTTGAATAACATCATGAATCTCCGAGGAACAGTCCCCGTAATAATATCTGTAAAAGAGACAAAGGCCAGCCATGTGACTTCAATGTGATCGCGGATGTAGTGTTGGTGGTACTGTTGCGTTTTCAATTAGGTCGAAATTGTGCTTAGAGCCAGAACTCCAGAGCGGTATCTGAGTGCGGGTCTAATATGGGACTTTTAGAAAAGTCGGGCTGGAGTTAAATATCGATTAGCTCTGCAAAGATAACTCAATTTCTAGGAGGCGATCGTGGCGATATCCAACACATGCGTTTACCACTTTACATGTCCACTACCAATGACACCGAGCAAATCCATGCTTTCCTTAGATATAATGGCCCGCTGTGTTCATTATAAATAGTGGCGCCGAACTGTGTTTTCTTATAAATGGTGTATATTATGTCTTCGACTGACTGCGCTACTGTTACCATCAGATTTTATCAGAAAAATCCTATGATCACTAAACGAAGGTATCCCGCAAATCATTCTATACTTGGTGCGGCCGCTTAGGTTGGTTAGTCATTTAAATCAAGTGATAACTGGCCCAAATTTCCCAACGCCACAGTCGCTTTTACGAAATAGATGCTTGGCTCAGATGACTGGCAAAGATCCAAGATGATAGCAGAATCACACCGGTTATCCGACTCTCGTGTAGGCTCCTCCACAGGTAAAATTGTGATTAATAGTGTGTTTTTGTCAACATCTCAGTATCCTCTGTCATGCTAGAATGTGCTAACGAACTGGAGTTGCGTACATGGAGACACGAAGAATGACACACGTTGAGTTGTTGGTTCGTTTCCAGTCGACCGCGTTGAGAGATATTCGGAGACTGTCGCTGGTCGATCGTCATTTGAGGAACGATAGAGCCAACATAGATATTTGACGGATTCTATTAAAAAGATTTGCATCTAAAGGTCCACGTAATTGGGTGACGTCTGCTCTATTTAGCAAACAAAATTAGAACTGAAGACGTAAACTCCAACTTTAACACGAAGTCCACCATGTAAGTCGTCTCCAGGACATATATATCGAGTGTGTTCTGCTGTAGTTTTTCTTCTTATTTTTTTTGATGATATTTTTGCTTGATGCTGTGCCACTCGTCGCATTTTTCAATTAAGCTATTTGCTCTCAGAATCCATACTTTATAATAGTCACGCATGACACCAGCTGCATGACGATACACTTTCTGCAATCAATTGACTCAAGACGTCAAAAGCGTCAAAGAAAGGTAAAGATGTTCATTCAAGTGGATCTGACGGTATCAATATTTATCTAAAATGGAGATGTGGCGTAAATAAACATGCACAAAAGGTATACATTTGAATGCCAAGGTAACAGACACATTTACCCATAGAAGACATTATTTATACGAACCATAAAAATATTCTTATATCCCATCTAGAAACCAAGGTTTAATTGCTTCTCAATTGGTGATACTCCTTTATCCACCAACTGATCTCTCCAGTTCTGCGACAGATATTCCTAAGCAATGCCGTTCTTCGTCCGTAGGATTACAGCGACATGAATGTAATAACCGGAAAGAATAAGGCAAGAAATCACCCACCAGACTTTTGGTATGCCAATCATCCGACAAACACTTAAAAAGATTTATTAAATTAAAGCCACACATCATAACATTACGTTTTAGTCCTTATGGGCGACCCTTTTCAGTGCAACATAGCAGGAAAAGTTGTCACCCTCCTCGCGGTAGCCCACAGGTCCCATTTCGCACTCCGCACACACCAAGTATTTCAAATTATTGACTGTAAGCGAAAAACAGATGTTTTCGAATTGAAACATATTACCGAGGACCCAAAAATCACTCAATGACTCCCTGTCCACCGCCGTGGGATCTGCATTATTCTTTTGATACTGATATGGCAATTCAACCTTGAAAGAGTAACATAAATTTGTTGGAATTCTAAAACGCATAATAAACAAGAAAAGAGGGGAATAGATTATCTTACTTCATCTCCCTTGTAATAAGTGCCTCGATTCTTAGCGATCATTAAACAGTTACAGAATTTACATCGTACACATCTTTTGTTCGTCCCGTTTTCTATCTCATCTTCCAGTACTAATTCAGCTTCTTTTATAGTCATATTATTAAACAAGTGTGTGTACGAAAGCCCTTGTACAAAATAATATTTTAGAGGTAAACCCGTGCAACACTAAGCGGCTGTGATGATTTGTTGCTGGTACGTATGGTAAATATAGGGAGCTGTCAGTTGATTGGTGATGCCAAACTCATAATTTATAAATGTCACTCACCTCACTACGAGGTGAATTTGTGGGTAATTAATCTGGTGGCATGAAATGAAAAGTATTATGCTTTTGGCTGTTTTGTATTTTAAGTACTTTTAGAACAGTCGTGTCAATGGCTTCAATAATAGGCATAAATTACAGTTATAAATTTATGCAATGTCTGATTCTTTTACTATTCCTTAATAGCAGACAGCCACACTTTATAGCTTCTGGTAATATGTAATTAGGCGGGTTTCCTGGTGTAGAAGGCCAAAAAAGCCGATTTTTTTTTAGAAAAAACAATTTAATATATATTTTTTTAAATTTGAGCATTTATTGTGCATACAAGGACGTGTTTTAATTAATTTATTCATTAAATTTTATGCATAAACAAGCAAATTACAAGTAAAAGTGTTGTAATCTCTGCCGACCGATGAATGTCGTCTGAGAGATCTTTGTCAATTCCGCCGAACGAGGAATGTCGTCGGGGAATATCCAAAGATGGAGCACGGTGGTTCGATAGTTGACGCAATGGCGTCCGAAACAACGATGCCTGAAACCAAATAGTTTTAGATTGGAAAAGGAACAGGAATACCTTTTTGTAGAAATCCACCTCGTCCAGATTCTTCAACGAAACTCGGTTGTGTTTCGGTTAAGTACTTCGGTTAAGCACTTCTTTTATTTGCAAGTGTCCGCACCATGGTTGTGGCCGTTCGAAGTTTTCAAGTCACAATCTTCCGGCTTGAAGGTCCCGCGCTGAATGGATGTATTTGATGAACTTGCTTGTCCCTCTGTATGCAGTGATGATCACTTTGACTTTTGGTTGATGGGTTATATTAAAACGAATTAAACCAGGATAACAAATAGAACGTTCCTTGTTTTAGTTAATTATATAAATTTAATGCAAAACTATCATCTGAATCACAACTATCACAGCAGTAACTTTTACAGAAATTCTATATGAGATTTCTAAAAGAAGTCTACTTCTTCACACGCAAAACTAAAAGGCACATGGTTTTGTACGCAAGTTAACAATGGAATTCATTGATAGACAGTTGTTGATGCACTGTCATCGTGTTCCTGTCAGGTGTGGTGAATATGTTTGTCGGGGAGTGTACTCGACGATGGACGTACTAGATTCTCCCCGCTGCATATAATTGCGAATCAGCAACATTCCGCCCGCCTTCGCCAATCATTGGCGAACCATCTTGCTCCATGGGATGGTGCCCGGAGACGGGGATGTGCGGTCCGCTGGTGGTCGCTGTCTGCTGTCCACTTTCACGTGGATGTTCGGTTGGCAGGGGACCGCCCGCCCTGAGGATCGCTGACGGCTTGAGAATCTTGGACGGCCCGGAGGGTCGATGACGACGGGGTGGTCTTTTCCATCGCTGGAGTCCGGTAACATTTGTGGTCACGGAACCGGCCAATTGATCTGGGTCGGAATTGTAAAGTCGCAACCCACGATCAATGACCACGTGATGACTGATGATGGGTCTCGCTATACCAGTGATGGTGGAAAGTGCTGCGCCCGTCCGTAGTTAGTAGCCGGCGGGTTGCGGCCGCTGGCGTGTGAGGCTGTAGCGTGGAGTCGGGTGCGGAGTCGTCCCTGTAAATTCGCAACCCACGAGGAATGGCCATGTGATGGCTGGTGACAGGCCTTGTCACCTTTAAGCTGGATGCCGTGGTGGGTGCCGCTCCTGTTAGCACCCATCCCAATTCGTTGGTCTTTCCTTAGACCTTCGAGGATGATGTTGGGGTACATGTCTGCCCCAAGGATGATCTCCATCTTGTTGGCGGAGGCGATGTTTGGATCGGCAAGATCCAGATCCGCCACGAACGAGAGATCCCTCGTCGTTGATTGTGGTGGTGTTGCATACACTGATAGACCGAACAGAATGAAGGGCCGGCTACTATTGCTGGGACAGTTGAAGGCGTATTCGTGGAAGGCACTGGCGTTGGATCTGACACGGATCCTATGTGCGCCGTGCCCACTGCTTGCTCTGAAATTGGTGTGAAGGGAACCAGTTCCTCTGGGTCGGAGTTGTAAGTTCGCAACCCACGAGGAACGGCCATGTCATGTTGTGTCCCACAACGCGTGCGCGGCATCGGCTTCTGTTGGGGCTTCTGCATTGGGTCGATCATCGGGACCTAGGCCGGGTTGAGCTTTGGGCAGGCGGCACTCTGCTCAGCGCCCTACCGACTCTTACTCACTGGTCTGGGGTGCGGTTCCTTTTCCGCTGGCTTGATGGCGGCCGTTGGTAGCTGCACTGGGGGCAGTTCGCTAGGGTGGAGGCGATTGGCGCTGTTGGCAATTGTTGGGGAGGCTGAGGCGAGCGCGTACTGGACCTCGAGGAGCTTTGTCTGTTCCTCGTGGTATATTTCTTCGGTCTCGCCGATAAAGTCCTCCGCGAAGAACGCGTGTTGTTGATATTCCGGTGCCGCCGTGTAGAACATTTCGTTGTACCGCCTGCAGATGACTTCCCATTCGGCACGGAGTGCGCGTTTGGTTCTTTCGATCCTTGTTGGACTTAGTTGTCCTTGGTCCTGCAGGTTGAGGAGGGTGCCAGAGATGCCGCCCCGCGCCGCGAACTGAGCGGCGCTGAGTTCCACAATCTTCATTTGTTGTTGTATTGGAGCAGATCTTAAAGGCACTTTGGTTTGAACTATTGTTGTAGAAAGTTCGTCGTCCAATCCTTCATCTTCGAGGATGGAAGCCGCCATTTCTGCATAGAAATTGGCAGCATTTTTTGACGCTGTTACTTTTGGTTCCGACTCGTAAAGCATCTTTTCCGAACCGGATTCATCAAAATCGTCGTCATGCTTTCGTTTTGTAGCAACAGGGGTTTTCGGTGATTTTTTATCCAACAAATCACCAAGCATTTGATGTGCAATTATCATCTGGCGGCCGCTGTCCTTCGATCCACGACTTAAAGAATCCTTGGAACTGTCATCTTCAATAATGCATGTACTTATATTTTTTCTCGACTTTGTTATGAGAAGATCTTCGAAACTGGCAAAAGAGGCTTCACCTTCAATTTGCGATGAACTAACAACACTAGCATCAATAGAAGCCGAACTCGAATCGTCGTTGGCTGGTAATATTTGCTGTTGTAGAATGACATTGGAGCATACTAATGCTCCAGAACTAAGTGGTGCCATTGGTGGCATGGGATCCCAACTAGAATTGTCCGAATTTTTACTACCGATGATGGTACTTCTTTTCTTAGATCCCTCGTTGGAAGTATTTGGTTTAATTGTAGTTTGGCCAACTTTTTGAGATGTTGTCTGCATTAATGGATTATTAACCAGAGCGGTAATCGATGTACTTGACAGCTTTATAGGTGAACTTGGTATATGTTGCTGTTGGGCTGCTAGTTCTTTCTGTTTCTGCTGGCGTTGTGCAACCTTATTTGCCAAAAGACTTTTAATTAATGACGAGGATGGTTGTGCACCACTATTACCACCGTTTGTTGGATTTGATGGACTACTGGTGACGAATTGTGTAATTTACTGTTATTGACTCTCGTTAATCCTAATGACACTCTGTTCTGGATTTGATGCAGTAGGTGAACTTGGTTGTGAAGTCGTCACTGATGTGACTATCGTTGTCGAAATTGTCTTCTGTGGCTGCTCTTGAGTTGATTGTTCTTATAGCTTATTTTGGGATTATCAATAATCAGAGAATAATCCTTGGATTTCATCATCATCATCGGCACTACAACCGGGAACTGATCTTGGCCTTATTTAGCAAATCCTGAGGCTTGTTAAATTTTCCATAATGATTTGTTTTTTCCGGGCAAGGTCATTATTCTTGCGCCATATCGTTGTCGAATTTGTCTTCTGTGGCTGCTCTTGAGTTGATTGTTCTTATAGCTTATTTTGGGATTATCAATAATCTGAGAATAATCCTTGGATTTATCTCATCGTTTTTCTGAAGAAGATGTATTATCCGATGAATCGCGAGAATTCTGAACCTTGGTTTGGTTCGTATCCTTCCTTAATGGGGTTGAATTGTTGTTATTCTTCACATGTGTGTTGTGCCGCGAACTGGGCGCGACGTGTGGATCCAAAACGCACTGGATCTGGCTCGAAGGACCAAAAATACATCACCCCCAACAACAAAAAAACGTTTTTTTGTAGTGTACAGTGTAGAGCCTCGTTGGATGATCCATAAAAAAATAAAAATGGTTTTATGGGGGTTCTCTATATTACGCGGAGAACCAATCCACAATTACAACCCAATTTCGCCCGCTAACCGCGCACCACCACAACCCCAATCCCTTCTGTCGGCCTATTTCACCTGCAAAAGGTACATACCCAAAGGACGCATAACCTGGATACATTCCTCTATGCAGATAATGCATAAGTGAATTCAGCCCTTTTATGCCATATGGCATCAATATTCATAGATCACATGAGATTTCTACCGAAAATCAAAGATCTCATGTTTGGTTAGCAACAGCAAAGTCTGGGCAAGCGACGCTGTTGCTATATAGCGACACCGCTTGGGTAATATCAAGTTCTTTTAGTTTTGTTCCCATGCTGATATTATCCCAAGCCATCGCGGCGTCCTTCGACCTCCCCCAGACACGGCTATACGCTGGAGATCAATAAACTCAGTAGAGTCAGGTGAAAGCACGAAAAATATAATTTTCATTCCACCCCATTTCCCTTCCTCGGAGTGCATTGCACTCTGAGATCAATCCAATATCAAACTGGGTCATGCGGTCACCATTGGTTTTACTTTTGTTGCATGCGAGGGCAAATCACCCCGAGATCATCACGCTCTTCGTTTCAGTTCTCACATTCTCTCTAAGTCCATTGACTATTGGGTAAATTCGCAAGAGCTTATTCGCCTCGATAGGCGGGGAAATGAGAGAATGCGGATGAGTGTGCGATCGAGATTGATTGATCGTGTGGATAGAACCAACAGTCAAGTTTCATCCCTCGCGGAGTAAAGTCGAATTTCCATCCCACGTCGAGTGCGCACATGCCACACGAGTCGAGTTAGTATCATCAGGAGTTAAAGTCGTGTACAGTCTTATTGTCCGCGTTATAATATATTATTTCACTTACATACATACATGTGATTTCCTTGATTTTAGATTTTCGAACACGGTGGTCTCCGCTGGAATCAACTGCTATATAGCCAATACGGACCTCTTGCGACAATGAAATCGATTAAATCTGTCCACCAGCACGGTATCTGAATGGTGGGCCAAAGCAAGGGCGTCAGGAACACTGCTCAACTCTCTTGGCGTGCAACGATGGTGGAAAACATTTGAGTTTAATGATGTAAAAGGGAAACGAATACCTTAAGTTGACTGCCGGCAGAACCTCCAGAAAGAATCCTCCAACTAGTAAATCTCGTTATGTTAACGATTGATTATAATTGGTGTTCTTTATTTAATTGATTTCCTTGATTTGTATGGATTACATCGAAATACGACCTATGTCGACTACAAGCTAACGAAGATAGTATGTTATTGATTTTTCCCTTGACAACCAAAATTATTTCTTTCTGTCAGCTGGTTGCTGACATTTGTTATTTTGTTGCCAAGGGTGGCATTCAGTTGCGGATTCGCTGGTTGTATCCAGTGCGAATCCGTAACACGAACAAATTATAATAAACAATTTCTGTGAGTTTAATTTATAAACAATTTTAAGGTAAAAAATAAATAAAAATAACATATGACAAACATAACAACACCAGTGATTTTTATTTTCTACTCTTTTGGGGATTAGATAATTTTAAGAACGTGTGTTTGGCGGAACAGGTGTAGGGGATCTAGTGAATCAGTGCCCGTGCCGGCACATTAACTTTTTAACCCCACAGTTTTGTTGAGCTTATGAGGGTAGTCAATTGATGAGTATTTATGTTATTTAAAATTTAAAAAAAAAGTGATTGAAAAAAGGAATTTTTTGTTTTTGCGAAAATGTCCCACTTATTTTTGTTTATAACTTTTTATGAAAAACATTTTAACTTCTAAAAATATATTCATCAAATGCAAATTGACTAACCGTTCATTTAAAAATATATATAAATTCATCTGTAAAATTACGAGTTATCTTGTACACGCGTTTCAAAAACATGGTTTTGAGAAAAATGCATTCAAAGTTTCCGAACGGGAAAAAAGGTAGATAGAAGATAATTATTACAACTTTAGCTGTCGTTTTTTTGGTAATCTGCTGTTTCTGGACCATAGAACATCTCCTTAGCTTCCTTAAGCAACCTATTTTCTTCTAGCAGGTTTTGGTTTTTGGCGGTTTTGCATTTTTCGAGCAGAGCTACGACGGCGACGATTTTGTGAAGCTGTACGACTACAGTTGATTTCATCGGAAAAATCTCTGCATCTTGTACCAATAACTATTTGTAAGTCGTACATCACCCCCGCTTGGTAGAAACCTTGACGTGGTGCGGGGGCTTAAAATACAATGAATCACTCAGGCTATGCTAACGGAAGCATATGCTTCCAGTAGGACCACCCATGTCAGACAGGCTAGCGAGGAGTAATACACAAAGATCTACCACCCCTAATCCAGGGTGTTACGTGTCACCGTGCCCATTGGATGGTTTGCAGCCAGGGGTATCATCACCATCATCGGCACTACAACCGGGATCCGGTCTTGGCCTTATTTAACAAATATCTCCACCGGTCCCGATTTCGAGCCGATGTCATCCAGAGTGGCACTCCCAGGCTCTGGGCGTCCTGGTCTACGCCATCCCTCCATCGCAGACAAGGTCTGCGGCGCTGTCTTCTTCCATACATCCTGCCACAAAGGACTTTCCGGGCAGGCTCCTCTTCGCTCATTCGACCCAGGTGTCCCGCCCACCCGAGTCTATCGAGCTTGAATTTTCTTACAATATTAGCTTCAAGGTAGATGGCGTACAACTCATGGTTGTAGCGTCTCCGGAATCGTCCTTCCTCGCATACGGGGTCAACAATTCTGCTTAAGACCTTTCTCTCGAACGCGGCCAAGAGTTCAGAGTGCCTTTTATTAAGCACCCAGGTCTCGGATCTATACATGAGTACTGGTCTTGTACAGTAGTAGCTTGGATGTTCTGGATAAATTTCGGGATTTAAAGAGCCTTGATAGACCATAGTACGGTTTGTTGGATTGGATCAGCCGTCCGCGTATTTCTTCTTCCATATTGTTATCGGCTGATACTATTGACCCAAGGTAGTTAAAGGATTGCACTACTTCAAATTCGTGCTCCACTACCCTGATAGTTTGACCAACGTTATGTCTTCTCTTCGCAGACGTTGCCATCCTGCACTTAGTTTTCCCCTCATTAATGTGCAGTCCCAGTTTTTGTGCCTGTACAGCCGAATCGGATCTACCGATGATGTCGATGTCATCTGCGTAGGCAAGTATCTGGCTGGACTTGGTGACAATAGTCTCTCTAGTTGTAACGCCAGAGTCACGGATTGCTTTCTCCAACGCCAGGTTGAAGAGGAGGCGTGCCAGACCATCCCCTAATCGGAGTCCATTATAGATGTTTATTGGTTTGGACAGTAATCCCGCTACTTTTACTTGACTAGTTACGTTGGTCATGGTCAACCTACAAAGTCGTATCAATTTGTTTGGAATGCCGAATTCTCTCATGGTATTATATAGTACTACCCTGGCTATGCTGTCGTAGGCGGCCTTGAAGTCTATAAACAGATGGTATAATGGAATCTTAAATTCTAGACATTTTTCCATCGCCTGCCTAAGGGTGAATATCTGATCAATTGCTGATTTGCCTGGGATGAAGCCACACTGATATTGACCAATGATGGCTTTAGCGTATGGGGCTATCCGGTCTTGTAGGATATTGGAGAGTATCTTATAGGCGGTACTCAGCAATGTTATACCCCTATAGTTGCTGCACAGTGTGATATCTCCTTTCTTATGTATGGGGCAAATTATACCGCGACGCCAATCTTCCGGCATCTCCTCTTGCTCCCATACGTGCACCACGATCTCGTGAATTGCGTGATGTAACGCTGTTGCTCTTTGTTTGATCAGCTCAGCTGATATGCCATCAGCTCCAGGGGCTTTATTTCATTTGAGCTGTCTAATGGCTTTTAATGTGTCCTCAATGCTTGGTGGCGGCAGCATTTGATCTTGGTCTTGCATTGGTGGAGCCTCCAATTCTTCTGTGAGCTGACCATTTAGCAATTCATTGAAGTACACTTCCCATCGCTCCAGAATGCCCTCAGGATCGGTGATCAGATTACCCCCTTTATCCTTGCAGTAAGTGCAGCGTGGTGTGTACCGCGTCATACTGCGGATTATTTGGTAGAACTTCCGCGCCTGGTGCGAACCTCGCTCTCTACTTTTCTCTATTTCACAGACAAGGTTAATTTTCCCACGTACTTTTCTTTTGTCTGTGAAGTCTTTTTTCAGATCTTCTGAGTCCTTTTTATTTCTCCTCGCGTACCCGCGTCGTATGAGACTGCTGCATTGCCCGGTATGCAGCATTCTTACGTTCAGTCGCTAGTTTGCACTCATCATCAAACGAGTCGTTCCGATCTCTACGACTACTGCCTAAGATGGAGTTGGCAGTACTAATGACAGTATTCTTAAGGCGTGTCCATTTCTCTTCTACGCCCGGCATTCTGGCCCCAGGACTTACTCTCCCTCCGTCGAGCTCTTCGAGGGCGAGTCTTAACGCATGACCAAAGGTGTTGCTGGTATTCTCATTGCGTAAGGCAGCCGTGTTGATTCGAACCTGATCCGCGGATGCAATACGTCTCCGTAAGGCAATCCGCGCTCGGAAAACTGTACCAACAAGATAATGATCCGAGTCGACGTTGGCACCTCGGTACCTTCGTACCGTCATCAGGCTCGAGGAGTGGCGGCGATCTATCAGCACGTGGTCAATATGGTTCCGAGTGGCTCCATAAGGTGATACCCAGGTGGCTTTGTGGATATCTTTACGCGGAAACCTGGTACTCGCAACAACCAAGTTTTTCGATGCTGCCAATTCGATGACTCGTAGTCCATTGTCATTAGTGTTCTCATGCAAACTATGGGAACCTGTGTAGTGCCTGAAAACCGACCCCGACCTATTTTTGCATTCAAATCCCCAAGAACGATTTCCAGATCGTTCGACGTTCTCTTAGTATCCTTCTTTTTCGTCGTCAGGGGACTCCTCTGTAGGTCGGTGAATGTTTATGAGGCTTGTGTTCTTAAACTTGTCCCGCACGAGTTAAGTAATCTAGACTTGTTTCAAAATAATATATTTGATTTTATTAAATAATATAGTCTAGGCTTACAAGGTTTTTATAGTTCTATTTCGAACTTCGGAAATAATTAACTAAATGTTAATTTACATGAAATATATTCGTCGTAATTAATAATATTAATAAGTTGAAGAATTACTACCTATGATATATGCTTTCTCGATCAGCTTCACCAAGGAAAGAGGAAGTGGAATCGTTCTATCATTATTATTTGACTGTCGATTCGTTAAGTTTATCTGAGGCGACATCTAGCAGTTTGGATGGTGATGTACTTTCGTTATGTTGTATGTGATTAGACGATTCATCTTTTGGGTGTCAATAAATGATTACTGTTTGGGTGATTCATATTTTTATATAATTCTATATATTCTATAGTATTATAAAGATATGAATAGCTGGGGCCTTAACTCCACCCACCCTTAAAAATGAACGTCCTCGTTTATTTGGAGTTTCTTTAACTCTGTGTTGGTCCTCGAGATATTGATGTACAGGTATTCCCCGCAACTACATATTTGTCTTCTTTAAGTATTTTCTGTATTCTCTCCTTTTTCGGTATGGTCTTTGAAACTGATGAGGTATGATCCGCTATAAGTATGATTATTAATTTTATGGTTATGGTCAATAAAAATGTTTCCATTTTCAAAATGTTTCAGTGGCTCATTATTTGTTTTTTCTATTTTACAACTTGCTTGTCTGTTTTCTACAATTTTTGAGGTACAATTATCTTGTGGTTTTCTTTTACAAATAAAGTTCGCCATTAGGTTCTTACATCTGGACATTCTTTTATAATTATTTTTACAGTAGGCAATGTATGGGTCTAATAATAATTTTCCAAACTTACTTGCTAGGGGATGTAATATATAGTTGTTACATGTTTCATTTAATATAGGGTATTTATAAACAATTATTATATAGTCTTTATTTTGGTATACAGTAATTTTAGCATATTCAAGAATATTTATTAGTGGTAATTTTAAAAATTATATTTATATATACTTTTTATACCATCTAAATAAGTATTTCTTATTTTCTAAACTAATGGCTTCGAATGTATTGCAGGCGGTAATTAATGTCATTATAACTATTAAGGGTGTCATTTCGATCGTATATTGTCTTTATGTATAGCTTTAGATTTGTTGGTTTGGACTGTATTTCCGTCGTCGCGTAGTACTGTGTGTTTCACGAAGCGGTCGGTTTTTTTATTTCTTCGATTTGATCTAACGTAAATTTTTTCTCCTTGTTCATACGTTTTGTTTCTACGATTTTTATTCAATTGTTGTAACAGTTTTTCTTGTGCTGTGGTTATTGCTTTCACTATTTCTTCTGGGTTTGTTTTGTGAAAAAAATATTTCCGCGGGTTTTTTTCCGGTTACTGAGTGTATTGTTAAATTATACTCTTTAACGGCTTTGAATATGGCGTCTTTGATTTCTATGTCATCTGCTTTAGCCAGCGCCCTCGCGATTTCGAGTAACGTTGAATGAACGCGTTCAACTTGCGAATTGGAAGTCGAATGTTCAGTTGGGACTTTTATATGGATCGCGTTGTGTTTCCGAAATGTTGCTTCAGCTATTTGACTGGTAAAGATGGATTCGTTATCAGTCGTTATGTATCTTTCTCCTTCATATATGAATGTTTGCGATAGTAATTCGTCTATGACATGGGGTACATTCAGTTTGTTTGGGAGATGTCTAAGGTGTGTAAATTTTGAAAGACGATCGATAGTAGTTAGATATATCTCATTATCAAGGAAAAATATGTCCATTTGAAGATATTGAGCGATTACCTTTGGGATTGGTGTTTTCCCTATGGGATGTTTCAGCGGGTGTCTATCGTATTTTGTTGTACTACGAGGGTTGCCTTTTATATTTCGGGATTAGAGAACAAAAACAAATATTGATCATCGAAAATCACTTTATTGTTTTTCAAAATATTCCCCATGAAAATCTATACACTTTTGCATGCGTTTGAACCAATTGTCGAAGCACTTTTGCCACTCTGATTGAGGTATCTCCAACACATGCATTCTGAATGCAGCAACCGCTTCTTCAGGTGTCGAAAAACGTTGACCTCCCAGTTTGTTTTTTACGTACGGGAATAAAAAGAAGTCATTCGGTGCCAAGTCAGGACTATACCGCGGATGACCCATCGAATCGTTGTTTTGGGTGCTCAAAAATGCAGTTGTCGCAGCCGATGTGTGAGAGCTCGCATTGTCGTGGTGAAGAGTGATCCGTCTTCGGCGGGTAGTTTTCCTGATTTCTTGGAAGACAACTGGCAAACAAATGGTTGTGTACCACTCAGAATTGACTGTTCTGCGTTCTTCTAGTGGTACGGTTGCGACATGTCCAGTTTTTCCGAAAAAACAGGCGACCAATTGCTTGGAAGTGCTTCGTTCGCGAACAACTTTTGTTGGATTTGGCTCATCTTGAAACACCCAGACAGTCGACTGCTGTTTACTTTCGGGCTCATACGCGTAAATCCACGATTCATCACATGTTACGATGTCAAAGACGTGTTTCGAAGCAGCTCGACCGTATTTTTTGAGCATTTCTTTCGACCAATTGACACGAGCCTTTTTTTGGGCGATCGACAAATTGTGTGGGATCCA
The DNA here is from genome assembly GCA_963931805.1 of Microdon myrmicae. Taxonomy (NCBI): domain Eukaryota; kingdom Metazoa; phylum Arthropoda; class Insecta; order Diptera; family Syrphidae; genus Microdon; species Microdon myrmicae. The sequence continues at coordinate 20,555,319 of OZ007497.1, forward strand.
ACGCGAACAAATTTTTTTGACAGTCAAATGTTTATGCAATATTGAATGTATGCTGGTCCCACTAACGCCTAAGGTTGTCTCAATCTCACCATAGGTCACATGACGATCTTCCAATATCAGTTCGCGCACAGCATCAATAGTTTTCGGAACAACAACTGATTTTGGACGACCTTCACGAAATTCATCTTGGAGTGAACTACGACTACGATTGAATTCACCATACCATCGATAAACACTGGCCCTTGATGGAGCTTCATCGCCAAAAATTGAATTAAGTTCATCCATGCACTGTTGCTGAGTTAATCCACGCCGAAAGTTGTAAAAAATAATCGCACGAAAATGTTGACGATTTAATTCCATTTCTGGGCCGAGATGAATCTTTTAAGTTACTGTAAACAACACAAATAGCGCTCGTATGTAGTGCTCTGAAAAGCCCTACCATCTCCTTCTCCCACACCTACATCCAAATCCCAGCAGTAATACACTAAAACCTAAAATTCAATCATCATCATCATCGGCACTACAACCTGGAACCGGTCTTGGCCTTATTTAGCAAGTCCTGAGGCTTGTTAAATTTTCCATAATGATTTGTTTTTTCCGGGCAAGGTCATTAGTCTTGCGCCAGAGGCTCCCCGACTGGGAATCGAACCCCGGTCTCCCGCGTGACAGGCGGGTATACTAACCAGTATACTATTGAGGAGCTTAAAATTCAATCAAAACCCGAAAAAACCCAAACTAGATCCAAAATTCGCAATAAACGAATCAAACATCCGTTTATCGCTTAACATTTGCCCCCACAGCATAATTTAATCTAAAAAACCGAATTAAAATCAAAATTCACAATAAACGAAACATATATTCGTTTATCGTTTTGCATTTGCCCCACGGCATCATCTAAATTCAAAAACCAGAGATACGTTATCTCAATTTGGTAAAATCCATCAAATTGAACAAACAAAAACCCGAATTCCTTTACATATCCACATCTGCACAATAGTTTCATAGGAATTCAGGAATTTTTTTTTTTTTTTTTTATATATAACGCTGTCTTTATTGACCATTATAAGTTTAGTTACATAAGTTTACAGCTAGCTTAACTAAGTTGTGACAATTTTACTTACAATGTCTAGAACATTTTTTCAAGTATTATTTAATTGGAGGTCTTACGTCTATAGAGATTTATTCCAGATACAATTTACTAGTAGGACTCCTGGAATGGTCATGAAAACCAGGATGGATTACCTGTGTTTAGAATAAATATTCTTAAAAACTACTTACCTCTACTTAAATCTAGCCTATATCTAAGGTAGTTTAATAAATTCACATTTAGCAATGTAGAACAATTTAGCCTAGTCTTAAGCTTAAGTCGAAATTTCATATTTTACATAACCTAAGGAGGGAAGGGAGCTGCAAAGGGGGGTCTCTCCACCGACTGCTCGTTAAAGGAAAGAACCCGAGAAAAGGGTTGAATGTTTGAGTATTTGAAGTGGTTAAGATCGGTTACCCTGTTATGGTAGATGATTTCGTACGCACCATTTACTAATCTTTTTGCGTAGAAGAGAGCTTTTAAATGGAGTGCATGAAGATAGGGATTTGATGCATTGAGACTGGAGAGGCTAAGGGAATTGATGAGAGGGTTTGGATTGGCTGACAGGTTTTCAATGAATCTTATTGACAATTCCAGGAACCTTCTATCCAATCTCTCCAGGCCGACGGAGTGGTATAGCGTAAGGCTTCTGATATATTTGTGGGAGTCGCGCTGTCGACGTAGTCCTGTGATTAGTCTGAAACACTTCCTTTCGAAGATACGAAGTTTTTCCATTTGAGAGGGAGAGATATGGAACCAGATGGGACAAGCGTAAGTAAGTGTGGGCCTGATGATTTGTTTATAAAGTAGAAGTTTGACTTGCTGAGAGAGACCATCTGCCTTCCACATTACTTTCCGACAAAGGTTCAGCTGTATCCCCGCTTTGCGGATGACATTGTTTATGTGAGTCGTGAAAGAGAGATTATTTTCGAAAGTAATGCCCAAGTATTTTAGTGATTTAGATGGTTTTATGAGGGTGTTGCAGAGGTTCAGTTGGATTTTTGAATGGTTACGTACCGTGTTATTGGTACAGTGAACGTTTCTACCTTTAAATACAATCAGTTGAGTTTTGTTTGGGTTTAGACGGATCTTCCATTTAAGGAAGTAGGAGGAAAGAATTTGGAGGAATTCATTTACGCGGTTTCTGGCAGATAATACGAGCCTGCTGCTGGAGTAGACAAGGGTATCGTCTGCGTAGTTGAGGATTCGAGTATTCGGTGAGAGGGGTTGAGGAATATCAGATGTGTATAGTAAGTATAAGAGGGGACCCAGAATGGATCCTTGGGGGACTCCTGCTGTTATTGAGTACGTCTGGGAAAGGGTGGATTTTATCTTGACCATGAATTTTCTATTTGATAGGTACGAGTAGAGAAACTTGGAAGTGTGATTGTTGAGACGATACGTGGAATGTAATTTGTACAGAAGACCCGCAGTCCACACGCAGTCGAAAGCCTTGGATATGTCAAGGGAGATATACACAGTAGGGCACTGTTCGTTAAGAGCCATAGTGATGTCGTGAGTAAACTTGAGGAGAGCGTGACATGTTGAGTGTTGTGCACGAAAACCGAATTGGAAATCAGGGAGTAATGAGTTAGTTTCCGCGAAGGAGAGTAGGTAATGGTGAATTTTTAATTCAAGTAATGTGCTTAAATTATTAAGTAGTGAGATGGGTCGAAAATTGGCCGCCATCAGGGATGCGCCTGATTTTTTAATGGGGATGACTATGGCAGTTTTCCAAGACTCAGGTATGTGACCAGCATTTATTATGTGGTTTAGCAGGGTCATCATATATAGTCGATTTGAAGAGTTGAGGTTTTTGAAAAGCACATGTGGAATTTTGTCCAAGCCGGTTGAGTTTTTATTGCTACGAGAAGATATCATTTGGTTAAATTCCTGCGGTTGTAAAAAGAAGTTTGTATCGGTGGGTTGAGATGCTCTATTGTCATTATTAAATTCAGTTATGAATGGAGTGAATGAGGAGATTAGTTCATGGGATGTATAACGGTTGACCACTTCCTCAAACTCGGAGTTGCCTAGGCTATCATTTTGCCTATGCACTTGGGAGAAGTGTTCCGCTAAATAGTTTGCTATTTCAGAGTCAGAGTACAGAATATTATTTCTAGGACCAAATAGTCTGTCTATTGAGGTTTGTATTTTTCGTCCTGTAAGGCGATTGATGTTTTTGTAAAGATTACGATCGGGTCTGATACTATTTAAAGTGGAGATGTAGTTCTGCTCTACGAAAGCATTTAACTGCTGGTTAATTAGGGTAGACAATAATTTAACCTGTACTTTCAGGAGGGGACAAAATCTTCGAAATAGTTTTCGGCGGAGCTTTTTTTTTAATGGGGTGAGTTTGAGGGTGAGATGTGGAAGTGGTTTACCCTCGAAGGAGTGTGGCATCCTTGTAGGGGTATTAGAATACAGGGCTTGCTGTAAGATCCCTTCCATCTTACAAGCTGCCTCTTCAATTTCGTTAGGATCCAAGTTATTCGTATCTGTGATGTGAAGCGTTTGAAACATATCGCCAACGGATTTGTTGACCTTTCTCCAGTTAGTTCTGGAGAAATTATGGACTGGGTTGAGAGATTGAAGCGGATTTAAGAAGCCAAGGTCAATTACCGAGTGGATGGAGGCATGGTCCGAGGGGAAGAAGTGCGACACAGTAGGGGGAGATACAGAGCGTAGGATCGCAGATTTTAAGAAGTCTTTAGTTGATTGAGTAGAGCTGGAGCAATGAGTAGGTTCCGTAGGGGAGTCGATATAGACGTAGGGGTGGAGAGGTAGGAAAGCAAGCAATTGTTTGCCAAATTTATTGCAAGCGGTGTCGTTGAAGGCGGTATGACGGGCATTCCAGTCGCCTCCGATGATGAATGAGTGGGGGTGGGATTGACGGAATATTTCATCGAAGTCTGAAGATGGGAAGTTAGGGTACCTCTTGGGTTGTAAATAGATGGCTACTAGAACCAAGACTTTATTGTTGTCACAAAGCAGTTTGACCGCAGTGTATTCGACACAGGAGATGTTGTTAAATTTGACTTCACTGAATTGGAATCTTTTATGAATAAGGATACCGGTACCTCCTTTTGCACCGTCAATTTTCGAAGTTACTTAATCCATTTAGCGTCGGTAAGAGAGCATGCAACTCTCGGATGTATCCCATGATGTCGAGTCCTAGGTTTGTTCCTGGTTGTGATGAGGGTGCGTTGTTTCCTCTGGTAATTTCCGCATAGGATTTAGATCTCGTTGTTGTAGTAACTGTTGCTGTTGGTTGCGTAAGTTGGCCAGTGTTGTTTTTGATTGGAGGCACTCTCTGCTTCAGTAAGCGGAGCTTGTGCGGGCATTTTGTGTAGTTTGCAGGGTGTGGCCCACCACAATTGCAGCATTCAACTGACAATTCCTTTACAGAAATGGAGCCATCCGGATTTTCCGTGTGTATACGTTCTGGTTCCTCACCCAGTGGCTTGACTTTGCATTGGTTCGGTTCATGCTCCTGCACACATTTTACGCATCGTCGTAGTAGATGACACGAAGATGAAAGATGACCTGACTGCTGACAGCGCTTGCAGTGGAGAAGCTCCTGCTTGTGAGGTACCTCTATGCCAATTTTATGAGTGAAGAGGTATTTAATTTTTTTTAGGTTATTAATGTCTTCGTCTGGTGCCAGTTGGATGATCCGTAGGTTGAAAATGTTGTTGGATCTCATGTGAGGGGTTTGATAATAGTCGACTTTGGAAGTTTTCAGGTTGGGACTTAATCTGGACAATTCCGCGCTTAATTCTTCGTTAGTCCAAGCAGGGTCGATGTGGCGTATTATGAATGTTTTCGGCTTGAGATCTGACCTTAGGAAGGTGAAGAAGTCCAGCTTATTCAGAATAAGCACTTTTTCGGCAAGAGCGTGGTCTTTGAGAGAAGAAAGTGATACGGAAACGTTGTCACCCCTAGATCTGGTGGTAAAATTCCGGTGCCCCAAAGCGTTCTCCAGAAGCTGGATAACTTTTTTAATGTTGTTGACCTTTTTTATGTTGATTGGCGGGGGCCTCTCGTTCTTCGGAGCCCCTCCTTTGAAAGTGCCTTCATTCGTTTGAGCTTTCGGTTCATGGGTTGTTTTGAAACTAGAGATTGTTGGTGTTGCCTTGGCAGCTGGTGCTGGTAGCTGAGCAGGTTGATCTTCCATGTCAGACTCATCTGATAAATCAGGAATGTTTAAGTTGTTTTCCAGTTCGGCGATCTTTCTGGTTAGGTCGTTGATGAGCTTCTCCTGGGCCTTGATGTGATCCAGGGCCTGCTGGAGTCTTTGATCCTGTGTTAAAGTCATATTTTCCATATTTTCCAAGATAGCTGGCGTCTTTTTAGGGGGATTGCGAAGAAAGTCGATAGCCTTTCTTTTTCGCTTTATTAAATATTCGTCGGCTGGTGCATTACTGCACAGCATGTACGGCACTTTGAATTATATTTTGATTTATATTTTGATTTACACTTTGAATTTACACTTTGAATTACACTTTACCCAGATACAGATACACTGTGCTCAGATACAGATGCAGATACAATCGTGCTTTTATTACGTTTTTTCACAACCTTTTTTATCTTTTCTTCACAACGGGGCGTTGCAGTTCTTCGTTTTCTACTACGGTTGTTCAACTCTTTTTTCCAACTGTATTCTTAAAAACAGTCAGCAAAACGGAATCAAAATTAACCGAATCGAAGATTCCTCCTGCTCTCTCTCGCTCTCCCTCAACATCCACTCCGAAAACCGAATTCGAACTCGCCCACGATCCACACTCGAATCGGGGCGTGTTCGAACACTCACATGTGGATTGTGCAATTCTTCCACCACCTTACCATCAAACCATATTAAAATCAAATTACATTAAAAACAACTACATGATGGGGGTGGTGGAAGCCGCACGTAACACCTCACCACTAGCTGCCGAAGCAAATCGAATTCTCGTCAATGTAAATATACACACGAGAGTTCGACCCGTGCGAGATGCCACCGATATGTGCACGATCAGCGTAAATGATGTACGCAGTTGTGTAGTGCTCTAAAAAGCCCTACCACCTTTTCCCCCATTCCTACATCCAAATCCCAGCAATATTACACTAAAACCTAAACCAAATCCAAAATTCGCAATAAACGAATCAAACATCCGTTTATCGCTTAGCATTTGCCCCCACGGCATAATTTAATCTAAAATCCGAATTAAAATCAAAATTCACAATAAACGAATCAAATATTCGTTTATCGTTTTACATTTGCCCCACGGCATCATCAAAATTCAAAATCCCGAGATACGTTATCTCAATCTGGAAAAATTCCTAATAAATTGAACAAACAAAAACCCGAATCCCTTTACATATCCACATCTGCACAATAGTTTCATAAGAATTCAGGAAACTGAATTCTTATCTTAAACAAACACTGAGCATCTCACTCAGGATACCAAAATCGGGATTTTGGTATGAAATTGTGCATTTTCGAGATACAAATCTCGACTTGTTTCCCGTTATAAAGGAACAGTAAAATGGTATCTGCACGCAGTACTAAAACTCACTAACGTGATGTCTGAAGGCAGTAGTAAAATGATATCAAGGCAGTGATATCAGAGCAGACGTATCCTGACATTGAAGCAGTAGGATCCTAGTATCTGAGAGCAGTCGTTAAATAAAAATTATATTTAGACCCAAGCATTTTTCTCATTATTTTGGCCTTGTGCGTTGTCACAAAACGTTGGCTGTTTTGAACCAGAAACGATATCCGTCCATAGAAAAGAAACCGGTGAGTAGAGTGGTGGCAAGCCCATAAATTTAACCCTTACAGCATCCACGATTACGAGCATCAATAGAAGGCACCAGGTGCCACGGCACAGGGACGCTATCCTCGAAGGGACGTCCCAAGAACGATCGGTAGCTGCTCTTCCCTCAAGGTTTGAGGAAGCATGGCGGCAACCGCAACGGGTCCCCTCAGGAGCTGTCTTATAGAGATCCCTCATCCTTTTCAGGCCAAGGAGACACGCTACCTGGGAGTGAGGCCAGTAGTAACAACGACTACTACAAAATTTTTGGTGGCAGCGGTGGGATATTTCCTACATCTCTTACCAACTGAACACGAAGGACGTCCCGATTAAGTGGATTCCCAAAATCCCCTACCACAGGATGTGTTTTAACCTTATTAGCTGGACGTCATCAAGGCGAACGTGTTATTCTGCTGAAAGTACTTTCATCTTGCTTACTACCTGTTACCGGACCATTCTGTCTAAATTCGTGCCCACTGCTTCGAGTATCCCAAAGATACGTAATCGGCTGCCAAAAACGAATTAATTTAGGAGGATACGAAGTTCCAAAACACGTCAATGACACGTACTTCAGGCGTTTGAAGTTGAAAAAGGAGAAGAAGACAGGTGGGATATACTTCCAATATCCCCTATCAACAAAAGAATAAACCCTGAAGATGACATCGACAACAAAGTGAATAGTGAAAAAATAAATAAATAAAAGAATGTTTAATAATAAAAGCGTTCCCGGGGCTAAACACCGGGATAGTGAAAAAAAAAAAAACAAAAAAAAAAACGTTCACATAATAAAAGCGTTCCCCTCAACGTGACAATGTACGTTTTCTCCAATAAAAATAAGCTTCTAACAGATCTTAACGAAATACAAAAGTTACTCGCGGAATACCATAACTCACCTTTCGGAGGACACCAAGGAGCTACCCGAACAATCAATAGATTGAAACAAAAATATTACTGGCGCACAATGACCGCTGACGTTACGGCGTATATTTGAAAATGTGCCTCCTGCCAGATGAACAAAAGTGGAAGAAATCCCAGAATTCCTATGAGGATAACCACGACAAGCTCCAAACCTTTCGAAAGAGTTGCTTTAGATATAGTAGGACCATTACCAGTCAGCTATAATGGAAACAAATACCTACTAACGTTTCAAGACGACTTCTAAATTCTCAGGAGCTTACGCACTGGCCAGCGCCGAAACCAAGGACGTGGCCAGGACTTTCGTTGAAAACATCGTCTGCCAGCACGGCATACCATCTTCTCTATTAACTGACCGAGGTGCAAATTTTCTCAGCGCACTTTTTAAGGACATTTGTTCCTTACTTAAAATGAGAATACTAAACACAGCACCCTACCATCCACAAAGGAATGGAGCACTAGAACGGAGCCATAGAACTCTGGTGGAATACCTCCGCCACTATGTAAACTAGGATCCTCTCACCTGGGACACCTGGATACCTTACGCAATGTTTGTGTATAATACTACACCCCACAGTAATACAGGCTACACGCCGCATGAATTACTATATGGCTTTCCCGCCGAAATACCCAGTTCTCTCAGACAAAACCCCGAAAGCATTTATAACTGCGACCATTACGCAAATGAATTAAAAATGCGACTACAACATGGTTATCGTACAGCAAAGGGAATGCTGATAGAGAAAAAACAAAAATCTAAGGCATACTACGACCAAAAAGTAGGCCGAAAGAAATTTAATGTTGGTGACAAGGTCTTATTAAAGAATCACTCAAGACCTAACAAATTAACCTCCCTGTGGAAAGGCCCCTACGAAATTGCAAAGATCCTATCCGAGGAAAAAACAATCCTAAAAATAGGAAAAGGAACCCGTATAGTCCACAACAACAATATAAAACCATTTGTGGACTAGGAAAACACGAACAGGAAACCCCAAAAGGTAAAACTTGAAGGAAAATAAATGTATATACGCATAGAAAACCGTTACAAAAAAAAATCATAAAGTAACACTTTACTAAAATCTAGTACATAACTATCGTAGTATTTAAAATTTGCCTCCAAATTTCTTTTCAAATACTTGTACACGAATAAAATAATTTTGTAAATATTGTAGCGAGCTTAGGGTTCGCTGGATTAATTATTTAAAATAAATAAGAGCCGTTAATCGATTTTGAATTAATGTAACACTTTATTAGTCCGTTAATAACAACCGTTACTTTTACCGTTCACTTAACGATTTCTTTACTTATAGCTTCCGCACTTATCGCGTCTTTGACTGCTTACTTCTCACTTATTACTTTCTACTTCTTACTTTTTACTTATCGCTTGCTTCACTCACTCCATGATGCATGTGCGACGTATTTATACCGTTTCCTCATTCTGATTCAGCGTTTCGTTTCCGTCCGTTCCATAGCATTGAATGTTCTACTGTTCATAGTCTCCAGTTTTGCAGTACTTTCTCGAATATTCTAGTACTGATTGTCATATGCGTCATAATATTATACAACATTTTAAATAACCATAATAAACAAACAAACAAAAATATATGAAGATTAATTAACTCACTTAATAAAATAAGACAACACATTAATCAACTGCTATTAACATTAAAAATTGTAATAATAAATGATCTTAATTTGTAAAAGGACAAAACACACATATATATATATATATATATATATATATATATATATATATATATATATATATATATATATTGTTGTATTCCAGAATACTACCCTTATTAAATTTAACACTGAATCTCCTAACACATCCTTAAAAACTTCACTTAACATATATTACATTCTCACTTAATACATACCATTCATAAACATTCACAATATTACCAGTTACAGCACACTTAATAACCTGCACCTTTTTATTTATTCAAAACATAGCAACTTGGATTTTCGTCCAAAATTGATTGATGTGAAAAGTCACACAAGAAAAAAGAGAAATAGAAAAATTTCAGTTCCGAACGAGTTGAGTATCAGAGAGAGAATAGTTTTTTCAGTTTGAGATTGTAAGTTGAATAGTGAGTTTGGAAAGTTGAGTTAAGAACCCCTAAGTTGATATAAATATATTAAATATAGTGATAATATATGAGTTTTAATATCATCTAAAACCCTTTAAGAGCCGTTGAATTTAAAAAAGGATTTTTCTTGTTAATGGCGCCTCAGCCAGTTGTAACTGGACTTTCACCAAAGGAAGGTCCGCCTGGGACGCGGATCATAATACGTGGAGAATTCTTAGGAACCGGAGCGAGTGATCTAATTGGCTTAACTATTTGCGGATGTGACTGCCTTCTATCAGCAGAGTGGAAAAGTTGTAATAAGATTGTTGTGCGTACAGGACCAGCAAAAGAAGAAAAGGAATAATAAAAGGTCCCCGCTCTTCCCTCGAAAGAGGAAGCACGGCGGCCGGACACTCAACACTGGTGGCAGCGGTGGGATGCCCAGATAACGGGATCCCGAAACAGAAAACAAAATTTAAAACAACACAAAAAAAAAAAATTTTTTTTTAGAAGAAAAAAAAATTTTTTTCAAGAAAAAACAAAGAAGAGAGAAGAAAAAACACAAGAGAAATAACCAAACCATAAGAAGAAAAACAAAAAAAAAAAATTTTTTTTCAAGCAAAAAAATAAGAAAAAAAAACCCCGACATAAAACAACGAAAAAAAAGTAAACATAGAACAACGAAAAACAAAGTAAACAAAAATTTAAAACAACAAAAAAAATTTGATTATAAGAAGAAAAGAGAACACAAGAGAAATAACCAAATAAGAAGAAGAAAAAAAATTTTTCAAGAAGAAAAGAGAAAAAAAAAAAAAACAGGAGAAATAACCAAACCAAAATAAGAAGAAAAAAAAAACCCCGACATAAAACAACGAAATAAAAAGAAAAAAAAAAGGAAAGCAGCAAAGACCAGGATGAGCAATCAACTTTAGGACGTGAAGTCTGCCTGGCGTCAAAGAGAAAAAAAAATCTAAAAAGAAAAAGAACCACACAAAGGAAACAACTAAGGAAAACTGAAGAAAAAAAAAACAGCAACACTCAAGACAAAGAAAGTACAACGACAACAATTAGTAGAGTAAGAATTTTTTTTAAATAGCGACTTTTCTCTCTACTTTTTTAGGAATATTTTCTAATTGGAAGCTCTCCTTTTCACAAAAAAAAAAAAAAAAAATTTTTTTTTTTGATAGAAATTTCTATCTATATTCTTTGAAAATTCTCATTTCAGTATTTCGACGACATTTCCGTTTCTTTTCTTTCGCGTGTTTTCTCGATAGAAATTTTGAAAATTCTCTTTTCAGTTTTTTCGACGACATTTCCGTTTCTTTCGCGTCGAAAATTTTCTTTCTTTTCAGTTTTGGGACCAATTTATTTTTCTTTCCTATATATATATATATTGAATAACAAAAAGAAAGGCCAATTTTTCCATAACCATATTTTAAGTTAACCATATTTTTAAGAATTGATAACGAATTTTCGCCTTTTATTTTAAACTTTCACTATTACGAGTCCATATTACACGAGACTGGCGGCTAGGCAGGGGGAAGAACAAATCCACTATCAACAGATACACATTAAACCCCCTGAAATGGCTCTTTCTGTCGGAATTTCTGATGTTTTCAGAATCGTCCCTACCTTCGATGGGAAACCGTGCGACTTAGGTAAATTTATTTCCGGGGGAGACGTTTTATTTAGATCCCTAAAGAAGGCAGACCCGGATATATACGAGACATTTTTAGATCTAGTCAAAAATAGACTAGAGGGTCATGCTTACGATCTGATTAGGTATAGCCAAATCGCAAAGTGGGAGGATTTAAAAGAAAAATTAGAATCGGAATATAAAGAGGAGCAATCTCGGTCGACGGCACACAATGAGTTGATTTCTCTGAAACAACGCTACAGAGAAACCGTCCGGGAATACGGCGATAGAGTCGCGAATGCTCTAAGGACTCTAAACTCTGCCACGTGTGAAATAACAGCAGACGCGGTGGTTAGGGAATTCTTAATGGAAGAAAACAAAAAATTGGCCGTACAAACATTTGAGGATGGACTAAACAACGAACAGCTAAAGATACTAGCTAAAGCCCATGGGGGAAACAATTTAAAACAATCGATTGCACATGTAGTGTCACATGCGGCTCGAATGGACAATTCTCCCAGGTCATATCAATACAATGAAAAACCTACATTCAATCGCATAGTCTGCCAAACCTGTGGTAAGTCAGGGCATACACAGGACACATGTTATCGAAACATGCAGTCCACTTTTCCGAATAGACAACCCATAAAAAGGGAATATAACATATTATGCAATTTCTGTGGTCGGAATAATCACACAGAGAATGAGTGTAGATACAAGATATCTAGGAATGGATCGTCTTCAACAAATTACCAACATGGTACAACAACGCGTAACCCATTCCGAAATAATCCTACAAACTCTGAAAATCGTTTTGGTGAAAATTCTAGGACCACCAATAGACAAAACGATCGGCAAAATGTTCACTTTTCTCGGGTGCAAGAGTCGGAAAACGAGGCCTGACGCCAACCAAAATTGATGGAAGATAGACCAAAGTTTTCTATTTACAGCATTAGATCTTTGGAAATAGATAACGACCATTTTAATGAAGCTCCTAGCCAAATTTACCCTGAGCCCACATACTCCTATAAACCTAGACATATAAACAAAGATAACCCTGTCCCTAATATAAAGACTCCGATTCATACTCCCATTCTGGAAAATAATTCAGCAACACAGACTGAAAATTCGAAATTTTCAACAGTATTAAAGACTGAAATCGCTAATATCTCAGATATCCCTATTGACAACGCAGACACTTCAGCAACCAAGACTGAAAAATCAGCAGTATTAAAGACTGAAAATTCGGATCCTGCAGAAAATATACAAACAGAAATCCCGAATATTTCGGCTATCCCAATAGACAACCCCGACACTTCAGCAACAAAGACTGAAAATTCAGCAGTGTTAAAGACTGAAGACCCAAAAGTTGCAATAAAAATCGAAACCCAAGTCAGTTCAGCAGCTAATACTGATGAACAAATCTTTTCTGCAGCAAAGACTGAAGGATTGAAAGTTTCTACAGCAGATATAACTGAAGAAATAGTTCAAACAGCAAATAGGACTGGGAACCAAGATGTTCTGACAGCTAATAAGTCTGAAGAACTATACGAATCAGTAAATGAGACTGAGAAACTAAACGATCCATCAGCAGTGAGTAAGACTGAAAAGGTAGACGTTCCGACAGCAGTTAAAGCTATGGACAATGACAACACTAAGCCGAAAACAATAAATATTTTAAACAACGAAAACAAACACAAACACTTACTCAAACACGATATAATAAATAATGAAAATAATAATTTATCTAAAATAGGTGTGGAAAAGGAAAACCATATAAGTACATTACAAATCTTTTTTTACAACAATAAACATTTATTCAAACACAAAATACAAAAAAATAAAATGTTACACAGTCATTTAGGACATTTGAAATCATTTCTTAAGAAGATTTTTGGTATTATGCATTTCTATAGAATCATCATAATAATAGGCCCAGAAAGGTTTTGGAAAATGTTCCATAAATTTAAGGAAAAGATAAACACATAACAAATGGCCTTTGTTTTATTATTCAATATATATGAAATAATCTAACAATTGTAGGAAATGACGGAAATGAAAAAAAAAAGTTAATGAGGGGAACGAAAGAAAAAAAATTTTAGAGGTAATATGTATTGGAAATTTTGGAATTAATATATATTCGAACGGAAAAGGAAAGAAAGAAAATTTTATTGGTAATATATATATTGGAAATTTTGGAATTTATATATATACGGAAATGAGAATTTTGAAACAATAATATTAATATTATATAATTAATATAATAAGTAATAATGATTTTTGGATAAGAAAAGAAAAGGTTCCAAGGAGAAATATTTAAATTTAGTTAATATATAATGTAAATAGACTATTTTGGACTATTTTTCTAGTGTTAAGAACTTTTTGATTATTGAAAAAATTTAGTTAATATATAATGTAAATAGATTATTTTTCTAGTATTAAGAACTTTTTGATTATTGTAACCTTTGATGAAAGATTAATTTTGAAAACCTTTGTAATATAATTGAACGAAAATCCAAGTTTTTAATTAATCTTAATTTAATATATAGTTACTAGAAAATTATTCTCTTCAAGGATAATTTTCTTTCTCGAAGAAGGGTGGGATGTTGTATTCCAGAATACTACCCTTATTAAATTTAACACTGAATCTCCTAACACATCCTTAAAAACTTCACTTAACATATATTACATTCTCACTTAATACATACCATTCATAAACATTCACAATATTACCAGTTACAGCACACTTCATAACCTGCACCTTTTTATTTATTCAAAACATAGCAACTTGGATTTTCGTCCAAAATTGATTGATGTGAAAAGTCACAAAAAGAAAAAATAGAAATAGAAAATTTTTCAGTTCCGAACGAGAGGAGTTCGGAAAAAAGAGTTTAGAGTTGACTTTAAGTTTGTTTTATCAGTTAATTTGAGTTGAGAATTTATAAAAGTAATTCGAAGAATAAAAGAATTTAAAAAGAAATTTGATCAAGAAAATGAAATAAAATTATTTTAATTTAATTAACCTCCACGCTCTTCCCTCATTCCGAGGAAGCACGGCGACGGACGTCAACAATATCTATATATATATATATATATATATATATATATATATATATATATATATGAAAAAATATGAAATAAACAGATTGAAACTTACGATAGGAAATAATATTAAATAAGAATTTCAAATACCTATATAAGTACAAAACATTTTGCAATTAATAAATCCAAAAAAAAAAAAAATAAGGAATTAAAAATCTTTAGTAAACTCAAAACAAAATTTAAAAATTTGTAGAATTTAGTTTGACATACAACTACATGAAAAAAATTATATAAAAAAAAAGAAGACAAATAAGGACAATGAAAAGTCCTCAAAAAAAAAACAGAAATATGCTCTGTAGATAACACAAATTTCTATGTAATACACAAATTGTAAGAGTAAGCCGTAAGAATCTTACTTAACACTTATCTATATATTTTTTTTACAAATAATAATAGTACTTTATAACAAAAAAAAAAAAAAAATAAATAAATAAATAAATAAATAAATAAAAAAACGCGAAGTTACAATACGAAATAATGTTTATATAATAAATTCAAATACCTATGTAATTAGAAAACATTCTTCAATTAACCTTATCCTCAGAAAGTAAGAAAATATTTACTTTAAATCAAAATGAATTTTTTTAGAACTAAACGTTTCCTTCTAATACTATGTTTAACCAACATGAAAAAAAAGAACACAAATTACATGAAATTTTAAACCAAATGTCTATTGTACACACAACCAAAACCAAACTAAACGAATATACCCTTGACTCAAAATAAAATACTTTATTTAAGAAAACTTTATTTTTCATAACCAACAACTACTATTAAACACATTTATACTAAGAAAAGTAAAACCTTAAAAACCAAATTGTATTTGTACAAAATTTCAAAAGAAAATATTTTATTTTTTATTATATAAATAACCATCGAAGTTACCATGACCATAAATACAATATAAATACGAATACATTAATATTAAGAAAGAAACAAACTACACAAAATACACATTTATAATAATATTGTATACCTAAAGCTACTATGTGAAAAGAAAAGCTCAGGCCTATGTAACGGAACCACAATACTGTCATCCTTTATTCCCAATCACACCATTTTTCAGAAAATTAATCTCATAAAGATCAATTTTCTTTTTTTCAAGGAGGGGAGGATGTAGTGCTCTAAAAAGCCCTACCACTTTTTTCCCCCATCCCTACATCCAAATCCCAGCAACATTACACTAAAACCTAAAATCTAATAAAAACCCTAAAAAACCTAAACTAGATCCAAAATTCGCAATAAACGAATCAAACATCCGTTTATCGCTTAACATTTGCCCCCACAGCATAATTTAATCTAAGAACCAAACTAAAATCAAAATTCAGAATAAACGAATCATATATTCGTCTATCGTTTTGCATTTGCCCCACGGCATCATCTAAATTAAAAACCAGAGATACGTTATCTCAATTTGGGAAAATCCATCAAATCGAACAAACAAAAACCCGAATTCCTTTACATATCCACATCTGCACAATAGTTTCATAGGAATTCAGGAAACTGAATCCTTATCTTAAATAAACACTCAGATCACAGCAGCTCACTCAGGATTTTGGTATGAAAATGTATATTTTCGAGATAAAAATTTCGATTTGTTTCTCTTTATAAGGGCGATGGGTTTTGTATTCAAATTTACTCTAACATACGTAAGCAACACCTCCGGTTGTTTGTTGAAAAGTTTTCCCCAGATATCCTCTTCCTTTCAGAGACCTGGCTCAAACCAAATTCCCGAGTTTCAATTCCCAATTACACTTTAGTTTCTAACCCCAGAACTAATGGATCTCATGGAGGTACCGGCATATTAATCAACAAAAAATTTCAATTCAGTGAAATTAGATTCACCTGTGTATCCAGCATTGAATACACAGCAGTAAAACTTTTCTGTGAGAACAATAAAGTGCTCGTCTTAGCATCCATTTATATTCACCCTTCACGACAACCAGATTTCCCAGATACTGACATTTCGCAGATTATCCAACAGTCCGTTCCCGCTCCATTTATAATCGGAGGAGACTGGAATGATCGCCACACAGCATTCAATGATAATAAATGCAACAAATATGGTCGCCAATTGCTAGCCCTCCTCCAGTCTTATCCATATACTTACATTGACTCCCCATTACAGCCAACTCGTGTCTCTAGCTCAGCCAGGTCAACAATCGACTTCTTCCTCAACTCCGACGATGTTTATTCAGCGGGTCCACCTACAGTCTCCTTTATATTTCCTTCTGATCATGGTTCCGTTCACACCACGATACAAATCCCCTCTTTCGAGCCACTATACTCGTCAAACTCTGTCCCAAACTTCACCAAAACAAATTGGAGAAAAGTCAATAGGGACATAGCGATAAGTTTCTCTGACTTGTATATCCCTGAAGCATCTAACTTACTCCCTACTGAAATCGATCAAGCATCTTTAAGAATAGAGCAAATTCTCAGCAAAAACACCCCGACAACCATTCCTCATAACTATTTAGGAAAGCCTTTGCCCAGCATCCTAACCAAATTATTGCGCCTTAAAAAGCAGCTCCCCCGTAAACTTCATACAAGATACTGCCCCTTTATTAAAAGCCAAATCCAACTCCTATCCACTCTGATAAATGAGCAGTTGAAAAAGTTCGCAGATGAAAACTACATCTCCACACTTAAAAATATCAAACCAAATCGGGATCTTTTCAAAAACATCAACCAATTAACTGGTCGTAAATATAAACCCCGAATTGACCATCTCATTAACCCGATCAGCAATAATATTGCCCAGTCCGATTCGGACATAGCAAATTGCCTCGCAGAACACTTTGCAAAGATCCATGAGCAAAATAATTGTCTCTCAATTCCTGGCTTCGAGAACACAGTAAACGAATACATCCCAAACAGATTATTCCCATCTTTTACTCCTTTCATTGGTGAATTCAACAACACAAACATAGCTTCACACCCCTTAGACACTACAAATTTTGTAACTGCGGACGAATTATCCGAGATCGTAAGATCAGGAAATAACAAAAAGTCAACTGGATTAGATGGAATCCCACGTCTTCTATTTAAAAGGATACGCCCACCGAATCTACTTCCCATCCTCATTCTTCTTAATCATATAATTAATGCATAGCACTTCCCAGAGAACTGGAAAACTGCGGTAGTAATTCCTATTAAGAAGCCCGGTAGTAGTAATAGCCCTTGCAATTATCGTCCAATATCCCTATTAAGTACACTAAGTAAGATACTGGAACGCAAGATCTACCAAAATCTTCTCTCATTTGCCAATGAGAATGCCCTCATCCCTAACTGTCAGTTCGGATTTCGTAAGCGACAATCCACATGTCATGCTCTACTAAAACTCACACACGATGTTACAACTGGTCTCCAAAACCAAAGCCCTACTGTGTGTATATCTCTCGATATTTCTAAGGCGTTTGATTGCGTCTGGATCTCAGGGCTTCTGTACAAACTGCACTCCATATTTAATCTAAACTCTCACACAACAAAGCTCTTAGCCTCATATCTTTCTGCCAGAAAATTAGTTGTGAGAATAAATTCTTCTGTCTCAGAAACCCACACCATAACCGCGGGTGTTCCCCAAGGCTTCATTTTAGGGCCAATTTTATATCTGTTATATACCTCAGATATTCCTCAACCCGTATCTCCTAATGTTGTGATGCTAAATTATGCTGATGATACATTAATTTACTCTAGCAGCAAATTTGTTAAGGCTGCAAGAAACCGCATTAACAACTTCCTCCCTAACCTATCAACATACTTTAATAAGTGGAAAATTCACCTTAATCCAAATAAAACGCAGCTCATAGTGTTCAAGGGCAAAAACGAGCACTGTACAAACAACACTAGACGCTGCCACAACAAAATTAAGATTCAACTGAACAACACTCTGATAAAACCCTCCAAAACCCTAAAATATCTGGGAATCACTTTTTCTAATAACTGGTCTTTTTCCTCCCACATTAAAAATTCCCTTCAAAAAGCCACAATTCAGCTTAATCTCTGTAGAAGAGTAATGTGGAAACCTAATAGTCTCTCTCACAAAGTCAAACTGCTCATTTACAAACAAATTATCAGGCCCACACTCACGTACGCGTGCCCATTGTGGTACCATATCACTCCCTCCCAAATGGAGAAATTACGAGTATTCGAAAGAATGTGCTTTAGGTATGTCTCTGGGTTACATCGTCGTCCTAACTCCTATAAGTACTATAGTAACGTCGAACTCTACAATATCGCTGGTATCGAGCGCCTCGATAGACGATTCCTCGAACTGTCAATCAAACTTATCGAAAACCTACAAAATAATCCCAATCCCATAATAACCTCGCTCTTAGAGAACTCTATAGATATCAGAACTAACTATCCCAACTGTCTCCACACCAGAGCTATCTTCGCCTCAGGCAGACTGGTAAATGATTCAAATGAGATCATATACCACAACACCGAAGTTACCCCTAACCAGTTCAAATACTGTAACGTCCAACCATTTTCCAACATCCTACGCTTTTCCAACGAACAACCGGAGAGAAATACTCTACCTCTAACCCATAACTGACCTCATTCCACATCCTTTAATTCATAAATCCCATTAATTATAAAACTTTGTTTTGTTTATAGCTCATTTTATAATAATCAGACTAAGTTAGGTTAAGTTATATTTATATTTATATTTAGGGTTAAGTTTAGATTAAGTAAAGTAAAAATAAGAAATTCCTGGTTTTCTGACCTTTTCCAGGAAGACAAAACCCTACTAAATGTATAAACACACATCTAGCCTGTAACTCTTAAAACATTGTTTGGAAAATGTATTATAATAATAATTACATGTAAGCAATTGTCACGAATTTAATTTTAAGTCACTGTATTACTTAAATGTACAAATTTTAATTATGGTTAATAAATACAGTTTAAAAAAAAAAAAAAAATGTATTCAAAGATCAGTCTCGATTGGCGTCCTGAGTGGTAGAACGCCAATAAACTAAATAAAATTATAAAATAAATGTAATTAAATAAATAAATCGAGGTTTAAATGCTGGAAATACAGGTGATCGATTTTTTATTGCGCTTGGCCGATTCCCAGGACCATATTCGATCGGTAGCTGCTCTTCCCTCAAGGTTTGAGGAAGCACGGCGGCACCGCAACGGGTCCCCTCAGGAGCTATCTTAAAGAGATCCCTCGTCCTTTTCAGGACCAGACACGCTCCCTGAGAGAAGGACCACTACAAAAATGGTGGCAGCGGTGAAATGCTTAAAAATCACCTACCAAACGCAAGCTCACTTAAAATCCAATCAACACACGAATTGGATCATAGATATGGAGCAACGATAGATGGACTTGTTGATGTTTGCAGCTATCAGGAACACATCTACAGAAAACATAATTTTTAAAATAATAAAAGCGTCCCCGGGGCTAAACACCGGGAACAGTGCAAAAAAAAAGTTGAAACTTTAGACAAAAAAGCTGCATGGACCACAACAAGGAAGCAAGTGACACGTTTAGTGAACGTCAATGGGGTACAATACCACAAGTGCAATCACCATGTACACTCCAAGCAATCAAAGTGAAAAAGGATGCGGATGGAATATCGTCGGTTACTGACAAGTAAGTGTCGGTAGCCGTTAGTACTTCAGCTCCGCAGCACAACAAAACAAAAAAAAAACACCAATAACAACAGTAACAGGATCACACATTATCAGCAAGGAGCTCAGATCCCTGATGACATCACCACAGCGACGGCCACAGAAAGCAGCCAACGCAACCAAAGACCTCAGGTACATTCTATATTACTTAATTTAAGGGCACAAATAGAGCACCTATCATAAATTTTAAATTCTCTTAAAAAGACAAAGAGAGTCCTACAATATGAAATAAAATTTTTAAAATCTTTCAAAATTTATTTTTAAATTCACCAAAGGGGAAAATGCTAGACATGTACTTTAAGGGGATACAAACACCCCATAAACTAAAAATTTAAATTTCTATACATATACAATATATACACACATATACATATATACATATATTTTAAGAATTTGTATCACATGGTTTTTAGTAATTACTCGGGGATAATTTTTCATATTCTCGGGCAGAGACTGCACAATTTCCATGCGCTTACGCTTATCTGTCTGTTGGTCTTTTTCCTTTCATCTGTTTAGGGTGAAATTCCTTAGGATCACTTACCCCTATCCAGGTTCTTTCCACTTTGGGCTCGAAAAAAATGTCCTCTCTTTTTACCATTGCCTTCTTTCACAGGATCTCTTCTGCTTATCTGTCTACCAGGATTTTTCGAAATTAGGAATGCTTTACTTCGGTGTCGGTAAAAATCTTTTCCTACCTTCGATATTTTCGAAATTTCCTCTATAGGTAAAGGATGTGTTGGGTTTGAAAGGATCTCTTTTGCTAATCTTTCTTTCACAGCATCTCTTCTGCTAATCTGTCTGTCAGGATCTTTCGACATTAGGATTGTTTGTTTCTCTTACCTTCGATAGGATCGATTTCGTCGGATTCTCTTTAGATAGGTTCGTTACATTTATAATTGGGAAAATGAATTTACCGAAGGAATATTTCGCCCAAAATAATACCCGAATCGAATATTTGAAGCGCGCGAAAAAATGAACGTCACAATCCGATTGAAAGTTATTTTAGATTTCGTGCCGGTTTTTAACGGTAACCCGGACGAACTCGATGATTTCATTTCTCAAGGGGATATTATCTTTTCACAAGCACGGGACGACAGTCAGCATGCTTTTTATCTAAGCGTGGTGAAAACCAGACTGAAAGGGCCAGCATACGACCACATCCGGTACAAGGTCATTTCAACCTGGAATGATCTTGCTTCCGAATTAAAGGGGGAATTTAAAATTCTCACCTCAAGGTCAGCGGCACAAAACAGTCTGGTGAAAGCCAAGCAAGATAGCAAGGAAGGTGTGAAGCAGTTTGGAAACAGACTCGCACACCTCCTGTATCTGCTGAACGAGGCCACGTTCGAAAGCACTGTCGATCCTGCGGTACGAACATATCTCCTTGAAGAAAATAAAAAGCTCGCCTTGCATACTTTTGAAGATGGTCTTAGGGATCCCCATTTGAAATTTTTAGTTAAAGCACGAGCTACCTCAAGTCTTAGAGCAGCAATAAATTACGCTCTCGAGCAGGCCCCACGTTTAGGCAATGGCACTCTAAAATCTGATAATAATTCCAAATATAGCCAACCAGCAATTTTCCAATCGTGCAATAGGTCTGGTCATACTTCTGCGACATGTCTTCGAAAAGAAAATGTTTCTAATCCTATCCCCCAAATTAAGGCGGGGTTTGAACACCTCCAATGCACATATTGCAACAAATATAATCATTCCCAAGCAGAATGTAGGAAACGGTCCCATTTCAAAAGTCAAAACGAATCTCCATCAAATAAAAATGATGTTAGAACTCAGCCCACTTCTACCGCAAACGTTTGGAGAAGTGGAGTATTAAGCAAAACAAACAGGGTACAATTAATAAAAGTTCATTCAGATAAATTAAATGCAGGACAATTTGAACAAACAGCGCTAGAATCTAAGGGTTTAAACAACAAGGTATCGTCTACGGATGAGATTGGCATTAGAGATAATAGGGACATAAATCAGAAGCAGGATGGTCTAACTGCTCCTCAAATAGAAGAAGTAGTGACCAAAGATCATATCCAACAGTCAACATCTGAATCCGTTTGTCTACGGGCCGGATCTGATGATTCGACAAAGACCCCTGAACATACTATCCTAACACCTCTCTCTACTTTCATATTATTAAATGCTCCGACTTCTAGCAACAACACGTCCAAGCTCATAGAGCACAAACTGAAAATTCCGGCAAAATGTAAGCCTGAGGAGCAAGAACTCCCAGCAAACTGTAAGCCCGAGGAACAAAAACTTTCAGCTAAGTCTAAGCCTGCGGAGCAAAGAGTCCCAGCAGAATGTAAGCTTGAAAAACCACAAGAACTCCCAGCATCCGATAAGCCTGAGGAACAAAGATTCCCAGCTAAGAGTAAGACTGAGGAACAAGAAGTCACAGCAGAATATAAGCCTGTAAAGAACAGCTGTATCAAAGCATCCCTTTTAAATAACTTGTTTGTCCGCATCTCTAATTTTTCAAACTTTAAAATGGGTTCTACAAATGAAACTTAAAAATAAACAAATAATCAAAACCCCGTTTACAAATAAAACAAACGTTGATCTTTCAAAATCGATTACGAATCCTCCATCCTTTAAAACGCTCTTTCTAGATGGTTTTATTGCCCAAATTTTGAACTATGTCACACAACCCAACCCTAAGAAAACATGGAACATTTTTCACAAATTTAAAGAGAAACTTAAAGTGAAACAAAAGGATTATATATGTGAATGGACATAAAAATAAAACACCAATTCTCACATCATTAATCTAAAAAAAAAAAAAAAAAAAAAAACTATATGTAAATTAAATAGAAAATATATAATTAATAATATTGAATTCCCCTCTTACCAAATTATTGTACAAAACCGAAATAGATACATATACATAATAACGCAAATAAATAAAATAAAACAACCAACTTTGTTTTGGAAAATTTATGTATCTAAAAGAAAATTGTTTATAATAAACTAAGAAAATTTATAAATAATATAACAGTATTAAAACTCGGGAGATAATAAGTAAAATATAACACAAATAAATCTTTAAATAGTTTATATTATGAAGAGAATCTCCCCAAATTCATATTATTAACACACAAATGATGAAACAAATATTAACTCCCTCAATAAAATAATTTTGTAAATATTATACAATATTTTAATTAATTGCCATTAACTTAAAAATTTAAATAAATGAATCTTAATTTGTAAATAAAAAACATATATAATTCTAAGTTAAAAAAAAAAAATTTTTTTAACTAAACAAAACAAAATCTATGAAATAAACAATATTAAATAGAAATATAATAATTTCAAATAACTATGTAACTAACCAAATTACATATATCCTAAGAAAAATAAGGAACTAACATTTTTTAGTTTAATTCAAAACAAACTTAAAAATTTAGAATAAAATCTGTCTTTATAATACATGAAAAAAAAAACATAAATATGGTCCTCAAAATGAAACAGAAATATACTCCGGAGATAATGTAAATTCCTACATAATACACAAGTTGTAATACAATACACTTTTAAGGCTCACCTAAAATTTATCTGTAGCACAAATTGATTTTAATATTTTATTTAAAATAACCTTACTTTATAAAAATAGTTCACAATTATTATTAAATATATTGAAAAAACAAAAGAACACTGTAAATAATATTATTAATATATGTAACTTAAATATGTACTTATATACACGATAAGAAAAATTGTGAATGTAAGCCTATAGTTTAACACATAATCTTAGATTTTCTAAAAACATAACAAAATACTGAAGAACACTCTACCGTAAGCTACAGAATTAACACAAAATATTGAATAATATGTAAAAACAAGAACAAACATTTAAAAACGTAGCAACCAATTGTAACTACAATGAAAATTTAAAGTAACCATTATAATTTGAAATCCAAATTATGTAACGAATCATGATGACATCGCCCTTCACCTTTTATCGCGCCACTCCTAGAAAATTAATCTCTTACAGATTAATTTTTTTTTGAAGGAGGGGAGGATGTAGTGCTCTGAAAAGCCCTACCATCTTCTTCCCCCACACCTACATCCAAATCCCAGCAGTAATACACTAAAACCTAAAATTCAATCAAAACCCGAAAAAACCCAAACTAGATCCAAAATTCGCAATAAACGAATCAAACATCCGTTTATAGCTTAACATTTGCCCCCACAGCATAATTTAATCTAAAA
Source organism: Microdon myrmicae (assembly GCA_963931805.1). Lineage (NCBI taxonomy): Eukaryota > Metazoa > Arthropoda > Insecta > Diptera > Syrphidae > Microdon > Microdon myrmicae. Next base: position 20,579,796 of record OZ007497.1, read on the forward strand.
AACCGAATTAAAATCAAAATTCATAATAAACGAATCATATATTCGTTTATCGTTTTGCATTTGCCCCACGGCATCATCTAAATTCAAAAACCAGAGATACGTTATCTCAATTTGGTAAAATCCATCAAATTGAACAAACAAAAACCCGAATTCCTTTACATATCCACATCTGCACAATAGTTTCATAGGAATTCAGGAAACTGAATCCTTATCTTAAATAAACACTCAGCTCACAGCAGCTCACTCAGGATTTTGGTATGAAAATGTATATTTTCGAGATACAAATTTCGATTTGTTTCTCTTTATAAGGGCGATGGGTTTTGTATTCGAAGAAGGCCTCATCATAAACAGTCGAGATCTCGTGCAGTGCGGACGTTCACAGAAACGTGATTACACGTGTTTATGTTTACGTGTGTTAAGTGCACTATTAAATTGTGTAGTGCAATATAAAAACAACAAAAAATATTTTAAAAAAAATAATAATATATATATATATATATATATATATATATAATAACAAAAAAAAAATAAGGAAATTTCAACTATACAACGTTACGACTGGATGCCGTAGTCGAAATCTGTCTTCACAGATGCCAGACAACGACCCGAGCACTACCCGGGAATATCTTTTGGAACGGAAGAGAAGAGCCATTGAAACTCTTCAAAACTCATCTAAGAAGACTACAAAAATGCATGAATACATCAACGAATATATCCAACAGCTTTCAGCAGAGGTGAAGCAACTCCGGGAGGAAATTCACTCCCTAAAGCAACCCACCCAAAACAGCGACGATGCCAGTATGGAGATGACGCCTTCTCCCAACTTAAACCATAAAACATCTCCACCCAAACAACAATCATCAGCCCATAAGGAAATCACCAAACAAGCCAAGCCAGCACCGAGTCCCCTGCCTGCCCAGCACAAAAACGAAAGACCACCGCCAATCTACATCAGAAACCCGACCAGCAGCAAAGCACTAATTCAAACCCTGCAAAATGCCTTGGGTCACCGGAATTTTAGCACCAATGCAAAAGGATCGAGGGCTCCCATAACAGTCAGATCATTAGTCGATCATGACAGGGCAGTTAAAAAACTGTTAGAGGAACAGTATCAGTTCTTCACCTTCCAGCATCCGAACAGCAAACCAGCTAACTTTATTATAAGGCACACCGATCCCGAATGGACCAACGAAGAAGCGGGACTGGAAATCGCTAGGATATGTCCACAAATAAAAATCAATAAGCTGGACTACTTCCAAACACCGTACATGAGGACAAACAACGTAAAAAACCTCCGGGCCATACAAATCCCACCTAATCAGGACATCAAGCAACTTAAACAAATTAAATATTTGTTTACCCAAAAAATCGCAATCGAAGAGCCCCACAAACAAGAAATTCTTCATTGTAAACGATGCCAAGAATCAGGACACTTGGCGGTCTCATGCCACCAGCAAAGACGTTGCGGCAGATGCGCAGAGGAACACGAGCTCGAGGAATGCAAGGTAAATCCACAAGGCCTGGAACCTGAAACAATACAAACCGTCAACGCTGATGGATCCATTACCAACAAAAAGATCACAGTTAAATGCTGTAACTGCGGAGGCCCTCATCCGGCAAATTTTTCCCAATGCCCTCAGAAGCTAAAACTTCTGGAAAGACGGAAATTAGCAACAACTATAAAATCAACAACAACAACAACAACAACGAAACCAACAGTATTGCAGGAAACGAAGTCAACCCGACCCGGAATATCGTACGCGGATGCAGCAAGAGGAAACCTCAACACTACCACTCCCCCTAACAACAATACTGAAAACTTCAATCTGGACATCATGGGATACATCCAAAGCTTACAAGCCATGCTACCTTCGCTGAGAAAGATGTCAGAAATAGAGAAAAAAGGTCAGATTCTTTCACTAATAACTTCCCATATTCTTTCCAGCTCTCTCTAAACTAACCATTATCTCCCTCAACACATAATCCATTTACTCTAACATACGTAAGCAACACCTCCGGTTGTTTGTTGAAAAGTTTTCCCCAGATATCCTCTTCCTTTCAGAGACCTGGCTCAAACCAAATTCCCGAGTTTCAATTCCCAATTATACTTTAGTTTCTAACCCCAGAACTAATGGATCTCATGGAGGTACCGGCATATTAATCAACAAAAAATTTCAATTCAGTGAAATTAGATTCACCTGTGTATCCAGCAGATCCAGAATACACAGCGGTAAAACTTTTCTGTGAGAACAATAAAGTGCTCGTCTTAGCATCCATTTATATTCACCCTTCACGACAACCAGATTTCCCAGATACTGACATTTCGAAGATTATCCAACAGTCCGTTCCCGCTCCATTTATAATCGGAGGAGACTGGAATGCTCGTCACACAGCATTCAATGATAATAAATGCAACAAATATGGTCGCCAATTGCTAGCCCTCCTCCAGTCTTATCCATATACTTACATTGACTCCCCATTACAGCCAACTCGTGTCTCTAGCTCAGCCAGGTCAACAATCGACTTCTTCCTCAAGTCCGACGATGTTTATTCAGCGGGTCCACCTACAGTCTCCTTTATATTTCCTTCTGATCATGGTTCCGTTCACACCACGATCCAAATCCCCTCTCTCGATCCACTATACTCGCCAAACTTCACCAAAACAAATTGGAGAAAAGTCAATAGGGACATAGCGATAAGTTTCTCTGACTTGTATATCCCTGAAGCATCTAACTTACTCCCTACTGAAATCGATCAAGCATCTTTAAGAATAGAGCAAATTCTCAGCAAAAACACCCCGACAACCATTCCTCATAACTATTTAGGAAAGCCTTTGCCCAGCATCCTAACCAAATTATTGCGGGTTAAAAAGCAGCTCCGCCGTAAACTTCATACAAGATACTGCCCCTTTATTAAAAGCCAAATCCAACTCCTATCCACTCTGATAAATGAGCAGTTGAAAAAATTCGCAGATGAAAACTACATCTCCACACTTAAAAATATCAAACCAAATCGGGATCTTTTCAAAAACATCAACCAATTATCATCATCGGCACTACAACCGGGGACCGGTCTTGGCCTTATTTAGCAAGTCCTAAGGCTTGTTAAATTTTCCATAATGATTTATTTTTTCTGGGCAAGGTCATTAGTCTTGCGCCAGAGGCTCCCCGACGGGGAATCGAACCCCGGTCTCCCGGGTGACAGGCGGGTATACTAACCACTATACTATCGAGGAGCCCCATCAACCAATTAACTGGTCGTAAATATAAACCCCGAATTGACCATCTCATTAACCCGATCAGCAATAATATTGCCCAGTCCGATTCGGACATAGCAAATTGCCTCGCAGAACACTTTGCAAAGATCCATGAGCAAAATAATTGTCTCTCAATTCCTGGCTTCGAGAACACAGTAAACGAATACATCCCAAACAGATTATTCCCATCTTTTACTCCTTTCATTGGTGAATTCAACAACACAAACATAGCTTCACACCCGCTAGACACTACAAATTTTCTAACTGCGGACGAATTATCCGAGATCGTAAGATCAGGAAATAACAAAAAGTCAACTGGATTAGATGGAATCCCACGTGGTCTATTTAAAAGGCTGCGCCCACCGAATCTACTTCCCATCCTCATTCTTCTTAATCATATAATTAATGCATCGCACTTCCCAGAGAACTGGAAAACTGCGGTAGTAATTCCTATTAAGAAGCCCGGTAGTAGTAATAGTCCTTGCAATTATCGTCCAATATCCCTATTAAGTACACTAAGTAAGATACTGGAACGCAAGATCTACCAAAATCTTCTCTCATTTGCCAATGAGAATGACCTCATCCCTAACTGTCAGTTCGGATTTCGTAAGCGACAATCCACATGTCATGCTCTACTAAAACTTACACACGATGTTACAACTGGTCTCCAAAACCAAAGCCCTACTGTGTGTATATCACTCGATATTTCTAAGGTGTTTGATTGCGTCTGGATCTCTGGGCTTCTGTACAAACTGCACTCCATATTTAATCTAAACTCTCACACAACAAAGCTCTTAGCCTCATATCTTTCTGCCAGAAAATTCGTTGTGAGAATAAATTCTTCTATCTCAGGAACCCACACCATAACCGCGGGTGTACCCCAAGGCTCCATTTTAGGGCCAATTTTATATCTGTTATATACCGCGGATATTCCTCAACCCGTATCTCCTAATGTTGTGATGCTGAATTATGCTGATGATACATTAATTTACTCTAGCAGCAAATTTGTTAAGGCTGCAAGAAACCGCATTAACAACTTCCTCCCTAACCTATCAACATACTTTAATAAGTGGAAAATCCACCTTAATCCAAATAAAACGCAGCTCATAGTGTTCAAGGGCAAAAACGAGCACTGTACAAACAACACTAGACGCTGCCACAACAAAATTAAGATTCAACTGAACAACACTCTGATAAAACCCTCCAAAACCCTAAAATATCTAGGAATCACTTTTTCTAATAACTGCTCTTTTTCCTCCCACATTAAAAATTCCCTTCAAAAAGCCACAATTCAGCTTAATCTCTGTAGAAGAGTAATGTGGAAAGCTAATAGTCTCTCTCACAAAGTCAAACTGCTCATTTACAAACAAATTATCAGGCCCACACACACGTACGCGTGCCCATTGTGGTACCATATCACTCCCTCCCAAATGGAGAAATTACGAGTATTCGAAAGAAAATGCTTTAGGTATGTCTCTGGGTTACATCGCCGTCCTAACTCCTATAAGTACTATAGTAACGTCGAACTCTACAATACCGCTGGTATTGAGCGCCTCGATAGACGATTCCTCGAGCTATCTATCAAATTTATCGAAAACCTACAAAATAATCCCAATCCCATAATAACCTCGCTCTTAGAGAACCCTCTAGATATCAGAACTAACTATCCCAACTGTCTCCACACCAGAGCTATCTTCGTCTCAGGCAGACTGGTAAATGATTCAAACGAGATCATATACCACAACACCGAAGTTACCCCTAACCAGTTCAAATACTCTAACGTCCAACCATTTTCCAACATCCTACGTTTTTCCAACGAACAACCGGAAAGAAATACTCTTCCTCAAACCCATAACTGACCTCATTCCACATCCTTTAATTCATAAATCCCATTAATTATAAAACTTTGTTTTGTTTATAGCTCATTTTATAATAATCAGACTAAGTTAGGTTAAGTTAATGTTATATTTATATTTAGGGTTAAGTTTAGATTAAGTAAAGTAAAAATAAGAAATTCCTGGTTTTCTGACCTTTTCCAGGAAGACGAAACCCTACTAAATGTATAAACACACATATAGCCTATAACTCTTAAAACATTGTTTGGAAAATGTATTATAATAATAATTACATGTAAGCAATTGTCACGAATTTAATTTTAAGTCACTGTATTACTTAAATGTACAAATTTTAATTATGGTTAATAAATACAGTTTAAAAAAAAAAAAAAAAATGTATTCAAAGATCAGTCTCGATTGGCGTCCTGAGTGGTAGAACGCCAATAAACTAAATAAAATTATAAAATAAATGTAATTAAATAAATAAATCGAGGTTTAAATGCTAGAAATACAGGTGATCGATTTTTTATTGCGCTTGGCCGATTCGATCGGTAGCTGCTCTTCCCTCAAGGTTTGAGGAAGCATGGCGGCACCGCAACGGGTCCCCTCAGGAGCTATCTTAAAGAGATCCCTCGTCCTTTTCAGGACCAGACACGCTCCCTGTGAGAAGGACCACCACACGTATGTCAAAACGTTCTGAGTGCGTATAACCTCAAAAATGTCCAACTTTACGACAGAGCTGTCAATTGCCAGAATGCAACACTAGGGTTGCCAAATCCCGAAACATAAGAGGCAACCCTCGTACATATGTTACAATTTTTTAAATAATTTTTGCAGCTTTGGCGTGCTTTAGGCCAATAGTACGTTTCGGAGATTTCTCTGCAATTGTTTCTATAATTTCTATGGGCTCTGTTATGTACTGTTGTCATTATTTCAAGTTGTTTTTCCTGATCTGCAATATTTTCAAGGTTTTTCTGTGCGATGACTATTTTGTAGTTTATGAATGTTTCTTTTATTTTCTTTGAATATTGATATAATAATTCTTCTTCCATTTTAATAGCATTTATGGCTTTTGGGTTTAGGATTTTTTTAAAATTTGCAATGAGATTTTCTTCGTTAGTGAATGTGATTTCGTGGATATTCCTTTGAAATGTGTTTTGATATTAGCTTTTCCTTACTACTTCGTTCTAGTATCACTTTATTTTTAAAAGTGTTCAGGGCTTGGCCTGTTCGTTGGAAGTCTTCTTGAGGGGAGCTTATCGCTGAATGTTGTGAACAGGATGTCGTGTGGTTAATTTGTTGACGTGACAAAGCGTCTGCTACTACGTTTTGTTTTCCTGGTTTATACACAACTTTCGCACCGAATTCTTCTATGAAGTTTTTCCAGCGCTTTAGTTTCGTGTTTCGGTTCTTTTCCGATATTGAAAAGGTAAGTGATTGGTGGTCGGTATACTCGTATATGGTTAGATCTGAAATGCCGTATAGGAGGTTTCGAAGTTTTTGTAATGACCAAACGATTGCAAGTAATTCTTTTTCATTTGTGCTATAGTTTTGCTCTGTAGCAGAAAGTGTTCGTGACAAAAACGTTATTGGTTTATCTCCTTGACTTAAGACTGCTCCTATGGCTATATTACTAGCATCGGTCGTTAAATCGAAAGGTTTATCATATGAGGGTTGGAATAATTCAATTTGTTCTTGTGACTTGGATTTTATCTCGTTAAATGGTGTTTTTGCCTCTGAGTCAAGTTGTATTTTGGTAGAAGTACTTTTATTTTTTGATATCTTTCCATTCTCATGATGGAGGAAAATAGTCATGGGTTTTGTAATAGATGCGTAATTTTTAATAATTTTCCTGTAATATCCTGCAAGTCCGAGAAATGAGCGTAGCTCTTTGAGGTTTGTTGGTTCGGGATATTTCTTTATTATTTCTATTTTTAGGGGATCGACTGTTATTTTACCATGCTTAATGCAATGCCCTAAGTAAGTTATTGAGTTTTTGAAGAAATGAGATTTCTCTTTCGAAATCTTCATATTGGCGTTGCTCAATGCATCTGTAATTATCCTGATGTGATCGACATGCTGTTCTGGGGTGTCGGAGAAAATGAGAACATCGTCAATATAAACGTATGCGAATTTGCCTATGTATGGACGGAGTATATCGTCCACATAACGTTGAAAAATGGATGGTGCGTTTTTTAACCCGAAAGGTATTCGGTTAAATTCATATTTCGCGCCGTTTACCGAAAAGCTTGTTTTTTGTTTATCCTCTTCTTTATTTTTATTTTTTTTTATATAACGCTGTCTTTATTGACCATTATAAGTTTAGTTACATAAGTTTACAGCTAACTTAACTAAGTTGTGACAATTTTACTTACAATGTCTAGAACATTTTTTCAAGTATTATTTAATTGGAGGTCTTACGTCTATAGAGATTTATTCCAAATACAATTTACTAGTAGGACTCCTGGAAAGGTCATGAAAACCAGGATGGATTATCTATGTTTAGAATAAATATTCTTAAAACTACTTATCTCTACTTAAATCTAGCTTATATCTAAGGTAGTTAAATAAACTCACATTTAGCCATGTAGAACAATTTAGCCTAGTCTTAAGCTTAAGTTGAGATTTCATACTTTACATACCCTACGGAGGGAAGGGAGCGGCAGAGGGAGGTCTCTCCACCGACTGCTCGTTAAAGGAAAGAACCCGAGAAAAGGGTTGAATGTTTGAGTATTTGAAGTGGTTAAGATCTGTTATCCTGTTATGGTAGATGATCTCGTTCGCATCATTTACTATTCTTTTTGCGTAGAAGAGAGCTTTTAAATGGAGTGCATGAAGATAGGGATTTGATGCATTGAGGCTGGGGAGGCTAAGGGAATTGATGAGAGGGTTTGGATTGGCTGACAGGTTTTCAATGAATCTTATCGACAGTTCCAGGAACCTTCTATCCAATCTCTCCAGGCCGACGGAGTGGTATAGCGTAAGGCTTCTGATATATTTGTGGGAGTCGCGCTGTCGACGTAGCCCTGTGATTAGTCTGAAACACTTCCTTTCGAAGATACGAAGTTTTTCCATTTGAGAGGGAGAGATATGGAACCAGATGGGACAAGCGTAAGTAAGTGTGGGCCTGATGATTTGTTTATAAAGTAGAAGTTTGACTTGTTGAGAGAGACCATCTGCCTTCCACATTACTTTCCGACAAAGGTTCAGTTGTATCCCCGCTTTGCGGATGACATTGTTTATGTGAGTCGTGAAAGAGAGATTATTTTCGAAAGTAATGCCCAAGTATTTTAGTGATTTAGATGGTTTTATGAGGGTGTTGCAGAGGTTCAGTTGGATTTTTGAATGGTAACGTACCGTGTTATTGGTACAGTGAACGTTTCTACCTTTAAATACAATCAGTTGAGTTTTGTTGGGGTTTAGGCGGATCTTCCATTTAAGGAAGTAGGAGGAAAGAATTTGGAGGAATTCATTTACGCGGTTTCTGGCAGATAATACGAGCCTGCTGCTGGAGTAGACAAGGGTATCGTCTGCGTAGTTGAGGATTCGAGTATTCGGTGAGAGGGGTTGAGGAATATCAGATGTGTATAGTAAGTATAAGAGGGGACCCAGAATGGATCCTTGGGGGACTCCTGCTGTTATTGAGTACGTCTGGGAAAGGGTGGAGTTTATCTTGACCATGAATTTTCTATTTGATAGGTACGAGTAGAGAAACTTGGAAGTGTGATTGTTGAGACGATACGTGGAATGTAATTTGTACAGAAGACCCGCAGTCCACACGCAGTCGAAAGCCTTGGATATGTCAAGGGAGATACACACAGTAGGGCACTGGTCATTAAGAGCCATAGTGATGTCGTGAGTAAACTTGAGGAGAGCGTGACATGTTGAGTGTTGTGCACGAAAACCGAATTGGAAATCAGGGAGTAATGAGTTAGTTTCCGCGAAGGAGAGTAGGAAATGGTGAATTTTTAATTCAAGTAATTTGCTTAAATTATTAAGTAGTGAGATGGGTCGAAAATTGGCCGCCATCAGGGATGCGCCTGATTTTTTAATGGGGATGACTATTTCAGTTTTCCAAGACTCCGGTATGTGACCAGCATTTATTATGTGGTTTAGCAGGGTCATGATGTATAGTCGATTTGAAGGGTTGAGGTTTTTGAAAAGCACATGTGGAATTTTGTCCAAGCCGGTTGAGTTTTTATTGCTACGAGAAGATATCATTTGGTTAAATTCCTGCGGTTGTAAAAAGAAGTTTGTATCGGTGGGCTGAGATGCTCTATTGTCATTATTAAATTCAGTTATGAATGGAGTGAATGAGGAGATTAGTTCATGGGATGTATAACGGTTGACCACTTCCTCAAACTCGGAGTTGCCTAGGCTATCATTTTGCCTATGCACTTGGGAGAAGTGTTCCGCTAAATAGTTTGCTATTTCAGAATCCGAGTACAGAATATTATTTCTAGGACCAATTAGTCTGTCTATTGAGGTGTGTATTTTTCGTCCTGTAAGGCGATTGATGTTTTTGTAAAGATTACGATCGGGTCTGATACTATTTAAAGTGGAGATGTAGTTCTGCTCTACGAAAGCATTTAACTGCTGGTTAATGAGGGTAGACAATAATTGAACCTGTACTTTCAGGAGGGGACAAAATCTTCGAAATAGTTTTCGGCGGAGCTTTTTCTTTATTGAGATGAGTTTGAGGGTGAGATATGGAAGTGGTTTACCTACGAAGGAGTGTGGCATCCTTGTAGGGGTATTAGAATACAGGGCTTGCTGTAAGATCCCTTCCATCTTATAAGCTGCTTCTTCAATTTCGTTAGGATCCAACTTATTCGTATCTGTGATGGGAAGCGTTAGAAACATATCGCCAACGGATTTGTTGACCTTTCTCCAGTTAGTTCTGGAGAAATTATGGACTGGGTTGAGAGATTGAAGCGGATTTAAGGGGCCAAGGTCAATTACCGAGTGGATGGAGGCATGGTCCGAGGGGAAGAAGTGCGACACAGTAGGGGGAGATACAGAGCGTAGGATCGCAGATTTTAAGAAGAAGTCTATAGTTGATTGAGTAGAGCTGGAGCAATGAGTAGGTTCCGTAGGGGAGTCGATATAGACGTAGGGGTGGAGAGGTAGGAAAGCAAGCAATTGTTTGTCAAATTTATTGTAAGCGGTGTCGTTGAAGGCGGTATGACGGGCATTCCAGTCGCCTCCGATGATGAATGAGTGGGGGTGGGATTGACGGAATATTTCATCGAAGTCTGAAGATGGGAAGTTAGGGTACCTCTTGGGTTGTAGATAGATGGCTACTAGAACCAAGACTTTATTGTTGTCACAAAGCAGTTTGATAGCAGTGTATTCGACACAGGAGATGTTGCTAAATTTGACTTCACTGAATTGGAATCTTTTATGAATAAGGATACCGGTACCTCCTTTTGCACCGTCAATTCGAGGAGTTGAAACAAGTTGGTAATTAGGAATAGAAATGCGAGAATTGGGTTTGAGCCAAGTTTCACAAAGAAGTAGGACGTCTGGAGAAAACTCCTTCACTAGCAGTCGGAGGTGATGCCTCCGTATGTTTGACGAAATGGAATCTACATTGAGGGCAACTACACTTAACTTAGACATTTTGGAATAATATATGTGAGGTTATGAGAGAAAGTATCTGACCTTTTTTTTCGAAGTTACTTAATCCATTTAGCGTCGGTAAGAGAGCATGCAACTCTCGGATGTATCCCATGATGTCGAGTCCTAGGTTTGTTCCTGGTTGTGATGAGGGTGCGTTGTTTCCTCTGGTAATTTCCGCATAGGATTTCGATTTCGTTGTTGTAGTAACTGCTGCTGTTGGTTGCGTAGGTTGGCCAGTGTTGTTTTTGGTTGGAGGCACTCTCTGCTTCAGTAAGCGTAGCTTGTGCGGGCATTTTGTGAAGTTTGCAGGATGCGGTCCACCACAATTGCAGCATTCAACTGACACTTCCTTTACAGAAATGGAGCCATCCGGATTTTCCGTGTGTATACGTTCTGGGTCCTCACCCGGTGGCTTGACTTTGCATTGGTTCGGTTCATGCTCCTGCGCACATTTTACGCATCGTCTTGGTAGATGACACGAAGATGAAAGATGACCTGATTGCTGACAGCGCATGCAGTGGAGAAGCTCCTGCTTGTGAGGTATCTCTATCTGAATTTTGTGGGTGAAGAGATATTTGATCTGTTTTAGCTTGTTAGTGTCTTCGGTTGGTGCCAATTGGATGATCCGTAGGTTGAATATGTTGCTCACCCTCATGTGAGGAGTTTGGTAGTAGTCGACTTTGGATATTTTCAAGTCAGGACTTAGTCTAGTCAATTCCGCGCTTATTTCTTCATTAGTCCAAGTCCTCTTCTTTAATTTTTATTTGATGGAAACCTGATTCCAAGTCTATTGTCGAAAAAATGTTTGCGTTACCAAGATTCTGTATAGTTAAATTTATATCCGGTATGGGGTAACGGTCAAACATAGTCTCGGTATTTAATTTTTGAAAGTCGATTACCAATCGTTTTTTTGGATTTCCTGACTCATCGATGCCTTTTTTTGGCACGATCCAAATTGGTGAATTATAAGGGCTGTATGACTTGCGAATGATGTCATTTTTCAGGAGATTTTGGATTTCTTTTTCTACAAATGCTTGATTGCTAGTGGGGTATGGGTATTGTTTTGAATATATCGGTTCTTTTGTTTTAGTGGAGATAGCGGCTTCGATTGTGGTGGTAAAGGGTAAAGTTGGGTTAGTTTGCTCGGATTTATTAATAATATCTTGAATTTCTGATTCGTATTTTTTATTGTCAACCGTATAATTAATAGTTTTGCTTTTTGGGATTACTCGTATAAATTTCAATTTTTTTTATTTTTCATATCTATTTCTGCCTGAATTTGTTCTAGTCCCTGTGAACCTAATATTAAGTCATAATCGCTTAGATCATCTATTTCGTAAAACATAATTTTGTTGATTAAAAAGGTAATTTATTTTTTTGTTCTAATTCTAGTAGAGCCATGAAGAGTTTTTTTACATTAAATGGAATCACTTTTAAAGACTCACCCATTTTGCATTGTTTTGATATATAGTTCTTTGTTTCTCCTGTATCTATTAATGTTATGTATGACCTTCCTCTATCCCTCGGGTATAGTTCGAGACACGGGAGGCCGTCTATAATCCTAAAAAAAGTTTCCTGTCTAATGTGTTCGTCTTCTTCGTTTAGCTGTGGGTAGATTGATTCGTTGTCTTCATCTTCTTTGATCTCGTTTATTCTTTGTTGTTTTTGCGGTGGGTGATGATTTCGTGATGATTCTGGACCAAATATTCTGTCTGGATGATTTTGTTTTGATTGTCTGTAGTAGGCGTTGAATGGTTTTTGTGTCACATGTCTGTAGCCTTGTGAACTATCTACGTCCATGGGTTCTGGTGGTGGTTGGTATTGTATTTGGACATCCGGTTGATATCGTGGTTTCCAGTTATTATTTTGTTTTGGGTGTTCAAAGTTGTTGTGGTGGTTATTTCTGTTATTTCTGTAGTTGAAATTATTGTTATAAGTGTGATTCTGGTTTCTTGAAGGTTTATTTATTCTTATGTCTTCTAGTCTAGGTTTTGAAACTTTATGAAGGACGTTATCATGATAAATAGTGCTTGCCATTCCATACGCACTCTCCAAATCTCTGGGTTTGTGAGTGTAGAGTAATCGCAGTTGATCCCAAGAATAAATCTTCTGACACTGTCTGCTGTAGCTTTTTCCGCTAGTTGTGGGGTGTTATTTCCAAATTATATTTCCAGTTTCATTAGGAGAAGATTTAATGCTTTACTGATTTCACTATGGAATTCTGAATGTGTTAATTTCCCTTGTGTTAATTGTTTCATCTCGTCTTCTAACACATATATGATGGTCTTTGATCCGCGTAGACATAGTCGAGTCTATTTAATATCGCTTGAAAATTCAGTATCGTATTATGTGATACCAATACGTTTGAAGCGTCTCCAATGATTTTAAATCTCACGATTGACAGGCATGTGTAATATTTATATGTATTCTCATGTACCTTGATATTGTTCATCTGTGTTGAGACCAGGGATCTCCAGGATCTGTAAGTTGCTTTATTTCCATCGAATGTTGGCAAGCTTCTGAAAATTTCTATGTTGATTTCATCAGCAGATTTTACGGCAGACGTAGCTGGTTCGAGAGGTCTTATGTTGGCTAATTCACTTCTCTCAGATTGCTTGCTTTGTATTTCTGTAATGGTTTGTTTTAAAATTGCATTATCCTGCACTAAAGCATTGTAGGCTTGTAAAAGTGCTGCCATTTGTCCTTGTAATGTTGTTAGTTCAGCCATTTTGATGTTTGGTTTGATAAGCTCTTCGCGAATTCTCGTGAATATTTGTTTTGCTGACTCTATAATGTTGAGTTGATTGTTTGATGGGTTTTTTTGTTTTTTTTCTTTAGGCATTGATTTTGTTATTTGGCACAGAAGTGAATTGTCATCTCGGGATTGATTTCTCTGATTACGATGTATTTATTACGGGTAAAAGAAAAAAATTGGAATACTCACAATTATCCTGGACGACAGGGCTATGTACCGTACCGTGCTGCTTACTCTTGTCACTTTTATATATACTCAAGGAGTCTACGTAACTATCCGTACGGGTTATTTGTTGCTTCCAGGATGTGATCCCACGTGGTAAGTCGTCCTTTTATCACTAATTGTTTTGTTTCACACTTCTGGAATCTCTTGATGCAGGTATGAGTATTTCTCTTTTACAGTCCGCACTTCTGCTGACTAACTTTTCGTGATTTCTATTTTTGGTAAAAAATCGACGCTTCGACAGCAAACAATTTTCTCAACTATGTTGATTATCATTAATACAACACCTGCATATGGTGAGGGATTATTTGTATTAATTATGGTCCGTGTTATAGAAAATATATCTATAACGATACAGGATCGCCAGTTAAGTAATCTAGACTTGTTTCAAAATAATATATTTGATTTTATTAAGTAATAAAGTCTAGGATTACATGTTTTTTATAGTTCTATTTCGAACTTCGGAAATAATTAACTAAGTGTTAATTTACATTAAATATATTCGTCTTAATTAATAATATTAATAAGTTGAAGAATTACTACCTATGACATATGCTTGCTCGATCAGCTTCACCAAGGAAAGAGGAAGTGGAATCGTTCTATCATTATTATTTGACTGTCGATTCGTTAAGTTTATCTGAGGCGACATCTAGCAGTTTGGATGGTGATGTACTTTCGTTATGTTGTATGTGATTAGACGATTCATATTTTGGTGTCAATAAATGATTACTGTTTGGGTGATTCATATTTTTATATAATTCTATATATTCTATAGTATTATAAGGATATGAATAAAGCGGGCCTTAACTCACGCGAAGAGTGTATACTTTCATTTATTGCATTAAAGCCGATGATGGCAGGCTTCCGTTTTTGGCTGACTAGAAAGCCCACCCCGAGTACATGGTGGTTTGCGTGACAGCTGTAATAAATGTCATACTCTTTTCTTTGAAAAACACCACTCCCCGTCCATCTTATTTCTTGTAATGCTGTTATGTCAGCCTTATATTCGGACAGGGCATCGGCTAGCTGTTGTGCAGCTCGAGCTCTGTATAGTGAGCGTATATTCCATGAAATAATCCTTAAATCATTTAGCCATTTTCGTTTCCGTGGTCGTCGTCGTGTATCCGGTCCATATCCGAGGCTTGTTAAATTTGCCATAATAATTCATTTTTACGGGCCTGGTTATTAGCCTTGCGCCAACCTTTCTCTGGATGTCGCTGCATGCATTGGTTCACTACTTGGCGGGTGTCAAAGTAGCTATCTAGGGGTGTCACGTGGAGACTGCATGTCAACTTGGAATGAACAGGGACAAGGATCGTCCTGGCTTTCGCCGGGTTGAAGGCAATCAGAGACTTTGCCCTGTATGTTCGCACCCATCCCCCCAGCCAGGGGTATATCGGCTCAATTATAACGGCGTCTCTCTGACACCGGGTCGAATCAGAGCAGTAAGCAGACCTTACCATATCAAAGAAGGGCTCTGATGTGGCAGACTATTTCAAACCCCAATACTTGGGGATCAACAATGAAGAATAAATATACAAAAAACAATCCCACGAGAAACCCGGTAGGCGTAGATGTGAGGAGCCGACACTACCATAAGGGAACAAATCATCAAGAAAACACCGACTCAGCAAAAAGAAGACGCCGGGAAAAACGGAAAAAGCGGGATATACGCGTCGGCACGTGGAATGTTCGAACGTTATATAAACCAGGCGCGATACAGACGGTCGTAGAAAACGCGAAGCAATATAAAATAGACATCGTCGCGCTTCAGGAAGTCCGACTCCCACATCAAGTAATCGAAACCAATGGTTTTACACTGGCGTGTCAAAAGCGTCAAAGATCCACATAATCTCGGGACTGGCTTCATCATAAGCAAGAAGATTACGCCCCATGTAAAAGATGTGCAATTTATTAATGACCTAATGTCGGTGCTAAAAATACAGGGACCATGGTACAATTATGTATTTATAAACGTACACGCCCCAACAGAATCTATGGACGAAGAAACAAAGGACACATTCTACGAGACCCTAGAGGAAGCATTCGATGAGATCTCATCATTCGATGTTAAAATCCTCCTCGGGGACCTCAATGCGAAAATTGGAAAGGAAGACATCTTCCAACCAACTATAGGTAAAGAGAGCCTACACGGCGTTTCAAATGATAATGGAATTCGAATTATTACGTTCACAGCGTCAAAAGATCTGGTAGTGAAAAGCACGATGTTCAATCACAAGCAAATCCATAAAGCCACATGGATATCACCCGGCGGCGTAACCCGTAACCAAATAGACTACTTCCTCATAGACAAAAGACACCACTCGAATATCCCTGATGTGAGATCATATAGAGGAGCATATTGCGACTCCGATCACCTTCTAGTGATGGGCAAAATTAGAAGTCGGCTCGCAGCAAACCCACATGGGCAATCACGGGAGACAAGCAAAAATTTCGACATCGATAAACTAAAAGACCTACGCAAAAGGGCTGAATATGAAGAGGAACTAACGAATAGATTTAGCATCCTATAGAATGGGAGTAGTGAGGAAGAGGAAGCTAATACTGTGGATACTAAATGGACATCGATCAGAGACACAATCAATCAAACAGCCCAAAAGGTATTAGGATCTATGAAAACCATAAGTCCAAACTTTGGTTTGACGATGAGTGCAGGGCGAAGATCGAAGAAAGTAAACGCCTCCGAGTGGTTGACTTAGAAAGATATGATGAAGTCAACGCAGAAAGATGCGACGAGTCGGAAAGAGACAATGAGACTCTTCAAACGTAAAAAACGCGAATGGGAGAAGACTCGGATCGAAATTTTCTAGAAAATACCTGAGCAAAGAACATCAGAGGTATATATTCCGCCATAAATTCAATTAGAAATGGTTACTGAGGGAGAGCTAAAATAATCCCAGACACAAACGGCTGTCTGGTCACAGAAACAAACAATATCGTGACAAGATGGAAGCAGTAATTTAAAAACCTCCTCAGTGTGCGCACCCATTAACCACGAATAAACGCACCAGACGTGCATACAGCCGAGCCTCAAATCCCAGAGCCTTCTTTCGACGAAGGTGTAGACGCAATATATCGATTGAAAAACAACAAGGCTCCCGGAGTCGACTGCATACCGGCAGAGCTTGTGAAGCATGGAGGAGAGGCAACCCCCCTTGAAAGTGCCACCAACTGATTAAAACAATATAGGATGAGGAAGTCATTCCGGAAGAATGGAAAACCTCAATAGTCGTCCCCATTTTCAAAAAAGGCGACAGATCTGACTGTGAACACTACAGAGGAATATCATTGCTCCCAACCGCAAACAAAATACTAACAAATGTCATACTGGCGAGAATCACACCGTACGCAGAAGAAATATTGGAAGACTATCAATGCGGATTCCGTAGCCGGCAAACGAGCGACCAAATGTTCACAATAAGGCAACTACTGAAAAAAAAGTGGGAATACGGAGAGACGGTTCAATAACTGTTCGTCGGCTTCAAAAGAGCCTACGACTCAGTCGCAAGGCAAAGACTCTACTATATTGCAGTTGAGCTGGGAATCCCAAAAAATATGCCGCCCTCATTTAAATCTGCATGAACGAAAACAAAGGGTGAGTTAGAATAGAAAACCACCTCTCAGAACCATTTGAAATCCGGGACGGACTAAAACAGGGGGATGGCATCTCACCATGTCTCTTTAACCTTGTCCTCGAGTATGTCATCAGAAAGGTACAAGACGACAACATGGCCGGATGATCCCTGAACGGGGTCACACAAGTGCTCGCATATGCGGATGACATCGCCGTTTTTAGAAACTGTAAGTAAAAACAGTGAAATCATCATGCAAGCTGCAGAAGAGGTGGGCCTAGAAATAAATGAAGACAAAACGAAATACATGATTATGGCGAGAGCATGTGGACCTCAGAGAACACACATACACATCAGGGGCAAGATATTTGAAAATGTCAAAGAATTTAAATACCTGGGAACAATACTGACGGCTAGTAACGAAATGTCGAAAGAAATTAACAAAAGATTAAACTCCGGCAACGGCAGTTGGGATGCAGTCAGTAAACTGCTGAAATTCAAACTGCTATTACGTAACATAAAGCTCCGTGTCTATAGAACCGTAATCATGTCGATTGGTCTATACGGATACGAAACATGGGCTCTCAAAAAACGGGAAGACAACAAACTCCGCGTATTCGAGAATAAAGTTTTAAGGAGTATCTTTGGAGGTAAATATGACGAGGAGGCAGGACAATGGAGAAAACTCCACACCCACGAACTGGAAGAGCTATACCGCAAACCTACAATAGTGAGAGTAATCAAGTCGCAAAGATTAAGATAGGCCGGACACGTGGCGCGAATGAGCAACGATAGGACCGTCCATAGAATTCTTGACGGTAAGCAAACGGGAACGAGGCCGACAGGACGGCCGCGATGGAGATGGGAGGACAATGTTAGGTTGGACCTCGACGAGATCGGATCAGATGGTCGAACGTGGAAAGAGAGTGCACAGGACAGGGAACAATGGCGGAGTCGAGTCGGTGAGGTCATGAACTTTCGGGTTCGTACAGGCCAATAAATAGAATAGAATAGAAGTCGTACATCAACTTTAGTACATACATGTCATCATCATCGGCACTACAACCAGGAACCGGTATTGGCTTTATTTAACAAATCTCTCCACTGATCCCGATTTCGAGCCGACGTCATCCAGTTTGGCACTCCCAGGCTCTGGGTGTTCTGGTCTAGGCAATCCCTCTATCGCAGACAAGGTCTGCCGCCGTCTGTCTCCTTCCATACATCCTGCCACAAAGGACTTTCCGGGCAGGCTACTCTTCGCTCATTCGAGCTAGATGTACCGCCCACCGGAGTCTACCGAGCTTGATTTTTCTTACAACATTAGCTTCAAGCTAGATTGCGTACAACTCGTGGTTGTAGCGTCTCCGGAATCGTCCTCCCTCACATACGGGACCAACAATTCTCCTTAAGACCTTTCTCTCGAACATGGCCAAGAGTTCAGAGTGCCATTTATTAAGCACCCAGGTCTCGGATCCATGCATGAGTACTGGTAAGACCATGGTCTTGTACAGTAGTAGCTTGGATATTCTGGATAAATTTCGGGATTTAAAGAGCCTTGATAGACGATAGTAGGCTTTGTTGGATTTGATCAGCCGTTCGCGTATTTCTTCTTCCATATTGTTATCGGCTGATTCTATTGACCCAATGTAATTGCACTACTTCAAATTCGTGCTAC
The DNA here is from genome assembly GCA_963931805.1 of Microdon myrmicae. Classification (NCBI taxonomy): domain Eukaryota; kingdom Metazoa; phylum Arthropoda; class Insecta; order Diptera; family Syrphidae; genus Microdon; species Microdon myrmicae. The sequence continues at coordinate 20,598,754 of OZ007497.1, forward strand.
ACTACCCTGAAAGTTTGATCAACGTTAAGTCTTCTCTTCGCAGAAGTTGCTACTGTGTACTTGGTTTTCCCCTCATTAATGTGCAGTCCCAGTTTTTGTGCCGCCTGCTCGATCTGGGTGAAGAAGTCCTGTACAGCCGATTCGGTTCTACCGATGATGTCGATATCATATGCGTAGGAAAGTATCTGGCTGGGCTTGGTGATAATAGTCCCTGTAGTTGTGACGCCAGAGTCACGGATTGCCTTCTCCAACGCCGTTCCCTTGTCGGAGTCCATTAAAGATGTTTATTGGTTTGGACAGCAATCCCGCTATTTTTACTTGACTAGTTACGTTGGTCATGGTCAACCTACAAAGTCGTATCAATTTGTTTGGAATACCGAACTCTCTCATTGTATTATATAGTTCTACTCTGACTATGCTCTCGTAGGCGGCCTTAAAGTCTATAAACAGATGATACAATGGAATCTTAAATTCCTGACATTTTTCTATCGCCTGTGTAAGGGTGAATATCTGATCATTCGCTGGTTTGCCTGGGATGAAGCCGCCTTAAAGTCTATAAATATATGATATAATGGAATCTTAAATTCCAGACATTTTTCCATCGGCTGTCTAAGGGTGATATATATATTGTGACGCATATGACAATCAGTACTAGAATATTCTAGAGAGTCCGAAACAGAGTACTAGAATATTCTATAAAGTAATGGAAAACTGGAGACCGTGAACAGTAGAACATTCAAGACTATGGAACGGATGGAAACGAAACGCCGAATCAGAATAAGGAGACGGTATAAATACGTAGCACACAGATCATGGAGATGTGTAAGAAGTAGAAAGTGAAGCAAGCGATAAGTGCGGTAGTAAGAAGTAATAAGTAGAAAGTAAGAAGTAGGCAGTAAGCAGCGAAGCAAGCGATAACTAAGGAAGCGATAAGTCAAGAAATCGTTATGTGTGCGGTAAAAGTAACGGTTCTTATTAACGGACTAATAAAGTGTTAGATTAATTCAAAATCGATTTAACGGCTCTTATTTATTAAAAATAATTAATCCAGCCAACCCTAAGCTCGCTACAATATCTGATATATGTGCATACATGTACCCTTCATTAAAAATACCAGCTGCTACATAAGCAGCCATTTCGATGATTTTTCGGCCGCAGTGTATATGCTTCGGTGCAAGTCGCCGAAAAGTGGAGTTGAAAAACTTCATTAGCATTCTGTGTAAACCCACCCAAACATTTTTCAAGCAGTTCTTTCTTCGAAAAATCTTCAAAGATTGGCAATATATATGTTGCCACATCCTGGTGTAGAGGCTCGGGATGAGTATATTCTTATCCGAGACCTTCAACACGGCGATATTTATACCAATGTGCAGTTTTCGTGCTTTGGGTATTTATCTGTAGAGGTGTAATGATAATACGTAGCCATTATCTTGCGCTGCACATTCTCTACTGAATCAGAATTTCTAATAATGGCCACCCCGTAATATTTAGTCAGTTTCTTTATCAGATTATAAGATCATCAAATAAAATTCAATGCTGTAGATGAAAAAACACGAGCACGTGTGCTAACAACTGAACAACCACGTTCGACGTCAGTAATCAAATTATAGCTACAAAATCGTTACGGCTAACTTGAAAATGTATTTTGAAATCGTATATGCTATATGTTGAATGTATTGGATGCCCTTACACACACCAGCTGACTGAGAATGCTGGTGGAAGAAGTTGCACGGCTCCCTCTCGAATTTTACGGTACGGAGTGCTTGGGCATGCGTACTTTTCGAGCTCATTTTGATCCGCTAAAATACAAATTCATACTTGGGGCTTTCAGAGCATATTCTACTATCGATTACGACAAAAAAATCGATTTTTCTAAGCCCCCACACCAGGATACACCTTAATATAACTATTTAATTATATTTTTGTAACTAGTACTTTTAAAAATGGTATAAACTACAATTGCTAAAAAACATGCGACAAACCGCTTACCCCCGATTTCCAGACGATGTCACAAAATACCAGCTCTAAGGAAATGAACACAACAACAATTAATCAGAATCGTACTTACGACGAAGCGGTACATCGCGCCATGTGAAAGCTCTTCTTTTAATACCTATACGATAAAACCATTGAATTACTCAGCAAGTCTGAGTCCGATTTCAATAATTGCTATTTTACTTGAGTAGCTAATCGATGATGATGACAATTAGGTTTGCAATAAAATATCGGAAAAATGTTAACCACGACCCCAGATGCAAACATCGTTCCACTTGTCTACATTTTCGATAACCTGGTGGTATAATTGCTCATCCAGTTAGTGCCTGCAATAATGACCACGGCACCGGAGAGGGACCTGTGGCGGTTCCCTTAAACGCCACCAATCATCTTTCTATTAACCATGTAAAAACTCCCACCTAGGGCATACAAAAACCTGGAAAGCAAGTACTTACCTGTTTATAGTTGAACCATAAAGCATTAAAACGCGTAAAATCACAATAGTTGCTGATGCTAAATCCATCAGCACCAAACAGGCATGTTCCTTATGGGCAATTTGGTTGCAGCACCACGCAACCAACATGAACCGAACCAATCCATTGAACATGTCTCGGTACGATTTCCATTATGTAACACATAAAAGCAGTTTGGTTGCATCACCTAGCAACCAACATTGCCCAAACTATATCAATGAGATATACCCCTACGCGCCAGCCGCACACATGCAGGAAATGTTTTAGCTTTTCCTTTTGCATACATGCCTACATCGATCGGTCATGCGACCGACAAATACATGAAGGTATATGGCTAATCGCCCAAGCAAGTCGAGGTCTCAAAATGGAAAAATTACCATCGAGAATTCGACTACGTGGAGATGCCACCAACATGTGCACGATCAGCATAAATGCTTTACGCAGTCGCTGATCGTGCAAACACTTCAATCCCTATGTAGAGATATTTGCACCAGCTGCAACCATCTCAGCTTATGTTCCACTTAGGAAATTATTGTATCCACGGTCCGCTTGTTCAGGCACAGCATGCAACCTCATCTGTGTGTGTGCACATCCTTTCGGTGATCATCCCTTATATGGTCATCGGGGCAATGAATAAAAGTTTCGGTATTCTGTTGCGTTCTGGATTCCGTGGAGGCAAGTCGAGCCTCCACGTTAAATAAATGAAAAACAGTCGAGTTTTAGTAGCCACATCGTGCGATCGTGCCATTTGGTCGAAATAGATAAAGTAAATGTTCGATGCTCTGATTTAAACTAAAGACAGGAAGTGTCACCACAATTTGTTACTAGCTTACGTTAATTTTACAGAAGAGCAAATAATTCGTTCTAAGATAATAGTGTAAATGTTCCGTGCTCTGATTTAAATTAAAAGACAAGAAGTGTCACCATATTTTATTCCTAGTTTACGTGAATTGTACTGCAGAATAACAATTAGTCGTTTGGTGTTAAATTGTATATACGTTTTTTTGTAAATTGATACAGTTAATGACAATAAAAATAATTTATTTAATTTGGACCGTGCGTTTCACTTCCTTTTTGTTGTTCACCGCTAGTGGCGTAGTTGCGCAGTTAATTGATTGTGAACTGGTATACCAGGACAGTTTCGTGAAACAGTACCTTGGAAGGTACATGACGAAAGACAGTGAAGAAGTAAATCTACAAAATTTACCACAGTCATTCCGTTTGTCTACATTTTTGATAACCCGCCGACTTAGTTCCTCATCCAGAGTATGGATGCACAAATGGAGGCCTTTGTATCTGGAATAGTGTTAGAGTTACCCACGGCGTCAAATCACATAATCTGGATAGCCAGATAATGCCTCCACGAGACTTCTTATGCAGAAAGCCCCTCGTTTCGTTCGCTGTGTGGCAACTGGGACAGTCCTGTTGAAACCACGTGACGTCCAGATTGTTACAAGTAAATTCCCAAACTCTAATATTTACGTACAAATAACATGTATGCTATACGCATAATAGCATTGTTCAGTGCATCTAGCATCATCATCATCGGCACTACAACCGGGATCCGGTCTTGGCCTTTTAGCAAATCCCAAGGCTTGTTCAATTTTCCATAATAATTTTTTTTCCTGGGCAAGGTTATTAGTCTTGCACCAGCAATGCATCTAGCATTTACATACAAATTGCTGTACGCAAAATTCTCACAATGCAGCCTGAAACACATCTGCAGTATTGTTTCAACGCATCTAATGCTACATGCTATTTGCCGTAGGCAAATCAAATTATCATCACCTTGAGATGCATGCATTTCTCCTCTCATAACTAAATTTGCAATTCTGCAATTCCCACCTCTCATCCATGCCCATGCCCATGTTCTAACATGCAAATTGCAGCTACGCAATTCCTAAAATTCTCATAACTTTGATTATCACTTAATACCCCATCACCTTCAAGGTAATTCGACCCATGCCCATACACGTGCTCTAATATTGCATGCTATTCGCCATGGGCAAAGCAAAAACTCCCATCACCTTGAATCGAAATTTCCCCATGGCCTTGGGATGGAACTACAGCCAGAGTAGGCGTAAGGTTGCCACCTCAAGGTGAATGGCGACAGAATTGCAACGTTGCAGTTCCCATCATCGTAGCCCATGGTCTCAAGGTGAGCGATGCGATCGTTGGAAAGAATGTAGGATTCAGACTAGATTTTGGGGTATAAATAGGGAGTTCTGTTGAAGGCAACATCAATTAGAATCAGACGGCACAGGGGGTGTGTGGCGGTTTCATTGAACGCCACTTACAAGCAATTCGGCTGCACCACCAAGCACCCGACATAACTCGAACCATTGCGGTGCACATATTTCCGAGCGAAATCCGCCGCACACATGCAGGAGATATTCCTTCTTTCATTTTTACCTACAAGCACATCGGTCGGTAAACCGATCGACAAGCAAAGGCATTAGCATCCTATAAGCATTTTTCCCCGGGGCATGCCTGCATACAACACAGCATGTTCCTGAAATTCAATTCGGTTACGACTTTACATAACTGACATAAATCCTCGAACTTGTCCATGCACACAAGAAGAAAAAATTTTTCCCACACACGTGCATGTCAAGTCATATCAGCAGACCCATCGGTCGATAGTTCAATCTGCAATAGCATACCTCTGTGGTGTATTTTCCTGCCACAGAATATTTGGGTATAAATAGATATGTAGCGGTCCCACCAAACTCTACGGTCTACTTACCTGGAAAAACCCCCATAACTACTACCCAACTCCCTTTAGTTTGCTAATGCAACAGTATTAGCACCTGTAAACGCTTCACGCATTATATAGATCACCATCTATAATCTTAAAATCCCTATAAAGAAAACTTACCTTTTCATGCATCCCTTCGCATACAATTTTCCGTAAGATTTCTTTGTTTGCTTATTTGGTATTCTAAACCAATTCGTTACCAGACAAATTCCTGAAACACATATCATATAACCATTCCAGCCAGAGATAATTATCACGGCGTCGCCTATTCCTACCTTCATTCATGTATACGATAAATTTCTTTATGTATACATTGGCTGGCGACGTGTTTCTCCCAGCAATAAAATTCCCTGACTCGCACAATGTGCAACCCAAAGCAAATACACATTCCGCGTCCCTTGGCATCAATTGAAATCCAAGCATAAACAATGCAAATAGGTATTCATACGTACCCTTACTAGCGATACCATAAACACCATTTCCCAGCAACCTAGCTAAAAGCAATTAGCACATTTTCACATCGGAACATCGTCTCTTTGTTTAGCCGCACATGTTCCAACAAAGGTTCCATTGGCATCCGACGATTTCGGTTTTATTTGCTTTACCGAAATCGCATCCTAGGAATGCACTTTATGTCTTTCTTTGTTCTAGGCACACATACCATCATGACCACGATGAGCGAGTGAGCTCTGAACGAGCAAGATATCGTTGAGTCGAATTTCATCCAGAGATCGAGACGGTCACTCCGCCATCCACCGTGCCGGCGCCCGTACGGTGTGAAACAAAAGTCGAGTGTGAGTCGAACGCGTATCGAGTCGTATCGGTTAATATAACTTTGTTAGTTCTAAAATCGACTACTGGTATCTGAAAAACTATCCTTTTAATTAAACGCAGTAATCAGTGTGTAACGTTGCAATATAACAATAATTTAACATTAAAAAAAGAAAACAATAAACACCACTTATAATACTCCATTGAACTAAATTTTAGTGTTTCTTTTTATTCCCTCCTGTGCCTAGAGTTTTCTCTTTTGCTTGGTGATCGTGTTTGGGATTGACTTTTGAATTCGGTGGCTCTCCAGTGTTTCATCCGTGAACAGTGTCTGAGTTCTAGTTTTCGCCAGGTGGATCCTTATAGTGACGATGGCGGAAGGAAGTGAATCCGCGTCATACGCCGACGCACCATACTTCCTCCCCACAGATATATAAACACTTACCTGTTGTTAAGGTGACTTCTCATTCAACCTTCCCAGCTCGGCTCAGGTCTGTGCGGCTATCCTCCTTCACGAAAAGGCAAGCGTTTGATCCAATTACCGTCGATATGTTATGTTTTTCCGCTCTCGACAAGGCGCTGTTTATCTTGCCAGTATCATCGTTGCTATTGCCTCCTAAACTTCCTTTGAATACTGAGGATCACCTTTACAGTATGTTTATTTCAGCTTCAGCTATCGAATTGTTCGTCGCCCTCTCCAGTGGGTTGCGCGGTAAAATGCACATACTACGGATGGGATATGAATCCTCCTTTATGGGTTGGCCAATTGCGATATCATAAGGGTTACGCACACACTCAGTCAAGGAAAAAGGACACCAACTGATTTCAACACCGTATTTGAATTTGTTTTTCTTTATTCAAAACAAGGAAAACTTAAAATTACATCACAAGCTTTTATTACGTTTTTTCACAACCTTTTTTATCTTTTGGCGTTGCAGTTCTTCGTTTTCTACTACGGTTGTTCAACTCTTTTTTCCAACTGTATTCTTAAAAACAGTCAACAAAACGGAATCAAAATTAACCGAATCGAAGATTCCTCCTGCTCTCTCTCGCTCTCCCTCAACATCCACTCCGACAACCGAATTCGAACTCGCCCACGATCCACACTCGAATCGGGGCGTGTTCGAACACTCACATGTGGATCGTGCAATTCTTCCACCACCTTACCATTAAACCATATTAAAATCAAATTACATTAAAAACAACTACATGATGGGGGTGGTGGAAGCCGCACGTAACACCTCACCACTAACTGCCGAAGCAAATCGAATTTTCGTCAATGTAAATATACACACGAGAGTTCGACCCTTGCGAGATGCCACCGATATGTGCACGATCAGCGTAAATTATGTACGCAGTTGTGTAGTGCTCTAAAAAGCCCTACCACCTTTTTCCCCCATTCCTACATCCAAATCCCAGCAATATTACACTAAAACCTAAAAACTAACCAAAACCCTAAAAAACCTAAACCAAATCCAAAATTCGCATTAAACGAATCAAACATCCGTTTATCGCTTAGCCTTTGCCCCCACGGCATAATTTAATCTAAAATCCTAATTAAAATCAAAATTCACAATAAACGAATCAAATATTCATTTATCGTTTTACATTTGCCCCACGGCATCATCAAAATTCAAAATCCCGAGATACGTTATCTCAATCTGGAAAAATTCCTAATAAATTGAACAAACAAAAACCCGAATCCCTTTACATATCCACATCTGCACAATAGTTTCATAAGAATTCAGGAAACTGAATTCTTATCTTAAACAAACACTGAGCATCTCACTCAGGATACCAAAATCTGGATTTTGGTATGAAATTGTGCATTTTCGAGATACAAATCTCGACTTGTTTCGCGTTATAAAGGAACAGTAAAATGGTATCTGCACGCAATACTAAAACTCACTAACGTGATGTCTGAAGGCAGTAGTAAAATGATATCAAGGCAGTGATATCAGAGCAGACGTATCCTGGCATTGAAGCAGTAGTATCCTAGTATCTGAGAGCAGTCGTTAAATAAAAATTATATTTAGACCCAAGCATTTTTCTCATTATTTTGGCCTTGTGCGTTGTCACAAAACGTTGGCTGTTTTGAACCAGAAACGATATCCGTCCATAGAAAAGAAACCGGTGAGTAGAGTGGTGGCAAGCCCACAAATTTAACCCTTACAGCGTCCACGATTACGAGCATCAATAGAAGGCACCAGGTGCCACGGCACAGGGACGCTATCCTCGAAGGGACGTCCCAAGAACGATCGGTAGCTGCTCTTCCCTCAAGGTTTGAGGAAGCTTGGCGGCAACCGCAACGGGTCCCCTCAGGAGCTGTCTTATAGAGATCCCTCATCCTTTTCAGGCCAAGGAGACACGCTACCTGGGAGTGAGGCCAGTAGTAACAACGACTACTACAAAATTTTTGGTGGCAGCGGTGGGATATTTCCTACATCTCTTACCAACTGAACACGAAGGACGTCCCGATTAAGTGGATTCCCAAAATCCCCTACCACAGGATGTGTTTTAACCTTATTAGCTGGACGTCATCAAGGCGAACGTGTTATTCTGCTGAAAGTACTTTCATCTTGCTTACTACCTGTTACCGGACCATTCTGTCTAAATTCGTGCCCACTGCTTCGAGTATCCCCAAGATACGTAATCGGCTGCCAAAAACGAATTAATTTAGGAGGATACGAAGTTCCAAAACACGTCAATGACACGTACTTCAGGCGTTTGAAGTTGAAAAAGGAGAAGAAGACAGGTGGGATATACTTCCAATATCCCCTATCAACAAAAGAATAAACCCTGAAGATGACATCGACAACAAAGTGAATAGTGAAAAAATAAATAAATAAAAGAATTTTTAATAATAAAAGCGTTCCCGGGGCTAAACACCGGGATAGTGAAAAAAAAAAAACAAAAAAAAAACGTTCACATAATAAAAGCGTTCCCCTCAACGTGACAATGTACGTTTTCTCCAATAAAAATAAGCTTCTAACAGATCTTAACGAAATAAAAAAGTTACTCGCGGAATACCATAACTCACCTTTCGGAGGACACCAAGGAGCTACCCGAACAATCAATAGATTGAAACAAAAATATTACTGGCGCACAATGACCGCTGACGTTACGGCGTATATTTGAAAATGTGCCTCCTGCCAGATGAACAAAAGTGGAAGAAATCCCAGAATTCCTATGAGGATAACCACGACAAGCTCCAAACCTTTCGAAAGAGTTGCTTTAGATATAGTAGGACCATTACCAGTCAGCTATAATGGAAACAAATACCTACTAACGTTTCAAGACGACTTGACTAAATTCTCAGGAGCTTACGCACTGGCCAGCGCCGAAACCAAGGACGTGGCGAGGACTTTCGTTGAAAACATCGTCTGCCAGCACGGCATACCATCTTCTCTATTAACTGATCGAGGTGCAAATTTTCTCAGCGCACTTTTTAAGGACATTTGTTCCTTACTTAAAATGAGAATACTAAACACAGCACCCTACCATCCACAAAGGAATGGAGCACTAGAACGGAGCCATAGAACTCTGGTGGAATACCTCCGCCACTATGTAAACTAGGATCCTCTCACCTGGGACACCTGGATACCTTACGCAATGTTTGTGTATAATACTACACCCCACAGTAATACAGGCTACACGCCGCATGAATTACTATATGGCTTTCCCGCCGAAATACCCAGTTCTCTCAGACAAAACCCCGAAAGCATTTATAACTGCGACCATTACGCAAATGAATTAAAAATGCGACTACAACATGGTTATCGTACAGCAAAGGGAATGCTGGTAAAGAAAAAACAAAAATCTAAGGCATACTACGACCAAAAAGTAGGCCGAAAGAAATTTAATGTTGGCGACAAGGTCTTATTAAAGAATCACTCAAGACCTAACAAATTAACCTCCCTGTGGAAAGGCCCCTACGAAATTGTAAAGATCCTATCCGAGGAAAAAACAATCCTAAAAATAGGAAAAGGAACCCGTATAGTCCACAACAACAATATAAAACCATTTGTGGACTAGGAAAACACGAACAAGAAACCCCAAAAGGTAAAACTTGAAGGAAAATAAATGTATATACGCATAGAAAACCCTTACAAAAAAAATCATAAAGTAACACTTTACTAAAATCTAGTACATGACTATCGTAGTATTTAAAATTTGCCTCCAAATTTCTTTTCAAATACTTGTACACGAATAAAATAATTTTGTAAATATTGTAGCGAGCTTAGGGTTCGCTGGATTAATTATTTAAAATAAATAAGAGCCGTTAAATCGATTTTGAATTAATGTAACACTTTATTAGTCCGTTAATAACAACCGTTACTTTTACCGTTCACTTAACGATTTCTTTACTTATAGCTTCCGCACTTATGGCGTCTTTGACTGCTTACTTCTCACTTATTACTTTCTACTTCTTACTTTTTACTTATCGCTTGCTTCACTCACTCCATGATGCATGTGCGACGTATTTATACCGTTTCCGCATTCTGATTCAGCGTTTCGTTTCCGTCCGTTCCATAGCATTGAATGTTCTACTGTTCATAGTCTCCAGTTTTGCAGTACTTTTTCGAATATTCTAGTACTGATTGTCATATGCGTCATAATATTATACAACATTTTAAATAACCATAATAAACAAACAAACAAAAATATATGAAGATAAATAATAAGTCACTTAATAAAATAAGACAACACATTAATCAACTGCTATTAACATTAAAAATTGTAATAATAAATGATCTTAATTTGTAAAAGGACAAAACACATATATATATATGAAAAAAATGAAATAAACAGACTGAAACTTACGTTCCGAAATAATATTAAATAAGAATTTCAAATACCTATATAAGTACAAAACATTTTGCAATTAATAAATCCAAACAAAAAAAAATAAGGAATTAAAAATCTTTAGTAAACTCAAAACAAAATTTAAAAATTTGTAGAATTTAGTTTGACATACAACTACATGAAAAAAATTATATAAAAAAAAAGAAGACAAATAAGGACAATGAAAAGTCCTCAAAAAAAAAAAAAACAGAAATGTGCTCTGTAGATAACACAAATTTCTATGTAATACACAAATTGTAAGAGTAAGCCGTAAAAATCTTACTTAACACTTATCTATATATTTTTTTTACAAATAATAATAGTACTTTATAACAAAAAAAATAAATAAATAAATAAATAAATAAATAAAAAAACGCAAAGTTACAATACGAAATAATGTTTATATAATAAATTCAAATACCTATGTAATTAGAAAACATTCTTCAATTAACCTTATCCTCAGAAAGTAAGAAAATATTTACTTTAAATCAAAATGATTTTTTTAGAATTAAATGTTTCCTTCTAATACTATGTTTAACCAACATGAAAAAAAAACACAAATTACATGCAATTTTAAACCAAATGTCTATTGTACACACAACCAAAACCAAACTAAACGAATATACCCTTGACTAAAAATAAAATACTTTATTTAAGAAAACTTTATTTTTCATAACCAACAACTACTATTAAACACATTTATACTAAGAAAAGTAAAACCTTAAAAACCAAATTGTATTTGTACAAAATTTCAAAAGAAAATATTTTATTTTTTATTATATAAATAACCATCGAAGTTACCATGACCATAAATACAATATAAATACGAATACATTAATATTAAGAAAGAAACAAACTACACAAAATACACATTTATAATAATATTGTATACCTAAAGCTACTATGTGAAAAGAAAAGCTCAGGCCTATGTAACGGAACCACAATACTGTCATCCTTTATTCCCAATCACACCATTTTTCAGAAAATTAATCTCATAAAGATCAATTTTCTTTTTTTCAAGGAGGGGAGGATGTAGTGCTCTAAATAGCCCTACCACCTTTTTCCCCCATCCCTACATCCAAATCCCAGCAACATTACACTAAAACCTAAAATCTAATAAAAACCCTAAAAAACCTAAACTAAATCCAAAATTCGCAATAAACGAATCAAACATCCGTTTATCGCTTAACATTTGCCCCCACGGCATAATTTAATCTAAGAACCAAACTAAAATCAAAATTCACAATAAACGAATCATATATTCGTCTATCGTTTTGCATTTGCCCCACGGCATCATCTAAATTCAAAAACCAGAGATACGTTATCTCAATTTGGGAAAATCCATCAAATTGAACAAAAAAAACCCGAATTCCTTTACATATCCACATCTGCACAATAGTTTCATAGGAATTCAGGAAACTGAATCCTTATCTTAAATAAACACTGAGCATCTCACTCAGGATACCAAAATCGGGATTTTGGTATGAAATTGTGCATTTTTGATATACAAATCTCGATTTGTTTCCCTTTATAAAGGAACATTAAAATGATATCTTAGAGCAGTATTACAGGGATAGCAGAGCAGTCGTATCCTGTCATTGACAATTTACATTCAGATTCTCATTGTATATGCATCTGTATCTGGATATTCCTAGCGCCTTGGAGGCATCACCCCCAGGAGAAGTTATTCAATAAAATTATATTTAAACCCAAGCATTTTTCTCATTATTTTGGACTTGTACGTCGTCACAAAACGTTGGCTGCTTTGAACCAGAGACGATTTTCGTCCATAGAAAAGGAACCGGTAAGTAGAGTGGTGGCAAGCCCACTAATTTTACCCTTACAGCGTTCAATCAATTACGGGCATCGCCAGAAGGCACCTGATTTCACGGCACAGGGACGCAATTTCTTAGCGACGTCCCAAGAACGATCGGTAGCTGCTCTTCCCTCAAGGTTTGAGGAAGCATGGCGGCAACCGCAACGGGTCCCCTCAGGAGCTGCCTTAAAGAGATCCCTCATCCTTTTCAGGACAAGGAGACACGCTACCTGGGAGCGAGGCCAGTAGTAACAACGGCTACTACAAAATTGTTGGTGGCAGCGGTGGGATATTTCTAACATCACTTACCAACTGAACATGAAGGACGAAGGTTCCGGCCGTGTAGTATTCAACGCATTCTATGTGTGCTGGACTGTAAGAAGGCAACCGGCCCGGGCAGAATACCAGCAATAGTCCTTAAGAACTGTGCTCCAGAATTATCGCCGGTTCCTGGAAAACTCTTCCGTTTACCTTATACACGGAGGACATTTCCTACGTGCTGGAAAATCGCTCGAGTTCAGCCAATCCCAAAGAGGGGAAAGTAGTGTCTCCCTAAAATTACCGGCCGATAGCATTACTGTCTATGTTATCTAAAGTCATAGAAAAGGTCATCGATTAATCAAGCATTTGGAGTGCAGCGGGCTTCTGATTGATCGCCAATACGGATGTCGTGGCGGGCGGCCCACGGGAGACCTTTTGACACTTATAACTGATATATGGTCATCTGCGATTGAGTGGCATGGTGAGTCAAGGGCGGTAGCATTGGATATCTCCAAGGCTTTTGACCGCATCTGGCAAGGGACGTTGCTGAGTAAACTACGTTCATACGGACTTTCCCAGCAGCTTGGCGACTAGACGAAGAGCTTCCTCAAAAATCGATCGATCCGGGTTGTTGTGGACAGCGAGTGTTCGGATCTGTGTCCTGTTAATTCTGAGGTGCTTCAAAGTTCTATTTTGGCTCCAATCCTGTTTTTGTTTCACATGAACGATTTGTTTGAGTCAATGGATAACAGAGTATTCAGTTTTGCGGATGATAGTACACTTGTTTCCTCTTTTTCGAGTGATCGGCCGATTCGTGCATCAACGTCGCACCAGCTGAGATGTAGACAGATTGACTCTCTGAATCGGGATCTGGATAAGGTCCTGCAGTGGGGAAAGCCCAATCTCGTCGACTTCAATGCAACGAAGACACAATATACAACATTCACAAAGAAAAATGTATCATCGATTACACAGCTGATGATGAATGCCCTGGCCCTCGAATCTGGGGAAAGCTTGAAATTGCTCGGCGTCGCGGTCTGTGGTAATGTATCGTGGCATAAACACGTGTCGAACATCGACAGGTCCGCCTCAGAAACACTGAGCTATCTTTTTAGAGCCAAGAAATATTTTACTCCGGCCTAACTTCTTCTCCTGTATAAATCCCGAATTGGAGCCGCGCTCGAATATTGGTCTCATGTTTGGAGCTCTGCTCCTAAACATACCCTCGATCTACTTGAGAGCATACCGAGACGAGCGATCCGCCTGATCGGGGCACGACGTAGCTAACCTCTGTCTGTTTTACAGATATTATGTTTTACAGATATTATCACGGGTACTGTTCTTCGGAGATTCGTGATATTGTTCCGCGTATTTCGGTTTATATGCGTTCCACTAGAAAATCCGTCGGATCGCACCAATTGTGGGTCATCTACCGTCGGCGCGAACTCTCCTGCATCAGAATTCGTTCCGTTACAGAGCGTGGAAGCTGTGGAACTCCCTCCCCGGGAGTTATCACGGGTACTGTTCTTCGGAGAATCGTGGTATTGTTCCACGCAATTCGGCTTATATGCGCTCCACAACACAACCCGACGGATCGCACCCGTTTGTGGTTCATTTCCCCGCGGCTCGAACATTCCTGCATCAGAACTCGTTCCGTTACAGAGCGGGGAAGCTGTGGAACTCCCTTCCGCGCGAGTGTTCCCGGAGCGTTACAACCTGCAACTGTTCAAAAAGGACTGGAACAGTTATTTGGTGGCATCTCGAGGCGCCGACTCGACGTTATAGGTTCGCCTCTCCTGAGAGAAGCATAATAAAAAATAACAAAAATCAAATCATAGTTGATCCAATTTAGCCATCGCTTTCAAGGACGTGTGTAACTATATGTTATCGTGATGGCACAGAACTGTTTTCTTCTCCATATGGGACTATTTTTCTTTATTTCGTCGTTCAGTTTATCCAGTAACACTGCTCAATACTCTTCTTCCCTTCTGCAAGTAATCCATGAAGATTATGCCATACGCATCCCAAAAAAAACAAAAAAAAAGGGGGCCATAACCTTCCCTGCTGAGCGCTGATATTTTGGGTGCTTCATTCGGCTTTCGTGGCTTTGCAACCGCTCTGAAGTCTGCCTATTGAGCGCAGGCGTATGGTAATGGACCCACGATCCAAACCGCCAGTTGAACCAGCAACGCGCTGCTGTTTTTGGTCGACGTTCAGCAAACGCAGCACCCATCGCACCGATAGCTTTTTCATCTCCAAAAGATCGTGCAAAATGTATCCCGCCCGTTCTTTTGAGACGTCGACCGCCTCAGCTAACTCGTGCAACTTCACTTCCATCATCATCATCGGCACTACAACCGGGAACCGGCCTTGTCCTTATTTAGCAAATCCTGAGGCTTGTTAAATTTTCCATAATGATTTGTTTTTCCGGAAAAGATCATTAGTCTTGCGCCAGAGGGTCCCCGACAGGGAATCGAACCCCGGTCTCAGACAGGCGGGTATACTAACTACTATACTATCGAGGAGCCCTTCACTTCATTTTACCATCACTTTAAACGACTCGATGCACTTGCTTTGCGATTTCCGCAATCGTAGCCTATTTTGGCTTTCCACTATTTGAGTCACTCTAACGACTGTAGCCTGTAAACGAATGGACGAAATGTCACGAGACTTCATACAGAAACTAGTGACAGGTGAGCCTCTCGCTATGAGTGATGTTCATCTTCTATAGCGCCACCTATTGAAAAAAAAGAAAAACTGCAACGGTTATTTGGTGGGATCTTGGGGCGCCGTGTCGGTGCTATAGGTTAGCCTCTCCCGAGAGAAGCATAATTTAAAAAATACCACTTCCTCGCAGCAGTGGTAAAAGGTGCTAGAAGTCAATTTCTTCTACACGAAAGATGATTAGGTCTACAG
The DNA here is from genome assembly GCA_963931805.1 of Microdon myrmicae. Taxonomy (NCBI): domain Eukaryota; kingdom Metazoa; phylum Arthropoda; class Insecta; order Diptera; family Syrphidae; genus Microdon; species Microdon myrmicae. The sequence continues at coordinate 20,614,589 of OZ007497.1, forward strand.
GGGAGGTTTTCCGGACTTGTCTAATTTCAGGTGTCCAAACGAGTAGAGGTCCTGCGAACGCTGGTTTTAGCCGTTAAAATTCCGGCATACCAATGAAAATAATGGAATGTCATTAGTAAGAAGCATCTTTCATTTTTCCGGGAGACATTCGAGGTTCTAAATTGCATACAGACAGTTTTATGTATATAGAGAGGAATAAATAAATAATTGGGGAAACACAGCATCTGCTGGCTTCTGGAAGTATTTCAAAAACTTAGGTAAAGTGAAATGCATTTATCAACATAAAAAGAACACCACTTAAACAAACCTGGTATTTTCAAACCAGCAAACTATATTGAAGAGTAACCAGCAAACTTTAATAAACATTCCCTTAAAGGATACTATAAATGCAGGTGTAAATGGAGCTTAAAACAACCCTTTGATTACATTATCAAGCATTTTTCTTGTTTACAAGAAAAGGATTATGAATTAATCACTATGTGTATCTCGTGAAATATCACTGGGTGGATCCGATTCGTATTTGTGGTAAATGATGCTTTTGAAAGACCAGCATTCAAAACTACCCTTTGCAAATTAAGTGTAGCGTTAATTTTTTTTATCAAATAGTAGCATTAAAGATCATTAAGCTTGAGAGGAGTCTTTCATCCATAAAAAAATATATACAAAATTGAATTTATCCACTATGTCCTTTTTGCAATATTTATAACAAAAGATTTTGCAAAAGTAGTTTATAAGCTTTACACCCCCTTCAAATCAATTTGCCATAGGACTTTTTAAGTGTCATCGTAACTTATGTCGGATAATCCCCCTTCCGTCAGTTATGTGGGTTGCCTAAGTGTTGGTGAAGTTTTCTATTGTGTTACACGCTTCTTTGAGTTCTTTTCTATTGACTTCTTTTGCTGAGCAAACATCACTATTGCTACATTTAGTTAGATCGTGTGACCGATATATAATTTGTGCTTAGTTTGCTGCTTGCTAAATTAATTATAATAATAGTATTTTACATTGTAATAAAAGTTTATAATCGAAATTTAAGAATGGCAAACTCAAATGAAGGAGAAAATTCACGTAAGTATGGTTGATCCTTTTTCAGATTTTCAAAGATGGCTGAAAATACTCCTTTTAATAATCGGTACACCCTAGTCGCTGTAGCTTTTTGAAATAATTTTTACTACAAACTGAAGTTTTTATTCTTAATTTTAAGCCCAAAAAATCCTTAGAATGAACAGTCAATTCAGAGCAAAAATTCAATCTAATTTACATAATCTTAAAAGTTTAAGGAACTGTTTTTGTGAGAATTTCTTATTAGAACATTGTATCGTGTTTGATTAACAAATATTAACAATTAAGGTAAAATAAAATACAATTTTCTTGTCAAATCCATAAAAAAAAAAACAAATTTTTTTCTTAAATTCTGATACATGAAAATTTGATTCTTAAACTTCCTACTAGTTAATATAATTCTTTATATAGAAAAAAAAAGTGCAATATGAAAAGGATATTATAATTCTGGCTTAGCGTGCGGTAAATATTATACCAGCTATCAAATTACCTCATTGACTTTATGAAAGAGGGGGCGCTCGACGAAATTTTATATCCATTTACTTTAGCCATCTGAGGTCCTGCAAATCGATCGCAATAGCCTAGCTTCCTGCAAAATGACTTCGAGACTTTTATGTCCTGTTCTGGAACACATTGTAAATAAATCAGATGAGGTTATATTGGATAAGTAAATTTTCATACCAGTTAAGTTAAATTTCACTTATTTCTGAATGGATTTATTCCATTTGAAGAGAAGGTGTTTATATTGGATTCGATTTTGAGCAAAGGTGCGGTACGGAAGTTTAGGCATGATGAAATGTGAGTGTTTCCTTTAGCCTTTAAGAGATGAGGAGTCCTCCGATGGACGGTTTTTTAGGCCAACACACACATACATATTCTATTCTTATTTCTTTTTACTCCTTTCTAATCTTAATGAATAACGACGCAATAGTTAAAAAAAAGTGTTTATTTGTAAAGAGTATTTTCAAGTGGCAAACATCCTCTTCTAAAATATATATGGAAACCCAACAGACGTCGGTGCAGTATACTATTAGCATAAAAAAAAGCCACACGTGTAAACTGCATTCTTAAGTTCAAATTCTAGAGAGAAGAAAACATCCTATTTAAAATAAGTATGAAAGTTTTGACGCCAATTTGCTTTCAATGAACTGACAAATGGCACTTAACATCACAAACCTTATTACAGAAGTATAGAAAAACCTTATTTCAAGGCTTCAAAAGAAAATGTACAACTTTGCAACACATACAATCCTTACCGAGAAAACTGCCTTAAATATATTTTGTTTTACTTATACAGAGTGGGCCTTAACCATAAGTCTATTTTCAATCTACAGTAAAAAAAAAAAATCAGGGAATTTAAAAATGTTCTATTTATATTGTGAGAAACTGCAAAAAAAGACATTATAATCACACCTTATATTTAAAAATTGTGTTGGCCAGAGACCTACACCAGCTTGTTCGGAGTCGCAAATTGTCGAAAACACTGAATTTTTAAGTACTTTGACAACTTTGCCTTGCAATGGCCTTGATTTGCCCTACAATGCTTTGTTGTTACTGTTGAGGCACCATCGTTATGTCTGTGGGGCAATATAAACGGGAATGTATGGCTTACCTACTGGGGTGGACGCCTTCTGGTCTCCTTGGAAGTTTCTGGGCAGGAGGGCCGTTTACCGCTTCGCAAATTGGATGGAACCGTCTTTCCTTTACTTTTTATTGGTCCAGTCAAGTAGAAACTTACCGCCTCGCAAATCGGCTGGAACCGCCTTTTCTTAGTTTCATTTGTCCAGTCAAGTAGGAACTTACCGCCTCACAAACTGAATGAAAATCGTTGCTCTTTGCTTTTACTAACTTTGATTTTATTCGTTGATTTTAACTATTGTTTAGTCGGTCGACCGGCGCTCTGCCCTCTTGGAACTTGACTCCTCACGAAATTGAAAATGATCGCCCTTTTATTCGTTGAGAATTGTCAACTTTTTTAATGTTAAAATTCCAAGAAGCACACACAAGATTTTGTGTGCTTCAATTGGAATTATGTTCTAGGAATTGATTAAAGGTTTAGTTGAGTAGGTTCCTGGAAGGGAAATCATGAAATGCGTTTTGAATTAAGCAATTCATGATGTAAGGATTTTAGAAATTGAATCAATGTGCGACGAATTAACTTTTGGTTTAATTCGTCGCTCATATGATTCAATATGGAATTTGGCTGTAAGTTGATGGGGCGTATTGGGGATTTGGATAGGATTATTGGTAATGTTGGGGATTTGGACGGGAGTGGCGATTTAGGATCGCTACATTACCAATCTATTGTTGCCGGATTACTTGATTTTAACTATCCCCACGGAGAATAATCAATCGGAGATTCATCTGAGCTTCGTGGGGGCCATTCAATGTCGCCTCTTCGTGATAGGACTTTTCTAGGGAAAATTTCTTTTAATAAGTCGTTCGAATTCAATCCTTTTGTTAATTGAGTTTTTTTATACACTTGAGATGAGTAAATCCCAATGTAAAATTTTTCGCAAATTGGTCTTTTTGACTGAAATTCTCTTACCAAGTCTAACCCTGATATTTTTAAAACTATTTAATCTGCATGGGTATAACTATAGAGTGCAACACCAAATTCAATTTATAACTTCCATCGTTCTACCCCGTTAATAGATATCGCGACGAGTCTCATCACAACCTTGCGGGATGCGGCTCAAAGCATCCGCATTGGTGTTATATTTACCGGGTTTATACTCTATTTGGTAATCAACCTCGGTTAATTTGTGATGGAGTTTTGTTAAAAGTGACGTAGGGACTTTCACGTTAAAAACTCCCTTCAGTGGCTTATAATCCATATATACGTTGAACCTTTGCCCTTGTAAATAACAGCGGAGATTTCTAGTCGCCCACACAATGGCTAGTAACTCCCTCTCAATGGCGGAGTAATTTCTTTCCGCTTTATTCAAGGTTCGACTTGCATAAGCTATATGCTGATCTTTGCCTATTTCCCCTTGCGATAGCACGGCACCAAGTGCTTCGCTGCTCGCATCCGTAGTCAGATTAAAAGGTTTGGTGAAATCTGGATAGATTAATATTGGCGGCGAAACCAATAATCCTTTATTTTGTCAAATGCTTGTTGGCATTTGTCTGACCAGGTGAATCGAACGTCCTTACTTAACAAGTTTGTTAAGGGGCGCACTATCCTCGAGAAATTTGGAACAAATTTTCGATAATAGTTCGCCAGTCCTAGAAATGATGGACGTTCTTTACCGTCTTGGGAATGGGGAAATCCCTGACACTAGCTGTCGTGTCGGGATTTGGCATTGCCCCCTTTTCAGAACAAACATGTCCGAGGTAGACTATTTTTTTTTGTACAAATCTACATTTTTCGGGTTGCAATTTGAGATTGTGATATCTCAATTGTTCGGATACCGTAATTAGTGCCGAAAGCTGTCTTGTCGCGATCCTTCTGATCGACTAAGACCTGGTGGTAGCCACTGGCTAAATCAAGCGTGGAAAAGTAGGGGGAGTGACCTAGTTGGTCCAGACCGTCCTCTATTCTAGGGAGAGGGTACGCATCCTCGATGGTTTTGTCGTTCAGTTTTCTGAAATCGACAACTACTCTCCATCGGGTTTTTCCATCGGGGCCCATTTTTTTGGGAACTACTAGGAGGGGTGAGTTCCACGGACTTTTGCTAGGTTGAATGATGTCATTCTCTAGCATTTCCCGAACTTGCTCGGTAATTACCTCTTTTTTGCACTCAGGCAGACGGTATGGTCTTTGGTTTATAGGCGCTTGGTCCTGTACCATAGACAATTCATGCGTTATCACATTGGTATACGTCCGGTAGTCGCCTTTTAAGTGGAATATGTCATTGAACTCCTCACATATTTCCGATCGATTGACACTCCTGAGGACTTAGGTTTTTTCATAAGTCGAGTTCCTTATGCAATTGGGTCAATCTCGAATCTTTTATTGATTCCTTAGGCAACTCACCTTCCGAGAAGAGGTGCCATAAACTGGAGGTTTTCTACCTCTGAAGGGTTTATCTCGGATACGCGATGACTTGATTTTTTTATAAGTTATTTTTTTATAAGTTATCGCTGACGTATTGACTCGCTTACCGATCTGTATGTTCTCCCGGTTTTCCAAAGGAAAGAAGGCATAGTCCTTTGTTGGAAGCAACTCCACCATTATCCGGTCAATGATCTAGGGGTAATCTATGATATTGAGTGCCTCTATTTGGGCGCTCTTCGCCCTTTTCAAAATACAATTTGGGAGTAAAATCCCCGATTGTACTTCTTTAGGTACTAAGATTACCTCCTCCCGGATCTTTATGGCGAGCCCAACCATCTTTCTTGAGCACCCTGGTACAATGACCGGTCTACTCAGCAAGATTTCCACCTCCGAAGGGTTTATTGGTAGGCGTTCTACCGAAGCGTCCCATTCCTTGCAAGTATCACATGAAATCTCCGATTTTATAGTACACATTTAAAAGCCATTTTTATTTTTCCGTAAATTTTTATTCAATCAAAATAGGATCAGTTGGCATCTGTGACATTCTTTCATCGTGATACAAGGTCAAATATTCCTTTTTCGTAGAAGTGCTGACTTTTTGAGGCAATGAAATCGTCAAAGGCTTTTATGACCTCTACTCGGTTTCGGAAGACCTTCTGCCGACAAAATGAATCCAGATTGCGAAAAGATGGTAGTCCATTGGAGAAATGTCAGAAGAGTACGGCGGATGCGAAAGAATTTCAAATCCCAACTGCAACAGTTTTTGCACCGTTACTTGTGAGATATGAGGTCTAGCATTCTCATGCAAAAGGATGGGGCCGTGCCTATTGACCAACCCAGGTTGCTTTTCAGCGAATTTGGCATGCAATATGGCGATTTCCTCACAATATTTGATTGCGTTGATCGTTTCTCCTAGTAGAAGAAATAAAATGTAGATTGGTCCTTTCGATGTCTACCATTTTGTCGTCATAACCTTTTTTGGGTGAAGATCGGGCTTAGGGGTGTGTTTTGATTTTTCACCTGCATCCAACCACTGCCCAAGTCTTTTACGGTTATCATACAGAATCCAGTTTTCATCACAGGTGACTATCCAGTGCAAAAACGGTTCAGTTTGGTTTCTTAATCTAAGCGATGCGCAAATTTCCAGGCGCCGTAGTTTTTGGGACACGTTCAGTGCATGGGGTACCCACTTATCGAGTTTCTTTACCCTTCCCATGAAGGAAGGTGTCGAGTTATCGTCATTGGGGATATGTGGCGGTTCCGCCAAACCCCACGGTCCACTTACCTGAAGAACCCCCATAACTTCGACCCAATCTTATAAGTTCGCTAATGCAATCACATTAGCACCTTAAATGCTTTACGCATCTAGGTTATCTAAGGTATAACCTAAAAGTCCCTGTAAAAGAATTCTTACCTTTTCATACATCTCTTCGCATACAAATTCCCTACAAGAATTCTTTCCATTATACAGGAGCATAAAACCAAAACCTATTCGGTACCTTCGGTTGCCAGGCAAATTCCAACCTTCCCACACCTGCATCGCAATCTCCCCGCAGCATTAACATTTCCTTCCCGAGGATCATTAATGCTTTCAATGCATTATCTGGAAATTTCTGTAAAGAATTTTTCCTACAAGGGCATTATACATGTATCAATACATCTCTGCATTAGCGACCAAGAAACGAATTCCCAATTAGTGTAGATTTTCACACTAGAATTCGACACTTGCGTCGCCTTAGATGCCATGTACAATTGATACAGATGGTATACACAACCGTCATTCTGTAACCATCTAAATTACTTTCCAAAGACTTGCAACTATTGATTCAGCTGCAAGCACTTCTCACGGAAATACTTCCTTGTTTGAATCTTCAAACAATCACCAACGTCGCGCTTAGCCGCCGGATTGGATTCAATAGCATAAACATATGCAAACAAAATAATCCGATTCTTCCAGTCGGCAGAGATACGATATACGATCTCCATTATCTGAATCCCTTTTAGCACATAATGAGTAGCTGCTATTTACTCAGCTTACCCTCATTACCGGACGTCGCCTTAGGTCGTTTTTTCCTTTGTTCTGCATCCCTTGTCTAGGTAAGCAAGCGTTAGTAAACAATCTGATGTCAACGATCGACTTCACGCACACCACTACAGGACCTCACCAGTGAGATCCTCTTTCCTCGTTTTCACCACGAAAGGAACACTTTCTCTCTGGGGGAAATTCAACCCATTAGCGAGTCGGCTCTGCAGGAGCCGTTTATCGCGAAGTCGTCTTTCATCACCCGACCGAGCCGGCCGGTCGGTCGGTCCGTCTCCCGCTCTCCGTTGTGCTGCGGAGAAGCGTAAATTTCCCAGAGTCTAGTAATTAGTGAGTCAAAATTGTAACCGCCGTGGAGACGAGTCGAGCTCGAATCGTGTTGTTCTACAGTGCAGTCTACCTTTCAAATATAAAAACATTATATTAAAATAAATTCTCATAGTTTTTAAGTTTTGATTAAAGAACAAGGTGTAAAACGATAACATAAGTGAAACATTAATTAAAGGCCAGTTTTAAACCATTTGACTAAATAAAAAGACATTCACTACAGGTGTGTTTCACCAACTTTTCCTTTTTGGGTGGTCGGTTGTTTGTTATTGTTTTTGGTGATCGCGTTTGTTATTTTTGGCGGACCTTCTAGCAGTCGCGAAAGGGTATCAGTGGAACAATTTATGATGGAGGAGGAAAGTGACCCTATTGCCCGTATCTTGGCTCAATACATTCATCCCCACGGATACTCCCATACTTTGTGCAATTTCCCGCACCTATTGCGTTGGGTCAGCATCCACCGTTGCTCTTATTAAAACATTGTCGTCAAATGACGTTTCCAGCTTCCCAGGTGGTTCATTTTCGAGGCTGAAATCTCCAGAACAGAACTTTCCAAACCAACGTCGTATAGTGCGTTTGTTTGCCGCTACATCCTCAAATCTGTGATTAATGTTTTTCATTGCCAATGACGCATTATGTCCCATTTTAAATTCATAAAGGAAGAGGGTTCGAGAGCATGGTAAACAATTCATAGAAAAAATAATACTAGTAACAAACCCGAGAGCGAGATCCGCACCAGGCGCGGAAGTTCTACCAAATAATCCGCAGTATGACGCGGTACACACCTCGCTGCACTTACTGCAAGCATAAACCGGGCAATCTGATCACCGATCCTGAAGGTATTCTGGAACGATGGGAAGTGCACTTCAATGAACCGCTAAATGGTCAGCTCACAGAAGAATGGCTCCACTAATGCAAGATCAAGACCAAATGTTGGCGCCATAAGACAGCCCAAATCTGATAAAACCGCCCGAGCTGATCAAACAAGGAGGGACAGCGTTATATCACGCAATTCATGTGATCCTGGTGTACGTACGGGAGCAAGAGAAGATGTCGGAAGATTGGCGTAGCGGAATAATTTGCCCCATACATAAGGACACATCACAGTGTGCAACAACTATAGAGGTATAACATTGCTGATTACCGCCTATAAGATACTCTCCTCTATCCTACAAGATCGGATAGCCCCATACGCAAATTGATTGATCAGATATTCACCCTTATACAGGCGATAGAAAAATGTCAGGAATTTAAGATTCCATTGTATCATCTGTTTATATACTTTAAGGCCGCCTACGAGAGCATAGCCAGGGTAGAACTGTATAATGCCATGAGAGAATTCGGCATTCCAAACAAATTGATACGACTTTGTAGGTTGACCAAGACCAACGTAACTAGTCCGGGATTTCTGTCCAAACCAATAAACATTTATAATGGACTCCGACAAGGGGACGGTCTGGCCTGCCTCCTCTTCAACCTGGCGTTGGAGAAGGCAATCCGTGACTCTCGCGTTCAGCCAGATACTTGCCTATGCAGATGACATCGACATCATCGGTAGAACCGAATCGGCGGTACAGGAACCCTTCACCCAGATCGAGCAGGCGGCACAAAAACTGGGACTGCACATTAATGAGGGAAAAACTAAGTACATGGTGGCAACTTCTGCGAAGAGAAGACCTAATGTTGGTCAAACTATCAGGGTTGTGGAGCACGAATTTGAAGTAGTGTAATCCTTTAACTACCTTGGGTCAATAGTATCAGCCGATAACAATATGGAAGAAGAAATACCCGAACGGCTGATCAAATCCAACAAACTCTACTATGGTCTATCAAGGCTCTTTAAATCCCGAAATTTATCCAGAACATCCAAGCTACTACTGTACAAGACCATGGTCTTAACAGTACTCATGTATGGGTCCGAGACCTGGGGGCTCAATAAAAGGCACTCTTTTAGCCGCGTTCGAGAGAAAGGTCTTAAGGAGAATTGTTGGCCCCGCATGTGAGGGAGGACGATTCCGGAGACGCTACAACCATGAGTTGTACGCAATCTAGCTTGAAGCTAATGTTGTAAGAAAAATCAAGCTCGGTAGACTCCGGTGGGCGGTACATCTAGCTCGAATGAGCGAAGAGTAGCCTGCCTGGAAAGTCCTTTGTGGCAGGATGTATGGAAGGAGACAGCGCGGCAGACCTTGTCTGCGATAGAGGGATTGCGTAGATCAGGACGCCCAGAGCCTGGGAGTGCCAAACTGGATGACATCGGCTCGAAATCAGGACCGGTGGAGATATTTGTTAAATAAGGCCAAGACCGGATCCCGGTAGTAGTGCCGATGATGATAATCTAACAAACCCTAAAATTCCCACACGCCAAGCACACGTCCCACTTTACTTTATAAAAAAAGAAAATTTAACTTTCTGGCACAGATGTTCACTCATCATCATCATCGGCACTACAACCGGGAACCGGTCTTGGCCTTATTTAGCAAGTCCTGAGGCGATGTTCACTCAAGAACTTTTTATTTCATGTGGTACAACCCAATACTAAACCATCATAACCCCGAAACTGTTACAATGTTAAAACCAAGTCCGAAGTATAATAGAGCAAACATTTTGGTATCGGGCTAACATAATTCGGTTAATCGGTTTTTTTTCTATTTTACGTACATTTTTATTTTGTTCTTTTTCTTATATTTATCTTAATCGGTATCATCTATGTAAGATGTCGTCTCAAAGTATAATGAGTAGGAGAATCTAAATTTTTGTAATACCTGTAAAGAAAACCCACTTGAAGGTGGGTGCTGTCAAAACATCCACATTCAACGGTCCCAGGACTGATTTATGAAGATCCAGGATAATCTACACTAAAATTGTCTACGGTAATCGGATAATTTATACGTCGAATTGTTATGGAAGTCCTCCAATTCAAGCCTTATACAGTGTTGGCTTAAACTGGATACCTAGTATAAATATACAATCAATAGAGAATTACAGAACTTAGAAATGTTTTATTTTTGTCTTGAATCAACTTTTAAAGTGGAAAATCGCACCAAAAATGTATAAATATATTAAATCTTTTCCCTCACAGTTTTCGAATCAAATTCTAATAAAATATTGCAACGTCTACTTAACCCTTCACCAACTAAACAATGGTATCCCCCAAGGTTCGCCACTATCAGTGGTTCTATTTATCGTAGCCTTTAACGAAGTAAGCAATATAGTAGACAGTTGCCATAGAGGTGGAGCATCCTCTTCTATGATGACGATCTAATTACTTTTTCAAAAAACAAAGTCTTCAACAAATTGGGAGATATTTTTTCCTGCGTTATAGATGACCAAATGGATCACGATTCCCAAAAGCGGCTTCGCATAAAGCACAAAAAAAATTAGGCAGTCATCGAGGATAACATTATTAAATAAATCGTATGAAATCTTATATAATTGTTGCTCGGAGTGCCAAAAGAAGTGAAAACTTAAAACTATTTCTTAATATTCAAATTAATTGTAGTTCTAAAAACAGAAATTTTAAAAATTATCGATTACTATTATTAGCATTACTCTGATTTTCACATCTGTCCGCACTCCGTGCAACAATTATTTAAGATTCATACGGTTTATTTAATAAAACATATGATACGCTGCGCTAATCCAGTACAAACTATAAATACAATTTAATTGATATTATGATTAATATACATTTATATTGTGACGCATATGACAATCCGTACTAGAATATTCTAGAGAGTCCGAAAAAGAGTACTAGAATATTCTATAAAGTAATGGAAAACTGAAGACGAGGAATAGTAGAACATTCAAGGCAATGGAACGGACGGAAGCGAAACGCTGAAACAGTATAAATACGCCGCACACAGAGCATAGCGATGAGTACTCCCAACCTACTTCTCGATATTCACGGAATATTCGAATCAAAATGGGAGATACTACGATTAGACCACAGGACAAGATGAAATATCTTGGGGTCACTTATACCCCAAAAATGAATTTCATCAAACATGTGACCCACATTCTCCAAAGGGGCCTTGGTCGGTCTAAGCAACTGCACAACATCCTGAAGTGGAGGAACAAAGTTGACACCAAAGTTAAGCTTCTCTGCTATAAGCAGCTAATCCGATCTGGAATATCGTACGCCTTTCCCATATGGTCCTGCATATCTTCGGCTCAAATGGAAAGACTTCGGGTTTTCGAAAGGAAACTCCTCAGAAGATGCACCAATCACTCTAGAAGGCCTGACGGTCGTCATTACCCCAACTCTCACCTATACGAAGGCGCCTCCATTACCCCTATCGACGAGTACTTGCTTTAATTAGCATATAAGTACCTCGAAAACATTCAGAACAGCGAGAACCTACTTGTACGGGACTCTTGCGTTCTTGACCCCTCTCTCTCTCGATCTCTTCGGATCAAACCCCCACAATTTCTTCTTCAGTATAAAACTGAAGAAAGCACCCTTCCCAACAACATTCCCCTCTATAATAGAGGATTTCTGGACCCATCCCACAGGGTCTACAATTAACAAACCAACACACGAACGCACAGTACAAGACGGCACAAATACAAACATACACACCGACCAAAGCGCAGATTATCAGACGCCAAAGACGTGATCTGCGTTTACTACCGCACCCAAGACCCACCGGTCTTGTAAGATTTCTTTCCCACCATCCCGCTATAAAAGTAGTTAGAGAACACTTGGACTAACACTGTCCACACTATCCTTGGATACCCCCCCTTTTTGCTTCTCTTTTCAGATGCCGCGAGACCGAGCCCAATATCCTCACGGATGTGGGTGATTCTGGTTATCGCAAGATGACCAGAAGTCAGAGACAAGATGAAGGACACATATGTCCTGTCTCGCCAAATTCGGCCTTCTCGCCACATTTTTTTTTTTTTTTTTTTTTTTTTTTTTTCATAGCGATGAGTATGAAGTAGAAAGTGAAACAAGCGATTGCAGATGAGTAAGAAGTAGAAAGTGAAGCAAGCGATAAGTGCGGTAGTAAGGACTCATAAGTAAGAAGTAAGCAGTGAAATACGCGATAAGTACGGAAGCGATAAGAAAAGAAATCGTTGTGTACGGTAAAAGTAACGATTGTTATTACGGACTAATAAAGTGTTACATTAATTCAAAATCGATTTAACGGCTCTTATTTATTCAAAAATAATTAATCCAGCGAACCGTAAGCTCGCTACAATATCTTATTAAGACCTAGTATTTGTACTTACATGACTTTCAATTAACTTAATATTTAAACATTATTAACACTGTTTACAATATTATTATCATTTATTTCAAGGATACTTAATCTATTTGTACTATCAATCATTTCATTATATCCTAAAAAGGATACAATAATTTTATGGTATTTAAAGTAAGAAACAAAAATGTTTGATTGGAATTTATCTAAATATCTTGTAAAAACCGATTGTCGTCTTATATTTTATAGTGGTGCGTTTTCTATCATTGGACATATTTAAACCTAATGTTTCATTCAAAAATGCAATTAACAGTAAATTTTTGTCATCTGCAAAGTTAATATTGAAGTCTCCACTTAATATCATAGGTATCATCATCATTATCGGCACTACAACCCGATTCCGGTCTTGGCCTTATTTAGCTAGTCTCTCCACCGGTCCCGATTTCTAGCCGATGTCATCCAGTTTGGCACTCGCAGGCTCTGGGCGTAGTGGTTTACACTATCCTTCCATCGCAGACAAGGTCTGCCGCGTTGTCTCCTTCCATACATCCTGCCGCAAAGGACTTTCCGGGCAGGCTCCTATTCCCTCATTCGAGCTAGGTGTTTTTGTTTAATCTCCACATTTATTTAACAATTCAATTACAGATTTTACTTAAGACTATTTTACAAATATCATTCTTATATTAACTTACTGGCCGTTCGCAAGCACTCTAAATTAGACATTATCATTTTTCTTATGCCTTTCGACGTACAATTCGAGCTAAGTGTCCCGCCCCTCCGGAGTCTACCGAACTTGATTATTCTTACAACATTAGCTTCAAGGTAGTCCGCGTACAACTGATGGTTGTAGCGTCTCCGGAATCGTCCTCCCTCACATACGGGCCAACAATACTCCTTAAGACCTTCCTCTCGAACGCGGTTAAGAGTTCAGACATTATGTAGTTTTACCCTGGATATGCTGTCGTAAGCGGCCTTAAAGTCTATAAATAGATGATAAAATGAGATCTTAGATTCCAAACATTTTTCCATCGCCTGCATAAGGGTGAATATCTGATTAACCGCTGGTTTGCCTTGGATGCAGCCGCACTGAATTGACCAATGATGACTTTTGCGCACGGGGCTATCCGATCTTGTAGGATAGAGCAGAGTATCTTATAGGCTTTAATCAGCAATGTTATACCCCTATAGTTGTTGCACACTGTGATATCTCCTTTCTTATGTATGGGGCAAATTATACCGCGACGCCAATCTTCCGACATCTCCTCTTGCTCCCATACCACGATCTCATGAATTGCGTAATATAACGCTGTTCCTCCTTGTTTGATCAGCTCAGATGGTATTGTGACGGTTTCGGCAAACCCCACTGCCTACTTACCCGAAGAACCCCCATAACTACAACCCCATTTCCATCGTTTCCCGCCAATGCAATCACATTGGCACCTAAAAACATTTCCCTTCTCAAGGACATTCATGCTTTCAACGCATTTTATGAAAATACCTGAAAGATTCTGTTTACCCATCCAATGCACCAGTAGAATTCGCTGGAAAATAATTCGTCTGCATACATGTATCATAAGTAGGAAAACTATTCCGGCACCATTGTTTGCCAAGCAATTTTATCCCTCATGTGCACCCTAATCTTCCCGCATGCGCATATCTAGCAGACCCTTGGTCCAAGGGACAAAAGCAAATATCGCATCTAGCGTCATGTGCCATAAACCGAATTCGTTCGCGTGTAAACATGCATAATATCCAACCCATGATTTGTTTTCCTACTAATAAGCAATCACCAATTTCGTGTATGCCACAAAAGAATTACCCTGCATATACAAATGCAGACAAGGGATTCGTTTCGTCCACCGACCCAAGATACAATATATAATTTTCATTATATAAAATATCCCAAACCATTAGCACCTTTTTCTAATGGCTATGCGTCTATTTACGCAAGGGCATCACCAACCCAAGACTTTTATGATGCCCTCGTCCCATCTTTCCTTTTAGCACCATTTCCCAGATGACTAGCGGTTTATTTATTCAGCTGCAATGCACATCTCATAATGCCTTTCGTCCATCTTCCCCTTTTTGTCAGCGTCGTTTCTCATGACTTCGTGCATGAGTTAAACAATGCATCTCGTTTATCCTTTCTTTCACCGCATGGATAGGCAGCGTATTATTCACGATCAACTACACGCACACCACCACAGGACCTCACCAGCGAAATCCTTCTCCCTCGTTTTCACCACGAGAGAAACACTTTTTCTCTCGAGGAAACTCACCCCAGTTGCGAAGTGGCTCTGCATCGAGCAGAGTAACGCTAAGTCGTATTTCAACCGCCGATCCGGTCGGTGCGTCTTCCGCTCCCCGTATCGCCGGGGATGCATAAATACCGTCGAGTCGAGAAAGCGCGCTTTTAATTAAAATAAATTTAATGTCTTATATGTTGTTGCTGTGCGTGTAATTATTTTGTTTCTTTAATCCAATTAAGTGCAATAAGATTTAGTGACCAATAAAAATAATAAAATTAAAAAGCTAACTTCGAACAACATACGCCGGTGTTTTATTTGTCCAGGTGATTACTTTCCGGGTGAACAGTTTTCCTTCAATGTTTGGCGGAACATTTTTGGAACTGTAGTGACAGACGGATGGGGATACGAGTGAACCGAGTGCCCGTGTCTGGCACAATATGCTCCTAATCTCCACAGTATCCCATCAGCTTGGGCGGTTTTATTTTATTTGGGCTATCTAATGGCGGCAACATTTGGTCTTGATCTTGCATTAGTGGAGCTGTGGCGTTTCTAACAGATACACACACAATACACTAGCAAATAGTGAAGAACAGCGAACGAAAAACGAATAAGAAAAAGAATCAGAGCTGTATACCACAGCGATAACATAACAATTCCACATCGGCTGAGTGTACTTGAGTTTAGAAATCAAATTCATACACGCGGCCAGTAGCCTGGTGCTTCAATGCTTCGCTTCTCACCTCTTTCATCGTGTGGAATCCACCTTCTTCACTATCCTTGCTTAACGCAACAACCCCGACGTGATCTGTATACACAACACTCAAGCTCCCATATGTAAACAGAACTTTACTACTACAATCACAACTTCCGCATAGAGCAGAGGCACACTTGCCTGCTCCGACGTTCTCTCGCTCGCTTCGTCGTTCACACACGAAGTTTATCGTAACAAAGTTACTGAGGAGGGAGTAGCATGGCGTTTCTAACACATACACACAATACACAAGCAAATAGTGAAGAACAGCGAAAGAAAATCGAATAATAAAAAGCATCAGAGCCGTATACCATTGCGATAACATAACAATTTCACATCGGTTGAGTGTACTTGAGTTTAGAAATCAAATTCGTACACGCGGCGGCCTAATGGGTTGAGCATAGATTACATTTTTAGTGATTCTAACTGTCAC
Organism: Microdon myrmicae; assembly: GCA_963931805.1. Taxonomy (NCBI): domain Eukaryota; kingdom Metazoa; phylum Arthropoda; class Insecta; order Diptera; family Syrphidae; genus Microdon; species Microdon myrmicae. Next base: position 20,630,659 of record OZ007497.1, read on the forward strand.
AGCGTCAGTTCGAATCACACGTTCCTCACTATCGTCGCAAACGCTATAGAGCCTCCAATTCTTCTGTGAGCTGATTATTTAGCAATTCATTGAAGTGCACTTCTCATCGCTCCAGAATGCCTTCAGGATTAGTGATCAGATTACCCTCTTTATCCTAGCAGTAAATGCAGCGTGGTGTGTAGGGCGTCATACTGCGGATTATTTTGTAGAACTTCCGCGCCTGTTGCGGATCTCGCTCTCTACTTTTCTCTATTTCAGACACTAGATTTTTTCCCAGGCAAATATACGACTACTGCCTAAAACGGAGTTGCCAGTACTAATCACAGTACTCTTAAGGCGTGTCCATTTCTCCATTCTGGCCGCAGGACTTACTCTCCCTCCGTCGAGCTCTTCGAGGGCGAGTCCTAGCGCATGACCAAATGTGGTACTGGTATTCATAATGCGTAACGCAGCCGTGTTGATTCGAACCTGATCCGTGGATGCAATACGTCTCCATAAGGCAATCCGCGCTCGGAAAACTGTACCAATAAGATAGTGATCCGAATCGACGTTGGCACCAAATCTTTCGAATATTTCAGAACCTTCTTTCGTAAAATCATCAAATTTTCGAACAAAAATTGCTTTATCTGCGGCATGGGGTTGCCAGGTGAAATACAAAGGGCAACTTTTAAAAAGTATTGGCCATTTTTTGAATTGCACCGTGCAACGCATATTCCGCCTATATCAGAAACATTAACGTCAAGCCCTCTAGTTAATTTTGTATGTATGTCCATATATGAAGTGACGTATCTTGTGTGTTGTGATAAAAAGTCGCTCCTGCTGCTGGAGCTTCTGGCTTTTTGTAACTTACAACAAAGTTGAAAGTCGCCATATGAATTCGTTTTTTTTTAATTTTTTTTTTATACAAGCTCATGACAGAAGTAGAATATTTGACTTTTTACAATAGGATCATTTTTTAGATCCTCTCGATGGCTTGTTGATCTCTTGTGATGCGTATCTGATTCTGATGCATTCAGAGGTGTTCCTGTTCTCCTAAATTTCCAGCTTCCTTTAGTGTTTTCTTTAGTAACCATATATACAACTTGAATCCTCGCTACTCTCGTCAAAGCTACATATGCTAATTCTCTAGGATGTTTGCAATCGTATTCGTAAACAATAGCATCATAAGTACCTCCCTCTGATTTATGAATAGTGATTGGCAAAGCAGCGTGTGGGGGTTCTCTACATCACATATGGAGAACCAACCCACAATTCCAACCAACCTCGACCGCTAACGGCGCGTCACCTTAATCCAACTCCCCATGCAAAATCTGCAAGCGCATTCATCCCCAACTTGCAAGAATCCATCTCCCAATCTGCAATGAAAGGCATTTCCCAAAACTTACAACAGAATACATTCTAAATCATTTCCCTCATCTACAACCAACCGCACCTAATTTCTCCCGAAAACCATTTCGGTTCCTTTTCTACCTAAAAGACGTAAAACCACATCAATTCCCTACAATCAAACCGCATGCAGTTTCCCCAAAAACCACTTCGGTTCATTTCCTCTTTAAACTATATTTCTAGCTCACAACCAAGCGACATTCAGTTTCCCCGAAAATCATTTCGGCTCCCATCCTACCCAATGCCAATTTTCTTTACTGATAAGTCCCCAGCACGATGCGTTGCATTTCCGCGAAACAACCATCGCAACAACCAAGACCCATATTCCTTTGTCCAAGCGACAACTCATGCCCATACTTGGTCGTGTTCCCAAAACCGATTTCTCAGTACGCATAGCAACCGAGGAATCTAGCCCAACCTGTACGGCAGTAATTCGCTGGAACTGTATTTCCTATGCAAGCATAGCAGCCCCTTTCCAAGTTCCTAGTAAGTAGCAGTGGGTTTATTTCAGCTATGACTCAACCGCCACGACACGATGAATAGATTCTTTCCATTGTTTGTCAGTCCCTGACAACCGCCGCGACCACACGGGGGAACGCACGCCCCCGCGTGCCAAATAAAGTCGAGTCGAACGTTCCCCTTTCAATTGCTGCGGGCACAGCGTCGAGGAATAAGTGTTTCATCCCGCATGAAATTTATGGAATTCAGTTTAATGATACCAATAATAGGTCGCGCCATGACTGCCGTCTTTATACACACCCAGAGGCCATTCTAGTGTAAGTAAAATACGCGCGGCTTTATAAGACAAGTTGCCTGGTCGCTTACAAGTTCGGTGGTGACATGGAGAGTGTGCTTTAGGACACGCATTACAACCGCTGTCGTTATATAAGGCCCGACTCTGCAAATAATAAGAATAGTCTGGAAAATAAGTGGAACAGAAAAATAAAGGGAAACTTACAAACAATAACAACACCAGTGACTTTTACTTATTGGCTTTTACTTTTGGTGATCGAATTTTGGGCGGCAGTGTCTTTGCAGTGAACTCTCTAGTGGGGCGGTGGTGAACTGGTACCATACGTTGGCGCACCTACCTCGTACCCCCACAAATCCATCTGCGGCATCATTGTTATTAGTTATCATGTTAAAGTCGGTTAATGACGAATATTAATACGTGAGGCAATCTACCAGTATCATCAGTTCTCATTTTATGCAATTTCTGCCTAATGAAATTTTTTTGCTCAACATTATAACAACCAACTAAAACATCTGATGCCAAAGATATTATTTTATTTTCTTCACAGTTTAAAATAGAATTGTCATACTCATTCACCACTGCCTTTTTAAATATAACTCTAATTCCATCAGGACATATTAATTGCGCTTCTTCTTTTGTAATAAATCTTGATTCCATTACTTGTCGAAAAGTCGGGAAACCAACGTATCACCGCTCAAGCTTCTGACCCATCTTGCTCCTCATTTGCATAAGCAAAATATAGGAAAAATTCATATACGAAAAGTTAAATAACTTTATCAGTGCCAGGAGTCTCATTACTTGCGTTAACTCAATTTTTTTTAAATTTTCACCAAGGCGTTTCACCAATCATTGTTCTTTTATTTTGCTTGACAATTGGCGTGGCCAATTGGGTAATTGTCGCAAATCCCCGATGAGTATAACATCTAATCCTCCAAAATCTTTTGTAAACAAGCCAGTCATTTGTTTCAAACGAGTGTCAGTCTGTTCCAATAATTCAGCGGAAACCATGCTTACTTCATCAATAATAAAGACTTTAACAAATTTGAATAATGTTCTGTAGCGATTCTAACAGATACACACAATTCACAAGCAAAAATAGTGAAGAATAATACTGAACGAAAAAATCGAATAAGAAAAATACATCAGAACCGTATACCAAGCGATAAATAAAAATAATTCACACCAGTGGAATAAACACGGTCAGTAGTCTGATGCTTCACTGCTTCGCTTTTCAACCGTTTCATAGTGTGTTCAATTCACCTTCTTCACTATCCTTGCTTAACGCTATAGTTCTATATTGATGAGCTTTTTCAATATTAAGTGGAATCAACCTGGACAATGATATGCTTAATGCACTATGAACTGTTCTACCACCAATAGCTGTAGCGGGTATATGTAATGTATTATTGTGCGTATATGCGTACTCGAGACGTTGTGAAAGCGCAAGATTGTATTTGTGTGCGTCAATGCGTACACAAGCCGCTGCGGGGCACCAGTGCACGTATATTACACACAAGTACAATATATATTTGCACTACGGGCCAAGCGCAAAACACCATACTCATAGCTATAGATATACTTTTTACATTAGCATGACGTCGAAAATAGCGCCCTCCAAAACCATATTACGATCCGTCATGAATTTAACAATTGGCATCTTGAAAATCGAAGTTTCACCACATTTAGTAAAAATACCAGATCATCGGTTTCATTGCACCCATGGTACAATCGCACACTCTGCACTCTTCGGAATAAGATAAATAACTTGTGGAACATTTTCCTAAAAACGCGTTCCTCCGAAGACTACTCCAACTATCGCGGTTCCTTTTATAAATTTAACGAGCTCTACAGCTCTCTCTACTCCGACTGCCTTTCAAAAACACAATCCGATTTCAGCAAGGCCACTGACCCCAAAACTTTTTTCCACTTTATAAATTGCGAACGGAAATCCGACGTCTATCCTAACTCCCTTTCCTATGACTCGATTACTTCAACCGACCCCCAAACTATTCCCAATCTATTCGGTTCTTCCTTCAAAAAATCCTTCACCGAAATCTCTTTCAAGCCTAACCCGACTTACTTCAAAGACCTGCCTTAATTCTCCCTTGCCCCTTTCATCTCTCAAATTATTCACCATCACCTAGTTGAGGAAAAATTATACTTACTTAAAGATGAGTTCAGACCTGTACCTGATGGACTCCGGCTGTCCTTTTAAAGAAATGTTTCTCTTCTTTTTCTCTCCCCTTATCAAAGATCTTCAATCTATCCCTTACACAAAGTGTCATCCCTAGTATTTGGAAACCCTCCTATGTCACCCCCATACATAAAAAGGGACCTAAAAACGATATAAGCAACTACCGTCCCATCGTGAAACTGTCTCACATACCTAAACTGTTCGAAGGGATTCTTTATAACACGTTATCTTTCCGATGTAAATCCATCATCTCACTCAACTAGCATGGTTTTCTTTCGGGTAGGTCGGCCACCACCAATCTGAGTTCTCATCCCATACTCTCCGTGCCATAGAGAATGGAAACGAAGTCGACATAATCACAACCGATTTCAGCAAGGCCACTGACAAAACCTCCCATAATCTTATCCTTTTTAAGCTGTCCTCTCTTTGTTACGAACCCCTATTGATTAAGTGGTTATCGTCCTACCTGAAAGCTAGAACCTGCGGGGTCAGTTTCAGATCATCCCTTTCAAATCTTTTTCTTCCCACGTCAGATGTTCCCCACGGCAGTCATTTGGGACCCCTCCTATTTATCCCTACCATTAACGACATAAACTACAATATCAAATACTCATCCATCTCTCTCTACGCGTACGACTCTAAACTCTACAAAACGATACGCTCGTTGTCAAATGTCACTATCACCTTCTCGCGTAAACATCCCCCTTCCCCGCAACGCTCGTATTTCCTGCTAAACCAGCAGATATCATATGTACCTTCGATACGTGACCTTGGGATCTTATGTGACAGGGAGCTCAACTTAATCACACATATTTATGACATTATCCTTAAGACCAACTCTACCCTTGGATTTGTGAAACGCTGGTCAAAAGAATTCTCTAATCCCTAAGTTTCCCGTTCACTCTACATAGCCTCTGTCCGCCCCCTTCTAGAATACGTCAGTCAGGTCTAGTCTCCTCACTACTCGCCCCATATTCGCGCGATCGAAAGCGTGCAACGTCGTTTTCTGCTTTTTACCCTCTGTGGACTGAACTGGGAAAATCTTCGGACTCTCCCCCCATACACAAACCGTCTCCATCTGATAAACCGCAACACAATTGAAGAGCGCAGAATTCATGCCGATATCCTTTTCATCCACCGTCTCCTCTTAGGCTCAATCAATTGCCAAGCATGCTCTCCTCCATCACACTCCACACTAACCCCCATAACCTGGGAAACCCTCGTCTCTACTATCTGCCCACCCACCGCACTTCTTACGGCTCTAATGAACCCATTTCGCGAATGCCGAGGTGGGCAAACTCTTACCTTACCTCCAATTTCACCTCTACTGCTCTCAAACTTCGTCTTCTCTCTTTCCCCTCCCGACCACGACCCACCCACGGCCTACACTCTTACAACCCCCACACATTCCAACACCGTACCCTTCTATCCTACCACCCTACCCTTCACCACCCCACCATTCACTATCATCTATCCACCTTATCCAAATACACCCACTACCCGGGGTTTCTCTCTCCCTCTTTGTTTACTTAGATAACAAGCTAGGTCATAACTCAAGGAATTTTGCGCGAACAAAGCTAAATAAATAAGTGAATAATAAGTAAATAAATCCAGTAACCAACTCGCCAAATACACAATGGGATCAGCCTGCCACCTGTTCAACTACTTTTTTTGACCGACCCATCGGGCAGCCTCCGGCACATGGTCTATGATATCTCTCGACCATTTCAACTGAAGAAATGATATCACACCGGGCGGCTGAATATTGAAGCCCAGCCTATCTCCCGACAAGTATTCATTTTAATCATGTAGACTTAAACCTAATGGCTGACAACTTGAATATGATAAATTAATGAAATGTCTTATCAAGGGATTTGCAGAATTCCGTTGTAAAAGCATCGACATCATGAACATTTTTTAGGGCTGTGAATTGTACTAGTTGATCTAGTTTACAGACAGCGATGCTGTCTAAGGGTGATTGCAGACTAATCTAGGCTCTTTATATCGGGGATTAGATTTGTTGCAGTGGAAGTCTAAATAGGGTAATTGATTTCAAAGATCAACAAGATATATACCAGCGGGAAATAAAGGCTCGGGACACTTGATGGTAGCTTGCCATCTAAATATACGATGCGGCAAATGTGCCGATGAACCCCAACCAGGAGAATGCAAATTAAACCCACAGGGCATGGAACCAGGAAGAATCCAAACCACAAACCCCACTAAGGAAATCGCAGTGACATACTGTAACTGCGGAGGTCCACATCCATCCAATTTCTCCCAGTGCCCTCATAAGTTGAGAATTCTCGAAAGAAGAATAGAACCAAGTACAACCAACAAATCCGCGCCAACCAAATCCACACGGCAGAACACATTGCCACAATCTTCAAGGCCAGGAACATCATATGCGGATGTCATCAAAAACAACCCAAACAGGCTGACGTCACACAACCCCAACTCCATTGGCCTCAACCTGGACATCATGGGCACACAAGAGTCGGCACACTATGCTTCCTACGTTGAAGCATATGTCGGATATCGAAAAATTGTGAGATTCTCTCAGTCATAACCTCCCATATTCTCTCCCTCAATGGCTGAACTTACTATAATCGCCCTCAACACAGAATCCATATATTCCAACATATGTAAGCAATACTTACGGTTATTTGTTAACACCATCTCTTCAGACACCCTTCTCCTCTCAGAAACGTGGCTTAAGTCTAACTGCCGAGTATCCATTCCCAATTATACATTTGTTTTAAACCCCAGAGCTACTGCATCGCATGGAGGTACCGGCATCCTACTACACAAAAAACTCCGATTCACCGAAATCAGATTCGCCAATGTTTTGAATATCGAATAAACGGCAGTTAAACTTTTTTGTGAAAGCAAAACAGTAATCATACAACATCCATTTACATCCACCCAACACGCGAACCGGACTTCCCCGACCCTGACATATCTCGCATAATCGGTGGAGACTGTCTACTTAACGATCGAACCTACCGTGTCAGAATTAGATCCACCCTCTCCAATCCTTTTCTTCCTACGTCAGGAGTTCCCCAGGGCAGGCATCTTGAACCCCTCCTATTCATTCTTACTATTAATGATATAGACTCTAGTAACAAACACTCCTCCATCGCTCTATACGCGGACGACCCTAAACTCTAAAAGACGATCCACTCTTCTGTCAACTCCTCACTTCTCCAAATGGATTTCGACAGCTTTTCAACTTGGTGCCAAAACAATTGCCTCGAACTAGATAAATCTTGCCGAATATCACTCAATCACCTTCTCCCGTAAACGATCCCCATCCCCACTGCGTTCCTATGCCTTACTCAACCAACAGATAACACCTGTACAAACGATTCGTGACCTTGGCATCGTATGTAATAGGGAGCTTAACTTCATCCCACATATTGATGACATTATGCTCAAGGCAAACTCTGTAATTGGTTTTTGTCAAACGTTGGTCGAAAAAGTTCTCTAATCCCTCTGTTTCCAGATCGCTCTATATAACCTTTATCCGCGCCCCTTCTTGAATATGCTAGTCAGGTTTGGTCTCCTCACCACTCGACCCAAATTCGCAGGGTCGAAAGCGTGCAACGTCGTTTTTGCATTTTGCCCTCCGAGGATTGAATTGGGTAAAATCCTCTGATTCTTCCCCCATACACGAGCCCTCTTCACCTAATTAACCTTAACACACTTGAAGAGCGCAGAATTCATGCCGACATCCTCTTCATCCACTGTCTACTCTCAGGTTCAATCAACTGCTCAAGCCTGCTCTCCTCCGTCAGATTTGCTACTAATCCCCGAAACCTGTGAAATCCCCGTTTCTTCTATTTGCCCGCCCATCACAAGTCTTACGGCTCTAATGAACCCATTTCGTGAATGCAAGGGTGGGCAAATTCTCACCCCACCTTCTTTGACTTCTATCTCACCTCTCCCGCTCTCAAACGTCGTCTCCTCTCTTACCCCTCCTGACCCCACCCCGCTCGCCGCCTACGCTCTCCTGTACTCAACCTCACACCCTAGCATCCGACTTATCCTCGCCCTTTCCTGTCCTATTATTCTATCTATCGTTGTTTAGTTCCCCATTCCAGTTTTTAAGTTACTTTAAATCTAGTCCCCCACTCCCGACCCACATCCCATAGTTTTTAAGTTAGTTCGTGAGTCTATTTTTATAAATTTATATGTTTATATGACTTGTACTAAGCGAAATAAATTGAATTGCCCTCTATTCATTCATTCATTCATTCATATTAAACGAGGCCCCCCCTCGTCCGATATCTTTATTGACCACTCTAAGCAAAATATTAGAATGTAAGATCAACCAAAACTTTCTCTCGATTGCCCATGATAACGCTCTCATCCCTAATTCTCAGTTTGGCTTTCGTGAGCGACACCCCACTTGCTATGTTTTACTAAAAGTTACACACAATGTCACAACTATTCTGGAAAACCAATGCTCTAGCGTATGCATATCTCTCGATATATCCAAATCGTTTGATTGTGTCTGGATATCAGGACTTCTTTATAAGCTGCACTGGTAATTTGGTCTGAATTCCAACATAGCAAAGCTCCTAGCATCTTATCTTCCTGGTAAGAATTTCATGATCAAAATAAACTCTTCCCTCTCACAAACTCGCAACATAACCGCGAGAGTTCCCCAAGGATCCATTCTCGGACTACTATTATACCTTCTATACACATCCGATATTCCCCAACCTCCACCTAGTGTTGTAATGGTAAATTAGGCTGACAATACTTTAATCTACCCTAGCAGCAGATTTGTCAAAACGGCAAGAAACCGCGTTAACAACTTCCTCACGCACATCTCAGCATACTTTAACAAATGGAAAATTTGCCTCAACCCAATCAACACTCACTGCACAAACAACACTAAACGTAGACTCAAGCTTAATAACACCCTCATAAAACCTTCCACAACTCTAAAATATTTTGGAGTAACCCTTTCCAACGACTGGGCATTCTCAACCCACATCAAAAATTCCCTTCATAAAGCTTCAATACAGCTTAACCTCTGCAAACGGGTGTTGTGGAAACCTAGAGGCCTCTCTCGCAAGGTCAAACAGCTCATCTACAAACAGATAATCAGACCCACTCTTACATATGCCTGCCGAGTATGGTATCACATCATCATCATCATCGGCACGGTCTTGGCCTTATTTAGCAAGTCTCTCCACCGGTATCCGGTCCATTTCCGAGTCATCCCAATCGACACCACTAAGCCACAGTTTTTGCAATACCAACTTGGCTGGCACCACCACTGAAGAGGCCAAGCCTAATGGATCATATAGCCTGGAGACGTGTGACAGGACCTTCCTCTTCGTGAGCGATGATACCTCCGGAATCTTCTGTACCTTGTAACTCAAATAGTCTGCCCCGGGATGCTAATTCACAAGCTTCGTTCCCTCGCTCGTGATGAACTGGTACACTTCTTCAGAACCCGGTGAATCGGCGTACAGCCACTTCAGTAATTTGTGGCAATTTGATTTCCACTTGCGTAGCGGAAATCCGCCGCTCTTAAGAGCCTCCGTCAGTTGCCCAACCAACCGGATTGCCTCCTCCACGGATTGCGCTTCAGATATACAATCATCCGTGTAGAAATCCTCTCTGATGATTCGCGCTGCCTCCGGACACGATTGTTCGATCTCCTCGGCAATCTGGACCAAACAACGCGTTGCCAAAAATGAAGCAGACGCCGTTCCATATGTTAGGGTTAACAGCTTGAACGTTTGGTACTCCTCCTTTGGGTTGTCCCGCAAAACAATTCTTTGGAAGTCGGTGTGACCAGGCTGGACTCGAATTTGGCGAAACATCTTGGCGATATCCGAGGCAAATGCTATGGGATGCTTGCGAAGCCGGGTCAATATTGAGAAGTGATCGTTAAGAGATGTTCCATTACTGGTGTCCCGAGAAGCATCGAACAACACCCTGAGCTTGGTGGTTTCACTCTCGGCCTTAATTACTGCATGGTGGGGTAGATAGCAGCATTGGGTGTTTGGTGATTTCAGGTTTCCTTCGGTCACCTGCTGCATGTGGCCCATGTCCTGGTATTCCCTCATAAATTCAGCATACTGATGGCCTAGCTCCGGGTTTCGCCTGAATCGCCTATCCATGGACAGAACCTTTGGATGGCGGCTTCACTGGAATTCCCATGGCGGCGGGAAATGTTTGAACGGCATCTCCACCTCGAAGCGTCCCTCTGCTGAACGCTGGTGAGTGTCCGCAAAATGTGTCATTGCCCTCCTCTCTTCTTTTGTTAGGCGCTCTTTGATCTCTGGTACCTCCTCAATCTCCCAGAAGGCCCTCAGCTGCCTTTCAATTGGTCGTCCTGATGGGTGACAGTGCAGCAATGTTGTTCCTGATCGGACAGAGATTGTCCACTCCCTGAAATCACCCAGCCGAATATGGTGTTCTGCGCCATCATTTTACTGTCGGGATCCATCAGTCGTACATCGCGCAGGACCTGGAAGATAGTGCCCGACCCCAGCAACAAGTCAATGAGTCTCGATTTGTAGAACAGTGGGTCGGCCAACGCCGGCGATGAAAAGCTTCTCTAGTCATGTTCCAGTGACCTTGACGGCAGACCCGAAGTCAATCGCCCCAGCACCAGTGCCGTTGCCCGAACGCTTGTTTCCCATATTCGGCTCTTCAGTAGCATCTCAATTTTTCCTCGGCTGAGCTGATTCGCTTCGCCTATGCCACTTATCTTCACCTTCGCCGGCGTGCGTCGCAGGCCCAACTGTTGAACGAATGATTCTCGGACTAAGGATGTGGTTGAACCGGAGTCCAGAAGCACGCGACAAGGAACCAACTGGTTTCTGTCGCCCACTACAGTTACGATTGCCGTAGGCAGCAGTGAATCCTGGGCTTGTACTGTCGCGCAAGATCCTTCTAATGGTCCAGCCTCTGGTGATAACATCGGAACGTCTACCGAGTGATGCAGCAGAGGGTTGTGCCGTCCGTTACACTCTCGACAGTTACCTCTCTCACATTTATCAATGCTGCCGTCCGTGCTGAGGCAATTTCTGCATCGCTTGTGGCGGGGGGCAAACTGATCTCGCTGTAGAGCGTAGAGATTCCTGAATGCACCGCATCGGAATAATAGATGCGGCTGTGCGCATCTGGGACGCTTAGCCGTCAATGGTGAAGTGATTGCCGAGTACGTCTTCTTGGATGGACCGGCTGCTATACCTCTGTCCCGAACAAAGTGACCCTTTGAACTGTTCTTCGCTGTCGGAATGCTCTCTAGTTCGGTGAGTCGGACTTCCAGGAATTCAGTCAACTCCTTGAATGTCGGCATTTCGTTCCTGCTAGTTTCTCGAGCCCATAACTGCCTAGTCTCACTATCGAGCTTCTCGACAGTAGTGAAAACCAACCAACAACCCCAGTGCTCCACTGGTAGGTCCAATGCTCGCAAAGCCCGAACCTGCTCGAAGAGGCCGTTGATAAATCTGCGGAACTCGGTAGCACCTGGTGTTTGGATAGCTGGAATCGTCATTAGTGATCGTAGATGTGCCTCCACGATGACCTTCCTTTTGTCATACCGCGAGACCAGTGCAGCTCAAGCCTCTAGATAGTTTGCCGCCGTGACCGGAACATTGCGAACCAATGATAATGCCTCCGCTCTTAAGGAGGTCCGGAGAAATTGGAATTTCTCTCTGCTGATAACTGGGGGTTGTCGCGGATGAGTGGTTTGTACAAATCCCGGAACGTTACCCACTGCTTGTAGTTCCCATCGAAGGTAGGCACGTCGATATGCCTCAGCTTGATCGGTCGGATTACCGTCCCACCCGTGGAATCTGCTGCTGTGAGGTCCGTTGACCGGGCAACCAGTTGTTCCACCAAGCTGTTCATGAGCGTCTGGCTGGAATTCATTGTGTCAAGCAACCTCTCCATTCCTGGTTGCTCCGCTGTTAGCGTTGGAGTAATTTCCGGTCCCAGGGTGTCTCCTGAAGTATCCAATGCGGTGGCGCCTGTGACCGTTGACACGTTCAACCGCTGGGTGAGCCTGCCTTGCGAAAAGTATCGATCCTTGAAGGCTGCTCGCTCCTCGTTCTCCCTGTCGATGTCCAGGTTCGGGTCGTTCTCCTCGATGCTTTCCTGGAGGTGCTCAAAGGATTTAAACGCGTTTTCCAGTTTGTGTAGTCTGCTTGCGACTTCCTCTCTGGTCACCTCATTCGCCTTGGTCGCGAACCCCTCCAACCGCGTGAGGGATCCCTTGATGACCCCTCGTCTTCTCTTGATACCGGAACCGTCAGGTATATGGGTTTCAGACGTTGTCTATCCCAAGGGCGAGTGTTAAGATTATTATTTTAGTTACTTATTTGTTTAGAAAGTCTTCCCTAGGGAAGGTAGGTGCACAATATAGACAGATATAGACCCAACAGTTTTTTTTTTTTTTTTTTTTTTTCTTAAAAATTGATTTAGTTTTAATGGGAGGGAGCAGGCTGTGGTTATGGCTTAATATCAGTTCGAGTCCGGAGGCCAAAGCAACGGCCACAAAAAATAAATAAAATAAATAATAATTAATAAAATAACTAGAACTCAAAAAAGTAAATAGTAACAAATTGCCTTTTAATTTGGCCACGCTGCCTTAGAGAAAACACCCCAAAGCAGGTAAGCTATAATAAAGGAATTAGAAAATATAACGCTACAATGGTACCACAAGCAAGACAAAATTATAAACAAGTGACCACCAGAAATTAACAGCAATGTGCTTTAGCTGTTGCTAGTCAATTTCTTGATTTGCAATTTAAAACGCCAAACGAGTGGGTGGATAAATGTCTCACCCTTCCAAATGGAGTAGTTACGAGTTTTTGAAAGAAGATGTTTCCGGTTTGTCGCTGGCTTACACCGCAAAACCAACTCAAATAGATACCATAGTAACAACTCTACAATAACGCAGCCATCGAACGACTAGATAGACGGATTTTAGAACTATCGACAAAATTTGTAGAAAATCTCCCTAACAATCCCAACCCTATAATAACAGACCTACCGTAATTGTCTTCAAATCAGAACCCTCTTCACCTCAGGCAAACTGGTTAACGATCTAAACCAGGTCGTGTACCACAACACTGAACTGGCACCCAATCAATTCAAATACAGCAACATTCTCCAAGATTCTAACTTGTTTACTGCCTTCAATCAAAACAAGAAATTCCACATTCACATAAAACAAAATTGTAAATATTATTATATTTTTAAGTCATAATCAAATTGTCACTACCATTGCAATATCAAATATTGGACATTACAACGTAGAGGAAACACATGATCGGGTAGAACATTCCACATTCGTGTTGTTCGGCAAAAGAATGACTTTATTATTTCTGTGCGCACACATCAACCACAAATAAACGCACCACAGGTATATATCACCGCGCCTCAGATCCCAGAGCTCTCTTTCGACGAAGTTGTAGACGCAATAAACCGATTGAAAAACAACAAGGCCCCGGAGTCGGCTGCATACCGGCAGAGCTTTTGAAGCATGGATGAGAGGCAACCACTCGGAAGACCCTCCAACTGATAAAACAATATGAGATAAGGAAGTCACTCCGAAAGTATGGAAAAAATAGTCGTCCCCATTTGCAAAAAAGGTGACAGATATGACTGCGAAAAGTACAGAGGAATATCATTGCTCCCAACCACATACAAAATATTAACAAATGTCATACTGGCGAGAATCACACCGTACGCAGAAGACATATTGGGAGACTACCAATGCGAATTCCGTAGGAACCGGTCAACGAGCGACCAAATGTTCACAATAAGGCAACTACTGGAAAAGAAGTGGGAATACGGAGAGACGGTTCGTTGATTTCAAAGAAGCCTACGACTCAGTCGCAAAGCAAAGACTGTACCATATTATATTCTGGGAATCCCGAAAAAATACGCCGCCCTCATTCAAATCTGCATGAACGAAAACAAAGGGTGAGTTAGAATAGAAAACCACCTCTCAGAACCATTTGAAATCCGGGACGGACTAAAATAGGGTGATGGCTTTTCACCATTTCTCTTTAACCTTTTGCTCGAGTATGTTATCAGAAAGGTGCAAGACGACAACATGGCCGGATGATTCCTGAGCGGGGTCACACAAGTGCTCGCATATGCGGATGACATCGCCGTTTTGGGCGGTAATCTAGAAACTGTAAGTAAGGGGTATCTTTGGCGGCAAATATGACGAGGAGGCAGGACAATGGAGGAAACTCCACAACCACGAATTGGAAGAGCTATACCGCAAACCTACAATAGTGAGAGTAATCAAGTCGCGAAAATTAAGATGGGCCGGACACGTGGCGCGAATGGGCAACGATAGGACCGTGCATAGAATTCTTGACGGTAAGCCACCGGAAAAGAGATCGACAGGGCGACCACGACGGAGATGGGAGGACAATGTTAGGTTGGACCTTGAGGAGATCGGATCGGATGGTCGAACGTGGAAGGAGAGCGCACGGGGCAGGGAACAATGGCGGAATCAAGTCGGTTAAAATGGACAGAGTTCCTGGTTTTTGTTCCTGACCTTTTCCAGGAAAGAATAAATTACAAATATTTATACTCATTAAAATCCTAAGCACATAAAGACTATTTGGAAAATTTTAACAAATAATATGTAAACAATTATTATATAACCAATCTATTATAAGTTATAGCTTTTGGGATGATAATGAAGAACGTGTAATTCGAACTGATGCTATGACAGAATCACCAAAAATTGAACCAATCCGTAACACATGAGGCTACTGGCCGTGTGTACGACTTGGATTCTTAAACTCAAGTGCATTCAACTGATGTGGAATTGTTATGTTATCGCTATGGTATACGGCTCTGATGCATTTTCTTATTCGATTTTCGTTCAGTGTTCTTCACTATTTGCTTGTGTATCTGTTAGCAATGCCACAAAGTTAACTGTAATGCTTATTGTAACTTTTAATTTTCGGTCTAAAAAATGCAGTACATACCAGGTGTACCGGTATAAAGTGAGCGTTATTTTTTTTAAGTAAAAAACATTTAATTCGAAGTATTGGCCATTGCTTTCTACCCATTTCGACCACCTTTCTAGCAATTTGTGGATACCACGTAAATAAAACCGGTCGTCTTTTGAGGCCAACCATTCGGAGACCCAATTTTCGACTTCTTCGTAGGAATTGAAATGCTGCTCAGCCAATGCGTGTCCCGTCGATGAAAACAAATGGTAGCCGGAAGGAGCCAAGTCTGGTGAATACGCTGGGTGGGGCAACACTTCCCAGCCGAGAGCTTTTATTGTTTCTTTGACGGGTATTGCTGTATGACTCGGAGCATTATCATTCAACAAAATTACCTTTCCGTGTCTTGTGGTCGTTTTTCGATCAATACATAGTTCAAATTGATCATTTGTTGTCGGTAGCGTTGCGTATCAACAGTTTCGCCAGGTTTTAGAAGTTCATGATAGACCACACCCTTCTGGTCCCACCAAACACAGAGCATTGTCTTCTTTCCGAACCGATCAGGCTTTGCAGTCGATGTTGACGCTTCTCCTGGATGATGTACTCACGATTTTTTGCGTTTAGGATTTTTAAAATAAATCCATTTTTTTCAGTCACAATTCGATGCAATACTGACTTCATTTCATTTCGCACATTAAAATCATTATCTCTGAACCGCTTAAACCATCTTTTGCATGTTGCTTCCGATAGAGCATGATCACCATAAACCTCGACAAGCAGTCCATGCGACTCTGCAGCACTTTTTTTCGAATGAAAACAAAAAAATAATGGTTTCCGCAAATCATCAGTTTCTGATACAAAATTCGACATTTTTAACAGGATTACAAAAAAAAAGATGTTTGTACAATGACTTGATGCATACTAAATATGTTTGACAGATGTCATAGCAACCAAATAAAAAATATATATGGGCTCGTTCACAACAAACGTTCCCTATCGATACATTTGTATCTTGACGATCACTTCACACCGGTACACCTGGTATAAAAAAAATGACAGGTTTGATTTCATTCCATGCATAACCCTCCGGTGATCAAAGAGAAGTCCTAACTTCGACCCAATTTTCATCATGAACGCCAGGGAACCTTTAATTTTGTTCCACGAATTAAATAGGTCATTGACTTTAAATTGTAAATTGAAAAAATGGATGAATTTTATTTCTATACTTTTCTTTCCAACATAAGTTTACGGATATTTCATTATCATTTAAGATATGCACCCGGTCTGGCCTTATGGACGGTTTATGCCGCCAACATTTCCGCCACCAAATATGAATATGCCGTATATGCTACCTCGAAATATGTCCTATGGACATGTACCAATTTACCAGAACATGTCCAATGTTCCGTCCGCATCCGTAAATTCTAATCAACAACAACAGCAGCAATCAACTTCTACTTCGCAGCGACTGCAATTACTTCAGACCTTGCCCTCACAGCATCAACTGCAACCAAATTGCAATATTCGAGATCCAAAAAAGATGTCTATCCAAATTGGATCGCAATGTGTCAACCAAACCAGTCAAGTGAATGCGACATCCATCAACGATATCTATACATCCACAGATAAGCTCAATGCGTATTTTGAACAAATACAGACTGTAAAACCAGGTACGGGCTCGGTGTTTCTCTCTTTATGCTTTCTTATAATATAAGCACGATCTTAACACAATTTCAAAATATTGCAGAAGATCAACAACCAATACAAAGTTCTCCAATGCTAGGTGCCATTAAAGCTAAGAATATGTGGTAAGTTTTCAATATTCGTTCATTATGCATTATCCCCTTATGGACTTATTTCCCTACATATGTACATAGTCCTCCTGTTGGTTTTCCATCCAATTTGGGAGCTGGTGAGCCATCGCACGCGACAATCAGTCATGACAAAATAGAAGAGCTCAAAAATATTGCTCAAATTGGTTGTGATATTGCTGAAAAGCTCGCGTACAATCATCGGAATCGCCCGTGTTTCAAGAAAATCGACAGTTTGTGTGCCCGCATGAAGCAAGACTTGATTCGCCCCGATGGTGTATTGCCAAACATCAATTCGCAAGGCGTTGCCTGGGCTGTGAAAGATTTTATATTCGTTTTTACCCGTGCTGTTAATGCTTGGATTATAATTAAAGGTTATGTGTACAATACTCCCGAGGGTCTGGATAAAGTCCGTTCAGCTTTAAGCCCAAACTTTGACCGAAGTTTCGCCGTATGGCAAGACGCAACCATAAACTTTGTTGAAAACCTTATTGAGTCTTTTGTTAACTTGGATAACCTCGTTCAAGCCCAAAAAAATAGTTACCAGAAGGCGGCGAATACCACCACGCCAGTAAAATCAGTTAATGAAGAGTCAACCGATTTAATAAACACTGCCAATGACAGTTATGGCAGTCCAAAGGATACCAATTCCAATTCGAACTATAAGCTTATTATTGACGATTCAAATGGTGCACAAAATCAAAATCTTCGCAAGGGAACCTACTTCAAAACAGGCACTTATGACTTTGTACACCGTGAATCACTCGCAAACGCTACAGAGAGCCTTAATCAGAGTTTTGACATAGATACTTCTAATGAAACGATAAAACCCTACGATAATAGTCCTCAAAAAACAACCCCGACTAAGCATTTTGAGCAGACATCCAACTACATCACCGTTCTGGAAAGTAATTCTCAAGATCCCTTTGATTTGGATTCACCCAGAAAACTGGATGAGAATTTTAAATACATGCTGAACGTTTTTCTAGGTCGCATCATGCAACTTGAAAACGGTAATATTTTCTTGCAAGCAAGTTTCTGTCGAAATTATGTAAGTCCATTTCGAAACCAAGTCAGGTTTGAATTCCAATTTCTTTTATTTACACGTATTGTTTAGTATCCAGATTTTATACTTCAAACGCCAGAGTTTAAGGATGTACGTGCGATTATGTTAAAGTGTCAGACCGGTAACTATGGCCATATATTCGAGCTCGTACACGATGTCAGAAAAATAATATTCCAAGTCAAAAAATATCTCAAGGTACTATCTATCTAAATATTGTCATATTGCGTTTTGTAAATTATTTTTTACATCCCAACAGAATAATCCACATAACTGCCTGCGAGAATATATCACAGCATTCGAGACCGAAGTTAATACTATATTTTCCGACAAAGCATTTCAAATCTATAAATTCGACCACATCACTGGGAACCCAAATGAAGTTCTTTTTTAAAATAGTCTTTTAATTTTATTCAAACAAAACAACAACAAAATCACATAATCACTCACCAACACATTATTTGCTAGTTTTGAATATTGAATTCTTACCTTTAAATTTTTTTTTCATCAAGAAATTCATCTAAATATGATATAGATACACGTACATATATATACATACCAGTATATATTATATATACGTGCGTAATATATACATTTGTGCACTTGTTATACAATAATGCAACTCAATCCAAGAGAGTATTCGATTTAATTTTATACGTAATTTCGCGTCTATTTCAAAATCTAAGGTATTTTTAAAGACCAAACAATAACGACAAAAAAAACCATAGAAATGATCTTGTGTAATTTAAAAGCATATATGATACAAAACAATTGTAATGTATTCTGACTTATTTCATGATGTAGACAATAGTAAAAGTAAGTGCCCTTTGAAATTCCATTTGAATTTTTGTTTCTCGAGGGGAGAGTGAGGACAGTGGTCGGCAGTTTAAATCCTGGCGATTCCTGGAATTTTCCGGGTTTCATGATAAAGGCAAGAGTGTTAAATTAGGTGTGTTTGACGTGGCATTAAAAATGGGAATCTATTCGTATGGATTTGTTCCATATTACAATTAAAATTATTTATTATTAGACTTAAAAACAAACACATTTAATAGCACAGATAAGAAACAAAAATTATTTTAATATAAGAATTATATATTGTAACTGAAGGAGGTTGTGAACGTAAGTCAAGACGATATAGATATTTTTTATGAGTCTATTTGTTAAACCGAAATTTATGATTACCTCTTTCCCATTCATGTCCATTGTATTAACTATGTGGCATAAAAATAATTGGAGGCATCAAGCGGCTATTAACGCTTTAACAGTAGTTAAGATGATAAAAATGTTAGAACATAATAAACAGTTGTAATTTATTCATCCTTGGATTTTTATTTATGTTTCTAGATTTATCAATAATTGAAATATCCCTGATTCTATTAAAATTAATCAGAATGACTGATTTTTAACACTTGGTGGGGCATCTAGTCTTTATATGACCCGCTTATTTTGAAATGGGGCAAGTTCATTTCTGAAAAAAAAGACAGTTATAGATAAAACGTATGATCATTTTATGCCTAAAGAATTTATAGTAAAAAACACTTCAGATTCTAGTATTTGGGAGTTGGAAGAGTTTTAGCCCTTAACAGTATTGAAAAGATGTTTATTTTGAAATTGGCTCAAGTCCATCTCTAACTTTTTTTAGTCAGCGTTGTAAACACTAGTGGATTATAAACTTACATTATGTGGTACCACAAAATACAAAAAATATATCTATTAATACTTACCAATATTTTTAAATTTATTGAAATGCAAACCTTTAACATTCATCTCGCAATAACGAAATATGGGCTTACTCCATTTCAAAATAAACGGCTCATGTACGCATATTTTTCAAAGAGTTTAATTTATTGAATTACATTACATGTAATACATAATATAATTATGTTAATTATCAACTCATTAAATAGTTGTATATTTATATAATATTTACATATGTATGTATATATAAAATAAGCAGACTATTACTGTAACCGATTTTATTTGAAATGAATAAAATTTTATATCAAATTTATTTTTAAAATATTTTATGTTAAATTTATTTACACTTGGTTAACCCAACAAACAAAGGGAACACAAAATATTAGGGAAGAAATAACTTCATTTCTCTGCATAGTATTTTGGCGGATCTTTATTGATTGATACTTGTGAACACTGCTTGCTGTGAATAAAGTGCACTTTTTTCAATCTAGCGATATCATCGTCGGCACTACAACCGGGATCCGGTCTTGGCTTTATTTAACTTTTTTATAGAGACCATTTACAGAAATAATTACAGCAATCGTAGCAAAATAACCGCGCCTGTGGTTGTCGGAGTCCTGCCTCCCAATCATAGCTGAATAACCACGCCTGTGGTTGTGCAAGTCTGGCAGTTATAATTAGATTGTATATAGAATAATAATAAAAATAATATACACTTTCTCACAGGTCGTAGAAACCTCTGGGCATCCGTGAAAAACATAACTCGGTCTCGTCATAAATTCCATCACTTAAAGTCGGTGACAAACCAGTCACCAGTGCAGTAGAGAAGGCGAATCTATTTTCTACACATTTTGCAGCCAACTCAACACTGCCTGATACCACGTCAGTTCCGCCTCAAGGTGAGTATAAGCAGCACACCATGAGCCAGATTCCAGTGTGTGAATGCGCATCAGTTCACGATGAAAGTCAATTCAGGCGCATAAATAATCCCAGAGAGTCATTCTTCAGCCGAACCGCACGAATGTGTAATGCTCTTCTTGATCAAGTGGTTCCCCGTCGTTGTAATATCCAGGCAGTCAAACCAATATATATCGATACCTCCTTTTCTTTTCCACTTCCTCTCCATTCCCCCGCACTCTGCTCGGAAATTTAAGGTTACTTCAAATCGCCTTTTGTGCGCCTGTTAGTGTAAAAAAAAAGAAATCCGGTGATCGGATCATGTTGCACACTGTTGTGGAAAGGCCTTAAGCTGCGCGAGCGATTGCAGCGCCGGACCGAGCGTTGCGAGCAATAGGAGAACGAACACACAAGTACATCTGACAGTTGAGATAGCAGCTACGTGGAACGGCGCTCGATATTAGTTTTTTCTTTGCCTTTTTGACTATTGCACATTGTATAATAAATAAACCATTTTTAGGCGGGGAGCCGCAATTTTGTTTACCACATTGTGACAACAGGTTATGGGCCCAGGACAAGACAACGGGGAAAACACACTGGAAAGCACACAGGAAAACGTAACCCAACTGCAGACAAAATGGACGGCCAAAGCTCAAGTGCAATGCGCATACAAATGCTAACGAGGGAGAACTACGACACCTGGAAACTCAGAATGCAGGCCCTTATGACCAAGAACAAAACGTGGGCTCACGCAAGCGGCGAAAAGCCGAAGCCAGAAGCTGTTGAGGAACTACCAGCGTGGAAAGACGAGGACGCAAAGGCGAAAGCCGACATATCTCGCCGTTGGGGACGCCGAACTCAGGCAAATCAGACACTGTGAAACAGCCCGGGAAATTTGGCTGAAGTTGGAAGTAATCTTCGAATCTAAAGGACCGGCGAAGAAGGCATCTTTGTGGAAACGCCTGATGGGTCATTGTCTCAACGAAGGCGGAGACGTACGACGGCACGTGGACGAATTTTCCGACATGGTCGACAAAATGTCCGAACTATCCGTGCAGGTCAGCACCGAACTACAATCCATCATGCTTCTACACAGCCTGCCGGAGAGCTTCGAAAATTTTAGATGCGCCATCGAGTCGAGAGACTAATTACCCTCGCCAGAAAACCTGAAAATCAAAATCCTCGACGAAAGTGCGACAAGAAGACAACGCAGCCAAGCCGATGACCAGGCAATGTTCGCGAGAAAAGGGGCGCCGTACAGGAAAAGAACCACAAACAAAGCGTCGAACAAGCCCGTCGACGACCAACGTACCGGTGGAACATTCGGGTACAAATGCCACAGATGTCGCCAAATCGGCCACAAGGCCATAAATTGCCCGGAGAAGGCCGAACGAGGCGTGAAACATCCCGTTAACAAAGAAAAAGCCGCCATCGGCGAAGACATCTCCTTTATGATCTCCCACACAAATGCCGACTCTCGCTTCGCGGGGAACGCTCACAAAAACGACACGTGGTGTCTCGACAGTGGATACACTTCACAGCTGTGCCAAGACAAGGACGCATTCGAGCAAACGGCAAGTGCTGGAAACTTGGGAATTAATCTGGCAAATCACGGCTCCACCGACGTCAAGGCAAAAGGAACTGTTAAAATCGCAGCATCTGACGCGAGAAACGACTCGACTCATACGTCTGGAAAATGCACTGCACGGACCCGACCTGCGAAACAACCTCATCTCGGTCGCAAAGATCACGGACGCCGGAAACAGCGTGACGTTCACGCGAGAAGGAGCCAAAATCTAAAACAGCCACGGATCTGCGATCGCTTTAGCGGGTCGAAAAGGAGATCTCTACTTCCTCCGCGAGCCCGGAAAGGAATCGGTCTGCGCCCTGTCGACGGGGACACGTAAGTCCCCAATAACCGTTTGGCACGAGAGATTCGGCCACCTGAACTGGCGCGATCTCTTGGAAATGAGCAAAAAGGGGATAGTGTCCGGACTCAACCTCGAAGACGACGGAACCAGGAATGCGTGCGAGATCTGTTCGGAAGCGAAGATGACAGCGCTGCCCCTAGGAAAGAAGTCGCACCGAAGCGAGCATTTACTGGATATCGTCCACGTCGACGTATGTAGACCGATGAGAGACGAATCAAGGGGCAAAGCCAGATACTTCCTAACGCTAACTGAGGACTACTCTCGTTGGACAGAAGTAAGGTTCCTACAAAGGAAAAGCGACGCGCTGAAGTTCTTCAAGGGATTCAAGGCTCTCGCCGAAAATCAATCGGGACGAAAGATTAAATGCGTGCAATCCGACAACGGACGAGAGTTCTGTAACGAAGAATTCGACAAGGTTTTGAAGCGAGAGGGGATCGCGCGAAAGCTCACGACGCCGTACACCCCCCAGCTAAATGGAGTAGCGGAGAGGAAAAACCGCACGCTCATGGAAATGGCGCGTTGCATGTTGGCGCAGTCGGGGCTCCCAACTTCGTTCTGGGCGGAAGCGATCGCCACGGCGAACTTCGTGAGGAACCGATGCATTACGGGGACGCTTGGGGACAAGACCCCTTACGAGCTGTGGCATGGAAGACGCCCGAACGTGAGAAGCATGCGAACCTTCGGAGAGACCGCATGTATGCTGGACAAAACTCCCGGGAGAGGGAAGCTGGAGCCACGAGGCATGAAATGTTTCTTTCTCGGATACGACGAGTCGACTCAAGGCTACCGAGTATGGGTACCAAGCAGACAAAAGGTAACCACGACACGAGACATCAGATTCATCGACACCGATGTAAGAACGGGAATGCACGACAAATCGCCGTCGTCTCCGCCAAATCCAGATCGAGATTCGAATCACAATCCCGAGGGAACATCACTGCCGAATTTCTTTGAACCTCACCCAGATGGGGACCACGACGAGGAATTGAGAAACGAGTCGCAGGAACACGGCGACCTAGCGGGGGAAGGAGACGAGCCCACCGAAGCGATCAGAAGAGCTCCGGGCAGGCCTAGAAGGAATCTCACCGGACGACCCGGTCGCCCGCGAAAACAGTACCAGATCACGCTGGAGGACAAGGACCCTCGCGGATCGAGCGGGGACTCGTCCGACCGGATCGTCGACGACGAGGAGTCGAACACCCCGGACGCCCCGGGGGCAAATCTGGCCAGCCTTCACTCGGAGGTCCCGTACCGGCAAGCATTGAGCGGACCGGACAAAGAAGAATGGGTGGACGCCATCGTCAAGGAAGTCAAATGCCTAATCAAGAACGACACATGGCTGATCGTGAATCGACCCAAGAACCGAAGCGTGGTCGGATTTCGAATGATCCTCAGGAACAAGTGCGACTCGGGCGGCAATGTCGAGAGAAGGAAGGCACGACTCGTGGCAAGGGGATTCGCGCAGCGACCCGGGATCGACTTTCACGATACCTACGCTCCCGTCGCTCGCCTGGGATCTATGCGCCTGCTGCTCGCGCTGGCGGCCGAGCACGACCTCAAGGTGCATCAGGTGGATATCACGACCACATACCTGAACAGTACGATCGAAGAGGAGACGTACATGGAACTGCCTGATTCACTAGCGGAATGTTTGAGGAAAATCGTCGCGACGCAAGGCTGAAACAACTTCAGGGTGGCGAGAAGGTTTGCCGTCTGAGGAAGGCCTTGTACGGACTCAAACAGGCCGGTAGACAGTGGCACAAGAAACTGAGCGGAAAGCTCGAAGAACTGAACATGACGCCAACGAGCGCGGACCCGTGCATTTATCGCCTCAGGCGAGGGGGAGAACCGCTGATATTACTGGTCTACGTCGACGACATTTTGATATTTTATCGGAGTCAGGAGGACCTCGACTTCATCCGACGAAGCGTAAATCTGATTACCATTTCCTAACCGAATTACATTCGGGAACTACTCTCTCGATTTCGGATGGAGGACTGTAACGCCGTCAGTACTCCCGTTGAATCGGGTTCGAGGCTCGAGAAGGACGTTGAAGAAGAAGGATCACCAGGAGATAGTCGGCTCTATCGCGAGCTTGTCGGGGCTCTGAATTACTTGACGATCGCCACAAGACCGGACATTTCACATATTGTCAGTTGTCTCAGTCAATTCAACACTTGTCACGGTGAGGCGCACTGGAAGGCGGCGAAACGCGTCCTGAGATATCTGAAGGGGACCGCCGACTTCGGAATCACGTACACGAAGAGCACGAAAACCTTGGAAGGGTTTGTTGACGCCGATTGGGCCGGGTGCCAGGTAGACCGAAGGTCGTACACCGGATACGTCTTCACCCTGAGCGGCGCCGCCATCAGCTGGGAGTCGAGGAAACAGCGCACCGTCGCGCTCTCGTCCACTGAGGCAGAGTACATGGCGCTAACTGAGGCCGCGAGAGAGGCCATATACATACGGGGATTCCTGTCGGAGCTCAAGCTGTGCGAGTGCGAGAGAGTTCCGGCGATGAACGACAACCGAGGGGCACAGCTGCTGGCCCGGAACCACACGTTTCACGCGAGGTCGAAACACATCGACATCAGACATCATTTCGTCAGGGACGTTTTGCGCGACGGTCTTCTGGACATTAAACACCTTCCCTCGGATGAGATGAATCCTATTCCAATTGAAGCACACAAAATTTTGTTTGGGCTTCTTGGAATTTTTAAATAATATTTTTAACAAATCTCTGTTGCCACAGAATATAAAAGGGGAGTGCATTTTGGATTCGAGATCCATTCACTCGCCGATCGTTCATGCGGACAGACGTGTTCATCGTGTGCTCGTTGACGAATAAAATTGAAAGAAAAAAAAAATTGATTCCGTAGACGTTAAGTTGTCGACGATCGATCGCGTTCACACCGAATCTTGTGTGATAAATTGCGACTCAAATAACACTCGCAAACACGTGTAATTTTCGCTGGGTGCCGTAGTCGAAATCTGTCTTCACAGATGCCAGACAACGATCCGAGCGCTACCCGGGAATATTTATTGGAGCGGAAGAGAAGAGCTATTGAAACTCTTCAAAACTCATCAAAGAAGACCACAAAAATGGAAAATCCAGGAAAACAGATTGACTACCAACAAAAATTCCACGAAGCCGTGGAATACATCCAACAGCTTACAACAGAGGTGAAACAACTCCGGGAGGAAATTCACTCTCTAAAGCAACCCAGCCAAAACAGCGACGATGCCAGTATGGAGATGACGCCTTCTCCCAGCTTAAACCAAAAAACATCTCCACCCAAACAACTATCATCAGCCCATAAGGAATCCACCAAGCAAACCAAGCCAGCAGCGAGTCCCCTGCCTGCCCAGCACAAAAATGTTAGACCAGCACCAATCTACATAAAAAATGTGACCAGTATAAAGGGAATAATTCTAATAGTAGAAAATGCCCTAGGACACCGCAACTTCACCACAAACACTAAAGGCTCCTCTGTCTCCATTGCAACAACAACTCTGGTTGATCACGAGAAAACCGTTAGAAAACTTGCGGAACTACAACACCAATTTTTTACGTTCCAACACCATCAGCTCAAACCAACAACGTTCATCATTAGGCACATTGACCCAACTTGGACCAACGAAGAGCTAGCGTCGGAGATCATCAGGATTTGCCCAGAGCTGAAAATCCACAGGCTGGACTATTTTCAAACTCCGTACATGCGGGATGAACTGAACTTCTCCAAGACTAACTGGAAAAAGGTCAATAGAGACGTCGCCGCAAGGTTTTCTAACTTGCAAATCCTCACCGTCTGCTCAATTTTTAGGGCTGCTCGATCGATATCAGCAGGGATTAGGTTAGAAGATTCGGGGATTTGCAAGGTCTGGGTTTGGAAATAAATGTATAATTGGGGATGGATACTCGGGAGTTGGACTTAAGCCAAGTTTCTGAGAGGAGAAGGATGTCTGGGGAGAAGGTTTTAACAAACAACCGTAAGTGTTGCTTACGGATGTTGGAGTATATAGACTCTGCGTTGAGGGCGACTATAGTTAGTTCAGACATTGAGGGAAAGAATATGGGAGGTTATAAGTGAAAGAATCTGACCTTTTTTTTCGATATCCGACATATGCTTCAATGTAGGAAGCATAGTTTGTAGACTCTTGATGTAGCCCATGATGTCCAGGTTGAGGCCAATGGAGTTGGGGTTGTTTGACGTCGGCGTGTTTTGATTGTTCTTGATGACATCCGCATATGATGTTCCTGGCCTTGTAGGTTGTGGTAATATGTTCTGCGATGTGGATTTGGTTGGTGCGGATTTGTTGGTTGTTGCTGGGTTTGTTCTTCTTTGGAGAATTCTCAATTTATGCGGACACTGGGAGAAATTGGCTGGATGTGGGCCTCCGCAGTTACAGCACGTTACAGCGATTTCCTTAGTGGTAATTGATCCATCGGGGTTTGTGGTTTGGATTTTTTCTGGTACCATACCATGTGGATTGACCTTACATTCTCCTGCTTGATGTTCTTCGGTGCATCTGCCGCATCGTATATTTAGGTGGCAAGCCACCGCCAAGTGTCCTGAACCTTGGCATCTCTTGCAATGAAGGATACTTTGTTTATGAGGCTCCTCGATGCTGATTTTGTGGGTAAACAAGTACTTAATTTGTTTGAGCTTGTTGGTGTCTTCATTTGGAGCGATTTGGATAATCCGTAGGTTCCTTAAGTTATTTTCCCGCATGTACGGAGTTTGAAAATAGTCCAGCCTGTGGATTTTCAGCTCTGGGCAAATCCTGATGATCTCCGACGCTAGCTCTTCGTTGGTCCAAGTTGGGTCAATGTGCCTAATGATGAACGTTGTTGGTTTGAGCTGATGGTGTTGGAACGTAAAAACTTGGTGTTGTAGTTCCGCAAGTTTTCTAACGGTTTTCTCGTGATCAACCAGAGTTGTTGTTGCAATGGAGACAGAGGAGCCTTTAGTGTTTGTGGTGAAGTTGCGGTGTCCTAGGGCATTTTCTACTATTAGAATTATTCCCTTTATACTGGTCACATTTTTTATGTAGATTGGTGCTGGTCTAACATTTTTGTGCTGGGCAGGCAGGGGACTCGCTGCTGGCTTGGTTTGCTTGGTGGATTCCTTATGGGCTGATGATAGTTGTTTGGGTGGAGATGTTTTTTGGTTTAAGCTGGGAGAAGGCGTCATCTCCATACTGGCATCGTCGCTGTTTTGGCTGGGTTGCTTTAGAGAGTGAATTTCCTCCCGGAGTTGTTTCACCTCTGTTGTAAGCTGTTGGATGTATTCCACGGCTTCGTGGAATTTTTGTTGGTAGTCAATCAGTTTTCCTGGATTTTCCATTTTTGTGGTCTTCTTTGATGAGTTTTGAAGAGTTTCAATAGCTCTTCTCTTCCGCTCCAATAAATATTCCCGGGTAGCGCTCGGATCGTTGTCTGGCATCTGTGAAGACAGATTTCGACTACGGCACCCAGCGAAAATTACACGTGTTTGCGAGTGTTATTTGAGTCGCAATTTATCACACAAGATTCGGTGTGAACGCGATCGATCGTCGACAACTTAACGTCTACGGAATCAATTTTTTTTTTCTTTCAATTTTATTCGTCAACGAGCACACGATGAACACGTCTGTCCGCATGAACGATCGGCGAGTGAATGGATCTCGAATCCTTCTTTTTTTTTCAAAACTGTATTTATTAACCATAATTAAAATTCGTACATTTAAGTAATACAGTGACTTAAAATTAATTTTGTAACAATTGCTTACATGTAATTATTATAATAATATATACATTTCCCAAACAATATTTTATGAGATATAAGATAGATGCGTGTTTATAAATTTAGTGGTATTATCTTCCTGGAAAAGGTCAGAAAACCAGGAATGGATCTCGAATCCAAAATGCACTCCCCTTTTATATTCTGTGGCAACAGAGATTTGTTAAAAATATTATTTAAAAATTCCAAGAAGCCCAAACAAAATTTTGTGTGCTTCAATTGGAATAGGATTCCCGGAAGTGTATACGAATTTTACTTGAACAAATTCCCGGAAGGAGAAATCTTGAAATGCATTTAGTATTACGCATTTCATAATTTCAAATTATAGGGAATTGAATCAATGCACGACAAATGGACTTTCGTTTAATTTTGTCGTGCATATGATTCAATTGGATTGGGATGTAAGGTACTGGGAAATTGAATCAATGCGCAACAAATTAACTTGTGGTTTAAATCGATCGTGCATATGATTCAATTAGATTGGAATTATAGGTAAGTGGGTGAGAGTAGTGATTTAGGATCACTACATTCCTCCCCCCTTTAGAAAAGAAAATTAATCTGGAAGAGATAAATTTTCTAGAAAGAGTGAAGAGCAAAGGGCGGTGGCATTTTGATTTCACGATATTTTACATTTTTTGTTTTAGTTTAACATTTAATGCATTAATTCGTTATGTTTAGTATGTGTGCTACATGTTGTATTTTCTCTTTTGCGGTAATGCTTCTTAAGTTTGTTTGTATAAAGAATGGTATGGTATTTATCAAATAATTGTGGCTGGTGTCATGTTTACATTTATCGTTTAAGTATATTAATGAAAGTGAATTTTAAAAATAGACATATGTATTATAAGAATAAGTAAATAGATTCCTTAAATTAGTAATTGTTTTCATGTTGGTTCGTATTTTACTATGTTATTTTTCTAATCTATACTTAAGCCATTAATATTTATTTTGTTGTTGTTGTTCATTTAATTCTAGATTAATAGAGATACATGTGTATTTATTTTTTAAAAAGATCCTTACACTAGTAAATATAAAGTAAATTTTATAATATTATTTAGAATTCTTTATGGTTTCATTCTTTCATTCGATTCCCCGTCGGCGAGCCCCTGGCGCAAGACTAATGACCTTGCCCAGAAAAAAAAAAAAAAAAAAAAAAAAAAAAAAAAAAAAAAATTATTAAATCATTATGGAAAATTTAACAAGCCTCAGGACTTGCTAAATAAGGCCAAGACCGGTTCCCGGTTGTAGTGCCGATGATGATGATGATGATTTAGAATTCTTTATAGTTTCATTCTTTGTTTGTATTTTGATTTACTCAATTGATTACATGGCAATTTTAGCTTAGGTCTGGTTTCGTATATCTGTATTGGTTTTATTTATGTATATATTTTTTCAAGACTAATGACCTTGCTCAGAAAAAATAAATCATTATGGAAAATTTAACAAGCCTCAGGACTTGCTAAATAAGGCCAAGACCGGCTCCCGGTTGTAGTGCCGATGATGATGATGATATATTTTTTCAAATAGTTATTTACAATTTTGTTTAGTGTTCATAAATTGCCTTCCTCATTGAGGGTCAATATCTGTTTTGTTTATTTGTAGGTGGTATCTTTTCTTATTTTATTACATATGACATTTATTATTACCACTTTTTTGTCATCTTTGTCAATATTGTGTATCTATTAGTATTTTTAAGTGATAAAGTATTGAACTACAATACACCCTGGGTATAGTAAATGTCTAGGGTTGATAGTGGAAAGGAAGGTGAAACTAAGGTAAAGATCAGAACTAATCAACCTAGGAATATTGTTTTAATCTTTTATTGCTTATTTTTATTGACTTTTTACCAATTTTGATGGTTGTATTATTCGGCTCAGTTATTCCCGTAATGAGGAAAGGGCCCTTCCAGATGGGTGTTTGTTTGTCGTTGGGGTTTTTGTATCTTACCAACACCATGTTTTCCTCATGAAACGTTTCTGACTGTGTTTCCTTACCGGAGCAGGTGGTTGCCTTTAACGAATGGCATTCATTACACTGCTTTCTATACTTCCTAATGTCGGAGAGCATGGACGGCCACCAGTATCTTTGTCGTATTTTATTATACGATTTGGTGACGCTCTCATGTCCACCGGAAGGGGAATTATGATAAACCCTGAGTATCGCCGCGATCTCATCGAGGTTTATTATTTATTCGGGTGTGTTGGGCTTTTGCAAAAAGTTTGTATTTTGAGAGGAGCTGGGGCACGAGTTTTTTGGATTAGCTGACGAAGTGTCAGTTATTTGATTAATACTTTTGGTGTTACCACTTGATTCCTTGGGGCTCCTTTTCTTATGATTAAATTTTAACCTGTTTCCCTTTAGCGTATTTATTTTCAGGTGCCTTTTTCTCGACGTGTGAGAACTTTATTGGCACACTAAATACTTTAGGGTTTATTTCCGTGAGTTAATGAAAACAACTTGGGTTTTTTTTAACTTATTTTATTTCGATTACTATATTTAATAGGCGCTGAGTTCGCTCCTTCACGGCTGGGAAATCAATCGTCCCGGTTCCTTTTTTTTTTTTTATATAACGCTGTCTTTATTGACCATTATAAGTTTAGTTACATAAGTTTACAGCTAACTTAACTAAGTTGTGACAATTTTACTTACAATGTCTAGAACATTTTTTCAAGTAATATTTAATTGGAGGTCTTACGTCTATAGAGATTTATTCAAGATACAATTTACTAGTAGGACTACTGGAAAGGTCATGAAAACCAGGATGGATTATCTATGTTTAGAATAAATATTCTTAAAACTACTTATCTCTACTTAAATCTAGCTTATATCTAAGGTAGTTAAATAAACTCACATTTAGCCATGTAGAACAATTTAGCCTAGTCTTAACCTTAAGAGGGGGGTCTCTCCACCGACTGCTCGTTAAAGGAAAGAACCCGGGAAAAGGGTTGAATGTTTGAGTATTTGAAGTGGTTAAGATCTGTTATCCTGTTATGGTAGATGATTTCGTTCGCATCATTTACTAATCTTTTTGTGTAGAAGAGAGCTTTTAAATGCAGTGCATGAAGATAGGGATTTGATGCATTGTGGCTGGGGAGGCTAAGGGAATTGATGAGAGGGTTTGGATTGGCTGACAGGTTTTCAATGAATCTTATCGACAATTCCAGGAACCTTCTATCCAATCTCTCCAGGCCGACGGAGTGGTATAGCGTAAGGCTTCTGATATATTTGTGGGAGTCGCGCTGTCGACGTAGCCCTGTGATTAGTCTGAAACACTTCCTTTCGAAGATACGAAGTTTTTCCATTTGAGAGGGAGAGATATGGAACCAGATGGGACAAGCGTAAGTAAGTGTGGGCCTGATGATTTGTTTATAAAGTAGAAGTTTGACTTGCTGAGAGAGACCATCTGCCTTCCACATTACTTTCCGAGAAAGGTTCAGCTGTATCCCCGCTTTGCGGATGACATTGTTTATGTGAGTCGTGAAAGAGAGATTATTTTCGAAAGTAATGCCCAAGTATTTTAGTGATTTAGATGGTTTTATGAGGGTGTTGCAGAGGTTCAGTTGGATTTTTGAATGGTTACGTACCGTGTTATTGGTACAGTGAACGTTTCTACCTTTAAATACAATCAGTTGAGTTTTGTTGGGGTTTAGGCGGATCTTCCATTTAAGGAAGTAGGAGGAAAGAATTTGGAGGAATTCATTTACACGGTTTCTGGCAGATAATACGAGCCTGCTGCTGGAGTAGACAAGGGTATCGTCTGCGTAGTTGAGGATTCGAGTATTCGGTGAGAGGGGTTGAGGAATATCAGATGTGTATAGTAAGTATAAGAGGGGGCCCAGAATGGATCCTTGGGGGACTCCTGCTGTTATTGAGTACGTCTGGGAAAGGGTGGAATTTATCTTGACCATGAATTTTCTATTTGATAGGTACGAGTAGAGAAACTTGGAAGTGTGATTGTTGAGACGATACGTGGAATGTAATTTGTACAGAAGACCCGCAGTCCACACGCAGTCGAAAGCCTTGGATATGTCAAGGGAGATACACACAGTAGGGCACTGGTCGTTAAGAGCCATAGTGATGTCGTGAGTAAACTTGAGGAGAGCGTGACATGTTGAGTGTTGTGCACGAAAACCGAATTGGAAATCAGGGAGTAATGAGTTAGTTTCCGCGAAGGAGAGTAGGTAATGGTGAATTTTTAATTCAAGTAATTTGCTTAAATTATTAAGTAGTGAGATGGGTCGAAAATTGGCCGCCATCAGGGATGCGCCTGATTTTTTAATGGGGATGACTATGGCAGTTTTCCAAGACTCCGGTATGTGACCAGCATTTATTATGTGGTTTAGCAGGGTCATGATGTATAGTCGATTTGAAGGGTTGAGGTTTTTGAAAAGCACATGTGGAATTTTGTCCAAGCCGGTTGAGTTTTTATTGCTACGAGAAGATATCATTTGGTTAAATTCCTGCGGTTGTAAAAAGAAGTTTGTATCGGTGGGTTGAGATGCTCTATTGTCATTATTAAATTCAGTTATGAATGGAGTGAATGAGGAGATTAGTTCATGGGATGTATAACGGTTGACCACTTCCTCAAACTCGGAGTTGCCTAGGCTATCATTTTGCCTATGCACTTGGGAGAAGTGTTCCGCTAAATAGTTTGCTATTTCAGAATCAGAGTACAGAATATTATCTCTGGGACCAACTAGTCTGTCTATTGAGGTGTGTATTTTTCGTCCTGTAAGGCGATTGATGTTTTTGTAAAGATTACGGTCGGGTCTGATACTATTTAAAGTGGAGATGTAGTTCTGCTCTACGAAAGCATTTAACTGCTGGTTAATGAGGGTAGACAATAATTGAACCTGTACTTTCAGGAGGGGACAAAATCTTCGAAATAGTTTTCGGCGGAGCTTTTTTTTTTAATGAGATGAGTCCCGGTTCCTCTTCGGTTGCGGTATTTATGCCTCGAATTGCGATAAGGTTGAGTGTGTAGTTCGGTCTATTTGTTGATGTGTCCGTCATGGGAATTCGTTGATTGTTTGTCTTGAGATAGATTGGATTGAGTTGCTGTACTGGGCCATGTGTTGATTATTTGTCTTTGCAATATGGAAAAGATTAAATTGGATTGTATGTATATTGGTATCATAATGTAACTGTACAAAGGTTGGTAGAGATTAATAATAAAGTTATTTGGGGTTTAAAATACAAGGGTTATTATGTACAGAGATTTGTTTGGAGTTTGAACTACAGTAATGCATAGGTATATCTAATACATTATGTGGGAGGTGTTAACTCGTGCGAGGAAAAGTGACGCGTTGTTTGGGGCCTTCTACATTGCAATATTTTGACAAAAAGTCATTTCCAAGCAGACCGTCTTCTGGTAGA
This sequence comes from Microdon myrmicae, assembly GCA_963931805.1. NCBI lineage: Eukaryota > Metazoa > Arthropoda > Insecta > Diptera > Syrphidae > Microdon > Microdon myrmicae. Next base: position 20,664,510 of record OZ007497.1, read on the forward strand.
CCGGGCATACTGCTCACTACTTGGAACTTGCATGGGAGTTCAGACCTACCTTTTAACTGGAAGTTGACCTTGCAGCTTCCCAAGGTCCTAATGCTTCCGAACGGTGTCTCTAAAGTGCAAGCCTCTTGCAGATTTATTTTGGCGTCTGATTTTCTAAGGCAATTTTTGTTAATCGGGCTTACTTCCGCACCGGTGTCTACCACTAGTGTTGTGTTTTTGTTAACACCTACATCTATTGATAGTTGGACGATGAGTATGCTGGTTAACGGCGAGAGTGGGGTCCTTACATGGTAGGTCCTTTTTGCCACCGAGGGTTTTGACCTTCTTCGTTTTGGGCTCGAAGTGGGGGAATTCTTTGCAGGTTGGCATTGAACTCGCGAGTTCCATTTCAGCTTTTGCTGACAGGATCCTAGATTGTGGCCGTTTTGGCCACAGAAGTCGCAAATCTGCCTTATGTGGAGAAACCTCGCTCTCTCCCGTAATCGCCGGCAATCACGGATATCGTGATTTAATTGCTGGCAGTGTGTGCAAAAGGGTGTGTTTTTCCTTTTGACACAATCCTCATAGACATGCCCCCTTTTATTGCAATAACTGCAGGTTATCCGGCTGAGAGGGGCATCATGTGTCAGAGGTATGCTGAGAGGGTCTGTTTTTATTTCCCCTTTAGTTTCCCTGTATGGTTGGTCAGCTGGCGGTATTTGCGCCTCTAGTTGCGGAGTTCCCTGTGTGGTGGGTTGGATGTGTGGCAACCCTTCTATATTTGGAATATTGGGCATTATTTGAGTTAGAGTTTGTCCCAGCTGGGTACCTAGAGTCGGTTTATAGGCTTCTGAAGGTGCTGTTGTTGTACAAGGCGAGGGAGAATTAAATGAAACCTGCGAAGAGATTAATGGCAGCTGAGGTTGTTGGATTTGTTCCAATTCCAATGTTTTTTCCATTAAAGAATCTATTGGTACATCGCCCATCAGTAATAAAAATTGTCGATGGTACGGATTTATCAACCCCTTCATGTAGACGCTTTTTGCAAAGTCATCTAATTGTGTCTTTACGGCCTCAGACAATATGGGACCGTATTTTAATTCCGCGGCTTTCTTACACTCCATTAACGACTTCTTTAGTCGTAACTGGAACAGGATAATTGCTTCTGCCGGATTTTGCCGAGTAGCTAATAGCTTATTTACCAGGTCCTGATAGTTTTCTACCGGTAAATAAACCTTTCTTAGCACATCCTCGGCTTCCTGAAAAGATGCGAACGGAGTGGACGCGAATAAGGCAGAAGCTTCACCCCGTAGCCTAGTAGGGAATATTTGTAAGAAAGCCCCGTGTTCTTCAGTCCCCAGGCAGTTTAAAACCCTCTTGCAGCAATCCAAAAAGGTTTCCAATTCTGCACCTATATGCGGATTTGATTCCCCGGAGAAGATGGGGATTAGCTGTGCTGACAGCTTCGCAACCTTTGTGTAATCAATAGCCATTATTTCAAAGGTTGCGGGATCCGTTTGGTGCTGAAGAACTGGAATTTCCGATAAGGATGGGCCTGGAGCCGCGAGTTTTGATCGGAGGGTTTATTTCGATTATTGTTCCGCTGCGAAGTTTCTTGGGTGAAGGAGGTACAGGGTCGTGGGGCGTGCTAGGGCTTGAGGTGGTTTCTTGTTCGATAGACCGACAGTTTTAATAGTGATAAGGGGTGCTGATACAAGGAGGGAAAATGGTAGTAATAAATATATATATATATATATATATATATATATATATATATATATGTATATATATATATATATATATATATATATAGAGTAAGGTTATTAATGTTTAAGACACTTGCTATCCCGTAAGTGTTTTTGTTCCTTGTGTTAATTTCATTTTTATTATTTATTATTTGGGGGTAGAAATTCTTCCCTAGGATTACTAGCCACACAATATAGACAAGGTTGAGACGGGATATTTTTGAAATAGCAGCAGGGTTACAATTGGTTTTATAGTAATTTGTTATAATTTTTTGTATGTAAAGGTTATGTTTGTGTTTAACTGGGAGCAGAGCAAATTTGGGTAAGGTGGTGTTAATAGAGTAAGCAAATTATTTTGTAATTTCAGTCAAAAATTTCAAAAGAAAGTAGATTATTACCTAAGTCTTTAGTAAATTAAAGAAAAATAAATGGTCACTTAGCTGTTCTCTGTTGTTGTAGTTGTTGAGCAAGCTGCTGTCCGTTGGTCCTGCTACTGTTGGAGCTCCTGCTGTTTCCCTTGCTGTTCTAGCCGCTAGTGGCGTGCTGGTAGATTACTGCCTGTTTTGTTGACGTTGTTATGAGGTGGTTGGTACTCTGCCTTCGTTGTTATTTGTTTTGTTGTTGGGGCTGTTACTGCCCGTGAGCCTTGGTGTTGTTTTTTTTTTTTTTGGGGGGGGGGGGGGGGGGGTTATTATTATTTTTGTTTTTACACTGGTATTTAGCCCCAGGTACGCTTTTAATTATTTTTTGTTTTTTATTATTTTTTTATAGCACTTCCTGGTGTTTAAGCCCCAGGCACGCTTTGAATTATTTTTTTTGTTTGTTGGTTTTTGATTTTAATTACCAAGTCGTACCTCCGAAACCAGACTCAGCTCCGGACGCAGGGCTGAAGGTGTCTTGTGCCCAGTACGCTTGGAATTGTTATTGTAGTGATCAAGGGTTTTCAAGCACTTACAAGTGTTTAACTTTGGCTTCCTTGATCATACCGGCTGCGCCAATTATGTAGGGTTATATTTTGTTATTTTGTTTTTCTTTTGCTTATCTTACCTCCTTGGTGAGTCCAAAATGAAAACCCGATTTAATTTTATTTAATTTTATTTAATTTATTTAATTTATTTATTTCAATTTTCGGCCATTGCCTCGACCTCTGGATCCCAACTGATCTCGAATCCAAAATGCAATCCCCTTTTATATTCTGTGGCAACAGAGATTTGTTAAAAATATTATTTAAAATTTCCAAGAAGCCCAAACAAAATTTTGTGTGCTTCAATTGGAATAGGATTCCCGGAAGTGTATACGAATTTTACTTGAACAAATTCCCGGAAGGAGAAATCATGAAATGCATTTAGTATTACGCATTTCATAATTTCAAATTATAGGCAATTGAATCAATGCACGACAAATGGACTTTCGTTTAATTTTGTCGTGCATATGATTCAATTGGATTGGGATGTAAGGTACTTGGAAATTGAATTAATGCGCAACAACTTAACTTGTGGTTTAAATCTATCGTGCATATGATTCAATTGGATTGGAATTATAGGTAAGTGGGTGAGAGTAGACGGGCGTAAGGCTAATAACCCTGCCCCGAAAAACAAATTATTATGGACAATTTAACAAGTCTCGGATAAGGACCGGGTACCGGTGGAGAGACTTGCTAAATAGGGCCAAGACCGGATCCCGGTTGTAGTGCCGATGATGATGATGATGGGTGAGAGTAGTGATTTAGGATCACTATACCACCAATACACTGGTTTGATAGCCCCTGTTGGTTGTTTTTCTCGTGGCATAGAAATATCACATACGGTAGTTAGCCACTTCATGACTTTTCCAGCCTGCCTGTCCGCATCGGCCTCTGCGTCAAACTGTTCGATTTGGTCTTCCAGTATATAATCGAGCAGTTTCGCATCGAGGTCCTTCTCTTTCCACCCATTTTTTTGGGCTTTCTTCGCCAATTTTCCAGCGATGAATCCCCTGTGCGATAATATTTCGTACATCACGGCTTGGTGGTCACTATGTGTGTAGGTGTCCAAAACTCGCCACTCCATACTTCTTGCCAACATGGAGCTGGCAAACGTGATGTCGTTTTTGGACCGGCCTCTCTCGTTAATTAAGGTGTCATCAACACTATCATTAAGTAGGCAATGGCTTCGAGTAGTGCTGGCCTCTAGTGTTGGTCCTTGTGCTTCCCCATTCTACTGCCCAATCGTTTAAATCTCTAGCAACTATATGAGAGCTCTTATCTCTAGCTTCTTGTGTTACCCTATCCAAAAAGCATTTGTATTCTTTTATTTCCCACCTTGGCGGAGCGTAACCACAGTAGAAATGAATTCCTTTGATCTTAACATAGGTGATTCCTTCGAGCCGCTGGACACTACCGCCTTTGCATCCTAATTCGCAGAACATGTATTTGGGTTATGCTTTACAGCCCATTGCTTTGTGGACTTTTTAACCACATTTCAAACAGTTTTTCGAACGATCTTCTTCGGACTTGCAGGATTTCGCCACATGACCGTATTGCCAACATCTGAAACATCGTGTGGGTGTGATGTGTTCTCGAAGTCTGCGTCTCACCCATCCAACCCGTAGGAAACCTGTAGCCAGCAACATGCATGCCTTTTCTCTTGGTAAGCGGATCATGGCAGCCAGCGTGCCATCTGGTTTCCTTCTTAAACTCTTTACCGCTTCCTTTAGGATCGCGTTCAGCGCAGGGAACTCTATAGTGATCGCTGTCAGGATTTCCTCCACAGCGGTAACCTCATCTAAATTACGGCACTCAACCGTGATTTCCTGTGACACAGTTTTATCACTAGCATCTTCCTTTAGTACTTGTTGTACCTTTGCTTTCAGTGTCTCGGCGGTGGCCTCCGGACGGCGTTTCAGTTCTAGCAGCAATTCCCCTTTTGCTGTCTTTCGAACTTCATTCACGTTATTTCCGAGTTCACTTAGCTCGGACTTTGCCTTCATGAACTTCAGTATATCCGCATATGTTTTTTCCCCGGTTTTGAATATTATTATAGCGTCGGGACGTGGCCTCTTTTTGTCACAATGTTGGCCTTCCCAGTATCACTCTTTGGAGCCTCCTCACTCTCCAACCCCGCATCCCTCTTCCTTCCCTTCTTGCCAATTGTAAACCAATTGTAAATGGTGACTCATCATTGATCTGCCCCGGGACCCTGCTTACGTCTGCGTGCGAGTTTAGTTTTCGTTGGATTTACAAGTTTCCACCGCTTGCTTCAGCCGGCGCAGATGGCTTTTTTAAGAGATTTCCCACTTCGTTATAATAAAGGCAACCAATGAGCCCGCCCAGCTCTTGCACGGCATTAGTAATATGCCTTTGCTTTTTAATTTCTTCGGGACAGCACAGGGAGAGCATAGGCGTTATGTACTTCTATACTAGTCTCTGAAAATCCAGAATCCAAAATCCAATTTGATAGGACAAAACTTACCATGTACTGAAACAATCACCAAGGGGGTAACCGAAAACACGTTCGTGCAACAGTGTGGGATCGACTTTGTCTTCTGAGTATTGTATTTTTTTTTTGTTCACTGAATCACTTTGCACTACTCATTTTTTTTTCACTGATTGTCACTTTCAATTTTTCAATTCTATTTGCTCTTTATTATTATTTTTTTTTTTTTGACTCACTCTTTTAGCTAGGTCTTTATTATAAGCTTGTAATTTGCTTCTTTTTTTCTCACTTGGCTCCACGATCCTATATAGCGCCCTGCACCACTCTCGCGTCAGCACGAAATCAAATAAAAGTTCTGGCGCGTGTGCCGAGATCCGTTCTAATCGTCCGTGTGCTTTTTTTTTTTTTTTTGTTACGGTGTAGGAAGGTGGAAATCTTCAAAAGATACCTCTGGACCGATCCAGAGGCATGCCGGGTTTTTACCGACTAAAACCTCCTCCCGCCAGGCTCATATTCCCGTTGATCCCCGCGGAACTCTCTTTTAGATATTCCATCGCGGGTGGGACGGAGTTTACCTGAATTGTGTGCCGGCGAATCAAATAGACATGTTTTTGTTTAGACACGTTTTCATTTTAGAGTTTGGATTCTAGGATTTAAAAGTGTTAATTGCATATACTATACGTGTGAAGATATGCATTATGCTTTTTGGATTTTAAGGAATTGAATTCAATGTTTGTTTGAGAATTGAACGTTCGATTCAATTTGCTTGACATTGAATTCAATGTTGATTTGGGGATATGGATCGGATTGTTGTAGGGTTTTTTTTTTTTTTTGATTTCGGTAGGAAGGCGGAAATCTTCAAAAGATACCTCTGGACCGATCCAGAGGCATGCCGGGTTTTTACCGAATAAAACCTCCTTCCGCCAGGCTCATATTCCCGCGGAACTTTCTTTTAGTTATTCCATCACGGGGCGAGACAAAGTTTACCTGTTACTCCGCTCGTCATGTCGCGATTGCGGCATCATTCCACAGAGAATACCATTTGTTACGGACCATGTCTGTTTTGATCTCAGCATGTATTCTATTATTTCTGCCCGAGTAACTGTCCGTCTCATATGTCTTTCCAAAATCGTTCGTGCGGTCTCGAATCTCACGCACTCTGTGAGTACGTGTTCCGCATTTTCTATTTGGCCTTCACAATACAAGCAGTATGGGTGATTCACTTGCTTATACTTGTGCAAGTATTGCCGAAAGCATCCATGTCCTGATATTAGCTGAGTCAAGTGGTAATTCAGCTCGCCATGTTTTCTTTTCACCCATGTTTCTATATCAGGTATCATGGTGTGGGTCTATCTTCCTTTGGTGGAAGAATCCTACCTTCGTTGCCATTCTCTTAGGCTTGAGAGCTCGAATTGTAACCGCATTCTCCGACGAGTCTCTTGGGCGACCTTATGCAATGCAGCGTTTTCTTTAGCTGCAATGTCAGTTGCTGTCCTCCCGGCCAAAATATTTATGGCATCTTTGAATACCGTTCGGAATGTACAACATACTCTTAGTGATGCCAGCCTATGCGCTGAATTCACTCCCCTCATGTACGACTTATACTGTGCGGCTCCTGCCCATATGTGAGCTGCATACATTATAATGGGGCTGTTGAGACTGGTTATGAGTTTCCTTATGTGGGGCCGAGGTCCTCCAACATTGGGTAGTATTCTCGCCAAAACTTTGCATACTCTTGCTGTTCTTCACTCGTTTTCCTCAGGTGTTCCTTGAAGCTCATCCTGCTGTCGAGTATAACCAAGATATTTAATATAGGGACGGGATCTGATTATTTGTCCTATTTCCAAATCAAGGTGTTCAACTTTCTTGCGGCTGCTTATTAAAACTGCCTCCGTCTTATGTCCAGCTAGTTTCAGTCGGGCTAGATCTAGCCAGCATTTAATGCTCTGGATTGCAAATATTGATCAGGTCATCTAGATGTTTAGCTACTGCCACTATTGCCAAATCATCTGCATACCCAATGAATCTAACCCCATCGGGTACATTGACCCTGAGCACACCATCATACTGTAGCGAGCTTAGGGTTCGCTGGATTAATTATTTTGAATAAATAAGAGCCGTTAAATCGATTTTGAATTAATATAACACTTTATTAGTCCGTAATAACAACCGTTACTTATACCGTACACTTAACGATTTCTTTACTTTATAGAATATTCTGTACTTATCGCGTCTTTATTTCCTCACTGCTTACTTCTCACTCGAGATTTATCGCTTGCTTCACTTTCTTAGTTATCACTCCACTCCCGATCTGCGTGCGACGTATTTATACCGTTTTTCCTCATTCTGATTTCGTGTATCGTTTCCGCCCGTTCCATAGTCTTGAATGCTCTATTCCAGTTTTCCAGTACTTACTAAAATGATCTAGTACTTTGTTTCGGACTTTCTCGAAGATTCCAGTTCTGATTGTCATATGCGTCACAATACATTATATTCCATAACAGCGGACCTAACACAGTTCACTGCGGTACACCTGCTGTTATTTGATATTCCTGTGGTCACTCACCCGTGTCATAGAGCAGTCCTCTATCCGATAGATAGTTTACTAATATACGCACCAAGTAGGATGAGACTTGTAGATCGCGTAACGCTTCTCGAATCCGATTCCAATTCTCCGAGTTAAACGCATTTTTAATGTCTAGCGTCACCACCGTGCAATATTTTTTGTACCACCTAGCCATTGTGCTCCAGCTATTACATTACGAGCGATGTCGTACACCACAGATAGTGCCTTACCGGTTGATCTGGCTTTCCGGAATCCATACTGCGATTCAAAGAGCCCCGATGTCCCCTCAGTGAATTGTTCCAGACGAGCGGCAATTACTCGCTCAAGCAGTTTTCCTGTTGTATCCAGCATGCATAACGGGCGATAAGACGACGGCGTTTCTGAATTCTTGACTCCTTTTGGTATAGGCACAAGTTGCTGCTTTTTCCATCGTTTAGGAAATTGTCCTGTTTGAAGGCAGGTTGTTGTTAAAGCAGTCTTCACTACAGCGTTAGTGATACCATCCAGTCCCGGGGTCTTGTTTCTTTTGACAACCCTTGCAGCTAAGGGCACCTCCTCGGTGGCCATGGGAGGTATCTCTTCTTCAGTGATACCCCACTTCTCTTGCACTCTCAACACCTCATCACACTGTGGGAAGAGGACAGCAGCGATTCTTGCCATGTCAGTTTTACTTTTTTGCATTTGACTACTGTTGTTCTGTAGTCTTTTCATGACCTGTAGGCGCTGCCCCATGGATTGTTATTTAATTCCTCCCTTAGGGAGCAGAACGCGTCATATTTACTTTTGCAGATTACATTCCTCAACTCTTTCCGTTTGTTGAAGAATTCCGCATGCAAGTGTGGGTAGGTGTTACAGTGTCTTGCTCTTTGTTGCAAGCGTCGTAACCTGTAGGTGTGTAAATGTGTATGTGGGAGGAAAATGGTAGGGCTTTTTGGAGCACTTCACATCAACTGTCGCGTAAACTATAAAACAAAGGAGTTAAATTGAAATATTCATTACAATGTATCAATGCACGGTATATGGAATTTAAAATTAAATTATAGAGTGGGCCATACAGTTTTGCAAATGGCAACACTTGATATCTTAAAAACCGTTACAGGGATGGGCGCGCGAGTGGGGGGGGGGGGTATTGTGCGTCATTTAAGTAAACGTTTATTACGTTAAATAAATGATCAACAAAATAACAAAATCAAATGTGAAAAATATATGGCCCACCCTTTACAATATCTCGGGAGTTAAACGAAGTGGATGGGATAGCATTAGTGTAAGCGCTTACGCTATTGACAAACTTATCTTAATCTCTTTCCGTGACGATGGTATGACGGGTGATGGGGTTCCCGCCTTGGTTGGAACTAGGCCTGCGAGCACAACCCCCGACCCCTCTCACTGTGCTTCGCCTTGAATCAACTTGGACCCATTTCATTTTCATTTTTACAACATGTTTTATTTTCGTTTTATATTCTTAGTTTCTAAGTTATATGCTAGACAAAAAATGCTTAAATTCTACCTTAATTATCTTATATTCAAACTTACTAGTCCTACGCAAACACTCTAAGCTTAACATTACACGACTATTGTGTAGTTTGCATTTCGGCGACAGAACTTTGTTTGTAGCTTTAATTATGGATATTTGTCCGACAAATAAAAAAAAACTTTGTGTCGCTCTTTTTTTGTGTTTTTTCTTACAATTTAACTTATTTCTATTTGTTTTTTTTTTGTTTTTTTAAATTTACCTTCTATTTTTTTTATAATTATTTAAAAGAACTTAATTAAATCTTATACTACCCTAATTCTAATACTTACCCGGCGTACGGGTTGCTGTGATCAATAAGGTGGTTTCCCCGGTGTGGGGTCTGGCCAATTCATTTTATTTTTTATATCTCCCCTCCCTATGAATAGCTATTCCATCACCCGGCATGCAACGCTCTTAAACTTGTAAATTTTCCTTTTTCGAAAACGATACCAACATCAATAATCCCATTATTCATAAAAATAACCCGATCTGTAAAGGCCCCCACCCTCTCAATGTAATTCAACAAGACCCCAACCCAAAACGTCTCATCAACATAGCCTTTTACCGGGCCGCAGCTGATCCTCCAAACCAGATATAACAGAGCATGCCCCCCCCCCCCCCCCCCCCCCCCCAACACCAAATCTATCGACCGGCCTATGCTTACCCCCAATCTCAACTGCACTCTTCGTACTGCCCACCCCAAACCCACACTACCCCCATTCCGACTTAATCAAGACAACTCTGTTACGTCTAATAAATGGAAAACTGATTACCTGTCGTAAAAAGAGGTTTTCCTTCAAACTTCCTTCTAAACGAGTTTTTTAACCCTAACCTCACTCTTCTCGGCGCCTCAAAACCCGTAAGCCATGCTTTCCCTACTCACCCCGTTCCACCCCCACCCACAATATCATCCAACAAATATCTCAATTTCAGAACCCATTCTATTAACACATCAAACCAGTCACTTTCCAAGTCCGTTTACTCTCCCAGCTCTACCCATCTACGAGGGTTGCCTTTTATATTTCGGGATTAGAGAACAAAAACAAATATTGATCATCGAAAATCACTTTATTGTTTTTCAAAATATTCCCCATGAAGATCTATACACTTTTGCATGCGTTTGAACCAATTGTCGAAGCACTTTTGCCACTCTGATTGAGGTATCTCCAACACATGCATTCTGAATGCAGCAACCGCTTCTTCAGGTGGAAAAACGTTGACCTCTCAGTTTGTTTTTTACGTACGGGAATAAAAAGAAGTCATTCGGTGCCAAGTCAGGACTATACGGCGGATGACCCATCAAAGCGGTGCTCAAAAATGCAGTTGTCGCAGCCGATGTGTGAGAGCTCGCATTGTCGTGGTGAAGAGTGATCCGTCTTCGGTTGGTTTTCCTGATTTCTTGGAAGACAACTGGCAAACAAATGGTTGTGTACCACTCAGAATTGACTGTTCTGCGTTGTTCTAGTTTTACGGTTGCGACATGTCCAGTTTTTCCGAAAAAACAGGCGACCATTTGCTTGGAAGTGCTTCGTGTGCGAACAACTTTCGTTGGATTTGGCTCATCTTGAAACACCCAGACAGTCGACTGCTGTTTACTTTCGGGCTCATACGCGTAAATCCACGATTCATCACCTGTCACGATGTCATAGACGTGTTTCGAAGCACCGCGACCGTATTTTTTGAGCATTTCTTTCGACCAATTGACACGAGCCTTCTTTTGGGCGATTGACAAATTGTGTGGGATCCAACGTGAACAAATTTTTTTGACAGTCAAATGTTTATGCAATATTGAATGTATGCTGGTCCCACTAACGCCTAAGGTTGTCTCAATCTCACCATAGGTCACATGACGATCTTCCAATATCAGTTCCCGCACAGCATCAATGGTTTTCGGAACAACAACTGATTTTGGACGACCTTCACGAAATTCATCTTGGAGTGAACTACGACCACGATTGAATTCACCATACCATCGATAAACACTGGATGATGGAGCTTCATCGCCAAAAATTGAATTAAGTTCATCCATGCACTGTTGCTGAGTTAATCCACCCCGAAAGTTGTAAAAAATAATCGCACGAAAATGTTGACGATTTAATTCCATTTTTGGGCCGAGATGAATCTTTTAAGTTACTGTAAACAACACAAATAGCGCTCGTATGTCAAAACGTTCTGAGTGCGTATAACCTCAAAAATGTCCAACTTTACGACAGAGCTGTCAATTGCCAGATTGCAACACTAGGGTTGCCAAATCCCGAAACATAAGAGGCAACCCTCGTATCGACCTTCCCATATACTTCTAGCCACTCATCACATACCCCTTTCTTGGACCCGTAAAATTCTATGTAATTTTTGATGTATCCCCTCGTAAACTGTCGAATGATCTTAAAGCTTTAGGCCACTTCGTTCATTCCAGAATGTTATCACATCTTCACATAATCGAGCTTTTTTTTTTTAAACTAACTCTTCATATAATCGAGCTGAGTAATTGCGAGGACGACATCATAGTCTTTGGAGATTTTAATCTTCCACTACTCAATTGAGCTTTATTTGAAGACCAATCACCCTCCACCCCCCGCCCGACCTCTGCCAAGGAATGTCTCTTCATTGATCGACTAGATGATTCTTGGCTCTGTGAAGTCAGCAACGTTCGAAACCTCTTGGGCAGGCAGCTTGTCCTCATCTTTACAACATGGGTCAATAGTATCGCACTGCATTCCGTTGGACTGCGGATGTTACGGCGTTGTGTGGGTCATGTACGCGCCAATACATTTGGCGAGCTCTGTGAATAGCTCCGCCTCGAATTGTGGCTCTCTGTCTGACGTGATGTGAAGTGGGGTTCCGTAGTTGCTAACCCAGTGGTCGATGAATGCCTTGGCAACTGTGGTTGTTTGGATGTTGGGCAAGGGCACCGCCATAGGCCATCGCGAGAATCTATCGATTATTGTCAGGCAGTACTGCATCCCTTGGATTAGTGGCATCTTGATGAAGTCTATATGGACATACTCGAAACGATTGTCCAACTCATTGAATTTTCCATTGGCCTCCCTGTTGTGACGCCCTACCTTGGAGGGCAGTCCTCGCAGCGAATGCCCAGGTGATGGCGTCCCTGCGAACGTCGGGTCAGACGAATTTCCGCGCCAGTGCTTTGGCTGTTGCCCTACCAGTTGGGTGGGACAAGCTGTGGGTGATACTGAAGGGCTAACGTCGCAGGGGGTCTAGGAGTTATGGGAACTCTATTAAAGTGGTTGGTTTGAGGAACCTCCTGGTAGCGTTCGTTTTTGGCGAGGATGGTTGGAATCCTTTGTTCGAGATTTGGTAGCCCAAGTAGGCTTCCTGGGGCTGGCTGATGGCACATTTTTCGGTGTTGATGCGTAGGCCGGCTTGAGGCGTTGGTCGAGTCCGCCCAAAACGACTAGGATATCATTGATGTATCCTCTGACGAACGGCAGTTTGCAGAGAACGTGATTATCCCCAGAAGTCCGTTGCACTCCAAATACTTAACTAACTCTGTATTGATGACTTTTTCCATTACCTTAGATAAAATAGACAGTAATGCTATCGGACGGTAATTTTGTGGGAGACACTTTTTTCCCGCCTTTGGGATTGGCTGAACTCGAGCGATTTTCCAATAGGCAGGAAAAGTTCTCCGTGCATAAGATAAGCGGAAGAGTCTGCCACAAACCGGCGATAGTTCTGGAGCACAGTTTTTAAGGACTATTGCTGGTATTCCGTCCGGGCCGGTTGCTTTCCTACAATCCAGTTCACGTAGAATGCGTTGAATAGTGCGTGAACGAAATCTCACATCCCGCATTAAAGACCGTACCGGCGAGATCACAGGTGGCTCCAAAAGACCGGGATCGAGGTTTGAATTCACGGGAAATAAATTCGCGAACACATCGCTTTATCCTTTAAATTCGTGACTAACGTACCGCTGTCTGTCATCAACGGATGAAAAGAGGAAGATGCGAAGTTACCGCTGATAGCTTTTGCCATTGACCACAACTGTCGCGTGTGAGCCTTCTTCGCGGTATCAATCGCCTGGTTGCACACGTTTCTGATTCTAACAAAATTCGTTCTGTTAACATCGGTGGGATTGGACCGCCATTGCTTAAAAGCTATATTTTTTGCCGCTGTAATCAGCTCGCATTTTTTATCAAACCAAGGTTTATCAGACGAAATTTGTTTGATGGAATGTGGAATATACATCTCCATTCCCAGAAGAATAATCTCTGATACCGACTCCGCGCAAGCATTAACATCGGCGTTTCCGAAGCACACCTCGGACGATGGAAAGGGTGCGAAGAAATCTCGCAAATCATCCCAGTTAGCAGCCCCATACTTCCATACATTGCGAAGCTGCCTAGGTCGGTTATTCGGTTGATATGCAAGTGCTTGCGCGACAGATACCAAGCAGTGATCCGAGTTTCCCAATGGCACAGAAACCTCTACGGTATAAATACTCGGTTCGGATGTCAAAAACAGATCCAGGGTGTTCGCATAATCGCCTCGGGCATCCGGCACTCGGATTGGCTCCCCCACGAGTTGAGTCAAGTTGTGGCTTACAGCAAAAATCTCTGCCAGCCTCGCAACCTCGTCGGTTCTGTTAGAATGTAACAACCAGCCGGAATTGTGTACATTATAATCGTCAAGGACAACTATTTCAGAAGTTGGGTGGTTGATCTGTATCCAGTCGACGGTATATGAAAGATGTTCGAAAAATGTCGCCGTCGATCGTCATTCGGGGAGCGGTAAAGACAACAAAGAAATTTAACGGAATTCCTCAGCACGACCCTCAACCATATGATGTCAATATTATTGGGTTCCAACGCCTCCATCCTCTGGCAAGCCAGGTTGGACCGCGCGAAGACGCAGACTCCGCCCTTAAAACGGAATTTCAAATGTAAGTCGTATCCTGAGCAACGAAGATATGTCGAATCAGTTGACGAATCGACCGGGGTCTCAGTTAGAGCAAGGATATCTGGTATCGTTGTTTGCAAATATTGGTGTACGGCGTTTACATTCGTATTGGTGAAACCGATGCCCCCGATGTTACAAAATGCCGTTACCAGTCGAGCGTGGGCAGAGTCAGAGCGAGCCCGGTCACGCAATGACGAACCTCTTAAAGTTCGGCTATTTATCATGATATCTGCATAATGTTCCCTCTGACATAGCACCCCCCCCCCCCCCCCCCCCCCCCCCCCCCGCGCAGATCCAAATGGGAGACTAGTTTACCTCCGGAATTCTTTATATCAGAAGGTACCATCATGACATATCTCCATGTTAGTCCGGGCCATCAGCCACGCATCCGAAACACCATCGAAGATTTCTCTCGGCGATATCGCGGAATGTACAGCGTGACGGGGTGGTATCTCACTTTGGGAATTCTTCCTGTCGCTACTTATTTTAAAGAAATTTTTATTTTTGACATCAGCAAACCATGACGCACTAAATAGGATATGTCAACCCAACACAAAGTTAAACTCTATCTGCCGCCACATTCTCTTAATATTTCTAATTTCATTTAAATTATTACCTATAAGTCGATATGTTTTATATTGTGGTAGTAAATAGAGTAAAAATGAAAAAAGCCATTTTGAGTAATGCTGTCAACTCCGCAGCTGGCAACACAACCCAACTTGGCAAATTGTTATACAATGAGTGATGCACTGTATCAGGAATGTAAATCCAAGTGTCAGATATCTGAGTACAGTAGACGATGCCGAGGTGAAGTTAACTTTAGCCGGCGTTTAGTGTATATTCCTAAGACAAGATGAGCGATATCCTCAAGAGTTCACAGGAACGGTCGCGCAAACGGAAGCAGCTCCTGGCTCAAACTGTACGTATGGATTTATTGTCTAACTTGAGCAATGTTATACGTCTGACACATTCGCATGTTTAGCTTGGGTTATCTAGCGTCAACGAACTAAAGCATGTTCTGGGAACTGTCGAAGAAACTGGCAGCCAAAGATCTAATCGCGATGAAGACAATGACAGCCCGGGCCCATCCTCAAAAAAATTACAAACAGAAATTATTTACAGGGATTCCTCAACATTTCTAAAGGTTTGTATAATATTAAGCAAATTGTTATAATTTGCATGTGTTGTTTGTTCTCTGATGTAGGGTACACAATCTTCAAATCCACACAATGATTACTGTCAACATTTTGTTGACACGGGTCAAAGACCCCAGAATTTCATTCGTGACGTTGGTCTAGCTGATCGGTTTGAAGAGTATCCAAAGCTAAGAGAATTGATTCGTCTGAAGGACGAATTAATCTCACAAACTGCCACCGCGCCAATGTACCTTAAAACAGATATTAAAACGTTGGATCTCAAAACACTAGGAAGCAAGTTTGATGTGATCTTGATTGAACCTCCGTTGGAAGAGTATGCTCGAGGAGCTGCCACTGTCGCGAATGTGGGCGGTGCGCCAAGAACCTATTGGAACTGGGATGAAATTCTGAGTAAGACCATTGATGTAAACAAGTTGTTCAGAAAATTGTGAATTCGATTTTTTTTTTCAGATTTGGATATAGGAGAAGTGGCAGCTCATAGAAGTTTCGTGTTCCTATGGTGTGGTAGCTCGGAAGGATTGGATATGGGACGCAATTGTCTTAAGAAATGGGGATTCCGAAGGTGTGAAGATATTTGCTGGATTCGAACGAATATTAATAAACCAGGACATTCCAAAATTCTCGAACCAAAAGCTGTATTTCAGCGTACCAAGGAACACTGCCTCATGGGTATCAAAGGAACAGTGCGACGGTCAACTGACGGCGATTTCATTCACGCCAATGTCGATATCGATCTTATTATTTCTGAGGAAGAAGAGTTTGGTAGCTTTGAAAAACCCATCGAAATCTTTCATATCATTGAACACTTCTGCCTAGGACGACGTCGAATGCATTTATTCGGTAGAGACTCTAATATACGTCCGGGATGGTTAACTGTCGGGCCAGAGTTGACCAATTCCAATTTCAATGGTGAACTATACCAGTCATATTTTGCTGAGGGCGCAGCAACGGGATGCACTAGCAGAATTGAATCATTGCGACCCAAAAGCCCACCGGCCAATAGCAAAGTGATTCGCGGGCGCGGAAGGGGGTTCCCCCGCGGTCGCATTCGTCCTAGATAGTGCCTGCTTATCCCAAGTGGCGGGAATTTGTATACACGACCTTTTTTTATTTTATCGTAAATACATAATTTAAGTATAATGTGTCTAGATGTGATGGTTATTCTTTCGGAGAGTGGGATGTTGATTAAGGTGTTCCATATAAACGTCGAGATCATCCTCAGACTGTACATTACCGTCCATTGTATGGTTAATGAGTTCCTCGTCGGAACTCTCACGGAAATATTCGTCCTCCTTATCTTGATTAAGTTGCTTGAGGTCATCAAGTGCAGCATTGTCATCTACTTGGCTGTAATCGAATTCCTTATCTTTTCCTTCAAGAAATTGTGTTCGCATCATTCCAATGAACTCCTGTCTCAACATTTCTTTCTCTTCGGCTGTGATAAATTGATGCCGTTTTGTCCGGTTTTTCGACTTTCGCTGTTTTTTTACAACCTTAGAACTAGAACATGGAGTGTCTTCGTCGTCAAAATTACCCCATTGCTGATGATAAGATTGCGGAGTTTCAATCATAGCTTCTTCATCACTGCTTGTGCTTTCAGAATGATCCCCCTCCCCCTCATCGTCTTCTAGTTGCTGCTGTTGCAAAGCTTCGTCTGCATTATCTTTATCCATCTTATTTAACAAAATTCCCGAGAAAGATGTGTTCTTGACATCGTAAGCATCTCTCTGAGAGCGTTCTTCCTCGGAGAGGTACTGTCCAACAAATTCGTGATAAAGCTTAGGATCACGTTTCATCATCTCGGTTTCACTGAAATAGTCATCCATATCTCGCATTGCCGCATAGCGTCGGTTCTTAACATCGTGCTTCCTATTCTTTAACTTAATATATAAATCTTCTATTATATAATTAACTTCTGATTTATCAGAATCCGACAATGGTAGCTGTTTAAACAAATTTAAACGCTCAGCATCAAAATGTGGTCCAAATCGCATTAGAAACGACTTCGGGTTATGGTAAAATAGCTCACGAGCTATAAGGATTTTCTCGTTTGATGTTAAGTCGGGATCATCAATTTGTTGGCTTTGAAAAATAATTTTCGGGTTTTTACTCAAATATTCAAACATCCCTTTAAGGAAAGCGCTTTCATCTCCTCTATTGCATGTAGCGCCCTCATTTTGCTCAGCGGTAACTGTTGGATGCTCGTTTGTCATCTCGGCTGAATTAAAGGTATTGTCAAATTTAATAGGGATTTTTAGCGTGTTATTGCAGTGAAACTATCCAATATTTTCGTTCGAAATACGTGATTAAATAACGTAAAATATTTACCTGAGTTTGTTATTTGGCTGGAGCAAATTTTAATCGATTCATTTAATTAGTTAACAAAAGATAATCTAGATAAATTTCGCCGATTCTATTTCGTCAGTTCTGCGTTTTCAGACGTTGTCGAATGAATTCGCCCATGTCACTTTGACAGCCATTTGCTAGTGCAATACGAGTTGTAAACAAAAAATAAAAAAAAAAAAAAATAATGCGAAGTTCTAATCAACGGAATTGGCGAAATGTGCATTGTAAAGAATTAGTCATTTCACATTCATTGAATTAATACAATTGATTTCCTGTCTAATAGAAATAATTACCAGATTGCTCTAAATTACTACATGCAATGTTAAGAGAAGTTAAATAAGTGGACTCAGTGTTAAGGAAAAGGTAAACTACACAGTTCCAAAATTAAGGAAATGTGATTCACGAGAGGATGTGCTATTATCTGGAAAAATAATTTTTCTTATTGTGAAAATGAGTGCATCATCCAAGAATCTGAAATTATTGTAAGCCGGAGAAATTGTTGCTCGACCAACCGACAATTTGAACTGATAAGAGAGAAATCCGCAGTGAGTTTTACCATTGATTTGATCATTTAAGATTCATGGAAATTTTCTTATCTATAATGCGTTAGTGTTTAAAAGTGATTGTAATGTTAGACCGCTTTTACAAAAAAAGACGCTGTTCTAAAATTCGCCCAATTTACGCACAAAACTGAAACGCCCACTTGTGTTGAAAGTCATCTCAAAACAAAGCATCAATACGACACAACATGAAGGTCCAGGTGGCCGTTATTTTATACTTGTCCATTGTTTAAAGACGTGCATCAAGATGAGGCAGGAAAGAACAGCTGACATCGGTTCTAGCTTGTGGGTTATAACTTATAGAAATGCCATGCAAATGAAGTGTTTTTAGATTCTTTAAATGAAATAGAATTGTGTTCAACTTAATACCGTCCCAAGTTGAGTAAAAGCCGTAAAGGGTTTTGAGGAGTATATAGAACGGGCATTGCTTCAAGGACAACGTGTTACGAATGTGCCAAAATCAGGAACAAAGGTGCTTTTCTTGAATTTCTCCGACCATGGCATTTCGATCGATTTCATTTAAATAAATCACCAGACAAACTTTAATAAAATTCTTCTGAACAAATGAGAAACAATACCAAACATAATACCAGCTTCCCCGTTAACAGGCGACACCGGTTACAAGAAGTATACGAAATCTACTTCAACAAAACTGTATCTGAAACGCACATGAAGTTACTACTATCTGGATCACTATATATACCTTCACATAAGCTCATGCATTCTCCCTCCTGTCCCAATTTCTCACATTATCAACCCTGTTAGGAATATTTAAATTTAACAATTTAAAAAAGTGATAATAAAAACGGGTAAGGAATGTGACTTACTTGGTTTAGTTTGGACCATCCTCAGTTGCTGTTGCAGGTATTCCCGTTGCAGGGTGTGTTGAGTCTTGATCCCCCTGTTGTCTTCAATTATTGTTTCTCCATTCGTTGTTTTCGTCCGCTTGATTTGTGCAAAATCTGAATTCAATCATATTTTCGCAGTTGACGTATATAATTTATTTTATTCGGCGCCAACGCCGCTTATGATTATTTTTTCTGCCAAGTAGAATTTGCATAAAGTAGTTTATGCAAATTACTACTTGATGATTTTTCTTATTTACAGGTAGAGAGGGGAAATTAAAGTCGTGGGGATTAGTTGTTGGGCGAGGGCATGGACACGAGGTCCGTAACAACATCTCCCCACCCGAAATAGTGGTAGCTTCATTAGAAGACGAGTGAAGCTCGGCTACAAAAGTATAGAATGTAGCGTTGAACCTTGCACCGGCTGTGGTGCGTAACTTTCCTTTGTTTTTCGTGGTTTGTCTGCTTTTGGTCTCCTCTATTCATAGTAGAGTTTCAGCCTGTTGTTGTGCACCACCACCTTTCTTCTTCCTACCTTCACTACACTATTTACTGAACCTTTTATTTGTACTACTGTAGTGATCCTAAATCACTACTCCCATCCATCCCAATTATTATAATATATAAAAAACACAAATTACCTACCCTTACCCGTAATCCCAATCATGTTCCCCAATTGAATCATATGCACGACAAATGTAACCGAAAGTCCATTTTTCGTACATTGATTCAATTCCTAATAACCATTAATATTTTACAATGCCTAATTCTAAATGCATTTCATAATTTCTCCTTCGGGGAATTTGTTCAACCAAATTCCCATCCACTTCCCAGTGTTGTATAATAATATTAGGGGCGTCGCTGGGACCCCCTCCGCAGCGCCAGTTTGTTGGATAATAATTGACCATGTAATGACCATTTGTTTTATAAAGATTATTTCACATTCAAGTTGTTGGATATTTGTGGTGACCAACTCAACAATATGTTTTCAGCCGCAGTCCGCAGCGTCAGTTGTTGTATTATTAAAGGACTGTAATATTGGGTTGAGGCGAGATGTAGGAAACTTTGACAACTCTTCCACACTGAGTCCTGTCCTCAGAGCCAGTTGTTGTATTTGGAGGTGTGTGATGTTCCTGTTCCTGTATATTGCGTGTGATGTGGGTTGGTGTGTTTTTAATTTGAGATGTTTTGCCAGTTGTTATATATGGTTATTGTGGGGGGCGATGGAAATGGCATTTCGTGATATGATTTTGAATGTTAGAAAATGTGTCGTTTCGTACATATCAACCGGGTCCGTATAATCTACATCATGGCTGCGCCTGGTGTAGAGGGAAATCTATTCAACCGTCGTGTGGCCGAGTGTAAAGTGTAAGTAGCTTCCGACGGTGGCGGCTATTCGGTCAACGGTGTGTGTTTCTGCTATCATTACCCGTTTACCGCAAGTCCAGAGCACTGAATGCAGTGTAACAGTCCGTTACGTATCGTTAACGGTCACCCGATTGAGTAACGGGGCGACCACGGTAAACTTTCCGGTCGAGTTCCTGGAAACGCCTTGATTTCTTCTTTAATACACCGCACTTACCCGTAAATCCCGGGGACTTTCACAAGGGGTCGTCTCCTCCTGCACTCGTGCGGATGCGCCTCTGGTTCCAGCAAACCAAGAAAACCCAAAACGGGATACTCTTCCAAAAACGACTTGCGTACTTTTCTTTATTTTTTAACACTTTAAGATTCTTTTTGCTTTACATTAATTTTACTTTTCATTTTAAATAAACATCTTACAAAGAACTTAACACATTTTCACAAGTAGTAATAACAAAAATGAAATGAAATTCAACAAAAATCGCTTCATGCGGTAAAATTAAACTTGTCACCTCCTTCGTGGAGGAGATCTCAATTCCTCATCTTCTTAGATCCTCTCTCTCTCCCCATTCCTGGCTTTTCGTTAACTTTCGAACACAATCTTCGTTATCACCTTGTCTTCGACAAGTGACAACCCAACGATACAGGTGTGTGCCACCGCTAATATTTGAGTTTAAGATCACAATGGGATGTATATATCGTATATATAGTGTTTATACCTGTATTTCTTCATTTCAATATTAAACCAAAGCTCAATTGTGGGGTTTATTACGCAACACAGAGTATAAAAGGGCGGCGCATTTTAGTTTCGTCATCAGCACCATTCTAGGCCCCATCTTATTTAATATCTACACCTCAGATATACCTCGCCCTATGGATGGTAGAGTAAACTAGATTTGCTATGTGGATGACGTCCTAGTGTACATCATCTAAAAGCCCCAAACTCGCAACAAACCGACTCAACCGTCATCTGGACGAACTGTATCAGTATTACAGTCGATGGAAAATTCGACTTAAGCCATCCAAAGCAGTAGCTATAATTCTGAGTAGTAAACACTCCCAACCTACTTCTCGATATTCACAGAATATCCGAATACAAATAGGAGGTACTACGATTAGACCTCAGGACAGGATGAAATATCTTGGGGTCATCTATACCCCAAAAATGAATTTCATCAAACATGTGACCCGCATTCTTCAAAAGGGCCTCGGTCGGTCTAAGCAACTGCACAATATCTTGAAGTGGAGCAACAAAGTGGACACCAAAGTGAAGCTCCTCTGCTATAAGCAGCTAATCTGATCTGGAATATCATACGCCTTTCCCATATGGTCCTTCATATCTTCGGCCCAAATGGAAAGAACTCGAGTTTTCGAAAGAAAACTCCTCGGAAGATGCACCAACCAGTCTAGAAGGCCTGACGGTCGCCATTACCCAAACTCTCACCTATACGAAGGTGCCTCCATTATCCCTATCGACGAGTACATGCTACAATTAGCATATAAGTACCTCGAAAGCATTACGAACAGCGAAAACCCACTTGTACGGGTTGCGTTTTTGACCCTTCTCTCTTTCGATTTTTTTCGGATCAGACCACCACAATTTTTTCTTCAGTACAAAACTGAAGAAAGCACCCGTCTCAACAACATTCTCCTTTATAATAGAGGATTACTGGACCCATCCGATAGTATAGTGGTTAGTATACCCGCCTGTCATACGGGAGACCGGGGTTCGATTCCCCGTCGGGAAGCCCCCGGCGCAAAACTAATGACCTTGCCCGGAAAAAAAAAACAAATGATTATGGAAAATTTAACAAGCCTCTGGACTTGCTAAATAAGGCTAAGACCGGTTCCCGGTTGTAGTGCCGATGATGATGATGATGATGGACCCATCCGATAGGGTCTACAGCTGACACACTACAAACACTTACGTACAGTACAAGACAGCACAAACACACACACATACACACCGACCAAAGCGCAGATTATCAGACGCCAAAGACGTGATATGCGTTTGCTGCCGCACTCAAGATCTACCTGTCTTGTACGATTTCTTTCCCACCATCCCCCCATCCAAGTAGTTAGAGAACAATTGAACTAACCCTGTCCACACTATCCTTAGATACGTCCTTCCCCTTTCTTTTCAGATATCTTGAGACCGAGCCCAACATCTTCACGGATTTTTTTTTTTTTTTTTTTTTTTGTGCGATCAGTAAGGTTCCAGAGGTCGAACCCATGGCCGATGAGTCGAAATTCGGAGGCCACCACTACAGGTCAAGAAACATTAAATAAAATTAAGAACGCTAAAAAAAACCCCCCTTCGCATCTGGGGAAGACTATATTCCTGTCATTAACCACCAACGGGACGGAAGTAAGCTAGTTTTCTAAGACGATGGGAGCTAATTTTCTTTGCTTTTATGTGTTTCGTATTAAAACCTTTATGCCCACGTGGAACGTGAATGGGCGTGTCTTACGGTCGTAGTACTCTTTCGACTTCCTCTGGGAAGTTAACAGGTTACGCCTTGCTATTTCGTACGTATGTTGAAGTTTGTACTTCAGTAGCTTACGGTAACTGTCATGGTTTTACATGGCTGGGCTGAAAAGTCTCCGACCTCAACGTGAAGGTAGCAGCACTCGTCAATAAAAGCTAGTGAATGTAGTTGAGCATCCTTTGACAGTTACTCACCAAAATTTCTGCCATTTTGTAGGCGTAGTTTTTATTTGACAGTCATTTGAGTGAGTCGATGTGAGTACTTTTGTGAAAATGGACAAAATTAAGTATCGAGCTGTCATTAAATTTTTGTTTTTGAAAGGCAATACGCATACGCAAATCAAAGATGACTTGGACTCTGTGTATGAGGACTCTGCACCATCATTTGCCACAGCGAAATTTTGGGCAGCTGAATTTAAACGTGGTCGCGAGAGCTTGGGGGACGATGAACGTTCGGGACGTCCAAAAACCGGAATAACATCGCTAAAGTTCACCAAATGGTGTTAGACGACCGCGGAATTAAAGTGAGAGAGATAGCAGAGGCTATGAAAATGTTCAAAGAACGTGTTTATCGCATATTAAATCAAGATTTGGGGATGAGAAAGCTGTCCGCGCGTTGAGTGCCGCGTTCGGTCACGTTAGACCAAAAACGTGTTTCAGCGAACATTTCCAACGCGCTTTGTTGGCGCAGTTTAGGCGCAATAAATCCGAGTTTTGGCGCCGATTAATTACTGTCGATGAAACTTGGATACACCATTATACGCCCGAAAAAAAAAATAGAGTCTCTACAGTGGACTGTAAAGGAGGAATCGGCTCCAAAAAAGCAAAAAACATCGACTCACTCAAACGACTGTCAAATAAATACCACCCGTCCAAAATAGCTGAATTTTTGGTGAGTAACTGTCAAAACATGCACAACTACATTCATCATGATCGGAACTACAACCCAGATCCGGTCTTGGCCTTATTTAGCAAGTCTCTCCACCGGTATCCGGTCCATATCTGAGACTTGTTAAATTGTCCATAATAATTTGTTTTTCCGGGCAGGGTCATTAGCCTTGTGCCAACACAGCGATATTCACTAGCTTTTATTGACGAGTTGCTTTATGTTCGTCGGTACCTCCGGGGTGAACCCAAATATACAGTCCATTGGCGTAATCTTAGTACCTTCGTGTACGTTGGTGTTGTATCCGAATGTTGCCGTCCTCAGGTACTGGTCCCATGATTGGAAATTTCCATCCACAATACTTTGTAGGTAATCTATGAGTGGGCGATGGGTTCGTTCTAAGGCTCCATTCGAATGTGGATGGTACGCTGAGGTCTGTATTTTTTTAATACGGAGCAGTTTGCACACGCTTCTAAATAAACTGCTTAGGAAATTGGTTCCCTGATCGGTAACCAATTGTTTCGGAACACCATACTGAGCAATTATTTGGTCAAAGAAGACTGTGGCCACCGTATCTGCCTCCGCATGTGGGCGCGCATAGCAATCTATATACTTAGACAAGTTGTCTTGGAATGTAAGTATATATTGATTGCCGGTTGGAGTTCCATCAAGAGGACCTACTATATCTAAGTATACTTTGTCAAAAGGCCTCTTTGCACTGTCGGTTATTACCATGGGCATACGTATGTTCGGTGAAGATTTCATGGTTTGATACTTTGATGTACTGTTTAATGTCGCGCGTCATGTTCTTCCACCAAAAATGTGTACGTATTTTGTGAAATGTTTTACTCACTCCTTGGTGTCCACCCAAGGGAGGATCATGGTATTCCCAGAGTAGGAACTGGATGTCTTCCGGATTTGTTATCTCCATTCCTTTTTCCGTGCAGGCCGAAATGGGATTCTCGTTAAGAGAGGACTTATCGTCGTTTGGACTATCCTGAGTTCCTTCGCTTGCCCTTAACTTTTTAGCTTGGGCACGTGTTAGTACATTGCACCTTGGTAGTGTGGGAGTCTCATCACAAATTTGCGGGATGGTATTTCAAGGTATCCGCATTAGTGTTGTATTTACCGGGTTTATACTCGATTTGTTAGTCGTACTCCAGTAGTTTGCGATGGAATCTTAGTAAACGTGACGTGGGGTCTTTCACCTTAAATACTCCCTTTAACGGTTTGTGGTCCGTGTATATATTAAATTGTCTTCCTTGTAAATAACAACGGATATTCTTAGCCGCCCAAACAATGGCTAGTAACTCTTTCTCGATTGTAGAGTAGTTCTTTTCCGCCTTATTCAAGGTTCGACTGGCATATGCGACTGGCTGGTCCTTACCGATTTCGCCTTGCGACAGTACGGCACCCAGTGCTTCGTTGCTCGCATCCGTGGTCAGATTAAAGGGTTTGGTAAAATCTGGGTAGATTAACAGTGGCGGCGAGACCAATAACTCCTTTATGTTATCAAATGCTTTTTGGCATTTGTCTGACCAGGTGAATTTGACGTCCTTCCTTAACAAATTTGTTAAGGGACGTACTATCTTCGAAACATTTTGAACAAATCTTCGATAGTAGTTCGCTAAGCCTAGAAACGATTGGACGTGCTTTACCGGTTTGGGAATGGGGAAATCCCTGACACTAGCTGTCGTGTCTGGATTTGGCATTGCCCCCTTTTCGGAACAAACATGTCCCAGATATACTACTTCCTTCTGGAAGAACTTGCATTTCTCCGGTTGCAACTTGAGGTTGTGGTATCTAATTTATTCGAATACTTTCCGGAGTTTGTCATTATGGTGTTCTAGATTTTTCCCATATATGACAACGTCGTCCAGATAAACAAAGCATTCGATTCCTTGCAACCCGGTTAGGACATGGTTCATGAGTCTCTGAAACGTAGCTGGTGCTCCCTTCAGACCAAATGGCATACGTTTGAACTCATAGTGCCCGTAATTTGTGCTGAACACTGTCTTACTTTGATCCTTCGGATCTACTAAGACTTGGTGGTAGCCGCTGGCTAAATCGAGTGTGGGAAAATAGCGTGAGTGACCGAGCTGGTCTAAAATGTCCTCTATTCGAGGGAGAGGGTACGCGTCACCAATGGTTTTGTCGTTCAGTTTCCTGAAGTCGACCACAACTCTCCATTGGGCTTTTCCATTGGGGCCCACTTTCTTCGGAACTACCAAGAGTGGTGAGTTCCACGGACTTGCTTGGTTGTATGATATCATTCTCCAGCATATCCCGTACGTTTATCACCTCTTTCTTGCACTCAGACAGACGGTACATTCGTTGATTATCGGTGCTTGATCCTGTATCACCGGTATCTCATGCGTTATGGTACTGGTATATATCAGAAGGTCACCTTTGAGGTGAAAAATGTCGTTAAACTCCTCACATATTTCCACTATGGATTGACACTCTTGAGGACTTAGGTTTTTCCCTATGTGGAGTTCAACCTTGGATCTTTTGATGATTCCTCCTCCGGGAATAGAAGTCGGGTGTACTGGAGGTGTTCCACCTCCTAAAGGTTTTTTATCCGAATTAATTCCCGTTTAACTGTTGACCTCATTTTCCAGCGGAAAGATGGAAAATTCCTTAATTGGATGCAATTCCACCTTAATCCGGTCTATGGTTTGGGGATAATTTGGGGTATTGAGTACCTCTACTTGGGCACTCTTCGCCTTCCCCACAATGCAATTGGATAAGAAAATCCCGGATTGAACTGCTTTAGGTACTAGTACCACCACTTCCCGGATTACCATGGGAAGTCCAAGCATTTTTTGTGAACGTGCCAATATTATCGCCGGTCTGTTCAGAAAAATTTCTACCTCTGAAGGGTTTGGCGGTGAGTGTTCCACCAATGCTTTTTCTTCTTTAGCCTTCTTCGGATTATGAGATATCATCTTGGGATTGGGGTACTTGGAGTCCGACAAGTTTTCGCAGCCTTTCCCCAGTTTGGGTAGGGTATCCGGTATACTACCGACTGCGGTCTGGACCTCTTTGGGTCTTTTTTTTTTGTTTTGTATCCACATTTATTTAACAAATTAATATCATATTTTACTTAAGACTAAATGTTAATTTCTGTTTATCAAATATCATTCTTACATTAATTTACTGGCTCTTCGCAAGCACTCTAAATTATACATTATTATTTGTCTTATGCCTTTCGGTGTACAAACTGTTTTTATAACATGTCACAATAATTGATATGTTTTCTCTTTTTAAATGTATTTTATTTTTTTCTACATCATGTATTATTTATAATTTTTTTTTTAAATTATGGTACATATATAGGGGGCTGATACGCAAACAATTAAAAATAAACTAATGAAACAAAACGGACAAACAGAAACAAGGAATACAAATAAAAATAAAAAAAAATAAAAAATTAAAATTAAATTAAAAACGCAAATAAAAAAAAAAAAAAAATAATTGGGAATTGGGGATAGGGGGAAGGAAAGCGGTGCGCCTGAGAGGCATACTATGTTTGGGGACGTGTAGTCCTTTCATCATCACTGATCCACCACCAGTTGGGATGGGATTGATCCTTTATTGATTTATCTCTTTCACCGATCACCATACTAAAACGCAGGCGCTCTGGAAAATTAGAGATATCGTTATCGTGGAGAATTCGTTTATCCCTGGCACCACAGAAAGCATGGTAAATAATAGGGACTCCACGTTTGTCTTGGATAAGTCATTTTTTATCCAAGAAAGGGAACGCTTCTGGGGGAATGAACCCATTCTGGAGAGTACTCTCCATATACATATCATTGGTATAGAATGCTCCCGAAATAAGTTCATTTTCACTGCACATTGCCCTTGTTGTGTATAATCTTGATAATGAAGTTATCTATCCTGTTGAGTCCTGATTTGTCATACAGGACTTTATAGGGATAGTATTTCTTATACTGCGACTCTGGGGTTCTATATATTCCGAGGCAGGAATGCAAACATTATCCAAGAAAGGGAACGCTTCTGGGGGAATGAACCCATTCTGGAGAGTACTCTCCATATACATATCATTGGTATAGAATGCTCCCGAAATAAGATCATTTTCACTGCACATTGCCCTTGTTGTGTATAATCTTGATAATGAAGTTATCTATCCTGTTGAGTCCTGATTTGTCATACAGGACTTTATAGGGATAGTATTTCTTATACTGCGACTCTGGGGTTCTATATATTCCGAGGCAGGAATGCAAACACTGCCTCTCGAACACCCGAAACTTCTCCATGTAAATTGGGGATATGTTGTGCCATACCGGGCAGCCATACACCAATATTAGTCGGATGAATGCTGAGTATGAAATTATTTCCACCTTGGGGTCCAGCAGCCTACTACGGAAGAGTCTTCGTGTCATTGCATATGCGTTTTTAGCTGCTGTATGCTTATCAAAGTAAAGATACTGATCAAGTCAGATTCCAAGGTATGTGACTACAGTTTTTACTTGTAGAGGAAGATTACTTCCTGCAATAGAAAATGTTTCCCAATTCCGTTTTGTATCCCTTGAGGCACTGGACAGCGTTCTGAAAAGGATAGTCTCTGTTTTTTGGAATTCTATTTTTAATTTCCAGTCGTCGTAAAAACGTTTGATTTTGTTGAAATCATTTTGCAGAAGTCTGTTGATGACATCAATCTTTTCTTCAGATCTATACACCACAATGTCGTCGGCATACGCAATTGCATGGTTGAGAGAATCCACTAGATCACTAGTGTAAATGTTAAATAAAATACGAGAATTCACTGCTCCCTGTTGTAAGCCGTTTTTGATGTGGAAAGTTTTGTTAGAGATTATATCTCCACATTTCACTACAAATTGTTTACCCATTATCATATCGTAGATAATGTATAACAAATATTCGGGCATACCTAGATCTGATAACTTATATACAAGCCCTTCTAACCATACAATGTCGAAAGCCTTTTTAAAGTCAACCAAACAGACCCCTGTGCATTGTCTCTTCGCCTTGTTCCACTGTATGTTGGAAACAAGTTTTGTCGCAGCACGAACTGTGTCATGTTGCGATCGAAAACCAAACTGGTTGTTCGGGATAATACCATTTTCCTCACACCAGTTAGTCAATGCTTTATTTATAATTTTCTCGAATACCTTGCTGATGTTCAGAAGCAAACTAATCGAGCGAAGATTGGCTGGATTGCTCCTGTCCTTCCTCTTTTTGGGGATGGGATGGACTACTGCAGATTTCCATTGGATTGGATAAAATGCATTATTTAGAGCGTTATTGAACAAAGTGTAAACCTTCACTACTTCAAGAGGTAAATGCTTTAGAACAACGTTTGGAATACTGTCTATTCCAGAAGATTTTTTGTTCTTAATCGATC
This sequence comes from Microdon myrmicae, assembly GCA_963931805.1. NCBI lineage: Eukaryota > Metazoa > Arthropoda > Insecta > Diptera > Syrphidae > Microdon > Microdon myrmicae. Next base: position 20,693,682 of record OZ007497.1, read on the forward strand.
TAAGAATGTCCTTCAGTTCATCCTTGTGTACAAATATACTAGTGTTTAGATCTCTAAGCGGGGAATCCGCTCTATTATTTTCACTAAAGATAGTGAAACTTCGACTTAAGAGACGCCAATTGTTAAGTTCATTGCGTAACGAAATATGTTTTTGGAGAGCCCTATTTTCCAGGTCAAAGTTAGAATGAGCCGATTCGTTCAATCTATACACTGCTTCGAAACAAGCGCCAATTGAGTTCGCCTTTTTTGCGGATCCTCGACTATTATGAACTCTTCGTTAGAGTTTATGTGTTCCAGGGTAAGTCCTGCGTTCGGCAGCGTTTGACAATTCTCGGGAGTTCGCGGAACTCGCAGACATGGGATGTCATTATAATATTTCCTTCGAAAGACTTTATTTATTTGTGGGAACATATTCGGTCCACTAGCTTTAATGGCTTGAATTCTCTTGTTCCAGTTTTCATTGATTACTGATCTATAGTTGTCACGGATCAGTTTTTGAAGATTTTTAATTAATGACTTAATTGTTTTTATTTCCTGGCTATTTGGATCTCTGAATTGTCTGTAGAGCAGTTTTAACTTAGAGAGCAGAGTACTCTTTTGCCTATACAGCTCGTCGATCGTTGCGTTTCTGTACCGGTTTGTATGTTTCTCCATGTGAGACACTTTTGGGATAGAACGATTCATTGTATTAGTAACAATGTTGTTCATCGTCGAAAGATAATGATCAATTTAGTCATTATGAAGATTTCTGTCAGTTGGTGGATCTATACCATTGGAGCGTAATTCTTTTTTTATTATCCGATCAAAGCGCGACCAGTGTGATTTTCCGAAATTAAAAGAATGTATCTGTTTGTACTGCTCAAGTAGTGAATGTTCGTTTGGGACATGTATTACAGCACCAAGTCCATAATGATTGCTATCGTAGTGGATTGTACGAAGACAATTTCGAGTAGTTAGATCCGTATCTAATAATTGAATTCGCTCGTCCAGCAACAGTAAATCCAAGAAGGAATTTCCTCTTGGATATGACGGCGTACTTGTAACTTACAATTCTAGTTTATGTTCGATAGCGTTTGTTCGCCACCAGTCGAACAACACATTGCCTCTTGTGTTTGTGATAAGGTTACCCCAAACGCTGTGCTTGGAATTGAGATCTCCCGCCATAGAGACATAATTATTTTCCGAGTCTAACTTGAGACTTCGAAAAAGGGCATCAAGTTCATTGATAAACTGTAGAAACTGTGGAGATTCGGGAGCATACGCAGAGATCACATATAGATGCCTTTGACTTTTCAAAGGAATATCTATAACGCAGGCTTCTAGTACCTGGAACTTGTATACATCTCTACTGTAAACGACTTTGTGTTGTAGACCATTTTTAACTACGACAGCGACCCCGCCCCCCTTAGTGGAATTTGGATGATCTCGTCTAATTGCTTTATAATTTGGGTAGCCCAATTTGTGCCTTGGATTTAGCTTAGTTTCGCTAGCCAAAAGCACATCTGGGCGTTCAGCTTCCAGCAGGTTGCTGAGATTATCCCTTCTTTCCATGCGGATTAGTGAATTAACATTCACAGCAATAATTTTTAGGGTTAATTCAGTCACAGTGAACGTTATGATTAGAGTGTGGGTTCGTCTGGAAACAGGGTCGAATGGATAATGTCCGTTCGAGCCACTTGTTCCGTCCGTTTTTTTTTCGATCATTTCGATTTTTTTATTAAACGCAGCAAACTGTCCTTGTATGGACAGTAATACTGCTGTTATATCAGTTTGTGCCTCTAGAGCAGGCTGATAGTACGTGATTGTTCTAAGATTGGTGCATTTTTTACTCCACCTGCCATTTGGGCGTATGACACACTTGGTGCCACGAACTTGTTGTAAGAGCAAGTTTTCATCCTTTTCTCTTCTTCAACTTGCTTCTTTTTGGCTTCCAAGTTTGATTTTAGTTGTTGCTACTTAGGGCAACCTCTAAAGTTAGCAGGATGACCTGAGTTGTTACAGAGGACACAGGATAGTTTACTTCTATCCGGGAGCTGTTCTTTGCCCAATGGACATTCTCCAATGATATGTTTGTTTAGGCATGTGACGCATCTGAAATGCATTTTGCAATTCGCTGCCACATGGCAGAAGCGTTGACAGCGCATACACTGCAATCTCTCCCAACTTATTGTTTGGTGATTAATGTATTTAATATATCTAAGTCTGTCAATTTTACTATTGGGGCTTAGCGACACAATGAAGAAAGGCAACTTATGGTTGCGATTTCTAGAATTTGCTGTAGAAAATGGTTTCACACCTGTAAATTTCAAGGTATCGTTTTCGAAGCTTTTTAGTTCTTCGTGTACCTCTTCGGGAGTAAAGGAAGGATCAACTCCTTCGAGGAGCATGGAGACAGTTTTCTCCGATTTAGGGGTGTACGTGTAGTACTCGCTTTTCGATTTCCCCAATGCCGATTTAATTTTGTTATACCCTTTTAAATCATCGCATGTTAAACTTATTTTAAAATTATTTATCCGTTTTGTTTTAAAAGTTTTCAATGTCAACTCACCCAATTTTATGAGATCCTTTGTCTCCATGTAGCTGATGTAGATAGGAGGTACTTTCTCCTTTTTTTTTGACTGGCACTGCTGAGTTGTTTCCTGCTGATATGTTTCCTGCCGTTGGTGTGGTTTCTGCTGTTGTTGTTGATATAATTCCTGCTGTTGAGTTTCCTTATCTTGTCGGGTTTTCTTTGTCTTCGTGGGTTGCTGTTCTTGTTGTACCATTTTCGTTTTTGCTCGTTCTGGCTCAGGTTGTTTTTTAGTTTAACAACTTCCTCCATTTGTTTGTCCAGTTGTTGTTTTTTAAGACTATCTCATGGATGAGTCTGTTGAGGCCCTCGATCTGATTGCTAGCGTCTGCATTTGTTTCGTTGAGAGCTAGTTCTTTGAATTGGCTTCCAGCCCCTGAGTACTGGGCACCATGGGTGTTGTCTTCGTCGTCGCTGTTGACAATCAACGTGTCTGTGTCCTTATTTTCATTTGTTCTATGGCGTTTAGCCTTTAGATTTAGGCCCGTATTTAGCCTTCTCCGATTTACCATTTTGGCATCCATTTGTTTTACGTCCATATTATTCTTACTTTTTTATTGTTTTTTTTTTTTTTTTTTTTTTTTCTTGGATCTACGTCCGGAATTATGGAAAGTATTCACTTTTTTTTTTGTTTTTGTTTTTTTTATTGCGTGAAGGACAAACAGATTGTGGCCTTACACACACACTCACAATGTTCACGCACTCACACGTAAACAGCGTTAACGTGTTACTCACACACTTTTTGTATTAAACTGTGTTCTCCGTTTTGACTGTCACAACACGTGACTTCGTTCTCTTTTATTTGATTATATTTATATATATTAACTTTGTTTTAACTGTTTTTATCACTGGAATTTATTTCTTTATAAATAGTCTTTATATTTCAGCCACTCGCGATTCATAAAAGCAACTTTTTTCATTTAACTTGATCGCCGAATTGAAAACACGTCCGCACTCGGTCACTATGTATTGTTGATTGGCAATTCGTTTGTCTTCACCGGATGGTGGTCAATCTGATACTGATTTTTTAACACGTCTTGAAGAAGTAATGTCTCTATTTCCGCATCTTAAAAAGCCTTTCCTATTTGATCGCAAACAGCCCAAGAGGTATTAGGATTTAAGAAAACAACTAAGTCCAAACCTTGCTTTGACGATGAGTGCCGGGCAAAGATCGAACAACGTAAACGCCTCAGAATGATCTACTTAGAAGCATATGATGAAGTCAACGCAGTAAGATACGCGACAATTCGGAAAGAGACCACCAGTCTTTTCAAACGCAAAAAACGCGAATGGGAGAAGACTCGGATCGAAAAAATCATAGAAAATGCCAGAGCAAAGAACAGCAGAGGTATGTATGCCGGCATAAATTCAATTAGAAATGGCTACCGAGGGAGAGCCAAAATAATCCGAGACACAAACGGCTGTCTGGTGACAGAAACAAAAAATATGGTGAGAAATAGAATAGAAAACCACCTCTCAGAACCATTTAAAATCCGGGACGGACTAAAACAGGGGGATGGCCTCTCACCATGTCTTTTTAACCTTGTGCTGGAGTATGTCATCAGAAAGGTACAAGACGACAATATGGCCGGATCATCCCTGAACGGGGTCGCACAAGTGCTCGCATATGCAGATGACATCGCCGTTTTGGGCGATAATCTAGAAACTGTAAGTAAAAACAGTGAAATCATCATGCAAGCGGCAGAAGAGGTGGGTCTAGAATTAAATAAAGACAAAACAAAATACATGATTACGGCGAGAGCAGGTGGACCTCAGGGAACACATATAAACGTCAGAGGCAAGATATTTGAAAAAATTAAAGAATTTAAATATCTAGGAACGATACTGACAGCCAGTAATGAAATGTCGAAGGAAATTAACAAAATACTGCATTTCGGCAACGCTAGTTGGCACGCAGTCAGTAAACTGCTGAAAGCTCCGTGTCTATAGAACCATAATCATGCCGATTGTTCTATACGGATGCGAAACATGGGCTCTCACAAAACGGGAAGAAAACAAATTCCGCGTATTCGAGAATAAAGTCATAAGGGGTATCTTTGGCGGCAAATATGACGAGCAGGCAGGACAATGGAGGAAACTCCACAACCCCGAATTGGAAGAACTGTACCGCAAACCTACAATAGTGAGAGTAATCAAGTCGCGAAGATTAAGGTGTGTCCGGCCCCGTGGCGCGAATGGGCAATTCTGAAAAGGACAGTTTCTATTTATTGGAAATTGATCTTTAATTTTCAGTCGTCGTAAAGACGTTTGATTCTATTGAAGACATCTTGCAGAAGTCTGTTGATGACATCAATCCATTTTCCAGATCTATATACCACAATGTCGTCGCCGGATGCAATGGCATGGTCGAGAAAACCCACTAGACCACTAGTGTAAATATTAAACAAAATGAAGGGTCTTGTTAGAGATTATATCTTCACATTTCACCACAACATTGTGTGTAAACATTATCATATCATGGATAATGTATAACAAATATTCGGGCATATCTAGATTTGATAACTTATATACACGTCCTTCTAACCATACGGTATTCGAAGTCAAACAAACAGGCCGCTGTACATTGTCGCTTTGCCTTGTTCCACTATATGTCTGAAACAAGCTTCGTCGCAGCATGAACGGTTTATCAATACTTTATTTATAATTTTCTCGAAAACCTTGCTGATATTTGGAAGCAAACTAATCGAGCGAAGATTAGCTGTATTACTCCTGTCCTTGCCCATTTTGGGCAAGTGCTTTAGAACAATCTTCACTAATTACTGATATATAATTGTCGCGGATCAGTTTTTGAAGGGTTTTGATTAGTAATTTAATTGGTTTTATTTCCTGGCAATTTGGATCGCTGAACTGTCTATAAGGTAGTTTCACCTTGGTGAGCAGAGTGCTCTTTTGCCTATGCAGAATGTCAATCATTGGGTTTCTGTATCGGTTTATATGGCTCTCCATGTGAGACACTTTTGGGATAAAACGATTTATTGTATTAGTAACAATGGTGTTCATTGTCAAGAGATAATGATCAATTTCATCATTATGAAGACTTTTGTCATTCGGTTGATCTACGCCATTAGAGCGTAATTCTTGTCCTCTTAGATAAGACGGCGTACGTGCAGCGTACAATTCTAGTTTATGTTCGATGGCGTTTGTTTGCCACCAGTAACAACGCATTGCCTCTTGTGTTCAAGATAAAATTACTCTAAGCACTGTGTTTGGAATTGAAGTCTCCCGCTTTATGTCCATAATTGTTTTCCGAGTCTAATTTTAAAGTTTGGAAAAGAGTATTAAGTTCATTGATTAATTGCGTAAACTGGGGAGCTTCAGGAGCATAGACAGAGGCCACATATAGATGTCCTTGACTTTTCAAAGGAATATTCATAATGCAGGCTTCCAGCACTTGGAACTTGTGTACATCTGTGCTGTAAACGACTTTGTGTTGCAGACGGCTGTTACACAATAAAAACGTGGGTGCAACAAAAAATAAAACAATATTGGAAAGGTAATGTGTGTACTCATGGTTTTCTTGGTTCCTGGTCGGACGTGAAACTACCGATTTGGTGCGGTGCAGTTTCGCTGCGGCGACTGTTGTTGATTTGTCTGCAATTGTTTCACTCAGCACGTAGCATTTTTTATTTGCGTTGAGTTGACCTATAAAATGTATCGCACCCAAGTTTTACGACCATTCTTCTTCTTGTGTTAGAGACCTACATGAATTTAATAGTTTATTATTTTGTGTTTCTGACTAAAAAAGCAGATCATTACACTGCAGCTATTATCAGATTGTGCCAATAGATATTTTGTCTATCACAATGCTTTGTTGGATCTGAAATTACACAGTAAAACTTTTTCTACATTTTTTTGACACAAGCAAATAAATACAATTTTCTGTCGTTTTAGATAACCGACGAAAACCACCATGTCAAGGTTTGGACACTTTAAATGGTATTGGACGGATTTCTGTCCAACGGGAATCGCCCCGTTTGCAGACGATTCGAACGACTTGCTGCCGTGCTTTCAAGAGATATGCCTCCAAATTCCGATCTACACAATATTCGCAGGTTTGTCTGCGTATCACTTCGGTTCGTACAGTCGTCCTGTTGTTAGAAGTGCTCTACAAAATCGCTGCATATTTTTACGGATACTTATAACACTTCTACTTGCTGCTCTACCAGTCCAGAAAATACTTTTCCTTCATTTGACGGGCTTGACTATATATCCAGCGGATATACTGGTTGTTTGTACAGAGTCTGTGATGTGGGTAGTCCACTGTGGTAAGTCAGTAGCTCGCTACATCTACGAACAGAAAAATTCTATAGACTTTTCCATTTTTAGGGTACCTATTGTCGTTTAGAAAATTTGGAGAACTAAGTCAACGAGGACCCCTTGTAATGATCGTTGTGTGGTGTGCGATAGTTGCATTGGATGCTGTTTGGCTAAAATCAAGTCTGAGCCAGGTTTATTGGCCATGGAGTTTAGTTACATTTATAGTGGACGGGATGTATGCTTTAACCATGATACCAAAGGGAAACGCGGTAAACACGGCGGCCGTTGTTAATCCCCAGAGTGTAAGATAATCATTAGATCTGAATTCGTTCCGCTACTGTCAGATTTTCCGTTTAGGAACAGGAAGCGCTTCTTCCCAATCGTTATGTCTACTTCCAATTTAATTTTAATGAGCACCTACTGGGCCATGCACAGGACGAAGCCAATGTTCTGTCTAAGCTTGTATTTGCTTGGGTAGAACCGTTGATTTCGAAAGGCGTGTCTGGGAATCTAAAGAGGATCGAGGATCTCTTTGATCTCCCCGACTGCCTTAATATTTCCCGTATTACGGACAAGCTTCAATTGCAAATATCAAGAACCACGACGATGTTTTGGGCCTTGCATAGAACTTTTGGCAAGGAGTTCTACTTGATTGGTATGTTGAAATTCATTGCTGATTCATCAGGTTTCGCTGGTCCACTTTTGCTTGGTGGACTTCTTGCCCAAGTGGGATCTGCTGTGTCGGGTGAAGAAGCTAAGCCGTACCTCTTCGCATTGGGACTATTTATATCGGTCTTGTTATGTAAGATAGAAGATGCATCAAAATGTCCTCTTTATTAATTGCATCCTTTGCTAGCTGCCTTTTGCTCTACTCACTTTAACTGGCGCATGGCACTCATTGGAATGAAGATGCGAATTGGGGTTGTCAGCGCAATATATCGAAAGGCATTAGAAGCTGACGGGCTCAAGGACTCCCGCCCAGAAATATTGAATTTAATGTCAACTGATAGCGATCGAATTGTCAATTCTTGTATCAGCTTCCATTCGTTTTGGAGTATTCCTTTCCAGGTGAGTTTCAGTTTGCCCTTATTAAAGACTTCTTATTAGATCCGAAAAGTTTCCAGTTATTCACAACGTTATACCTGCTTTATGTTCAACTTGGTGCGGCATTTATAGCTGGCGTTGCATTCGCCGTAACTCTGATTCCCATCAACAAGTGGTTGGCGTCAAAAATTGGCAGCTTATCTACAGGCCTTATGACAGCAAAAGATGCCCGTTTGGCTGCGACTGGAGAAACCATTAGCGGTGCCAAACAGATTAAACTTCACGCATGGGAGGATATTTTTATTCAGAAAATTCGAGGTGAGTTAGAATGACCGCTTGGTGATTTCGAATGGAATCTCATCACTGCTACGTAGGTTATCGCAAGCAAGAGGTATATTATCTTGCCAAGCGAAAGTACCTTGATGCTTTGTGTGTGTACTTTTGGGCGACAACGCCTGTGCTTATCAGTCTTCTTACTTTCGGGGTATCCGTTCTAATGGGAAACCCTCTAACTGCTGCAACAACTTATACGAGCGTTGCATTGCTAAACATGCTGATCGGACCTTTGAATGCTTTTCCTTGGGTTCTCAACGGATTAGTTGAAGCATGGGTATCCATAAAACGTCTCCAGGAGTTGTTTGATGTAAGTTTGTGCTTTTTGTTTTCTTTTCATTGAACATAAAGTTGCTGTCTTCTTGATATTCAGCTTCCAAACTTAGATTACTCGTCATATTATCAACCAGTAATTAAAGGATCTGCTTCAGAGAAGGTGGATGAAAAACCAACAGTATTACAATTGAAGGAAGCAGTGTTCGAACATCATGTACGACAAAAAACCGAGCCAAACGGGTTCACATTTCGTATAGAGAAAGTTACTTTGGAAGTGAAGAAAGTGAGTATTATCTTGACGTGGGGCGACCCTAACTGGTAACACGTTTTTTTAGGGCGAGCTGATTTGTTTCGAAGGACCCGTAGGAGGAGGAAAGAGTACATTAATATCGGCCCTTGTAGGCGACATAAACTGTATTAACGGCTTTGTCTGTATACATGACTTAGTTAGCGGTAACATATTTGAATCCCGAGGACTATGACTTTGGCATTGATCTCGTTTTTTTTTTTACAGGTTTTGGATACGTATCTCAAAACCCTTGGCTTCAGAGGGCAACTCTTCGCGATAATATTGTTTGGGGAGCAGTATTTGATGAGCAATGGTATAAAATGGTGTTACATGCATGTTGCCTTACCGAAGACTTGGAGGTTCTCGGTGGTGATTTGATTGGAGTGGGAGAAGGTGGTCGAACACTCTCCGGAGGGCAAAGAGCACGTGTAGCTCTGGCCAGAGCTGTTTACCAAGATAAGAAAGGTAAAATTAATTGGAACCAACGCAGAGATTTTTATCAAGCTTTGTGACTTATTTCAGTTTACCTTTTGGACGATGTGCTCTCAGCTCTTGACGCTCACGTAGCTAACCATGTCGTAAAATATTGTATTTTGGGTCTTCTTAAAGAGAAGACTAGAATCATTGTAACAAGTCATTTGACTTTGTTCTTCAACGCCAACAAGGTGCTTTTAAACAACTCAATATCTATAATAAAAATCAATAACCCAATTCAAATGAATCCTTTGCAGATTTTCCATGTGGATAACGGGCGCGTGACTGTTAGTAATTTTATGTCAGAAAGTCTAGATATCAGTCTTGAGGAAGAACCTGGAGAATCACCAAATCCTGCGGAGCGTCGAATATCATCGTTGGACATTGTGACTGATACCAAAACGGATACTAAAAGTTTAGATAGTGTAATGATGGAGGTAAATTATGATTTTCTAATGACCAAATAACTGGTGTTGAATGCTTCTTTTCCTTCCTAGGAAGCTCGACAATATGGGAATGTGTCCCTGGATGTCATAAAATGCTATTGGAAAGCGGTAGCTCATCCCCTAGCCACGACAGTTTTGATCTTCGTCATCCTCATGCAACTTTCGAGAAATATTTCCGATGGATGGCTTGCACATTGGGTGACTGAAACTACAATCGTCCCCAGGAATGACACAAACCTAACAATAATCCCATTGAGAAATGACACTCAACCCAGCCATGGACTGAGCTTTTATTTAGGAATATTTGCATCGTTGGCATTGACTAATTCGGCGTTAACCCTAATAAGGGCATATTTGTTTGCCTACGCTGGGATCAAGGCAGCAAAAATTATCCATGACAAACTGTTGAAGACGGTTCTTTACGTAAGTTTTCTTTGCGTTAATCTATAAGCTAAACATTTGTAAGATTATCTGGAGAAGGGTGGTATTTGTTGTATGTAAATATAAGCGTTATAAGAATGGGAGGATATGTATTCTGCAGGGTGATGCCACATTTGGATAAAAGAGACGCGAATTGAAGATAAGGTGGTTAAAGAGTCGAATGGCATTCCAGGCAACAGAGGACAAAATAACTGAACGAAAGATTAAATCTTTTCAAAATTAATCCAAGTCAATCATTGCCGAAAACAGCACATGTGGACTAATTTCTGAAATTATTATTTTCCGGTTTTTGTCAAGGCATAGGTCGCGGGGATTCTAAACAAATATGATGCCCAATATATTTTTTCATTAGGAAGTTTTGATTAAATTAAACTGGAATCTTAAATAAGCAAAAGGATTTCTCCGCGATGATAAGTGTTTTTATGGTATTGTAATGCAAAGCTCGATTATGTCACGAGCACGGATGGCCCATAGATTAGTGGACTGTATTTTATTTATTTTTATTTCTATTTATTTCCTTCAATTTACAATTTATCTGTAGATCTCTTTTCAACAGGAATCCTATTGCTAGAATGTCTCTCTCACACAAAAAAAAAAATGGGTGGCGAGAGGGCCGACTTTGGCGAAACAAGGACAGATGTGTCCTTCATCTTGTCTCTGCCTTCTGGTCATCTTGCGATAACCAGAATAACCCACAACCGTGAGGATGTTGGGCTCGGTCTCGTGATATCTGAAAAAGAAAAAGGGAGGGAGGTATCTAAGGATAGTGTGGACAGGGATGTTCTCTAACTACTTGGATGGAGGGATGATGGGAAAGAAGTCGTACAAGACCGGTAGGTCTTGAGTGCGGTAGTAAACGCAGATCACGTCTTTGGCGTCTGATAATCTGCGCTTTGGTCGGTGTGTGTGTGTGTGTGCTTGTGCTGTGCGTGCGTGTTTGTAGTGTGTCAGCAGTAGAACCTATGGGATGGGTCCAAGAATCCTCTATTATAGAGGAGAATGTTGTTGGGAAGGGTGCTTTCTTCAGTTTTGTACTGAAGAAGAAATTGTGGCGGTCTGATCCGAAGAGATTGAAAGAGAGAAGGGCCAAGAACGCAAGACTCCCGTACAAGTGGGTTCTCGCTGTTCTGAATGCTTTCGAGGTACTTATATGCTAATTCTATCAAGTGCTCGTCGATAGGGATAATGGAGGCACCTTCGTATAGGTGAGAGTTTGGGTAGTGGCGGCCGTCAGGCCTTCTGTAGCGGTTGGTGCACCTTCTGAGGAGTTTTCTTTCGAAAACTCGAAGTCTTTCCATTTGGGCCGAAGATATGCAGGACCATAAGGGAAAAGCGTACGATATTCCAGATCGGATTAGCTGTTGCTCCACTTCAAAATTGTCTGCAGTTGCTTAGACCGATCGAGGCCCCTTTGAAGAATTTGGGCCACATGTTTGATGAAATTCATTTTTGGGGTATAAATGACCCCAAGATATTTCATCCTGTCCTGTGGTCTAATCGCAGTACCTCCCATTTGTATTCGGATATTCTGTGAATATCGAGAAGTGGGTTAGGAGTGTTTACTACTCAGAATTATAGCTACTGCTTTGGATGGGTTAAGTCGTATTTGCCATCGACTGTAATACTGATACAGTTCGTCCTGGTGCCGGTTGAGTCGATTTGACTAGGACGTCATCCGCATAGCAAATCTGGTTTACTCACCATCCACAGGACGAGGAATATCTGAGGTGTAGATATTAAATAAGATGGGGCCTAGAATGCAGCCCCGCGGTACGCCTGCAGCGGCATTGAAAGTTCGGGAAAGCTTTCCATTCACTCGAACTTGGAAGGTTCTGTTTAAAACGAACTGGTAGATGATACTACACAGCGTTTTACTGAGGCCAGTATTCAGTAATTTAAAAACGAGACCTTCGATCCAGGTTGCGTCAAAAGCCTTTTCAATGTCCAAGCTCACCGCAATGGTGGGTTCCTTATTAAAGAGGCGCACGCAAACGTGGTTTTGAAATATGTTGAGAGCCATAGTGGTGCTGTGCGCTCTTCTAAATCCAAATTGGAAGACAGGTATTAGGTTCCTGACACTGATAAATTTATCTAGCTTCTCCTATATGAACTGTTCATATATTTTGCTGATGCAGGTGAGGAGCGAAATAGGACGAAAGCTTGAGGGGTGATAATTTGGTTTCCCAACTTTTGCTAATGGGCAGACAATAGCATGCTTCCAAGCTTGGGGAAAATACCCCATGTTGTAGGCATGATTAAGCAGAATGGAGAGCTTTATAAAGAATAAAGCAGAAAGCCTTCGCAACGAGTGGTAGGACATATTGTCGATACCGGGTGACTTCTTGGGGTTTCGAGATTTAACTAGGTTCTGTAGGGTATTTGGTGTGACGAAGCTGTGACTGTTATCACGTGTGTCGCCGAAGTATGCACTGTTAGCTGAGTTAAAGACAACTATTGGCTCGTTAAAGTTGTCTAATTTAAATAATTATTGCATTATTTTCTGAAATAATTATTGCATTATTTTCCGGGTCGCCATCCTCGAGAGTGAGCTTGTGATTATTTTAAAGGTCTCTCCGATGATGTTTGCATTATTGGTGTCATTATTGACAACAAGACCGTTGTGCATGATTGGTCCAGTGATACGAGAGTTGCCACATATCCTTTTAACATTTTATAAATGTTCTGGTCCATCTGAATACCCTTCAGTTTGTCTTCCAATTGTCGGGTGCGATTGTTTTGGATTCTTTGTTTTATCAGTGTGGCAATATTGTGAATAATGGCTCGCAATAATGGCTCCCTTTGCGTAAAGCGGTGACGATATCTCATTCTGCAGAGCTTTTTACGCTTCCGGATGAGACGAAGAGTGAAGTCGTCTTGGGGGATCTGATAGGTCTTTTCAAGTTTGTACTTCGGGACATGAGTCTCAGAAGTTTCAACTAGAATCTCGTGAAGTCGGGTTGCAGCGTTATTTATCTCAACCGTCGTTAGGTTCGTGTCAGTGGGAATAGAGAGTTTGTGGAGTTTTTCGTTCAATGTAATATTGAAGTTGTCCCAATTTGTGCGCCCATAATCGGATATGTATCTGACATGAGCCCGGGATGCTCGATAGCCGCGGATGAACATGGTCAGATACACCCGCCGATACTTGTGGAGGAGTGATTTGGGGAAGTAAGTCTTTGGGCACAATAAAGATGTCCAGGATGGAGTTACCTCGGGTACCAACCGTAGGTGCGACTATTTCGAAGTTGAGAGCATGACCGTTTTCGGTGTACCATTGGAACAACTTTGTGCCGTTTGGGATGAGGGGTGTATGCCCCGAGGAGGTTATTAATTGGTCGATATCTTTGGGATTGGGCTCCTCGATAGTATAGTGGTTAGTATACCCGCCTGTCACCCGGGAGACCGGGGTTCGATTCCCCGTCGGGGAGCCCCTGGCGCAAGGCTAATGGCCTGCCCAGACAAAATAAATCATTATGGAAAATTTAACAAGCCTCAGGACTTGTTAAAAATAAGGCCAAGACCGGTTCCCGGTTGTAGTGCCGATGATGATGATCTTTGGGATTAATGGGGCCATTATTGGTTTTATGCGAGTGGTATACGGAGTATATGTTCACTCTACCATTATTAGCTAGATGCAGTTCAACCCCGGAGACCTCTATGGACTCGAAATGTGGGAGGTCAATAGCTTCATGGCGAAGTTCGCTATTAACTAGAATACAGGTGCCACCTCCGTTGATGGTGGGGCCGGCAGTGAGGGTTCGATCTCTTCGAATCATTGAAATGTTTGGGAAAATGGGACGGTGACATGGATGCAACCTAGTTTCGGTTACAAGAACCACGTCCGCCCGGTTATCCTTTATAAAGTCAGAGACTATCGCACCCTTTGATAGCGAAACAAGGGAGTTGACATTTATAAGGATAACTTTAATTTTGGGATCCATTTTGAAGCGTGTGTCTTACATATGCCGTGAAAAGAAGTGCATCCCTCTTAGCCTCAGTTGTTAGTTTTTCATATCGGGGTCGAATATCTTCAATCACGCGGGAGAGACTAAGTGGTTTCTCGGGCATTGAAGATTGTCCCTTTGGAGGCTTTTGTGTCGCCGCTTGGATTTGTGGGGTTCTGTTGGGCTTTACCGCGGGTCGCTTAGGGGCTTGAATATGTTTTTTGGGAGGGGAGGAGTTGGGAGAGTTTTTATACTCTTTGTTTGTCGGCCTTTAAGCATCTCGGCGAATGTAAATCCATTTTGGATGAAGTTTTGTGTGGCCTGTTTTCCGACGTCTGACTTGGCTGTTTGTTTAGCTCGAGTCTCCTTGGATCTTTGAATTATTTCATTATATTTAGGACAATTCCTGTAACTGGTCGGATGTCCTTTCTTCCCGCAGTTGCAGCAAGTTGGCCGTGTTATTTCATCCTGCACATTTGTTGTGGGATCGTATTTGGCTGGCGGTAGTTCGCACTTGCCAATATAGTGGGATTTTCCGCAACGAACGCAACGGCGGCTCATGTTGCAATTTCGGGAGACATGCCCGAAACGATGGCAACGTCTGCATTGAGGTATTTCACTGTTATGGAATACCTCGAAGACGACTTGCTGATGCAAGATTGGAAGCGACTTTGTCCTTATTATGGAATCTATGTCGGTCCCTGGCGCAATGTGAAGCTCCCATATGTTCACCTTGCTGTATTTTTCTGGTCTGATTTTCACAAACCGTTGTGGGGGACAGAATTTTGTAACGTCAGTGAATTTGACGTTGGGAAATGTTGCCACAAGGGCAATTACGGTGTCGTTCTTTTCCCAGCAAGAAGCGACTCGTTTTAATAGAATGGTTCTTGACTTTTCATCGGCCGGAGTGAAAGTGTAGTAATTTACCTCCTTGGCCTTGAGGTTGTCGTTAACCTTGCGTGGTTTCTTGGTTTCCCTATCGTAGGTTACAATTTTGTTTAGGGATGGGCTTAAGGTCTCTGCCTTGAAATTCGAGATCCCTAGTCGGTTCATATCGTCGACGAAGTTCTTCAGATTGAGGTGCAAAGACCCCGGGTTGCTGTTTCTTGTTAGGAACAGGTGTGCGGGCCTCGGCCGGTGGCTGCACAGTGCTGGAAACACCAGCGGACGTTCGTTTTGTGTTAATTATCGGAGTTATCCTCGGTGGGCAAGACTTCTGTGGGGGTACGGCTTATTGCAAGTTTGGGGTTGCCGTGACAGGTAGTGATAATGCTGGGAGTGGTGTTGGTGGGCAGCCAATAGCGATACGCTTACTAGAGGGCCTCGCCTCGCAGTTTACTGTTGGCAGCGGCGTTTTGCGCTTTGGGGCCCTAAATGAGTTTGGGGTTGGAGTATGCGAGTCATCATTGTCCATTAAGGTGTCAGAACTCTTAGTGACGTTTTCCAGTTCGGGCTCGAACTCCGATTCCGAATCGAAGGTTTCCCAACCGATACTGGGTAGGGGTGGGGGTGGGGTGGTTTCTAGTGCCGACAGTTTATTTTTGAGGACAGCGTTCTCAGCTCTGAGAGCCTCGAGATCCTCTTTTAATCTCTTTATGAGAGCCACCATGCCCTGATTGGGCTGATGGCCCACACTCTGCGAATACCGTGTATCCATTGATCAATTTGGAAGGAACAATACGTGTATCGATTACAAAGCCCAAGGCGGAGACAGGGAGTGAAAGTACGAAAGTACACGGAGGATTCGATAAAAGAAACCGCAGCAAATCTAAAAGGGGAAACTACAAAGAGAATGGGAAGATACAAAGAAGAATGACGTAGAGGCCCTGAAAACCGCGATTTACCTATTAAAATGAGTAAATAAAATAAATCAAATGTAATCAAAATTGAAATCAATATTAAAATCAAAATTGAAAGTTAATAATTTTAAGATAGTTAATTAAGAATGAAGTAAATAAAATTTTGTTTTCGTTTCACCTGTGGGGGATCGGGTGTTTGCGCCGGCACGGACGCGGTTTCACGGGACCCCCAACACGCCACTGCGTAAATAGCACTGAGAATGTTCACCGACGGTGGAGAGGGGAGGGAAATGAAACGCTTCTGTCCGGTTTCGATATTAATGTTCTCCTTCGTATTTATTTTCCATTTACGCACGAGACTTATATAACATATTAACGATTATAAAACAATTTGATATTATTTAGTGTTTTTTTAGAAAAGTTTTCAATTGCCTCTTAACTAACTGCAAATTCAGTTTCACGCGTATAGATGTGTTTTAAGGCACTTAGATTATGCTTCCCCTGAAGACAACACATTCACGACATTTGAGTTTACGTAGGCCTTGTCGTTTTGGTACACATACAAACAGCAATTCGGCTCCGCTGGCTAGTTCTTCACATATCATTTGGCCCACTAGTTAATCCTACTAATTACACCCGGACGTAATTTGTCGTTGCCCGTGGTTTGTTTACCGCGGTTGAAACCGATTGCGGATGCGTATTGAAAGAAATAAAGGTATTGAAGCGCGGACAATGGTTCTTAACAACTTTTACGTTCGACACAACGGGCGACTCTTATAAGCGACCAAGGAACAATACGTGTATCGATTACAAAGCCCAAGGCGGAGACAGGGAGTGAAAGTACGAAAGTACACGGAGGATTCGATAAAAGAAACCGCAGCAAATCTAAAAGGGGAAACTACAAAGAGAATGGGAAGATACAAAGAAGAATGACGTAGAGGCCCTGAAAACCGCGATTTACCTATTAAAATGAGTAAATAAAATAAATCAAATGTAATCAAAATTGAAATCAATATTAAAATCAAAATTGAAAGTTAATAATTTTAAGATAGTTAATTAAGAATGAAGTAAATAAAATTTTGTTTTCGTTTCACCTGTGGGGGATCGGGTGTTTGCGCCGGCACGGACGCGGTTTCACGGGACCCCCAACACGCCACTGCGTAAATAGCACTGAGAATGTTCACCGACGGTGGAGAGGGGAGGGAAATGAAACGCTTCTGTCCGGTTTCGATATTAATGTTCTCCTTCGTATTTATTTTCCATTTACGCACGAGACTTATATAACATATTAACGATTATAAAACAATTTGATATTATTTAGTGTTTTTTTAGAAAAGTTTTCAATTGCCTCTTAACTAACTGCAAATTCAGTTTCACGCGTATAGATGTGTTTTAAGGCACTTAGATTATGCTTCCCCTGAAGACAACACATTCACGACATTTGAGTTTACGTAGGCCTTGTCGTTTTGGTACACATACAAACAGCAATTCGGCTCCGCTGGCTAGTTCTTCACATATCATTTGGCCCACTAGTTAATCCTACTAATTACACCCGGACGTAATTTGTCGTTGCCCGTGGTTTGTTTACCGCGTTTGAAACCGATTGCGGATGCGTATTGAAAGAAATAAAGGTATTGAAGCGCGGACAATGGTTCTTAACAACTTTTACGTTCGACACAACGGGCGACTCTTATAAGCGACCAACACGACTAAACATTTCGACTGGGCTACTCGGACTGGTGAGAAGGGGTGGTGCTGCGCACGTGGTGGCGGTTAAATGCCGACTGGCTCATGAAGGAAAATAATTCATTCACTGCGTCGTGGCGGTGCGTCATAGCAGAGTTAGGCTCGCTGCCAATTACGAGGAATTGTGGACGAGTTGCTATGCTCGCATAGGAATTCAGTTCCAACGAATTCTGGCCGTACAGGCTGGGTTGACTTCGTTGGTTGGGTGTACCGGGAATTGGTTTGGCGACGCGAGCGAGTATGGGCATGCATTTTCGGGGGAAATTGGAATGGCTTGGGTGCAAGCAAGGGGTATCGTTTAGATAGAAATGTTAACCGAAATAATTTCGGGGAAATGTGCGCGGTTTATTTGGTTGGTAGTGTTCCGTTGAGGATTGGGTATATGCTTTGTTAAGGCATATGAACTTCGGAGAAATGTGTGCGGCTGGGTATGCTTGCTGATGTTCCGTTGAGGATTGAATATGCGTTTGCTATGGCATACGAGTTTCGGGGAAATGTGGATTGTTTGGTTGCGTTGAGGAAATATGGATAATTGAGTAACGCAATTTTGGGAAAATGCATGTGGTGGTGATTAGAATATATTCGGTTGAATTATATTCTCTTGGAGGTTTGGGAAATATTTTATTGCATATTTGGGAATATATGCTATTGCAGATTCGATTTTTGCATGTTTGCAGGTGAGGGTTGTGGGTTGGTTCTGTGTGATGTAGAGAACCCCCACACACCCGCTTCCAGTGATCTTTTGCGTTGTGTCTGTTGCGCCCTTGTTGCGTTGGCATACAGCAATGCACGCACAGTTTGCACTTTGTTGGTTACGAAATTATTATTATTTTTTTTATATACGTTTAAATTCACTTGTTCGAAATCGTAAACTCAACTGAACGCTCACTGACTAATCACATTATATAATTCGCTTATAAATTCACTGACTAATCACATTTCACAATAACAGAAATTCTGAAACAACTAGAATTGCCTGGACTTTTTGTATTGATGTAATGTCGCTCATGAGATGTGTCTCTCTCACACAGCACGTGCCTCGCCTTATATAGGTTAATCGAGTCCCCGTTCGCTTATTCGCGCCCGAGTCTGGTAGTATAGTTTCCCGTTTTTTCAATGTTGTATTGGATAGTTTTGTTTCTTATTTGTTTTCTATGAGTTCAAATTTTTTTATTAATTTATTTGCTTATTTGGGTTATTTGTTTCCTATTTTGTCTTGTTTTTTAAAAGGGGCTTCCTGTTTTTAATAGGGGATCTTGCTTCACCATCGATCGGGTCTTTTTTTTGTTTTTTAGAGTATAATGTTTCTTTGGTGCACCACCGTGCCACCGGTTTCCCGGGAAGAATGGGCTACTGTTGCTGTCCTTTATGGATGTGTCGAACTCAGTATATTTAATCCTTCCGCGCAATGTTGAAGGTGTCGCTGCACGATTATATAATGTTTCTAAAAGCACTGTTGATGAAAATCACTTCTGTTTACAACCATGTCGCAATTCAAAAACAATGTTGTCACCAAAGAACTTCCTGCTGAGCAGTCACTAAAACACAGACTGATTTATTCTTGTATTGATATAAAAGACTGATTTTCTTAGATTGACATAAAAGACTGACTTATTCTTAAGCACATTACTCACTGACTCATCTCAACTAGTCCGTTCCAACGACCGATCCTGACTACTATCTGTTTCTATTCTTATCTTCTTCGTTCGAAGTCCGGACGCAGCGCCACTTATCACCGATCCTTTTTGGGGTTTGTTTGTGTTATCCATCTGGCTAACGCAAACAAGAGTTTGCATTAACTTCAGATGGGTAACACAACGTCCGTGGGAATTGGGTAAGAAATTAGAATCTGGGAATTTGGGTCTATTTGCAAATCATAAAACATCTGGTATATGGAGATATGCATTGTGATGTTTAGATTGTCTGAATTTTATATCTGCGGATCAAATGGACATGGGTTTGTTTAGGCTCGTGTTTATTTCGGTTTTAGGAAGTGAAAATTGCACATACCATACATGTGAAGATATGCGTTGGGCTCTTTGAATTTTAAGGAATTGAACTCAATGTTCGAGGTTTGAACGTCTGGTTCAATTTGCTTGACATTGAATTCAACGTTGATTTGGGGGATATGAATGGACGGGGATTTTGTAAGTGGGTAATGTGTATGTGGGGAGGAACTGGTAGGGCTTCTTAGAGCACTACAAGGGTACACAGTTTTTCAGATAGTTCCCGAAGTGCTTCTTCAAATCGGTTGAATTTTTTTTTTGCACATTGTCATTTTTGTTATTAATCGAGGCTTTATCTCCCAGCGCCTATCACCAAGTTTTCTGGAATGGGGATTGCGATCTGATTTGGTTGACTCTCTTCCCTGGTGTGTTTTCTCCTTTCCTTTGGCTCTCTTAAATAGATTGCTCCTCTCAACATTCTGTGATTTGTATTGCAGTTCAGTTTATTAATTGTTTACATCATTGAAGAATTTGGTTTGTTAAAGAGTATGAAGTCTATCTCATTCTTCACTTGCCCATCGGGAGATATCCAGGTTCATTTTTAATTAATATTTTTTCTAAACAAGCTATTAAGGAATTTAAGCTTGTGTGAATGCGCCAGGTTCATTAGTCTTTTCCCGTTATCGTTTCTTTTGCCTGTGCTATACTGTTCTAGTATTACATTTGCGTTTGGTAGCCTTTCTCCGATCTGGACGTTGAAATCCCTCATGAGAAAAACCGTTTTGCGTGCCTTTTCAAGAGTTTTCTCCAGGTACACATAGAAGGTGTCCTTTATAACCTTGGGTGCGATTTCTGCAGGTGCGTATATTTGAATTATTGATATAGTTTCGTACCCAGGGATATTAATATTTAGTTGAGCGATTCGTTCTGATATTCTGCTAAAGGACTGTATAGATTCGCTGTAGCATTTTTTTTTTTTGGCAAAAAAATGTATTTTTCATATTGCTCAATTTTTTTTTGCCTATTCTCCTCACCTTGCTTATCCGATAATGTGCCAATTTATACAATCTAACGCATATTCCAGTTCTTGTAAAGATTCGCCTGTTCTTAAAGTTCTGGTGTTGTGTTAATATATAAATACTGTTTCTTATTATTATAACTACTATCCCTGAGGTCTCTTTTATTGTTCTTATTCGATATAATTTGTTCTGGTGTATTTTGCTGTAATGTGTTGTGCTTTTTAGGCAGCAAATCCAGAAGGTTTTGTTCTCTTGCCCCACGATGGCCATCCGGGTTGGGGTGGTATTCTTTTCCTGGATGGTTTTTCTGGTTACCGATGTCCCGAGATTCTATGCTTTTGTTGTGGTTGCCTCTGTCAAAGAGTGAAATCTGAGTCTCATATAGACGATTAGTAAGAGGCTATGTGAAATATGCATTTGAAAATATTTCGAGTATACCTCGTAAAAGTTTTATACTGATATTTTCTTTTTTTTAAATGTGCGTGTATAAATGGGGTTTTATGAAACACTTAATTGTCCCGCATAAGTGTAGATAGAAAAAGGAAGAGGATTAGGAAAAGGAAGTATCGATGCACATTAGCATTACATGTCTGAAAATTCCAATCACAGGGGAACATATAATTATTTAGATGATTTTATGCTCGTGTAGTTAAATTAAAGATCGATTACAAGTACATGTCTGTTTATATAAAACTGACTCATCAATGGTAACTTTTCAATTAACGGCCTTAGCGGGCAAATATTTTTTGCCCCCTTAGTAGGGCGTTAGAATATACTCACAGCTAGGCCGGCTTGTCGTAAGAGGCGACTAAAGGCCCAGTGATAGATAGGGTCCTAACGCCCTGTCGCCTGGTGAAATACCACCCCATAAAGCTATAGGCTCCGTGAAATGGTCGGGGGAAATCCCAAGCCACCTTTCGGAGCTTGGCTGATAGACCGCTTCGAGAAAAGGTTGGTTTAGGTGGTAGTCGACCCCAAGGTGAGATACAACTCCATCACGCTGTACATTACGCGATTTCGCCGGAAGAAATCTTCGACTATGTTTCGGATGTATGGCTGATGGCTCGGACTAACATGGAGATAAGTCATGATGGTACCTTCTGAGATAAAGAATTCCGGAGGCAAACTAGTTTTCCATTCGGATCTCTGGGCCGGGGACTATGCCAGGCGGAACACCATGCAGATATTATGATAAATAACCGAACTTTAAGTAATCCGTCATCGCATAATCAGGCTCGATCTCGAGGCTCTGCCCACGCTCGACTGGTAACGTCATTTTGTAACATCAGGGGCATCGGTTTCACCAATACGAAAGTAAACGCTGTCCACCAATATTTGCCAACAGCAAACCTGATATCCTTGCCCTAACTGAGACCCCGCTCGATTCGTCAACTGATTCGACATATCTTCGTTGCTCAGGATACGACTTACATTCGAGATTCCGTTTTAAGGGCGGAGTCTGTCTTCGCGCGGTCCGATCTAGCTTGCCAGAGGATGGAGGCGTTGGAACCCAATATCATGGCCATCATATGGTTGAGGGTCGTACTGAGGAATTATGTTAAATTACTTTGTTGTCTTTACCGCTCCCCGAATGCCGTTCAACCAGCGATATTTTTCGAGTATCTTTCACGTACCGTCGGCTGGATACAGATCAACCACCCAGCTTCTGAAATTGTCGTCCTTGGCTATTTTAATATATGAGTACACACCCTCGACTGGTTAGTACATTCTAACAGAACCGACGAGGCTATGAGACTAGCGGAGATGTTCGCTGTTAGCCACAATTTGACTCAACTTGGAGGTTGCCGCGCCACTGGGAAACTCATGTAATTGCTTGGTATCGGTCGTGTAATTACTTGCATTTCAATCGAATAGCCAACCTCGACAGCTTCGCCATGTATGGAGGTATGGCGCTGCCAACTGGGACGATTTGCGAGATTTGTTCGCATTCTGTCCGTGATGGAAGGTGTGCTTTGGAGACTCCGATGTTAACGCATGCATGGAGCCGGTCACTGATATTCTTCTTCTCGGGGATGAAAATCTACACTGCATTCCATTAAACGAAATTCATCTGATAAACCTTGGTTTGATAAAAAATGCGAGCAGATTACAGCGGGAAAAAAATAGAGCTTTTAAGCAATGGCGCACCAATCCCACAGATATTAACAGAACGAATTTTGTTAGAATTAGAAACGCGTGCAACCAGGCCATTGATACCGCGAAGAAAGCTTACAACGACAGGGTGACCAATAAACTCCTTAAGTGCTCAGCTGGTTCGCGGCCATTCTTGTTAGTGGCAAGGCTGTCAGCATATAACTTCGCTTCCTCCCCTTTTCCTCCGCTAGTGACGGACAGCGGGACGTTAGTCACAAATTCGAAAGATAAAGCTAATGTGATCGCGAATCCAAACCTCGATGCCGGTCTTTTGGAGCCACCTGTGATCGCACCGATACGGTCTTCGATGCGGTATGTGAGGTACCGCCCGCGTATTATTCAATGCATTCTACGTGGACTGGGCTGTAGGAAGGCAACCGGCCCGGACGGAATACCAGCAATAATCCTTAAGAATTGTGCTCCAGAACTATTGCCGGTTCTTAGCAGTCAAGGGCAGTCGCATTGGATATCTCCAAGGCTTTTGAACGCGTCTGGCACGGGGCTTTGCTGAGTAAGCTTCGTTCATATGAACTTTCCCAGCAGTTTTGCAACTGGACGAAGAGCTTCCTCGAAAATCGATCGATCCGGGCTGTTGTCGACGGCGAGCCTCCGAATCTGTATCCTGTTATTTCCGGAGTGCCTCAAGGTTCTGATTTGGCATCAACCTTGTTTTTGCTTCATATAAATGATTTGTTGTATTCAACGGATAACAGAGTGTTCAGTTTTGCGGATGATAGTACTCTTGTTCCTTTTTTTCGAGTGATCTGCCGATTAGTGCATCAACGTTGCATCCGCTGAGATGTAGTCACATCGACTCATTGAATCGGGGTCTGGATAAGGTCCTGCAGTGGGGAAGGGCCAATCTCGTCGACTTCAATGCAGCGAAGACACAATATACTATATTCACAAAGAAAAGTGGATCATTGGTTCCACAGTTGATGATGTATGGCCATGCCCTCGAACCTGGGGAAAGCTTGAAATTGCTCGGCGTCACGGTCTGTGGGAAAGTATCGTGGCATAAACACGTGTCGAACATCGCCAGGTCCGCCTCAGGAACACTGAGTTATCTTTTTAGATCCAAGAAACATTTTACTCCGGCCCAGCTTCTTCCCCTGTATAAATCCTGAATTAGACCCGCGCTCGAATACTGCTCTTATGTTTGGAGCTCTGCTCCTAAACATACCCTCGATCTACTTGGGAGCATACAGATACGAGCGATCCGCCTGATCGGGGACACGACGCTGACGTCGGAACTACAGTCGCTATCACATCGAAGGCGCGTAGCTAACATCTGCCTGTTTTACAGATATTATCACGGGTACTGTTCTTCGGAGATTCCTGGTATTGTTCCGTGCATTTCGGTTTATATGCGTTCCACAAGACAACCCGTCGGATCGCAGTAATTTTCATTAATCTCCCGACGGTGCGAATATCCCTGCATCAGAACCGTTACAGTGAGGGAAAGCTGTAGAATTCTCTCCCCGCGAGTGTTTCCGGAGCGTTACAACCTGCAACTGTTCAAAAAAAACTGCAACGGTTATTTGATGTCATCTCGGGGCGCCAACTCGGCGCTTTAGGATCGCCTCTCTTGACGGAAGTCAAGAAAAAAAAAAAAGTTCTGGATGGTGTCAAATCTATCTCCCATCAAATTAATGCAGATGTTCCCCAGGGTTCTGTACTGTCATCTATTCTCTTCCTCATTTCCATAAACGACCTCTTCTCCACGGCCCACAACCGAATTCAGTCGCTTACGTTGAGTTTACATACTCATACGAACATACCTGACTAACTTGTTCGAATCTCATTATCAATCAGCAGTCCATGCTTCATTCATTGGCTTGTAACCTCAACAAGAAATAGCAATAGGGATTATCTAACGGAGTAGAAATCAATGCCAATAAACCTAGTGAATAAGGTAGGGAGATATCGATAAATCTTCCTTCCTTATCCTCTACATGTTTTTTGCTCGCATTATGTTCTGATATTTAGGAGTACCTCTGAATCTTCTTTTGGTGCAAGAAAAAAAAAACAAGTATCGTCCCAGAGCCCTGCCTCACCCAAAAGATGACATTTGTTATTGCCAACGTACCTATCCTTTCGTTGGAAAGAGTTTAACGATATCTCCCAGTTTAATTAACGGAGTATATTGATCATAATGGACGCATTTTCCTGATGTTATCGTAAGTGTAATGTACTTGCCGAAGTAAAGGATGTATTCCGTTCAAGGTATGCGAATAGAGTGGCATTTATTATAATGAAATTCTTATGTGTTATACAACACTAATGTCATTAGTACTGAATGCGGTACTAGATTTTCTGTTTCTTCTGACATATATAATATACATGTATATAACGTTAAGATTGTGTAAACTGAGTAAATTAAAAAACTTTAAAACTTCTCTTTGATGGTGTAAAAGGAACTAAGTTAACACTCGCACAACAATTTCTCTGATTGAATATTTTAATCAGTAAGTCCCTCTGCCCCTGCTGGTGCAAGACTAATGACCTTGCCCAAAAAAAAAAACAAACCATTATGGAAAATTTAACAAGCCTCAGGACTTGCTAAATAAGGCCAAGACCGGTTCCCGGTTGTAGTGCCGATGATGATGATGATGATGAAACCTCTGCCCCACCTTGTATTATTATTATCTGGTAACATTTTTTGTTTTTTTATTGAACCATCTTTTTATTTCTTGATTACTGATCTTCCTTGATCCTCAACTTTTTTACTTATTATCATTATTTCTTAATTAACGGTTTATACTTGATTTCAACATCAGGATCTTATTTTTCAAAATTACTTTTAAAAATGTTCTTAAATACTGAGTGCTCATTTTTCGACGCGCAGCACCGTCTGGGTTGGAGTTTGTCTTTTATTCATAAGAATATTACCATATATTACCTTTTTTGAGACGCATCTATAGAGACTTTTCCAACACCAAATCCTGTGTTAATTCGATCTGCCAATTTAATAATTTTTTCATTCCATAGACGAAGTTCCAGTTCTTTGACATAACATCCGTTGGTCGCATATTAAACCGATTTTCCTCGGACGTCTACACAATCGATGACTCGCTTCCATTTATATTAAACATCCTCCTCGCCCAGATAGCAGGTTTATTTGGTACGATTTCAATGAAATACTATATAAAGTCTTATCATTCTAAAAGTTGATTATTTTGCAGGCGCGTTGAGTATATCACTTTATGCAATGCCCTGGTTGGGCCTGGTCGTCATCCCGATGGTACCAATCTATCTGAACCTTCAACATAGATACCGACATGCTTCTAGAGATATTAAACGATTATCGAGCAACGCTCTGTCTCCACTCTATACACATTTCACGGAAACACTTGAAGGCATGATAACAATAAGAGCGATGCGAGCTAGCTCACGGTTTCAACGTGATTTTCTGATAAAACTAGAAGAAAGCACTAAAGCTCAGCTGACTTGCTCGGCTGCGCAACAATGGCTGGGATTGCGATTACAAATATTGGGAGCAACATTGGTTGGTGGTGCCGGTCTTCTTGCGGCTGTAACCTCTGCACATTCTACAAATCCTGGTCTTGTAGGTCTGGCTATTTCTTATACACTTTCAATCACTGGGTTACTGGGTGGAGTGTTAAATGCGCTGGCTGAAACAGAACAGGAAATGATAGCCGTGGAACGTATCGACCAGTATCTGCAACTTGAAGAAGAACCGAATGCCACAGGAACCCTTGAGCCACCTTTCGGTTGGCCTACTCAAGGCGTGTTAAATTTTAAAGAAGTGCAGTTAAAGTATCGTGAACATTTGTCCCCAGCTTTGGAGAATCTCACGTTCGAAACGGGGGCATTCGAAAGAATAGCTATTGTCGGTCGAACGGGGGCAGGAAAGACGTCCATTATTGCTGCTCTTCTTAGAGTAGCACCGTTAAGTGCAGGAGAAATTTTATTAGATTTTGTGAATTTAAAGACTCTTTCGTTGAGAGTATTACGTGACAGAATTGGAGTGATCCCTCAAGAACCATTTTTATTTGAAGGTACAGTGCGGGAGAACTTGGACCCTCATAAGAGATTTATTGATTCAGAAGTGTGGAATGCCATTGCAAACTGTCTAGCAACCCCACTCGTTCAATCACTAGGTGGTCTTGAAGGTCACTTAGAGAAAGGAGGCTCTAATTTATCGGCTGGACAGAAGCAATTACTATGTCTTACTCGGGCACTACTTCAAAATGCTAAGGTACAACAATAAAAGTATTTTTTTATTAAACATCATTTGGATTCGTTTGTTCTTTCTCTAGGTCGTTTGTATCGATGAAGGAACCTCGAATCTCGACTCAGATTCGGAAGCTGCTATTCAAATCGCCCTACGTAACTCTTTCAAGGGCTCAACAATTATCTTTATAGCACATCGCCTTACGGGGTTACAGAACATGGACCGAATCATAGTCTTGGATCACGGTGAGATTATCGAACACGGAACGCCGCGAGAATTAGCTGACAATATAAACTCTGTGTTCTACGGCATGTTGCAAGCGCAGAGAAACAAAGACTATAACAAGGACTTGATCGAAGAATAATATAACTACTGGTGATTTTACCTCTTGGAAAAGAGCTAGCTTAGCTTAACTGATTCCTAAAAATCGGTATACGGATACCGAGGTGCTGCCGGCATCTCGTTATGTACCATATTTTTATACATAAACTGAAGAATACTGTTATTAATTAATACATTCATTAAATATCCTTTGATAAGTTATTAGGGATTGCCTTTTCTTCAATTTATTTAATAGTTACTAGAAAATATACGTGAAATGTACTTTTATCTTATTAATTACATTTGGAAAGTGGAGCGAGCTGTGTCTGATCATCAAGATCACCAGTTTGAAGAGCTTCCTATGACGAATGTGGCTTTTGGTCAATCTTCCATGCTCCCACAAAATACCGAAACCATATCAAAACTAAGTCGATGGCCATTTGCAGCCACGACCAGAAGGGGGTAAGCTTGGATCCTTCGATTTCAGTCCAATTCACTGCTACTTCTTCAATCGGTATTCGGAGGAATTCAGCAATAAAAAGAAGTTCAACGTCAAAGGCCCTGCAAGAGAAACACATAATAAAATTGAATCCAAAAAGAAAGTTATAAATTCTGTGGATATCACAAGTAAATGTATTTGCCATTTTATTGGAAATCAATATCAACAGTGTACCTACCAACGTTCTACGTGTAAGGCCTTAAAAAGTTTTCTAGCGGAAGACCTTGTAAGTAATTTGAATCCACATTGGGTGTCACGTATTGTCTTAGTAGCGAATAGCCAGACCCATAAGTGGAATCCATGCATAAGGAAGGTTCTGAAATTATGAATACAAGTTGTTATTCACTGCAATGTTAACCCAATGATAAATCATGTTAAAAAAATATAAATTCCATAAATAACATGAAGTGTTATGTATTATTCCTCTTCGTATAAAATTTGCTGATCTGGTGGCGTTTAATTTGTGACAGTTGTGGAAGTCGCAATCAAATTTAATTTGATGACCATATCCCACGCCAACCTACCTCCCTAACCATCATCATCATCATCATCGGCACTACAACCGGGATCCGGTCTTGGCCTTAATTTAGCAAGTGCTGAGGCTTGTTAAATTTTCCATGATTTGTTTTTTTTCCGGGCAAGGTCATTAGTCTTGCGCCAGACCTCCCTAACCATCAATCCCTATATTCCCCAATTAATATTAAAATTTAAATAGTTGTTCACACTAACAATTATGTTTGAAAAATGTGTAATGTAAACATGTATCGCCAGAATTATAAGTTAGCTGTAGTACTTAATGTAAAAATTGATTATTGGTCAATTGGCACAGTATGTTAAAAAGAAAAACCTAAAATCTGTGCACTATGGGTTCCACACCGTTTCACAGAGGAGAACACATGGCGTCGATTGGGATGCTGCCAACAACTTTTGCAGCATAATGGTGACGAAAGAGACGACTTCTGTAACCTCGTTTTACTTGAAAGGCGGTGAATTACTGATTTAGTTGGTTTATTTGTCTCTTTATAAAAATTGGTGGAGCTAGCCCTTTCCAATCTGTTAAGATCTCTTTGTTTTTTGGATTAGCAGCGTTTGTCTGCTTAATTTGTAGTCGACTCAATTCCCCAACTGCCGCCGGCTATACTCTCTCTTGTGTCCCAGTTCCCCCGTTCACACGTTTATTACAGGAACAAAGAGAGCCATTGGTATAAATACCCAATCGTCAGTCCGCCAGTCGGCAGTCATCAGCAAAATATATGAAAAATGCTTATACGAGAAATTAAATAACTTTCTCAGTGCCAAGAACCTAATACCTGATTTCCAATTTGGATTTAGGAGAGCCAACAGCACCACTATGGCTCTCAACATATTTTAAAACCACGCCTGCGTGCGCCTTATATTAATAAGGAACCCACTATTGCGGCGAGCCTGGACACTGAAAAGGCTTTTGACACGACGTGGATCAAAGGTCTCATTTTTAAATTATTAAATACTGGCCTCAGTAAAACGCTGTGTAGTATCATCTACCACTTCGTTTTAAACAGAACCTTCCAAGTTCGAGTGAATGGAAAGCTTTCCCGGACTTTCAACGCCACTGCAGACGTACCACGGGGCTGCATTCTAGCCCACATCTTATTTAATACGAGTATGCACACCTCAGATATTCCTCGTCCTGTGAACGGGAGAGTAAACGAGATATGCTATGCGGATGACGTCCTAGTCAAATCGACTCAACCGGCACCAGGACGAACTGTATCAGTATTACATTCGATGGAAAAGTCGACTTAACCCATCCAAAGCAGTAGATATAATTCTGAGTAGTAAACACTCCTAACCCACTTCTCGATATTCTCAGAACATCCGAATACAAATAGGAGGTACTGCGGTTAGACCACAGGACAGGATGAAATATCTTGGGGTGATTTATACCCCAAAAATGAATTTCAGCAAACATGTGGCCCAAATTCTTCAAAGAGGCCTCGGTCGGTCTAAGTAACTGCAGAAAAAAATGAAGTGGAGCAACAACTAATCCGATCTGGAATATTGTACGCATTTCCCATATGGTCCTTCATATCTACGGCCCAAACGGAAAGACTTCGTTTTCGAAAGGAAACTCCTCAAAAGATGCACCAACCACGCTAGAAGGCCTGGCGGTCGTGATTACCCCAACTCTCACCTATACGAATGCGCCTCCATTACCCCCATTGGGGAGTACTTGCTACAATTAGCATACAAATACCTCGAAAGCATTCAGAACAACGAGAACAAAATTGTACGGGAGTCTTGCCTTCTTGACTCCTCTCTTTCGATCTCTTCGCATCCGACCACCACAATTTCTTCTTCAGTAAAAAACTGAAGAAAGCATCCTTCCCTCTATAATAGAGGATTCCTGGACCCATCCCATAAGGTATACTGCCGACACACTACCAACAGGGATGCACAATACAAGACAGCACACATCGACCAAAGCGCAGATTATCACATGCCGATGACGTGATCTGCGTCTTGTATGATTTCTTTCCCACCATCCCTCCACCCAAGTAGTTAGAAAACATTTGAAATAATCATGTCCACGCTGTCCTTAGATACGTCTCCTTTCTTTTTCAGATATCTTGAGACCGAGCCCAACATTCTCACGGATGTGGTTGATTCTGTTTATCGCAAGATGACCAGAAGCCAGAGACAAGATCAAGGACACATTCGTTCTTGTCTCGCTAAAGTCGGCCTCTAGCCACCCCATTTTTTTTTTTCTTCGCCAGTCGGCAGTTGTGTGTTGCTCCGTCTCCACCAATTTCCTTTTGAAAATTGTAACGGGATGAACCATGGGTCCGTCATTACGAACCGGAAGAGAAAAGACAGAGCACTTAATACCTACATCCGTCTTTTCAAGAGTCGATCGAATTCAAAACACAAGCATCCACCTTATAAAACTTATTTTGAGTGTGTTTTGAGATGGTCATAGTTTATGTGACCGGTTTTCTGGAAAGAGAGACAACGGTAAATTCTTCTTAGTACATACAGACTCTGAAATACCGATGTGGAGTTTGTCGTGTTAGATGCAGCCTGGCGCCAATAAACTTACAACATGACAACATCGATATCCCATAACCATGGTGATGGCGGTATCAACGGATCGCTGATCGTGGACAATATCGTATCGGCTCGCCATGATGAAGAGAGGAAGTGGATAAGGAAAGGAGGTATCGACGAGGAAACACATGATCAGGTAGAGCATTTCACATTCCTGTGGTTCGGCTAAAGAATGACTCTATATTTATTTGCGCGCCTGAAGTTGAGTTTCGAGAGGGGAAGAGGGCGAACTTACAGGGCAAAGTCTCTGTTTTCAACCCAGCGAAGGCCAGGACGATCCTTGTCCCATTTTCAATCCAAATTGACATGTAGTCCACATGACACCCCTGGATAGCTACTTTGGCACCCGCCAAGTAGTGAACCAATGCGGTTGGCGCAAGACTAATAACCTTGCCCCGAAAAACAAATTATTATGGACAATGTAACAAGTCTCGAATATGGACCAGATACCGGTGGAGAGACTTGCTAAATAAGGCCAAGACCAGATCCCGGTTGTAGAATTGATCGACTTACAGCTGGGTCCTCAATAAGTTTCACTGCTCGTTTTTGCATCCTATCGACCACGTGTAGTGCAGTGGATGTGCCTGACCAAATTTGAGAGTTGAACGCCATTTTTGGACATATACACAGGCCTTGTAAATTGTGGCCAGGTTGGATGGAGTTAACTATTTGCATTTGACCGCACTTTTCGCAGCTTCAAAAATGTGGTCGATCTAATTAAGAGTCGAATTAATTCGAGTGCCGAGGATTGATAGTTCCTTCACTTCGTCGATGGAAGAGCCATTCATCGACAGTATATTTACTTTGGGGTTCACCTTTGACGACAGGCCACAGCACTGAGTTTTTAAGGCATTGAACTCTACTCGGTTAGATAATCCCCATTGATATATCTTGTTGAGGTCGAAATTCAATGTATTAACCACAACCTGCTAATTGGTATTGACGTTCGAAAAGTTTGGTTGGGCATACGAGGGTTGCCTCTTATGTTTCGGGATTTGGCAACCCTAGTGTTGCAATCCGGCAATTGACAGCTCTGTCGTAAAGTTGGACATTTTTGAGGTTATACGCACTCAGAACGTTTTGACACACGAGCGCTATTTGTGTTGTTTACAGTAACTTAAAAGATTCATCTCGGCCCAAAAATGGAATTAAATCGTCAACATTTTCGTGCGATTATTTTTTACAACTTTCGGCATGGATTAACTCAGCAACAGTGGATGGATGAACTTAATTCAATTTTTGGCGATGAAGCTCCATCAAGGACCAGTGTTTATCGATGGTATGGTGAATTGAATCGTGGTCGTAGTTCACTCCAAGATGAATTTCGTGAAGGTCGTCCAAAATCAGTTGTTGTTCCGAAAACCATTGATGCTGTGCGCGAACTGATATTGGAAGATCGTCATGTGACCTATCGTGAGATTGAGACAACCTTAGGCGTTAGTGGGACCAGCATACATTCAATATTGCATAAACATTTGACTGTCAAAAAAATTTGTTCGCGTTGGATCCCACACAATTTGTCAATCGCCCAAAAAAGGCTCGTGTCAATTGGTCGAAAGAAATGCTCAAAAAATACGGTCGCGATGCTTCGAAACACGTCTATGACATCGTGACAGGTGATGAATCGTGGATTTACGCATATGAGCCCGAAAGTAAACAGCAGTCGACTGTCTGCGTGTTTCAAGATGAGCCAAATCCAACAAAAGTTGTTCGCGCACGAAGCACTTCCAAGCAAATGGTCGCCTGTTTTTTCGGAAAAACTGGACATGTCGCAACCGTACCACTAGAACAACGCAGAACAGTCAATTCTGAGTGGTACACAACCATTTGTTTGCCAGTTGTCTTCCAAGAAATCAGGAAAACCAACCGCCGAAGACGGATCACTCTTCACCACGACAATGCGAGCTCTCACACATCGGCTGCGACAACTGCATTTTTGAGCACCCAAAACATCGATTTGATGGGTCATCCGCCGTATAGTCCTGACTTGGCACCGAATGACTTCTTTTTACTCCCGTACGTAAAAAACAAACTGAGAGGTTAACGTTTTTCGACACCTGAAGAAGCGGTTGCTGCACTCAGAATGCATGTGTTGGAGATACCTCAATCAGAGTGGCAAAAGTGCTTCGACAATTGGTTCAAACGCATGCAAAAGTGTATAGATTTTCATGGGGAATATTTTGAAAAACATCAAAGTGATTTTCAATGATCAATATTTGTTTTTGTTCTCTAATCCCGAAATATAAAAGGCAACCCTCGTATTCGTATGAGTATCAGAAACTCAATGTGCTATCATCAGCAAACGAGTGGATTGGGTTTTGGGTATGGGACAAGAGATCATTTATAAAGATGAGGAAGAGAGTGGGTGAGGGAACCTTAGGGAACACCTGCATTAATTTGGTGAGGGAGATTTTACACCATCAAAAACCACTTGGATTGAACGGATAGAAAGTCTCTTATCCATTGGATCAGTGAATTGTCCATTCCATATGAATGTAATTTTGATAAAAGCGCTGGATATCCAGTAGAACAACCTTGCTTTCTCTGAAGTAGTGGATGGAATAGCTCTACTTTTCGGTAAGGTACGCCATCAAATCTCCTGAGAACCGGTTGCTATGAAAGTTATATTGGCGGTCATTGAGGAGGACATTTGATTTCAGATATTTCGAAAGTTGACGATTAATCAGTGATTCCATTACCTTTGGTGCTATGGGTCGATGAGAAGAAAAAGACGACTTGTCGCACCTTTTGGGAATTGGCTGAATGTTCGCTGACTTCCATCTATTTGGGAAACGGCCAGTAGAATAAGACAGATGGAAGAGTTTCCGCAGTGGTTTAGCGAGTAAAGGGAAACATCTATACAAGAGAACTGGAGGAATGCCATCCGGACCAGCGGATTTGTTTGCGTTTAGTTTCTTGAGTGCGCGGGCAACAGTGGGCGTTCGGTAGTGAATCTAGGTTATGGTGTGCTGCTTATGCTCAAGTTGAAGCGAAACTGATGTGGTATCAGGTAGCATTGAGTTAGCTGCAAAGTACAGTCGCTTTCTCTATTCCACCGGTAACTGGTCTGTCATCGACTATTAGCAGAGGAATGGATGAGGAGACCGAGTTTCGAATGTTCTTCACAAATGCCCAGAAATTTCTACTACTTGTGGGAGAGTGTACTATTTTTTGTCTTACTCTCTGGTCATGCAAGAACTTGGCGCATTGAATATACGCATTGCAGTCATTTCTAGCTCTCTTAAATCTTTTCCCGTTTTCCTCAGTATTGTTTGATTTATACAATCGGAAGTTCAACTCTTTAACCATAATGGTTTCTCTGCGCCCGGAATCGAACCACATATTTCTCTGGGATTTGATACTCTTTGCTCTGTGTGGAAAAAGGTTGGCATGCCAAGCATAATCGTGTCCGTCATTGTGTTCACTGTAGAGCCAACATCGTTATTGAGGAAAAATAACGACCAATGTAACCTCCCAAAAAAGTCGTTCAGACCTTCCTAGTTGGTTTTCTCATAGAACCATACTATTCTTTTGGGAGTTTTCTCGCTAGCGTTGCTGTTGATTAGAGCAAATTTAGCTGACACGTCACAGTGGTCTGAAGTGCCCAAGGGCGAAGAAACTGCAATTGTGTATTTGTTCGGTGAGAAATAGGTCCAGTATGTTGGGGGAATGACCATCTATATCTGGTACCCGTGTTGGCTCATTGACGAGTTGGGTCAAATTATTTGACTCAAGAAAGGGCTAAACATACTGACCTTCAGGTGTTGTATGTCCGGAGTGGCGAAGCCACTGAGAGTTGTGCACCTTTAAATCATCCGCAATAACGGTTTCAGTGTGCGGATATAGGGTCAAGATCCTATCGATAGAGAGCCTCAAATTCGTTAAAGGATGCCCTTCTATCCATTTTTGGGCTTCTATAAAGGCTCCTCGATAGTATAGTGGTTAGTATACCCGCCTGTCACCCGGGAGACCGGGGTACGATTCCCCGTCGGAGAGCCTCTGGCGCAAGACTAATGACCTTGCCCAGAAAAAATAAATCATTATGGAAAATTTAACAAGCCTCAGGACTCGCTAAATAAGGCCAAGACCGGTTCCCGGTTGTAGTGCCGATGATGATGATGATGATAAAGAAAGCAGTAATGTATGATATGTCTACGAACGTGAAGTTTTAACCACGAGAAATTAAATTCTGGATTGGAGCAGAGCCCATATTGTGGCAGAAGCTGATAAGCAATATCACTTCGTATGTATGTGGCTAGATCATCATCATCATCGGCACTACAACCGGAATCCGGTCTTGGCCTTATTTAGCAAGTCTCTCCACCGGCATCCGATCCTTATCCGAGACTTGTTAAATTGTCCATAATAATTTGTTTTTCCGGGCAAGGTTATTAGCCTTGCGCCAACCCCTCTCAGGATAATGGATGGAAAAACAAAGGCACTAAGTTATAATCGGGTATAGTAAACTCAGAAATATCTGTATCAGTTTGTATCTGAGTCTCGCTAAGTGGAAGAATTGCTGGTTTCTGGTCACAGACGTGGGCAGACGCCGAGGAGAAATTGCATATTAGACCGAGAATGTTGCAAAGATCGACGTTAAATTACCGTTCCATTGAAATGGCGACACATAAAACCCATACCGCCTCAGAAAAGGATGCAAGTTGGACCCTGCGATAGACAAGTGAAAGCAACCACTACAGGTGTGTGGCGATTCTACGAACCCCACAAAGCACTGTAAGGTAAACCCCCTAGTTCGTCCAGGCATACTTTCGTCCTCCACCGCACGTGCTCTCTTACACGTGGGATGCATGTTTCACCAAACTCCTCGTGCCCACACGGCGACAGAAAAATCACATTTTTCTCAAATTAAGTCGTTGGAAATGCATTAGCTGAAAAATTATTTAACCAACGCGGCAAAAATGACTAAAACGCCATGTGGCCAAGTATTGGACAATACTGGTAATCTCCTCTGGAGCCAGCCGCAATTCGATTTTTCCATCGCGAAAAGATCACCGTACATACAGGCTCAAAGACGGCAATTATTTTTAACATGTACCCTACTGTAGAAACAATTACCTGTAAGTATCGCAGCCGAAAATAATGATCGCGGCCAGGTAAAATACCCTGGGTAATTAGCACCAGGAAAAACACAAAAAGATACCGGCGAGGTAGAAAAGGTCATCAGGTATGAAGGAAATACAAAAAGGTAGAACGAAGGGAAAGAGAGAACAACTTGACGAATCTTTTTTCGGTGAGAATTTTTGCCGTCGCGTGATAAATTATTCAGTACGGTATTAACCTCAACGAGAGGAAGACCTCCGAGCGACGAAGTAAAAAAGAAGAAAAGGCGACTTGCGCACGAGCCAAGGCGAGTGGGGTAAAAGAGTTACGGGTTTAGTTAAGAAAACGAAAAATGTAATAAAAAGAAAATATATAAAAGGAAAAAAATATAAAAAAATCAAAAACGAGTACAAACGTCCTTATTTCTTTTCTGTGTGGACTATGTGGGGCATGAGTCGCTCATACGCCTTCACGGGCGTGGGTTCAGCAACACACCTACAATTTGTTGAGAGAAAAATTGTTCCACCAGAAAAACAAAACGAATAGAGCACACAGGTTTCTTTATTTAAAATGTGATATTAATCGTGACACTCTATAATACACTTGTAACAGATTCCAAGTGTAACTCGTGATATAGTTTTTTTATTTAACACCACTTCAAAGGTTATTAAACGTCACCACTCTATGACACATTCCGTTATAGATTTCAAAGAAAAACGACCAGTAACGCAGTTTCTTTTATACACAACTTCAGTTCAATGACTTAATCTGAAACATACACGAACTCTTTAACGATATCAAAGGCGCGACCGTACTTCCATGTGTATTCGTCTGGGAACGAAGTCGACTCCCTGAGGAATAAAAGTTGACTCTAGGACGAATTCGTCGTCAACATCCACGCATTGTGATGAAGATGGTTTTCTATCCATCTGGGAGGAGCCAATCCGATCCTCTCCTTAGTGATGACCAATGGCGATCGAATTGGAAATTCCAATGGTGGAATCCCCTCTGGGACCGTACAAGTCAGGATGGCACACCCATTCGTTGGAAGCAACGACAACGCGGTTGCGTAGGGTGCACAAAGAAAATTCGGATGCTCAGCTGATTAAATAAAACTTCGTGTAATGAGGCTGGCTGAAACATGCCGTCATAAATCATAGGAATTGGTTTCCTATGCTGTTGATATTATATCAACAGACTTCGGTGAGATGATCGAGGCTACGATGCATGGGTGCATATTTATTTTAGGATACATTAATACAAGAGATGTTGCCGTCAGACGAAAATATCTTCTTCTGTTTACATTAAGTAAACGGAAACATTCCGTTTCGATAGCCAGCGTGGTAATCGTGGCTACTCGTTGTTTGGACAACGTATCCTAGGCGGCGATCGTTCCTCGATACGGCAACGGATCGTATAATCGGTCATGGTAGTATGCAAATAAACATGCGCACTTGAAGGCTAAAGCCATGTTGTAATTAGTACTACGGAATATTACAGGCGGCGGAAATGGGTTCTTCTGTGATGTTAGGTCAACAGAAGATTGCTCGCCATGGCCAGGGCTAGGATAAAGGTTTGTTTATTCTTTAATTGGAAAATAGATCGTAGGATATTCTTATTAGAAATCTGGCTTGCAGATGTGCAAGCAAGCAAGTAGCCGACTTGTCTTTTTGGACCAACTGGTTGTTGGAACAAGGAGACGGAGGATGATAAGAGTATGTTGATGGACATGTTGCCGCCCAGAGAAACCGCTCAGATTCCTAATTAATCCATGTAAAATGAACCGCATTGGTTTAGTTGAAATACATGCTGTTGCTGAGGGTTTAATTTTCAGGTGTAGGATATTGAAAAGGTAGCTTAACGCTGCTCGATTGCAGGTAAGTTGGCTATGGTAATTGCAGGTTAGGTGGGGTCAAAGCGATGGGTGGTTCTTCGGCGTCTTGAAGAAACCCCATAACTATGTTCGGCGGAACACATTGAATAAACCCGCCAGGTGTTATACCCTTGTAGTAGGTGCCCCACTAGATCCGTCCTGAAATCTAAGTCACATCCCTTTCATTACGAATATTACGCCCCTCAAAACACCAAAAACTCTCCAAAAATTATAAATCCATCGAGAGTATCGATGCCCGAGGGACGCAACAGAGGTGCGAAAAAGAAGAAAGTCAGACGCAAGGAAGGGAAAGGGTATGAGAATTTCCCGCAATGTACTTTCACACAATTTTCATGCTACAGAGCGAATTCCATAGATATCACTGCACTACACTCGAGCGCGTTTGTGGTGATCCGTTTGTTTAGTTCGGATCTCAGAGAAGACTTGACGCGCAAACCGTTAGTGTAATTAGGGTATCTTGTGTTTTGTGTGCGTTCCTCTACACAAGAGATATCTCAAGGATAAACATTACACCTTGGACGACAAGACGAGGGCCACCGCCAAGTCCTCGAATCGAAAAAAGTCTAACGAATTTTTCAATGACGGAATAACAAAAAACTTGTTACACGATGGAAGAAATCTATTAGCTTCAACGATGACTATGTTGAAAAATAAATATAGGCTTTTAAAGCTTAAGAATACTTTAATATACATCTTGCAGGATCGTGCTATTTTGTTTTTGTTCGCACTCCACACATATCTGTGCATTACTTTTCAGTCCACCCACGTATTTTATGTGATAGGGACGTTAATTTCCTTATACATACTGACGAGGCGATCCTAAAGGCCAACTCAACCCGAGGGTTTTGAAAGCGGGTGTCCAAAGGATTCTTCAATCCCCGTGTCAACTGATCCCCCTACATTTCATTAGCAGAAATGTCGTTTCTTACGTTTTGCTCTTTGTGGATTGAGATGGGAAAACCCCCAGAGACTCTCCCTTTACATCAACCGCCCAAAGTTTATTAATCTGATCACCCGGGAAGAACACAGAGTCTGTCAGATATTCTATTCATTTACTGAATTCTCTCTGACTCGGTCGACTGCCTCAATCTTCTGAACTGAATTCTATTCAACAGAAACCCCACATACCTAATACTTCCTTTGTCGATTTTCCCCTTTACAACACTGCTTACGGCTCCAACGAATCCATTTTTCGAACAATGCGAAGTGTAAACTTCGAGTTCTCTATTTTTGACTTCAATATTTGCACCCTCACTCTAAAACATCGCCTCCTAAATGTCTCCCTCTAACTTCTTCCTATTTCCCGTGCTGCCCCCCTACCATCTTTAAGTTAAGTTATTAACTGATTAATTAATAAGAATATTTTTTAAGGTTGTACTAAGCTTATAAATGCGGTCGTAGATCTTTAGCGTATTGTGACGATAGTGAAGAAGGTGTGATTCGAATTGACGCTATGACGAGTAGAATCACTATGAATTGAACCAATGCCCAACACATCAGGCCACTGCCGCGTGTACGAATTCGATTTCAAAACTCAAGTACACTCAACTGCTATGGAATTGCTTCAATCAGGAATCAACTCCTAAGGTTGATATGATTTATGGCAGCTATTTTCATGCGAAGCCATAAGAAATGAAACAGCGGGACTTACTCTAAGCTTGCCATGGGTGAATAGATAGACTTGATGACGAATCCCAGGACAATTTCGTTGATATCCTGTGAACCACGGATGCCTTTGAAATAGCCCTTCAGGGGCCGATTTGAATCGTGTACGCAATTTTACACATGAATGTGATTTTAAAACAGTAAATGTAGGCTGAGGCTCCACAAAAAGTATAGGCAGATATTCAGTGATGGTTATTACAACTTCATTAGCAGCTAAAAACCCGTCCGTCTGTGCTCCTCCTTTACAAATCTATTCGCGGTGTCGTAACAATTGTCTTTGGGATATCTTCTGACGCTTTCCGACTTGAAAGAAAATGCATGCAAGTGTGCTATCGGGTACCGATAGGTGAATGTTACCGCGTTGAGCATTCTGTAACCGATCCATGGTCGCCACTCTCCGTTGCTCTTCTTCACTAGATTGAGATGGCTTACCCAGTCAGATTCCATGTTCAAGAATGTATTCGAACTCAGTGCGAGCCTCGCAAAGTTTCTCCGGCATGAAACGGTTTTAGTCCCTAGCGGTTTGTTTAAAGAAATCGTCACATCTAGAAATTTCTTTAAAATACCGGCGAATGCACCTTGAGCAGTGATGCTCGACAGCACATGCGTCTACTGGCCTGGAAACCAAAAAACTTGTTGGTTCAGCGATCTGTTGCTTTCCAAATCTATTAACAGTTTGTATCGAGGAGTGGCGCAAGACTAATGACCTTGCCCGGAAAAAACAAATCATTATGGGAAAATTTAACAAGCCTCAGGACTTGCTAAATAAGGCCAAGACCGGTTCCAGGTTGTAGTGCCGATGATGATGATTGTTCGAGGAGATCAGTTTCTATCAACGGCTCGTTGAGGCCGGCGTTCACAATATTCCAACAGATGGTTCGCCGTAGATCTATATTCAATGTTAGTATTCATATATACCAACACAATGCTCTTGGCGGCCTATTTAGCAAAAGATCTTTGAAGAACGGAGATGTCAGCACCTGTGTTGAACGTAAGGCCCTTGTTTGACTCAGTATCAAAGATCGACAAGTTACTTAAAAACAATGTTTAGAGAAACAAAAATTCTTTTTAGTGATATAAAACGAATAGGCCGCGAAGTTCTAAATGGGCCGGCCATTTAGCGAGAATGAGCATCGACAGAATCGTCCGTAGAATTCTTGACGGAAGATTAACGCGAAAAAGACAGATGAGAAGGCCGACGACCGAAATGGACAATATAAGGCGTTACTTTGAGGAAATCGGATCACGTGGCGAAGCTTGGAGGGATAGTGGAACGAGTTAGTGAGGTCAAGACAGAGAACGACTTAGTGGGATCATGAACTTGAGGGTTGGTACAGACCAATAAATAAAAGTAGTAGTAGTAGATAAAACGGAACGGCCACAACACCAACAAACGGCATATAAGTTCAGTTCCATTTACCTTTAAACTTTGTAGTTAGACCGATAATCGCAGATTCACTTCAAAGGTGTGCACTAGCATACGG
Organism: Microdon myrmicae; assembly: GCA_963931805.1. Lineage (NCBI taxonomy): Eukaryota > Metazoa > Arthropoda > Insecta > Diptera > Syrphidae > Microdon > Microdon myrmicae. The sequence goes on from OZ007497.1 coordinate 20,734,649, forward strand.
TTCGTAATTAAAACGTATTACCGCTCAGAATCTGAACTTAATGAACCAGCAGCTTACATACCGAAAGAATGTTCTCGTCGCAATGGCCTCCTGTTCCAAATGTGCTCTAGACCCAATGACTACTGCATCTTTGTCCCAATCTTCGCAAATCGACTTTATACTCTCCTCCAATTTCTCATAATCAGCAAATTTTGTAGCTCCATCCGCATCGGCAAACAGCAAGAACTTACCCCTACTGCTCAACATTCCCTAGAATCCACAACCCATTACCAATCAATTATTTCTCCAGATTCTCAATCAACTCACCATCCTCACAGCGCCACCTTTACCGCGATTCTCCACGAGCTCTAGAACTCGCAACTTCTGGGCTGTGTACTTTTTCGAATACTTCAAGGCTACTGACACAGTTTCATCTTGACTTCCATCACTTACTACAATAATTTCGTATTTGAATTCACCAGATTTGGACCTATTTTCCAGATATTCAAGGCATTCATCTAACATCACCGGCACTAGAAAATAAAAACAGAAACAAGTTGATCCAATTACTGCTACATTTTTGGTCAAGTCATTGGCAAACATCGTTTTTCCTCGTTGTATGCTGGCACCACTACGGTGAGATCAACACTTGGTTCATCGTCTATGGATGGAAAATCAACATTTTTTATTGCTATCGGATCCACGAAGTACGTCTCTTCTTTGTGGCGCTTTATGATAGGATATGGTGTCGTTACAGACCTCTGGATGATCACAAGCTGATAAGGAAATTGCTATTAGACAGTGCTGTTGGTGATTCGACGTGACACTTACCGCTAATACTAAGGAGGCAAAAAATGCCGACCCTATAAAAAGTATAAGCTGGAGAAAGTCCAACAGTGGCATGTTATGTACTTAAAACGTCCGTCACATTCAATTTTCAAGCTTTGTAAAATCTACAACACTTGGGCGTTTGCCACGTACTGGCGATAAAAACAGGACGGAAACTTAGAGCCCACAGAACCACGTATTTCACAGCTGCACCGACACAATAGAATGACAGCTATACGTCGCCCGAGACGTATCCGCGGCAATTTGACAGAAAATGTTCAGCCTAGAATATTATTGAATCTATTTATGCATGATTTGTTTACATAAAGGTTTGACGTTGATGAAGTATTCAAGTTGACTGAAGTGATGCCAAACACAATAAATTCGACCAAATTACTGCAAAGTAATTAATGAGAAAATAATAATAAGCGAGATGACTGTTTTTGTACTACCGAAATGCAAACTTTCACTTAATACTACTAAAGATTCGTGATCGAATTGGACACTGTCAATCTAATCGCAAATGTTCATGAAAGTTTGGAGATATGTATGTTGTCATGCGTCCTTGAAGTAGTTCTTCGATTTACAGTGCTTAATAAACAAAGTACAGTATTTATAAAATTTATGATTTTCTTCCTGAAATATAATATATACAATAGAAATCAGGCACTGGAGAAATTTAATAATATATAAGAAAGTAATATCTTAATAATAGATCACTTCGAAAGCTCGCGGAATTTTTGTTTATACACGGCGACGCATGCTAAAGAGGACTTTGAGATATCCTTAAATGTCAAAGCATGGTGCAAGCGAAAGAGGAGGGAGAAGTTACGGAAAGAAAAAAGAGGGGCTAACGAAAGGAGGGACAGAATGAAGAAAGAAGGTATCAATATAGGTTGGTCTTAAATGCTTGAGTATTACCACTGAAAATTGCACTAAAAATTGTGTCCTTTATCAAATAAATAGATTTGGCAAAAAAAATGCCAGGTCCTGAGAAAGGTTGGCGCAAGGCTAATAACCTTGCCCGTAAAAACTAATTATTATGGACAATTTAATAAGCCTCGGATATGGACCGATACACGACGACGAACACAGAAACGAAAATGGCATAACGATGTAAGAATTTTTTCATGGAACGTCCGCTCACTATACAGAACTCGAGCTGCACAGCAGCTAGCCGATGCCCTGTCCGAATATAAGGCTGACATAACAGCATTACAAGAAATAAGATGGAAGGGGAGTGGTGTTATTCAAAGAAACGAGTATGGCATTTACTACAGCTGTCATGCAAAACACCATGAGCTCGGGGTAGGCTTTCTAGTCAGCCAAAAATTGAAGCCTGCCATCATCGGGTTTAATGCAATAAACGAGAGGCTAGGCACTCCGCGTGCAAGTTTAAGAACATAAGCCTCACAAAAGTTCACGGGCCTACAAAGGAGTTCCCCGACGACGAAAAGGAAGAATTCTACGAGAACGTCGTACGGGTCCTCAATGCCTGCCCAAGATACGATGTGAAAATCATTTTTGGTAATTTGAATGCCAACGTAGATCGGAAGCACTACACAGGTTCACATAGTTTGCATGAGAACATTAATGACAATGGACTACGAGTCTTCGAACTGGCAGCATCAAACCACTTGGTCGTTGCGAGTACCAGATTTTCGCGTAAAGTTATCCACAAAGCCACCTGGGTATCACCTGATGGAGCCACTCGCAACCAAATTGACCACGTGTTGATAGATCGCCACCACTCATCGAGCCCGATGACGGTACGAGCATACCGAGGTACCAACGTCGACTCGGACCACTATTTTGTTGGTACAATTTCCGACCGCGGATTGCCTACGGCGACTTATTGCATCCGCGGATCAGGTTCGAATCAACATGGCTGCCTTGCGCAATGAGAATACCAGTAGCACCTTTGGTCATGCGCTAAGACTCGCA